>CAKJTW010000052.1:5000000-7500000 GCA_917880005.1 Nanger dama
TTGCATGATATGTCTTGCTCTGGAACTTGTTGGCCCTTGGGTGGTGCTTGGTTTCAGTGTAGGTATGGAGGCGTTTGGTGAGCTCCTGTTGATTAATGCTCCCTGGAGTCAGGAGTTCTCTGGTGTTCTCAGGGTTTGGACTTAAGCCTCCTGCTTCTGGTTTCCAGTCTTATTTTTACAGTAATCTCAAGATTTCTCCATCTATACAGCACCATTGATAAAACATCTATGTTAAAGATGAAAAGTTTCTCCACAGTGAGGGACATCCAGAGAGGTTCACAGAGTTACATGAAGAAGAGGGAGGAGGGAGATAGAGGTGACCAGGATGAGCTGAGGTGGAATCAAAAGAGGAGAGAGCAAGCTAGCCAGTAATCACTTCCTTATGTGCACTCCACAGTCCGGACCGCTCAGAGATGTTCACGTTGTTACACAGAGAAGAGAAGAGGGAGGAAGGAGACAGAGGTGGCCAGGAGGATAGTGGAGGGAATCAAAAGGAGACAGACAAATCCAGCCAGTAATCAGTTCCCTAAGTGTTCTCCACCATCCAGCACACACAAAGAGATTCACAGAGTTGGGTAGAGAAGAGAAGGGGTATGGAGGAGATAGAGGCAAACTGGTGGAGAAAAAGGAGAGTCCAAAGGGGGGAGAGAGCAGTCAAGCCAGTAATCTCGCTCCCAAGTAAAAGTGGGTACTGAAGACTGGGTTCTTAAAGGTACAAAATTTATAACAAATACCAAAAGCAAAGATTAAAAATCTAGAGGTTAGATTTTCAAAAATTCAATATTAAAGAAAAAAACAAAGTCACAAAAATTATAAAATATATATATATGAAGTTTTCTTTAAAAAATAGGGTCTCTCTCTCTCTCTCTTTTGCAAAGTAATAGTAGGTTATAAAAATGAAAATTATAGGAGTATTAGAAGACTTAAAAATTAAAAATTTTTTTTTAAAAATTAAAGAATGATAGTAAAAATATATCTAGGACTTTCTCTGGTGTTGTTGTGGGCAATGTGGGGTCAGTTCATTTTCGGATAGTTCCTTGATCCAGCTTATATTTCTCAAGATCTATAGGCCCCTTCCTATGTAGTTGGTACTAACTACAGGGTTTTAATCTATTGCACCTGTCACTTCCAAGGCGGTTCCCTCTGGAACCGCCCTGTTTGCTGGTCTCTTCTGTTTGTTGGTCTCTTCAGTATCTGATTTCCGCCCTGACACAAGGGGGCAGTGGTGGACACTTATTTTAGGCTCACTTGTTCAGTCGTGCTGTGGGGAGGGAGGGACATTGCAAACAAATAACCCTGGCGTGTGCTTGCAGTGCCTCAGCCACACTGGGCCTGCCCCCTGCTCACTGCCTGTGTGCCCTCCACGCCCACACTGCTCAGGCTCTAGGTTGCTCTGCCAGGAACCATCAGAGGCTGGCCCTGAGCTGCATGCACCGACCAGGTCTAAGCCCTTCAGGTTCAGGCACTCGGGTAGTCCTCAGAGGCAGACTCCACTGGGCCTGCGTTTTGTGCCCTTTCTAGGTCCAAGCAGCTCAGGTGACCAGGTGTTTGGCAAGCGCGGTCGCTGTGACTTATCACCTCCCCCATCCCTGATGCTCGCTTTGGGTGTACAACTGGTGCACCTTCTCAGGCGGATGTTGACTGTCCAGAATCCCAAGAAGTCTTGGTTAGCAACAAAGCCTGCTTGCAGTTTTGTAGATAATGCCTCTCTGGGGCTGTGACTGCCCCCTTCCGGCTCTGGCTGCCCTTGCCTGCCTGTCACCAGAAGGGGGAATGGGCCGGCCTGCAGCCGGCTAGCTCTGCTTACTCTTTTGTTCTGTGAGCAGGCCTGGTGGCATCTTAGGTTAGGGCTTTTTATGTGGTAGCTATCCCACAGTCTGATTTGCTAGCCCAAGTTAGTTCCCTCAGATTGCCCTTGGGGCATTCAGGCCCGGTCCTTACTCTAAGCAATGCAGCCCGCTCCTCCCTGCTCAGCCCTCGCTTGCTAGTGGCGGATGCAGGTGTCTGCGGTGCTTCTCCACTGGGGAGTTACCGTTGGGCACAGAATCTGTGGATTTTAATTAATTAATTATTTTTCTTCCTGGTTATGTTGCCCTCTGTGGTTCCAAGGCTCGCCACAAACTCGGCAGCGAGAGTGTTTCCTAGTGTTTGGAAACTTCTCACTTTGTTAAGACTCCCTTCCTGGAACAGAGCTCCATTCCTACCTCTTTTTGTCTCTCTTTTTATCTTTTATATTTTTCCCTACCTCCTTTTGAAGACAATGGGCTGCTTTTCTGGGTGCCTGATGTCCTCTGCTGGCATTCAGAAGTTGTTTTGTGGAACTTACTCACCGTTCAAATGTTCTTTAGATGAATTTGTGGGGGAGAAAGTGGTCTCCCCGTCCTAGTCCTCCGCCATCTTAGGACCGCCTCCTCTGTCTTGTCTCATATTCATCTTATCCTTCTTAAATGAATTCTTCCCCTTCATCACCCTCCCCATCTTCATATTCATCTAGCTGTTTCTCCTAATTGCTTTGTAATTTTTTTTCTTTCATAATAGCATAGTATGCCAACATTTATAAATCTGAATCATGCAGATATATTGCTCTTATTATCACATCATTTTGTACTGTGGCTTTGAAGCCTTCCATTTCTGTGTGGGATCCTTTTGTCATCATAAGGATCAAGGGAATGGTGTGTAAAAAAGTACAGGGAGAAAAAAGAGTTAAAAACAAAACAACTTACCTTTGCAAGACCAAGGCCTGCTAGAGACTTGAGTGGTTTTGGAAGAGGGTCAGGCCTTGGGAAGGCAGGATGAGAGACGCCCTGGACTCCAGGTGATGGTTTGGGAAAGGTTTCAACCACATTTTCAATTTCACTATCAGAATTATTGTTCTTAGAGAAGGTGGTACTCTCTTGTCTCACAGTGCCACCTTCTGCTTCTAATACAGTGAAAACAAGGGAGAGTCCATGAGAACTTGTGTCATTTCGAATCAGTGAATAACACCAGGAGGACAGTCTTCAAAAAACTTACTTTTTCTCTTGGATTGCTGAAAAGCTTCCATTAGCTTTTTTAAGTTTGGTTTTGGGGCAGGCTGGAGAAGAAAATAAGAGCTTGATGAATAACAAGTATCAACTTGAATAAAAGAATTATAACCTCCCCCATCACTATATGATCTAACACAAAGAACATAGGCTCTGGAGTCATTCAGATGGGGATTCAAACCCCAGTTCTGCCACTGACTAACCTTCTCATGGGTAAGCATTATCACAGACGACATCAGAAACCCCGGGTATTCCTCTCCTTACCCCTAACTGACTGCTGTACAAATACTATGACACTCACTAGATTATTTCTCTACCAAAATGTTCTAGAAAAAATATTTATCCTTGGCAGTTTAGAGTACTATTGAAAAACTAAGACATTTAAATTAATTGCTATATTTTGAAATTTGCTTGCATGATTTCTATATGCATGAATTATCACTGGGAAGGGAAATATGAAAGTTTAGATTTTAGTAGAACCTTGTGTAGATAGGTTACAAGTGCGAACAGGATAAGCTACTTCTATTCTGTTTGTTAAACTAAAGACGAATGATTGTTTCAATTAAGTTCCTTCGAAGAAAAAGGGGAAAAAAAACCAAGAGTAAACCTGTAGGGAAATGATCATGAATGAAAGTCACAAACACACTAAACAGAAAGCCATAATCAAACATGTTCACAATAGAGACAGAGAGAGATGGACTGAAGGAACAGACACTGAAGAAAAGTATTCTGCAAGGAAAAATTAGGTTAACGGGAAGAAAAAAAAAAAAAAAAAGGTGGGGAAGGAAAGAAAGCAAAGAGAGAGCCATTCCTAGTCAAGTACAAACTTAAGGAAAAAAAAATAAGTATAATAAGGTTTGTGGAAAAATACATATATTTAAAATTCATATACAATAGATCAGTAATATATCAGTATTCTTAAGGATATACTATGAACAAAGCTTCTGCTTTATGCTTTTATTAATATATAGATTATACATCTATATTGTTCTTCAAATTTTATGAAAATATCAACATACATTGTATATAAAACATATATTTAAGACAGAGGCTTTTGTTCATAATATATCCCTAGTATAGCGATCTGTATTACTCTAAAACTTTTTGTTTATAAATACTACCCTATTAGAGTTGAATTTTGCCACTATAAAAAATGTCATTTGATTAGCCACACATGGTCATCTACCACTACCTGAATGTTGTAAAGTATTACTTGAGAGAGAGAAAAATTGATTAAGAAATATTCCTAACTATTCACTGGGAAAAAGAACTGGTAATCAAAATTCTGAGGAGAATGTATGGCTTGAAAAGAAAATTTAATGGAACACAAGATGGGGCTAAAAAGGTCAAATATTTTAACCTAAAATTCTCATCTCACAATTGGTGGACACGGAAAAAAAATACCGTAACCTCTTACTTTTCACGTATATCTTATTTATTTCCTTGTTATGCAGGACCTCCTTCCTCAACATAACTCAACTGAACTATATTACCTGTAATAGTATATAGGATACCATTTGTCTCTTCATTTATTCACATTCAAAAACTATTACCATGATTCTTACACTCGAGACCTAGGCTACATGCTCTAGGAGATGCACAATTGTTTCCTGAATTCCACTAGCTGACACTGATACGGGGCTATAAGATGAATACTTAAATCACAATAATACAAAATGTCTGAAATCTGAAGTTTTAGAATGTGACACAAGGACTTGGAGTAGGTTTTTTTAAACTACAATAGAAAAAAAAATCTCAAGTTGTAAGTTTTATCTTATGGTTATTAAAAGTCTCTGCTTCTATGAAGTGAAAGTTGCTCAGTCGTGTCCGACTCTTTGCAACCCCATGGACTATACATGGAATTCTCCAGGCCAGAATACTGGAGCGGGTAGCTGTTTCCTTCTCCAGGGGATCTTCCCAACCCAGGGGTCAAACCCGGGTCTCCCGCATTGTAGGCAGATTCTTTACTGTCTGAGCCACAAGGGAAGCCACTTCTATAGCTGGTTATTATTTTAGGCAAACATGTATTCTTCAGTGAGATGAAGAGTTGTGAATATACTCTTAATGGAATGCTCGAGAAAACACAGTGAAATCCCTTTATAATATGGATTTTCGAGAAACAGAATTTTAATTTCTAAATCTCCATAATTTCAACTTTTATTTTAGTCTTAAAGCAGAGTCAAGACAGAAACAGAGAAAGAAAAAAAAAGGCCCTCCTAACAACTCTAAGAAACCAAAATAAAGTGTCCGGGGGTGGCGGGTGCTGGTGGGGGTGGGGGGGTTGGGGAAACTAGATGATATATGCTATATAGTTTTGGAACTGAAAGGCTCCAGGAAGACTCCATGATTATTAAAATAAGTAGTAATTATATCCACTAAAGATATCATTCTGAGTGTTGAAAAAGTCATGTCCTTATGGTTTAAAATTCACAGTAAGACTCTTTATTCTTGACCAAATTTATGTTTCCTTCATTGTGGGAAAGCTTTTCCCAATACAATTTTCCTGTCACTCTATATTTTCCAGCCCATTGTTTTCTTCACCCCACCTTCAGTATTTACCAAAGTTAAAAAAAAAAAAATCAATTAGTCATATTTTTATATAATAGTTCGCTCTGAAGAAATTTCCATTACAAACATAAAACAGTGAGAGGGACACCATTGCTGAATTTAAGAGTAAATACTACATGAAACTAAATTCAGAGCATGAAAACTAATTTCACAAGAGTGCACTTTACCTTGATTTCAACATCTAAATCATCATCTGACGTATGCCATGAATCAACACCAGGTTTGTCGGAAAACCTTTAGAGCATAAACACAACAAAAATAAGTGAGTTCATTTCTCTAAATGAAAAAAAAGAAGCAAGTGAAAGTTTGGCTATCTATGTAGTAAATGAAGTTTCTTGACATAATTAAAATTTGGCCTCTGTTTTAAAACATTTTTTAAAAGATATTTTGATGTGGACTATTTTTAAAGTCTTTATTGAATTTGTTGCCATGCTGCTCCTGTTTTATATTTTGGCTTTTTGACCCCAAGGCATGTGGGACCTCAGCTCCTCCGACCAGAGAGTGAACCCACGCCGTCTGCACTGGAAGGAGCAGTCTCATTAAGCATCTTAGCCACTGCACCCCAGGGAAGCCTCCACAAAGATTTCAGTTACCTCTGCGTCCATCTCTCCCCACCGAGGACGTATCTAGGTAAGACTCATTCTTAGTTTCCATAACAAAGACTGACAGCCAATATACTGGCAGAGCCTGAAAATAATATGTTTTCACCAAGTCCTAATAGCTAAATTGAAAATCTAATTGATGGATTTACATAACTTTTGTTTGCCCAAAGTGGAAAAAAACCTGATGACTTAAAGTAGAAGGATATGCTGTTCCTTCTCCATTGTCTGTCCCCGGTTCAGAGACTAATCTGTGTCCATCCAAAATGGCAGTCTTGGTCCTTCAGCAGGGAAATAATTTATGGAGAAGGCCCCATTCCCCCTTTACTGTAAAGGGAATACAGGAGTTCCCCACAATGTCTAAAACTTAAAATGGACGCAAGTCAAAGAAATAATTTATATGTTTCACTTATATGCTACATGGGTACTTCTCAATCTCTGCTGAGGGACACGAGAGTGGATGTTGGAGCCAGGCATGCCAGCTGTCAACTCATTTTAACCATGGAATCATGGGTCAATTCATTAACCTCCCCAAACCACAGTTGCCTAATTAAGTAAAAAGTAGGACACAGTTACTTTACAAAGCTGTTCTGATGACTCTATGAGGTCACAAACGTTAAGCACATAATGCAGTCTCTAACCCAGAGTAGAACACTCAACAAACATTAGCTTCTCTTCTCTGTATGTTCTCTTAGTACAATTTTTAAAAATCCATCAAATCCTACCTGCTTAAAGAGTCTTCTTCAGAATTCTTATCCACTATTAAAGAAAAAAGCAAGACACATTTTAAATCAACAAAAGAAAAATACAGACTATTAACACCTCAAGACTGATGTTTTGTTTAAAAGTATTCCTTTGGGACCACACTAGAGGGTAGAGTGATTGTACACTCATGGGCCATTAATGCCCAAGAACCACTGCTCTCCTTGAGAGTCATCAAGTGTAGAGCAGAAAGAAAGAAAGAACTGCTGTTTACAATGACCATAATCCTAACCAAACTCTAGGAGACTGATAGAAAATGGTATTACACCATTAATAGAATCAGTTCTATAAACTGACAATAGCACATTTAAACAGCGCAGTATTTCTGGACTTCCATTGCCTGAAGCAGTGAACAGAGCCTACAGGTGTCTTGCTGGGACATAACGCAACTTCTCTGGCTCTTCATTTCAGGATGAAAACACCCCATCACAGGAAAGCTTGGTCTACAGGCACTGAACTTCAGAGTGTGGTAAAACATAGGAAAGAAAGTCTTCTTGGCCCTCTTTCCAAATGTAAGAAAAGTATGAAAGATGTAGTGATTCCAGATTTATAAAGGATAATCTCTTGAAAAGGAGGTGAGGGAGGGTAAATGGGTAAAAGGGGTCAACTGGGTGGTGAGGACGGGGACTAGACTTGTAGTGGTGAGCAGGCAGTAGGGTACACAGAAGCTGAACTTTTTAATGTTTAAATATATATGTATACGTACTAATAAATTTGAAAAGTACACTCTCTTGAGACTATTTTCTTCCCTTGTTCAAGGGTATCTGGACCACCTAGAGCAGGATGGTCCAAACAGTGCTCTGTTCTACTGAGGGATATCATTATATCAATCCTCCCCATTATATGGCAAATGTTGATAGAAATCATGCTTTTTCAGCTTGGAAGGCATTTGTCATCACATCCTAAGCTAATGAATAAGGGGAGGGAGGGAAGGATCGAAGGAGCCAAGGACTCTGGTGCTGTTGGACAACATTTCACAGCTTTCGTCGTGATCTGATGCTGGAGGGATGACTCACATGGGGTGACTCCATGGGGAGAGGCGTCCTCCCAGTTTGAACCTGGAGGGCAGGGGCAGTGATTTTTAAATGTTTGCATCCTGTGACATCAGAACAATGCTTGGTACATAAAAGACACTTGATAGTTATCTCTTTAGTGAACAAATGAACAAATAAATAAGAATGAATGGGTATACTACCTAAAGCAATCTACAGATTCAATGCAATTCCCATCAAGCTACCAGCAGTATTTTTCACAGAACTAGATCAAATAATCTTAAGATTTGTATGGAAATAGAAAAAAGCCTCGAATAGCCAAAGCAATCTTGAGAAAGAAAAATGGAACTGGAGGAATCAACTTGCCTGACTTCAGGCTCTACTACAAAGCCACAGTCATTAAGACAGTATGGTACTGGCATAAAGACAGAAATATAGATCAATGGAACAAAATAGAAAGCCCTGAGATCAACCCACACACCTATGGACACCTTATCTTCGACAAAGGAGGCAAGAATATACAATGGAGTAAAGACAGTCTCTTTAACAGGTGGTGCTGGGAAAACTGGTCAACCACTTGTAAAAGAATGAAACTAGACCCCTTTCTAACACCATACACAAAAATAAACTCAAAATGGATTAAAGATCTAAATGTAAGACCAGAAACTATAAAACTCCTAGAGGAGAACATTGGCAAAACACTCTCCGACATAAATCACAGCAGGATCCTCTATGATCCACCTCCCAGTATACTGGAAATAAAAGCAAAGATAAACAAATGGGATCTAATTAAAATTAAAAGCTTCTGCACAACAAAGGAAACTAAAAGCAAGGTGAAAAGACAGCCTTCTGAATGGGAGAAAACAATAGCAAATGAAACAACTGACAAACAACTAATCTCAAAGATATATAAGCAACTTATGCAGCTCAACTCCAGAAAAATAAATGATCCAATAAAAAATGGGCCAAAGAACTAAATAGGCATTTCTCCAAAGAAGACATACGGATGGCTAACAAACACATGAAAAGATGTTCAACATCACTCATTATCAGAGAAATGCAAATCAAGACCACAATGAGGTACCATTTCACACCAGTCAGAATGGCTGCAATCCAAAAGTCTACAAGCAATAAATGCTGGAGAGGATGTGGAGAAAAGGGAACCCTCTTACACTGCTGGTGGGAATGAAAACTAGTACAGCCATTATGGAAAACAGTGTGGAGATTCCTTTAAAAATTGCAAATAGAACTGCCTTATGACCCAGCAATCCCCCTGCTGGGCATACACACCGAGGAAACCAGAATTGAAAGAGACACATGTACCCCAATGTTCATTGCAGCGCTGTTTATAATAGCCAGGACATGGAAGCAACCTAGATGTCCATCAGCAGATGATTGGATAAGAAAGCTGTGGTACATATACCCAATGGAATACTACTCAGCCCTTAAAAAGAATAAATTTGACTCAGTTCTAATGAGATGGATGAAATTGGAACCAATTATACAGAGTGAAGTAAGCCAGAAAGAAAAACACCAATACAGTATACTGACACATATATATGGAATTTAGAAGACAGTAATAATGACCCTATATGTGAGACAACAAAGAGACACAGAGGTATAGAGTGGACTTTTGGACTCTGAGGGAGAGGGAAAGGGTGGGATGGTTTGGGAGAATGGCAATGAAACATGTATACTTTCTTGTAAGAAACGAAGTGCCAATCTATGTTCAATGTAGGATGCAGGATGCATGGGGCTGATGCACAGGATGATTTAAGTAGAGGATGTGGGGTGGGAGGTGGGAGGGGCTTCGGCATTGGGAGATTGTGTTCACCTATGGCTGATTCGTGTCAATGTATGGCAAAACAAATACAGTATTGTAATTAAAAAAATAAATAAATTTAAAAAAAAAGAATGATTTCTTTGAAAAGTCTGTTTAGAAAACTATAGAAAGTAACCAGGGACAACTCTATTCTATTCTGAACATATTGAAGACCAAGACTCTATGTCATCTGTGTATCTTCTCTAACATATAAAACCAACCTATAGAAGTTCTTTGATGGATGTTGTTGTTGTTCAGTCAGAGTCGTGTCCAACTCTTTGCAACCTGATGGAACTGTAGCTCACCAGGCTCTTCTGTCCATGGGATTTCCCAGGCAAGAATATTGGAGTGGGTTGCTGTTTCCTTCTCCAGGGGATCTTCCCGATCCAGGGATCAAACCAGTATGTCAGGCATTGGCAGGCGGATTCTTTGCTACTGAGCCACCTGGGAAGCCTCTTTTGATTAGACAGAGGTCTACTCAGTTTAAAGGTGTTCTCAGACAGCTTGTACAATGTGCTAGGTGCCACATCAAGGGGACATAGTGGTGTTTTTGCTAATGTGAAGTGTTTGGGGTCTTTTATTAGAATCTGCAGAGTCCCAAGTTGATCTATTTGAAAATCTGTTATGATAATCTTTTAAATAATGGCAACAGAACATGTTGTTCTTACAAAACTATACTATCATGACAATTATCCAACACACAGAAGAAAACATCTCGTTCTAATGAAGTCAACCTATCTCAGTCATTTTGGATCTGTGAGGAATAAAGTTGGTAATAGAGACCTTGTTGGTACAATAGGCAAAATAACGGATGCTTCTCAACTAGGCATTGCTTTTCTGATCTGCACTATTGGAAGGTGTCTTTCGAAAGTAATCTCTTCCTGGTACACTGCACACTGGTTCAGCATTGCAGTTCTTATTATCATTTCTTACCAGGAAGGGATTGTTGAGGTTTCCAGTTTAAATGATGATAAATTTTTAAATGAAACTAATCACTACATAGTAACTAATAATTATTCATTCACTAAATGCAAACTATTTGTAAAAGTTAAAGTTCCACTTTCATAAGAAGTCCAATCTGCTATAATATGATTATAGACAAAATATATATCATACTAACAGACATTTTTTCTAATTTACACAAAAATCTAACACAGGATTTTAGGGGCTGTGATTAAATACGTGGAATTCTTTTCAGGCAATACTTTCTCTTATGTTAAATTACCTACAATCAACTTCTTTAACAATTCTGAATACTAGCCTATTAAGAAATTAATTTAAAAATAAAATACACATGCAGTTTATACTAATTTTATCATAGTTCTTTCATTATTGAAACTTCCTCACTCCTACTTTATCTATGGTAGAATAACCAAGAGTAATTCATTATCATATGACGTACCTGACTTGCTCTTTTCGGGAGGAGTTTTAGGCCTCTTTTCTTTATATTGAGAGATCAGATCATAAATGCTATGTGTTAAAAATGTGAGAAATAATATTTTAACACTAATATGAAAAACAACTACCAAATATGTTAAATTCTTAGATTATTTCAGACAGACAATGTCAGTGATAATACCTAAACTACAATTGTCCCATACATTGCAAGTTTCTAAATTCTACAAAGTTTTATTTAGCATGTATTTAAAGGAGAAAGAAAAGGAAGATGAAGTAGTCATGAACTGAGGGCAATATAGCTCAGTAGATTAACTAGATTTAGCTTGGCATATGAAAACTCTTTCAAACTGGCAAATCCTAGCTCTGTAACCAACTGCTCTTTGTTTCTAGAGAAGTTGCTTCTCTTAAGTTCAAAGTCTTCCTCTACACAACTGGGATCTTACTGCCTTATTTCACAAGGGGATTAAGAGGATTTAATGAGATAATACATCCCCAAAATGCTTGATGAAACAGTTAAAGAATGGAATAATTTGTTCTTGAACTTTAATGCTGGAACTACTTTGAAATCCCAAATAAAACCAATGTCTGTTTTCTTATGTTTAGCATTCAAGGGTTGCAAGAAACTGTTATTAATTATGGTGATTAGCTGCTCTTTGTGGTTTGTAATTTAGGGATTACAAACCCTAAATATTATAGTGTAGTTTGTAATTCATATAATTTGTACCTAAATTTATTTATAAAATATGAACTCACTACATTAGATAACATAATTATCCCTCATTATTGCAGCTAATCACACCAAGTGCAGAAAGCCAATCACAATCAAGACCTGGCCTGGACCACTACTCTCCATTTTCTACCTGCTCAAACTCTCAACCAGCAGATCTTTCTACCAATGATGCTTAATCTCCATGTTCATCTCTGATTCACTTGGAAGACGTAACCCTACTCTTACAGTGGATACTGACAAGTCCTAGGCAGGGCTTACCTCTCTAAATTCCTGCCTGAACTAATTTACTTGAGATTTAAATATTTCTGCTATATGGGGCAGACTCAGAAAACATTTACGGTTGAGGCAGATAAATCCTTTGGAAGATTTTCATTATTACAGGAAACAGATCCCATGAGGGGGCCAACTGTAACTATGGAATCTCAGGCAAGTTGACACCCACTACTCTGGGAAGGATGACAGGGAACCTATGACCTAAGCAAAGGCGGCCCCACAGGATAGAAGCTGCCTGCACCAAACAGACAACTCTCACTGGTCATGTAACAAGTAACAGTTAAAATTCTTTGGGGCTGCAGTTTAGTGATAACTGGCATTTTAATGTGAACACTTACGTATTAAGACCACTAATAACAGCATATTCTTCTGCATTCCGTCCAAAGACATCTTGAGAAAGGACGTCAGCACCTTGCTGAAGGAGAAGACTGACTATATTCAAAGATTTATAATTGACAGCAAGTATGAGGGCGGTTCTAAAACAACAGAGAGATGATGTCACCCTCGGGAAGTTGAGTTAACTTACAGAAGCAGCTTGTTTGATATGTTTTACCAAGTTAACATCTTGCCCTTCCATGAAGAATTTACATGGAATTTCCATGACCATTTACATGCTCAAGTGTACATCCTTGTAAATTACTTCCAAGGCTAAAACGAAGGGATGGAAAAGAAGCCTCCTATCCCACTGGGATGGCATGTAGCAGCACTTACTATTTCAAAAGTCCCTGATGAGGACTCCCCTAATGGACCAGGGACTGTGACTCAAGGCTCCCAATGCAGGGGGCCCAGGTTCCATCCCTGGACAGGGAACTTCATCCCACATGCTGCAACTAAGAGTTCCCACAACTAAGACCCCATGCAGTCAAATAAATAAATGCTTTAAAAAATAATAACAAAATCCTTGATGGACAAGAAACTATGCTGAGGTCACTTCTCTGAGGCAGGTGAGTATTTAAGGGATGAATCCCCCATTTCCTCCTTAGTCTGATATATTATGCTTCAAAGTTAGCTAGAGGTTGGGTTAAGCAAAGGCTATTTGCAGGCTTAAAACAAAAATATTAACAATAATGGAAATAAACATAGTCACCGTGGCAGTTAATGATATTGACAAGCATGTGCTCTTCACTAAATGAAATACTATATATACACACAGCCACCTTTGAAGGATGCATTACTATTTGCCTTTTTGTATCAGGAAACTTATTTGCTGATGATAAGTACTGTGCCCAAGGTCATAACCTTAATAGGTAGGAAAGCTAGGATTTGAACCCAGTCTGAATCTAAAGCCCATCATTTTCGTCTGTATCATCCACTTCTGACTTATCTTTGTTAAAGGAACTGTTTATCCAATTAAACCTATCATTCTTCCTTCTATCTTCATTTAAAATGAAAACATCAAAATGTATTAGAAATGAAAAAGGATAAAAACTGATGAGCCCACAGTATCTGGTGACAGTGATTACTAATCACTTCTTTGTTGCTGTTTAGTCACTAAACTGTGAAGGACTCTTCTGCAATCTAATAATATCAGTATTTTTCAAAGAAAGTAATTGAAAGCAAAAAGTCATCCAAAAACAAAATCAAGCCCTTTATGTTTAGTATGCATCTTTTAAGGAAAAATATATAAGAAGTAGAGGTTAAACAATCATTATAAAATCATTAAGAAATTCAGTACTGTCATAAGGTAAACTAAAAAGCAGACTCCATATTTTATAAAGCTAATGAAACTAGTATGAAATCCCTCAGCTACTACAAGATCAACCAGAAAAAAAAACAGGTTGCATGTGACATCACTCAATATTATAAAGGAATATGAATCCTGCAATATATTTCTGCTGTATAGTTTTTCACGATTCCCAGTCAGAATAATTGATTTTCTGCCTAACTGATGAAGTGTGGATCACAAATGAAACCTCTTATTAATTTAATCTTGGTGTTAGCACCCGAGAACAGCACTGAGGTTTTTAAAAAGAAAAAGAACAACTGTACCTTTTCATCTTATCAACAGCATGTACGTTTGCTTCTTTCTTTACCAAAAATTCCACTATTTGCTCTTTTCCTTCACTTATGCCAAGTAAGAGTGGTGTGAGGCTATCCTGTAAAACAGGACAAATCATTTCTAATGTACACAGTTACCCTATTTCTAAACTGAACTGAAAAGCATGCAATAGATTCTCTGAACTTAAACATATAATTCAGAAAGTAAATAAAAGGGAGCCCCTTCTCTTCATTCCCCTGTGCGCCTTCTATCTCTTCAAGATGCTCCTCCCCCTGGCCTTCCCTGGGGCTTAGTCCAGGGGCTAAGACTTGAGTTCCCAAGGCAGAGGGTCCAGGTTCCATCCCTGGTCAGGGAACTAGATTCCACCTGCCAAAACTAAAGATCCCACGTGCCACAACTAGACCCAGTGCAGCCCAATATGTCTTTCAAAAAGATAAATAATAAAATGCTCCTCCTCTACGTCTTCCAAAGATGAACCACAGAGTCATGCTCCAAAACTCACTTTTAACATTTACTGGTTCCAAGGATCTTTGCTTCTATTGTAGTATTTACCAGGAATATTGTAGTATTTACTTGCCCTATTACTCGTCTCAACACTCCTCCAGAGAGAATCAATTAGCTACTAAATCATCTGCATATTTTAGGAACAATGGTGAGGCAGGAATACATAATATTATCTGTAGCATGCATAACCTATCCAAGGATGGCCAAGAGTAACCTCATAAAGTTTATAGACATTCCAATGGGAATATTAGCCTCTACATGAACATGTAAAGAGAAAACTTGTTTTGTTTTTTTTCTTCCAAAAACCCAACTGTGGGCACCATGTTTTTCGGCTTTCTCAGCAAAGTCTCCTGAAATCTAATCTTACTCATTCTCCTTTGCTTGTTCCTTACCCTGCCCTTAAGTTAAACTGACAGGTCAGCATTAGCTAGATGCTGTTTTGACACAGAACAACACCATTTATCTTCAAAGACCTTTCTTGATGACTCTCGTGTGATTACCTCCAGACCTCCAAGAGGAAGCTTCCTTAATCCCAGTGCTCTGGTCTCTGTCTTGCTTTACTGCTCTTAGTTAAACATTACAAGGTAAGTTACCAGTAAATATGCACTCAGCGTTTTCTCGGGGAACTGCTTTTCCGTGAACCCTCCCTGCGCTCTCTCTCATAATCCTGTGTGTTTGGGAGACTCATTCAGTGTGAAACCACCACAA
Organism: Nanger dama; assembly: GCA_917880005.1. Classification (NCBI taxonomy): domain Eukaryota; kingdom Metazoa; phylum Chordata; class Mammalia; order Artiodactyla; family Bovidae; genus Nanger; species Nanger dama. The sequence continues at coordinate 5,015,379 of CAKJTW010000052.1, forward strand.
CCAACTTAAAAATTCTAATTTGAAAAATTCAATCCCATCCTTAAGAGATTCTTTTAAAATATGAAGACATACGGATGGCTAACAAACACATGAAAAGATGCTCAACATCACTCATTATCAGAGAAATGCAAATCAAGACCACAGTGAGGTACCATTTCACACCAGTCATAATGGCTGCAATCCAAAAGTCTACAAGCAATAAATGCTGGAGAGGGTGTGGAGAAAAAGAAACCCTCTTACACTGCTGGTGGGAATGCAAATTCGTAGAGCCACTATGGAAAACAGTGTGGAGATTCCTTAAAAATTTGCAAATAGAACTGCCTTATGACCCAGCAATCCCACTGCTGGGCATACACACCGAGGAAACCAGAATTGAAAGAGACACATGTACCCCAATGTTCATTGCAGCACTGTTTATAATAGCCAGGACATGGAAGCAACCTAGATGTCCATCAGCAGATGAATGGATAAGAAAGCTGTGGTATATATACACAATGGAGTATTACTCAGCCCTTAAAAATAGAATAAATTTGACTCAGTTCTAATGAGATGGATGAAATTGGAGCCGATTATACAGAGTGAAGTAAGCCAGAAAGAAAAACACCAATACAGTATACTGACACATATATACGGAATTTAGAAAGATAGTAATGATGACCCTCTATGTGAGACAACAAAAGAGACACAGAGGTATAGAACGGACTTTTGGACTCTGAGGGAGAGGGAAAGGGTGGGATGATTTGGGAGAATGGCATTGAAACATGTATACTATCATGTAAGAAACGAAGCGCCAGTCTATGTTCAATACAGGATACAGGATGCTTGGGGCTGGTGCACGGGATGATCCAGGGAGATGATATGGGGTGGGATGTGGGAGGGGGCTTCGGCATTGGGAGATCGTGTACACCTGTGGCTGATTCATGTCAATGTATGGCAAAACAAATACAGTATTGTAATGTAGAATAAAGTATTAAAAAAAATTAAAAAAAAAGAAAACCTTCAAATATAAATCTAAAGTTACTCAACAAATCCCAAGAAAATAAAGAAAGAAAGCAAAGATTCAGCTATAAGGATAGTCATCAAGTTTTGCTTATAGAAGCAAAAACTAGAAACCATTTCCATGCTCAACAGCATAGGATTAGTTAAATTTATGGTGATCTGTAAAATGGAGTATTAACCAATCATTTAAAATAGGTGACTTTAACCTTCGGGATCTAATGTCTGATGCTCTGAGGTGGAGCTGATGCAATAATAATAACAGAAATAAAGTGTACAATAAATGTAATGCATTTGAATCATCCAGAAAAAAAAAATTAAAAAAAAAGTTTATAAAGGAAAGGGGGTAGGACAGAACTTGTTATCAAGAAAGACTACAAAACCTAACTGGGAGATAAGTTTTAGTATAAGAAATAAAGTGATAATACATTGGATGATAAAAAAAAAGAAATCAATTATAGATTAATTAGACTGTATTTAAAACCTTGAAATAGTTATCAAAATAAACTATAAAACAAGAATTGGAAACTCAAATGCTTATGGAGGGAAAGCTGGTGACCTGAGTAAGTGAGAAAGCCAGGTAAGGCTGGCAAACCTGCGAACACACGCCCCATACAGAAGGGGAGGCCTCCACACGCAGACCAGACAGTAGCATGGGCTCAAGGGGGCCAGATTTAGTTCTCTGAGAAGTCTGAAATGCAGACTTCTGCATGAGTTTGCTAAAATTTAGATGCTGACTCAGTTTGTGGAGGTAGGTAAGCTAAATATACCCAAGGACCACATTTGGTCTGTAGCCCACTTGTGTTTTCATGTTTTGCTGTTTCTAAACAGGTGGCTATAAAGCAAATATTTGTATGTGAAAGCTTTCCTTTCTTTAGTATCATGTGTTTCACAAGAAAAGTGGGTCTCAATATGTAATAAAAATGCTGTTGACTCATAATTTTATTAAAATAAATTTAAAACACAAGACTCAAAATTCCCACTTTAAGAATGTTTCCACTGCTTGTTAAAACTACAATCTATTTCTAGAATTCTCCCAGGTTATTAACCAAATGGATAGTAAGTTCCTAAGACTGCTGAAACTAAATTATTAAAAGAATCCCCATCTGTACTAACTTCATAGGTTTTGATGTTTAAAGATGTCATCTTGCTTATGCCAGGGCTCAGCAAATCTAACAGACACACTGCAAGAGTCTGTCCTACTGACACCAAAAGAAGGCTCATGAGTTACTATTACTGCAGTCAGGAAAACCCTGCTGGTAACAAACATCTGTTGACCTAACGACCTGGTTGATAACAGAAGGTGTAAAATTCTTCAAGGGTCAAACTCTACAGATGAAGTGACTTTGCCATGAGCAAATCTCTAAAGACTCTTGGAGTGTCACTGAATAATTAGTGGCTGGAAGAAAAGGGAGTTATATTATTCAAGCCAATAGATACTGCCAAAAATATTCCTTTTAACTTCTCAATCACAGAGGCAGAGGAAAAAGTCTGGCTAATATTGCTGCAGAGGAGCGAGCTGATGGAAGTAGCTAGCATTGATCAAACTCCAACTCTTCTATAGACTACTTATTTTTGAGGTAGGTGCACTTAGAGATTATCCTTAATCACTCCATAGTTCTTCACCAAGGATAGTATCAGACTCTCAAGGAAATATTTCTAAATACACATGTCTAGGCCTTTCTTGATTTATTTCATCAGAATCTTCAGGGAACAGCCTAGGCTTGTAAATTTTTTTATAAACTTTCCCAAGTGATTGTGGTTTTCACCAGCACAATCTAGCTGAGAATTAGCACAGCAAACATTCCAGTCTCATCTCTCACCCACATGGCCAATTCTTTCTCTTACCTGAGGATTTGAAGAAAAAAGAAAAGTATAAGAGTTAAGAGTCATCAAAACAGAATTAAATTTTCCTGGGTAAATAATGGTAGAACAGGGACTAATAAACACAAAAGGCAACCTGATCTCATTGTTTATAAACCCCTTACTTTTCATCAAGACCTTCTAGATTGAGAGAGTCCGGACTCTTATCTAACTGGCTGTTTCTGCCAGAATAGGATATTTCTGTTAAATATTTGTTCTTCTCTTTTCTTTCCAACTTAATCACCACCTGCTCACTGCTGATCTGATTTCTGCAAAATCTTCCTAAAATTGGTATCTAGGCAAGTCTCCAATTCACTCAATCTCTTTCTCAAAATAACAACTATTACCCCTGAAACTGAAAAGCGCCTTACCGAAATATATAAACTGAAGGAGAGAGACCAAAAACCTTGGGAGTTGTGTGGTGGCCCAGTGGCTGAGTCTCAGTGCTCACAGGGTAGGTGGTCTGGGTTCGATCCCTGGTCAGGGAACTAGATTCTGCATGCTGAAACTAAGACCTAGCACAGCCAAATAAATATTAAAAAACCCTCTTCTTGGTATACCCCAACTGCCAAAATTCCAGCTTGATCTGCATTTTTCCCCTGCTCGCTCCTTTGCCTTTCCTTTTAGCCGCTGAAGCCTTGGGCAATGAGAGAGAAATCATTTTTATATAAGTCATTTTTTTCATAAAATTGGAATGTGTTAACAGCAGTAAGATTTCTATTATGTTGTCAAATGCTTGTTTGAGTTTTGGCTCAGATGGTAAAGTGTCTGTCTACAATGTGGGAGACCTGGGTTCGATCCCTGGGTCAGGAAGATCCGCTGGAGAAGGAAATGGCAATCCACTCCAGTACTATTGCCTGGAAAATTCCATGAACAGAGGAGCCTAGTAAGCTACAGTCCATGGGGTCGCAAAGAGTCGGACACGACAGCGACTTCACTTACTTACTAAGACAAAGTCTATTTCCAAGGCAAATTTTGCTTTACTGTGTTATTTTACACTAATTAGAAAAAAATTTTTTTTCAGTAAGGGAGAAATACTTGGAAAAAGTTTCACCTTTAAAAAGCACAGTGTTATCACAAATATCTGCCATCAACACACACACAAAATATGCTTTACTCTCTAATGCTTCTTGAGTAATATCGTGATTTAAAGTGACATCTTAGACAATCAAGTGCTTTCAAAATATTTTCACTCAGGGAAGGTTGGAGCTTCCAAAGAAGGAAAACTGAGCCCACCTGTGAGAGTGGGGGAGCCTCTCTGCAGCTCCTGGCGAGGCTGCAGCCGCAGGAGAAAGAGCAGGAGGGGCAGCTTCACCATCATCAGCTGCCCACACTCAGCTGCAACCCCGCTGAGCAGCCCCCCAGGGTTGAGTGTGGGAGACCCACTTGTACCTGGCGAACCAAGTGGTCACTAGTACAAGTGAACACTCTTGCTGGGTGTCAAACATGACCTGACCCACGCGATCGGATCTCAGAACCGGGGTCCTAGCGGGCTCAGGGCTCCAGGCCGCTACCTCCCGGCCCACTTGCACCCCCCAGCTCCCCCTGCTGGGCATTGGTCCTCCTTCCTTCTACCCGCATCCCTCCCCCAGCAGCTGCATCCATTCCCTGAGCCCCTGGAAGCAGCCACCCATCACATCACTTCACTCCCCCAGGCCTTCATTTTTAGTAGGACTTGAGGCTACCACCCACTCCTGAGCATGTTCTAGTGGGGAAAATCTTCCTTCTAGGGTAGAAGGATGGCTGAGAGAGCTTTGCCCTTTCTGTGGGCTCTGACATTTTCCACCCACCCCCTGACTTGGCTTTGCAGTTGTTTCCATGGTAACAGGGCCTGCTGGACACTACTCAGTCTTCGTATTTACATACTGTTATTAATAAAAACACTTCTGGTTTAGAAAAATGGTTTGCAAATATTTTGTCAATAAAGTTAGTTGAGCTATACCTCGTTATTGGCTTCTATATCGGCGTTATAGGAAAGCAGCTTTTCTGCGAGTGATATATTCTGGCAAAAGACAGCATAGTGGGAGCGGTGTTGCCACAGGCGTCCATGACATTTGGGTCGGCACCATGCTCCAGCAGAAGAGTCGCACACTCCTCTTCTTGACATTCTACAGCCTGTCAGTGTTGTGCCAAGAAACAGAGTGTGAATTCTAGGAATTCAAAGTAAACAGTCCACAAGCGTCACCAGTTCCCTCCATTTCAATGAGATAAATTCATTTTTACTCTCAGTAGTTAAATCACACCCATCTCATGTGGCCACGGTTCGCTGCCCCATACCTTCATCAGCGCGGTCTTGTTCTCACTGTCGCAGAGGTTAAGCAGGCATTTTTTCTCCAGGAGGAGAGCGACCACCGCTGAATGGCCATTGGCACAGGCCAAGTGGAGCGCGGTCCTATGAAAGCAAGAGGAGTTTTCAGGAAAAAGTAGTGTTACTCTTTCAAAACAAATAACTGTTTATGTGATTGAAAATACTCAGTAGCATAGTACTCCTATCCCTCTGAAACAAATATTTCATTTTCTTCTGGAGAAAGAGCAGCATATGTTAGTTTAGCTCCTCTTACACAGTAAAGAAAGAAGAGTCTACTGGAATAGAATGCGTGAGACCTTGAGATTCAGCTCAACTTGGGTTTAAATTTGACTCTGTCACTCATTAGCCGTTGCTCAGCCTCTCTGTACCTCAACTTCCTCACCAACAAAATGCAGAGAGAGCAGTAGTTATCTCACAGGACACTGCTGCGATGCTTAAATGATATCCACGCACAGCGTTTAGAACCATTCCTCCCACAGATGACAGCGAGTAATTGTTAGATTATATTATCGTATTTCCTACTATTACTACTATCTTACAAGGACAACACAGGAATGAAGCCAAAGGATATGACACCTCCTTTGCAGATATGTTTTGAGGATTAGAGACAACATTGTACTCCGATGATTCTAATATGCTCATTTACTCATATTTTAACATCTCTGACATTGGAATATAATTTATAATTCACAGTCTTTACAACTATAAAATTGTAGCATTTTTGTTTGTTCATTTCTCTTTTTTCCTGTTGGTCTAATTCCCATGAGGTGTTTTCGTCAAAGTTTGCTTTAGAGATGATGTATGTTATATATTATTATATAGTACAGGTGCACAACACAGTGATCCACTACTGCATTTAAAGGGACTATAAAATATTAGCTATATTCCCCATGTTGTACAATATATCGTTGTAGCTTACAGGATTTTAGTTCCCTCACCAGAGATCGAACCCTGGGCCCAGAGCAGTGAGTCTTAACCACTGGATGGCCAGGAAATTCCCAAGATTCCCTTGACTTCTGAAAAGGCTGAAAGTGCCACAGCATACCAATCCTCACAAAAATTCTAAATAAATTGAAAATGGCAAATTATTTTTATCTGTGCCACATTCCTATTGGTGCCAGAAAGACAAGTCCTGTCTGGTCATCCAACTTCTCTACAGACAGCTTGATCTACAGAGATTTTTAAATTTCGGGGGTTGCTAAATCAACTTTCAGATTTCTTTTCTTCTTTTTTTTTTGGTGGGGGGAGGCGAAACCCAGGAAACTCCAGAATTGTTGCCTTTGAAATCATTCTTAGAAAGGTCTTTGGAGTGGGATATATGTATACTTACAACTGATTTATGATGTTTTACAGCAGAAACCAACATAATATTGTAAAGCAATTACCATCTAATTAAAAAATATTAAGGCTAATAAACAGTAGAACTGGGGAAAAAAGGTAGTCAGTACACAAAAAATGTATAAATAGGAATTTCAGTTTTCTTCTGGTACTTTTCTCACCCTGTGTATTTAAAATTTTTGATCCATACTCCATCTGACTTCCCTGGTGGCTCAGATGGTGAAGTGTCTGTCTACACTGCAGGAGACCTGGGTTTGATCCCTGGGTCGGGAAGATCCACTGAAGAAGGAAATGGCAATCTACTCCAGTACTATTGCCTGGAAAATTCCATGAACAGAGGAGCCTAGTAAGCTACAGTCCATGGGGTCACAAAGAGTCGGACACGACTGAGCGACTTCACTTACTTACTTCCTCCATCTGAAACTTTTTGGTGAGAAAAAAATCTAGTTACTTTTCTCTAAATAGTTACCAGGTTATTTCTCCACCATCTACACATAATTTATCTTTCCTAATAGAAAATGTCACCCAGCAAATTTTGATATCTAAAAGGGCAAATCTTTGCCTACTACACAAAACTTTTAATTTCATCACAACAATTAAAGATAGCATGTGTAACCCAAAATCTTTAAAACCACGATATGTTTATTGGTTTAAATATGGAAAGACCATATATCCTAAGAAAATGTCCTCCTATTCAAGGACACAGCCAGCTTCCTACTTCAAAGCTATCTTCTAAGGCCCTTCAGCAAAGAGCATATACACATAAGTGTACACTGATATAAAATGGATATTGAATCGTAGCTGAAGAATTTTTAACCCGAAGTTGATCTGTCATGGGGATTATTTTTCTTACTATGCACTTTTTTGTAATATATAACACTATGGAATAAAAATGTGTACATTAAAAATAAGATGCTGACAACATCAAAGATCTGTCCACTGCCAATCCACAATGGACGATCCATGGGAAGAAGAGTTTTCATAAATCACATGAGAAAAACAATGTGAGAGCCAGGGAGTTCCAGAAGATTTCTTGAGGGCTATAGAACTTGAGAGCTCTTGCTGCTGCTGCTGCTAAGTCGCTTCAGTCATGTCCAACTCTGTGCGACCCCATAGACAGCAGCCCACCAGGTTCCCCATCCCTGGGATTCTCCAGGCAAGAACACTGGAGTGGGTTGCCATTTCATTCTCCAATGCATGAAAGTGAAAAGTGAAAGTGAAGTCTCTCAGTTGTGTCTGACTCTTCGTGACCCCATGGACTGCAGCCTACCAGGCTCCTCCGTCCATGGGGTTTTCCAGGCAAGAGGACTGGAGTGGGGTGCCATTGCCTTTTCCTACTCATGAGTAGATCATGTTAATGCATGCATAACAACAAATGAAGAGGAGGAGCAGGAAGAAGAAGAAGAAGAAAAGATGCTATTCATGTTTTATTTCAGTTCTGTGATTATTGACATTCAGTTAAATCACTTTAAAATGACCACTAAAGTGCTCTATATAGGGAATTATCAGTGGGTCCTAAACCAGCTAAGGCTTTTACAGCCTATCAAGTCTGTGGGGCCCTGGATCCCACAGAAGTGTCCGCGAGCCTTGGAGGGGAAACTCACGGGAGGGACCCCTGCCAGGCCCTTCCACCCCGCTTACCTGTTCATCTTGTCCTTGTCATTCAGGCCATTCTTTCCGAGCAACAGAATGTGCTGCACTTCGAGTACGTTGCCTACACTGGCAGCTTTGTGGATATTTCTGAGGTCCCCGTCTCGGATGTGGTACCCGGGCTGGAAGCTGGTTCTATGATGACTTCTGTCTCTCCCCGGGATGCTGGAGGAGCCTAAGGGTGCACTGCCCTTCTTACTCCTGAAGCCAAAAATCTTCTTCATTGCAGAGCCTATGGGCTCCAAACACACCTCACCTCCCCCTCGGCTCTTCACAGTCCCCTAAACCCAACACAAGCACTAGAGGCAAGCCAGAGCCGTCCCGCCACAACCTCCCAGCTGGGAAGCTCAACGGTTTGGAATCTTCCATCCCAGAATGATCGTTGCTAAGCAACACCTCTAAACACATTGCCCGTGTGCCAGAATGCCCAGTGTGCATGTGCAAGCACTGGAAGTGCATTTTTGAAAGAAACAAACAATGTCAACAAACCCTTACCTAAGGTAAGCAGGAAAGAGAGGAAGCAGAAATAACCACAGAAAGGAAAGCGACATTGCAACAGATACCTCAGAAGTAAAGAAGCATAATGATAAGGGGCCATTATTATTGATGAAGTGTTACAAATTGGAAAACCTGGAAAATAGATAAATTCTGAGAAACATACACCCCGTCAAGACTAAAACAAGAAAAAATAGAAAAACTCAACACTCCAGTAACAAGGAGATTCAGATATTAATTTTTTAAAAAATCCCCAAAGTTAAAAGCTTAGGACCAAATGAATTCAAAGCTCAATTCTACCAACATTCAAGTAAGAATTAAAAGTAAGACTATGCATAAAAAACACTTGACAAAATTCAAAACCCATTCATGATAAAAAATTCAATAAATAGAAATTTCCTCAATATAATAAAGGCCATTTATGAAAAGCATGAACAATGAAAGTGATAGTCGCTCAGTCATGTCTGACTTTGCTATGCCATGGACTATATAGTCCACGGAATTCTCTAGGCCAGAATATTGGAGTGTGTAGCTTTTCCCTTCTCCAGGAGATCTTCCCAACCCAGAGACAGAACTTAGGTTTCTTGCAATGCAGGCAGATTCTTTACCAGCTGAGCACCAACGAATCCCAAGAATACTGGAGCGCATAGCCAATCACTTCTCCAGTGGATCTTCCTAACCCAGGAATCGAACCAGGGTCTCCTGCATCGCAGGTGGATTCTTTACCAACTGAGCTAACAGGGAAACTAGTCTACTTGGGAAAACAGCGTCTGATAGTAGGAAAAGCAGGGACCAAGAGGCTTTGACCAGAATGGCTGCCATCTTTCAAAAGAAAAAAGCCCTCTGTCCTGTGGCTGATTCAAGCTGATGTTCGGCAGAAACCAACACAATACTGTAAAGCAATTTCCTTCAGTTAAAAATAAATTAAAAACAAACAAAAAACACCTCTCCCTCAACTATGCTGCCCCCTTCACCTGCAGCCTCAACGGTGCTCAACCCACAGAACACCCTGAAGGAGCTGCCCAGCCTCCCTCTCTCCTCCTCGCCACAGCCTAGATTCTGCTCCCTCCCTCTGGAATTGTTCTCTCTGCCACAGGAGTCTAGAGGAGCTTGCCTACAGGTGAAGAGGGAGAGCTCTCAGCACTTCAGGTCATGGGTGCTAGATGGTAAGGTTCAGAGAAAGCTGCCAGTGACGTTACCAGGGTATAAACATCACATGGTGAGGCCACGAGCTGGATCCTCACTGGAGGGAAAAAGAGCTCAAGAGCCTCAGTCTCTGATCTGTCCCCACAGATGGGGAGGGGGGCGAGTTGACAGTGCATGCCGCATGCCGTCACAGGCTGCTGTCACTTCCTGGCGGGGAGGGGACTCCTGCCCTGTGTCTGTGCGGCTGACAGCTGGGGCGGATGTTCAACCTGCCTCAGCCTGGCTCCCAGGAACGAGCAATGAGCTTTTCCTCTCTTCCCAGGTAGTGGCTGAGGCTGGGAAGAAGCAGGAAACACATTTGCTCAAGAGCACATTCTGATCCAAACTCACAGTATAGCGTCAACGTCTCATTTCTGAACCGCAGGACAGGCAATGGCCAACCTGAAAGGCAGTGAAATTGGCCCAGGTCTGAACCTGGGTGTGTGTGGATGGGCCCTTGGGCTGCTTCCAGCCCGTGAATGAGGCTGAGGGATGGGAGGATTATTTCTCCAGGATCCAGGCAAGTGCAGCCGGCAGCTCCAGGCAGTCTTTGGGCTGCTCTGTCCACACCTGCTCCCTGGTTACTTTCTGAAGCTGTCAGAGCACAAGAAACCTGTCTAGAGGAAAGTGGGATGCTGGCATTCAGGTGCTTAAATAAACCACATCTGTAAGGGTCATGTCTGGGCCTTTAGTTTTGAGAAGAGAGATCGTAGTCGTATGTGGATAAGACAAAGCTCGGGATGCTGGAATCCTTTTGAATTATTACTCTGGCGCTGCTCCTAAATAAGCCTCAGATATTTCAACCAATTTATTTTCTCCATTTCTCTGTGGATCCATGGATCTATCTCCTGTCTACTGTGATCTCAGCCTGCAAATTAGACTGTTTTCCCAGGGAGGGAGAGGGATAGCTCTCACCCAGCAAGGCCGTTCCAGTACTGATTTGGCACTAATATAAACTAACCCCCACAGCGATAAAGAAAAACCAAGGGTGCAGCAGTCAGATTTTGGTGGCAGGCAGGCCGTGCGTGTGCAAATCTCAGCTCAAATATTAAGTTTAAACCCTCAGCCTCAATTGTCTCATCCAACTTTATGAAGTTGTGGGTGCTGGAGGTTATCATGGAGAGTGAAGGGGCATTTTAAGTGTACATGCAGCAGTGGTCACTACTCTTGTTCATTTGTGCATGATCACTGTTTCTGCAGAATCAGAAATGCGCTGTCACTAGGTGGAATGCTAGTCTATAACGGTGGACACCAGGTATAATCAAGGCAAGGCTGGGGAGGAAGGAGGGGTCCAGCTGCTCTGGAGAGTGGACAGGAGGCAGTGGGCCTGGACAGGTGGGCACCAGGCCCCAGACCCCAGGGTGGTGAGTAGAGGAAGGCTAATGATGAAGGCTCTCGACTGAAGAGGAGCAGAACTCAGGCCTAAACAAATCTGCCTGGACAAAACAAAGTACCACTGGACCAGGGCCAAGGAATGTGCTGCTGGGGAGGGGACAGAGGGGAACCCATCTCCCTGGTTCCTCCAGCAGAAGGTGAGTAGCTGCTCCCCTCAGGGAAGGTTAAGTAATCTCACCAAAGCCACTCAGACAGTAAGTGATGGACCCAAGGTTAAAAACCCAATTGTCTTTCCTACTGTATAGCATGGGGCACTCTGCTCAATGGGATGTGGCAACCTTGGATGGGAAGGGAGTTTGGGATGAACACTGGAGTATGTGTATCTTTTTGAATTATAGTTTTCCCCAGATATATGCCCCAGAGTGGGATTTCTGGATCATACAGTAGTTCTATTATATTTCAGCTCTTTAAGGAATTTCCATACTGTTCTCCAAAGTGGCTGTACCAATTTACAGTATTACCAATAATGTAGGAGGGTTTCCTTTTCTCTACACCCTCTCCAGCCCTTATTATTAGTAGACTTTTGGATGACGGCCATTCTGACCAGTGTGATGTGATACCTCATTGCAGTTCTGTCATGTATTTCCCTGATAATCAGTGATGCTGACCATCATTTCATGTGCATCATTTCATGGCACTCTGTCTATCTTCTTTGGAGAACTGTCTATTAAGGTCTTCTGCCCATTTCTGGTTTTCATTTTTTTGTGTTGCCCATTTCTAAATTGGGTTTTTGTTTTTATTTTTTGACATAAAGCTACATTTGTATATTTTGAAGATAATCCCTTGTCAGTTGCTTCCTTTGCAAATATTTTTCCCTCTCTGTTAGTTTTTATTTTGTTTTTGTTTCCTTTGGTGTGCAGAAGCTTTTAAGTATACTTAAGTCCCATTTGTGTATTTTCATTTTCAGAACTCAAAGACATGGATCAAAAAGGATAGTTCTGCAATTTATGTCAGAGTGCTTTTTTTTTTTTGGCTGTGCCATGCGACTTGTGGGATCCTAGTTCCCTGATCAGGGATCAAACTCAGGCCCACAGCAGTGAAAGTGCCAAGTCTTAACCCTTGGACTGCCAGAGAATTCCCTCAAAGAGTGTTTGGCCTATGTTTTCCTCTAAAAGTTTCCATTTAGGTCTTTGATCCATTTTGAGTATGTTTTTGTGTATGGTATCAGAGAATGTTCTAATTTCATTCTTTTACTGCAGCTGTCCAGATTTCCCAGCACCACTTATTGAAGAGGGTTTTCTCTACTGTCTATCCTTGCCTCCTTTGTCATAGGTTCAACGACCACAGTTGCATGGAGAGAAGAGTCCACTTTATGTTGTTGAGTCCTCCCTACGCCAGATCTGATCTTTCCATCTATTCCAGCGGTTTAAGGTTTTTCTCATTCAAGCACGTACCATAAACGTGCAGACGGATGGAGGGGAGGGACCGTGCAGCAGCTTCAGGAGAGCGGCTGCCACCAGGAAGGGGAAAGAGGTTGGCTGCAGCAGAACAGGGACTGGGCTTCTGTCCAAGATGCTGTAACAATGTCCTTAACACATCTGTATGTTTATGCAACACATATGAGTGCTTCCTATAGAACTATTTGTCTATATATTTGAAATATTTTAGTTTAAAAAACATTTAGAAGTTAATTGGTTTTAATAGAAAAGGATTTTATTGCAAATACAGTGACTTCATATTACAGTAGTTTATTCTGATAAATCAAATGACCATACTTTATGTATATCTTGGATATAAAACTATACTTTTTTCCTTTAAAAAAAAACATATCATACACTTTCCAGTGTGATGACATTTCAATGAGGAAAAGATTGCATTCACAATGGATACCATCCTCCCTGAGTCGACAGCCCTAAAATACCAGCACTGTCTAAACTCTCTCATGGTGGAACAGGCCCTGACAAAAAGGCTTCCTTCTCTATCCCTTATCGCCAGCTAAAAGTCACAGAAAGTGCAACGTTTCTGGAGTGTCTTTATCGATCCACCAACGAGAATGCCAGTGCACTAACAGTGCAATGGTAAAACTATAGAGCCCTGACTTTGCATTTGAATCTCTGTAGCCAAGGTCAGAAGTGCAACATTAAAATTGCTTTATTTTACCATTTACCTTGCTGAGAACCCCATAATCTGTTTTGCTTGTCAGTAGCAAAATTAGGAATATAACTCTGGACGTTACCCAAGAAACACTAAAAAAAAAAAAAAAAAGTAGTCTTTTCCAACCTGTTTCCCCAGCATCTGGCTCACAAACCTTCATTAAATGCTTGTGAGATAAACAGAATCACAATCCTCGTCTATCCAGGCGTGTACAGCCAGCGAGCCACAATAAGTTACAGCGTCACAGTGGTTTACTTTAAAGATGTTCTTTCAAAACGAACTCCAGGAAGAAAAGCAGTCTACACAGCGAGGATGCTGTAGCAATCTTGTTGAGTAGTTTGTTGAGAGCTCTAACTTTTTCTTCCAAGAATCGGGACTTTTTCTCGGCAACTCGTTGCTTCTCTTGGTGACTTGAAGTGCTTTTGCCAGGTGAGCATTTTCCACATAGAGCTCCTTGAGCAGCAGATCAGATCGGGTGTTCTTTTCAAACTGGAGAGGGGAGAAAGCCACAGTGTACCGCACGTCTAACACAGCCATGCCACGCCACCAGCTCTCCCTTCCTATTTCTCCACACACGTTCAGACTAGTTGGGGAAACCTTACAAATCAGAGACATGTTGGACGCAATGACAGGTTTTGTTATCCCGGCATGAGAGAGGAAACTGACGAACTATATAGTAGAGAAAATTTAAGCCAACTTTGTACAAATTGATTTATCATGAAATGAAGACAAGAAGACCCAAATCTGGAGGCCTGCAAAAAACAATGAGGAAACTGTCAAGAGGACCCAAATGCTTGCCTTATCTCAGTGCGCTCTGCAGGCCCACCGTGTCAGCCAGGACGCACTGAGGCACCTTGGGTGCCGCCCACACGACACCGACAGGGGCTTCACCGATGGGGACACAGGATACTCTAGGCAAGATGCAAAGAGGCAGAGGTCCCGGCTTTGGGCTTTGAAAGTCCGCACTGTGTTCACGCACTCAAGTAGCTACCGAGCAGCTCTGCGGGCCAATGCTGCCCGGCCACGGCCCTGCTCCCACAGGCACGTGTTCCAACGGGAGGAGCCAGCAGAGCACGCAGGGTCAGGCGGCATGTTAACAGAGAACCCAGGCGGGGGACACACGGCTGAGCCTGAGGTGCACAGAGAGGCCTGAAAGAAGCATGGGGGCGTGGGGGAGGCTGCCTGGGGCACACCGCCCAGGCGCAGGCCGGCGCATGCGCGGGCAGGACCGGGCCGGAGGCCCCTGCGGAAGGCAGAGCCGCCACGGCGGCCGGGCGAGGGGCCGAGGGCAGGGGGCCAGGTCCTGCACAGTCTCGAGGCCACCGGGAAGCCGCTGTCTACTCTGAGGCAGGCCGGCAGCTCCGACGTATCTAAGGAGGACTGCCGCTGCTGAGGGGCTGGCAGAGGAGCCCAGCTGTCAGGCCCAAAGACGGGGCGACGGCAGCCGCGCTGAAGGGTGAGAGGGGCCCCTGGCTGGGCGGGCGGCTGCGAGCAGACAGCTCTGAAGGGGCGCCTGTCAAGGCAGCAGAGGACTCGCTGGGAGGACCGGGGCTCCGCAAGGTGGTGCTGAGGAGACCGGAGAGGGGGCGGCAGAAGCGGGGCTGGGCGAGCTGAGCGCTCGGCCATTTCTCTGGGACCTTCTGGTCTCACGGGGACACAAGCCCAAGTCACAACTGAGAGGGAGGGGAGAGGGGCTGGGGGTCAGAGGCAGAGCAGAAGGGCCCCCAGACAGGGGGTGTGGGGGAAAGGCGGCAGTTGGGACAGCCCACCCCCTACCTGCCCACCCCCCAACATGTAGGAGCCTCAAGATTTACGTGGGGTTGACGGTTTATACAAGTCAGGAAGCAACAGTTAGAACTGGACATGGAACAACACACTGCTTCCAAATAGGAAAAGGAGTACGTTAAGGCTGTATATTGTCACCCTGCTTATTTAACTTCTATGCAGAGTACATCATGAGAGACGCTGGGCTGGAAGAAGCACAAGCTGGAGTAAAGTTTGCCGGGAGAAATAGCAATAACCTCAGATATGCAGATAACACCACCCTTATGGCAGAAAGTGAAGAGGAACTAAAAAGCCTCTTGATGAAAGTGAAAGAGGAGAGTGAAAAAGTTGGCTTAAAGCTCAACATTCAGAAAACGAAGATCATGGCATCCAGTCTCATCACTTCATGGGAAATAGATGGGGAAACAGTGTCAGACTTTATTTTTTGGGGCTCCAAAATCACTGCAGATGGTGACTGCAGCCATGAAATTAAAAGAAACTCCTTGGAAGGAAAGTTATGACCAACCTAGATAGCATATTCAAAAGCAGAGACATTACTTTGCCGACTAAGGTCTGTCTAGTCAAGGCTATGGTTTTTCCAGTAGTCATGTATGGATGTGAGAGTTGGACTGTGAAGAAGGCTGAGCACCGAAGAATTGATGCTTTTGAACTCTAGTGTTGGACAAGACTCTTGAGAGTCCCTTGGATGGCAAGGAGATCCAACCAGTCCATTCTGAAGGAGATCAGCCCTGGGATTTCTTTGGAAGGAATGATGCTAAAGGCGAAACTCCAGTACTTTGGCCACCTCATGGGAAGAGTTGACTCATTGGAAAAGACTCTGATGCTGGGAGGGATTGGGGGCAAGAGAAGGGGACGACAGAGGATGAGATGGCTGGATGGCATCACTGACTCAATGAACGTGAATCTGAGTGAACTCCGGGTGTTGGTGATGGACAGGGAGGCCTGGCGTGCTGCGATTCATGGGGTCGCAAAGAGTCGGACATGACTGAGCAACTGAAGTGAACTGAACTGAACTGAACTGAACTGAACTGAACTGAGTTTTACCAAGAATGACTAGCGGGTAAAGGGGTCACCAGGAGTCTGACCGCTGGGAAGGAAAGAGAGGACCTGAGGACTGAAAAGGTTGGAGGGCGGTGGTGCCAGCAGGGCAGGGGCTACACAGGTGAGGAGTGGGGGTCTGGACTGGGCAGCCTGCACGGAGTGACTCGAACTGCGGACCAGCGGCTCAGGGCACTGCAGATAAACCACATTCGGTCACTGTGGAAGAGAAGTATTTCCACAGATGCTCACATTGCACTTCCTGGAGCGCCAAGCAGACCTCATAGGACAGCAAGGGCTCTCTCTCCTCTCTCTCCCTGCCCTCCTCTCCCCTTCTCAGCACTTCCACAGGACACAGGGTTCTCTTGGGTCCTGTCTCCCTCATCAGCTACCCGGATGCCCAAAGGAGGCGTCCATCACTCACCTGTTCCTTCAGCTCACCCACTTTTTCTTGGAGGAGCACTTCCATGTTCTTCAGAATCATGTCTACCTCCTCCACCCGCTCTTCTGCTGCTTTCAGCTGCTTTTCATGTGCTTCCTGAATAAGAGGAGGTGAGAGATCAACACACGGGAAGGCAGTGGCACCTCACTCCAGGACTCTTGCCTGGAGACTCCCAGGGGACGAGGGAGCCTGGTGGGCTGTCGTCTATGGGGTCGCACAGAGTCGGACACAACTGAAGCGACTTAGCAGCAGCAGCAGCAGCAGCAGCAGCAGCAGCAGCAGCAGCAGAGATCAACATGGAACATTTTAAAAAGAATCATCTCAGGCTTATTTACTTTAGAACGGAAATCAGCTGAAGTGTACAAAATCTGAGTATCGGGCTAACCTTTCATCCATAGCGAGGGATGGTTAGAAATGTCTCACAAGCCACAAAGCTGTATTTCTCACTGTAGTGTGAGCAGATAAGAGACTCTTTGTCCTAGGATTTTAATCCTAAATGACTCAAAGTTGAGTTTCCCCAAACATGGTAGTCTTTCTAGAGGATCTCTGACTAACTTTCCTTTGTCATTAATCTGTCCTAGCATAGATTATCTCCAGCACAACGTCTCTGCATAATGCTATAAGGCTGTTCTTCATTAGAATTTGTGTTTTACAAATGTCAGGTTTTACCCACCTTTCCAATCTTGCACAAATTCCTTCCTCAGGAAGGCATCTAGCCCTCTGCCCCTCCTCACCCTCCCACTGACCCATGAACTTTGAGGGCCCAAATGTGCTTCCCCAGGCTTGCACTTTGAGGTGCTCACTCACTGATGCCTGAGAGACTGCTCTGAGGTGGGAACCACTGCCACCTTGAAAGAAATGGAAGCACAGAGAGTTCAATCACTTGGCTCAGGTGGTGGAGCCAGGATCCAGTCCCCGCAGTGCACGTGCTGAGCCACTGTTCTGCTGCCCTTTTAAGGCAGCAACTCTGTTTCTACATGTGAGTCTGGCACACAGCAGGGATCCCCAAGTCCATGCTGTCACTGTGCTGATCTCTTGTCCAACCAGCACCCCCACCCCTTACTGCTTTTAAACATGGCCAAGCGCAGCCCACCTCAGGACCTTTCACCTGCCTGCACTCCTAAAGAGCTATCCCTGCCCCTCTCTTGTGGCCCTTCTATCACCACCTTTCCGACCTGGAAGCAGGTCACATGTGTGGCTGGCTACAGACACACGCAGCCCAGAAAAGCTGGGGAACTTCAGGATCGGCCACTCAATGCCCACCAGCTCCCAGCGGAAGCTGGGTCCCGTGGCTTCCATAAACATCCCACATGGTGGGAGGGCTGTCGGGCCGTCCTCCCCTTGGCACCAGAGAGCCTACTCGCCCCTCCTCGTCACCCCCAGCTGCCCCCGAGCCCAGTCCCCACTCACCTGGGCCTCCTCCTGGAGCCGCCGTGCCCCCCGCCGCTCCCCTTCCAGCAGCCACTGCAGCTCGGCCACGTGGCCTGCGGGCATGAGCTGTGCCATCTCCTCCTGCAGCTGCCGTACCTGCTGGACATGCTGTGACCGGGCCAGCCGCAGCCTCTGGGTGGCTCCATACAGCTGCCGGGGAAAAGGCACAGCGGTTGTGGGGGTGACTGCCCAGAGCTACAGGGTCACCACCAGACACAGAACACTGCGTCTCTACCTGGTAGACCAGCCCAGAGGGGAAGGACGTGTCCAGCAGAGCCCACGATTTCTAAAGAGTCCGTTTATCTGATACCCATACTCCATTTCCTGATAGTTCAGACGGTAAAGAATCCGCCTGCAATGCAGGAGACACAGGATATGTGGATTTGGTCCCTGTGTTGGGAAGATCCCCTGGAGAAGGGCATGGCAACCCACTTGAATATTCTTGCCTGGAGAATCCCACGGACAAAGGAGCTTGGCAGGCTAAAGTCCATGGGGTTGCAAAGAATCAGATGGGACTGAGCGACTAACACAAAGTCCATTCAGGGGTGTTTCTGCACACTGAGAGCCTGGAAGGCCTGCCTGTAGCCCTCCCTGTGACCTTGTGCCGGATCCGGGGGAGGATAAAGTTATTCTGTCCTGTTTACCCCCTGGGTTCTTTGCTGAGTGTAATTCCTTCAATAATGGGACTCAACCAGCCGTATACAGCAGCCTCACTCTAAATGTAGAGCTCATGCTCCTGAGAGTGGCTGTGGCCAGGGCCCCGGAGGTGGCTGTACAGCATCTGGTGAGGTGTGGATGTGGACGGACTTAGCCACCTGCTTCCTGGGCATAGAACCCACGGGGTTGCTGGCACCAGGCTGCCCAGAGCCTGGCCACTTTCCCTGAATGGAGTGTCTGGGAGGCCATCTAAACACCATTTACACCACGGGCTCTGGCAGCCTCGTCTGGAGCACACAGAACTGCCCTCTGAGACCTCGTGGACGGGAGAGGCGGCGGCTCCACCAGGGGCCCTGCTGAGGGCAGGCAGGGGAGGAGGGCACTGGCCACCCCGGGCAGGGGTCAAACTGTGAGCCACAGCCCCACTCCCCTCACCGGCCTGTGTCACCGCGTGTCTGAGGGGCCACCCCAGGCAGTTTCCCTGGACAGACTCCCCAGAAGCACACCATGCACATGGGTCCAGCGGAGCAGCTGCCACGCTCCTGGGGAGGAAAGTTCTCACACCCCCTCCACCACATGTAGCCGCCTCCCACGGCTTTAGAGCTTCGGATGATCACTATGCAGTCACTCCAGCCCAGGTCTGAGTCCTGTACACCTGCCTGGGCGCCTTGCTGCCTCCTCCAGCCGATCCTGTGCTGAGCTCTGAAGCCTGACCACAGGCCTCGCCGTCCACTCTCCTTAGCCGGGCAGTACTTCAGCACGGCCCAGCTGAGTGCCCCTGAGGCCCTCCTTGTAAAGCAAGGTGTGGGTGGAGGGTGGGCCTGCTCTGGAGAGCCCTGCTTGACCACCACGTGAGAAGGCAGGATGTCCCCAGAAGAGAAACAGGGCCCCTACAGCCAGAAAGCCAGGGCCACCGTGTTCTGGGTGCTGGGGTGGGGCAGTGAGCCCCTCAGATGATGGTAGACCTCTCCACTCCGAATCCAGACTGGCCCGGCCAAATGTGGGGCAGTGATGCTAAGAAAACCCCTGCACAGTGCTCAGCAGCCTGGATGCTTGTCTGCCCTTCCTGGGTGCTTGGTTGCCACGCAACAAGGACCCGATGCCATAGAGAGGCTGGTGCAGGTGCCCCCGCCCACAGCACCCCAGGATGCCGGCCGTGTAAGCGCCCTCTTTGACACCTGGCTCCCCTGGTGGCCCTGTGACCTCAGGACCACCCCTTCCCCCACGGCTCTGGATGCACCCTCACCTCTGCACCCCCGATGGTCCCTAGATGCCCTGTAAGCGCCTTACTTCCCTCTGCACACTTCCATCCAGGCGTGTTTCAGGGGGTCCTCATCTAACTCACCAAAGGTGACACCAGCTGCCTCACAGCAGCTGCTCCTGCCCGTGACAGTGGCCAAGAGCTGGGCATCCCCCATCCCAGTGGGCATGGAAACCTCCGGCAGCCCAGCCCTGCTGCCCACAGGTGGATCTGTCTTCTTCACCTCAAAGGCTCAAACCAGTCCGGCGATTTCTCAAGGTTCCTTTTGCACTACAAACAGGGAAGGGAGCCCCCAGTACACAGAGACACCTTGGAGAAAGTGCCTGCTGACAGTGAGGGGGCTGGGCCCACAGGGGTCTGCCAGCCCCTCCTAAGACCCTGGACAGGGAGGGGTCCCACATGCAGACAGACCCTTCTGCAACCTGGGTCATCTGAGAAGTGACCTCTCATACCAGGTGTCCACAGCTAAGTCGGTCAGACTAGGAGCCAGCTGGGGAACCTGGTGCCAGGCTGAGCAGAGACACAAGGCTTAGAGACTCTCTCTCACAGCCCCTTCCCCCTGCAGACCCTGGCTCTCCAAATGCACCCCATGTCTGGAGTCCACCAGGGCCTGAGGCCCTCAGGGCACCTCACACCGTCACCTCCCTCCTCTCCTCCTACTCGAGCTCCTCGAAGAACCAGCCCTGAGTCCCAGCACCTCTCGCTGGCAGGCACCCGACACCTCTCCTGGGCCCACTCTGCTCACATCTATGTATCCCAGCCCGTGAGCTACCTGCCTCCCCCACTGCTGCACCTCTGAGCCTGGCAGGCCCTGGACAAGCGCAGGGCAGGGCATTGGCGGCACTGCCACACACATGCACAGACATGTGACACCCGGGCTCCACCGGGCAGGAGGAGCTGGTCCCCTCAGGGGCTGCTCCGCCCGCGGCCTGGACCTTGGAGGCCACCTGCCGTGTTCCCTGGCTGCTCCACCTGCAGAGGGCACACCCAGAGGTGCTGCTATGCCCGCCTGCCCTCGTGAGGGAACAGGCACAGCGCTTCACACGGTTCACTCATGTTCCACCTGACCCTGGATGGGGCCTGACTGCGTCCTCGGCTGGAGGGTGCCCCCCTAGCTGTGTGACCTCAGCCAGCCCCGCAATGCCCTTGGCCAGACTAGTCCCATGCAGACTGTCAGAGGCAAGGCTGACCCCCTCAGCCCAGGACCACCGTGCACACCCACCTGGTCCCGACTCTCTTCAAGGGCCTCTCTGAGCTGTGACTGTGCCAGTCTCAGGCTCTGACGGTCCTGAGTCACGCGGTCAAGTTCAAGTTCAAGTTTTTGGATTTGGTTACCCTGTTTTTAAATGTCAGTTTCACAAGTATAAGAAGAACATTAGCAACGTGATACGTGCTTAATGCAGAAACTTCATAAAAGCAAGAATTACAAATTTAAGTCATCCGTGATCACAGCACACCCGACGTGCTGTATCTCCTGGCCCTTCCTCCACAGACACACACACACGCTGCCACCACGACATGGTAGGCCATGCTTCCTCTCTTATAATGTCCAGAGCATTAGACACTATTCAAAAATGTGGTTTTTAATGGCGGCACCATAATTCACTGACTTAGTCAATACGGTTGATGACTCAAAGCTGATTCCAGTTCTGTTGTGCTATTATAAACACCAGAGCAATGAAAATACATTCAGCTAAGTCCATACACAATGTTCAGTAAAGTTCCCACAGCGGAATCATGAAGTCGGGGCACACCAGCGCTCTTGACCACTCCTGATGTATGTTTTGCCATAATGACCTCTGGAGAGGCCATTCCAATTTAGGCTCCTATCATCAGGATTTAATTCCTTTCTGCTACTTTCTCTAGAGGTACCAGGCTTTGCAAAAGCTGCTAAAAGTTCACACATTTTTCAGGGCTTGCTTGTGAAGCCCCTCACTTTACCTCCAGGCACGTCAGGGCTGTCCCTGGTCTGTTTTAGGCCAGGCTGCCAGCCCCTCCCTGCCCCACCCGCCATTCACCTGCAGCTCCTCCCGGAGCACGGCCTCCCTCCAGTCTGTGTGTCAGCAGCTTGACGGTGATGTGATTCTTCTCACTTTGGGTCTGGTGGGTAGAGGCCTCCTCTCCGAGCTGCAGGACCCTGTGGTTGAGCTGGGACAGTTCATCCCTACACTTCTGACTCTGGAACAAAAAGGGAGAAAACACAGGTCGGAAAGTTATTTTTTTAAGCCAGCAGCATCCCAGGGGTCTTCAACCAGGGACACTCTTCTCCCCAGGGGATGCTTGGCAATCTTTGGAGACCATTTTGGTCATCACAGCTGGGGGTGGGGTTGCTATTAGCAACTAGTGGGTGAGGCGCTCGCTCAGTGCCTCCAGAGTGATGGGCTCTCAGGCCACCGGGCAGAGGATGAACTATGATCAATCCCCCAAGAAACAAATGCTGGGCACCAGGAGCACTCACACCCATCAACATCCCATCACTGCTCTGGAGAACTGGCATGATTTTCTTATTTCTCCCACGGTTATGTCTGACATTATCTTACACAGTTGAAGGAAAAAAAAAAAACCCTAGCTAAACCTGAGGTACATGATTCTCTTAAAAAATCTGATCACTGTCATTAAACACAGCACACTGATGAAATGACCCACTTTGCAGACAGTGGACGTTGGACGTTGGAGTGGCCTGGGATAAACAGCAGCCAGCAGGTGACACAAGGAAGCTCGCTATCTCCAACCGTGTGTCACACACCTTCACACAAACCATGTTTTGCTCCTCTGCTTTTCCCTAGCAATTGCTCCGGAGGCTGAAGGTCTGAAGCCCTCTGTGCCTTGGAGCAGGGTTCACGCACAGCTAGGCGGATGCATCACTGTCACCCCAGGGTGGAGTTCCCACCTTATCAGCCAGGCTCGGGAGGCAGGCAGCAGTGGGAAGAGGCGGATGGGAATTGCAGGTCTCTCCAGGGTACAGCAGGTGTGCCCTCCAGAGAGAGTGGAAACTTGGCAAGGACACAGGGCCGGCAGGTGGAAATCCACTACGCTTCTGTGTCCTGACAGTGAGAGTGCAGAAACCCACGTGAGAAACAAAACACCATTTCCTCTCTGGCCTGGAAAGAGCCTGGAAGTCATTACCTGCCCCTCCCAACAAGAACAAAGAGAAAGCTGAGTAGCTGAAAGCCAACAACTCTTCTGAGGCCCATCAGAGAACTGAAGTCACAGGGCAAACCAATGCTCTGAAAACCAGAAAGACAGGCAAAGAGCGTCACAGCTCACCAGGAGCCTAAGGCTGGAGGCCTAAACAAGGTGGCTGCTGCAGGTAGAACCGGGTCCACAAAGTCACCACTGTCTGGAGACAAGGCTGCTAGCAGGTAAATAAGGTTAAATGTGCTCGCAAGCTGGGGGTCCTAATCCAATGGGACAGTGACTTTATAAGAAGACACTGTGAGAGGGGGCTCCCCACAAGCCTGGAAGGGCCTCACGGGAACCAAGCCAGCCTCGTCTTGATCATGGCCTTAAGAACCTTGGGGCAATAAACCCTGTAGTTTAAGCCGCCTGCTTGTGGCATTCTGTATGGAGCCTGAGTAGACTAGGACCGTGACTGTTCTGAAGTCCACAGAGTGCTCTGTTCTCTGCCCACAAGGGAAACCTCCTCCTTTGCCAGGTCGGAACCAGCGAGGGGAAGGGGATAGCCAAGTGGAGCCCCCTCCAGCTGTTCTGACTCAGTGTCCCTCACCTACTGGACTGGCCAAACTAAGAGTGACAACACCAAGTGTGGGCAAGGATGTGGGGCAGCTGGACCGAGCATACACCGCTGGCGGGAACATAAACTCTCAGTAGCTACTCTGGAAAACAGCTGGGCAATTTCATATGAAACTAGACATGCAACAGCTGTACAGATCAGCGATTGCACTCCTGGGCATCTATCCCATGAAATGAAGACCATCCACACAAAGACCTGCCTGGGAATGTTCACTGCAGCTTCTGTGACAGCCCAACACTGGCATCACCCAGCCATCCTTTAAAAGGCGAGCATTAAGACAAGCTGGCTCCAAATTGGGAAAGGAGTATGTCAAGGCTGTATATTGTCACCCTGCTTATTTAACTGATATGCAGAGTATATCACGCAAAATGCCAGGCTGGATGAAGCACAAGCTAGAATCAAGATTGCTGAGAGAAATATCAATAACCTCAGATACGCTGATGACACCACCCTTATGGCAGAAGGCAAAGAGGAGCTAAGAGCCTCTTGATGAAAGTGAAAGAGGAGAGTGAAAAAGTTGGCTTAAAACTCAACATTCAAAAAACTAAGATCATGGCATCCGGTCCCATCACTTCATGGCAAATAGATGGGGAAACGATGGAAACAGTGACAGACTTTATTTTCTTAGGCTCCCACATCACTGCAGATGGTGGCTGTAGCCTTGAAATTGAAAGGCACTTGCTCCTTGGAAGAAAATCTATGACCAACCGAGACAGCATGTTAAAAAGATGACAAAGGTCCATCTAGTCAAAGCTATGATTTTTCCAGTGGTCATGTATGGATGTGAGAGTTGGACCATAAAGAAAGCTGAGCGCTGAAGAATTGGTGCTTTTGAACTGGGGTGTTGGAGAAGACTCTTGAGAGTCCCTTGGACAGCAAGGAGATCCAACCAGTCCATCCTAAAGGAATTCAGTCCTGAATATTCATTGGAGGGACTGATGCTGAAGCTCCAATACTTTGGCCACCTGATGTGAAGAACTGACTCATTGGAAAAGACCCTGATGCTGGGAAAGACTGAAGGCAGGAGCAGAAGGGGATGACAGAAGATGAGAGGGTTGGAAGGCATCACTGACGTGACGGACATCAGTTTGAACAAGCTCTGGGAGTTGGTGATGGACAGGGAAGCCTGGTGTGCCACAGTCCATAGGGTCGCAAAGAGTTGGACACGACTGAGCGACTGAACTGAAAACGAGCTGTGGGACGTTAACGCCTTGGAATGCCATCCAGTGACAGGAAGAAGCTAACCGTGGACACACAGCAGGGAGCCGTGCTAAGGGAGGAGGCAGCCCCAGAGAGCTCATTCGGTGTGGCTCCTTGTGTGTCACTGGTGAAATGGCACAAGTTTGGCTGTCCTCTGTCACTTTCATCAAGAGGATCTACAGTTCCTCTTTGTTTTCTGCCGTAAGGGTGGTGTTGGGGCTGGGATAGGTGGGCAGAAAGACAGGTGGCAGATGTAGCTGTGAATGAACAATATGAAGGGCCTTGTGGAACTGCAGCTGGGCTGTGGAGACATGAACTTGCCCAGGGAATAGAACTGTGTAGATCTGACACCCACATGGGAACAGAAGCAAAGCTGCGGAAGCATGTGGACTTTCTGCGTGGTGCCCTGGTTAAGGATCTGCCTTCCGAGGCAGGACACTCAGGTTCCATCCCTGGTTGGGGAACTAAGATGGCACATCATGGGGCAATGAAGCCCCTCCCTAAAAAGAAGAACAACACCCAAAAAAACTGGGGAATTAAGACCTACGGACTGCATCAATGTCAACAGCTTGACTGTGATGCTCATTAAGGGCTGACTTGTGCCCCCCTCACACCCCAATTCACACGTTGAAGCCCAAACTTCCAATCCTGTACAGAAGGACTGCAGCTGGACACGGGGTCTCGAAAGAGGTGATTAAGGTAAAACAAGGTCGTATGAACGCAGTATGATGGTGCCCTAATAAGAGGTGATGACACAGATGCACCTGAAGGAGGACCACGCGAGGACACAGGGAGGACAGTTGTGTACAAACCAGAGAGAGGCCTCAGAAGAAACCAGCCCCGCCCTGACCTGAACTTCTAACTCCGAGCACTGTGAGGATATATTCTGTTGTATAAGCCCCTCAGTCCGTGGTGCTTTGCTATGGCAGCCCTAGCAAACTAACACAGACACTACACTAAAGTTTCACAAAAAGCGACCACGGGAAACTGGACAAAGTGTGTTTCTCTGTAATATATGTCTCATAACCACATGTGAGCCTGCAATTATCAGTAATAATTTCAATTTTTTAAAAAGAATGACACATCCAAGCTGTGTGAAGTGAAGTGAAAGAAGCTCAGTCGTGCCCAGTTCTTTGCGACCCCATGGACTATATAGTTCATG
This sequence comes from Nanger dama, assembly GCA_917880005.1. NCBI lineage: Eukaryota > Metazoa > Chordata > Mammalia > Artiodactyla > Bovidae > Nanger > Nanger dama. The sequence continues at coordinate 5,041,433 of CAKJTW010000052.1, forward strand.
GAATTCTCTAGGCCAGCTACTGGAGTGGGTAGCATTTCCCTTCTCCAGGGGATCTTCTCAACCCAGGGACCAAAACCAGGTCTCCCGCACTACAGGCGGATTCTTTAGCAGCTGAGTCACAAGGGAAGCCCTCCAAGCTGTGTGCTTCGGTACAAAAGCCAGTAAGTGAGACCAAGTGCAGAAAGCATTTATTCATGGCGCAAAGGAGACCAGTGTGGTGGTCAGTGCTGAGCAGAGTGAGAAGGGCATTCACGTGCAGGCTAAAGGGGACTGATCAAACAGTAAGTCCATCCACTGCGGATGATGGAGACCAGGCTTTTCACTGCTAGAGGCATACGTTATAAATACAGAAAGAAAGCTAGAATCATCCCTGTGATATTGGAATTGCAGAGTTTGAATTTATGATTTTTGGTAGAGAGGTGTACAAATAAATATACCTGAAACCACGTGCATATAAGCATAATAAATATACACTCCCTAGTTCCATGCACTAACTGTATTTGGACATAGTGATGACCCCGGAGCCGTGAGCACCCCCGGTACCCAAATCTTGGTCTCCAAGTACCATTCTGAGCTAAAAGTCACCAAGGATTCCTTGGAGAAGTGGCTGCTTCCAGGGTTGGGGCAAGGGAAGTACCAGATGAACCTGGAATATCATGGGACACTAGAAAGGAAGTGCTCAAATAATGACCAGAACTCACCACGAGGGGGCTCTTATAGCCAAATCTGGGACACTTGAGCATGAAAATAAATACTGATGGTAACATATTATAACCCATTAAATAAACAGGGAGAACAACTGGGTGAGAGTTTGATGAAGAATAGGACATTCACATCATCTCAAAGGATTTTCCCATAAAATGTTCAGGAATAACCAAGGGGAAAGTAACTTTGTGAAGAAGCCTGGACAACACCACCTGACCAAGAATCTAAGGACGTCACTAAAGCTTGTGTCCCCAGACAGGATGGAATGAGAAGGGGATATTCCCACATAATCTGAATCCAATTATAAGGAAGTTCTAGACACACCAAAACAACTGCTTATCACCTTCAACAGCACCAGCTCCTAAGAACAAGGAAAGGCAGACTGAAGCCACACGAGGGCCTGGCTGCGGCTGATGGGGCCATAGCCCATCATATCCACACTGATCCCCCAACCGGGAGGGGGGCTGATGGGCCAGCAACTCTTGTAACTTCCATAAAAATGTTCTGTGTTTCCTTTCTGTATGTTTGAGATTATTTCAAAACAATGGAAAAGGGAGGGGGGGTGCATCCATTTCACACCAGGTGTCAATACTTAACCTGTGTGCAGAGCTCTTCCATCTCAGAGCAGGCCTTTTCCTTGTCTCTCTTTAAAACCTCCATTTCCTTCCTGTTGAAAAAGCAAAGTTAACAGTATCACTGATGAGTTATTGCTCATGGTCACCATGGTGGCTGGTTTGTACACCTGTTCTCAATACCCTACAGCCACTGGTCTGTCACTGTCCTGCACTGTTATTGCTACTGGTCCAATTGGATCCCAGCCTGGGAACCAGAGGAACCCTGCCAGCAATGTAAGAACAAACCCTCCACGACATTCCTCAGTTGCACAGCACGTGTTAATCTCTCTCCAGCACGTAGGAGTGCTTTTCACACCCAGAAGCATAACGATCAACACAGCCTCGCATTTGCTGATGTCTGCTGTCAAAAGGGTCCCAGCACCAAACCTACGGAAAATGGTTCCTGGAGGGAAGAAACCTTTCAGATTTCAGAACTGCTGTAACGTAACAGTGACCGCTGGTTGACTATCCACTCTGGATTCCACACTTTAATCGTCAGGCACTTTTATCAAATCAACACCACATTCTCGGCAGTTTAGAGCTGAGCTCATTTGAATTTTATTTAAAAAAAAAAAGCCAAACCCTTCTTAGATGAGGCTCTGACAGTGAAAGCTGAAATCTAACAACAAGAATCCCTCTACAATACAGACAGCTCCTGCCTCAGTGCTCAGGCCCCTGCCCTAGACCCCTGACTCTGACACACTAAACTCAACAGACCAGGAATGAACCTTGGACAAAAGCACAGCTGAAATCATCATCAGGACAAGAACAAACAGATTCTACTGGCCCAGGAAGGTTGTAAGAGGCCCTCTTGGCCCTACAGGGATGCAGGATGCCTCCTCTGACCCTTGAGCTATGGAGTATTCTAAGGACGCCTGAGCCCTCCTGTGCCTATCAAGGCTGGTCGAAGGGCAGCACAGTTCTCTGCTGACCGTTCCTGGAATGTGGGTTATCTGTGAACATGTCCCACTATCTACAGTAAAGCCTTCTGAGCTTCTTCTATGATGAGCAAACCGTGTCCGGGATGGGTGGCTGGGGTGGGACCACTGAGCCGGCCCTTACCTCTGTGCAGCCTCTGTCCTTTCTGAAGCTTCAAGCTCTTGTCGGATCCTCCCCAGCTCATTTTTCAACAGAGTGTTTTCTTCAGAAAGCTTTTCCAACTCGATTCTGGATAAGAAATTTTAAAAAGAAAGAAGAGTGGGAATTCCAGGAGCTGGTCACCTGACAGAGTCTGGTCTTGCAATGACCCCCAGCCACACTTTCCTTCCCTGGACAAGGACACAGGGCACCAGTCCCTCCCTGTATCCAGTGTTAACCTGCTCTGGTTTGCATCTCCCAAGAGATAAGCTACAGAAAAACAAAGCTTTCTTAGCTCCTAAAAGAGCCAGTGACTAGTGTATTTGGCACCTTGGTTCTCTGTGTTTACAGCTGGCCCATTCCTGCATCTCCTTACCTTCACTGAAATGTCAGCGTGCTCACAGCTGGAACTAATGCAAGATGCTGGGTGAGAGTCCTCACAGAGTTGTTGTAAGGAAATCCCCCCGCCCAGGGACCCAGAGTACAAAGCTGAGGAACACAAGGACTCAGGAAGCTGAATCCTATGGGGAGTGGCCCCTATCCTACATCCTGAGGTCAGCACTGGAGGAATGCTGGGAGCCAGCACACAAGATCCCACCCATGACAAGGTCATGAGGAGAGACCTGACAGACAAGGCGGATCAGGACTCGAGGGACTCCCCAGACCTGCTCAAGCATCTACCCCAACACCAAAATCTGTCTACTGTTTACTATATTATGCCTTTCACCAACTCTTTTGGCATTAACAGGGGGCTATCCCCGACCACCTTTCTCTGGAAAAAAATCAACTTAGGGCTCTAGCTGATAAGTCTCCTGGGCATAAAAGGAATATTTCAATTCAAACCCCTCTGTTAGCATTCTAACTTGCGTGGCAGGTTTATCCATACTCTTACAACTAACGCACATGATTGTTCACAACTTCCCAACCATGAAAGGCAGGGGAACTTAAACATTCTCAAATCCTAATAGGCATAGAGCCCTTCGAGGAGTAAAAATTATTAGAATAGTGCTGGTGAAGGATTTCATTGTTGAGCCAATGCTTGCTGCCAAGTTTCCATATCCCTTACCCACTGTGTGCCTGGAAGTATATTAGTTAATATAGTTGGTATGTAGGGAAAATAAGTAGTAGCCTGGGGTTAGCAACATTAGACCTTTGAGTTAATAAATTTTTTCTTTGTTATAACCCACTGCACCTTTGCCCCACAGAAATGTAACTTTATTTAGTACTTTCTGAGAGTGGCGCCAGACTTTAGAAAAAACACTTTTAGAGAAAATAAGTCTTCTGGTTGACAAACCTTTATCAGAAAAAGGGTCATAAATGTTAACAGGCCTCCTGGCCAGAAGATGATGTAAATCACATAAGACTTTTGTATATGGAAAGGACTGCAGAAAGAAAGCCTGGTTTCGATAAGGGTCAGAACAGCTGACCCTGCATGACTCTGCATCTTCCATTCCCTTCTATGTACAACCCAAGGTATAAAAGCTCTTTTTAAAAATAAAGTTACAGACCAGACCTGTTCCACCTAAGCTTGGTCTCCCCGTCTCTCTCTTTCTCTCTCGCCTACTCCGTCCATCCTGAGGGAACCCCTTGATCCTGCTGGGGCTGGACCCCAGTAGAGGAAACTGGAAAGGTGCCTACATCAGTGGACGGAGGGTGATCCGATGCAATGTGGAACCTTCAGGAGGGAAAGCAAGTACTGACAGAGGCTTCCCAGGCCAAGTCTGCCTGGAGCCCTTGGCCTCCAATGCTCTTAGACTCCCTGGAAGGTAACTCCATTGATGTGCAACAGACGAGCAACTGACCAATAAAGATCACAGGGAGGCAGCTTGAAACCCATGCCTGATGCCCAGAAAATCTATCCTTACTACGTGCTGGTGTCACTGACATTTATTCCCCTAAACATTAGGTCTCTGCCTGGCATTAGCTTCTGGTTTTTTCAGTCTAAAAGTACTCAAAGCACATGACCTCATATGTTTAATATATTATGCTTATAATATCAAGCACAAGTATCTCCTTCATAAGCATAAGTATGATTTCATTTTTTCTCATGAGAAACTAAAGAGAAAAATTAAGACACAGAAATCAATGGAATTTTAAAAGAAGTGAAGGGTTTCAATGAGGAGAGTGATCTCAAACGAGGTCTGTGTTTTGAATTGTTACTCAGGCTCCTGGATGGAAAATAAAATTGATTCAAGGCAGGTGTGTGTGTGTATTTGGGTGGCAGCGGGGGATGGGGGGTTCTGTTTCCAGTTTCCTGGACCTCCAATAAGATCGTGGTTGCCTTATCCCAGTCCTCCACATTCACCAGATAACCAGAGTCTGTGCAAAGCTGATCATCTAAGGTGTGGCGTCCTCACAGAAGGTTATAGAAACCTCCAGGGGCCTTAAACAAAAACCTGAATGCTGAAACCAGAGCTGTGAGCATTAAGCAACACAAAGATAGGGTTGCCCTGAGTGTTACCCTGAGGCCAACACCTACATCAGTTTGGAGAAATCACACCAGGGGCGCATGTGCTGGGCGGGTTCCCTGGAAGAGGTTAAGTGGCCTCAGATTAAGAGGCTCCCAAGTCTTCTTGGCAAAAGCAAAACACATCCTTTCTGCAGGGAGAACCCTCTACCACAGCTCTCAAGAGTCCCAGAGATAAACATCGTGTGAACATGAGCTCACAACCAAAGGTCACCACAATGCATGTGGGAAAGGACCACTGATGAGAGTCAGAAGAAGCCAAAACAACAGAATTAGATCCCAGATATTGGAATTCTCAGACACAAGCTTGGGATAAATATTATTAAATGTTTACTTAAATAAAAGATGGAAATAAAAAGTGGACAAGCAAGCAACAAAAGTATCAGGCAGGACCAAGCAGAATGTTTGAAAATGAAAAAAAAAAAAAAAAATCAATGTCAAAATAAAAGCTCACTGGTAGATTAGATATAGCTGAAGAAAGAATCACTGACCTGGAACACAGAGGTATGAAAAAGTACCCACAACGTGCCATGAACAGAAAAGAAGATGGAAGAAATGGAAGAGAGGTTAAGAAAAGGAGGAAAAGTGAAAAGATCTAATATCATACGTCCACCTGAGAAGGCCACTGAGGGGAGAGGCAATATTTTACAAAGAATATCTGAAAGATTTTCACAGGACACAAATCTATATATTCAGCAGGCATAATATTTCTAAGTATGGTAAATAAAAAGAAAATGGCACCTATGCCCTACGACTCAACAATTCCATTCTTAGGAACACCAGCACCGAAAACAAAAAATGGGGCTCCCCAGAGCTCCTCCCCAGGGGTTACTACTATCCCGACTTGGAATAGTGACCCTGGGGGACATGTTCTGGGTGCTGGTGACACAGATGTGTCCAATTCATCGATTCTTCCAACTGTAAACACGTGTACTTTGTGTGTGTGCATATAACACTTCAATAAAAAGTTAAAATGAAAGGAATACACACCTAAACACACCAAAGAAAAACCACAGAAGATGGAGACGCCGACAGCAACCAGAGGACACAACTCCGATCACCTCCTGTGGGGACAGAACAGCAGCCTCTACAGGACGTCTGCATCCAGAACCTGCAAACGTGCTATTTCATAGCAAAGGGGAATCAACGCAGCAAACAGAATCAAAGCTGCTAATTCACTGCCCTTAGATGCAAAGAGTGTCCTAGACTGTCCACTAGGGCCCTCCACTGTGGAAGAGCAGGCAGAAGACTGGGAGTCAGGATGGAGCACAAGGAGGACTGACCAGTCACTGCTGGCGTCAGAGGAGGGGTGTGGACCAAGAATGGGAGGCCTGCAAGTTTCCCTCCCAAGCTTCCGGAAAGGAAGGCGGCTGCCAACACCGTCGTAGGCACTTCTGATTTCCAGGCTTGAGCACCATGCAATCCTAAGCTATGATGCTTTAAGCCTCTGCCTTCCTGGTAACTCATCACTGAAGCAATGGAAAATAAATGCTCACACAGAGCAGCCTACCCAGGTAAGAGGGCAGAGGGCAGCCTTCAACTGCACATTAAGGTTTGTGCTCCTAGGAAGACCAGCCTTCAGAAATGGGAGAGAGGCTGAGACATTTTCAGTAAGGAAAACTGATGGAATGTACTCCAAAGACAGTTTCACAAAAGGCCACACATCAGAGTGAAGAAGACGGTCCCATAAAGAAGGCATCTAACCAAGCATCCAAGTGGAAGACCATTCAGTAAAACACCCGGTCTGGAGATTTGAAAAACGACCATGTCCAAATGCCTTGAAACAATCTACCAAGACAGACCCAGGAGGAAAGACCTGAACAGACCTGTAACAAGGGTTACAGATGCCGAAGAATGGAGCCTTCTCCGCCCACCCCCTCTGGGGCCGAAAGCTGCAAACACCTGTCTCACTCCCCGGCTGCACCCCTAGCCGTGACAGCACGTGACAGGTGCGCGGGAAACCCTGTCCAATGATCCAGTCACCACTGAGACTGGAACTGTGATGTTAGCTGTGGGGCCAACAAGCCAAGGTGTGCTGCAAGTCAGGAGAAGCAGGGAGAGGCTCAGCACAGCCCGCCGGGCCCAGGGGCTGGGTGGAGGACGAGGACAGCACTGGGCTCCTGTGCCTGTCCAGAGGAAGTGCCCGAGACAGACGGCAGAGAGGGCGTGTGGCCGCTGGGCTGATCCCACACAGAAGGCCCCCGAGTGTGCCTGGGCCTGATGTGGACTCGCAGGTCCACTGGGCCCGAGACCAGCCTTTGATCGTAGCCGCAATTGCAGCAGTGGGTCCACACGTTCACCTGAGGCTCTCTGCCACTTGTGAGGCCCAGGGCCACCTCCGCTTCACGGAGCAGGGAATTCAGAAGTCAGCCCACCACGACCAAGGCTCCACATCACTGGGGGACCCCCGCATCCGAGGCAGAGGCCTAGAGCAAGGTCTAGAGGGTGATAAACAGTCCAGGCGCCTCGGGGGAAGTGAGGGGGGTCTGGGAACAGAGCTTGGGGCCACTGGCTATGCCAGTATTTTCTTTCTCAAGCTGGGAGGTGCACTGACATTTATTCCTTGGCTTATCATAAATCCCACGTGATCTGTTGTCCTGTGAAGCTACGTGCCATGGTCACCCTGCGGGCAGGAGCTGGCGCCTCAGCTGGACACACCCGCGTGTGCGGTGAGCCAGTGTCCTCTGCCCAGACAAGGGACACAACAGCTCACGAAGCCTCTGTCTCCACAGGACACGGGGAGCTTGCGGGGAGTGCTGTGTGGGCGCTCACGGGGCCAAAAGACACTGTGTAGAGAGCGTCAGCCACAACACACAGCTGTGCCTGCCTGCAGTCACCCAGGTCATCTCCTGGGTGGTGCTGGGAGGCTCCTGGAAAAGACCTTCTAGAGGCCTGGGCTCCTGAGATGGAGTGGGTGCCGGCCTGGGCCCTGGTGGGGCTGGGGAGGAGGGCCAGGCTGCACACCTGACGCTCCGTCATCGGCTTACGGACCGCCTCCCCACCTTTACCCTCCCCTCAGGCCTCCTCAGCCCCTCAGCTTCCTGGTGGGGCCCGGAAGATGGGCGTGTGGGCCCTTCTTCTCTAGCACAGGAGATCATGTTTCAGTTTTTCAAATAAACCTTTTCTCTCCTTTGGCCACAAATCTCAGTTTCTTTCAAGAACTCCACTAACCCAAATTAAAAGTCTTTCCCATTATTTGGGGGCATTTAGGCCTTTCATCCACCTCCCCAGGAGCCATGAGATGACAGATGAAGGAGACTATTTTTAAAGTCAGACCCCTTGGGACTTCCCTGGCAGTCCAGCGGTGAAGACTCCATGCGTCCACCACAGGGGTACAGGATCAATCCCTGGTGAGGGAACTAAGCTCTCTCATGCCATGCGCACAGTGTGGCCGAAAGAAAAGTCAGAACCTGTGTAAAATAACCTGCTCTTTCAGGGCTCACCACTCAGGTTATGCATACTTATGAATCAATCTGCCCAAATTCAATTTCAAATCCGGGTTCTCGGCAATACCCTGAATCTGAGATCCCGCAAGGCTGGGGTGGCGGACCTGAGCCTCTGGAGCGCCTCCTGCAGCCGCGCTCTCTCCTGGCTCAGGCGCCGCGCGTGGCCCCGCCTCCAGCTCTGCCCTCCTCTGCAGCTGCTCCCGCAGGCCTCGGACCACCTCCTGCGACTCCGCCTGCAGCGTTGCCAGCTCGGCCTTCTGACCCTGCAGCACGCCAACCTCGAGCTGGAAGGCCCGCTCCAGCTGCCTCCTCTCCTCTGCAAAGGCCCTTTTCATCACCTCCATTTCCCTCTCGTGGTCATTAACCTAAGGAGAGAGGCAGGAGTGATGTTGACCGGGGCCCCCAAATACAATTCATTTGATGAATCAAGGCTGCCGGGCGCAGAACCCAAACAGCAGGTGGCCCAGCTTCAACAGGGTGCCAAGGCCCGTGAAAGGCTCCCCACAGCTTGTGTGGCCGCCTGCTTCCGTCACTTCCTGTAACTTCCACTGCAGCCTTGGGGGAAGGCCCGCGGGTGCAGAAGGGAGGCTGGCAGCCCGGCAGGTAGCCGCAGGAGGAGGGCAGAAGGGAACAACACCTCCACGAGGCCTGGAAGGCAAGGCCATAGCAGGCACCCAGGGGCAGGACCACCCCATGGCCATGGGGACACCTGACAAGCTGTGGGCACCATCCCTCCACAAAACCCACCACAATCGAGTAACAGAGCAAGAGACACAGTCACCCAAGAAGTCAGGCTTGGCCAGGGTGGCCCTAGGAGCCCCTGTGTGCCGAGTCACTTCAGTCGCGTCCGACTCTTGTGTGACCCTGTGGACTGTGGCCCCCCAGGCTCCTTTGTCCATGGGATTCTCCAGGTAAGAAGACTGGAGTGGTTGCCATGCTCTCCTCCAGGGGATCTTCCCGACCCAGGGATCGAATCCGCATCTCTTATGTCTCCTATATTGGCGACATATCTCCGCTTTCCACTAGCGCCACCCGGGGAGCCCCTGGTGCAGGGCAACCACAGGAACCAAGATTCTGCTCCCAGAACCTGCTTCAGCTGCAACAGAGCCGGGGGGCTATGACTTCTCAGCACAGGGCAAACAGGGAGGTCTGGCCTCTGCACCAGCCTCCCGGACAGGGGGGGACCCTGCTCCCTCCTGTTATTACATATTCCTTCTGTCTTGCCTCCTTCTGGAGAGAGTGGAGGCAGAAAATCAAGGTCACGCACATTCCCTGCAAACCTCCGTCCCCGAGCGTTCTCACTATGGGCAGACGTGCCTGCAGACGCGTCTCAGCAGCAGCAAGTTCCCTGACCTCTGTGGCCTCCCTCAGTCCCCTGACCTTGGTCTCCAGCTGGATCTTGAGTTCTTGGTAACGCTCCTTCAGCTGCTCCAACATGATCTCTGTTTCTATACTTGCTGGGGCGGAATCATCCACGAATGTGACGGTGCCTGAAAATAAGAGGACATGTCCACTGACGTTTTGCCCAGAACACCATGGGATCAAACATCTTTTAATTTCATAGCTGCAGTCACCATCTGCAGTGACTTTGGACCCATAGCAGTCCTGGCCAGCCCTCCTGGGCCCAGGTGTCCCCCACGCCATGCGTGGCAGGGGGCACACTCAAGGCTTGATTCAGAATGTGAACGTGGCCACTGCTGGGGTTTCATCCATGCCAGCTGATGGGCTGGAAAGCAAAGGGAGCAGACATCCTGACCTCTCACCTGCTCTTTTCAGTTCCCGAATTATTTTCCATGAAAAAGAGGGACAGACTCGGCAATACTGGCCAAGAGAACTTGGGATAAGCATCTTGGGAAAGAGAGCTTCCCATCGCCCTGACAACAGGAAACTGCCGCCTGGGTCAGGAGTGGCCCCGGTTGGAGGCACAGCCAGCCTGGCCTCCACCACCCATGTGACCCCTGCACCACAGGGCTGCTGTCCTGACCACCCCTCCTTCTTAGATGGGGGCGAGGGGAAGAAAAAAGGCTCCAGCCGGGAGAGCGCTCTAGCTGAGTTGGCGCCAACACGAGCTCAGGGCTCCCCTCCCGGTGCTACGACCCAGAGCCATCTGGGCACCGCAGCTGGGGCGCAGGTCCTGGCTCTCAACAAGAGCCACACACTCCTTGCCGCTCAGGCCCATCCAGGGATAAAGACCATCACCCCTTTCCCTGTGGCCACACAGGCCCCTGACACTCATTGAGGCATGCGATGACAGCAGCCACACGCCAACCACCCCTGACTGAGGGCAGCGGGGCTGTGGCTCGGGGGCCAGCAGAGTCCACTGCTGCGTACAGGTGAGGGCCTCGCTTAGAGGCCAGGTGCACAGAAGACCCCCCCGCCCCGGCTGCCCTCGCAGGCCCTGAGGAGTGCTGACATGGACTGCCCCATCAGGCATCGCAGGCCGCCCCCAACACCCCCAGCCCACTCTCTGCTCCCCTGCCCAGCTGACCCTCCCCAGGGGCATTTCCTTCCGTCCCTGCAGGAGGGTCACAGGGGACACGCCTGCCCTGAGGTCACAGCAAGGTCATCATAACCCTCACCACTTACTCTGTCCAAGCAGTAGGACCTTCCTCCTCCATGTCCCTTGGGGCTCTGGGTTGCCTAAACCCCTCGCCTCAGATAGGACCCTTCTCCCACACAAGTGGTCTGAAGGACTTGTGACCCCCTGCACAGTGGGCTGGCCCACCGCCCAACCCCCGGGCAGGAGCATGTGACCCACCACCTCCCAGCAGACCCACCACCTCCAAGCATTCAGCTCCTACCTGCCGGGCCGTGTCCCGGGGGCAGGCGGCCGTGCCGACTCGGGGACGCCTGTGCCTGCAAGCCTTCCAGGGCAGCCTGCAGCTCGTCGTTGTGGTCCCGCAGGTCCTGTGGGCAGAGCCAGACACTTCCACCAGCCACTGCGGCCACCAGGCCCAGGAGCGGGGCACGGGGCCGGCACCCGAGGAACAGTGCAGGCCCCAGCAGAGCGGGTCCCGACTTCCAGGATGGGGCACCGACACTATACCCGGGCAGCGAACTGCTCTGGGAGCGACAAGGAGCAGGAGTCACTTCCCAACGTCTTATGCCTGGCACCACCTTCTAGCACTGGATACCCAGAAGGGACCCAGGGGGAAAAAGGTGCAGTGAAAGTGAGAAATGGAGAAAATACAGAGACCTTTTAACACCTGAAACCACAAGAGGCTGGGGGAGCATGCTCGTAAGGGGTAGGGGAGATTCGGGGGACATGAGGCTTAAGAGGAAGGGCCTCTGGGGCCTTCCTGGTGGCCCAGCGGTTAGGACGCAGTGCTTTCCCTGTAGGGGACGCGGGTTTGCTCCCTGGTTAGGGAACTAAGATCCTGCATGCTGCACAGCACAAAGGGAAAAATAAAAGAGGAAGGGTCTCATTTGTAACAAGCATCATTTATCCACCCAAAGAATGAAATATAACTCAACAAGCCCACTTGGTCACCTGGCTTTTACAGGCCAGGCAGGGCAGCGTTCACAGTCCGCTCTCCCAGGCAGTCCCACGGCCCAAGTGCCACGCTCGCTCGTGACGGTGGGTCCACGTGCTCTCCCCCCCGCCTTGGGTGGGCCGTGGTCATCCCACCTGGATGACGCTACATGCGATGCTTCCAGCCGGCTCCTCCCCCGGGACCCAGGCTCTGGGGGTCCATGCCAGGCATACCCTCAAGGCCCCACCTCCCGCTCTGGTTTTCCTTTTTGGGGACTGTGCTATGCGGCCTGCAGGATCTTAGCTCCCCTACCAGGGATCACACCTGTGCCCCCTGCATTGGGAGTGGAGTCTTAACCACTGGGCCACCAGGGCAGTCCCTCCTCTCTGATTTTTTAATCTTGAGTTTCCTCTGCAGGCAGCTCTTGTCAGTTCTTTCTTATCTCCCTGGTGGCCAGTGCCTAGCCTGTGTCCACACCCACGCTGGGAGGAGGAGCCTCCAACCGGCGACTCTACGCCATGTGGGAGAAGGGACAGGCCCTGCTGATCTTAGAGGAAGCACGTGTTTACTGGGATCACTGTACCTCCTTCAGAAACTCCTGAGCAAATACGCAATCTCCCCAGAGCGAGCACCTCTGTCCCAGGGGAAGGGCAAGGCCAGGAAGCGAGAGCTGCAGGGGAGGCCTGTGGGGTGGCGGGTGTGTGTGCCCTGGTGCCCCTGCCCCACAACGACACCACACAGGCCATGGAGCATCTCTGACGTGGTCAGTCTGGATCGAGGTGTGCAGCATAAACTCTACAATGATCTTAAAGACCAGGTTCCTAAAGAGGGGTGCAAACTAGCTGACTTAAAATGTGATTATATTGATAACATGTTGAAATGATGACACTGTGAAAGCAATGGAGTAAATAAAATGTTATTAAAATTAACGTCACCTATTTCTTTTTACCTTCTTTTTTCCTTTTACCTTTTTCAACATGACCACTGGAAAACTTGGAAGTACACGTGACTGCTATTTTTACTGAGCAGCGCTGATATGGCAGGAAACATCGACAGAATCATTTCTACCCAATACCCTGCCCCTTCAGTGGCTCCTTCTGCCCCTCAAACAGCTACTGTAAGAGCATATAAACCCTCCACAAGTTCAGCAGAGCCAGAAAACAGGCCCTTAAGGTATGATGCTAGGCAGACTGCTCTGTCCTAAGCGCCTAAGGATGACATGCACTGTCCTGGGTCCCAGCCTGTCCATCCAGGGTGCGGCCAGCAGGACCGGGGAGCCATGTGCATGCTTTGTGCGGGTTGCACGTGAATTTGGGGTGCCTGTGGATGCTGAAGGCAGTCACAGGGTGCTGCCCCGAGAACCGGGAAAGGCAGCAAGTCCACTGCACACAGGGAAGCCCTAGGTCTGAGGGCTCTGGAATCTTCGAGGCCTCTCTTCGCATTAGCGTTAGCAGGAGAGGTGAGCTCAGCAAGAAAGCAGGGGAGGGTGGGGTTTCAGCAGCAGCTCGGAAAGCACTGGAGAGGAAGGTGGGCCAGCCACACTGAGTCAGCACACACAGAGGGGCTGGCTGCCCAGACATTTGCAACTTCGTGTATTAGAAATTGTTTAAAAAAATTTTTTTTTTTAATGTTCTCAATGCTAGTTTGAAACAGCCAAAAATATCTCTGCAAAAGAAGGAAGATCTATGAATAAGTAGCACCAAAATGTAAAAATTTTTTTGCCAAAATTTCAAGAATCAAAAGTGAAATGAGTAGCAACAGTTAGGTGACAGTCATGTGAAAAAAACAAAGGGGGTTATACCTGTATGAAAAAACTCAGGTGCACTAAAGCAACGTATTAACTGCTGGTTAGTCACAGGTGCTCAAAGTGGGAGAGAAAACACAGCAGGAAGGAGAGCTCCATCCAGAAAGTTAACCACAAAACCCACACACCACTCGGTCTCTGAGAAGGGCTACACTGGTAACCCACACACAGGACTGCAGGGGCACCGGGATTCAGGGCGTGGCAGGCAGGAGGCAGGGGTCACATCACACTGCAGACCAGCACGGGCTCACCTTTATCCTCTGGTGTGGCCAAAGCATCACGTGCAGAGAGACAGTTCTTACATTAATCGGGAGGGAAACCACTAAGAAGCAAGTGAATACTACACCCTTGACTCCAAACAATCATGTTTTATCTGCCAGAGTCCTGGACAATCTTGAGGGAATAACAGTGTGACCTGTTTCCCAGCAGTGACTGTTCACCATCTGTGCCTTGCTCTGCATGGTGGCAATGCCAGCTGAGTGGGCTCACATGCAGGTTTGGCCCAGGAAATCCATACACTCAATCACAGGAAACAAGATGAAGCCCTACACGGTGCCTGGATGCACACGGGGGCCTTGGGACTGGGGTGAGCAGCCTGTGTGGGGCCGGGCACAGGTGCTGGGCAGGCCAAGTCCCAACTGCCTCCTTGTAGAACATGAGGCTCAGGAAACTCCCTGGCAGTCCAGCACTGAGGACTCCATGCTTTCACTGCCGAGGGTGTGGGTTCCATCCCTGGTCAGGAAACTACGATCCCACAAGCCATGAAACACAGCCAAAAAAAATTGAAAAAACACGAGGCTCAGAAGACCTCAACTGAAGAAGGAAGCCCACGCCAGAGGCTACGCCTGCCAGCTCATGTAGGGATGCTCCTGTGGACCCAGGCTGGGCCACCCCCCCACGTGGAGGCCAGGAGGTGGGAGGGGCCACCCAGTCTTGAGCAGACAGCGCCTGACGTTCCCTTGCACAGCGGGCCACTTACCCGGCACTTAAGCTCGTATTCCTTCAGGATCTCTGAGAATCGCTCTTCCTGGGCCAGGAGCTCTGTGCTCTGAGGCTCCAGCTGAAAGCCAGATGCAAGCAGGAAAATGAGGGCCAGGACCTCAGGCCAGGCGTCGTACTGCCGCAGTACGCTCAGCACCTGCAGGCACAGCCACCTGTCCCTCCTCTTCCTCGCTGCCCTTTGTTTACAAGGTCTCAGGGCAGAAGGATGTTCGGAATTTCCACCTGGACCTTGGGCTGCCTTCTTGCCTCAGCCAGCTGGGAGGCCCCTTGCACGGACCCTGAACCTCCCTCCCTTCCCCTCCTCCCCTCAAGGTGACAGAAAGGGCCAGGTCTCTAAGCGCTCCTCACCCCAGCGCTGGGGTCTGTGCAGAAGTTGCTGACTGGTCTAGGCCTCATCACCAGAAGGTCAAAATGCAGGGCATCACTGGGGTGTTAACTGCAGCCCTGCACTGCCTGAAGGGGAGGAATATACAGGCAAAGTAGCCTTAATAAGTTCCTTTCCATTACAGAATTCTAGGTTTCCCAGGTGGCACTAGTGCTAAAGAATCTGCCTGCCAATGTAGGGAGACGCAAGAGATGCAGGTTCAATCCCGGATCAGGAAGATCCCCTAAGCAGGAAATGGCACCCACTCCAGTATTCTTGCCTGGAAAATTCCCTGGACAGAGGAGCCTGGCAGGCTACAGCCCATGGGGTCACAAAGATTCAAACACGACTGAGTGACTGAGCAGCACATGGAATTTTAGCAGAAAAACTCAATTCTGCCTCCTGTGTATTCTCCATCAAGACCCTGACGTCCTTTACCAGCACCCACAGGCGCTTCTCTGGGGACTCAGACTCAGCAAGGGGACTTGCCTTGTCCTTCAACACAAACTCCAGGTCATTCTGCAGCTTCAGGACTAGCTTCTCTGAGTCTGAGAGCTTCTCTACGACTTCAATCGTCTCCTTCTGCAATCGACTATTTTCCTACGAGACACAGGTCAGTGTTAGGCCAGGATGGAGGAGGGAGAGAGAGGCAGGGCTCTGGAGCAGGGGCTCTGGGGAGGCTCTCCCGGCCGCCTGAGCTCTTGGAGAAGGTCATAAGCAGCAGGAGTGGAAAGGCAGTGACAACCCTTCCCGAGCCCTTTCTAAGGACGGATTTGAAGCTGCACCGCAACAGCCCAGGAGTCCACCGGAAGGAAGGCGGTGTCCGGAGCACAGGATACAATCAGAAGGCAGGCCTGGCTTCTCCTCTGGGGGAGGGAGGCAGGGCAGGTGTGGAGGAACCCACAGTCAGGGAAGAGGAAGGAGCTGGGGCCGGGGCCACCCCACTGAAAGAAAAGGTAGGCGGGGAGCAGGTCAGGGATGCTCTCCACAGCCAGGAAGAGCGCCCCGAGCGGGTCACACAGCCAGGGCTGGGGGGCGGGTGACGCTTCTGTCTTTGGTCTAGTGCTCTGGTCCCAGGGAGGCAGCCGAAACGGAGCCGCCAACCCAGAGCCGGAGCGAGAGCCACAGGGCCCCCATTCTGCGGCCCACACGGCTGCAGAGGAGGCCTGGGTCTCTCCTGGAGAAGCCAGGACGCTTCCGCTGAGAAATGGGCTCTCTCGGTGGCTGTAGAAAACGTTCCTTAGCATCAAGCCCCCAGGGCCGCGGGGAGGGGTTCAGTCCTGGCCCAGGAAGGTGTGGGTGTGGAGGAGGGACCCCCCGGACAATGTGGCCTCCCTCTTTTCAGGCGGGGGCCCTTCAGGAGGCACCCCGCAGCACCCTGATCCCCCTACCTTCAGGGCCAGGGTCAGCTCTCGCGGAGGCTGGTTTCCTCTGCCTGCAGGCGCCGCAGGTCCTCCTCCAGCCTGGCCCTCTGCAGCCGGGCCTGCTCCCAGAACAGCTCGCGTTCCACCTCCACCTCGGACCGCAGGAGGCTCAGCCTCCCCTGGTAGCCCTGCTCCAGGCGTCTGCAAGGCACAAGGCACACGGTGCATCGGTCTCCTGGGGGCACCATCTGGGCCTCTCCCTCCCCATGGTCTCCCGTCAGCGCACTTGGCCTCGGCCTCTGTTCCCGCCTGACAGATGGGTGAGCTGCAGTGTTGTGGGGCAGCGTGGGCTTCATGAACTGCCCCCCTCGGGGCTGGCGGAGGTGACCCCACACATACAAGGGAGCCAGCAGGGCAAGCTGACAGGTGACCTCTGGCTGGGTCTCTGGCACCCCTTGGCCATTCAACCTTCTCCATGTCATCAAAAAAATGCATCGGTAAATAAAGGCAGCATCAGGGCCCTTGGTGACTGAAGACAGAGAGAAGTCAGCCTCCACCACAAGCGTTGGAAAACCAGCACACAGCGAATCCCAAGGCAGACAGAGGGCGGGCGAGGCCCTTCCCCTCGGACTCTGCAGTGATCTTTTGCAACAACCAAACAGTGCCAAACCTTAGCTTTATCACTAAAGCTAGTGGAGCTTTGCTATTTAAAAATCCTAAAAGATGATGTTGTTAAAGTGCTGCACTCAATATGCCAGCAAATCTGGAAAACTCAGCAATGGCCACAGGACTGGAAAAGTTCAGTTTTCATTTCAATCCCAAAGGAGAGAAATGCCAAAAATCTTCAAACTACCACACAGTTTCACTTATTCCACGTTAGCAAGGTAATGCTCAAAATCCTTCAAGCTAGTCTTCAACAGTACATAAACCAAGAATTTCCAGATGTACAAACTGGATTTAGAAAAAGCAGAGGACCTGGAGATCAAATTGCCAACATCCACCGGATCATAGAAAAAGCAAGAGAATTCCAGATAAACATCTACTTCTGTTTCATTGTCTACATTAAAGTCTTTGACTATGTGGATCACAATAAACTGTGGAAAATTCTCCAAGAGATGGGAATATCAGGCCACCTACCTGCCTTACCTGTATGTGGGTCAAGAAGCAACAGAACTGGACATGGAACAATGGACTAGTTCAAAATTGGAAAAGGAGTACATCAAGGCTGTATATTGTCACCTTGCTTATTTAACTTAAACAGAGAGTACATCATGCAAAATGCCAGGAGAAATATCAACAATCTCAGATATACAGATGATACCACTCTAACAGCAGGAAGCAAAGAGGAACTAAAGAGCCTCTTGATGAGGGTGAAAGAGAAGAGCGAAAAAGTTGGCTTGAAACTCACCATTCAAAAATCTAAGATCACAGCATCAAGTCCTATCACTTCATGGCAAATAGAAGGAGAAAAAGTAGAAGCACTAACAGATTTTATTTTCCTGTGTTCCAGTCCCAAAGAATGTTCAAACTACCACACATCTGCATTCATTTCACATGCTAGCAAAGTAACGCTCAAAATCATTCAAGCTAGGCTTCAACAGTATGTGAACCATAAACTTCCAGGTGTATAAGCTGGATTTAGAAAAGCCAGAGGAACCAGAGATCAAATTGCCAACAGCCACTGGGTCACAGATAAAGCTAGAGAATTCCACAAAAAACAAACTCCTGCTTCACTGACTACACTAAAGCCTCTGACTGTGTAGACCACAACAAATTGTACAAAATTCTTAAAGAGATGGGAATATCAGACCACCCTACCTGCCTCCTGTAAAACCTGAATGCAGGTCAAGAAGCAAAAGTGAGAACTAGACAGAGTACAACAGACTGGTTTACAACTGGGAAAGGAGTACGTCAACGCAGTATATTGTCACCCTGCTTGTTTAACTTATATGGAGAGTATATCATGTGAAATGCCAGGCTGGATGAAGCACAAGCTGGAATCAAGACTGCCAGGAGAAATATCAATAACCTCAGATATGTGAATGATAACCACCCTTAAGGCAGAAAGTGAAGAAGAACTAAAGAGCCTCTTGATGAAAGTGAAAGAGGACAGTGAAAAAGCTGGCTTAAAACTCAACAGTCAGAAAACGAAAATCATGGCATCTCGTCCCATCACTTCATGGCAAACAGGGCAACAATGGAAACAGTGACAGACTTTATTTTCCTCAACTCCAAAATCACTGCAGATGGTGACTGCAGCCATGAAATTAAATGATGCTTCATCCTTGTAAGAAAAACTACGACCAACCTAGACAGCATATTAACACTTTGCCGACAAAGGTCCATCTAGTCAAAGCTATGTTTTTCCAGTAGCAATGCATGGATGTGAGATTTGGACCATAAAGAAAGCTGAGCACTGAAGAATTGATGATTTTGAACTGTGGTGTTGGAAATGACTCTTGAGAGTCCCTTGGACTGCAAGGAGATCAAACCATCATAAAGGAAATTAGTCCTGAATATTCATTGGAAGGACTGATGCTGAAGCTGAAACTCCAGTACTTTGGCCACCTGATGCAAAGACTGACTCATTGGAAAAGACCCTGATGCTGGGAAAGATTGAAGGCAAGAGGAGAAGGGGACGACAGAGGACAAGATAGTTGGATGGCATCACTTACTCATGGACATGAGTTTGAGCAAGCTCCGGGAGATGGTGGAAGACAGGGAATCCTCGTGTCCTGTAGTCCATGGGGTCGCAGAAAGTAGGACATGACTGAGTGAGTGAACAACATCACTAAAACAGTTGCTTAACGGGATTCTCAAACCCAGTATATCTAGAGTGAAGATGAGTGGAAACTCTTTTTCGGCAGAGCCTGGCTGGGTCCACAATCAATTGACTGAGGTTGAAACCAGAAACGACTGGCTTGGCCTCCCTCAGAATCACCACAGAGCTTTGCGGCACAAGGGCAGCTGTCACTCAGGGAAACAGTTGATGAGCGTGATTAACCTAAGAGCCTGCAGATCTTGGGGCGAGTTTTACAAATGTGGTCATATCACTCCCCTCTTTAATGGGGAAAGGTGCAGTACCATACGGCAGAGCCTCACGACGGGAGCTCAACATTACCGCAACGACACCTCTCTGAAAGCGACCACATGCACAGGAAGAAGCAAAGGACTCATGAGAAAGGTCAGGAGCAATAACCTCTGTGGACGTGAAATGTTTGCTTTTATTTTTCCTCGTGTGTGTATTTTCCATGTTTTCTACAATGAACATGTATCCCCTAGTACTTGTGTGTTAGAATAACCAAACACAACTGCAAACACTATTTCTAAATATGTACCAATGACACCGTGTTACTCATGGAGCAAAATCCAAACACTCACATGGCCCTCGAGGCCTTGTGTCCCCCAACCAGATTCTCGGATGGAGATAACGAGTCTCCAGTTCTCTGACTCAGAGAGAACTTCACCGAGTCGTTTCAGGGTGGTCGGGAGAATCAGGTCAATCAGGCTACTGCTGCTGCTGCTGCTAAGTTGCTTCAGTCGTGTGCGACTCTGTGCGACCCCATAGATGACAGCCCACCAGGCTCCCCTGTCCCTGGGATTCTCCAGGCAAGAACACTGGAGTGGGTTGTCATTTCCTTCTCCAATGCATGAAAGTGAAAAGTGAAAGTGAAGTCGCTCAGTCATGTCCGACTCTTCACCACCCCATGGGCTGCAGCCTACCAGGCTCCTCCGCCCATGGGATTTCCCAGGCAAGAGTACTGGAGTGGGGTGCCATTGCCTTCTCACAACTAGGCTGAGGCCAACACAAATCCATTTTCAGCTCCCCAACTGATGGCCTGAAACCAGTCGCCATCGGCTTGTGGGCACTTGGGGAGGACAGTGCTGGCCGCAGAGGAAGAGCGTGTGCTGTCAGGCTCCCCCCAGCGGGGGAGCCCCATGAGCCCCATGTGCGCCCCATGGGACCTGGCACCTCCCCTGTCTGGTATGGAATCGAAAGCGGCCACAGCAAAGAACCGCAGGGAGGCAGGTGCCACATCGAGAGAGAGGGAAAGGCTTTCATAAAGGTCAGAAATGCTTTCCTCTCTTCTGTCCGCCAGCAGCCGGGCTGCCTCTGCGGAAGTCCGCTCAGCCCGCTGCATGGGTGATGCCTAGTCTGCGGGCTCCCTGTTGTGGGCTCAAGTGAGACAGCAGGGCCTCAGCTGGCAGCAGCCTGTGTCCACCATCCGCCCTGGCCCAGGACCCCGGCAGGACCTACCTGACCTTCTCCTCCGCGAGCTGCTCCAGGGCAGAGTGCAGGTCGTCCGTCTCCTTCACAAACTCCAGGTTCCTCTGCTCAGCTTTCTCCAGGTCTTGCCTTGCCTTATCTCGCTCCCTGGCCATCTGCTCCACCTGCTCCCTGCAGAAAGGAGGGAGGGATCACTGGGGACACTGCTCTGGGCCTACCGAGCCGGTCTGAAGGAAGAAACTCAGCTGGCCTGAGTGCTGAGCAGTGGCCAGCGCTGGGCTCTGACCCACCTCCTGTGCATGTGTGCCAAGTCACTGCAGTCATGTCCAACTCTATGCAGTCCTATGGACTGTAGCCCTCCAGGCTCCTCTGTCCATGGGATTCTCCAGGCAAGAATACTAGAGTGGGCTGTCATGCCCTTCTCCAGGGGATCTTCCTGACACAGGGATGGAACTCACATCTCGCACACCTCTTGCACTGGCAAGCGGGTTGCACTAGCATTGGCAAGTGGGTTCTTTATGACTAGCACCACCTGGGAAGCCTGACTCTCCTCCTACCAGGATGGTTTCTGCAGTTATTGAGTCTGTTTTACAGAAGTACATACAGCAAGAAGCCAACTGGCTTGCAGTGGGGTTTCTAGCAGGTTTCTGAACCAAGAGGTTCGAGCCTGGGGCGTGCAGTGTTCACCCCCTCCAGATGACCTTAGAAGAGGTGGGAGATTATCCATGCTCCCTCTTGCCTGTAGCTGGGCCTCAGGCCCCAGGGATCCCCAGCACCTAACCTGGGACTGGATGCATGAAGGGGAGAAAGCTGGCCACCCATTAGCCTGGCTGGTCACAGCCTTGCCATCTGCAGCCTGGCACCTAAGTGCTAGGGAGTTGCCCAGAGCAGAGGAGACTCCTTTCTCTGTCCAGTCACCCCAGGCCCTGCCTGAGGCTCAGTGCACCGGCTACCCTGGTGCCTGTTTCTCCCACTGGAGAAGCACCAAGCTTGTCTCCCTTCCTCATCCTCCCAAAGCAGTCTTGCTTTGGGCCCCTCTGCAGAGGGGCCTGACGTCAGAGGTCTCATCTGTCAGTACCACATGAGATGCAAAGTCATGAGGATGGAGATTGGAATTACTGTCAACCTTTTCTGTAGCTTCAGCACATCAATAAAAATATAGTAACAATCTCTGTGCCAACGGGCTCAGTAGACGGATGGCCTGAATATCCAGCTCAACTGGAGCCAAACCCAATTAAAAAGGAACGCATTCTGGGCCCAATCTCCATGCCATGCTTTGTGACCATGCTGGAAGCGCCCTTTCTCCTCCCGCAGGCTGCCCGTGTCCTGGGCGAGGAGGCCAGCCTGGCCAGTGGCACCCCATGCCTCCCCCAGCGGGGCTCTTACTGGCAGAAGCTCAGCTCCTGGCGGTAGCAGGCCAAGGCTGCCTGCTGGGCGGCGCCCGCCCACCATCATGAGCTCGTTCTCCAGGGCCCAGGTCAGCTCCAAAAGGTTCACCTTCTCATCCACACTGAAGTCAAGGCTCTGAAAACAGAAAGGCCCATCGGGCAGGCAGAGTGAGTGGGTCTTCAGACATTTGCTAGCCCAGACCTCACTGTCCCAGTACCTTCCTTTTCTGTCTGCAAAGTCTCCACCTCGTGAATGGAGCCTCGCCTCTGCTCCTATCCCTCTGGGGTACCTCTCCCCAGGTCCCTGTCAACACTGATGTCCCCCTCCCACCGTCAGCATACAGCTCCTCCCCCTCACTGTCCCTGCCTCAGAGGCGGGCATGACCCAGGCTGGAGAGTCCCCCTTCTTGGACAAAGGGACAGACACAGAAGGGGGCATATGCAAGCAGAGGACTTTGGGGATTGATAGGGAGGCTGGAGAAGGGCTTTTCCTCTGTCAAAGCAAGTGTTGTATAGACCATGGGGTCCTGGGGAGCCGTGCAAGGGTGATAGACCTGAAGCCAAGCCCCAGAGGCCAGGAGAGACCTGACAACCCCAGAGCTGGGACCTCCAAGCCTAGACATCCTCCTTCTTCCCCAACTGATCACAAAGATCCCTGATGTCCTCCTCTTGCCAAGTGTGAGTTGAGTTCTTGCCATTTCAGACACAAAGAATCCTTAATGTATCTCTAAACAGCATGAACAGACATAGGAACAATGTGGGTTCTGTTGGTGGAAACGATTGATAGAGCGATGAGCCTCAGCCAAGCATTTCTGAGAGTCACGGCCATTCCCCCTCGGGATTGGGGAAGGTAAAGTTAAAAAGACAGGAAAACTGTGCTTTCTGTATTTTACCACAATAAGAAAGAGTAGGCTGGGAATGCCCGCGCACCTGCCGGAGGCCTAGTGATAACACTGCTGGCGTGGCTGCTCTCTCGGCGACTGGTGTTTGTGACTACGAGCTGCAGACACTCGGGTGGGGCAGGCACATGGCAGGGCCCACGGGGAAGCCCTTGCTGTACAGCGGGAGAGGGGGCCTTGACTCTCCATGGCCCGAGGCTTCTGGGAGAAAAATGACAGGACGCCAAAGCGTGCGGAGCGACCGGAAGCTGCCGCCACGACAGGCTGAGAGCGCGCTTCTCAGCAAGGGGGAGCAGAGGATGAAGAGGTCTGGGCAGCAGCTTCCAGATAAGAAAAACCGCGCCACACGTGTGGGCAGCGCCTCCTGGTGTCCACGCCCACGCGCTGCAGTCACTAAGATGCCCTCCTGTCCTCCAGGACTCAGGACCGGCTCGGAGGCCAACACGCACTGCGAGGTGAGTCTGAGATACTGAAACCTACCCTCTAGAGGATTTCTTTCAGGCTGTGGGCTTTCTCTGCTGTTTACTTATTATGTTTTAAGTTAAGAGGTCCTACATATCGATATCAAAAAATAAAGCAAAAAGTGAGGATGACAGGCCTTCCTTCCATGGGGCCTGTGTCTGCAAGGTTCTCTGTCCAGCCTCCCTCATGGGCAGCGGCTCCCCAAAGACCCCCCACCCAATCGCCCCTGCTGGGGCAGCCACGTGACCGGCCCACACCTGCAAGACCTCCCTGCCATTGTGAACGCCCTCCTGGGCCCACAAGGAGATGATCTGCTCCGGGAAGGCGAAGCCGCTGCCGTCATCCACACTGCAGAAGAGGCGGGGGCCCGAGCACACGGACACGAGGGACGACGTGGTGGTCTGGCCAACGCTCTCCTCTGGGACCTGCACACAGGGACCAGCGCTGTGAGGACCGCGGGCCTCCCGCGCACCTTCCGTGACCTCACCACCTGTGCTCGGCGGGCACGGCCTCCCGATTCCTGCTGCAGGGAACAGGGTGCCCCGAGGACCTGCAGGGACTGCAGGCTCTGCAGAGGCGACCCGAGCCCAGGGCTCAGAGCTGTCTGCCTGAGGCCATGCGGGGGGACACCTCAGCACCTTCAGGGGCCCCCAAGGTAACTTCTCTCTGAACAAGCAATGGCTTCCCGCCTGTCCTCCCAGAGGAAGAGCCTGAGAAGGCACACACCAGACGAGGGAAACCCAGTCTATGCAGAGAAACCCAAGATGGGCTTCAGAAGAGGCGGAGCCACCCGGGCAGAGGGCATGTGTCCTCAGGATTCAGGGCTGGAGACAAGGGCTGAAAAATCCCTTGGCCGGAAAGCTGAGCTGACGGGTGAGGCTGAGGTGCAGCCAGGAAGCTGTGCTTCCCGCCCCGGGAGGGCCCCTGGGACACGCATTTGCTGTTGGGACCAGAACAAGGAGGAGAGCGGCCCCCTCCTCTCTGAGGTGGGTGAGCCCAGACCACCAGACCCAGGGGCTCCCCTGATGGAGCAGGAGAACCTCGGTCTGCTGCGCGAGGCCCCACACCCGCAGCCTGGCCACACCAGTGTCCACACGCACAGGACCTGGCCCCGGAGCCACGTCAGCGCTTCCTGGGCAGGAACGAGGGGCCGAGGCCCCTGGGAGGAGCCCTCCTCCGCGGGCTGTGGGCACCATGCAGTCCCTGCCCTCAGGTGGCCGGGCACTGTCCTCACTACCCCGACTCCTTCCCCCGTCTCAGTGGCTTCAGAGGCAGAAACCTGATCTTCGGACATGCCCAGCCCAGCAGAGAACAAGGCCACTGTTCCTGCACCGCCGCCCACAAACTTCGAGATCAACCACGTTGCCAAAGAGGCGGCAGCAAGACTCCCCAGGACAACCGTGCACTGCGGTGGGAGGAGGAGCCCTGACCACCCCGAGACAGGGACGAGCCAAACGCACTGGCCACCATCAGAGTGCAAATAGAGTCTGCCCGACTCCAGCTGGCCTCGTGCAGGATGGAAAATGGGAAGCACGCAGCTCCAGCAGAGCCTGGAGGGCTAGTCCCGAGGAAGGCACGGCCCGACAGTGACTCTGCCCCCAGGGAAGAGCGGCCGCGTGCTGTTGGTAGAACGCAGTGTACCCCCAGGGAATCCACATAAGACCCCTATGAGGTGCGTCCACTTTACAGATGAGGAATCTGAGGCTCAGAGAAGGCGAGCAGCTCACCACTGGTGCATAGCCAGGCAGAAGCGATGTCAGGTCAGGTCAGTCCAACCACCTCCTGGGCACCCACTCTGGGGACCAGGCAGAGATCAGGCCTTCAGGAGAGTGATGGCAGTCACGCTGGGCTGCAAGAGTTAATCCTCCCACCTTACCTGGTAATGAGACCAGGACCCGCTGGGTTTGACAAGCGGGGCCAGTTCCAGTGGTCGAGGGGACCCATGATTGAACAGGCCAAGCTGGAGCTCCTCCAGACTCACTCTACCATCCCCATCTTGGTCCAGCTTGTTGAACAGGTCTTCAAGTTCCTAAAGAAAAGCGCCTCAGGCATCTGCTCAGAGGCTGCTCCCAGCAGCCTTGAATGCCCCGCCCAGGTCCAGCCCCCCACCCCACCAAGCAGGCAGCTTGCTGTCCGAGCACTGGCTTCCTTGCTGGGGCTTGTGAAATCCACCCGCCTGGTCAGTTTCCACCCAGCTGAGCATCTCGCATCTCCCAAACACCCACCCGAGTCTGCTGTGAGGGAGTCTGCTGGACGGTGGGACATGTAATGTGTGGGACACGTGTGTACGGAATCCCAGTGGTTCGGGGTTAGCAAGGCGGGGCCCATCCCATCACACTGCCCCCTCCTTCCCTGGGTCCTGAAGGAGGGAAGGGCTGAACACAGCTGCCCGGGTCACAGCCAGACGCTATGGACACCACCTTTGGGCTGGGCGGTAGGCCTAGGGAGACCAGAGAGGGAGAGAGCTCCAGGCAGAAGAGCGTCCTGCGTGAAGGTGGCCTGAGACAGACCCTCAGCACAAGCCCTGGGAGTCAGCACAGGATTTTAGGCCAGACAGTGACGACTGAATCTATGTCTGAGGGTGAAGGGGTTTTCCAGGCATGGCACCAACCACAAAGACCCAGCCCTTTGGGGCGGTCCATCCCATCCCCTCTTACCTCCTTCGCCAGGCCCTGGAGCCCAATGCTCTGGCAGACCAGGGCCAGCTCCTCCTCTGTGAGGTGGCCGCTGCTGCCCACACCCAGCTCTTCCCAGAGGCCCCAGACCCGGCTCTCGGGGGTGTCGAAGGAGTGGCTGTGGGGCTTCCGGGAGGCTCCCGAAGACCTCAGAACCCCAGGCTGGCAGCTGGCCTGAAGCAGGGGAAACACACCAAGGCAGTGCTTTACTCTGAAATCAGATGGACTGACAGATGGGCAGAGGGCAGTACTTTACTCTGAAGTCAGATGGGCTGACAGATGGGCAGAGGGACACGTGTGAGAGTCAAGCTTCTGATGGTGGCTACATGGGGCTCACTGTGCAATTCTTCCAACTTAATTCTATGCAAAATTTCACAATAAAAGGGAGACTCTGCTGCACGTCGGGAAGGCATTTTCTGAAGGGAGCCTACAGAAGCTGTAGCACTAGAAGCATACCTGCAAGCTTTGTACTTAGAATAAAAAGGCCAGGTTTAAAAAATTAACGTCTAGAAGGTCTTCAAACCTGCCCAAAGCAAAGAGCATGGTCCAACAAAGGCCAATGACCCTGTCCCTTGGGAAGCCTCTCACCCTGGCTTTGTCTACCCGTTTGTTCTTGCCCACATATTTTTTATTTCTGTAATATTTATTTGGCTGCTCTGGGTCTCAGTTGCTGCACGTGAGATCTTTTTAGTTGTGGCATGCAAACTCTTAGTTACAGCATGGGGGCTCTAGTTCTCAGACAAGGGATGGAACCCAGGCCCCCTGCAATGGGAGTGTGGCGTCCTAGACAATAAATCACCACAGAAGTCGCTGGCCCCAAGAATCTGAAGGCAAATCCCAGCTGCCGTGTTCTCACCCCTGAGTGTTTCGTGTGCACTCCTGACCCCAGTGCGACGATGGCCCCACAACCCAACAACGACGTCCCTGTTCTCTCCCAAGTCTCCTGACAGCTGATTTCTTCAACTCAGCATCAACCCAGAATCCTCCCTGTGTGTGTGGCTACTCCCCCAGAGTCGCTGGGTCACCTCCCCACCCATCCCCCCCGTCCCCGGCCTCCTGCCCTCCATCCCTAACATCTCCTGTTAATCGGAACTTAGCACCAAAGGCTAGTTTGGATGCAGAGTGAGTGTTATCTTTTTCTTTTTTTTTCCCCAGCAAAAACACCCCAAGGTGGGCTGTTTTCCATACCACCTCACATCAGGAGCCACAAGGGTCTTTGAGATGCAGACTCAGCAGCGAGTCCGGGTGACAGGCAGCCAGGTGTCATAGCCTTTCTACGTTAGTCAGGTGGCTTACTGAGGTTTCTGAAGCTTTGCCAGAGAAACACCCTTTGGGAGAGGACAGACCTTGGGGTGCCCACAAAGAGCTCTCTTTAGATAAGCAAGGCTTCAAGCAGAGCTCCTTCCACGACCAGACTGCACCACCCTGCCCGACACAGGACGAGGGTCACCTGCGCCTGACCAGATCCCAGCTCCCGGTCAGTGGTCTGGAGCTCTCCAGAGAGGAGTCATCTTGGCCTTTACTGTGATAACCCAACTAACAATCAGAAAGTACTTTCCTGAGGAAAGCTAGGCCTCCATGCTCAGGGATGATGCTGTATATTGGGTTGAGGAAAACACAAGGAAAGGGCCACTTCCAAGACCCCTTCCAGCTGAAAACATCTGAAAGTTCTATGGAAAAATGGAAAAACAGGGACTTCTCTGATGGTCCCGTGGTTAAGAATCCACTTTGCGATGCAGGGGACTCGGGATCCATCCTTGGTCAGGGAGCTCAGACCCCACGTGCCATGGAGCAACGAAGCCTGTACCCTCACCAGACAGAAGCCTGTGCCCTGCAACTAGACAGAAGCCTGTGCCCTCACCAGACAGAAGCCTGTGCCCTCACCAGACAGAAGCCTGTGCCCTCACCAGACAGAAGCCTGTGCCCTCACCAGACAGAAGCCTGTGCCCTCACCAGACAGAAGCCTGTGCCCTCACCAGACAGAAGCCTGTGCCCTGCAACTAGACAGAAGCCTGTGCCCTGCAACTAGACAGAAGCCTGTGCCCTCACCAGACAGAAGCCTGTGCCCTCACCAGACAGAAGCCTGTGCCCTCACCAGACAGAAGCCTGTGCCCTCACCAGACAGAAGCCTGTGCCCTCACTAGACAGAAGCCTGTGCCCTCACTAGACAGAAGCCTGTGCCCTCACTAGACAGAAGCCTGTGCCCTGCAACTAGACAGAAGCCTGGCCCTGCAACTCGACAGAAGCCTGTGCCCTCATTAGACAGAAGTCTGTGCCCTGAAACTAGACAGAAGCCTGTGCCCTCACTAGACAGAAGCCTGTGCCCTCAACTCGACAGAAGCCTGTGCACCGCAATGAGAGATCCCAAATGACCTATGAAGATCCTGCCTGCTGCCACTGAGTCCTGACACAGCCAAATAAATATATTTTAAATTTAAAAATAAATAAAGGCAGGAACCAAAAAAGGGGAAGAGCAATTCTGACACCAGGGTGTGTTCTCAGGGCTGGCAGAGAAGGTAAGTCCGTCCTTTGCGGTCTAACGTTAGTGTTTGTGCATGAGTGCCAGTTCTAACCTGGATGGGAAGAAGAACCCAACCTGTTTCTGGGCATAGCGCCCTAGAGCCCTTCCTCTCCTCCCCTAGAGTTACGCTGAGTCCAGGGAATGGAGGAGGTGATTCTTTGACACAAAGAGGTCCATCTGCTTCATCCAGTAGCGCAGACACTTGGTTCACTCACCTGACGTCCCCACGCTCAGCGCTGAGCCAGCAACAGCCTCGGCCCCTGAGGACCACAGTCTGGACGGTGCTCAGCACCAGCGCAGACCTCTCACTCAGGAGAAGCTCCAGGTCAGTTCTGGTCTCCCGCTGGAGCCATGGGCCTGCACATTCTGCCCTGTGACGCACGCTGGTGAGAGGCGTCCTTAAAGAACCCGCACACCCACACGCTGATGCACCCAGCTTTGCTAAGTACACTTGTGACTGCCTTCTAGGTGCTCCGCCAGGTTCCCAGCACCAGAGCCATATCTCGCCCTCCACCTGGGGCACATGCAGGGCCTCTGGTAAGTGGGGAGGCTGCTGGCCCCGGCCCAGCACCTTTGGAAGGAGGCTCCTGGCCCACGCCTGCCGGCTGGGAAGATCACTGTGACCCTAACCATCTAGCTGCTCTCTTAGCCAGCAGCCCCTGCCCTAGGGTCTGACCTCAAGAATTCCAGAGCTGGGACCTACTCAGGAGAAGGGCACCCCAGAGAAACCACCCACACTGGGCACCTCCCAGGAAATTCTCTTTGCTGGCAGCCTGCTGCCTGACAGCCCAGCACAAACCAAAGGGGCCATTCACCACAAGGCCAGGCTTTACCTTGGGCTTCAAACAATTCATTCTGAGGCTCCTTTGCACTGTCAGCTTCTTCATCAGACTTGAGACTCTGGAAAAACAGAAAGAGAAGGACGTCAACACCACGATTAACCCACATGGGTGGATCTTCCGTGGACAGACTTTCTGACACGAAGGCCTGAAGGCTCCTGCAGTGGACAGCTCAATGAGTCTCAGTGGGGACCCCAGAGGCATCCATCACGAGCCCACCAAATCGTACAGGGTGAGCCTTGGTCCAAGTGCTGGATGCGGGTGACCGTGGCTATGGCACACCTGCCCTTTCTACCCTCAGCCAATTAACCTTCCCCTCCACCTGCAGGGCCAGGGGGTGGTGGTGGTGAATAGGGGATCCTCCGAGGCCCTCGTTTCTGAAGGAGGATGCTCTGTGGCCAGAGCTGCCCTGCAGACAGTGAGACCCATAGACACCTTAAAATCAAATGTAGGTCCCCAAATAGCCCCTCTTCCAGCGATGAGATGCCCTGTCCCATCCTCCTGCGTCATGTCATGTGAGCAGTGACTTGGGGGGTTGTCAAAGGGGAGGTCCACCCACCTCCACACTTTCCAGGGACGCAGAGCGGCGGAGCTGGCTCCTAGCACTGGGTCTGGCCGGCTGCTCCGGTAAACCTGGGGCTCCACCTGCAGCGCCACAGGGCTCAGGCTGGCTCCGACGGCCGTACCACTTAGAGCCACTCACGTACTTTGGGGGCACAGCCCGGGAGACAACTGGAAAGAAAATGGGAGGCGTGTGGGGCTCTTTAAAACAGACTCTGGGCCCACTTGTGCTACGAAGATACAGATTCGGAGGTGCGAAGTGGCTCTCGGGGACACAGAGAAAATGCCAGAACACAGGGAGTGGCCAACGTGGGGCTGGGGCTGAGACAGCTAGGCTGGGAGACAGGACTTTCCTTCCTAAACTCTCAGTGTTTCCAAGCAAAATATGCTTTTGTTATGTGATAGAAAACTAACTTTAAAATCTAGCTTTTACACAAAGAAATAACCTTCCAATAATCCAAGTGCTCTAGAGACCAGAAGGTCATTTCCCACCCACCTGACCTTACCCCACTACAGGACCCCACCTGGACAGGACACAGAGGCAAGGACCTCAGCACAGCCAGGGGAGGCTCAGACTCCACGTGAGTCTAGAGTCCAGGGCAGAGGCAGGTGTGGACTTCAGCTAGGGATTCATGAGGCTCCCTTAAGCCCTGATACAGCCCTGCACTTCCTTCTTCCCTCCTCACCCGCCCCACATCTGCGGAGCAATGGGGACTCCGCAGGCGGAGAAGAAATGACACAGCCTCTGCAGGAAGCTGCGTGGCCAGAGACTGGGGAGTGGGTGTGCAGCCTGGGCTGTGACCAGGAGAGAGCACAGGGTCAAAGGGAAGGAACCAGAGGGGCCAGTGGGAGAGAAAGGCATAGGGTCCCAGGAAGCAACGCCAGGCCAGGAAAACAGACCATTTCACAGGGGTGGGTCATGCTCCCAGGGGACCAAGTACCACCTCCCTTCTCTCCCCCCTCACCCAAAACTGGCCCGCAGCCCCTGACCTCGGGAGCATCAGAGGAGGAGGCTGGGTCCAACCAGGCCTCCAGGAAAAACAGTGAAGCCAGTGACCCACAGAAACTGAGGACAAGGGAGGAGTCTGGAGCGGAAGATGCTGAGTTCCATGTGACAGAGGACATCTAGGGCAGGCTGACCATGTTCCTGGACCCTGTGAGGTTATCATGGGCAGGGTCTGGCCCTGTAAATCTCCCCCATGTGGGAACTCCAGGGGCTGCTGGAGAGGAGGGGGCATTCCCATTGATAGGGAGGAAACGAGAGGCTTGAGCACCCCATGCAGGAAGAGGGGCCTGCATGCAGGCTCCACACCTGCTCTGCTTTCTGTCTACACACAGGCTATGGTGGTTGCTGGACGGAGAGCAGCAGGAAGAGAAAGGCCGTGTCAGGTGGGATGGGTAGCGGGGACACACTCGGGAAACCAGGTGCGCCTGAGAGCACGCGGACCCCGCCTGGGGCTCCGCACTCGCTGCTCACCAGAGGCCGTGAGCCAGCACCGCACCTGCACCCTTGGCCTGACTGGGCTTCTGCCTCTCCCCTCCCGATATCCCCCAGTCTGTGTCCGGGAGGCCCACCTGCCCTTGATATGGTCCCCTCTTTCTTCATTGTTTCGGCTGCTCAGCACTTTCCTCAGAGCAATGAGACGCCCAGAAATCACACACATTAGAACCAGTTCATAAATGTTCTCCGAACGTGTCACCTCCTCTCTCCACCAGGGGGAAATGCGTCTCCAGGAACGTGTCCATGCAGCAAATCAGGCCAGGAGGGGGCAGCCTCTCACCACCCGCAGAGCACAGAGCTGTGGCCTCTCAGTGGGAAGCTCTGGGGGTCACGGCCAGTCCCCACCCGCTGCCCAGACAGCCGGCAGACCACAAGGTCAGCTGCGCCCTGTGCCTCCTGTGTGCACGTATTTATTCATAAGAGCAGAATGCCAAACTCTACAAGTTAAAAGCACATTGGTTTAGGATCTCCCTGGTGGTCCAGTGGTTAGGACTCTGCACTGCCAATGCTGGGGGCAAAGGTTCAATCTCCAGTCAGGGAACTAATATCTCAGCATGCTGAGAGGCATAGCCAAAATATTAAACAAGCAAAAAAAAAATATATATATATATATATATTTTGGTTATGTGTTCTGTGATGGCCTTCACTGAAAGAGCAGAACTACTGAGAAGCAGAACCGTCTCAAAACCCCCAGGCATTTGGCCCCAGGGTGCCACGCACATTCCTGGAGCATCAAAGCACATGCTTTCAATCATGTGGCGGGAGTTGGTGGGAAGGACCAGCAGGCAGATTAGAAAGCCAGAGAGAGGGATGCTGTGGACTGGCCGGGGAAGCAGGGATGCCGCCCACGGGGGAGACTGGGAGGGCGGCCCGCCTGGGAAGCGCACAGCCCGGAGGGCAGGGGCGGGGCTCGCCAGGCTCTCACACCAGGGGCCGCCTGTGTGCACCAGCCCTGGCCAAGCCACCTCAGGCAGGCCTGTGACTGCGCCACCAACTAACTGGTAACTGAGGAAAGCTCTGAAAATTGAGAGAAAAACTACACAAAACAAAACCGGGCTTGGTACAGAAAAGCACCAGTCACCAAGAGGACACAAATTGCTGACTCACAGGAGTTTCAGCACAGAAAAGGGAGGGATGGCACGGGCGTGACCTTTCTCAGGCACCTTCATGGCCAGGGTCACACGATCACACCCCCAACTCAGGAAACGCAAGTGGCCTTCTTCCCACCTCATGGAAGAGAAACGTGAGACAAAGCAACCAACCACCGGACCCATCAGGTCCCAGGGCAGCCGTTGACAAGCTGGCTCCTCCTCCTCGTCAAACTCCTCCCCCTGGCCAGACTCCACCCCCCTTGTCAGGCTCCTCCCCTTGGTCAGACTCCACCCCCCTTATCAGACTCCTCCCCCAATTAGCCTCCGCCCCCCTTATCAGACTCCTCCCCTGTTAAGCTCCTCTCCCCCAGGTCAGGGCTCCCACCTGGCTCCAGCAGGAGGCAGTGGGACACTAACAGATTTCATTCCTAGGGGAGGCCGCAAGTGCTTCCCCAAGGGCCTAGCTCCAGACTAGAAAACCTCACCTGAGTAATGGGTACGATCAGCCACAGGATTTTGGGGGATGGGGGTGGGTTGGGAGGGTCTCACTGGAATCTACATGAAAGGTACATAACCCCCAAACCTCCCAATGGACCCCACTGCCCCAGTCATGCACCTGCTCCCGACCAAGGCCCCACCCGGGGTGTGGGAGCAGACGAGGGGCCCATGTGGGGCAGACGGCTCCAACCCCTGCCCCTTGTGGGAGGGAGGAACCTGCTGGCCACTGCACTTGCCCTCCCAGCACTCCTCAGATGCAGCCCCGACCGGTCATCCGGCCAGAGCAAGGCAGGCGCTGCCAGCCAAGGGGTTGGCCCATCTTCTAAGGAGCACGTCCACCATCACCTTCCCACTGGACCCACAGTGCATATCTCCAAGCGGGCCTCCCTCCAGAATTCTTCCTCCACCTCCTGACCAGTTTCAAAACCCTCTTCACTTGTTTTGATATATTACCTTTGTTCCACTGGGCCTACTGGAAATCAGGATTCTAACAAGTCCGAGGAGCACAGAGCACTATTGTCTGAGACAGAAGACAGGCGGAGGGCTGCCTCAGCTGGCGGCATCCCGCTTGCTCCACAAGGCTCCCAGCCTGGCCAGCACCTTACACCTGCACTGCGCTTTTGAGGATCAAATTCTTCCATTCCTCCACACACACTTTATCTTGTTCACACCCTTTGCTGGAAGAACAGCACTTGATATTACTTGACATTTGTGAGATTGTGACTTATAGTAAATATGAAATTGATCTTCCTCCCATCCCTTGCACAGCTTCTAAAACCCTTCGAATTTCCTAAGTGATGAGAGCAACCACACCCAAGTTTATGCTGATGAAGTGACTTTGAGAACCACATCTGGAGATGGGCTGGTGGCCAGGGAAACCAAGGATGTGATTAGAGGTTTGAACTTCCAGCCCAACCCCTGACCTCTACTTAGGTCAGACACTGGATGTTGAGTTAATCACTGATGCCCCAACACTGGACCAGTCATGATCATGTACTGAAGCCTCCAAAAACCCCAAAAGGATCAGATTCATAGAGTTTCTGGCTTGGTGAACACAGAGAAACTGGAGGCCTGGAGAGGGCGTGGGGGCTCTGAGCCTCTTCCCGCAAGCCCATGCATTGCTTACCCTGAGTTATATTCTTTTGTAATAAATAGCTGATCCAGTAATGGGTTTCCCTGCATTCCATGAGCTGCTCTAGCAAATTAACTGAACCTAAGGAGGCCAGAATGTGGTCCACTGGAGAAGGGAATAGCAAACCACTTCAGTATTCTTGCCTTGAGAACCCCATGAACAGTATGAAAAGGCAAAATGATAGGATACTGAAAGAGGAACTCCCCAGGTCAGTAGGTGCCCAATATGCTACTGGAGATCAGTGGAGAAATAACTCAAGAAAGAATGAAGGGATGGAGGCAAAGCAAAAACAATACCCAGCTGTGGATGTGACTGGTGATAGGAGCAAGGTCCAATGCTATAAAGAGCAATATTGCATAGGAACCTGGAATGCCAGGTCCATGAATCAAGGCAAATTGGAAGTGATCAAATAAGAGATGGCAAGAGTGAACATCAACATTCTAGGAATTAGCGAAATAAAAGACTGGAATGGGTAAATTTAACTCAGATGACCCTTACATCTACTACTGTCAGCAGGAATCCCTCAGAAGAAATGGAGTACTCATCATGGTCAACAAACGAGTCGGAAATGCAGTACTTGGATGGAATCTCAAAAATGACAGAATGATCGCTGTTCATTTCCAAGGCAAACCACTCAGTATCACAGTTATCCAAGTCTATGCCCCAACCAGTAATGCTGAAGAAGCTGAAGTTGAACGGTTTTATGAAGACCTACAAGACCTTTTAGAACTAACACTAAAAAGATATCCTTTTCATTATAGGGGACTAGAATGTAAAAGTAGGAAGTCAAGAAACACCTGGAGTAACAGGCAAATTTGGCCTTGGAATACGGAATGAAGGAGGGCAAAGACTAATAGAGTTTTGCCAAGAAAATGCACTGGTCATAGCAAACACCCTCTTCCAACAACACAAGAGAACACCCTACACATGGACATCACCAGATGGTCAACACCAAAATCAGACTGATTATATTCTTTGCAGCCAAAGATGGAGAAGCTCTATACAGTCAACAAAAACAAGACCAGGAGCTGACTGGTTCAGAACATGAACTCCTTATTGCCAAATTCAGAATTAAATTGAAGAAAGTAGGGAAAACCGATAGATCATTCAGGTATGACCTAAATCAAATCCCTTATGATTATACAGTGGAAGTGAGAAATAGATTTAAGGGTCTAGATATGATAGATAGAGTGCCTGATGGAACTATGGAATGAGGTTCGTGACACTGTACAGGAGACAGGGATCAAGACCATCCCCATGGAAAAGAAATGCAAAAAGCAAAATGGCTGTCTGGGGAGGCCTTACAAATAGCTATGAAAAGAAGAGACGTGAAAAGCAAAGGAGAAAAGAAAAGATATAAACATCTGAATGCAGAGTTCCAAAGAATAGCAAGAAGAGATAAGAAAGCCTTCTTCAGTGATCAACGCAAAGAAATAGAGGACAAGAACAGAATGGGAAAGACTAGAGATCTCTTCAAGAAAATTAGACATACCAAGGGAACATTTATGCAAAGATGGGCTCGATAAAGGACAGAAATGGTATGGACATAACAGAAGCAGAAGATATTAAGAAGAGGTGGCAAGAAAACACAGAAGAACTGTACAAAAAGATCTTCAAGACCAAGATAATCATGAAGGTGTGATCACTCACCTAGAGCCAGACATCCTGGAATGTGAAGTCAAGTGGGCCTTAGAAAGCATCACTACGAACAAAGCTAGTGGAGGTGATGGAATTCCAGTTGAGCTATTTCAAATCCTGAAAGATGATGCTGTGAAAGTGCTGCACTCAATATGCCAGCAAATTTGGAAAACTCAGCAGTGGCCACAGGACTGGAAAAGGTGTTTTCATTCCAGTTCTAAAGAAAGGCAATGCCAAAGAATGTTAAAACTACTGCACAATTGTACTCATCTCACATGCTAGTAAAGTAATGCTCAAAATTCTCCAAGCCAGGCTTCAGCAATACGTGAACCATGAACTTCCTGATGTTCAAGCTGGTTTTAGAAAAGGCAGAGGAACCAGAGATCAAATTGCCAACATCCACTGGATCATGGAAAAAGCAAGAGAGTTTCAGAAAAACATCTGTTTCTGCTTATTGACTATGCCAAAGCCTTTGACTGTGTGGATCACAATAAACTGGAAAATTCTGAAAGAGATGGGAATACCAGACCACCTGACCTGCCTCTTGAGAAACCTGTATGCCAGTCAGGAAGCAACAGTTATAACTGGACATGGAACAACACACTGCTTCCAAATAGGACAAGGAGTACATCAAGGCTGTATATTGTCACCTTGCTTATTTCACTTATATGCAGAGTACATCATGAGAAACGCTGGACTGGAAGAAGCACAAGCTGGAAGCAAGATTGCCAGGAGAAATATCAGTAACCTCAGATATGCAGATGACACCACCCTTATGGCAGAAAGTGAAGAGGAACTAAAAAGCCTCTTGATGAAAGTAAAGTGGAGAGTGGAAAAGTTGGCTTAAAGTTCAACATTCAGAAAATGTAGATCATGGCATCTGGTCCCATCACTTCATGGAAAATAGATGGGGAAACAGTGAAAACAGTGTCAGACTTTATTTTGGGGGCTCCATAATCACTGCAGATGGTGACTGCAGCCATGAAATTAAAAGACACTTACTCCTTAGAAGAAATGTTATGACCAGCCTAGATAGTATATTCAAAAGCAGAGACATTACTTTGCCAACAACTGTCTAATAAAGGCTATAGTTTTCCCAGTGGTCATGTATGGATTTGAGAGTTGGACTGTGAAGAAAGCTGAGCGCCAAAGAATTGATGATTTTGAACCGTGGTGTTGGAGAAGACTCTGGATCAGTCCATTCTGAAGATCAGCCTTGGGATTTCTTTGGAAAGAATGATGTTAAAGCTGAAATTCCAGTACTTTGGCCACCTCATGCGAAGAGTTGACTCATTGGAAAAGCCTGTGATGCTGGGAGGGATTGGAGGCAGGAGGAGAAGGGGACGACAGAGGATGAGCTGGCTGGATGGCGTCAGTGACTGGATGGACGTTGAGTCTGAGTGAACTCCGGGAGCTGGTGATGGACAGGGAGGCCTGGCGTGCTGCAATTCATGGGGTTGCAAAGAATTGGACATGACTGAGCGACTGAACAGAACTGAACCTAACTGAAGCAGGCCATGGGCACTTCCAGTCTTTAGCCAGTAGATCAGAAGCACAAGGTGACAAGTTGGGCTTGAGATTGTTGTCTGAAGGCAGTGAGGTCTTAGCCTGTGGGGTCTGGAGCTGCGTCCAGGGAGACAGTGTCAGAATGGAGTTGAACTGCAGGACACCTAGCTGGTGTTGCAAAATGGCCTGATGCCAGGGAAACTACAGAGATCTAGTGACCAGAAGTGCCAGGGTATGCAGAGAATTTTGTGCAGTGCAGAGGAAAACACAAGACTTTTCCCTTACAGAACCATTTAACAAATAAGGAAGCCAAAGAAGAAAAACCCAGGTTCTGGTCCCAGTCCATGCAGCTGGGGAACAGACCTGCTGCCTTGTTCAAGTACAATATCACACTCCAGAAGTCACAGAATCATGGAAAGAGACGTAAAGAAGACCAGAAAGGCCTCTTACCTGACTCCAAAGACCCACTGTCTTCATCTGAGGAGGCAAGACCAGCCTGTGATGACAACACAGCCACAAAACCGTCCTTAAATTCCTCGAAGTTAACCTGTGAATTTGAGAAAAGCGGTCAACACTGCTTTTCTACAGGCCACATATATAACACACTGGGCTTTGAGGTTTTCTCAGATGGCAGATCTTATATTGCCTTCAGCACTGAGGACATTTGTTTTTTCAAATAGTTCAGTTCAGTTCAGTGGCTCAGCCGTGTCCGACTCTTTGCGACCCCAAGAATTGCAGCACCCAGGCCTCCCTGTCCATCACCAACTCCGGGAGTTCACTCAAACTCATGTCCATCGAGTTGGTGATGCCATCCAGCCATCTCATCCTCTGTCGTCCCCTTCTCCTCCTGCCCCCAATCCCTCCGAGCCATCACAGTCTTTTCCAATGAGTCAACTCTTCGCATGAGGTGGCCAAAGTACTGGAGTTTCAGCTTTAGCATCATTCCTTCTAAAGAATACCCAGGACCGATCTCCTTTAGAATGGACTGGTTGTATCTCCTTGCAAATATTTACTTAAGGTTTAAAATAACTGAAGATATAGTAAGGCAAATAAGAGTGAATCGTATATAGCCTTTATTATGTCGAGGTATGTTCCTTCTATTCCTGCTTTCTGGAGAGTTTTTATCATAAATGGATGTTGAATTTTGTCAAAGGCTTTCTCTGCATCTATTGAGATAATCATATGGCTCTTATTTTTCAATTTGTTAATGTGGTGTATTACACTGATTGATTTGTGGATATTGAAGAATCCTTGCCTCCCTGGGATAAAGCCCACTTGGTCATGGTGTATGATCTTTTAATGTGTTGTTGGATTCTGATTGCTAGAATTTTGTTAAGGATTTTTGCATCTATGTTCATCAGTGATATTGGCCTGTAGTTTTCTTTTTTTGTGGCATCTTTGTCAGGTTTTGGTATTAGGGTGATGGTGGCCTCATAGAATGAGTTTGGAAGTTTACCTTCCTCTGCAATTTTCTGAAAGAATTTCAGTAGTATCGGTGTTAGCTCTTCTCTAAATTTTTGGTAGAATTCAGCTGTGAAGCCGTCTGGACCTGGGCTTTTCTTTGCTGGAAGATTTCTGATTACAATTTCAATTTCCGTGCTTGTGATTGGTCTGTTAAGATTTTCTATTTCTTCCTGGTTCAGTTTTGGAAAGTTGCACTTTTCTAAGAAATTGTCCATTTCTTCCACGTTGTCCATTTTATTGGCATATAATTGCTGATAGCAGTCTCTTATGATCCTTTGTATTTCTGTGTTGTCTGTTGTGATCTCTCCATTTTCATTTCTAATTTTATTGATTTGATTTTTCTCCCTGTGTTTCTTGATGAGTCTGGCTAATGGTTTGTCAATTTTATTTATCCTTTCAAAGAACCAGCTTTTTGGCTTTGTTAATTTTTGCTATGGTCTCTTTTGTTTCTTTTGCATTTATTTCTGCCCTAATTTTTAAGATTTCTTTCCTTCTACTAACTCTGGGGTTCTCCATTTCTTCCTTTTCTAGTTGCTTTAGGTGTAGAGTTAGGTTATTTATTTGACTTTTTTCTTGTTTCTTGAGGTGTGTCTGTATTGCTATGAACTTTCCCCTTAGCACTGCTTTTACAGTGTCCCACAGGTTTGGGGTTGTGTTTTCATTTTCATTCGCTTCTATGCATATTTTGATTTCTTTTTTATTTCTTCTGTGATTTGTTGGTTATTTAGCAGCGTGTTGTTCAGCCTCCATATGCTGGAATTTTTAATAGTTTTTCTCCTGTAATTAAGATCTAATCTTACTGCATTGTGGTCAGAAAAGATGCTTGGAATGACTTCAATTTTTTTGAATTTACCAAGGCTAGATTTATGGCCCAGGATGTGATTTATCCTGGAGAAGGTTCCATGTGTGCTTGAGAAAAAGGTGAAATTCATTGTTTTGGGGTGAAATGTCCTTTTGATATCAATTAGGTCTAACTGGTCTATTGCATCATTTAAAGTTTGTGTTTCTTTGTTAATTTTCTGTTTAGTTGATCTATCTATAGGTGTGAATGGGGTATTAAAGTCTCCCACTAGAACACTTTCTAACACCATACACAAAAATAAACTCAAAATGGATTAAAGATCTAAATGTAAGACAAGAAACTATAAAATTCCTAGAGGAGAACAGAGGTAAAAACTCTCCGACATCCATCACAGCAGGATCCTCTATGACTCACCTCCCAGAATATGGGAAATAAAAGCAAAAATAAACAAATGGGACCTAATTAAAAGCTTCTGCACAACAAAGGAAACTATAAGCAACGTGAAAAGACAGCCTTCAGAATGGGAGAAAATAATAGCAAATGAAGTGACTGACAAACAACTAATCTCAAAAATATACAAGCAACTCCTGCGGCTCAATCCCAGAAAAATAAACAACCCAATCAAAAAATGGGCCAAAGAGCTAAACAGGGATTTCTCCAAAGAAGACATATGGATGGCTAACAAACACATGAAAAGATGCTCAACATCACTCATTATCAGAGAAATGCAAATCAAAATCACAGTGAGGTACCATCTCACGCCAGTCAGAATGGCTGCAATCCAAAAGTCTACAAGCAATAAATGCTGGAGAGGGTGTGGAGAACAGGGAACCGTCTTACACTGTTGGTGGGAATGCAAACTAATACAGCCACTATGGAGAACAGTGTGGAGATTCCTTAAAAAACTAGAAATAGAACGGCCATATGACCCAGCAATCCCACTGCTGGGCATACACACCAAGGAAACCAGAATTGAAAGAGACACGTGTACCCCAATGTTCATCACAGTACTGTTTATAATAGCCAGGACATGGAAGCAGCCTAGATGTCCATCAGCAGATGAATGGATAAGAAAGCTGTGGTAAAATACACAATTGAGTATTACTCAGCCATTAAAAAGAATACATTTGAATCCGTTCTAATGAGGTGGATGAAACTGGAGCCTATTATACTGAGTGAAGTAAGCCAGAAAGAAAAACACTTATACAGTATACTAATGCATATATATGGAATTTAGGAAGATGGTAACAATAACCCTGTATGCGAGACAGCAAAAGAGACACAGATGTATAGAACAGTCTTTTGGACTCTGTGGGAGAGGGAGAGGTGGGATGACATGGGAGAATGGCATTGAAACATGTATAATATCATATAAGAAATGAATCGCCAGTCCAGGTTCAATGCAGGATACAAGATGCTTCGGGCTGGTGCACTGGGATGACCCAGAGGGATGGTATGGGGAGGGAGGTGGGAGAGGGGTTCAGGATGGGAAACATGTGTATACCTGTGGCAGATTTATGCTGATGTATGGCAAAACCAATACAATATTGTAAAGTAATTAGCCTCCAATTAAAATAAATAAATTTAAATTAAAAAAAAAAGTGAATCATAGCCCTTTGCCAAAAAACACTCTCGACAACTCCATAAAAGGAAATTAGATAACATAGTTAGAAAAAAGGTGCAGGAAAGAGGTGTCTGATGACCACAAACATTAACACATAAAGAAATATCCATGCCTTCACTACTCACCAAGAAAGAGAACATGCCAGCACCTAGGCTACTCCTCCCCCAAGGTTCCTTTCCTGATTAGACCCCTGTCCCTACACCGGGGGAAAAAGCTCTCAACAGTCCACATATGTCCTAAGAGTTTCTCTGGAGTATACATACCTAAGAATGGGATTGCTGGGTCACAGAATATACATTCATATCCTCTCGGTAAATTGAATCTTTTGTCACTGTACAATGCTGACCCTCTTCAGTTCAGTAATGTTTTTTACCCTAGAGACTAGCTTTCTTGTGGAGCTTAAAAGTTTCATATTAACCAGTTTTACCCTCTTCAGGGACAACACAAAGCCTGTCTGATATTCTTGTGCCTTTCTTATCATTTATTTTAACTCCTTACAAGATACTTTTGTTTTATATAGTCAATGTTCATTTAGAATTATTCAAATATTTGCCAATTTGTTTTTCATTTCTTCCTTCATTTCCAACCTTCTGCCTGGGATCGTTTTCCATCTATTTGAAATAGATCTTTGAGACTTACGTGTTTTCTTAAGTATGCTGGTGCTAAGCTCTTCTAGTGTGATTGAAATGTTTTAATTTCACTTTGATTCTTTTTTCAGCAAAAACATAATTTATTAAAAGAATATTGGAAATGATCCAGATGTGCCTAAAGAAAATGGGTAAATAAACTGTGATTCAGTCAGACAATGAAAGATGATAACAGGGGAAATAAAAAACACTGACAGAGAGGACATATGGACCCTGACCTACACTATCTGAATATAGACTGCAGACACAACACTGAGTGAAAGGACCAGAGGACGCACTGAGCATGCACTGTGAAGGTCTGAAATAGGCGAACAATCGACGCTGTTCTCATCAAGATAGTGGTAACTGCTGGGGCCAGAGGGGCCACAGGGGCACCTGAGGAGGGATGCAGGATGCTGGGGGCCCAGGTATGCTTGGAATGGGTGTTCACTGAGCTGCACACTTCCCATCTCTCTTCTCTACCTGCGCTTCACCTGAAGTCACAGAGAAAGAAATCAGCGCAAGAGATACTTGGAGGTCAAAATGTCACCGCTATGTGCTAGAAAAGCAGGCCTGGAGCTGTCGGTCCAAGCATGCTTCCCACACCTGGCACAGAACTTGAATGAGCACATTTCTATTGCTGCCTCTGAGCACTAAATGCAGCTGTTGGCTGTGGAAAGTCTCTGCCTGGGTTACACACATATCAGACTTGAAGGTGGACTACTTGTATGTGTGTTTATTTTCTGGCTCCCTAACTAGCACGTGGTCTCACGGCTGACACACTGTAAATACTCAACAAATGTCTATCAGATGTGTTGGTCTCTATATCCTTTCAAAACTGAGCAGAATTCACCTTCTCAAGGAGACATTCTTTCAGCTTTCTTCTTTTTAAAAAAAGTTCTACTGATTTATTTTTGCCTTGCTGGGTCTTCTTGCTGCGTGCAGGCTTTCTCCATTTGTGGCAAGTGGTGTATGGACTTAGCATTCTAGCAGCCCTCACTGGAAAGTGGGCGTGAATTTGCTAAACTGCTAATATGACAATGTCTGAAGCCTCTTCTCTCTTTTTAGGATGATGCATCAATTTCATCAGGTGGATCTATTAATTTATTGCTTTCAGTCACAAGTCATGTCCAACTTTTTGCGACCCCATGGACTGCAACACACCAGGCTTTCCTTGTCCTTCAACATCTCCCAGAGTTTGCCCAAGTTCATGTCATGTTGGTGATGCCATCCAACCATCTCATTCTCTGTTGTCCCCTTCTCCTCCTTACCCTTAATTTTCCCAGCATCAGAGTCTTTTCCAATGAGTTGGCTCTTCCCATCAGTGGCCAGAGTACTGGAGCTTTACCTTCAGCATCAGTCCTTCCAATGACTATTCCAGGTTGATTTCCTTTAGGACTGACTGGTTTGATCTCCTTTTGATTCAAAAATCTTCTCTAGCACCACAATTCAAAAGCATCAATTCTTTGCCACTCAGCCTTCTTTATGATTCAACTCTCACATCCATACATGACTGCTGGAAAAACCACTGCTTTGATTATATGGACCTTAACTCATCTCATATTGAAAAGGCTGTGTCCAGACTTTTGCCATGTGGATCAATACTAGAAAGAGTATTCTTGCATAGCTTTCATCTCACAGAGATATTATATTGCTTTCATTTTACACTCTAGCTTCTAGACGTTGCCTAGGACATAATAAGTGCTCAAAAATACTTGTTGAGGGACCTCCCTGGTAGTCCAGTGGCTAAGACTCCAAGCTCCCGATGCAGGAGACCCAGCTCCACTGCTGGTCAGGGAACTAGATCTCACATGGCACAGCTAAGAGTGGAATGCCCCAGCTAAAGAGCCCACGTGTCACAGGGAAGACTGGT
Source organism: Nanger dama (assembly GCA_917880005.1). Classification (NCBI taxonomy): domain Eukaryota; kingdom Metazoa; phylum Chordata; class Mammalia; order Artiodactyla; family Bovidae; genus Nanger; species Nanger dama. The sequence goes on from CAKJTW010000052.1 coordinate 5,085,077, forward strand.
GCAGCTAAATCAATCAATTAAAAAAAAAACACACAAAAAAAAAACCTTGTTGACTACATGGGAGCAGAATGAAATGGCCATTTTGTTTGATCCAATCTCAGATTTCTCTTGTGTCTTTGATAATACTCATCAGCTTTCTTCTGAGCCATCAAACAGGAGGGGATTTGGGAATTCTCTGGTGGTTAAGTGGTTAGGACTCTGCACTCTCACAGCCAAGAGCCCAGGTTCAACCCTCGTTGGGGAACTAAGATCCTACAAGCTGTGTAGCATTACCAAAAAAAAAAAAAATCAGGAGGGAATCTGATGGCTGAGTGTGCTGCTGTTTTATCTGATACCATTTGACTGTGTTTCTGTGTCCTCTCCCATCACAGCTCACAAAAGGAGGAAGGGCCAGGATAAAAAACATCAAGGAAACCAGATAACCTGTTTATGCTCTTTTAACCAGTGCTGATTTTCACAAATGTGCCTTTTGCTCACCTAGCCCTCGAATACAATTTCTGGTGCTATCAAGAGGGGCTAGGACATGAGCGATCAAAATCACACCCAGTTTTTTTTGTTTCCGGCCACAACACAAATTGCATGTGGCATCTTACTTCACCAGCCAGGGATGGAACGAGTTCCCCCTGCTGTGGAAGCACAGAGTTTTAACTGCTGGACCACGAGGGAAGTTCCCACGCCTGAGGCTTAAGTCCATAAAGAAAAAGCAGCAGAGGGGAAAGTGACCGAGTAGGGTGAGGTGGGTGTGTGAGGCAGAGTCCTCCTCGGTGCAGGAGCAGCTCTGCCAGCACCGGCCACAAGGGCTCTGGGGAGTAGCAGGTGTCAGATTCGCCTAGAAGCTCCCTCGGGGCCAGAGGGGAGGGGTTTCAGGTTGTTCTTCATTTGTTTCTGCTCAAGAACCAACTCAGGCATCTTTCCAAGCTAGATTTTTTTTTTTTCTCATTCAAAATGAGACCAGTTTTATTTAGTTCTGTGGGGGAAAATACTCATCCTTCAAAGGTAAGATGACCAACACTATTACAGGCACTGTTTTTTTCACTGTTTTGTGTGTGTGTGTGTGTGTGTGTGTGTGTGTGTGTGTGTTTGCAGTCTGTGGGATCTTAATTTCCAAACCAGGGATTGAACACGGGCCCTGGCAGCGAAAGCCCAGATTCCTAATTACTGGACCAAGAGGGAATTCCCAGGCACTGTTTTTAAAATGAACATGTGTACCTCCCTGATGGTCTAATGGTTAAGAATCCGCCTGCCAACAGAATGCACATGGGGTTCGATCCCTGGTCTGGGTAGATCACTCATGCTGTGGAGCAACTAAGCCCAAGCACCACAACTACTGAGCCTGCACTCTCGAGCCAGGGCTCTGCAACAGAAGCCACTGCAATGAGGAACAAAGAGCAGCCCCCACTCGCTGCAACTGGAGAAAGCCTACAGGCAACAACGACCGAGGGCAGCCAAAAAAAAAAAGATTCATTAATTACAAGCATAAAATGAATATGTTACATCTGGACCCATTTAAGAAACAGGAACACTAAGACGCTTCTCAGTGTTCCCATCAGGGAAAAACAAGGCATGGTCCAGGCTTCAGATGACCTTTCTAGGCGACCTTGAACTTCCTAGAGAAAAGAACTCCGTGCACACTTTCTTCCTATCTGGGACAGATACATTCAGAGGGCACCTCTGAAGGCAGGGAGCCTTCGTTCCTGCAACAGCAATGCGCGGTTTTGTCCAGCTGCTGGACGAATTTCACGCTGGGCAATTTTATGAGACAATCTGCCTTCGAGGTACTTCGAAGCTGCCTCTGAATGACCCAGCACATGAGCTGCACACAGATCACTGTGTTTTGTGAACCATCCATAACAACCTTCCACTCCCCAGACAAATCAGCCATTAAATATCTTTCTGGAAAAACAGAACAAAAGCAAACCTCTGGAAGTTACTACACTTAAAAAGGGCAATCTTAAGAAATCTCTTTCTATAATACAAGAGTTCCATGAAAGGAAAAATAGCATCCCATTTCCTCCTAACTTTCCTCTGATGAATATCTCTAGTCAACTGGTGTTTCTCAGATGCCCACAGCTGTCACCACAGGCTCTCCATGCTTTTCTCTGTGAGAATGAAGTCCAGTACCCACCCTGGCAAACTGGTTGTTTCCGAGAAGTGTGTGCAGAAGGACAGGCAGCTGTTTTTCCAGATGGAGCTTCAGGCAGAGCTGGGTCAGCTCCTCTCGGTCCAGGAAGCCTGTCCCCGTGGTGTCACAGCTGCTGTAGACATCCCTAAGTTGCGAAACGTAGTGGTTCTCTTCTTCCTTGTCCATCCCATCGCAGGCCACGTGCAGGACAGGAAGACGCCACGCTGTCGGACTGGCCCTCGCCTCCCTCCACTGTCCCGGGGCGCCGGGCAGTGTGGCCCAGGCAGGGTAGGTGCTGGGGTATGGGCACCAGGGTCCGCTCAGGGTGCGTGAGGCTGGAGGAGGTCAGTGAGGCTAGAGACGTGTTCGCAGGGAATCTGTCCTCTACTGGCTTGAAAAACCAGAAGTACTTTGTTCTGTTAAAAAAAAAAAAAAAAGTACCTAATATAGAATAATCAGAAAAAAACAGGTAAGTATAAAGACAACCAAAGTCATCCAAAATTTCATCACCTAAAAAATATCATTATTACTATTTTGGCAAATATTCACTCTATGTTTTTCGCTATGCACTTACACAAGGGACCTGCTGGGCACCTGGCACTCCTGCCCTAGGATTCCAGTCAGGCAGAACCCAGGTGTGAGGCTGGAGGTCAGAGGGCACTGAAGGCCTTCTCAAGAGCAGTGATGAGCCAGCCCCATCCTGAGGGGGGCTCGCTGGACCGTAGCCCCCTCCCAATGCCACTCAAGGGCTGATTCAGGGAGAGGGCCCCCACCCTTGGCCCACTGTCATCCTGGTCATGCCAGCTTTGCACATCACATTTGAGTCCTGGCCATTCAGAAACTTCTTTTCCTCTCCTTTCCCTCATCCCTAGGAAACTGAGACCCTGACCCAACAGAGCGGATGCTTTGTCTTCAGCCATCCAGGCATATGCCATCGGTGTGATTCAGACCAGCAATCTACAGGTCAGGCACAAAAGACCTTTCAGGCGCCCTTTGCTAGGACACTTCCTAACCTCCATTCAAGATAAGGGCCAGACCGGCTGGCGTCCCGGCCCTGCTCCCCAGCCGCCGGGAAGGGGACCCGTGAAGGGGGACACCCCCTCGTCCCTCCACACCCCCGCGGCGTGCTGCGCCCTTGAGGGACCGAGCATGGGCGATCAACTGTCCTCGCCGTGGGCTGGGAGGGTCAGCTGGGTACCTAGCGATCACCTCCCCACTTCCTCGCTTCGTGGGTTGCCGATGCCCTGGCTCCTTATACTGGCTTTAGGCTTCCCAGGCGACGCTAGTGGTAAAGAACCTGCCTGCCAGTGCAGGAGATATAATTATGAGATGTGTGTTGGCTCCCTGGGTTGGGAAGATCCCCTGGAGAAGGAAATGGCTACCCACTCTGGCACTCTTGCCTGGAGAATCCTCATGGACTGAGGAGCCTGGCATGCTACATACAGTCCAAGGGGTCACAGAGAGTCAGACACAACTGAAGTGACTTAAGCACAGCACAGTGCTGCTTTCAAAACGCTGGGGGAAATACTGGCAGAAAGGAGTCGCTGCTTCTGGTCACGGGAGCCCTCCTTCCGCCCCAGGATGGGGTCTTTTTCAGCCAAGACTCAGCAGGCAAACCTCAGTGCTGAGATGGGCCAGGAAGGTTTGAAAAACTGAAAAGGTGCCTCCACCCGGGATATATGCTGGGGCTCAGGTCTGTTCCACAACCACGCTGATGCCCCTGGCCTCCCCGGACTCGAGAGTCCTAGAACAGAACTGGACAAGTCACTGGACATTCTAAACACCTCGGAACTATGACATCTTTTCAACTGTGCTCATCACACCACGGATGACAGCAGAATCACCATCCTGCACCTGGGTCCCCAGGTTCCCAGTTGCTCAAATCCTATTTCCAGAAATGTTTTCCCTCCCTCCCTCCCGATGGGGAAAAGGGATCAACCCAAGCACAGAACAAGAAGGTGAGAAGAAGGGCTTTACCCTGTTCCCCCAGCAGGGAGCCAGGAGTATATCATTCCGACTCTGTTCAGACTCCTCAGCCTGCGTATGGGGGCAAAGAACGCTGTCACCTAGAATCCCCACGCAGGACCCTGGAAGGGAGACAGAGGGGACCCTCAGGCAGGGTCCAGTGTCCTGCACTGCCCACCCTTGGCACCCAGGCCTACTCACCGTGAAGTGCAGGCCTCACAGCCAAGTGGTCCTTATAAATAGTAGAAAGTCCAAGGCCCTCTTCAGTTTCTCTCTTCACCCAAGCTAAATTATTTAATCCTTTCTGGATTCTACAAATACATAAAGGTCCGTGCATGGAAACCACCAGAAAGCCTAGCCACATTCAACATTTCAGATAAAGAGAAGCCCTTGGCTTATCCCGGTTTGATTCTTTTGAAGTTGGAATCTGTAGATTCTCAGTAATATGAATGCTATAAAACTTTATTTAAAATTGGAGCATAAACATTGCTACCAGGTGAGGCAAAAACCCTGTTTTCATCCTGGGGAGAGAAACCTGCCCTCAAACAAACTGAATGCCAGTTAAGAGTGGTTGACCAGCACTCTGCTGGACCACGCAACCCTCTGGAGGCCATGAGGGAAGGTGTAGGTTTGCATTTAACTGGAGCATAGCGATGAAGGAATTTAATCCATGGCCCTGGAAACCTGCTGGGTATCAAGACAGCAAAAGGACTATGGCCTCTCACAAGCAGCTGGGTGTGCTGTGTGGAACCAGAGCGTCGCAACCCAGAACAACTCCAAACAAGGTCCTCCAAAAACCCTGTAAAGCGTGCTGACCCAGAACAAGCAGCACCAAGGTCACATTCTAGATGGCTTGTTCTGTATCCGGAGAGATGTTGCAACTCTGATTAAATATTGAAGCCCAGCCTTGGGTTCCAGAAAAGCAGGTCTGGGCACCATGTCAAATAGCCTTGGGACTGGTAATCAAACTTCACACTTCAGCAGTTCTGAGCTTTAAGGATTAATCTCTGCATTAGCTATTTTCATGGCTTTTTTTCTTATTTTTCAAAACCTATACTATTCACTTACTTTGCCAAGGTCAGCCCTATATCAGCGATTAAGCTTGACAGGCCATCACTTTTATTAAAGGGATTTTCCAATCCCAACAATATAAAAATAAGCTGATGCATCATTTAATTGGTGATTAATATAGTCTTTGTTCTTCCTACAAAGTAGGCATTTAGACTGGGCAAAAACTTCACAACACTTCCTAAAGTTTTTTTTTTTTAATTTATTTGGCTGCACCAGGTATTAGTTGTGGCATGTGGGAATTTTTAGTTGCAGCATTTGGGATCTGGTTCCCTGACCAGGGATCAAACTCAGGCACGGAAGTGGGAGCAGAAAGTCTTAGCCACTGGACCACCAGGCAAGTCTCCCTAAAGATTTTTATAATCACATGTACTTACATTCATGCTGGGATTATAGCCATAGACCCAGTGGTTATAAAACATCTACATAATTAGTTGGTTATATACATGAGGTTATCCACATAAGGTTCTACATATAAAAATGAGCTTCTCTATGTGTATCACTGTATGTATGCAAATACAGAAAACCTTACTCTTAGTATCAATATCAGCTTCTACCTTAAATTCAACTAGAAAATTCTACCATAAAGAAAGCAATGGTTTCTCTTCTTTACTAAAAATAGCCAGTAACAGTGTAGAAGAAATGTCAGAATTGAAATACTACAATTTTGAATCCCTAGTTTCATAGCTGATAGGGTACAGATCATCAATGTGTGAGTAAAAACAGTTGTTTGGGGGACTTCCCTGGTGGTCCAGGGGTTAAGACTCCTAATGCAGGGGGCACATGCCACATTGCAAGGCCAAAAAATTTTTTAATGAGAAACAGTGGGGAACGGTGATGTCATGCAAAGTGGCAGGGAAGGAAACTCCACCAGAGCAAAACTGAGCCATAAAGAGGGACTAGAAGGAACTATTTCAAACTCTAGAACCAGATCAGACACAGCAAGGTGGTGAAAACAGGCTGCTGATCTTTGTAAGAGAGCGGTGAGCAGGAGCCAGTCACTACCCTCGACGCTGTGGGGACCGGAGCTGTGAGGACAGCGGTCCAGAGTCCTTTGGCTGGAGCCAGAGCGGGCAATCTGGACCATGGCACCCAAGACCTGGGATTGTGTGTTTCGCTGGTGACTGAGGACCTGGGGCAGATTCTGGCCTTGGGCCCAGCTGCCCTGGGCTGCAGGAGCTCCCCTCAGCGCGTCTCTGTTACTGCTGTCACTCAGTCCTGTCTGACTCTTTGTGACCCCATGCACTGCAGTCTGCCAGGCTCTTCTGCCCATGGGATTTTACTGGCAAGAATACTAGAGTGGGTTGCCATTTCCCTCTCCAGGGGATCTTCCTGACTCAGGGAGCCTGCGTCTCCTGCATTGGCAGGCGGGCTCTTATCACTGAGTCACAAGGGAAGCCCTCAGAGCATCCAGGAGATGGCTAAGACGAACAGGAAGACTGCGGGGCAGGCCTTTGTCAGGTCACTGACTGGCTGCAGACATCGCAGAATGGAAACGTCAGTTGCCACGCACAACAAAGAACACACTTTACAAAAATAGCTTAGAAAAGCCACAAAGACAACTGTAGTCCTCAACTAATAAAAATCATTAATGTCTGAGGTGTGGGAGAATCAGAATGTCCAGATTTCAACAAAAACTAAGCATACAAAGACACACACAGACTGGAGTCTCTTTTACAGTAGAATTTCTTTTTTATTTAAGGCAGTGTGGTCCATTTAATTTAATTTATTTTTGTCTGCACTTCACGGCTTGTGAGATCTTAGGTCCCTGACCAGGGCTAGAACCTGATCCCAAAGCAATGGAAGCACAGAGTCCTAGCTGCTAGACTGTCAGGGAATTCCCTATACTAGAATTTCTAAATTTAACTCTCTGCACTTCTACCCAAATATTAAACAGCAGCTGCATGGAATAAGCAGTGATAAATTTTCCTTCTGAAGGAACGACAGTGAGTGCAATGGAAGTGCATTTGCTAAAGCAGACTTCTGATTCTAAAGACCCCAAAATAACATTTACACAGTTTACTCATTCCCTGCCCAATCTCCCTCAACATGATGACTTTTTTCAAGGTTTAAAAAAAAATTATTTAATTGGAGGGTTTACAATATTGTGGTGGCTTTTGCCCTGCATAGACATGAATCAGCCACGGATGCATATGTGTTCTCCCATCCTGAACCCCAATCCCACCTTCCTCCCCACCCCATCCCTCTAGGTCATTCCAGAGCACTGGCTTTGAGTGCCCTGCTTCGTGCAGCAAACTTGATCTGGTCATCTATTTTACATATGGCAATGCACATGTTTCAGTGCTATTCTCTCAAATCATCCCACGTTCACCTTTTCCCACATAGTTCAAAAGTTCGTTATTTAATCTGTGTCTCTTTTGCTGCCTTGCATATAGGATCGTCATTACCGTCTTTCTAAATTCCATATATGTACATTCAGTTCAGTTCAGTTCAGTCGCTCAGTTGTGTCCGACTCTTTGCCACCCCATGAATTGCAGCACGCCAGGCCCCCTGTCCATCACCATCTCCTGGAGTTCACTCAGACTCACGTCCATCGAGTCTGTGATGCCATCCAGCCATCTCATCCTCGGTCGTCCCCTTCTTCTCCTGCCCCCAATCCCTCCCAGCATCAGAGTTTTCTCCAATGAGTCAACTCTTCCCATGAGGTGGCCAAAGTACTGGAGTTTCAGCTTTAGCATCATTCCTTCCAAAGAAATCCCAGGGCTGAGCTCCTTCAGAATGGACTGGTTGGATCTCCTTGCAGTCCAAGGGACCCTCAAGAGTCTTCTCCAACACCACAGTTCAAAAGCATCAATTCATCAGCACTCAGCCTTCTTCACAGTCCAACTCTCACATCCATACATGAACACAGGAAAAACCATAGCCTTGACTAGACGGACCTTAGTCGGCAAAGTAATGTCTCTGCTTTTGAATATACTATCTAGATGGTCATAACTTTTCTTCCAAGGAGTAAGCGTCTTTTAATTTCATGGCTGCAGTCACCATCTGCAGTGATTATGGAGCCCCAAAAATAAAGTCTGACACTGTTTCCACTGTTTTCCTATCTATTTCCCATGAAGTGATGGGACCGAATGCCATGATCTTCGTTTTCTGAATGTTGAGCTTTAGGCCAACTTTCTCACTCTCCACTTTCACTTTCATCAAGAGGCTTTTAGCTCCTCTTCACTTTCTGCCATAAGGGTGGTGTCATCTGCATATCTGAGGTTATTGATATTTCTCCCGGCAATCTTGATTCCAGCTTGTGCTTCTTCCAGTCCAGCGTTTCTCATGATGTACTCTGCATAGAAGTTAAATAAGCAAGGTGACAATATACAGCCTTGACGTACTCCTTGTCCTATTTGGAAGCAGTCTGTTGTTCCATGTCCAGTTCTAACTGTTGCTTCCTGGCCTGCATACAGATTTCTCAAGAGGCAGGTCAGGTGGTCTGGTACTCCCATCTCTTTCAGAATTTTCCACAGTTGATTGGGATCCACACAGTCAAAGGTTTTGGCATAGTCAAGAAAGCAGAAATAGATGTTTTTCTGGAACTCTTGCTTTTTCCATGATCCAGCGGATGTTGGCAATTTGATCTCTGGTTCCTCTGCCTTTTCTTAAAACCAGCTTGAACATCAGGAGTTCACGTATTGCTGAAGCCTGGCTTAGAGAATTTTGAGCATTACTTTACTAGCATGTGAGATGAGTGCAATTGTGCAGTAGTTTGAACATTCTTTGGCATTGCCTTTCTTTAGAATTGGAATGAAAACTGACCTTTTCAGTCCTGTGGCCACTGCTGAGTTTTCCAAATTTGCTGGCATATTGAGTGCAGCACTTTCACAGCATCATCTTTCAGGATTTGAAACATTAGTATACTGTATTGCTGTTTCTCTGACTTACTTCACTCTGTATAATGGGCTCCAGTTTCATCTACCTCATTAGAACTGTCTCTAATGTGCTCCTTTTGATAGCTAAGTAATATTCCATTGTGTCTATGTACCATAACTTCCTTGTCCATTCATCTGCTGATGGACATGTAGGTTGCTTCCACGTCCGAGCTATTGTAAACAGTGCTGCGATGAACACTGGGGCATGTGTGTCTCTTTCAGTTCTGGTTTCCTCAGTGTGTATCCCCAGCAGTGGGATTGCTGGGTCATGTGGCAGTTCAATACAATGAATTTTTAAAGAAATCTGTCATATAGCTGCATTTGTTATAGCAGGTGGACATTACACCAATGTAGTACATAACAGCTCATTATCTTAATGAGTATAAACTTGAATTTTCAATCCCGAGCAGGTCTGGCAGTCATGGTCCACCCTGCTGTCTTCCTCACATGGACTCTTATTGGCTGTTTTACGAGTGATTTCTGTAACCTTGTTATTCAGTCCAGATTTCCCAAGGATAACCTACTTTGCCTGTGACCCTCAACCTGAGAATAATGTTACAGAATATCAGAGTCAGAAAAGGGTAGTCCCAAAGGGTGCCATTCAATCACCCCATTTCACACATGAGGACTTGATATCGTACACTTAAGCACAGAGGTAGATTTCCTCAGTCGGCTGAAGAAGGTGGATGGAGTGGACAAGCGTGAAGGCAGGCTGGGAAGGGAACCTCTCCTGCCGCTCCAAGTGTGTGGTCCTTCCTTAGCCTCGAGGTGAGACCCTCTATCAGGGAAATCCCTGCCAATGCTTGTAACTGTATACACTGTATACAGCTCAGTGACCAAGGAGCAGCCCCATGGACTCCCCACTGTCTTCTTCTCCTGTCTTAGACTTTGATGTTTTTCAAGATGTACCAATGAGGTAAACCCAGGCAGCTGGAGCTGCTCATGCTGACCATTCACAGCTCCATCCTCTGTCTCAATGGCATCAAGTTGGTAGGTTAAAATCTGCTCTGGGAGGACTATTTACTCCACAGTCATTGGAAAATGCTTCAAAGTTGGACTTTGGGGGACAGTGGGAAAGCTTTGTTAGTATACCACATCACTGGCTAAAATGTAAAGACTGATCAATATCAAGTTTTGATAGAGACGTGGGGCAACTGGAATGCTCAGAACTTGTTAGCAGGGGTATAACTGGCACAACAGCTCTACAAACCTGCTCAGTTTTATCTTTCAAAGCTAAACACATACCCACCCTACAACATGGCAATTCAACACCGAGGTTCCAACTCAAATAGAAACCATAGATTTGTGCACCGAAAGACACGCTTTCTTAAGCAACATTATTCGTTGTACCCTAAACTAGAAGCAATCCAAATATCCATCGATAGTAAAAATGTAAGTGGAGACTTCCCTGGTAGTCCAGTGGTTAAGACTCTGCGCTTCCACTGCAGGGGCCGTGGGTTCAATCCCTGGTTGAGGAATTAGGGTCCTGCAAACCATATGGCCAAAAACAAACAAACAAAAGTAAAAATAAGTAATAAACCTGATGGAAGAAGCATATAGTGCAAGATTCCACTTGCATTAAGTTCAAAAGAAGAACAAAGAAACCTGCAGTGTTAGAAGTTAAGATAGCGAGACTTTCTTGGTAGTCCAGTGGTTAAGAATCCGCCTGACAATGCAGGGGACATGGGTTCGGTTCCTCATCTAGGAAGATTCCACATGTCATGGGGCAACTAAGCCCCTGCATCACACCTACTGAGCCCATGTGCGCTAGAGCCCATAATCCACAACAAGAAAAGGCACCGCAGCGAGAAGCCTGAGCACTGGAACTAGACAGCACAGCCCCCACTCACCACAACTAGAGAAAGCCCACCAGCAGCAGTGAAAACTCAGCACTGACCAAAGAAAAAGGAAGAAAGAAAACACTACCCCAAAAATTGATCAACCATATTAAAAAAAAAAAGAATACCCATCTCATTCTTTTCAGCAAATTCCAGAAGAATCAGAAATTTTAACCAAAAAAAAGTAATCTATGAAACACCTAGAATGAAATACAGCTTCTTCATCATCCTTAAAAGAGTGGGAAGTGTGGGGAGTTTGCTTAAAAGTCAAAATTTCTATGAACAAAAGAATAAAGTCAGAAGACGGGGTCGTGAAGAGTCGGACACGACTGAGCAACTTCACCTTCACTTTTCACTTTCATGCATTGGAGAAGGAAATAGCAACCCACTCCAGTGTTCTTGCCTGGAGAATCCCAGGGATGGGGAGCCTGGTGGGCTACCGTCTATGGGGCTGCACAGAGTCGGACACGACTGAAGCAACTTGGCAGCAGCAGCAGCAAATGCCAACAACAACAACAACAACAACAAAAAACAAGGTACTATACATTGGGTGTATAGTATCTTAAAACAACAGAAATGGATTTTCTCACAGCCCTGGAGGCTAGAAGTCCAGGATCAAGGTGCTGGCAGAGCTGGTTTCTTCTGGGATGCCTGTCCTTCCTGCTGTGTCCTCATGTGGGGCGTCCCTCTGTGTATGTGTCTGGATCCTAATCTCCTTTTCTTACAAGGACACAGTCACACCGGACCAGGGCCACCTGCTGAGCTGTACCTGGAGGCCAACAAGCCCTGTAGCTAAGCTGTGGGACCAAAGAAAGGCCGTAGGTACAATGACGGAGACATCCACAATGTATCAGACAGAGGACCTTTCAAGGCCGAAGCACAAGGTCCTCAGGAGTTCTGCTGCCACTCTTGGGATGACCCAGCTAGCAGGCCTGGTCATGAAGCAGCTGTGAGGCCTCGGTTACAGTGCTTCAGCTCTTGGAGCCTGGGCTTCCTGAGACATCAAACAAGGAGGCCAAACCTCACGGCCCAAGGTACCTCCATCCTCTGACATCCTGGTTCTCTCAGGTCCATCACAACATCTTTGGGCTCCATTCATCACTGAGCAGGAGTCCAGGGAATGAGGTCTCAGGGACACAGGCCTCAGGGGCCACGCTTCTTACACCTAGAACCCTAGAACCAGTCTCACCACAGACACTGTCTCCTGTCTCCCTCTGGCCTTTGTACAGAGTCTGGGTCCGCATCTGCTCAGGCTCCCTTTCTCTCTCCCTCTCTTTTTCTGGACTGGGGAAAACGCAACATAAATTGTTCTTGGACGTCCATGCAAATGTTCGCAAAGTGTATTATGCACCATTAGCAGCAAACCAATTACATAACCAGAGGTACTGGAGCACAGCGCACGGTGGCCAAACAGACCTGTCTTAAGCATCAACAGGGAAACGCCCGACACTTCAGAGCCCCAGAGCCGCCTGTTCAACTACATTTGTGTCACTCTTTCCAACCAACTTCACAGTGTCCTCAGCGCACTGAAATGCTTTAAAAATGCGCCTACATGGAAAATGCTGAAAGCCAGGTCAGTCTCGGGACACAAATGGCAGTGTTTATAAGACTCTAGCCCAGCTCACTGTACACATGGCCATCCACAAACATAGCCAAATATGAAAATGATGTGGATCAGAAATGGAATCAAAGCTGACAGAACAGTGAAAAAGAACATATATTAATAAACAGTCCAACATAATATAACAGAGGGCACTGGTCTCTCTTTTCCAAACACTTTGGATCATATGATCATATCACATTTACTCAAAAGAAAAGAGCCTAAAAAAGGAAAGAAAGGAAAGGGATTGCCCAACACACACAGAACAGTGAATGTGCAAACCTATTGCCCTTAAGCCTTTTCTTTTCTCCCTCTCCCACTTAAGTAAAAAATCTACCAGAAGAATATGTAATATGTAAAATGTAATGTGTAATCCTCTGGGTTTGTAAGGCCGACTGCTCCTTTACCCTACTAATCAAACCCTGAAGTGGATTCCAGAGATTTTATTCCAGCTGGGTTGGCACAACTCAAGAGAGACACCATCTGCCCACGATCTTCTGTGGGAATCAGGAGGCCTCCACGCCTGGCCAAGGCCTTTGGGTTGGAGCCTACTCAGCCAGGCCTGGAGATACCCCCTCAGAAGACTGGAAGAGGCCTCCCTGGAAAAATCTACACCCAGGAGAGATGAACAGAGGACAAGCAGGTCCTGGGAAAAGGAAGGAGACACAGAGGAATTCACCAGTTCTCTGGTCAATCCTCACAGCTTCAGCAGGTTCGGGAAGGGGCCCCTGGTGCACTGTTAGCCTGGGGACCCAGCAAATGAGCAACTTCACCTCTGCCAAGAGCCCCCTGAAACAGGGCAGCCCCACAGACTCATCTCCCCACTTCTGCATGGGAGGATGTGGGCCTCGGTGACCTGCTGTGCCTTCCTGCTGTCGGATGTTATCATCCCATCCTTGATTTATGTTAGACTCTCTCTTTTTAAAATTATTATTATTTTTTAATTATGCATTTGGCTGTGCTGGGTCTTAGTTGAGGCACGTGGGATCTTCAGTCTTCATGCGGCACTCAGGATCTTTAGTTGCGGCATGTGGGATCGAGTTCCCTGACCAGGGATCGAACCTGGGCACCCTGCATTGGAAGCTCAGAGTCTTAGCCACTAGACCACCTGGGAAGTCCCTACGCAAGAAACTGGCCTCAGAAGTACTTTGGGAAAAGAAGTGCGGGATCTAAGTCACAGGCTGGAGGAACGGCATTCTAAAGGGAGCCGTGCACTGACGGCCACGGGTGTCCTGACTTCTCTGAGCATCTGTGTCCCTAACCGGTGGCCTGTGGGCAACAGCAGGGAAGGTATTTTCTCATTGCCTTTACAATGAGAGACACTTTATGTATAACTAATCAATAGCTGTGCTGGGTTTCTGATGCCACGCGCAGGCTTTCTCTTTATGGCAACCAGGGGCTACTCTTCACTGCAGTGCGGGGCTGCTCCTGTTGCAGAGCACAGGCTCTAGTGCACGGTTTCAGCAGGTACAGCTTGCGGGCTTAGTTGCCCCTCGGCATGTGGGATCCTCCCGGACCAGGAATCAAACTCGTGTCCCCTGCAATGGCAGGCAGATTCTCATCCACTGTACCCCAGGGAAGTCCATTTAGAGACAACTTTGAAAAAAGAATCATCCCATGGCAAAGATACTTCCCTCTGATTCAGTGGTGGTGCAAACTGGCCTGAAGTAAATCCAGCTGGGTTCGCACGAAAACGTGGGTCATGAGGAAAGCCAGGATAAGACCTCAGTCTTTTAAAGAAAAACACAGGCTGTGTACCCCAGATTGTGTGTGCCTGGGTGGAGAAGGGCTGGATGTTTTAGGCCAGAACCTAATGTTCTTTTCATTGGTGTCTATTCTACTCTAAACATACCCACTAAGTTAACATTAGTTACTACAGCTTTTATTTCTATAATTAATTCTTTTATAAGCTATTACAACCTTGTAACTATTAATAGTTCAGTTTGCTGACAACATCCTAATTCAAAACCACAGGTTGAGATGAATACAAATGTTGTTTGGTTCCCAAGAAGGCCAATTTGTTCCAGTTCACTCATACAGCAGGTGGAGTAGCTAAAACTTTGATAGAAAAAACAGTTTTGATAGCTTGCCAAAGTTGAGGCAACCACAGCAACTCAAAAATGAGTGAAGAATCCTGAAAAAAGAGAAGGAAAGACAGAAAGCCCCAAATTCTGCAAATGCTCCCTAATGCACCAGACAACCCAGCTACGCGTGTGTGGAGCAGCCTCCAAGCAGCTAAGCCAAGAATAAAAGAACTGACGAGCTTCCTTGGTGGTCCCGGGAGTTAAGAGTCCTCCTTCTGATGCGGGGGACTTGGGTTCGATCCCTGGTCGGGGAACTGGATCCCACATGCCATGGGCAACTCAGTGTGTGTGCCACAGTGAAAGATGCTGCATGCCACAGCTAAGACCAACACAGCCAAATAAACACTTTTTAACAAAAAGAATAAAAGAACTGAAATGAGATTTGAGCTGCTGCCCAGAGGCAGAGTTTTCAGTACGAAGCCAACAGCACTGCCTACTAAATACACACAAATGAACACTCTTCAGAGGAATGTAACAGAAACGTCCTTCTCCATGATACACCTTCACAATGTCCAGGACATAGTCCAAAATTACTCACAAAAATGAAGAACCAGGAAAGAGTAAGAGAAATCAAAACCAGAGATTAACCTCAAAATGAGTGAGATGTTGGAAATAGCGGCCTTAAAATCCTTTGCCAGCTTAGTTATACTCAAGGATGTGAAAGAAAAGATTCTCCTAATGAATGCACATACAGAAAACCTCAGCAGAGAAACAGAAACAATAAAACAGCCAAATGGAAATTTAAAAACTAAAAAACCCTGTAATATCTGAAATTTTAAAATTCAAATAAAGGGCTTAATAGCAGAATGGATATGACAGAGGGAAAAAGTCAGAGAACTTGAACACAGATGAATAGAAATCATCCAATCTTAAGAACAGAGAAAAGGAACTATTTAAAGATAAACCTCAGGGATTAAAAAGATAATTTTCAGAAGTCTAGCATACGTCCTAGGAGGAGAAGAGAGAGAATTAGGCAGAAAAATGGACTGAAGAACAAACGGCAAAGATTATCCCAAATTTGGTGAAAAACAATAATGTACAGATTCAAGAAACTGAGTAAACCCCATTTAGCATAAAAGTTAATAAAACTACCCCAGGCACATCAGAGTCAAACTGATGAAAAGCAACATACGGAGAAAATCTTGAAAACATCCAGAGAAAAAAACACATCACATATAAGGACACAATAATTCAAAATGATTGCTGACTTCTCAGAAATAATGGGCTCCAGAGGACTGTGTAACTTCATCTTTAACATGCTTAAAAACAACAACAATAAGAAAACTCTGTCCAGCTATAATTCTGTACACCAAAAATACCCTTCAAGGGATCTTGTCTTCTTTGCGGCATGTGAACTCCTAGCTGTCACATGTGAGATGCAGTTCCCTGACCAGGGATGGAACCCAGGCCCCCTGCATTGGGAGCACAGAGCTTCAGACTCTGGAACACCAGGGAAATCCCCAAATGCACTTTCAATTAAAAAAACAAACAGAGAGAAATGCCAATAGCCCTGTGCTAAAAGAAATGCTAAAAGAAATGCTTTAGTTGAAGAGAAATTATGCCAGATGGAAACTTATATTTTTAGAAAGGAATAAACCGAATCCAAAAGAAACAAATATCTGATTAAAATGAGAGAAAAGAGTCGTAAACTTGGCAAAAATACAACTAAAGTTAAAAAAAATACCATTGTCTTGTCAAATTTGTAAGATATGTAGATGTAATACATATAACATCTATACTATCAAAGTGGGTGAGATGAGGGTACACATTTGCAGGATTTCTGTATTACATGTAAAGTGGCAGAATATTATTCCAAATAAATTATGAAAGGTTAAGCCCACAAAAACACCTGCACACAAATGTTTAGAGCAGCTCAATTCATAATTGCCAAAACTTGTTAGTAAACAAAATATCCTCCAATAAGTAAATAGAGGGACTTCTCTGGCAATATAGTGATTCAGATTCCATGCTCCCGATGCAAGGGACATGGGTTCAATCCTGGCTGGGGAACCAAGATCCAGTATGCCACACAGCATGGCCAAAACGAAAAAAGATAAACTTGGAATACATCCATACAATGGAATATTATCCACCACTTTTTAAAAATGAGCTGGCAAACGTGAAAAGACTTGGAAGAACTTTAAATGCACATTACTAAGTGAAATAAGACAATCTAAAAAGGCCACGTAGTATATAATTCCAAATATATGATATTCTGGAAAAAGTAACACTATTCAGACAGTAAAAAGATCAGTGGTTGCTGGGGGTGGGGAGAGAGCATGGATGAACAGACAGAGCACAGGAGATTTAAGGAAATGAAACTTCTCTGCACGATACTGTAAAGGTGCAAACATGTATTATACATTTCCAAAACCCATAAGGTGTAAAACAGGGAGTGAGCCCTAGTGTAAACTCTGGACTCTGCGTGATCATGGTATCAATGTAGATTTGTCAACTGTAACCACAGTGTTGAGGGATGTTGGTGGTGGAAGCTATGGGGTGGGAGAAGTATTGGGTTGGCTAAAAAGCTTGTTTGGGCTTTTCCATAAGATATTACAGAAAATCATGAACGAACTTGTTGGCTAACCCAATATGTGGGAGCTCTCTGCACTGTCTATTCAATTTTGCTGCGAACCTAAAAGTGCTCTAAAAAATAAAGCATATTAATTTTTTTTAAAGAAAACAAAAACAATGGTTGGATAAAATACTGAAACATGCTATAACACTTAGGACCCTTGAGAACATTATACCAAGTGAAAGAAGCCAGTCCTAAAAACCACATATAGTATGATTTCATGTAAATGAAATGTCTAGAAGAGGCAAATGTATAGAGACAGAAAATAAATTAGTGGTTGCCCTGGGCTAATGGGAGTGGTGTGTCTGAATGAAACGGGGAATGATTGCTAATGTGAGATTCTTCTGAGATGATGAAAATGTTCTGAAAGTTGTTGTGGCCATGGTTGCACAACCCTGTGAATATACTAAAAACCACAGAATTATACATATTAAATGGGTGAATTGATGGTATGTGAATTGTATCTCAATAAAACTGTCATTTTCTTAAGTAAAGCTGCAGTGTTTTAAAAGTAACTGGTTAGAACCCATAGCATGCATACTTTAAACATTAGAATGCTGGAGAATACGGAAGTCTCTAGACTTCTAGAGATAGAAGATGGACTTCTCATAGTGATACTTCAGCAGGAAGGCATGTCATAAATATCCACATGCCTAACAACAGAGCCTCAAAACAAACAAAGCAAGAACTGAAGGAACCAAAGCTAGAAACAGATGGAAATTTTAAACACCAGTTTCTTAACAGGTAATAGAAGTAGATCCAAAGTAGGTGGGGCAGGGATGTACATAATGTACACAATACCATCAACCACCTTGTCTAAAATAAATATGGCGAGGATTGACACGTGTACACTGCGGATGTATGAAAGAGATAACTAACGAGAACGTATTGTATAGCTCAGGAACTCTATCCAATGCTCTGTGGTGACTTAAGTAGGAAAAGAAATCTAAAAAGAGGGGATATATTGTATACATATAACTGGTCCACTTTGCTGTACAGCAGAAACCAAAGATTGCAAAGCAACTCTACTGCAATAAAAATTAATTTTAAAATACGTTGAGTGTAACAAGCAGTGGTTAAGCATTCATTTCATAATAATTTTTTGTCTCCTTGGACCCTCTAAGGATCTTTCAGTGGTCTGAAATCTTTCTTTAAGATTTACTATTATCTTCGTTCCTCTTATTATTTATGTATTTACTCTGGGCTGTGCCAGGTCTCCACGGCCACACATGAGCCTTCTCTGGCTGCGGCAAGGGGGCGCCGCTCTCTGGTTGTGGTGTGCGGGCTTCTCCTTGCGGGGGGCTTCTCTGGCTGTGCAGCCCTGGCTCTAGGATGCGTGGGCTTCAGACGCTGTGGCCTGCAGGCTCTGGAGCACAGGCTCAGAGGTTGTGGTACACGTTGCACCCTGCAGCAAGTGGAATATCCCTGGACCAGGGATGGAACCTGTGCCATAGGCAGATTCTTAACCACTAGATGAACCATCAAGGAGGTCTTCTTAAAGGAGGTGACCAAAGTAATTTGCACAGATGCCTTTTTCCTTCTTAACACCCTTTCCAAACACAAAGACTTATGTAAAACCATCCCATTTTTCCCTAAGACACAAACCCTATATTCTTTCCTCTTAGATGTTTTAATTCTCTACTCCTGGAACCCAGGTGGTTTTGACAAGAAGCCCTGCTCCCCTGCAGAAATGTGCTGGGGGCCAATCACAAGCCGTCAGCCAGAGACAGACAGCAGCCAGGCCGGTGGGTCTGGAGTGCTGCAAACAGCACAGCAAAGGAAATGGACCTGGGCTGCACCCCCGCTTCATCACACAGCAGTGGCCCCTGGCAGGCACGTGTTTGTTTCCTATCAGCAAACAGCAAAGGCGAGGTGTGAGCTGGAGCCTCCTGCTCTTCCCAGGAGGTGGTTTCACTGCCAACGCCTTGTGATGCTCTCCAGGGTCTTGGGTTCCGTAACTTGGTTGCTTTTCAGCAGTTACCTGCCAGCTTCTGACTCATGAGACCTGTACAACCTCCTGCAACAGACTGTGCTTAGTCACTCAGGAGGTGTGTCCGACTCTTTTCAACTCCATGGACTGTAGCCCACCAGGCTCCTCTGTCCATGGGGATTCTCCAGGCAAGAATACTGGAGTGGGTGGCCATACCTTCCTCCAGGGGATTTTTCCCAACCCAAGGATCAAACCCAGGTCTCCTGCACTGAAGGAAGATTCTTCACTGTTTGAGGCACCAGGGACTATCATATAATGACCTGCCTAAGACCTGAAAGGACAGGCCTGTGTCGGGGTGTCAGCACATCAGCCGGCCTTCCGTCACACAGAAGAGGCCACGTCAGGGGCCCGTGCTTCTCCATCCTAAAGCTCAAGGGTCCCAGAGCATGTCATTTCCCTCAAATCACTTGCAGGTAGTAACAGCACACGTTGTAGCTTCAGGATCAAGCTAGGATGGCAGCGTGCATGTGTGCTAAGCCACTCAGTTGTGTGCAACTCTTTGTGACCCCAGGGACTGCAGCCTGCCAGGCTCCTCTGTCCATGGGATTCTCCAGACAAGAATACTAGAGTAGTTCACCATTCCCTCCTCCAGGGAATCTTCCTGACCCAGGGATTGAAGCTGGGGCTCTTATGTTTCCTGCCTTGGCAAGCAGGTTCTTTACCACCAACACCACCTGGGAAGCCCAAGGATAGCAGGGGGAACATGAAAAGAGAGGAGGTGCCCAGTGTGGTTATGTACACCATGGGAGGATGTCAGGGACAACTTCTTTTTAAAAAGGAAGAAAACCAAGTTGCAAAACTGTTCTTTCATCCAAGAAATATTTACTGAGGGAATTCCCTGGCAGTCCAGTGGTTAGGACTACATGCTTTCACTGCTGAGGGCCTGGGTTCAATCTCTGGTCAGGGAACTAAGATCCCACAAGCCGTGCAGCAAGGTGATATATATATATATATATATATATATATATATATATATATATATATATTTACTGAGCATGCGCATGCGCCATTCTAGGCACTTAGGACACGGCAACTCACGAAACAGACAAACCTGGCAAATAAGCCAACCCTGTCTTAAATGGTGATAAGTAATATGAGAGAAACAGAGCAGGAGGCGGGGTATCATCGACTCACAGCCTTAAATGGGGCAGATGGGGAAGGCCTTCCTGAGAAGGGGACCTTTCTGTGTGTCTGAAGGTAGTGTATCTTGGTCTGCATATGTATGCCTGGTGCTTCCCTGGTGGTTCAGTGGTTAAGATCTGCCTTGCAATGCAGAGAACAAAGGTTCGATTCCTGGTTGGGGAGCTAAGATCCCACAGGCCATGGAGCAACTAAGCCAACAAGCCGCAACTAGAGAGTCCACAACGAAGATCCCACAGTTGGAAACTAGGGCCTAACATAACCAAATAGATAAATAAATATTTAATATTTTTGAAAAGCCAGCCTGCCTCAAATGATTTCAAGAGGTCCCTAAACCCCGAGTATTTCCCCTTCCTTCTTCTAAAGCCTGAAATTTCTTTAATGAGGGGGGAAGAAACCTATTTAATTCCATTTAATTCTATTAAATTCCTATTTAATTCTGTACTATCAAAAAGAAATATCTGATGGTTTTGGAAAAGCTGGCGCACAGGGCTCCCATGTTACCAGGTGACCGTGGAAGCATATGGTTGATGTCTGGACTTTGCTCCATCACAAGGGAAGGGGAGCACAAATTTCAAAAGATAGGTGGGTCACTGAATCAGAAGGAGCAAAGGCGGCTAGCAGACGGCACTCATCCCGGCTCAGCTGCCTCTGCCTGTTTGCCGCAGGACAGGGCAGCTGTCTGCCGTGTGGTGTGCATGTCGTGTGACTGAAACCAGGCAATTCCAGTACACTAACCATCACGTTCACACAAGGCAATTTAGCAGTGACTGGGCACCCTGGACACTCACCGATCAGCAGCGCTACACTGGATCCTCACCTCCTGTACCATCTGCACTAAAGCGAGAGGGGAGCTCTCTAGCAGACCCACTCTGAAAGAAAGGCTAAAGGAAATTCTTCAAAGAGAATAATACCAGAGGGAAACAAATTTCAAGAATAAGGGAAGAGCAACAGAAATGGCAAATAACTATGTAATATGAGACTTACGGTTTTTGGTCTGTGCCATCCAGTGTCTGGGATCTTAGTTCCCGACCAGGGGTGGAACCCTTGCCCACTGCAGTGGGCGCTCCTAGTCTTAATCCCTGGACTGCCAGGGAGTCCCTATTTTTTTTTTTTAAGAAGTGGCCAAAGCAGTCAGCTTTTATACTTCTCATTTACTTTTAAGCAATATTCATTTTTATGTATTTATATAGCTGTGCCAGGTCTTGGTTGTGGCACTTGGGACCTTCCATCTTCATCGCAGCAGGTGGGATCTAGCTCCCCGACCAGGGATCAAACCCAGGCCCCGTGCACTGGGAGAACAGAGGCCTAGCCACTGGACCACCAGGGAAGTCCTGAGACTATGCTGTATGTATATATGATGTATGTATGTGTGACAGCAGAAAGCAAAATTTCCAACACTGTCTGAAGCAGTTTTTGATGCACGAAGATGTAGCACCAAGTGGTGGTGTGGCTTCTATGTTCCCCTTGACGTGGCACAATCTTATTTCCAAGCAGACAGAGAAAAGCTAAGTATGAATACTATACTCTCCAGAGCAAGCACTAAAATACAGAGATACGTGGGGAAAAGCAGCAATATGGAACACTAAGAATATAATCAAAAATACAGTCGATAGTAATGTAGGGGAATATAGTCAGTAATAAAGTAATACCTTTCATGGCGACAGATGGTAACTAGATTTACGGCGATCATTTTGGAATGTATAGAAATGTCAAAGCACTATGCTGTGCACAGGGGAACTAAGAGCATGCTGCAGTCAATTATACTTCAAAAATAAGTTCATAGAAAAAGAGATCGGATTTGTCGTTACTGGAAGTATGCAGAGGGGTGTTGGGAGGGGAATTGGAAGAATCTGGTCAAAGGGTACAAACTTCCAGAGCACCACCCAGCCGGGTCAGGCAGGCGGCCTGCCGGAAAGACCTGGCCCTCCCAGCCTCTGCCCCTGGATCCAGATCTAGAAGGAGCCCGGGGCCGAAACGCCCTCTGCGCACCGGCCACGGGCCCACCGGACCCGCGAGCCCGAAACACCGAGGGCCGCCCGGCGAGCCCGGCTCCCACCGCCCGCCCGCCGGCCCGTGTCCAGGCACGTCCTCCCCATCCTCGCCGGAGACATGCGCTCCTGCAGGCGATCCAAGCGCTCCAGAAGGGCATGCGCCTGCTGCCAAGAAAGACCACCTTCTGCCGCCTGCAACTCTCTCATCCAACCAGCCTCCCGTCCCTTCCCCTGCCCCAAGAGACTGTCTCCTCCTCTCCCACCGCTGAGACCAGGAGAGCCCTGCTCACCGTCTCTAAGCTCCCTGGAGCTGACACCAGCCACCAGTTAGATCCCAAGAGTAAGCACCAAGAAAGAACAGAGGTGAAGATTCACGGAGACTTGCGGAGAGAGTCCATCTTCTCTTGAGTCTCCTTTTCCTCTCCACTCCTCCCCCCATCCCTGCTCCTTCACCGGCAAGAGAAATACGTGTTAAATTCACTCGTGGTGTGGACTTCAGTTGGCAAACCCAGGCCCTGTTGGCCCTGCAAGAGACGGCAGAAGCGTTTCTAGTTGGTCTATTTGAGGATGCCTGTCTCCTCTCCTTACACGCCGGCCACATCACACTCTCCTCAAAGGATGCTCAGCTGGTCCGGAGGATCAGAGGCATTCAAGAAGGGCACAGCTGGGCTCCTGGCACACGCCCATGTCTCTGGTGGATACCAGAGCCCCTGCCCATGGCTAGGACCAATCCATGGGGTACAAGGTGTTGTCTAAACTCGCTGTTTCTGAGCAGAGTATGTAAGCTGCTTTCCTAGTTAGTTTTTTTCAGAAGGAGAAGACTGCACGGCTTTCCTCTGTAACAGAGGTAAAATATGAGAGAATCAAGGTATTCCAGAAATCCTGAGAATAATTTTCAGATGAAGATACTATAAGGTTGACTTCACTTTGCAAATTATTCATATGACTGTTTGATGATTTGGGAAACATCAGATTTTTAGGTTATAGGAGAAAAGGCTATTTACTGATTATTTTAAATCCTCTTGTACCATTTAAATGTTTTACCATATGTATGTTTACTTTTATTTAAAACATGATGGGACAAATAAGGGAACACCACTCCAGTCAGTTGCATGGAAGAGCCTGGTGCATCCAGGATACAAGCATCTGTCCCTCAGACTGACTTCACCATGAGTGGCAGCGGCAAGATCCTGTGCGCACGGTGCCCGTTGACAGATCAAAAATTCAACTGAGATGAAAACCGAAAATTGTTAAGGTCTGATGTTTTAGCTCCTTCTGGTAAACTCCTATCAAAGTCATTCAGAAATTCCAACTTGTAGAATTTGATTTTTTTATTTGCAAGTTATAGATGTATAATAATTCATACTTCAGAATTCTTCATTCCAGGATTTTAAAGAGCCTTTTTAATGTTTTTACAGGTATTTTTATAACTTCCTTGTGGAGAGATAATAAAAATAATTCTTAACGGAAAAAAATTGAAGCAAAGTTACTGGTATACAGAGATTATACTGCATTCTTTGTGTGTTAAGTGCTAATTTCTTCATTTGGACACTGTTTTCCAAGAGCCACAATTTAAACAAGAGAATTGAGGGAGGATGTATTTTTGTCTCCAGTGGAGTAGAGTGTGAGCTGATATAATCCTTGCCCTTCTTTTGTAACTGAAAGCAGTTTAAGAGACTTCCAGGAAGATATCGTGTGTGATGAAAATGATTAGTGAGGCTGGATATTAATAATGAAGCAGTCAGCCAACTGAATTCAAACTAAATGGAAGGACCAAGTTCTGTTGATACATTTTAACCCTTTGGAAAAACCTTTTCCTGTTCTACATCAACTCATTTTTATGTAAACACTGGAATAAACCTTATCTATGAATACATTTTTTTTTAAAGGTACAAACTTCCAGTTGTAAGATAAATAAGTACTAGGGATATAATCTACAACACAGTAAATAAAATTAATAAATACTGTTCTATGTTATATAGGAAAATTGTTAAGACAGTAAATCTCAACAGTTCTAATAAGGAAAAATACTATTTTTCTTTTTTTTCATTTTGCATCTATATGAAATGATAAGTGTTCACTAAACCTATTGTGGTAACCATTTCAAGATGTATGTAAGTCAAATCATTCTGTAGACCTTAAATTTATACAGTGTTGTATGTCGATTATATCTCAATAAAACTGGAAGAAAAATGGAAATAGAAAATAAAAAAAGGAACACTGAGCAACATTCAAGTAATCCAGGAAAGGAAAAAAAATAGAAATAAAAATATAGAGGATAGTTATATGTCAACTTTACCTCAATAAACACACACAGGGGATAAACAGAAAACAAATAATAAAATGATAGACTTATACCCAAATATATTAATGGTTACATTAAATGTAAATGGTCCAAATGCACAGAATGAAAGAGAGGGACTATCAGACCCAAATCCATGCTCTCTTCAGGAAATCTACTTCATGTTTTAGTAGAAGGATGGGTAAAACAAACCATACAAACAATATTTCTTTATATAGAGTGACTATATTAACACCAGAAGAAGTAAACTTTGGAGGAAGGAAATTACCAGAGATAAAGAGGGGCATTAAATGATTTCAAAGTGTCTACTCACCAAGAAGATATAATAAGCCTAAATGTAGATATACCTAAGGAGTATGTCAAGGCTGTATATTGCCACTCTGCTTATTTAACTTATATGCAGAGTATATTATGCTAAATGCCGGGCTAGATGAAGTACAAGCTGGAATCAAGATCACCAGGAGAAATATAAATAACCTCAGATATGCAGATGACACCACTCTTATGGCAGAAAGCAAAGAAGAACAAAAGAGCCTCTTGATGAAAGTGAAAGAGGAGAGTGAAAAAGTTGGATTAAAACTCAACATTCAAAAAACTAAGATCATGGCATCCAGTCCCATCACTTCATGGCAAATAGATGGGGTAACCATGGAAACAGTGACAGACTATTTTCTTGGGCTCCAAAATCCCTGAGATGGTGACTGCAGCCATGAAATTAAAAGACGCTTGCTCCTTGGAAGAAAAGCTATGACCAACCTAGACAGCATATTAAAAAGCAGAGACATAATTTTACCAACAGAGGTCTGTCTAGTCAAAGCTATGATTTTTCCAGTGGTCATGTATGGATTTGAGAGTTGAAGCATAAAGAAGGCTGAGTGCCAAAGAATTGATACTCTGTGGTGTTGATGTTGATAACTGATATACTGTGGTGTTGGAGAAGACTCTTGAGAGTCCCTTGGACCACAAGGAGATCTAACCAGTCCACCCATAAAGGAAATCAGTCCTGAATATTTATTGGAAGGACTGATGCTGAAGTTGAAGCTCCAATACTTTGGCCACCTGATGTGAAGAACTGACTCATCAGAAAAGAACCTGATGCTGGGAAAGACTGAAGGCAGGAAGAGAAGGGGACAACAGCAGATGAGATGGTTAGATGGCATCACTGACCCGATGGACATGAGTTTGAGCAGCCTCCAGGAGTTGGTGATGGACAAGGAAGCCTGGCGTGCTGCAGTCCATGGAGTCAGAAAGAGTTGGATGCGAGTGGGTGACTGAATTGAACTGAGATATACCTAAAAATCAGAGAAGGCAATGGCACCCTCCTCCAGTACTCTTGCCTGGAAAATCCATGGACGGAGGAGCCTGGTAGGCTGCAATCCATGGGGTCGCCAAGAGTTAGACACGACTGAGCGACTTCACTTTCAGTTTTCCCTTTCATGCTTTGGAGAAGGAAATGGCAATCCACTCCAGTATTCTTGCCTGGAGAATCCCAGGGACAGTGGAGCCTGGTGGGCTGCCGTCTATGGGGTCACACAGAGTCAGACACGACTGAAGCGACTTAGCAGCATACCTAAAAATAGTCCAATAAAAAACACGAAAAAATGGAGAGAACAACTGCTTTTTCAGTTTCACAGCTTTCCTGGGGCAGAAAGCCAGTAACTGGTAGAACCACATAAACAGCAGTTGACAAATGCTGGTGGCAAGATTAAACTTAAAACTCCTGAGCTGGGGGAGGGAAGGGGATAACACACTTATATGAGTTTTATTTCCAGGAGCCCCATGGGGTCTTCATGATAAAGACTGGAGAAAAAAAAGAATTAGACTTTCAGTATTTAGACAGGGGAGAGAAGAAAACTAACAGTTTAGAAATGTACCCAGAGAAAAGTAACCATTTTCAAAAACATCCACACCAAAGGGTGTTTCTTCCCTCAGAATAAACTATTTTATCAGACAAAGCCTTATCAGACATGGGGGAAGGGCAAAGAGCAACTTGACAACTGGAACCTCTTCTAGCCTTCCTGTCTTACAACTGGAATGGAAAAAAAAAAGGATGGGTGGGAGCTAAGAAACTTCTGAAGGGCACAGCCCAGGACCTCATGACCACAAAAACAGTCTGACTCATGGGAATGCCTCTCTCACCCAGCACCTCTCCACCACATGCACGGGGCTCTGGTAGAAAAGCCATGCATTATTCCACGGGCGCTGCCAGGCACAGACTCCATTTCAGATAGAGTTTCTGGGAAAACCCAGACACAACAGGGAGACAACAGAAGACACCTGAAGCATCTGGAGCCTCTGACATCTACCACAAGTCCAGCTTTCCACACAAAGTTACAAGTCAAACTAAGGGCAAGTAAAAGCAGAGCGTGAGGAGGCCTGAGAAAAAGCAGGCATGAGAACTTGGCTCAGATATGGCAAAGATTTTGCAGTTACTAGACTGAGAGTTTAACAATGATTAACATGCTAGGGGCTGTAAAGGGAAAAAAAGTGGACAACCTACAAAAACTCAATGGGTAATATAAGCAGGGGCTTCCTCGGAAGCTCAGTGGTAAAGAATCCACCTGCAATGCAGAAGATACAGGTTTGGTCTGGGAAAATCCCATGGAGAGAGGAGCCTGGCAGGCTATAGTCTCTGGGGTTGCAGAGTCAGACATGATTGAAGCAACTGAGCATGCATGCAATATAAGCAGAGATATAGGAACTCTAATAAACAAGCAAAAATAAACTCCAGAAATCAAAAATACAGTAATGGAAATAAAGAATGCCTTTGATACATTCACCACTAGACGGGAAATGGCTGAGGAAAGAATTCAGTAAGCACTAATTTATATCACAGAAACGTCTCCAGCTAAAAAACAGAGAGAAAAACTGATGGGGAGGGGAGAAAAGGGATAGAATATCCAAGAATTGTGAGACAATACAAAAGGTGTAATATACGCGTAATTGAAATATGAGACGATGAAACAGATTAACAGAAGAAACATCTGAAGTCACAACTGCTGAGAATTTTCCAAAATTAATGGCAGATCCCAGAGGACACATCCAGGAACTTCAGAGAAAAACCAATCAGGATATATCACCAAAGGACTACACCTAGGCACATCATATTCAAACTGCAGAAAACCAAAGACAAATCCTTAAGGAAAGCCTGAGGGGGGGGAAACCACCTCACTTGTAGAGGAGCAAAGTAAATAATCACATCTGTCTTGTCAGAAACCACAAGCAAGAGAATGAAGTAATACATCTGAAGCGCTGAATGAACAAACCACCCACCTATGGTTGTATACCCAAAGAAATTATCCTTTTTAAGTGAAGAAGAAATAAAGACTTTCTCAGACAAAAACTGAAGGAATGCATTGCCAGGAGACCTGCCTTGCAAAAACTGTTGTTCTTCAGAGAAAAGGAAAATAATATACACTAATAGGTCAGAGATTCAGATCAACATTTAAAAAGGGAAAGCATTAGAGAAAGAATAAATGAAGGTAAAATAAAGTGTTTCATTCTTTTTCTTTCCTTTTTGTTTTTGGCGACGCCTCGTGGCTTGTGGGATCCTCGCTCCGGACCAGGGACTGAATCCACACCCTTGGCAGTGGAGCACAGAGCCCTAACCCCCGGTCCACCGGCGAATTCCCTCGTGTTTTTTATTATTAACTGATTCAATATATAACTGTTCAAAATAAAAATAGCAGCAATGTGCTGGTGATCATAGCTTATGAATGAGTGAAATGAACAACCGCAATGTTATAAGGAACAGGAAGGAGGAATTGGGAATACTCTGTTAAGAGGCACCTGCACTATCTGTAAAGTGAAACAGTTATTTGAAAATGGACATAGATTAGTTGCAAATGTATACTGCAAACTCCAGGCCAACCATAATTTTTTTTTTTTCAAAAGAAGAATTGATACGCTAAGAGAAGAGAGAAAATGAAATCATATAAAATGCTCATTAGAGTCAGAGAAGACAGGAAAAAGAGTGGAGTAGATTTTAAAAAGGTAATAAATAAGTGCAATGAATGGAAGGTTCCTTTACAAATAGAGTAGATATTAATGCAACTATATCAATAATCACCTTCAATGTGAATGGTCTAAATACACCAATCAAAACAGTCTGTTAGAATGGATTAAAAAAATATGACCCAACTATATGCAGTAACAAATGCATTTTATTTTCATAAAAAAAAAAAAAATTGCAGCATGCAGGATTTAGTTCCCTGACCAAGGATCAAACCCTGCCCCCTGCACTGGGAGTTCGGAGTGTTAAATGCTGGTCCAGCCAGGAGGTCCTCCTAGGGGGTTATATTACAGGGCCGAAGGCAGAAGTTTTAAAAAATGACCTCGCTCTCCCTTTAAAACAAAAAAACAAACAAAAACTGCTTACACAAAAACTGACCTACATGTGCATGCATATATACGGTTCCAAGAGTTTTAACAGGTACAGATTTGTATAACTGTCGCCACAATGAGAATACAGAAGAGTTCCATCACCAAATACACGTGCTGACCTCAAATAGTCTTAACACTGCCCATGTTTGCTGATCCCGTGGTCTTGCCTTTTCCAGAATGTCATATAAATGGACCCTTACAGCACGTGGCCTTCCTGAACTGACTTTCAGCATCAGATGGTTGTCGTTTCACGAAGGGCAGTGTTCCAGGTGAAGGTTGCCTCAGTGGGTCCAGTCATTCACCTGATGGACGATGTTAGGATTGTCTTTCTAAAGACAATCTTTTGATCTTTCTAAAGAGCCCCCATGCTGCAACTAAAACTCAGTGCAGCCAAATTTAAAAAAGAAAACTCCATCCTTTGATTCCAATTAAAAAAAAAAACCCTGGAGGCAAGGGAACACCAAGATCTGGTACCATCTTAGAATGGAAAAAACAGAAGAAATACATACTGAATTTCAATACATTATCCTGCTGCAGGTTTATAAATGCCAAGGCATATATAGCTAGTTTGATCAAACAAAGTCACTTCGGCTTACTTGGGAGGGTCTGTCATTGACTTCCCAAGGAGTCTCAGCCTTCCTCCCACCTGAGCAACAAAGGTGTGGAATGTGAAGCTGCAATTCCCTTTGTCTCACATGCAGCCTGTACACAGCTTCTGAAGCACTGGAACGGGACCAGCTCCAGTAAACGGAGGTGGGTGGGTCGCCTCCTCCCCCGGACGCCACTGTGGAGGCAAGATGTGGGTGCAGATAGGTTTCCAGAAACAAATGAGGAACCTACATTTCTCTGTCTGAAGTAAGAGGCGAGAGCACGCTGCAGCCAGCAGCGAGGCAGGCAGAGCAGACCCAAGGGTGCAGGTCCCGGGACACTTGTCGTTACAGAAATTTTATTACTGGTCACAGAGCATGCTAGTTTGATCAGCGTTTGGTTCTCTATCGAAGCTAGAAATTCCAGAAGAGACTTCACATAAACCCTTTGTTTCATTTCCAAAATGTCTGAGATCCCAGTGTTGAAGTGAGTGGGTATTAGTGTGACGCCTCCTTGCTCACACGTGAGTCCAAGAACAGACCAGAAGGTCGGTACAAAGCACCCCTGCTACTGTCTGCAGGGTTCCACACCTGCCAGAGCAATGTCCTCAGGATACCCAGGAAGACGGGCTGATTCCCACAGGCATGAGCTTGCTTTTCTTCATCAAATAAGTAAACACTTACCAGACATAGTCTTGCTAATGTCAGCTTAAAAAATAGTCACAACCTAAAAGTTGAGAGTTACGGTTTTTTGGTGGGAATTTTTAGGACTTCAAGCCTAAAGTAATCTCAGGTAACCCCGGGGGAGGGGAGGAGGATGTCAGGTTATATAGGTTTGCAACAAAGCACAAGCAGTTTGAACATCAAAAGTTATTTTTGTGAATTAAAGAAAACCAGATATCTCAAGGAATCTAGCACTCTTCTACATATGGGAAGATGCAAGAGTCTGGGCCCACTAAAAATCCTTTCTCTCACACGCATCTCAGCTATCTGGGGTTAGTACCCCATGTTTTTTCACGTGCTGAGTTTCCTCAGTGCTCACCGTAGGGAGTGCTGCAACCTCGCGGCTGCCTTATTGCAGGCATTGTTCTTCCCGGGTGCCCTCAGAGTTCAGAAATTCACATTTGGAGGGCTCGAATTGCTGGTGGCTGTGACAGCCTTGTTTACTGATATGTTAGGAAATTCTCCATCTTTCACTAATCACTAAAGAAATAACTGAAACAAGCTCAAGCAACAGGTTTCCACCCAGGTGAGCTGGCTCCACCTCCCTGGTCCGGGGCAGAGCTGGGGAGGAGAAGGCTGACACTCCCACCCACCTCCCAGGGAGGGGCCACTGAGGACGTTCTGGTCAGAGACCCCAGTGCACACCCATCCCACCAGCCACAGAAAGGAGCAGTGGCAGAACTGGAAGAAAAACCAAGCGGTGTGCTTTCAGATCCAAAAAGAAAGATAATTTTTCACAGAATGCTATGTGAAAGTTCCTAACTGCTCAGGGAAAAACTAGAAGCCTAACCAGAGGGAACAGCTCAGCACACCAGGTGCTATATATATATTTTTTTGGCCGCACAGCCTGGCAGGAAGGATCTTAGTTCCTCAGCCTGGCAGGGACGGCACCCACGCCCCTGCACTGGAAGCAGAGTCTTAGCCACTGGACCGCCAGGGAAGTCAGCAGGTGTATGCTTTCAACAGCAGTGAAAACAGACGGACCTGTAAACTGCATCATCGCACAAACCTCATCTTTAAAAAAAAAAAAGAGAAATTAGCAGAACAAAGCAGAAATCTAGCACAGTTTTCGACTCCACATGCTGCTTTCCTCCACAGCGGAGGCAGTGAGGACAGAGCCTGCAGGGTAAGGAGAGCATCCTGGTGAATATAGTCTTTCCTTAAAGTTAATCTGTGTTCATCATTTTTTGAAACGTTTGCATATTTTGCCATTCTGGGCAGTTTCTCTTTGTAGGATACCTGTTGCAATTTCAGTCAAGTGACCTTCAAGGTTGAGAGAGGGAAAGCAAAGCGGCTCCAGGAGATTTCCTTAAAGCCCTGCTCCCAGCAGTGCAGGCGCTGCAGGCTACTTTCTGCGGACAGTCAGAGCCACAGGAGAGATGCCTAGACCTTTGACACCTCCAGAGGATGCTCGCTCTTGCTAAATAAACTTTTGATAATACAAAACTAGTATTGCTTGAGCACTCATCTTTTAATGGGCACATTCCTGAAACTGTGGAATTTAGCCTTGTGAGGGAGGTGCTGTTATCATCCATATATATATGTATGTATATATGTTACCATCCTTACATTAAAAGCAAGGAAACCGAGGCATAGAGAGGTTAGGTAATTTGCTCAGAGTCACAGAGTTGGTAAGTGAACACATACTGAGGTCTAACTAAACAGAACTACCAACCTTTACATCCTGCCTTATGCCTACTGATAGCATATAAACCCACAAAGCGGTTTGAAATTTTTAAAAAAGTTTTTCCATGAATAAGTTCAGGAATCTGAAATCCAGAATATATGAGAAAATGTCCTTCTAGCTCTAAACCAAACCAAGAAAGTCCCAATGTTTCACAATAATTTTGTATTAGGAAACTTAATTATAAGGAAAGAACATTAACTTGGATAGTCCCCCAAATTAAAAGCAATACTTTAACCAAACACTCTGTGTCCCAGTCCATTTCTATTCATCTGTTAAAAAACTTTCCCTTTGCCAGAACCTTTCTCATTTTGTGTTGGCAATAAAGAACGCAAGAGAATAAAATAACAAAGACTATAAAATCTATTTAGAAAACCTTAGGAACAATTTTCCAGTGGTCATGTATGGATGTGAGAGTTGGACTGTGAAGAAGGCTGAGCGCTGAAGAACTGATGCTTTTGAACTGTGGTGTTGGAGAATATTCTTGAGGGTCCCTTGGACTGCAAGGAGATCCAACCAGTCCATTCTGAAGGAGATCAGCCCTGGGTGTTCTCTGGAAGGAATGATGCTAAAGCTGAAACTCCAGTACTTTGGCCACCTCATGTGAAGAGCTGACTCAGTGGAAAAGACTCTGATGCTGGGAGGGATTGGGGGCAGGAGAGGGGGACGACAGAGGATGAGATGGCTGGATGGCGTCACTGACTCGATGGACGTGAGTCTGAGGGAACTCTGGGAGTTGGTGATGGACAGGGAGGCCTGGCATGCTGTGATTCATGGGGTCGCAAAGAGTCAGACACGACCGAGCGACTGAACTGAACTGAACTAAACTGAGGAACAATTTGCCCCTGCTCAGTGTTATCCAACTTTCTTAACTTAAAGTCCAGCCAAGCCATTAGGAGCCTAAAGGCAAATCACACAAAATTGCTGATCTTCTTTGTTCTCTAAGTGTTAGCCGCTCAATCATGCCCAACTCTTTGGGACCCCATGGACTTCAGCTCACCAGGCTCCTCTGTCCATGAGATTTTCCAGGCAATGACACTGGAGTGGGTTGCCATTTCCTTCTCCAGGGGATCTTCCCAACCCAGGGATTGAACCCAGGTCTCCTGCACTGCAGGCAGATTCTTTACCGACTGAGCTACAAGGGAAGCCCTCTTTGTTCTCTACACATATTTAAAAGTCCGCAGAATTCAGCAAAACTCAGAAACCCTGGGTTTCTCCTTCTGAAGAATGAGCCTGCTGTGAAGGTCACTGTCAACACCAACAACTCAGTGGCCAGCAGCAGACTCAGAGATGCCAAGAAGTGGGCTTCCCTGGTGGCTCAGCAGTAAAGAGTCCACTAGCAACATGGGTTCCATCCCTGATTCAAGAAGATCCCACATGCCTGCGGAAGAACAACTAAGCCCGCGCGCATACCGGAACGACTGAAGCCTGCACTCCCTAGAGCCCCTGCACAAAAGAAGTCACCACAATGAGAAGCCTGCACACTGCAACTACAGCAAAAGGCCGCACAGCAACAAAGACCCAGCACAGCCAGAAACAGAGAAATACAATTATTGTACAAAAAATGCCAAGAAGTAATCACCCAAAATGCAGACAAAACACAGCAGTGAAGAAACCAGGCCATGGGGAAATCACCGTATTTTGCTATTGCAGTTGCTTGAAGTCCATGCCAAACAAAACAGTAAAGTGTTACCATCCTGAGTGATGCAGTTTCCTAAATCAAACGGTGCTAAAAAGATTCAGATGGAGCCATTCCCAAGTCTGACACATGAGCGGTTCAAGACTAGTGAGAAAATACGATGCCACACAAGTTCCAGTGACATTGATCAGTGGCCCCAGGGTGGAGAGGACCCTGGGAGCACCAGGCATGGCCAGTTCTATAAAACGGCCCTGCTCCTGGTGGCGCCTGCCAGCATCCAGTGTAAAACCAACACCACCCTGGCTCACCCAGGAACCCCATACGGGAAAGAAGCCTGGGAGGAAGGGCTGGCAGTCAGGGCTGCCCATACCCCTGCCCTCACTGACACGGGAGCTCAGAGCAGGTCTGCTTCGTGGGAACTCACTTTGAATGATGCTATAAAAGTCTTCCTAAAATGCTCTCCTGTTTTAAGTCACGGTATTTCAGAGTTTTATGGTTACTGAACTTGTTTGTCCGTTATCTTGATAGACTTGGGGAAAATATCCTCATTTGACAAATGGGGGAAACGAGGCACAGATATTTGGAGCCCAAAGACAAAAACTAGGCAGTCTACAAGCAGCCTGTGTCCCAGGTGAGACCGGGATGCACCCACACCCCATCTCTGTAAGCACTGACACGTTCCTGCGCTCCTCTCAGGGGCCCACTTTGAGCCAACTCTGGCTAAAAGTCAGGTTCCACTCTGAGACAGGAAGCCAGAGGAAGAGCAGTTTGGGAGTAGAGGTGAACACAGAAATCCAGCCTGGAATGTGTTGAGTTTGAAATACCTAGCAGGCACAGAAGTGGAAATGAGCAAAGGCAGCTAGATATCTGGCCTGGGGCAAAGACAGTAGCTGAGTAAAACTTCCTGTGAGCAAAACTTGACACAGAAAGCGACTCAAACCACCATCTTCTTTTCCCCACCTCTTCAAACAACACAGCCAGGGAGAATACCTTACTGTCTGAGCCGCCAGGGGAGCCCAGAGAGAATACCACACTTCCTCAAACCCAGGGCGCCTTTGATGCTAAGACAAAGGACAAAGAAAGGAAAACTCTGTCAAAACTTGACACAATGAATTCTAAGACAGCATTGATCGTGAGAGGCACCCGCAAGGACTTTGCTGGTGGTCCAGTGGATTAGAATCTGCCTGCCAGTGCAGGGGACACATATTCAATCCCTGAGCTGGGATGATCTGACATGCCACAGAGCAACTGAGCCCCTGTGCCACAAGCACCAAGCCCAAGGGCTGCAATCACTGCAGCCTGTGAGCACAGAGCCTGTGCTCCACGGCAGGAGCAGCCACTGCAGTGAGACGCCCTGCACCACAACGAAGAGCAGGCCTCGTGCCCCTCAACTAGAGGAAGCAGCTGTGCAGCAACGGAGACCTAGCACAACAACAATTAAAAAAAAAAAAATTAACCCAAATTCCGAGAAGTGAGAAGATGAAAAAGATGCATCTTAGAAAAGATGAAATATTGTAAGCCTTTATCAGCAGCAGATTTTTACATTGCTGTGAATCCAGAACAGACATTTGTTTTTGTAACTTTTTATTCTGATGTACTTTCAAAAGCATGGAGAAGTTGCAAGAACAGTGCAAAGAATTCGCCTACACTCTTTGCCTAGCTAACTTTACCAATGACTTGCTTTCATTTTGCCCCATTGATCACTGTCCATATGATCATTTTCTCCCGTCCCCTTTCCCCATGAAGTTTTAGACTATGTACTGTCTTATCCCTAAATATAGAGTTGCCCAGAAAGTTCGTTCAGGCTTTTCACAAGACGTAACAGAAAAACCCAAATGAACTTTTTGGTCAACCTTCTACTTCCATATGTATTTACAAACACAAGGACGTGGTTGTAGCACTGTTACCAGACTCAGGAAACGTGATATTGCTAGCATACTATTGGCCCATCCACTTTCACACTCAAATTTTGCCCACTGACCTAATAATGTCCTTTACAGCTACCCTCCCCCGAATCCGGTCTACAGTTAAGCAGTGTATCTAGTTCTCAGATCCCTTAGCACTCTTTCAACTGGAATAGTTCCTCAGTCTGTCTTTGTGTTTCTTGACCCTGAAAGTTTAAGAGTAGAGAGGCCAGGGCTTCCCTGGTGTTTCAGTGGTAAAGACTCCACCTGCCAATGCAGGAGACATAGGTTCGATCCCTGATCCAGGAAGATCGCACATGCTGCTGAGGAACTAAGGCCATGAGCCACAAACCGAGCCTGCGCTCTCCAGCCCACATGCCGCAGCCGCTGACGCTTGCACGGCCTCGAGCCCGGGCTCTGCAGAGAGAGGCCACTGCAGTGAGAAGCCTGCGCGCCGCAACCGGAGTGCAGCCTCCCTCCGCTTGCCCCAACTAGAGAAAAGCCCGTGCAGCGACCCAAGACCCAGCATACCCAGAAAAGAGGCCAGAGGCCAGTTACTTTGTAGAATGTGACTCAAATATAGTTTGTCTCCCACCGAGATTCAGGTTACCGCAGCAATACCCCAGGCAAGGTTGTGTCCTCCTCTGCACCTCTTATCAGGAGGTCATTTGGGACCGTAACTTTGATCAGTCACTTAGTTAAGGGGCATCCACAGCAGGGCAGTCAACGCCTTATTTTGTGTGTTCAACATGAAATAATGAGTATTCAAAAAGAATTTAAAATGTATCAAGAACTGCTTAATTCTGAAGTCATACTGCTGCATGTAACTACCAGCTATGTTTTTACTTTTTGCCACAGAGCAGGACCGACTAAGTCTGATGAATTATGTAGAACCTTGAGAACGACCTGTTAGAGTGCCACCAACAGCAAGCACAGGTCATTGATGCAGGCAGTGGCCC
Organism: Nanger dama; assembly: GCA_917880005.1. NCBI lineage: Eukaryota > Metazoa > Chordata > Mammalia > Artiodactyla > Bovidae > Nanger > Nanger dama. The sequence continues at coordinate 5,121,515 of CAKJTW010000052.1, forward strand.
AGTCCAGGGGCAAACTCGCCCTGTCCCTTTCCTCATCTAGGTCCTCAGACAGCAGCGGCTTTCTCGGGAGCCGAACCACAGAACCAGCCACCTGGGCCCAGGGGGCTCAGTAGTGGCTGCAATCAGCAGTATCACGCCCAGGAGGTGGCTGCACCGCCCTCCCTGTTATCACGGGGTCAGCGTCCCCCAATGTGAGCAGGGGAGTCCAGTCTGCCCTGGGTCCATCGTCCGGCCCTAGCTGGAGAACCGGTGACGCTGCCCACTTTTACTTGGCTTGCCCACTTCAGGGAATGCAGCCGGAAGCCGAGAGGCCAGGTGGCTGGCCAGGGCGGCGCCTCGGGACCGCTGAGCGCAGGGCAGGTGGAGATGCTCCAGGTACAGGGAGCTCTCCCTGGGGTATGACAGCGGCTCATCAAACTCTCCACTGACAGACTGTCTTGTTGGTTGTTAGAGAATCTACAACCATTTACAAAATTCCTGTGCCCTGAAGTGAGAGAGTGAAGGTCGCTCAGTCGTGTCCGACTTTTGCAACTCCATGGACTGTAGCCTGTCAGGCTCTTCTGTCCATGGAATTCTCTAGGCCAGAACACTGGAGTGAGCAGTGGTTGGGGATCCTCCCAACCTAGTGATCAAACCCAGGCCTCCAGCACTGCAGGCAGATTCTTTACCAGATGATCCACCAAGGAAACCCCTGTGCCCTGAAACTGAACTCCAAATCTGTGAGTGTTTCATTACATGATGTGATGTTGGCTCTTAAACTCACGCCATCTGTGACCCTGAGAGCAACCCCACCACCGGGTGTGTGAGCCACACTCCTACACTCCAGCTCTTTTGTTACTATCGTTAGTTGTTATTGTTACTTCCAAGGACAGGCACATCTAGGAGACCCACAGAACCAAGGCCCTTTTATTAAGCCATCTACACTCTTGTTCACAGATGGAATTTGGTTGACAGTTCCTTTCTTGTCCCGCACTTAAGCTGACTAGACAATGACGTTAGTCAGCTTCATGGGTTTTTTTGGTTTTCAGTCACCAACACTGAAAAACCCTCACTTTCTTTCTAATGTAAAGAAACAACGTTGTCACTGAGGCAATCAAGTACTGGTCTTCAAGATGGGAACCACAGTACAGCCAGCTCAGCTGACTGCAGTGAGCACCAGCCAAAGGAATTTACCCGAAGCACTGAGAAGAGAGCCTGGCCCACAGTGAGTGCTTAGCCACAGTTTAAACAGAAATCACCAAGAGAATCGGCTCCATCTCTGACAGGAGCTCAGCGCGGCATGGGGCCCAGGTACCAGGGACACACCACCTGTGCAGTGAGCCACACAAGCCAGCCCAAAGCCTGCACCTCAGCCCCCAAGTCTAAGGAAGGGCCATCCAGAGTTGAGAAAGAAAAGCGCAACTATCAGAGCAGATGCAAACTCCAACCTCCACCAAGAAACTAAAAACACAGAATGCCAAAAAGAACCCCTTGGTCCCATGGTCCACAAACCAAACGATGCTGACAGGCAGAATCCCTTGGTGGAGAGGTCTCACCAGGGGGCTCAAGGTCACCTCGGGGATAGGTAAAGGAAAACCTTCTGCTACCACCACCCGCCAAATAGCTCCAGGTAGAGTCTGGCCTCCTGCTTGTGATTAACCAAATTGCTGGCCTTGAGCCTGAATTCCTAATTCATACTTGGAGAAGGAAATGGCAACCCACTCCAGTATTCTTGCCTGGAAAATCCCATGGACAGAAGAGCCTGGTAGGCTACAGTCCATGGGGTCACAAAGAGTCGGACATGACTGAGTGACTTCACTTCACTTCACTTGAAGCCAAGGAACAAGCTAAGTTCAAACCTAAAGTCCAGTTACAGCTACTGCCACTCAACTTTTTAGGGAATGACCACGGAATCAGACGGGAAAGTGGCCTGGGCACTGGACACACTCTTCCAAGTTGGAGGGCACTATTCCTTCAGCCAGAAGGAATGCCACGCACCTGACTCCACCTCTGAAACTTCTACTTCAAGGCACGCCAGACACTGTTTTTGCCTCCTTCTTCTAGACCTATCTTGAGTCAGAGAAGAGGGATGTTCAGCAACTGCCTGTTTGTGGCAAGATCCAAAGCTAAGTGTCCAACGTAGAAAGAACATGGACAGAGGGATCTATCACGTGCCCCAAACACCACATGCGCCATCTTCAAAAAAAAAAAAGAAACAAACCATCCAGTAACCAGCACCTAAAGCCACTCACCATAAAAGGGCAGGATCTGAACACCTTGAATACTCACAGTTAGAACTCTGCAACTCTTCCGTTACTCTGTTTCCCACCACCAGATGTTCGTAAGGACTCAAGACACAGAATCAAACTGCAGTAAGTCCCCTACACATGAACGAGCTCGATTCCAAGAACATGTCCTTAGAGCCAATTCGTTCATAAGTCCAACAAAGTTAGCACTGGTACCCAACTAACAAAATCGGCTATATAGTACTGTACTATAGTTGGTTTATAACACTTTTCACACAAATGAAACAAACACACAAAAATAAAGAAAACATTTTTAATCTTACAGTACAGTACCTTGAAAAACTACAGTAAAACAACTAGCACACAGGGGCAAGAAGAGTTACTGACTAAACAGGCAAAAAGAGTTACAACAGGCAAGAAGAGTTACTGTAGAGCTGAAGGATCATCAGCAACAGATGGAGGACAACCTGCAATTTCACTCCTGCCTGATGGTGATGGGATGCACATTTGCATCTTTGAAAGTTCACAACTTGAAGGTTCATATGTAAGGGTACTACTGTAACACTAAAGGATGAATCCCCAGCATGTTGTGCACAATGACACAGCCCATTCACCTCCGAGAAGCCCTGTAAACCGCAATGTCTGGAGTAAACATGAGCTAGAGAAAAACAGCTATCCATCAAAGTTTATATAAACTTCTCAACTAAACAGAATTCTCTGGTGGCCCTGTGGTTAGGACTCCAGGAAGGTGGCATAGGTTGGATCCTTGGTCAGGGGACCTCAAATCTCACAAGCAGAGTGGCCAAAAAGAAAAGGTAAATAAGATAAATTCTTCAATTAAAAAATGTTAAAACCCTAACTTTTCGATAAACTGTTCTCCTAGTTTGATGATGTAAAATGTTATCTGAGATTCAGGTGCTTTGGAGATGGCTTGTTATTTTACCATTCTGCAAAAACGATTATCTTTTTTTTTTTTTTTTTGAACCTGAACTATAATCTCAGCAGCAGCCCCTCAAGAGCAGCTTACGGTCGCTCCGTCCTATTGACAGTGCTGGCAGTGGGACCGCGAGCATCACTCGACCCACCCACCAGCCTGTACTATCTCAAGACCACTGGCTCCCAGTTCTTGTCCCCAACACCCCCTCCCTTGCACCACCACCCCTGGGGCCGTTCCACAGCTCGGCCTGAGTCTCCAGGAGCAGAAAGGAACCAAGCGACCTGCCTCACTCCCATCTTGTGCAAAGTACACAGCTCAACAGGGAGTTTCCAGTTATCAGTACGATTTATGGGATCCGCGACTGAGCGCGCCGGCGGGAGGAATGCTGCGCTTCTGCAAAAACTACTCACAGCATTCAAACTCATAAGACTTTTCCGCCCCAGAGCGTGAGTCCTTATTTCTAACAATTTTTCCAAGTGCAAACTCGTAATACAGCAAAAGGAAGCAGGAAGGAAGCAGAGCTTCTGCACAGTGAGGTGATCTTAATCAGAGCTCATCCCGAGCAGTAACTGGACGCCAGCAGCCGCCTAGAGGACCGGCCCGGCCGCCTCGGGACCCAGCAGATCGCCCGCCGGCCACCTGAGGCAAGGTCCCGGAACGCCAACCCAGACGCGGCGCGCGAGAGGGCCTGGCTCTACAGAACCCGCCCCGCGCCCCAGGGTCTCGAGGGAAGCGAGTTCCCTCCGGACTGACCCAGGGGGCCCCAGGCCCGGGGGCAGAGTGAGGCGCGGGGCCCCGGCCCGCGGTCCCAGCGCCCGCCACTGTACTCCCCCGGGTGCGCGATTACATCCCGCGCTCGGCTCACCTGGTCTGTGGCGTTTCGAGTCCCGCCCGCGCGGGGACAGGCCAAGGGCGCGGGCGTGCGCCCCGCTCCTACCCGCGTCCCGCCGCCGCTCTTTGTGTCTGGAGGCCCCAGAGCCTCTCTCCTCCCCGCCAGCAGGCGCTGAGGCTGCTCCAGGCGCGGGGCACCGAGGGGCCGAGCCCTGGGCGGGACCAGGGGAGGCGGAGCCTAAGCCGGGGGGCGGGCCCCAACGTAGAGGCGGAGCCGGAGGGTCGCGGCCGGGCGGAGAGGCGGGGCCAGAGACCGCGGGACCCTCCGCCGCGGGGCAAAGCCAGGGGCGGGGGCCCCTCAAGGGGGCTGGGGGGCGTGGCCCGAGCCGAGTGGGTGGGGTCGGTGGGCGGGCCCGCAGTGGGTGGGCCCCTGTCTGGAGTCGGCTGGGTGGGGATCCTAACGGACGAGAGGGCTACGCACTGTCCCTGGAGCATCTAGGGAAACTTTAGAGTCTCAAGGGATGAACCCAGGGGCTGACCTTGCTGATCTCTGTGAGCAGTGTATCCCTGTTCTCAGGTCTCGGTCTAGCATCTTCTTTTGGAAGCAAGCCAGGCAACACACCCCAAACCCAAGTTGAGCACCATGCTCTGCTGCTCTGAGTGATGCCAGAGCCTTTACCCTGTCTGTACCTGTGACCTTTCCCAGACGGGGGAGGGACCAGCAGAAAGTCAGGCCACGCCAAGGCGGTCATGCTGCCAAGACCCTGGTCGATTCCAGTTGATAGAAATTCCCCTAAATTCCCAAGGGTGTGGTGCTGCCAGAGGGAAGACTGTCTTTCCTCTCCTGTTCCTTACTCTGCTTGCTTGGGTCCTCTCTCACTCACCAGCTGGAGAATAAACTTGATGTCAGACGATGCTAGTGGAGGTGACAGAATCCCAGCTGAGGTATTTAAAATCTTAAAAGATGATCCTGTTAAAGTGCTGCACTCCACATGTCAGCAAATTTGGAAATGTCAGCACTGGCCACAGGACTGGAAAAGGCCAGTTTTCAGTCCAGTTCCAAAAAGGGCAATGCTAAACAATGTTCAAACTAATGTACAATTGCATTCATTTCATATGCTAGCAAGGTTATGCTCAAAATCCTTCAAGTTTCAGCAGTATATGAACTGAGAACTTTCAAATATGCAAGCTCGGTTTAGAAAAGACAAAGGAACCAGAGATCAAATTGCCAACATTTGCTGAATCGTGGAAAAAGCAAGATAATTCCCCCAAAATCTACTTCTGCATTACTATGTTAAAGCCTTTGATTGTGTGGACCACAACAAACCGTGGAAAACTCTTCAAGAGATGGGAATACTAGACCACCTTTCTTGTCTCCTGGGAAACTTGTATGTGGGTCAAGAAGCAACAGAACTGGACATGGAACAATGGACTGGTTCAAAAGTGGGAAAGGAGTAGGTCCAGGGTGTTTAAGGTCACCCTGCTTATTTAACTTATATGCAGAGTACATCATGCAAAATGCCAGGAGAAATATCAACAACCTCAGATATGCAGATGATAGCACTCTAGTGGCAGAAAGCAAAGAGGAACTAAAGAGCCTCTTGATGAGTGTGAAAGAGGAGTGAAAAGCTGGCTTGAAAACTAAGATCATGGCATCCAGTCCCATCACTGCATGGTAAATAGAAGGAAAAAAGTGGAAGCAGTGACAGATTGTATTTTCCTTTGCCCCAATCCCAAAGAAGGGCAGTACCAAAGAATGTTCAAACTACTGCACAACTGCATTCATTTCACATGCTAAAGTAATGTTCAAAATCCTTCAAGTTGGGCTTCAAAAGTGTGTGAACCAAAAACTTCCAACTGTTCAAGCTAGATTTAGAAAAGGCAAAGGAACCAGAGATCAAATTGCCAACATCTGCTGGATCACGGAAAAACCTAGAGAATTCCAGAAAACATCTACTTCTGCTTCATTGACTATGCTAAAGCCTTTGACTGTGTAGACCACAATAAACTGTGGGAAATTCTTAAAGAGATGTGAATACCAGACCATCTTACCTGCTTCCTGCAAAACCTGTATGTAGCTCAAGAAGCCACAGTTAGAACTGGACATGGAACAGTGGACTGGTTCAAAATTGGGAAAGGAGTATGTCAAAGCTATATATATATAATGGATTAATGGATATAATTTGAGCAAACTCTGGGAGGACAGAGGAGCCTGGCATGCTACAGTCCATGGGGTCACAAAGAGTTGGACACGACTTAGTGACTGAAAAACAGCAGTAGCACCATGGGAATCACAGTGCCATATAATGGCTGTTTGTGAACCACCCAGTCGTCAACCTTTGGTTTCCCAGTTTCCTCAGCTGTAAATTAGAAATTTTAAAAATAATCACTGGACAAGCATGTGTGCTAAGTCATATCTGACTCTTTGGGACCCCATGGACTGTATCCCGCCAGACTCCTGTGTCCATGGAATTTTCCACGCAAGAATACTGGAGTGGATTGTCATTTCTTCCTACAGGGGATATTCCTGACCCAGGGATTGAACCTGAATCTCTTTTATCTCCACATTTGTGGGCAGATTCTTTAAAATCGCACCACCTAGGAAGCCCAACAAGCGTGTATCACGCTTAAATGAGCTAATCAGTGGCTACTTATCGGAAGGAGGCAGGGAGACCAGGAATCCTCCACCTTGGATATTTAAAAATTAAATGCTAGTTGGAGGCCTTCCCTGGTGATCCAGTGGGCACTGGCTCCATCCCTGGTTAGGAAATTAAGATCCCTCAGGCCGTGGAGCCTGCAGCTACTGAGCCTACACACTGCAACTGCAGAGAAGCCCTTGAACAGCCTGAGTGCTGCAACGAAGATGCCACAACTAAGACAAAACATAGCTTAAATAAATAAAAGAATCTGACGTCTTAAATATGTAAGTAAATAAATGCCAATGGGTATGTCTTACTGTAACTGAAAGTGGGAGTCTTGCTGCTTGCTGCTCAAAAACCAATAAAGAGGCAAAATTAGTAGAAAGGAAAGTTTGCTGTATTTCAGATGCTGGCAACCCATGATGGGGAGTGGAGAGCAGATTCCTATCCAAAAGCTGGCTCTCCACATCCATGTGCCTCTTCTATTTTACATTTTTTATCCTATTTTACATTTTTTATTTTGAATTAGCATTATATTTATGGAAAACTTGCAAAAATAGTACAGAGAGTTTCCATATACTTTTCACCCAGGTTCCCCTAAAATTAACATCTAATACAATCATGGTTAACAGAACCAGGAATTTAACATCAGTACATTACTATTAACTAAAGGCCGTATTCAAAAAATCAGAAACATTTCCAGCTTATCTTGCTTAGGTGGAAGATGAAGTTGAAACATTACCCAACACTTCAGTGAGAAATGAGGTGTTCTGTTCTCACCATTACTTACTAATGGAATATTGACTGTAAATGTTTTACAAACTAAGTACTGTTTAAATTTAACCAGAAATTGGGCTCAGTGGTAGATTCCAGTGCTTTATTTTAGAAAGATATTATCTTACCCACAGTCTGGATTTAGAAGAAAAACTAACCCCAAATTCTATTGGTTAGTTTGTAATTTTGTCCTATGAGAAATACTTTCAGTCTCTCTGTCTCTGCTGCTGCTGCTGCTAAGTCGCTTCAGTCGGGCCCGACTCTGTGCGACCCCAAGGGCGGCAGCCCACCAGGCTCCTCTGCCCATGGAATTTTCGAGGCAAGAGCACTGGAGTGGAGTGCCATCGCCTTCTCTGCTATCTCTAGAGCATGCTTAATGTCTGGAGAGGCTAATGTTGCAAGGGGCTTCCCAGGTGGTGCTAGTGGTAAAGAACCCACCTGCCAATGCAGGAGATGTAAGAGATGAGGGGTTCAATCCTGGGGTCGGAAAGATCCCCCGAAGGGCATGGCAACCCACTCCAGTATTCTCACCTGGAGAATCCCATGGACAGGAGCCTGGCGGGCTACAGTAAATAGGATCACATATCTGGACATCACTGAAGTGACCTAGCATGCACGCACAATGATGCAAGAGAAAGAACATTCAGGACATGTTGGGTGGGGATCAGCATAACCTTAAGGTATGAGAGGGAGAAACTAGGCTCTAGAGTTCTGAAGATCACTCACAACATAAGATGCACCTTATCAGGTTACATCCAAAGCCCACACCTCCCAATGTTTCTCCTCCAATCTATGTGTTGTGACAAATGACAAACATCCCATAGCCATGTATTCCTTTACTCAAGGCTTTGATGGCTCCACATTTACTAGGCAGGGGAATCTCGATTCCCAAACCCTAGCCCAGGGTTGTTCAGACATCCCAGCGCACCTTTCCAACTTCTATCTTTTGTCTCATGATGTACCAGCTGCCTCTTGAAAGTGCCCTTGGCACTCCTGCCTTCGTGTTTCTGACATGCAGAGCTTCTATCTGCTTGAGTCGACCCATTCATCAAGGCTGCACTCCAGCCTTATCACTTTGGAGACGACACCCTCAGGACCATCTGTCCAAGCCATCCAGTAATAGTCCTCTTTTGCTTTGTGCCAATCATTCTGGTGTCCTGATCTGTTATTTACGTCACTATCTGAAGTCCCACTGGTAAGTCCTTGTTGTTTGAGTCCCACCAAGATTATAGCTATAGCTATATATACAATGTAATATATATATATGTATATATGTGTGTGTGTGTGTGTGTGTGTGTGTGTGTGTTGGCTGCTCCAAGCAGCTAACAGGATCTTAGTTCCACAATCAAGGATAGAACCCATGCACGCTGCAGTGGAAGCAGAGAGTCCTAACCAGGGATTGCCAGGGATTCTGAATCCCACCTAGATTATAAACTCCTGCAGTCAGACACAGTAATTTTCGCCTTTACATCCTCCAAGACACATTAATAGAAAGCCTGGTAAGTGAGGGAGGGGGATTCCTTATTTTATTGGATTCTCATGTTGACGCTATGTTTCTGGCGATTGTCTCAGTACTGAGTGGGGAAAAGCATAGTTTTTCTCTGTGAAGAGATATCCTAGTTTTTTTTTTTGATAACCTATTATGAAATTGCTATCTATGAACTCCAATGTCTTTAAGAGAGTTGAGAATGTTCAGCAAACCTTCAAATGGCCGTGCTTTGGCAAACGGCCACAAAATACTGCATTTGTCTTTATAGTGTTAACTCACAGATTTTTCAGTCAGTTTTCAACTTAAAATAACAGCAAACAGATGACTTAACAGAGTACTTTATCCTTTAATCCTTTTAAAGGATTTATCTTTTAAAGGAAAGAGTTGCCATATTCAGGTTCTTTTTCACTGGGAGTCATGGCTAAGTGCTGACCTCAGCACGTTTGGAAAACATATTCATTTGTGGATATTGTTGCCTCATTACACTTTGATGAGCCTGGAAAATGTATATAGCAATGTCACAAACATAAGAACTAAAGAAAGAACTAAAGAAGCTTATTAACTCAGCTTGATTATACCGTGGAAGTGACAAATAGATTCAAGAGATGAGATCTGATGGACAGTGTCTAAAGAACTATGAACAGAGGTTCGTGACATTGTACAAACCATCCCCCAAAAAAATGAAATGAAAAAAGGCAAAATAGTTCTCTGAGGAGGCTTTACAAATAGCTGAGAAAAGAAGAGTTGCTAAAGGCACAGGATAAAAGGAAAGATATATCCATCTGAATGCAGAGTTCCAAAGAATATCAAGGAGAGATAAGAAAGCCTTCCAAAATAATCAATGCAAAGAAATAGAGGAAAACAATACAATGGGAAAGACTAGAAATCTCTTCAAGAAAATTACAGATTCCAAGGGAACATTTCATGCAAAGATGGGCACATAAAGGACAGAAATGGTATGGACCTAACAGAAGCAGAAGATGTTAAGAAGAGGTGGCAAGAATACACAGAACTATACAAAAAGATCTTCATAACCCAGATAACCACAATGGTGTGATCACTCACTTAGAGCCAGACATCTTGGAATGTGAAGTCAAGTGGGCCTTTGGAGCCATCACTACGAGCAATGATAGTGGAGGTGATGAAATTCCAGCTGAGCTGTTTCAAATCCTGAAAGATGATGCTGTTTAAGTGCTAAACTCAATATGCCAGCAAATTTAGAAAAGTCAGCAGTGGCCACAGGACTGGAAAAGGTCAGTTTTCATTCCAATCCCAAAGAAGGACAATGCCAAAGAATGCTTGAACTACCACACAATTGCACTCATCTCACATACTAGCAAAGCGATGCTCAAAGTTCTCCAAGCTAGGTTTCAACAGTACCTGAACTGAAAACTCAGATGTTCAAGCTATACATAGAAAAGGCAGAGAACCAGAAATCAAATTGTCAACATCCACTGGATCATCAAAAAAGCAAGAGAGTTCCAGAAAAACATCTACTTCTGCTTCATTGACTATGCTAAAGCCTTTGACTGTGTGGACCACAGCAAACTGTGGGAAATGCTCAGAGATGGGAATACCAGACCACCTGACCTGCCTCCTGAGAAATCTGTATGCAGGTCAAGAAGCAACAGTTAGAACTGGACATGGTACAATGGACTGGTTCAAAATTAGAAAGGAGTATATCAAGGCTGTACATTGCCATCCCGCTTATTTAACTTATATGCAGAGTACATCATGCGAAATGCCAGACTGGATGAAGCACAAGCTGGAATCAAGACTGCCAGGAGAAATATCAATAACCTCAGATATGCAGATGACACCACCCTTATGGCAGAAAGTAAAGAACTTAAAGAGCCTCTTGATGAAAGTGAAAGAGGAGAGTGAAAAAGTTGGGTTAAGACTCAACATTCAGAAAACTAAGATCATGGCATCTGGCCCCATCTGGCCCCATCTGGCATCTGGTCCATCACTTCATGGCAAATAGATAGGGAAACAGTGGAAACAGTGGCAGACTTTATTTTGGGGGCTCCAAAATCACTGAAGATGGTGACTAAAGCCATGAAATTAAGACACTTGCTCCTTGGAAGAAAAGTTATGACCAACCTAGATAGCATATTCAAAAGCAGAGACATTACTTAGTCAACAAAGGTCCATCTAGTCAAGGCTATGGTTTTTCCAGTAGTCATGTATGGATGGAGGGTTGGACTATAAAGAAAGCTTAGCGCTGAAGAATTGATGCTTTTGAACTGTGGTGTTGGAGAAGACTCTTGAGAATCCCTTGGACTGCAAGGAGATCCAACCAGTCCATCATAAAGGAAACCAGTCCTGAATATTCATTGGAAGGACTGATGCTGAAGCTAAAACTTTAATACTTTAGCCACCTGATTGAAAGAACTGACTCATTTGAAAAGACTCTGATGCTGAGAAAGACTGAGGGCAGGAGGAGAAGGGGACAACAGAGGAGGAGATGGCTGGATGGCATCACTGACTTGATGGACATGAGTCTGAGCAAGCTGCGGAAGTGGTGATGGACAGGGAGGCCTGGCGTGCTGTGGTCCATGGTGTCCTAAAGAGTCGGACACGACTGAGTTACTGAACTGAACTGATTGTCTCACAATTCTAGGAGGCTGGAAGTCCAAGATCAAGGTGTTGGTGGGGTTGGTGGGACCTGTGGCCTCTCTCCTTGGCTTGCAGAAGGATGTGCTCCCCTCCATCCCACCCCCGGTGTCCTCATGTGCCCTTTCCTCTGAGGGCATGCATGCTTGGTGTGTCTTCTTATAAAGATACCAGTCCTAGCGGATTAAGGGTCCACCCTTATGGCCTCATTTAACCTGACTCATCTCTTTAAAGACCCTGTCTCCTAATAGTCACATTAGGGGTCAGGACTTCACCATATGAAATCTGGGCCAAGGAGGGGGGACATAGTTCAGTGCAGACACCTCTCCTCATCTGTGGGTCCCTCACCCTCCTCCTGACATACCTACCTCCTTCTCTTCTCTCACTACAGATCCACTTTCTCTTTTTCTGTGGTTATAACTCACTTGCCCTTTTAAGTGTTCCCTCAGGAGAGTGGAATGTGCTGAGTTCACAGTCCTTGGACCCATGGTTTCACCTCAGGCCTGTTTGGCTTGGCTCGATGACCAGGACCCTTCCTGTTGGTGACTCCCTCCCACACTGGGCTTGTTGCCGTCCTCACCCTCTCTGTGCCCCCCACGACCCAGCCCCCTTGGCTCCTCAGGGGTCTGGCCCCCTGGGAATATATGAGTGTAACCCCCAACCTAGACCCTCTCAGTCCCAGACTCTAAGACCTGCACATTGAGGCTTTCTTGGCCCCACCAGGCAGAGAAGTTCAGAGACGTCAGGGGCGGGAGCCCCTCGAAGCGGCTGCGGGAGTTCAGAGACAATGCCTGACAGAGGACAATCGCACCCTGGCCCACACCTTAGAGGAGATGCCCAGCCTCTGTCTCCATCTCTCACCCAAGCCTGTTTCAACCTGGTCGAAGAATCACCTCTTTCTCACGTCGTTTTTATTCAGTCACCACACACACACACACACACACACACACACACACACACACACACACACACACACACACACACACTTAACAGTAGTACTGCGCGTGCGCATGAGAACGTCTTGTGCGCGCGCACGCACGCACGCGCGCACACACACACACACACACACACACACACACACACACACACACTCTGCATTAGTCATACCCCACATCATCAAAACACCCTACTGCACACAATCTCACTAAAGAGACATCCCACCAAGCACATGCATACCCACTGCTCATATCGACACACACAGGCCCTCTCCTCACAAACTCCACAACACACACCCCACCACTCACACGATTCCACTGCATGCACCCCACCACTCACACACGCCCCACTAGTGAACACTCCACTACATGCACAATTTCACACATATATACTACAGAACTCAACATACATAATATTCACACATACACATTCCTACAAAAACTACACGCTTACACACAATCCAAGTACATAAACAACCCTCCATATTCACCTCGCGACTCACATATGCACATGAACACAGTCCACTACACCCATATTCCTCACACACCCATGCACACACACCCACACAACACTGAATTCACTCCCCAATATTCATACACACACCACACAAAACTTCAGTGTGCACATATATACACCCCTTCCACACACATGCACACACACACTGCATATGCAACTCTCTTTACATATATCCACCTCTACACACACTTTCACTCCACTATCCACACCCCCATATCCACACTCACACACCCCATTACACACATGCACACAAACCCACAAACACAAGCTTTACACCTATTATTCTAAAATGCTGATGACAACATTCTGCACACCCCTGAGCCTCATATCGAGGAGTGTCCTTCCTACCTGTCCAAGCTGCATCTGTCACCATTCCCTACTCAGATCTCTTTCTTCAGCCAGGCTGATCACTCCTTCTTTGGAGGCTGTGAGCTCCTCCTGACTGCTCAGCACTCATTGCCTGCCACTCAGTAGGGGTCTGATAACTTTGTGTTGAAGTGAATTCTCTCTATGCAAATGTTTTGACTCAGGCTTTTTATTTTTAAAAACTTTATTTGGCTGCACTGGGTCTTAGCACGTGGAACCTTCTTTGCCACATGCAGGCCCCGAGCAGGGATCGAACCAGGCCTCCTGCATTGGGAGGTTGGAGTCTTAACCACTGGTCCACCAGGGAAGTCCCGGGAAGGGGTCATCTATTTTGCACTATACTCCTTCTTTCTTATGTACCAGGATGTCAAAATTGAAACTGATCTAAGTCAGTAGATATCAAACATCAAAAGCGAGTGTGAGGCTCCCTGATGTTTTCAAGGTAATTAGTCAAGAACTAGTTTCTTGATTTTCAAGGCTCCTCCCCTTTTCAGAGCATAAGAGTTGAGAAAGTAGAGGTGGAGGTGGAAGGGACTTGGGGGTTTCTTTGTGGAGTTACTGCAGCCTGTGAGTCCCAGTCCCCTGGAGAATGGGAGAACTATCTCTTTGACCTCAAACTTACAGAGTCGGGTCCAATGTGGAAATTCAGAGGGTGACATACATTTGCTGCAGAAAGCATGCAAGTTCCAGGGTCCTGGGGCAGCAGTCAGAACAGAGGAGGGAGGTGGGTGGGGGTGTAACTCCACTCTTATGGATGGTGGGGTAAAGACATGGGAAAGAGGCTGATCTGGACCCATGTGGAGTCCTTCTCATCCAGGACTGCCTGGGAGAGAAGGGTCTCACTCATCAAGGTCGGTTGTGAAGAGGTCTAGCAGAGAACCAGGACTTGGGTGGGGGTTGGGGGCAGCCTGCTAGAGAAGGGGCCCGGCAGCAGCAGGAGCCAGTGGGGGCCTCAAGAGGCCCGGGCAAGCCAACAAGGTAGCCACGTGCAGAATCTGCCGGGCTTGCAGGCCGTGGAGCCAACTCATGACGGCACAGGCTCCAGCCATGCAACCTCCTCCCTGTCCACACACTGTCCCCTGCCCCACTCCTGGCTGCAAGGAGATGAGCACACAAGCCAACCTGGCTTCATCTCCACTGGGAGGCTCCAGGCATCTCAGGCCTTGAGGGGACAGGCAGGGTGCTGGGGTCCTGTTCTCGACCAAAGATGGCAGTGTGGACTCACCTGGTAGGCTAGACCTTCTGCTCATGTGAGCACTAGTCTCTATGCACTGGCAGGAAGAAAGTTTCATATCTCAGTGGAGGTTAAAAAACAACAGGTGACAGAAAAGTTTCATTTTGATTACATTGCAGAGTCATCCGTGCTCAGCGTGCTGGTTACATGCACGTTTCCTCAAATTCTTTTATGTCTGGCTACCTGGTGCTTCAAACGTGGTCCCTGCGTTTTCTTTGATTTGCCATACTGTCCAACACTTGCCTGGGGCGGTATCTGCCGGGCTGGGCGGGGGGACTGGCTGGGGCCAGGCTCTCACACCATGCCATCCACACTGTCTTACCCACTGCGGTGTGTACCCAGGGTGCTGACTGTTCTGCTGCGGCTCCATGTTTATCATTCCTACAGGGAGGAGTCAGCTGACTGATCCACAAAATTTGTGCATTCCAAGGAGTTAAGTGTAATAAACAGTGCTGTTTTCAGAGGAGCATTGTAAATCTTATTTCAACGACATCTGCTGGACACTCAGTGAAGAACCGTATGTGTGATTTTCAAAGTATATTTTGTCAATTATTATTTTATTTACTTTATTATGTTTTCAAGCACACATTTCAAGCTTGGGAGATGTACGAAAAGATTATCTCTCATTATTAGGAACTCAGTAAGTATTATATGGGTGATATTAAATCAACAAATAAACCATCACAAAATTTAACTTCGAAATTATTAAAAGCTTGGGTTGAGGATCTTATCCACTGATCAGCCTGATGCCCAGAAAAAAAAAAAAATGACATCTTCCAGGAAATCCATGAAAATAACTGTATTGTCAATGTCATATATGTGAAGAGTGGTTTAAAATAGACAGTTTTGACCTACCAAGGTCATGTGACTTTTCTGTACCTTTCTTTTTGGCCACACCATGCAGCTTGTAGAATCTTAGTGCCCTGACCAGGGACTGAACCTGGGTCCTGGCAGTGAGGGCACCGAGTTCCAACCACTGGCCGACCAGGGAATCCTTGTTAACTCTTAGACTCCATTGTAAAAGTATAAATTGGATGGATTATATTCAGAAGGATTTTTTATGAAGAAATCTGAGTTTAAGTCTTAGAAGTGATCATAGGAACATAGTTCCCTATCAAAATAAATATCTTATGTATAAGCAACGTTGAAAATTCAGGAACACAGGATCATAATGAGCCCTGCCATCACAATCAAAGCCAAAGAAAAAATGTATACAAGACAGAGAATGAGGAAGTTGGGGAAGAGATCTTAAGAAAGAAGCTGCATATATAATTTTTTTTTTAAGTTTCAGGCATGCTGTAATCTCCAGCTCAAGTGAGTGGCTTTTCTCACTGTGGGTAGTGACTATGGGGCACAGGACTAGTTTTGTGGGGCCTTGACCTACACTGAACAGAGACTGGATAGGCTTCCACAATAAAGGTGAAAGAATGGAGTATGCATCTAATACTGCTTCTACGACAAACCCAATGGAAACTATCATAAAGGAATTTACACACACACACACACACACACACACACACACACGAACTGGGAAAACAGGCACTGATGGCAAAATTATGGAAGCCAAAAAGCATGGGGACAAATTGTGGGGATCCAGTGTGAGGAACTCCGCCCATGGCAAAGGTCATGAGGAAGGGGGCTTCGGCATACGAAAGGCGTGATCAAGCCTCAGGAAATTCCCCTGCTCCCGAGCATCTAACCCCAAAACCAGAGTCTGTCTTGTACTCTCACCTACAGGGGCTCTCCCCCATAACCATTTCTCTCCGAGAAGGAGTAAACGTGCAGCTCCAAGGCAGTAAAAATTCCTGGGCATGACTAGAGTGTTTCAACTTACAGGACTCCTCTGAAGGTTATCTAGGCTGCCTGTATAGGTTCCTCCAGCCACAACAGCCCTCCAACCATGACAGGCATGAGATGTTTTGACTTACTAAAGGCAAATTCTTGTGGGAACTTAGAAATTATTAGTATAGTGGGTTGGTTGGGAATTATATTGATAAAGGGTTTTTTCATTTGTTGTGTCAATAATTGCTGCTAATTCCCTGCCCTAGGTGGGACAAGGGCGTCTCAGGTTAAACCTCTCTTAGGACACATGATTGTTTACTACCTCTCAACCATAAACAGCACAGAGATTTTTGGAGTCTTAATTAACATAGGGCTTTTTCTTGTTGTTGAGTCAGTGATTGCCGCCAGACCTCCATATCCTTAGGTACCTGGGAATATATTAATCAGTGTATTTGGAATATAGCAAAGGAAATATAGTAGTTTTTAAGGTTTCATTGTGTCCTTACTATGTGAAAATGTAACCTTATCACTATCTTAAGATTAAGCAGATCTTAAGAGGAACACTGGTGAAAGGATTTTCATTTGTTAGGCTGATGTTTGCTGCTAAATCTCCATATTCCCTGCCCTTATAATGAATATAATGCATATAGGAGAAATAAGTATTAACCTTTAAGATTAATCATGTTAACCTTGGGTTAAATAGATTCCTTTCTTGATTGTAACTCACTACACCCTCACCCTATAGGAATTCGACTTTATTTGGAGGGTGGTGCTTGGTTTAAGAAAAACACCCTTGGAAAAAATAAGTTTTCTGGTTATCAGAAAGAAAGAGTTGTAAATGTCAGCAGGCAGAAATGGCTTGAAGATGATGTAAAACCCCTAAGACCTTCTTTTATGTGAAGCACCTGATTTTGATAAGGTCAGGACTGCTGACCCCAGCGTGACTCTGTATTCATCCCTATATGTAACAAAAGGTATATAAGCAAACCCAAAAATAAAGAAATCGGATCAGTTTCCAGAAAGACTGATTCCCTCATGTCATTCTTCTCTGCTCCCCCCCTTTTCAGGCTGAATTCCCATCTGGAACGTGGGTGCCCCTCCATGTCTGCTTATTTGCCCCGGTTTTCAAGCCCACACATGGCACTGGTGGCCCAACGCAGATGGTACAAATTCCTTGTCCGGAATTTTATTGATACCCCACGTAAACCAAGTTATTCAGCCCCTTTCTCTCTCTGCTACTATTTTCTGGCAGAATTCCCATCTGGTGCATAGGACCAACCAAGCCTACTAATTTTGCCTGGGCTTCTAAGATCGGACTGGGGGGCCTCAGTGCCTCCTCTCCTTTGGGAAAACGGGAAGAAGCCTGCAGCCTGCATAGGTGGTGATTGGTATCCTGTGTTAACCAAGTTATTCGGCCTCTTTTTCTCTGCTAAATTCCTAGTCCCTCTCTATCTGTAATTAGTTAAGTTTTTCCAAGGACGCTGACTCCGTCTCTACCTTCGAATCACTCTGGATCCACCAGGGCTGGACCCCGGCAACAAGTGGCAAAGGATTTAGTAGATGCAAGAAAGTAGAGACTAAAGCAACAATGAGAAACACTGAGAAACCACGAGGTGCACAGCTACCCCTTCAAACATTCAGGCACGGAAACCACCAGATACCTCAGTCCTCAAGGAAGAGAGCGAGCTGAGCTAGGGTGATGAGGAAAAGTGCCCCAAATATCAATGGAGGGAACTCCCTGGGAGTCCAGTGGTTAGGCCTTGGCACACTCACTGCAGGGTTCAATCCCTGGGTCGGGGAACTAAGACCCCATAAGCCATGCAGCACAGCCCCACCCCCCTCAAAAAAAAAAAAAAAGTGGTAAAGAAAACATGCAGATAGCATAGCTGCGAGCTGGAGGGACGCCGCTGGTTCTTGCTGGGGGTTGCTGCGATTGGCCCGCATGGAGAAGGTCGGGGGCCTCAACGCCCGCCCGCTTGGAGCGTCCGTCCTGAGGAGAAGTGAGGTGCTAGCAGAGGAGTCCATCGTATGTCTCCAGAAAGCCCTGAATCACCTTCGGGAAATATGGGAATTGATTGGCATTCCAGGGGACCAGCAGTTACAAAGAACTGAGGTTGTAAAGAAGCACATCAAGGACTTCCTGGATATGATGATTGCTGAAGAGGAAAGCCTGAAGGAAAGACTTATCAAAAGCATAGCCGTCTGTCAAAAGAGCTGAACACTCTGTGCAGCGAGTTAAATGTTGAGCCTTTTCATGAAGAAGGAGAGACAACCATCTTGCAACTAGAAAAGGATTTGCACACTCAGGTAGAACTGAGGAGAAACAGAAAAAGGAAAGAAAACAAGAACTGAAAATCCTTCAAGAACAGGATCAAGAACTGTGTGAAATTCTTTGCATGCCCCATTATGAAATTGACAGCACCTCAGTTCCCAGCTTAGAAGAGCTGAACCAGTTTAGACAACATGTGGCAACTTTGAGGGAAACAAAGGCATCTACGCGTGAGGAGTTTGTTAACATAAAGAGACAGATCATACTGTGTATGGAGGAATTAGAGCACACGCCAGACACAAGCTTTGAAAGAGACGTGGTGTGTGAAGATGAAGAAGCCTTCTGTTTATCTCTGGAAAATATTGCAACACTACAGAAGTTGCTCCGGCAGCTGGAAGTGCGAAAATCACAAAATGAAGCAGTGTGTGAGGGGCTGCGTGCTCAGATACAAGAGCTCTGGGATAGGTTGCAAATACCTGCAGAAGAAAGAGAAGCTGTGGCCATGGTTATGACTGGGTCGAAGGCCAAGGTCCGGAAAGCGCTGCAATTAGAAGTGGATCGGTTGGAAGAACTTAAAATGCAAAACATGAAGAAAGTGATTGAGGCAATCCGAGTGGAGGTGGCTCAGTAATGGGACAAGTGTTTTTACAGCCAGGAGCAGAGACAGGCTTTCGCTGCTTACTACTCTGAGGATTACACAGAAAATCTGCTTCAGCTCCATGATGCCGAGATCGTGCGGTTAAGAAACTACTATGAGGTTCACAAAGAACTCTTTGAAGGTGTCCAGAAGTGGGAAGAGAGCTGGAGGCTTTTCTTAGAGTGTGAGAGAAAAGCTTCAGATCCAAGTCGATTTACAAATCGTGGAGGAAAAATCTTCTAAAAGAGGAAAAGCAGAGAGCCAAGCTCCAGAAAACACTCCCTAAGTTGGAAGAGGAGTTGAAAGCAAGGATTGAAATGTGGGAACGGGAGCATTTAAAGGCATTTGTGGTGAATGGGCAGAAATTCATGGAGTATGTAACAGAACAGAGGGAGATGCACCGACTGGAGAAAGAGAGAGCCAAGCAGGAGCGACAACTAAAGAACAAGAAGCAGACAGAGACAGAGATGCTCTACGGCAGTACTCCGCGAACACCTAGCAAGCGGCGAGGACCGACGCCCAGCACTCCAGGCAAAGTGCGCAAGTTGAACACTACCACCATGTCCAATGCTACGGCCAACAGCAGCATTCGGCCTGTCTTTTCGGGGACAGTCTACCGCTCTCCTGTGTCTCGACTTCCACCTTCTGGCAGCAAGCCAGTCATCACTTCCACCTGTTCAGGGAAGAAAACACCCCGTGCTGTCAAGCATGGAGCCAACAAGGAGAACCTGGAGCTCAATGGCAGCATCCTCAGCGGTGGGAACCCTGACTCGGCCCCCCACGGCACAACTTCAGCATTAATTCCGTTGCCAGCACCTATTCTGAGTTTGCGAAGGATCCGTCCCTCTCTGACAGCTCCACTGTTGGGCTTCAGCGCAAACTTTCAAAGGCTTCCACATCTGATGCTGCTTCCCGAATCCTCAATTCAACCAACATCCAGTCCTGAGAAGCCCTGATCAGTCAGTCACCCCTCTGAAGTTTTCTGTGCCTAATTATACAGGGTGGCTTTAATGTTTCTTCAATTTAGATGGTTGAAAGCCTGGACACGTTCCATTACCATGAATCTAACTTAGAGAAGTGAATGAGTTACAGATGGAAGTATCACAAGCATAGTGCGTCCTGACAAAGAGGTGACAGGGAGGCTGGGAGTGCCTTTGTTCAGTCGTGGGGCGATGCTGTGGGTCAGGGGTGGTGTATGAACACACGTGCTTGTCTGAACTTCTGGGTCCAGTTCCCCCATCCCTGTGCCTGCGTCCCTCCACCCTCTGCACTTGGTAGCCAAGTAGGGAGGCTGCTTGGTGGGTTGGGCCATTCCTGTTCCTGTCGTGGAGACCTGGAACTTTGCACATGTCAGTACTGGGGAGTTGTTCCTGCCATAGGGTCCACGATGAGGCTTCTCCTTTACCTACCCTATCGATCACTACTGCGCTCCCCGAAGCACTATTTATTCTCCCTCTGTCTACACCCCTACTACTGTCAGCACAGTAAATGGTTCTTGGAAGCTTACAGGTGTAGATTTGGTCTGTTAGTCATGCATATACATGTACTGATTTTAAAATATATTAAATTAAAATATTAAAATGCATACTTTTATATTTCAGAAACATAAAAAAAAAAAAAAAGAAAACATGCAGATACAAATAGATGCCTGGATCCTTGCCCCCTCCAACCTGGTCCCCACTCAACAGAAGTCATGATGCTTCCTGGAATCAAAACAGAGGGTCTCTAGACCAGGGGCACCACACACAACTGGGCTCAGGAACAGCCAGAGATTAAGTGACCATATGTGTGTCACACCTTCCCACTCAGCTCCCAGGGGCTGACATCAGACCTCCACTCTCAGGCAGGAGTCAGAGATTCTTCTCTAGGAAAGCAGACCAAGAGGGAAAACCTTAAAACACTGACCCCAGAGGTTTTTCAAGTAACTGCCTACCAAGCACCCTACAGAAAAGGAACCTCTGAGTATACAAGCCCCATCCATTCCTGCAGAGCTTCCAGTCAAGCATTTTCATCCCTTTTCTCTTACTTGTGATACATGAGGTTCACTGGGCATTTAAGGAAAGCCTCTAATGTGCACAAACAGACCCAAATAAACAGAAGACAACAACATGGAAGATACAGTGGATTCTTAGATCCTTCAAAAACGTTAAAAAAATTTTTTAGGGGTGATATTCCACTCAAACCAAAAATAAATGCTATTAAAAACATTTTCTTAAAACTGAAAAAACTTGGAAATCAAAATACATAATGGCAGGCAGAAAAAAAAATCAGTAAGATTAAAGGTAAAGCTGAGGAAATCTTTCAAAAAGTAGAACAAAATAACAGATGGAAAAGTGGGAGAAAAAGAAAACGAAGTGGAATGTCAGAAGAGGAGGTCCAATACCTGAAGAGTGGGAGGTCCACAGAGTGGGAAAACAGGAGCAGAGCGCTTATCAATTAAGTAAGGACATTTTTCTAGGACTGAAGAACGTAAGGTTTTGTTTGAAAAGGTTCAAGAGTGCCAAGGACAGAGGATGCAAATACAGCAAGGGAAATTTTCACAGACCACTGAGGGGGAAAAACAAAGTTCTAAGGGCTTGAAGAGAAAAAGGAAAGTGTCACAAAGTGGCCGCTAGGCCACAGAGCAATGCCTTTGAAATTGTGAGTGACCTCTGGCTACATGCTGTTAAACTATCAATGCTGGGAGAATAAAAGCATTTTCAGACACTTGAGATTTGATCTCATCTTTACAGGGAAACTGCTCAAGGATGCATGCCACCAAAGGGGAAACAAATCAGGAAAGGGATGACACAGGGCACAGGACATCTAACGCAAGAGGTAAAGGGAGTCACTGAGATGGGGTATGCCCCAAAGAGGGCAGGCAGATGGAGCAGAGGAAGGGCTTCACAGCTGTCCCGACCTCAAAGTGCACAACATGCAAGTCAGCAGGACCATCGCTGTTATCAGCAGTGGACGGCTGAGCTCAAAGACGGATGCTCCTAACAGGAACAACTTACAGAAGCTTCGTGACTTTTAAAATCAGTATCTTAGCAAGATCACTGCTTTCTAAAATCAAAAAGCAGCAATAAAAAGCTGACTGAATCAGAGGAATTCTATACACTCATACCTACCTATATACGCAGATACACAGGAAAAGTGCTGACAGAAGAGGCCTTTTTAGGGTAGGCGGGTTGCTGGAAAAGAGATGAGACGGACGTTTTGCTATTCACGCATTCATTCTTTGACTTGTGTACCACAAATAGGACCTGTTCCAAAATGAAAAAATACATTCCCCCATTTAAAAAAGGATGGAATGAAAAAATCCTGAGCATCATGCATAGGAAGGAAGTAGCTTTGTTAAACAGGTAAAACTATGTCTAACGTACACACATTGAGTCAATGTTCACCATTCATGTGTTTAATGGATTGTGACAGAAAACGGTTCCTATTGTGGGCTGCAAAGAAATCTGACAGTGCTAAATCGAGCACCTCTGCAGCTAAAAACTGTCTTTCCTACAATATCACGCTCACTGGGTCCTGGGCACTACTGTATCTCCGATGTTCGTGTGCCAGTGGGCGGATGTGTGAATGGAACCAGGAAACAGCCAGCCTTGTGTCAGCATTCCACAGGCACGGCCCGCTCATAGCTACGAGGCATTCCTCCGTAACGACAGTGTTTGGGCGAGCCTCTGGACAACTGAGAATCTGTGGCTTTCTAGGCATGTGAGAAACTATGAAAAACAATAAAGAATTATTTTAAAACAAACCCCAAAATAGCATTATTAATAAAATAATAGGTCTATTCCAAGATTTCTTAATATCTTCTGTAACATTCCATTCAGAATGCAGAAAGCCAAAGTTCTTCCCTAAGGATGGGTGCAAATGCAAAGTAATAATACATTACAAGAAACGCAATTACGTCATTCCTCACCAGATCACTTTTGTTGAAGAACTGCTCACTTACCACCTGAGGTGCCCAACTGTTGAGATCTGCTAGAGATCCCAGGAACTGGGAGCAATGAGCCTTCTCAGGCAGCACAATGAACAAAGTGCCTGGACTGTCTCATGGGTGAACTGAAAGGACAAACCCTCAGCATCACACTTGCCCTCCTGAGAAATCACACACACAACCATTTTCCTATCAACAGCCTTCAACTTAACAATTTAAAACATCTACCTGCAACTGAGGTCACATGGGCACCACACCTAGAAGAGTTTTACACAAACATTCCCTGTTCACAGGCGTTCATTTCAGAGCAACAACAGTGCTCTTCACAGTCAAGGGCACAATCACATTTTAAAAATTTCAGAGTGGGATGCATAACAGGCACTTGCACAATGGCAGAGAACCCTGTTCTTGGTAGAATACCTGAAGGAGCCATTCTATATATATCCAAACAATTGAACACTTTACATTAGTAGTTTCCTATACAAAAGTTTAAAAAAAAAAAACAAAACCAGTACCCCACCAAAAAACAACCCAGATCAGTATTTCTTTTTCCCTAATTAACCTTTTTATTCCAGGTACAGTTGGTGAAATCATGAAACTTTCTAGCCTCCTGGTCTTGTGAAGTTTTTCAAGCTGCAGGATGCCTCACTTTGGACTTTTAACCAGTAAGCTCAAAGCAAACCCTGAAATGGCTATAGAAATTTATGAAACAATGACAGTTTCCAAAATTTGAAAAACAGGACATTTAAGGCAGATGATAACACCAAAAAGAATCAGTCAAGTATTAAAATGGCACCCTGGAAATGGTTAAGAGTACAACCTAACCTTCCGTCAGTTTTCACCGTATGGTGAAAACTATCCTGTCGGGAGACACCAGGTGAGGCACAGCGTGATTAGGACGCGCCAAGGCGACGCCCTCTGATGCTTTCGCAGAGGACCAGCCTGGGGCCACGCAGCCTGCACTCCCGCACGCACGGCGAGAATGACCGGCCCCTCAACCCCGCCGCATTCCTGGGAAAAGACAGTGCAAGTACCTCCCTAAGAGGCAAAGACTAACAGGAACCTATACACTCACTCTGGAAAGATGGGAAAACGTTGCGGAAAAGGAGCACTGTATTTTGAGTTTAACAGCTTTTTTACTAGAAGAATTTATTGGTCACGTACACACCATAGGAAAACTATCCCCTCCCCCTACAAAAAGGTAAGGCAGAAAAATCAGATTCATAGGAGAAGTATACATTCAAAGTAGGCAAAAATGTGGTGCACATTTTTAAAACAGAAAAATATGAAAATAATTCACTATGAAATTCTTTGATTGGCATGTAACTTGGTACTTACTTCATATCAACCAGATCCAACTGCTCTAATAAATCTCTATTATATGTTTCAGAATAGCTTTTTTAAAAAAATCTATTTTTAAGCCAAAGCATAAAATCAGTATTTGTGCTTCCATGAACAAATCATCTTCCTTGGGATTTTCAGAGATCCAAGATGCTAACAGATTAATAAAATATATATTTTTAAAAACCTCAAGCCACAGATTAACAAATATACTTCTTCAAAGTTTCCTGGATGACACTGCTAAAAGTAACTTGTATTAATGTACTCTGGATTTTCAGATATAAATACCAGTCAACAGTTGGTTGGCCATTACATGACAACTGTAATTATCCTTAGAATTGGGTCACAGTATAGAGAATGCCTTATCTTTTCTTAGCTGGAACCCTGTAATTTGACCCTAAAATTCATAAGTATACAGTTTTCTGTGCTTTAAGTGGACACACTGACTTTGCAGTCTATGCTGTGTAAGAGGGCAGGTAACTCTAGCACAGAAGAAACGATATAATGTGGTGTCGGGGATGACTTCAGGGGCACCATCCCATTTTTATTTATCCAGACTGTTGCCTTCAGCCCAGCATTGAGGCCTCCTTGTATATCGGTTTCCAGCGTGTCACCAACCATCACACAGTCCCCAGGCTGTACCCCGAGGAGGTCACAAGAGTAATAAAATATGGAAGGGGCCGGTTTCTCCCTCTTTCTGCTCTCCACCCACAACAATAGCGTCAAAATAGGACTGACAGGCACAAGCCTCAATCTTCTCCCGCTGGGTCTGTCGTTCTCCATTTGTCAGTAAGAGAAGGCGGACCTCCTTTCGAAGTTCAGTGAGCATGGCTTTGACCTCTTCGGCCAGCGTCATGTGCTGTAAACGTGTAGATTTCCACAGGAAATAACATTCTTCAGCTAACTTCCTATTGGCTGCACCGCCTTTGGTTTCCTGGATTGCTTCTTCCCAGTGTGAAGTCCTGAGGTCAGTAATACACGTACTAGAAGGATGAAAGCATTCCTTGCTGAGTTTAACTTGAACTTTGTTGCAGATGATTTCAGCCTCTTCTTTGTAATGGTATTTTGATTGTAAGAGCTTTATCACCTAAATAAAGGAAAATAACTCCATCAACACACTTCATGTCTTCAATACCCATGTCCTCAGAAGCTGTGAGCCTATAAGCCAAGAGCAAAGACAGACTCTAACTCCACTCCTGACTTGGGATGCTCTATTGCCACATCATTTCTGGTGGGAATTTGTCTTAATATAAGAGTACCATGGGACTTCCCTGGTGGTCCAGTGGTTAAGACTCTGCCTGTCAATGCAGGGGACATGGGTTTAATCCCTGGTCCAGGAACTAAGATCCTACATGCCATGGGGCAACAAGGTCCACATACACCTCAGCTCCGGAAGCCCGTGCACTCTAGAGCCCATGCTGCGCAACGAGAAGCCCCTGCTCCACATCTAGAGGGTAGCCCCCACTCTCCGCACCTAGCGAAAGCCCGCTCACAGCAACCAAGGCCCACACAGCCAAAGATAAGTCATTAAAAGTTCAAAACACAAACAAACAAAAAACACCAGGGTGAAGATTTCTCAACAATTCATTCATACACACACACACACACACTCCCTCCCTCCCTCCCCACCCTCCGACTTCTTCTAAGGAGACTCTTTACATATAGCTATAAAAATCCCTCATTTGTCAGTTTAAGTCTGTCACCTTTTATTCTGCTCATGAAGACATGAAAATAAAACTGTGCTTGTATTTAGTAAAATATATAAAATTTCTAACAACCAATATTTAGACTCTTCCCAGATATAAGGCTAGTTCACCTAACCTCTCCTCATCTATATCTATTTTCTCTTTTGAAGGCCTAGTTTAACTAACCACCATATAATAGGGGACCCAATTCTGTACTTTTGAAAACTTGTGTATGTAGTTTCCATGGAATCAAGCATGTTCTGTGATTTCAGCAGTCTGATGAGAGTGGTTCCTCCTAACTTACTTTTCCAGATAAAAACTTCAAGTAGTTCTGAGTCTCCCTCTTTGTCACCCTGGTTCTGAATCCTTTATCATAATCCCTCTTAGGATCCCACAGCTCTTTACTTTGGCTTTTCATTATACGAGGTTCTTATCATGTGGCCTGTTTGCTAACATTTTCTAAGACTGATGTAGCAAGCATTATGCTCAAAGCTCACATATGCTATTTCTAATCTCTTCTACAACTCCCCGAGGGAGCGTCCATCTTGAGATGAGAGAAAGGAAGTTTAGAAATGATAAAGAACTTGCCCCAGCTGAGACTGAAGCCCATACTTGCCTACCTCCACAGGCCACATGTGTACCTGCATACTATGTATTCAGCGCTGGAGACTGGTCCCCTTGTTCTCACGACATTATCTGATGAGGACAATAATCATCACAAACCCTGGGCTGAGTGCCCTGAGAGTCACATGAAAAACAAACTAAACGGTAAGAAGCGACCCCAGGGCTGTTGGGTAAAGAGGGCAAAGGAAGAAACATTTAAACCAAGGCATTCCCAAGTCCAAAGGTGGGGACAGGAGGAGGATAAGAGCATTCTAGAAAGAATGAACAGCACAAAGACCCAGTACTTGGGCTTTTTGAGCTGGGCAAGCTGAAAGCTGAGTTCAGCCGCGGTGGAGACCGCATGTGCCAGGTGAGGCTGGAGTGGTGCTGCCAAATGCCCAGACACACCTCACTGCCACTGGCACCACTGGCCTCCTCCGCAAGGACCTGGGCTTCTCGGCCCAAGAGCCGTATGCCTCCACATGGGCACCCCTGCACATGGGCTGGAGCCAGAGGACAGCCCGAGGAGTAGGTCTCAACCAGTAAAAAGCAGAAACTGGTGGGTAGATATCACAGCTTCCTGGCCCTTTGGAGGGAGAGTGGAATATGTCTGCCTGTGTTTCCTACAGTCCCAAGCCGCACGCACTGTTACCTGCTCCTCAGCAGGGTTTGTGTTACATTCTTCCCCTTTCCCGTCTGACTCTGCCATCCCCTGCAGTACTTCCTAAGGTCACTTGCCAAGTGAGTTACTTGCACTGGGGAGTATAAATAATTCAATTACTTGAAGTCTCTGTACTGGGGACTTCCAGGGAAAGTTGATCAGCCACGGCACTTCTGGATCTTTGAGGATGAGAGCAATACACATGGTTGGGGCTAAAATCTTCCTGTAGTTGAAGCAAAGCAGTCAAACAAGTGTTCCCTAAACTCTACAGGGAATAAATGATCTGCTATTCATGCCAGACACTCAGTTCACCTGCTGAAAAGGGGAAAGAGCTGAATAGACCCCTTCTTCCTGTAATAGCTAAGAAAACCCTTACTAGTCCAGTGAAAATATACCAACCCTAAGAATTTTAGGTAAAGGCAAAACACTGAAATGTTTTGCTTTATAAAGTTAAATTTCAATGAACCAATCAAGCCTTTTCAATCAACATCTTTTCTAGCAATGTCAAGTGACTTACTCCAGTGCTATGAAGGTCACTATACAGTTTCAGCAACACTGCTGCTATACAATAAAAGGACACAGGCCTCGAGGACTCCACAGTACTCCTGATTCAACAGGAACCGGCTCATTGTTCATTGGGTTAGAGCTCCCAATAAAGATTCCGTTTCCTGTAAACTGTAATTGGCAATTCATTAAATACATTCCTGGGATATGAAAAAGCCAATTAGCTCACCTTAAAGGGAGATTCTTGCAGAGGCATGGCATATGGATTCCAAGTTTCAAAGCTGCTTCCCCTTACATTCCCTGATTTAACTTTGCCACAATGACTAATTACATATTCATTTGGAATAACCAGTAGTATTTAAACAGTATTAACATCTTTGGGGAAAAAAGTTCATCAGTCATTTACATATTATTATTAGTTCAAACAGAAATAACATCTAAAGCGAATTAGTCCACATTATTGGTGCAAAGTCACCAAACATCTGCACTGAGGAAAGGGAAGTTTTAATTGAACTCGATAGAGATGGAGAAAAAGATCTCTAATTTAGAGGCATGACGACATCTTGTGTAAGGGCCTACATCTTGCGTAAGGGCATCTTGGGCAGGCCTCAGGAGGGTTCTGCGGAGAATGAGGCCACTAGACACCTACAGGCCCGATGAAGGGAGAGACAGGAGAGCAACATAAACTCCACCTTCTTCCAGACTCTATTTAAGGTTATATCCCAACACGTATAGAAAGGAAACACTGCCCTACCTCCTGCTTTCCAGACCCTGAATTAAAGTCACCACTATCGGTACTAATGTGTGTGTTACGCTGCTTCAGTTGTGCCTGACTCTCTGCAACCCTATAGACTGCAGCCTACCAGGCTCCTCTGTCCGTGGGATTCTCTAGGCAAGAATATTGGAGTGGGCTGCCATTTCTCACTCCAGGGAGTACTCATGTTTAGATATGATTTTAAAAGACTTTTTTGAGGCCTAGTGTGGGAGCCATAGAACACATATGATTAAGACATGAAGTGGCTGAATTCTAAATAAAACTAACTTACAAATACATGCTCACAAAACATGATGGCTGCATACAGACTAACCAAGTTAACCAGTTTTCCTGTTATTTTTAGTTCAAGACTTTGTTCAAATATCATGTACTCCATGTGGCCTAACCTCACCAACCTATTTTGAAACTGCAATTCTTTCTCCCCTCCACCTAACACATTTGTAAATAAAAGTACATTTATTATGTTCACTGTCATCCCCATTGGAAAGTAAACTCAAAAATGCAGGAATATTTTTTGCTTTGTTCTCTGCAAGGAGATCCAAACAGTCCATTCTGAAGGAGATCAGCCCTGGGATTTCTTTGGAAGAAATGATGCTAAAGCTGAAGCTCCAGTACTTTGGCCACCTCATGAGAAGAGCTGACTCATTGGAAAAGATTCTAATGCTGGGAGGGATTGGGGGCAGGAGGAGAAGGGGACGACAGAGGATGAGACGGCTGGATGGCATCACTGACTCCTGAGTGAACTCCGGGAGATGGTGATGGACAGGGAGGCCTGGTGTGCTGCGATTCATGGGGTCGCAAATTGTCAGACACGACTGAGCGACTGAACTGAACTGAGAAACCTCAATTTTCTGGAGGCTTCCGCCTGAGTTGTTGCTTAGTCGCTAAGCTGAATTTGACTCTCTTGTGACCCCATGGACTGTAAGGCTCTTCAGCTTCCTCTGTCCACGGATTTCTGCTTGAGTGGGGACACTGACATACAGGCCTGAAGTGAGTGGGGAGAAAGTAGCTTTCCCGACGACTAAAAAAACACTAATAAAGCGGATAGCCAGCATTCTGTAATAACTGTAAATGGAAAGTAACCTTTAAAACCTGTATAAAAATTTTTAAAAGAGGCTGGAAAAAGAAAAAATATGAGAGCTGATATTTAGTCAGTATGGGCTTCGCTGGTGGCTCAGAGAGCAAAGAAGTCACCTGTCATGCAGGAGACCAAGGTTCTATCCCTGGGCCATCCCCTGGAGAAGGGGATGGCAACTCACTTCTGTATTCTTGCCTGGACAATCCCATGGACAGAAGGGCCTAGTGGGCTACAGTTTATGGGTCGCAAAGAGTCGGACAGAACTGGGTGACTAACACACAAACACACAGTCAGTACATGAGTCCTTCTCCTCAAGCCCAAGGCAATGGCTGGACTTTTCCCCCGTCCTCCTTTCATAAGTCATCCAGAGTGACTCAGAAAGCTGGTATGTTACTTTGAACTAGGCCAACATCTGTGGCTGTTGTATTCTTATGGGATAAAGCGATCCTAGATCCTTGTATAGTTTAATCCTTGTATAGTTAATAGCATTTCACAGGATGTTTACAAAGCAAACAGAAGGAGAAACAAGTCTGGAAATATGAACTTTTATACATCCATTCAACATTCATTCAACATTTACCATGTGTCAAACAAGATGAATATGACAGTTTGTCTCCTCTTTAGAAGCTCACTACTGGGACTTCCGGGGCAGTCCAATGGTTAAGAAAGTGAGTTTCCAACGCAAGGGGCAAGTGTCCAATTCCTGGTCAGGGAACTAAGATCTTACAAGCCTCACAGTGAGCCGCCCCGCTCCCCCTAAAAAGGAAATTCACTGTTTAGTTGTGGGCATCTGAGCTGCAAAAATTAACTGTAGTATCCTTTGACAAGAACATTAAAAGACATGAAAATACAGAGCTGGTATAAGGGAGGGTGTAAAGACCAAGGAGAAATACAATCTGACTTTTGTTCTCATACGTTACATTAAACCTAGCAGATAGGGTGTCTGAGAACTAATACCACTACTCAAAATATCACTATTGGAAGATCTGAGGGTTAGAGGGGTTAAAAAACTTGTTTGGGCGCTTTCAGCTAGGTATGGAAGAAAACTGTGATTCAAACTCAACTGTCTCATTTTATGTATTAATTTATTTTAATTTATTTTTTGGACAAGCCATATGGCTTGTGGGATCCTAGTTCCCTGCCCAGGGATTGGGCCCCCACCCTTGGCTGAAAACACAGAGTCCTAACCATTAGGTTGCCAGGGAATTCCCTCAACTGCCTGATTTTTAAAGCCTACAGTCTTGGCCTATAGCAAGAACTGGACTAAAACAAGGATTTAATAACACATTGGACTTGGCCTGCCGAGAATATACAGCTAAGTAAGTACAGTCTGCAGGGAGATACTGGAGGCAATATATCAGGGGATGGTGCCCCTGAGGTCACAATCAAAGGTGTGAAGATGGAAAGGTCAGTCACTATTGTGTAATGCCTCAGTAAAGTTATTAAAATAGACTTAAAATGTCCAGGATTCTATCAATTTAGGAGGTGCCTAATGACTGCTCTTCTTTTTTTTACTTAAAAATGGACATATCTTTGCTTTCTTTTTGCAAAAACTGTATAAAAAATTGTTAACATTTTTCCAATGCATATTTTGGAGAATCACTCTGCTAAACTATTATACATATTAACTCAATTAATTCCCAAAAGTAGTCTTTTGAAGTTGGCCCTAGTGTTGTACCGTAATACAGATGAGAAACTCAGGCTCTGCATTGAATTATCTGCCCCAGATCCGAGAGCAAAGCGTGGAGCCAAGATGATTAAAGATTGATTACACTTTTATGGAGAATAAGAGAATTTTAAATAAAGACATCTTTATTAAAAAATAGTAATAATAAACAAAAGTATTAGGCAGATCCGAAAACGCACCAGCAGTGTAATGCACCAAGAAAGAGGACGAAGAGGCTGAAGATCCAGGGAGACACAACTAACAAAGCATGAAGTGGGCGGGGCACGAAGGGCTGGAAGGATCAGGTTCCGAATGTGGGCTTTTCAGATATGGTAATCCTTCGTTTATTTCCCTTAAAGCTGAATGCAGAAAAACGCAACCAAGGGTGGCTTCGGGTCTTGAAAGGTACGGGGAAAGGCTGAAAGAGCATCAGTAGTCACGGGAAGCAGAGGGTGCCGCTTCGGAGCAAGCCCTGGTGAAAGTAAACCTGCTGAGGGCCACACTCACCGCGGGGACACCTGAGTGAAGCGCTCAGGGCTCCAAGGTCCAGCGCACACAGCGCCGGGGGCCCACACTCCCGCGGCCAGGCCGGGAGCGCTGGGTGCGCGCGCGTCCCGGCAGCTCCAAACCCGCCCCGACAGGAAGCCAGGCGCCCCGCGCGCGGCAGCCGCTCGGCGCGGCGGCAACCCTGCCCTCGTGGCAGTTCAGCGACACCCTTCCGGGAGCCCGCGCGCCACGAGCGCCGTCCGCTCGCAGACGCCCTCGCCCTCCGCGCCGGGCGGCCGGCACACGCGGCCTCCGGGGTGAGGGGCTCCCAGCGCAAGGGGCAGACGGGGCAGTGCCAGGGGCCCGAGGGGCGAGCGCGCGGGGCGCGGAGCTCGCCGAAGGGAAGCGGGAGACAGGACGTTACCTCCAACATGCCCTTCCGACTCGCGCCGGCCGTATCGATGAGCGTGTTGTCCAGGTCGAAGAAGACCGCCCGCACTCGGCTCAGCCCCATACCGCCGCCGCCAGCGCGACGCGAAAACTAGCCGCCGCCGCCGCCACAGCCGCCGCCACAGCCGCTGCCACCGCGCGCGCCTGCGCGAACCTGGCCCGCGGACGGGAAGGCGGGGGCGGAGCCGGCAGGCAGCCTGACCCTTCCGCACCGGCGCTCAGCTCCCGCGAGAGGTCTGCAGACCCGAACCCTCCGGAGCGCTGAGGTCCCGCGAGACCCCGGCATCGCGCTCTCTGAGGTGCGCGGAGGACTCCTCACCTTTCTTCGGCTCTCGTGAGTGGGGCGTGTGCGAGGTGGTCGGGGGCGCAGATCCCTCCTTTGTGCCTGTTTCTGCCTAACTCGGAGAACTATCAGAAACCTCAGAGATGCAGATGACACCACCCTTATGGCAGAAAGCTAAGAGGAACCGAAGAGCCTCTTGATGAAAGTGAAAGAGGAGAGTGAAAAAGTTGGATTAAAACTCAACATTCAGAAAACTTAAGATCATGGCATCCGGTTCCATCACCGCATGGCAAATTGACGGGGAAGCAATGGAAACAGTGAGAGACTTTATTTTCTTGGGCTTCAAAATCACTGCAGATGGTGACTGCAGCCATGAAATTAAAAGACGCTTACTTCTTGGAAGAAAAGTTATGACCAACCTGCTGCTAAGTCGCTTCGGTCGTGTCCGACTCTGTGCGAACCCATAGACGGCAGCCCAGCCAGGCCCTGCAGTCCCTGGGATTCTCCAGGCAAGAGCGCTGGAGTGGGTTGCCATTTCCTTCTCCAATACATGAAAGTGAAAGTGAAGTCACTCAGTCGTGTCCCACTCTTAGCGACCCCATGGACTGCAGTCTACCAGGCTCCTCCGTCCTTCTGATTTTCCAGCCTTCTCCATAACCAACCTAGACGGCATATTAAAAAGCAGAGACAGTGCTTTCCCAACAAAGGTCCATCTAGTCAAGGCTATGGTTTTTCCAGTAGTCATGTATGGATGTGAGACAATTGTAAACAATTGTAGATCTGATTGGAAAGGGTGATACTTATCTGATATCTAAGGTGACATATATTTTGTAGGGAAAATCCAAAATTTTTTCCCTCTCTGTGTGAAGAGCCCTAAAGTACAAACATGCACAGAGTTGAAGATCAAGAACTACTTGGATGAATGGAGGAGCATTTGACTTTTTTCTAGCTCACTTTATGAGAATGAGGATTTGGAAGTATTGATACCATAGAAACAGAACTCCCTAAGATGAGAACATGATGTGAGGCCATAATCTTATGCACTATGATATGTGATCTCTTATTCCAGTATGAAACAGGGATTCTAAAAAGGAGGCAAAAATTTGTCTTTTGGAGACAATGGAAATTAATCAGTGTGCAAAATGCAGCGTGCCATGCGGTTAAAACAATGGGAGTGTGATCCTAGGCAAATTAGGTAATAATCTACAGATTTCTAAATAGCATTATGGCTAAATAAAGCAATTCAAAAGAATAAGATAAACCTATATACAGTCACATGTTATAATCCTTTGATTTATTTGGTGAAAAATATAATCTGCATACAGATATTTTTTTTTTATTTTTTTTTTTTTTTTGCTCAGTCCTGTCTGACTCTTTGCCACCACATGGATATACAGTACAGGGAATTCTGCAGGCCAGAATACTGGAGTGGGTAGCCTTTCCCTTTGCTGGGGGATTTTCCCACCCAGGGCTCGAACCTGGGTTCAATACATACACAGATAGTACAATAATATTTATGAGAAAAGATACCCTTGCATATATCTGGACCTGCTTGCAAGTGCAAGGAAAACGGTTTGTAAGGATAAACTTCCACTTTTTAACACTTCCATTAAGAAGAGGAACGTGAAAAAGAAGAGAAACGTGATAGAAGGAAGTTTTAGGACTGCGCTTTGGGTTCTTCTACTCCCACTTTTTATTTTATGCATTTACTTTGAAACTTTTACAAAGAGAACGTTGTGTCTGTAAAGAATAACTAAATGAGGTGTACCAGGTTCACCAAACCCTTACCTGAGAACCATGCTTCTGGGTGATCCCCTCGAAGTTAAAATCTGCCACTTAGAACATGGGGAAAATCTGTGCCTTTTGTGTGCGTGTGTGTGTCTGTGAACAAGCCAGATTCTCCCAGTCACTTCTGAGTCATGTAAGCACTCATTTCATTCACCTTTAAGAAGTGCTTCTTGTACTAACTAAATCTTGAGAAGATGAGTGCCAGGGACAAATTTGGGCTAGTTAAAGCATGGCGTGTGGTCCTATCACTTTATGGCAAATAAATGGGGAAACAATGGAAACGAGAGACTTTATTTTCTTGGGCTCCAAAATCACTGCAGATGGTGACTGCAGCCATGAAACTAAAAGACACTTGCTCCTTGGAAGAAAAGCTATGACCAACCTAGAAAGCATATTAAAAAGCAGAGACATTACTTTGCCAACAAAGGTCTGTCCAGTCAAAGCTATGGTTCTTCCAGTAGTCATGTATGGGTGTGAGAGTTGGAGTGTAAAGAGAGCTGACCGCTGAAGAACTGATGCTTTTGAACTGTGGTGTTGGAGAAGACTCTTGAGAGTCCCTTGGACTACAAGGAGATCCAACCAGTCCATTTTAAAGGAAATCAGTCCTGAATATTCATTGGGAGGACTGATGCTGAGGCTGAAACTCCAATACTTGGGCCACTTGATGCAAAGAACTGACATTGGAAAAGACCCTGATGCTGGGAAAGATCGAAGGTGGGAGAAGTGGACAACAGAGGATGAGATGGTTGGAAGGCATTACTACTTCATGGACATGAGTTTGAGCAAGCTCAGGGAGTTGAAGGACAGGGAGGCCTGGGATGCTTCAGTCCATGGGGTCACAAAGAGTCAGACATGACTGAGCGACTGACTTGAACTGAACCGAGGCTACCATGTGACTGCCAAGGACTCTCTAGCATTCAGGTGCTAGCAGCCCAGGTTCAAACAGACTTGCTTGGAACTTCTCCAGGAAACCGTTGGGCGGGTGGAGAGTGGCGCTCTGTCCAGCAGCTCTTTTCTGATCTGTGCTGTTTGAGAACCTGGTCTTTATTCCTGGAAATGAGCCTTAATCCCTCAAGTTTGCACTGGAGGTTGAGCAGGAGGTGGGACAAGAGCTTGTGTCCAGTCCCAGGGACCCAGGTTGGAGTCTGGGCCTGACCTGGAGAGAGAGATCTGTCTCCCCGAAGGGCCTGGCCTAGAGCCTGAGCCGCCCTTGGCCTCAGGTCAAGACCAGGAACCGAGCTTGGCTGGGCAGCGGGGCAGAGCACAGAGCCCCCTCCCGAGTTGCAGCTGAGGCTCTACTACCTCCACCAGTATCATGGTCTGAGAACCAACTGGCTCAGCTGCCCCGCTGCCACACCAACTGCCTGGAGCCACCACTGTCTTGGGCTTTCAGTTAGGCTGGAAGGTGGGCTCGCACCCCTGGATCTTCCTGCTGCTGTCCATGGTGTTAATGACTGTTCTCAGCAATGGCCTGATTTACCTGCCCCATGATGAAGACGACCTCGAGGAGCAGTACAACCCTGTAGGGAGCCCTGCCAAGGCTGAGCAATGCTTTGTGCAGGAACATTTCTCTGCCAACAACTCTCTCATCTTCTCCATCTCCAGGAAGAGCACTGAGGTGAATTATGCCTCCATCCTCAGTTCAGTTCAGTTCAGTCACTCAGTCGTGTCCGACTCTTCGTGACCCCATGAATCACAGCACGCCAGGCCTCCTTGTCCATCACCAACTCCCGGAGTTCACTCAGACTCACGTTCATCGAGTCAGTGATGCCATCCAGCCATCTCATCGTCTGTCGTCCCCTTCTCCTCCTGCCCCCAATCCCTCCCAGCATCAGAGTCTTTTCCAATGAGTCAACTCTTCACATGAGGTGGCCAAAGTACTGGAGTTTCACCTTTAGCATCATTCCTTCCAAAGAAATCCCAGGGCTGATCTCCTTCAGAATGGACCGGTTGGGTCTCCTTGCAGTCCAAGGGACGCTCAAGAGTCTTCTCTAACACCACAGTTCAAAAGCATCAATTCTTCAGTGCTCAGCCTTCTTCACAGTCCAACTCTCACATCCATACATGACCACAGGAAAAACCATAGCCTTGACTAGACAGACCTTAGTCAGCAAAGTAATGTCTCTGCTTTTGAATATACTGTCTAGGTTGGTCATAACTTTTCTTCCAAGGACTAAGCCTCCATCCTAGTGGTCTCCAACACCGAGATACCACTGGAGCCGGAAATCTTAGAAGAAATTAGCAAGGTGGAAAGCGCATGGCAGGCTTTGACTGTGACACAGGACAACAGAACCCAGATCCCCTACAGCAAGGTGTGCACTAAGAACCAGGGCTGCTGTGTCCCCCCAACCCACTCTTGTTCACCTGGAAAAGGAACAGGGGCCTCAACTTGAAAACCTTCACCTTACGCATGTACAGCCTAGCTGGTCAGATCATCAACCTGGCCAACATCCTGGGAGGAACTGTCTTAGGCGAGAGTATGGGGCTGACCCAGGTACTCCTCCAGGCCAAAGCCCTGCGGCTGCAGCACTACCTGAAGACAGGTGAAGGAGAGGAAAATGCATGTAGCAAGGTGCGGATGATCCATTTCCTGATGAAGGTTGGCAGCCTTGAAAACAGTTTGGCCTTGAAGAATATCAAGGTACCTAGCAGCTGGGGTCAATAGGGAGGCCAGGAGAAGGTGGGAAGGATAAGAAGACATGTTCCAAGGACCACAGCAGCAGCACTCCCAGATTATCAGATGGAGTCCTTGACTGGAAGCTAGGTGTGCTCTGCTTTATTTGATCCTTAATCCAACTTTCTTAAAATAGCACACTGAAGAAAGCCACAGTAGATTCTAAAAAACAGTGGATATGTGTATACCTGATTCACACTGCTGTGCACACGAAACTAACACAACATTATACTACAATATATATTTTTTTAATAAAAAGAGATAGGACATTAAAAAAAAATGCCCCAAATCTTAAATCCTTGGTAACATTCTGGTTAAAAACACAAGTTGTACATTCTCAGGGGAGGTCTGCTCAGTACAGACGTTGATCTTCCGGTTTAGTTCGGTTTTCTGGTCAAATTACTCTGCAATTCTTACTTCCAGTTTAAGCTTTTGCTGTTTCTGGGAGCCCCCTAAACTTTGTTTGAAGTTCACTGGAATAAGAAAACAAAACTTTAAACTAAAGTTTCTTGATGTTTTTGAGAAAGAAAGATGAGCATTTAAAAAGTAAATTATAGCATTGTGCCAGGCACATATTATCTGTTCAGTAAATTTTGGGCTGGCAAACCTAACACTCTGAATAAAACTGGTGAAAAAGAGAAGACACCTTCTGGAAAAAGCCTTTTAATACTCAGCTCTTTCTGAAATGGTGTTTGTGCACTGAAAATAGTAGAAGATAACAATCTAATAGAAGTTTAGAAAAAGAAATAATGTCACAGTTATTAATGCTTTCACAGTTTTGTATAAGATTCAGATTTTGTATATTCAGGAGATTTAAACTTTAGATTTTTCAAAGAAACTTTGAAAAGCATGGCAGAGATTTGTGGGAAGAAGCAAATCTTCATTATCTTATTCTAAAATCATAATCCATATATTTTGATTTTTACTGAATTTTAATATTTAAATCAATAAGCTATAGTGTTTTAATATCATAGGTAACACACACAATATCAAAATTGAAAGCTCTTTACCTGAATATATTTTTGTGGCAGGTCCTCTACATGACTTTCCAGACAACTGGAATTTGACGCAAATTCTATGACAGTGGTTCCCTTGTTTCACTTGGCATACCTTCTAATCATATTATTTGTAATTCTATCATGGTACAGGTAAAACAATTTTATTAGTAAACTCTAAAAAATGTTTTATTGTGATAATAAATATAATGTGTAGATATGTCAGGGGACTATGTAATTTCCTCGGTTCTGTCTTTCCAGAGCAGAGATTTGAAACAGCGGACCAGTGTTATAGCTCTCTTACAGCTCAGAATTTTGCTCAGCAAGCAAAGGAAAGTACACCCTCAAGGTGTGAGAGCAGGCCGATCCCAAAAGGGAGGCATGGATCCATCTTGGTTTCCTCTGTATACATTTGTCTCTTGCCCCTGAGTCTGCCCTATGGAAACTAGGCTAGCCAAGGGGGGGCTGTTTGTTTCACCTGAGGTTCTTACTCCGGTCCTCAGATTTTCTTTTGTTCCACTTTCGCATGCTTTTTCCTTTCTTTGTCTTTTTAGCCACCACCATTTTGGACTCCTTTTTCCTATTTTTCTTATTCTAACTAACATCCCCACCTCAAGAGATAGGAGGCCCATTTCTTAAGGAATAGAGATGTCAAGCTTTCTCTGGCTACTTCTGGCTAAGTTGGGATGGCGAGGGGCACTGGGCCTCCCCCTCTTGCTAGTCTGAAGCCTCAGAGTCCTTATAGTGGTGTTCATCTAAGAGTAAGTGATATTTTCCATGGTTGGGTGTAATTTTATATACTTGTTGAACTGGCATTGCATGTTGAGACAAAATGGGTTAAACAATCAATAATACACGGAGCAATCATAGGCAGCATCAATATGGTGGTAACAGGGATTAGTAGGGGCATTAGCCAACTCCCAATTCCCCATCACCAGGAGAAGAGCCCGCAAAGAGAGATTCTAGCCACCCCGAGAACTCTGCAGCTCGTTCTTTGAGATCCTGTAGGATCTGAATGTTTTTCTTGAGGACTATGAGGCTTTAACTTAGCTGGGATATTTAGCCAGAAACAACATGTCTCATTCAAGATGGTCCAAGTCCCTCCTTGTTCAGGGATCAGGAGATCTATCTCCTGTCTATTTTGCACTACAACCCCTGCCAAGCAGTGTTGGCTCTTTAGATCTAGCCTGAGAAATCTTATCCCCAGGAACTTAATATTGGGGGTTATGATTAGAATGGCACTCATTTGTAGTCCTGAATAGGCATCTGAGATCTCCCACTCCTGTTTTGCCCCCTAGTTCCTTCATCCTACTGAGTCTTGCATGGTTCCATATATTCTTTTCCGCTGGTCAGGTACTCCTGTCCACTCTTAGCTGGTGTTCTGCATGCACTTCTGTGTCTGAAGATATATTGCTGATGTATT
Organism: Nanger dama; assembly: GCA_917880005.1. Taxonomy (NCBI): domain Eukaryota; kingdom Metazoa; phylum Chordata; class Mammalia; order Artiodactyla; family Bovidae; genus Nanger; species Nanger dama. The sequence goes on from CAKJTW010000052.1 coordinate 5,161,106, forward strand.
ATGGACAGAGATGTACTCCATGTCCACCTCTTCTCCGTCATCTTGTTCTCGCCTCTCTAGGGATATTTTAAATAACATTTTAAAATGGTATTTCCAAGCCAAGGAAACATGCCCTTGCTTTTAGTTTATTGACTATTCTTAATGGTGTGTTTTCATCAGATTGGGTTGGGCTAATCAGGAATTCTATAATTGGTCTTTGATTTGTCAGTGGTTGTTCAAACTAACTTTCAAAAAACTGTTAAGAATACTGGGATACAAATTAGACCATGAGCAGCTCCAAATACCATCATAAAAAACAATCTTAAAAATGTCCTGAAGATGTATGCTTTAGCTACAGACAGGACACACACCCCTATCATTGTTGAAAATGCTCTTTGTAACACAGGGTAGCCTAGCAGATACAATGTCTCAATGGTTTTTCAGTTTCTGAGGGCTCTGAACTTGAAACAAATGCATAGGAAATGTGAGCAGAAAAGTCAAAAGAAAACCTTATACAAATGACAAGATTAATCATGGCTATGGAATCAAGATTGACATTCCAGAAGGCCATAAAACCCATGAGGCCCATAATCACAGAAGTGATAGCAAAAGTTGCCCACAAAGAACACAGGGGATGAGGAATTAACAATAAGGAAACAATGAACATAGCTGTTGATGCAACAGTCACGTTTGAACAGTGTTTTCTAATATTGCAGAATACTGATCAAAATATATGAAAGCCTGGTTGTATACCATTAGGGGAACTTGACATTTCTTGGCCATGTCTCAGAACTGGTGTAATATCAGTTTCTTATTGGTTGAAGAAGACATACTCATGGTTTGAATGAAGGCCTGGGAACAAATGATTTCCTGTGATGATGTAATATTAATGTTATACACAAAAAGTGGAAATTCCATTTTAAAAGTGCATTTATTGCTCGGAAAAGCTGTCTTATCATTTATATCTTGAAGGACGTTTTCCATATATTTTATATATTCTCATAACCAAAAGTCTGTAAGATTTTTATCTTCATGCTCACTGTTTTCAAAATCTGCCAGACATTTTCCCAATTTTTGCCTAGTATTTTTCTCCCAATAGTCAAGAGTCTCAGTAACGATAACCATAACCCTGGGACCGTAAGTTGAAAAATATTCTTCTTCTACATTACAATATTGTGTGGTGTAGGAATCATCACTTGCCAAATTTCGGAGGTCTAAACCTTCCTGCAGTCAGAAACATCCATATATACTACTTATGATGTACATAGTATAGGAGCACTACAAAAGCTTGGACTCGGTGCTTGTGAGAAAAGGACTAAAATATTCTCTAAAGAATAGATTCAAAAAAAAAAAAAAGAATAGATTCACTGGATTCCATATGTAAAATAGATAGCCAACGGGAATTTGCTGTATGGCTCAGGAAACTCAAACAGGGGCTCTGAATCAACCTAGGGGGTGCGATGGGGAGGGAGATGGGAGGGAGTTTCAAAAGGGAGATGATATTTGTATACCTATGGCTGATTCATGTTGAGGTTTGATAGAAAACAACAAAATTATGTAAAGCAATTACCCTTCAATAAAAAGTCAGTTGAAAAAGAGTAGATTCATTAGATGGATATTAGCTTTATGTTTATATTGGAGAAAATTACCTGGGAGGCAAAAGGACTTTTTAATGAGGAACATTTTGGGTCAGGAGTTTCCTGCTTCTTCAGCCAGTGTAGACTACTTCTCTTTTACCATCCATGGCCATAAACGCTCCAAAACAGATGATGTTATGAAAATAAGAGCAGGGTTGTTCCTATATAAATGTAAAAGTATTGTACAGACCTGAAAGAGGTCAGAGTCTCTTTATTATTATGAAAGAGGTCACAATTCCTGTATAGGAGGCCAGGACATTGGTGATGGTGGTGATTGTAATGGATACTGCCACTTTTGAATAGACATTGGACATCTGTTCACTTATGCTATCCATGAGGCTGGTCTTCTGCCAGGCAGAAATCATGATAAACATGTCATCAGCTCCAACACTATTAGAGAAAGAAACAGAGTCTCTGCATATTTTAAACATCCACTTAAAAATTAACAAGATCAACTCAAACGGTTTTCTTTGCCTGTCTTTCAAGGTCTCACTGATCTTGCGGTGTGCTTGTGCGAATGAATGACATGTCCTGTGCAAAGCAAGCGATGAGCCCTGCACTGGGGTTTTGCGGTGCCTTATAATGACTGAAGGCAGACTCCAAATGGAAGCCTTGTCAGGGTTTATACACCGACCTCCCAATGCCAAGAGACGCCCAACATCCCTGTGAGGGGAAGGACCAGAAACGGGTGAAGCGTGTGGACCAGAGTTTCCTTTCTCTGTCACCTTTTCCTGGTCTCTTTGACCATTCCATAATTGCGTGGGGAATTAGAACTACTAACCTAACCTGTCGGATCATAGACTCTCAAAGGACTTGTGATCCATGCCGTTACTCTGTACTTACATTTACTTAGACCTCAGACTATATGGATGGAAGCGCCGAGCCTTGCTAGGAGCTGAAAGTTACAAGACCGCGTTTGGGAGCAAGGCGGAGCTCTAGTTCCAGGAATGTCTCTCAGGCTAGAGGTCATTCTCTTGGCTGGCTGCCTCAGGGTCCAGAGTCCTAAAAGTAAGTCTTTGTCATGGCTGTGCCTCTGGTCTATGTGTGTAGAAGCATTGCTACTGACCATGAGGTTTCTGAAGACACAGATCAGGAATTGCAGCATCTGGTCAACTTGGAAGTGCAGTGGGCTTCCTTTGGTAGTGCTAGCTCTTAGCAGACCAGGGAAAGCTCTCCAATGGCTTGTGTCTCAACTCCCTAGATATTCCTTCTGTGGAATCTGTGGGAATGAACAGGAAGGACTGGCCCTAGTAACTTGAGGACAGAAATCACTTTTTCCTCGCTGGCTGACCCTCCAGTCCCTCTTTTGCTATCACCTATACTGGTGTGGCGACACTCAGAAGAGACGTCTTGGATTTCCTGCTCATCTCTTTATAAGTCAAAGCTTCTATTGTGGTCAAGACTGTATTCAGGAATGTGCACACGCACATGGAACATGGATGCTTCCCCTTGAGGACGAGCTTGGGAAACACTCCAGAAAAGCTATTCTCCTCCACCCTAGGTGGCAACCAGAGGAGGAGCGAAAATCAGACAGAGGTCTTCATGGTGAGGAACTGGACATCAGTCTGGGATGCCATCAGGTCTATCCCTGGTGCATCTCCATCCCACCTTGGTGGTGGAACCCGGAGGGACGGATAAGTCACCTTTGTCAGTAAGGGACAGACTAAGTCCAACCAGGGAAGGAAAGCTTCGGTGGAACATCTGTCTACACCCCCGTCTAGAGCAGGGAGGGACACCTCCAGTGGGAAGAAGCCACGGCTGTGGATGCTGCTTTTCTCTCTCTTACAGATGAGAGCTTCCCTGGTGGCTCAGAGGGTAAAGCGTCTGCCTGCAATGTGGGACCCTCGAGTTCGATCCCCGGGTTCGGAAGATCCCCTGGAGAGGGAAATAGCAACCGACTCCAGTATTCTTGCCTAGAGAATTCCATGGATGGAGGAGCCTGGTAGGCTACAGTCCACGGGGGTCGCAAAGAGTCAGACACGACTGAGCGACTTCACTTTCACAGATGGGAGCTAGCAAATCCAGAACCATCTCTTTAAAATGTATTTTTTAAAACGGGGACAAGTTTGATTCCCAGAGTTTAAAAAAGACATGCCTGATCTTTGTCTTTGATACCAAATGGCCATGGTATCCTTTGGAAGATGGAGAACACTGGTGGGCTGAAGGGTCTCAATTATAGTACTGTTTCACAATTAGATCAGTTCTGGAGAAAACAAGAGAAATGGATAGAGGTGCCATATGTGTTCCTCTTTATCTCTCTGCAAGACATGCCAGACTTATGTCCTAAGGGTGCAGATTTGGGTGTGAAGCCTTCAGCTGCCTCCTCTTTGCTTACTTTGCCCCTGTATCTGGGGCTCCCAACTAAACAGGGTGAGTCAAGGCACCCTTCCAGAAGGGGTTGCCTCAGTCTCAGTAGAAACTCAATCAGTCCTAATTCATAGAAGCCTTTACAGGACTAACTTTATGATCTTACTTGGAAAGATGTAACGTATGTCTTGGGACAGATGCTGACTCCTGACTCGAGAACTCGAGTTTTGGGAGAAGCTACTACATTTGGAGATGAATGGCTTGAGGATGAGACAAGGGGAAAGAGGGAGCACAAAATAGCCCTCCTCCTTCCTGGGAGCCAAGCAGTTCCCATGAAGAGCCAGACTGTGACTATAGCATGCCTAAACGAAGGTGGGATCAGAACTACTTTGCCAAGTGTATTCTTGAAGGATTCAAGCCAGTGCACACTAAGATTTTAAACTATGCTGAGTTGGCTGACACAGAACAGGGAGAGAAGAAAGCTCCTGATAAATTCCTAGATAGACTACAAGAAGCTCTCCACAAGTTTACTGACTTTGATCCCAAAAGTACAGAGGAGGGAATAATCTGAAAAGTAGATTCCTCACTCAGTCAACTCCAGATATCTGCCATAAGTTATGAAAACAGGCATTTGGACCATATCAGTCTTTAAAAACGGTTACAGCTGGCTCAGATAGTATATCATGGTAAAGAATACAAGGAGTAAAGTAGGAGGGGAAAAAAAAAACCTGACAAAAGAACGGAGCCCCAACAATGGCTATAAGATCAACTCTGAAACAGAAAGGAAAAGTGCCCAGAGTAACCCAAGTGAAAAGGGGTGGACTTGTTATTATGGTGGAAAGGAGAGGCATCTCAAGCTGGATTGCCCTCAGGCATCTAAGCTGCACCCGGCTCCATGTCTGGTCTATAAAATGACCACACCTAAGGGGAGGCTGCCCTCTGAGACATAGGCCCCAGTGGCTGGACTCTGAAGGCAATCGGGACTGAAAGCGCCTGGTGGTCCCCACACAAGCTCCCATTCTAATTGCACCTGTGGAATCCTGGGGATTAATAACTGTGGGGGCCAATTGATCGATTTTCTTTTGGACACTGGGGCAAATTTCTCTGTGCTCACCGAAGCCCCTGGTCTGCTTTCCTCCTGATCCACTACTGTAATGGGACTGTCAGGACGAGCCAAACGCTATTATTTCAGTCATCTTTTAAGCTGCAACTGGGGCTCCGTGCTGTTTTCTCAGGAGGTTCTGATCAAGCTGGAGCCATATACTGAACATGGTCCAGCCTCTGTTTTCATGAATATGGAGCCTGCTCTTTTAAGTGAACAAAATGTAAATCCTAGAGTGTGGGCTGATGGAAAAACTGTGGGTTGAGCACAAAATACTCTTCCTGTTGTTACCAAGCTCAAAACCCTCACCTATTTTCACATCAAAAGCACTATCCACTAAAGCCTGAGGTTAAGGAATGGGCGAAACCTTACTGTACTGACTTCTCATGATGTAAGGGGGATCTTAAACTCTAAAGTTCAGAGCAACAATGTTCCATCTTAAAGCTACTGTAACTCAAGGGTGTCAGAAGTTCTAGAAATAGAATGTTACTTGCACTGTTCCTGGAGACCCCAATCTTCAGGAAAGGTTGAAAAGGCTAACACCATTATTAAAGGACATCCATGTAACCTAACTCAGGAAACACAAGACAGTTGGTTTAAAGTTTTACCCATGACTTTAACGAGGACTTGAACTGCCCCTAAGAAGAGGAGACTGTCTCTATGAGACTGTTTTCATGCACAGAGCTTGTTATAGATCCTGAAACCTTAGAATTAACTATGTGACTCAGCTTTCAGCTTTTCAACCTTCTCATCAGGGAAAGGCTTTGCATCATGGGTTTCTCCACTTCAAGGAAAGGACTTTCTTCAGCTCTGCAAATACCTACACTGACAACAATCGTATATGATGTCTCGTCTTGATCTGATGACATCTAACAACCCTAAATGGACTGATGTAACTATGGACATATGACTTTTAATTTTGATTATGTTTTAACTTGGTTTAATGGGTATTTTGCCTCACATCTGTAACTGTAAAATGGGGTTTGTTTCTAAACATCTGAAAGATTCTAAGTTACAAATGGTTGTCCAGGCTCCTACGAGTGCCACAGCCTCCTCCAACTACTACTCGGGGCCCCTGGATCAGAGACCCTCAGTATGACGGTTAGGAGAATATAGTGCCTCAACAACGTAGGGACAGGGCCCCTCAGCAGCAGGAAGTAGTTACGAAATGAAAACAATGGCCCTTTCCCTTGGCAACACGATCCTCCTAAAAGCAAAGGGGGAATGAGACAGTCAATTCCTAGGTAGGTTGATAAGAAGACCAGGGTCCCCGAGGAGGAGAAAGGGGTCCAGAGCCCTTGAGAAGGAGAAAGGGGTCTGAGGCTCCCAAGGAGAAAAGGAGAAACGGTCTTTTCTACATTGCTTTGTTTTAGTGAATATAACAATGCATCTTGCTCGAGGACATATCTCTCCTTAACAAGAACCTTCTGACTGATCCTGCCATCTTAAAATGGATATTATGGAAGTGGGTCTGGTAAGATCTTTCTATTGTTCATTCTAATCTTGTTCATGTAAGATACATGTTGTGGGAGTGGGTATGAAAAAAATATATAATGCCTTGAAAAGACTAGCTAGGGAGCACTCTGCCTCCCCCTTCTGATGTCTATGTCAGAAGCTTTCTCTGTCCCTTTTTATGCTTTAATAAAACTCTGCTACACAGGAGCTCTTGAGTGATCAAGCCTGGTCCCTGGTGGAGAAAAACCTAAATAGTCTTCTTTGGAGATCACAAATCCGACATCATTCACCGTATGCTATCATACAATTAGCCTGTTTTTGTTTTTCTTATTCTAAATCACACTGAAATTAACATCCTCCTTCTATTTTGTGAGCACCTGTCCAATAATTAGGACGGATTCCCAGAAGTGGAGTTGGCAGGTCAGATTCCATTTTAAATTTTTAAGTCTTTTGATTTGTTGCAAAGTTATATTTTAAACGTGTACCAATTTACAAATTTCCTCAGCAGAATGTGTGTTTATTTGCATATAACCTTTCCCAAACCTTCAGTCTTGCTGTAATATTCATTAATCTGATAAAAAGACAAAGTGTCTCACTTTTGGTTTAACTTGCATCCCTTGATTAATGGAAAGGTCAAATATTTCTTATATTTTCAATGATTAGTGTTTTGTATTCTGTGTGTGTGTGTGTGTGTGTGTGTGTGTGTGTGTGAACTGCCTGTTCATGTCACTGGTCTGTGTTTTTCCATTTGGGGTACTAGATTTTTCCAACTCTTAAAGGCACATAAGACAAAGGATGAGATGGTTGGATGCCATCACCGACTCAATGGACATGAGTTTGGGTAAATTCCAGGAGTGGGTGATGACAGGGAGGCCTGGCGTGCTGCAGTCCATGGGGTTGCAAAGAGTTGGACACGACTGAGCAACTGAACTGAACTGAACTGAAAAACACATAATTCTATTTGATTTTCTTTTTCTCCTGAATCCTCATTTTGGATCTGTAGAGTCGCCGATATATAACTATTTTGCCTAATCTAACACAATACCCTTCCTTTACCCACCTCACACCCCCACATACACAGTGTGCAGCTTCATGCTTTGTTGTACTCACCTAGAATAAGAAATGGTGAATTTGCGATGATGATCACAAATGGCACCCCAGTGTACAACATCAGGCCAAAGCCACTCACCACTGCCAAGGCAACGGAAATGACTCCACAGGCTGCGACCCACGTTTTGTTCCGTACACAGACACACCTGTACATTTGGAGGGGAAAGGTCATGGAACTTGCAGGGGTAGCTTCCATACTGAAATTCCAGCAATCCATAACATTCTTTACTTGGACACCTCTTCAGAGCCCTCTTGTGCAATATTTCCCATACCTGTCTGCTGGAGAACTTGAATTTTCAGGCACTAACCCAGACCAACTGAACAGAAGATGGGGAGGGGGGAGGTGCAGACAGAAAAGTTGGGAATCTGTGCTGTTACCAAACTATACTGGTTGATTCTTACTCAGCGAGCCAAGCATAAATCCACCGACAGGACTTTCAAAACCACAAAGATCTACTAAAGCACTGCAAATAGCTAATTCCACTCTGATCTTCAAAGGAGCGTGAATGGAAGTAAGCAGTATGAAAGTGCCCAGGTCTAGGTATCTTCTCATCCACTTATGAGTCCAGTTAGCCATAAAGACAATCTTAAATATCTCCTTTATGTCAAAGCTGGTTTAATATATACTGTGGCTAACCAAAAGAATGAAAGCCTTCTTCTAAAAGATTCTTGTGGTTCTCCCCTGCTAGAGATGCGTGTTCTAGAAAAGAGGCTGTGTGTGTGTGTGTGTGTGTGCTCAGTCGATTCAGTCATGTCCGACCGTTTGTGACCCTATGGACTCTAGCCCACTGTCCATGGGAGTCTCCAGGCACAATTAGTGGAGTAGGTTGCCATGCCCTCCCTCTAGGGGATATTCCCCACCCAGGGATCAAACCTGCATCTCCTGTGTCTCCTGCATTGCAGGCAGATTCTTTGCCACTGAACCACCAGGGAAGCCCAAGAAAGGTGGCTACTAATTACGAAAAAAAAAAAAAAGGTAACATGTACCCCACTTTGAATAACATCTTAAGCCTGTTCCTTGGTTGGACCATCAAAAATGGGAATATATACACAGCATTTTTAAAAGACTGGATTTAATACTTTAACTCTCCAACAATCACTACTTTCCATCTTAAAATACTGATGACAATCTCTAGGTTTTGGGTTTTTTTCCTACTAAAATCAGACAACTTTTATTTGCAAGGCCACACTGCTATCAACCAGTCAGTTTGGTTGGATTGTTAAGAAATAGTTTTTATTTTTGTTTCTTTGTTTTTTTAAATATGAATTTATTTATTTTAATTGGAGGCTAATTACCTTACAATATTGTATTGGTTTTGCCATACATCTGTTTCTGTTTTACTTCATTTTTAACTTCTTCAAAAGAAATGACTGATAACTGCCTCTAGAAACTTTTAGTAGTAGAGAGGAACTAAGTTGGTTTGAAGACTAGCAAAGTCAACTATGGAAGTGGAGCTACTGATTCCCAAAGGGCAAGAATATAACTAAGACCGTGTTCATGCAAGGCCACATTAAGATAACTAAATTTTCCTCTTATTAAAACAGCTGTGTGTGTCTGTATTTCACTTTTTCTCAAATTAATGGTGTTATCAGTTAAACTCAGGGCCCCAGATCAACATATAAACACACATACACACACACTCACAAAATATTTTGTTTTGATTACAGAAAAAAATTTTGATTACAACCAATACTTTCTTAAAGCAACAACATTGGTTTACAGGAGTTTAAGATAAAAGTACCACAGATGAACCTTGAAATCAGAAAGATTAACAAGACAAAAGCTACATACGACCTATTTAGCTCTATTCCCTCTTTCAGGTTTCTGGATTGTTGGTATAAATTTTTCAGAGGATGGGGGAGTGAAGTATATTATTGGCTAGAGTGATTATTTGACTTTGACTAGTTGCTGTGTTGACTCTCTAAATGACCTTAAATGACATTTTTAATGTTCAATAGGCAATGGAAGGGAAGACGTGTATGTAGAACACTAGTGTAAATACTTGCAGATTCTCTAGGGCCCAAGAAGGACTTTGGTTAAGTAGTTTCTCAGAATGACTTAGGAGGGTCTTAGAACTTTAGATTCCTGCAATCTTGGACCATAGCTCTGCAGACTCTGATCCACAGTTTGTAGAGAAGTTGCAGAATCCATGTGTCTAAAAATTTCTACATGTGATTCCACTGCTCAGGCTGACTTGGGCATCACTGGCAGCAAAATGATCAATCAAAACAGCAAACAGAAACTACACATTGAAGAAAGCATGAATCAGGAGTTCCCTGGTGGTCCAGTGGTTAGGACTCCTTGGTGCTTCACTGCTGGGGCTTGGGTTTGCCCCAAAAAAGGCATCAATGGATGAAATGAAGGATAATAAGCCATAATATATACATAATATAGACACCCAAATGATAGAAGTAAGTGCTTCCTTGTCACCAATTATTTTAAATCTAAACAGATTAAACTTCCCAAACAAAAGGCAGATATTGTCAGAATGGATAAAACAACATGATTCAACTATATGATATTTACAAGAGATTCCCTCTAGATCCAAAGACTTAAATAGATTGAAAGATAAGAGCAATGAAATAGATACTCCCTATGAATAACTAAAAGAGCCTAGGAGTGCCTATACTGATAACAGACAGCATAGACTATTTCCAAAAACTGAAAGGAAGGAAACACTTCCTAACTCTTTCAATGAGGCCATGTTACACTGGTATCAATGCCAGACTAAGATATCCCATGATATCACAGATAATACTTATAAATATAGAAACAAACATCCTCAACAAAATTTGAGCAAACACAATTCATAAGCATATTAAAAGGAGTATACATCATGACCATGTGGGATTTACCCCAGGAATGAAAGATTGGTTCAACATGAGAGTATCAATCAATGTAAACAGCACACTTTCAGAACAAAGGATAAAAAACCATATGAATCTCTCAAAAGGTAAGAAAAGGCATTTGACAAAACTCAATGTCTTTTCATGATAAAAACTCTCAAAAACAGGAATGGAAGGAAAGTTCCTCAAAATTATAAAGGCAATTATGAAAACTGCACAGCTAACATTATACTCAGTGGTGAGAAAAAGAAATCTTTCCCTCTAAGATCAGGAACAAGATAAGGATGCCCACTTTCATCAGTGATATTCAAAGATGAACTAGAAGTGCTAATCAGAGTAATTAGATAGGACATTGAAATTAAAGAAATTAAAGCTGGAAATGAAGAATTTTAACTATATCTTTTTACAGATTATATAATCATATGTATGAAAACTCCAGTGAATTCAAAGGAAGCCACTAAAGTTAGTAAACAATTCAGTAAAGCTGCAAGATACAAGATCAACACACAGGATTCAGCTGTTTCTATCCATGTGCAATGAACACCCCCAAAGAGAAATGAAGAAAGTGATTTCATTTAGAGTTTAAAATAATGAAGTACTTAGGAATACATTTAACCAAAGAAGTGAAATACTGGTACATGGAAAACTACAAAACATTGGTGAAAGAAACTAAAGAAGACCTAAATTAATGGAAAGACTTTTACAGTCCATGAGGAGGAAGACTTAATATTGTCAAAAATGACAATCTCGCCTAAGGTGATCTACACATTAATCACAATCTCTATCAACAGCTATCAACAGCTTTTTTTTTTTCAGAAATGTATAGGTCAATATTCAAATTTGTATGGAATTAAAGGAGCCCTGGATATCCCAGAATAACCTTAAAAAGAAAAAGAAATGGACAACTGAGATTTCCAGATTTCAAAACATGTAACAAAGCTACAGTATTTAAAACAGAGTGGTACTAGTATATGGACAGACATATAGACCAATAGAGTAGAACTGAGCCTCCAGAAATAAATCCATATATCTACAGCCCATTGGTTTTTGACAAGGATGCCAAATCCAATCAACTGGGAAAGAGCAGTCTCTTCAACAAATGGCACTGGATGACTGGATTTCCACATGTACAAGAATGAAGTTGGACCCCTACTTCACATCATATGCAACTATGATTAAAAATTGCAACCACCTAAATATTGCAGCTAAAACCATAAAATTCTTGAAGGAAACAAAGTAAATGCACATGACCTTACTTGTTGATGGAAGCTTACATTTAACACCAAAAACACATGTAAAAAATAAATAAAGAAGTTGAATTTTGGTATGCGAGTCTCTTTCAATTCTAGTTTCCTTGGTGTGTATGCCCTGCAGTGGGACTGCTGGGTCATAAGGCAATTCTATTTCCAGTTTATTAAGGAATCTCTACGCTATTCTCCATAGTGGCTGTACTAGTTTGCATTCCCACCAACAATGTAAGAGGGTTCCCTTTTCTCCATGCCCTCTCCAGCATTTATTGCTTGTAGACTTTTGGATCACAGCCATTCTGACTGGTATGAAATGGTACCTCATTGTGGTCTTGATTTGCATTTCTCTGATAATGAGTAATGTTGAGCATCTTTTCATGTGTTTGTTAGCCATCTGTATGTCTTCTTTGGAGAAATGTCTATTTAGTTCTTTGGCCCATTTTTTGATTGGGTCATTTAAATTCTGGAATTGAGCTGCATGAGTTGCTTGTATATTTTTGAGATTCGTTGTTTGTCAGTTGCTTCATTTGCTATTATTTTCTCCCATTCTGAAGGCTGTCTTTTCACCTTACTTATAGTTTCCTTTGTTGTGCAGAAGCTTTTAAGTTTAATTAGGTCCCATTTATTTATTTTTATAATAGCTAGGACATGGAAGCAACCTAGATGTCCATCAGCAGATGAATGGATAAGAAAGCTGTGGTACATATACACAATGGAATTACTCAGCCATTAAAAAGAATACATTTGAATCAGTTCTAATGAGGTGGATGAAACTGGAGCCTATTATACAGAGTGAAGAAAGCCAGAAAGAAAAACACCAATACAGTATATTAACGCATATATATGGAATTTAGAAAGATGGTAACAATAACCCTGTATGCGAGACAGCAAAAGAGATGCAGATGTACAGAACAGACTTTTTGACTCTGTGGGAGAGGGAGAGGTGGGATGATTTGGGAGAATGGCATTGAAACATGTGTAATATCATATAAGAAATGAATTGCCAGTCTAGGTTTGATGCAGGATACAGGATGCTCGGGGCTGGTACACTGGGATAACCCAGAGGGATGGTATGGGGAAGGAGGTGAGAGGGGGTTCAGGATGGGGAACTTATGTACACTTGTGGCGGATTCATATTGATGTATGGCAAAACCAATACAGTATTGTAAAGTAAAAAAAAAAAAAAAAGAAAACACACACACACACATACACACAAGAAGTTGAATTTCATCTTAATTAAAAATCTTTGTACATTAAAGGGCATTATGAAGAAAGTAAAGAGATAATCTACAGGGTAGAGAAAATATTTGCAAATTATATAACTTGATAAGGATTTAGACATCTACTCATAAACAACAGAATTCAACAAGTTCAGTTCAGTTCAGTCGCTCAGTCGTGTCCAACTCTTTGTGACCTCATGAATCAGGGACAAACAATTTCACTAAAAATGAACAAAGGTGGGAATTCTCTGGTAGTCCAGTGGTCAGAACTCTGAACTTTCACTGCCAAGAGCCTGGGCCCAAGTTCAACCCTTGGTTGGGGAAATAAGATTCTACAAGCCTGGGGCACAGCCAAAAAGAAGGCAAAGGACTTGAATAGTTCTCCTTAGAGGATACGCGTATAACCTCAGTCACTCAGCTGTCTGATTCCTTGTGACCCATAGCCACCAAGCTCTTCTGTTCATGAAAATTTTCAGGCAGGAATACTGAAGCGGGTTACCATTTCCTTCTCCAGTGCATCTTTCCAACACATGGATCGAAACCAAGCCACTTGCATCTGCTGCACTGGAAAGCAGATTCTCTACCTCTGTACCACCTGAGGAGCTCCAGAGAAGATATACAAATAACCAATAGACACATTAAAAAGATAGTCATGGTTAGAATGTGGAGAAATTGGAAAACTTACACATTGCTGGTGGGATACAATATGGTGTAGCCTCTGTGAAAAATAGTTTGGTGCTTCTTCAAAAAGCTAACCAGTGAATTATCATACAACCCACTAATTCCACTCCTAGGTATATACTGCAAAGAACTGAAAACAGGGCTTAAACAGAGATTTGGACACTACGCTTCAGGGCAGCATTATTCACTCTAGCCGACATGTAGCGTGAGAAAGCCTTCCTCAGCGGCCAATGCAAAGAAATAGAAGAAAACAACAGAATGGGAAAGACTGGAGATCTCGTCAGGAAAGTTAGAGATACCAAGGGAACACTTCATGCAAAGATGGGCCAATTAAGGACAGAAATGGTATGGACCTAACAGAAAGCAGAAGATATTGAAAAGAGGTGGCAAGAACACAAAAGAACTATACAGAAAAGATCTTCATGACCCAGATCATCATGATGGTGTGATCACCCACCTAGAGGCAGACATCCTGGAGTGCAAAGTCAGGTGGGCCTTAAGAAGCACCACTACGAACAAAGCTAGTGGAGGTAATGGGATTCCAGTGGAGCTCTTTCAAATCCTGAAAGATGATGCTGTGAAGGTGCTGCACTCAATATGCCAGCAAATTTGGAAAACTCAGCAGTGGCCACAGGACTGGAAAAGGTCAGATTTCATTTCAATCCCAATGAAAGGCAATGCCAAAGAATGTTCAAACTCCTGAACAATTGCATTCAGCTCACATGCTAGCAAAGTAATGCTCAAAATTCTCCAAGTGAGGCTTCAACCGTACCTGAACTGAGAACTTGCAGATATTCAAGTTGGATGGAAAAAGGCAGAGGAACCAGAGTACAAATTTCTAACATCTGTAGGATCATTAAAAAAAGCAAGAGAATTCCAGAAAAACATCTATTTCTGCTTCATTGACTATGTCAAAGCCTCTGACTGCATGGATCAAACTGTGGAAAATTCTTAAAGAGATGGGAATACCAGACCACCTTACCTGCCTCCTCAGAAACCTGTATGCAGCTCAAGAAGCAACAGTTAGAACTGGACATGGGGAGGCAAGGTGAAGGCCCACTGGTGAGGAGCACTGGCTGAGATGCAGGCAGCCGCAGCCGCATGGCCTGGCGAGGAGACCTCAGGGGCCTCAGCCTCCCAGGGCCGGCCCGCCTGTGTTCCCGCTTCCGACCCCGAACCCGAGGAGGCGCCCGGCTTAAGCCAGCTGCCCATCGAAATGCTCCTGGAAGTGCTGAGCTACCTGCCCACAAGCGTGCTGCTCGGGCAATGCCGCCACGTGTGCCGGTACTGGCGCTACCTGGTGAACACCCGGGCCGTGTGGCTGAGCATCTTACCCTCCAGCCATGCTAAGCTGTGGCCCGTCTTCCGAACCTGCCTCCCCAGAGACGACGACGACCCCAGGCCCTGCCTCCTGGGCCGCTTCTGCGAGCGCAGACCCTCAGGACGCAGTCTCTACCCGATCCCTCATGGCATAGACGCCTTCCTGCCTTGGAGGGAGTCAACTGTAGAAGCTGGAGAAAGGAGGAGAGCTGGGAGGACGACCGCAGGCTGGCTCCCAAGGACTCCTTCCAGTCTTTCTATAGGTGGTGTTACAAGAAGGTGTTGGACCTGGAGGAGGAGGGTCTGTGGCCAGAACTCCTGGATAGTGGAAAGACTGAGATTTGTGTCTCTGCCTGGTGGGCAGACCAAGAAGCCTCGATCTGTGTGAATGAGCTAATTGTCCAACTTCTAGATGCGAAGCAGGCCAAGCTACCTCATTTCTCTCCTAGGCCAATCCACCAAGGTACAACCAGTATCCCTTTTAAGACCTGTTCTGCAACCTCAAGAAGGGCGTCCGCTTTGTGTCTCTGGAACACTGGATTTGGGACATGGGGTTCCTGCCTGAGAACTATGGAATCATCGTGCCCAAGGCCAGTGTGATTGTACGGGTCCGTCAACTCTAGTAGAGGATTGTCCTTGTTAAACAACTTGACCGTCCCTTCCAGCACCATTGGCTGGGCCACCTCAATAATCAAGGGCTCGTAGTTCCTGGCATCCTGGGATCTCCTGGGTCCAATCAAGGGTTCTACTGAGCCCTGTCTGTAACTTCTACGAGAAGCTATGAAAAGAACATTTTTCCATCAGGTCTACTGGCTGCTGCTGCTCTCCTGCAGCCCCTGTTCTACAGAGTGGAGACACACGGGTAAACACAGGGCAATAGTGAGAGGGCTCCTCACCCTCCCCCACATGCCAGGCCCCTCTGGTTCTGTACCCTCTGCCCTTCTGTTCCTGCTGCAGAGGCTTCGTTGGTCACTTCCAAGAAGCCCTCTCCTCACCTCTCTGAACTAGAAGCTCAATCCCTGCGGCGGAGTAATTCCAGCCACTAAACTCTGATTTCAAACATGGGACCAAGAGCTGAAAGTAAAACTAGCTCAAAAAATGTTTGGAGGCAGAGGGTTCTGCCCACCCTGTGAGCAATGAATTGGCCCCCTATATACAACTGCTCTGAGTTGTATGGTGTATACAACTATTTTGTTACTTTGAAATTCTTTTTAAATGTGCAGAGAGGAATGTATCTGTCGATCATAGGTAATAAAATTTTTCCAAAGCTGAATAGAAATACAGTGTTAACAGCTGACTCCTCAGTTCAGAGTAAGGCATTGTTTCAGTTGAGAGAAAATTGTACAGAAGAAAACCACTGTAGAAGGCATTCTCCAGCCAAGAGAATGGAAGAGTCAGAACCCGATTTCCCAAGCTCTAAGGAAATCATGGGATTAGAGATGATCAGCCAGGGTTAGAAGTTTAGGCAGGTGGTGGACGTGGGCACAGTGTCACAGTGACACCACATTTGAGCATTCTGGTCATGCGGATAAGAGAACCTTGCAACGGCAGGATCCAGCTGTCCCCACCCCAGTCCAGGGGTCATGGCTGCACCCTCCCTGCTGCAGGATCCCTAAGGAGCTCCAGGTCTCCGGATGGAAAGCAGATGAAGCCGCTGCTGCCTTTGATGTGTCCACCCTGAAGTGTCCCCCCACCTGCAGTAGAAGATGGGACATACCCCGAGGGAGAGGGTGTTACGTCACTTTCATCCAAAGGGAAGTGTGACAGGTTGAAACTGGCCTGAGAGTCATGACCACATGTGGTGTGTAGTTCTGGAGCAGATATACTGGTTTGGACAGTGAAGCTCTGGAGGATATTTTTGGGTCAGCCGGAGGACTTTCGATAGAAGGAATATGAAACAAGCATTTACAGGAAGGGAAAGGTAGACACCACTGCCTGAAAAAAGAACCATATAATTTAATTTTTATGTATATATACTGCAGTCTGGCATGCTGGGTCACAAAGTCCATTGGGTCACAAAGAGTTGGACATGACTTAGGGACTGAACAACAATATATACTTCTGTCTACATTGTGCATATATGCATTTATACACAGGTGTTTGTATATATATATAAGCTGCTAAGTCACTTCAGTCGTGTCCAACTCTGTGTGATCCCATAGACGGCAGCCCACCAGGTTCCCCCGTCCCTGGGATTCTCCAGGCAAGAACACTGGAGTGGGTTGTCATTTCCTTCTCCAATGCATGAAAGCGAAAAGTGAAAGGGAAGTCGCTCAGTCGTGTCTGACCCTTAGCAACCCCATGGACTGCAGCCCACCAGGCTCCTCCATCCATGGGATTTTCCGGGCAAGAGTACTGGAGTGGAGTGCCATCGCCTTCTCCAACATATGTATATATGTCACATTAAAATAGAATACGTATATATCCTTGTATTTGTACTCTTGATTGCCTTCTGGATATATACAGAAGAACTAAAGCATTGCAGGGTTATTGCAGTGGTGATAAGTGCATAGTTGTGATTTTTGTAGTTGTTGATTTTACTTATCTAAATTTCTCAGTTTCTACATGCTTATGTGTAGAAATACAGTGTTATACACACATAAGTATTCTCCAATGCAATTTCCCTTTCCATAGATAACCACATTTAGAAATCGTCTTTGCTGACAAAGTTGTTTTGTGTGTGTGTGTATGATTCTAATTCTTTTTTCCCAAAAACTTTAAACTTTTTATTTTGTTTTGGGGTGTAGCCAATTAATGGTGTATTCATTTCAGGTGAACAGCGAAGGGACTCAGCCGTACACACACACACGTATCCATTCTCCCGATTCTAATGATTTGTGTTAGTGATGGCCCGTAGTGTGTGGAAGGGGACTCTGCGGTTCTGTGTTCTCATCTATTTGTGCACAGGAAATAGAATCCATGATGGCTGCACACCCTCCATGGCCATTCTCACCTCAAGTATTCACTTGGGCCGTGATCACATTGAAAGTGGCACATCATTAGCCAGGATGCAGTGGCAAGGAGCCATAACTTCTAAAATACCTCTTGGCCAGCTTGAAAGCTTTCATTTCTTAGTAGAGGTCTAACCATTTGTGAAACTTGGTTCACCCTGAAATTTCCTTTGGAAAATTTTCACCACAGAAATAGTTGCCAGTTTTGCATTTATTTTCTATAGCTCCTGTCTGTCCCTCTTGTATGGTCATTATTGTGAGTGCCAAAGTATCTTTCCATTTAAGTGTGTTTAATTTTGTGCTTATATGTTGCTTACTTCTCTTGAGCTGGGACTTTATCTTCCCAGGGACAAAGTAGCCCAAAGTCACTGCTTTTTTATGACGATCATGATTAGCTGTTGGATTATTCTATAAAATTGAATTTTTCTCCTAGAAGTCACTGGAATCTTATATTATTCTTAAATATATGATTATTCTTTTGTGTGTATTGCTTAAATTTATTTAAGACAAACGAATAAAGAATTTTTAAAACTATTAAAAAAAAGAAAAAGAACTGGACATGGAACAACGGACTGGTTCCAAATTGGGAAAAGAACACATCAAGGCTGTGTATTGCCACCTGCTTATTTAACTTATGTGCAGAGTACATCATGCAAAATGCCATGCTGGAGGAATCACAAGCTGGAATCAAGACAGCTGGGAGAAATATCAATAACCTCTGACATGCGGATGCTGCTGCTGCTGCTGCTCCTAAGTCACTTCAGTTGTGTCTGACTCTGTGTGACCCCATAAATGGCAGCCCACCAGGCTCCTCTTGCATGGGATTCTCCATGCAAGAACACTGGAGTGGGTTGCCATTTCCTTCTCCAATGCATGGAAGTGAAAAGCAAA
Source organism: Nanger dama (assembly GCA_917880005.1). Lineage (NCBI taxonomy): Eukaryota > Metazoa > Chordata > Mammalia > Artiodactyla > Bovidae > Nanger > Nanger dama. The sequence continues at coordinate 5,179,853 of CAKJTW010000052.1, forward strand.
AGTGAGGTCCCTCAGTCATATCTGATTCTTCGTGACCCCATGGACTGCAGCCTGCCAGGCCCCTCCGTCCATGGGATTTTCCAGGCAAGAGTACTGGAGTGGGTTGCCATTGCCTTCTCCGATATGTAGATGACACCAACCTTATGGCAGAAAGCAAAGAGGGTCTAAAGATCCTCTTGAATAAAGGGAAAGGGGAGATGAAAAACCTGGCATAAAACCCAACATTGAGGAAACTAAGATCTTGACATCCAGTTCCATCAGTTCATGGCAGATAGATGGGAGAACAATGGAAACAGTGACAGACTATTTTGGGGAGCTCCAAAATCACTGCAGACAGTGACTGTACCCATGAAATTAAAAGATGCCTCCTCCTTGCAATAAAAGTTATGACCCACCTACATAGCTTATTAAAAGCAGAGATATTACTTTGCTGACAAAAGTCTGTCTAATCAAAGCTATGGTTTTTCCAGTAATCACAGATGGATATGTGAGTTGGACCAGCAAGAAAGGTGAGAACTGAATAACTGATGCTTTTGAACTGTGGTGTTGGAGAAGACTCTTGAGAGTCTCTTGGACTGCAAGGAGATCCAACCAGTCAATCCTAGAGGAAATCAGTCCTGAATATTCATATGACAGATTCTGAAGCTGAAGTTCCAATACTTTGGCCACCTGATGGGAAGAACTGACTTATTGGAAAAGACCCTGATGCTGGGAAAGATTGAAGGCAGGAGGAGAAGGGGACGACAGAGGATGAGATGGTTGGATGGCATTATTGACTCGTTGGACATTAGTTTGAGCAGGCTCCAGGAGCTGGTGATGGACAAGGGAGATGGCTTGCTGCAGAGCATCAGTTTGTAGAGTCGGACACAACTGAGTGACTGAACTGACACATAAAATACTAAATGCTAATGAGCCAGACATCCTGGAATGTGAAGTGAGCCTTATAGAGCATCACTATGAACAAAGCTAGTGGAGGTGATAGAATTCCAATTGAGCTATTTCAAATCCTGGAGGATGATGCTGTGAAAGTGCTGCACTCAATACACCAGCAAATTTGGAAAACTCAGCAGTGGCCACAGGACTGGAAAATGTCAGTTTTCATTCCAATCCCAAAGAAAGGCAATGCCAAAGAAAGCCCAAACTACCGCACAATTGCACTCATCTCATCTCAATGTTCAATTTTGCCCACTTGGTTTTAGACTGTAGTTTGTAACTTGGCATTTTCAATTTCAAGCCTAAAATGCAGATTTAAAATAATTATTCTCACACATGGTTTTTTTTTGTTTTGTTTTGTTTTTGATGTGGACCATTTTTAAAGACCTTGTTGAATTTACTACAACATTGCTTCTGTTTTATGTTTTGGATTTTTGGCTGTGAGGCACGTGGGATCTTAGCTCCCCGACCAGGGGTCAAACCCACATGTTCTGCCTTGGAAGGCAGAGTTTTAACCCCTGAACTCTCAAGGAAGTCCTTCACACATAGATTTTTAAAATACCTCACTGTTTCTGAACAAACATCTGCAGTTAGTTCAATTATAGAGGATCTTAGAATTTAGAAAAGTAAATGATTTGGCCCCTGTACTGTTTTTCTAGTTGTGTTTTGTGGACAATTGGCTTCCCTGGTGGCTCAGACGGTAAAGAATCTGCCGGCAATGCAGGAGATCCAGGTTCAATCCCTGGGTCAGGAAGATCCCCTGGACAAGAAAATGGCAACCCACTCCAGGATTCTTGCCTGGAGAGTTCCATGAACAGAGGACCCTGTGGGCTATATCCCATGGGGTCATAGAGAGCTGGACGCGACTGAGTGACTAACACTTTCACTTTTCACTTGTGGACAGTGTGCAAAATATGGAAATAATGGGGGAAAATATGCCTCTCAAAACAGCTCAAAAGCGAAATGTTACCCAGCTTCACAGTGATGTGTTTATTATCATTATTGATTTAATTCTTGTATTATACTGTTTATCTGCTCTATACTTAAGTTGTTTATTGTGCTGCTTTAAATCGTACTTTTGGATGTGATCCTGTGTTTTTTCACCTCTCATGGCCTCTATATGTTGATCCTGTGCTTCTTGCAACTAAAAGAGAAAAAAAAAAAAAGGAAAAACAACTGCTTTAACTACTGATAACCTATCGAATCCGCCACCATCACTTTCTGTCTCTTTCGTCTGCATATTGTTTACAGCTGCTTCCCTGCCATACAGCAGAGTTGAGTTGTTACAACAGACACCTTACAGTCCACAAACTGAAAATATTTACTGTTTGCCCTTTGCACGTTACTGACCTCTCCTCTAGCACTCAAATACAACATCATCCATGCTTTAAAATAGATTTTCTCAAATAAACACGCAAATTTATAAACTGGCTAAATGGAGAAAGACGGAAAATTACCTTATGGTAGCATTTTTTTTTAATTCCAAGCTCCACATCAGCCATCACTTTAAATATCCACATATGTGAATGACCACGGCTCTTCCAGTGATTATGAGAGCTAACACTGCTGTTGGTGACAACCAGATGCTTCAGGGACTAGCGTGAGAGGCAGCAGCTACATGGGAGCCAGAATCCGTGGGCCTGTGTTCCAGTTCCATCAGTTCTGAGCTGTGAGTCCTGGGGCAAATTACTGAACCTTTCTGTATCTCAGTTTCTCCATCCCTAAAATGGGGGTAACAGTAGCATCAACCTCAGTGGGATGCTGGGAAGATTAAACTGGGGACTATCCATAATGTATTTAGAAGAGGACGTGGCAGATACTAAGAGCTGTTTGTAACTGGCATTATTATGGTCGCTGTATTTTACCTGCAAAACAATCTGATACTTCAGGCTGACGGCATGCCAATGGAAATGGTCTTCTACACAATCACAGTGAACTCATTCTCCATACTGTTGCAAGAGACAGTAAAGAAGAGCATGAGGCCCAGAACACACGTGTCCAGACTTCAAAAATGTTCACTGACTCCACTAACCAACTAGTACTCTAGTACTTTTCTCCACTCACAGTACTTTGCAACTTACTTCCTCTCTGTACTACTCAGTGGACAATGACCACCGGTTAATATGCAAATAGCCCCTCCTGGACCGAGTGGTACAGAACATTACATGACCGTCAGAGGAAGGGTGAAGTCATGCCATGGAAATATCACCCTACTGCTAAAGGAAAGGTCTGAGTCAATTCATTCCCAGCAGCTGTTAATGTCTAGCAAGTACTTGGATGAGAAAAGTAAGGTTACCAGGTATGGATATCAGAGAAGCCATTTCCAGAACCTTAGGCTGGGAAGGTTAGAAATCTATAGGAGCCTAAAAGGCTAGATATCCGTAAATCCCACTTCTGGTGACATAATGAAGGAAAGCAAATTTACATTTTACTACCAGAGTCAGGGGAAAAATGAGCATTTAATTGAACAATTCTCCTCTATTAGACTAAGCACTTTCAATTTTACATTTAATTACTTAAAATACACTTTAATAGAAGTTTTACTATACCAGCATCTCCAAGAAGAAATTATTGGTATGGATGAAGTACCTAGTTGTGTCTTAACAATTGTTAAGCTGTTTTCCATTTATGCAAGACAAGTGCTGTGCATATTAAGAAATATTTCCTGTTAGACTAATGTATACTTAGTGAAAAAAATGAAACAATGACATGAAAAAGAATGACAACAATGTAAAATGAAGGGCTAAACTGTTCTTCACAGACTGGATGACAGGGCTGAAGAGAAAAGGCTCCATGAGAGCTGGAGAGTCAGGAGAGCTCTGGAGGAGAGACTGGGCGCCAGGTCTGAATAAACGGAGGACGACCCGAGAGGAAAAGAGACTGTGAAGACAGCAAGGACAGTCTGAGCAAAGGCAAAAAAGGAGAAATCAGCCAGCGAACTCAGGGTAAAATCCCACCACAGGGAAATAACAACACGTCCATCCAGAAACGTGTGAGTCAGTGCTCACAGCAGCATTATTCATAGCTGCAAAGTGGGAACAACCCAGACCTCCAGCAGTGTATGAATGGATAACTGGCTTAGCCACGTACTGTTTCCTGTTTAACAATCAACAGAAACGGGAGAACCGATACATGCTATCCATGGATGAACCGTGAAAACATGACATCAAATGAGAAAAGCTAACTGCAAAGGAGCACACACTGTGTGATTCCATTTACGTGAAATACCCAGAACAGACTGGGGGTTGCCTGGGGCTGAGGGAGAGGAGGGGGCCATAGGTGGTGGCTAAGGGATGCAGGGTTTCTTTGGGGGGCTGATGGAAATGCTCTAAAATTGACTGTGGTCACAGGTGACACCTCTCTAGGCTAAGATACTGAACTACACACTTAGAATGGGTGAATTATATGATACGTCAATTATGTCTCAATAGCTTTTTAAAAATCCAAAGGCATGATCCAGATAATGTTCTCAGTTCTTTATTTTGGATGTACGTACTATACTCCATCTGAGTACCTCCTTGCTTTTAAAATATATCTAAAATGAAGAGAAACAAAGGCAATGCCTAAATTCAACTGGTTTGTATAATACCTTTTCTGAGCAAGTTATTCTGAAAGTCACGAAATAAATATATACAGAACTCTACAGCCATTCACCAAAGGGAAGATGAGAAATGATAATTTTCTGGAACCTTCCATTAAACATATCAGTCCACTCCAGTATTCTTGCCTGGAGAATCCCATGGACGGAGAAGCCTAGTAGGTTACAGTCCACGGGGTCGCAAAGAGTCGGACACGACTGAGCGACTTCACCTCACCTCACCTCCATTAAACAGTATCCTCTGATTTTATCTGGCTTGCTTCATCATGGTAATACAGCTATCACTAAAAATATATATTGTTCAATAGAAAAAAAAGTCGCTCAACTTGTGTGAACAATGATGCACATTTCTCCACTTTCCTAAGGGTAAATAACATAAGTAAAAAATATATAATGCAAATGGCAGAATCAAAGTCAGAGTTTAAGAAACGAGTGCATCATAAAGATAATAAAACTGTAGTAAATTACTTATAACGAAAATACAAAAGAAAGCTGTCTATGAAAATGAGTGTCCTAAAACACTTTATCCTACATATTAATTGTCAACACATTCAATTTCATACATACCTGACTTGGGAGTTGATGTAACTTGCTCTTTAAATCCTGTGCCTCATCTTCTAAGTTGGCACAGTTACGTGCCATGACTTCCAGTGACGCCTCCGTCATAGACCGCTTTTATGGTGTCAGTCAGTTCTTGCCGAAGTTGTCTTACAACTGCCTAATAAAATTCTCTGTCACTGAGTTTATCAAATCACTTTACTATGACGTTGTGCTAATAATAGATAATGCCAACATATGGACTTTGAAAACTATCACCACACACAGCAACTCGCCTTCTTTTCCCTCCTCACTGAATCTGGTTACGGACACAGAAGGGGCCACCCTCAGCCCTTCCTGATATTAAGTTTCTCAGACAAAAGATGTAGACCCACTGTCCATGCCCTTCCCTTCCCAGTAAATCTGCAGAGCTTCACCACCTCACAACCAGAAAGAAATGGGTGTGAATGTGCAACAAGTGGTGGAAAATTCCACCCTGTGGAACACTTTCCTTCTTTCTTTATTAGAGGCTTTGATTAACTTCAGAGATCTTCACATATTCTAACCAGTACTCAGATCTTTCCAGCAGATTCCTATCCCAGCAAAAAAGGAGGCCATTTCCTTGCGGCTTATCTATTTTATATCTAGTAGTGTGTCTCTCTGGACACATTCTAACATCGAAGTCTTTTCTCTGAGATCATCTCTCATCTGATGCAGCTTGATTTTTAGCTTATTGAATTTACTTTCCACTTTAGAAAGTTACTGGGAAGCCGTCTTACTGTTACTTTTCAGCTTAGTCACTTGGTCCTGCAAGCATAACCTCTCGTCGTTTGCTCTCTGGGAGGCAAGTTCCAGGTCTCTTTGTGATGTCTGACCTTGATCATGACCGTGTGTGGCAGCAGCCAGTCTAGAACGGTAGGATTCCACTTCTGCTTCTGGTGCTTGTTTGCTTTGTTTATTGTTCTCCAGCTCAGAGTTGAGCATTGTATTCTCAGCTCTCAGGACATTAAGCTGACCAGTATACTGGAATATAGTCTCCTCTGTTAATATTTCCTCTTTCAATTTCATTGCCTTTTGAAGAATTTCAATATCTTCAAAATATTTCTTCTCCTGCTTCTGATTTTTACTGCGTCTATTTTCAGTCTTAGGCTGGCAATTTCATCCTGCAGCGTGTGCATAACAGATCTTTTGCTTCTCTACCACTATCAGAAACCTAATTGAAACAAAGGAGACCTTTAGTTACTACTCAGTAAAATAACGTTTCATTATTTCCTAAAAATGAAGCACTAACCTGTATGTTTATACAGTGAAGACTGCAACAAGTGGCTCTCCAACCAGAAAAATAAGGTTTGATACAAACCTCAAACTTTATACAAGCAGAAACTTCCAAAGGTTCAAAAACTTAATTGAAGACAATGAATCCATAAAAGGAAAAAGAAATCCCAAGTGACTTTTCAAGAAGCTCAGAACTGAAAAAGCTTTTCTCTGAACCACAGCGAACCCAGAAGCCTTAAAATAAAAGATTTATAGATTTGACTACACTTAAAACTTGCATCTGATATGGAATATTTATACAATGGAAAACTACTAAGCCTTGAAAAAGAATGAAATAATGCTATTTGTATTAACAGAGATGGACCTAGACATTATCACACTATGAGAGGTAAGTCAGACAAAGACAAATAGTATGTCATACTGTTTATATGTGGAATCTAAAATGAATTTATTTACAAAACAGAAAGAGACTCACAAACATAGAAAACAAACTTATGGTCACCATGGGGGAACAGAGGGTAGGGGAAGGGATAAATAGGGAGGTTGGGTTTAACATATACCATTATATATACACAGTTCAGTTCAGTTCAGTCGCTCAGTCGTGTCCGACTCTGCAACCCCATGAATTGCAGCACGCCAGGCTTCCCTGTCCATCACCAACTCCCAGAGTTCACTCAAACTCATGTCCATTGAGTCAGTGATGCCATCCAGCCATCTCATCCTCTGTCGTCCCCTTCTCCTCCTGCCCCCAATCCCTCCCAGCATCAGAGTCTTTCCCAATGAGTCAACTCTTCCCATGAGGTGGCCAAAGTACTGGAGTTTCAGCTTTAGCATCATTCCTTCCAAAGAAATCCCAGGGCTGATCTCCTTCAGAATGGACTGGTTGGATCTCCTTGCAATCCAAGGGACTCTCAAGAGTCTTCTCCAACACCACACTTCAAAAGCATCAATTCTTCGGTGCTCAGCCTTCTTCACAGTTCAACTCTCACATCCATACATAACCACAGGAAAAACCATAGCCTTGACTAGATGGGCCTTAGTCAGCAAAGTAATGTCTCTGCTTTTGAATATACTATCTAGGTTGGTCATAACTTTTCTTCCAAGGAGGAGGCGTCTTTTAATTTCATGGCTACAGTCGCCATCTGCAGTCATTTTGGAGCCCCAAAATATAAAGTCTGACACTGTTTCCACTGTTTCCCCATCTATTTCCCATGAAGTGATGGGACCAGATGCCATGATCTTCGTTTTCTGAATGTTGAGCTTTAAGCCAACTTTTTCACTGTCCACTTTCACTTCCATCACGAGGCTTTTTAGTTCCTCTTCACTTTCTGCCATAAGGGTGGTGTCGTCTGATTTATCTGAGCACTTCTACAAACATCAATTAACTCATTAGTTATAGTGATTCAGGAAAGGAAGAAGTTAAAATTATATAAGTAAGCTGCAGGCTTTTCACCAGATCTGACTCTATTAGTCCTCTTACATCAAACCACAGTTACTTCTCTAGTACAAACATATCAATACAAAATAATCCTCCTATTTCATTCATGATATATACACTAATGGTAAATAAGGCAAAATTTAGAGAGCTCTTCTTAGAGAATCATGAGATTATTTTCTGCTGTAATAACTTTCATTCTCTCTTCATACTGTTTAAAATAGTAAGATGGGGGAAATACAATGAGAAACATAACTATCACTAAATGTATACTATGGCATATCTATCACTGCTTTCAAAAGTTCCTTGTACTGACACAGGACACTACACAGAGCAGAGGTTCATTTTCTACAAGAATGACTTCCGATGTGGTCTCTGAACTGCCTGTAGTTTCCTCCTTATCTTCCGTGGAAGTGATAAACTAACCTAATAATCGATCGAGAAGGGAAATCTCTACCAAATGCCAGAATACCTACTGTTAGTAGCAAGAGTTTTTGACTCTTATTACCTTGTTGGGAGGGGACTTTTAAAAGTTTATTCTAAAAAAACACCTTGTTAAAGTGTTCAAAGTGTTTTTACAACTGATGTTGCAGCTTTTACAAAGTGAAAAACTGTAAATGATGTGAAAATGTCACTGACAGGATATTGGTTAAAGAAATGACGGTGGAGCCAAGAACGGACTCTGATGCAGACGCTGAAGATGACGGCGGGCGTGGAGGGACAGACACGCCCACCCCAGAGCAGAGGGACTGGGTCGGGTAGCACGGTCATGGGGGAGCACATGCGGTCTTCCTGGACTAAACCGCAAGCAGGGTCCCGGCTCCTTCAAGACAGTCACAAAAGATTTGAGATCAGCTCCTACAGAAAATATTAAAGGCCTCTCCTTGGACGAGGCCATTGTATGTCCCTACCTGACTGATGTAGACAAATGGATTTGAATTACAAATAGTACAGTCCCGAGCTCTCCCTGAGAGGTGTTCGTTGTGGGAGATCTGCTGCTAGGACCTCGGGGATGGGATTTGGTCCGTGTCTGAGAGGGGTATCAGCTGGGGAGTGAGTTCCTCTGCTTGAGATGCCACTCAACAACTCTTCAGAATGAAGGACAATCAGCTTCAAGAGTGTGTGGTTTTACCAGTTGCTGGAAAAAAAAATTCCGTGCGGAGCATTCCTGCGCTTCTAGAGGACGCCAGTTAACACCTGTCCTTGAGGACTCGGGGAGAACCCAGCCGGGACAGCTGGAGCCAGCTGCGAGCTGTTCCTGGGGCAGGTGGCCTGGAGGGCTGACGGGCACAGAGGGAGGGTGTCCGTGACTCTCAGCCACCTGCCGGACTGAAGGCCAGAGGCGACTTCATGTAAAATGAGGCCCGATCTTCCCCACCCCCTCCGCCCCGTGCCCCTTCTCTTCTAGACCTATTCACTCACCAGTGGTCCCTCAAGGCAGAAGGACCTGTCTCCTGAGGCGAGTGGAGAGTGTAGCCTCCAGGGTCTACACCAGTCGCAACCCTGTGGTTTCTCAGTAACTGACTATTGTGTGAGCTGCTGACGTGATCTCTTCCCCCCTCTGCTCGAAAAACTGCACCCAGCATTTCAGGATTATAGAATTCTTATTTTTGGCCTTGTTACTTGGGGAATTTTGAATTTCTTTGCTTTTGTTTTTAAGAAGTAACCTAAAATTTCCTATAACACTAAATAAGTGGCACAACACTCAATAAAATGGTACTTTTCCAAAAAAAAAAAAAAAGACATTATAAATAGTATTGATGAAATAGCGTTAGAAATTTGAGATTTTCAGCACAGATCACTCTACCTGACCCAATTATTTCTCACAGTCTTCAGTCCCACTTCGAGTGCTCAGAGAGTGATTCTAGTTGCTATTTCCTTTCAATTTCTTTATGACATTCATCTTCTTCTTAACCCCTCCCTAATTTTTCCATATGACACATTAGCATTTCTTCTATTCTCCTCTTCTTGCTGTAAGGTGAAGCTAAAAAATTTAGAGAGCTCTTCTTAGAAAATCATGGGATTATTCACTCTTGCTGCAATAACTTTCGTTCCCTCTTCACAATGTTTAAAATAATACAAATGGGGTGAATACAATGGAAAACACTTAATAATGATCACTGTTTTCATACAGAGGGTTAAGAATCAAATTGCATAAAACTTTGTTTTTATTTTGTCTTGAGAAAAATGGCTACTTCATATATCTGTGGGTGGGAATGTAAAGTAATATAAACTTTTTAAAGAACAGTTTAGGAATGTAGATCATAAACATTTTAAAAACTTCTCATACTTTAACCAAGTAAGACAACATTATTAAAGAAACATGTATTCAAAATAATTTTAAAAGGCAGAAATGAATTTATAGAAAAGATGTTCCTTGCAGTATTAAATAGAATACAGAAAAGTGAAAAACAACAGAAAGTTAATTTGTAAATAATTAACGGGGTTTCCATTATGGTGGACTCCTGTATGGTCATGAAAATGATGATTTGGAAAAGTATGCATGAAGTTATTAGACGCATTCACTGTTAAGAACATGCTATATTATGCCCAAGAATTTCATACTCCACAATACGTTTTCTCTTCTGTAAAATCCAAGGGATAAGTTAGTCCTTATAACACGCTTACATGTCTGCAGTATTATACAAAACCACAGTTCAAATATTTCTTTAAAAGTGAGATGTACGGTACCTCAAACTGCTGAGTTCTCATTCCCACTCCACTTTCTGATGCTCTAACTATGATTTTACTTCTTTGCTTTCTGACAGCTCTTTTTGTAGCCCACGGACCCTACTTTTCATTTTGTGAATTTTTCCTCTAAGTAGTTCTCAGTGGCTTCTTTGAAAATCTACTAATCTTTCATAGGAAAAAATTGCATCCCGAATTTTCAACAAGCTACCAGAATCTGCCTGATGAAGAAAACAAAGATAGAAACAAAAACAAACATTATGTGAGTAATTTTTGAATATAAAGAACTGTGCCTTTCACAGTCACTCATTCAGGCAATGAACAAATATTCTCTATAATGTGGAGGACATTATTCTAAGCTCTGCAGATAAAACAGACTCCCTTGGCTCTTGTTTAGCTTGAAGTCTTGTACAAGAGAAAGACAAATCAAATAATTATGAACTCAGAGGGATACTCTAAGAAAAGAGAGTTCTATGATCATGTAACAGAACTTGACACAGACTGGGTCCAGGAAAGATTTCCCCAGGGAAGAGATGTCACCCTGAGAAATGAAGGATGAGCAGGAAGGAGGAAGCAGAGCAGGAGGAGCAGCCCTGTGGACAGTCTCCAGCTTCCGTGTGTTTCTAACCAAGACAGAGTGAACAGTGACCGATTTACCTTCCTGAGTGGAGCAAGCAAAAACAACACCGACAAAATACATTAGACAATGATTCTCATGACAAAGGACTTCAGGGAGTGAAGGACAATGATCCCGGAAACACATGAGGTTAGCCTAAGGAACGCCCCAGCTCACTGCCTGGAGAGAATTTCCAGGCCCCGACACAGGGAGAAGGAGTGGCAGTTCATCCACCAGACTCCCCTGTGGAGGTGATGAAGATGAGAGTCTGGGGAAACCGATGCGGGCAGAGGTCACAGGTCAGAACCGTGGAGAGGAGAGAGTGGAGCACAGAAAAAGGACCCTGGAGATCTGAGGAGGAGCCTCTTGAGTATTCAACAGAGGAACGTAGAGTGCTCATGTGTGAGAACCCACCTGAGACCAGGGAGAAACCATCTGAAAAGACTACAGGAAACCGTGCCTGGTGCTCATGCACTCCCAGGAATTAATTCTATCTAGCCTCCCGAGCCAGGCTGGAAAAGCTCCTACCTGCCAGCAGAATGAACAGGGCAGTCAGCAAGGTCTGGCCTCCAAGGCAGGAAGTATCAGCCCTAGCCCCAGGGCCCCTCTGGACGCACCTAACAAATCATGAGAAGCAAGAGCACAGAAGGATCTCTGGAAAACTCCCAACATTTGGAAACTAAATCTAAATAACCCTTGGATCAAAGAGGTAATGAAAAGAGAAAGTACAAAGTATTTTGAACTGAAGGAAAATGAAAACGTTAAGACCAGCAGACATTTTAGGGAACTGACAAGCTGATTCTAAAATTCATGTAGAAAGAAGGGTCAAAACTATAATCAGATGGAACTACACAATTGTGACCTTTAACCACACAACAAAGAGAGGCAACAGTTGGGCTTGAAGCAAGGGGGCAGCATGATGGGACCTGAATGTTTAAAAATAGGCAATAATTAGAGCTGCTGTGCAGACTGAGGTTCTGCCAGGTAGAGTGGCAGGGAAAGGAGTCCTGAGATTATTTCAGTTACTCTAGGAGGAAAATGATGCTGACCTGACCGTGGCTGGAGGCACAGGAAAGAAGAGTCAACAGAAGGTACAGTGAGTGAGAAGTATCATAGGCCTGCGGCTCAGAGTATACACTCACTTTCATGTCCTTTAATGCAAAACAAACTTCTGAGATGCACAGCACTGTAACATATCCCTGGCTCTAGAGCAGAACTGATAAGGTGTGCATATATCACCTCTCTATACACAGACAGGCTTTCCGCTAACATTTACACTGTGGTCCTACCTTTACACCCCACATCGAGAGGTTCTACTTCCAACGTGGAATTCGTAGAGTAAAGCACGTTGCCATCCTCAGATGACTGAGTTGAGTCATCCAGCTCTTTCACATAATTAATTTGTTCTTTGACCTACATGTAAATAATACTGTTTCACAATGTCCTTAAAATATGTATAAAATATACTAAGTGTGCAGAGGTGATAAATCTCAGTATCAAAATAAAAACATATATTTCTTAAAAGAAGAGATTTTTATCAAAAGGATAACTTTATCAACAGTGTTCCTAAATGATGTGTTCAAGGTTAACTTCTCTACAACAAAGGAAGATTTTCTATTTTACCACTATTTCTTTTACAAAGTATTTTTGACAAGGATAATATTTTTGAAAGTTCATTTTTTTACTATACCTTCTTCGTTTCATATGGTGTTTTCTTTGCAGGCCTAGAAGAACAAATGATTCTTTTCAGGCTAATATTAAATATTAAAAAATACAAATAATACCTAAACTTTTCTTTTTATATAAACTCTTTGCACTGGCAAGTAATTAGACAATTAATTATGAAGGATGCAGAAATAAATAAGATCAGCATTAAAGGACACAGAAAATATATCAGTAATATTAATAAAGTATTAAAGTTAGATCCAAGGAAAAGGAAAAACATAGTTATTTGCATTGTATGGTAATAAACAGTACACCAGTGTTTTTTGCACCTGTCCTTTTCAATAAGAACTAACTTTTATGGCAATACGACCTATCTGGGAGGTATTCCTTCAGTCCTTCTAAGAAAGAAATCCATTTGATATAACCAAGATATTAGCTTTTGAGGGCATCCTATGCATCGGCCAAGCATTATTAGAAACATATCTTAAAGGCATTTTCATCCTGACAGTCATTCTGGCAGATAGGTTTAGGAAGAAATGGAGTACACAAAGGCTGAGGAATGTGCCCAGGCCCACTCAGCATGTCACCAACAGACCCAGAATTCAAACCCAGGTAGTCTGTCTTTAACACTGCTCTTCCAAAATATGCTGAGAAAGTAATATTGAAAAGTCTTTTTAAGTAATACGATAGCAAATGAATCTATATTATTATTTCAGGTCTAGCTATAGCTATAAATAATGACTTCTAAATCTTAAAAATATTTCTCAAAAATTAAAAAGACTTCAGAGGTAGGCAAGACTGGAAATCTACTGTCAATAAAGTTTTTTTTTTTGTAAAGAAATTCATCAATAGGCATTCATTCAGTCATTCTGCTGTTTCTTCATGCATTTGACATACATGTATGGAGCACACAGTGAGGGTTGATTACACTGTTAGTAACGGAAGCATGGCTTTTGTCATTTAGATCTTTATCATCCAATAGGAATAATTTGTGAAAGACTGTGAATAGTTTTTTTCTATTGAATATAAATGAAATCGTCCCCTTTTCCCTGGAATCTACAAACAACTATGAAGTTACTATGATGTTTCCGAGCACCTTACAAAATCATAGCTATTCACCATGTTACTATCAACTAGAATCATCAAGGAATGACCATGTCCTATTCAGTATAGCCTAAGTGTTTCTAAATTCACAATTATGTAATTTTTGAAAATCTATATATGATAGAATTAACTTAAGCAATCATTTGCATATTCCATTACATAGGAATATTACATGTGTAATATTCTTATACACTTGTTCACAAGCCCTTACCATAAAACTATACATGAACAGAAGTATTATGTACAATTAGTTTTACTGTAATACTTTGAAGATAATGTCATACAAACAATAAACTTTCTAGTACTGGAAATGCAAACAAGACTAAATAAACATGTCCTCTGCTGGCTCATTTCTAATAGCATACATACTCTCAAAGCTCCCTTCTTAACATAAAACAAGAAACACCTGTGAACTCCACATTCCTCTTCAGTTACCATCCAGTTCTTCACTGCCTGAAAGGTCAGGAACGGCAGCGTAAGGAGATACCCCTCATCCAAGGTAAGGAGCAGCGGCTATGCTTTGCTGGAACAGCTGTGAAGATATACCCCATGCCCAAGGTAAGAGAAACCCAAGTAGGATGGTAGGTGTTGCAAGAGGGCATCAGAGGGCAGACACACTGAAACCATACTCAGAGAAAACTAGTCAATCTAATCACATTAGGACCACAGTCTTGTCTAACTCAGTGAAACCAAGCCATGCCTGCGGTGCAACCCAAGATGGGCGGGTCATGGTGGAGAGGTCTGACAGAATGTGGTCCAATGGAGAAGGGAATGGCAAGCCACTTCAGAATTCTTGCCTTGAGAACCCCATGAACAGTATAAAAGGAAAAGTGATAGGATACCAAAAGAGGAACTCCCCGGGTTATTAGGTGCCCAATATTCTACTAGAGATCAGTGGAGAAATAACTCCAGAAAAACGAAGGGATGGAGCCAAAGCAAAAACAGTACCCAGCTGTGGCTGTGACTGGTGATAGAAGCAAGATCTGATGCTGTAAAGAGCAATATTGCATAGGAACCTGGAATGTCAGGTCCATGAATCAAGGCAAATTGGAAGTGGTCAAACAAGAGAGGACAAGAGTGAATGTCGACATTCTAGGAATCAGCGAAATAAAATGGACTGGGATGGGTGAATTTAACTCAGATGACCGTTATATCTACTACTGCGGGCAGGAATCCCTCAGAAGAAATGGAGTAGCCATCATGGTCAACAAGAGTCCGAAATGCAGTACTTGGATGCAATCTCAAAAATGACAGAATGATCTCTGTTCGTCTCCAAGGCAAACCATTCAATATCACAGTAATCCAAGTCTATCCCCAACCAGTAATGCAGAAGAAGCTGAAGTTGAATGGTTTTATGAAGACCTACGAAACCTTTTAGAACTAACACCCAAAAAGATGTCCTTTTCATTATAGGGGACTGGAATGCTAAAGTAGGAAGTTAAGAAACACCTGGAGTAACAGGCAAATTTGGCCTTGGAATGTGGAATGAAGCAGGGCAAACACTAACAGAGTTTTGCCAAGAAAATGCACTGGTCATAGCAAACACCCTCTTTCAACAACACAAGAGAAGACTCTATACATGGACATCACCAGATGGTAAACACCGAAATCATATTGATTATATTCTTTGCAGCCAAAGATGGAGAAGCTCTATACTATCGATGAAAACAAGACCAGGAGCTGACTGTGGCTCAGATCATGAACTCCTTATTTACCAAATTCAGACTCAAATTGAAGAAAGTAGGGAAAACTGCTAAACCACTCAGGTATGACCTAAATCAAATCTCTTATTATTATACAGTGGAAGTGAGAAATAGATTTAAGGGCCTAGATCTGATAGATAGAGTGCCTGATGTTATGGATGGAGGTTCCTGACATTGTACGGGAGACAGGGATCAAGACCATCCCCATGGAAAAGAAATGCAAAAAAGCAAAATGGCTGTCTGGGGAAGCCTTACAAATAGCTGTGAAAAGAAGAGAGGCGAAAAACAAAGGAGAAAAGGAAAGATATAAGCATCTGAATGAAGAGTTCCAAAGAATAGCAAGAAGAGATCAGAAAGCCTTCTTCAGCGATCAATGCAAAAAAATAGAGGAAAAGAACAGAATGGGAAAGACTAGAGATCTCCTCAAGAAAATTAGAGCTACCAAGGGAAAATTTCATGCAAAGATGCGCTCAATAAAGGACAGAAATGGTCTGGACCTAACAGAAGCAGAAGATATTAAGAAGAGGTGGCAAGAATACACAGAAGAACTGTACAAAAAGATCTTCATGACCCAGATAATCATGATGATGTGATCACTAATCTAGAGCCAGACATCCTGGAATGTGAAGTCAAGTGGGCCTTAGGAAGCATCACTACGAAAAAAGCTAGTGGAGGTGATGGAATTCCAGCAGAGCTGTTTCAAATCCTGAAAGATGATGCTGTGAAAGTGCTGCACTCAATATGCCAGCAAATTTGGAAAACTCAGCAGTGGCCACAGGACTGGAAAAAGTCAGTTTTCATTCCAATCTCAAAGAAAGGCAATGCCGAAAAATGCTCAAACTACCGCACAATTGCACTCATCTCACATGCTGGTAAAGTAATGCTCAAAATTTGCAAGCCAGGCTTCAGCAATATGTGAACCGTGAACTCCCTGATGTTCAACCTGGTTTTAGAAAAGGCAGAGGAACCAGAGATCAAATTGCTAACATCTGCTGGATCATGGAAAAGGCAAGAGAGTTCCAGAAAAACATCTACTTCTGCTTTATTGTCTATGCCAAAGCCTTTGACTGTGTGGATCACAATAAACTGTGGACAATTCTGAAAGAGATGGGAATACCAGACCACCTGACCTGCCTCTTGAGAAATCTGTATGCAGGTCAGGAAGCAACAGTTCGAACTGGACATGGAACAACAGACTGGTTCCAAATAGGAAAAGGAGTACGTTAAGGCTGTATACTGTCACCCTGTTTATTTAACTTATATGTAGAATACATCATGAGAAATGCTGGACTGGAAGAAACACAAGCTGGAATCCAGATTGCCGGGAGAAATATCAATAACCTCAGATATGCAGATGATACCACCCTTATGGCAGAAAGTGAAGAAGAACTAAAGAGCCTCTTGATGAAAGTGAAAGAGGAGAGCAAAAAAGTTGGTTTAAAGCTCAACATTCAGAAAACAAAGATCATGGCATCTGGTCCCATCACTTCATGGGAAATAGATGGAGAAACAGTGGAAACAGTGTCAGACTTTATTTTTGGGGCTCCAAAATCACTGCAGATGGTGACTGCAGCCATGAAATTAAAAGAGGCCTCCTTCTTGGAAGAAAAGTTATGACCAACCTAGACAGTATATTCAAAAGCAGAGACATTACTTTGCCGACTAAGGTCCGTCTAGTCAAGGCTACGGTTTTTCCTGTGGTCATGTATGGATGTGAGAGTTGGACTGTGAAGAAGGCTGAGCGCTGAAGAATTGACGCTTTTGAAGTGTGGTGTGGGAGAAGACTCGAGAGTCCCTTGGATTGCAAGGAGATCCAACCAGTCCATTCTGAAGGAGATCAACCCTGGCATTTCTTTGGAAGGAATGATGCTAAAGCTGAAACTCCAGTACTTTGGCCACCTCATGGGAAGAGTTGACTCATTGGGAAAGACTCTGATGCTGGGAGGGATTGGGGGCAGGAGGAGAAGGGGACGACAGAGGATGAGATGGCTGGATGGCATCACTAACTTGATAGACGTGAGTCCGAGTGAACTCTGGGAGATGGTGATGTACAGGGAGGCCTGGTGTCGCAAGGAGTCGGACACAACTGAGCGCCTGAACTGAACTGAACCGAACGGAAAAATCAGCAATAAAATTAAAAAAAAAAAGTTCAAGGTTTTATTCAACGCCCCTAAACTGGCACTCCCTAGCATTTTATGGCACAAAAGAGATGATACTATTCTGAAACATTGAATGTGATACATTACCAAATGAATTCATCAGATTAATCAGATAAGTTAAAAGCGTAACTTTGGCACAGTAATTCAATGCCTTAGTTGGGGGTAGGGCTTATGTCCTTTTTTTTTTTTTTTTTTACAGGAGAATACATATTTTTCTCATCTATTGTTCAACCTCAGTCAAAGCAACTCTTACACAAAAGAGCAAACAATATTAAAAACCTATGACTGAAGAAAGAAAACTCTCACAGCATCTCAAAACTCAGTTTTCTCCTTTGGAGATAAACATTAAAAAAATTTTTTTTCTCTTTTGCTCAGGGTTTATAGTACCTACTGTCTTCCCTGGTGGCTCAAATGTTAAAGAATCCACCTTGAATGTGGAAGACCTGGGTTTGATCCCTGGGTTAGGAAGATCCCCTGGAGAAGGGAATAGCTAGCCACTCTGGTACTCTTTCTGGCCTGGGGAATTCCATGGACAGAGGAGCCTGGCAGGCTACAGTCCAAGGGTTCACAAAGAGTTGGACATGACTGAGCAACTTTCACACGCACACACACACATGCGTGCATGCACACGTGTGCACACACACAACCTATGTGACAAAATCACACATGTCAAAACTTTCTACATTTTAGTAAACAACAAAATGGAAAGGTCTGTCTCAAAAGAAACATCTGAGAGTGCTGCTTAAAGCATATGTGGGAGCACATGCATTTGTTATTAAAAGATCCTGAAGCAGCCATGCTGGAAATCTCAGTGCCCAGCGACTGCGGAAAGCAGAGACGATCACACATATTCAACCACAATGAAGAGATTAGAGGGAACACATGTTCATGTCCCATCTCTCAGTGAGTGCTTTCTTCTCATTCTATGGAAATACAACTTATATTTAACCCAACAGGGTTAAAAAGGGAAAAAAAAAAAGACGCAAAACCCTAGCTGATTATTCTTCTTAAGCAGCTTCCTAGGTGCTTATTCTGGCTCATAAGACCACACGGTACATAGCTAAACGAGTTTCCCAGTCCATAGGAAGACTGACGGAGAACAATTAGATGTTAGAATTGACTGAAGGACAAAAGCTATGAAAACAGTTTCCTGAATTCCTACTACTGAGATGGCAGAAATAATCGATTTCTACACAATTACCTGTTTAGAAGACCCCGCTTTATCTGTAAGCGGAAAATCAAAGTGGACCAGATCATCGAGAAAGAGAAAAACCAAAGCAAGAGTAAATGAGCCTGCACGTCTTTTGGAAGGTGAATTTTCTCTTTTCCAGAGCCAGCAACTCTACCTGTAACATGTCTATTTCATTCTTAAAGCTATGCACACCCTTCCCTAATTCTTCATTTGCACACACTCCCGGACGCACTGAGACTACGAGCTGGAGAAGAATTCCCATTTTCTAATTCGGGTTCCATGCTTTTCTTGCCACTAGCGCTGCAATTACCTGCACGCAGTGGCTTCTGGAACCAGTCCTGTACTGCTTTATTTTTCAGATCAGTATTTTAACCAGTGCAGGACCACCGTGAATTCTTATTTGAGTTATGTGTTTCATCTTACCAGAGCGGACAAGCTATAGACTAGAATGACATGCCTATCCCATGGCTAATTTCCGATTAGTGGGATCTTGC
The DNA here is from genome assembly GCA_917880005.1 of Nanger dama. Lineage (NCBI taxonomy): Eukaryota > Metazoa > Chordata > Mammalia > Artiodactyla > Bovidae > Nanger > Nanger dama. The sequence continues at coordinate 5,199,252 of CAKJTW010000052.1, forward strand.
CTCATATTTTGGGACATCTGCATATCAATCTCTTGGTCTTTCACTTCAAATGTAACTACCAGCTCCCCTACTTTTTAATTTTCTGTATCATTATAAAAACTCTCCTCAATTTTCCTAAACACATGTTCAATGTCTAGTTGATAATTTTCAAAGTCTACTTTATTTTCAGGGAAACAAAGCTTGAAGATGACCGACAAGTCTATCCAAGGGACCCAGAGTCTATAGAGCACGGAAAAACATTTTTGAGACTGAGTTCTTCATGTCCAGGAAATCCTTGGAATACTAGACAGACAGATACTCCAAATGCATATTTTTCCTCACAATAAGGTATATTATCTGTGAGATTAGGGAGATATTTCCTTTCGGTTTTCTCCCTCTTTAGGGTTATCATGCAGTGGATCTTTCTCAGGACAAACGGTAATTTGGTATTCCTCACAAATTTCAGCGAACTTCTGCTTTAACTCATTTGTGATGGGTTTTAACTTACCCTTCCATTCTAATTTGCCTTGTTTGATACACATTTTCTCATACAGTACTACACCAGAAATTGAAATGTACAGTTTTACATACCTGTGAATGGTTATTTTCATCTCCATCAAGTTTTTCTTGTTCTTCCTCATTTCCAAATCTAGTTCATTTGACAGATCTGCATGTTTAGTTGAAATTACTTAGAATGTTTAGATAAAAGACATAATCTTCATTTAAAACATAGATCTAAAGCACTGTATCAAATGACAGATTGTCAATCTTAATCTTCAGCTGAATATTTACTTCTTTAAGAACTACTTCCAATGACCTAAAAGCTTCAACAAACCATTTGAGAAATACCAGATGTCACCAGGTTACAGGCACACAAACAGCTCAAAGACTCAGTCACAGATTGATCTAAACATCAGTGAACAAAACAATCAGAAACCAAACAAAATTTCAAAATGCAGGGCAGACATAAAAAGTCACAATGTATTCTCTTCTCTGCTTCATAACAGGACCTTTTTAACAACATGTCAAGCTTCAACTGCAACATTGTTCGTGGTTTACAAAATCCCTCTTACTTTTTAGCTTTCATCAGTTCCTTCATCTGAAATTCTTCTCTCTACTCTTTCAACAAATTACTTTTCATCTTTTAAGGCTCAACCTGCTTTGTGAAGTTGTCTTTGATTACTTCTACCTTTCCCCTGATAAAGAGGTATGCTTTCCCTTGTAGCTACCTTAGTACTTTAAAGATTTTTCTAGTGTATCTTTCTAGATTTTCCTAGTGATGGATATAGATCTGAACTTTAAATTATTTCTTTACATGTCTATCCTGTTGGCTCCTAGACTCAGAGGATGAGCTCTTAAAAGTCACCTCAGTATACATAGCGTTTTTTTTTTTTTTTAGTTTACTTTTTTATTGAAGCATCTGCTTTACAGAATTTTGTTGTTTTCTGTCAAACCTCAACACGAATCAGCCATTGGTACACATATATCCCCCCTTTTGAACCTCCTTCTCATCTCCCTCCCCATCCCACGCCTCTAGGTTGATACAGAGCCCCAGTGTCTCTTATTCAATAATTATTTCTCGGGTTTCTGCTCAGGACTAGACACTGGAGTTTAATGAAAAATGTAGAAAAAGGTGTCAGGGATGGCTTTTCTAGAGATAATTCTTGAGTTACACAGTTCAAGGGAACAGAGGGCAGGAGAGGGAGAGCATTTCAGGCTGTAGCAAGACAGGAAGAGAAGCACACACCACAGGGTAGATATCTGTTCAAAGTGAAGGGACGGGGCAAACGAAGGTCATGGCATCCGGCCCCATCACTTCATGGCAAAGAGACGGGGAAACAATGAGAACAGAGACAGACTTTATGTTCTTGGGCTCCAAAATCAATGCAGATGGTGATGCAGTCATGAAATTAAAGGAGGCCTGCTCCTTGGAAGAAAAGATATGACAAACTTAGCATATTAAAAAGCAGAGACATTACTTTGCTAAAAAGGTCTGTCTAGACAAAGCTAAGGCTTTTCCAGTAGTCATGTATGGATGTGAGAGTTGGACCAAAAAAGAAGACTGAGCATGGAAGAACTGATGCTTTTCAACTGTGATGTTGGAAAAGACTCATGACAGTCCCTTATACTGTAAGGAGATCCAACCAGTCCATCCGAAACAAATTCAATTCTGAACATTCATTGGAAAGACTAACGCTGGTGCTGAAGCTCCAGTACTTTGGCCACTGGATTTGAAGAGCTGACTCATTAGAAAAGATCCTGATGCTGGGAAAGGTTGAAGTCAGGATAAGAAAGAAATGAAATGACAGAGGATGAGATGGTTGGATGGCATCACCGACTCCATGAACATGAGCTGAGCAAGCACTGGGAGATGGTGAAGGACAGGGAAGCCTGGTGTGCTGCGGTCCATGGGGCCGCATAGAATCAGACACGACTGAGCGACTGAACAACAACAGGGGCAAGTGACGAGGGCGTCAGCAGCAGTTCAGAATTCTAGAGCAGAGGACTGAAAGGGCTAGAGACAGAGGGTCAGGCAGAAGTCAGATTATGAGAGCATCAGTGGCGCTTCAAGAGGTCTAGACATTAACGTGACTCAGAGTGCCTCATGGTCACGTGTGCCTTTGAGACTGGCGACTCTAAACACCACGGCAGGGAGGAATCTGAAGGGCACACGAGTAACCGGAGGAAGGCGAATCTGAAGGCATTAATACTGGGAATAAAAAGGTGACGCGGGCCTGAACTGAGGGAGTGTTTACAGAAACATTTAGGATAGAACGCTTTCAGGGTACAGTATAGAGTAAATCTTTAAGAAACCAATAAGTGTACAAATCCAGGGACCCCGAAGGAGCAGGTACTGCTTGTTATTTTATAAAACATATCGACTGAGAAGAAAATGATCAACAGGAACTGACTGAAGCGGCTCCTCTCTAGTTTGCAGTTTTCCTATCTCACATCGTCCAGTGTTGATGGGGCTCATGCAGGCGTTTTATTTGAATTTGTTTTTCCTGGACCTACCAGGCTCATGGAGAAACAAGAGCAAACGGTTCAGTTGCATAGGTTAAAAGGAAAAAAAAGACAAACACGTTGAGTTTAGAGCTTGTAGTCACTATCCTAGCAGATAACTGAGAATCCTCTGTAAATGCAAAGGTGAGGATAGAAAAGAAAAATGTACAGGAGTGAAAAAGAAACAGTGGATGATTTCTTACCATAACACTGACCGTATGACTGATTAAAAGGTGCTTAATCAATTAGTATTTATGGACAACACCTTATTAGACGTGGTTACTCAATAGACTGGGCATCCTAGTAGAATCATAATTGACTTTCTATATACTGCTGTTAAATAATACATCTTCCTGGACTTCCTTGGTGGTCTGGTCCAATGGTTAAGACTCTGTGTGGTTAAGACTCTGTGTGGTTAAGACTCGCTGATGCAGGGTGTGTGGGTTCGATCCCTGGTCAGGGAACTAAGAGTCCCACATCCCATGGGGCAACTAAGCCCAAGTCCACAACTACTAAGCCCGCATGCTCTGGAGCCCTCAAGCCACAATGAAGGATCTCGTGGCCACAACGAAGACAAATAAATACTTAAAAAAAAGGCTTTCCCTGTGGTTGAAAGGTTTTCTTCAAAAGGAGGTATTGCTCAGTTAATAGGGGCATGATAGAAACAACCAGAAGGGAATCTCAGGCTCCTGAGACATCTGCCATTACCATCAGGTATACCCACCTACCCTGCCTCTTAAGTTTAAATGAGCCATCCCTGCTGCCTTCTGTGGCCAACCCGTTAACTGTTGACTAGATGCCTGCCCCTAGTTAGGGACATCTTGCCAGCAGTTCTTTCCTTTGTCTTTTATATCCCATCTGTTGGGTCCACCCCTCACTCACAGGTGTTCAGTTGCTCAGCTGTTCCCGACTATTTGCCCAAGCCCAGCGTACTACAGCACGCCAGGCTTTCCTGTCCTTCACCATCTCCCAGGGTTTGCTCACACTCATGTCCATCAGGTCGGTGATGCCATCCAACCATCTCGTCCTGTCACCCCCTTCTCCTGCCTTCAATCTTTCCCAGCATCACGGTCTTTTCTAATGAGTCAGCTTTTCACGTCAGGTGGCCAAATTATCAGAGCTTCAGCATCAGCCCTTCCAGTGAATATTCTGAACTGATTTCCTTTCAGATTGACTGGTTTGATCTCTCTGTAGTCCAAGGGACTCTTAAGAGTTTTCTCAAACGTCATAGTTAAAAAGCATCAGTTCTTCAGTGCTCAGCTTTATTTACAGACTTGGTGACTAGCTCCCTTTGTGAGAATGAGTCATTATGTGGGAAGAGCAGAGTATGGCCCTTGGTCTGTGGAGGTGGTGATCTCTGGACATTCCTTTCTGGCTAATGCATAATGGACCCATTTGTATGTGTGGTTTTCTTCTTCCTGCCTAGGTTTACAGGTGAAACATAGGGCTTCTGTTACCAACAAGATGACCCCCCGCCCCAAATGGAATTGCTTCTCTCAACTAAAAAATTACTTGTAACCTAAAAATTGAGAGTTATGTTTTAATTGGCTTGAAATTTTTAGGGCTTCAAGCCTGGAAGGCAGCATCTCAAGTAACCCCCGAGAACTGCTCTGAGGAGACGAGGGGGCAGTTAGAAACATAAGAGTTTTGCAACAAAGAGCAGGTAGTCGTGTTACTGAAAGTGGGGGCTGGCTGCTCACTGCTCAAAAGCCAATGGAGAGGCAGGTTTGGTGGAAAGAAAAGTCTGCTTCATTTTGGATGCTGGTAAGCAGCGGTAAGGGGACAGGAGGGTGGACTCCTGTCCAAAGGCCAACTCACCCTGCCCACCCAGCCCCCGCCCACTAACAGTGGCAAGAGATTTAATACAGAAAGGGGTAGGGCTACATGCAGGAGCAGCACAGTCAGCTCTGACAGTCAGCTTGAAATCATTGGGGGTCTGATCAGTGTCATCTTGATTGTTTCAAGTACAATTAGTCTTTGGTTCCAGGGTTAGTTTGTTCCCATTTCCTTGAGGCCAATTCTTGCGACTGTGGAAGCTTAAGTCATGGCTACAGCCTGGTCATCCACCTGGTGGGGGTTTCTGTATCTATAAGACAGATCACATGATATGGCTCAGAATATTATCTGTAGCCCTTTGTTAGGGGACCCACTGACTGAAACCACCTGCCCTGGCCAGGCACCATAATCACCACTTGCATGAGTTATCTTAAACAAGAGGTCCTGGTAAGGAATGCAAAATTAACAAGCTACCACCAACCAGAACAGTTTGGGAAAAGTCAAAAGGAGAGAGGAGACTTAAGTCCATATGTCCTACCAACACCCTAGAATCCTTATTGCTGGAATCCATTCTGGATGAGAGACGCATGCACCACCAGGAAGGACGCTGAGTCAGAGTGATTGGCCAGAGATGACCCAGAAACTAACCCCGTTACCGTAAAACCTCAGACTGCAAGCCACATGCAGAGCGGTTCTCCTGGGTTCCTTGCCCTGCTGTTCTCCACCCGTGCACCCCTTCTCAATAGAGTCTCTTGCTTTGTTAGCCCATGTGTCTCTTCAGACAGTTCATTTCTGAGCATTAGACAGGAGCCCACTTTCTTTGTGGGGGGCCTGGAAGGAGTCACTGTTTTCCTGTAACAGTTGGAAAAGAAAGCCTGTCTATCTCCGTCTGACTGCTTCCTCCTTCACATCTGTCTGCTTCCTCTTGCCGTGTCTCTCCAGTTCCTTTTTCCTGCTCAGATCAGCCCAGAAAAGAGCAGCAGACTGAAGCACGTGCAGACACATAACTGGGGGAAAAATCAATGAGACGACAGAGCTGAGGAACGCAATAGCGTTCTCCATGTAGGCTGAGAACCCCCTACTGTCTACTTTCCCTCCACCGATTCTTGCAGACCAGAGCAATCCAACAGAACTTTATGCAACACTGGAAATAATTCTGCTGTCCAGGGTGCTGTCCAGTGCAATAGCACGAACTCCATGTGGCTATTGAGTACAAGCAATATAGTTAGTGCACCTGAGGAGCTGAAAAAATTTTAATTAATTTACATTTAAGTGGCTGCCTGTGGCTGGTAGTTACCATATTATGCAGCACAGTCGCCTGGTGGGGGTGGGATGACCGTTACCACATAGCCTCCTCTTATAATGGTTCTTCAAGAGGTGTCTGGAGGCTCTTGTTAAGTAGTCTTTAAACTTCAGGTTTGCTTTTGTTTTTGTTTTATCTCAGACACAAGAAATAAAACTTCCAGTTGCCATCCTGGTATCCAACAGATGGATATGAATACTTGTCCATTCTTCAATCTCAGGCAATTCTCAACTTGCACGATGGCCTCCTTACCCCTTGCAGTGAATAAGTACTCTTGAAGCTTCCTTTCCCAATTATGCCCTCTTTCGTTCCTTCTTTACTGAGTCTCCTTGAGCAAACCCTTGTTGCACTATCTCTTGTCCTTTAAAACATCTCATCTTGATCTCATTTGCCCCCATTTCTCTACTCTTTATAGTAAAATTACTCCCAAAGAGTGGTCTGTTTCCCCTCCACCTGCTCAGTTTCTGTTTGTCCTTGAACCTACTCTGACCGTGCTTTGACTCCCCCTAGAATCATACTAAAACCTCATGTTACCAAACCCAGTGATCAGGTCCCGAGTCTCACCATGCTCACAGCAGTGTTAGACACAGCTGATCACACTGTCCTTGAAATATGTTTTCCCTTTGTTTCTAGTTCACCATCCATTCATTGAATGACTATTTATTGAACGTTACTTGATAAAACTGGGAAAGACTTTGACATGGAAGGGGAGGTTCTAGAGTGTCCTTCCAGAAATTGCTTCTGAGTTGTCTCTGCCTATCATTGATTTTTAATTAGTTTATAACTCTGTAATTCATGGGAAACTGATAACAAAGCAGGGCTTCCCGGGGTCGCTCAGTGGTAAAGAATCCTCCTGCTAATGCAGGAGATGTAAGAGACTTGGATTTGATCCCTGGGTCAGGAAGATCCCCTGGAGTAGAAAATGGCAACCCACTCCAGGATTTTTGCCTGGAAAATCCCATGGACAAAGGAGCCTGGCGTGCTATAGTTCACGGTGTTGCAAAGAGTTGGACACTACTTAGTAAGTAAACAACAAATAGTTGTTTTAGTCTCAGGAGTATTACATAATGACTTAACATTTGTATGCATTGTGAAACGATCACCACAATAAGTCTAATATTCGTCCATCCCTATATAAATTAGTACAGTATTAGTGACCATATTCCTTATGCTGTATAATACATTCTCATGGCTTATTTATTTTATAATTGGAAGCTTCTGCCTGCTAATCACCTTCATCCATTTCCCCCTGCACCCCATTCCCTTGGGTTCTTTTCTTCCCCCACCATTATTTTCTGTTTTTCTTCTTTGGCTGCACTCTGTCCAGGGATCAAACCTTGGTCAATGGCAGTGAAAGTATGGAATTTTAACCTCTGAACTGCCAGGGAATTCCCCCACCATTATTTTCTTAGGGCCTAAAGAGTGCCTGGCACACACAGCAGGTGCTCAATCAATGTTGTGCTCCAGAAAATACCTTGGAGCCACTAACTTAATAATGGGCATCAGTGAAAAACTCACACCTAACATCATGCTTCATGGTGGATAAGACTGCATGCTTTCCTCCTAAGATCAGGAAAAAGACAAATATATCTACTCTCACCACTTCTATTTAACATGTACTGGAAGTTCTAGCCAGTGCAATTTGGCAAGAAAAACAAATAAAAGACATATCCAGATTAGAAAAAAGTAAAACTCTCTCTTTTTGCAGAAGATATAATCTTATATATAGAAAAAATTTCTTAAAAATTCATGAAAAAACTATTTGAACTAATAAGTGAGTTTGGCAAGTTGCAGGACATATGATTAATATATAATATCAATTTTATTTTTATTTACTTGCAATGAACAAATTAAAAAATTATGAGAATGATTCCATCTATAATAGCATCAAAAAGAACAGATACTTAGCAATAAATTTAACCCAGGAATTGTAAGAACTTTACATTGAAATTATGAAATTTTTGTCTAAAGGAATTAAAGAAAAACTGCATAAATGGGAAAACTCAGGGTCAAGAATTGAAAAAAATTTAATATTCTTAAGATGGCAATTCTCCAAAAACTGATCTTTAGATTCAATTTAATTCCTTAAAAATTCTGACTGCCTGTCTTTTTCTTTGCAGAAATAAACTAACCCGAAATATTACGTGAAACTGTAAGATAACCCAAATGGGAAAATAATCTTGAAAAAGAAGAACAAAGTTGGGGGACTCAGATGTCCTGATTTCCAAATTCAATGTAAAGATGCTAATCAAAACTGTGTTGCTGGCATAAAGGCAGATACACAGGTCAATGGAGTAAAATTGAGAGTTCAGAAATAAAACTCATCCATCTGTGATCAATTGACTTTCAATAAAAGTGCCAAGATTATTCAGTGGGGGAACAATATTATTTTCAACAAATGTTCCCAAGGCAACTGAATACCCACATGCAAAAGAATAAATTTGGACTTCCAGCTCACACTAAAAGTTGTGGGAGGAAACTGCACTGGAAGCCCAATTTGTGTTAAGAATACACAGACCATGGGCTTCACTGGTGGCTCAGGGGTAAAGAACCTGCCTGCTAATACAGGGTACACAGTTCAATCCCTGGTCTGGGAAGATCCCACACGCCACAGAGCAACTAAGCCTGGGCGCCACAACTGTCGAGCCTGTGCTCAAGAACCTGGGAACCGCAGCCGCTGAGCCCTCGAGCCACGACTGCTGAAGCCCCTGGCCCCCAGGGCTTGTGCTCTGCAGCAAGAGAAGCCCCCCCACCCCCCCACTGAGAAGCCTGCGCACCGCAACCACAGAATAGCTCCCAATCCCTACAACTAGAGAGAAGCCCAAGCAGAAAGGAAGAGCCAGCACAGCCAGAAGTAAAAAAATTAATAAAGTTTATCTATTTTTCTTTATATAAAAATACACAGATCATGACCTGCTGAACAAGGAGGCACAAAGTGGGTGGGCAAATAACTCCCTCAGCATCCAGGTACTCATTCTGAGGACATGAAAACCCAGGAGCATTTTGACTGAAAGCACAGTTTCAACATACTGCATAAAGGAAGTAAAGTTACAAGATTTATTGCTTCCAGATCCCAGAAATGGGGGCAGGGACACAATGAGCTAGGGGAAGGCAGGCTCCCACTTGAGCCAGAATTAGAGGGCGGGGTAGCCAGCACTTGCTACTTACAAACTGGTTGTGATAGAAGTAGCAGGCTTTTCTCTGGCTCAACTCTAAGCGGTTATTTTAAATAATTTTCCCAGAAGAAGGAAAGTGGGAAATTGAAATATTACTTCATATGCAAATACAAAAAATAATAGCAATAGTAAGTATTGGAAGGGATGAGGAGAAATTGGAATACTAGTACATTGCTGGTGAGAAAGTTGAATGATGCACCTATTGTCAAAAATATTTTGATTGTTCCTCAAAAAGTTATACTATTACTATAACACCCAGCAATTCCACTATGTTTGTACCTAAAAGAAATGAAAACATGTTCTACACAAAACGTGCACGTGAATGTTAACACTATCATTATTCATAATAGCCCCAAAGTGGAAACAAACTAAATGTCTATTAACTAATCCACAGATGGACAAAATGTGCTCTGTCTGCACAATGGGATCTCATGCAACCAGTATAAGAAATGAAATACTTACACGTGCTATCACACTGATGAGCCTTGAAAATATCAAGTGAAAAAATCAGACCAAAAAAATGCTACATAATTATACAATTTCATTTATAGAAAATGTCCAGAATAGGCAAATCTGTAGAGACACAGAACAGATTCATTTCAGTTCAGTTCAGTTCAGTCGCTCAGTCGTGTCCGACTCTTTGCCACCCCATGAATCACAGCACGCCAGGCCTCCCGTCCATCACCATCTCCCGGAGTTCACTCAGACTCACGTCCATCGAGTCAGTGATGCGATGGCCATCTCATCCTCTGTCGTCCCCTTCTCCTCCTGCCCCCAGTCCTTCCCAGCATCAGAGTCTTTTCCAATGAGTCAACTCTTCGCATGAGGTGGCCAAAGTACTGGAGTTTCAGCTTTAGCATCATTCCTTCCAAAGAAATCCCTGGGCTGATCTCCTTCAGAATGGACTGGTTGGGTCTTTTTGCAGTCCAAGGGACTCTCAAGAGTCTTCTCCAACACCACAGTTCAAAAGCATCAATTCTTCTGTGCTCAGCCTTCTTCACAGTCCAACTCTCACATCCATACATGACCACAGGAAAAACCATAGCCTTGACTAGATGGACCTTAGTCGGCAAAGTAATGTCTCTGCTTTTGAATATACTATCTAGGTTGGTCATAACTTTTCTTCCAAGGAGTAAGCTTCTTTTAATTTCATGGCTGCAGTCACCATCTGCAGTGATTTTGGAGCCCTCAAAAATAAAGTCTGACACTGTTTCCACTGTTTCCCCATCTATTTCCCATGAAGTGATGGGACCGGATGCCATGATCTTTGTTTTCTGAATGTTGAGCTTTAAACCAACTTTTTCGCTTTCCTCTTTCACTTTCATCAAGAGGCTCTTTAGTTCTTCTTCACTTTCTGCCATAAGGGTGGTATCATCTGCATATCTGAGGTTATTGATATTTCTCCCAGCAATCTTGATTCCAGCTTGTGTTTCTTCCAGTCCAGCATTTCTCATGATGTACTCTGCATATAAGTTAAATAAACAGGGTGACAGTACACAGCCTTGACGTACTCCTTTTCCTATTTGGAACCAGTCTGTTGTTCCATGTCCAGTTCTAACTGTTGCTTCCTGACCTGCATACAGATTTCTCAAGAGGCAGGTTAGGTGGTCTGGTATTCCCATCTCTTTCAGATTAGTGTTTACCAAAGGCTAGGGGCAAGGCAGAATAGCGAGTTACTGCTTAATTGGTACAGGGTATCTTTTTGGTTGATATCCTCTGGAATTAGATAGTAATTATGGTTGTACAACATTGTGAATATACTAAGAAAAAAAAATTGTACACTCTAAAGTGATTATTAACACTGGATTTTAAATGGTACAACTTTTTACTTCAATTTAAAAAAGAAGACAAAGCAAATGAATATGGCATAGAGAAGAAAACAGGTAAGGAGACCGGTGTGTGGACCTGTTTCCACAGCAACGCTGAGATTAGATGGAGGACGGAGGAGGGGCATGGGCACCACAGGTTTACGACAGGAACCTTCATTCTCAGTGGTCTGTACACTGCTACGATTTAGGAACTTGCTACTGAAGGAAAGAGAATAGAGATCTAGGGAATCAGTTGGTGGTCTCTGTCAAATAGCCCTTCATGGCTTTATCTTTAATTTTTTCTTGATAAAGCCACCAACAAGGAAATTAAACCCAGGATCACTAGAAGTCTGAGGCTGGCATTTCTGCCAATCATTCCAGTAAGGAAATACCTCGCGACAAGCTGAGACTTTGTTAAGACCCTGAACTTTGCCTTCGTGGGTCCCTTTGGATCAGCTCATGTTTTTGGTAAACCCTGTCTCTTGGAGTACATTCTCTGTCATGAGAGAGATCTGAGCAACTCTTGTAAGCATTACTGCTCAGAGCAGTGGAAGAAGGAGGGCTCGCTATTGCTGTATTACAACCTTCTCTTTAAAAAATAAAAATTAAAAAAGATTTACTTATTTATTTGCTGGCTGTGGTGGGTCTTCGTGTGAGGGCTTCCTCTAGTTGCAGTGAGCAGGGGCTTCTCTTCCTTGCGGTGTGTGGGTTTCTCATTGCAGAGGCTTCTCTTGTGGAACACAAGCTCGAGGCATTTGGGCTTCAGTAGTTGCAGGGCATGGGCTCAGCAGTTGTGTCTCTCCGGCTCTAGAGTACTGGCTCAGTGGTGGTGGCACACAGGCTTAGTTGCCTGTGGCATGTGGGATCCTCCCAGACCGGGAATCGAACCAGTGTCCCTTGCATTGCAAGGCAGATTCTTAACTACTGGACCACCAGGGAAGTCCCAATAGCCCACTCTTAAACTTCGTGGTTCAAAACAACGTTTTGTTTGCCCATAGCCTGCAGTTGGGAAAGTGCTGGATGGGGACAGTTCATCTCTGCATTTGAGCCCCTAGATCAGCTCAAAGGCTGGGGGCTGGAATTTCCTGAAGCCTTGCTCATTCGCATGGCTGCTGCTGCTGATATTGATGATGGGTGGTCAAGGCTGGGTTTGTGGACTTTGCATCTGACTGGTAACAGGATTCCCAGGTCAAGGATCCCAAATGGGCCAGTGAAAGCAATGTTGCTCTTTATGACCTATTCTTGGAAGTCACATAGCATCCTTCCACCACCTGGACGCAGAATGAAGAAGGAAAAGAGACCCACCCCTCAATGGAGGAGAATCTGTGTCCATTGAAATAAGAGTACGTGGAACACGTGGGACACGATAATGGAACCATGTTTGGAAAATACAATCCTTCAGTGAGAGTATGAGAGTTAGATAGATTATTCCTACCAACTGCCCATATCGTGTGGGGTGTTTTTCTTTTAACCTCATATCCACGGCTCCCTGCTGTCTGGAATCTGACCTTGGAAAAAGTCCCTTATCTCTCCATATTCTGGGCCATAGGACAGCTTGGGAGAGAGTGTCAGGCTTTATTTAGCACTTTTAAATGAAATCTGCAGCGCTCCCAGGGTTATAAATCATGTGCAGAAAGTTTGGACTTTGTGCTTAATGGCAAAGCTAAGACGAAATGCCTTCCTCTTGGGTTTCCAGCACCTTATTAACTGGCTTAGAAATATTACCACTCAGCAGTTTCCAAAGTTTTCTTTCTAATAACCCTTTCGTCCTGTTAGTACATTTAATGATCTCTTCCCTTTTTCTTTTTTTCAGAATGAAGAAACCTAAGTTATCTTTTTCTGATCACCCTGAAGTACTTACTTATTCCAAGATTCTTTATAATTCTTTATTCCCATCAAGCAACCTGCTCAGTCCCCTTCCTTTTGCCCACATGCCAAAACTGCCGCAAAGCTCAAGCGAGCTTCTGCCACACATGGCAGGGTCCTGGCAATGCTATTTACTTGTGTATTTTCGTCTTGGCTGCACTGGGTCTTCACTCTTTTTGTGCGGGCTTTCTCTAGTTGCAGTGAGCAGGGGCTGATCTTCGGTAAGGTGTGCAGGCTTCTGGTTGCGAAGCCCAGGCTTTAGGTGTGAGGGCTTCAGTAGTCGCAGCGTTTGCAGGCTCAGTAGCTGTGGCACAGGGGCTTAATTGCTGCACGGCGTGTGGGATCTCCCTGGACCAGGGATAAACCCTGTGTCCCCTGCACTAGCAGGTGGATTCTTGCCCATTGCACTACCGGGAAAGTCCAGCAGTGCTTATTAGTTAGAAATTCATCGGGCTGCAAATAACCAAACTCCCAGGAGCTTATCGAATAGTGATTTGTCTGTTTCACATAAAAGTCCACAGATGATTCCTGCTTCCAGGAGTGATAGACTGGCTTGTTGCTCACCAACACTCTTACCAAGAACAACCAGAAAAGCTGCAGAAAATATATGAAATATGTGTGAGCTATCAGAGAGCCAATGAGGCAGTGAGGACTTGAAGAGCCAGATCCCAGAGAGAAGGGAAGTGCAGAGAGGGGAGTCCCACTAAATTGGTGCCTCAACCGTCAAAATGGAGCAGAGTCCTGAGGACAGATGTGGTTCTGGGCATTAAATTTGTAACTGTTAGTGGTCCTGGTGATCCCAGGGGAGGAGCTGTGAGGGGAGGGTGCCCATGAAAGGACATTCAAAGAGCTTCAGGGTAGCAACAACGTACCAACCACTAAAACAGTATTTCAGGCTTCCCTGATGGCTCAGCAATAAAGAATCCTTCTGCAATGCAGGAGATGCAGAAGGCTCAAGTTCAATCCTGGGTCTGGAAGATACCCTGGAGGAGGGCCTGGCAGCCTGCTCCAGTATTCTTGCCTGGAGAATCCCATGGACCGAGGAGCCCAGTGGCCTATAGTCTATGGGGTCACAAAGAGCTGGACATGACTGAGCACAGCACAGCACAAAGCAGTGTTTCAACAATTTAACCAGTACCAGTGAATCAAGGAAAAATTAACTGCCCACCACAAATCTCAGAGAGGCAAACCATTTGTTAAATCCGGGTATGTCAGGACATCATTTTTACGACAGGCAACAAGTCCAACAAGTTTCTGTGTGGTTTGATTAAATCAGATGAAGCTGAGGAAAGGTGCTGGAACTTTCTGTTGCAGAGAGTGTAGTCAGGAGGCTCAGGAAAGCGCCAAACGGCATCCCTGCCTCTTCATTCACTTGGTCCTTGGACAAATGGGTATGGCGACTGCTTCAAGGCTTGGTGATGTATTATACTTGACACTAAGAAAACTGAAGAGTTTCCCACACCTGGTGTCTTCCCCTGTAAGCTGCTAGCCATTCCTTCCTCGGGCAGAAAAGCACCTGTGCTAGTGTTCCTGTGATATATCGGGTTTCTGGCCTATAACAGGCGTAAGAGCAGCGGCTCTCATCCCCAGTCCAGCTGTCCCCTGGGGAAATGGGACCCAGGCCTGGCAATCTGAACCCGGGAACAGGTGCCTTGAAGGAGCAGGGCACTTAACTGGGTCGTGCTGGAAAGGGGGCCTTGGGAGCTTTTCTCCTGTTTAAATTTGAGGCTGGGCTGAGGACCAATCTAACGGCACTCCTTCAATTACACGTTTATCTTTGAGAATAATTATATTTCTAAAACAGACACATGCACTTTTGAGACTGAAAGAAGAAACAGATCTCCGCTTAAAACCAGTCTTCTCCCCTTCCTTTTTTTAAAATACCTGTTTCAAGCTGTTTTTATCTTTCTCATTATATTTTGGTTTGCCCTTTAAGTAAAGTCCTTTCTTAACCTGGGAGCCATTTTATTCAGCTTCCCAACCTGAGAAAATGTTCCTTGCCTGTGGAGTACTAGGGAGTTAAGCCAATGTTTGCCTAACCTTTGCTTCAAGCATAATCTTACCTTTTAATAAAACACACTCCAAAGGCTGCACTACACGTTTTTCGTAGCTCAGAGTCGTGTTCATACCAGGAAGAGGAGGAAT
This sequence comes from Nanger dama, assembly GCA_917880005.1. NCBI lineage: Eukaryota > Metazoa > Chordata > Mammalia > Artiodactyla > Bovidae > Nanger > Nanger dama. Next base: position 5,214,308 of record CAKJTW010000052.1, read on the forward strand.
TAAAGAACTATCTTGTTTGAATAGTAAGTCCTACCATGATGAATCTGAAAGTGATGCGGGTCTGGAAGTTAAATAATATTCTGTCTTCCCTGAAGGGATGGGAGCTTATGGGGGTTTTGACCATGGGCAGCTTGGAATGCTTGCCATTCTGAAGTGGGAAAAGCTTGGGACAAACCTGAGCTGTTGGGAGGGGAAGCTATTTTGGCTTCTCTCTATTTAGGAGTGGGCTGGGCTGGAACCTGAAGGGAAGAATCCCGACCTTCTACTTCCCTGTCTTCCGCCATCTCTCCTTGAGTGGAGAAGGAATTGTAAATATTACTGTCAGGTGCCAAGACACTCACTGCGCCAAGCCCTACTCCTGCATGAGGACCGTTGGGCTTATAAGACGTGTGGCTCTGCCAGCCCCTTCTTTCTCACCTCCTGCATCTTTGCACACCAGGCTTCCTTATATTCAGTTTTGCTTCCAGCTTCTTGGGAGAGGGTCTGCCTGTTAAGGATGGAACTAGTTGTCTATCCTTTTGTCTTGGTTTTGGTTTCCTGAGAAATAGACCCAGAAGCAAGGATAGGAGTAGAAGTAATTTCTTAGAGAGGTGATTCCAGGGATCAAGATAGGGGTGTGGGAAAGTGACAGGGGAGGAGAAGAGATAGCCATGAAGTGTGTGTTATTGAGGCAGTCATCCCTGTAGGCACCTGGACCTCAGTTTCACTCGGAACCTCTGGTAGATACAGGTAGGAGTTATCCCCTCCAAGGGTGAGGTACTGTTAAACAACACACAAACGCTTTCAGTCACTGGTTAAAGGATCCTTCCATGGGCCTGTGTGCTAATTCGATTCAGTCGTTTCCGATTCTTTACAACCCTATGGACTATAGCCCACCAGGTTGCCCTGTCCATGGGATTCTCCAGGCAAGAATACTGGAGTGGGTTCCCGTGCCCTCCTCCGGGGGATCTGCCCGACCAGGGACTGAAGCGGCATCTCCTGCGTTGCAGGCGGATTCTCTACCACTGAACCACCAGGGAAGCCCACGGGATCCTTCTAGGGGGTGTCAAGCCCCTGGTACATCCAGACTGCCTGGAAGTGTGGAGCAAACTCAGCTGAACGAAAAGGCCATCATGCAAAGAGAGGCAGGTATCACGGAGCAGGTGTCTTCTCCCTGTCTCTTGTTGTGACTTCTCCTTCGAAGTTGAGGGGGCTTCACCATTTGTCCACACAGTCAGTTGAATCCTGTGCCGTAGACCCAGGAGACCAGGACTTGAGGAAGCAAGACTGTGGAAACCTGGTTGCCCATCCGAGCCTCACTCTTCAACCCTGCCTATGGTGCAGAGCCCTGTATGAGGAGATGGGGGCATCACTGGACGCTTGGAAGCAAAAATGTGATAGTGTTAGTGTCTCAGTCGTGTCAGACTCTTGTCGACCCGTGGACTGCAGCCCACCAGGCTCCTCCATCCATGGGGTTCTCTGGGCAAGAATACTCGAGTGGGGTGCCATTTCCTTCTCCAGGCTTTGGATGCTTGCCCGGTGGTTAACTGGGCTGATACTTTGCCATTCACTTTGTTCTTTCACCTTGTGGATGCCCCTCCCTTGGCAGGAATCTCAGGAGGGGAGAAGGCATGAGAGTATAGGATTTGGAGGACCCATGCCCAAATTCCAGCTCCTAGTGTGTATCTTAGCCTTCTTTTGCTTTCCTTCTTTTCAGATTGTCAATTTTAAAAATTGTAATACTGTCACATGAAAGCAGGAGGTTTTACAGAGAAGGGCAGGACTGTTTTCCTTCTTTTAAATTTAAATTCAATAGCAACTTCAAAAACAAACAAAAAAATCACACCAGCCCCTTCAAGCCATAAGCCAAGACAAGCAGAGGTTAAGTTTGGATTTTGTTCAAAAGTCTTACATTTGTATATGCTTCCACTATGAGATAAAGTGACCAATTTCAAATTCAGCTGCTGCTGCTGCTAAGTTGCTTCAGTCCTGTCCGACTCTGTGCGACCTCATAGATGGCAGCCAACCAGGCTCCCCTTTCCTTGGGATTCTCCAGGCAAGAATACTGGAGTGGGTTGCCATTTCCTTCTCCAATGCATGAAAGTGAGAAGTGAAAGTAGGTCTCCAGTTGCATATCTTTTTTAAACAAACCCACAATTCTAACAGATGAGAGCTGCATGGTGCACCTTTCTCCCCTTCTGAGCTTGGAAAGTCCGTTGCACATTTAGTTATTAATGTTTAAGTAAATTATTCCTTTAAGGAATGAGAAATGTTAACATTAAGCTAAATGTGCACTGTTTAAATTTTAATTGTATCCACAAGTGTACAGAGACTCTGTAAATAAAATTGTGTGCCTAGGAAGCTCTCCCCAGAAAGATTAAACAGGTTGACAACAGCAAAAGGGGAAATACAGGGGGAAAGAGATCCATGTCAGGTAAAGGCAGCTGGCGCTATTGAAATTGACAGTGCATATATTACCGAGGGGTAAGAGAGTGCTGTTTTTGCTTGAAAAATAATAGAACATTGTAATCATCTTCTGGAAGAAGCTGTAAAGCTAGGAGGGCATGATAGCTGTTTGAAAAGCAATTAAGCAGTCTCCTAGTCCTCCAGGAGTGAAAATAAATGCAGGAAGAAATGCAGATAGCCTGCAGCCCTCGTCATGCGTCAGCCCTTCAGTAGCCCTGAGCCCTCCCCGAGCTGATGAAGGCGTTTGACAGAATGTTACACGGGGAGCTGGGGCGCGCATAGCTAGCTGCATGAAGCAAAAGGACTGTGTTTAAAATCGTGGAGAAAGGAATCTGCTGATGGTCATCTGTAACAGGCGCATTGCAAAACGGAGGTTCTCTGTGCTGTGTCTTGTTGCTGGAAGGCGCGGGGTATATGTGTAGGGATAAGCCTGCACAGACCTATTTCTCAGGTATCCAGCTCTACCTAATGGTTGCTTAGAAAACAAACACAACCCCGGCTGAACTCGGACCAGATCATTGCTTAGGCTTTCCTGGATTTATTATTCTTTCAACGTCCATTTACTGATTAATAGCACCCCTTCAGTAGACTTTCTTAATCTGGACGCTATTGCCCTTTGGCTCTGGCTCATTGTCTGCGGAGGCTTTCTGGCATCTAATAGGATGTTTAGCAGCATTGCTGGCCTTTACCCACTAGAGGCCAGTAGTGTCCCCATCCACTTGTGACAATCAAAAATGTCTCTGGATACAAATGAACTTACAGAGACAGACTCACATAGTTCCCAAATGGAGAAGTGGGTGGGGGAAGGATAAATTAGGAGTTTGGGATTAGCAGATACAAACTACTCTATATAAAACAGATAAAAGGTATAGCACAGGGAATTTTGCTCAATTTTCTGTGGCCACCTGGGTGGGAGGGGAATTTGGGGGAGTCCTTCGCTGTTCACCTGAAACTATCACAGCTTTGTTAATTGGCTATTCCCCAATACAAAATATAAGGTTTGGAAAAAATATGCTATTCTATAGCACACAGAACTACACTCAATGTCTTGTAATGACCTATTAATGTAATGGAAAAGAATCTGAAAAATTACATATATATATATATATATATAAACTGAATCATTTTGCTCTACATCTGAAAACTAACACAGCATTGTAAATCAACTGTGCTTCAGTAAAAAGAAAAATGTCTCCAGACATTGCCAAGTGTCTCCAAGATTGGGGTATGGGGTATTGGGGTATGGGGTATGGCAGTCTCTCAGTAGAGAACTGCCCTGTTAGCTCAAGTAGAAACCTAGACTTTCTTTTCTTTAATCACATTCCTGCGTGATGTTGTGGACAGCTTGTTACTTGAAGCCAGGTTATCTAACTGCATTCCCCGCCCCCATACTTTATTTAAGTGATCTTGGACATGAAGTCCTATTCCTTCAGCCACCCCCATAAGACCCCTGCAGGGGGCTGGGTGTCATGTTGACTGTTTTCTAGAGAAGCATCTACTCTCTGAGCTCAAGGTACTATTTCTGCTTTCCTATAAATGAATTAAATCAACTAAATCTATAAACTCTGCAGGGCTCCATATCTAAGGCAAACATACAAAATGAATCAAAGTTGAAAAGTCAGCTTTTCCCTAAAATGTGACTTTTTAAATTAGATGAATTGATTACAAGGTCAGCAATAATGGCATATTAACACCACCCTGATCCATGCCAGTCCATTCTGAAGGAGATCAGCCCTGGGATTTCTTTGGAAGGAATGATGCTAAAGCTGAAACTCCAGTACTTTGGCCATCTCATGGGAAGAGTTGACTCATTGGAAAAGACTCTGATGCTGGGAGGGATTGGGGGCAGGAGGAGAAGGGGATGACAGAGGATGAGATGGCTGGATGGCATCACTGACTCGGTGGATGTGAGTCTGAGTGAACTCTGGGAGTTGGTGATGGACAGGGAGGCCTGGCGTGCTGCGATTCATGGCGTCACAAAGAGTCGGACACGACTGAGCAACTAAACTGAACTGAACTGATCCATGCCATGTGATGCACAGATTCTAAGAGTGTGGGTGATGCAGAGGAGGGTGGAGTGTGTAGTTGGGTCCATTCCAGGAGGTGACCCAGGTATTATTGATTCTGAATGGTGTGAAGGACACTCACACTGACTTGCAGACTCGTTTAGAAATTTCTCTCTGAATGCCAGATCCCATGTGCACCACTAGATGTCACCCTGGTCCCACCAAAGTTTCTCACTAATGCACATCATAGTTTCAGGGTCCATGGAAGCTGTGGAGAAGGAAATCAAAGGCCTGATTAGCTGCCTCTTGCCCACAAAGGACGGAGAAGGCAATGGCACCCCCACTCCAGTACTCTTGCCCGGAAAGTCCCATGGACGGAGGAGCCTGGTGGGCCACAGACCATGGGGTCGCTGGAGTCGGACATAACTGAGCAACTTCACTTTCACTTTTCACTTTCATGCATTGGAGAAGGAAATGGCACCCCACTCCAGTGTTCTTGCTTGGAGAATCCCAGGGACGAGGGAGCCTGGTGGGCTGCCTACTATGGAGTAGCACAGAGTGACACGACTGAAGCGAATTAGCAGCAGCAGCAGCAGCCACCGCCACCCACAAAGGATGCTGTAGGTACAGGATGCTGTGAGGATGAAGTGAAATGGAGCACAGTGTGCCGAGCTGGGCTACAGCAGATTAAGTCGGTGCTCCCCCAAATGCCCTGAAAGTCCCTGTGAGGGTCGTCATGTACCTCAGCACCTAAATGCAGAGAGAACCAGAACTGCCTCGAGGTGATATCCCCCTACTGCAACCTTTAATTAAGACCAATGGGCCAGAAGAACACTCAGCTTCTTGACTGGGTCCCTTTGGCCCCAAAGACATCACTTTCTGCACCTGCGCCCCAGGTGGGACGAGGCCGAAGCCAGGGGCTACAAGGCGTTGCCTGGTTTGCTGCTTGTTGAGCTCCTGCCCTGTCAGGCTGCCCCGCCTCCCTCACCTGCTTCTCCTGGGAGTCATTCTTCCTTCAGTTACTGTCCATGAGCCCTCATCTCAGGGTCAGCTTCTGGGGAACCTCCTCCTAAGATACTGGTTTACAGTTGATATGCAAAATAGTTGGTTCCTTTCCCCCGTGATCATCTATCTGTCTGCTTCAGGTAACAGTGGGGTTTGGAAACTCAAGTACCCAGGGTGCTCCCAGCACCCCCTCCCTGCCTTTTGTGCAGGAAGACCAGCACTGCCAGTCTATCCCACAGCCTGGCTGAGGCTGGTTCTGGGAACCAATGTGTCTCTTGTAGTCGTTGGAAGTCAAGGCTCAGGCTTTTGTCTGTTAATCTGTTTGTGCTGACATTGATACTAGTAACTTCTGGTTCAGGGAAAGATCCAGAAGCAGATTACACAACCCTTAAATCATTTTGGAGGCAAGAGGGACAAGAGGGCGGAGAAACAGCAGGAGAGTATTAACGACGGCTGAGTGACTGTGGGTCCAGGGACCACGACTCAGGTTTCCGCCTTGGGTTTGTGGAAATCTGAAAGCTGGCATGGGATTGTTTTAAAAGTGATTTTATTTTATTCAGTTTATTGGCTGAACCACAGGGCATGTGGGATCTTAGTTCCCTTACCAAGGGTTGAACGCATATCCCTGGTATTGGAAGCCCTGGAATTTTAACCACTAAACCGCGAGGGAAGTTCATGATTTTTTTCCCCAGCTTGACACAGGATGGCTCAAACAAATTAACATTCCCATCTCAGCTGGTTCACCTGGCCAGAATAAACTCCCGTGCTGCGGCAAATAGGGAGACGGAAGAGGGAAGGTAAGATGAGATGGGGTGGGGGGAGGAGGGAGAGATTTAATGGCTCAAGCTCATTTTTTATCTCCCTAACATACTGACTTTAGTGTAGCTTACTCTTGAGAAAAATGATTAAAACAATTGCTCACAGGTGACAGAAAAGTCATTTCCATTTAGAAAAATATTTAAATCATGGTTTGGGGGAGCGTTCCCTGTCTTTGTTAATAATGGGTTAGAGGGTAGGTTATATAAAGTGTGTGGATCAATAGATCATTTTCCTGATTAAATTACCACTACACTGTGGTTTTTGTAGGCGATACAGCTGAGAAGACACCATACCGTGGAAAGGCCTTTAAGTTATAAAAATTGTATTTCAAGGGTTCAACATGGAACAGTATTAGTCTGTGCGATTTCCCTTTCTCTTTGCCAACCCCCACCAGCATTCAGATATATAAGGCTGCTTGTTGAAGAAATGAGATTTTTTTTTTTCCTCCTAGTGCTTGCTCCGATGTCTTCTCTCCATACGGAGCTAAAATACCCACTCCCTCCAGAGATGTGTTTACATGTGACATGAATGAAGCTTCCTATTTCCCTGTATGGAATTGGGGGCATGGCCAGTAAACCTGAGAAGCAATAAATGCCCACACTTATCAAGGGTCAGGAGCCCATGATGCTAAGAGTGCTGGCACCTTCAATTTACCTCTTTTCTAAGCATATGAAATACGCTGCTGCTGCTGCTGCTAAGTCACTTCAGTCGTGTCTGACTCTGTGCGACCCCATAGACGGCAGCCCACCAGGCTCCGCCATCCCCGGGATTCTCCAGGCAAGAACACTGGAGTGGGTTGCCATTTCCTTCTCCAATGCATGAAAGTGAAAAGTGAAAGTGAAGTCACTCAGTCATGTCTGACTCTTCGCAACCCCATGGACTACAGCCCACCAGGCTCCTCTGTCCATGGGATTTTCCAGGTAAGAGTACTGGAGTGGGTTGCCATTGCCTTCTCCTGAAATATGCTAGGATTTTCTAAAACTTGACTGTGCAAAAACCACTGCTGAATTTAACCACACTGTGAACATTGAATGAAGTAATTATTTTTGCACAAATTGTGTCTTCACCAAAACCATCAGGGCAGGGAAGGAGGTGGGGACCCTAATAATCTGGATTTTCCGGTAGAAGTTGACTGGAGGCTTGATTATCCTGACAATCACATCAGTTACTCTGTTTCACTTTGCCAGTTCACATAGCAAGTTAGAAAGAAAACCATTGCTAGGACTGGTGGGAAAGGGTTTTAAGACTTCACAGCTGGGAATTAAAAAACTGGGTCTCTATTATTAATATCTGATGGAGATTCTGATTTACCTCTTGCAGGTTTGCAGAGAGCAAAGCAGCTTGCCCAACCACCGGCGCCTTGAATAACAGATACAACTTTTAACAAAAGGAATGCTATCACAGCAGGAATGTGCTGCCCAACGGCAGGGAGAGATGAGCTCATGGTGTTTTCAGCAGGTAATCAAAGCAGGGCCTTAAACTGCCCTTTCTTGCCATTCGCTGAATGTTTGTTCCAGGGAAATAGCCAAGAAAGGGAATTCTAAAGCCTGTTCTCTGAAAATGAGGTGCTTCACAGATCTATGGGCTCATTAGTTAGGTCAGTCTTTAATAGTTTCTGCAGGACGGCAAGGGATTTACTCTGAAAGACCTCTAGCCACTGCTTTATTAGTCATCCCAAGGATATGTCACAACTGTAAGCACTCAAAAGGAGTGGCTGAAATCAAGCAAAGTCGCTCTTGGCTGGACATCAGATAGCAGGAGAGTCTGATGGCCTCCTGCCATTGGCAATATCCTTTGAGGATGCAGGAGGGTGAGAGCAGAAAGAACTCTAAGAAAGAGGGCATTGAGGCTTATAAGGGAGCAGTATCTCCCTGGTGCCCAGGTGTTTCTAAACATCTCTTCTACAGAGCACCAGAAGTATTTCCCCGGTAATGAAGGTAGAAAAGAGGTGCCATCCCAGACGTTAAATATAACATTTGTCAAGCTTGTGTATATGTGTGTCTGCATCTTCATGCTAAGTATTTACAGAATGCCTTGCAAACCACTGCCAAAAAACTGGAGAAAGATGGAAGTGTTCTGGAAATAAAAGATGTGCAAGATGTACTTTTGATTCACTTAGAAAAATCTGTAGTTCTTCCAAGGTTTCAAAAGGTTTTATGCTTTTTTTTTTTTAATAAGTATTTATTTGGCTGTGTCCAGCCTTAGTTGCGGCATGTGGGACCTTTGTTTCAGCATGCAGGATCTTTCGTGGGGCCCACAGACTCTCTAGTGTGGCGCAGGGGCTCATTGTTCTGGCCTACAGGCTTAGCTGCTCCTCAGCATGTGGGGTCTCAGCTCCCAGACCAAGGATGGAAGCCATGTCCCCTGCATTGTAAGGCAGATTCTTAACACCTGGACCACCAGGGAAGTCCCTCAGAAAGATTTTAAAAGCCTCTCATTTTGAAGTTAATTTTAATAACGTTTATTACATGCCTACTGTGTACTGTGCACTGTGCTGGGTGATTTTACAAACAGTATCGCGTTTAATTTAATCCCCTTAATCGTCCCCACAGTTAGTAATTGTTATCTTCAAAGGCATTATTATTCCCACATGTAGATGAGTAAAATGGAAAGCAAGAGTTTAAAGGACATGAACTTGGTGACAAACAACAGAAGTCTGAGCCAGCGTCCCACATGATATGGAAGAGTCTCGAGGGGTCTGAAATCTACAACGATTCCATTGCAGAACTTCCACTGGCTTTGACATAACACGAGGAACCAGCCACATGCAGCCTGTTTAGATTACTTGTATTTACTGTATTTACCGTAACAAAGCTGCATCACATATAATGTCATGCGTCCTAGTAATCAATCCAGAATAGCCTCCTCCTCGGTATGCATTCTGAACCATGCCTGCCTTTTAGAAAGTGAGTGGAAACCACAGTGCCTCAGTCTCCCGTGGGTCCCTGTTGTGATCTGAGGAGTTCTGTCTCCCCAGTGGCCCCTGGGCTGCCATGTGCTGTGGATCTTATACAAGGCTTTCAACAGAGTGAGGCTCAGAATGTCTGGCTAGGGACTTGAACTTCCCACCTCCAGAGAGCTGAGGGACAGCATACAGCACTGCAGATACAGAGACCGCCCTCAAGCTGTGGACCCAAGGGACCACGCTCTGGTGGGGGGCACCCTTCCGCCACCATGAGGTGGATTTCCCAAGAGGCGCTGCTGCTTACACCCCTGCTAGGATGGAGATACACAAATGAGACAACCCAAATATGATTAGTTTACACACTGACGCTTATCTGACTGTAGGTCTCATGGGTGAGCAAATTATACATGCTGATCTTTCTAAGGTGTGCTGACCCTTACATGCTGATGCTGACGAATGGCTGTGACCAGAACTGGGACCTCGAATCTAAATTATACACGCAATATGTAAAAGAACATTTATGTAAAAGTACATATGGCAAAGTTAAATAAACAAAAATAGTCTTGAAAAAAATTATACACACATATTTCACATCATGTCCCTGAAATGACTTGAGACTGTCAGACAATTTTAGGTGATTTTAAAAATAACAATAAAACTACATAAAAGTATGCAATCTGGAAAGGGTTCCAAGTATCTTTGCTATAGACGTTCCAGATGGTGTGATGGGGAAATGCAGTGTCTGATGAGTGAGGCAGCTGGTAGGTTACAGCACACATGTGCGAGTGAAGGGCACTGTCCACGGAAACCCTCTCGGGTCAGCTGACAGTGACTGCCGCTTAGGGGCCCACCACGTGCAGACCCTGTGCACACACTGTACTTAAACCTTGCCACAACTCAGCCACAAAGTTTTCATTAATCCTTTTAGTATTTATTTTGTACACAAATTTTATTTTATATTATATTTTTATGTATTTTTTATTTTATATTCGAGTATATGCAGGTCAGGAAACAACAGTTAGAACTGGACATGGAACAACAGACTGGTTCCAAATAGGAAAAGGAGTATGTCAAGGCTGTATATTGTCACCCTATGCAGAGTACATTATGAGAAACGCTGGACTGGAAGAAACACAAGCTGGAATCAAGATTGCCGGGAGAAATATCAATAACCTCAGATATGCAGATGACACCACCCTTATGGCAGAAAGCGAAGAGGAACTAAAAAGCCTCTTGATGAAGGTGAAAGAGGAGAGTGAAAAAGTTGGCTTAAAGCTCAACATTCAGAAAATGAAGATCATGGCATCCGGTCCCATCACTTCATGGGAAATAGATGGGGAAACAGTGGAAACAGTGTCAGACTTTATTTTTGGGGGCTCCAAAATCACTGCAGATGGTGACTGCAGCCATGAAATTAAAAGGCGCTTACTGCTTGGAAGGAAAGTTATGACCAACCTAGATAGTATATTCAAAAGCAGAGACATTTGCCGATTAAGGTCCATCTAGTCAAGGCTGTGGTTTTTCCAGTGGTCATGTATGGATGTGAGAGTTGGACTGTGAAGAAGGCTGAGCGTCAAAGAATTGATGCTTTTGAAGTGTGGTGTTGGAGAAGACTCTTGAGCGTGCCTCGGACTGCAAAGAGATCCAACCAGTCCATTCTGAAGGAGATCAGCCCTGGGATTTCTTTGGAAGGAATGATGCTAAAGGTGAAACTCCAGTACTTTGGCCACTTCATGTGAAGAGCTGACTCAATGGAAAAGACTGTGATGCTGGGAGGGATTGGGGGCAGGAGGAGAAGGGGACGACAGAGGATGAGATCGCTGGATGGCATCATGGACTCGATGGACATGAGTTTGGGTGAACTCCAGGAGTTGGTGATGGACAGGGAGGCCTGGCGTGCTGCGATTCATGGGGTCACAAAGAGTTGGACACAACTGAGCGATTGAACTGAACTAATAGCCAGTTAACAAGGTTGTGATAGTTTCAGGTGGACATCCAAGGGTCTCAGCCATCCATATACCTGTACCCGTTCTTCCTCACGCTCCCCCTCCCATCCAGGCTGCCACATAACATTGAGCAGAGTCCCCTGTGTACAGTAGGACCTTGTTGGTCCTCCATTTTAAATACAGTAGGGTTTACATGTTGATCCCAAACTTCTTAACTACCATTTCTTCCCATCCTTCCCCACTGGCAACCGTAAGTTTGTTCTCTAAGTCTGCATTTTTAATTTTATTTTTGCCACACCACATGGCATGTGGGATCTTAGTTCCCCAGCCAGCAATTGAACTCATTGATCCTGCCTTGGAAACACAGGGTCTTAACTATTAGACTGCCAGTAATTGCCACTAGGCTGTCGTAACCCCTTTTGTAGTCAAGAAAATGGAGGTTCCTCGAGGTTAGGACCTTATTCAAGCACATGCATAGCCAGGAAATGGCAGCACCAAGCTGTGCAGCCCACAGTCTTCCTGGGTGCCCTGGGCTCTGCTTTCATCACCCAGCTTTTCTGAGCCACCAGTTCCACACATCCTTTAAAAAGATTTCAGGTTTTTGCCTGCCAGCACCCCCATGCTCTGACTCTTCTCACTTTCATGGGCTTTCTGTGCTGGCCTCATCCTGAAGTGGTACCCACTCTTTTGGAAAACAATTTACTTTATATTTTCAATTAAAATTTTTTTAAAAATTTATTTGGCTGCACTGGGTCTTAGTTGTGGCATGAGGAATCTTCTTTAGTTGAGATCTATGCGATTTATGTGAGCTCAGTTCCCTGAGCAGGGCTCAAACCTGGGCCTCTTGCATTAGGAGCATGGAGTCTCAGCCACTGGAACACCGGGGAAGCCTCTCTCTTGCACTGGTACCCACTGCCCTGCCCTAGGCCGTCTCCCACTCTCCCTAAGCGGGCTCGTGGAACCGACCTGTGTGTGCTACCCATGTCCAAGTCTCATCTTATTTTCCTATCCTTCCATAAATCTTATGAATTAAATGTGTATGCTTTTTTCCTATTTACCTGTCCTACAACAGTTTTAACTCTTAGGTCCAGCCACCGAGTCGAGAAGGGTAGAAGGAAGTTTTTCCCTTCCTAGGATGTGTCCATGAATCCCCGAGGGTCTTGTTAAGATGCAGCTTTTGATTCAGGAGGTCTGTGGTGGGCCCTGAGACTCTACTTTCTAACCAGCTCCCAGGTGAGGCCCTACCCCTACTGGTCCAGGAATGACTTTTGCTTTCCCAGAGCCTCGATGGTATTTGAAGTTCCTGCAAGAGTCTTAGTTCTTTCCCCAGCAGGTGAGGCCCAGGAGATTTGAATCAGTCAATGAGCTCTGAGTTTCTGGATGAGACCAGTCCTGAGGGTAGGAGCAGATTTGGGCCAGGAGGGAGCGTACAGCCAGAAGCCCTGTACCTGAGGAGTGAGGCTGGATGCCTGAGCCTGGGCAGATGGGGGTTCTGGGAAGACTGAGGGCACAGTGGGGGATGTCTTGGGAGGTGATGGGGTATCCAGAATCAGGGGAGGCCAGCAAGTAACAGGCAGATAGAAACAGAGGTTGGGTAAATGCCTCTTACCTTAAAATTGTGTTGAGAGACCTAGATGCTGCCTGAAACATTTTAGGAATAAAGTGAGATAGAAAAAAAAATAAGAAAAATGTAGGTGTGGGTTTAAGGGGATTTTTCTTGGGGGGATACCATTTTATTTGACTGACGTCCATAATAGTTTGGCAAAAACATATTCACGCAAAGTCACAGTGGACACAGCTGTAAAATGACCCTGGGTCCAAGTCTCCAACCTATCTTAAAATCCTCCTTTCTATGCTTGTGGAATGATCAGACTGCAGAAAACGGGAACAAATATTCCCAACTCCCACCTCCCAGACTTTCTATTCCTCAAGCTGAAAGTGCTTTTTAAACATTTTTAACTCAGAAATTGTGAAAATTTTGAGTGTAGCACAGGCATTTAAATTACATGTACACAAACAAAAGCTCATGACTACATCAAAAGAATTACATTAGTAACACACAGCCAAAGCTGATTTCCAGTTAGCTGTGGGAAAACTTGTGAGTCCATCAGGATCACCAAACCTGTATCCCCGCACCAGATCTCTTAACATATTACCCTTGATTTAGGGAAGAGGATATTCAAAGTTGAAACAGAAGTGGACAAAATAACCCACAGGCTTTTTAAAAATTTTTTGATTTGAAGCTTGAATAATATCCAGTAATAGCACATAATAAGGGGAAATTATTATATTACAAATATTTCATAAAATACCCCACCACTTAAACTAATTTAAAATTTAAAAGTTTAATTTAAATTTAAAATTATTTAAAGGTTCTTAAAATTAAAATGTATTGAAATTAAAATTTTACATTATTTAAATTTGGGGAGAGGTAAATTTATTGTTTAGAAGGTAAAGTTATCCAACTGAAATAATTTGTGAGACATTTTTACAAAAGAAATTTAGAAGCATAGTCCAAACAGTTCTTTTTCTCCTCCAGCAGCTTCACACCCCAAAGGCATAAAATATTATGTCCATTGGGGTACATTATAATACTGCAGTTGGCCAGAGAGACTAGTAGAAGACATCGTGTCCAAAAAAAGAATCATGACCTTAAGTTTATGCAAGGATCCAAAGAGCTGGAAAGAATTACTATTTAGAAATAACTATAAATGAACCATCTTCTATTTGATCCCTTTGTAAGAGAACGCTCTAGGCTGAAAAAATAATTCTCTGCTTTCAACTCACCCATTTGAGGCAACCATCATCCAGTTCCAGGTAGTCTGGAAGACCAGACCAGGAGAACATTCCCCTCCCATTTTCTTTTCCTTCTTCCTGCTTCACCCCTCTCCTCTCCCCTCCCCTTTATCTGCCATCTCCAGGCCCAAGTTAAACCCTTGAAACAAAAGTCAGAAAATAGGGACAGGTATTTTTTGGTTATTTTGTTTTTCTCCTTTATTTCTGAAGCTTGCTTTCTATCGGCGAATTTGTCTAACTTCTTACTCGCAGAAGAAGTCAATATCCTAGGGGGAAAAAAAAAGCAAAAAAGACTGAGCTGAGCATGTAGGACCAAAAAATAGATGTAGATCCTTTATTTAAAATCATACATAATCAAAGGGAAATTTGGAGTTAAAATAAGTAAAGCTTGAACCCCGAGAGTATGACACAAGTTTTACTTTAACTCAAAAACTACTGAAAATGAAAATTCTCAGATACACTTTTAATTTATGATTCTTTGACACATTCAAGTTCAATGCTAAGACATGATGACAAATGAGTTGCATTAGTGCAGGTTGGTCAATGTTTTAAAGTTTTTGCACAGCGATTAGCTCCAGAAGAATTATTTCAAAATAACCACCTTGCAAAGTCACTCAAAAGGATCTTTTATTTCTGTTCTGGCTATACAAGACTCCAGGGTATTAGGGAAAGTACAATTCTTTTTCATACATAAGTAGAGTCTCTGTATCACAAAAACAGGCATTCAAATTTTTTCCAGAATGTTTTGGTTTTATTAAATAAATAATAAATACAGGTGCTATTTTTCTCAGACCAAGTGTTTAGCTGATAAGTGAGCCTGTCAGTAAGACTCAGTTAATACTATTTTGGCTTCTTTCTTTGTGACGTGGAGTCATTTCCAGGATAACTTACAACTAAAACACTTTCTCTAGTGACAGAGAGAGTTCACTAACCTTTCAGCACTGATAGTAGGTATAAACGCTCTCCCAAGTCTCACTGTCTAGAGAAGTGGGGGGCTCTACTGGACGCAGCTTGTAAGTTGCATGGTGCATCTTTTACACCTGCCTGCATCTACATTCTGAGTCCTCTCCCCTCTCCCCAGCCCCAGAGACGCTTACCGTGGTAGGAACTTCCTTCCTGGCCTCTTGGTACACATGTTGTTCCTGGACCAAGTTGCTGGGAAAATAACCCACGGTTCCCATTTCATCCTCAGACTGATTGGCATAGACCTGAGTGCCCAGAAATGTAACAGAGAGGGGAAAGCGGACATGATACTCTTTTTAGAAACCCTCAGGCATCCTCTTTGTTGTCCATGGGAATCATCTAACTACCAATGCCTTGCTTCTCAGTCTGGATTCTGGGGGCACAGACCCAAATCTGAAGTTCACCCACAGCAACTAAGTCAGCCCACAGAAACTGCGTGTCTATTCTTTTGTGGCCCACTCTTACTGGTCTGCCACTTTAGCATTTCATTGTGCAATCTGTGAGCTGCCCGGAAATCTTTTTGGAACACATAAATGAAGTCTGTATCTTTTTTTTTTTTTTCAAGTAAATAGACACTGTTATTTTAAAGGACTCTCCCCATTTTTTTAAAATTCAAGTGAACAGATTCTTGAGTGCATTTCATATTTAGTTCTTCGTTACTTGAGAATATATCTCGAGCTGGAGCTGCAGTGGAGGATAGTAAATGAGTTCAGCCCCATCCCTCCGCAGGGCCCACCCCCTGCGTGTTTTAACTGAAGAAAGCAGATTCTGTGGAGTGAAAGAGGGTGCTAAAGTTTCCTTAAAAATATTGAAATGTAGCCTGGACTGCCAGCACACATGCCTTTTACTTGGCAAATCCACTCAAGTATTTTTGAATAAGGTTCAAACTCTTTGGGATATCCACGCCCCCGTGTGTTCGACTAGATTTTCTTGCCAAAGCAGCAGATAAACCTACACTGGGTTTTGCAATGAAGTTCTCCTTGTTTCTTTAAATGCAATAAAAGCAAATATACATGAAGTTTTGCATAGCCACAGCTCCTCTATTGTTCTTAACAGCTAGTTTTAAATATTAAAAGGCATCGAAGATTGGTAACAGAGGAAAAGTTAAGGGCAACATATGTCAAGATATTTTATGTATTTTAAATAATCTCGTCTTACGCTGCCAGCCCAGAATTCTCCAGCTTCATTTTCTTTTACCAGCTTTGAGTAAACATAGATCCGCTGCCCCTTTTTAACGTTAATGAATCTACAGTCTGGAGCATTGTAATCTTCTTGAGCTCTGGCCAGAGAAATAGTATCTGGAAGAAAAACCATGAAATAGTATCTGGAAGAAGAAAGCATTGACTCCTGGGTTTTATAACAGTAAAAACCGCAGAGCATATCAGAAGACTAGGAAATCACAGTGACTAACACCTCCTCGTTTATAGCTCACATTCAATTCCAAAAGATAACTAAGGTTATTAAAGCAGCATCCAACAGAATCTTAGCCAAGTGAATTCTTCATGCTGAGACACAAAAGGCACAGACCGGGAGAAACGACGCTAATCGCATGCACATTAGAGAAGATTCACTTCCAAATACAATTAGATTCTATGCTATTAGTGGATATTTTTTTCAATTATGTAATAGAAAAGGTAATAAAAGGCATAAAAAGTCCTTACAGACACACTCATCATCTGCACACAGCTTCTTGGAAGCAAGTCTGTCCATAAATATTCCATGCACGGCACATATGGCCACAAGACCTGGGAGGAAAAGTAACAAGACTCTTGCCATCTTCTTTTGCTGTTTTTGCTTTCGCCCTTTGAGTGGAAGTGGAGACTGACTTTGGTGCTTCCTGTCTTTTATGTGAAAGCCAGACCTCTGGGCGAGTCCCCTGCAGCCAATGGGGAGGTGGCTACCCGTGCCTCGGCCTTCATAGCAGTGACTGGGCTCTAGGGGTTATTTAGCATCGGATTTTCTAAAGAGACTCAAACGCTGTGTCTTTTTTTACACACAAATGCTATCCCAAATAGTCCACTATTTTAAAAACGCTTTTTATTTTATACTGAAGTATAGCTGGTTAACAATGTCGTGAGAGCTTCAGGTGGACTACAAAGGGACTCAGTCATACATATGCATGCATCCATTCTCCCCTAAACTCCTCTCCCATCCAGGCTGCCACATAACATTGAGCAGAGTTCTCTGTGCTATATACACTACGTCCTTGTTGGTTATCCATTTTGAATTCATTCTCGAAGTCTGTAGACCTATATCTTTTTTTGTAAATAAGCTCATTTGTATAATTTCTTTTGAATCCTTCATATAAGTGATGTCATACAATATTTCTCCTTCTCTTTCTGACATACTTTACTCAGTATGACAATCCTCCACCCTTGTTAGAATCACTTTTGCTGTGGTTTATTGCATCAGGAAGACATTGTTGAAAGAACTATGAGAATTTTAAGTCATTTGAAAAATGTTTTTAGTTCAAACACCATATTCTTTCGATGTATGAGAAGATGTACTAACCGTAGAAAACTGTTGAAAATGTGATATCTATATCCTTAATACAAATACTTTTGATTAAACATCTAATAACATCTGGATTTATATAATAGATAAGTAGAGAACGCTTACATTGACAAATCATTCGTGATGGGATCCTTAGGAGTTGTGTGTATCGGCTCAGACATGGATTGTAGCGTGTTTAAGACCCTAGCAATGCGGGGAGATAGGGTAGGTGGTTTGGGAAAATGGAACTGGCTTTTTCTGCTTCCTGTCTTGGAGATTTTTGAAATTCCATCTCCAGTGTGCATGGCTAATAGAGAAGGGAGTAAAGCTGGAGGTCTGTGTTTCTGCTTGAACCCCCTATCCCTGCCTGGCCTACTTCCAGGCATCTTTCCCGTGGGAAGAGGGGCACCGCTACAAGTCAGCAAGGCTGAAGCACTGATACCTGGCTCCATCTACGCAGCAACAACTTCCTGAGCACTGTGTGCCAGGCACTGTTGTAGGCATGAGCGACAGAGTGAATTTAGAAAGACCCGGGCCCTGGGGTCTACTGTCGGGAGAAAGACACACTTGGCTGCTGCTTGTTAGAGGGTGTTTGGGGCCACTTCTCTCTCTTAAAGTGCCCTCTCCTCCATTATTTCCAGTTTTTTTTTTTTTTTTTTTTTGGCTGCACCATACAGTTTGTGCCATTTTAGTTTCCCAATCAGAGATCTAACCTGCACCCTCAGCAATGAAAGCCTCAAATCTCTAACCACTGGACTGCCAGGGAATTCCTAGAAGTCATCTTTGAAAGCAGAATGCCAGTGTGGTTTTTCTTTCTATAATCTGGAGGCCTGAGAGGATCTCGGGGAAAATGAAAGCATCGCTCAAACCCTCTTAATCCTGATCCAGCAGCTGTTTCACAGACTGTAACAGTCTCCAGCCAGCCCTTGACACAGGCGAGTTCAAAGACAATTGCTGTGTAAGAGGCACTTTCTGAAATGAGGACTGCACAGACTCAGCCAGGCCCCCTCAAAGCAGAGTGAAAAAAGCCACGCCTGAGCAGTCACAACCAAGCCAACTAAGCTGAGGCTTAGAAGCCATCGTGGGCCGTTCAAAGGCCAAGAACTAAGAAAAGAGAGACTCCAGCCACCTGAGGGCCACCTGAGCAGGCCTGGGATGTCCTAGGGTTCTGCAGCAGGAAGAGATGGGGTGGAAACTAGAAGCTTCTCTGTAAAAGTTTACTCACAAATAGGAATTCAAACTTACAACAACTCAGCAAGCCACTGTGCCTGGTGGCACACCACCCGGGGTCTGGTTGGGGTGGGCATGGGGTGGGGCTGGTGGTCCAGAGATGGACTGTGTCCTGAGCTTCCTTCCCCCTTCTTCTGGATTTTCAGATGGACTCTTTGACCCTTTAATCCCCCAAAGACATTTTTTTTTTCTTTAGTACATAAATTAGCTTCTCAGTCTGGGGTTCTCAAAAATGGGGGCTATAGCTCCTTTAGGATGCAAAAATAAGCTTGGACAAGTGGATGGGATGGAGGCAGCCTCCTTGCCATGAGGATCTGCCCACCTCCCCCGCATCCTCCGGAATCATCTTCTGTCACTGTCCTTCCCTGGCTCTGTTCCTGCCACACCAGCCTCTCTGTGTGTTTTTGAAGCTCATGTCTACTTCACGCCTTTTGGGCTTATTGCCTTTTCCTCCGGTTACCGGCCTTCAGGCCTCTAATGGTCAAGATGGCTCGACAGACAGAGCAGTTTAACAGAGATGCTCTTGCACTCCCCCAACCCAATCTGTCCATCACACGAAACCATGGGACCCTGTCCTAATACATGTTCACTGCTTGACATGGCTTGCTCACTTTCTTGGTGGCTGTTTGTCCCCGACGCCACAGTGAAAACTCCACAAGGTGGGGACCTTTTCCATCTTGTCCACTGCTCTACCTATAGCACTCAGAAAAATGCTCGGTATTCATAAATTGGTATTTGTTGAAAGCGTGCATGATCCCCCAAATTATATGCTTAGGTGTGTACATGCATGTATACTCTACCCCCCGCCCCCGGCACCCCACCCTGGGAAAGTCCCGAGGTTCTATCAGAACTAAAGAGAGGCTCAGGCTTCCCTGGTTGCCCAGTGGTAAAGGATCTGCCTTCAGTGCAGGAGATGTGGGAGACCCAGTTTCCATCCCTGGGTTGGGAAGATCCCCTGGAGAAGGGCAAAGAAACCTACTCCAGTATTCTTTCCTAGAGAACACTACTGGCAGAGGAGCCTGGCGGGCTGCAGGCTATAGGGTCGTAAAGAGTGGGACACCACTGAAGAGACACACACACACACACACACACACACACACACACACACAGAGGTTTATTATACCCCTCAAATTAAGACTCATTAACTAAATGCAGAGCAGAGATGCTGGGGTCTTGCCACCAAAACATGGTGTCCGGACTAGCAACTTTAGCATCATTTTATAAAGTCTCTCAGACCCTACCCCAGACCTGCTAAATTGCAAACTACTTTTTACATGATACAGAAGTGATTTGTATGGACATTAAAGTTTGAGAAGTGCTGCTTGAGGGCACTCAAATACAGCACAGATTTTTAGCCAGGATTTCACATTCACTATTATGTCTTTGCTGGATTCATTTTCAAGAGACAAAATGCCTATTAAATACCCTAACAGAAAATACTTTAATAAGAACCTACTGTATAGCACAGGAAACTCAATACTCTGTAATGACCTATATGGGAAAAGAATCTAAGAGTGGATATACATAACACGGATTTACTTTGCTGTACAGCAGAAACTAACACAACTGTAAATCAGCCATACTCTAATAAAAATTAATTTAAAAACCTTATGTCCACACAGAAACCTGCTTAAAAATACTTTAAGCCTTTTAAAAAAATTTGGCTGCGTTCACGGTTAGTTGCAGCAGGCAGGAGATTTGATCTTCATTGTGGCATGTGGGATCTTTAGTTGTGCGTGCAAACTCCGAGTTGCAGCATGTGGAAACTAGTTCCCTGACCAATAACCAAGCCCAGGGTCCCTGCACTGGGAGTGTGGAGTCACTGGATCACCAGAGAAGTCTCAAGCCTTTACGTATAAAATGGAGATAGCAGGGGAAGAGAGGGTGGCACCAGCTGAGAGAGCGGCACTGAAATATACACACTGCCATGTGTGACGTAGACAGCTAATGGGAAGCCACTGCACAGCACTGCAAGCTCAGCCTGGGGCTCTGTGACGACCTAGAGGGGCGGGATGGGGGCGGCGGGAGGGAGGTCCAAGAGGGAGGGGGCACATGGGTACTTATGGCTGATTCATGCTGTTGTATGGTGAAAAACCAACATGACATTGTTGGGTTTTTTAAAATTAATTAATTAATTTTTTGGAGGCTAATTACAATATTGTAGTGGTTTTGCCATACATTGACATGAATCCGCCACGGGTGTACATGTGTTTCCTCATCCTGAACCCCCCTCCCACCTCCCTCCCCATCCCATCCCTGTATTATGCATCGAACCTGGACTAGCGATTCGTTTCACATATGATAATATATAGGTTTCATTCTCCCAAACCATCACACCCTTGCCCTCTCCCACAGAGTCCAAAAGACTGTTTTACACATCTGTGTCTCTTTTGCTGTCTCACATACAGGGTTATTGTTACCACCATTTTTCTAAATTCCATATATATGTGTTAGTATAGTGTATAGGTGTTTTTCTTTCTGGCTTACTTCACTCTGTATAATCGGCTCCAGTTTCACCCACCTCATTAGAACTGATTCAAATGTATTTTTTAATGGCTGAGTAATACTCCATTGTGTATATGTACCACAGCTTTCTTATCCATTCGTCTGCTGATGGACATTTAGGTTGCTTCCATGTCCTGGCTATTATAAACAGTGCTGCGATGAACAATAGGGTACACGTGTCTCTTTCATTTCTGGTTTCCTTGGTGTGTATGCCCAGCAGTGGGGTTGCTGGGTCATATGGTAGTTCTATTTCTAGTTTTTTAAGGAATCTCCACACCGTTCTCCATAGTGGCTGTACTAGTTTGCATTCCCACCAACAGTGTTAAGAGGGTTCCCTTTTCTCCACACCCTCTCCAGAATTTATTGCTTGTAGACTTTTGGATTGCAGCCATTCTAACTGGCGTGACATGGTACCCATTGTGGTTTTGATTTGCATTTCTCTAATAATGAGTGATGTTGAGCATCTTTTCATGTGTTCCAACACGACATTGTAAAGCAGTTATCCTCCAATTTAAAAAAATGGAGATGTGAGCCTCTCACAATAGTTTCCATTTTGACACTATCTTCTATTTATCAGTAGGCTGCATTCAAATCTAATCATATAACCTACTTCATAAAGATAGAAATCTGCTTTGTTAATTCTTAACTTTGACTCACGTTAGAATTACACAGTGAGTTTGAGAAGTATTGACGACTGGGTTTCACTCCTGGAGACTGGGATTTAGTTGATGTGGTTGTAGGTTATTGTTGTTAAGTCATGTCTGACTCTTTTGGGACTCCATGGACTGTTGCCCACCGGGGTCCTCTGTCCATGGGATTTCCCAGGCAAGAATACTGGAGTGGGTTGCCGCTTCCTTCTCTAGGAGATCTTCCCCGACTCAGGGATTGAACCTGAACCTCCTATATTGGCAGGCGGATTCTTTACTGCTGAGCCACCTGGGAAACCCAGTTGTAGGTTAGGTCTGAGTATTTGCAAATATCTTCCAGATGATTCTAATATGCAGCCAAAGTTGAAAGTTAAATTCAAGTTGAAAACCACTATATTTAATGGTGACAACATCTGCTCTCTTCAGACATTCTATACAGCTCCCATAGATGGGTAAGGTAAGAACGGTCAAAAGATCTGGTTTGATTGAATCATCTTCAAAATATAGCTAATAAATACAGGGAGATTAATGGGCCTGGAGGATAAAAATAAATTACAAGTAAGGAGATGGGGAAGGCGAGAATAAACCTGGTGCCATGGGGTTGCAGTCAGAGGTACTTTTGCAAATTCATAACTTTTTAATATAATTGAATAGATATATCCATAGACATATAGTTGTGATATCTCTATAAAATTAGGATCCTGAAAGGCTTAGGATAGGCTGAGGAATTGACGGAGACTAAAGAGACATGACAACTACGCTCAACACATGATCCTGGATTTGACTCTTGGGTCATGACTGGGACATCAGTAAGTCGGATGGATGCTATTTCTTGATGTTGCTGGTCATCTTAGAGTTATGTGAAAGAGTGGTCTTGTACTTAGAAAATACACCCTGAAAGATTAAGGGGTGATGAGCAACTAGGTCCACACACTCTCAGATGGTTCTGCTAGGGTGCAGTAGGGCTCCCGACTAAGCCTAATGATTCGTTTGAATTAAAGTTACTTAAAACACAACCAGCAAGAGTGACACTCTGACCTTCATTTTTGTCCCCCAGAAAGCAGAAAATAAATCTCTCATGAGAAAGGTGTACCCCTTGCATCCAAGGGTAAGACACCCTTTTCACCAGAGAGAGGGAATTCGGGTCAAGAAACTTGTACAAACCTTATTACTTCTTGAATTTACTACCAGGGACAAACTTCTTAGATTCCTCACTAATTGAGCACAGAAGACCCAAGTTTCTTTGTCCTGTCAATTCATCTCTGTTGTTTCTTTCTCTAAAGGGTATAAAAGTTGCCTGCTTTGAATGTTTTAATAGCTTAAGTTACAAAGGTAATCAGTTCAGTTCAGTTGCTCACTCGTGTCCAATTCTTTGCAACCCCATGAATCGCAGGCCTCCCTGTCCATCACCGACTCCTGGAGTTCACTCAGACGGCCATTGAGTCAGTGATGCCATCCAGCCATCTCATCCTCTGTCGTTCCCTTCTGCTCCTGCCCCCAATTCTTCCCAGCATCAGAGTCTTTTCCAATGAGTCAACTCTTCGCATGAGGTGGCCAAAGTACTGGAGTTTCAACTTTAGCATCATTCCTTCCAAAGAAATCCCAGGGCTGATCTCCTTCAGAATGGACTGGTTGGATCTCCTTGCAGTCCAAGGGACTCTCAAGAGTCTTCTCCAACATCAACTCTTTGGCGCTCAGCCTTCTTCACAGTCCAACTCTCACATCCATACATGACCACAGGGAAAACCATAGCCTTGACTAGATGGAGCTTAGTCGGCAAAGTAATGTCTCTGCTTTTGAATATGCTATCTAGTTTGGTCATAACTTTTCTTCCAAGGAGTAAGTGCCTTTTAATTTCATGGCTGCAGTCACCATCTGCAGTGATTTTGGAGCCCCCAAAATAAAGTCTGACACTGTTTCCACTGTTTCTCCATCTATTTACCATGAAGTGATGGGACCGGATACCATAATCTTTGTTTTCTGAATGTTGAGCTTTAAGCCAACTTTTTCACTCCTCTTTCACTTTCATCAAGAAGCTTTTAGTTCCTCTTCACTTTCTGCCATAAGGGTGGTGTCATCTGCATATCTGAGGTTACTGATATTTCTCCCGGCAATCTTGATTCCAGCTTGTGCTTCTTCCAGCCCAGCATTTCTCATGATGTACTCTGCATATAAGTTAAATAAGCAGGGTGACAATATACAGCCTTGACATACTCCTTTTCCTCTTTGGAACCAGTCTGTTGTTCCATGTCCAGTTCTAACCGTTGCTTCCTGACCTGCATATAGATTTCTCAAGAGGCAGGTTAGGTGGTCTGGTATTCCCATCTCTTTCAGAATTTTCCACAGTTGATTGTGATCCACAGAGTCAAAGGCTTTGGCATAGTCAATAAAGCAGAAATAGATATTTTTCTGCAACTCTCTTGCGTTTTCCATGATCCAGTGGATGTTGGCAATTTGATCTCTGGTTCCTCTGCCGTTTCTAAAACCAGCTTGAACATCAGGAAGTTCACGGTTCACATATTGCCGAAGCCTGGCTTGGAGAATTTTTAGCATTATTTTACTAGCATGTGAGATGAGTGCAATTTTGGAGTAGTTTGAGCATTCTTTGATATTGCCTTTATTTGGGATTGGAATGAAAACAACTTTTCCAGTCCTGTGGCCACTGCTGAGTTTTCCAAATTTGCTGGCATATTGAATGCAGCACTTTCACAGCATCATCTTCCAGGATTTGAAATAGCTCCACTGGAATTCCATCACCTCCACTAGCTTTATTCATAGTGATGCTTTCTAAGGCCCACTTGACTTCACATTCCAGGATGTCTGGCTCTAGATTAGTGATCACACCATCGTGATTATCTGGGTTGTGAAGACCTTTTTTTGTACAGTTCTTCTGTGTATTCTTGCCACCTCTTAATATCTTCTGCCTCTGTTAGATCCATACCATTTCTGTCCTTTACCGAGCCCATCTTTGCATGAAATGTTCCCTTGGTATCTCTAATTTTCTTGAAGAGATCTCTAGTCTTTCCCATTCTGTTCTTTTCCTCTATTTCTTTGCATTGATCGCTGAAGAAGGCTTTCTTATCTCTTCTTGCTATTCTTTGGAACTCTGCATTCAAATGCTTATTATCTTTCCTTTTCTCCTTTGTTTTTGCCTCTCTTCTTTTCACAGCTATTTGAAAAGCCTCCCCAGACAGCCATTTTGCTTTTTTCATTTCTTTTCCATGGGGATGGTCTTGATCCCTGTCTCCTGTACAATGTCGCAAACCTCGTTCCATGGTGTAATATTAAGACATATATATACAATTTGTTGAAAAACCAAGAAGAGAAAATCCTATGGATCATCTGTAAAGTAATACAATTATTTCTGAAGGAGACTTAAAAGTTGCCGAAATTAAATTTAGCATTTGCCACTAATTTAAGACAAATACTGTAATTTATAAAAAAACATTGAAAAAGTGAAAAAGAAGTTTGCTTTGGCCACTATGCAGGTTCTCATTTTTATGGAACCTCTGTGCACATGAATTAACATTTGTATTTTCTGTTAATCTGTTTTGTGTCAATTTTATTATTAGTCCAGCTAGAAAAATTCAGGAGGGGTGGCGGGGAAATTTCCCCTACTTGACAGTTCAAAAACATTTATGGGAGTTCTGTGTACTTTTTCAGCTACTTTCATATAAATTGGATTTTTTTTTCTCCCAAAATAAACAGCTTTCAAAAGTAATCAGATGTCACTTCTCTGCTTGAACTCTTCTCCCAGACTTCCATGTGAATGTTCAGAGCCACTTTATTCACAATGGTCCCAAACCGGAAAGAATTCAAAACGCCCACCCACTTGCAGAACAAACTGCTGATCCATGCAATAGAGATGCACCTCAAAAGCATTCTAGGGGACTCCCTTGGAGATGCTAATTCGGGCGCAGGTTTGGTCCCTGGTCTGGGAGGACTCCACATGCAGAGGAGCACCTAAGCCCGTGTGCCTAGAGCCTGTGCTCCATAGCAAGAGAAGCCACCACAATGGAAGCCTGGTGCACCACAATGAAGAGGAGCCCCCGCTGGCCACAACCAGAGAAAGCGTGTGCAGCAACGAAGATCCAGCACAACTAAAAAAAAATAGCAGTAACAACAACAACAAGACATTCTACGAACTTCCCTGGTGGTTCAGGGGTTAAGACTTCACATTTCCACTGCAGGGGGTGGCGTTCAATCCTTGGTTAGGCAGCTAGGATCCCACATGCTGCCAAGTGAGGCCCAAAAACTAAATAAGAGCATTCTGGACAGGGCACAGTTGCAGCAATAGAAAGCAGATGGGTGGTTGCCTAGGGCTGGGATGGGAACACTGACTCCAAAGGAACACAAGGGAGCCCTTTCTCTGAGCTGTGACGGAACGCTACCTTATGACTTTCGCACAACTGTATACAACGGCCCAAACTCACCAAATACTAAAATGGGTGAATGCTACCACTGTAAGTAACTCAGTTTACAAAATCTTCTAATAGTTCCCCATTTTGGAGTGCAAGCATGCCCTTAAAATGGCCTACACAATCCCCTTTTCCATCCACCCTCTCCCTCCCTCCGACACCAACCAATGTGGCCAACTTCCCCTTAAACAGCCACTCAGAGCAGGGCCAGTCTGTGTTCTGAGACTAAGTACAGTCTCCGAGAGCAAGCAGTGAGAAAATGTACTAGCAACTGGGACTGTTGTCAACAAACAAGAGCAGTCTTTTCTAGCAGCTCATTGTTAATATATTTTATGGACGTACATGAACTTGACAACTAAAAAGTTATTCATGAGTCAGACTCTGCGAGTGGTGAAGTTTAAGGAATAAAAACTATTTTGCTTTTTCCTTACATATACATGTGGTAAAAAATCTACATAAGCCTAAAAAGTCATCTTAACATAAATATATTCCACAAATACACTAAAAAAATCTAAGTAATAAGGAAAAGTCTTATTTCAGAAAATATTAAAGCAGGAACACAAAAAGTGATCAATAGTGTCACTTTACCATGTGCTATACATAAAAAATTGTCTACTGCTAAAGACACCCATGGTTTTGCTAGCAGAGGACTGAACTGATAGCCTTAAGTAGAAATCAAACACTACAGAAAATGAACTTTGGAAATACCTGAGTATTGGTGTTTAAGAAGCACAATCAGGCAGCAAGATTAGGATTGGCAACCATTGGGTTAGATTGCTAGTCTTCAAAAAGATTAAACATCTTTCCTTTTGAGGTCATTCAATCAAGAGGTATTAACTGAGCAGGTATTCCTTAGGAAACACCCTATCTCAAGAGGGTAGAGTATAAGACGTGAAGTCTGAAGACAATATTCCCTTTTTCTCTGTTTTCCCAGAAAACATTTAATATAGTTACTCTTAAATGGTCTTTATTCAAGTAAAAAATGAATGAAAATATTTGTGAAATGCCTACTACTGGCTCATTTATTTGACTCTGAAGATGAAATTCAGATCCTGCCCAGGTCTCGTTTTCTTCTAATATGCAGGATGATCACTAATATTATTAGTACAAGTAAAAGTATTAGTAATAGTACAAGTTATTAGTAAAAAGGGACTTCCCTGGTGGTGCAAAGGTAAGACTCTGTGCTCCCGAAGCAGCAGGGCCCGGGTTTGAGTCATTCCCAGGGAACTAGATCCCACATGCTGCAACTAAGACTCAGTGCAGCCAAGTAAATAATGAATGAATCACACACAAAAATACGCCCCCGGGATGGCAGTTCATATGCAGAAAATAACACAGAAAGTCTACTCAAGTGCTTCATCTAATTCTTTTACTTTTAAAGTGTCTCTACCATTAGCTGCTCCAAGATAACACGAGAAAAGCACCCCATTAGTTTTCTATATCTTAAGATGTGTCCTAGACTAGCAACAGCATTTGATGATAGGGCAGTGGGTCAATGAATGAAATACTAGGTAAGGAATACAAATAAAAATTTTATTGTACAAAATTAAGGCCTTCACAGTTCACTAAGGCTAAACAGAGACTACGTAATCTTTTAAATCCCTTACAAAAAGCTCACATACACTATCAAAACGAAAGCTATAAATAAGACTGAGTCCTTTAAAGACAGCTATCCCAAATATTATTTTTTGGCATAGGTGATCTTCATGGCATGGGATGGTGTGATCTTAAATCCCTGCAGAGCATCCCTAGCAGCTCCAGCCTGTCCATCATTTTCAAATTCAACAAAAGCGATGTCATGCCTCCCAGGTACCAAACGTACTTCCTTGAAACCAGGGAACCTATAAAGAATGAAAACAATGCTTATATATGTAAACAATTTATATACATGCAAATATAGACATGGCATCAAATACAAAATGTCTATTCTGTATTTAAATTTGTTAAGCAACATCATGATATACGTCCAGGAAAATGATCACATCCCACCAAGAATCCTGAGTGGGATGAAAGAGCCTGAAATATAATACCATAAAAAGAACTGCAGGAAGCATGTAAGCTAATTCTATTTCTGTCACTTCATCAAAGCTTTGTCTTCTAGTTTACTTATCAACTAGAATTAATAATTCAAACGTTAGAGGTAATTTAGCTTCTTATTTGCTTCTTCTGCATACTGGTTTCATGGTTAATCCTGGAGAAAATCAATGAAGCCGTATGGAATTACTGTATGATATACAAATGGATTCAACCCAGGGAAGTGCTATCTGTCCTGTCAGGAGGCTCTCAGAACACAGACTGTTTATGGAAACACTTACTGATTAAACAGCATGGAGAGCATCATCTCATTAGTCTCTTCTGGTAGATTATTAAGGAATAAAATATAGTTTGGAGGGTAATCAGGGACCTATTAAAAAGAAAAGGTCAAGTTAACTTAGAAGTATAGAAAGTATAACAAGTCACTTTGGCTCTCACATTTAAATCTTAACTTCAGAGAATTACATTCCACAGTTTAAGGCTTATGAAATCTTACCATATCAAGCTCGAAAGGTGAAAAACAGTGACACCAGAAAAGTAAACAAAACCTAACAGTAATTAAGATTGACATTCAAGTCACTCAGGAAATATTTGGAAGATTATAAATCTTATCAATAGTTTTTAAGTATCTAAGTATTAAGTTTTTAATTGACAGTATTTAAAATAATGTTTAAGTTTTAAGCATCTGGAGGCAGCTGGGATAGAAGGCTTTTGTCATCGGGATTATATAACTGGTCCTAACAAAACCAGAGATGGCACTGGAGTCACCCGCCCTCAGCTGCTTAACCCTCAGATACTCAATCCTACTTTCTCCCAGTGTGTGAGAAAACTAAAAAAAAAAAAAAAAGGTTTCCACTTAGTGCTACAACTACAGAGCCCATGCTCTGCAACAAGAGAAGCCACTGCGATGAGAAGCCCGCACACCGCAGCCACAGTATAGCCCCCACTCACACAACTAGAGAAAGTCTGTGCATAGCAACCAAGACCCAACGTAGCCAAAAATAAATAAATTAAAAAGAAAAAGAAAGCTTCCATGTAGAACCTATCTTTGGCGATTTTAATGTTTTTCCCAAGTAAATGAGAGTAAATTTCATGGGAGAAAAAAGATGAAATGTAAAGAACAACTTAGGGCTTAGAGAATTATGTGCTGGACTATAGTTGCTGAACGACTTTGAAGTAGTAGAAAATGCAAGGAACTTAAAATCAGAGGAGGAAAACCTCAGTGCTGCAAGGAATTGGATGTAAGGATCCTGTCAGACCCTAGTACCTAAGGGACCAAGTGGGAAACCATCAGTGTATAACTCAAGCTTTCTCTGGCCTTTATTGGGAAGACTTGGTAGAGTTTCCTGATAAATCTATATTGTGCTAAGTTGCTTCAGTTGTGTCTCTTTGCAACCACATGGACTATAGCTGCCAGGGTCCTCGGCCCACAGAATTTTCCAGGCAAGAAAACTGGAGTGGTTGGCCATTTCCTCCTCCAGGAGATCTTCCCAATCCTGGGATAGAACCCATGTCTCCTGCAGCCCCTGCACTGCAGGCGGATTCTATGCCGTGGAGTCACTGGGTAAAGATCGGTATCAGGAGACTTAAATATATATGTATTGAGGAAATAAGAACAAAGGTACTATAGAACAATTTTGCTCTTTGAGAAAAGATGGGTTAGTGCTTTAGCCAATGGGACAAGCAACAAGCCTGAAAAGCTCTGGGCCACATCATGTGAAGAAAACAACCATTCTGCTTCGTATCTTTATAGAACTTAGAATATATTGTTAAATCCTATCACTGATCATTGTGGGAAGCAAGGAATAAAGTCAGGTTTTGTTTTCTTCTTCTTAAAGAAAAATAAAATGTTTTGAGGAAGGAGGTTCCACATTATTGTGGCTTATAGATGGAATCATTTTCACTTTTTGGAGACACGAGGGTTGTTGTACATTACTGCTATTGTTTTGTAATTTTATTTTAAAGTAAGTATCACATGGGAAAAATATTACCTGAGGATTTGGTGTTGCATTTCCTTGGGTATTAGCTGAATTTGGTGTTCCCTAAATGAAAAGAGTGAGAAACAGTTAAAACTTCCAATCTCTCTAAAAAAATAGCAAGTGTTTAAAATTACTGCACTAAAAATAAGATTAACATAGATTTTTAAATTCCATTTTATTTTGAGAATTTACATCTTAAAACTCTGACTCAAACATTTATGTATTTGTAACTTGTCAAATATTTCTGAAAGGTCTCTATCATAGAAGTCAACCTCTAAGTTTCAAAATTATGGAGAAATATATAGGAGAAAAAGCAAGGACCAGCCTTTCTCACTTTTCTTTTTTAAAAACAACTAGAAAAAAACTCAAGCATTATACTTATTAAAACTGATTTCTAATTACTTTCAATCCCAAAGCAACTAGTTTTTAGATGATAATTTCACCTTTATCTGGAATTTTTAAATTAGATTTTTGAATCTATGAACTGTTCAAAGGCTGATTTCAGTGCAATACTAAATAAAGATAAAATCTATAGTATTATTTATAAACAGAACTTGAAAACTAAGCCAACAGATATTAACATATTTTGGATAATGATGGAGTTAAACATGCAAATTCAAATAAAACTGTCTGATATACAACAAAATATGAACTTCTGCCCATCTTACCTGACCAGGCTTTTGTTCACAGTTGTTGCAGTCTGTTCCACAGTTTTGGCTTTCTTCTTTTCTTTTTCTTTTCTTTGTCAGCGAAAGTGCCACGCATTTTAGATATTATATCAGAATCTGTTTTGGCATACTGGATTCGCTGTTTTAATTATTTTAAAAGTTATTTTTCATCTACACTTGTCATTAATATTTCAGGTTTCATTACACAAATATGAGCTAATTTTAGACACATCCTGAAGGAAATCTGTCAAGTATGCTGAGTGCCAACAGAAAATAAATTGTGGCCCTGATTTGCAACTGAGACAAGGTTAGATTCAACCATGTTTATTAGAAGAACCATAGATTTTCATATGGGAGAAACAGGACTTGGAAAAATCTGCACCACTGATCCTCTCCATTAAAAGACAGAAGAGAGTACACTGGAAAGCTGCCTGTGCCTTACAGGAACACTCGACAGGTAAGATGTGCATGGAGTTTGTTACTTCTCAAGTTAAAGTACTGAGGACTGAGAATGACTTTCCTTTGAATCTGGAATATTACTTTTAAACGAAATAATGAATAGTGGCGTCAACTTAAACTTAAAAAGCTTTGAAAGGAAATAAGATGGCATCTTAGCTGTGCAACCAGGCCACTTGCATGAATAATACGCCACACGCAGCATAAAAACTTTTCTTTCCTGGGGTCCAGAAAGCTGAAACTACCTCTCTGATCATACTGAAACACCAGTTCTACCGATTCCTCTCTGTGGTTGTCTTCTATAGCAAGAATCTGATTTCAGTATGAAGAGAAAAAGTGACATTTTACAATATACAGGTTTGCTAATGTACAGCTCAGGAAACTCTACTCAGTACTCTGTGACCTAAAATGGGAGGGAAATCCAAAAAGAGGGGATGTATGTATACGTAGGGCTGATTCACTCTGCTGTATAGTAGAAACTAACCAACACTGCAGAGCAACTATACTCCAACTGAAATTAAGTTTTAAAAATAATGAAGGTTTGAAAACAAAGAATTTGTTAAAACCAAGAGCAGCTCTTTCCTTTCTGTTAACTAGAGATGACTATATGGGGGAAACAAGAGGAGAGCAAGCCTCTCACATCTCCATCCCTTCAGTCAGTCAGTTCAGTTGCTCAGTTGTGTCCAATTCTTTGAACTCCCTGGACTGCAGCAAGCCAGGCCTCCCTGTCCATCACCAACTACCAGAACTTACTCAAACTCATGTCTGTTGAGTCGGTGATGCCATCCAACCATCTTATCTTCTGTCATCCCCTTCAATCTTTCCCAGCATCAGGGTCTTTTCCAGTGAGTCAGTTCTTTGCATCAGGTGGACAAAATATTGGCGTTTCAGCTTCAGCATCAGTCCTTCCAATGGATTTTCAGGACTGATTTCCTTTAGGATGGACTGGCTGGATCTTCTTGCAGTGCAAGGGACTCTCAAGAGTCTTCTCCAACATCACAGTTTAAAAGCATCAATTCTTAAGCACTCAGCTTTCTTTATAGTCCAACTCTCACATCCATACATGACTACTGGAAAAACCATAGCTTTGACTAGATGGACTTTTATCAGCAAAGTAATGTCTCTGCTTTTTAATATGCTGTCCAGGTTGGTCACAGCTCTTCTTCCAAGGAGCAAGTGTCTTTTAATTTCATGGCTGCAGTCACCATCTGCAGTGATTTTGGTGCTCCAAAAAATAAAGTCTGTTGCTGTTTCCACTGTTTCCCTATCTATTTGCCATGAAGTGATGGGAGCGGATGCCATGATCTTAACTTTTTCAATGTTGAGTTTTAAGCTAGCTTTTTGCTCTCCCTCTTTCACTTTCATCAAGTGGTTCTTTAGTTCTTCTTCACTTTCTGCCATAGAGTGGTGGTCATCTGCGTATCTGAGGTTATTGATATTTCTCCTGGCAATACTGATTCCAGCTTGTGCTTCTTCCAGCCCACCATTTCTCATGATGTACTCTGCATTTAAGTTAAATAAGCAGGGTGACAATATACAGCCTTGACATACTCCTTTTCCTATTTGGAACCAGTCTGTTGTTCCATGTCCAGTTCTAACTGTTGTGTCCTGACCTGCAGATAGATATCTCAAAAGGCAGATCAGGAGGTCTGGTATTCCCATCTCTTTAAGACTTTCCCACAGTCTGCTGTGATCCACACAGTCAAAAGCTTTGGTGTAGTCAATAAAGTAAAAGTAGATTTTTTTGTAACTCTCTGGCTTTTTTGATGATCCAAAAGATGTTGGCAATTTGATTTCTGGTTCCTCTGCCTTTTCTAAATCCAGCTTGAACATCTGGAAGTTCACGGTTCACATACTGTTGAAGCCTGGCTTGGAGAATTTTGAGCAGTACTTTGCTAGTGTGTGAGATGAGTGCAATTGTGTGGTAGTTTGAGCATTCTTTGGCAATGCCTTTCTTTCGGACTGGAATGAAAACTGACCTTTTCCAGTCCTGTGGACACTGCTGAGTTTTCCAAATTTGCTGGCATATTGAGTGTAGCACTTTCACAGCATCATCTTTCAGGACTGGAAACAGCTGAACTGGAATTCCATCACCTACACTAGCTTTGTTTATAGTGATGCTTCCTAAGGGCCCCTTGACGTCACATTCCAGGATGTCTGGCTCTAGGTGAGTGATCACACCATAGTGATTATCTGGGTTGTGAAGATCTTTTTGTACAGTTCTTCTGTGTAGTCTTGCCACCTCTTCTTAATATCTTTTGATTTTGTTAGGTCCATACCACTTCTGTCCTTTACTGTGCTCATCTTTGTATGAAATATTCCCTTGGTATCACTAATTTTCTTGAAGAGATCTCTAGTCTTTCCCATTCTGTTCTTTTCCTCTATTTCTTTGCATTGATCACCGAGGAAGGCTTTCTTATCTCTTCTTGCTATTCTTTGAAACTGCATTCAAATGGGTATCTCTTTTCCTTTTCCCTCTGCCTTTCACTTCTCTTTTCACAGCTATTTGTGAGGCCTCCTCAATCATTCTGCCTTTTGCATTTCTTTTTCTTGGGGATGGTCTTGATCCCTGTCTCCTGTACAATGTCACGAACCTTCATCTATAGTTCTTCAGGCACTCTATCAGATCTAATCTCTAATCTATTTCTCACTTCCACTGTATAATCATAAGGGATTTGATTTAGGTCATACCTGGATAGTCCATTGGTTTTCCGTACTTTCTTCAACTGAAGTCTGATTTTGGCAGTAAGGAGTTCATATGAGATCTGAGCCACAGTCAGCTCCCGGTCTTGTTTTTGCTGACTGTATAGAGCTTGTCCATCTTTGGCTGCAAAGAATATAATTAATCTGACTTCGGTACTGACCATATGGTGATGTCCATATGTAGAGTGTTCTCTTGTGTTGTTGGAAACCAGTGCATTCTCTTGGCAAAATTCTATTAGCCTTTGCCCCGCTTCATTGTGTATGCCAAGGCCAAATTTGCCTGTTAATCCAGGTGTTTCTTGACTTCCTATTTTTGCATTCCAGTCCCCTATAATGAAAAGGACATCTTTTGGGGGTGTTAGTTCTAGAAGGTCTTGTAGGTCTTCACAGAACCATTCAACTTCAGCTTCTTCAGCATTACTGGTCAGGGCATTACAATGGTCATCTGAGTTAAATTCACCCATTCCAGTCCATTTTAGTTTGCTGATTCCTAAAATGTTGACATTCACTCTTGCCATCTCCTGTTTGACACTTCCAATTTGCCTTAATTCATGGATCTAACATTCCAGGTTCCTATGCAATATTGCTCTTTACACCACTGGACTTTATTTCCATCACCAGTCACATCCACAACTGGGTGCTGTTTTTGCTTTGGCTCTGTCTCTTCACTCTTTCTGGAGTTATTTTTCCACTAGTCTCCAGTAGTATACTGGGCACCTACCAACCTGGGGAGTTCATCTTTCAGTGTCCTATCTTTTGCCTTTTCATACTCCATCCCTTAGACTTTCTCTGATTGCAGGACTTCCTCCAAGTGGACTTAACCCTGCCAGGAACTTTGTTAGTTTGCACATCATCATCTAACCAACAGGAGATCTGGGCTAACTCTGACTTGGTCCAGGGATTTTCTCCCAACTCCCCTGGGTCTTCAACCTTCTTCTGACCTGAGAAGTTCTTGGGTGATCTTGTACTTGTCCTTATGGCCTGTGAAAATCTCTCACCTCAGCCCTCACTCTTAGCTGGCTGGTCTAGAGCAGCAGTTCTCAACTTGAGGAGAATCTGCCTATCAGAACACAGCTGGCACTGCTGGCTGGAGACACTGCATCGTCACGCTAAGTGGGCAGAGGCCAGACATGCTGTTAAACACTCTCCAATGAACCAGAAAGCCCAAACAATGAAAAAAGTTATCCAGTTCAAAATGTCAATAGCGCCAGTGTTGAAAACAGTAGACTAAATACTGATGAGAGATAGAAATTCACCCAGAGCTTAGAGAAGGCACAAGATTTACATTTATACCAGAGGTTTAAAGACAGACACCCTTAAGAAGATGGTTTCACTTTACTGAGGTATTTTTGGAATTAAAGAATCAAATGTCCTTGAATCACAGAGAATAATTTTGTTCTGAGTTCCAAGTCACAGACAATTTTGCTCATATCTGATCTGGTATGTTGGCGTTAAAACAGAAGAGCAACTGAAACCACCTAAGTAACTATAAACAAGATAGCTCAAGGAACATTCTTTCCCTCTTCCAGGACGCTGGAGATCTGGCAGTACCTCCTACTTTCCTGAAGGCAGAGAAGAGACCTCCTAAAATACCTCCAATAATGCGATCAGTCTAATGGGCTTGTCCCTTTGATCTTTAATAACTAGCTGGCAAGGTGAAGCCAGTGCCAAATGCAGCAAACAATTTCCAGCTTTCCTGGCCTTCAATCCCAGGCATATGCAAACGTGTCATCCCAACTTAACAAACAGTCCTAAAACCCTTTATGGGAATAAATGGCTTTTCCATACTAACGTAATTTCAGATTTAAACTAAAACTCAGTCTTATGCTACTACCAGCTGAGATCTCAATTATGCTAGTTCTTCATGATACTGAGAAAGATAAACTGGCTTCAGGAAATGCCAATTTACTGTAAGTTGGGGTAGGTAGGTAGGTACTACCCCTTCTCAGTTTTTCTGGAATACGACTTTCCAAACATACGATGGTGGGAAACAGTCAGGTGGGAAATGATGGGAAAAGCATAGTCGGACAGAGGATGGGCAGAAAATGTGCGGCATTTTAACAGACAAAAAAGTGCTCAGTCCTGAATTAAACAGTGCAGTACCGAGGACCTTGGAGTGCTGACTATGCCAACACTGCCTGGTATTCTGCATTAGGTCTTCTCAGGACACAGACAAACCCTTCCATCTGCACACCTTCTGTGGCTGCTTCTCCAACTATAAAGGCAGTTTAAGGAGCTGCAAAAGAGATCATCTGGCTCCTAAAGCTTAAAATATTTACTATCTGGCCCTTTACAGATCAGATGCCTATCCTAATTGAGGGGGAAAAAAATCACAATATTGGATGTCAGCAGATTAGCTTTCAAGTCCTGACGATGCCACTGGCTACAGTAACGTAAGATTTCTGTGCCTCACTTTTAATTTGTAAAATGAGATCACAGTGGTATTCTGCACTATAGATTATGGGCCAAATCCAGCCCATGGCCTGTTTTTGTATGGCCTATGAGTTAAGAATTTCTTTCTTTTTACAATTTTTAAAGGATTATTTAAAAACCACACACACACAAAAGAATGTGCAATACAAACTCTATGTGGTCCACAAAGCTTATATTATCTGGTCCTTTATAAAAGAGTTTTTGCTTGCCTGTAAATTTGACCAAAAAATATTCAGTCTGCTTATTCTTTTTTTTTTAAACAGGTGGTGAAACGGAACATGCACAAAAGCCAGTTAATGGCAGAACCAGAATGAGAACATGGGACCCTGAAACTCTCGGCCTCGGCTCTTTCTCCAACACTCCTTACCATCACATTCCAGTTCCAGAAGAAAAGCACTAAAATCCATACCCAAGGGAGAATGTACCCATTCAAACACCAAGAGACCTCTGGATTATATACTCTGTCTCCAGCCTGATCCAATCCTCTACCATCTCTGACTTATACCAATGCCTCCTGAGTTCCCTACTTCCCTTCCCACAATTCAACTTTGACCCAACAGCTAAACATGAAATCTCAGGTCACTCCTGAGTTTAAAACTGTCCTTAGATCAGTGCTTTGACTGCATAGCTTCTAAAGTACAGTATTTCACTATGTTATTTTTTGAAACTTCGGACTGGATTTCCTCTTTGACTCACCATTTTTGTTTTGTGTTGTTTTACAAGTTTACAGAGGTTTCTTTTAATCTTCTGAGTAATTAATTTCTAGTTCTTAGTTCTTTTGAGAGGACAGTATTGCCTATACTGCCATTGTTCTTAAAATATTCTACATCTCCGTGTATTTTGCTTTTGCCCATCTGAACTATAACTCAAAAAGTGAATATTATAAACTCTACTACTAATGTGTTTCTATAAAAATAAATGCATAAATAAACCCCAACCCACTACACAGAAGGCAGAAAGCAACAGCCACACTGTCAAGGGTATATTTACAAATCTATCATACCATTAATAGTGATTAAAGCCAAAATAAGATTGATTTACCATTGGTTTGCCATAAAATGGAAATCCTTGTAACTGTCTCAAGGCATTTGTAGATGAACCCAGTTCCTTAAATATAACAAAGGCTTGTCCCCTCATCTTCATGGTCTTCAAAGCAACGATATCTACCACGTGGCCAAACTGAGAAAACAGGGCATACAGGGATCTCTTCAATTCTGCACAAAATTAGAGGGGAAACAAGGCATTTGTGGATGAAACTAAACTGAAATTCTTCTTAAAATGACACTGCACTGAATGCACTCCGTTCATTTATTTATACAATGTTACATATTTTAATAACATACTATTCCCAATGGCTGTTTAATTTTAAGAGTTTCTGAAATGATTTCATCTGAGTGAAAACAGATTCAACACATCTTCAGCCCCTACTTATTTTTAATCTTTAAAAAGCCTTAAAGTCTTTACACAATAAGGGATAAACCATTTATTTCAGGCAGTGAGAAAGATGACTAGATGAGAACTTTTGAAGCTGTATAATTTTTAAGATGGTAGTAAATAAACACACTAGTTTTTTTAAAAACACTTACCTTCCTTTTTAATTTTGTCATTCATATTGTTGATATAAATTGTATGATTTGGTCTGATATCCATGTTTTGTGTTAAACTGTTCCAATAGCCTAAAAAGACAACATTCTGTTACTAAATAGGGAGGATTCGTTCACGTCATAGGGTGGCATTAAGGACACAGAACAAAGGTACTGAGTTTTCAATTCTTTCAGCCCCAAATGTCA
The DNA here is from genome assembly GCA_917880005.1 of Nanger dama. NCBI lineage: Eukaryota > Metazoa > Chordata > Mammalia > Artiodactyla > Bovidae > Nanger > Nanger dama. The sequence continues at coordinate 5,252,549 of CAKJTW010000052.1, forward strand.
GTTTGAAAACTGAAAATATCAGTTTGGGGGTAGTCTTTCAAACCTCTCCAAAACTTGCTAGCCCTCCTTTTTCAAGAAAAGAACAGTTCTCAGGCCGAAAACTTGGTGGTGCATCATTATCTAGTCAATTTTTAATAATATTCTTTTATTCCATACTTTTTATTTTTAAAACCCATTTCTTTTATGACAAGTGAGACTGTTTTTTCCCATCTGCCTAATGAAACAACTTTCCCTTTTAAACAATATTTAAAAATTAAATAGATTTGGTGAAAAATGAAAAACAAGCTAACAAATGCACGTTCAGTAAAAATCATAAGATACAGAACATTAATGAAATTTGCCAAGAATGCTTTCATGGGTACTCTCATAAAGCACTTCCATATTATTGCTTAATTTACACACACCATCACCAACAGTCCTGACTCCAAAGTCAAATGGAACCGACTTGAAACGCTGGTATAGTACAGCATGATGGTTAAAAACTCAGATTCTAGTGCCAGTGGATTTGAATTCAAATCTTTCTATGCTTCTTACTAGCTGCTTGACTGGTGGCAAGTTCTTTAATTTCACAGGTTCATATCTGTAAAAATAGGGATGCTGATTTGCCTAATAGAGCTCAGAAGACCAAATGAGATAAAATTCTTTGCAGCTTTAGAATGAGCAGTAAGCACTTACAACAGCTGTCACTGCTGTTTATCACAGAATAAAGCACGGATTCCCAGGTGGCTCAGTGGTAAAGCATCCGCCTGTCAACGCAGGAGACGCGGGCCCGAACCATGGGTCACGAAGATCCCCTGAAGGAAATAACAACCCACTCCAGTATTCTTGCCTGGGAAATCCCATGGATAGAGGAGCCTGGCAGAATACAGTCCATGGGGTCGCAAAGAGTGGAACATGATTTAGCGACGAAACAAGAAGTTAATGCAAGTTCTTGCCCACGGTTACATAGGTGATACGCAAGAGGCCTGAAAATTCAACCCTTGTTTTCTGTCTCTTGCACCTTTATTTCACACCCACCGCACTATTTCATTTTTCCCACTCTTTTAGTCGCGAATTGGGACCTTGCTCTATTCCCTGATAACCCACATGTTCCTTCATTTCACGAACATTTACACTCATAGTACGTGCAGGGCGTAGGATGTCTGACAAGCAAAACGCCTACAGACGAGGACTGTCCTTGCGCGGGTTAGTAGGTGAAAGGTAACGCTTCTCAGAGGTTTCAGATCCCTAAACTGAAACTTGGTGGACTGGTGACTCGAAGACGATGAAGAGAAGGAAGTGACAGGGATCGAACTGAGCAGGGGTGCCGGGAGTCGCCTTCCGGATTCAAAAGGGGGAGCCTCTGGGGAGGCCCCTGAGAACGCACGGCGCGCGGTAATCGCCTCGCATACACGAAGGTTATCCGTAACTTCACACGCGCGAGGGTGCCGCCTCTCCAGACGCAGCGACATCCGCCCACGGGCTCCGCCCGAAGCCCCAGGAAGCGGCCACGCCATGCCCGGCCCCGAACTGTCCCGCCTAAAACAAGCTCTAAGTCCAGGGGCCTCGCCACCCGAGCGTCAGTTTCCAGGCCTTCCTCGGCGACCCACCACGAACCCTCGGCTGCATACATTCCGGCCCCAGCGCTGCGGACCGCTTAGTCTCGGCTCCCGCGGGGGAAGGTTTGCCTAAGCCGCAACCCGCAGCCAAAAGACAGGAGAGAGCGAAGGAAAAACCCCGCCAACTCACCGAACAAGTCCTCTACGTCCCGTATCAACCACAAGCCAGAAGCCGGAAGCGGAACCAGCCACCGGAAATGACGCTACCACGGACCTCAATCGAAAGCCGATCAGTCAAGCCGAGCCCAGAGTGGATCGGTCCGTCGGTCTAGACCACAGTAATCTCTCTGAGCATGCGCACACCTGGTGGATGGGGAGAGCAGGTGTGAAGGGGAAAAGGGGTAAGGGAAATAGGCCTGGGGGAATTCTGTGGGTTTAACTCGAATTCTGGGGGAGCGCAGTAAGAGTATAAGGACAGACGGTGATCAGTTCCGTCACCATGAGTTAGCGCTGTTCAACATAGAACATCCTGATAAACACATCTGTGAGCTTCCCTAGTGGTTCAGACGGTAAAGAATCAGCCTGCAATGCGGAAGACCTGGGTTCGATCCCTGGATTGGGAAGATTCCCTGGAGGAGAGGGCATGGCAACCCACCCCGGTATTCTTGCCTGTGAAATCCTGTTGCCTGCACTCCATGGAGAAGGCAATGGCACTCCACTCCAGTACTCTTGCCTGGAAAATCCTATGGACAGAGGAGCCTGGTAGGCTGCAGTCCATGGGGTCGCTAAGAGTCGGACACGACTGAGCGACTTCACTTTCACCTTTCACTTTCATGCACTGGAGAAGGAAATGGCAACCCACTCCAGTGTTCCTGCCTGGAGAATCCCAGGGACGGGGGGAGCCTGATGGGCTGCCGTCTCTGGGGTCGCACAGAGTCGGACACGACTCAAGTGACTTAGCAGCAGCACTCCATGGGGTGGTACAGTTGGACACGACTGGACATGACAAACACATCTGTTAAGTTGAAAGTACTGTAAAATGCAAATGAGAACACATGTAATAACACCTAACCTACCCAGCATCACACATTTAATCCAGACCTATGACAAATGTGCTCAGAACACTCAGTAGCTTTTTTGTTGTTCAGTCACTCAGTCGTTTCCGACTTTTTGCAGCCCCATGGACTGCAGCACGCCAGCCTTCCCTGTCCTGCAGCATCTCCTGGAGCTTGGTCAAACTCATGTCCATTGAGTTGGTGATGCCATCCAACCATCTCATCCTGTGTCATCCCCTTCTCTTTCTGCCTTCAGTCTTTCCCAGCATCAGGGTCTTTCCTAATGAATCAGTACTTCACATCAGGTGACCACTGTATTGGAACTTCAGCTTCAGCATCAGCCCTTCCTATGGATATTCAGGATTGACGCCCTTTAAGATTGACTGGTTGGATCTCCTTGCAGTCCAAGGGACTCTCAAGTGTCTTCTCCAACAACACAGTTCAAAAGCACCAATTCTTCGGTGCTCAGCCTTCTTTATGGTCCAACTCTCACATCCATACGTGACTACTGAAAAAACCATAATTTGACTAAATGTACCTTTGTTGGCAAAGTAATGTCTCTGCTTTTAATATCCTGTCTAGGTTGGTCATAGCTTTTCTTCAAGGAGCAAGCATCTTTTAATTCCATGGCTTCAGTCACCATGGGCAGTGATTTTAGAGCACAAGAAAATAATCTCTCACTGTTTCCATTGTTCCTCCAAATGTTTGCCATGAAATTATGGTACTGGATTCCAAGTCCCTCATTTTTTGAATGTTGAGTTTTAAGCCAGCTTTTTTATTCTCCTCTTTGACTTTCATCATGAGGCTCTTTAGTTCTTTGCTTTCGTCCATAAGAGTGGTATCATCTGCATATCTGAGGTTATTGATATTTCCCCCGGCAATCTTGATTCCAGCTTGTGCTCTGTCCAGCCTGGCATTTGGTATGATGTACTCTGCATATAAGTTAAATAAGCAAGGTGACAATATACAGCCTTGATGTATTTCTTTCCCAATTTTGAACCAGTCCATTGTTCCATGTCCGGCTCTAACTGTTCCTTCTTGACCTGCATATGGATTTTTCAGGAGGCAGGTCAGGTGGTCTGATATTCCCATCTCTAAGAATTTTCCACAGTTTGTTGTGATCCACACAGTCAAAGGCTTGAACATAATCAATGAAGTTGAAGTAGATGTTATTCCGTAATTCTCTTCCTTTTCCTATGATCCAGTGAATGTTGGTAATTTGATCTTTGGTTCCTCTGCCTTTTCTAAATCCAGCTTGAACATCTGAAAGTTTTTGGTTCATGTACTGTTGAAGCCTAGCTTGGAGAATTTTGAGCAGTACTTTGCTAGTGTGTGAGATGAGTGTAATTGTGCAGTAGTTTGAACATTCTTTGGCATTGCCTTTCTTTGGGATTGGAATGGAAACTGACCTTTTCCAGTCCTGTGACCACTGCTGAGTTTCCCACATTTGCTGGCATATTGAGTGCAGCACTTCAGCAGCAGCATCTTTTAGGATTTGAAATAGCTCAGCTGGAATTCCATCACCTCCACTACCTTATGGTTGGGCAAAAATCATCCATACAAAGCCAATTTTATAATAATGTGTTGAACATCATGTGCAATTTGTTGAATACTACACTGAAAGTGAAAAACAGAATAGCAGTCTGGGTACAGAACGTAGGTCACCCTCATGGTCACATGACTGACTGTATTACAGGGAAATGGAAGGACGGTCAAAACTCAGGTCTCCAGGGAGTCCCTGGGAGGCCACCAAGTAAGCATCCTTGGCTTCATGCAGGAAAGATTTCAAGAGTCACGGTGGTAAAGTGAAAGCAGGTTTATTGAGAGAGAGAGACATTCCATAGGCAGAATACAGTCCATCTCAGATGGTGAGAGTGGGGCTGTGGTGGTGGTGGGGGTTAGTTTTTTATGAGCTAGATCATTTCATAGGCTAATAAGTGGGAGGAATAACCCAACTATTTTAGGGAAGGAGGTGTTTCTAGGACTTGGGGTATTGCTCACTTTTTTAGTCTGCATTGGAGCTGTCATAATGCCTGTGGGCATGTTATTTAGCATATACTAATGTATCACAATGAGCATATAATGAGGCCCAGGGTCTAGTAGGAGCTTCCCAGGTGGTGCAGTGGTAAAGAACCCACCACTAATGCAGGAGATGTAAGAGATGTGGGTTCAATCCCTGGGTCAGGAAAATCCTCTGGAGGAGGAAATGGCAATCCGCTCCAGTATTCTTGCCTGGAGAATCTCATGGACAGAGGAGCCTGGTGGGCTACAGTCCATGGGGTTGCAAAGAGTTGGACACGACTAAATGACTTTAAACAGCAAGGTCTACTAGATGCTGACTCTTCTGCCAGCTTGGGTCTCATACTTTCTAACCAGTTTTTGTCGTGTCTTTCATGGCTACATCATTCTTTTAATGGTTGTGCCCTGCCTCTTCCTTCCTTCTAAACTGGGAGCTGTGGCTTGCTGCCCAGCATTAGGACACAGTACCTGCTGCATGTTGTTAGCACAGGAAGAGCTCAAAACTCAAGATTTGAACTTTGGTTTGTATTGAATGTGTGTCACTTTCACATCTGCATAAAGTAAAAAAATCATAGGTTGGATGATTGTAAGTTGGGGACCCTCTGATTGAAACAGAAGCGGACCCCATTTTCCTTACCCCTAACCTGGCTGTCCTGGGTCTTCCAGAGGAGTGCTGTGGCCATAGTAGTGTATGAGCCTGGTGCTGCTTATGGCTAGCTAACCCAAATTGGGGATTTGGGGGACGTTCCTAGCAGCTGCCAAAATTATTTGTTTTGAGAATTCCTCCCATTTCTCCCCTCAGCACTGGCTGCCAATTTACGCTTTCCTTGGTGACATGGAACTTTGCATTTGGGATGAGCTGACAAGCTCCAAGACCAGGTAAGTTCACTGGTGTGCACACAGGCACCCTTCCCATCTGTGAGTTCTAACAATGTTTGGGCATTCTTGCCAATTGGTTCTAATGTCTATCTGCCATTGACGAGCGTTCATAAGTGCCAGTGCTATTTGGGAATTCTTGCCAGTTGGTTCTGATGTGTGTCTGATGTTGAGGACCATTTGTGAACACTAACTGCTATTTGGGCACTTTTGCCAGTTGGTTCTGAATGATGTCTGTCTGCCATTGAGGACCATTTGTGAGCATGAGGTGCCAATTGGGCATTCTTGCCAATTTGTTTTGACGCCTGTCTACTGCTGAGCACCGTTTGTGAGCACTGAGTGATATTTGGGTATTTTGCCAATTGGTTCTGACATCAGGCTACCACTGAGGATCATCTGTGTTGGGTAAGTGTTCGTCTGGGACTCTGTACCAGTGACTCTCAGGAGGATTTATGATAGATCTGTTGTTTGGTCTGTGAGTGTATATTCCATTTGTATGACTGGTACTCTTGTTGCCTTATGTAAAATGGGACACCTCAGTTCAATTCATTAAGAAAAATTTTAGCTATGAAATTATGACTACAAAAAATAAAGATGATTTTTTTTTTGGACAATGTATGGCAGCAGTATTCTTTAGACTCTAGAGAAAATTGATTAAGATAAAACTCTTGAAATTCAAAAAATCAGTTCTTTTGGCATATGCAGTTAGGGAAAGCTAGCTTGATAAAAGTTTTTTAGACCCTGAGAAATTAAAATATGACTAGGAGAAACTTTGAAGTTAATACTTATCATGTCCTTGAAATACAAACCAAGTCCACTTTGCCTGGATCTTCAGCCATTATATCTACTATTGTGGGTAAGAATCCCTTAGAAGAAATGGAGTAGCCATTATAGTCAGTAAGAGTCCAAATGCAGTATTTGGATACAATCTCAAAAATGACAGAATGATCTCTGTTCATTTCCAAGGCAAACCATTAAATATCACAGCAATCCAAGTCTATGCCCCAAACAGAAATGCTGAAGAAGCTGAAGTTGAATGGTTCTATGAAGAACTACAAGACCTTCTATCTAGAACTAACACCCAAAAAAGATGTCCTCTTCATTATAGGGGACTGGAATACAAAAGTAGAAAGTAAAGAGCTACCTGAAGTAATAGGCAAATTTGGCCTTGGAATACAGAATGAAGCAGGGCAAAGGCTAACAGAGTTTTGCCAAGAGAACGCACTGGTCATAGCAAACACCCTCTTCCAACAACACAAGAAGACTACACATGGACATCACCAGGTGGTCAACACCGAAATCAGATTGATTATATTCTTTGCAGCCAAAGATGGACAAGCTCTACACAGTCAGCAAAAACAAGACCAGGAGCTGACTGTGGCTCAGATCATGAACTCCTTATTGCTAAATTCAGACTTCAATTGAAGAAAGTAGGGAAAACCACCAGATCATTCAGGTATGACCTAAATCAAATCCCTTATGATTATACAGTGGAAGTGAGAAATAGATTCAAGGAATTAGATCTGATAGACAGAGTGCCTGAAGAACTGTGGACAGAAGTTCATGACATTGTACAGGAGGCAGGGATCAAGACCATCCCCAAGAAAAAGAAATGCAAAAAGGCAAAGTGGTTGAGGAGGCCTCACAAATAGCTGTGAAAAGAAGAAAAGTGAAAGGCAGAGGAGAAAAGGAAAGAGATACCCATTTGAATGCAGATTTTCAAAGAATAGCAAGGAGAGATAAGAAAGCCTTCTTCAGCGATCAATGCAAAAGAATTAGAAGAAAACAATAGAATGGGAAAGACTAGAGATCTCTTCAAGAAAGTTAAAGATACCAAGGGAATATTACATACAAAGGTGAACACTATAAAGGACAGGAATGATATGGACCTAACAGAAGTAGAAGATATTAAGAAGAGGCCAGACTACACCTAAGAACTGTACAAAAAGATCTTCATGACCCAGATAATCATGATGATATGATCACTCACCTAGAGCCAGGCATCCTGGAATGTGAAAACAAGTGGGCCTTAGGAAGAATCACTGTGAACAAAGCTAGAGGAGGTGATGGAATTCTAGTTGAGCTTATTCAAATCCTAAAAGATAATGCTGTGAAAGTGCTGCACTCCATATGCCAGCAAATCTGGAAAACTCAGCAGTGGCCACAGGACTGGAAAAGGTCAGTTTTCATTCCAATCCCAAAGAAAGGCAGTGCCAAAGAATGCTCAAACTACTGCACAATTGCACTCATCTCACACACTAGCAAAGTACTGCTCAAAATTCTCCAAGCCAGGCTTCAACAGTATGTGAACCATGAACTTCCAGATGTTCAAGCTTGTTTAGGAAAGGCAGAAGAACCAGGAATCAAATTGCCAACATCTGCTGGATCATGGAAAAAGCAAGAGAGTTCCAGAAAAGCATCTACTTTTGCTTTATTGACTATGCCAAAGTCTTTGACTATGTGGATCACAACAAACTGTGGACAATTCTTAAAGAGATGGGAATATCAGACCACCTGAGCTGCCTCCTGAGAGATCTGTATGCAGGTCAAGGAGCAACAGTTAGAACTGGACATGGAACAACAGACTGGTTCCACATTGGAAAAAGAGTATGTCAAGGCTGTATATTGTCACCCTGCTTATTTAACTTAGATGCAGAGTACATCATGAGAAATGTTGGGCTGGAGGAAGCACAAGCTGGAATCAAGATTGCTGGGAGAAATATCAATAACCTGAGATATGCAGATGACCCCTTATGGCAGAAAGCAAATAACTAAAGAGCCTCTTGATGAAAGTGAAAGAGGACAGTGAAAAAGCTGGCTTAAAACTCAACATTCAGAAAACTAAGATCATGGCATCCAACCCTATCACTTCAGGGCAAAAAATGGGGAAATAGTGGAAAGTGACAGACTTTGGGGGCTCCAAAATCACTGCAGATGGTGATTGCAGCCATGAAATTAAAAGACGCTTACTCCTTGGAGGGAAAATTATGACAAACCTAGACAGCATATTAAAAAGTAGAGACATTACTTTACCAACAAAGGTCCATCTTGTCAAAGTTATGGTTTTTCCAGTAGTTATGTGTGGTTGTGAGAGCTGAATTATAAAGAAAGTTGAACACCGAAGAATTGATGCTTTTGAACTGTATTGTTGGAGAGGACTCTTGAGAGTCCCTTGGACTGCAAGGAGATCCAAGCAGTCCATCCTAAAGGAGATCAATCCTGAGTGTTCATTGGAAGGATTGATGCTGAAGCTGAAACTCCAATAAGTTGGCCAACTGATGCAAGGAACTGACTCATTGGAAAAGACCATGATGCTGGGAGAGACTGAAGGCGGGAGGAGAAGGGGACGACAGAGGATGAGATGGGTGGATGGCATCACTGACAGTATGGTCATTAGTTTGAGCAGGCTCTGGGAGCTGGTGATGGACAGGGAGGCCTGGCGTGCCGCAGTCCATGGGGTTTCAAAGAGTTGGACACGACTGTGTGACTGAACTGAACTGAACTTAGCCCTGGGTTAATTGTAAAACCTCAAGTCAAGATGGGAAAAAGGAGGGAAGCCTTTTAAAATTGAGAATGTAAATTTGACTAGTCTGACTATTATCCATAAACTGGTGAGTTTAATTGCAATGCCCAGTTCACGAAATATAAAAAAAAATGAGACCTCTGTCTGTATGTCTCAATATGTGTTTTTGTCTTCTGACAATATTGCTGAGGTTAATTTGTGAAGAAGTTCTATTTAATTGGCCATAAAAATTATACGTGCTTACAAATCAAAACAAATCTAAATTTACCTACTTTTGTCTTCTTGTAAGACCAAGAGGGAAACTAAAGATATTTTGGTTTATTAAACCAAATGCATGTTGTACCACTGAAGAAAAATTTCTCTATTAAAAAAACTGTGTGTTTTTTGAGGTTCTGAAATATGTTCTTCATTTACCAATCAGAAAATGCTGGTGTAACATTTCAATCTCTTGTTTCTTGGATTTTTGGTTAAATTATTAAGGAGTTAAAAATTGTGATATATAAAATGATAAGAGAAACACTTCAGTGTGTAAAGCAAATAGGATATGTGTTGTTGGCAAAAAAAGGTATAAAAATGGAATTATTTTTCTTGAGGAAAAATGATGATAATAATTTTATTCTACAGTTGTTTGTTTCTGGATGAGGAAATTTGTTTGGATCCAGAAAATGATAAAAGGTTTATGAAAAAGAATTTTGTGTGTTGTCAGGATTAAGATTAGACTGAATTTAATTAGGTATATGAATTTTGCTATTAACAGTAAACTGATGCAAGACTGAATTTTTTTTCTTCTCTGTTAAGAAAGCAAAATTATCTGGGAATATTGATCCATTTAGGTAACAGAGACTTCTAATGGAAAATAATTGTTTTGTTTCTAACGTTACTTTAGACCCTAATGTTCAGGATGGAAAGATTGTCCAGTGAGGTTGTCACCGAGTCTAATGATGTGCGGCACTGCTGGCTTTGAGTTTACTGCTTAAAGCACATGCACAGTGTTTGTGTGATGGTTGGGTATAGATGATAAATGTGTGGCCCACAAAGCCTTTCCCTATTAACATCCCATAGCTAACATGGTATCTTTTAGTTTTCCCCCAACGTGGACATCTAGGCAAGTATATAAACAAAAAGGAGCCCTTGCACCAAGGGATGTGGATGGACCCAGAGCAGGCAAAAGAGTCACTCCAGCAACGATGGAAAAATGTGTTGATTATCAGTGCTTGCCATGAAGGGAGCTACAGTTAAAAGGGGAAATTGATGGAAGACATTCCACATCTTGAGGTTTGGGCAAGCCATCCTGGCCTGTACGTGCTTTATCTAAACTTTAGGCCAGCCAAAGCAGCCTGTTTGTGGCCTATCACATATACATTGTGATCTGCTTTAACCATTAAGAGAGAAATATGACCAGAGAAAAATACAAAGGTACATTTTGATGTTTATCCTCATTGTAATATGTCTAGTAATTTTCAAATGTTTGTCCAGGTATCATGAAAATTTATTCCCTTTATTTTCTTTGTTTGAGGAGTATCAGAGAAAAGGAGGTTTGAAACAGAGCAGAACCCTAAGTTCCCCCGCCCCCTGCCTGCCTCACCATGTCCTCCGCTTGCCTTTTGACTGTGGAAAACTTTAGTCGAAAAATAAGTTTAATCAGAGAAGTGAGAAACGTGGAAACGAAGGAAAACAAAGGAGACTAAATAATAATAATGTAGTTATTAAGCATAGTCAAAGACCTTGAGCTCCTTCTCAAGGGCTGTAGATGATATTCTGAGCCGCATCCTGCGAGCTGTCTTAAATATACTAAAGTACCGGGTGGAGAAGTTAACTATATGATGGCCAGACTGTACCCAGGACATGAGTTGCCACAGTTCTGAGAATTGGCCAGAAAGAAATGGGAACAAGCCAACCCTGGAACTGAAGATTAACTGTAGCTAAAGAACCAAGATGATGCTGGTCAGACCACTGATGACTGTTAGAGATGCCTGTGTTCTCTCTGCATGTAGCTCCCCTCCCCAGTTCTGTCTGTAAAAGCTCTTACCCCTCTGGTTGCTGTGGGGTGGGGTGGGGAGAATCAGCCTCTGTTGCCAGCATCTGAAACAGAGCAAACTTTCCTTTCCAACCTGGCCTGTTTATTGGCTTTTGATTGGCGAGCAGCTGGACCACACACACACTTTCAGTAACATGATTAGTTTTACAAGGGGCAGCTCCTTAGGCCAAGTGTGGGGGAAGATGCTCTGGTTTTGTCCTTCTCCCTGAGCTCTGACTACTCCTTGTTAACAATCACCTCTCAAGGTTCCTCTAATTCTTGGAACTCTGAGGGAAATCTTCTCCAACCCTTTACTGAACCACTTGAATCCCAGAGGCATTTGAGGCCCCAGAGTGGAGGGAATTGATATCTCTGCCCAGTTTTTCACCTGATATGGCAACCACCTCCAGTAATAAACAAACACTGATAAAAATCATCTACGTAAGCTTACTAAAAAAAAAAACAAAATTAATTTCCCTATCACCTTCCCATAGTCTTTTCTTTCCACGAAATGGGTAGATTGTTCTAGGGTCATCAAGTTGGTTTTGTTTTTTTGTTTTTTTTTTTGTGAGTTGTTTTTTAATGGCAAGCTGGATGAGCAAAACACATGTTTGTTCATTCATCCACTTATCGCATGTGTGTAAAGCATCATCTAGAATACAAAATGGTTGTTGAGAGCCAAGAAAAATCAAATCTTTTATCTTCTCCTTAACTAATCTCTGAGAGCCTCAGTGTTCTATTTGTAAACTAGGGATCATGACAGTACCTCCTTCTGGGGTTTTTTATTATGTGAACGAAATGTAAAGTGATAAGCACATTGCCAGGCACCAAATAAATAGCTCATGAGTGCCATTTCTAAATGCTGGCTGTAACTCAGATATATGGATAAAGAGGCCAGATGCATTTGTTTCATAAGCTGGAGTTTTTGTTTTAAAACGTCACCTGGGAACTTCCCTGGTGGTCCAGGTGGTCTGTGCTCCCAATTCAGGGGTGCAGTTTCAGTCCCTAGCCAGGGAACCAGATCCCACTAAGAGTTCACATGCTGCAACTCAGATATACCGAGTGCCGCAACTCGAGTTCCTACGTGCTGCACCTGAAGAGTGTGGGGGAAAGATCCCGCATGCAGCAGGGAAGAACGGAGATCCTGTGTGCCACAACTAAGACATGGCCCAGCTACATAAATAAATATATTTTTAAAATTACCAAGAAGTGCAACAACTTAAAAATAACTTAAGTCTCTTGAGGGTAGGGATTTTCCTCTGCTCTTGTAATTAGAGCCTAGGCCCTAATCAGCCCCTCTGCCTGGCTGTTGCTGTGGCAACCTTACCCTGCACCCCATTCCTAGACAATGGTTGCTGTGAGAGCACCAACGGTTGCAGTTGCTTAGCCATTGATCTGTGTGACAATGGGCCCTTCCCACAAGCAAGTAACTGTCAATAAGCAACTGTTAGGGTCCTGCTCAGCCATTGGTTGGCGCTGCAGCAGGCCCCTCCCACAAGCAACCAGGTATTAGTGAGCAAGCGTTAGTGGGGCTATTCAGCCAACCCGGGACCAAGTGGTGGTTGTCAGGAGGAGAGCGAGGTGAGAGGCAAATTTCAGCCTTCTACCTGGAGCCCTGTGGCTTACCTGGCCTCGGGCCAGCAGGTGAGCTGAGGGGGAGCTGGGGGCCCAGGGAACAGGCTGGGGCTACGTCCTTCAGAGCTCCAGAGCACTCGCCAAGGCTGCCCCCCGGGGGACCAGGCCTTGAGGCAGTGCTGACCCTCTCCCCCCGTCCCCGTCTCTGTGACCTAATGGCAGTGCCATCTGCATAGGACGCAGTCTGTGGGACCTGCCCCCCCGCTGTACAGCAGCCTGAGGAGCTTGCAGGGCCAGTGGGGTCCTGGGTCCCTGGCTCCCTCAGTGATGACAGCAGGGTCTGTGGCCCAGGCCCTGAGGGAGCCACCAATGAGATCTGCCTCCTCTTAGGGAGAAACTGAACCTTGGAGGGTGACCTGGGACCTGTCCCTTTCTTGTCGGAACAGAGAGTAACATTTGTTTGGTGGTGGTTTGTAAGGGCCTCCTTACTTGACTGTGAGCTGACTCAAGAACAAAGGCTCTGGGACTTCCTTGGCAGTCTAGTGCTTAAGATTTTGCCGCTCTATCCTGAGGTTTCCCTGGCAGCTCAGACAGTAAAGCATCTACAGGAGACCTGGGTTCTATCCCTGGGTTGGGAAGATCCCCTGGAGAAGAAAATGGCAGCCCACTCCAGTACTCTTGCCTGGAAAATTCCATGGACAGAGGAGCCTGGTGGGCTACAGTCCATGGGGTCGAAAAGAGTTGGACATGACTGAGCAACTTCACTCTCTGTGCAGAAGGTAGGGGTTCAATCCCCGATCCCACATGCCTCCTGGTCAAAACACCAAAACATAAAACAGAAATAATATTGTAACAAATTCAATAAAGACAAAAAAGTGGTTCTTTAAAAAACAATAATGACAAAGGCTCTGAAACCAAAAAATTTGCAGCAACTAACCACGCCCCTCCCTCACCTTTCCTAGGAAGGGGCTTTCTGAGAGGTTCCAGGGAGTTTGGAATTTTTAAGGCAGGAGTCACCCATCTCCTTTTGGGACCCTCGATAAACCTTTCTCTGTTCCAAACGCCATCATTTTGGAATTGTTGTGCCTCACTGTGTGTTGGGCACATGGACTGGTGTTTCCATAACACATTCACTCAAGTACCTTAAGTAATTAGAAAAGTGGCTGATATGTATTGAATAAGTGAAGTTTCATTAGGCAACACTGAACAAAGGAAGATGCACAAGTGTAGGAAATAATATTATGCAGTCACAGAAAAGCATTGTTTTATTATTTAGATGTAAAAATTTAAAAGAATGTAATATCCTCAGTGAAGGAGTTATGAAAAGAATAAAAAGGATATCCTTAACTCATTAAAAGAAAATATAAATAAACCACTTCTGAATAGCAAAAGACAAGTTGCCCTGCACATTAATTTTGGCATCTGAGCAATTAATTAATTCTGTTTGATGATAATGAGGATGGTGAAACTTTATTATGTAAGTGGTTCTGGCTAAGAGCTCATTATAACTTTAAAAAGAGTAAGATAAGACTTTGCAAAGACACTCTCCCAGGGCAGAAAATACCGCAGGAAATGCAGAGGCCTGTGGAGCCCTATACCAAAGTCATGAGTGGGGAGTCCTAAAGCAGGGCCGCAGGATGAAAATCTCTGGAGCTGAAGACGACCCATAGCAGCTTTTGCAATGAACCTCCAGATCTAAACTGGCCACTTCCCTGACCCCATATGAGGTAAAACACCAACCCTATTCAGCTCAGTTCAGTTCAGTTCAGTCACTCAGTCGTGCCTGACTCTTTGCGACCCCATGAATCGCAGCACGCCAGGCCTCCCTGTCCATCACCAGCTCCCAGAGTTCACTCAGATTCACATCCATCGAGTCAGTGATGCCATCCAGCCATCTCATTCTCTGTTGTCCCCTTCTCTTCCTGCCCCCAATCCCTCCCAGATCAGAGTCTTTTCCAATGAGTCAACTCTTCTCATGAGGTGGCCAAAGTACTGGAGTTTCAGCTTTAGCATCATTCCTTCCAAAGAAATCCCAGGGCTGATCTCCTTCAGAATGGACCAGTTGGATCTCCTTACCCACCCTATATCATCCTAACCAATCACCTTTCCAGCAGGAATTTTCTCTGTCAGGAGGCTATAGCCACCTTGGGCTTCCCAGTTGGCACCAGTGGTAAAGAATCCGCCTGCCAGTCCAGGAGACATAAGAGATGTAGGTTCGATACCCGGGTCAGGAAGATCCCCTGGAGGAGGGCACAGCAATCCACTCCAATATTCTTGCCTGGAGAATCCCATGGACAGAGGAACCTGATGGCTACAGTACATAGGATCGCAAAGAGTTGGACACGACTGAAGTGACTTAACACACACACACAGCCCTTGAAAGGCTTCGGCTCTCCCTGGATCCAGCTTGCAGTTCTAACAGCATCCCAGCTCTAAATTCCACCTCCTGTCTGGAAATTCTTTTCCGGCCCTCGCACAGATCATGACAAGGCCTAAAGACAGAGGCCTGTGGTGTTCTGCTAACCACTGAACAATGGCTACTATACATTATACTGTG
Source organism: Nanger dama (assembly GCA_917880005.1). NCBI lineage: Eukaryota > Metazoa > Chordata > Mammalia > Artiodactyla > Bovidae > Nanger > Nanger dama. The sequence goes on from CAKJTW010000052.1 coordinate 5,267,709, forward strand.
AGAAGAAAATCCTCTAAGGTCGACTCAGTGGCAATGATCTGCAGGCTCTTTCCCAAGTTCTAAGAGAGCCAGTTCATTTTCCTGTCCTTGGGCAGTTGCTGTGGGCTTTTCAATAGCCTCTTAATGGTCTGCAATGGTTTCTTTAGTGATTTGGAGAAAACAGTCATTGAAAGTAGGACTAGGAAAAGAAAGACGGAGAGATAGGAGCTTTACTGGTTTTGTGAGAAGCACTGCACCACCTGGCTACATAACTATATTAAGAGCATTATAACACCCCAAACAACCATCACTCCGTTATAGCAAAATTCACTTGTTGAGAGGGTCAGATGTCAAAAATTCACTTTAAAATTTTGAAGAAGAGTTGATTTACAATGTTTTGTTAGTTTCAGGTGTACAGCAAACTGAGTCATATGTATATGTAATATATATATATACACACACACACATGTATCTTTTTAATATTCTTTTCCATTACAGGTTACTACAAGCTCTTGACTATAGTTCCCCCTGCTATAGAGTAGGTCCTTGTTGCTTATCTTTTTCTATAGTAGTATCTGTTAATCCCAAACCCCTAATTTGTCCCTCTCCCTGCCTTTGATAACCATAAGTTAGTTTTTTATGTCTTTGAGTGTATTTCCGAAAAACTTGTGTTTAAAAAAATCCCAGAAGAACAAATGGATTTGCTCTGAGTTCTACTGAGTCCAGTATCTCAAATTTCAGTTAGGCAACATGATTTACTTTCCTGTGAAAGAGGATTTTTTATCAAACTAAGCCCAGAAGCAACACTGTAACACTAGCTAAGCTTAATGTAGCTACTGATGATGAAACTTCTTATTTTAAGGGTAGCAGAAAATTTACCACCAACAGTTGGGAATAAAAGTGTGTCAAGCTATCTAAATTATAAGGCTAACTGAGGCATCTCTTGGTGACTCTGAATACGGAAGCATTTTTGTAGCTTATCTGCACATGTTTTATGTTTCTCATTAGTGTTTTCAGTATCTTGCTGCAGTAATTTTGAGATGGAGCCATGTTTAAAGGAAAATGCATCATAAAACTGGTGGATAAATTTTGGCTTGTTTATGTTATATAGAACCACAAAATGTGTGTCAATTTGCTTGTATCATCTTTTTCTCCCCAGGTGGTGATTTCATTAAGAAATTTATGTAGAGTGAAATTATTTTCACAACAAGCATTAAACAAATTGAGGCATTATTGTTGAGCCTCAAATCAGGTTTAACTTTCCTAGGTTGGTGGGATTATGCAGTCTGAAACTTCCTAAAACCACCCCAACCCCTCGATTCAGGGAGGAAATCATTTTGTGCAACCATTTCTTTTTATTTCAATTCAGTCATTCTCTTTTACTCTTTTTGGAAATAGTCTTATATTTAAGAAAGAAAAAAACCCATAAATGATGACTAGCACCTCTGATGTGTCCTATTTGTTAATAATAAGATGTCTTTCACATACATGAGAATAAGACCCTCTCCCCAAAACAGGTGGAATCTGAGATAGGCTATGATGCTGTCAATTTCCTGTCAGTATGTCAGTACGATACTGTCAGACACTGTCAGTATGATTCCTTACAGTTCGGAAGCGGTAGTTTGCCTTTGTAGATTTAACGACTGGGCTTCCCTGGTGGCTCGGCTGCAATGTGGGAGACCTGGGTTTGATCCCTGGGTTTGGAAGATCCTCTGGAGAAGGGAAAGGCTACCCACTCCAGTATTCTGGCCTGGAGAATTCTATGGACTGTATAGTCCATGGGGTTGCAAAGAGTTGGACACTACTGAGCTACTTTCACTTTCGGCAAATTGTAGGGGAAAAACCTGAACTTCTTTGCTGTTCAGCATTATGTATAAGTTTTGCATCTGTATGACGCATTCTGACCTCCCCTTGAAGTCCACTAAGTAACATCACAGGACTGCCATTCCCTTCAAGACTGGAAAAATATCAATAAGATGCCAGTCCCATGAGGCCCACCTAACAAGCAAGATGCTATGCAGATAAAATTCTTAAGTGTAGCAGGTTTTGCTTCTATGATTCAATGCTGTAAATTTTTTTGAGTCTTAAACCCTATGATAATTTAAAATCAAAACTTTTAAAATGAAAAATTTAATTTCAGTTATAGAATGTCAAGCATAGTGTCATTGATTTCATGGGCATACCCCAGATGTCCTAATCAGTCCAGTGCTTCTCAAATACTAATGTGTACATGGATCACCTCACCATTTTGTTAAAATCAAATTTTGATTTGGTAGAGCTGAGATAGGGCCTGAGAATCTACATTTCGAAATACTTGTGCTGCTGGTACCACATTTTAGGTTGCAAGACCCTAAACATTTCCTCTTTAAGAGTGTCTGGTCTACCATCCAGCGAGCATTCCACAATAGTTAACTCTGGAGACACAGAATACTTTCTTCCTATGCAGACTTTGTTGCTGTTGTCTAGTCGCTCAGTTGTGTCCAACTCCTTGCGACCCCATGAACTGCAGCACGCCAGGTTTCCCTGTCCTTAACCACCACCTAGAGCTTGTTCAGACTCATGTCCATTGAGTCAGTGACGCCATCCAACCATCTCATCTTCTGTCATCGCTTCTCCTCCTGCCTTCAGTGTTTCCCAGCATCAGGGTCTTTTCTAATGAGTCAGCTCTTCACATCAAGTGGCCAAAGTATTGGAGCTTCAGCGTGAGTCCTTCCAATGAATATTCAGGATTGATTCTCTTTACAATTGACTGGTTTGATCTCCTTGTGGTCAAAGGGACTCCCAAGAGTTTTCCCCAACTTTTCAATTCAAAAGCATCAATCCTTCGGCAATGCACACACAATGAAAACACAAGTCAATTATTTCTTTCCGAGGTGCTGCTGCTGCTAAGTCGCTTCAGTCGTGTCCAACTCTGTGCGACCCGAGACGGGAGCCCACCAGGCTCCCCCATCCCTGGAATTCTCCAGGCAAGAACATTGGAGTGGGTTGCCACTCCCTTCTCCAATGCATGAAAGTGAAAAGTGAAAGTGAAGTCGCTCAGTCGTGCCCAACTTCGAGACCCCATGGACTGCAGCCTACCAGGTTCCTCCATCTATGGGATTTTCCAGGCAAGAGTACTGGAGTGGGTTGCCATTGCCTTCTCCGTTCTTTCCAAGAGGTGCTATTTATTCTGAAACTCTCCTTTATTTTAATTGCCTTCCCCTGGGCATTTGGCTATCAGTCTTAAGTAAGAGTGAGAAAGTCCAGACTTATTGTTCCCTCATGACAAGAGATTGCCTGGTTGTTTGTGAGATCCCAGGTCACCTAGTTTTTGGTAGTCACTGCAACTGTGCACAGACATGCTGGTTCTTTGTTTCATGAAGGGCTTACACTTTTTGCACTCTTTGCAAATTGGCATGACCATGTGATTTGCTTCGGCCAACAAAGCATGAGGACATGAGATATGCATCACTTTCAGGCAGCAGCATTAAAAGCCAGTGCACAATTTACGAAGTGTCCTTTTTCTGTCTTTGTGATCTTAGAAACATGTCCAAGATGATACCTCTGTCAAGCTTAGGTCCACGAGTGACTACAGAAATCAGAGGACAACTCCCCGCACCACAAACATCAATTCAAATTGGTCATGTAACATAAGCAAAAGATAATTAAGATTTAGGGGTATTTGTTAATATGGCATAGCCTAACCCATCCTGACTTATGCACTAATTTAAACCATCTCTGAGAACGAATGCTTAGAATGTTCAAAAGAGTTTTATAAAGCAGCCTCACAATGACAGAATACTTTTAAGTACATGAGAGGCTGTGTATGTGAGATGAATCATTTCTCTTGAAGGGAAAATCAAAGTAATGAATTTATAACTATTAATACATGATCTACCTTCTGAGTGACTTTCACTGAATAATTTAATCCCAGATTTTTTAAGCACGTATGTAAGAATACTGTATAAGAAAATATTTTGAAACTTAGCTGAGAGAAGATTTAGTGGTTGGTAGCATTCCCACATACCTTCAGAGAAGGGTTCTGAGGAAATAAAGAGGTGTCATGTTCACATTCTAATTTTACAGTGGTCAGAGTCATCTTGAAACAAAAGACCAGGATATATATAAAACATTTCAGGGAAGATTTAACATCATGAGACAGTTAGGATTCTTATCACAAGGAAGTTGAAAGAAAAAAAAATGAAGCCTCCAGTTTAAATTGCAGATTATGTTCAGACAAGACAACCCTGGAAATTATTTCTGTCTGGGGAATCCAAAGCAATTATGTAAATGAAGCTGGTACTTCCTATTCTATTTTGTTTAAGGTGAATGTGGGTCAGTTCAACTATTGTAAATTTCTTCAATATCCACTGGCAGAAACATCATCACATGGGTTAATGAATTTGTTTAAATGGATGGTGAAAAAAAAATAGTGTTTATTTCTTACTGATATTGAATAGTGTCCTTTTAATCACAGCCTTTTTTTTCAGGTTTAATATGAAGCTACTTTCTGACATTTAGAATTACCAAATTACTTCAGCTCCTGAAAGATATTAATAGAGCTTATAATACTTTTTGTCATTTCAGTAGAAGGTGCTAAATAAGACTGGTCAGCTTAGAAGCCTGAAAGAAGTTAGTTCTAAGTTATTTCCTCATGCCTGAAATTGCAAATGTCAGGTTCCATTACAAGTGGCTAAGACAAGAGCTCCCCCCTTTCTCCCCTCAGTGCAGGGTAGCCCAGAGGTCTGAGCGCTGAGGCTTTGGGGTCCTGTTACCATTACTGAACCCCTACCACATGGCGCTTCCTCTGTTAGCGGCTGAGGTGCATCCTGCCCTCGTGGAGCTTCTGGTCTCTCGGAGCTGTCAGACCAGTAAGTCAACATTTGTGAGTTGTGAGTACCTACTGTGGATAACAAACTACCCCCAAACTTAATGGTTTAAAACAACTGCCTGATTCTATCTCATGGATTCTGTGGGTCAGGAATTCAGAGTCAGGACGTGGCTGCGTAGGTCTTCTACTCCTTCGGGAGCTGCTGCTGTCTCTCCATGGGCCTCAGCTGGTGAGTGGGCTGCTCTGAAGGATCCCAACAGCTGAACTCACATGTCTGGAAGAGGGAGTGGCTAAAAGACAGCTTGCAGTGGGCTGTCAACTGGAGTGCCCAGGCATGGTGTTTTCAGCCTGGTGGTTTCAAGGCAATTGGATTTCCTACATAGGGTCTGCTTCCCTGGTGGCTCAGACATTAAAGAATCTGCCAGCAATGCAAGAGACCTGGGTTCAATCCTGGGTCTACAGATTCCCTGGAGAAGGCAATGGCAACCCACTCTGGAAAATCCCATGGACAGAGAAGCCTGGTGGGGCTGCAGTCCATGCGGTCACAAAGAACTGGACATGACTGAGGGACTAACACACACACACACACACACACACACACACACACACACAACATAGGGGCCAGATACCCCTGGACTAAGCATCTCAAGAAAATTAGGTAGACGCTTCATGGCCTTTTTGGCCTTGGGCTGAAGACTCACACAACAGAACTTTTAACAATTTCTTCTTGGTTATGAGTGAATCACTAGATTCAAGTGAAAGGAAACTGAATTCTATTTCATGGTGTGGATGGGAATGGCAAATTCACAGTGTACAAAGTCTGTGGGAAAGAGTTACCATTATGGTTACCTTATTTTTTATGGTGAAAAAATTTATATTTAGTTAGCTGGACTCAGATGATCCCAATTTTGTTGGCAATATCCAAAGAATCATAGAAGGGAAACAGTTGAACATGTGTCTTCTTCTCTCCATCAGGCCTAATCAGTGTTGACCTTGGCCACATCATGGTTATAAAGCATCTGCACAGTCCGATCTGGTGCCTACTGGCCTTGGCATTCAGTGAACATAAGTGAGCTGTTGCCTTCTATCTCCGTCATGGCTCACTCAGAGTTCAAGAGGAACTTGGTGATGGCATGGTGGTCAAGCTTATTTCTCCTGGGAGCGCTCTTTTGAGGATATTTGGAATGCTTTCAGAGCACAGTGTCTCAGGCCATTGAAAGGTGGGTGATATGTGGAGCTTATTTATGATCATCTTTGAAAATGCAATCTATCAGAGAAAGGAAAAAGCAGAGATGGAGGGAAAGGTTTTATAAACCTAAAGGTGAGAAGGAGCAGACAATTGAAAGATAATAATTAGGAGGAAGTCCATGGAAAGTTCCCCAGGCAGAGTACTTCTGGCAAAGGTCCTGAGATGAAAAAGAACTTGCCAAATTTGATGAACTATAAATAAATAAATAAACAAAAAATAAAAAATAGCTAAAGCATAGAGAGAGAAGGTGAGGTTTTAAAGATTAGGAGCTCAGGTAGCATCTTGTGAGCTATGTTAAGACACAGAGGCTATGCTAAGAGCAATGGGAACCAGATGTTTGAGTCGAGAGTAATGTGACCTGAGGGTTTATGTGGATCCTTCTGAATGAACTGGAGCGGTCAAGTATGGACCAGGTAGGAGATGGTTTCAGTGTCCATGCTGCTGATGAGAGTGGTCTGAATTACTGTGGCAGCAGAGAAGCAGACAGATGTGAGTTCTGTTTGGAAGCATAATTGATAGGTCTTGCTGGTGGGAAAAACATGACAAGGCTAGGGACTGTGAGATGTGTTAGTTTCCTAGGACCTGTAACAAACGATCACAAATTAGGTGGCTTAACAACAACAGAAATTTATTCTCCCAGTTTTGCAAGCTAGATGCCTGAAACCAAGGTGTTGGCAGGCCACGGTCTCTCTGAAGCTCTAGGGGACAATCTACTCCGTGCTGTTCTCTTGGCTTTTGTGGTTGCTGGCAGGCCTGGATGCCACGTAGCTTTGCAGAGACATCGTTCTAATCTCTGCCTCAATCATCATATGGCATCTCTCCCATGTTTCTCTTTGTCTCTTCTTCTCTTTTTATAATGACACCAGTCATATTAGATGAAGGATTTACCCTACTGTAGCATGTCAACCTGACACAAATAGACTGCCAGACATGTCTCCAAAAAGATGGGTTTATTCAGGATCAGCAGAGAATTGCAGTTCTGCAACTATGCCAAGCCAAGTGCAAGAGAAGGAAAGTGCTTTTATAGAGGAGAGGAATGTCGGAGAGTCATAGCAAGCAAAGAATCTGTGGCTGTTCACTGGCTGAGTCCTCCCCAGGAAAGAGGAGAGTCACTCTTCCTCCTGTTGGGCTCCGCTTTTGTTACAGGGCATCAGAGCTTCCCTTCCTGGTCTCCTGACTCCATTTGATTGAGGCTTCTGTTCATTAAGTCTTTTACAAGTATGGTCTCAACTTACATCTTAATTACATCTACAAAGATTCTGTTCCTAATAAGGTCACATTCACAGGTACCAGGGGTTAGGACTCCTCAACATATCTTTAGGGGGCACAATTTAATCCACAATATGAGGGAAAGAAAGGCATTATCACGGATGCCTCCCTGTTTTCCAGTGTGAGTCTTCGGGGGAATAGTGGTGCATGGTGTTGAGGTGAGAACAAGCTGGAGGAGGCAGCTGGGAAATCAAGCATTTTATTTTGAATATCTTGATCTTCAGCTGACTATGAGACACAGGTTTTGGAGGGAAGCTTAGATGGGAAGCCCTATGTTGTAGGAACTGTACCCTGTTGAGAGCAGGATATCTGGCTGACAAGAACAAAGAAAAAGCCTAGAGCCCAGGGGACCTCCATTCCATTTCTCAAGACAGGAGAGAACATTAGGGCAATGGTGTGCAGGCAAATGTGTAACAGCTAACTTTCCAGGGGAAGGAGAGGAGAGGAAAGCCCTGAATTGGAGAGGTTGCCAATTCCCCTGGTGTAAATATTCCCATCATGGTCACAGACCTGTAAAATTCCTGAAAATGTCAAAATAGATCCTTGCATGCTGGCACAAGCTGGCTCTGGCACAGCTCTGAATTGAAGACCCTACTAGTTGTGTGAGCTGAACAATTAACTTACCCTCTCTGGGCGTTGGTGTCTTTATCTATAAAATGGATGGCTGCTCCTAATGCTCCCTGCCTGCTTTCACAGAGCATGAAATCCAACATCAACATTTTGGTTCTGTCCTGATAATAATGAGGCCCTTTGAACGGAGCATGTGGAATTTTACAGTAAAACAGTTGAGTGGATAAAGCGTGGGGAGTGACACTCCTGTTCAGCGACCAGCTCCCAGAACTAGAAATGCAACATGGGGAAGGGGACATAGACTCCACTTGAGACACGTGAAGACTTTTTGAAGTTCACGTGAGGCCAGAGATATTCTTGTGTTCACTTTTGGAAAAAACAAACTGCCACATGAGCTTTCTAGAGGAATGTTTTTCTCATCTCTCTGGATAGGATATCAAGGCAACATAATAAATACTCCTTCAAGGTACCTCAAGTCTGTGGGGCTAAGGATGTGTCTCTCAGTTTTTTTTTTTTTAATTTACTTATTTTTGGCTGTGCTGGGTCTTCGTTGCTGCTTGCGTTTTTCTCGGTGTGACGAACGGTGGCTGCTCTGTAGCGGGCGTCTGGTTGTGGCGGCTTCTCTTGTTACGGAGCACTGGCTCTAGGATGTTCAGGCTTCAGTAGCTGTGACACACGGGCTTGGCTGCTCCATGGCATGTGGGATCTGCTGGGACCAGGGACTGAACCTGTGTCTTCTGCACTGGCATGCGGATTCTTTAGCACTGAGCACCAAGGAAGCTTGTGGATGTCTCTGATATAAAGGTCAGGACAAAAGTCTTCAGTCTTAATGGGAGGATATATACTTCTTGTCCCCACAGTCTTGAGATCCACCCAGAGTCAAGAGAAGGGGGATAAACAAGACTGACCAATAGTGACTTTCATAAATAGTGCGGGGAGCCAAACTCAGGGCTGGGTGCAAATCCCTCTCTACTAAGACACCTGTTGGGAGGGAAATGCCATTAGGAACCAGTGATTGGCCATAGTCTGCAGGGGGGAAAGTATGGATTATACATTTCTATCCATCTGTATCAGTGGAAATGTCATGTTCCACTGCTAACAACAGAAATTCATTTGCAGTGCCTTAAATTCACAAAGGTTTATTAGATAAAAGACAACTGAGAATCAGCAGGCTAGACCAATTCCATGGTCTTCATAGATCAAATTTCCCTCTATGTTTCTGCTTTATTTTGTTGCTATATTTTTCCACTTCCCTTCAAAAGATCATCTCTTGTTCAAGGTGGCTGCTGGAGCTCCAGCCATCATATCCACATTTCAGGCAACAGAGAGAACAAAGAAGGAAGGCTTATCTCACTGTCTCTTTGGTGGTCTTCTCAGAAGTTTCAGTCTTTCTGTTTATATCATTTTGGACAGAACTTGGTTATATGGGATCACCTAATTACAAACAAGGCTGGGAAATGTACTTTGTAGTAGGAGATGATGCCTGAGGTTTTGTTTTCTAAGGATAAAAAGTGAAAATATTTGGAGACAAGATCCTCTTTGTCACCTTTCCTACTTGGTGAGTAAGATACGCATCAAGTTAAATGCATCACAAAGATATATGATTGTGGTAACATTTATTCCTTTTAAGTCTCTATAATAATTGAGAGGTTTACTTCATTATTTCAAAGTGTGAAGTGAGAAGATTTTCTGGAATCTATTTCCCTACTCTGAATAGTTGATGACAGCATATAAAACCATGTTTTAAGCCTCCTGTGATTTCAAAGCACCCTTTGCTCTAAATGACTGAAGTCACAGCTAATGCAAGACACATGAAGACAGTCTGGAGTTTGGAGGATGACACTGACTCCTGACTCTGAAATGTTCCATGGCTGATGCCTGCGCCTTGTGTTTCTTACATAATCATGCCTCTTCTTGAAGTGCTGGCAATTTAGGTAATTGTCAGTATTAAAATATTTGCTCACTGTTACGTAGATACAAATGTATACTCCCATCTGCACAGAAAATGTCATGAAATGTTCTAGTTTTCTCTGCCTGCAAACATCCTACACTTACAGGCCCAGCTGAAGTCCCACTTCATTCTTGAAGCTTTTCTTGGCCCCAGTGCTCTTGTCCTCTCTCCCTTCTCTGCACTCAGGGACCAACTCTACTATTTGCATTTAATAATTAGGACCCAACACTTAGGGCTTTCCGGGTGGTTTAGCAGTAAAGAATCTGCCTGTGATGCAGGAGACATGGGTTCAATCCCTGAGTCAGGAAGATCCCCTGGAGAAGGAAATAGCAACCCACTGCAGTACTCTTGCCAGGGAAATCCCATGGCCAGAAGAGTCTGGAGGGCTCCGTGACTTAGCAACTAAAAAAACAACAAATTTATTCTTTTCAAGGGCTGAGTAGTACTCCATTGTGTCTATGTACCACAGCTTTCTTATCCATTCATCTGCTGATGGACATCTAGGTTGCTTCCATGTCCTGGCTATTATAAACAGTGCTGCAGTGAACATCGGGGGTACATGTGTCTCTTTCAATTCTGGTTTCCTCGGTGTGTATGCCCAGCAGGGGGATTGCTGGGTCATAAGGCAGTTCTATTTGCAATTTTTTAAGGAATCTCCACACTGTTTTCCATAATGGCTGTACTAGTTTGCATTCCCACCAGCAGTGTAAGAGGGTTCCCTTTTCTCCACATCCTCTCCAGCATTTACTGCTTGTAGACTTTTGGATCGCAGCCATTCTGACTGGTGTGAAATGGTCAGCCATTAAAAAGAATAAATTTGACTCAGCTCTAATGAGATGGATGAAATTGGAACCAATTATACAGAGTGAAGTAAGCCAGAAAGAAAAACACCAATACAGTATACTGACACATATATATGGAATTTAGAAGATAGTAATGATGACCCTATATGTGAGACAACAAAAGAGACACAGAGATATAGAATGGACTTTTGGACTCTGAGGGAGAGGGAAAGGGTGGGATGGGTTGGGAGAATGGCATTGAAACATGTATACTTTCTTGTAAGAAACGAAGCACCAATCTGTGTTCAATGCAGGATGCAGGATGCATGGGGCTGGTGCACAGGATGATTCAGGTAGAGGATGTGGGGTGGGAGGTGGGAGGGGGCTTCGGCATTGGGAGATTGTGTTCACTGGTGGCTGATTCATGTCAATGTATGGCAAAACAAATACAGTATTGCAATTTAAAAAATAAATAAATAAAAATAAAAAAACAACAAAGACAACAACCCAACATTTAACACACAATAAGAAAACATTTAATATCAGTCCCAAACTCTTGAGTGGTTAACTATGGCCTGTTAGACTCCTATGTGTGCTGTGCTTAGTTACTCAGTCATGTCCAACTCTTTGTGACCCCATGGACTGCAGCCCTCCAGGTTCCTCTGTCCATGGGGATCCTCCAGGCAAGAATACTGGAGTGGGTTGCCACACCCTCCTCCTGGGGATCTTCCCAACCCAGGAATTGAACCCAGGTCTCCTGTACTGCAGGCAGATTCTTTACCAGCTGAGCCACCAGGGAAGCCAAATGTAGAATTCTTAACTTCCCAAGTTGAGTGTGCCCTCTTCATCTCATACTTTTTCTAATTACTCTGTCTTAGGCACTAAACACTTCCAGGTTGACAGAGTCCTGTAGATGATTCTGGCAGTATGCATCAGAAACTGGAGGGGCATAGACTAACCAACTCACTGCTTGTTTCCACGAAAGGAATAAAACCCCTCACTCCACGTCTCTGAATCTCAAAAGCACCACATTCCAGAATGGCTAACATGGAAAACGCAGTCAATATTCATACACTGTTGTTGTTTAGTCACTAAGTGCAGCCACTTAGAGAACTGCTTGACTATTTACTAAAGCTGATCATAGGAATATTTTATGACCTGGCAACTCCACTCCAAGATTAATGTTCAATAGACATGCAAAATTAGCAGCAACAAAATAACAAAAATGCACTAGAAGGTTCAGAGCACTATTCATAATGTTCCTGGAAACTACCCATATGTCTTTCAACAGTGTAATGGATAAGGAGATTGAGTAAGTATGTTTTTATACAATAGAACATTATATGACAACAAAAAGGACCAAGTGTTGCTGCATGCAACAACATGGATAAATCTCACAAATATAGTGTTGAGTGAAAAAGTCAAACATAAAATAGGTCTTACGGTTTGGTTTCATTTATATAAATTTCAGAAACAAGCAATTGAATCTATCAGAAATCAGGATGGAGGTTGCCTGAGGTGTAAGGGGGTTACCTTTGGAAAGAGGCACAGTGAGTGCTCCTGGGCTGCTGGGGATGCTGTATTTCTTAATCTGGATGCTGCTTCCATGGGTATGAGGTCTTCCCTTTGTGAAACACAGACTGAGCCACGCACGTATGATGTGTACATTTTTATCTGAGGATGTTATGCTTCAATAAAAAGCATACTAAAAACGAACAGAAATGGTAAGTTGTGGTTGGCACATAGTAGGTAATCACCCATCCCAACTTCTCTGTGTGCTGCTAGGAAACATGAAATGAAGGGTTTATAAGAAAATCTCCAAACTTGCTTGTAGCTCTAATATCCTATGCTTCTATGATTACACTGGGAAAAGACTAGAAGAAAATTCTGACTTTAGTTCACAGTAGGAAATTCCACTTGCCAGGAAGAAGGCCCTGGGGCCAGCCAGCCCTCTGGGCCTGAGCTGATCACGGACATGTCCCAAGCCCTTCGGGACAGGCGGTGTGTGGCGGAGCAGAGAATCTTTTGGGGCGTGCCACGTGCTATGCGGGGCCTTAGCTGCCACACCTCCTTCAGTGGAACTGCACAGCCCTAACCACTGGGCTGCCAAGGAAGCCCCTGGGGCAGAGCACCCACCATGTTCTGAAGAGGTGAGAGGCAGGAGGCTGTGCTGCAGCTGTGCTTTCTGGACTTGTCCCTCCCTTCTTCCATCATCCTCTTTCTCTCTTCCCTTGTCAGCAGCTTTCCTGGCTGGCACTCTCTGCTTTCAGGCTGACAGTTGGCTGGGACAAGTTTCCCTTCTCCTCTTACCTCGTTGGCACCTGTCTCAATTCACCTTGTTACGGTTGCTGCTATGAGCTCATGCATCCTTTGTGTCCCACGTTTCCCACCCACCTAGTAGCTGAACCTGCCTTATTTGCTTTTCCCAGAGGCACAAGGCGTTTCAGAATCTAAAACTTGAAAACACTCTCCCTTTCTGCCTTACCTCTCAATGGCATACTTGTCAATTTCAGTGTGCTACACTACTCTGAGTACTTAGAAAAGAAAAATTGAGGGAGAAAATAAAGAATGGAGGTGCTACAGATGGGCAGAGGGATCAAAGGCAGACATGGACAGGGCCCCAACCCCTCCTATCACTTGGTTCGTAAGCAGTCTCTGCTCACACCTGGGTTACAGAAAATGCAAACACTGCCACAGCTTTCAGCTTTCCCCTGACCTAACAGGGATGAAGAATGCAGGCAAATGTATAGGTAATTAACAGTGAGAAACCTCAAATGAATAATAATGTAGCCACGAAATAGAAATGACACAGAGACACAAAAGGAACATGGGATCCTCCAAGAGAGCATCGCATAAACAAAGCCTCATGGAAGGCAGATAAGTTAAAGTTGGAAACACTTTCATTGCAATCCAAATCTGAAGTTTTTTGAGAGAGTAATGGAGAATGAAAAAGGCTGGCTCCGTAATTAAGAAATACAGAGTCCAAAAGTTGGCTCTATTAACTTTACTGGGATGGGGGCTTGTGCTCTCGAAGGGAGCAGGGCTAGCTGATGTAACCATATGAAGCTAAGGAAAGTTGTGAGCAAGAAGTAAAATCCAGTCCACAGAGGAAGCATTATTAAAAGAAAAATCATGGACTCTTTATACTTAATGCATTTCTGTAGGAACTTGGTCACCCAATGCATAGTCCAGGCCCAGGTCCTGCCTGCTGCAGGTCCAGTCATCTGCTCGAGAGGTGGGGGAGTGGGGAAAGGGAAGAATATGGGTTTATTCCTTCCTTCTGTTCCTAAAGAGCCTCTTGATAAAAGTGAAAGAGGAGAGTGAAAAAGCTGGCTTCAAACTCAACATTCAAAAAATGAAGATCATGGCATCTGGTCCCTTTCACTTCATAGCAAATAGATGGGGAAACAATGGAAACAGTGAGAGACTTTATTTTCTTGGGCTCCAAAATTACTGCAGATGGTGACTGCAGGCATGCAATTAAAAGACACTTGCTCCTTGGAAGAAAAGCTATGACCAACATAGACAGCAATATTTAAAAGCAGAGACATTACTCTGCCGACAGAGGTCCATCTAGTCAAAGCTATGGTTTTTCCAATAGTCATGTATGGATGTGAGAGTTGGACCATAAAGAGAGCTGAGAACCAAAGAACTGATGCTTTTGAACTGTGGTGCTGGAGAAGACTCTCGAGAGTTCCTTGGACTCCTAGGAGATCCAACCAGTCAATCTTAAAGGAAATCAGTCCTGAATATTCATTGGAAGGACTGATGCTGAAGTTGAAACTCCAGTACTTTGGCCACCTGATGGGAAGAAGTGACTCATTGGAAAAGACCCTGATGCAGGGAAAGATGAAGGCAGGAGGAGAAGGGGATGACAGAGGATGAGATGGTTGGATGGCATCACCGACTCTATGGACATGAGTTTGAGCAAGCTTCAGGAGTAGGTGATGGACAGAGAAGCCTGGCGTGGTGCAGTCTATGGGGTTGTAAATAATCGGATATGACGGAGTGACTGAACTGTGTCTGTTCCTACTCCTGATATAAAACACCAGACAGTCACAAAACAACCTAACCCAACGCTGAAGAATGAGACAAATGTGATGGGACCTATCACATCCATTTCTAATTTCTGTGATTTTCTGGTCCACAAACCAACTGAGGATAAACAGGGAAAAACAGCCTGAGTTCTATTAGAACCGCATGAAGTAAAATCCTCTTGGCACTTAAGAATGTATCTCATTGCCTACTTTAAGCCTCGTTGTCTATAAAGCCTCCAAAAGATGAAAGCGATTACAAAGCTTAATAGTAAAGGTCATAAGATCAAATACTTTTATGGGTTTCCCAGGTGCTGGCCACAGTGTTCTAAGCACTTGCCAGGTATGTCCGTCCAGCCACAGCACCATGATGGAGTTACTGGAACTGCACCTGTTTTAAAGAAATAAGGAAACTGAAAGAGAGGCATATACATTTCATTCATTCTTTCACTCATGCATTCATTCAACAAACATTTCTCCTATTGCATGTCTGGATGTAGTAGGTTTGCTGCTTTGCAGGTGAGTGCTGGCTGCTTTGCAGGTGAGTGCTGAATGCCTCGCAGGATCAAAAGCTGTCCGTCAGCTTGGGCTGCTTAACAAGTGCCACAGACTGGGTGACTTAAAGAGCAAGATTTTATTTTCTTATAACTCTGGAGTCTGGAAGTCCTGGAAGATATGGTTTCTAACAAGGCCTCTCTCTGTGGCTTGCATGTGGCCACCTTTCTCTCCATGTCCTCATGTGGCTTTTGCTCTGAGCCGTGTATCTCTGATGTTTCTGTGTCCTAGGACATCAGTTTAGGGCCCAACTCTCAGGCATCATTTTAACTTCATCATCTTTTTAAAATCCATCTCCAAATATAGTCACTTCCTGAACATTTGAAGGAGGGAAGGGCATGGACACTATTCATGCTATGACAGCTGGGAAGACAATTAGACTCCTTGACCAAGGTCATGAGACCTTAACTGCATCCCTGTAAGCTGGGGCTAGAAGCTTCCTCTTCCCTGGTGACATCAAAACTCAAAAGGTTTGCAGCCCGAATCCCCAAGGACTGAGGCAGATGAACTATAAGAAAGCAACCCACAAGTTATTTGTTAACCAGCCGTCCACCAGCTGCAGTACAGTGGCGGCCTGTGTGACCAAGGAACGCAGCTGTGTCCAATTGCTCAGAGGGTTTGCTAAAAACATTGAAAAGGAAACATCTGCTTATACTATATTTTTCTTTCTTTTTTTCCTTTGAATGGTTCAAAAGGGAATAAAGCAGATTTCAGTAACTCTGCCACCCGGAGCTGGATTCCTGCCTTCAATAATTCTTCTGTGCTTGTCACATTCATAGTTGCTCTGAGGCACTTCAAACACTGCTGATTTATTCTTCCATGAATTTGAATGAAGGTGGTGCCGAGGAGCCAAGTTGGTCTGCTCTTCAGATGGGATTTCACGGTCTATCTGCCAACTTATTAAGAGAACCTACTCCTTCCAGTTTTCCGGATTTATTCCGATTACAATTTCTCTTAGTCTTCTTAATCTTGAAATAAAGAGCTGTGGGACCCACTAGTATATTATATCCACCAAAACTTTGATCCTCAAGACGGTGTGGAAGAACCACTTAAAAATCTTTTAAAAATCATAGTTGTAAATGTGGCTGGGCAATCACAATGCACAATGCTCTGAAAATCTGCTCCCAGCTTCAAATTTCTAGTTTCCTATGAAGGCAGCCAGTCATAAGAAAGTAAAGATCAGTGTATCTTTATATACAACCATTCTCTCTCTCTCATTTTCAAGCCCTTTGTAAGTAGTCAACACTGGGAAACCCAGGTGTGACAAGGCATCAGAGCTGCTTGTCTTAAAAGTCTGCAGAAAAGGTGGTGCAGAGTCTAACTCCCTCTTGGTTTAAGCTGAAAAGGCTGCCTTTGGTGGAGAGCAAAGTGCAACCATCTGCTTAAAGAGAGATGCCCCTGTTTGCAAGGAGAGGACCTGGGAGGACCAGAGGATGAGCGTTCTGCACTGGTTCTATCATGGATTCATTCTGACTTAAGAGATCATTTTACATCCCTTTGCCTCATGTTCCTTCTCATTAAGATGGCAGGGCTTTACCAGCTTTCTCTCTCACAGGAGTATCATGTGGAACAATTAAGGGTTAATTAACTAATTGGAGGACAACTGTGCAAGAGAGATAATGAAGATTTCTATTGCATTTCCCTGGCTTTGGGTAAGGCCACACCTAAATCAACTTTAATCAGAAGCTTAAGGCCTCAACTTTTCATTAGTAGTCACAGCTTGAGGTTTAAAATGAAGATGAATCTCTTGAATATAAATTGTGCAAATCAGGTATTTTTTCCCTCTAAAAGTCTGGTTTCTAGTACCGACTTCACTGGGTTAATCAACAAGTTATCTTACATTAAATTTAGTAACTATTGAGTCAATGAAAATGACAAGGATTTTTTCTTTGCTGAATTTTGTTGTTGTTATTATTGTTTATTTAAGATAAATGGAAGAGGTCTCATTTTCAATATGAGTTTGCTTATTTCCGTCTTAAAAGATGGAAACTTTTGGAGATAATCTTGGCCAAAACCCAGGATAGAATAATGATAGACCTTGGATGGCAAGTCAGTGACAAAAAATGCTGGTCACCTGCTGATTATCCAAATGCTGGTTTTCTGGGGAGAACATGATGAAGCTGTAGTCCCTCCCTGCTCCAACCCCACCGCCACCATTTTCCTCCTGGTGCTCTGTCCAATGATGGGGGATAGGCCAGGGCATACATACATAGATCAACAGGGCTCCGTGGATGGACTTGTCTCCCTGCTGTTGAGAAGGCTCAGCCTTACAGAACTGAGGTTCAAGGGCCTGTAGCAGCCCCACATCAGTGATGCCAGGTGGGGGCTGAACTCTGATTTCCTCACCACTTCCTACTCCAGTGAGAAAGGGATCTCTAACTCACATTCGCTCCATTTTACAGAGCGAAGTACATTCCCGCTCCCATGGCCATAACAAATCAACTCACAAAGAAACATACGCAGAATCTACTCACTATGGAAAATCAGGTTAGTTTTATTTCATTCATTCAACCAGTGTTTATTGATGATTGACATGTGACACCTACTACTAGGAGCAAAAAGAAGGTAAAGGACATGGTCTGTCTCAGTGAGGTCAAGGTTAACTTGAGGTAAGAGAGCACAGCGAGCAAGGAGGTCAGGCTCCACTGGTTTGATCTCTTCATAGGAAATCTAGTCAAAGACTAAGTGGACAGGTCAGAGGAAGAGAGATTTAAGCTTTTCTTTGGGGATTAAGTATCCACAGACCAAATCTGGGAACACTTAGGGCTTATATTCTTGGAATAGAAATTCTTATACTTTTGCTGGGTGTGGAAGAATTTTTGTTTATGTAAATTCTCCCAGATAGTTTGTTTGCTTTTATATACCTTATGTCAAATATCTTTTCATTAATAATGGAGTGAGAAGAGCAGCCTCCAAGATATTCCCATCCAACTCCTTCATTTTAAATGTTCAGTTCTGTTCAGTTCAGTCACTGACTTGTGTCCGACTCTGTGACCCCATGAATCGCAGCACACCAGCCCTCCCTGTCCATCACTGACTCCCGGAGCCTACCCAAACTCATGTCCATCAAGTCAGTGATGCCATCCAACCATCTCATCCTCTGTTGTCCCCTTCTTCTCCTGCCCTCAATCTTCCCCAGCATCAGGGTCTTTTCAAATGAGTCAGCTCTTCGCATCAGGTGGCCAAAGTATTGGAGTTTCAGCTTCAGCATCAGTCCTTCCAATGAACACCCAGGACTGATCTCCTTTAGGATGGACTGGTTGGATCTCCTTGCAGTCCAAGGGACTCTCAAGAATCTTCTCCAACACCACAGTTCAAAAGCACAGTTCTTTGGCACTCAGCTTTTTTCATAGTCCAACTCTCACATCCATACATGACTACTGGAAAAACCATACCCTTGACTAGACAGACCTTTGTTGGCAAAGTAATGTCTCTGCTTTTGAATATGCTATCTAGGTTGGTCATAACTTTCCTTCCAAGCAGTAAGCGCCTTTTAATTTCATGGCTGCAGTCACCATCTGCAGTGATTTTGGAGCCCCCCAAATAAAGTCGGACACTGTTTCCACTGTTTCCCCATCTATTTGCCATGAAGTGATGGGACCGGATACCACGATCTTAGTTTTCTGAATGTTGAGCTTTAAGCCAACTTTTTTCACTCTCCTCTTTCACTTTCATCAAGAGGCTCTTTAGTTCCTCTTCACTTTCTGCCATAAGGGTGGTGTCACCTCCATATCTGAGGTTATTGATATTTCTCCCAGCAATCTTCATTCCAGCTTGTGCTTCCTCCAGCCCAGAATTTCTCATGATGTACTCTGCATACAAGTTAAATAAGCAGGGTGACAATGTACAACCTTGACGTACTCCTTTTCGTATTTGGAACCAGTCTGTTGTTCCATGTCCAGTTCTAACTGTTGCTTCCTGATCTGCATATTGGTTTCTCCAGAGGCAGGTCAGGTGGTCTGGTATTCCTATCTCTTTCAGAATTTTCCACAGTTTATTGTGATCCACGAAATCTAATTCTGAAGCTATATGGTTTATCCAAAATCACACTGATTAAAAAAAAAAATGGTGGACTGAGTCTGGAACTCAGTTTTCCTATCCAATCTCATGATATTTCAGAATAAGAAATTACTAAATAATTGCTGTAATTTCTCCATGATAATCTTAATCACTTAAATTTTGTGGAAAAATCTTCAATGTGTCAGGTGGAACTGAATTCATAGATTCAATTAAAATGTGTTGGTAGATTGCAAAATGGCCATAAATTCTTTCACTCTTTGATATAGGCTTTACCTTGTGAGTGATGGTTTTTAAACAATGGGACATTAACAAGTGTACGGCTAGCTCAGGCCTCAAGGGGGTTCATGCTTTGAGTTTTACCCTCTTTCTGCTGTTGGGGTCCAGCCTCCACTTGAAGCAGTGGAAGCTAGCCTGCAGGCTGATAAGAGAGTGGATCAGTCAGACCATCTTCTCTATCACCTCTGCCAATTGCCCAGGCAGCCCTTGACCAAATCACCCACTGATTACAGATGCATGAATGAGGCCAGCTGAGTTCAGCCAAGACTCACCCAGACAGAAGAGCACCTGGTCAGTGCTTAAACTAGATGAATGACTGTTGTTTTAAGTACCATGATAGTAAGGGTGGTTCATTGCAAAACAAAAATTAGATAATACAGTAAATGTAAGAATGAATGATGGGGCTTCCCTGGTGGCTCAGTGGTAAAGAATACGTCTGCCAATGCAAGAGATGTGGACTCAATCCCTGGGTTAGGAAGATTCCTCTGGAGAAGGAAATGGCAACCCATCCCAGTCATCTTGCCTGGGAAATCCCATGAACAGAGGAGCCTGGTGGGCTATAGTCCATGGGGTCACAAAAGAGTTAGACCCTGCTTACGACTAGATATCAAAGAATGAATAATAAGCACAGAAGCAAGTTCAAGAGGGAAAAGCAGACTGTTGCAGGCAGAGTAAATGGTCAAAGGATTCTTTTGAAATTGATCCTTCCCTGGTGGTCCAAGGAACTAGATCCCAGATGCTGCAACTAAGACCTGGTGAAGCCAAATAAACATTTATAAACATTTAAACATTATAAACATTTATAAACTAAACTTTATATACTAGAGCAGAACCTTCATGCTGAAGTTGCTATTTTATGGAGGAAAAGGAAAAATCATACTTTATTTTTTCTCTGTAAGAGAATCTTCCTCATGGGATGGATACAAGTTCTCATTATACTTATTCCCTAATTTAATATCAAGTCTTGCCTAATAACTGGTCACAATTAGCATGAAATTGCAAATAAAACTTTTCTTTCAATAGTACACAGGCTTATACAGGCATATGCACACACACAACATGTCAGATACATAAATGTGCCTCCTCTTACAGGGTCATTTATCTGGAAGACTGCGTACTGCGGTCTTTTTGAGCCAGAGCTCTGTTTACTGTGGATTTCTGCCAAGATAACTCTTGGCATTCTTCAAAGATTTCTCTTCTAACAAGAGCATCTCTATAATGCAATATGCTTTCAAGGAGTTGAAATATAACCCTGATAGAATATAAAGATAACTCCTTGTAATAAATAAATACAACACTATTTCCTGTTATCCCTGAGAACAAAACTTAGAAAACAGTTTTTAAAGTCTGATCAGAAAGACACAGGCTCCTGACAATAGTCTGTAATTCCTTACTGTTGCACGAAAATACAAATTATAGGAGAAATATATATTGAAAAATAAATATATAATCAGATTGGAAAACAAGAAGAGATGTTCTTGGTAGATCAGAAGGAAAATAAGATTTTACCATACAAAATGAAAACTCATATAGGAAGGACTTCTATAAAATGTGGGGATTTCCAGCCTCCCGAGTGGGAGAGGACCTAGCTGAGACACTGCAAGCAGATAAGCTCCGGACCGAATCAGTCTGAGCAGAAGAATCTGGCACTGAGATGGGAGAGAGGGCCAACACTCCGGAGGATAGTGACCAAAAGCGCTGGAAATTGCTCCTGTCCAGAAGGTGGTATGCTCTGCCCAACAACACATCCTGTGCCCGCCTGCTGCGCTCAGACCTGAAGAGACTGCAGTCCACCCCATCTGGAAGCAGATCTATGAATCCCTGAAAGAGTTGCCCTGGGAAGACAAAGTATTCACAGAATCAGGGCAATAGGAAATCAGCAAGACTCTGCAAATATCTGAATGAATCGGCAACTGAAAAAGGGGGCACCAAATGCAACAAATTAAGAAACTGAGTTACGATGGTAAACAGTAGAAGATTTTGGAATTATTATAATTCCTATTCTCAGACAGATTTAAGAAGATATTGTAGCCGTGAAAACTGCTCAATTAGAGATCTAGGAAATTTTTAAAAATTTATTTTTGAAAGAAAAACACCAATACAGTATACTGACACATATATATGGAATTTAGAAAGATAGTAATGATGACCCTGTATGTGAGACAACAAAAGAGACACAGAGGTATAAAACGGACTTTTGGCCACTGAGGGAGAGGGAGAGGGTGGGATGATTTGGGAGAATGGCATTGAAACATGTATACTATCATGTAAGAAATGAAGCGCCAGTCTATGTTTGATACAGGATACAGGATGCTTGCGGCTGGAGCACAGGGATGATCCAGAGAGATGATACGGGGTGGGAGGTGGGAGGGGGTTTCAGGATTGAGAGCTCGTGTACACCTGTGGCTGATTCATGTCGATGTATGACAAAACCAACCCAGTATTGTAACGTAGAATAAAGTAAAAATGAAATTTAAAAAAAAAAAAGAAAAAAAAATAAGAAATGTGAAAAAAAAAAAGAAATTAACAACTAACTCATGTTTTGAACGGCAAATTAGACACTGGTATAACATAAGTCAGTGGCCTGAAAGATTAAGGTCTGGAGTCCTACCAGAAAGCAGTATAAAAAGACAAAAGCCAAAATTATGAGGTAGAGAAGAAAAATTAAGGCGTTTGAAGGAACAAGCCAGCAGTGCCAACATCTAATAGTAATTTTAGAAGAGCATAGAGTGAATGGGTAGAGAGCTCTGAAAGCAATACTAGAAAAAGAAATCACAGAATAAAGAAAAACATCACTCAAGTTGAAGAGGCCCAGCTCTGTGTTATTAACAGGAGACGTATCAATAGCATAAGCATGTCAAAAGTTTGAAAATAAAGAGATATAAAAGCCATAGGAGGTAAATGCTACCAAAACAGAACAGAAAGTCAGTATTTCTAGGCAAGTTTAGAATTGGAAAGCATTAAATGGACAAGAGAGAATTTTTTTGACAATGCCACACAGTGTGTAGGTTCCTCATTCCCCAACCAAGGGCTGGACCCACTCCCACTGAACTGGAAGCTCAGAGTCTTAAGCTCCAAGTCTTAATCACTGGACCCAAGAGATACTCCATATCAATAAAAGGAATAACTAATTAACACAACAGTCACAAGCACTAGGCCCTTTATTTCCTAGCTTTAGAACCTGTAAACAAAAATAAATAAGACACAGTCTTTTAAAGAACTCATCCCAGCTGATAACAGTGATTATAATCTGTGGAGGATAGTGAAATTTGG
Source organism: Nanger dama (assembly GCA_917880005.1). Lineage (NCBI taxonomy): Eukaryota > Metazoa > Chordata > Mammalia > Artiodactyla > Bovidae > Nanger > Nanger dama. The sequence continues at coordinate 5,290,477 of CAKJTW010000052.1, forward strand.
TTAAATAATACTTTTTCTAACTCTATGTTACTTGAAATTATTTTTAAGTTTGATGTATCTATGTATTAGTTTCAATTTAATACATTTTAAAATAAAAATTTTACACATAGGTTTTTCTTGTTCCATACTTGGTAGTACCTTGAATATTTAAGCCAGGAATAATTCCAATCCTGGCCAAAATTTTCTCTTTCACCTATTAAAACCTTGTTTGTCTCTGCCACATAGACTTTATCACTAAATTTCTTATCTTTCTGCATTGTTGTTGCGTTGTTAAATAAACTTCAATCATGTAACTTCAATCAGAGTATCCTGGATGAAAGTGTCTTTAAAAAAAAATTATTTAGGGTTGTGCTGGGTTAATTATTTAAATTATTATTTTTAATTTTTTAGGGCTGTGCTGGGTCTTGGTTTTCTCTAGTTGCAGTGAGTGGGGGCTACTCTCTTGTTGCAGTGCGTGGGCTTCTCATTGAGGGGGCTTCTTGTTGTGGAGCACGAGCTCCAGGCATGCAGGCTTCAGCAGGCATGTTGCACCAGCTTAGCTGCTCTGCCGCATGTGGGATCCTCCTGGACAAGGGATCAGACCCGTGTCCCCTGCATTGGCAGGTCTCAACCACTGGACCATCTAGGAAGTCTAGGGATTCTTCTTACATTCTAATAGAATATTCTTAATAGTATTTAGAAATACTGTTTTGAATGAATATTCTTTATGTGGTACCATATGCATTATTTCATTAATCTTCTCAATAACCTTTTAGAATAAGTACTGTTACAGTTCCCATTTTACAGATGAGACAACTGAGGTTTTAGGCAGAGTAAATGACTTGTCCATTTACTGAGAGCAAATTCTGAGAGTAAGTAAGGACAGAGGAACCAATATTTGAAAGTAAGTCTGCTTGACTCAGGACTCTGAGTTGTAATCACTGTGAACAGGTCTGGGCTCATAGAAACTGCTCACCATGTTTCACTGATTAATCGATTATTTCATGTCTCATGGACAATCCTCAGATTGCAACACCATATGGTGCGTGAGGAGGGAGTTGAAGCAGAGAATCTGAAGGGTTTTAATGAATAATTTTAAACCTAAGTATCTTGAGTTTGATTATTTTACTGGTGAGGAGAGTGAGAGAGTAGTCCAAGGTCACAGAGCTGGACCCTGAGACAGCTAGGACGGGAACCAGGCTCCCTGGGACCCAAGTGCAGCTCCGTGGAAAGAAACTCAGAGGCCGTGGCTCCTGCAGCTCCTCCTCCTTCCGCATTCTCCCCGGCAGCCCTTGTTTCTGCCCTGCCCCTCTGGGATACCTGTGGGGCACCCTTCCAGTCTTGGAGCCCCAGCACGTAAACCACCGTGTGAGGGTGTCTGTAAGGCACCATAGGGATTCACTGTAGCTGACTTTTTTTTTAAGGTGCTAAAATAAAAAATGATTCCCAGAGCAGAATGCAACACCATCAGGTACTCAGAGAGTTGCAGAGGGGAGAAAACCAGAGAATAATCACAAACCATAGAGGGGGAACAGAGAGATCCTGAAAAGGCAGAGGATCCTGGAAGGCAGAAGGACGGGGACCACATATGGGACAGAATGGATTCAGGTGTCAGCACGCAGACTGGATGGGAACAATTCCAGAACCTTCTGCTGAGATTCCTGGGCAGTTTCTCCTTGTGCTTTGGTGGTTTCTTTGTGTATGAGCAGTCACAATTAGAAATTTTGGTGTTTATCCAATTTAGAAACTATAGTCAGACCTATAAAGGAAAATGGCTTTTTCTTTTTATTTAATTTTAAAACGTTCTATTTAAGCCATGTATTTCAAATGTATAGAAGACTTTCAAAAAATGAAACAATGAGGACCTGCATATCTTTTGTCTAGATTTGCCAAAAGTATTAGGTTGGCCAAATATTCATTTGTTTTTTTTTTTCATAAAATGTTATGGGAAAAACTGAATTTTTGTCCAACCCAATATTTTGCCTCACATTTCTATGTTTTTTTTTCCTGTTTCTTTTATTTTTTTTTAATCTTGCTGAACCACTTCAGAATTTCAGACATCATAACCCTTTACCTGTAAATGCTGTAGCCCACATATCCTAAGAAGAAGGGCATTCCCTTCTGTAATTACAATACCATTATCAAATCCTGGTTATTTTATTCTATTGATAAAATATGATTATCAAATAGACAGACTGTATTCAAATTACAGCAGTTCTCTCAATTGTGTTCTTTCATCTCTGGTCAAACATTGCATACAGTTGACATTTCTCTTTAATCTGGAGTAGTTCCTCGGCCTTTCTTTGTTCTTTACGACCTTGACATTTTGAAGAGGATGATTTGGTTTTGTCTGGTGTTTTCTCACGATGAGAGTCATTCAGTATTTACAGCAGGCATGCCACAGAAGTGAGACTGTGCCCAAAGGAAGGGGCTTTAATCGCAATATTTTTATAGCATATTCATCCTGTCAGATACACTGTTTATTGAGTTCAAGGAGTATGGTGCTAAATGACATCGGATTAGCTGTAAAGCAAACTGAGAGGAGAGAACATACACTCAAAAGGCAGATCCCGCCTTTGACTATATTTTCAACTGCATTCAGAATGGAAAGCAACTCACTCTCTATAAGATAAGAAGTCGCTCAGTCGTGCCCGACTCTTCGTGACCCCATGGACTATATCCTGCCAGGCTTCTCTGTCCATGGAATTTTCCAGGCAAGAGTATTGGAGTGGGTTGCCATTTCCTTCTCCAGAACTCACCCTCTACCCAAGTCATATTACACTGACCTCTTTGTTTCTACCATAACAACATCACTGAGCAGCACTAATTCTCTAAGGAAGGAAGGGAAGGGTCTACTTGGAACATTACTCCCTGTTTTAATTGGTCCATAAATGAAAAACTTGGAACTTTCATCACCAAACATAGTAATTTCCCCTTTGGAATCATCAATCCTCAAAGGATTTCAAGAGTTAGAATAATTCAATCAACTTCCCATTTCCCTCCACTTAAATTTAAAAATGATGAGGTGAGAGATCACATTTAAGGATAGCCATGTCATTACACGGGGTGTTTGTGTTAAGGGCACCTTTCATCTGAGAAGCTTATAATACTGAGTTCTGAAGACTGAAAAACGCCTCCTCTGTTGACTGGTTTCTGTTTTCCAAGCTTGTCCTCTTCTCTCTATGCACCTGCCATGCCCTTCCAAGCCTCTGCCATCCTACTCAAGACTCTTCTGTTTCCTAACTGCATCCAGCACTCTTGCTCCCCACAGTCCAATTTTCACCCAGCAGGCATCATGACTCCCCTATAATGCACATCATGCTTTTCTGCCTGATACTGTTCAGTGACTTCCTCTTTATTGCATTGACTTAAAACCCAGATGCCCTACCACAGGCAACAGGACTGAGCCTTGTACCCTTCCCTGCCTCTCCTGCCCTCTCCTCTGTCAGCCAGGTCCAGCCACATTAACTCTTCTGTTCCTTGAGTGAGCCTGTCTCCTCACCTAAGGGCATTTGCACTTGCTGATCTTTCTGCTTGGAATCTACTTTCTTTGACTTGATCCTTGAGGGTTCTCTCTTGACATTTGGGTTTCAGCTCAAATGTCACCTCATCACAGAGGCTTTCAAACGTACTGGAGTCCCACAAGCAACAAATTAAATTAGTTTAATTAGTACATGATTTTGTTTTTAAAGCTGTCCAAGTGAAGCTAATACGCATCTTGAATAGCTGTACTAATGTAATGAAACTAGTTATAAAAAATGGCCAGTGTAGTTGAAAAAACATTTGTGGGAAACAATGCATTTGTATCTTAATTCTGGCTCCACTACCTCCTAGCTTTTTGGCCTTGAGAAACCTCAATGTCCTCATCTGTATAACAGAGCAGTAGAAATATCGGGTTGGCCGAAAAGTTCATTTGGGTTTTTCCATAACATCTTACAGAAGAACCTGAATGAAATTTTAGGCCAACCCAATATCTAATGCATAGGGTTTGCCAATATAAGAAATAACATTTTTAAAGGGTATATTAAAAGAGAATTAAAAGAAATGGTGTATCAAAATTGTAAGAAATGGTCAAGACCAAATTAAAGTGCTTGGATATGCACAATGGGATGATAAAACTATTTTTAAAATAAATTTGCTTGTTTAAAGCATTAATTAGCTAATTTGTTTGGCTGTGCTAGGTCTTGCAGGCTTGTCTCTAGGTGTAGGGGGCGGGGCTGCTGTCTGGGCGCCGTGCACAGGCTTCTCCCCATGGTGGCTTCTTTTTGTTGTGGAGCATGGGGCTCTAGGCTGTGTGGGCGCAACACCTGCAGTCCCTGGGCTCTAGATCACAGGCTCAGTATTTGTAGTGCATTGGCTTTACTGCTCCATAGCATGTGGGATCTTTCCAGACCAGGGATCAAATCCCTGTCTCCTGCATCGGCAGGTGGATTCTTTACCACTGAGCCATCAGGGGAGCCTGATAAAAGCATTTAAAAAGTGTTTACTATGAAAGCCAAGATACATATTTGTACATATGTATACATTTGCCATGTTCATAGTAATGTTATTCACAATAGCCAAAGTCAGAAGCAACCCCAGTATCCATCAACAAAATGAATGGATAGACAGCATGTGCTACATACATATGGTGGAATATTATTCAGTCATAAAATGGAAGGAAATCCTGAAACTTGCTGTAAACTGGAAGAAACTTAAAGCCATGATGCTAAGTGAAATAAGGACAAATGCTGTATGAGTTTATATGAAAGACCTAGAATAGTCAGATTCATAGAGACAGAAAGGGAATTGTGGTTGCAAGGAACTAGGGGAGGGGGACCTGGGGTATTATTTAATGAGGACAGAATTTCAACAGGGAAAGATGAAAAAGGTCTGTAGATGGAGAGTGGTGATGGTTGAACAAAAATGTAAATGTATGTAATGCCACTGAATTGCACACTAAACATGGTAAATTTTGTGCTATTATATTTTACCACAATTTTTAAAAGTTAAAATAATGATTTTTGTTTTGTGGGGAAAGGAAACAAGACATCCTGATAGGGGTGAGACATGTGGGCAGATCCACAATCACCAGGGAGGTTCTGTTCATTGAGGTGCGTGGTGTTCACAAGGGCATTTGCTTTATAATAGTTCATTGTCTGTTTTATTTGATTTTCTGTCTGTGTTTTATTTCATGGCAAAAAGGTTTTTTTGAAATAAAGGAGTAATATATAAAACACTTGGCATTGTGCTCAGCATAGAGACAGCCCTCCACGCACGTGAGTTATTATTGCCGTTACTCTGTGAACTAACTATCTCTGTCTCTGCCTCTCTCCACCTGCCTCCACCACCGCCTCCCAGCACGGTGATCTGCTAAATTAATGGTAATTAATGATAACAGCACTGGACCCAGGGAGCCTGCCTGACTCAACCTGAGGCCTCCTAGCCTGATAGAAGAGGCAAAAAACCCCAAGTTGGACCTCAGTGCTGGGAGCAGATGGTAATCATATGGGGTCATGGGGTGGCATCTGTTGGGGTGCCTTCTCAGGAGGAAGGAGGGAGACCATGCCTATTCTGAACAGAAAGAAGGTGAGTTAATCTCCAGGGTACATTTTCAGTTTCAGCGCTCCATGCTCAGCTTAGATGAGGGGCATGAAAACTGGTGACCAATCTGAGATGAGGAGCTAATAAATACGTCAGGTTATCAGTGCTGGAGGCATTCAGAGCAAAAAGAAATAGCCTTGAAAAATGAATGAGGTTCGGAAGGACACAGGGAAGATGGCAAGGGGATGGCTTTCCAGGAGCCAACATCAAGAGGAACGGGCTGGCATATTATAATTGGTGAAAAGGCCAGCTGGCACCAGTGGGACACACGGGGGATATCAGGTTAGACAGATCGCCTGGAGCCAGATGCAAGATGGCCTTGGATTCAGGTAGAGAAATTCACATCTGAAATGATGGGATATAGGGGGTCCATGGGAATTTTTTGAGCAGATGTAGTGAAAAGAATTTTTTCAGCAGCTGCCCTCAAAAAAGCTGGAAGGGGCTGGCAAGGGGCAAGCTTGTGAGACACAAGAGAGACTTATTTGGGAAGAAAATCAACAAGACTTGATACCTAACTGGATATGAGGAATGAGGAAAAAATACTTCTAGTCTGAATTAAGGAAGATGAGCCATGTCTGTCACAAGATTAGACTCTATTATTTTTTTTCTGGGTTCTAGACAGTCTCAACTTGGACTGCACAACTGAATCATCTAGTGAAGTAAGTGAAGTCGCTCAGTCGTGTCTGACTCTTTGCGACCCCATGGACTGTAGCCCACCAGGCTCCTCCATCCATGGGATTTTCTAGGCAAGAGTCCTGGAATGGGTTGCCATTTCCTTCTCCAGGGGATCAAACCTGGGTCTCCCGCATTGTGGGCAGATGCTTTACTGACTGAGCCACCAGGCAATCATCTAGAGACTGTATCAAAATACAGACTGATTCAATGTATCTGGGGCAAATTCTCCATTGTTTTTCTGGCCATGCCTCACATCATGGGGAATCTTAGTTTTCCATCCAGGGGTCAAACCTGTGTCCTCTGCATTGGAAGCACAGGTCTTTATCCATTTGACCTCAAGGGAAGTCCCAGAATTCTCCATTTCTAATAGACTCCTGGTAGCTGAGATGGTAAAGAATCTGCCTGCAATGCAGGAGACCCAGGTTTGATCCCTGGCTTGGGAAGTTCCCCTGGAGAAGGGAATGGCAACCAATTCTAGTATTTTTGCCTGGGAAATCCCACAGACAGAGGAGTCTGGCGGGCTATGCCCCATGGGATCGCAAAGAATCCGACACAACTGAGTGACATTCACATTCACGCAACGGGTTCCCTGATGCTGCTGGTCCACAGATCAACCATACTTTGAGATACAGAGTTTTAAAATAGTCGTTTCCAACTTCACAGTGCACAGAGTCTTCTGGGGAGCTTTAAAACATTCAAACAGCCAGACCAGACCCCTTCAGTCAGCATCTCTGGGTGGTGAGCTATAGGCATCAAGGTTTCTAAAGCTCTCCAGGAGGTTCACACCCACAGCCTAGGTAAATTGGTCTTTAGTCCTTCTGGATTGTGGAGGTTAAAATAACACATTTAAAGTCTTAAAAGGTTTCTTGGATGTATTCTCCAGGGAAAATGACTTGACTGAGATTCTTTTTGGAGTGGTTCAATAATTAGCCTATTTAAACCTGTGTGTACCCAATAATCTATAATGACAAAAATCAAATTGTTCCTTAAAATGAAGGTTCCTGAGCAGAAATAACTGGTAGTAGATCGTTAATACTGCTGCAGCGAGCACACTTCTTTTAACTGCATGGTGGGAGACGTCTTACAATGCCTGCAAAGCTGTGTGATTTATGAGCATGAATGCATGGGGCAGAAGCCGCTGAATCACCTCAGCTCATCAAAGAAGCTTCTCTGAGGGCTATTTTGAAGACTCCCTGCTGGATCTTCAGTCCACATTTCTGTACATTCATCTCTGAATGGTCAGGCCACTGCTCCCAACTCCATAGGTTCCTGGACTCAGCTCCCCGTTAGTCTTACCATGCTTCAGACACACACAGGCAAGTCCTATACCTTGAAGCAATTAGTCCTTTACAACAGACTGCAAATTGTGGTTGTGAGAGAGGGCTTCACCCAGAGCTTTCTCCCAGCACCTTGGGATTTATAGCTAGTGGCTATAAATCTTTTTTTCTCCTGGATAGTAGAATGACACAATGCCCATGCTGGGCAGAGAAATTTAGGAGGCGGGGCCTAGACCCTCATTCAGCACACAAGCCCTTTCAATCAGATTTCTGCTGGGCAGCCTGGCAATGAGATGCAGAGCGAGAGCAGTTCCTCCCTAGTGCACAGAGAGGCAGTGTGGCATCATGCCAAGAGCCTCAGTGCAGGAACCACGGGGCCTGTCTCTTGCTTGAGTCTTGTGTTCTAGTGGCCAGAGTTTCCTCAATTATAAATCTGTAATTAGACGGCTTTCTTTGTGAGATTATTATGGTCAGAGATATGTTGGTAATTGTTTAACAGCTATCAGTGTGGCAAAAAACCCTGACTTGGACAGTTTGCCCATTTCCATGGTGTAAATATCCCCAACCTGGCCTGTTTTAAACTACCAACCTGTGGGAACATGCTGTTATGCAGTATTTCCTCCATTCAGATACAACAGACATAAATTCAAGGACACTGATAATAGTAACATGTAGTAAAATAATTAGGATGTATTGAGTTTTACAAATTCATCTTTTAAGAATACAATTTGTTTCATTTTAAGTTAATATAGCTTAATTTTTGCCACAATTTTGGACGGTAAAGAATCTGCCTATGATGGCAGGAGGCCTGGGTTTTATTCCTGGGTCAGGAAGGTCCCCTGGAGAAGGGAATGGCAACCCATTCCTGTATTTTTGCCTGGAGAATCCCATGGACAGAGACACCTAATGGGCTACAGTCCATGGGGTTGCAAAGAGTCAGACCTGATGGAGTGACTAACACACATAGCTTAATTTTTAATAACGGATGTCCTAAAAATCAGCTTACAAAATTACTAAAATTTTAAGTTGGATCTCGCAAGCCAGCAGATGGTTCCAGGAATGTCCCCGGATGTGATAATTCAATAAAACGACGTGTAAAAACATCTAGCATACTCATTAGGCATCTGTTTGCTAGGGCTTTCACAACGAAATTCACAGGTGGGGAGACTAACAGGAGAAGTTTTATTTCTTCACAGTTCTGGAGCCTGGAGACCCACGTTTAAGGTGCTGGCAAGGTCTTTTTTTCCTGAGGCCTCTCTGGCTTGCAGCTGGCAGCCTCCTTGCCATGTCCTCACATGGGCGCTCCTCCTGCTTGCATGGCCCTGGCGTTTCTTCCCTTCTTATGAGGACACCAGTTCAGCTGATGTAGGGCCCCACCTTTATGAATTCATTTAACCTTAATTATCTCTTTAGAGGGCCTACTTCCCAATATAGTCAGCCATATTGAGAATTAGGGCTTCAACATAGAAATTGGAGGCGGTTGGTGGACATGAGTCAGTCAATAGCAGCATTTGGTAAATATTGGTTGTATATAAATAGAAAAGTTTCCACAATGAGCAGAGAGGGACTCATCTCTTCTCTTTACGGTATTATGTCTCTCGTAGATCTTACGTTGTTCGGTCACTAAATCATGTCCGACTCTCTGTGACCCCGTGGACTGAAGCATGCCAGGTTTTCCTGTGCTTCACTATCTCCTGGAGTTTGCTCAAGTTTATGTCCATTGAGTCAGTAAGGCCATCCAACCATCACATCCTCTGTTGCCTTCTTCTCCTCTTGCTCTCAATTATTCCCAGCGTCCCCAGGGTCTTTTCCACTGAGTTGGCTCTCCCTATGAGGTGGCCAAAGTGTTGGAGCTTCAGCATCAGTTCTTCCAATGAATATTCAGGGTTGATTTCCTTTAGGATTGACTGGTTTGATCTCCTTGCAATCCAAGGGATTCTCAAGCATCTTCTCCAGCACCACAGTTCCAAAGCATCTGTTTTTCAACACTCAGCCAACTCTGTCTGATGTATGGTCCAACTCTCACATCCATGCACAACTACTGGAAAAACCATAACTTTGCCTAGATGGACCTTTGTCAGCAAAGTAGTCTCTCTGCTTCTTAATACGTTGTCTAGGTTTGTCATAGCTTCCCTTCCAAGGAGCAAGAGTCTTTTAATTCATGGCTGCAGTCACTGGTGGCGCTGATTTTTGAATAGAAGAAAATAACATCTGTCACTGCTTCTCCTTCTATTTACCATGAAGTGATGGGACTGGATGCCATAATCTTAGTTTTTTTTTAATGTTGAATTTCAAGACAGCTTTTTCACTCTCACCCTCATCATGAGGCTCTTTAGATCCTATAGGTAAAGAAAAGACTTAGGCTATGCAAAAATAAACTTTGCCTGGAGGTCTGACCTCGCCATGCTCTCCGGCTCATGTGCGTATGGTCCAGTAAAGTATAAAGGGCTGTGCAAGTGGGATATTGTTGCTGTGGTTAGTTATTTCCTTTCTGCCATGGCTGGTTGCTTTAGTACAAACTAAAAATTTTCTCTAACTGCCCTTAGGGATGTTGTGTGTACAACAGTCTATCGTGAGTAAGTCCATTATGGGTGTATAATTACTTATGTTTTGTGCTTTCTAATTCTTTATGCCTAAAGGCTATGAAGCATGGAGGTTATGAGTTCAATCTCTAAATCCAGAATGCCTGGATTTGAATCTCAGCTCCACAGTTATATTGTGTGCTTTTTTTTTTTAACTTGGATAAACTTTTATTTATATACCAGAGAAAACCAATATTTACTTAAAGTCACCTAATCCATATTTCCAGCAGTGAAAGTGTTTAGTTTGTACATATTACATTTTCACATCTCATTACAGTTGCCACAAAAGTTAAAGCCATCATCCAAAGACCACCAGGATTACAATCATCATTCAAATGTTTACGTTTATTTAGCTTCCTGTAGCAAAGGAAAGCACACCCCAAAGAAACCACAGACTTCTGAGTAAGAAGGAATTAGGATAGAATTGTAGTGGGGTTGGGCTTGTTGTGAGTACTTCTGGGAAGTCTGAAGGAAGTGGGAGGTGGCAGTTTTGGATGGGACCTGTCAGTACTAGTGGATCATGCAGTGACTGGGCAGCAGAATCATTTTTTTGGGAGGACAAGAGTATTTTAAGGCAAGGCTAAAGTTGCAAGTGGTAAAGAAGCTAGAGTCGCTTGTCTTCATCATAAGAAGAAAGTGTTCAGTCATCTTTGTGTTTCTAGAGTGTCCTAGTCTTTGTCTTATTTAAAATATTGTCACACCGTGAACTTATCTGATGATCATGTATATTCTTTGACCACTGTTCATTTCAACTGGGATCATTACGGGCTATTGCCTCCTGGGGTGTTTCTTACAAGTATCTCAAAATAGCATTCTTATCACTACTTAGAAATAATATTTATTAAACAGACAACTGTTTAATACATGAGTATATTGTGATTATCATTCCATGATATATGTAGGTCAAATCATACTCTACAACTCAACTTATACAGTGCTGCATATTGATTATATATCAATGAAACTGGAAGAAAAGAAAGACTTGAGTAAAGAAACATATGCAATACCATTTCACACCTATCTTGTGAGATATACACACATATATTATCGTGATAAGTGTACTTCAATACAATTGTGGGTTTTGTAATCCTATATGTATTTCATTTTTGCATTTAAAAACATTATTCTGAGAAAGAATTTATAAGTTTCTTCCAACTGTCAAAGAAACCCATGGATTTCAGAAGTTTAAGAGCATCTGATAGCCCAACTCTGATTCTAGAAGTCGGGAACCATGTGCAAGAAGACAAGTAGCTTTCCTGAAGTTATACCGAAAGTCAGGCGCAAAGCAAGGATCAAGATCCACTTCTCCCTCCTTGCTGCTGCTGCTGCTGCAAAGTTGCTTCAGTCTTGTCTGACTCTGGGCAACCGCATAGACGGCAGCCCACCAGGCTCCCCTGTCCCTGGGATTCTCCAGGCAAGAACACTGGAGTGGGTTGCCATTTCCTTCTCCCTCCTTAGTGAAGTCGCTCAGTCGTGCCCGACTCTTTGCGACCCCATGGACAGTAGCCGGCACCAAGCTCCTCCGTCCATGAGATTTTCATGATAGGAGTACTGGAGTGGGTTGCCATTTCCTTCTCCAGGGAATCTTCCCAACCCAGGGATTGAACCCAGGTCCCTCGCATTGTAGACAGACACTTTACTGTCTGAGCCAGGAGGGAGCAAATGAAAGTGAAGAAAGCACAGGCTTTGGAGACCAATAGACCAGCATTTGTTGGGATAATAACACTGTCTTAGCTTGGGTCTCCTTAAGAATAAAACACTTGGCAAAACTTCCTCTTAATGTTTTATCAAGGGATGCAACCCCAGGGTGCCAAGAGGGAAGAGGAAAGAAAAGGGAGACTGAGATGGAAGGAAAGCGAACACCAGGAGTTGGATTACTGAGTTCGCTGCAAGAAAAAGCAGACAGCTGTTCAGTCATGAGGATGCCCACCAGCAACAAAGCATCAAAGTCACGGTAAGAGAGAAGACACTGAGGGGACACCAAGTCCCACATCAATAGCCTGGAACATGCTGTCGTCCCACCCCCATGGTAGGGGAACACAGAGAAATTTGCCAAGAACACATTTGTGAGTAACAGGAGATAAGTTGATGGTGGCAACAAGATTCTCCATCAGGAGATATTTGGAACTCAGAAAACTCGGAAGGGTGCATAAATTTGACCTGACCTCTCTTATATCATTGTTGTTGGGATCAGAAATAGAGCACTGAGCTAAAAAACATTTCCCCAAATTGGAATATGCAATGTAATTGCAGCACACACCCACTCTGTGTTCTTTCCACCGTAACTTAGAAGTTTCCCTTAATGACCTTTCCTCAAGAAGGAACTCAGAATGTGACAGTCTCTTTCTTCAAAGAGGTCTTCAGACATGGTTGCACATTGAAATTAGCTGGAGAGTTTAAAAAATAATGATGACTGGGTCCCGCCCTGGTGATTCTGGCTCTGTTGGTTTGTGGTTTAAGCTGGGCATCAGCCAATCTCAAAGGAGGGTTTGGGTTATGATTGCATTTGCTTAATTGACAAACTGACAGCTTGGGTTCTTTCAGTTCAGTTCAGTTCAGTTGCTCAGTCTTGTCCGACTCTTTGCGACCCCATGAATCGCAGCACGCCAGGCCTCCCTGTTCATCACCATCTCCTGGAGTTCACCCAGACTCACGTCCATTGAGTCCGTGATGCCATCCAGCCATCTCATCCTCCATTGTCCCCTTTTCCTCCTGCCCTCAAACCTCCCAGCATCAGAGTCTTTTCCAGTAAGTCAACTTTTCTCATGAGGTGGCCAAAGTACTGAAGTTTCAGCTTTAGCATCACTTCTTTCAAAGATATCCCAGGGCTGACCTCCTTCAGAATGGACTGGTTGGATCTCATTGCAGTCCAAGGGACTCTCAAGAGTCTTCTCCAACACCACAGTTCAAAAGCATCAATTCTTCAGTGCTCAGCCTTCTTCACAGTCCAACTCTCACATCCATACATGACTACTGGAAAAACCATAGCCTTGACTAGACGGACCTTAGTTGGCAAAGTAATATCTCTGCTTTTGAATATACTATCTAGGTTGGTCATAACTTTTCTTCCAAGGAGTAAGGGTCTTCTAATTTCATGGCTGCAGTCACCATCTACAGTGATTTTGGAGCCCAAAAATATAAAGTCTGACACTGTTTCCACTGTTTCCTCCTCTATTTCCCATGAAGTGATGAGACTGGATGCTATCATCTTCGTTTTCTGAATGTTGAGCTTTAAGCCAACTTTATCACTCTCCTCTTTCACTTTCATCAAGAGGCTCTTTAGTATCCTCTTCACTTTCTGCCATAAGGGTGGTGTCATCTGCATATCTGAGGTTACTGATATTTCTCCCGGCAATCTTGATTCCAGCTTGTGTTTCTTCCAGTCCAGTGTTTCTCAAGATGTACTCTGCATATAAGTTAAATAAGCAGGGTGACAATATACAGCCTTGACGTACTCCTTTTCCTATTTGGAACCAGTCTGTTGTTCCACATCCAGTTCTAACTGGATGTGATACTTTCTAAGGCCCACTTGACTTCACATTCCAAGATGTCTGGCTCTAGATTAGTGATCACATCATCATGATTATCTGGGTCATGAAGATTTTTGTACAGTTCTTCCATGTATTCTTGCCACCTCTTCTTAATATCTTCTGCTTCTGTTAGGTCCAGACCATTTCTGTCCTTTACTGAGCCCATCTTTGCATGAAATATTCCCTTGGTATCTCTAAATTTCTTGAAGAGATCTCTAGTCTTTCCCATTCTGTTGTTTTCCTCTATATCTTTGCATTGATCACTGAAGAAGGCTTTCTTATCTCTTCTTGCTATTCTTTGGAACTCTTCATTCAGATGCTTATATCTTTCCTTTTCTCCTTTGCTTTTGCTTCTCTTCTTTTCACAGCTATTTGTAAGGCCTCCCCAGGCAGCCATTTTGCTTTTTGCATTTCTTTTCCATGGGGATAGTCTTGATCCCTGTCTCCTATATAATGTCACGAACCTCATTCCATAGTTCATCAGGCACTTATCTATCAGATCTAGGCCCTGAAATCTATGTCTCACTTCCACTGTATAATCAGAAGGGATTTGATTTAGGTCATATCTGAATGGTCTAGTAGTTTTCCCTACTTTCTTCAATTTAAGTCTGAATTTGGTAATAAGGAGTTCATGATATGAGCCACAGTCAGCTCCTGGTCTTGTTTTTGTTGACTGTATAGAGCTTCTCCATCTTTGGCTGCATAGAATATAATCCGTCTGATTTTGGTGTTGACCATCTGGTGATGTCCATGTATAGAGTCTTCTCTTGTGTTGTTAGAAGAGGGTGTTTGCTATGACCAGTGCATTTTCTTGGCAAAACTCTATTAGTCTTTGCCCTGCTTCATTCCGTATTCCAAGGCCAAATTTGCCTATTACTCCAGGTGTTTCTTGACTTCCTACTTTAGCATTCTAGTCCCCTATAATGAAAAGGACATTTTTGGGGGTGCTAGTTCTAAAAGGTCTTGTTCAGTTCAGTTCAGTTCAGTTCAGTTCAGTCACTCAGTCATGTCTGACTCTTTGTGACCCCATGAATTGCAGCACACCAGGCCTTCCTGTTCATTACCATTTCTCGGAGTTCACTCAGACTCACGTCCATAGGTCTTCATAAAACCGTTCAACTTCAGCTTTTAAGCATTACTGGTTGGGGCATAGACTTGGATTACTGTGATATGTAATGGTTTGCCTTGGAGACAGAGATTATTCTGTTGTTTTTGAGATTGCATCCAAGTACTGCATTTCGGACTCTTTTGTTGACCATGATGGCTACTCCATTTCTTCTGAGGGATTCCTGCCTGCAATAGTAGATATAATGGTCATCTGAGTTAAATTCACCTTAGTTTGCTGATTCCTAGAATGTCGACGTTCATCCTTGCCATCTCTTGTTTGACCACTTCCAATTTGCCTTGATTCATGGACCTGACATTCCAGGTTCCTATGCAATATTGCTCTTTACAGCATCGGAGCTTGCTTCTATCACCAGTCACATGCACAACGGGGTATTGTTTTTGCTTTGGCTCCATCCCTTCATTCTTTCTGGAGTTATTTCTCCACTGATCTCCAGTAGCATATTGGGCACCTAATGACCTGGGGAGTTCCTCTTTTGGTATCCTATCATTTTGCCTTTTCATACTGTTCACTGGGTTCTCAAGGCAAGAATACTGAAGTGGCTTGCCATTCCCTTCTCCAGTGGACCACGTTCTGTCAGACCTCTGCACTGTCACCTGCCCATCTTGGGTTGCCCCACAGCCATGGCTTGGTTTCATTGAGTTAGACAAGGCTGTGGTCCTAGTGTGATTAGATTGACTAGTTTTCTGTGAGTATGGTTTCAGTGTGTCTGCCCTCTGATGCTCTCTTGCAACATCTACCATCTTACTTGGGTTTCTCTTACCTTGGGCATGGGGTATCTCTTCACGGCTGCTCCAGCAAAGCACAGCCGCTGCTCCTTACCTTGGACAAGCGGTATCTCCTCACTGTCGGCCTTTCTGACCTTCAACGTGGGATAGCTCCTCTAGGCCCTCCTGCACCTTCGAAGCCACCTCTCCTTGGGTTGCTCCTCCCAGCTGCCGGCCCTGGCCTCAGGCGTGGGTGGCTCCTCAGTTTCACTGCCCCTGGCCTCTGGGCAAGGTGGCTTCTCCCAGCTGCCGCCCCTGGCCTCGGGCACGAGGTGGCTTCTCCGGGTCACCCCTGACCTCGGACACGGGGTGTCTCCTCTCGGCCTTGATCTTAATTTTATTCTTTAGTTCAATTCTCCGCATTCCTTGGATTCATTTAACTTGAAAATTCCACTCTGATTGCACCTTCTCCGTGGCCTAGGCTAAAAGTTCCCTGACATTCTTACTGTTCCTTTCTGTCTCCTTATCTATGTCTGAAGGCACTCAGGGATGGGTCAAGAGGACCTCAGAAAGCAGTTTCTGTCTGTATCCACTTCATAGCATGTAATGCACTCAACGCTGCCTTCTATCACTGCTGTCTGTCTGTGCACGCAAATGTCCCACCTGCTGACTGAGACCCTGCTCTAGGCATTTCAATAGGAATAAATCTAAAGCACTGGGAGCCATTGCCAATAGAAGGTCACTTGGCAATGAAAGGGACCAATCTCTAAAGTTACCAGTAAAATTGAGAATTCAGGATACCTAAACTCATAAGATCTCAGACTTTAGGAGAAGAGGGTGAGTACTTAGACCAATCCTCTGCACATTGTATAAGTTCTCTTCTACAATATTCTTGCAGATAGCAAATGACAAAGCATTTTATTTATGTAAATAAGGTTAGGGACTTCTTGGTGGTCCAGTGGTTTAGACTCTGCTCTTCCAATACAGGGGGCACACAGTTGATCCCTGGCTGGGGAACTAGGATCCCACATGCTATGTGGTGTAGCCAAAAAATATAAAACAGAATCACACAGCTTTAAAAAAGCAAGTTTAAGCACCAACTTTTCAAAAACATACCTAGTGGATAAAATGCAGACCAGTAGAGGGCCTGATGAAGTTCACCAGGTGGTGAAAGTAAGACTGTTAGTCACACAGACGTGTCCGACTTTTTTTCAACTCCAAGCCTGCCAGGCTTCTCTGTCTATGGAATCGTCCAGGCAAGAATGCTGGGGTGGATTGCCATTTCCTTCTCCAGAAGATCTTCCCAACCCAAGATCGAGCCCAGGTCTTGTGGAGTACGGGCAGATTCTTTACCATTGGAACCAGCAGGGAAGCCACGCCAGGTGGTAGTGATGCAGAGGACGGCAAAGCTGCTGGTTGTGATGAGAAGCACCAAAGACACTGCAAGTCTGCAGACAGAAGCAGGAGATGATTATTCGGGATATGTGCAAAGAGTTGCCTTTTTGCTATGCAAAAGGCACCAAAATTGAAAAAGACACATATATCCCATTGTTCATTGCAACGCTATTTATAATAGCTTAGAACATGGAAGAAACCTAGATGTCTATCAACTGATGAATGGATAAAGAAGTTGTGGTACATATACACAATGGGATATTACTCAGCCATAAAAAGGAATTCATTTCAGTCAGTTCTGATGAGGTGGATGGACCTAGAATCTATTATACATAGTGAAGTGAGTCAGAAAGAGAAAGATAAATATTATATTCTAACACATATTGAATCTAGAAGAATGGTACTGAAGAACTTATCTACAGGGCAGCAATGGAGAAAGAGACATAGACAATAAACTTATGGACATGGGGAGAGGGGAGGAGAGGGTGAGATGCATGGAAAGAGCAACATGGAAACTTACATTACCATATCTAAAAGAGATAGCCGATAGGAATTTGCTGTATAGCTTAGGAAACTCAAACAGGGGCTCTGTATCAACTTAAAGGGGTGGGATGGAGAGGGAGTCGGGAGGAAGGTTCAAAGGGAGGGGATATATGTATACTTATGGCTGATTCATGTTGAGGTTTGACAGAAAACAAAATTCTGTAAAGTAATTATCTGTCAATGAAAGAATAAATTTTTAAAAGTGTACTTTCTCATTTGAAGTGTTGAAGAAATCAATATGCTGTAGTGACTGAGGCATTCAGAGGCTCAAGGCACAATAGAGAATGACTTCCCCCCTCTCCGCCCCCAAATACATGGATCCAAATCAAAGCTCTAGTCTTGTGCATAAGAGCAGAGGCTTGAGAAGCCCACAAAGCACGAACTTAGCCTTGCTCCCGAGAGAGAGAGAAGGTTATTGTTGGATCAAAGAATGAGAGAAAACATCAAAGTTTGAAAACAAACATTCAAACGTTAGAATAGTTATCTGCAACATCCAGATCAGTAAGACATAGTTTCTTTTTATTCTCCACTTGGAAATAACATTCATGTGGAAATAGAAGAGAGGTCGACTAGCATAACACAGTTCCCCGCCACCCCTTCCACATCCGCTTCCTTAGTTTGCTATTTGGACATAAGGAAGTTTATGCAAGGGCTTCCCCAGTGGCTCAGAGGTAAAGAATCCTGCAAAGCAGGAGCCGCATAGATGTGGGCTCAATCCCTGAGCCAGCAAGGTCCCCTGGAGAAGGGCATGGAAACCCACTCCAGTATTCTTGCCTGGAGAATCCCACGGACAGAGGAGGATGGTAAGCTACAGTCCATACAGTCACACAGAGTCAGACATGACTGAAGTGACTCAGCACACATGCAGAAGCATATGCAAAGTTTATCATGCTTTATTTTTTGTCATAACACGGAAACAAGCTTTTTGGAGTACCTACAGTGCTCAGCTGACTATGGTAAGGATGGTGATTGAAACACATCTTTACTATTTTAATATTCAATTCAGTTCAACCTGTGAACTCAGCCTTTGGCTGGGCCCCTGAGTGCCCAGCTGTTCCCATGTCTGGGACTATCCTGGTTTGGGCTCTGAAAGTCCTGCATCCTGAAACCTCTCACTCTCAGGCAAACTGGGACAATTGGTCACTCTGGGCACTGAGGGAAATAGCCAAAGAAATGTTTCTAAACTTAAGTAATTTACAACTTACTTAGATTTTTTAAATTTTATTTTTATTTTACTTTACTTTACAATACTGTATTGGTTTTGCCATACATTGACATGACTCCACCATGGGTGTATAAGAGCTCCCTATCCTGAACCCCCTCCCACCTCCTACCCCATATCATCTCTCTGGATCATCCCCGTGCACCAGCCCCAAGCATCCTGTATTTTTGTATCGAACATAGACTGGTGCTTCGTTTCTTACATGATAGTATACATGTTTCAATGCCATTCTCCCAAATCATCCCAAGCTCTCCCTCTCCCCCAGAGTCCAAAAGTCCATTCTATACATCTGTGTCTCTTTTGCTGTCTCGCCTACAAGGTCATCATTACCATCTTTCTAAATTCCATATATATGTGTCAGTATAAAAGAAATGCCAAAAAGCAAAATGGCTATCTGGGAAGGCCTTACAAATAGCTGTGAAAAGAAGAGAGGCAAAAAGCAAAGGAGAAAAGGAGAGATATAAGCATCTGAATGCAGAGTTCCAAAGAATAGCAAAAAGAAATAAGAAAACCTTCTTCAGCGATCAATGCAAAGAAATAGAGGAAAAGAACAGAATGGGAAAGACTAGAGATCTCTTCAAGAAATTTAGAGATACCAAGGGAACATTTCATGCAAAGATGGGCTCAGTAAAGGACAGAAATGGTCTGGACCTAACAGAAGCAGGAGATATTAAGAAGAGGTGGCAAGAATACATGGAAGAACTGTAAAAAGATCTTCATGACCCAGATAATCATGATGATGTGATCACTAATCTAGAGCCAGACATCTTGGAATGTGAAGTCAAGTGGGCCTTAGAAAACATCACTATGAACAAAGCTAGTGGAGGTGATGGAATTCCAGCAGAGCTGTTTCAAATCCTGAAAGATGATGCTGTGAAAGTGCTGCACTCAATATGCCAGCAAATTTGGAAAACTCAGCAGTGGCCACAGGACTGGAAAAGGTCAGTTTTCATTCCAATCCCAAAGAAAGGCAATATCAAAGAATGCTCAAACTACCGCAAAATTGCACTCATCTCACATGCTAGTAAAGTAATGCTCAAGCCAGGCTTCAGCAATACGTGAACCGTGAACTTCCTGATGTTCAAGCTGGTTTTAGAAAAGGCAGAGGAACCAGAGATCAAATTGCCAACATCCACTGGATCATGGAAAAAGCAAGAGAGTTCCAGAAAAACATCTACTTCTGCTTTATTGTCTATGCCAAAGCCTTTGACTGTGTGGATCACAATCAACTGTGGAAAATTCTGAAAGAGATGGGAATAGCAGACCACCTAACCTGCCTCTTGAGAAATCTGCATGCAGGTCAGGAAGCAACAGTTCGAACTGGACATGGAACAACAGACTCCAAATAGGAAAAGGAGTGCTCCAAGGCTGTATATTGTCACCCTGCTTATTTAACTTCTATGCAGAGTACATCATGAGAAACGCTGGGCTGGAAGAAGCACAAGCTGGAATCAAGATTGCCGGGAGAAATATCAATAACCTCAGATATGCAGATAACACCACCCTTATGGCAAAAAGTGAAGAGGAACTAAAAAGCATCTTGATGAAAGTGAAAGAGGAGAGCCAAAAAGTTGGCTTAAAGCTCAACATTCAGAAAACGAAGATCATGGCATCTGGTCCCATCACTTCATGGGAAATAGATGGGGAAACAGTGGAAACAGTGTCAGACTTTATATTTTTGGGCTCCAAAATCACTGTAGATGGTGGCTGCAGCATGAAATTAAGAGACGCTGACTCCTTGGGAGAAAAGTTATGACAAACCTAGATAACATATTGAAAAGTAGAGACATTACTTTGCTGACTAAGGTCCGTCTAGTCAAGGCTATGGTTTTTACTGTATATATGGATGAGAGAGTTGCACTGTGGAGAAGGCTGAGCACCGGAGAACTGATGCCTTTGAACTGTGGTGTTGCAGAAGACTCTTGAGAGTCCCTTGGACTGCAAGGAGATCCGACAAGTCCATTCTGAAGGAGATCAGTCCTGGGATTTCTTTGGAAGGAATGATGCTAAAGCTGAAACTGCAGTACTTTGGCCACCTCATGAGAAGAGTTGACTCACTGGAAAAGACTCTGATGCTGGGAGGAATTGGGGGAAGGAGGAAAAGGGGACGACAGAAGATGAGATGGCTGGATGGCATCATGGACTCGATGGACCTGAGTCTGAGTGAACTCCGGGAGATGGTGATGAACAGGGAGGCCTGGCGCGCTGCAATTCATGGGGTTGCAAAGAGTTGGACACGACTGAGCGACTAAACTGAACTGATACTGTATTGGTGTTTTTCTTTCTGGCTTACTTCACTCTGTATAATCAGCTCCAGTTTCATCCATCTCATTAGAACTGATTCAAATGTATTCTTTTTAATGGCTGAGAACAACAGACTGGTTCCAAATAGGAATAGGAGTACGTCAAGGCTGTATACTGTCACCCTGCTTATTTAACTTATATGCAGAGTACATCATGAGAAACGTTGGGCTGGA
This sequence comes from Nanger dama, assembly GCA_917880005.1. Classification (NCBI taxonomy): domain Eukaryota; kingdom Metazoa; phylum Chordata; class Mammalia; order Artiodactyla; family Bovidae; genus Nanger; species Nanger dama. Next base: position 5,311,573 of record CAKJTW010000052.1, read on the forward strand.
AGAAACACAACTGGAATCAAGACTGTTGGGAGAAATATCAATAACCTCAGATATTCAGATAACACCACCCTTATGGCAGAAAGTGAAGAGAGGCTAAAAAGCCTCTTGATGAAAGTGAAAGAGGAGAGTGAAAAAGTTGGCTTAAAGCTCAGCATTCAGAAAACTAAGATCATGGCATCTGGTCCCATCACTTCATGGGAAATAGATGGGGAAACAGTGGAAACAGTGTCAGACTTTATTTTTGGGGGCTCCAAAATCACTGCAGATGGTGACTGCAGCCATGAAATTAGAAGATGCTTACTCCTTGGAAGAAAAGTTATGATCAAACTAGATAATATATTCAACAGCAGAGACATGGCTATGGTTTTTCCTGTGGTCATGTATGGATGTGAGAGTTGGACTGTGAAAAAGGCTGAGCGCCGAAGAATTGATGCTTTTGAACTGTGGTTTTGGAGAAGACTCTTGAGAGTCCCTTGGACTGCAAGGAGATCCAACCAGCCCATTCTGAAGGAAATCAACCCTGGGATTTCTTAGGAAGAAGTGATGCTAAAGCTGAAACTGCAGTACTTTGGCCACCTGATGTGAAGAGTTGACTCATTGGAAAAGACTCTGATGCTGGGAGGGATTGGGGGCAGGAGGAGAAGGGGACGACAGAGGATGAGATGGCTGGATGGCATCACTGACTCGATGGACCTGAGTCTGAGTGAACTCTGGGAGATGGTGATGAACAGGGAGGCCTGGCGTGCTGTGATTCATGGGGTCACAAAGAGTCGGACACGACTGAGTGACTGAACTGAACTTAATACTCCATTGTGTATATGTACCACAGCTTTCTTATCCATTCATCTGCTGATGGACATCTAGGCTGCTTCCATGTCCTGGCTATTATAAACAGTGCTGCAACAGACATTGGGGTACATGTGTCTCTTTCAATTCTGGTTTCCTCAGTGTGCATGCCCAGCAGTGGGATTGCCGGGTCATAAGGCAGTTCTATTTGCAATTTTTAAGGAATCTCCACACTGTTTTCCATAGTGGCTGTACTAGTTTGCGTTCCCACCAGCAGTGTAAGAGGGTTCCCTTTTCTCCACATCCTCTCCAGCATTTATTGCTTGTAGACTTTTGGATCGCAGCCATTCTGACTGGTGTGAAATGGTACCTCATTGTGGTCTTGATTTGCATTTCTCTGATAATGAGTGATGTTGAGCATCTTTTCATGTGTTTGTTAGCCATCCGTATGTCTTCTTTGGAGAAATGTCTATTTAGTTCTTTGGCCCATTTTTTGATTGGGTTGTTTATTTTTCTGGAGTTGAGCTGCAGGAGTTGCTTGTATATTTTTGAGATGAGTTGTTTTTCAGTCGCTTCATTTGTTTTCTCCCACTCAGAAGGCTGTCTTTTCACCTTGCTTATAGTTTCCTTTGTTGTGCAGAAGCTTTTAATTTTAATTAGATCCCATTTGTTTATTTTTGCTTTTATTTCCAGTATTCTGGGAGGTATATCATAGAGGATCCTACTGTGATTTATGTCAGAGAGTGTTTTGCCTATGTTCTCCTCTAGCAGTTTTATAGTTTCTGGTCTTATGTTTAGATCTTTAATCCATTTTGAGTTTATTTTTGTGTGTGGTGTTAGAAAGTGATCTAGTTTTATTCTTTTACAAGTGGTTGATCAGTTTTCCCAGCACCACCTGTTAAAGAGACTGTCTTTACTCCATTGTATATTCTTGCCTCCTTTGTCAAAGATAAGGTGTCCATAGGTGTGTGGATTTATCTCTGAGCTTTCTATTTTGTTCCACTGATCTATATTTCTGACTTGGTGCCAGTACCATACTGTCTTGATGACTGTGGCTTTGTAGTAGAGCTTAAAAATAGGGCAGAAATAAATGCAAAAGAAGCAAAATAGCAAAAATCAACAAAGCAAAAAGCTGGTTCTTTGGAAGGATAAATAAAATTGACAAACCATTAGCCAGACTCATCAAGACACGAAGAGAGAAAAATCAAATCAATTAGCCAGACTCATCAAGAGACGAAGAGAGAAAAATCAAATCAATAAAATTAGAAATGAAAATGGAGAGATCACAACAGACAACACAGAAATACAAAGGATCATAAGAGACTACTATCAGCAATTATATGCCAATAAAATGGACAACGTGGAAGAAATGGACAATTTCTTAGAAAAGTACAACTTTCCAAAACTGAACCAGGAAGAAATAGAAAATCTTAACAGACCCATCACAAGCATGGAAATTGAAACTGTAATCAGAAATCTTCCAGCAAACAAAAGCCCAGGTCCAGACGGCTTCACAGCTGAATTCTACCAAAAATTTCAAGAAGAACTAACACCTATCCTACTCAAACTCTTACAGAAAATTGCAGATGAAGGTAAATTTCCAAACTCATTCTATGAGGCCACCATCACCCTAATACCCAAACCTGACAAAGACACCACAAAAAGAGAAAACTACAGGCCAATATCACTGATGAACATAGATGCAAAAATCCTCAACAAAATTCTAGCAATCAGAATCCAACAACACATTAAAAAGATCATACACCATGACCAAGTGGGCTTTATCCCAGGGATGCAAGAATTCTTCAATATCCGCAAATCAATCAGTGTAATTCACCAAATTAACAATTTGAAAAATAAAAGCCATATGATTATCTCAATAGATGCAGAGAAGGCCTTTGACAAAATTCAGCATCCATTTATGATAAAAACTCTCCAGAAAGCAGGAAGAGAAGGAACATACCTCAACATAATAAAAACTATATATGACAAACCCCCGGCAAACATTATCCTCAATGGTGAAAAAGTGAAAGCATTTCCCCTAAAGTCAGGAACAAGACAAGGGTGCCCACTTTCACTGCTACTATTCAACATAGTTCTGGAAGTCTTGGCCACAGCAATCAGGGCAGAAAAAGAAATAAAAGAAATCCAAGTTGGAAAAGAAGAAGTAAAACTCTCACTGTTTGCAGATGACATGATCCTCTACATAGAAAACCTTAAAGACTCCACCAGAAAATTACTAGAGCTAATCAATGAATATAGTAAAGTTGCAGAATATAAAATCAACACACAGAAATCCCTTGCATTCCTATACACTAATAATGAGAAAGTAGAAAAAGAAATTAAGGAAGCAATTCCATTCACCATTGCAACGAAAAGAATAAAATACTTAGGAATATTCCTACCTAAAGAAACTAAAGATCTAGATACAGAAAACTATAAAACACTGATGAAAGAAATCAAAGAGGACACTAATAGTTGGAGAAATATACCATGTTCATGGAACAGAGAATCAATATAGTGAAAATGAGTATACTACTCAAAGCAATCTACAGATTCAATGCAGTCCCTATCAAGCTACCAGTGGTATTTTTCACAGAACTAGATCAAATAATTTCAAGATTTATATGGAAATACAAAAAACCTCGAATAGCCAAAGCAATCTTGAGAAAGAAGAATGGAACTGGAGAAAACAACTTACTTAGACTTAAAATTAAGGAGTTTACAACTTAAGATTTTCTTAAAAAGAAAAGTAATCTGTACATTACACTGACAGATAGCAATTCAAGAAAGTGTGATTAATGCAAGCTTACTGTGTGGGTTATATGGAATAATATTGAAAAGGGGGCTATGGAAGTGCTTATGAAAATAAGTGCTTCAAAGGAAGGAGAGATGAGCTAGCTTTGACGTTCTTAGAGTTTTCAAGTGTTGAGTCGAGTATTTATTGAGGGGCAAACAGTGCTAATGTCAAACAAGGAACACGTCTGCCTCGAGACATGGTTTCTAGTCTCTGTACCACTAATCCTCCCACTATGGTGAGAAAATCGCTTAAACTCTCTCAATTCTGGTTTTCATATCTATTAAATGGGTGTTATAACCTTATTTGTCTATCTCTTAAGGATGTTGGGAGGCTCATATGAGATGAGTAGTATATATAGGAACGTTTTGAAAACTGTAGAATGCAATACAAATTTGAGGGGGTAGGTAATGTTGTTATTATAATTGTTGATGGATTATAAACCCATAGTGTGGATTTCAGTGGTCTAGAACTGTTAGCCAATGCAACATAGCCACTAGTGGTTATTTGAATTTAAATTTAGTTAATTAAAGCTAAATTCAAATTTAAACATTTGTTGCTCAGTCACCCTACTCACATTCCAACTGCTTGATAACTATACCTGGCTGGAGGTTGCTCTATTGGTCAATACAGAGAATATTTCCATTACTGCAGGAAGTTTTATTGGACCAAGCTGATCTAGAAATTAATGATTGAAATTTTATATCTTGAATATGGTAATACCATGTCTTTGAGGTGGGACATTTCTGTGTAATAGCGGGAAGGTTATAATGACCCCAAACCCTCTGGCCACGATCAGGTTGAAGTGGCTATGACTTCTGTTCACTGGCTGGTTCAGTTCTCTTTCTCTCCTGGGTACATGGTGGCATGCCGCTTCCTAGAGCCCCAAGTGGTCGACTGGCAACCATGATCAATTCTGGGCAATAAGCTGTGAGCACAACTGATGTATGTAACTGCTAGGCTGAACATTTAATTATTATTATTATTATTGGTTGCACTGCAAGGCTTGTGGGATCTTAGTTCTCCAACCAGGGATTGAACCTTCACACTCGGCAGTGAAAGCATGGAGTCCTAACCACTGGACCACCAGGGAACTGCCGAGCATTTAGTAGCTGATGGAAAGACATCCAGGGTGCTCTCTCTCTCCCTCTTTCTCCTCTTCAATAGTTACTAGGAACTTCCCAGATAATGACTGTTGACCATCCTGGGTCCTGAAGGGAGATTAGATGAACAAAGGCAGAGCTCATTTCCCAGCTGACCCTTGAGGGACACACAGAAGGGGCAGTAAATTAACCTTTGCTTGTGTAAGCCATCAGAATTCAGGGACTGTTTGTTATCTTGGCATGGCTTAGCCTGTCCTGACTGATAACATTCATCTTGAGGAAATAACAGAAAGAGACATAACGGGTTAGATTTCTGACCCTACTTATTCTCTAGCCCAGATCATTCACCAGCACACACACACACAGACCCAAATGCACTTGTAATAAAAACAGAATAAAACAAGAACGGCACAGCACAGCCCCACCTACCCACAAATGCATGCAAACTACACTGTCTCTCTTCTTTGCCAAGAGAAGATTCAAAGCAATTTGTAACCTGTTTACCACAGCTCAATTTCAGAAATAGAGTATGATGTTCCCATTTTCTTTTATGAGGCTCTGGATATTATCATGTCATGAGGACTCAAATTGATGTAACTGGAATCTGAGTTTTCCAGGGTGGGCTTCATACCTTGTTTACCAAGATGTTTACCCTGTTTGCCTCTTGTCTTGGTCTCTGCAATTGTCAAAGGAGGAAGCAAGAAGGATAGTCTTCTCAAGTGAGATGATTTCCCCTCCCCTAAGGAAGTGTGGGATGCCTTGAGTTAATGGCAGAAAGTACTTAATTTTTGAAGAATGGAAGGGAATATATTAGTTCAAATTATACATATTCTGCTGCCTGATCCCAAAGCAAAGATTCCATTTTAAGACGCCAGTCAGCAATTTAGCTTTTGAAACACATCATGTACTATACTAAAGAGGTGCCACTGGGAAAACTTTATGAAGAAACTGCACAAACCTGATCTTTCTATGCAAATATGTTGAAGCATCCCCATGGATGAGGATGCAATACTCTACCTGATGCTTCTCTTCCTGTTCACCAGCAAGGCTCACCCCAGCATCTACCCGCCGTTTCCACCCCACCCCCCTCCTTCCACTCAGTTCTGTGAAGCACGGAGCCTGTTGGCAGGATTATCTGCTGTCATAGCTATGGAGAGTCCACAAGAAAAAGGAAGCTACTTACTTTGAAGGCACTGTGCCAAGCGCTCCCTCGCATGAGCTTTTCTGCTTCACAAGACTCCGAAAGAGTAGCTGCCACGGTCTCCACTCTCCACAGGAGAGAACCAAGGCTTTGAGACATTGCCTAACATGTCTGTGCTAGACTCGCAACTCAGATACACCTGCTGACGTCCGATCAGAGGCATCTGTTGCCTTTGGCCTGGTTTTCTCCGGCTGGAGAAGCAAACAGCCCACACAGAGCAGCACAGAAAGGCTAGAGTGTTTGCACCCCTGGGAGCAGTCCCTGGGCCACACGGATAGACGTCAGTTGGTAAAGGCTCCAGCTTCCTCTCGTCCTGTGTGGGGTGGTGCTGAGGCGTGCTCTGCACAGCACCCTGGAGTCCTCCAGCGGGAAGCAGACAGCTGCCCGTAGCAGTGAGTCTCTCATTCCCGCACCTCGCCGAGGAGTCCTTCCCTCCCCTCCGCTCTTCCCCATTCCGTATGTGTGCTTCCTGGAAGCACCTCCCCAGGTAACTGCTTGCCCTCAAGACTTGTTCTCAGAACCTCCTTTCAGATAGGACCCAACGTTAGACAATGTAACGAACAAATGCTAGAGCCAAGATTCAAATTCATTTGACTCAATATTTTCTACATCAAGCAGGAGAGAGAATTTTTCATATGGTCTCTTGTCTCCACTCCAGGCTGTTGTGGTGGACACTCCACTGGCCAGCTTAGAGCAGGGGGTCACCATCCTCACCAAGGACCCCTGTGGTCCCCAGGCCACTGACTCGATCCTTCCAAAGCAGCAGCCTCAGAAAGACTTCCTGGCCCTTGAGCATCTGGGAGAATGGGTATCATGACAGACAGGTATCATTTCTGAGAATCCATGAAGAGTTTGGAGGGAAGGTTTCTGGAAACTGTACGCATGACTCATGTATAAACAGCCAGCGCAGTTGGGAAGGAGAAACGTCACTCTGCTCATACCTGTTTCCTCATAGTCACAGCATAGCTGCAATGCCATCGACAGTGGCATCTGCACTTGCCCACTCTGGTCAGGGGCCAGAAACCCAATGACCTATGGTTGGAAACTCCCTGCAAGGATGAAGTTCCTTTACAGATCAATCACAGCAAGTCATTTCAAGAGGAAGGATTACCCAAACTATTGGAGAATGATTACCTTTCACTGTAGCCTTTATTGTTGACACCTCACCCAATTTAATCCTACTAGTCAAGTCTAGCTGGGGAAATCACCACCGTGATTGCCTTCACAAACAATGGGACACATCAGGGTCAAGAGCCCAGCCACCAGAGAAGGGGGCATTGCCTGCCACAGTTGGGACCAGACTTGAAACTTAATAAATACACAGGAAATTTAGTCAAGGTTTTACTTTAAGTCTGGTAAGTTGCGTCAACTAAGGTCAATTGATCTAGTTTTTGAAAAAGAGAGATGATAGGAAGAGGTGATAAGAAATAGCCAGAAGACTGTCAGTTCACGGATGTCTGCTGCCTTGATATCCTTGAGATTCTTTCTACAGCTTCCCTTTTCCTTTAAAAAAAAAATCATGGGCGTATAGTTGATTTAAAATGTTGCATTCTCTTTTCCTTCATATTCAAAAAATGATTTAAAATGGCTTCATATTAAAAGTGGTTTGTGACATTTAAAAATCATTTAAGTAGATCTTAAAATTTTTCATTACTAGAAAAACTAATTTGTAACCAGTGTTTGGTGATGGATGTTAACTAAATTTATTGTTGTGATCATTTTGCAATACATACAAATACTGAGTCTTTACGTTGTAAACCTGGAAATAATGTTAAATGTAAGCTATATCTTGTTGTTTCATCACTAATTTGTGTCTGATTCTTTGCAACCCCATGGACTGCAACTTGATAGGCTTCCCTGTCTTTCACTGTGTCCCAGTGAGTGAGTGAAGTCACTCAGTCGTGTCTGACTCTTTGCGACCCCATGGACTGTAGCTTGCCAGGCTCTTCTGTCCATGGGACTTTCCAGGCAAGAGTACTGGAGTGGGTTGCCATTTCCTTCCCCAGAGGATCTTCCAGACCCAGGGATCGAACCCAGGTCTCCTGCATTGTAAGCAGATGTCCCCAGAGTTGGCTCAAACTCATGTCCATTGAGTCGGTGATGCCATACAACCATCTCATGCTCTTTTACCCCCTTCTCTTCCTACCTTCAATCTTTCCCAGCATCAGGGTTTTTTCCAATAGGTCAGCTCTTTGAAGCAGGTGGTCAAAGTACTGGAGCTTCAGCTTCAGCACCAGTCCTTCCAATGAATATTCAGGGTTGATATCTAAACTTTTTAAATGGCTTGCATAATTTCAAGAAGCTCCCTTGGGCCAGAGATGGGAAAATCTGAGCATCTAATAAAGATAATAACCAATATAATAACTTGACAAATTTGTTTGAATACATGAGTTCATAAGAATTTAAAATTATTTGGAAACCTTTGAGGGGTCGAAGTGAACCAACACACTGTTCTAGTAGCAAGCTGGTAAAGAATCTGCCTGCAAAACAGGAGACCCTGGTTCAATTCCTGGGTTGGGATGATCCCTTGGAGAAGGGATAGGCTACCCACTCCAGTGTTCTTGGGTTTCTCTGGTGGCTCAGATGGTAAAGAATCTGCCTGCAATACAGGAGACTTGGGTTCGAGCCCTGGGTTGAGAAGATCCCTTGGAGAAGGGCATGGCAAACCACTCCAATATTCTTGCCTGGAGAATCCCATGGACAGAGGAGCCTGGTGGGCTACAGTTCACAGGGTCACAAAGAGCGGGACATGACTGAGCGAGTAAGCGCAGCACGCACACAGCACACATGAAGGGAAGGAGTCAGTTAGAACAGGGTGAAAACAGCAGAAACTAACAACAGCAACTACACGCCAATAAAAATAAATTTAAAAAGTATGAAAAAGTCCTGTGCCCTGTACGAATTAATAAATATGAAACCTCAATTAAATAGAGTTGGGTGACCAGAAGGGCAGCTCTCATACCCTGTAACAATAGCAGAGCTCAACAGGGGACAGAAAGACTTCATTCCTGGCAAGAACTCAGCCAGTGAAAACTCAATAGTCTCTCTGTTTCCTACAGCCCTCCCAGCTTCCTCATCCCTTCTGTAAAAGCGCTCTCCTTGCCTTGCTATCTGGGGAGCTTGCATGAGGCTCATCGTAGTTGCAGTCCTTGAATTGCAATTCTCTGCTGATCCTGAATAAACCCATCTTTGCTGGAGGAATATCTGGCAGTCTATTTGTCTCATGTCAACAGCCCCATGCCATGTACTCACAGAGGTTCTGGCAGGTCACCACCGAGTCTTGCTGGGGAGGCATTCTTTCTCCTGAAGAAATCCTCCCTGCCATATGCCTTTCCTTCCCCACTGTTGCCTTTGACACCTAGCTCCTCCTGCTTCCACAGTTGCGACCTTCCTTCTGTGTCCTCAGCCCATGCTGGACACAAGGGGCTTCCTTCTTTTCCCAAACACTCCACTCTCATGAGCCAGTTCCATTTGGAAGACTTTAATTGAATTCTTGGGGAAATGGAGGCAGAAGGAAACACACACACACACACAAATTAAAACTGAATCTTGATTTTGAACTACATTGACATTCGCTCCTTGGGAAATTTCTTCCATCTTTGGTCGATTTTTGTTATCTACAGATGGGTGAATACATGTCATCTGTGTATCTTGGGTTCCCTCCCCACCCTTTAAGAATGTTTGCTTATTTGGATGCCTCGGGTCTTTGTGGCATCACATGGGATCTTGTTGAGGCAAGCATACTTAGTTGCTTCACGAGGCATGTGGGATGTTACTGCCTCACCAGAGATTGTACCAGTGTCCCCTACATTGGAAGGTGGATTCTTAAACACTGGACCAACAGGGAGGTTCCTGCCCCCACATCTTTTTAACTTCTTTTCAAATATCCTTCAAAATCCTTCTCCCAGTTACCACTAGCCCCTACCAGCCTCTTCAAACTTTCTTAAGCTTTTTATTTTTAAAGGCAAACATGTTAACCCTTCTTTGATTAAATCTCTTCTCATTCAGATTATGCCCTGGAGAACGTGGTGTATATATAATCAAATATGCCAATTGCTTTTCTTAAAAACAAGACACATTTCTCACTAAATAGAATTCAGGTTTCTTGAGGGTCTGACTCAAACCCCAGTCAGGTTTCTTATTTTCAATTTTCTCATTATACTGAAAAGTCTCTAAAATTTTTAAAGGCTTAATTTCAAGTACTTGTTGGTGCTATTAATCAAAGATGCAGTATGTATATATTTCAAACAAATGCTGTTCATCAGCCGCCAGTTGTGTTGTGTTTTGTGTGGTCTGCTTCCCCCACAGGCACCAGCCCTCACCTTGTATCCAAAGTGCAGGTCTTTCAGCTTTGTTCCTTGTAGTGTTAGTCTATGACCTTCGAAAACAGACTGTTGCTTTGCTTGGGAAAAAAAAATCTAATTACTGTAGTTAAATGAACTGGAATTAATTCAGTTGTGGGTACTTGACATTTATAGTTAATTAGTCTTATCTATCATAAAAAGAAAAATTGGGCGTTTCAATCTTTCTGTTTTATCAACCATGCTGAAAATTCATATCGTTTTTAGAAGCATGTGTGCGTGGGGTGAGGTGAGAGGACCAAGTCTCACAGGCTGTTTGACCCAGAAGAAAACCCAAGATGCTACTGAATTATGGCTAGAAACTTCTTAGCTGGAGAGAATCCTCAAAAAAGATCATGGGCTTCTGCACTGCTGAACAGGGACTTCGGAGACAGCCTAGACTAGGGACCTTTGCACAGAAAATTTGCTCAATCGAGGAAAGGGGCACTGTCCTCAGTGCTTACTTGCTTGTTTAATAAAAAAAATTATTTATTCATTTGGCTGTGTCAGGTCTTAGCTGTGGCATGTGGGATCTAGTTGCCTGACCATGGATCAAACCTGGGTCTTCTGTATGGGAAGCATGGAGTCTTAGCCACTGGACCATGGGGAAAGTCCCAAAGATTTTTTTTTTTTTTTTTTGATGTGGACTATTTTTAAACTCTTTATTGAATCAACCCTGAATGCTCTTTGGGAGGACTTACGCTGTAGTGCAAGCTCCTTTACTTTGGCCATCTGATGCAAACAGCTGACTCATTGGAAAAGACCCTGATGCTGGAAAAGACTGAAGGCAGAGGAAAAGAGGGTGAAAGAGGATGAGATGGTTGCATGGCATCACTGATTCAATGGACATGAACTTGGGTAAACGCCTGGAGGCTGTGACGGACAGCGAAGCCTAGTGTGCTGCAGTCCATGGGGTCTTGAAGAGTTGGACATGACTTGGTGAATGAACAACATTTTTAAAGTCTTTATTGAATTTGTTAAGAATATTGCTTCTTCTTCTTCTTCTTCTTTTTAATTTTAGTTTTTTGGCCATGAGGCATGTGGAAGCTTAGCTCCCCAATCAGGGGTCGAACCCACACCCCTTGCATTGGAAGGGGAAATCTTAGCCACTGGACCACCAGGGATGTGCGTATGTGTTGAGTCTCATTTCCTCAAGAGTCCCACACTTTCTTTCCATCCCCATGTGTCCACTGTGAACAGCATCCCACCGCCAACCAGGAGATGAATTTCCAAGCGCTCATGTGAGGTTTGCTGAAGGCACCTGAAGTCCATGATCCTTCAGGCTTTCTGTTCCGCTCCCCGGGGGTGGAAGGGATAATCTCAAGGGAGTGAGTCTATAGTGTCACCATGTCTTTATTTGTTCCCAGAAGTGGAAAGAAACATGAAAGGACAAGGGACTTGTCTTATTTCTGTGACCCTATAAATAAGCCATAACCGCCTTCTAGGAAGGCTGGGAAATTTCATATTTTCATCAGCAGTGTATGAGATGATGCTTCTCCCTGGAGTTATATTGATGTTATAGCTCTTTTTTTTTTTTTTTAATAGATTTTCAATCTGATGGATGTAAAATAATACTTTGTTGTTAGGGTATTTCCTTGATGACTAGTGAATTTAGCATCTTTCCATATGTGTATTGACCATTTGGCAGTAACCATTAGAGTCTAAACTGTATTTTCTTGGGTTTTATTATTAAAAACCATTATTTATTTGGCTGGTGTCAGGTCTTGGTTACAGCACATGGGATCTTAGTTCCCTGACCAGGGACTGAGCCTGTGTTCCCTGCATTGCAAGGCAGATTCTTAACCACTGGACCACCAGGGAAATTTCCCTAAACTGGTTTTTGGTTTTTTTTAAATTAATTTATGTGGCTGCACTGGGTTTTAGTTGTGGCATGTGGGATCTTTAGTTGGGGCATGTAAACTCTTAGCTGTGGCATGTGGGTTCTAGTTACCTGAACAAGGATTGAACCTGGGCCGCCTGCATTGAGAGCACAGAGTCTTAGCCACTGGGCCACCAGGGAAGTCCCTAAATTGTATATTCTTGATAAATCAGTTCCATTCCCAGAAATACAAAAATCCATTGAAATCACACCAACATATGTAAATACTTATATTTATAACAGCATTGTTCATAACTAAAAACTAGACATGGGTGAGTCAATATCCACTAACAGAGAAGAGGCTGGCGGAATCGTGATGTATCTGTACCATGAAATGGGGCTTCCCTGGTGTCTCAGTGGTAAAGAATCTGCCTGCCGAGGCAGGAGGTGCAAGAGACACAGGTTTGATCCCTGGGTCGGGAGGATCCCCTAGAGAAGGAAACGGCAACCTACTCCAGTATTCTTGCCTGAAAAATTCCATGGACAGAAGAGTCCATCAGGCTACAGTCCATGGGGTTGCAAAGAGTCAGACATGACTGAGCTACTGAGGGCTATACCGGGAAATAGTATACAGGCATTAAGAAAGAACAAATTTTTAAAAAATTTAAAAAAGAAAAGAAAGAACACATTGTGGCATACAAAGACTTCTGTACAGTGTTATTGAATGAGTAAAGTAAGCAGAAACTAGGTATAATATCAGCCCATTTGGGGATGCAGTACCATCCTTGGACCCAGGCCCCTGGGTCTTATACATCAGAGGCCTTGCTCTGGTCCTTTTCCAGAGTGGATGTGTGCAGAGCTCAGGAAATGTGCCCATGAAGATACCCTGTGCTTCCATTCAGACGCTGGGACTCTTTGCATGGACCTCTTCCCTTGGTCTCTACTCTCAAGTGTGACCATGCTAAGTTATGCACCCCGAGGCCTGAGGGGTGGCTTTTGGTGGAGGATGTGAATGGGACTTAAGCACGAAGGCCAGGTATCCATGTGTATTGGTACAAGGTCCTTTTCTGTGCAGGATGGAATCAGGATAAGAAGCCAAGGAGGCGACCACAGGCTGAGTCTCTATTTGCATTCTTGCCACAGTCAAACAATTATGGCAGGCAGGCCACCCACAGACGTGGTGCCGTGAACCAACAACCAGGGCACTCTGAATGAGTGAGTGAGTGTGGGGAGTTGTTCTGTGCCTGCCACCCAGGAGTTGTCCTGTCCAGCCCAAACATATTGTTCTTTTTCTGTTCATTGTTTAGGCAAGGATACTGTTCCCAGCAGTGTCTTTCAGGATGCTGCACACTGAGAGAATGGAGGCCCCAGACAAAACTGTACCTCTAGAGTTACGTAGAGGAGTCAGCATCTGCAGAGCTGGTCCTTCCTGGAGCCACAGGCACAAACCCAACACGGCACAAAGAGGATGACCCAGAGGGCAGAGCAGGCCTGTGATTCCAGGAAAATGCTTGAAAAAGCCCTGTTCAGACCCAGAGCATGTCCCTCACCCACCTGGTTAAAGATGGGAGTTGCATCTCAGAACCCACTGAGCGTCTTTCTATTCATTGACATATGTTTACCCAGTGCAAGGTACAGATTTCTCACTCCAGACTATAAATCCATGTGCCAATGGACCTCTATACATATGTTTACACGTGGGTATCTGCATGAGGTGGTTCCTGTCTGAAGAGGAGAGTCAGGATATTGACCAAGAAAATCCAGATAAAGAAGCTCCCTCCCAGACTCAATTTTAATGAGATTCTTTTTTCTCTGGTATTATTGTGCTTCACATAAAACCTATTAAAGTTCCATGGAAAAGATGTCTCTCAATATCTTGTGTCTTATTCAAAAGGTTCAGACATTTATTTGGGCTTACAGATGTTGAAAGCATTTTAAACTATTACATAATCATGACATGTTTTAGTTGGAATGAAGCTTTTAGTTCAATAATTTTTCATTTTTTAAAAAATTCTTCCTCAAAAAGAAATGAAACAGATCAAAGCTGAGCTGATCTAGCTGAATTAGAGCTGAGGATTTCTGTCTTCATACACTGACTTCTCCATCCCCTCTGTGGAAACTTCTAGGGTGAGGAGAGAACAGGTGTCATCACTAAATCCCTTGACTCCTTTGAGCCCGGTCTAAATACCACTCATCAATTTACTCTTCCTTATTTTAGACAGAAAAATATAATTATCAAGAGGTTAACCTTTGGGAGTAAGTAAAGATTTGTTATTGTCCAAAGTATATAAAATTTTAAGATTTTGATATAATAGCAATAGTGGCTGGTACTTGATGAGTACTATAGGCAGGCCCTGTGCCAAGCATCTTCCCTCTGGTACCTCATGGAACTGTCTTGACAACCCTAGCAGACAGACACTAGTATTATCCTCATTTTCAGATGAGGAAACTTAGGCTTCGGTTCAGATCTGTGGACCTTCATGCCAGAATCTTCACCTCTACTGGCTCCAGCAGGGTTTCTCAACTGTGGCACCACTGACCTTTGGAACCAGGTAATTCTTTGGTCCAGAGAACTGTCCTGGGCGTTGCAGGATGTTGAGCAGCAACCCTGGCACCTCTCTACATTCCAGATGCCAGTCTCATCCTCTCAGTTGTGGCGATCAAAAGTGTCTCCAGACCTTACCAAATGTTCCATGGAAGGCAAAATCACCCCCAGCTGGAAAACACTGGCCAACAGATAGACTAAGTATTCATAAAATTGTTTTATGGAGTACCATCTTCACCCAGCTGCCCACATGGACCTATCACAGGGACCAGCCCTGACAGAGGGCACCAAGCAATACTCACTTGGGGGAACTGTTGATGAAAGAAGTTTCTCCTGTGTACTCAAAGCAACAGGTGTAGCTATTGAGTGTTTCCTCTCATGAGCTATCTTTTTTCATAGATGTTGGTACAACTGTCTCACTCATGACAATTTCTTTTGGCAAAATTATATCCAATAGGAGGCAGATCCTAATCTGGGAGGCTGGAGATGGAGCTAATGTAGGGTTCGTTGTATTTTACTTATTTTTAAAAGTACTTATTTATTTATTTGGCTGTGTCATGTCTTGGGTATAGCATAGAGATCTTCACTGCATTCTTCAGGATCTTTCATTGCAACACACTGATTCTCTAGTTGTATCACATGGGCTTAGTTGCTCTGCATGTGAGATCTTAGTTCCCTGCCCAGGGATCGAGTTCATGTCATCTGCATTGCAAGGCAGATTCTTAACCACTGGACCACCAGGGAAGTCCCTGGGAGTCCATTTTAGAAGAAAGGAATAAAAATGTCAGTGAGCAAAGAATGAAGCTGAAGCTGAAACGCCAATGCTTTGGCCACCTGACTCACTGGAAAAGACCCTGAAGCTGGGAAAGACTGAAGGCGAGAGGAGAAGGGGATGACAGAGGATGAGATGGTTGAATGGCATCACCGACTCCACGGACATGAGTTTGAGTAAGCTCTGGGAGTGGTGAAGGACAGGGAAGCCTGGTGTGCTGCAGTCCCCGGGGGCGCAAAGAGTCGGACACGACTGAGCAACGGAACTGAACTGAACTGAGAGAAGGAAGCACAGAGCCGTGGAGGTGATCATGTGAGTGGGGGCCGCTAAGTCGAAGCTTCACTTGCTTTACAGCGGATCTGCCTCTGTGCACACAGCCAAGGCCATGGAATCCTGCCTATTTCATTCACACATAGGAAGACTTGACTCCGCTGAGCATCGTCATTTAGCATTCTTTCTCATTCAGGCAGCATCACCGTTTCCTCTCTTGTGATGGCCTTGCTGTATCAGGGTGATGGAAGCTTCCTCGTCATTACCAGGATTTATGTGATCTTGTCCCCAAATATGCTATCCACATTATGGAAGGAATTTGTCTTGCTTAGTAGCAATTTAATATAGCTGGTGGAAAGTAAAATGGAGTAAATAGTTGAAAAAGTGAGTTCCGTTTCACTGATGAAAATCATACTGCAGGTTTGAAGTAGCCAACTTTCTGACTATTAAAAAGAATTATGCTTTGCTACCCTGCTCATAAAGTGTCCCAGAGAAGTTTCTGATCAATAACTTTTCCTTTGCTTTAATAAGCACAGAAAGTGATTGGGTAGAACAATCAACTTGATAAACCTCAGCAATAATTTAATTTGTCTTCCTTAAAATTTCTCATCCAGTTGGCGAGAGTAAAAAATGTGGTAAAAACATTAGAGAAAAGAGTGGATTATGGTAACAAGGACAGACAGTCTGTCCAGTAATGCCATCCCCATGTCATTAATACGGTTCATACTTCATCTGGTGTTGGAAGAGAGGTGGCAGATTGCTGAAGACTGTCCTTTCCTACCCAGCAGGTCCTGCCACACTTCCAAGTTAAGAAAAGCAAGCCACATCCTCCTCCTCCTCCTCCTGTGTTTCATATAAGCCTCCATCTCCCTTCCATTTCTGCTCTGAGAAATATGAAACCGTTGATTTCCATTCTCCCCTTGTCCCTCTGTGTCCTCTGAGAGTGACCCAGAGTAGAAGGTAAAGATTGGTAAATAAAGTTGGTTTCTAAAAGCTTGTGGCGCACCCTCGAAGAGGATGCCTGTTGATGTCACTCCATAACCTTAGAGGGTGGATCCCTTTACCAAGCAGGACATCCGTCCTCCAGCTGCTGGGCGTGGTGGCAGGTGATACTGAGCACAGCTTCTGTAGAGAACAACCCTTGGTCAAATTTCGTTTGTTTGCTAGGGCTGATGTAACAAAACACTACAGATTACGTGGATCAAACAACAGAAATTCATCTCTTCATGGTACTGAAGGTCACAAGTCCAGCCAAGACCAACTGTCAGAGCATTGGTTTCATCCCTGGGTCTCTCTCCTTGACTTGGAGGCAGTCATCCTCTTCTGCTATTTTCCATGATCTTCCATACGCGTGTGTGTGCATGTGTGTGTGTGTGTCTTTGTTCAATTTTTCTCTTCTTATAACGACACTAGTGGTGGTGGATGACATTTTAATTTAATTATCTCCTTAAAGAGATATCTATCTGTAAATACAGTCACTTTCTGAGGGACTAGGAGTTAGGAATATGAATTTTGGGGAGGCAAAATTCAGCTAGCAACAGAGGCCACCCTGGTGACCCAGCTGCCCACAGCCAGGGGCTGCGATGGAGTTCCAAACGTAGGCCCTCCATCCTCCAGGTTAGACCAATTCTGCGGGGACCTGCGCCTGCTTAGCTTCTATTCCTTGTCCTATCCAGCTCCCCTCATGTCTTTTCTCCTGATAATTCTTCTCCAACAAATAACTTTCACAAGAATATCTATCTCAGCCTCTGCTTCTAGGAGCCCCTGTAAGCATGTACTTATTAGGACTGATCTTAGAATCCAGGAGACACATTTTCTAGCCATGGTTCGGCTTGCCATTTTCCTTCAGACACCCTGAGCATCATTTTCCTCGCCTGTAAAATGATGGTGATGGTCAGATGCCCTCTAAAGCTCTAGCCAGCTGCTACCAGCATATACGCCAACTATCCAGGCCAGCACTCCTTTATTTATGTTGTTACTAAGGCACCCACTGCAAAGCTGACCTCCATAGAACTGGAGTCCCTAGCTGACACCAAGGCTCTTTTCTGATATTTTCTTCTGCTATTTTAAGTGGTTAAGCAAGAGAAATGAAGAGCAGCTATTTAATACCTGCCACCAAGGTTGCCATCACAGAGGCCCCCAGAACCTTCTCTGTCTTGACCAGACTTTAGGTAAGATCATCATATATAGTCAGATCTGTAAGTGGCAAAAGAATCTCAAAAACCACCAAATTGCCACATAAGAATGGTACTGCTGCTGCTAAGTCGCTTCAGTCATGTCCGACTCTGTGTGACCTCATAGACGGCAGCCCATCAGGCTCCCCCGTCCCTGAGATTCTCCAGGCAAGAACACTGGAGTGGGTTGCCATTTCCTTCTCCAATGCATGAAAGTGAAAAGTGAAAGTGAAGTCGCTCAGTCGTGTCCGACTCTTAGCGACTCCATGGACTGCAGCCTACCAGGCTCCTCCTCCATGGGATTTTCCAGGCAGGAGTATTGGAGTGGGGTGCCATTGCCTTCTCCAAAGCATAGTACGGTACTTGATTAAATTGATTAAAACCAATTTCTTTCCCCATCGGACAGGAACAAATCACTGAGGCTAACCAGGCCACTTGAAGTTTTATATTTTATCAAAACTAAAAGGTTATCAATAGCACACTACTATTTTATATACCACTCAAGAAAAAAAATTATCAATCCCAACTCAAGTAAATGCATTTTTATCAGTTAGAATTTTTGTCCTAATGAAAGAGAATTTTTATCCCTATTGAATTTTTTTTTTTAATATGGAACATTTCATGAATTTGCGTGTCATCCTTGCGCAGGGGCCATGCTAATCTCTGTATCGTTTCAATTTTAGTATATGTGCTACTGAAGCGAGTACCCTATTGAATTTTTAACAACAGCCTTGAATTTTTTTGGCCGTATTGAATGAATTAGATTCATTTAAGCATTTTTTCATCAATCGCTCTCAAACATTAGAAAAGCAAAATATTCAGGAAAAACTGTTTAAAGTACTCTTAAAAATTGTTCACATTTGGAGTTTAATTCTGAATCACTTTGTTTCCATTTTTTCAATGACTGTATTGATATTTTGTACCGAAAGAACAGTTATGAGGCACTTGTTAAAATGTGTGCATCATGATCGTCTGTTGGATTTTCTTCCAAGCCATTGACACCATATTATAAGGTCAAATTTTTTTTCTTTTTACTTTTCATTATGGAGACTTCTGAAAAAATACAAAAGCAACAGAATAGAATAATGAGCCACAGTTCTGTGTATCCATCACCCAGCAGGTTCACTCACTTTCACACCTTTATCTGCCTTCTCCTCTTCTGTATAATTTTGAAACGAATGTCTGACAAATCATTTCATATGACACATCATTCTGACATATGTCTGAAATATCATTCATCCATAAATCTTTTACTATATATCTTTTAAAAAACAGAATTACTTTTAGCA
Source organism: Nanger dama (assembly GCA_917880005.1). NCBI lineage: Eukaryota > Metazoa > Chordata > Mammalia > Artiodactyla > Bovidae > Nanger > Nanger dama. Next base: position 5,330,669 of record CAKJTW010000052.1, read on the forward strand.
TACTCGCAATACCTTTTCAAACCCGAAAATAATTCTTTAACATAATCAGATATCCAGGTAATATTCAAATTTCCAAACATCTCATAAGTGTCATGACATTTCTTGGAACTTTTTTAAAAATTGGAATTCAAGTCATATTTTCACATGATAGTTTTCGGAAATGTCTTTTTTTTAAACTACAGGCTCCCTTTCATTCTTTCTTTTTCCCTTGAAATTTATTTCCTGAAGAAATTGGGTTGTTTGCCCTTGCAGAGTTTGTTGCCATCTGAATTTTGTTGATTTCATCCCTGTGGTGTAATTTAAAAGATCGCTTTGTCCCCTGTATTTCCTGTAAATTGTTTTTTTGATCTAAAAGCGGATCACAGGTTTGAATTTGGGGCAAGCACTTCATAGGTAATGCTGTATTCGTCCATCAGGTGGCGCTATGCCCAGTTGTCTCATGATAAGCCGCCACTGACGTTTCATACCAGGGCCCATTAGTTTATTAACAGCTATGAAAAGGTGACATTCTTAATCTATAATTCCTCATCATTTAATGGTTGAAAGCTTCTATAAAGAGAAACTTTTTCTCATCTCCCATTTCTGCAAGTCTTCATACACGCACCAGTCAGAAATGGTCATTTCAGCAATACAGCCTGACTGTGAGTGGTTGAAATAGTCATCAGCATGTATTTAAGGACCGTGTGGTATGAAGATCACTGTTTCCCTAAGCACTGGGAGCTGAGAACATGTGATGCATCTCCTAATTCATGCTCCCTTCCAGAGCACTATGTGTGTGCCTGTGTGTGTGCCTGTGTGTGCCTGTGTGTGTGCCTGTGTGTGTGCCTGTGTGTGCCTGTGTGTGTGCCTGTGTGTGTGCCTGTGTGTGCCTGTGTGTGCCTGTGTGTGTGCCTGTGTGTGTGTATTTGCCAGATGTGTATAGTGCAACTCATGTAAGTTAAATGCAAATATGGTGTATAATAGTATACATTATAACCATCACCATGGTTGGTTTTATGTATATGTTTCTACGCCCTTAGATTATGAGCACATTTTTTTAAAAAATATTTATTTATTTCTTCATTTGACTGCACCAGGTCTAAGTTGCAGCATGTGGGATCTAGTTCCCTGACCAGGGATTGAACTTGGGGCCCCTGAATTGGGAGCCTGGAGTCTTAGCCACTGGACCACCAGGGAAGTCCCTATGAGCACGTTTTACATGATCTTTGTCAATCTTGAAGTCCTCAAAGTCAAGTATCTTGCAAAAGCACTTTGCCTTGAATCCCTGCCCCCAGCCCCATTCTCACCTCCCTCAATGTTAGAGCAGCCCTTGGCAGTATTCTCCCAACAGCCAAACCGGAGCCCTACACAGCCGTGTCCTGGCTCTAGTGGCGGATGGTCTCTCCTGTGCTGCACTGTAAGCTCTGTTTGTATGGCTCCATGTTCCTCAAACAATCCAAGCCAAGTGGCTATTGTCGCCTATTTTCACACATGAGAAAACAGGTTAAGAGATGTGCAGTGCCTTACCCATGGTAAAAGGGTGTAAGCGAGTTCAGCGTTATTTTTTTCTCTTTACCTTCCAAACATCTTCTCTAGTATCCCTATTTTTATTAATTCTATTGGAGTATAGCTGTTTTACAATATTGTGCTAGTTTCTGCTGTACAGCAAAGTAAATGCCATGTGTATAAGTATAGCCCCCCTTTTTGGATTTTCTTCCCCACATCAGGTCAGAGCGTTAAGGACAGCTCCCTGAGCTATACAGTGGACTCTCATTAGTTATCTGTTTTATACAGAATAGTGTACATATGTCAATCCTAGTCTCCCAGTTCATCCCACCTCTCTTCCCCCCTTGGTATCCATACATTAGTTGTCTACATCTGTGTCTCAATTTCTGATTTGCAAATAAGTTCATCTGTACCATTTTCCCTAGATTCCACATATAAACAGTGTTATAGGATCCCTATTTTTAATGTAAAATTTTTAAATTGTTACAGACATTTAAAAGTAAATATTTTAACTTGTTACAGACAAGCATAAAAATCATAAGCGCACAGCCCAGTGAATTTTTACAAAATGAACACATCCATGTTCTTAGAAACCAGCTTGAGAAAGAGAACATGAGAACCCTAGAAGTTCCTAACATCCCTCCAGTTATCAGTTGACCTATAGGCAACCACTATCCAAACTTCTGACAGCAGAGGTTCCCTTCATAGATTTTTGAACATTATGTACATGGAAGCATGCCAAGTGTACTATTTTCTGTCTGGATTCTTTCACACATTATGAGATTCACCAAGCCAGAAGCTACATTTTCCAGGCTCTCTTATAGCTAGGTGGGGTCATGTGACTAGTTTGGGCCTATGGAATGTGAGGAAAAGTGTATCTGTATTGCATTGGAAAAGACCCTGATGCTGGAAGGGATTGGGGGCAGGAGGAGAAGGGACGAGAGAGGATGAGATGGCTGGATGGCATCACCGACTCGATGGACATGGGTTTGGGTGGACTCCGGGAGTTGGTGATGGACAGGGAGGCCTGGTGTGCTGCGATTCATGGGGTCACAAAGAGTCGGACACGACTGAGTGACTGAACTGAACTGATCCCTACAGACATCGGTGGGTAATGCCTTCTCCGTATTGTCCTCAGTCTTTCCGTGAGGACTCTGGAGGGTAGGTACTGGGACTGGCAGTGTTCAAGCTCAAAGGAGCCTGAATTCTTGAGATGCCTCTCAGATCAGGTGAGAAACAAACCAGAAATATCCACATTTGACTTTATATTACCAAGATACAAGCTTCTATTGTAGTGAGCCATGAAGGCTTGGGGAATATTTGTTTTAGCCAGCTGCCCTACCCTGATTGATATGATTGGGTTCCTGGGTGTCTCTGTTTCTCAAAACAAAGATTGATAGGGAGAGATCCAGTGTGGCAAAGAGTACCTTTTCCTCATTTCTTTTTTCCCTCTTGAGGAAGTGATTTCTTTAGTAAGGAAGAGAAAACTGAATCCCTTGAGTGGCAGTCCAGGTTTAGGACTCTGAGCTTTCACTTCAGGGGCACAGGTTTGATCTGTGATCAGGAACTAAGAACCCACATGCCCAACACAACTAGAGATGCCCATGTACCTGCACAGCCAAAAATAAAGAAATAGTGAATGTATGAAAGGACTGAGAAAGATGATTGTATTATGATGCAAAAGGTTCACATCTTGCCTCCTCTGCTTTTAAAAATTAGAAATCTTTCTTTTCTAGATCTTTGTATTTAGCCCACTCAAACATGGTGTGTGCAAGGATTATTCCAGATTTCTCATGGGTTGATTTCCTGTTTACTCCTGAAAAATATGCCTGGAGGATCCTGTTTTTCTAGTGGCACGGGAGACAACTGAGAAGGGCATTTGAGTTTTTAATCTACAACAGAGGTTAGCAAGCTGTTTTGGTCAAGGGCCAGATAATAGATATTTTAGAGTTTGTGGGTCACATATAAGCTCTGTCATATATTCATCTTTTTTTTTTGTTTGTTCATTTATAAACCTTTAAAAATGTAAAGCTGTCTGAGCTCAAGGACTATATAAAAACAGGATGCAAGCTGGATTTGGCCTGTGGCCCATAGTTTGCCAACCCTTGGTCTAGAGCAGGGATCACTTTTCTCTGGTTCCTTCTCATTTGCAGCTGAAACATTGCAGAAACGGTTTGCCTCCTAATCTATAACCTGGAGCAAAACCCAACAGGGTCGTTTACTCAGCATTCTTTGGATGCTGTTGGAGACTTGAAAGTGATTCTTTTCCAGCTTCTCAGTTCAACATTCCTCAGTGAGATTATTGGGGAAGAGACAGCAATAGCCAGAGGCCCAGCTGCTGTGGCTTTGAACAGCTCCTGTCTCATGGTAGGTAGGTCTGGACCACAGAACCCACAAAATCATGTTCTAAAGCCCTCCTGAAGCAGAGCACATCCTGGGGTATATCAACAGGAAAATGGCTCATTTCAGATGATCATGTACTCCAGCCTAGGACCCCTTCATCATAGTGATGGTGTCATTCAGTTCTAGACCTGGGGCCCAGAGTAAGCCTCTCCGTTCACTGTGACCTCTGAATCGGCAACCACTGGGTTCCCACACCCTTTGGACTTCTTGCCCCTGGGGCCAATGTGAGGCCCTCAGGCAGGTACTAAAAAGCTACCATGGACACTGTATAGATATTTCTGTTTCCTCTTCCTGAGCACTTTATCTCCTCGCTGGCCCAAATGTGAGTCTGGAATAAGCAGCATCAGTTTCCCCTGGAAACTCAATAGAATGCAGACTTAGGGTCCTGCCTCAGAATTACTGAGTCAGAATCAGCATTTTTAACAAGCTCCCCTGGTGACTGGTATGCACATTGAAGTTTGAGAAGCATGATTCTAACATTCTCTTTGTAGATAGATTAGATACAGAGTTCTCAACTCTTGCCTTATAGTTGAACCACCTAAGGAACTTTGAGACATATAAATGCCTAAACCCCAACCTCATAATTTCTAACTGTTGTAGGTGCAGGTGAGTTAAAATTACTTAGCTGCACGTTAGTATCACTTGATCTGAATTAAATCAGAATCTCTGGGAGTGAGTTTTTGGTTTCATATGTCTCCCTCAGACCCAGACCCAGACATGTGGCCATAAACCTCCCATGTATTGTAGTGAGGGCTGAAGGGAGCCTTTGGGATGAGGCTGCTCTCCAATTACTTGTTGCTGTATCACAAAACTCCAAGGCTCAGTAACTTAAAGTAACATACTTTGTTTTCCCCCCTAGCCCATGAATCCACAGTTTTGGCAGGGCTCAGCAAGGGCAGTTCATCTCTGGTCTATTAAACGTCCACTGGGACAGCTCAGCTGGGAACTGTAGGACTCACTTCCAAGATAGCACACTCACACAGCCAGCAAGGTGGTGCTCTCTATTGGTTCCAGGATTTTGAACTGCAAGGCTGGTAACTTTCCATGTGGTCCTCTCCACAGGCTGCTTGAGCTTCCTTGCAGCATGGTGGCTGGGCTCCTAGACTGAGTGCTCCAGCAAAGAACCAGGCTCTATCTTTTATGACTTAGCCTCAGAAGTCATATTGCATCACTTCAGCCATAATCACAAGACTGAAGGAGGTGAAGTTTGATAGGATTACTAAAACCTGTCTATTCCAGAATTTTCCCTCCCAGCCGTCTATGGGGTCGCACAGGGTCGGACACGACTGAAGCAACTTAGCAGCAGCAGCAGCAGCAGCAGTCCACTAAGGCGTGGGTTCTGATTCTGACCACTCAGTATCTTTCCCAGCATCTGTGCTCAGTTGGGCTATCAGCAGGAAGGCCTGCTCATGTCCTCTCCATGTGGCTTAGGCTCCCTCACAGCATGGCAGCTGGGCTCAAAGAATGACCGTCCATCCCAAGAGCAAACATTCTGAGGAGCAGGAAGCAGAAGCATTTGGTTCTCTTACAGACCAGGTCAGGAGCAGGCCCTGCATCATTTTGCCACATTCTACAGGTAAAGCAGCCACTGGGCTAGCCCAGATTCTAGGGGAGGAGAAAAAATATCCACCTCTCAAAAGCAAGTGACAAAGAATCTGTAGTCATCTTTAACCTCCCACACAAAGTGGAGCAAGTGGAAGAGCAGGCAGGCTCCTTTAGGCCTTGCAAGTTTCAGAAACAGAGGGCATGTGGGCTTGGCCCATATCAGGCAACAGCTTGATGTTAATGTTGCCCTTTTCCTCTGCCTGGAAAAGGAACATTGTACTGTTTATCCTTCATTCATAATTTTACCAGGAAGTGCAGAAGTGTATTTTTTTCATTAATCACATTTGGAACTCCATGAGCACTTTTATCTATAAACCAAGTCTTTTGACAAATGAGCAAAGTTTTCAATTATGTGAGTGATTAATCAACTCCCTCCCATCTGTCCCAGCTCCTCCATCTGGAATGCCTATTAGTCTCGCTTAGGTCTCTTAGATCCAGCCTCCAAATCTTTTATTTTTTCTTAACTTGTGGTTTCTATTTCTGTATTATTGCTTCTGTTTTGAGAGCAATTTTTCACTTTGTGCCCCATCTTCCCAGCTGCTAACTCAACTGTCAGCAGTGACCACTGTTTTCTATTAAATATGTCTCTTTACCAGGGTGGGGGCTGGTGAGGGTTGGAAGAGGCAGGGATAGGCACTACATCCAACATTTTTTAATCTCTAAGATATGAAAAAAGGAGGCCCTTTGCCTATAAGTGTATGCACACCCATGTGTGTGCCTGTGTGTATTAACATGTGTACACAGAGATTTCCACTTACGTGTGGCATTTATGGAAGATAAGTGAGCACTCCCTCCCCCCTTTTTTCTGGCTTTATGTAGACATAATTGACATGGAAGATTGTGTGAGTTTAAGGAGTACGGTGTGATGGTTACAATTATATACTGCAAAATGATCACCATTAGCTGCCACACCTCTTATCTGTCACATTGCTATTTATTCTTTTTTGTGGTGAGAATATTTAAGATCTACCCTCTTAGCAATCTCCAGGTAAACAGTACAGGGTTATTAGCTATAATCATCACCAGGGCATCTTCCCCTTTTGCTGGTGTTAGGACATACCCTTCAAAACTAATTATAGCCTCTCAAAATACCTTTTAATATAATTAACATGAATAATTAATCTTTACTATAAAATCGAAGCCCTTAAAAATGTACACATGTGGAAAGAGCAAAACAAGTATCTTCCCACATAAGTGATACTGTATGTACCACTCAATAAAGGCAAAATTATAGTATTTTAATAGAAATGCAAGGATACAAAACAGATACAATGACCAAAATTATTAAATACTTGTTCCTTGGGGATTGATCCTGTGTAGGCTTCCTCATATCTGAGTCTCTGCCTGTAATTACTTGCGTGAAAAAAATTATCTGTTTACTTGAGTTGCTGAGAATAAAAGAGAAGGTGTAGGGTGGGGTGAGTGACTAAAGTCGTAGCTGTCTTGTACTGAGGGGCTGCTCTCAGTGTGACCTGGGCCAGCAGCAGCAGCAGCTGGAGACCTTTTAGGGAGGAAAAGCCTTCACCTCCTCCCTCAGCCTCCCACCCCCTGCCCCAGATCTATGGAAATCAAAAGACCTGGAGGTGAGGCCCAGTAACTAGTGTCTTAACAAGTCCTCCAGGAGATTGCAAGTCAGGCACAAGTTGGAGAACAATCACTCTAATCTTAGTGTAATCAAATAAGGGGAGGATTAACGCTTGCAGAACAGGGAGCTGAGCTAGTAACAATGGTCAGGCTTCCTTTTCCATCCTCAGTGCTCCACGTCCACGTCTCGGCACTCATCAAACCTCTCCCAGTTCATCCTTCTGCACTCTTGCATAACTGCTTAACTCATTCTTGACATTGTTTAAAAATCACTTAAAAAAAAAAAATCACTTAGACACATTTTCTACCTCTCTAGTGTCAGTTTTGGTCGTGTGTTTTCATAAACATTTATGTATTTATTGTAGATACCTTATGTATTATTCATCACTAATGATTTTTATTTCCTTTTGGTTATACCTAAGATCCTTTATTTGATGCAGTAATTACTTTGCTTACATTTTCCCCAGTATTTTATTATGAAAACCTTCAAACATTAAAGATTTTTTTCCGCAACTTGTACAGTGAGCTCCAGACACCTACCACCTAGGTTCTACAATTTTTGACCCTTTGTTTGTTTTATCACTAACCTATCTGTCTAAACATCCCATCCTTTTATTTTTATTTTGGCTGCCCTGGGTCTTCATTGCAGCATGAGTTTTCCTTTGTGGTTCAAGGCTTTTTTCTTTTTCTCTACTTGCTTTATGCAGGCTTCTAGAGTTGCGGAGCGCAGCCTCTACAGCATGAGGGCTCAGTAGTTGCTCTGCAGCATTTAGGATTCAGTTCCCTGCTCAGAGCTTGACTGAGGTCTGGATCCCAGCTGTGGCTGGCATTGCGTCTCCAGTGAACTCTCTCCAAAGCATCTGAGTCATTAGAGTGGTCTGGAATAGCGCTAGAAAGTCAAGGTCCATCATTAAGAGCAATTGGCAGTTGGCCGGGATTCTGGAGGTGACCCTGAAGCTGTAATCATTTATAACATCGTCAGTCATTGGCACCTTGGCGTGCAAATGTGTATTAGATCAGCATTGGGATTAGAAGGGAAGGGGCAGGTGGAGAAAGGTTGATGGTGTGTAGGAAAAGGGGAGGGACAATTATTTTCTACAGAAATGTCTTTGAAAGCAGAACTATAGGAAAGTGCATTGTAAGTAAGTAAGCACATGGACTAGTTCTGGGCAGCTGGAGAAAGGATGTGATGTGTCTCTGCATTCACTCACCAGGCAGACAGAAGCGTTGGGAGAGGGATGAGAACAGCTGGACTTGCTTTAGCTTGTGTCTCATTCATTTTTCTGGCCTCATTTTCTTTTGGCTCAGCTGGTCCATAAAGAATTGTGTTTATTTTGCATTGAGAGGCTGGATCCCTTGGGTTTCTACTTGCTTTGAGCAACAGGAGACCCAAAAAGAATGAATTCTGAACACTCTGAGAAAACAGATTTGTGGGAATACACCGGAGATGGTGTTCAAGAAGAGTTTATTCAAGCAAAACTGGAATCTTTATAACCCTGCCAAGGCCAGTGGATCCCATGGTGCTTCCCCACGGATGGGCATCAGTGCTCCTAGCCAAGAGGGGCCCATTCTCCCCTTCCAGTCTCCTCAGGAAGGCCCTAGCTCAGTCAGAAGGCAGGTAGCAGGGGAAACTGAAAGAGCCAAACCATGAACCCAACACTGTTGCCACTGCTTAACAGACCTGATGAGTGATTGGGAGGAAAGGGAGGTGAAAACCCATGCCCTGGGTTAAGGTTCAGGATACTCTGAGAATCTGGGGGCTCATCCTTTCACTGTCACATGGATATTTGACAGCTGACCAGAAGTAAGGTCAGAAGTAAGATAAGACTCAGATCAGACAGGTAACAAGGAAATTTATCCTACACAATTGCTTTGAGGATTTGACTTCGGAAACTAAAGGAAGAAGGGAGGGAAGAGAAGTCGCAGGTCTGAGTCCTGGGAAGATCACCCTCTTCTAGGAAAAACTGCCCAGAGTTCCATGATGCTAGAATGGCCAAATGATTTCTATCATGTCACCCCAACTCACCAGCACCACTTAGGGGGTGTTTATCCTTATTTGAAAACAGGCAAAAAAAGATAAAAATAAAAAAAGGAAAAAGGAACCAAAAAAAGAGAAAATATGCACCAATAAAAATGCAGATTCAAAAGACAATCTGAATAAAATGATAAGGTGGGAAATAGACCTCTTCGTGTGTACCTGAACCACACTTGTGACAGCGTGAAGAATCCCTACACTGGTGTCCTGGAGCTGTCTTATGAATCTGCATTTTTGTTTGTGCATATATTCAAACGGCTGTTGTTCAGTTCTAAACTGTGTCTGACTCTTTGCAACCCCATTGAGTGCAGCGAGTCAGGTTTCTCTTTCCTCCACTATCTCCCAGAGTCTGCTCAGATTCATATCCATTGAGTCAGTGATGCTGTGTAAACATCTCATCCTCTGCTGTCCCCTTCTCCTATTACCTTCAGTCTTTCCCAGCATCAGAATCTTTTACAGTGACTTGGCTCCTCACATCACATGGCCAAATTATTGGAGTTTCAGCTTCAGCAACAATCCTTCTGATGAATATTCAGGGCTGATTTCCATTAGGATTGACTGGTTTGGTCTCTGTGCAGTCCATGGAGTGGCTATCACTGAAATACAAAATAACAATATCAAAACACATCCCTAGGATGACTTGTCCAGGATAACAGAGAGGGGACATCTGCTCTGAGGGGAACAGACCCTGCCCCCTCACACTCTGAAAGCCAATGACTATTCAGCTACCTACACTGTCTTCCCTTCACATGTTCTATAGAAAATGATGATAGGGTGGGGTGGGGTTGCCACTGGGCAAAGTGAGGACACAGGTGAATTTTGTCTTGTCTTCTATATAGTTTTCCTTTTTGAGTGAAGGAGTGAAGGAGTGAAGTCGCTCAGTCTTGTCCGACTCTTTGTGATCCCATGGACTGTAGTCTACCAAGCTTCTGTGGCCATGGGATTTTCCAGGCAAGAGTACTGGAGTGTGTTGCCATTTCCTTCTCCAGGGGATCATTCCTGACCCAGGGATCGAATCCAGGTCTCCTGCATTGCAGGCAAATGCTTTACCCTCTGAGCCACTAGGGAAAGGCCTTTTTACATTGTACTTAATATTTTACTGAAGAATAATATACATATAGAATAAACCCTAACTTTACAACTCCCGCAAATTTTCACAAACTGAACTTACCAGTTTAACGAAGTAACCAAACTCAGGTCAAGCAGCAGACCACTACTCACCCAGGAGCTGCCCTCTGAAGCCCATTTTCAGGCAGTAGCCCGTCCCTGGGGCAAAGTCACCACGCTTCTGACATTCAGCAATGCAATTAGATTTGCCAGAACTTTTTTCCTTTGCATCAATGAAATCAGAAAGTAAGTACTTTTCGGTGCCTAGATTCTTTCAGAGTTGTGCTGTGAATCACCTGTGTTGTTGCCTGTAATTACAGATCTCTTCTGATATTACTATTTTTAGTTGTATTATTTTGAGAACACTACCAGTGGTTGATAGCACTATTAGCTAGCACATTCTGCTACGTGCTGTGCTGTGCTTAGTCACTCAGTCGTGAATGTACCGCAGTTATCCATTCTACTGCTGATGAACCTCTGGGTTGTTTCAGTCTGGGGCTATCACAGGATTGCTGTCTTCATCTTTTCTGTATTTAACTTTTGCTGAATACATGTAACTTCGTTGGGCATATTCTATGAAGTGGAATTGCTGGATAATAGAGTGTTCAGGTGCTTAATTTTCATGGATATCACCAAAGTCTTCCAACGTGGCTGACCATTAGCTCTCTCTCTAATGCTTCCTTAGTCCTAGTTCAGCTCCTACATTTTTGTCTAATCCTGAACTCGAAGTTTGTCTGCTGCCTCTGACTGCCCAGGGTTTGGCTACATAGATATACATACACTCTGACATTACACAACATCAAATATTCCAGACATTTTCCTTTGGGGAAAAAAAAAGTCTGAAAACCTACCTCTATTCTTCCAGTCCCTAAGGTGTTTGGCTTATTTCCTCTAAGATCAAGTCTGTCTTCAAGCGTGGTCTCTTAGAGACTAAGGGCACGTTGCATCTATTCCTGCTGCAATCCTGTGCCTGGAGTTCTGGTCATTGTCTTCTGTGACTGACCTGATCACAGGCCCATCAAAGCTAGTGTGTCCTGTGCCCCAGGGCTACTGCCACTGCCTTGCAGGAGCCCCGTTTACACTGATTCCATCAACACGCGATGCTTCGGTGTCTCATCCGTTGTTCCTCCTCTCCCGGTGCGTGCCCTCTGAAGATTCAGTGCCCACCAAGCAGTGTCAGGAGGCTGAGCAGCTCCTCTGGGAGAGGCAGCATCTTGCAGTCTTAGATTATGGCAGCTTTGACGAGTGGGCCTTCGGGTTCTTACCAAGGGCTCTGACAACGCTGTGCATTTCCTTGACCTAGTCACCTACCCACATAAAAGAGTGCTCACAGAGGAAATATTTTAGGAAGGCAGATCTTTTATCATACCTCAACTCCCATCTTTCTCTCTTTTTTTCTTGGACTATGCTGGGTCTTCTTGGTGGTGCACAGTGGGTGAGGGCTGAGTTGATTCACAGAACTCCCATCTTTCTCTCTTTTTTTTCTTGGACTATGCTGGGTCTTCTTGGTGGTGCACAGTGGGTGAGGGCTGAGTTGATTCACAGCATGTGGGATCTTAGTTTCCCAACTGCGGATCAAATATATGTCCTCTGCATTGGGAAGCAGATTCTTAACCACTGGACCACCAGAGATGTCCCTTCAACTCCCATCTTGGAGCTGCTTCATTTGTGCTTCAACAACATTTAGCAGGACTCCGAGTTTCCAAATTTTATTAATTCACTAATTATCTAACAATGCTGGGACTAGTTCTAGAGTAGTTTTGAGACATGATTGCAATGCTTTTTTGTTTCTTGGGTTTTCTTTGCTGTTAAAAGTGAGTAACCTAAGAGTGCCTAGTTTAGTTTATAGTGCTGTGCTGTGCTTAGTTGCTCAGTGATGTCCAACTCTTAGAGACCCCATGGAGTGTAGCCTGCCAGGCTCCTCTTTCCATGGTATTCTCCAGGCAAGACCACCCAAGTGGGTTGCCATGCCCTCCTCCAGGGGATCTTTCCAACCCAGGAATTGAACCAGGGTGTCCTGCATTGCAGGTGGATTCTTTACCAGCTATCAGGGAAACCCAGTTTAGTTTACAGTAGTAGATACTAAACAGAAATATAATTTTTATTAATAGTTATATTACTTATACATAATTTATGCTTCCATGTACAACTCAATTCAGCAAATATTTATTGACCATTTATTATGTATGAAGTATTGCAAATAGGCCTTACCAGGTGACGCTAGTGGTAAAGAACCCGCCTATCAGTGCAAGGTTGGGAAGATCCCCTGGAGGGGGGGCATGGCAATCCACTCTAGTATTCTTGCCTAGAGAATCAGTCCCATGGACAGAGGAGCCTGGGGGGCTATGGTTCAGAGGATCAAAGAGTTGGACACAAGACTTAACAAACACGCATTGCAAATAAGTTGCAGTTCCAGCCTTCAGATAGTCTTCAGGGAAATGATTATCCTTGAGGAATTAGGAACCATCAAGGATTTTACCAATGATGTTCTACGTTCGACTTGCCCAGAAATTGACCCTGAGACAAAATACGAGGGCTAGCTGTTTTCAAGGAATCGTAGATGTTGTTGGTATCTGCCCATATCCATTACCTTGCATTACCTGCCCATATCCATTACCTTGAATTTGTATCTGGGTAAACAGCCAACAGCTGAATAGTGGAGGATGGGGGTGGGGGAGGTGGCAAAGGTCAGTCCCCTGTAACTCCAGAGTGTTACAAAGTCTTGTTCTCCAGAGTATCCCACAGAAGATTGTCCCACAGATTGTCCCACAATCCAGCTGAAGTCAGACTCCTCCTAAAACCATGCCCTTGCTCAGCCCCTCCCCACCCATCCTGCTTCCCAGCATTCATTCAGGTTTTTCCTCAGAGCATTCCCTCAATAAAACTCTTATGTAAGAACCCCTTGCTCTATTTCTAGGGAATCTAAAAGTGGGAGGGAGTCTCAGGAAGCATGGGTGGGAGAAAAGTGAAGTGATTCCAAGAAGGAGGCCAAAATCTTCTACAATATCAATAGATGACTGTGTGGGCAACTGGGGTTCAACTTCTCTGGTGTAGAGTCACTACATTTAGCAAATAAAAACACTCCATGAAATTTGAATGCCTGATAAACAACAAATAATTATTTCTGATTCAAGAATGTCCCATGCAATATTTAGGATAGATCTAATTGAAAATTTTTTCATTGCTTAACTGAAATTCACATTTAACCAGATATCCTGTATCTTGTCCTGCAACCGTTGTCTGCAGGCCCCTAGGTGAGAAGATGATCTGGAGCCTACCTTGTCCTATTCAAAGGGCGAGGGAGCTAGGGGTGTTTATCCTCCAATCCTATCCATCACTGACAAAGTAACACTCCTGATAGCACTAACTCTTTGGTGTTTCTTACTCAATCTAGACACAGGCTGGGAGAAAGCCATCGAGTCGAAAGAAGCAAACTTACAGAAGAATGCTTTCAACAAGTGCTGGGATGAGGGGTGCAAGAGGAGGTGAGCAGGACACACAGGGTCTGCTGCACACCGCAGCTGAGGTGAGAGGTTTTCTGAACTCCCACAAGCAAAGCTGGATGAAAAGGCAGTTTGTCTTTCCTCATTTCTCTGGATGAGTTCACTTTATAACCACAGGATGCAAAAGAGAGAATCAGACTGAAAGGAATTAACTATTACATTAAATTATGGCAGGTTGAAGCGTGTGTGTTTGTGCGTGTATGTGACAGGGAGAGAGGAAAGGCCGTGTTTACTAGTCCAGAAATGGCATAAGAAAATGAAGATTTCCTGACCTGTCATTTTCAGCAAAATAATGGTGCAATTATAGGAAGTGTCTGGGTAGTTCTAAAATTCTTTCTGAAACTAGGGACCAAGTTCTCTTTCCATCTTTAGTTAGAATAATGAAGCAAAATGACTATCTTTCCATCAGCAAGGCCGATTAGATTTTCAAAATTCTCTTTACACCAATAAGTGTCAATACCATGGGTATGTATTTTTATCATCAGTTCATTGAGTTTCTATATGCCATCTGCTCTAACACATGGGGCCTGTTTATTTTCTTTTGTTTTTACAGTTCTTTGGGAATTGTTTAATCTCTAATCAAAACCAGAGAAAATGAACTAGACATAATTTTAGTGTTATTTCTTCATTCACTGGGTAAATGTGTGTGTTCTTCTGGTGTGAAGGGCCATAGCCTCACTTAGGAACAGTACAACTCATTTAGACAGTGGTTAAAAAGTGTCCCTTCCTTTCTGGGTTTTCCTGGCTCAAATTTGAGTTTTAAATTATTGGGAATAAATTGTAATTTGGTCTTGTGACATGTGATATATTCAGTTGCTCTAGGGAAAAGGCATAAAATATTAATGAAGTGAAGTGTCTTTCAGTAGTATGGCAGAGGTTAGAAGTTGAATCCCATTGTTTCTAAATACCAGTTATGACTTTCAGATTCTCCCCACCCCCCACTCCCGCTTTTTTGTCCTTAAAAGGACAAGGTGAGATTCTATTAGATTAGTTTTGAAAGGCAGGGTATGGACCACAGCCCAACAATGTGCCATAGCCCGTTCAAACAGATCTGTGAGCCAGCTAAATTGCTGCCTCACTTGTATCATTTCAGTCTTGAGAGGAAATATAAACAAACAGTAACAAAGGCCATCATGTACAATTGTACAGGTTGTCTACAAAGACACCCAGTTAAGCAAGTGAATTGAAATCAAACCCTGGGGCAGGGCTATTTATTTCTCAGAAGAAGGGATACTTTTTCTTCATAAACACAGAGATGGGCAGATGGACTAATGCAAATCTTATCCATAGCCTTCAAAAAGCATGAATTCTCCTGATTTTGAAAGCAAGTTATTTAGGCTTTCCTGGTGGATTTTTCACTATTACCAGTTCCACTACTGTGCTTCACTTCATGGCAGCTTATATACAATGTCTAGGATCTCTGTGCCTTGTTGCAGGGTCCTTCTTCTCTGTGCCTCCAGAAAAATTCAGAGCAGCCTAAGGATCTCTGTGCCTTGTTGCAGGGTCTTTCTTCTCTGTGCCTCCAGAAAAATTCAGAGCAGCCTAGTTGTCCCACAGTGCAGCGGGAAATTGCTGCCTGATCTCTGAGGTAGGTAGGTAACCCATCCTGGACCGCCTGTCTGCAGATTGCTTCTTTTAAAAAAAAAAATAATAATATTTGTGACTGTGCTGGGTCTTTGTTGCTGCCCTGGGCTTTCTCTAGCTGGGCAAGCGGGGGCTGCTCTCTAGTCCAGGGTGCAGATGTCTCACGGCGCTGGCTTCTCTTGCTGCCGAGCACAGGCTCTAGGCACACGGACTCCACAGTTGTGGCTCAAGGGCTCTGGAGCTCAGGCTCAGTAGCTGTGACGCATAGGCTTAGCTGCTCCCTGGCATGTGGACTCTTTCTGGACCAGGTACCAAACCCATGTCTCCTGGGTTGGCAGGCAGATTCTTTACCACTGAGCCCCTGGGAAGCCCTGAGTTAGGTAGGACTTCATTCTCACAGATACACTGGAACGAGGAATTTTCCAGGCCATTTAGAACTGTCCATCACCACAGATTTCTTGACCCTCTGAGCTAGCATAACAGCCTTTGTAGCACAGTCCTTTGGGGGTGATTTTGTGGAGACATGCTGGGATTGAATAGGGGAGGCAATCCTAGTCACCATTTTGGTGAGTACCATAATATAGAGAGTCCAAGAGGCTAGTGCCAATTTAGGCTTTAATTAGTAATACATGGGAAGTGTAAATGCTATAAACCTACAACAAATAGCATCTGAAAGATCAGTTATTAAAGTTTTGCAATAGTAATATGTTCCTATTAAATTCAACATCCCCACCTTCCTGTACTAGGTATCACTCCAGTCAGTTTCGAATGTTGTAAACTTTCGTCAGCAGCTGTTCAGTCATCCAGTAACTGAGGCTTCACTTCATCCATAAGAGTTTTAATTAATTAATTAATTAATTTTGGCTGCGCTGGGTCTTAGTTGCAGCTCTTGGGCTCTTCATTGCAGCATACATGAAGGATCAGGTTCCCTAGTCAGGGCCCAAACCCAGGCTCCCAGTGTTGAGAGCTTGGAGTTACCCACTGGACCACAGGGAAGTCCCCATCTGAGAGTCTCTGACACGACTCCCACAAGAGACAGCCTAATGGGACCACACGAGGTGATGACACCACCAAGCCAGAGGACCCTACTGCACATCCGCCAGCCTGAGAAAGCATCACCCAGTAACAGTGGCACAGGAAAAACTCAACAGAAAATGTATTATTTAAAATTCCTGAAAGTAAACAAGTGTCAAGTAAGTGTAAGAGATCAAACTTCTGAAGGATGGGTTTTGTAGGTTGTAACGTTGATACTTCTGAAGTAGTTACAGCTTAAAACTGCAAGAGGAGTTTTGTGCCATCCCGGGAGATCCTTTAGGAATGACACAGAACTTCCACAGATAATTGCATCTCATCTGCACAGCACATCAGGAGGGCAGCTTTTTGTCCCCACTTTACAGTCCAGTAAACTGGATCTTTAGACCCATAATGTCAACATGGTGGCCACTAGCCCTGTGTGGCTACTGAGCATCAGAGATGTGATGAGTTGGAATTGAGATCGGCTATAAACCTAAATGATGCTGAAGCTGAAGCTCCAGTACTTTGGCCACCTCATGCGAAGAGTTGACTCATTGGAAAAGACCCTGATGCTGAGAGGGATTGGGGGCAGGAGGAGAAGGGGACGACCGAGGATGAGATGGCTGGATGATGTCACTGACTCGATGGACGTGAGTCTGAGGGAACTCCAGGAGTTGGTGATGGACAGGGAGGCCTGGCGTGCTGCAATTCATGGGTCGCAAAGAGTCGGACACGACTGAGCAACTGAACTGAACTGATAAACCTAAAATACATCCAAGATTTTGAAGACTTGGTAAGAAAAAAATAATATAAAGTATCTCATTAATAATTTTTTAAAATATTGATCACATATTGAAATAAAAAGAGCTTGGACTTGGGTTAGATAAAACATTTAAAAATTAATTCCATTTGTTTCTTTATAGTTTTCAATGTAGGTACTAGAAAATTAAAAATTATATCTGTAGCTCACATTATTTCTCTTGGACTGTGCTGTTCCAGACCAATGCATCAACGCTGAACAAAAACCAATATAAATCTACTTACTCTATGTCCTGCTCTGAAGTAAGAAATTAACTGGATTGATGTGTTGTCCTTTCGGGGAAATTTGAAATTTCTAGATTTTTAAAGGCTACACTGGAGTGGGTTGCCATTTCCTTCTCCAATGCATAAAAGTGAAAAGTGAAAGTGAAGTCGCTCAGTCATGTCAGACTTTTCACGACCTCATGGACTGCAGCCTACCAGGCTCCTCCGTCCAACATGGATGGACCTAGAGATTATCATACTCAGTGAAGTCAGATAGAGAAAGACAAATACCATATGATATTACTTATATGTGGAATTTAAAAAATGATACAAATGAACTTATTTACAGAACAGAATCAGACTCATAGACATAGAAACAAATTTATGGCTACCAAAGTGTAAGGTGGGGGTAAATTAGGAGTTAATAGATGCACACTCGCTCAGCCGTGTCTCTTTGTGACTCCATGGACTGTAGCCAGCCAGGCTACTCTAGTGAGAAGCTATTCCCCTTCTCCAGGGGATCTTCCCAACCCAAGGATAGAACCCAGGTCTCCTGCACTGCAAGCAGATTCTTTACCATCTGAGCCACCAGGGAAGCCCATACACACTGCTATTGTATATGTAAAACAGAGAAACAACAAGGATCTGCTGTATAGCACAGGGAACTATATTCATTATCTTGTAATGACCTATAATAGAAAAGAGTCTGAAAAAAATATATATATTCAGCCATACATATGTATATATGGCTGAATCACTTCACTGTACACCTGAAACTGTCCCAACACTGTAAATCTACTATACTTCAATTTTTAAAAATTACATCAATAAGTAACTATGCCCTGTGCCTTGCTCTTCTTCCTCAGCAACTATCTAAAGGATCTGGACAGCCAAGGAGATACGTCCCTTAGCCTTGAGCCTCCACTTCCTCATCAGGAAAGTAGAAAATAACATCATCTGCCTCACAGGATTATTGTGTGATTTAACTAAGACAGCAGTTATGACAGCGGCTGCCTTTAGGTTTATCCGTTAACCTTTGCTGTTTAACAAGTGGCTCCAAAGCTTAGTAATTAAGCAAAAAAAAATTTCTCAAAAATTCCATCATTAACCTCATTGTATTCCTGCCCTCAGCTGGTCCCACTGGGGCAGCTGCATTCAGCTTCAGGGTTGGCTGGACCATTCTTTATCTCTCTCCTTGTGGCCCTTCCTGCTCCACTGGGTTAGGCTGGGCTTCCTTATGTGGTGGGGGCAGCTTTCCCAGAGGGAAAGCCCCAGTTCACAGGCTCTTATCACGTCTTTCTTCCAGTCGCATTTGCCGATGTCCATTGGTGAAGGCAAGTCACACAGCCAACTCTAGACTATGACTGATGTCAACACCAGGAAGCAGGTCACTGGAGCCATTGATTAAACAATTAAACAATACCAGGCGGCTGTTTATTGAGTCCTTAACGCATTTCACATACCTATATCATCTAACTTATTGGCAGCCTGGGGAGTTGGGTGCCTTTGGCTACATTTTACAGATACAAAACTGTGGCTAAGTGAGACTGAGCAACAAGCCCAGGAACCCACCAATAGGAAATCAATAAGCCATATGTTGTCCTGATCCCTCTAAAGTTTGTGTTCTGAAACCACTGATTACATCTCTCACTGCATATTAGGACAAGGAAGGGAAAAGGAAAGGGAAAGATTCTACTCTCTGCAGTGCCGTAAATTACTCTCAAGGACAACCTCTGGCCTGTGTAGTAGAGGGACAAAGTGAAGGATTTCCTTGGTGGTCCAGTCGTTAAGAATCCACCTTGCAGTGCAGGCGACATGAGTTCGATCCCTCGTGGAGAAGCTAAGATCCCACATGCCGAGAAGAAACTAGGCCCGCGTGCCACAGCTGCTAAGCCCCTGCGCTGGGGACCCAACACCGCCGCTACTGAGCCCCAGCTAGAGAGTCTGCACAACGCAGCGGAGGACCTTGCACAGTGCAACGAAGATCCCTCGTGCCGCAACTAAGACCCAGTGCGGCCAAATCAGTAAATATTTAAAATAAATAAATAAATAAAAGAAGGAAACAAAGCAGAGCACTAAAGGAACTGGGCAGCCCAGCCTGGAGCATTTTCATATACCTTGCCACTTAAAGGTACATCCCTTAGTGTAAGAAACGGAGGGACAGCAGACAGATGAGGCAGGGGCGACCACTATTACACACGTCACTCCAGCCCTGAAGTCATTGGAGGATGATGAGAACCATGAAACCCACTGAGATTTTAGTACTATTTGATTTCCCCCTTTGCCCAGTTGCACATTTATTTTTAAACCTCACACATGAGGAAGCAAAGATATTAGACAAATTACATATTCCAACCAGCAGATAAAGTCAACAAAAGCCATCACAGACAAGCTCCAGCAGAATGGGCCTTCCGTTATCTTCCTTAGAAAATGGGATTTGACTTGAAAAGTGAGCGTCTCCATAGAGAAGTAAAAATCGTCTCCTTAGATAAAAATCTCATTAATAATTCTTTTCTCAAACAAGAGGAGAGGAAGAAAAGATTTGTTGAGCTGGAGCCCACAGAAGCAGATAGCAGTGGTCCCCCGCTGCAGCCCGGAGGAGCTGGAGGAAGGCACTAAAGGTTACATGAATGAGGATCGTTAATATTCACGGCAGCATCCGGTGCTATGTTGCCAGGGAGACAGTAATGAGAAAAGAGCATCTTCCAGGTCTAATGGCACCGCGGCTGCCACATCAATCCCGATGTCCCCAGAAATGAGATCTCTATCATTTGCAAACAGGGAAGCACTGGTGAGTTGGCTGTCATTCTGGAAGGTCACTAAAAGATATGCAGATGAGCTGCTCATATTTCTCGGGCTGACACCCACCAGGCTCCCCGCACAGCTTCTCCTTTTCAGAGACGCTGTCTGACACAGCAGCTCTACACACGTAGAGGGAACTGGGGATCTGCTCTTGGTCTTCAGCACACAAATTCTGGCTTCTTGGTTTTCCATCCAAATATCTGCTACATGCACTTTTGGGGAGGTATTTAGCCTTGTCAGACTTGTACTCTCACAACTCCAGTGAAGGTCTTAGCTTGCCCAGCCGTGAACTTCCTGAAGATCAACAAGCTAAACACGTAGTCAGAACCCCTTGGCCCTATGTCACATTCGATTTCTCCCAGGAGCAGACCCTGAGACAAAGATTTGCCTTAAACAAAATGTTTGTTTCTCTCTGTGGTTAATGAGATTCTAAATGGAAGAGATGTTTCTAGATCTTTTCTGTCTTTACTTCTTGCCTATCAGGGCTGAAGTTCCCATTATATATGTTTAGAAACCAGGTAGGTATAGAGCGCCTGTTACATTTCTATCCCCATTTCCCACTTTTCTTAGCACTTTTGTGTTAACTTCTCTTCAACTTCACGGATCAAAAACTATCTCTTACTTGCTATATGTGGATGAGCACACAACAGTGAACAAAGCTACGCGACATTTACACCCTTGTTGAATTACACACTATGAATGAATATGCACATAAATTCATTCATGCAGTCAACCAGTAGTTTTTTAATCAACTGATATTTTGTTTTATTGAAGCAGAGTTGATTTACAATGTTGTGTTAATTTCCTTTGTACAGCAAAGTGATTCAGTTATACATATATATATATACACTCTTTATTTTTAATATTATTTTCTATTATGATTTAGCATAGGATATTGACTATAGTGTCCTTTGCTATACAATAAGACTTTTGTTTATCCATCCTATATGTAATAGCTTACATTTGCTGACCCGAACCTCCCACTCAATCCTTCTTCGAACTCTTTCCTCCGTGACCACCACCAGTGTGTTCCTTATATCCATGATTCTACTGCTGTTTTGTACATAGCTTCATTTGTCATATTTTAGATTCCACATATAAGTGATATCATGTGGTATTTGTCTTTCTCTTTCTGACTTACTTTACTTACTATGATGATCTCTAGTTGCAACAAATAGTTATTGATCACCTATCCTGGGTCAGGGATCCTTCTAGGCACTGAGGACTCAGCTTGGAATGAGACAGAAAATTGTGCCTTCTTGAAGATTACAACTCAGTAGGGGACAATTAAGCTTAGGAATAGAAATGCATGGTCGGTGGAAATAAATGCAATGAACTAAAATAAGAGAAGAGCAATTGATTGGGGAATGGTTATCGGATTTTATCCTGTTATCAGGGAAGCCCTCTTGGAGGAAGTGACATTGAGCAGAGACATGATAACATCACCTGATCACTGGTGCATTGAGTCAGCTGATGCTGGCTCTTGAGAAGAGGGGAGGCACATCTCTTCCCGACTTCACCTTCAATGACCTTACACAGGCAGCTTAAAACCAGCCATAGTGGGAAGGTTTGCACACCAGAAATCAGCAAATGCTGTGAATGAAGACTTTTTTTCAGATAGTCAGTCATTGTTTTTGGTTTCTTTTTTTTTTTGGCTACACCATGAGGTGTGTTGGGGTCTTAGCTCCCCAACCATGGATTGAACCCACACTCTCTGCACTGGGAATTCAGAGTCTTAGCCACTGGACCACAAGGGAAGTCCCAGTCATTAAGTATTTGTCAGAACTCAGTTACATACAAATATCCAGGAAAAGTGTCTTCCTGGAAGAAAGAGCATCCAGTATGAAGGCCCTGGGCTGGGAGAGTCCTTTGTATGTTGAGACATATCAAGACGGCCAGCAGACCAGCTTGTCTAGAGCAATGGTTCTCATCATCTGGAAAGGTTTTAGAATTACAAATTATTGGGCTCTATCTCAGAACCTACTGGATCAGAAACTCTGGGGCCAGGACCTGGAAATCTGTTTTTAAAAAGTGATTCTGACACACAGAACATTTAAGAACCGCTGATCCAGAATGAGCACAACTGTCAGGTAGGAAGGTGGCTTGGGTGAAGGAAGTTTGGAGACAAGGGCTGCCATTTGAATGGCAGAGTCAGAGAGGATGAGCAGTGACGCCAGGGGGATAGAATCTGGAGCTAAAGCTGGCGTGACTTGTTGACTGCCTTAGAATTCTTGAATTTGTAAATGAGAGTCCTCGTACTCAAAGAGACTTATATGAAAAAGAGTTTGTTGCCTCAAGTAACAGAAAAGTCAGATGGCAGGCATGATTGGATTCATGAACTCAAATAACATCATCCTGGCTCATTTCTCCCTTTCTCCATGGCCCATTTCCACTCTCCTCTATATTGGCATAATCCCCAGGTTGGCCATCATGTCTTTAAGCTTGCACCCTTTCTACAGTTAGCAATACCATAGGGAAGACGGCTTCTCTTCTCTAGGTAGTCCAAGAGGAGTCTCAGAATTAAGTAAGTAGCTCACCTTAGGTCCTGTTCCCACTGCTGGACCAACTTTGAAGGAAATCAAAATCAGTCACCTTCTTTGGTATATGCTTCTTTGGTATAAAAGTTATTTTTACCTGAAAGCAATTCAGTTAAGTTCAGTTCAATCACTCAGTCATCTCCGACTCTTTGCGACCCCATGAATTGCAGCATGCCAGGCCTCCTTGTCCAGAGTTCACTCAGACTCACGTCCATTGAGTCAGTGGTGCCATCCAGCCATCTCATCCTCTGTTGTCCCCTTCTCCTCCTGCCCCCAATCCCTCCCAGCATCAAAGACTGTTCAAATGAGTCAGCTCTTCGCATGAGGTGGCCAAAGTCCTGGAGTTTCAGCTTTAGCATCATTCCTTCCAAAGAAATCCCAGGGCTGATCTCCTTCAGAATGGACTGGTTGGATCTCCTTGCAGTCCAAGGGACTCTCAAGAGTCTTCTCCAACACCACAGTTTAAAAGCATCAATTCTTCGGTGCTCAGCCTTCTTCACAGTCCAGTTAAGACATAGTAAAAGCAGAAAAATCTCCCCCTTTCTGTGTAAAAGCAGGAAATCAATTCTCCTTTTACTGGAGACAGACTTATCAACCCTGCAATGGCACCAGTGGAATCTGCAAGCAAATGTTGAACTTACCTAGTTATTTCTTCACCGTTTATTAGCCACAGCCCAAACCCCTGTATCTAACCAATTCTTCACAGATGTATTATTTCTTTGTCTAAAGGATTTAAAAGCTGCCCATTCTGGTTACTTCTTCAGCTCTTCATTCTCTTGGGAAGGCTCTAATGCACATAAAATTTTTTTTATAAGATGAGTATATTTTTCCCTTGTTAATTTTTGTCGGTTTAAATTTCAGACCCAGCCAGCCACCCTAAAAGGACTGAAGAAAGCTTTTTCTTTCCCTACAACTTCTTGGGCAACCCATAGGATACACTGATTGGCCAGAACTGGATCATGTGACCACCATTAAGGCCAGTGGGGAGTGAGGGTCATCTTCAACTACACTCAAGGCCAAGAGAAGGAGGAGTATCCTAAAAGAAAAATAATTTACCTAGAAGGGGATGGATGATGAAAGATCAAATTAACCAATATCCAGATGGTAAAGTAGGTAAGACAAATATTTTAGTATTTGTGGGCAAGTCAAGGTAGGGGCTTCCTGGTGGCTCAGATGGTAAAGAATCTGCTTGCAATGCGGGAGACCCAGGCTCGATCCCTGGATTGGGAAGATCCCCTGGAGAATGTCAGAGGATGGCAACCCACTCCAGTATTCTTTCCTAGAGAATTCCATGGACAGAGGAGCCTGGCGAACTACAGTCCATGGAGTTGCAAAGAGTTGGACACAACTGACCGACTAACACATTCACATAAGATGACTGACTTAGACCCCCTAATGATGAGTAAATGTCTGACCACTGTCTCAGAATTCTTTCTAGTTCACTTTCTCATTCAGTCAGCCTTGGAGATCTCTTTTTGGATGGTTATATGTCAACTCTCATAAAGAAAGTGTTTAGAAACCAGAGTTGAGAAATAAGATTACTTACATTTTCTTTACTTGCCAAAGTGTTAAGTGCAGACACTAAACTAATATAAAATTTTAAAACTCTTGAAATTTGGAAATCTTAACCCTTCCTTCCTTCTCAAAGTCCTGAAAGTAAAACTCTGGTTCACTCTCTCCACCTTCCATCTGTTATCCTGACATTCAGTTACCACTAAAGGGAAATGGGGGAGCCAAATTGATGCCCTCCAGGAGGCCAAAGCTCTGCAGAGCTCCCCGCAGCCCAGTGAAGTCATCAGTCTTCGAGTCTGCACAGCCCACGGTGGAAACAGGGGACTAAGCGTCTGAAGCTGGGGCAGCAGGACTACAAAGGAGATGTGGCTGGATGGGATTAGGAAAGCTCCCCACCAGGAGCTAACTCAATTTTGATACATGTCAGCTTGCAGAGCCCTGCCCATGGTGCAGTGATGACCACTCAACAGAGGAAGAGAGAGGAGCAAACTAGGTTCATGGGTTGGCAAGCTGGCTGCCCTAGCAGGACCTCCCAAGGGGTCTGCCCTTGACGTGGACAACATGAGGATTGTGGTCCAATCCTCATCTGTGAATGTACAGGGTTGACTTATTTATTTTTCACTTCTAATCACAAACCCAGCCCATCAAAGATTAGAATGTATGCCAGAATGAAGCAGTTTATTGATTTGCAGTAAAGATGACTTTGCAGTATTCAGTGTTCAAATTCTCCATCCAAGATAGTTCTTTCCCAGGATCAAGGTAGTTGGAAAGCTAATTCAGTGACTAGAAGGCTGCTCACAGGTTTTATGAGAAGGCAGAGCATCAGAGCAAAGGGATGTGGGAACTCTTATACGATCCTTTATCCTGCACGTGGTAGAGTCTAGCAGATTCCCTCTGCCACAGAAGGGCAAAACTGGGGCCAGATAAGGTAGGCACACTCTGTACTTCATATGGTTGGAAGCTGGATGAATTTCAACTGTCTCATTTTCAATTGTACTCTTATCAGCCGCAAACATCCCCTGGGCACGGACTTGCTACACATAGTCTCCAATAATGCAGTTTATCTCAAATTAATTAACTGCTCAATGATGCCTTCTTGGTGAGATTCTAGGTGACACCTTTGAGCCCTTTCAGTAATGCAGGAAACATCTCGGCTTCATCATCCAAGAGTGTTGTTCTGAAAGTCCAGTGACCTTTACTGGATTTGTCCCCAAATTCTATAGTAAACTTTGAGTCATGAAAGTTCCTGGGTGTTGGATTCCAAACCTAGGTTCTTTATCTAACTCCTTCTCTCCCCTCTCTTTCTTCCTTGAAGCAAGATAACTAAACCTATTCCTGTGTATACCCTCCTCTGATGACACTGTCTCTGGCTCCAAGGGGATGGAAGGAGGGGAATCTCCTTGATGGTGATTTAAGTAATCCTGGCTAATAAAATGTGTAATTTAGATAATCCTGACTAATAACATAAAAGATTTATGTAATCCAGGCTAATAAAATGTGAGGTCGAAGAGAAGTCATTTGGGAAGGATTCTTACTAACCTCAGAGTAAATAGCTTCATTTCTTGCCACTGAACAGTTAACTGAAAATAAGATGTGGCATTGGGAGCCATTTGGAAACCATGAAGGAGTTAACCTGAAGATCTGGAAGAAAGTGGAATCTGATTCTTGATGACGTTTTGGAACTACTGAATTAGTCGACCTTGGTGCCACTCTCTGGCAATAGTCCTTATGAGAGGTAGGATTCCCCTCACAGCTCAAACCATTGTAAGTTGAGACTTTTGTTTCTTGTAGCTTGCAGCTCCCTCACAGGTTCATTTGGTTAATGGGTTCTAGACCTACAACCAGTTGTTCTGTGTGTCTGGATCACTGAAGAGAGATCAGTTAACCTCTCTAGGCTCCCATTGCTTCATTTATGAAGTTGGCAAGTTGAAGGAAAGTCTTTCTTCCTTCTCTTTTAACCTGGCATTTGGAGTTTTGATTTCTCTTCTGTGGGATACAAGGAAGAAACCCCTGATTCATCTCTGCTTTTTGCTTTCTGGATTTTCAAGGCAGACAAACTCTCTGCTCTGCTCCTTTATTCTGAGGTCTGAATTAAATGTTCGATATGTCAGGATGACCTCCTATATGATTTATTTCTCTTGGATCATCTTAGAACCTGAAGGGGATCAGAATATGCCACCCCCAAATATGCCACTTTGGTATAAAGATTATTTTGAGCTGAAGGGAACTGATTCAGGAACGGTTCTCTGCTTGATCCATATCTACTAAACTAGACATTAATTTTTCTTTGGGGAAGGTGTCTCTCTGTACCAGGACAGAGAGATAGACTCATCTCTGGAGAGGGATGGGGAGTGGTCACACTGAGATGAACTTGCTTAAACAGACTTTACTAAAATAACCCTTATCTTCCAATAGATTTCCTTATGTATTTCCTAGCCATTTCCCCACAATATATCACCCCTAAGAGCCCAAAGTGAAGTGAATGTCACTCAGTCGTGTCTGACTCTTTGCCACTCCATGGACTATACAGTCCATGGAATTCTCCAGGCCAGAATACTGGATTGGGTAGCCTTTCCCTCCTCCAAAGGATTTTCCCAACCCAAGGACTGAATCCAGGTCTCCCTCATCAGGTAATTCTTTACCAGCTGAGTCACAAGGGAAGCCCAAGAATACTGGAGTGGGTAGCCTATCCCTTCTCCAGCAAATCTTCCTGACCCAGGAATCAAACCAGGGTCTCCTGTATTGTAGGTGGATTCTTTACCAACTGAGCTATCAGGGAAGCCCAAACCCCCTTTCTTTTTCTAGTTGCACCTCCACAATTTGTTACCCATTTGTTTAAATGGTATATAAGCAGCCCCCCCACCACTTCTGCTTAAATTCAAGCTGCTTCTTTGAACTTCTACTTCTTTTTGAGAATCTTTCATGTGTGTAAAAAAAATTAACATCAGTTTTTAAATTGTATATTTTCTTTGTTAATGTCTTTTGTCAGCTTAATTAACAGGATTCGGGTACCAAGCATAAGAGGGTAGACAGAAGTTTTTCTTTCAGACAAATTCCAACAGCTCCTAAGTTTTCTCACAAATAAAATTAGGACCTAACAACTCTAAGACACTTTCCAATCTAAACATTCCACAGATTTTAAAAATCATGGTAGGATTCATTTTCAGTGATAACCTCTATTAAAATGTGGTTGTGGAGTAATATATTTATGTTTTCAAACATTCCAGCTCTTACTCCACTTCTCCCAGCTCAGCTTCACGTGAAGATAAAAGATCCTCTCAGCCTTTAACCTTTCACCCAATTGTTCCAGCCACAGAAGTACACTTTCTTAAGGAAGGTGAAGCCAGCCTGGAATATTCCAGTTAGTTCATGACATAGCTGATGGGGACTGGAAGAAAGGATGTTAAAGGTGGCAAGTGTGTCCACCCAGGAATCAGTCGAAGAGGGAGTGTTTTGGGAAAGTACTGTAATTCATAGCCATTTGGACAAACATTGGAGCTAGACCAATGCCCTCAACACCCACACACACCCACACACACACCCACACCCACACCCACCCACACACCCCTAACCAACAACTACTAATGGAGTATTTCTGGCTCCTAAGCACAACAGCCCCTTTGCCAAAAAGCTGACTAGTTGAAATATCCTGCCAAGTCACAGAGAAAACCTAGCCGTTTTAAGACTGGTATTCCCCACACAGCCACAAAGGTGAATATCTAGTTCTCACATAAGAAAAAAAAAAGGTTTATTGACTTCTCTGAATTAGGAAGTTAAATGCTTGAGAATCAACAATACCTCCCCAAATTACAGATTTAATATCAGATAACATTTTGATATCTCACTACCCCTTTTTCTCTTTAATTCTAGCTCCTCTTCATTTAGAAAGCTGTGTGTCATGCACGATTTATGCTCCTGCTGATTGTGTTGCGGTTTATTCAGAATGCGTGGGTTTTTGAGTACCAAACAGGCTCGGTATAGAGAGAGAAAGCTTAAAAATAAATCAACGGGAAATAACATAATACAATTACACTAATAGCATTTTCAGCCAGTTTCTATAACATCTGCGATTAGGTCAGGGTCCCATGCACCGTTAAAAGGGGAAAATAATCATGAGTCTTTTGAAAGAACATGTTCACCATCTGATTATCTACAGGTCTGCTCTGTATGGAGTATTTTCAACTTCTCTGCTTTATGCTAGTATTGACAATGGATTTTTGTTATTCAGTCTACATAAAGCAATATGGAGAAGAGTAATTTGCAAGTCAGCTGTTGATAATGATTTTAGATAGTTCAGCGAGAAGATGGCAGTAGGGCCACGATTGATTTGATATTAATAGGTTTGTGAGAACCGCTGAAACTGAAACAGCGCTGCAGCTCAGAGCTGCCCTCCTCACCTCATCAAGGCCATCAGCGTGGGCTCCCCACTGGAAGTCTGGGTTGGGTATCTGAAGTTTGAGAGGTTGCTCTGTTGGTCAGCCTGGTCTTGCCTCGTAAACACAGTCTGAGAAAAGTGCTTATGAAGGGTGATGTAGGCTGGGGTCCCAGCAGAAGCCAGCTCCTGATGTAAGTGTTATTTGGAAGGTGATCCCAGGAGCATTAGTGGTAAAGGACCCGCCTGCCTGCCACTGCGGAAAACGTAAGAGACACGGGTTCAATCCTTGTGTTGGGAAGATCCCCTGGAGGAGGGTACAGCAACCCACTCCAGTATTCTTGCCTGGAGAATCCCCATGGACAGAGGAGCCTGGCGGGCTACTGTCCATAGGGTCACAAAGAGCTGGACACGACTGAAGTGACAACACACCCAGGAAGCCTCCATAGGGGAGGGGAGGAGTGAGAGGAGGAAAGGAAGGAGGCTGTGCTAGTTTAGGTCCTGCAGGGGAAACAGGATTAGATGTGCAAGAGATATACTGAGAAACCACTTGTGAGGTTGAAAGTGCGTATGGAAAAAATGCAGAAGGAGCAGCAGCTTGGCTATTTACAGTAGCCGAGACATGGAAGCACCCTAAGGGTTCATGGACAGATGAATAGATAAAGAAGAAGTGGTACATATATATAATGCAATATTATTCAGCCATAAAAAGGATGAAATATTGTCATTTACAGGAACATGGGTGAACCTAGAGATTATCATACTAAGTGAAGTAAGTCAGACAGAGGAAGACAGATGTTGTATGATATTACTTATATGATGAATCTTTAAAAATCATACAGATAAACTTATTTACAAAACAGAAACTGACTCGTAGACATAGAAAACAAATTTATCATTACCAAAGGGGGAAGGGAGGATGAGGATGGATAAGTTGAGAGTCTGGATTAATAGATACACACTGCTGTATATAAAATGGATACACCATCAGGTCCTACTGCAGAGCACAGGGAATTATATACAATATTTTATAAAAACCTACAAAGGAAAAGAATCTGGAAAAATATATATGTGTATATTTAACTGAATCACTTTGCTGTTCGTCTGAATCTAGCATGACATTATAAATCAACTATACTCCAATTAAAAAAATACAGGTGGGGCTGCAGGTATCACCCCTGTAGAGCAGAAGGGAGGAGGCTTGTATGGGAAAGTCTGAGACCGTGGTGCAGCTCTAAGGACATTTTGGCAAAGCCAGTGGCAAGTCCCTGAGCCAGAGTCAGCAGTCAGAAGAGCCCTGTGTCTCCCACCACTGGGTCTGCCTCAGCTTCCCTGCTGTGCTGCGCCCAGCAGCCCACAGCCCTTGGGAGGCCCAGATGTGGGGCCGACACAGTGGTGGATTTCAGAGTGCCTTTGCGGGATGCGCGTCCTTCATACTCCCTGTGGTCAGAGGTCTAAGAGGTGCATTTTCACGGACAACACAGAAATCATGTCAGAGTGGGAGTGTGGGGAAGATTGAGCTTAAAACTACTGGCAAAGGACTTCCCTGGTGGTCCAGTGGTTAAAACTGCGTGCTTCCACTGTAGGGGGCAAGATCCCACATGCTGCATGGCATGACCAGTAAATAAATAAAATAATAAGAATAAAATAATTGTAAAAAACTACTGGTGAGCTCTTGGAGGTTGTGTAGCACTCACATCAGAGATGTCACACCTAAGAAGTGAGGAAGCTAGGTTATTTAGTGGCTCTGGCTTATTCTTCAGGCATTAACTCCCCAGCGCTTCCCATCCTGCTCTGGAAGGGCTCACAGACAGCCGTCAGGAAGAGTCCAAGATGCTTGCGTTTGGAACTAGGGAGGCGTCCACTTACACAAAGCGAGGGGCTACCGGTGGGCACTGGGAGTGTCCTGTGTTTCCCTGCTAAGCGGGAAGCGCAGCATGTGCAAGCGTCACATAATCTGCCCTGGGCATGCCATACTACTGGACGTTCTGCACTGTCTTCACCATGGCTGGGCCAGCCCAGGACTCTGGGCAGTGTGTACTGGTCACTCTCCCACGTAAATGAGCCAGCAGAATTCAGAGCCATGAGTCCAGTCACAGTGAGGCAACCTTCATAATGTGGGCAGCTGGGCTCATAGACTAAAATACAGGGAAAGAAATTTCCAAATGAACGTGCTTCATGTGGTCTGTCCAGCAGGGCAGACACACACTTATACTAATCACTAATCAGTTCCAGATCTCATTCAGGCCAAGGCTTAAACACAGACATCCAAACATCCACTGCTGGAGGTGGCGCATGAGATGCTCTCTTTTAGGTATATACATACTTAGTTGGAGAGGAAAATTTTTTTTCCTTTATCCTTCTCTAGGTTCTTTGGTTGATCTAATAATCAAATTGACATAAGACAGATTAACAAGAGAAAAAAAGATTTAATTAACATACATAAAAGGGACCCCACAAGGATAATGAGACCCAAGGGTAAGTTCGAGCTCGAGGCTTATGTGCCATGTGAGTTGAAGAATGAGCTAGGAGCCTCCAAAGGAGAGGGGTGACCTCACAGGATGATAAGAGCAGATCTTTTGTAATTAGATGTTTGTCCTGCCACAGAGATGGGTCATTCAGATAAAAAGTTATCTCCTAGTAATAGCTCTCTGTCTGGGTCAGGGCCCCCTATCTAAATTCTTTTAGGCACTTTAGGATAAAAAGTTGTTTTGTTTCTTTGTATCTGCTGGGCTTTGACTGCTTTCATCTCAGAACAATCTGCATGCCAAAGTGGCACATATTTTTTGGGGGATTCATTCTGATCCCCTTCAATCTCTTTAGGTATATGTTTCATATATATATATATATATATATATATAAAACACTTAAAAATTATTTGTTTATTTAGCTGCACTGGGCTTGTGGGATCTAGTTCCCCCACCAGGGATCAAATCTGGGCCCCTTGCATTGGGAGCTCAGAGTCTTAGCCACTGGACAACCAGGGAAGTCCCAAACATATTATATTTATGTGTGTATGTATAAATATGTGTACATATATGTATGTATATATATTTTAGATATGTATATCTCTTTTAGGTATATATGATATATATCTGCATATTTCAAGTGTTATGTATCTCTTTTAGATATATGAGATATATATATATCTATATATGAGATATATATCTTCGTTTATATATTATAGTATATTTTATATATTATATATATATATATTTGTTTGCAGATAGTAACAAATTTGGCCTAGGAGTCATAGCTTTGCAATCCCTGCGTTAAATTGTAAAAGTTATTTCTAAGTAGTCTGGTCAATAGAAACTAGACTAAAGGCAACGCATTTCTGGTGCAGGACCAAGGCAGCAATGTGGGATGTGGGTATTATGGATAATGTGGATAATATCATGACTGAGAATATTAAAGGTCTTCAAGGTAGTAAGACCTGGCAGAGTCTCCACATAGGAAGAGAGAGGTGGTGGGTAAGCGTCAGCCTCAGGGGATCAGCATCTTCTGTTTTAATTAGCATGAAAATGGAGAAGTTAGAAGCCAGAGTCCAGGGACCGAGGTGCCAAAGTCTTAACCTTAGTTATTTTATCTTCCCCTGTTGGTATCTCCTTTGTGGCACCAGTGAGAAAACCACTATCAATGTACATTCCCGGCTTCAGAAATGCTCTTGGGGCTGTGGGGTAAGAAGATGAATTTCTTCTCTTCAGAGCCAGAAATGAATCTAGATCCAATTTAGAAACTGCAGAGAACAGTCCTCCGAAACACTATAGCTTTAAGCAGGGCGCGCTCGATTAGAGGCACCCTAGGGTTCTCGTTCCCCGTCTCTTTCTCTCTCAGTGAGATTCACCATGAAACACTTTCTTCACACGCACAGAACTTTCGGAGAGCAGTTTTGATGTTGTTATGCTCCATTAACTTTGTAAGGCTACTCTTTTGGAAAATTGTTTTTGCTTACATGCTTGAAGACAGGGGGAAAAAATATTCTTTCAGAAAGCTGCAGAAGCTTTGAATAGATTCGACAGCTTTTCAAAAGGACTTCAGAGCACTCTGTAATGGCACACATGTTGCCATAAGCTCCGGTGCACCCACTTCATAATATCTTCAAGTTTGGTCCAGCAAATTCTCTTCTTCTTTTTCACTCTGGACAGAAATGGAAGAAATAGAAATGAAGATGAGTCAGATCCTCTGGCATATTCCCAACAGTTAGGTAATTTGGTGTGGAGATGACGCTCTTTTTAAAATTAAAAAAAAAAAAAAAGGAACCAGAAGACACCTGTGATACCATGATGCCACACGTGTTGGAAATTTACCTACAGGCTCACCAAGCTTAGAACTTATTCTGAGGGATGACTTTGGTCACCGTCATCCAGGGAGGTGTTCAGTGAGGAGAAATGTTGAAAAAGAGAAGGGATGTCACACATTCCCAGGGTGGGAACTCCCAACAGCAGTATGAACTTCCAGGGCATGAAACATCGGTATTAAGTTCTAACACAATGTTAAAAGCCAATGTTTTCAGGTCATCTGTTGGGTATTACTTATTTCATTATCAATTAATGGATTGAAATGATTCATTTCCACTAATGTATGTGAATAATTTAGAGACATTGTCCCAAAGCAGAACTTTCCAGTCTTCTCTGCCCT
The DNA here is from genome assembly GCA_917880005.1 of Nanger dama. Taxonomy (NCBI): domain Eukaryota; kingdom Metazoa; phylum Chordata; class Mammalia; order Artiodactyla; family Bovidae; genus Nanger; species Nanger dama. The sequence goes on from CAKJTW010000052.1 coordinate 5,363,876, forward strand.
TCCTTCTTTTTTTCTGTAATAGTTTAATTATGGTTGTCAGAAGTCACCTGATTGTAAATAGAAAGGAATTTGAGGCAGGGAGGTAGATGTTTGTAAAACCGTTGGGAGCACAGCAGAAGGGCTCTCGGCTATTTCCAGGAATGACACTGAGAACAGTCCTCCCAAAGGAGCTGCTTCCTGGCCACAGCCAGGAAGCCAGAACCCTACCCGCGGCGCCCAGGACACGTGGGCTCTGAAGTGGTCTGGGCTCAGGAGGCCACCCTCACACCCTTCCTGCCAAGAACATGTCACCTTGGCTGTGGCCCATCCTGATAAATGGGCCCCTCTGGCTGGGACCTGGGGACCCCTTCATCAGGATGACTGACAGAGCCTGGGACTTCCGCTGCTGCAGGGCTGGCCAGCTGCGCTGTGCCATGGCCACAGCTCTCTGCAGAAACGTCAAGGAAAGAAGGACTGGAGGCCTCTGTCTCACAGCTACCTTCCAAGCACCGCCCGCGTCCCTGGAGGTAACTTGGTTCCCCAAAGTGCAAGGGAGTCTTTCAAATGTGGGCTGCATCTTTCCAGCCTCTACTACTAAGGTTATCGGGTTGTAACAGAGTGGAGTGGAGTGGGCCAAACCGGAGAGTCTGCTCCACTCTGTTTTCTTGCCCAGTGATCTCTTTCCCACTAAAGTAGAAATGACTGGTAGCAGCCCAAGTATTACGCTTTCCAGCTAGGTCGTATGGACTGAAAATTTTAAAATGGCAGGACTTTCAGTGTGATGAAATAAAATTTATAGTTTAAGGCAGAACTAAACATAAAATCTGTGCATTTGTTTGGCCTCCTCGCCCATCCCCCTGCGCTTCCCCAGTGGCACCAGTGGTAAAGAACCCGCCTGCCAGTGCGGGAGACACAGGAGATGCGGGTTTGATCTCTGGATCAGGAAGGTACCTTGGAGGAGGGCATGGCAACCCACTCCAGTATTCTTGCCTGGAGAAGCCCATGAACAGAGGGGCCTGGTGGGCTACAGTCCATACAGTCGCAGAGTCGGACGTGACTGAAGCGATTCATTACAACCCCCGCCACCAACCCTCCTCCCCCCAACCGCCCCCCCACCCTGCCCTGTGCAAAATGTATCTGTTACACATTAACCAGGGCTCCTCAAAGATGGGAAGATTGCCCAACCATAAAGATCAATTTTTTCTTTTTTCTAATGCCAGCAATGTAACTTCTTAAAACAATAGTGTTCTTTCCCAGCTCTGTAGGGAGTCATGGTGACTTTCTGCTTACTTTGTTTGTGCTTACCAGGACTGTGTGTCCTTGGTGAACTTTATGTAAAATACCAGCGTGTCGTTTTGGTGTACAATCCTTTGTCTCAAAAATGTATGTGACCGCACCTTCACCTTCTAACAGGGAGAACAGAGCTCAGAGCTTTCCGAGAATCTGCTTCCTGGATTTTAATCCTCAGTTTGATGCAAATAAAATTGTTTTTTCCCCTTAACTTGACAGTTAATTGAACTTTTGTCCATAAGTGAAAAGATAGGAAGCTACAGGATATTTATAAAATTATCGCATTTTGGGAAAATGATGTGGGTGTGCATGCATGTGTGGTCGTGTGCATAATGTGTTTGTGCAGGTATGTGCACAAACATATACATGTATAAGATGCATTTGCTTATACAAGACTATGTATGTATCCACATATGTAAATAAAATATAACATAGAAAAGGCTTAGAAGAATATACCTCACACAGTAACAGTGATTAATGCTGGATGTAGGAATAAGGGATGACGTGAGAGGGAAATTATTAATTTTCATAGCTTTGTTATGTTTTAAAGTCCTGTAAAGAATCTATATGACTTCTTGTAATATTTTAATATTAAAACATGGTAGGGTCTTCTAGGGTGCTGATCTGTGTGGTGATCACATATGTAAAAATTCACTATACTGCATATATATATAAAAGAATATACCACTATAGTAAGCTACGCATTCATATGTATGTTTGCATAGTTTACTATAGTGGCATATTCTTCAATAAAACAAAGCTTAAAACTAATGGATGATTTAAGTGAAATAGTAAAGGAAAAACCTCAGACACTTACCAGGTGTAAAAAAACCTGAGGCAGCCACACCCAAATAGTAAAAGTCACATGCTCTAAGCAAGTCATGTGACTTCTCTGAGACTCGGTTTTACTCATCTGCAAACGACATATCACAATGGTAGCTATCCCAGTGCTACAGTGAGAATAAAGTGAATTAATCTGTATAAATTGCTTACTGAGTGCCTAGGCACCCAATAGTAAATATGGAAAGGGTCTTCATTCTTCTCCATCAGAGTCATTGTGTTACTTTCCTAGGGTGACCATAACTAATGACCATAACCAACAGAAATGTATTCTCTCATAGTTCAAGAGTCCAGAATCCAAAATAAAGGTGTTATCAGCAGGGCTGATTCCTTGTGAATATTCTGATGGAGAACCTCTCCGTGCCTCTCTGTTAGCTTCTGGGGGCTGCTGGTACCCTTGGCATTCCTTGGCTTGCACTCACATCTCTCCAGTCTCTGTTTCCATCTTCATATGAGCTTCTTCCCTGTGTGTCTGTCTCCCCATGCGTCCTCTCCTCTTCTTGTAAGGATGCCAGTTAGCCCACCCTCACCTAGTATGACTTCATCATGACTAATTATATCTGAAAAGACCCTATGTCCGAATAAAATTACATTCTGTAGTTCCAGGTGGACTTGAATTTGGAGTGACTCTATCTTACTTGGGCTTCCCTGGTGGCTCAGTGCTAAAGAATCTGCAATGCAGGAAAGGCGGGTTCAGTCCCTGGGTCAGGAAGATCCCCTGGAGGAGGGCACGGCACCCACGCCAGCACTCTTGCCTGGAGAATTCCAAGGGTCAGGAAGATCCCCTGGAGGAGGGCACGGCAGCCCATGCCAGCGCTCTTGCCTGGAGAATTCTGTGGGCAGAGGAGCCTAGTGGGCTACAGTCCATAGGGTTGGAAAGAGTTGGGCACAACTGAAGTGACTTAGCACACACACTATCTTACTCACTGCAGAAAGGCATCATTATTCAGAGATAATAAACATTTAAGGGCAGGGCAGGGGGAGTATCTCATTCTCCCAACAGGCTGCCTGCAATCAGAATCTCTGACTACCCAATATTTGTAGACTTCTATTTTATTGTTTTTAATACAAAATAAAAGAGCCAAGTGAGTATAAATCACAAAACTCTTATGGCTATGATCCAGCCTGTTGTGTTGACAGCAATATCATTTGGCATAAATAAAGCACAAACTTTTCACCATGATCGATAATAAACAAATATTATTAATCTCCCAAGTCTTGGGTAAACTCTCTCTATTTGTTTCCCTTGATTTTAATGGGCAAGACCAGCCTCTGTCATACTTGAGGTTGCTTTTTAAATGTGCCACTAGAGGGAGAGAAGGTTGTATGTTTGTTTTTGAAGTGCATATTGCAGGATAATGAGGTTCTCTTTGTGCAATTACTGAGAGTATGAGCTCCGTGTGTGATTGCAGAGTAATTTCATCTTAATGTTGATGATGCATGCTGCACTGCAGATCAAAGCGAAACAGTATAAATCACAAGCTGTGTTCCTATTAAAAGCATATTGTTTGGATGGAGATGGGAATCTATAACAATTCAAATGCTTTCTTTAATCACTGAAGTTCAAATGCTCTCTTTAAAACTGAACTTTTGCAAAGTGAGGATGGGCATTGCATTATACACAGAGTAGCTTCCAAAAAGAACTGTGGTATAGAAATTTGAGAAGATGGAAAATGCCATCAAAAAGCTTCCAGGTATGGCCTCTCAGCATTGGTTTTCATGCAACCTTGGGCACCAGGTAGCAAAGCAGTTGTCCAGCCCTGGATAAAATAAAAGCAATAATAATTATCACTAAGTAGTACTTATTCTGTACCAGTGCTTTACATATATTACCTCATTTAACCTTCACAACAACCTTTTAAAGTAGATATTCTATCATTATCCTCATAAATGTGGAAACTGAGATCCATGTTTACAAAGGTGCTGAGCACCAAGGCTGACAGCAGGGTCTGGACTCAGGCATGATGCTCTGCAGCCTTCTAAAGTGAACATACATACATACATCCTTCGTGCACCCTAAATGCTTTCATGACATACTATACCACAGTATACCTATTGGAATTCCTGAAATTGAAAAACAAAAACAATGACAAGTGCTGACAAGAATGTGGAGCAATTGAAAAACTGAAGCAGACTAAGCAGAGGTCTTCGTGGGTACTGCAGTCTGGTATAGTACCATTTCCATGGGGAAGGCACCTCCTCCAGGTGGCACATAGTTGGAGCAGTAAAGCTGGAACAACATCACTTTGTATGGCATTGAGACTGGCTGTCTGGGGAAAGAAAGTACTCTGCATGCCCTCCTGACATCCCTGGGTCACCATAGACTGGCAGGATCTGATAACTTGAACAGCCTAGAAGGAATCTTACATGGGATTGTTAGCACAACAAATTTTATTGTCCAAATTTAATTTAAAATTAAAATTGAAAACAAGGGTGAAATTCTGTTCCCTCTTGCCAATCATATATACAGATATTCATGTAGCAATCTTCATGAAGGTATTGATTTGACCCAATTCCCAGTTTGAGGATTGTTTTTGATTGTTCTAGCTGATGTTATGACTTTATTATGACTCCTGTAGGCAAAATGCCTTCTGGCTTAGCAGCCCTTCTTACACTCAAAAACCTTGCTCTCCATCCCAGTGAATTACCTTCCAACTAAAACCTGTCTCAGGCTTTGCTTTTAAGGAACCTGATGTGAGACATCAGTTATTTCTACTCGTTCTCAAAGTGAACCCTTACAGGAACCCTCAAATCAGTTAGGGACAGTTGTCACCTGCTGCTGGCGGGCACACTTGCATAAATGTCTCCACAGTAAGGATGACAGAGCTAGACGTGCTCGGAGGTTACAGTCCTCCAGGACCTGGGTTCTGTGCAGGGAGCTGGGAGGCTGAACACACGGCACGGGCTGCCCCGGAAGGGCTGACGGGCCTCCATCAGTGCTTCTGTCCTTGGTGGCCTGAGAGTTGCTATCAACACCAGGTTGAAACAGGTTTTCTAAAAGTTTTTATTGGAGTGTTGCCGATTTACTGTTCATAGGGTTCTCAAGGCAAGAAATCTGAAGTGGTTTGCCATTCTCTTCTCCAGTGGACCACATGTTGTCAGAACTCTCCAGCATGACCCGTCCGTCTTGGGTGGCCCTAGTCAGATGGCTTATAGTTTCATTGAGCTGGACAAGGTGGGGATCCATGTGATCAGTTTGGTTAGTTTTCTGTGATTGTGGTTTTCATTCTGTCTGCCCTCTGATGGGTAAGGATAAGAGGCTTGTGGAAGCTTCCCTGATGGGATGTACTGGCTATGGGGAAACCTGGGTCTTGCTCTGGTGGGTGGGACCATGCTCAGTAAATCTTTAATCCAATTATCTGTTGATGGGTGGGACTGTGTTCCCTCTATGTAGTTTGGCCTGAGGCCAAACTAAGGTAGGGGTAATGACTGCAGTAATGGACCTCCTTCAAAAGGACTTACGCCAGCATGCCGCAGCTCCCAGGACTGCTGTATTCAGCACCCCCGAGCCTGCAGCATGCCACTGTTGACCCATGCCTCTGCCAGAGACTCCTGGACACGAGGCTGAGCACCGAAGAACTGATGCTTTTGAACTGCAGTGTTGGAGAAGACTCTTGAGAGTCCCTTGGACTGCAAGGAGATCAAACAAGTCAGTCCTAAAGGAAATCAATCCTAAACATTAATCGGAAGAACTGATGCTGAAGCTGAAGCTCCAATACTTTGGCCACCTGATGCAAAGAACTGACTCTTTAGAAAAGACCTTGATGCTGGGAAAGATTGAACCAGGAGGAGAAAGGGACAACAGAGGACCAGATGATTGGATGGCATCACTGACTTGAGGGACATGAGTTTGAGCAAGCTCTGGGAGTTGGTGATGGACAGGGAAGCCTGGCGTGCTGCAGTCCATGGGGTCACAAAGAGTTGGACATGACTGAGGGACTAAGCAACAAAGTTGATTTATAATGTTGTGTTAGTTCAGGTGTGAATCAATTATATACATATATAACAGCAAAGTGAATCAAAATATCGATAACATACTTTATATATATATAATATATATATATAGTACAGGGACCTCTACTCAATACTCTGTAGTAACCTATATGGAAAAAGAATCTTAAAAAGAGTGGATATCTTTTTAATATTTAAATTACTATCTGCATTAATTTTAAAATGGGAAGATCCTTTTCCCATATGGGTTGCTACAGAGTATTGAGTGGAGCTCCCTGTGCTATACAATAGGTCCTTATCAGTTACTTATTTTATACATAGTAGTTATGTCCTTGTGTCAAAACTGAAGACTTAAAATGTCAAGGGATGGTGTACTTGAGCCAATGTGCTCAACCTGATTCCAAATTCAGTTTTTGCCAAACAGAACTCATCTTCTTAGTGATCTGGAGTGCATACCACTCTGCAGGGGGAAAGAACATACACTTTGCAGCTAGCTCAGATACAAATGGTGACTTACAAATCACTTAACTTCTCTGTGCCTCAGTGTTCTCAGCTATAAGACAGGGCAATGCAGGAGTTCCCTGACGATCCAGTGGTTAAGACACTGCACTTTCACTGCCAAGGGCTCAGTTTCAGTCCCTGGTAGGGGAACTAGTTATACCATGTGGCTTTAAAAAAAAGATAATAAAACTTCACAGGATGTGAGAATGACAATTTACCTGTGTGCAAAAACCAACATGAGGCCTGGTGCAGTAATGTAGTTCTTATTAAGGGATAGCAAGAATTGTCTTCACTCTTCCTTTATCAGCTATACCTATTTTGTTGTCATGTTGTTATTATTTAGTCGCTCAGTTATGTCTGACTCTTTGTGACTCCGTGGACTTTAGCAAGCCAGGCTTCCCTGTCCTTCACCGTCCCCTGCTGTTGCTGCTGCTGCTAAGTCGCTTCAGTCGTGTCTGACTCTGTGTGACCTGCAGACGGCAGCCCACCCGGTTCCCCCGTCCCTGGGATTCTCCAGGCACGAACACTGGAGTGGGTTGCCATTTCCGTCTCCAAGGCATGAAAGTGAAAAGTGAAAGTGAAGTTGCTCAGTCATGTCCAACTCTTAGTGACCCCATGGACCACAGCCCACCAGGCTCCTCTGTCCATGGGATTTTCCAGGCAAGAGTACTCACCATCCCCAGTTGACTGCAGATGTTCACAATACAACTGGCCTGTAGCACAGAGACCCTTTGCTACACCGTCTGCCGCTTGGGATAGCAGCATCTTCTGTTGTTTCTTTTCCTCCTTTCATGTTTCTTTGCCTCTTTTTCATCCCTCTTCTGTCTCCTTATCTCATGTTCCCTTTTAACCCTGTTCCCTGAGATCTGTTTTTAACATTACTAGAAAGATAGGCTAACCCACCTTTGGGAATCACAAGACGGCATCACAGATCTGCCCTCATGCATTCAGTCTATGAAAAATTTTGTTCATGCCTCGACTGTGTCTCCTTGGCCCTCACCTTTCCATGCCTGCTCTTGAAACTTCTAGGACACACTACAGGCTCCCTCTGGCATGCTCAGTCCACCCACACCTCTGTCTGGAGGTGCTGGGGATGTAATTAAGAACAGTTCTCAGTCAAAAGGAAATGAGATTTGGAGGATAAATGTCCCAGTATACTTGCCTTTCAGGAACATCAATTCTGAGGCATGTTTTCCACAGTTTTCCAGATGTTGCCAGCAAAACTAAGCTCCCGCTACCAGGTGGAGAAGCAACCCCATCAAATAACTCCCCTCAGATTGTTTTCCTCCCTTCCCACCTTACCTGCCTGATCCCTGGCTGCTGTGTTCAAATCCTTATCTCAGGTTCTGCTTGGAGGAGCTGGGAACAACTCAACAGAAGACATCACCTCACCTCCCCTGCATCTTCAGGCTCAGGGCCATCCCTGGCCTCTTCCTGTCATGATCTAAGAGTTAAGAACCAGGCAATTGGTACAAAAAAGAGATATAGGGAGATTTGCTGCAGGGCTCCTGCCACCAGTTTTCAAATAGAAAATATGATTATGGTCACAACTCACCGTGTGTGTGTATACTCAGCTGCTAAATCGTGTCCAACTCTTTGCAACCCCACAGACAGTAGCCCACCAGGCTCCTGTGTCCATGGGATCATTCAGGCAAAAATACTTGGGATGCCATTTCCTTCTCCAGGGGGTCTTTCAGACCAAGGGATCAAACTCACATCTCCTGTGTCTCCTGCACTGGCAGATGGGTTCTCTACCACTGGGAGGCCTCACAATTCACTGAATAATACTAAACCTTCTATAGGCATTTGTCATCCAGAATTATCTCTTTATTATTTAACCATAACAGTTTTTTCATTTCTCAAAAGACAGAGCAACAGTTCTGTGAACAACAAAGACAAAATTGGCTGATAGGGGAAATATAGTAAGAGTACCATGAACTCACCAACAGAGTCATTAAACGTCTCTCCAGTTCAGTTAAGAAAGAAACCAACAAATTGTTCCATTTTGGCTGATGTGAGACAGGTCGGTCGGGGAAAAGAAAGAAGAGATTCCTTAGAGACATTTTCATTTTCCTACTCCCTGCAGTGATTAGATGTCAACCAGAAACACCTATTCTTCATGTATTCTCTTACGTATTTATCTCCAGCCAACATTCTTGCCTGAAATTGGAAAGCTGAGAAAGGTAAATTTTTTTTCTTTCAAGAAATGAAACTAATGGTCAGATTTAAGTGACAGGAAAACATCTCTCATGATAAAAATAAGGCCCAAAGCTCCAGTACTGGTGCACATTGTTTCAATTCATCAGAACCCCTGATATTAGCAGAAGGGTCAGGATACAGTAATCAAGCATCTCTACTAGATGTGTTCATCAATAATTCTTCAGGTTTCTACTTTTGAAATATAGAAAACCCACAAACAGTAAATTCATCCATAATCCCCTTATAATTATTTTAATTGGTTTATAAGATAAATAAAATTAACTCCTCTTTCCCACTCTTCCAATACCCTCCACTCCATGGGGAGCATAATTCCACTGTGATAGACATACCTCCAGTCCCTTTCTATGTATACCAGGCATACTTACACTCACATTTTTACATTCAGTTCAGTTCAGTTCAGTCACTCAGCTGTGTCTGACTCTTTGTAACCCTATGGACTGCAGCACGCCAGGCTTCCCTGTCCATCACCAACTCCCGTAGCTTGCTCAAACTCATGTACATCAAGTCGGTGATGTCATCCAACCATCTCATCCTCTGTTATCCCTTTCTTCTCCTGCCTTCAATCTTTCCCAGAATCAGGGTCTTTTCCAATGAGTCAGTTCTTTGCATCAGGTGGCCAAAGTATTGGAGTTTCAGCTTCAGCATCAGTCCTTCCAGTGAATATTCAGGGTTGATTTCCTTTAGGATTGACTGGTTTGATCTCCTTGCAGTCCCATCACTTCATGGAAAATAGATGGGGAAACAATGGAAACAGTGACAGACTATTTTCTTGGGCTCCAAAGTCACTGCAGATGGTGACTGCAGCCATGAAATTAAAAGATGGTTGCTCCTTGGAAGAAAAGCTATGACCAACCTAGACAGCATATTAAAAAGCAGAGACATTACTTTGCTGACAATTTTTATATTCATCTACCCACTATTTTCCTTTTTTGTTTTTTTTTAAATATAAATTTATTTATTTTTAATTGGAGGCTAATTACTTTACAATATTGTATTGGTTTTGCCATACAACAACATGAATCTACCACGGGTGTACACGTGTTATTTGCCTAATGAAAATAATATACAGTTTTGCAAAACTTTTATTTCTATCATGTATCATGGGCATTCTTCTGAGAAACCATGTAAGAGCCTGTTGTAGGTGCAGTGATAAAGAATCCATCTGCCAATGCAGGAGACACAAGAGATGAGTATTTAATTATATGCTTATTATAATATTGTTGTTCAGTTGCAAAGTTGTGTCCGACTCTTTGCAACTCCATGGACTGCAGCACACCAGGCACCTCTGGCCTCCACTATCTCCCTCAGTTTGTTGAAATTCATGTCCACTGAATCAGTGATGTTATCTAACCATTTTATGCTCTGCCGCCCCTTCTCTTTTTGCCGTCAATCTTCCCCAGAATCAGGGCCTTTTCCAATGAGTTGACTCTTTGCATCAGGTGGCCTAAGTTTTGGAGCTTTGGCCTCAGCATCATCCTTCCAGTGAATATTCAGAACTGATTCCTTTAAGATTGACTGGTTTGATCTCCTTGCAGTCCAAGGGACTCTCAAGAGTTCTCTAGCACCATAGTTTGAAAGCATCAGTTCTTTGGCACCCAGCCTTCTTTGTGGTCCAGCTCTCACATCCATACATGACTACTGGAAAAACCATAGCTTTGACTAGATGGACCTTTGTTGGCAAATTGATGTCTCTGCTTTTTAATATGCTGTCTACATTTGTCACAGCTTTCCTTCCAAGAAGCAAGCATCTTCCAATTTCATGGCTGCAGTCACTGTTCCCAGTGATTTTAGAGCCCAAGGAAAGTAAAATCTGTCACTTTAACTTTTTCCTCTTCTATTTTCCATAAAGTGACAGGACCGTATGCCATGACCTTAGTTTTTTGAATGTTGAGTTTCAAGGCAGCTTTTTCACGCTCTTTCACTTTTATCAAGAGACTCTTTAGTTCCTCTTCACTTTCTACCATTAGAGAGGTATATCTGCAAATCTGAGGTTGTTGATATTTCTTCCAGCAACCTTGATTCCACCTTGTGATTCATCTAGCCCAGTATTTTGCATAATGTATTCTGCATATAAGTTAAATAAGCAGGGTGACAATATACAACATTTTACTCCTTTCCTAATTTTGGACCAGTTGGTTGTTCCATGGAAGGTTCTAACTGTTGTTTCTTGACCCACATGCAGGTTTTTCAGGAGACCAGGTAAAGTGGTCTAGTAGTATTCCCCTTTCTTTAAGAATTTTCCACAGTTTGTTGTGATCCACACAGTCAAAGGCTTTAGCATAGTCAATGAAGCAAAAGTAGATGTTTTTCTGGAATTCTCTCGCTTTTTCTGTTATCCAAAGGATGTTGGCAACTTGATCTCTGGTTCCTCTGCCTTTTCTAAACCCAGCTTGTACATCTGAAAGTTCTCAGTTCATGTACTGCTGAAACCTAGCTTGAGAATTTTGAGCATAACCTTGCTAGTGTGTGAAATAAGCACAAGTACATGGCAGTTTGAACATTCTTTGGCATTGCCTTTCTTTGGAATTGGAATGAAAACTGACCTTTTCCAGTCCTTGTGGCTAGTGCTGAGGTTTCCAAATTTGCTGATATATGGAATGCAGCATTTTAACAGCATCATCTTTTAGGATCTTAAAAAACTCACCTGGAATTTGGTCACCTCCACAGAAAGAACTGTTCACACACAAATGAGCTGCTATTGGCCTCTGTGATGCTGTGAGCAGTCTGAGAGGTGCCTGGTGCCCACTCCTAGGGTCAGGGCAGAGGGCTAAGAGTGAAGAATGAGCTACTGGCTCTTTTCTGTTAGCTTGTTTAAAAGATGAGAATTGAAGGGAGATTATGCTACCCCAAATATGCCTCTTTGAAGGCATAAGGTTGTTTTGAACTCCTTATTTTGAGAAACTGAAGACAGTTTGCAAGTCTTTGTGACTCCATGAACTGTACAGTCCATAGAGTTCTCCAGGCCAGAATACTGGAGTGGGTAGCTGTTTCCTTCTCCAGGGGATCTTCCCAACTCAGTGATCAAACCCAGGTCTCCTGCATTGCAGGCATATGCTTTACGGCTGAACCACCAGGGAAGCCCAAGGATAAGCTCTAAAAACAGAATAAAAGTTACCCTTTCAGAAGGGAAATTTACATTAGAAAGAGGGCTATTGCCAGAGAGAACTTTCTGCTTGACAGCCTTCCTTGCATGGCAGGGCACCCTTATTTATGGAACATTTACTCTTCTCACCTTCCCCCCTTGAAGCCCTGACTCCATCCGTTAATTAGCTCTGCAAGCTGTATAAGCCTCAACTGTCTGGATTTCTTTCTAGTCTCATATCTTTGTGGTACATAATAAAAATTGTTTTTCTTTTGTCCTGTTAACCTATCTTTTATTACAGGGGCATCTCAGCCAAGAATTTAGCACAGAAATAAAGTTATTCTTCCTCCTCTACGGAATAATCATGGAAAGTGTTGTTTGTGAGCGGGTTGGAGAAGCACTTTCAGACAGAAGTGGAAGGAGAGAATAGAGTTTATTAGAGCAGGAGATGTTGTTAAAAGTGCAGGTTGGCTCAACGGAAGGCTGAAGCCTTTTGAGGGCTAGTAATCCATTTTTATAGCCTTGAGACAGAGAAAATTCCTTTGGAAGGGTGGCAATAGGTGGTTGGTTAGGATGCTATAGGGTGGGAAATAGAGTGGGTGTTTTGCCTAATATGGGGTCAGGGAACTGGACAATACTGATGAGGAGGTTCATGGCAACAGTTGCTAGGGAGATGTTTATCCTGTGACCTTGGTATAAGGCTCCACACCTGTGACCTTGGTACAGGTCTACACAGAAAGTGTAAACAAAGCAAAATTAGAAGAAAAAGACAAGGAGGAAGGAAGGAGACAAGGAGGGAGGGAAGGAGCTCGCTACTCAGAGGCAGCATATAGCCCTCGGGTCCAGCTGCAGGAGATGCTGAGGGACTGAGGGGCACCACGTGAGGGCATCATCTTTTTCAGCACAAAATCCAGCCCTAAGCTTGAGAGAGACACTGAAGTCCTTTGTGAGAAGGGGACCACATTCCTTTGAACAGGAATTCATAGACAGGAAGAAGATATGGTTACCTTAAAAGTCCACACAAAGTTGATAGTTTCCTTTCTACTTTAAAAATTTTTATTTTGTCTGACTACACTGGGACTTAGTTGCAGAACTTGGGATCTTTTGTTAAGACATGTGGGATCTAGTTCCCTGACCAGGGATCGAATCCTGGCCCCTTTCACTGGGAGTGCAGAGTCTTAGCCCTTAGACTATCAGGAAGGTCTGACTTTTCCAGGTTTTCAAAATGCTGACTCTGGCTCAAGGTTAACAATAATGCTTGGAGTGTAAGAAATCAACTAGTTCCTCAGCCTTTGGAGAAAGTTTTAATGGTATAAGTCACGGCAGACCCAAGGCCATGCCTCTGTCTCTTTCTTTAGCAATAATAATGCCATAGCTAAATTTATTTAGCACTCAACTGTGGCCAGGCTCTGGGGAAAGAACTCTCTGGGAAAAGCTCTGAGAGCTAATGTAAACCTTAACAGAGAAAAACCTTAACTCATTTAACTGCCCTCTAAGTGGGTATTTAGAATAGCAGGCAAATTAAGCCTTGGAGTACAAAATGAAGCAGGGCAAAGGCTAATAGAGTTCTGCCAAGAGAATGCACTGGTCATAGCAAAGACTGTCTTCCAACAACACGAGAGAAGACTCTACACATGTGCATCACCAGATGGTCAACACCGAAATCAGAGTGATTATATTCTTTGCAGTCAAAGATGGAGAAGCTCTATACAGTCAACAGAAACAAGACCGGGAGCTGACTGTGGCTCAGATCATGAACTCCTTATTGCCAAATTCAGACTTAAACTGAAGAAAGTAGGAAAAACCTCTAGACCATCCAGGTATGACTTAAATTAAATCCCTTATAATTATACAGTGAAAGTAAGAAATAGAGTCAAGGGATTAGATCTGATAGACAGAGTGCCTGAAGAACTATGGACAGAGATTCATGACATTGTACAGGAGGCAGGATTCGAGACCATTCCCAGGAAAAAGATATGCAAAAAGGCAAAATGATTGTCTGAGGAAGACTTATAAATAGCTGAGAAAAAGAAGAGAAGTGAAAGGCAAAGGAGAAAAGGAAAGATATACCCATTTGAATGCAGAGTTCTAAAAAATAGCAAGGAGAGATAAGAAAGCATTCCTCAGTGATCAATGCAAAGAAACAGAGGAAATCAATAGAATGGGAAAGACTAGGGATCTCTTCAAGAAAATTAGAGATACCAAGGGAACATTTCATGCAAAGATGGACACAATAAATGGCAGAAATGGAATGTACCTAACAGAATCAGAGGATATTAAGACATGGCAAGAATACACAGAAGAACTGTACAAAAAAGATCTTTATGACTCAGATAACCACAATGGTGTAATCACTCACCTAGAGCCAGACATCCTGGAATACGAAGTTAAGTGGGCCTTAGAAAGCATCACTACAAACAAAGCTAGTGGAGGTGATGGAATTCCAGTTGATCTATTTAAAATCCTAAAAGATAATGCTGTGAAAGTGCTGCACTCACTTCAGTTCATTTCAGTCTCTCAGTCGTGTCCAACTCTTTGCAACTCCAGGAACCATAGCATGCTAGGCCTCCCTGTCCATCACCAACTCCCAGAGTCCACCCAAACCCATGTCCATCGAGTCGGTGATGCCATCCAGCCATCTCATCCTCTGTCATCCCCTTCTCCTCCTACCCTCAATCTTTCCCAGCATCAGGGTCTTTTCAAATGAGTCAGCTCTTCGCATGAGATGGCCAAAGTATTGGAGTTTCAGCTTCAACATCATTCCCTCCAATGAACACCCAAGACTGATTGCCTTCAGGATGGACTGGTTGGATCTCCTTGCAGTCCAAGGGACTCTCAAGAGTCTTCTCCAACACCACAGTTCAAAGGCATCAGTTCTTCAGCACTCAGCCTTCTTTATAGTCCAACTCTCACATCCATACATGACCACTGGAAAAACCATAGCCTTGACTAGACAGACCTTTATTGGCCAAGTAATGTCTCTGCTTTTGAATATGTTATCTAGATTGGTCATAACTTTCCTTCCAAGGAGTAAGCATCTTTTAATTTCATGGCTGCAATCACTGTCTGCAGTGATTTGGGAGCCCCTCCCCCAAAAAAGCCTGACACTGTTTCCCCATCTATTTCCCATGAAGTAATGGGACCGGGTGCCATGATCTTTGTTTTCTGAATGTTGAGCCAACTTTTTCACTCTCCTCTTTCACTTTCATCAGGAGGCTTTTTAGTTCCTCTTCACTTTCTGCCATAAGGGTGGTGTCATCTGCATATCTGAGGTTATTGATATTTCTCCCAGCAATCTTCATTCCAGCTTGTGCTTCTTCCAGCCCAGTGTTTCTCATGATGTTCTCTGCATAGAAGTTAAATAAGCAGGGTGACAATATACAGCCTTGATGTACTCCTTTTCCTATTTGGAACCAGTCTGTTGTTCCATGTCCAGTTCTAACGAGTTGCTTCCTGACCTGCATACAGATTTCTCCAGAGGCAGGTCAGGTGGTCTCAGAATCTCTCTCAGAATTTTCCACAGTTTATTGTGATCCACACAGTCAAAGGCTTTGGCATAGTCAATAAAGCAGAAATAGATATTTTTCTGCAACTCTCTTGCTTTTTCCATGATCCAGCAGATGTTGGCAATTTGATCTCTGGTTCTTCTGCTAAAAACAGCTTGAACATCTGGAAGTTCATGGTTCACGTATTGCTGAAGACTGAGTTTGAGAATTTTGAGCATTACTTTTCTAACGGGTGAGATGAGTAAAATTGTGCAGTAGTTTGAGCATTCTTTGACATTGCCTTTCTTTGGGATTGGAATGAAAACTGACTTTTTCCAGTCCTGTGGCCACTGCTGAGTTTTCCAAATTTGCTGGCATATTGAGTGCACCACTTTCACAGCATCATCTTTCAGGATTTGAAATAGCTCAACTGGAATTCCCCCTCCACTAGCTTTGTTCGTACTGATGCTTCTTCTTAAGGCCCACTTGACTTCACATTCCATGATGTCTGGCTCTAGGTGAGTGATCACACCATCATGATTATCTGGGTCGTAAAGATCTTTTTTGTACAGTTCTTCTGTGTATTCTTGCCACCTCGTCTTAATATCTTCTGCTTCTGTTAGGTCCCTACCATTTCTGTCCTTTATCGAGCCCATCTTTTCATGAAATGTTTCCTTGGTATCTCTGATTTTCTTGAAGAGATCTCTAGTCTTTTCCATTCGATTGTTTTCCTCTATTTCTTTGCATTGATCACTGAGGAATGCTTTCTTATCTCTCCTTGCTATTCTTTGGAACTCTGCACTCAACATGCCAGCAAATTTGTAAAACTCAGAAGTGGCCATAGGACTGGAAAAGGTCAGTTTTCATTCCAATTCCAAGCAAAGGCAATATCAAAGAATGTTCAAACTACCACACAATTGCACTCATCTTACATGCTAACGAGGTAATGCTCAAAATTCTCCAAGCCAGGGTTCAGCAATATGTGAACTGTGAACTTCCTGATGTTCAAGTTGTATTTAGGAAAGGCAGAGGAACCAGAGATCAAATTGCCAACATCTGTTGGATCCTAGAAAAAGCAAGGGAGTTCCAGAATAACATCTACTTCTGCTTTCTTGACTATGCCAAAGCCTTTGACTGTGTGGATAACAACAAACTGTGGAAAATTCTTAAAGAAATAGGAATACCAGACCACCTTACCTGCCTCCTGAGAAATCTGTATGTGGGTTAACAAGCAACAGTTAGAACCATATATGGAACAATCAACTGGTTCAAACTTGGGAAAGGAGTATGTCAAGGCTGTGTATTGTCACCCTGCTTATTTAACTTATGTGCAGAGTATAACATGTGAAATGCCAGGCTGTATGAAGCACAAGCTGGAATCAAGTTTGCTGGGAAAAATATCAATAAACTCAGATGTGCAGATGACACCACCCTTATGGCCGAAAGCAAAGAGGAACTGAAGAGCCTCTTGATGAAAGTGGTAGAGGAGCGTGAAAAAGTTGGCTTAAATCTCAACATTCAGAAAACTATGATCATGGCTTCTGGTCCCATCACTACACAGCAGATAGATGAGGAAACAATGGAAACAGTGACACACTTTATTTGAGTGGGTGGAGGGGCTCCAAAATCACTGCAGATTTTGACTGCAGCCATAAAATTAAAAGATGCTTGCTCCTTGGAAGACAAGCTATACCAGCTTAGACAGCATATTAAAAAGCAGAGATATTACTTGGCCAACAAAGGTCCATCTAGTCAAAACTATGGTTTTTCCAGTAGTCATGTATGCTTGTGAGAGTTGGACTATAAAGAAAGCTGAGTGCTGAAGAATTGATGCGTTTGGACTGTGTTGTTGAAGAAGACTCTTGAGAGTCCCTTGGACTGCAAGAAGATCCAACCAGTTCATCTGGAAGTGGGGGAACCTGCCTGACCTCTCAAGCCTCATTCTCCCCTAAACCAGGGAGAGCTGCACATGAGCTCAGTAGCCCGGGACACAGCTCACTCCCCTTGGCGGCCCAAACTCAGTTCAGGAGCTGCCTCCTCGATGAGTAGTTTCTGGTTCTCTCAAGAAGCGTTTGTCTCTCCTTTACATGTCCACCCTTCACCTGTAAAATTGATAGTTCATAGCTCTCATTCATGTCACAAGGTTGCCCCTGCCCATTAAATGGAAATCCCTCAGGCATGCGGGCCCTTACCTGCTCCAGAATGCCTGATGTGTGGTACATCGTCCAGCACAAAGCAGGGACTAATAAATATTTGCTGAGTAAGTGTAGTTGGGTGGGTGGGTCAGTGAAAAAGCAAATTCATGCCACTGCTTGGTGGGAAACAAAGTGGGAACCACGGCTTGTGCCCAGATTGTACAGCGCGTTTCTCAGCCGCCTTTGTACTTTGATATTGTTGCTCAGTCACTCAGTTGTAGTTTTGTGACTAAGTTCTAAGCAATAGGATATAAGTGAAAATACTGCGTGCGATGTCCAGGGAGGCTCCTCAGGTGCAGGGCCTGCCATTGTTTGCCTTTTCCCCTTCCTGCTGGCGAGAACAAGGGCGGAGCTCCAGCTGTCATCTAAGAGCAGTGCTGTCCAGCAGAAATACAGGGCAGGCTGCCCGTGAATGCACACACACAGTTTAAACTTTCTAGGAGCCACATTTTTAAAACTAGGAAGAGAACCTCCCTGGTGATCCAGTGGCTAAGATTCCATGCTCCAAATGCAGGGGGCCTGGGTTCAGTCCCTGGTCAGGGAACTAGACCCCACATGCTGCAGCTAAAGAGCAGGAGTGCTACAGTTAAGACCCGGTAGAGCCAAATAAGTAAACGAATGTAGAAAGAAACAGGCAAATTAAATTTTAATAGTACATTTTTTCATCGTACTGTTTTTTTAAATGTCAGTTAAGACTGTGATGTGGCTATTATGCTGGGCAGCCCAGTTTCAGATCACAAGAAACAAGCTGTGCTTTAAAAATGGCAGAGCATAGCCAGAACATGGAAGCAACCTAGATGTCCATCAGCAGATGAACGGATAAGAAAGCTGTGGTACATATACACAATGGAATATTACTCAGCCATTAAAGAGTACATTCGAATCAGTTCTAATGAGGTGGATGAAACTGGAACTTATTATACAGAGTGAAGTAAGCCAGAAAGAAAAACACCATTCCAGTATACTAACCCACATATATATGGAATTTAGAAAGATGGTAACAATAACCCTATATGTGAGACAATAAAAGAGGCATGGATGTATAGAACAGTCTCTTGGACTCTGTGGGAGAAGGCGAGGGTGGGATGATCTGAGAGAATAGCATTGAAGCATGTATATTATCATATGTGAAACAGATCACCAGTCTAGGTTCAATGCAGGAAAGAGGGTGCTCAGGGCTGGTGCACTGGGATGACCCAGAGGGATGGGATGGGAAGGGAGGTGGGAGGGGGTTCAGGATGGGGAACACATGTGAACCCATGGCTGATTCATGTCAATGTATGGCAAAAACCACTACAATACTGTAAAGTAATTAGCCTCCAACTAAAATAAATAAAGTAAAAAGTAAAAAAAAATAAAAATGGCAGAGCACACAGTAGAAACAGCCTGGGTTCCTGAACATTATGGAGCTGCCCTGCCAGCACTGAATAACTCATCTCTAGACTCCATTTACATTAGAGAAAGAGGAAAAAAACTTCTGGTCTCTTTTCAGTTCAGTTCAGTTCAGTCACTCAGTCATGCCCCATGGACTGCAGCATGCCAGGCTTCCCTGTCCATCACTAACCCCTGGAGCTTACTCAAACTCGTGTCCATCGAGTTGGTGATGCCATCCAACCATCTCAACCTGTGTCATTCCCTTCTCCTCCTGCCTTCAATCTTTCCCAGCATCAGGGTCTTTTCCAGTGAGTCAGTTTTTCCCATCAGGTGGCCAAAGTATTGGAGTTTCACCTTCAGCATCAGTCCTTCAGGACTGATTTCCTTTTAGGATTGATTGGTTGGATCTCCTTGCAGTCCAAGGGACTCTCAAGAGTCTTCTTCAACAACACAGTTCAAAAGCATCAGTTCTTCAGTGCTCAGTTTTCTTTATAGTCCAACTCTCACATCCATACATGACTACTGGAAAAACCCTAGCTTTGACTAAACAGACCTTTGTTGATAATGTCTCTGCTTTTTAATATGCTGTCTAGGTGGGTCATTGCTTTTCTTCCAAGGAGCAACCATCTTTTAATTTCATGGCTTCAGTCACCATCTGCAGTGATTTTGGAGCCCAAGAAAATAAAGTCTCTCACTGTTTCCATGGTTACCCCATCTATTTGCCATGAGGTGATGGGACCAGATGCCATGATCTTAGTTTTCTGAATGTTGAGTTTTAAGCCAACTTTTTCACTTTCCTCTTTCACTTTCATTTTTCTTTAAACTTTCTATTTTGTTTAAACCATTGTTATTTTTGGTTTTCCACTGCTTGTAGAAGAACTGAGTTCTATCCACGGTCATTAACCTGTGTTTGACCTCAGCCCTGATATGAAGCATGCATGCTCAAGCTAGGGGCTCTGTTGTGCTGAGCATGCATGAGTCCATGAAAATGGACCACTGGAGACCCACACAGGGTTTGGTTTGCCTTCTTAGTGTTTGCCAAACATTTAATAGTCCAGACTTTCAGGTGCTTTCATCAGATAACTGGCAATGCCGAGCCAGCTGTAGTTGGCTGAGGCAGGGGTCCAGGTGACTCTTTCAGACAGAACCTGCCTCTCTCTTTTCTTTCTTTCATTTTTAAAAGTATTTATTTTTAGTTGGGGCCCACGGGATCTTTCGTTGTGGTATGTGGACTTCCTCCTAGTTGTGGCATTCGGGCTCTAGTTCCCCAGCCATCGATCGAACTCACGTCCTCTGCACTAGAAGGAGTGTTCTTAACCACTGGACCTCCGGGAAAGTCCCCTGCCTCTCCCCTTTCTTAAAGCCGTAGATATGCCTCATTCCAACACGTGCAGTAGACGCTGGTTCCGCCCCAGGCCAGTATCCCATTGTCCACCTGCCGTGAATACTACTGTTCACAGCTCTTCCCTCCTCCGGGTCACTCTTCTCACTAAGCAGGGGCTGCCTCCTGAGAAGTTGTGTGTCCTTCCCCACTAGGGGCTCTCCTAGTGATGGATTGACACAGGTGTGCAAGAGGCGCACACTACTCCACCCTCCTCTGCTTCCTGTCTCAAGGTGGGACCAACTCTGTGATATATCTGCTGCTCCAGCGCCCCCTGGCACCAGGCTGCATGCCACCCCAGCTGAGGCCAAGTTCTGGTTCAGCTTCTTCCCTCGCTCTGGCCTTTCCCCTCCCTCCCTCCCTTGAGAGTATGCAGGCAGCAAAGTAAATGCACCAAATTTCTTGTACCAGGTACAGCTTCTGGAGAAGAAGCCCCCTGTAGAAATTTGAGCTTTCAGTCCTTGGATTAGAGGGAGAACTGAAGCATTCTGAAACAGTTAAAATATAACCTCTCTACCAGGCAGGGCTATCATAGCTGGCCAGCATGCTTCAAATAGTCACAGCCGATCTTCAGGGATCAGTATAGGCTGCCAGGCTGATGGCATCACACGGGACCCAGAGTACATTCCCGCAGTGGTCCGGGAGAGTTGCCGTTCTGATCAAGCGCTTGACTCTTTGTACTGGGCTTGTGCTGTGTTCAGTCACTAAGTTGTGTCTGACTTTTTGCAACCCCATGGACTGTAGAATACCAGACTCCTCTGTCCATGGGATTTCTCAGACAAGACTACTGGAGTAGGTTGCCATTTCTGGGGTATCTTCCTGACCCAGGGATAGAACCCAAGTCTCTCTCATTGCAGGCAGATTCTTTACCACTGAGCCACCTGGGAAGCCCACACATGGGCTTACTTATCTTCTAATTATTGCCTGCCTTCTCTATCATCAGCTAGGCAAACAGCCCATCTAGAGTCAAGTCTATGAAAGCAATAAGATCCCTGACCGCTGCCAGCATGTTGTGGGCAAGGGGGGAAGCCTTCCTTGACGTGTGTCCTAGCAGAAGTGCTTCTTTTCTGGGCATTGGATGGCTAACTCATTATTCTACACTAATGAAGTCATGCTCCATCTTCATACTCTGCTGGAGATAACTGAATCTCTGAGAGCACGCCGAAGGCATCCAGGAATTTTCTAAGAGAACCTGCTGAGAGGAATGTCATTGGCTGAGAGCCTCCAGCTGCTGCAGCCTCAGATCACTCAGCATCCATGCTGAGGCCATGATGAAACGTGGCGGGTGGACTTGAGTCAGGTCATTTTTGCCAGGGGTCACGCCATGAGCAGCTCTCTCTCTGAGGCTCCCCAGTGGTCTGGCTGTGACTTTCTCAGAGCTGGAGTGCAGTCTGAGGCCCCCTTACCTCACCCCACCCTGTTTCTCTCCCTCCCTTCCCAGGACTCAGGCAGATGCTCTGAAGGCTCTCGCCGCCTACTCCTGTCTCCTCTTCCTGTTATTCTTTGCAGACGTTTCCCCCAAAACTTCTCAGTCTTTTCATTCTATCCTGGCATCTGTTTCTCACAGGACTCAAGCCAACATATCCAACTTAAACCTTGAGGTCTGATCCATGGAGTTGTGGGTGCAAAGTGAAGATCAAGCATAAAGAAGACATTACAATGGAATCCAAGGTAGCAACACTTAAAATTACAGGAAATACTTGTTAATTGGCATGGAAAGATGTTTATGATAAAGTAAATTGAGAAATTACATTAGTATTAGTGTATGTGTAATGTGTGTGCTTAGTCACTCAGTTGTGTCCGACTCTTTGTGACCCCATGGACTACACCCCTCCAGGCTCCTCTGTCCATGGGATTCTCCAGGCAACATACTGGAATGGGTTGCCATTCCCTTCTCCAGGAGATTTTCCCAACCCAGGGATCAAACCCAGGCCTCCTGCATTGCAGGCAAATTCCTTACCATCTGACCCACCAGGGCTAGCTTGCTAGCATATATAGTGTAAAGAGTAATAGTGTATATTCCAAATTTGTTTTATGATATTTAAATATTAAAAATTTGGAAGACTCTACCTCAAAATGTTGTTTGCTTTGCAGAAGTCTTTGTTTTTTTTTTTTTCTTTTTGCACATTTTCATTTTCAAATTTTCTCATAATAAAAACTGTTTCAGCCTGAAGGAGGAATACCTCAGAGTCTAGAGCATTTTGGGAAAATCATGCTGGTCTAAGATTCCATCGAGCCTCAGGGCTGCTCCATGAAGGGCACCATATGAGTACCTAGGACCAAGGGAAGAACTTGAGAGATGTGAGGGCGTAAACCTGGGAGGGAAGTCCCTGGATACAGTGTGTGTGAGGTCTCCCTCTGAGTTGAAGCAGGGTGAGTCAACAGCTGTCCTCACCAGCACCACCTGCTTGATTCTGATGTCTCTCTTCTAGGTCCCAGTGGCTCTGGCTGTGTGTATTTATTACAGCTCTTTCATTCATTCAACCACTATTTATTAAGCCCCTACCCTTCGCTGGTTCTATTAAGTTCTGAGGATTCTAGGATATGAAAGACACCAACAGTGGCCTCTCAATATCCATTCTCCTATACAAGCAACTCCTGCAGCTCAACTCCAGAAAAATAAACGACCCAATCAAAAAAATGGGCCAAAGACCTAAATAGACATTTCTCCAAAGAAGACATACAGATGGCTAACCAACACATGAAAAGATGCTCAACATCACTCATTATCAGAGAAATGCAAATCAAAACCACAATGAGGTACCATTTCACACCAGTCAGAATGGCTGCTATCCAAATATCTATAAGCAATAAATGCTGGAGAGGCTGTGGAGAAAAGGGAACCCTCTTACACTGTTGGTGGGAATGCAAACTAATACAGCCACTATGGAAAACAGTGTGGAGATTCCTTAAAAAATTGGAAATAGAACTGCCTTATGACCCAGCAATCCCACTGCTGGGCATATACACTGAGGAAACCAGAACTGAAAGAGACACATGTACCCCAATATTGATTGCAGCGCTGTTTATAATAGCCAGGACATGGAAGCAACCTAGATGTCCATCAGCAGATGAATGGATAAGAAAGCTGTGGTACATATACACAATGGAGTATTACTCAGCCATTAAAAAGAATACATTTGAATCAGTTCTAATGAGGTGGATAAAACTGGAGCCGATTATACAGAGTGAAGTAAGCCAGAAAAAAAAAAAAAACCAATACAGTATACTAATGCATATATATGGAATTTAGAAAGATGGTAACGATGACCCTGTATGCAAAACAGCAAAAGAGACACAGATGTATAGAACAGTCTTTTGGACTCTGTGGGAGAGGGAGAGGGTGGCATGATTTGGGAGAATGGCATTGAAACATGTATAATATCATATAAGAAACAAATCGCCAGTCTAGGTTCGATGTAGGATACAGGATGCTTGGGGCTGGTGCACTGGGATGATCCAGAGAGATGGTATGGGGAGGGAGGTGGGAGTGGGGTTCAGGATTGGGAACACTTGTACACCCATGCAGATTCATGTTGATAGATGGCAAAACCAATACAGTATTGTAAAGTAAAATAAAAAAATATAATAATAATAAATTCCATGTACCTTTCCAAAAATAAATAAATAATATGTTTTCTTTCAAAAAAGAAAAGAAAACATTGATTTTGTTCAGGGCAGCAGCCTGTCTGGTTACAAACTGCATGTCCCAGCCCTCCTTGCAGCTGGGAGGGGCTGGCTCAAACTGTGGGCTCCTTTGCTCTTCCTCCCTCTCCCATCTCTGGAGAGTAGATGCGGGGCTGGAGAGGAAGAGCCACCTTCGGACCCTGAGATGAACATGCAGGACAAAGACTACACCAAAGACACTGGAACAAGAACCTTGAAAGGATCAGTCATGGGCAGCATCATCAAATCCCTGAGAAGCATCTCTAGACTTCTTGTAATGTGAGAGAAACAAACCTCCCCGTCTGTTTAAGGCACTGTTCGGGTGGTTCCTGTAACTTGCCACGTAACAGAATCCTAAGCGGTGCAAACAGAATGAGCCGTAAGCCCCGCCCTGTGTATGGGCAGAGAGCAGACAACTAAAGGCAACCAGGCCAACAGTGCTATCAGCAGGGCAGAGGAGAAACATACCTGGCTCTCTGGGTATGTGCATCAAGGACAACCCACCAGAACCAGGGGATCAGAAAGGATTTCCTAGAAGATGCAACACAGGATAAGTCATGAAAGGTAAGTGGGGATTTAGGGAGTGAAAGGGAGGGAGAGAGTGCGAATGGTTCTGGGCAGAGGCTGTGTAGAATGGCTGGAGCATAGAAAGAGAGGAGTGATCCAGGAGATGAGGAAGTGAATTTGCTCAGTGGTGTGCGACTCTGCGATCCCATGGACTGTATTACCCCCAGGCTCCTTCATCCATGGAATTTTCCAGGCAAGAGTACTGTAGTGGGTTGCCATTTCCTTCTCCAGGGGGATCTTCCCGACCTGAGGATTAAGCCCAGGTCTCCCACATTGCAGGCAGACATTTTACCGTCTGAGCCACCAGGAAGCAGGAAATGAGGCCGAGGCTGCAAATCGTAATACTCTGGCCACAGTAAGGAGCTAGATGTTTATCCTTAAGACAACAGAGGCAACCAGGCAACCTTCTCATTTTATCATATAGTGGAGAATGGATAGGTACGGCAGGGCTGGGCGAAGAACATTGCTGATGCTGTCACCCAGAAGAAAGGAGGCAGAGGATGGAAAAGGATTGCAGGAAGGTAGAGGGGTCTGAAGGGCAGTAGGAAACCATACCCAAGCAGTGTAGGAGTCACACAAAAGGGAGAAGCAATGATAAAAATGAAAGCATTCCAGGAGTGGCTGACCTGGGGCTGAGCCACGAGGGCTCAGTAAGGCCAGAGGTGGAAGGAACATTCAGGGATGATGCTCCGTGTACCCTCACGGTGCTCTTGAGGTTTCATGGAAGGGTCAGCTGGGACAGGGGCAATGGGCACGTGGTTGGAGTATATGCCAGAACAGTGTGGGCAGAGAGAAATAAAGGTGGACAGCTGTGTTTGACACCGATGACAAGGATGTTAGGTGTGAAGGGATTTAGCTGGTTTCCAAGAAAATTCATCTCTGCAATCCCAGCCTGGGATGAGTTGCTCCACTACTAGGCAAGGGGTCCCTGCCATGTGCTCAGAAAGCTGGATTTCAACAAGTCCTCTTGGGACTTCTAACACCTACCAAAGATTGAGCATCACTTGGCTTGACTGATGCTTCTCAGACTTAAATGTGCATCCCCAAGATTCCTGCAAAGTGTAGATTTCGATTCAGTAGATCTGGGACTAGGGAGGAGAGTGTGTTTCTAACACACTTTGGGGAACGCTCTGTTGCTGGTCACGGACCACACTTTGAGTAGCAAGGGTCTAGACAATAGAACTTGTTGAAATAGTAGAGAGACAGCTTCTATACAGAGATCAGAGAATTGGCTTCTTAGCCTGCACAAGGCTGAAATGATTTACTGGCATTCTCCAAAGGACGTTGTTTCAATTTTTTTTTTTTTATTGAGGTCAAGGCACTAGAGATATGGGCCAGCTTTGAAACAGGCATAATTCAGGATTGGCTGCTTTTTCCTCAGCCTCAGTAATGAAATCTTCAGAGGGTGCTTGTCCCAAGGTTTCTGCCCAAGTGGGATTTCCTGAGAGGTTTTCCCTCATCATCACCCTGCTAACATCTACAGTCTCTGCTGTATTAAGTCTGAAGGTGACACATTGGAGGGAAGGCAGGACAAAGACATTGCTGGAGTGAGTTTACTGAAAATGGCAGAGAAGAAATGGAATTTTAAGTACAGTTGTCCCTTGGTGTCCATAGGGTATTGGTTCCAGGACCCTGCAGATACCAAAATCCATGGCCATTCAAAATCCGTGAATGCTCATGGCCCTTATAGGGAATGGTGCAGTATTTGTATATAACCTCTATACACATCCTCCTCTATATTTCATTTCTATTTTTAAAAGTATTTATCTATTTGGCTGCGCCAGGTCTTAGTGTATGTTCATTGTGACATGCAGGATTTTAAAAATTTATTATTACCATTTTTAGTTGCAGCATGGGGGATCTTTAGTTGTAGCATGTGGGATCTGGTTCCCTGACCAGGGATCGAACCTAGGCCCCCTGCCCTGGGATCATAGAGTTTTAGCCACTGGATGACCAGGGAAGTGCCCCTCATCTATACTTCAAGTCATCTTTAGATTACTTATAATACCTAATACAATGTAAATACTATGTAAATAGCTGCCAGCACATGGCAAATTCAGGTTTTGCTGTTGGAACTTTCTGGAATTTTGTTTCCAAATATTTTCAACCCATGGTTGGTTGAATCCATGGATGTGAAACTCGCAGATTTGAAGGGATGACTGTAACTGCTGTGGTGACAAATGAACTAGAATCAATAACTAAGATTTCTTCCAGTTCCTTGGAGAACCCTCCTGGGCTGAGGGAGGAGCTGGAGTGGAGGTCACAAAGACCACTCCTCCTTCTTAACTGTCAGCTGAACTTTAGTCAGTTCAGTCACTTAGTCGTATCCATCTCTTTGTGATCCCATGGACTGCAGCATGCCAGGGTTCCCTGTCCATTACCAACTCCCAGAGCTTGCTCAAACTCATGTCCATCGAGCTGGTGATGCCATCAAACCATCTTATCCTCTGTCATCCCCTTTTCCTCCTTTCTTCAATCCCTCCCAGCATCAGAACATTTCCAAAGAGTCAACTCTTCACATGAGGTGGCCAGAGTATTGGAGTTTCAGCTTCAGCATCAGTCCTTCCAATGAACACCCAGGACTGATCTCCTTTAGGATGGACTGGTTGGATCTCCTTGCAGTCCAAGGGACTCTCAAGAATCTTCTCCAACACCACAGTTCAAAAGGGTCAGTTCTTCGGTGCTCAGCTTTCTTTATAGTCCAACATACATGACTACTGGAAAAACCATAGCTTTGACTAGATGGACCTTTGTTGGCAAAGTAACATCTCTGCTTTTTAATATGCTATCTAGGTTGGTCATAGCTTTTCTTCCAAGGAGCAAGTGTCTTTTCATTTCATGGCTGCAGTCACTATCTGCAGTGATTTTGGAGCCCAAGAAAATAAAATCTGTCACTATTTCCATTGTTTCCTCATCTGTTTGCCATGAAGTGATGTGATCAGATGCCATGATCTTCATTTTTTGAAAATCGAGTTTCAAGCCAACTTTTTCACTCTCCTCTTTCATCAAGAGGCTCTTCAGTTCCTTTTCACTTTCTGCCATAAGAGTGGTATCATCTGCATATCTGAGGTTATTGATATTTCTCCCAGTAATATTGATTACAGCTTGTGCTTCATCCAGCCCGGCATTTCACATGGTGTACTCTGCATATAAGTTAAATAAGCAGGATGAGAATATACAGCCTTCACATATACCTTTCCCAATTTTGAACCAGTTCATTGTTCTGTGTCCAGTTCTAACTGTTGCTTCCTGACCTGCATACAGATTTCTCAGGAGGCAAGTCAGGTGGTCTGGTATTCCCATCTCTTTAAGAATTTTTCACAATTTGTTGTTATCTACACAGTCAAAGCCTTTGGCATAGTCAAGAAAGCAGAAGTAGATGTTATTCTGGAACTCCCTTGCTTTTTCTAGGATCCAACAGATGTTGGCAGTTTCATCTTTGGTTCCTCTGCCTTTCCTAAATACAGCTTGAACATCTGGATGTTCACAATTCATGTACTATTGAAGCCTGGCTTGTAGAATTTTGAGCATTATTTTGCTAGTGTGTGAGATGAGTGCAATCGTGCGGTAGTCTGGACATTCTTTGGCATTGCCTTTGTTTGGAATTGGAATGTAAACTGACCTTTGCCAGTCCTGTGGCCACTGTTGAGTTTTCCAAATCTGCATGCATATTAGGTGCAGCACTTTAATAGCATCATCTTTGACGATTTGAAATAGCTCCGCTAGAATTCCATCACCTCCACTAGCTTTGTTTGTAGTGATGCTTCCTAAGGCTGAACTTTGTAAAGACAAAGCAAGACTGCTGTTCATACCAGCAGAACAATGGCCTCCAGATACCACAGCAGAGCCTCAGGCTAGGGAGAAACTCTAGGCACCAAGTCACACTCCATGTCCCTCCTATCTTTCCACTGCCTGCATCTGATTCCTGAGCTCAGCAGAGTCAGAGATGATCATAAGAGTAAATTACTCCACAGATGCAGCAGCCCAGCCTAACTTGGAACTTATGGTCAAGTTTTATTAATTGTTTCAATGAAAGATCCAACCAGTCCATCCTAAAGGAAATCAGTCCTGAATATTCACCGGAAGGACTGATGCTGAAGCCGAAACTTTCATTCTTTGGCCACCTGATGTGAAGAGCTGACTCATTTGAAAAGACTCTGATGCTGGGAGGGATTGGGGGCAGGAGGAGAAGGGGATGACAGAGGGTGAGATGGTTAGATGGCATCACCGACTCAATGGAGATGAGTCTGAGTCAACTCCAGGAGTTGGTGATGGACAGGGAAGCCTGGCATGCTGCAGTCCATGGGATAGCAAAGAGTTGGACATGACTGAGCAATTGAACTGAACTGAACTGAATGAGAAAATGCACTGTGAGTTCCACACAACTGCTCTGCAGATGAGATTTTGGAAAACCAGTATTAGAAGCTAGGATGCTCTTTTTCCATTTGGATCAATAACCATTGGTCAATCTTCCCACTTGGGAAAATAAAAGCAGCTGATCAGGATGTCCTCAAGCAAAATCCTTAAGACTCAGTCTTGGCCCTGGATGGCAGTTTAAACGCTTTCCTCCTCTGGCCACTTTGTCCACTTTTGTGACTCTCCCACTCTCAGTTTTCTCCACCTGTTCCCTACTTCCAACCCCTACATCAGTCTTTCCTTCCCACTCACTCTGGCCCAACCAGGCAGCCCCTCTACCTGGAGGAAACAGTAAAGACTGTCCTCATCTTTAAGGATCAGAGCCTCTGCTTTTCAAACAATTCTTCTGTCCATATCACAGCCAGGTCAGTCTTGGAAGCAGGGGCGGCAAGAAGAGTTGAGAAGCAAGTGCTCCAGAAAAAGGCAGCCAGCAGGTAAATCACCTGAGTGAGGAGGACTTCTAGGAAAGCAGCTGTTGAGGCGAGGCCAGGAATAGAAAACAAGCTCATGCATTGTTAAATCTAAAAAGGCTCTTTAAGCACAAGCAGGAAAAATCTGTCTTTGGTCCCATGAAGGGAGCAATGCGCTTTGTCAGAGGGATGGGGGTGCCCACAAAACAGGAGGAAAATCTGGCCAGCCACATCTTCAAAAGGACAGGAACCGATGAGAGAGTTAATTCTTAGGTAGGTTGATAAGGTGTCCTGGGCCCTCAAGGAAGAAGGGGTCCAGGGCCCTCAAGAAGGAGAAAGGGGTCTGAGACTCTTTCAGGTGGAGAAAAGAACAAACATTCTTTAGTCTTACTCACATAAGATGTTATTTTCTTTAAGCCCAGAGCTAATGATTACACATCAAAACAACTCATCTTAAAAGCTGTACTAAGGATTAAAAGATGCTTACTCCTTGGAAGGAAAGTTATGACCAACCTAGATAGCATATTCAAAAGCAGAGACATTACTTTGCTGACTAAGGTCCGTCTAGTCAAGGCTATGGTTTTTCCAGTGGTCATGTATGGATGTGAGAGTTGGACTGTGAAGAAGGCTGAGCACTGAAGAACTGATGCTTTTGAACTGTGGTGTTGAAGAAGACTCTTGCAAGTCCCTTGGACTGCAAGGAGATCCAACCAGTCCTTCCTAAAGGAGATCAGCCCTGGGAGTTCTTTGGAAGGACTGATGCTAAAGCTGAAACTCCAGTACTTTGGCCACCTCATGCGAAGAGTTGACTCATTGGAAAAGACTCTGATACTGGGAGGGATTGGGGGCAGGAGGAGAAGTGGACGACCGAGGATGGTTGGATGGCATCACCATCTCGATGGACATGAGTCTGGGTAAACTCCGGGAGTTGGTGATGGACAGGGAGGCCTGGCATGCCTGTGATTCATGGGGTCGCAAAGAGTTGGACACGGCTGAGCGACTGAAGTGAACTGAACTGAAGATCCATTCACATTTCACATTCCCGGAGTCTGGCTGACCCACCTCTGAGAGCCCTTCAGTACTGTATGCAGTGAAGGGAAGTGGATTCCCCAAGGACAGCTGAGGGGCTGTTGCTGAGAGGCAGGCAAACACTGTGGTTCTCCACTACAGAGGTCTTCATGTTGTATAAGGTTTTCCCATGTATTTAGACTTTGGATATGCTTTTCTGGACTGTTTCTCTCAGTCTCCATGTGAACGCCAGAGACAAAGTTATAAGTAATTCATTCAGTGAGAACATTCCCCGGGTATTTTACTAAGTGCCTGTGTCAGACCCTTGTGCTGGTCACTGCAAGACAAATAAAACATCACCATGGCCCCAAGGTTTAGATATGGAAGGTCGATGCACTGCGACTCAGTGCAGGGAACGTGTGACAGGCCTACCAAGGCAGTGGAGGCTTGAGAAAGCTGTGGAACCTGGCAGGTGGGGGAGGTAGGGGGCTCAGCTGGGAGACAGGCAGGCCAAGAGTCAGCAGCGTGGTGTTCCAGCCAGATGTGGAGTACTCAGTGCAAGAGCAAAGGGGCAGAGGCAGCCCCAGGGGGTTGTTAGGAGGAGTAAGATCCCAGATGCTGAGGAGGAAGTGCAGCGTGGTGCTAGAAAAAGCTAGAGGGGAAATCACAGGCCAGGCCAGATCGCAGGTGGGCTTTGCAGGCCATGCTAGGGACTTTGGAATGAATCTGTAGATAAGGGCAGGCCCTGCAAGGATTTGAAGCGGAGAAGTGATGTGATCAGATTTGCATTTCAGAATGATCCCGCTGTCCCAGGATGAAGGCTAGAAGTGGAGATAGATAACACGTTTATTGCAAAATTCTGGGCAGGGACTGGAACTAAAGTCATAATCATGAGGGTGAAGAAGAGTCAACAGGTAGTGAGATGTGTAGCAGGAACCATCTAGGACGTGGAGCTGATTTGCTAGGAAAGGTGAGGGTTTACAGCTCGGTAGAGGCGGAGGGTGACGCCATTCTCTCCAAACAGGGTCTTCACAAAAGAGGAAGAACAGGTTTAGAAGAGAAAAACACTAAATTCAGTGTCAGGTATTGGATCTTGGATGTCTGTGGGGCACCCAGGAAGTGCTCTCCCATAGAAGGTGGGACCTCAGTGTCCCAGAGCTGAGAGACAGGGCTGAGTGGAGGTGGGTGTGTGACTGTGGGGGTGGGAGAGGCCTTAGGCTTGAAGGCTTGGGAGTGAAGATGGAGAGGCCAGGAGAGACTATCGGGGGGAGGAGGAGAGAAAGGTGTTCTCAGAAGAGGACATGCTCAACCTCAGATACCTTGGAGAGAGCCCCCACAGTGAAGCCTGAAAAAAATCCCAGTAGGATTTGTCATTTATGAAGTCACTGTTGACTGAAGCTAGAGATCCTTCAATGGGGTGGTGGGGCCAGACGCTGGATTGGGGTGAGTGACAAGTCAAAGAGAGGGATCCATGATCATAGGAAGCTAAATCCTAACCCCGCCACCTCTCACCTTGGGCCCCAAGCTGCTGGGACCAAGATGACCGAGGTTCTAAGGGATGATGGTTTTCATTCCTGTGTTCATCCATGGGTTTGTCAAGCATTGTCTATAGAGAGTCTGCTGCATGCCAGGTATAGTTCTGGGCACCCAAACCCAGAAGATAAGTAAGACCATTCGCTGCCCTAGAGACACTTATGATCTAACTGGAGAAACACACCCAAAGGTCAGCCATGTAGCCGTGTGATGAAGTCCCTGTTATAACTGAGTTATTACCGCAAGTGGAAATCAAGGAAGGCTTCATGAAGTGTCAATGGAGAGAACTGGATATTTGAAATCTGTCCTTATTCCAGTGGCCAGCCAAGAAATCCCTTGAAGCAGGGGAGGGACAAGATCAGCTTTTTGTGGTTGTTTCATGCAGATAAGTGATGAATTTTCATGAGCAGCACCCAGAACGAGAAACAAGCCACGACCAGCCTCCAGAAGTCCCTCCTTGTCTCCTTCCAGTCACTGGCCCCTCACTGTCATGGCTTCCCCACCCCCACCCTTTTTAGATTTTTTACACTTAAAAGGAATATTCACTTCTCATTTGTGTTTTCTGTCTTTAGCTTGAGATTCCATTTATGAGATTCTTCTGTATCACTGCATATAGTACTGGCTGGTCATTCTCTGATGGTCTGTTAGGAAGGTGTGCGAAGATGTGAATAAGTAGATTGTGAAACTCAGTCCCTTCCTTTGCTCTGCAGTTCTGGTATATCTAATTCACCAGGAACCTTGGCTCCTTACCCGTCCCCAAATTTAAATGGGTAGGCCCAGCCCTCCCCACTCCTCACCTTTCTCCTTAAGATTCATCATCCATTTCTCGGATTGCTTACAGTGTTCACTTAAGTGTAAGTTCTCTCAAATGTTCACACGTGCACATGTGTGTACCTGTATGTGTGCATGTGTGCCAGTAGGGATGGAGCAGGGAGGGACTCTGCAGGGTTTGCTCCAGCCCGCGTCCCCTTTGGAGGGGTGGCCTGTGAGGCTGACAGCCTGTCCTGGAGAGAGACAGGCCAGCTTTCAGGGGGAACTAGGCGGACAGTGTGGGAAGTGGAGTGGTGGAAGGCATGGCAGGGTGTGAATGATGAAGCCAGAGCCTCGCCTGTCCCAGTAATGAGGGGACCACCCTCCGGGGGAGGCCTGAGTCATCACTGTCATTCCAACTGCCACCCTCTTGAACGCTCAGGAAGCTTGCAAATCCCAGAGCAATTCATTCCCCATTTCTGCTGGAAGAAAAACGAGAAGGCATATACTGGGGGAGTAAGTAATTCCTGCCTGTCTTCTTAAAAATACATCGAGACTCTGCAGAGAATATGCT
Source organism: Nanger dama (assembly GCA_917880005.1). Classification (NCBI taxonomy): domain Eukaryota; kingdom Metazoa; phylum Chordata; class Mammalia; order Artiodactyla; family Bovidae; genus Nanger; species Nanger dama. The sequence goes on from CAKJTW010000052.1 coordinate 5,397,098, forward strand.
TTCAACCGAGGCCTTCAGATTCCAAGCAGCCGGGTGGTTTCTGCTGCCAAGGTCTCTGCTACCTGACAGGTCCCCATAAAATTCCTGAAGGAAGAGGTTATATCACTAATAAAAGCTACCCTTGGAGCCGTTCTTGGCTGAGGTTTGCCCTAGGAGCCCTTTATTCTTTCCTTCATCTATTCGGAGGTTAATAAGCTCGTATTTTCAAGGGCAGCTCTAGACGTAAAGGAGCATTGCTTGGTTCCCTCTCGACCTCGGATGAAGATTTGTTCTTTCTTCAGTTGACTGTAGAAATGTTTGGAGACCTGGCCTGCCATTTGAAAGGGCCCTCTTGTAAATTCTGCAGGGCTGGGGGACTTGTGGGGAGTGATGGGATGGGGCTCTGAAAGGTGACCAGGGACTCTTGTCTCTAAATACATATGGGCTTTCTCTCCACAGGCATCCAATCTAGTGTTCTGCTAGCTCTGTATTTCTGAGTTTCCTTGTCTGTAAGAGTCTGATTATCTTAAAAGTTGGCAGGTTGGCCTCTGGCTCCAGCTACCTTAGAATATGGTTGGAGCCAAGACCTGAAAAGTCTGTCCCGGAACTTCTAGCTCCTTAGGGGCAGAATCAGGCCTAGGCGGTTTCAGGAGTGCACCCAGCGTTTAAGATGTGTTAATTGGGAGCGCTCATTGACATGAAGGTGGAAGGAGTGTTAGAAAGTGAGCCCAGGCCACCAAACACCTGCTTCATTCCTCTTTAGAGCCAGACACCTCCAGACACCTGTGAGGCCAGATAGACACTGTTGTTTAGGCCCAGAAGATGCCTGGGCTACAAGTCCAGGCTGTGCATATTATTGGACTATAATTGACATCCCTTTGCCCTCATTTGATTTTCCCTACATTGCTTTTCTCTAAAAACATAGGTCTTTGCAGACAATGTTATAGGAGTCAGCCAAATCCATCCCTGCATATTCTCCAAGTTAACCACTGCAAATTCAATCTCACAGAAATTTGTTAAGAACCTACTATGTGCCCTTAGAGATGACCCCTGTCTGAATTTTCATAGTCTAGCAGAGAAGATGGAACATTAAAAAATAATTAGGACAAAATGTGGGACTTCCTTGGCAGCCCAGTGGTTAAGACTTGTGTTCCCAATGCAGGGAGCATGGGTTCCATCCCTGGTCAGGGAAGAAAGATCCTGCATGATGTCTGGTGCAGCCAAATAATAATAATGATGGTGATAATAAATAAATACAAGTAAAAAAATAACTAGAACAAAATGTAAGCACTATATATAGCTCATTCATCCAATAAACATTTAGTGAAGATGTTTGTGTCCCAGGTAACAGAGGTTATAGAAAGTGTAGATGTGTGAGTAGACAGTAGTAGAAACACTTAGGAGCAAAGATCTCCTTTTGGGTGAAGGGAGGTGTTCTAGGTACTATAGAGCTTTGTAACAACCCCCCCACCCCCACCCCCCGCCACCCGAAACCTCAGGGACTTAAAATAGCCATTGTATTAAATTCAGGCAGGACTCAGCAGAAATGGATTATCTCTGCTACTTATATCTTGAAGGACACTAAGTCTGTCCCTGACCTCATGGCCCCGGATTAGAGTCATCGGAGAGTACTTCACTCAAATGTTCAGTGCCTAGACTAGAATGATCAAGGAGGAGGCTTTGCAGGAACTGACAACCTGCAGGTAGCCTTTCGGTGTGGCTTGAACTTTTCACAGTACGGAATCTGGGTCCCAGGAGGGAATATCCCAGAACGAGTGTCAAGAGAGTGAGGGATCCACAAGAATCAGGAGCACACAGTGAGGCCTTTTATGACCTAGCCTCAGAAGTCTTACAGTTCACTTCCTCTGCATCCTGCTGGTTATAAGACAGTCACTAAGGCCAACCCAGATTCAAGGGGCAAGACATGATGCCACTTCTCAATGTGAGGAACATACAAGAATTTGTAGACATGTTTTAAAACCACCACAATAAGGGAGGATTCAGAACTTGCTATTGTCTTAATTCAATTTTATTTTTACCTTCTTAGTACCAGAACCCTTCTGTTGATCACCCAATATGCCAGAGAATAAAACCCATATACATTGTAAGGGATCAGCTCGCATCTAATAACTATTGATATAATCAGAAACAATGAAAAAACAGTGTTCCTGGACTGATGTTGCATTCAAGTTTTCTGAAACAATACAGTGAGTAGTCTTTCTTACAACAGGGGTTGTTTCTTGGGTACATTGTCCAAAAGGAAACTAAGGAAAGATAAACCAAGCTCTGTACACTCAATTTCTGAACACATACCCACTGTCACCTTCAACTGCTCTACTGAGAAAAAATAAAGTGTGGTGGTTAATAGCTTAGCTCCCAAGAGCTGACTCCCTGTATAGCTGTGTGATTTTGGTTAGGTAACTTTGTCTCTCTGTGCCTCAACTTCTTCAATATAGCATGGTAATAATTCATGCCTGATTCAGAGAGTCACCATAAAGGTGGAAAGAGATAGGCCTTGACCAGTGTTTGAAAGGTAGGAAGAATTCAGTAAGCGTTAGAAACTGCAAAAAGCTAATTTTCAAAATATGTAGCTTTAGAGCATTCTAGCTCCTCGAGGGCATGAATCTTGCCATTTTCATGCAGTGCTAGTGCAGTGCCATACGCTTAGTCAATTCCTGCTTGTTGGTTGAGTTTAATACCTTCTACGAGGAGTTGGCGCACATGTGTAATTGGAAATGGGCGAGGCTGGGGAGAAATTTTATTTTTGAGATGTTATAGCACATATTCATGATCCAGAAATGCACTTTGATTCATTCATGACTCATTTTGTTTTCAAGGCTTTAAAAAACAAAACTCAAATTAAAAGTCTATTAGGGAACTGGGTAAGTAAACTAGTCTATTTTCTCACATTATTTGATATTGAATAGTACTTGTCTAGGGAAGGCTTCTCGGAGAAGGTGATGGCACCCCACTCCAGTACTCTTGCCTGGAAAATCCCATGGATGGAGGAGCCTGGTGGGCTGCAGTCCATGGGGTCACGAAGAGTCGGACATGACTGACCGACTTCACCTTCACTTTTCACTTTCATGCATTGGAGAAGGAAATGGCACCCCACTCCAGTGTTCTTGCCTGGAGAATCAGGGACAGTGGAGCCTGGTGGGCTGCCGTCTATGGGGTCGCACAGAGTCAGACACGACTGAAGCGCCTTGGCAGCAGCAGGGAAGGCTTCTCTTGTAGCTAATGTTGGGGGTGCCACTCTCTGCTCAGCCTCTCCGTCCGTTCAGCCACTAAATCGTCACTGAGCTCCCCCATGTGCCATTGTCAATGCCAGGTGATGGGACTGTTCATGCCCATGCCCATGTCCTAAGTCCATGCCCTCATGATGCTTACAAACTGATGGAAAGTCACAAGAAAGAAATGCAATATTAGTAATTGCAACAAGTGCTCTGAAGAAAAATGGGTACAGTGATGTTTCCTGAAGAAGGCCGATGTGTATGCAGGTATGTTGGCAAGTGCACGTGTGTGGGTACTCAAACACTTATATACGTATATATATACGGATATCCACAAACAGCCAACATGTGCTTTAAGGGTATCATGAATTTTATTGTCAACAATCGGATTCAAACTGCTACTTTGATGTAATATTGTGCACAGTCTCTTGCTATTGTGTGTGTCTATTGCTCTTTTCCAACTATAGGTAATAATTGACATTTGTTGGGCACTAACAGATACTGTGTCCAAAGCTTGACTATTCCAACAACACCCTGAGGCAGAAACTCCCATTAGCCCGAGTTCCAGATGAGGGATCAAGGCCAAGTGAGTTAAGTACCTTTTCCTAAGTCAGTTGTGGGGCTTGTGTGTCTGCCCACTTGCTTTTGTGTTCCTTCAACAATCACAGTAGAAGAATGAATCCTGTGGAAGCCACAGGAGTGCAGGACCTGCACAGAGGGGCCGGGAGCACGCACGTGGCAACGGTTCAAAGTAACACACAAGGTGGTCTTGCGAGAGCAGCCCCAGTTGGCTCTTATTGGCACCACCTGGCCCCTGGCTCTCCTTGAGCGAGCTGGATTGCATCCACCATTTCAACTGCCTCTGGTGCTTGGACAGCCACTCATCTCAGTCTGTTGCTGAGGTTAAAGGCGTGAAATGCCAGGTGTCTTCTGAAAACCTCTACCTGGTGGTGTCCAGCCCTTCAAGTTCAGCAGGACCACACTCGTCACCCCCCACCCCATCTCTTGTTTCTTTCCTGTTCTCTCATCACCACTTATAGCATGGGTCCCAGATTCGTCTTCAGCTTCCCCAGCCCCAACACGAAGTGACTCACAAGGTGAGTGATTGTATCTCAGAGATATTTTGTTCAGGTGCTTCAACCCCGTGGCTCTCGTCCGATGATGGTGTGGCTGCCAGAGTCTTCTTGGAGATGTGTCTTTCCCCACTGGCTCTTCTTGTCCCCTCATTCCTCGAACTCTGGGTCCCTGCATGAGCACCTGTCAGTTCACCCATACCTCTCAGCTCAGGTGTTGAAAATCATTCCCGTGCTTGAGATGTGAGTGGCTCTGGCCACACTGAAGGTCCCAAGGGATTTCCATGGCTTGTGGGGTGGGGGGAGTAGGCTGAATGTCTACTATCTGGGGGGTGGGGGTGGGGGAAAGTAGGCTGAATGTCTACTATGGGGGGGTGGGGGAAAGTAGGCTGAATGTCTACTATGGGGGGGTGGGGGGAAGTAGGCTGAATGTCTACTATGGGGGGTGGGGGTGGGGAAAGTAGGCTGAATGTCTACTATGGGGGGTGGGGGGTGGGGAAAGTAGGCTGAATGTCTACTATGGGGGGTGGGGGGGAAGTAGGCTGAATGTCTACTATGGGGGCGGCGGGGAAAGTAGGCTGAATGTCTACTATGGGGGGGTGGGGGTGGGGAAAGTAGGCTGAATGTCTACTATGGGGGGTGGGGGTGGGGAAAGTAGGCTGAATGTCTACTATGGGGGGGTGGGGGGAAGTAGGCTGAATGTCTACTATGGGGGGTGGGGGAAAGTAGGCTGAATGTCTACTATGGGGGGCGGTGGGGAAAGTAGGCTGAATGTCTACTATGGGAGTTGATAACAGTGTCAGCAGACGTACCGCTCTTTGAAAACTGAACTTGGCAATTTCTCAAAAGCACTTGGATCCTCCCAGTCTTGTGCTCGCAGGTCCACCAAAGAAGCTGGCTTCTGACTGCCCTGAAGTAATCTGTCAGGGAAGCCAGCTGCTCCGAGAGTCCAAGGCCAGCTTTCCAGAGGCCTGTGCTAAGTTACGCTTCTGGGCAGTGTTTGGGGGCAGCTGTGTGTATGTGCCCAGTGGGTGGGCAGGCAGCATCTGCAGTTTCTGGGGTAGCAGGGAAAGGGTGTCTAGCCAGAGAGGATTGAGAGGACTAAGACAGAGTGACTGGGGTACTTTGAAAAGGACTAAATTTCAAAGAAAACTGAGTTCCATATTTGCACCAAATATTAATGACCAGTAACATTTGTCAAGAAGTTAATGGGATTAACAGTATTTCACATATGGTATCGTTTAGTTCTTGTGAGAATTCCAGAAGAAGCTTCTGTTATCCTGCTGTGTGCTTCACCTTCAGAGTATTTGTCATAATTTCAACTATGCATTTCTTTTGAGATTTGTTAAATGGTTGTCTTCCCTATTAAACCATAAGTATCATGAGGACAGATCTTATTTTCACTCTGCATTCTATGCCCAGCACCTACAGCAATGCCCTGACATACAACAGGTGCTCAACTCATACTCAGTGGATGAAGGAATTTAGTAAGTAAATGGACAACTGTATGATGAAGAAGTGATACTATATGGCAGTTATGTAAAAATATTATCTAAGGTAAAACACATCCCTGACAAATATGCATACAGGATTTACATTTTTGAATGAAGAGAGAGTCTATTTTTATATTATTATTAGTTTACTTTATGCCTAATGCAACAGCAGACTTTTAAAAAAACTTTTTGTTTTGAAATAATTATAGATTCAGAGGAAGTTGCAAAGAAATGTAACTTCCCATGTACCCTTCAGTCCTCTTTCCCCCAATGTTGAAATATTACATAAATATAGTATAATTCTATAAGAGCTGGAAAGAAATCGTGTTCTAAAAAGAACCTGAAGAAAACATCATCATCTCCAAAAGCTGCCTGCACCATACCCCTCTCCCCGACCATGTTCACTGAAGCCAAGATTTGGAAACAATCTAATTGTCCATCTATGGATAAATGAATAAAGATGTGATATATATATATATATACATATATCACCATGAAAAAGGAGATCTTGCCATTTGTGACAATATGGAATGGACCCTGAGAGTATTATACTAAGTGAAATAAATTAGGCTAATAAAGGCGAATACTGTATAATCTCACTTATGTGTGGAATCTAAATGAAGCAAAATAAACTCACAGATTTGTGGTTGCTAGAGGTGAAGGGGTAGGGGGGAGAGTAGGTGAAATGGATGAGGGTGGTCAAAAAGGATAAGTTTCTAATTATAAGAAAAATGAGTCCTGGGGATGTAACGTATAGTATGGTGAAAATAGCTAACAATACTGCATCCTGTATTTCATAAACAAAAATTCTTGAGAGTAGATCTTAAAAGTTCTCTTACATGAAATATAATGTGACTTATATGTATGGTGATGAGTATAAACTAAACCTCTTGTGATCATTTCACAATACATTCATATATCACATCATTATGATGTGCCCCTAAAATGAATACAATGTTATTAAAAAATAAGAGCCCAAAGAATACAGTAAGTGGCACCTGACAGAGCAGATCGTCTCTCTTTCACTGCAAGACTGAGCTACTCATCCTCTAAAACCCTCCTGCGATCTCCATATTCCCCTCTCCACTCAACGCAGGTGAGCAAGGAGGGTGACTGACAGCTGCACATGGACCTGGACCCCAGACGCACACTTAGCTGCTCCCGCCGCTGTCTTCCCTGGAGCTTGAGAGCCAGGCTTCAGTGTTGGTTTTGCCACTTTCCTGCAGTTACTGAGACTGAGAGCCTCACTCTCAGCACTCATTAACTCTAGGACTTAGGAGCTAAACCTGAGCTTTTTGCACCTGTGTGAATAGTATTTACAGTAATGGAAAATTGAATCTCTGGAGGCTGGTGTATGAGGTATTGTACCTTCCCCCACCTGCTCCCTCTCTCTGTGTATTCCTGCAACAAAAAATAAAACAAAAAAACCCAACTCTGGCAAACATTTGACAAATGGAAGCTTAGCACTTGTTTTTCATTTCCAGTGCACCTAAGGTATTCTTAGCGAGGGGGACCGGCCATCCATCCCATCTGCCACTCGTTAGTGTGACAAGAATTAAATGCTCTTTCCTCCAGCCAAATCAAGTTTCCTGCAGAAGGCAGGCATGAAACTCACAGATGGGTTGGAGGCACCTGATTTCTATAATATCCTGTTACCTTAGCGTTTATCCCGAGGTGTGGAAATTGTTTGTCTCCCTCCAGCAGACAAGATGAGAGCAGGGATCATGACTCATAATTCTCTTAACGCTTGTGGATTCAGTGAAGAATGAATTAAATCAGTATTGAATAGCAATTCTTGATTTGTTTTGAATAAAATTTGGAGTGATGAATTTGCCCATCTTTACCAGCCAGCTAACCTGGCTGAATTAAATCTTACGCCAATAATCCCTCGTGTCTCATTATGTCTTGGCACCATCTTGCCATTGCTTTGGGACCAGGAAAGGCATGATCTGGTTTTTTCTCCTAAGTCTCTCTACTCTGCTTATGAATCAGTGTACAGGGGAGAAACAGTCTTGTCATTGCAGTGCCTTTCTGGCACATGCGGGCCTTTCTGGGTAAGCAAAATCTCTAGGAAATTATATATGGAAAGAATTGACTGTGCCATACATCCAGGGTCTGTCCAAGCCTGGTTGCTTCCCAGAAGAGACAATTTAAAATTTGCTGTTTTAATTTTTTTGTTTGTTTAGTTTATTTTTTTATTGAAAGGTAATTGCTTTACAGAATTTTGCTGTTTTCTGTCAAACCTCAACATGAATCAACCATAGGTATACATATATTTCCTCCCTTTCAAAACTCCCGCCCGTCTCTCTCCCCATCTCACCCCTCTAGATTGATGCAGAGCCCCTGTTTGAGTTTCCTGAGCCATACAGCAAATTCCCGTCGGCTATCTATTTTACATATGGTAATGTAAGTTTCCATGTTGCTCTTTCCATGCATCTCACCCTCTCCTCCCCTCTCCCCATGTCCATAAGTCTATTCTCTATGTCTCTTTCTCCATTGCTGCCCTGCAAATAAATTCTTCACTACCATTTTTATAGATTCCGTATATGTGCATTAGAATACAATATTTATCTTTCTCTTTCTGACTCACTTCATCTGTATAATAGGTTCTAGGTTCATCCACCTCATCAGAACTGACTCAAATGCCTTCCTTTTTATGACTGAGTAATATTCCATTGTGTATATGTACCACAACTTTATCCATTCATCTGTCAATGGATATCTAAGTTGCTTCCATGTTCTAGCTATTGTAAATAGTACTGCAATGAACAATGGGATACATGTGTCTTTTTCAATTTTGGTTTCCTCAGGGTATATTCCTAGGAGTGGGATTGCTGGGTCATATAGCGGTTTTATTCCTAGTTTTTAAAGGAATCTTCATACTTTCTTCCATATTGGCTGTGTCAATTTACATTCCCACCAGCAATGCAAAAGCATTCCCTTTCTCCACACGCTCTCCAGCATTTATTGTTTGTAGACTTGTTGATGATGGCTATTCTGACCAGTGTGAGGTGATATCTCATTGCAGTTTTGATTTGCATTTCTCTAATAATTCATGATGTTGAGCATCTTTTCATGTGTTAGCCATCTGTATGTCTTCTTTGGAGAAATGTCTGTTTAGGTATTTTTCCCACTTTTTGATTGGTTGGTTGTTTTTCTGTCATTGAGTTGTATGAGCTGCTTGTATATTTTGGAAGTTAATCCTTTGTCAGTTGTTTCATTTGCTATTATTTTCTCCCATTCTGAGGTTTGTCTTTTTACCTTGCTTCTAGTTGCCTTTGCTGTGAAAAAGCTTTTAAGTTTAGTCAGGTCCCACTTGTTTACTTTTGTTTTTATTTCCATTACTATAGGAGGTGGGCCATAGAGGATCTTGCTTTGATTTAGGTCATCGACTGTTCTGCCTATGTTTTCATCTAAGAGTTTCATAGTTTCTGGTCTTACATTTAGGTCTTTAATTCATTTTGAGTTTATCTTTGTGCATGGTGTTGGAAAGTGTTCTAATTTCATTCTTTTACATATAGCTCTCCAGTTTTCCCAGCACCATTTATCGAAGAGGCTTTCTTTGCCCCATTGTATATTCTTGCCTCCTTTGTCAAAAATAAAGTACCCATAGGTGCATGGGTTTATTTCTGGGCTTTTTATCTTGTTTCATTGGTCTATAGTCCTGTTTTTGTGCCAGTACCATACTGTCTTGATGACTGTAGCTTTGTAGTATAATCTGAAATCAGGAAAGTTGATTCCTCCAGCTCCATTCTTTTCTCAAGACTGCTTTGGCTATTTGGGGTCTTTTGTGTTTCCATATGCATTGTGAAATTTTTTGTTCTAGTTCTGTGAAAACTGCCTTTGGTAATTTGATAGGGATCACATTGAATCTGTGGATTGCATTTGGTAGTATAGTCATTTCACAATATTAATTCTTCCTACCCAGGAACATGGAATATCTCTCCATCTGTTTATGTCATCTTCGATTTCTTTCATTAGTATCTTATAATTTTCTGTGTACAGTTCGTCTCCTTAGATAAGTTTATTCCTAGATATTTAATTCTTTTTGTTGCAATGGTGAGTGAGATTGATTCCTTAATTTCTCTTTCTGATTTTTCATTGTTAGTATATAGAAATGCAAGTTATTTCTGTATTGTTTTTGTATCCTGCAACTCTGTTAAATCCACTGATTAGCTCTAGTAATTTTCTGATACTATCTTTAGGGTTTTTATGTACAGTATCATGTCATCTGCAAACAGTGAGAGTTTTACTTCTTTTCTGATCTGGATTCCTTTTATTTCTTTTTCTTCTTTGATTGCTGTACCTAGGATTTCCAGAGCTATGTTGAATAATCGTGGTGAAAGTGGATACCTTGTCTTGTTCCTGATCTTAGGGAGAATGCTTTCAGTTTTTTACCATTGAGAATAATGTTTGCTCTAGGCTTATAATATATGGCCTTTACTATGTTGAGGTAGCTTCCTTCTATGCCCACTTTTTGAAGAGTTTTAATCATAAATGGGTGCTGAATTTTGTCAAAGGCTTTTTCTGCATCTACTGAGATGATCATATGGTTTTTATCTTTCAATTTGTTAATATGGTGTATCATATTGATTGATTTGTATATATTGAAGAATCTTTGCATTCCTGGAATAAACCCAACTTGCTCATGGTGTGTGAGGTTTTTGATGTGTTGCTGAATTCTGTTTACTAAAATTTTGTTGAGAATTTTTGCATCTATGTTCATCAGTGATGTTGGCCTGTAATTTTCTTTTTTGTGTTGTCATTTTCTGGTTTTGGTATCAGGGTGATAGTGGCCTCATAGGATGAGTTTGGAAGTGTTCCTTCCTCTGCAATTTTTTGAAAGTTTTAGAAGGATAGGCATTAGCTCTTCTCTAAATGTTTGATAGAATTCTCCTGTGAAGCCATCTGGTCCTGGGCTTTTGTTTTTTGGGAGATTATTGATCACAGCTTCAATTTCAGTGCTTGTAATTGGGTTGTTCATGATTTCTATTTCTTTCTGGTTCAGTCTTGGAAGATGGAACTTTTCTAAGAATCTGTCCGTTTCTTCCTGGTTATCCATTTTATTGCCATATAGTTGTTCATAACAGTCTCTTATAATCCTTTATGTTTCTGCACTGTCTGCTGTAACCTCTCCTTTTCCATTTCTAATTTTGTTGATTTGATTCTTCTTTTTTCTTGATGAGTCTAGCTAAAGATTTGTCAATTTTGTTTATCTTCTCAAAGAACCAGCTTTTAGTTTTATTCATCATTACTATTGTTTCTTTCATTTCTTTTTCATTTATTTCTGCTTGGATCTTTATTATTTCTTCTACTAATTTGGGGGTTTTTTGTTCTTCTTTTTCTGGTTATTTTAGGTGTAAAATTAGGCTGTCTATTTGATGTTTATCTTGTTTCTTGAGGTAGGATTGTACTGCTATAAATTTCCCTCTTGGGACTGCTTTTGCTGCATCCCATATGCTTTGAGTTGTCATGTTTTCATTGTCATTTGTTTCTGGAAATTTTATTATTTCCTTTTGATTTCTTCAGTAACCTGTTGGTTATTTAGAAACGTGTGGTTTAGTCTCCATGTGTTTCTGTTTATTATAGTTTTTTTCTTATAATTAATATCTAGTCTCAGCATTGTGGTCAGAGAAGATGCTTGATACAATTTCAATTTTCTTAAGTCTACTGAAGTTTGACTTGTGACCCAAGATGTGGTCTATCCTGGAGATGTTCCATGTGCACTTGAGAAGAAGATATATTCTTTGGAAGGAATGTCCTGAAGATAACAAGATCCATCTCATCTAATTTGTATCATTTAAGCCTTGTGTTTCCTTATTAATTTTCTGTTTTGATGATCTGCCCACTGGTGTGAGTGGGGTGTTGAAGTCTCCTACTATTATTGTGTTACTGTCTATTTCTCTTTTTATGTCTGTTAGTGTTTGTCTTATGTATTGAGGTGCTCCTATGTTGAATGCATTCAGTTCAGTTCAGTCGCTCAGTCATGTCCAACTCTTTGCAACCCCACGAATGACAGCACACCAGGCCTCCCTGTCCATCACCGACTCCCAGAGTTCACTCAAACTCATGTCCATCAAGTCCGTCATGCCATCCAGCCATCTCATCTTCTGTTGTCCCCTTCTTCTCCTGCCCCCAATCCCTCCTAGCATCAGGGCCTTTTCCAATGAGGCAACTCTTCACATGAGGTGGCCAAAGTATTGGAGTTTCAGCTTCAACATCACTCCTTCCAATGGACACCCAGGACTGCCATCCTTGCATAGATATTTACAATTGTTATGTCTTCCTCTTGGATTGATCACTTGATCATTTTGTAATGTCCTTCCTTATCTCTTGTAGTTTTCTTCATTTCAGGGTCTATTTTGTCTGATATGAAGATTGCTACTTCAGCTTTCTTTTGCTTCCCATTTGCATGGAATATATTTTTCCATCCTCTCACTTTCAGTCTATATGTCTTTAGATTTGAAGTGGGTTTCTTGTAGACAGCATATATATGGGTCTTGCTTTTCTATCCATTCAGCCAGCCTATGTCTTTTGGTTGGAGCATTTAATCTATTTACATTTAAAGTATTATTGATATGTATGTTCCTATTGCCATTTTCTTGGGCTTCCCTGGTGGCTCAGAGGTTAAAGCGTCCGCCTCCAATGTGAGAGACCCGGGTTCCATCCCTGGGTTGGGAAGATTCCCTGGAGAAGGAAATGGTAACCCACTCCAGTATTCTTGCCTGGAAAATCCCATGGACGGAAAAGCCTGGTAGGCTACAGTCCATGGGTCACAAAGAGTCGGACATGACTGAGTGACTTCACTTTTTCATTGCCATTTTCTTAATTGTTTGGGGTTGATTTTGTAGATCTTTTTTCTTCTCTTGTATCTCTTGACTATATAAGTCCGTTTAACATTTGTTGAAAGCTAGTTTGGTGGTACTGAACTCGCTTAACTTTTGCTTGTCTGAAAAGCTTTTTATTTGTCCATCAGTTTTGAATGAGATCCTTGCTGGGTACTGTAACCTTGATTGTAGATTTTTCTCTTTCAGTACTTTAAATATGTCCTGTGACTCCCTTCTGGCCTGCAGAGTTTCTGCTGAAAGATCAGCTATTTAAGCATATGGGGTTTCTCTTGTATGTTACCTGTTGCTTCTCCCTTGCTGCTTTTACTATTCTTTCTTTGTGTTTAGTATCTGTTAGTTTGATTAGTCGGAGAAGGCAATGGCAACTCACTCCAGTACTCCTGCCTGGAAAATCCCATGGATGGAGGAGCATGGTAGGCTGCAGTCAATGGGGTCACTGGGAGTTGGACACGACTGAGCAACTTCACTTTCACTTTTCACTTTCATGCATTGAAGAAGGAAATGGCAACCCACTCCAGTGTTCTTGCCTGGAGAATCCCAGGGATGGGGGAGCCTGGTGGGCTGCCATCTCTGTGGGTTGCCCAGAGTCGGACACGACTGAAGTGACTTAGCAGCAGCAGCAGTTTGATTAGTATGTGTCTTGGCATGTTTCACCTTGGGTTTATCCTGTATGGGAGTCTTTGTGCTTCTTGGACTTGACTATTTCCTTTTCCATGTTGAGGAAATTTTCAACTATAATCTCTTCAAAGGAAGAGATTGGAAGGAATGTCCTGAAGATAACAAGATCTATCGCATCTAATTTGTATCATTTAGGCCTTGTGTTTCCTTATTAATTTTCTGTTTTGATGATCTGTCCACTGGTGTGAGTGATTTTCTCATGCCCTTTCTTTTTCTCTTCTTCTTCTGGGACACCTATAATTTGAATGTTGGTGTTTTTTATATTGTCCCAGAGGTCTCTGAGACTATCCTCAGTTCTTTTCATTCTTTTACTTTATTCTGCTCTTCAGAAGTTATTTCCACCATTTTATCTTCCAGCTGACTGATTTGTTCTTCTGTTTCAGATATTCTGCTATTGATTCCTTCTAGAGTATTTTTAATGTCAGTAATTGTGTTATTTGTCTCTGTATGTTTATTTTTTTAATTCTTCTACATCTTTGTTGATTGATTCTTGCATTTTCTCCATTTTGTTTTTGATCATCTTTACTATCATTATTCTGAGTTATTTTTCAGATAGTTTGCCTATTTCCTCTTCATTTATTTGGACTTCTGTGTTTCTAGGTAGTTCCCTCATTTGGTAGTATTTCTCTGCCTTTTCATGATTTCTTTTTCTAACTTATTGTGTTTGAGGCTTCAGGGTTGGATTCTTCCTTCCCTTTGGTTTCTGGCCTGAGGTTGGTGCAGGGGTTTGTGTGAGCATCATATAGGGTGAGATTTGCACTGAGTTTTTGTTTGTTTGTTTTCCCCTGATGGGCAAGGCTGAGTGAGGTGTTAATTCTGTCTGCTGATGATTTGGTTTGTATTTTTGTTTTGTTTGTTGTTTAGATGAAGTGTCCTGCACAAGGTACTACTGGTGGTTGAGTGATGCTGGGTCTTATATTCAAGTGGCTTCCTTTGTGTGAGTTCTCACTACTTGATACTCCCTAGGGTTAGTCGAAAAAGCAAGAGAGTTCCAGAAAAACATCTATTTCTGCCTTATTGACTATGCCAAAGCCTTTGACTGTGTGGATCACAATAAACTGTGGAAAATTCTCAAAGAGATGGGAATACCAGACCACCTGACCTGCCTCTTGAGAAACCTGTATGCAGGTCAGGAAGCAACAGTTAGAACTGGACATGGAACAACAGGCTGGTTCCAAATAGGAAAAGGAGTACATCAAGGCTGTATATTGTCACCCTGCTTATTTAACTTCTATGCAGAGTACATCATGAGAAACGCTGGGTTGGAAGAAACACAACTGGAATCAAGATTGCTGGGAGAAATATCAATAACCTCAGATATGCAAATGACACTACCCTTATGGCAAAAAGTGAAGAGGAACTAAAAAGCCTCTTGATGAAAGTGAGAGAGGAAAGCAAAAAAATTGGCTTAAAGCTCAACATTTAGAAAACGAAGATCATGGCATTCGGTCCCATCACTTCATGGGAAATAGATGGGGAAACAGTGGAAACAGTGTCAGACTTTATTTTGGGGGGCTCCAAAATCACTGCAGATGTTGACTGCAGCCATGAAATTAAAAGATGCTTACTCCTTGGAAGAAAAGTTATGACCAACCTAGATAGTATATTCAAAAGCAGAGACATTACTTTGCCGACTAAGGTCTGTCTAGTCAAGGCTATGGTTTTTCCTGTGGTCATGTATGGATGTGAGAGTTGGACTGTGAAGAAGGCTGAACACAGAAGAATTGATGGTTTTGAACTGTGGTGTTGGAGAAGACTCTTGAGAGTCCCTTGGACTGCAAGGAGATCCAACCAGTCCATTCTGAAGGAGATCAGCCCTGGGATTTCTTTGGAAGGAATGATGCTAAAGCTGAAACTCCAGTACTTTGGCCACCTCATGCAAAGACTTGACTCACTGGAAAAGACTCTGATACTGGGAAGGTATGGGGGCAGGAGGAGAAGGGGATGACAGAGGATGAGATGGCTGGATGGCATCATGGACTCGATGAACGTGAGTCTGAGTGAACTCCGGGAGTTGGTGATGGACAGGGAGGCCTGGCGTGCTGCGATTCATGGGGTCGCAAAGAGTCGGATACGACTGAGTGACTGAACTGAACTGAGGGTTAGTTCTCTGGTAGTCTAGGGTCTTGGAGTCAGTGCTCCCACTCCAAAGGTTCAGGACTTGATTTCTGGTCAGGAATGAAGATTTCACAAGTGGTTTGTTATGGCTTTAACTGAGATTAAAACAAATATCAAAAGACAAGAAACCAAAGACAAATGGCAATTACAAAATCTAGCGAATAATAATTAAAATAATGGAATATACACATATGCATATACACCCATGAGCAGAGTCAAAACAGTACAGCAGAAATAAAGTACAGTAGACTGATCTGGCGAACAAAGTAAATCAAAAATTATATTTACCAGATAAGAACAAAACTAAGTAAAGCCCAAATGGGAAGACAAGACTAAAGCAAGGTGCCAAGTGGGGAGTAAAGCAGTGAGAATATAACTAACAAATATGTTGAGAGGAAAGCAAAGAAAAGAAAGAAAGAATAGATGTGCAAAGTTAAATAGAGGTAGATAAAGAAGATTCATATATATTGAAGATTAACTGCTTTAATGGGGAAAAGCACAGTAGGGAAGGCAAACAAAGGAATAAATGTAGAAAACTATAATAGGTTTTTTAAAAAATTAAGATTATGAAAAAGAAAAGGAAAAAAATGGAACAAAGAAAAACATAAAAAACAAAAAGAAGAAAGGAAAACTCCACAGAGCTGCAAAAGTCCAGCTTAGATGCAGAGGTTTATAGCAACAATACAAAGTGTGAGTGAATATACACACATACATACACACTCATGAGCAAACTCTAAACAGCCCAACATAAATAACGTAAAGAGATCAACATGGCAAACAACACCAAAATTATATCTACCAGAACAAAGCTAACTAAAGCACAAACTGGAAAACAAAACTAGAGCAAGGTGCCAACTGGGGAATAAAGCAGTGAGAATAAAGCTAACAAATATGTTGAGAGAAAAGCGAAGGAAGTAAAGAAAGAATAGATGTGCAAAGTTAGAGGCAGAGAAAGAAGGTTTTCTCATTGGAAGGACTGATGCTGAAGCTCAAACTCCAATCCTTGGCCACCTGATGCGAAGAGCTGACTCATTTGCTCCACATTCCCAAACTCCAGCTCCCAGCCACTGCGCCTTCCAGGGCACCCTCAACCCTGCCTGGGGTGTGTATGGCTGTGGCAAGGACTGCCTGATTCTCATCTGTTTAGGCTGCCACAGTTCAGCTGTTTCGCTCTCAGCCTTAAATGTCTCTCCTGTGACTCAGACAGTTGCCCGATGTGGGGACCAGACCCCTGCTTCAGTTCCCCGCCCGCTGGGGGCAGGTCCAGTCCTACTAACACTCCTGTTTCCCACCTAGTTCCTTTGTCCTACCAAGTTTTGCGTGGTTCTCTGTGTGCTTTGCCTCTGGTCAGGTACTCCTGTCTGCTCCCAGCTGGTGTTCTGCATACACTTCTGAAGGTATAGTCCTGATGTATCATCTGTGGAGAGACGTGTACTCCATGTCCACCTACTCCTCTGCCATCTTGTTCTCCTCCTGCTGCTTCGCTTTGACTTAAATTATCTGACTTGGGAGCATCCCTGGTGGTTCAGCAGTTAAGACTGCATTTCCAACGGAGGGACTAAGTTTCAGTCCCTGGTCAGAGAACTAAGACCCCACGTGCAGAGGGGCATGGCCAAAAAAGATGACATTAAATTATCTGACTAGGTTGTCTATATAGTGATCAAGCTAGTCAAAGACTTCCCTGATAGCTCAGTTGGTAAAGAATCCACTGCAATGCAGGAGAGCCCGGTTCAGTTCCTGAGTTGGGAAGATCCTATCCGAGAAGGGATAGGCTTCCCAGTCCAGTAATCTTGGGCTTCTCTTGTGGCTCAGCTGATAAAAAATCCACCCATAGTGCAGGAGACCTGTGTTTGATCCCTGGGTTGGGATGATCCCCTGGAGAAGGGAAAGGCTACCCACTTCAGTATTCTGGCCTGGAGAATTCCTAGGTTGTCTATATAATGATCAAGCTAATCAAATAGTTATCTATGTATTTTCGTACGATTATTGTGGGCCAGTGTCAGATTGTAAAAGGAAGTGGGTTTTTTTTCTGATTAGCTGAGAGTTTTTAAATTATTT
This sequence comes from Nanger dama, assembly GCA_917880005.1. Classification (NCBI taxonomy): domain Eukaryota; kingdom Metazoa; phylum Chordata; class Mammalia; order Artiodactyla; family Bovidae; genus Nanger; species Nanger dama. The sequence goes on from CAKJTW010000052.1 coordinate 5,414,578, forward strand.
TTAAAATATAGGCATTTTTCATTTAGTTTATTTTACTTGTGTCAACTGGGATATTCTGGGATACTTTCAAATCTTTATTCCAGGCAGCCTGCTAGGGTCACAAAAGCACAAAGGTAGTCTGAATAATTCAGCTCTGTCCAAATGTGTGATTAGCCCAGAGGCTTCTCAGGCAGATAACAAGATGCCAAACTTTAAAATTAGAAATTCCTCAGGCTGAGAAAAATAAGCTTGACAGTTGATTTTGTAAGCAATACTGGGTCATATCATTTGGTACTTTTATTCCACAAATAATGTTGCCTACCTTCCCTGTTGAACTTTTATAAACAAATACTTGTCAGGACGTCCCCAGTGATCCAATAGTTAAGAATCTGTGCTCCCAATGCAGGGGTCATGGGTTCAATCTCTGGATGGAGAATTAAGATCTCAAATGCCATTTGGTGTGATCAAATTTTTAAAAAAATTAAAACTAAATACTTGTCATGTAAGCAAAGTTCCCTCGGGCTGCCAGGGGTGAGCATCCCAAGAAGCAAAGTTGGTGTGTCTCTCAGAGACCGTCCATCATTTCATTTCTTTGGTTTGGGTAGTCTGTGGTTCCACTCCATTCTGTACCATTTCTTACCAACTTATTAAGCACATATAGATCAACGGACCTCTCTCTAGGTTCCATTGGGTTAGGAGATCATGAAAAAACACCCACAGAGTTCTGTCTCTTGAAGTGTTAATTTATTTAATTTAGATCAAGTTGAACCAACATGTCACCACTTGAAAGGAAATTCTTTTATAAAGAATGTTGATTATAGAAGTATGTTGATTATAGAATGTGTTGTATAGTTACTTTCAACATTAGCCAGATAAATATGGTACTCCACTGAATTAATAACTGTGGGACATTTACCAGTGGAAATGGCCCATGCAAAGTAAAGAATCCACCTGCCAATGCAAGAAACACGGATTTGATCCCTGGGTCAGGAAGATCCCCTGGAGGAGGAAATGGCAACCCATTCCAATATTCTTGCCTGGCAAATTCCACGGACAGAGGAGCCTGGTGGGCTAGAGTCCGTGGGGCTGCAGAGTCAGACACCACTGAGCATACATACACACAAGAGAGTGACACTGATAAAGATTTGGACTTGAGCCATTTCACGTAAAAAATGAGGCACAACAAAGAAGTGGAAGTAAGGCTCCTGTTATCTTAGTGAGGAGGAGCAAGGTCTGCATGGATAATGAATCCAGTCTTTCTAGGTGTGCTTGCAGCTATGAAGATGCAATAGTATGATGATGGGTCTCTACTGGTACATAGTCCCAACCAAGGGACGATTCTTTCCCAAAGTCGCATGCAGAACAACCACCTTATTAATTTCCCTTTCCTAACATCTCCCCAGTTTCTTCAAGGTGAATAGTATTACTATCAAATCTAGAAAGGTAATTCGAAGAGCCTTTCAATATGCATCCAGTTACAGTGCTCTGAAATTTTTCCTGGTGCTATTAAATATAACTGTATATATTTTAGCCAAACATTATTGGTTCCGTTTCCATAGCAGTCAGTGTGTTCATGTTATGGAACAGAAGGAAAAAAATGCTTATTTCCATATATATTTTGTGTGTCACTTCGCCCCCAAGTGATTGATCATTTAAAGCGAGTTATTGGGCATTCTTCCCGAAAGCTGTAAATTTGTTCTCCTTTCTCTCCAATGCTGACTTTCAGTATAGCAATATATACAACAATGTTAAAAACAAAGTCAAAACAAGTAAAGCTTACACTTTTTAAAAGCGACTTTATTGACATTAAATTCATATGCCAATGCAACATAGCCCCTTAACATGTATAATGCAATGGTTTTAATATATTTACATAACTATGCAAAATTCACTAATAATTTTAGAATATTATTAAAAGAAATATACCCATGAGAAGTCACCCTCCATTCTCCTTTTCCCTGAGCTCTATACTTTCTGTCTCTATACATTTGGCTATTTAACATATTTTTTATAAATGGATTCCTATATGATCTTTTTGACTGTTTTCTTTTCTTTAACATAACAGTTTCATCCATGCTGTAGCATGTGCTGCTCCTGCTGCTAAGTCGCTTCAGTCGTGTCCAACTCTGTGCTACCCCAGAGATGGCAGCCCACCAGGTTCCCCCGTCCCTGGGCTTCTCCAGGCAAGAGCACTGGAGTGGGTTGCCATTTCCTTCTCCAATGCATGAAAGTGAAGAGTGAAAGTGAAGTCACTCAGCCATGTCCGATTCCTAGCGACCCCATGGACTGCAGCCCACCAGGCACCTCTGTCCATGGGATTCTCCAGGCAAGAGTGCTGGAGCGGGGTGCCATCGCCTTCTCCACTGTAGCAGGTATTCATACTTGATTCCTCTCATTGGCTGGATAGTATTCTCTTGTATGGATATAGCATGTTTTGTTCATCCTTTCTTCAGTTATGGATATTTGGGTTGCTTTCAGTTATAGGCCAGTTTGAATAATATTGCTGTGGATATTTGTGTATAAGTATTTTTATAGACGTATATTTTCAGATGTCTTGCATTTATACCTAGGAATTGCTGAATTGTACATTAAATCATACGGATTCCTTGCTGGTTCAGTGGCAAAGAACACTCCTGCCAATGCAGGAGACTTGAGTTCTATCCCTGGGTAGGGGAGATCTCCTGAAGAAGGAAATGGCAACCCACTATAGTATTCTTGCCTGGGAAATCCCATGGACAGTGGAGCCTGGCTGGTTATGCTCCTTGGAGTCACAAAGAATCAGACATAACTTATCAATTAAACAACATTGGTAACTCTGTGTGTGACATTTTGAGGAACTGCCAAACAGTTTTCCAGAGTGACTAGACGTTCTCACCAGCAAAGGGTTTCAGTCTTTCCACATCTTTGCCAACATTTGTTATTGTGAGTTTTTTGACTGCAACTGTCCTAGTGGAATGTGAAGTGGGATCTCATTGCGGTTTTGATTTGCATTGTCTTCAGCAGTACATGAACTGTGAACTTCCTGATGTTCAAGCTGGAACCAGAAATCAAATTGCCAACATCTGCTGGATCATGGAAAAACAAGAGTTCCAGAAAAACATCTATTTCTCCTTTATTGACTATGCCAAAGCCTTTGACTGTGTGGATCACAATAAACTGTGGAAAATTCTAAGAGAGATGGGCATACCAGACCACCTGACCTGCCTCTTGAGAAATCTGTATGCAAGTCAGGAAGCAACCGTTAGAACTGGACATGGAACAACAGACTGGTTCCAAATAGGAAAAGGAGTCTGTCAAGGCTATATATTGTCACCCTGCTTATTTAACTTCTATGCAGAGTACATCATGAGAAACGCTGAGCTGGAAGAAGCACAAGCTGGAATCAAGATTGCCGGGAGAAATATCAATAACCTCAAGTATGCAGATGACACTACCCTTATGGCAGAAAGTGAAGAGGAACTAAAAAGCTTCTTGATGAAAGTGAAAGAGGAGAGTGAAAAAGTTGGCTTAAATCTCAACATTCAGAAAACGAAGATCATGGCATCTTGTCCCATCACTTCATGGGAAATAGATGGGGAAACAGTGGAAACAATGTCAGACTTTATTTTTTGGGGCTCCAAAATCACTGCAGATGGTGATTGCAACCATGAAATTAGAAGACACTTACTCCTTGGAAGAAAAGTTATGACCAACCTAGATAGCATATTCAAAAGCAGAGACATTACTTTGCCAACGAAGGTCCGTCTAGTCAAGGCTATGATCTTTCCTGTGGTCATGTATGGATGTGAGAGTTGGACTGTGAAGAAGGCTGAGCGCCGAAGAATTGATGCTTTTGAACTGTGGTGTTGGAGAAGACTCTTGAGAGTCCCTTGGACTGCAAGGAGATCCAACCAGTCCATTCTGAAGGAGATCAGTCCCGGGATTTCTTTGGAAGGAATGATGCTAAAGCTGAAACTCCAGTACTTTGGCCACCTCATGCAAAGAGTTGACTCACTGGAAAAGACTCTGATGCTGGGGAGAATTGGGGGCAGGAGGAAAAGGGGACAACTGAGGATGAGATGGCTGGATGACATCACGGACTCGATGGACGTGAGTCTGAGTAAACTCCAGGAGTTGATGATGAGCAGGGAGGCCTGGCATGCTGCGATTCATGGGGTCGCAAAGAGTCGGACATGACTGAGTGACTAAACTGAACTGAATGAATAGTAATGCTGAGCATCTTTAACATACTTGGACTATTGTATTTCTTCTTTAAAGAACTGTCTTTGCAGAGCCTTTGTTCATTTTTTAGATTGAGGTCTTTTTACTGCTAAATTGTCTGATTCCTTTAACACATATCTGATTTATAAATGTCTCAAAATATTTCCTGTACTTCTATGGGTTGTCTTTTTACTTTCTTAATGATATACTTGGAAGAAAAAAATGTTTTTAATTTTAATAATATTCAATATATCATTGTTTCTCTTTGACACTTGTGTTTTTTTGTATCAGATCTAAAAAAATTGCCTAACTCAAAGTAATAAGATTTATTCCTATGTTTTCTTCTGAGTTTTATAGTTTTTAGCTATACATTTAGGTCTAAGATTTATTTTGCACTAATGGTATAAGAAAGGAATTCAACTTCATTCTTTTACATGTGGAAATCCTATAGTCTCAGGACCATTTCTAAAGAGATTATTCTTTCCCCAAATAAACTGTCTTAGTGCCCTTGTCAAAAATCAATTAACCATAAATATAAAGACTTATTTCTGAATTCTCAATTCTATTCCACTGACCTATATGTCTATCCTTATCTGGTACCACCCTGACTTAATTATAGTAACTTTGAAGTAAGTTTTTAAAATGGGAAGAGTGAGCCTTCTATCTTTTTTTTTTTTTTTCGAGGTTGTTTTGGCTATTCTGGGTCCTTTGAAATTTCACATGAATTCTAGCATCAGCTTGGTCACTTCTGCGAGGTCAGGTGGGAATCTGCAGATAAATTTGAAGAATATTACCATATTTACTATAACATGTCTTTTATGCATGAATGCAATAGCTTTTCTTTTATTTACATCTTTTTAATTTCTTTTCAGCAGTGTCTTGTAGGTTTCAAGGTACACATTTTATGTGTGTCAGGCTGGATTGAAGCCTGTATTGGGGGAGAAAAAAGCAAAACCCTGGGGATGGAGAGAACTTTTGCAGCAAAGATTCAACAGCAATCTGATAGCTGAAAACTGCACAGTGGGTCTGGTGATGGGCTGCTGTTGATAAAGCAAGGTCAGGGGCAGGGATATTAAGGATGTGGCTTCCTAGTGAGCAGGGGTAACCTACTGTAGCAAGTGTAAAAGTGAGGATACTGAGAGCTCTCCTGACATCCTCACTATGTCCTGGGCCCCTTGATCCTACTGACCTGGGCATGTTTTAGCAATGGATGAGAAATGCACCAGGGAACCCTAAGTTCTTCAACATCAAGCATATCCTTAACCCTTTGCAGCAAACACTTGTCCCCACCAAGTCCACATGTCTGAGTGTCTGCTGACTCACCAGCTAATGGGGGTCTTGGTCTCTCGTAGATGGCCGCCTGCAAATTCTTCAGAGTTCCTGGGGGTATTCTATCTGAAAGCTCTCTGCAGATGATGGATGAGTATAGCACCAACTTTTTCAAAAGGCAAAATACCCAGGGATGACTTTTCTAGGTAGATCCAGAAAAGTCATTTCCCTGAAAGAGCTCAAGGAGACTGGAGCCTACCTGTGGTGATGAACTGATCTATAATTGTGACAAGCTGGTATTGTTCCTGAAAGCTGCAACGGGCTTCAGGCATGAGAGAGCTCAGGAAACAATCTCTCTGAAAAAGATGAAGCACAGATAATGGTTTTATTTTGTCGGAACCAAACAGGAAACCACATCCCAAACCCTTTCAATCACTCTGCCATGTCATTATTCCCCTCCTTTAACACTGCTCATCATCTCTGACAGTGACAGGAAGACCTCCAGGGTGGCATTTATTTCAGGGAAATGGATGTATCAGCTCCTTATGTGATCTCGGAGGGGAAATATTTGCAAGCGGAGAAGTGTCCACAGAAGCCATCCCTCTTGGTAGCTGTGTTTGGGAGTAACGCTGACATCTTGTTGCTGGGATCAGATTTCTTTTTGAAAATAGATGTTTGGGAGAAAAATGCCAATTTCTTTCCACCTTGCCCTGTCCTCTCCTCACCATCCCTATCTCCATTCAAGTTCTACCTGGTCCCAGGATAGATATTGTTGTCTAGAATTAGCAAAGACAGAAACAGGACTGGTATTCATCTCTGGAACTTCACTGGTATTGGAACTTTAGGTAGCCCCCATGTCTTGACATCAGGCTACCTTGCTCTCATCCTGCCCCTGCCTTGGACCAGCTGGTGTTGAGAACCCCCTGGGAAAGCTCTGCTTCTACACCCCAGTGAGCAGATGATCTATTAGGCAAACTCTTTGATTTCTCTTTACACTCCTATTTTCTGTTAATTTTTTACAATGCAAAATCAGGCACACCCCACACTGAATATGAAGACTCTAACATTGTGAAACTTTGCAATTCCACAGTCCTTTCTGCAATAAGAGGCAGCATCTCTAAGGGGTGTTTCAGATCTAGAGTTTGAGGAGTGGCACTTTCAAGAAGATCAAGTGTCCCTCTTGTTCTCAAAGAAGAGGTGAGAAAGCAAATTGCAAATAGAAGAAATGATAGGAAATACAGATGACCCTTGAAAAATGTGGGTTTGTGTGGGTCCACTTACATATTTTTTTCTTCAATAGCAAATACTACAGTACACTATGATCTGAAAGTTGTTAAAACCAGGGATGTAGAACTGTGGATACAAGGACTGCATAGGTGGAGGGCAGACTATGCATTTTCTACTGAGTGGAGGGTGGGTGCCCCTAATCCCCATGTTATTCAAGGGTCAGCTGTACTTGATGAGGTCCTAGGGACCATAGACACTCAAATAAATGGAGGCTCTTTTACATAGGCACCATGAATATACGAGTGTGTATATACGTGTAGTTGTTCAGTCACCCAGTTGTGTCTGACCTCGTGACCCCGTGGACTGCAGATGCCAGGCCTCTCTGTCCCTCACTATCTCACAAAGTTTGTAAAGTTCATGTCCATTGCATCGGTGATGCCATCCAGCCATCTCTGATACCCTCTTCTCCTTCAGCTCTCAATCTTTCCCAGCATCAGGGACTTTTCCAATGAGTCACCTGTTTGCATCAGATGACCAAAATACTGAAGTTTTAGCTTCAGCATCAGTCCTTCCAGTGAGTATTCAGGGTTGATTTCCCTTAAGATTACCTGGCTTGATCTCCTTGCTGTCCAAGGGACTCTCATGAGTCTTCTCCAGCACCATAGTTCAAAGGCATCAGTGCTTCAGCGCTCTGCCTTCTTTACAGTCCAGCTTTCACAGCCACATGTGACCACTGGGAAGCCCATAGCCTTGACTATACAGAGCTTTGTTGGCAGAATAATGTCTCTGCTTTTCAACCCACTGTCTAGGTTTGTCTTCGCTTTCCTGCCAAGAAGCAGACATCTGATTTCATGGGTGCAGTCACCATCCGCAGTGATTTCAGAGCCCAAGAAGAGGAAATCTGTCACTACTACCACCTTCCCCCTCTATTTGTCATGAGTGGGCCCCGATGCCATGATCGTAGTTTTTAATATTTAGTTTTTAAGCCAGCTCTTTCACTCTTCTCCTTCACCCTCATCAAGAGGCTCTTTTGTTCATCTTTGTTTTCTGCCATTAGAGTGGTATCATCCACATATCTGAGGTTGTTGATGTTTCTTCCACCTATCCAGCTTGTAACTCATCCAGCCCAGCATTTCTCATGACCTGCTCAGCATATAGATTAAACATAGTGACAGCAGACTGTCCTGACGTACTCTTTTCTCAATATTGAGCCAGTCAGTTATTCCATACAGTGTTCTAACTGTTGCTCTTGACCCACATACAGGTTTCTCAGGAGACAAGTAAGATGGTCTGGTATTCCCATCTCTTTAAGAGCTTTCCATGGTTTATTATGCTCCACACAGTCAAAACTTTAGAGATACCTAGGGAACATTTCATGCAAAGATGGTCACAATAAAGGACAGAAATGGTATGGACCTAACAGAAGCAATAGATATTAAGAAGAGGTGGCAAGAATACACAGAAGAACTGTACGAAAGATCTTAATGACCCAGATAACCACAAAGGTGTGATTACACTCGTAGAGTCAGATATCCTGGAGTGTGAAGTAAAGTGGGCGTTAGGAAGCATCACTATGAACAAAGCTAGTGAAGGTCATGGAATTCCAGTTGAGCTATTTCAAATCCCAAAAGATGATGCTGTGAAAGTGCTGCACTCAATATGCCAGCAAATTTGGAAAACTCAGCAGTGGCCACAGGACTGGAAAAGGTCAGTTTTCATTCCAATCCCAAAAAGGCAATGCCAAAGAATGTTTAAACTACCACACAATTACACTCATCTCACATGCTAGCCAAGTAATGCTCCAAATTCTCCAAGTGAGGCTTCAAGAGTATGTGAACCAAAAACTTCCATATGTTCAAACTGGATTTGGAAAAGGCAGAGGAACCAGAGATCAGATTGCCAACATCCACTGGATTACAGAGAAAGTAAGGAAATTCCAGAAAAACATCTACTTCTGCTTTGTTGACTATGCCAAAGTCTTTGACTGTGTAGATCACAACAAACTGTGGAAAATTCTGAAAGAGATGGGAATACCAGACCACCTTACCTGCCTCCTGCAAAACGTGTATGCAGGTCAAGAAGCAATGGTTAGAATTGGACATGGAACAATAGAACTGGCTCCAAATTGAGAAAGGAGTATATCAAGGCTGTATATTGTCATCCTGCTTATATAAGTTAACTTATATGCAGAGTACATCATGCAAAATGCTGGGCTGGATGAAGCATAAGCTGGAATCAAGATTACTGGGAGAAATATTAATAACCTTAGTATGCACATAACACTACCCTAATGGCAGAAAGTGAAGAACTAAAGAGCCTCTTGATGAAAGTGAGAGGAGAGTGAAAAAGCTGGCTTAAAACTCAACATTCACAAAACAAAGATCATGGCATCCAGTTCCATCACTTCATTGTAAATAGATGGGGAAACAATGGAAATAGTGAAAGGTTTTATTTTCTTGAGCTCCAAAATCACTGCAGATGGTGACGGCAGCCATGAAATTAAAAGATGCTTGCTCCTTGGAATAAAAGCTATGACCAACCTAGACAACATATTAAAAAGCAGAGACATTCCTTTGCCAACAAAGGTCTGTCTAGTCAAAGCTATGGTTTTTCCAGTAGTCATGTATGGATGTAAGAACTGGACTATAAAGAAAGGTGAGCACTGAAGAATTGATGCTTTTAAACTGTGGTGTTGGAGAAGACTTCTGAGAGCCCCTTAGACTGCAAGGAGATCCAACCAGTCCATGCTAAAGGAAATCAGTCTTGAATATTCATTAGAATGACTAATGCTGAAGCTGAAGCTTCAGTACTTTGGCCACCTGATGCAAAGAACTGATTCATTGGAAAAGACCCTGATGCTGGGAAAAATTGAAGGTGGGAAGAGAAGGGGATGACAGAAGATGATATGGTTGGATGGCATCATCAACTTGATGAACATGAGTTTGAGCAAACTCCAGGAGTTGGTGATGGACAGGGGAGCCTGGCGTGCTGTAGTCCATGGGATCTGAAAGAGTTGGACATGACTGAGCAAGTGAACAACAGCAGCACAGTCAAAGGCTTTGACGTAGTCAATGAAACAGAGGTAGATGTTTTTCTAGAATTCCCTAGCTATCTCTATGATTCAGTGAATGTTGGCAATTTGATATCTGCTTCCTCTTTCTTTTCTAAGTCTAGCTTGGACATCTGGAAGTTCTTGGTTCGCATAATGCTGAAGCCTAGCGTGCAAATTTTTAAGCATGACCTTACTAGTGTGGGAGATGAGTGCAATTGTCCGATGGTTAGCACATTCTTTAGTAAACGCCTTCTTGGGAATTGGGATGCAGATTGACCTTTTCCAGTCCTGTAGCCACTGCTGGGTCTTCCAGATTTGCTGACATACTGAATGCAGCACCTTGATGGCACTGTCCTTTAGGGTTTTGAATAGTTCTACTGGAATTCTCTTGCATTCACTAGCTTTATTAACAGCAGTGCTTCCTAAGGCCCACTTGAATTTGCTCTCCAGAATGTCTGGCTCTGGGTGGCTGATCACACCATCATAGTGATCTGGTTCATTTGGATCTTTTTGTACAATTCTTCCATGCATTGTTTCCATTTCGTCTTGATCTCTTCAGCATCTACCATGTGTATACATATGTATGTATGTATGTATAATTCTTTTATGCAGACACCTGCACACATATATATACACAGAGATCACTTAAGATTGAAGCATCCTATGATGTAGGTAATATTTATTTCTACTTTACAGATGAAACAGTTCAAGCTACTTGCCCAAGGACACCCCAGACTGAGAATCCAACTCAGATGGCCCAGGTTCAGTGTTTTCACCTGCTCAGATCAGTCTCCTTTCTTCCAGGGGCTCCTTTTTTCAGAAACAGCCTCCCCCATGTGATGTAGTCTTCTGGGGACTGTCAGTCAAGGGGTCATGCCTTCCTCTGCCTAAAAGCAAGTAGGTGATCAAGGACAGTCTATCCTATGAGTTAGAATTCTGAAACGAACAGCACAGTGAAGGCTGGGGCCAGTTCACCCCTGTGATTGTTGCACAAGAAACGGTCTCATTTGTTCCTGCATTCCACACTCCCAAGGCCACTCTGTGCCAGCCCTTGCTGAGGGCTGCTCCTTTAAGCTGCCCCTCTGAGCTGGGAGCTTCCCTTCTGCCCGGGAAGGTGGATGCAGGGGAGTGCCATCAGACCCCCTCGCCTGGGCCACCGTGGCGCTGGCCCTGATGGCGCACAGCCAAGGCCCTCCCAGTGCTTGCCCTCAGCCACACAGAGTCTCGTCCAGGGCACAGCCTTCAGGGGTACAAAGACCTGGCCCTCTTGGCTCAACCTACATTACCATCAAGGGCATCTCAGGTCCAGAGCTCCCCCTCGGATCAACTGAGTCTTCTGCTGCACTTGCAGTTCAGCTTCTTCTCCCTGCCACCTTCACTCGCTCGCAGGTGCGGCTCCCCACTCGCAGCATCCCTGCTGTCTGCAGATCTGTGCCTCGGAGTCCAGAGAACGCGGCCTAAGACTGCAGCTCTGAGTACTCCGCTACAGCCTGCTGCCAGAGACCCCTAACTGGTTCAGCCAGGCCTTTGCACCTCTGTGAGTCTCCTAGAGCTGTCCTCACAAAGCACCACAGACGAGGTGACTCCGACAGCAGAGAGTAATGTCTCACGTTTCTGGAGGCGTCAGCAGGGTCGGTGTCTTCCAGGCCTCTCTCTGGCTTGTGGCCGGCCGCCTTTCCCTTTGTCTTCGTGTGGACTTCCCTCTGTGTTCATCTGCATTCTGGTTTCCTTTGTTTATAAAGATACCAGTTATGTAGGATCAGGGCCTACCTCTATGACCTCATTATAACTCAGTTTCCTCTCTCAAGATCCGCCGCCAAATACAGTTACATTTTGAAGTAGTAGGACTTCAACATATAAATTTGAGGTGGATACTTGTCAGTCTAGAAAAACTTCTATAGCCTGAATTCCTTCTCCATCAACACTTGTCAGTCTAGAAAAACCTCTATAGCCTGAATTCCTTCCCCCATCAACACTTGTCAGTCTAGAAAAACCTCTATAGCCTGAATTCTTTCCCATTCTACTGTTTAGTAGTACAAGGTTCGGAATCTAGTCTGTGAGCAGATGAGTCTGGATGCTTAACTCTCTTGGTGCTTAACTCTTCTCACTGCAAACTGGATACAACTGCAATGTGTGACTCTAAAAGGTAGTGAATAATATCACTGACAGTATAGGAGCTAACAAATAGAAAGTACAATTAAGATGCATCCATTTTAAATGAATAAGAACTGTTGTTTTCCTTTGAGATGTAGCCAAGCTGTCAAATCAATGGAGGAAGGTGAATGGGTCAGGGTGCCAGGGTAACCAGCAGTCATGTAAAAATAAATCAAGTTGGAGCTTCTTTGTAATTATTATTAGTATGAAAAAGAATATCTTAGGAGTTTCTTTTTAATGACTTTAGTATGGAAAGCACCTTCCTAAGACTGTCCCAAAGTCCAAAAGCATTTTTAAAGAGGGATCAATTTAGCTACATTGAAAAGAATTACCATCCACATCCTGAGTGATATGCAGCTAATTAAGACTGGAAAGAAAGGGAGAAGCCAGGAAACCACACTGAGGAACACGCCGAAAATCACCCCTTCTCCCTCAGACTCCTCATCCAGCATCTATGAGCCCAAGGCCCCTGACAGCACAAACTGTGTTCTTGCTTCCTGGGGGTGTCTGCAGACCCACTGCCCACCTGTGGCGTCGCTAACCCATTCTGTCATCAGCAGGTCCAAGTGATCGTGCCTTGGTCTGTGGAAACTCTACCTTCCCATCTGCTGCAAAAGTGAAGGCCTTTGGCTGCTGCATCTGCTGTTTGCAGCTGCTGCCCCAGCTCCAGCCAAGGTTGTAAGACATGAAGTGTCAGACTGGAATGAGGATACGGAATTTGATCCCTCTGACTAATCACCGAATAGCAACCAACTCTGCTAAACTTTCCAAGTGAAACAAAGAAATAAAGGCTTCCATCCCTTAAAAAAGTCATGGAAACAAAAACAATAAATAAAATCAAAACTACGAAAAAATATTTATCATATATACTACTGAAAATGCTTATTTCCCGAACTTATGAAGAATTTCTACAGAGCAACAAGGAAATGATCCAGTGAACAAATGGGCAGATGACAGAAACCATTCAGAATTAAGGAAATGCTATTAATAGAAATGGTACATTTGAAAAAGTACTCAGTTCAGTTCAGTCGCTCAGTCGTGTCCGGCTCTTCACGACCCCATGAATTGCAGCACGCCAAGCCTCCCAGGCCATCACCACATCACGGAGTTCACTCAGATTCACGTTCATCGAGTCCGTGATGCCATCCAGCCATCTCATCCTCTTTTGTCCCCTTCTTCTCCTGCCCCCAAACCTTCCCAGCATCAGAGTCTTGTCTAATAAGTCAACTCTTTGCATGAGGTGGCCAAAGTACTAGAGTTTCAGCTTTAGCATCATTCCTTCCAAAGAAATCCCAGGGTTGATCTCCTTTAAATGGACTGGTTGGATCTCCTTGCAGTCCAAGGGACTCGCAAGAGTCTTCTCCAACACCACAGTTCAAAAGCATCAATTCTTCGGGCTTCTTCACAGTCCAACTCTCACATCCATACATGACCACAGGAAAAACCATAGCCTTGACTAGACGGACCTTAGTTGGCAAAGTAATGTCTCTACTTTTGAATATACTATCTAGGTTGGTCATAACTTTTCTTCCAAGGAGTAAGCGTCTTTTAATTTCATGGCTGCAGTCACCATCTGCAGTGATTTTGGAGCCCCCAAAATAAAGTCTGACATTGTTTCCACTGTTTCCCCATCTATTTCCCATGAAGTGATGGGACTGGACATCATGATCTTTGTTTTCTGAGTGTTGAGCTTTAAACCAACTTTTTCACTTTCCTCTTTCACTTTCATCAAGAGGTTCTTTAGTTCTTCTTCACTTTCTGCCGTAAGGGTGGTGTCATCTGCATATCTGAGGTTATTGACATTTCTCCCAGCAATCTTGATTCCAGCTTGTGTTTCTTCTAGTCCAGCATTTCTCATGATGTACTCTGCATATAAGTTAAATAAGCAGGGTGACAGTATACAGCCTTGACGTACTCCTTTTCCTATTTGGAACCAGTCTGTTGTTCCATGTCCAGTTCTACCTGTTGCTTCCTGACCTGCATACAGATTTCTCAAGAGGCAGGTCAGGTGGTCTGGTACTCCCATCTCTTTCAGAATTTTCCTCAGTTTATTGTGATCCACACAGTCAAAGGCTTTGGCATCGTCAATAAAGCAGAAGTAGATGGTTTTTGGAACTCTCTTGCATTTTCGATGATCCAGCGGATGTTGGCAATTTTATCTCTGGTTCCTCTGCCTTTTCTAAAACTAGCTTGAATATCAGGGAGTTCACGGTTCACGTATTGCTGAAGCCTGGCTTGGAGAATTTTGAGCATTACTTTACTAGCGTGTGAGATGAGTGCAATCGTGCGGTAGTTTGAGCATTCTTTGGCATTGCCTTTCTTTGGGGTTGGAATGAAAACTGACCTTTTCCAGTCCTGTGGCCACTGCTGAGTTTTCCAAATTTGCTGGCATATTGAGTGCAGCACTTTCACAGCATCATCTTTCAGGATTTGAAACAGCTCTGCTGAAATTCCATCACCTCCACTAGCTTTGTTCGTAGTGATGCTTCCTAAGGCCTACTTGACTTCACATTCCAAGATGTCTGGCTCTAGATTAGTGATCACATCATCATGATTATCTGGGTTGTGAAGATCTTTTTGTATAGTTCTTCCATGTATTCTTGCCACCTCTTCTTAATATCTTCTGCTTCTGTTAGGTCCAGAACATTTCTGTCCTTTATCGAGCCCATCTTTGCATGAAATGTTCCCTTGGTAGCTCTAGTTTTCTTGAAGAGATCTGTAGTCTTTCCCATTCTGTTCTTTTCCTCTATTTCTTTGCATTGATTGCTGAAGAAGGCTTTCTTATCTCTTCTTGCTATTCTTTGGAACTCTTCATTCAGATGCTTATATCTTTCCTTTTCTCCTTTGCTTTTCACCTCTCTTCTTTTCAGACAGCCATTTTGCTTTTTTGCATTTCTTTTCCGTGGGGATGGTCTTGATCCCTGTCTCCTGTACAGTGTCACGAACCTCATTCCATAGTTCATCAGGCACTCTATCTATCAGATCTAGGCCCTTAAATCTATTTCTCTCTTCCACTGTATAATCATAAGGCATTTGATTTAGGTCATGCCTGAATGGTCTAGCGGTTTTCCCTACTTTCTTCAGTTTGAGTCTGAATTTGGTAATAAGGAGTTCATGATCTGAGCCACAGTCAGCTCCTGGTCTTGTTTTTGTTGACTGTATAGAGCTTCTCCATCTTTGGCTGCATAGAATATAATCCGTCTGATTTTGGTGTTGACCATCTGGTGATGTCCATGTATAGAGTCTTCTCTTGTGTTGTTAGAAGAGGGTGTTTGCTATGACCAGTGCGTTTTCTTGGCAAAACTCTATTAGTCTTTGCCCTGCTTCATTCCATATTCCAAGGCCAAATTTGCCTGTTACTCCAGGTGTTTCTTGACTTCCTACTTTTGCATTCTAGTCCCCTATAATGAAAAGGACATCTTTTTTGGGTGTTAGTTCTAAAAGGTCTTGTAGGTCTTCATAAAACTGTTCAACTTCAGCTTCTTCAGCGTTACTGGTTGGGGCATAAACTTGGATAACTGTGATATTGAATGGTTTGCCTTGGAGACGAACAGAAATCATTCTGTCGTTTTTGAAGTTGCATCCAAGTACTGCATTTCGGACTCTTTTGTTGACCATGATGGCTACTCTATTTCTTCTGAGGGATTCCTGCCCGCAGTAGTGGATATAATGGTCATCTGAGTTAAATTCACCCATTCCAGTCCATTTTAGTTTGCTGATTCTTAGAATGTCGACGTTCACCCTTGCTATCTCTTGTTTGACCACTTCCAATTTGCCTTGATTCATGGACCTGACGTTCCAGGTTCCTATGCAATATTGCTCTTTACAGCATCAGATCTTGCTTCTATCACCAGTCACAGCCACAGCTGGGTACTGTTTTTGCTTTGACTTCATCCCTTCATTTTTTCTGGAGTTATTTCTCCACTGATCTCTAGTAGCATATTGGGCACCTAATAACCTGGAGACTTCCTCTTTCGGTATCCTATCATTTTGCCTTTTCATGCTGTTCATGGGGTTCTCAAGGCAAGAATACTGAAGTGGC
This sequence comes from Nanger dama, assembly GCA_917880005.1. NCBI lineage: Eukaryota > Metazoa > Chordata > Mammalia > Artiodactyla > Bovidae > Nanger > Nanger dama. Next base: position 5,430,501 of record CAKJTW010000052.1, read on the forward strand.
TTGCTATTCCCTTCTCCAGGGGACCACATTCTGTCAGACCTCTCCACCATGACCCGCCCGTCTTGGGTTGCCCCGCAGGCATGGCTTGGTTTCACTGAGTTAGACAAAGCTGTGGTCCTAGTGTGATTAGATTGACTAGTTTTCTGTGAGTGTGGTTTCAGTGTGTCTGCCCTCTGATGCCCTCTTGCAACATCTACCATCCTACTTGGGTTTCTCTTACCTTGGGCGTGGGGTATCTCTTCCCGGCTGCTCCAGCAAAGCACAGCCGCTGCTCCTTACCTTGGATGAGGAGTATCTCCTTACCCGCCACCGTAGTACTCAGCTTAACTAAAAATAAGAGAAAGTCCTATTAAGCCAAGTTAAGACTATGGGGGTACTGTATTTTAGCTATCACATTGATGAAGATAAAGATAAAAAAAATAAAAATTGTGAGCACTCCTGGAATTGTTCAGGATGTGGGAGCACTATCACAAAACGGTGCAGGTACGCATTATTCCCTTGTCAGTGGGTGGCGACTGGTAATAGCCATGAAAGTAAAAATGCACACACCATGTGACCTAGAAATTCTACAGATTTTCCCACATAGTGTGAAATAGAAGGTTCACAATGATTTATACTTCAGCAGTATATGTAGGAGTTAATGAACCAGCAACAATTCTGGGACAAAAACTGATTGTGAATCTCAGTATTCATTCTTCTCTCCTTCTTTCTTAATAGAACCCCCAATTTTCCACTGATTCCCTGGATTGTGATGATATTTCCCATCTTCCCTTCCAGCTAGGTGTAGTTTCATGACTAGTTTTGGAAAATGAGATATAACTGAAAGGATTTTGTGAGCTGGGATGTGTCCTTCTTGATATGGAGCATGTTTGCCTTCAGGTTGGATTGCATATATGAAGGTTGGAGCTCAAGCAGCCATCTTTAAACATAAGAAGTCCATATGCTAAGAAGAGAGGAACAACAAGATGAAAGGACATTCAGTCTCTGAGACTATAGCTACCAACACCAGCCCTAAGCCACCTAACTCTGCTCATCTTTCTCATGATACACACTTCTATCTTATTTAAGCCACTAAGTCATTATTTTAGGTATGTTTAAAAAGACTTTGCTGAAATAAACCATGTGTCCATATATAACATTGAGCATTAAATAACTTTAAAAAAGAATGAGGCAAGTCTATTGAGGTTTACACAGTAGTACATGCAGGTATGCTGAGATGAAATCTTTTACAAGATATACATTTTATGTGGAAAAAAGGCACACAAAGATGTTTTAAATTGTTATAGTTTCTGCAAAGAATAAAAATCTCTAGATTATGTGTTATTGATTTGTAGAGTACTTTATGAGACACTGGTAACAGTAGCTAACTCTGAGCAAGGGAGCTAGGGAAACAGGAAACAGAGACTTCTAGATCTATGCCCCTGAGTACCTTTAAGATTATGGGTTCCCAGGTGGCACTAGTGGTAAAGAACCCGCCTACAATGCAGGAGATATAAGAGACACAGTTTCAGTCCCTGGTTCTTCCCAGGGCATGGCAACCCACTTCAGTATTCTTGGCTGGAGAATTCCATGGAGAAAGGAGCCTGGGAGGCTATGATCTATAGGATCACAGAGTCTGACATGACTGAAGCGACTTAGCAGGCACTCATGAACCTTTTGGATTTACCTTTGTGTATGTATATCTTATTATTTACAGTAAGTAATATAATTTAGAAAAATGAGAGGATGCAGCTGAGGATGTCTAGCGTGTTCTTCTGTTTAGGGATGAGGCAGAGATATGGAAATTGCTGGGGCAGGGGGAGAGGGGGGACACATAGGAGGTGACCCATATGTCACAGGCTACAGGCTGACAGCACAGAGTTAGATCCAGCAGACAGGGTGGATGGCTATCAGCAAAGAGATGCAGAGAAAAGCCACAGGAGGGAGGAATTTGTGTAACCAGTCTGAGAGGACCAGGTTCTGACTACGTGTGTTTTCTGCCCAAGACAGAAAAAAATCAGCTCGGTTACTTCTAGAAAATAACACAATGTGATCTGTGCATATTGAAGGCAGAGCCAGAAACTGATTGAATTCTCTAGGGACCGCCTAAGCGTGACAGCTTGTTTGCTGTAATGAAGCATGTTTTTCCTTCCTCCATCTTAGAGTGCTTTTGATAGATATATTCTTTTTTTTTTTTCCTGCTGAATCTTACAATTTTTTTTAATTGGAGGATAATTGCTTTGTGTTGGTGTCTGTCATACAGCAACGAGAATCAGCCATATACATATCCCCTCTCTCTTGAGCCTCTCTCCCACCCCCCTACTCCACCATTCTAGATCATCACAGAGTATTGGGCTGAGTTCCCTGTGTTGTACAGATGCTTCCCATTGGCTATCTATTTTTTGATAGATATATTCTTGAAAGTAGAGCCGAAGATGTTTCATCATCTGGGTACAGAAAATGCATGTATACAGAGTGATTAGAGCTAGGTTACAAAGTGTTTTAAAGATGCCAGAGGAAGTGAGGAGCTGTCACATTGAGGCATCACCTGCAGGGCGGTGCAAGTAAGACACAGGACTCTCACCCTTAACAAGTGTGCTGAGGAAATTGGCAAGGATGCTGCTTGAGTTATAAACATACTAATCAAAACTGGACTGACAAGTACAAGTAATTCCAGTCAGGATCATTATATGAACTCCCGAATTAACAGACAGCCAAGTAGCTCTCATATATATATATATATACACATATATATATATATACACATATATATATACATACATATATATATACATACATATATATATACATACATATATATATACACACACACACACACACACACACATATATATATATATACACAGAGAGAGAGAGAGCGAGCGAGCGAGCGAGATGTTTAAGATTGATTTTAAGTCTTCTCTGAAGACAGCAATAAAGTCTGTGAACATGTTTTTTCAGCTTCAAAAATCTGTACCACATACCTAGTGAAGTGACTTTAAAAAACTGGTGATGCCCAGTGCTCATAAGAAAATGGAGCAATTAAAATCTCCCGTGCTGCTGGTGGGAATGCAAAATGGTACAAGCTCTCTGAAAAACCATTCTGCTTAAAAAAGTAATAACATTCAACATGGACTTAGCTAGACCAAGATATCCACTTCCTGGGTTCTTACCCAAAAGAAATGAAAACTTAGATTCACATAAAACCCTATATGTGAACGTTTATAATGGCTTTATTCATAATTGTCAAAAACTGGAAACAGCACGCGTCCTTTAACTGATAAATATACAGAATGTGGTATAATTAAGTCTTGCTGCAGCTGCTAAGTCACTTCAGTGTGTCTGACTGTGCGACCCCATAGATGGCAGCCCACCAGGCTCGCCCGCCCCTGGGATTCTCCAGGCAAGAACACTGGAGTGGGTTGCCATTTCCTCCTCCAATGCATGAAAGTGAAAAGTGAAAGTGAAGTTGCTCAGTCGTGTCCAACTCGTAGCAACCCCATGGACTGCAGCCCACCAGGCTCCTCCGTCTTAGGAATAAAAAGAAGGAACTACTGATACACTCAGCCACATGGATGGCTCTCAGATCTATTATGCTCAGTGAAAGAAGTCTGGCTTATACTGTATGGTCCATTTATAAGACTTTCTAGAAAAGATAAACCATAGGGACAGAATACAGATTAGTGGTTGCCAGGGGTTGGAGAAGGAGGGAGGGATTTACTACAATGATGCAGAGGGGAGTTTTTTTTTTCAGAGATGGGTCTGAGTGATGGGACAGTTCTGTATCTTGATTTTATTGGTAGCCACACAACTATGGGCCTTTGTTAAGACTCATAGAACTGACTACAAAAAGGGAAAATATTGCCGTATTAAAATGGTACCTCATTAAATCTGACTTTCAAATAAAAAGCCTGTAGCTTGATGGACTTACTGTGATGATGGACGTGTTCTGAATCTCATCTGTGTGAGGGTCACATGAGTGTATATGCATGAAACAATTCATTAAGGTATACAGTTAATATCTGTATACTTTGTGTATCCCACTGAATAGATTTTATATCTTATTTTAGAAAAAAATGAAGAAGATAAAAGTGTCATAGTTGTTAAAAAACAAAATTCAACTGAGTAAATTAAAAAGATCTTATTGGCATTATTCAACACTTCATGAGTTGGGGAACATCCCTTCTTAGCGGAAAAGAGAGCTTTGGAGAGCTGTACAAAGTGGAAGACTTGTATAGGCAGGAGGGGAGTGTGATGAGGAAGTTATACTGGCAAAGAACTGATCGTGGCGAGGTCATCTAATTTTAGGGGATGTTTGGGGTTTATCAAGCAGACTACGTCACTAGTGCTGACAGTAATTCTAGAAACTGGTTTAGGATTCCATTTGGGTGTGAAGTGTAGGCGGGAACTATAGTTAGTTTAGTCACTAGGTTGCGTTTACTTTGCAGTCCTATGGACTGTAGCCCGCCAGGCTCACCTGTCCATGGGATTTCCCAGACCAAAATACTGGAGTAGGTTGCCATTTCCTTCTCCAGGGGATCTTCCTGACCCAAGGACTGAACCTATTTCTCCTGCATTCACAAGTGGATTTTTACTGCTGAGCCACCAGGGAAACTCTTACAAGGTAGGTATTACATCTTGGTTTGGCCTTCCCAGGTAGCTCAGATGGTAAAGAATCTGCCTGCAATGCAGGACACCCAGGATTCAACCCCTGGGTCGAAAAGATCCCATGGAGAAGGAAATGGCAAACCCTTCCAGTGTTCTTGCCTGGAGAATCCCATGGACAGAGGAGCCTGGTGGGCTACAGTCCATGGGGTTGCAAAGAGCTGGACACCGCTAAGTGACTAACGGTGATCAGTTGGTGACATGAGGCTTAGCATAAGTGACTCCATTTGGGGCCTATTCTCTCTCTTTTAACATAGTTAGGAGGGGAAGAGAGAGGGAGAGAGGAGAGGAATTAAATGAGTCTTTACCGCCCTGATGGGGTAATATAAGGCCCCAAATATGATGTTTGATAATGACAGGAGGAAGGTTGTGGACCAGGACAGATGTCAGCAATGTCACCCTTTGTATCAATGCATGTTTGTGCTTTTTCTCTTTATTTAGTTCTGCGTCTGACAGCTGTTTTTCCACTTCTAACATTTTCTCCAACACATCCTGTGCTGAAGAGGAGGGCCAAAAAAAGAAATCCCCGCTCCGAGGACACAGACATTTGAATTCAGAGTCCAGTTTCCATACCTAGAAGCTATATATCTTCAGAAAATTCTCCATGTTTTTTCATCAGGCAGGTTTTTCTCGATGAGGCACATGTGTATATAGCTGCTGCTAAGTCGCTTCAGTCGTGTCCGACTCTGTGCGACCCCATAGACGGCAGCCCACCGGGCTCCCCGTCCCTGGGATTCTCCAGGCAAGAATACTGGAGTGGGTTGCCATTTCCTTAAGTCCTAGTAATTCAGGGATCTTCCTGAACATTACGACTCTTTCAATAACAAATTTGAAGCCTCCTATTTTGAACTAACACCTCTTTTAGGGGTTGAAAGATTTCCACAGCAGCAACAGAAGTCCACGCCTCCTTATGAAGTCATCTGCACAGGGCCAATTCGATGGTGACAAATCTGATAATCTTTCCCTGGAGGCAGTGGGCAGAGTCCCATTTACATATTTTGTACAGAACAGAAACTGCTGCAGCTCCTAAACAACCCATTTTTATACCTACACACAAAAATGTTCAACTGTGCCATCCCCACTGACTGTTGACTAGAGTCACAGGTGAGCCTGGTGGTGTACTCTTAACCCAGATGCCAAGAATACATCCATGGCCTCTGAGGTCAGAGAGAAAGGGAACTTAAACACAATCTTGGATATATTAGAATATAGAGGTTTGGGTGGTAGTGGGGGAGCATCTCAGGTGGCCCAGTGGTAAAGAATCTGCTTGCCAACGCAGGAGATGCGGGTTCTATCCCTGGCTCAGGAAGATCCCCTGCAGGGGGAAATGGCAACCCGCTCCAGCATTCTTGCCTGGAAAATCCCATGGACGGAGGAGCCTGGCGGACTACAGTCCATGGGGTCACAAAGAATCAGACATGACTGAGCACCCACCAGGATTTTTTTGCTTGTTTGTATTTTTATATTCTGGATAGGCAGATAGTTTATTTTCAAGTAATTAGTCTCTCAGAGCTTTTCGGATCCAGTGTCTCTGGGCGCTGATCATTGTGAAACTTCAACCTGCTGCCATCAAGCCTTGGACTCAGCCCAGAGCTATGGAATGCCATGTTGGCTGTGTGTCACAAGCCTTGGGGCTGCTTTAGGGTGACTGGCCGCTCCTCCTTTTTCCTTCTGTTGGCTTTGAAATGCTTCCTTCTTTCAGACCAGTGATGCAGTAAAGCAAGGTACTTGGAGCTGTGCCTTCAGCAATTTGAGGTTTCAACAGTCATAGATGGGTACACAGGCAAGGTTTAATCAGGTGAATCCAATGAACAAACTGTTTAGTTTCTAGGCTAGTGTTTCATGCTAGCATATTTGTCTCCATATGTAAAGAGAGTGCAAATTACTACCCCATCATCTATACTGTATTGAATTACCAATGTAATTGTCATCACTGATTCTGGAAAGTGCTGATGGCCTATTTTGTACCCCTTTGTGTTAATCAATGTTAATTACGAAGCAAGCACAGGGGTTAACGAATTATAATGGGCTTAATTAAGCTTGACAGTAACAAATGGCATAACCTTTATGTTATGACCTGATTAGAGGAACAGAAAAGGACAAAAAATGGGCCAAATTATCATCACATAGAAATTCACATTTATATACTGGCCATCTACAGAAACAGAACAGTATAATCAGTTTATTGGTTTTGCCAAGTGTCAATGTTAATATTTGCCAATCTGGCATCAACAGGAAGGCAGACAACTACTGAGACCTGCTGTTTACCCTTCAAGGGTTTATACTCAGATTGGGAGAGAGACAGAAAACCAAGTCTGAAAAATTTCCAGTGAGTAACAAGTGAGTGGTGCTGATCGTGTTATAGGGCATTTGCAAGAGGAGCAGCTGCCAGGAACGGTGTAGTGGGGGAAGACTCAGTTCAGTTCAGTCGCTCAGTCGTGTCCAACTCTCTGCGACCCCATGAATCGCAGCACACCATGTCTCCCTGTCCATCACCAACTCCCCGGAGTTCACTCAGACTCTCGTCCATCAGTCAATGATGCCATTCAGCCATCTCATCCTCTGTTGTCCCCTTCTCCTCCTGCCCCCAATCCCTCCCAGCATCAGAGTCCTTTCCAATGAGTCAACTCTTTGCATGAGGTGGCCAAAGTACTGGAGTTTCAGCTTTAGCATCATTCCTTCCATAGAAATCCCAGAGCTGATCTCCTTCAGAATGGATTGGATGGATCTCCTTGCAGTCCAAGGGACTCTCAAGAGTCTTCTCCAGCACCACAGTTCAAAAGCATCAATTCTTCAGCACTCACCTTTCTTCACGGTCCACCTCTCACATCCATACACGACCACTGGAAAAAACATAGCTTTGACTAGACGGACCTTCATTGGCAGAGTAATGTCTCTGCTTTTGAATATGCTATCTAGGTTGGTCATAACTTTTCTTCCAAGGAGTAAGCGTCTTTTAATTTCATGGCTGCAGTCACCATCTACAGTGTTTTTGGAGCCCCCCAAAATAAAGTCTGACACTGTTTCCACTGTTTCTCCATCTATTTCTCGTGAAGTGATGGGACCAGATGCCATGATCTTTGTTTTCTGAATGTTGAGATTTAAGCCAGCTTTTTCACTCTCCTCTTTCACTTTCACTTCCATCAAGAGGCTTTTTAGTTCCTCTTCACTTTCTGCCATAAGGGTGGTGTCATCTGCATATCTGAGGTTATTGATATTTTTCCCAGCAATCTTGATTCCAGCTTGTGCTTCTTCCAGTCCAGCATTTCTCATGATGTACTCTGCACAGAAGTTAAATAAGCAGGGTGACAATATACAGCCTTGACACACTCCTTTTCCTATTTGGAACCAGTCTGTTGTTCCATGTCCAGTTCCTACTGTTGATTCCTGACCTGCATACAGATTTCTCAAGAGGCAGGTCAGGTGGTCTGGTATGCCCATCTCTTTCAGAATTTTCCACAGTTTATTGTGATCCTCACAGTCAAAGGCTTTGGCATAGTCAATAAAGCAGAAATAGATGTTTTTCTGGAACTCTCTTGCTTTCTCCATGATCCAGCGGATGTTGGCAATTTGATCTCTGGTTCCTCTGCCTTTTCTAAAACCAGCTTGAACATCTGGAAGTTCATGGGGGAAGACTAGGGACCATAAAACTCAAAGGGAGAGCTGGAGCCAGAAGAGGAGAGGAGACGGCATTTCTGCTGGGCACACAGGATGTGGTGCAAATAGACAGTGTGTTCAGAGAGCATCTGTTCTCCTATGAATTGGCTTCATTGATAAGTTCACTGAGGCGGGGTGAGCAGTGGGAAAAGGGGTGTCTGTGGTTATGTTTCCTGTTTCAGCCTTGGTCTTCTCACATGTAATATACAAAATGACCCTAAACACTTTCAGCTTCAAACAGTAACTCCAGAGACCTCTGATTAGGGTTCCATCTCAGAGGTTTGTTTTTTTATGTTGCTCATATTTCTATGTGATTAACAAGGACATTAACAAGGACATTAACAAGGACTTTAACATGGACATCAGCAGATGGTCGACACCGAAATGAGATTGATTATATTCTTTGCAGCCAAAGATGGAGAAGTTCTATACAGTCAGCAAAAACAAGACCAGGAGCTGATGGTGGCTCAGATCATGAACTCCTTATTGCCAAATTCAGACTTAAATCAAAGAAAGTAGGGAAAACCACTAGACCAATCAGGTATGACCTAAATCAAATCCCTTATGATTATACAGTGGAAATGACAAATAGATTCAAGGGATTAGATCTAATAAACAGAGTGCCTGAAGAACTATGGCCAGAAGTTTGTGACTTGTACAGGAGGCAGTGATCAAGACCATGCCCAAGTTAACGAAATGCAAAAAGGCAAAAGGTTGTTTGAGGGAGCCTTACAAATAGCTGAGAAAAGAAAACAAGTGAAAGGCAAAGAAGAAAAGGAAAGATATACCCATTTGGATGCAGAGTTCCAAAGAATAGCAAGGAGAGATAAGAAAGCCTTCCTCAGTGATCCATGCAAAGAAATAGAGGAAAACAATAAAATGGGAAAGTCTAGAGACCTCTTCAAGAAAATTAGAGATACCAAGGGAACATTTCATGCAAAGATGGGCACAATAAAGGACAGAAATGGTATGCACCTAACCCTGCTTATTTAACTTTCATGCAGAGTACATCATGAGAAATGCTGGGCTGGAAGAAGCACAAGCTGGAATTAAGATTGCCTGGAGAAATATTAATAACCTCAGATATGCAGATGACACCACTCTTAATGCAGAAAGTGAAGAGGAACTAAAAAGCCTCTTGAGGAAAGTGAAAGAGGAGAGTGAAAAAGCTGGCTTAAAGCTCAACATTCAGAAAACGAAGATCATTGCATCTGGTCCCGTCACTTCATGGGAAATAGATGGGGAAACAGTGGAAACAGTGTCAGACTTTATTTTTTTCGGCTCCAAAAACACTGCAGATGGTGACTGCAGCCATGAAATTAAAAGACGCTTACTCCTTGGAAGAAAAGTTATGACCAACCTAGATAGCATATTGAAAAGCAGAGACATTACTTTGTCGACTAAGGTCTGTCTAGTCAAGGCTATGGTTTTTCCTGTGGTCATGTATGGATGTGAGAGTTGGACTGTGAAGAAGGCTGAGCACAGAAGAATTGATGCTTTTGAAGTGTGGTGTTGGAGAAGACCCTTGAGAGTCCCTTGGACTGCAAGGAGATCCAACCCATCCATTCTGAAGGAGATCAGCCCTGGGATTTCTATGGAAGGAATGATGCTAAAACTGAAACTCCAGTACTTTGGCCATCTCACATGAAGAGTTGACTCATTGGAAAAGACTCTAATGCTGGGAGGGATTGGGGGCAGGAGGAGAAGGGGATGACAGAGGATGAGATGGCTGGATGGCATCACTGACTCGATGGACGTGCGTCTGAGTGAACTCCGGGAGTTGGTGATGGACAGGGAGGCCTGGTGTGCTATGATTCATGGGGTTGCAAAGAGTCAGACAACGACTGAGTGACTGAACTGAACTGAACAGAAGCAGGAGATATTAAGAAGAGGTGGCAAGAATACACAGAAGCACTATACCAAACCAAGATAATCACAAAGATGTGATCACCAACCTAGAGCCAGACATCCTGGAATGTGAAGTCAAGTGGTCCTTAGGAAGCATCACTACAAACAAAGCTAGTGGAGGTGATGAAATTCCAGTTGACCTATTTCAAATCCTAAAAGATGATGCTGTGGAAGTGTGGCACTCAGTATGCCAGCAAATTTGGAAAACTTGGCAGTGGCCATAGGATTGGAAAAGGTCTGTTTTCATTCCAATCTCAAAGAAAGATATTGCCAAAGAATGTTCAGACTACCACACAATTGCACTCATCTCACATGCTTGTAAAGAAATGCTCAAAATTCTCCAAGCCAGGCTTCAAGATTCCATCGTGAACTGTGAATTTCCAGATGTTCAAGCTGGATTTAGAAAAGGTAGAGGAACCAGAGATCAAACTGCCAACATCAGCTGGATCATCGAAAAAGCAAGAGAGTTCCAGAAAAATATCTACTTCTGCTTTATTGACTATGCCAAAGCCTTTGACTGTGTGAGTCACAACAAACTCTGGAAAATTCTTAAAGAGATGGGAGTACCAGACCACCTGATCTGCCTCTTGAGAAATCTGTATACAGATCAGGAAGCAATGGTTAGAACTAGACATGGAACAACAGACTGGTTCCAAATAGGGGAAAGGAATATGTCAAGCCTGTGTATTTTCACACTACTTATTTAACTTATATGCATGAAAAACGCTGGACTGGATGAAGCACAAATTGGAATCAAGATTGTCAGGAGAAAAATTACCTCAGATATGGAGGTGACATCACCCTTATGGCAGAAAGTGAAGAATTAAAGAGCCTCTTGTTGAAAGTGAAAGAAGAGAGTGAAAAACTTGGCTTAAAACTCAACATTCAGAAGACTAAGACGGTGGCATCTGGTCCCACCACTTCATGACAAACAGATGGGGAAACAATGGAAAAAGTGATAGACTTTAGTTTTAGGGGCTCCAACATCACTGCAGATGGTGACTGCAGCCATGAAATTAAAAGACGCTTGCTCCTTGGAACAATAGTTGTGATCAACCTAGACAGCATGTTAAAAAGCAGAGACATTCCTTTGCCAACAAATATCCATCTAGTCAAAGCTATGGCTTTTCCAGAAGTCATGTGTGGATGTGAGAGTTGGACTGTGAAGAAAGCTGAGCGCTGAAGAACTGATGCTTTGAAGTGTGGTGTTGGAGAAGACTCTTGAGAGTCCCTTGGACTGCAAGGAAATCCAACCTCTCCATCCTAAAGGAAATCAGTCCTGAATATTTATTGGAAGGACTGATGTTGAAGCTGAAACTCTAATACTCTGGCCACCTGATTCGAAGAACTGACTCACTGGAAAAGACCCTGATGCTGGGAAAGACTGAAGGCAGGAGGAGAAGGGGACGACAGAGGATGAGATGGTTGGATGGCATCACCAACACAATGGACATGAGTTTGAGTAAATTCTGGGAGTTGGGGATGGACAGGGAGGCCTGGTGTGCCTGGTGGACTGCAGAAAAGAGTCAGACTGGACTGAGGGACTGAAATGAACTGAACTGAGCAATGATCCTGAATCATCCCATTTACCCAAAACCTTTCTCATTAGATAAGATAGGATGTATTTGGAGGCAAGCAGTAACATACAGATGCCCTAAGTCAAAGCTGTGGTTTTTCCAATAGTCATGTACGGATGTGAGAGTTGAACCATAATGATGGCTAAGTGCTAAAGAATTGATGTCTTTGAATTGTGGTGCTGGAGAAGACTCTGGAAAGTCCCTTGGACTGCAAAGAGATTAAACCAATCAATCCTAAAGGAAATCAACCCTGAATATTCTTCGGAAGGACGGAAGCTGAAGCTCCAATACTTTGGCCACCTCATGTGAAGAGCTGATGGTGGGAAAAACTGAGGGCAGGAGGAGGAGGAGGCAACAGAGGATGAGATGGTTGGATGGCATCACTGACTCAATGGACATGAGTTTGAGCAGACTCTGGGAGATTGTGAAGGACAGGGAAGCCTGTTGGGCTACAATCCATGGAGTCACAGAGTCAGACATGACTTAGCAACCGAATAACAACACCACCCTAAACCAAATGGCTTAAATGACTACCACTGGTTTATTGTTCATGAGTCTTGTCAGGGTAGGAAAAAGAGTTTCCTTTACCTTCTTGAGCTGATGACCTGGTTGTGCAAATTAAACTGGCAAAACAGTTTAACAGAACAAAGTGTTCTTTTCACCATCCAGTCTCAATTAAAGTTAAGGTTTGGTTATGTTAAGGGTAAGGTTAGTTCAGGTTAGACTGAGAAGAAAGATTTAGTTTTTATCTGCATAGAAGGCATCACTGAAAAGAAGTGAAAAACCCAAAGCAATTAGGCATTGGAATTTATTATTTTAGCAAAAGGCAATACATTGTGGAGAAGTGACTACAGAAAGGAAAAGGGTTCTCATCTCCTAGTGGCTGTAAGGACTGGATGGTTGTAAATCATGGGAAAATAAGTATGTGGGGGAAACAAATGGGAGATCAAAGTTAGTTTAGTAAGGTTTGTTGCCTTTCTACCTCTAGTAAGAAGGCATGTTCTTTTGGTATGGGGGAGGGAAGGAGGACCAGCTTCACCAAGGGAAATTTCTGTCCTGCTTTTTGGAAGATGGGGGAGGGCAAAGAGCTCTTCCTGTGTTGGCTTATTTTTAATCGCCTTCAGATTTAAGATAATTCTTATGCCACAGTTGCATATTTTGGCATCCTGATCCCCATCCATCTACAGGTCAGCTTTGTGGTTCTGGTGGTCTGGACAGGCTCTTGCATTCTGGGCTGCTCTCGTACATCTCTGACCAGCTCATGAAGTGGCTGGGGCTGGCTCCTGCAAGGGGTGCCACTCCCACGTCTGGGGGTTGGCTGGCTATTGATGGTGGCACTGGGTTTGAGCGGTCATGCCATCATTCAGCAGGCTAGCCTGAGCTTGCTTGCTTCACATGACTGTGGTAGGGTCCCTGGAGTAAGAGTGAAGTACAGGAAACATTTCCAAGCTTAGGCTGGAAGGTTAATTCTGCTGCATTCAGTGGGCCAAAGCAAGTAACCAGCCCAGCCATGCAAACAGGTAGAGAAACAGACTCCTTTCCCTGTTTGAGTGCTGCAAAGTGACACGGTCATGGGGCGTGGGGAGTGTGAGAAAGTCTGTCTTTATTTTTTTTAATATTTATTATTTGGCTGTGGCTGGTCTTCATTGCGGCACAGGGAGAGTTCATTGCCGGGTGTGGGATCTTGGTTTGGCCTGGGGGCCTTGAATTGTGGCATGTGGGATCCAGTTCCCGTCTAGAGATACTTCCCTGCATTGGGAGTGTGGAATCGTAACCGCTGGACCACCAGGGAAGTGCCCTGTATCACTCACTGTCTTGAAACCTCTAACACTGTACCCTGCGCAAGAGGCTTTCCTTCCTCACTATTTCTGGGGCAGAAAGAAAGAAAGGAAGAAAAGTTGCTCAGTCATGTCCAACTCTTTGCAAGCCCATGGACTACACAGTCCGTGGAATTCTCCGTGGAGTAGGTAGCCTTTCCCTTCGCCAGAGGATCTTCCCAACCCAGGGATTGAACTCAGGTCTCCTGCATTGCAGGCAGATTCTTTATCAGCTAAGCCACCAGGGAAGCCCATTTCTGGGGCAGGACCCTTCCTTTCCTGTCTCTGAATATTTGTTCAAGGTATTTCCTCTACCTCAGAAGTCATCTCCTCATCCATCTTGAGGCTCAAATGCTGTCTGTCCTGCAAGACTTGTCTCTGCAACCAATTCATCCATGAAACTTTTCTTCATCCCTCCAACTAATGTGGTTTCTCATTCTGAAGAAGTTGAAATGCTTCCAGACTCTACCAAGCCCATCGTTTCTGAACTCTTTTTGACAATAGGTCTAGTTATACACAATTGAAAACAATCTTTTTTTCTATCTTAGTGTATACAATGACTGTGATTTAGGGTGATAGCTTCTATTAAATTGAATCTCTGTGATTTCTTCATTCATTTCAGCTCTAAAAGAAAACTGCCATCCATAGCTACCTGCCTATAGCTTGCAAACAAAATTACTATGTATGACTTGCAAGATTATCTTTACTGTTACTTTGGTGCTCAGGTTTCACTTTCAGGTCCCCAAGTACATTTTCTCAAATGATGGTTGCTTTTAATGTTTAGTATTTTAGGAGATTCTAAATTTACTTTAAAATTTTGTGACTTAGAACATGAAAATCTTCCATGTTTAGATTTGATATCTATGATTTCTGTCTCTAATATGATTATGTATTTGTTTGAGAACCTGAAGAATACTTACTTTAGTTTTTTTGGCTCACTGCATACCTCCTAAATCCAACTGAAGTCCCATGATGTACACCCACATGAAGATATTAAGTGTCCTGTGTGATATAATGCTTGAAGTCAGTAGTTGCAAACAGAAAAACAGATGGGTTTCTGAGACGTCAGTTGTATTCTATGTTCCAATTGAAGGGTGCCAGTCTGCTGTTTGTCAAGGTTTTGAAAAAGTCATACTGGTAAGAGAGTAAATCAACTTTGTTCCTTAGAGACTAGAGGAAAAATATATAACTGTACATATAGCAGATAGGAATGTAGTATTTTTTTTTCTGATAATGGTATTTCAAGATGATTCAAATATTTTGCAGTGGAGTAAACATTTCAATGCGATCTCACTTTGAAATGAAGAAGATAAGTCTCAGGGAGTTTATATGAGTCACAACTATTTGGCAGTACTGAGACTGAAACATTAGAGGGGAAAAAGAGAATTCAACAATAAATGAAGACCCAAACAGGCAACATCAAAACAAGCAAACAAAAGCAAACCATATACACACACACATGGCTTTAAGGGTGATGGGGTCAATATTCCATTCTTATTTGATAGCATTTGGGGTTTTATTGTTTTACAGTTGTGTCTATTTATTTTTGGCTGTGCTGGGCCTTTGTTGCTTTGCCCAGGCTTGTCATTGCAGCGGCTTGTGCAGCACAGCTCTAGGGCGTTCAGGCTTCAGTAGCTGCTGAACGCGGGCTCAACAGTTGCAGTTCCCATTCTCCAGAGCACAGGCCCAAGAGTTGGGGTGCATGGACGACCGAGGATGAGATGGCTGGATGGCATCACGGACTCAATGGATGTGAGGCTGAGTGAACTCCGAGAGATGGTGATGAACAGGGAGGCCTGGCGTGCTGCGATTCATGGGGTCGCAAAGAGTCAGACACGACTGAGCGACTGAACTGAACTGAATGGGCTTAGTGGCTCTGCAACACGCGGACTCTTCCCCCATCAGGGATTGAACCACCTGCATTAGCAGGGGCTTCTTTACCATTGAGCCACCAGGGAAGCTCCCCATTCCGGTTTTAACATAGGCCTCAGAAACTTTTCTTCTCTCCATCACCAATTTTTGAAACTAGAATTGCCCTTCACTCACCCAAATGAAGTGAATTTCCAAATTGTAGGTTGTTAAATGCTTTTGTGCTCTGGACCCTTTTGATTGTCTGGTGAAATGTCATTTACAGAATAACCTTTTTAAACGCATAAAATACACGGGATGGAAAGGAAAATCAATTTTAATGAAACACAGTGAGCAAGATATAAAGAAGATAAATTTGTGATAGACTAACACATGTGGTTATATTAAATAACAAGATGTAGTGTCATTCTAATGAGGACCATAACTTCAATGTAACAGTGACTTTTAACCATTTGAGAAAGCTGCAACAATTGAACAGGAAAATCCATAATTTCTAGAGGTGTCAAAATCTCTGGTATTACTAAAGTGAATATACTTTACTTAGAGGCTATAACAGATATTTACACCCAGCCCCGCCCACCCCCACCCCTCCCAATCCAAGTTCAGGGACCTTCTGGTAGATTTGTAATTTTGGTGGCTGTCATGAGTACCTGCTCCTGGTGGGTGACGCCCTCCACACGGTTGCTGGGCTTGCTGCCTTTGACCAACTCGGGAAATCGGCAAACTGAGCTACAAGAGTCACCGGCTGAAACGCTGCCTCGCCCAACTAAGAAACTTTTCGAGGCTAAGAAAGAGAAAGAAGCACAGGCTTCCCAGCAGTCCCAATTGAGCCCAACCTCCAGCCGCGGGCCCCATAAATTAGGCAGGTGAGACCAGCTGCACCCTCAGAGTTTGCTGGAAAAGCAGCATCTCAGGTTTCACACCAGAGCTGTCCAATCAGAATCTGCCAGTTCACAAGTTTCCCCAGGTGACTTGTATAAGCGTTTTGTTTGCAAAGTATTCCAGAAACGTGCTGTTTACTTTTGACAAGTAGAGCCACCTCCTTATCTCGTCGTTCGTCTTCCCTTTCAGAGACTTCTTTCACTCTGAGTTAAGAAATGTTCTCCGGCCAAGTCTCTGTCCCATCCTGCCCAGCGTGAGTCGAAGACTTACAGCCTCACATTCAAAAGCTCCAAGAGTGCTGGGTGAGGCCAAAGTGTCTGCGGGGCTGTTTTGGTCAAGTGGCAAAGTCACGAAGGGATAGAGGGCTTAGAGGCGAGAGCAGGGTGTTGGAAATGAATCAATGAACAAAACCTTCCGAAAAGCCAACCAGTGAAGCCCTAGACACAGAAAACAGCTTTTAATCCTGAACTCCTCCTGCAAGCTTGTGTAATTTGTTGTCTTTAGGAATTGGGCTGGCTTTGCCGGCTTTGGGCCACTCGCGTGTTCTGTGTACTGAAGCCCCCGACTTTAATAGAGTGGTCGTTAGCAGGCGCGGCGGCGGCTCACGCAGATGTTGGGCCGCGCCCCCGGGAAGGCGGCCAGCGCGCGGTTTGTCCCCGCGCAGCTCCCATATAAGGCGGGCTCCGCCCCTGCCCGGGCATCCGCCGCGCCCCGCGCGCTTCTTCGCGTTGTCTTTACCCCACCCACCGCTACCGCGCATGCCCGGCCCTCTCAGGGCTTTGGCGCGCCTGGTTTCCCCCGCCTCTTGGTGGTCGAATCCGCACCCAGCTCTGCTCTCCCCAAGGAAAAAGCCGTGGGTCTTCCAGCTCTAGGAACTCGCAGGGTGCTGATTCCCGGCCAGCGTCAGGGCTCTAGGGGAACTGACGCGACGATTCCTTGTTTAAGTGGGTCACGTGTTTGCAGGCATCAACTCAAAGCAAGAACCAACAACCAGGAGTTTTTCCTGATTTGTAGATAAAGCAAGAGCCTTAGAAGCGCCCAATAATGCAGACTGGACCACCCAAAGCTAATGCTGGAGCCGAAGCTCAAACACAGGAACCCAGCTTCCACTTCTTGCGGCCCCTGTCATAGCTGGGCGTGTGGAGGAGCAGTGGCCCCCTCCCCAGCTCTCAGGGTGCCTTGGGGGTGTGAAACACTGGCAAGGAGGAGATGAGGGCAGAGCACCCTTTTGTGGCTCCATTAGGAACGTGGGGGCACGCTGGCTGTTGAGTATGGGCACTGCCTTGTGTGGCTTTTCCTGCCTACCCCCACCCCCCCTTCAGCTGTGAGGTCGTGGGGGGTGGGAGTGGGGCAGCGGAGGAAGGCGGAATTGATGTCTTGGTTAATATGGCCTGTGGCTCATAGGTGGGCCCCTGGGTGTGTGTGATCCAGTGCCCCAAAGAGGGCATTGGAGGGCACCCGGAGGGAGCTGGTGTCCAGCTCCCCTCCATGCTTGTCCAGTCCCCAGCATGCTTGAGGGACTCACTGACTGAATGAATGAATGTGCATTCTTCGGGAGAGGGGAGCAGCCGGGAGCAGGAATAGGACCTCGGATTTCACTTCTCCGAGACCTTAAGCCCCAGGAGAGAGTCGTTCCCACCCCTAATTCCTTGAAGATGGAACGTTCCATCTGAGCAGAGGGCAGCCGCTCAGTCGCTAAGTCCTGTTGGACGCTTTGGGACCTCATGGACTGTAGCCCACCGGTTCCTCTGTCCTTGGAATTCTCCAGGCAAGAATACTGGAGCAAGTTGCCATTTCTTTCTCTAGAGAATCTTCCCAATTCAGGGATGGGACCCCCGTCTCCTGCACTGCAGGGAGATTCTTTACCACTCATTCACCTGAGAAGCCCAAACTGTAACATAAGTGCAAAAAGGTCCAATTAAGATCTGATTTCAGACAATATAGCCATTCTTGCCGTGCCCTTCTTATTTTCATTTCTTCGTATCCCTGAATTGAGGGGTCCAGAGCATAGGCTCAGCAGCTTCATAGTTGAGAGGACCTGATGAGTGGCCCACTATCAAGCTGTGATAATCTCTGTGCTGCGGTTTTAAATTGGATGAGTTAACTCCTTCCCGGTGGGGTAAAGCCAGGTTCTTGGTTAGGGCTGAAAAACTGTTTTTGGTAATTTGACCTCAGGATTGTGGTTCTTGAGCTGGCCCTTAATTGCTGCGGACTCTTCTGCCTCCTCTCAGTTTTTTCAAGGAATGAGGTTGGCTTTTAAGTTTTCTTGAAATCGCCCCGTCCCCAGCGGCCCTGAGGCTCGAACTACCTGATTTCTTGACCTCCGAACCGGGTCCCTGGCACCCTGGCTCCGCCCCTGCGCGCCGCCCGGGCGCCGCCGAAGCGCGGGCGCGGATCACGCGGGCCGGAGCCGCTCTGGGCATGCTCAGAGGCGGGGCCGGAGCAGCCCCTGCCGAGGAGTCCGGCCCGAGCGCAGGGGCGGGGGCCGGGGAAGGGGGCGGGAGCCGCGGGCAGTGTCTCGGGAGTCGCAGGCTGCGGCGGCCGCGGGATCGCGGGGGCGCACGCGGGCCGGCCGGGATGAGCGATGGCCTCGGTCAAGGTGGCCGTGAGGGTCCGGCCCATGAATCGCAGGTGAGTACAGGGGTTGGGGCGCAGGTGGCCCCCGCGCTCTTCCCCACCCGGAGGGAGCTGGTGTCCAGCTCCCCTCCAGAGCCTTCCTGGACTTGGGGTCCAGAGCCGGTCCCCGGCGCCCCGGGCCCGGTGGTGGCCTCTGGGGGCCTGGGGCAACTTGAAGCTTTGCTCTCGCTTTTACACTGCTCGGGAGGAGACTCTGGGGGTAAAGAGTTTAAGGCGCCATGGAGAAGATTCCTGTCAACTCTTCCCGGTCCGAGAATTTGAGGAAGTTTGCTCCCTCCCCCCCGTTTAAAAGCATCAAGGGATCACTTTCCGAAAGGTGTAAATTCAGGAGCATGAGTACGGGGCACCAGAGGTGTGAGGCAGAGTCCCCTCAATTGTGCCAACTCAGAAGTTCTCTCACTATTATCGGTGTAACTTTTTAATTTCTTAATAAGAGATGATGATTCACCGAACGTGAACCTTGACTTCTTCTGATCCGTAGTTTCGCCGTGCTTAACTTCAGGTTAAAGAGTGGATGGGGAAACTTTCATTAAATTTTGCTTCCTGGGAGAAAAATTCAAGGACCCTTAAGTACACGTGTTTGAAATACGCCCACGTTAACAGGGGAGGTGGTTATAATTTAATCTTGAATGTTTCTACTAAGTGATGCTTTTCAAAATGACTTGACTCTGCATTCTCTGAAGAATAATCTGTTCTTCCTTTTCAGTGACTATAAACACTGGCTTTAGAATAGTTACTTTTTAAATTGGTTTAACTTTAATGAAGTGGATCTAAATGGGATATGTCCTTCCCAGTTGATAGGAGCAGTTTGCACAAGGCCATTTGTTTTTATTGGCTTCTCAAGCAAGTTGAACATTTAACTCACCATACGGCTTTTGCTACTTTTCTTGTGTTGACTTTGGAGGTCATTGTTTGTTAGTTCTGACAGCTGATTGAGGCATCAGAGGACTGTAAAATCAAAAGATTGCTGGAACCTTCTTTGATTCACCTGAATCTGTTTTTCTTTTGGCAGATAGGGAGTCGTTATTCTGATTTGTAGCTTTTGGAAACCAATGCTTTTGTGATTTTTAAGTTATTTCTAAAGCTTTTTGGGGAAGAAGTTTGATTTTGGGTAAGTCAGATATATACGTTTCTATGTGTATTCAGTCCTACAAAACAAATGGGCCCCATTTAGATGTTTTTAAAAAATTGTTCTTTATTTTGCCTTTACATG
This sequence comes from Nanger dama, assembly GCA_917880005.1. NCBI lineage: Eukaryota > Metazoa > Chordata > Mammalia > Artiodactyla > Bovidae > Nanger > Nanger dama. The sequence goes on from CAKJTW010000052.1 coordinate 5,450,705, forward strand.
TACAACATATGACAGTTCTTTTCCTTCTTTGAACTAAAGAAGCTTTGGAGCACATGCTACAAGACTGTATTGAGTAACTAGAAAGGATTTATTAAGCGCCTGCCAATGCTGGAGACCTGTGTTTGATCCCTGGTTCAGGAAGGTACCCTGGAGAAGGAAATGGCAACCCACTCTGGTATTCTTGCCTGGGAAACTCCATGGACAGAGGAGCCTGGCGGACTACAGTTCATGGGGTCAAAGAGTCGGACACGACTGAGCGACTGAGCACAAGGAAGCAGAAATCTGGCTACAGGTGGGGATGGGAAGGCTGGAAAGATCCATGGAGACAATTTGCTGGCAGAGTTGACAGGAATTGGCAGTTCATTGGGTGGGAAAGTGGGGAGAGGGGAAGAATAGTCACTGACTGAGGTTTGATGGTTAAGAACGTGGGAGAGGTTTGGGAAGGTGTGTTCTCTTGGGTTTGTGAGTTTCAGGTGCAGTAAATGTCAAATACAAGCACAGTGTCCCACTAGAATGAGTGCTTCCCCAAGTGTTGACGAGGTTCACTGTCTGAAGTGTCGGAAGGACATCCATTTCTTTGCTGGTGTTAAGACTGGAAGAAAACACGAGTCTCAGGTGATCTGAGGACTGGCATTTGGAAAGTTTTAGCACATGAATGACAGTTTAAGAATGTTACAGTGAGGTGTTGATTTCTCAGGAGGAGAATTTTTTTTTTTTTAAACATTTTGTTTATTTGGCTGTGCTGGGTCTTAGTTTTGGCATGTAGGATCTAGTTAGCGGGATCTAGTGTCCTGATACCGTGACCCAGAGGTTGGACCAAGGCCCCCTGCACTGGGAGCGTGGAATCCTAGCCATAGGACCACCAGGAAATTCCTAGAAACCTTATTTTTCTGTATAGAGCACAGATATACAGTAGATTAAAAAGAAGACTGTTTACCATCAGAAAAAGAGGGAATCAGGCTGGGCGCTGGGATGTGCCTCTCTGTAGGTTTCCAGGGAGATGATTGGCCTGCAGGCACGGAGGAGAGCCAGCACAGCGCATGGTCATGAAGGGGAAGGGAGAAGGGGCTCCCGGAAGAGGCGGTGGCTGCTGGTGTCTGGTATTGCCAAGATGGTGCTCTGCTGATGCCAGTACGTCTTTGGTCTTGGAAACGAGTGTTGATAACCTTCCAAAGAGCAATTTCAAGGAGAGAAAGTGTTCCGGAAGTTGGCAGTGAAGTGGAAAGAGGTATACTAATGGCCAACCAGAAATGCTTGGTTTAACTCAAGGAAAGAGTTGCAGGTTATGATATTTGTAAGAAACCATTTTTCACCAATGAGATTGGTGAATATTAGCTGAACTTCGAGTGTTGGTGTTGGGATCATAAAGGGTCAACACTTTGAAACTTCCTTGTTGGGAAATTTGACAGTAGCTGTCAAGATATGAAATTTATAAACTCTTTGGTTGAGAAATTTCATTTCTAAGATTTTATTTTGTAGATTATATTCCTATCTACCAAGATGTATGTATAAGGATACTTCTGGATCATTCTTTGTATAACAACAAAAAAATCATAAATGACCTAAATGTACAGTAATGGGGGAATTTTAAAATTGTGGCCAAGTCATTTGGCAGAGTACAATACTTACAAAAGACTCTTAGGATCTTTGTCTTAAAAAGAGTTCCAAGATAGAGAATTAAGTAAGAAAAGCAAGATACTCACAGATGCATACACCGTTGTAGAGCTGTGTGAATGTTAAAAATGTTGAAAATGCACACATACGGCCATATCTGTATAGAGTGATTCACAAGAAGCCTGACAGCTAACTCCAGGGAGGAGGGCTGATGAAGAGTGTATTAGGCGAGGATAGAAGACGTTTTTTTCCTTTTACTGTTTGAGTTTTTACTTTGCTCTTGGTAGTTTTATAATTAAAATTCAAAAGTTGTTTATGTAATTTTAAAGAGTTATCCAAGAAGTCATTGGTGCCACAGAAAGAATTTTTAGCTCGTTGTCCAGGAGGTTTGAAGGAACTTGTTAAAAGAATTTCCCCCCAGTTTGATTGAGATGTGATTGACATATTTGTGAGTGTCAGATATACGGCCTAATAATTTGACTTGTATACGTTGTGAAATAATTACCACAATAAGGTTAGTTAACATCCATCATCTCATATTGTAACAACAACAAAAAAAGAAAAAAATGTTTTTCCCTTATAATGAAAACTCTTAGGATTTACTCTCAAAACAGCTTTCAAATACCTTCCAGAGGTATTAACTATGGTCACCATGTTGTACATTATATCCCCAGGACTTATTTATCTTATAACTGAAAGTTTGTGACTTTTGATGCCCATCATCCAGTCCCCCTGTTCCCTATCCCTTGCCTCTGCTGCTAAGTCATGTCAGCCGTGTCCGACCCTGTGCGACCCCAGAGACGGCAGCCCACCAGGCTCCCGGTCCCTGGGACTCTCCAGGCAAGAACACTGGAGTGGGTTGCCATTTCCTTCTCCAATGCATGAAAGTGAAAAGTGAAAGTGAAGTCACTCAGTCGTGTCCAACTCCCAGTGATCCCATTGACTGCCGTCTACTAGGCTCTTCTGTCCATGGGATAACCACAAATCGGATTCCTTTGACCTAGTTGTTGCTGGTTTTTTTTTTTTTTTTTTGATTCCACATGTAAGGGCCATCTATACAGTGGTTCTTTCTCTGACTGCTTTCACTTGGCATAATGCCCTCAAGATTCATCTGTGTTGTTACAGATGGTAGGAGTTCCTTCCTTTTCATGGCTGGGTAATATTCACACATTCATATTTATGTGTGTGTGTGTGTAGGTCCTGTCGTCTTTATCCATTCATCTGTTGATGGACCCTTAAGTTGTTCCCTGTCTTGGCTTTTGCAAATAAGGGTACAAGCCCTGAAGGCAGGCAGACGGGAAACAGCCAGTAGGAAGGAGAGGCCTGGGGTGCTAAGGTGGTTGGGTTGCATCCTGTTGAAGTATGGGGCAAGGGGGTGAGATACTGACTCTAAGCCAGGAGCCTGTGTGGTCACCAGTCCTCTGCAGAGGCACCCAGTGCTTGATTAAGGACAAAATGTGATGCCTTTCTTTTTACTAATTGTCCAGGAGGAGGAAGCTTCTTCCTCTCTCTCTTGGTGAGTTCTTGTGGCTGGTCTAATAATGAAATTGACAGAAGGTTAACAGGCGGAAAAGAAACAAACTTATAAGGAATTGACAGGTCAAAGAACCTTAGGTTTTGTGTGCCCAATTAGTGAGGAATCTAAACAGGGTTTGAGCTTGGGGTGGTGGTTTCGTTGCTAAGTGGCATCTGGCCCTTTGTGACCCCATGGATTGTAGCCCACCAGGACCCTTTGTGGAGAATCGCAGGGACGGGGGAGCCTGGTGGGTCTCACAGAATTGGACACGATTGAAGCGACTTAGCAGCAGCAGCAGCAGCAGCAGGGCCCTTTGTCCATGGGGTTTCCCAGGCAAGAATACTGAAGTGCATTGCCATTTCCTTCTCCGGGGGATCTTCCTGACCCAGCCATTGAACCCGTGCCTCCTGTCTTGACTGAGCCCCCAGGGAAGCCCCTTGGGGTAGCACTTTGAAGAAGAACAAGGTCCAGAATCCCCATCTTTGGCAGTTGGTGCCTTCCACCTCCACAGGCAGGGGGTCTGCCTTTCACGTGGAGATTGGTGTCCTGCTTTCAGGGAGACGGAAAGGAGGGCCAGAGTGTCCCTCACAGATTGACTGTTTCTTAAGTAACTTTAATTTAAAACAATCAATATGCCATGGAGGTGAATTTTGGGGTGGCCTACCCTGAACCCCAGCACTACCTTGTGGCTTTTGGTTATGTGGCAGAAGTAGTTTGAAGTTTGAAAAAGCCATTACATTCCATCAAGTAACAGCTCCTCCCTTTATTGAGCGTTTTCTCTGGACCGGTGGTGCAGAACCTCATTTAATCTTTCTCATAATATTAGCAGGTAGAGGCTGTGATTATCATGCCATTTTCCAGACTGAGGAAGATAGTTAGCTTGTCCAAAAGTCAGTTTCCTAGACAGTCACAGCTATGCTTTATAACACGAATGAAATGTCAGCAGATACTTCATTCATTCATAATTTTTGTGGGCAAAAACTTACTATTTATGTACTGTCTCTGCTTTTTTCTTGGTGATTTCTTCCCCTGGTCTGATGCCTTATCTTTACTTTTGTCACTGGTTTAATTTCTACAGTCTTAAAGATAGATTTTTTTTTTTACCTTCTGAAGAGCCAGCAAAATAATAATTTGAGAACTAATTTGTCCATTTTCACTGGTTTCATTTCTACAGTCTTAAAGATAGATTTTTTTTTTACCTTCTGAAGGGCCAGCAAAATAATAATTTGAGAACTAATTTGTCCATTTCCTATCGGTTTCAGTTGCTTATTTTTTCCTGGAAACACTAGGTGATTATTCAGGGTCATCCATCCTATCTGGTTGATCTACTGGGTTTACATGTTTGGGGTCTGAGGGCAGACGGCCTGGGTTTCAGTCTTAGCTGTCATTTACCAGCTGGGTACCTTTGAACAAGAGACTTAGTTGTCCTAAGCCCCAATTTTTACATCTGCAAAATAGTGATGATAATTATATATACCTTATAAAATCTTTTGTGAGACAATCTCTTTTCCAAATACTTTTACTATGACTCACAATAAGAAACACATTTAAAATGGAAGCCCTGTAGGTATGTAAAGATTTATGAAGTGTTACATGCAATTCACTCATAGTTCCAATTTTATCCTATTCTATCCTGTCTCATTTTAAAATTTTCTCTTAAAAAAAAAAAATAATTTCTTGGCCACATCTTGGGACATGTGGGATCCTAGGTCCCTGACCGGAGATTGCACCCACAGCCCCAGCAATGGAAGCCCAGAGTCTCAACTACTGGACCACTAGGAAATCCCCCAAATGTCTGTTTTTAGGTCTAGTAAATCCACTTTAAGATCTGCTGATGAGTTGCAGTTGGCAGTGTGAAGAACACTCATGAGGTTCAGAAGCGATACATGCATGGGGCAAAGCTCCTCACGTGGAGCCTGGCATACAGCGTGGGCCCTGTGAAGACTGCTGCTGCTGCTGCTGAGTCGCTTCAGTTGTGTCCAGCTCTGTGCGACCCCAAAGATGGCAGCCCACCAGGCTCCCCCATCCCTGGGATTCTCCAGGCAAGAACACTGGAGTGGGTTGCCATTTCCTTCTCCAATGCATGATAGTAAAAAGTGAAAGTGAAGTCACTCAGTTGTGTCTGACTCTTTAAGACCCCATGGACTGCAGCCTACCAGGCTCCTCCATCCATGGGATTTTCCAGGCAAGAGTACTGGAGTGGGGTGCCATGGCTGCTTACTTTTAGAATTTCACAGTCGTACCTTTATGCAATAACTTGCATTTTAAAAATGTTCTCCTCCTCAGTTTTTTTTTGTTGAGTGCTGGCTGCAGACCAGATGTTAGCTTTGTAATGCGTTTTCTCGTCTGACAAGGCAGGTCCACCCCACACCTTCTCTCCATGACGGTTCGCAGCCTCTCTTCCCGATTAGCCTCTAGAATTTGCTGTCATGTCTGTCAAGTTAAAAGGAAAAGAAAAAAATGCCAGTGGTTGTTTGACTGGGGTTGATGTCGTTAGGCTCTGCTGAAGTCTTCCCACTGGAGAGCAGGCATGGTGGGAAGATGGGTCTGCGGAGGCCTCTGCGATCTGTTTCGGCGCCAGGCTCTGGTGGCCGTGTCCATTGAGCCTTGTACCAGGCATGTGCTCACTTCTTCACCTTGGGGACTTCCTTTCCCCCTCCCACCAACTCACTGGCAGAGGCTTTTCACCCCCTTTTGACAGAGGGGAAACTGAACGGCCCTCCCAGATAATCAAGCGGGCTGAGCTGGCTCCGCCTTCCTTTGGAGCCCTCTCCCTGGGGACTGGTCCTGGGCTCGCTGATGACAGAGCTGTTGGCCTCGGGGGATGGCTGGGCTGCTGGCGGAGAAGTCAGGGCCACAGCCATGCACGCTGGCAGCAACAGAATCCGCCTGCGGTTGTCAGGGGCCCTCGGGGTTCTGGAGGCTGGAGGCAGAGGTCTCGTAGCTTCCCAGGGTCCCTTTGATGAGCGGGTGGAGACTCAGTTGAGCCCTGAAGAAGGGGTGTCAGCGACCACCACTTAGAGGGGTCTGTGAAGTGCTTGAGTGATGCCCTTTGAAGGGCAGCGCAGTCCCTCCATCCTGCAGATGAGGAGCAAGGCCCAGAGGGCCTGCCTGAGGCCACACAGCTCGGTCCTGGTGGAGAATGGGCTTCCCCCATAGTACAGAAGGCTCAGATGAGGACAGGCAGGGATGCCGGGCAGATGGCGCCCGAATACAGTTACCGGGGATCTTGGACAAACTGGAGATTTTGTTGAGGATTGGTTGAGAGGTTGGTAGGCAGGGTGTTCTGAGGACATTTCTTTGTTCAGCTTGGGAGTTGGGGCTTTTATAGTCCTGTCCTGTGCTGGCTAGCGTTGTAGCCCTTGGCTGCAGGCAGCTACTTATAGTAACATTAAATAAGGTGTAAAATGTAGTTTCTTGGCTGTACAACTCACATTTCAAGCGCTCAGTATCCACATGTGGAACAGGGCATGTCCGTCCTCGTGGAAAGTTCCGTTGGACAGGAAGGCTGGGCTGGGCTTGAACCCCAGTTCTCCTACTTCCTTGCTCTGGGTCTCGGCGCTCTACTCAGGTGTTCTGCGCTTCTGTTTCTTCACCTGTAAGGTGGAGATTGTCGCAGGAGCCCCCTCTTGGGGCTGAGATGGTTTTTTGAATGAAGTAACCCTTGCTAACAGTATCGGGTCTCCGAGTAAGGGCTCTGTAAATACTGGTTGCTCTTTTTAGGCACTGAGAGCTGCTGGTGGCTTTTCAGAAGTTTTGTCCAGTAGCAGTGTAGAGAAACACTACTCGGACCAGCTTCAGCAACAGTGAGCATTGGTTGACTATTTCCCAAGGGTGGTGCTCAGTGCCTTTTGGGCACCATTATCCCACTGACTTTGCTGCCACATTCTGGGCTGCAAGGCCCCAAGGCCTCAGCTCTCTGTGGAGCAGACAGACTTTCAGGGAACTGGAGTGCGACTGAGAGGGCTGGGACCCTGGATGAGGCTGGAGTTCTGAGTAATGGAAAGGGCATGAGATCGAAACTTATGAACAGGACCCTGAAAAAACTTTCACAGTATTGTTTTGATTGTGAAGATACTGTGTGCTTATGAAAAACATGTGTGAAAAGTGTACCCAAAAAATCAAATTGAAAATTGATCGTAATTTCATGATCCAGAGATGATCCAAAATTCAGGTGCATTTGAATCCAGTCTTTTTTTTTTTTTTTTCCTGATTGTGTAGCAACATAATGTATAACTGTTTTATATCCTGTGTTTTGTATTTTCAAGAAACATCTTGAAGACCAGTCAGTCTGGTGTACAGGGGGAAGAGCCAGATAGATGACTGAGTGGCTTGGGGCCCTGTTAAGTGGAGGCATGACTTTTCCCAAGGTTAGGATGTGGGCTGAGCAGGTCGGAGTAAAGGGCCACCATGGTGAATTGAGTTGGCTTAGGATGCTGGTGGGGCATCCAGGCAGTAGGTACTCGGGTGGGTACCTCTGGGGCCCCCTGGGAGACTCCCGGGGAGCGCTGTGCTGGCGCTGACCCTGACTCATGGAGTCTGGGGCAGATAGAGGCTTTTTCTTTCTTTTAGGAAAGACTTGACTTCTCCGCTTTCAGGGGAATGGACTTGACAAGTAACATGAAGCAAATGACTGGCAATGTTTTTCATACACAAAATTTAAAGCTATCTTAATATGTTTGATGCAATTGCACATGTGAGTACCAGAAGTTTGAAATAATGTTAAATGACTTGAGTATTTAGTAAGTGTAATTTCATATTAAACTTGGCTTTATTCATGGCATCTGTGTGTGTGTGTGTGTTTGTGTCAGAGATTATTTTGAAATGTCCAGTGGTGCAATGAAGAGAGAGCACTTTGGTCTAAACCTGATTTAGCCTACACAGTCTTGTTTCATGATTAATTTTCTAAATTATTTCAATAGCTTTTTCTGTTTTTGTGGCTCCTGGAATTGAGACGCAATCTTGCTGAGGCCTGTTTTGTGAGAGGAAATATGTTATACTTCTGGCCTGGGGCCGATGTGACGACGCCCCAGCACCTCCATCCCCTTCCCAGGGCAGGGCCTCCCTCCGTTCTCCATGGCCTGGATTGCCTTCTGTCTCGTTGCAGTGACAGACACCAGCCTGCAGAAACCCCTCACGGAAAGGTAGTCCTTTTCCCCTTGGGTTCAGGCCAGTGACTCTCATCAGGCACAGGGGAGGGACCACCAGAGGGGCCTGGGTGCGTCCCTTCATTTCCTCCAACTCTGCAACGGAGCTTGTGTTTCCTGCTCTGTTCTTTTCCAAGTATATTCATTATTCATTGTTGCTGCCCAGGGAAGGGGAAGGAACTGTTCTGTGATCAGCAGTCCACTCATAGACACGTGGAGCAAATGTCAACACAGAATTTAAAGTCAGTTGAGAAAGTGCTTTCACTGTAATAGTGCTGGTAAGTGATTTTTGTCACCAATTACTGTCTCTAGGCACTTACTTAGCAGGAAATCTGCTAAAGCCTTTGCCATCATTATCTAATTTAATTCTTGACAACAGTCCACAGGAGTGAATATTTTTAGCTCCACTTTCTAGATGAGGAAACTGGGGATTAGAGAAAGATCAGGTCCTGGCTCAGATACCACTTCTTCCGAGAAGTCTCTATCATTCTGCATCGGTCATCTGGCTTCATGGCATTTACCATGATTGAGTTTTGTGTGTGTGCATGTGAAAGGATTTTTGTTTGGTTTGTTTATTGTCTCTCTCCTTCTTGCATGTAAACTCCATGAAAGCCGGTAACTTTGTGGATGCATATAAGGAATCAGCATCCTTGGGATGCCTCGCATTGCTCCCTGTGAGCGCAGGGCAATCTTGATGATCTTCCTGTCAGATGTTAGGGGATGGGGAGGTAGGAGTGGGCCAAGGAAGGGCCTCGGTAAGGGACGGCTTTGGGCTTTCCTTGTATATGAAGTTGAAAAAGTGAAACTGAAAGTGTTAGTCACTCAGTCGAGCTTGACTCATTGTGACCCCATGGACTGTTGCCTGCTAGGCTCCTCCGTCCATGGGATTCTCCAGGCAAGAATCCTGGAGTGGGTAGTCCTTCCCTTCTCCAGGGGATCTTTCCTACCCAGGGATTGAACTCTGCTCTCCCACACTGCAGACAGATCCTTTACCCATCTGACCCCCCAGGGAAGCCCGTGTATTAAGTTAATTATACACAGTACATATCAAATTTGTGTTATGTTTATCTCTTAAGGTTAGAGGATTGGTGGTAAAGCACTTTTTCAGTGATATGTGGTTTATGGGACAGAACACTCTTGTTCCTTTGGAAAAAGGCTTTTTTTTTTTTTTTTTAACTTGAAATAGTTATACAGTAAAGTTCCCATATATGCTTCCCTCAGCTTCCTCTGAATCGGCATTGTATGTAACCATGGTGCAGTTGTTAGGACCAAGGTATTAACAAGGGCAGCCCTGGTAACTGGACGTGGTTTTCCCACTAACATCATTCTGTCTCGGGATCCAGTGCAGGATCCCACATGCTGTTTAGTTGCTTTGTCTCCTTAAACTCTTCCGGTCAGTGACCGTTCCTGAGACTCCAGAGAGTGCCGGTGAGTTACCTAGTAGCTGCAGCTGTTCAGTCGCTCAGTTGTGTCCGACTCTTTGTAACCCCATGACTGTAGCAGGCCAAGCTTCTCTGTTCTTCACTGTCTCGGAGTTTGCCCAAACTCATGTGTGTTGAGTCAGTGATGCCATCCTATTATCTCATCCTCTGTCACCCTCTTCTCCTCCTGTCCTCAGTCTTTCCTAGCACCAAGGTCTTTTCCAGTGAGTTAGTTCTTCGCATCAGGTGGCTAAAGTATTGGAGTTTCAGCATCAGTCCTTCCAATGAGTATTCAGGGTTGATTTCCTTTAGGATTGACTGGTTTGATCTCCTAGGAGATCAGCCTTCTTTATGGTCCAACCCTCTATATCCATACATGACTTCTGGAAAACAAGGAGCATGACTAAATGGATCTTTTTCGGCAAAGTGGTGTCTTTGCTTTTTAATATGCCGTTCAGGTTTGTCACAACTTTTCTTCCACGAAGCAAGAGTCTTTTAATTTCATGGCTGCCGTCACCGTCCTCAGTGATTTTGGAGCCCAAGAAAATAAAGTCTGTCACTGCTTCTACTTTTCCCCCCACCTCTATGCCAGGAAGAGAGGGGACTGGATGCCATGATATTCGTTTTCTGAATGTTGAGTTTTAAGCCAGCTTTTTCATGCTTCTTTTTCACCTTCATCAAGAGGCTTTCTCGTTCTTTTTCGACTTCTGCCATTAGGATGGTGTCATCTGCATATATGAAATTATTGACTTTTCCCCTGGCAGCCTTGATTCCAGCTTGTGCTTCATCTAGCCTGGTATTTCTCATGATGTACTCTGCATGTGAGTTAAATAAGCGAGGTGACAATATACAGCCTTGATGTACTCCTTTCTCAGGTTTGAACCAGTGCCTTGTTCCATGTCTGGTTCTGACTGTTGCTTCTTGACCTGCATACAGGTTTCTCAGGAGGCAGGTATGGTGGTCTGGTATTCCCATTTCTTTAAGAATTTTCTATAGTTTGTTGTGATCCACAGTCAAAGGCTTCAGTGTAATCAAGCAGAAGTAGATGTTTTCTGGAATTCCCTTGTTTTTTTCTATGATCCAACAGATGTTCTATCTCTGATTCCTCTCTCTCTTCTAAATCCAACTTGTATATATGGAAGTTCTCAGTTCATGGAGTGATGAAGCCCAGCTTAAAGGATTTTGAACATTATGTTGCTAGTATGTGAAATGAGTGCAGTTGTGAGGTAGTTTGATCATTCTTTGGCATTGCCCTTCTTTGGGATTGGAATGTTAACTAACCTTTTCTAATCCTGTGGCTATTGCTGAGTTTTCCAAATTTGCTAACATATTGAGTGCAGCACTTAAACAGCATCATCTTTTAGGATTGGAAATAGTTCAGCACCTCATGCGAAGAGTTGACTCATTGGAAAAGACTCTGATGCTGGGAGGGATTGGGGGCAGGAGGAGAAGGGGATGACCGAAGATGAGATGGCGGGATGGCATCACGGACTCGATGGACGTGAGTCTGAGTGAACTCTGAGAGATGGTGATGGACAGGGAGACCTGGCGTGCTGCGATTCATGGGGTCGCAAAGAGTCGGACACGACTGAGCGACTGAACTGAACTGAGCTCTATCACCTCCGCTAGCTTTGTTCTTAATGTCCCTCAGTGTGAGTTTCTCTGACATTTTGTCATGGCTAAAGTGAAGTTATTCGGCTCTGGCGTATGGAGAATTTGTCGAATGCCCTGTAAGTGCCCTTCGTCTCCTGTCGTGGGGGTTCATAATGCCAGTGTGTCTTTTACTGGTGATGTTGACCTTGGTCCCTTGGTCAAGGTGGTGTCGACTGTATTGTTATATTTTTTCCTTTTTGTAATTAATGCATATCTGAAGGAAGTAACTTTGCTGGAAAAGTTTTGGCCTTCAGTTTCAACAGTATTTATTTATTTTTGCCTGTGGGAACATTTCAGATTTTCTGATAAAAGTTCTTGTGAGTATAAGTTCATTTAAAACATTTTTCTACCGCTGAGTTAGTGAAAAGGATTAGTCAGGTTTAAAATGAAGGACATCTGTGCCTTGGAAGGCTGATGACGATTGTGCGGGACTATGCACCTAAAACGTCTGCAGTAAATCATTTATCGGTTCAGTGCATGCTCATGTTTTCTACTCTCTACCGTTTCATTTTTTGTTTTTTAAGAAGATGGTTATTATCCACTAAACTGATTTTATAATTGGCAGTTTGAAAACCCTAGTGTAGGGAATCCATTATTCAGAGCAGAACTTGGTAAAATCTGATTTTTCTATGTGAGAGAACTTGAAATTAGGATGTTGTTAGAAAGTGCGTCCTCTTTCCTCTGGGAAGCTGGGGGGTGGGGGTTGGGCTTTTGACCCCCAAGAGGATAAATAAAGCTTAGAATGAGAACTTTCAGCCAAAGAATCTAGGAACCTGAGCCGACAGTGGGATGTCCACTGTCGAGAGCTTTCTTTCTCAAGTCCTTGTGGTCTTGGGGTCTCTTGCCTGGATGCACCTCCAGATCCTTATTTTCAGGGTTTATTAAACAGAGTCTAAGTCATCATGGTGACTCAGCTTGGGGCACAGGTAAATCACTTTGTGAGTTCCCTCTGAGTGGGACTTAAACTTTCCCAGGGAGCTTTCAAGAAGAACCATTCAGGCTGATGGAGACTAGCTCAGAAGTGAAGCACGTTGCAGAAATAAAGCTTTTACAATATTAGGTTTTGGTCTGTTGGCTTTCTTTTTGTAAAGTTAGTGTTTTTATAGGAATTATCTCTGCTTGGTCAGATAGAAGGGCAACTATGAGAAAAATGTCTGTAGTCCTGGGCTGGTGCGCATGTATGGTGATCCAGTTGAGATGTTTTTCTTCTGTTTTGAAAAATACTAAAAATTTTTCATTTTGAAATATGTACAAAAGTTACAAAAATAGGCAGCGTTCCCATGTATCTTTCACCTTGTACACCTGTAGTATAATTAAAAACCAGGCGAGGAACTTGATACAGTATTTGTCTGATTCATCCAGGTTTCCCAGGTTGCCCCCATAGTATCTTTTTCTCTGGTCTAAGATCACACAAGACATTTAGTTGTCTTGTAAAATATCTACTTTTTCAGCTTTTCTGGTTCTTAGGGCCAGTTTTGACTATACCAGTACACTATATAAAGGGTGGGAACAGGTACCCTCCTCCCAGGCCCCTGGTAGCACTGTCCACTCGAAGGACTGAGGGATTTTGCCTCCTGGCATCCTTGATTATTTGAGCTGCTGACCCCTTGGTTGGATTAGTTGTTCCACGTGTCAATGAAAAGGACAGTTGGGGACCTTTAATCCTCAATGGGGCTTTTCCCTAAGAGAACCTTGTTTCTGGTGGTAACTTAACCTGTGCTTCCTACTAACAGCTTTCAGATTTTCTGTTCTTTCTGATGACTAATAAATGAATTAAAGGACCAGTGGAAGGCATTTATTCTTTCTTTCCTGGAACCTAAGTGTTCTGGAATGGATTTGATTATCTCTAATTTGATCTTGGCTGGAATTCCTGTCTCTCTTGATTATAAAGAGTCAGAGGATTTTGTGGTGGTTTCTGCTTTTACCATCTTTCTCCCTCTTCATTTTATTCTACTCTTGACTTTTGAGAGACAGGTATTGATAATCAGTCTTGGATAAATCTGATTTATTTTCTCTACCGTCTTTTTCAGGCTTTGGCCCATGTTTGTAGTTATTGATTTTCCATTTCTTATTCATTCCTGCCTTCACTCAGCAGACATTAAGTGCTCTCACATAAGAGAAAATGCTTTTTTGTGTGTGGGATCTTTTCCTTGGTGGGACATCTCAACACTGTGGCTGGATTAAATTAGCAGGACAGAAATTTCACTGCCTCCTAATTCCAGACTTTCACATGGTGCTCAGTGAAGGTGCAAGAGAGGTATGGGTGTTGAAATGGAGGTAAGTCAGATGGTCCCAGAGTTGTATCCTGCTATTGCCAGTAACTACCTGCTTGGTTTTCTAAAGGATAACTTTAGTCTTCTGATCTCTTCTTCCTTCATCTGTACAGCAAGGACAGTGATACCTACTTTATGGTTATTTTCACAGTGTAAGGAATTCATGGCAGTAAAGTGCTTGCACAGAGTGGGCAAATCAGCAGTGACTTATAATTTCGTGTTGTGCCTTTTGGGATTTCACATGAATATTGTGATGATGGAGCAGAATCTTATATAACTCAGCAATGAGTGGACTTTGTCCGCTTGTCACCTAGTGTTAGGGTCACTGTATAGATAATAAAATGCAGTATATGTTCTGATAAAGGAGAATCAATGTGAGCTCAAGTCTACAGGTAGATGTTATAACAGAAATGGAGCTCTGTGCTCTGTATAGGCTTCGTGTGATGAAGAGTAGGTGTTTTTCTGGTGATCTTGGCATCTGTCCAGCCATTGAGCTTTTATTGGGCTTTTTCTTTCATCAGAGATGAACAGGCTCATGATCCCTGCCCTCCAGTAGCTTATGACCTAGTGGGAGCTGTAGACACAAGAGTATGTCCCAGTTCTGTGGGTGATGGTGGGTACTCAGGGCATGGGGGTGAGGGGCTGGGGTTGAGGGGACAGGGCTGGGAGGTCCAGATTCCGGGGTTGTGCCATCTGGACTTCATTATCGTTTTTCCTTTTCGTTGTCCTGAAATGGTATAACTTAAAGCTGATTCTGTAGGTAATGGGAACTGTTTTACAAATGGATGTAATACTTTTCTAACACATGTTAGAAAGCCAAGGAGTGAGACTGACAGGCAGCCCTGGGGGGCATCAAGTGTGACTGAACATGGAGGGGTGGGAACTAGTGCCTTGGAATTGGAGCAGCCCTACTCTCCCAGGCACCTGCCACCACCACCCCATCCACCCGCTTGTCCACCTGCCCACCCCCACCCCCACCCATCCTCCCGCCCATCACTCCGCCCATCCACCCATCCATCAACCCACCCATCCGCCCACCCACCCATCCACCCGCCCCGTCCGCCCACCGCCCCACCCACTCATCACCCCACCCATCGCCCCACCTGTCACCCCCCCACCATCCTATCACCCCACCACCACCCCATCACCCCCCACCACCACCCCATCACCCCCCACCCCATCATCCCACCCCCCACCCACCTCCACCCACCACCCCATCACTTCACCCACCCACCCACCCATCCGTCTGTCCTCCCTTACCATTCACTCCCATCTACCCACTCATTCATCTCCGCACCCACCCTCCCACCTGCCTTCCTGCCTCGCCAACTAGCTGGGGAATCTGGTTCTTTCCCTTCTTAAGAAAGAGTCAACTTAAACAAAAAAGCAAAAAACTCTGACCTTTGGGCACCTCTTTTCTCCATCTTTTGTCTGTACCAGACTACAAACTAGATGTCATTGTATTTCTAGAAAGAGGTTTCATTTCCCCATCACTGATTGATTGATAGATTGATCAAATTCTGCCGGGTGTATGCCAAGTCTTGTATTAGATCAGCAGTTCTCAAAAAGTTTTGGAGATCGTTTAAAAATTATTGATGAACCCAGAGAGCTTTTGTTTTGTGGGTTATATCAGTATCTTTACCACACTGGAGGTAAAAGACGTAATACTTTTATTTTTCTATATTTAAAAAGTTTTTATTGTTTTTAAAATTTTTTGACTGTGGTGAGTGGCATGTGGGATCTTAGTTCCCTGCCCAGGGATCGAACCTGAGTCCCCTGCACTGGATGTGTGGAGTCTGAACCCCTGGCCTACCAGGGAAACCCCAGAGCAGACATTTTTAGAAGAGTATACGAGTACGTTGTCAGCGCATGTCTTGTAGCCTCTGGAAAACTTCACTGAGCAGTCATGAGTGAGAGTGAAAAGGCATGTAGTGTCCCGATGTCTTTATGAAAAGGTTTGGACCTCTCATAGTTCCCCGCCTCCTGCCCCAGACTCTGAGAAGCTGCTGGGCTGCATGTTGGGAGTCCGGTGGGGCTCTAGCCCCATGGAGGCCCTGTGGCTGTGGGACAGGGTCCCGTGGTGCTGTGGGAGCCTGTGATGGGGGTCAGGGCCTCGCTGAGGCTTGGGGTGCTGGGGAAGGCCCTTGGAGGGAGAGGCGGCTCAGGCAGGCCTGCAGCAGGCACCGCTGAGTGTAGCGGGTGGAGGGAGCAGCACCTGGAGGCCCAGAGGCTGCAGGAGAGCAGCTGAGAGCAGTTCCTCAGGGCTCTGTTAATGTCGCATTTGCTAGGAAGAGAGCAGCAGTTTGCTTTCTCTGTGTGGCTTCAGAGTGATGTGATTTTATCCACCTGCTTAATCTCAGAGGCAGACACAGCTGCTCTCAAGTCTCTTTCCCGTGTGACTCAGGGAAGCCTGGGGCCAGGTCTCAGCACTCTTGTTGGAGAGCCTCCTATTTCAGATGCTGAGCGGGATTTGCCAAGCTTTAAAAGGCCAACAGCAGAGCCACGAAACATGAGGGGCTGAGAAGCAACGTGGATGGTGCAGCAGAGTGGAGGCCACATGGAAAAGCTTGATTAATCACCAGAGAACAGGAGGGCGACACTTGCGAGCTGAGGACTTGAGAGGAGCAGAAGTGGCCCTGCTCACCCGATGTCACCGTATTATCAGTGAGAGTCCTTGCAGGAGGGCTGTCTCCCCACCTGTTCATCTCTGCCTTTGAGATGACGTCCAGACTAGAGGTGTACGCCCTGGTCAGGTGCAACCTGAGACCTCCCTTCCCCCTGTGTGGCCATAGGAGGGGCCTGCTTTATTATGCCAGGACTCTCCGCTGGCAGAGCCCAGAAAAGAGGCCCGTCCTGTTTTGCTCTGTCTCTGTTTTACTGCAGAAGGCACGGGGGTATCAGAGGACTTTCTGATCTCAGGCCCTTCAGGCTTGATGACGAGGTGAGTGCTCTAATTTCTGTGTGTAAATTGTGGCAGGGTATTTGGTTTCAAGGAATCTGGGGTGAGTTCTTGAATTAGGAGCCTGTGAATGCTGCACCAGTGTTACAGCTCGGGGAAGGGCAGTTTCTTCTTGAGGTGTCTTGAGGACACTCGGGGGTGAGGTGTCTTGAGGACACTCGAGGGTGAAGATACTATCCAGGAGTCCGAAAGAATAACCAGGGAGGGTGCAGCCCACTCTGACAGGACAAAAGGAAATGAGAGAAAGCCACTTTCTGGTGGTTTCTTCAATAAACCCTTAATTCCTGAACAAATCAAACCTTATTTGTTTCTGGCTGAGTGAAATCATGTATCGTTAAAAGTCAGCTTGATGAGTTCTGGGGCCTCTGCCAGCTTTTCCGGGACTCTGTCGCCCTGTCCCGGCACCGTGGGTGGGAGGAGGTCATGAAATCCAGCAGAAGAAGGTACAGGAAGTTTGAAAAGGCATGGTCAGATCCTTTAACTCTGCTGGCAGTTGCTCATCTCAAGGATTTTACTGTTAGAGGCACAGCCTCTTCTGTGATGTCTGTGGGTTTCTGGGTGGGGGTTCAGTCCCCAGGCCTGGGAAGCCAGGTGAGGGGCCGGCCGGCAGGACCCTGTGAGGAGACGGTCCTGCTGTCGATGCGGATGCAGGAAGGCCCTCTGCTTCCAGAGAAGTCTGAAACCCAGATTTGTATGTTTGTATGTAAAACCTTCTGATTTTTAACATGTGATGACACGCCAGCTGCCGACACCTGCATTTCCTGTCTGACAACTGTCTTGGGCACCAAAGTGAAACAGGCTGGAAAACTGGGTAATTAACACCCTGGAACCAGCCCTCAACCAGTGATCCACGAGTATAAATTCCCCCACTCCCTCACCCTCCGATGGGGTAACTTTGAAGTCTGTATGTCACACCATTTCCAGAGTCCCCAGGTGAAGCTAAGCTCCATCGTCCGCAGTGTAACTGGCTTGATAATACACCTCTGTGCTTTCCCTGTCTCATTTCCCTTCCCTCCTACTGGCATTTGCCAGGACTGCCTCCCACATCACTGCCATGGATTAAAAAAAAAAAAACACCCCCAAATTAAAGGTATTTATCTATTTATTCTTATAATTTTTTATAGTTTTAGTGAAGTATAGTTGATTTTTAGTGTTGTGTTAATTTCAGGTGTACAGCACAGCAACTCAGTTATTCTCTTTTTCAAGTTCTTTTCCATTATAGGCTATTACGAGATACT
Source organism: Nanger dama (assembly GCA_917880005.1). Taxonomy (NCBI): domain Eukaryota; kingdom Metazoa; phylum Chordata; class Mammalia; order Artiodactyla; family Bovidae; genus Nanger; species Nanger dama. Next base: position 5,468,526 of record CAKJTW010000052.1, read on the forward strand.
GAATATCGTTCCCCGCACTACGCAGTAGGTCCTTGCTTATCTGTTTCATGTGTAGTAGTGTGTCTGTTAATCCCAAAGTCCTAATTTATACCTCCCGCGTAGGTGTTTTAGAGCGCAGCGTAGGTCAGTGCTTAGCCCGGGTGCCATTGTAAAGCCTTTGGTGTAGAATGGAGGTTTAAAATTCTTCCTCCTTTCTTTATTTTATTTAGAACTCATATACTTTGCACCTTTCGCTTCCTACTCGCCTGCATGTCAGTGTTGTCCACGTTTGCCAGTCCCATGGTCGAGCCACAAGCATCCCTGAATCTCACCGAGCCCTTAGAGATGCTGGTGCTCCTGGTGGCTGCGAAGATCAAGAGCGAGGGCACATGTGGGTGGGAGCTCCAGGGAGACATGGGTCTGTAGGGGGCATCTGTGGCCTCCGGGTGCCTCCGAGGCTTGGTCCTCCACCCAGGGCCTGGGGTCTGCCCTCTGAAAGTGGCACCCCCTCGGAGGAAGGCTTGGGGATGGGTGGACAGGCCTAATGGTCCCCAAAGTGTTGGTCGGTCACAGATGTGGAACCTCAGCCTGGCTGTTTGGATCTGAACCTCAGCTATAGCTCTGAGCACGCTGCCTACCTGTGTTGGGTGGGGTGGGGTGGGGCGGGGCGGGGCTCTCTCCTTAGCCCCAGGGATTTTGGGGCTTGCTCTTTCTCCATCTCTCTCACCAGATTTCTCCCAGGTCCCAGTCGTGATTTGTTTTCCTTTTAGGGCTTTGGTGGTGGCATGAGTATGGGTGAGCCCTGCCTTGCCCCTGGGACAGAGTGGACGGAGTGGAGGAGCCAGGAGCTTGAGACACTGGCCTCCACCTGGACGGAGACTTCCCACCCCAGAGAGTTGGATTTAATGAGTGTGGGGTGCAGGTGGGGTGCAGGGGGCTCCCGGGGCAGGAGCCCTGCTGGGAAGGGATTGACAGCACTTTGCTCTGGGGACCGGCTGCCTCAAGTGAGGTCTCCATGCTCTCCTCCTGTTGGCGCCCTCGTGTCTCCCAGGTGAAACCCTCTGGGGCCCTACCCCCTCAGTGTCTCTTTCCCTCACGATGTGCTTCCTTTCTGGGCTGACTTGTTTTGTGTACTGACTGCAGCCAGGTCTCTCCTTGGTCTGGACACTCACCCAGTCTGTATGCTGGCTTGTCTTCTACAGCCTGTTTGCTCTCATCCTCGGGGGGTGATCGCAGGCAAGAGCTTCGATCATTTGTCTGCATCTCTGGAGAGCCCTGTGAAGGGGAGACCAGTGTTTGTCTCCTGACCTCCTCCTGCCTCTGGTGACTGTTGCTCCCATCAGTTGTGTGTAAGAGTGTGCATTGCACATGTGCCCCGGGGACAGGGGTGGGGCTGCTGGGCACGGTGCCGGAAGGATGGCGTATCTTCAGATGGTGCGGTCCGTGTTCTCAGTCAGGAATAACCAGAGCTAATCATCACTGACTCGATGGACGTGAGTCTGAGTGAACTCCGGGAGATGGTGATGAACAGGGAGGCCTGGCGTGCTGCGATTCATGGGGTCGCACAGAGTTGGACACGACTGAGCGACAGAACGGAACTGAATCATAGATATTTAAGTGAATTTTGGTGTTTCTGATGTTCTTTTTTAATTTTAAATAGTTATTTGTTCGGCTGCACTGGGTCATAGTTGCAGCACGTGGCATCTTGAATCTTCGTGGCAGCGTGCAAACTCTTAGTTGCAGCATATGGGGTCTAGCTCCCTGACCAGGGATTGAACCTGGACCCCCTGCATTGGGATCTTCGATTCTCAGCCACTGGATCACAGGGAAGTCCCTGTTTCTCATATTCTTATCTTTTTTACGAACTATGGCCTCTGGATTGTGTTGTTCATCAAATGATAAGCATTCCATGCTTCAAATGATAAGTATTATATAAACAAAATTTATGAAGATCAGCTCTACAGGGGTTGCTCATTTTGTGAGATCTGGCTAGAAAATTTGGCAAAATTTGTTTTTTGGATTCCCTCCATTTCCACTTACTTTGGGAAAAGATGGGAAAGGTTTTGTTAAAATGAATGTCAGTCCCCAGAGGGCAGGAGAGGCACCGTGAGTATTTGTTGAAGAAATGTTTGGGTCTCGGATTTGTGGTGGAAATGAAAGGGCACTTTGGTTTTCTGCTGGTGTGGGGCCTTGTGTGCTCTGTTTTCCCCTGTCGCATCTTTCAGCAAAAAATTATACATGAAGGAAGCTCAGTACTTTTATAGGCGAGGAAACAAAGACTCAGCAAAGTTAAATGAAGTGCCAACATCTCGCAGCTACTCAGAGTCAGAATTTGTGCCCAGCTCACCAAAGCGTGGTGCTCTCCTGATATTAACCCTCTCGGCTGGGCAACACCTGAGGCTGGGCCTGGTGGAAACGCTGCGGAGACCACGGTTGCATCTCATTCCACTCCGAAGCCAAGTGAAGTCCTGAAGAAATAGCCCTTCAGTTTAGTATTCCGTAGCACACCCGTCTGTCAGGTGGCAGTGTTGTAAAAATACTTAGCTGGCAGTGTTGTAAAAGGAATCAGTCTTCTCTTTACTGGCCAGCTATTGTATTTTTTTCTCCCCTCAAAAGCTGCTACTGAGAACATTTCTCTAACATGGAGGTAAATCTGGAAGGAGTGCTGTAGTGATAGTGGGGGTGCAGGGCAGACAGAACTTGGTATTTTGCGGGGCTGCAGCACTAAGCTGATCTCTTTGTGCATCAGTCAACTTAATGTCTGAACACAGGAGAACAAAAGAAGTATTAATAGCTCTTATGTTCTCATTATTATATTATGCTACCCCTTTTAAACTTTCACTTTAAAAGGAAAAATGAATAGGTTGGTGTGTGTTTGGAGAGGCACACTGAAGAAGTTTGGCCACGTGCACATCCTTGCTTTTCCTCTTTCCTGTGACTCAACAGAGAGAGACGGTCCTGTGGCTCACTCTTGGGAGTCACAGTCACAGTTGTGGGTCTGCAGCAAGGGTGAGCTCCTTGTCTGCTTTGGAGCTGACATCTGCCAGGAGAACTGGTGTTTATGGGGGTGTACTTACCTGTGTTTAAAAACTGAAAACATGTCATAAACTCGAAAGTATTTCCTTCACTTTCAGTTCAGTTCAGTCGCTCAGTCGTGTCCGACTCTTTGCGACCCCATGAATTGCAGCACGCCAGGTCTCCCTGTCCATCACCAACTCCCAGAGTTCACTCAGACTCGCACCCATCAAGTCTGTGATGCCATCCAGCCATCTCTCATCCTCTGTTGTCCCCTTCTCCTCCTGCCCCCAATCCCTCCCAGCATCAGAGTCTTTTCCAATGAGTCAACTCTTTGCATGAGGTGGCCAAAGTACTGGAGTTTCAGCTTTAGCATCATTCCTTCCAAAGAAATCCCAGGGTTGATCTCCTTCACAATGGACTGGTTGGATCTCCTTGCAGTCCAAGGGACTCTCAAGAGTCTTCTCCAACACCACAGTTCAAAAGCATCAATTCTTGGACACTCAGCCTTCTTCACAGTCCAACTCTCACATCCATACATGACCCTGGAAAAACCATAGCCTTGACTAGACGGACCTTAGTCGGCAAAGTAATGTCTCTGCTTTTGAATATGCTATCTAGGTTGGTCATAACTTTTCTTCCAAGGACTAAGCGTCTTTTAATTTCATGGCTGCAGTCACCATCTGCAGTGATTTTGGAGCCCCCAAAATAAAGTCTGACACTGTTTCAACTATTTCCGCATCTATTTCCCATGAAGTGATGGGACCAGATGCCATGATCTTCGTTTTCTGAGTGTTGAGCTTTAAGCCAGCTTTTTCACTCTCCACTTTCACTTTCATCAAGAAGCTTTTTAGTTCCTCTTCACTTTCTGCCATAAGGGTAGTGTCATCTGCATATCTGAGGTTATTGATATTTCTCCTGGCAATCTTGACTCCAGCTTGTGTTTCTTCCAGCCCAGCGTTTCTCATGATGTACTCTGCATAAAAGTTAAATAAGCAGGGTGATAATATACAGCCTTGACGTACTCCTTTTCCTATTTGGAACCAGTCTGTTGTTCCATGTCCAGTTCTACCTGTTGCTTCCTGACCTGCATACAGATTTCTCAAGAGGCATGTTAGGTGGTCTGGTATTCCCATCTCTTTCAGAATTTTCCACAGTTGATTGAGATCCACACAGTCAAAGGCTTTGGCATAGTCAATAAGGCAGAAATAGATGTTTTTCTGGAACTCTCTTGCTCTTTCCATGATCCAGCGGATGTTGGCAATTTTATCTCTGGTTCCTCTGCCTTTTCTAAAACTAGCTTGTACATCAAGGAGTTCACGGTTCACGTATTACTGAAGCCTGGCTTGGAGAATTTTGAGCATTACTTTACTAGCATGTGAGATGAGTGCAATTGTGTGGTAGTTTGAGCATTCTTTGGCATTGCCTTTCTTTGGGATTGGAATGAAAACTGATCTTTTCAGTCCTGTGGCCACTGCTGAGTTTTCCAAATTTGTTGGCATATTGAGTGCAGCACTTTCACAGCATCATCTTTCAGGATTTGAAATAGCTACACTGGAATTTCATCACCTCCACTAGCTTTGTTCGTAGTGATACTTTCTAAAGTCCACTTGACTTCACATTCCAGGATGTCTGACTCTAGGTGAGTGATCACACCATCGTGATAATATGGGTTGTGAAGAAAAGTATCTTGCTCTCACGTCAGCCGTTTTGTTTATTTCATTTGTTTACTCAGTCTTTCGTTCATCCATTCTTCCAAGTGCTCGCTTTATATAAGGACACTGCAGGTCGTGTCGGGGTAGATATCAAAAGCAGGGCATAACCTCTGCCTTTGGAAGCCTCTAGACCGGTGGGGAGGATGAAGTGTAGTGGCCCAGCCGTAAGTGGGTAGAAAGTGGCAGCCTCCGTGGTGTGTTGTGGGCTGTCACTGCCCAGATGTGGTGAGTGATGGCAGGACTTCACACAGAAGATGTTGGCTAGGGCTGTTCTAGGAAGACCTGCTGGAGGAGGAGCCTCGTTAAACATCTTGAAGGGTAAGTGAGATGGAGGAGGAAAGCACCTTCCTGGCAGCGGGACCGGTGTGAGGGTCTTTGTGTGTCTTGGAAGAAGGGCCAGCTTAGAATGGCAGGGAGCTCGGGCGACCGGCGTGGGTGGGAGCTGAGGCTGGGTGGGCTTCTTGTGCCCCTCCATTCAGCACCTGATGCAGCTGGTGACTTGCACCTGTTTAGACTAATCTTCCTGGGAGCCTCTTTAAACCTGCTGACCTGCCCACTGGGAGCCCATGGGTGCCGAGCTTGCAGAGCTCCCACCTTGAGGAGAACGTCGCTGAAATCAAGCTGGGGTCCTGGCATGTCCTTGACGGTCCTCTGTGGCTGAATCCCCCTAACCTTTCCCGAGGCTGACTCTGGAGGAGCAGCTTCGACCTGGCCACCTCACCTCTGGGGCCTTGGGTTCTTTGTGGGTGAGACCAGGGCTGGGCCTGGGCTCCTCTCTCCTGAGCCAACTGCCTCTTGTCGCCTCCACGTGGTGACAAGCCTCCCCCTTGGCTCTCCAGCCGTCAGCATCTTGATCTCAGGGGCTCCCTCTGCTTTGCCTCCAGAATTCCCTGAGAAAATGTCACTTTTGTCTTCAGTCTCAAGCACAATTTGGTCCTTCAAGATTTGAGGCCTGAGTTTTGTCTCATACGAAATTCTTGAGCTTTCAACCAGCTTTTCTCAGCTGGAACCAGGGTTCCATGGCACAGTGAAGCATATCCCCCAGAGTAAGGCATCCATTATGTGCAGTGAACTAACCTTGCCCCTGTGCTTTTAGACTGCTGCTAGCTGTGGCCTTCTTGAGGGAAATTGAGAGATAGTTACTTGGTGTGTGCACATGCTATTTTCTCTTCCCTGCTTGCTTTTTTGCTGCAAACTGCATCAGAGTTTGCACTTTTTGCTACCTGCTCTTTCTCCCCACGTTAACGGTGTTCCTCAGTTCTGTGATGTTCTAGACTTCAGAAGAGAAGCCCCGGCCAGAAGCGGCAGTGATACCGCAGAAGGCACAACCCTGCCCTGGGTTTCTGTCCTGGAATTGGGGATTCAGAGGAAGGGAGGGCATCACTGAGCAGAGGGCGCCTGAGAAGGAGCTGGAAGGCAGTGAGGCTTCCCCATACTTTAGGATTCCAGTTTTTCTGGGTTGAGGAGGGCATCACTAGGCAACGAGGGCAGCGGCTCCCAAACCAGCTTGGTCACCAGTGTCTCCCAGGAGGTTAAATACCCACACCTGGTCTCTCCATCCCGGAGATTCTCACCTGGGGAGCTGGGGTTGGGCTCTTGAGATGATTCTGTTGCTCGGCTGGGCTAATGAACCCGGGTTTGACCGTGTTGCCTTTTGAACACACCTTTGCTCTCGCCCCTGGTCCAGCTTCTCTGTGTGGCTTGTATCAGCCTCCTCACTGGTCCCCTTGTGCTCTCTTCCTGCTCCGGAGTCTGAGCAGCAGCTTGAGGGATCATTTAAAAACATAGAAGCACTTTGCCCTCCCTTGTCTCCCTGTGTCTGAGGCTTCCTGTCCCACGTCGGTTCCTGGTGTCATCTGGCCCCTGCCCCCTCTCTGGCCTGTCTTGCTCCCCGCCTCCCCTCCTGGAGTCCCACCAACCTTCCCTCTTCCCCAGACCTCTGGCTGGGTCCTGCCCGGGGTCTCTGCACCTGCTGTTCCTTTTACATGCGCTGCCCTTGCAGCTGTCTACCTTGCTGCAATTCAGCCCTCGCTCCCACGCCACCCCTTGGAGAGGTCCTGTCTGACCACTTGCCTCCCCCTGCCTCTGCCCCTAGTCCTAGCTCAGGACACCCTTTCATTTCTTTCCAGCACTTACCAGTATATACAATGGTGTTTATTTTTTCTAACCCCCTCCCTAAAATGAAGACTTCAGACAGTACTCTGTGTTGTTTACCACTTTATCCCTGTGCTGAGAGTGCTCTTTGGCATTTGAAGGTCTCACGAATATTTGTGGACTGAAGGAATATCTGGATCTCTCCATCCAGCATCCTGGATAAGAATCTGTTGTTTAGATCTCCAGCTAAACCTTCTCTGATGATTCTGCATGTCTCAGGGCAGCCTGTTGGGTATTGAGACACTTCTGATGGTTAGGTTGTCATTCCTGCAGAGGAAAGCTGAAAGCAGGTGGTGGTGGTTCAGTTGCTCAGTCATGTCCGACTTTGCAACCCCATGGACTGCAGCAGTCCAGGCTTCCCTGTCCTTTACCATCTCCTGGAGTTTACTCAAACTCATGTCCATTGAGTCGGTGATGCCATCCAACCATCTCATCTGTCGTCCCCTTCACCTCTCCCCTTCAATCTTTCCCAGCATCAGGGTCTTTTCCAGTGAGTCATTTCTTCGAATCAGGTGGCCAAAGTATGGGGGGTTTCAGCTTCAACATCAGTCCTTCCAATGAATATTCAGGAATGGTTTCCTTTAGGATGGACTCATTTGATCTCCTTGCAGTCCAAGGGACTGTCAAGTGTCTTCTCCAGCCCCACAGTTTGAAGGCATCAGTTCTGTGGTGCTCAGCCTGAAAGCAGATTTAAGCAGATTTAAGGCCTGCCTTAAGGCCTGCAGCCCTGGCTCCTCACTGTCTGCTGGGGGTTTGGGGTGGTTGAAGCTGCCACTCGACAGCACCCTCCGGTTTAAGAGGACTCGGGGTGGTGGACCCTGCGCCTTGATGCACGGAGCATCCTTGGTGAAGCATGGGCTCCCTGGCCGCTCGGGTGCTGTCTGTGTGGCCTTCTGTGTCCAGCCCCTTGGGGGCTCGAGGTTAGGCCCCTCTCCCAGGCAACTGGTGGTCCTGGTGCCTGGCTGTACCTCCCAGAACAGCCCATGGGTCAGCCGGGACCGGCCCTGGGTCTGGTCACAACTTACTACTCTCTCTGCCCGTCCTGATCCCCTGTCCTCCTCTCCCAGGGCCGGACCCCAAGGGCACACCCTGCCTGCCAGGCTCCCTCAGACCGTCCGCTCCTTGGGGATCCCAGCCCGGAACAGTTTATCGCACTCTCTTGCAGCCGGGGATTGTGAGAAGCACAGCCTGATGGCTCTGTCCCACACTGAGTGTCCCTGCCCAGCAGAGGATCTCACTTGGCCTGAGATGCTCCCAAGCATTGGAGGCTGGGATGCTGCCCTTGGCTCGCTGTGGACAGCCCCAGGGAGCCCAGCAAAGCAGGCTCCCCGCCAGGATGTGGGTCACGGCCCTGCTGACATACTGCTCACCGCTGTGTGGCTAGGCATGTTCCAAGGTGCTGTCAGGGTGATGGCCTGAAAACCCACTCCTGTGTGTCTTTGAGGAGAAAAGCCCTTGGGTTTTTGCAAAAATTGAGCCAGTGCTTTATGATTTTTACGAACAGCAGCTAAGAGAAGTCAGAAGATCTTTGCATGCTCAGCCCAGCTGGAAGGGCTGAGGAGTAGCCCGGGAGAGAGGGTTGCAGGAGAGTGGTCTGCCCTGAGTTTGATTTCAAGCTTTGACATGGGTGGGCGAGGCAGCGTGTCTTAATGGAGCCTCTGCTACTGCTGTGGGCACTGAGGTTGCTCCCTCACTGAGTTAGGGGAGGGAGGTGAGTATAATTGTATCTGAGTGGAAGAGCCGCGGAGTCTGAATAGGTCTCAGGCAATATTTGAATGCAGTTACATTAAAATGTCAGTTCATCTGCGATTGAAGTTCGTTTGGGCTTCCCGTGTTTTGTCTGGCGCCCTAATAAGGGAAAAAGTGCCGTTGGGTGGGGAGGAGGAACAGCTCATTGAGCATTTGGAGAGCAGGACTGCTTCCTGCGAAGGTGGGATCTTGCCTAGGGGGGCGGTGGTGGGGGTGTGTTCCCTGTGAGGGGGAGAGCCGGGGCAGTGAGCCAGCCCTTTGAGAACCTGGATGTACCCCAGGGTGCTGAGGGGCCACCGGATACCTAAAGTCAGAGGCTTTTTCCCTTTTGAGTTCAGTTCAGTCACTCAGTGTTGTCCAACTCTTTGCGACCCCATGAACTGCAGCATGCCAGGCCTCCCTGTCCATCACCAACTCCCGGAGTTTACCCAAAGCCATGTCCATTGAGTCAGTGATGCCATCCCACCATCTCATCCTCCGGTGTCCCCTTCTCCTCTTGCCCTCAATCTTTACCAGCATCAGGGTCTTTGCCATTTAATTAAATTTACTTTAATCAAAGTAATATACAATCATGCTGAAATAATTCCCACAGTGAACTATTTCAGTTCATTTTCTCATCCCCTGAGGTCTTGCTCCCACTTACTCTCCAGAGGCGACCAGCTTCGCACTTATCATTTTACAAATGTTCAGCGGTATTCTGTGCATCTAGAAGCATCAATGTGCATATTCTCTCTGCTTTATTTATCTACTTATTTGATTGCAAACTGGATGTCATCTATGTGCTTGGTTCTTTCCCCCACTTAACAGTGTTGCTTGGATTTCTTCCCATAGTAGTGACCATGGAGGTCATACATTCTTTTTATTTTGTATTTAGTTACATCAATTAGTTTATACTTGTATTTTGTTTTTAAATTGAAGTATAGTTGATACACAATAAGTTACAGGTGTACAACATGCTGTTTGGTCTTTAGGTTATATCCGACTCCTCTGTTCATGGGATTCTCCAGGCAAGAATACTGAAGTGGGTTGCCATTTCTTTCTCCAGTGGATTTTTCCAACCCAGGGATTGATCCTGAGTCTCCTGCTTGGCAGGCAGATTCTTTACCAGTGAGCCACCTGGGAAGCCTGTACAATATAGTGATTCACGGTTGAAAAAAATTTTTTTGGAGTATACTTGATTAATGATGTTCTGTTAGTCTCTGCTGTACAGCAGAGTGGATCACTTACATACATATCCACTCTTTTTAAAAGATTCTTTTTCCATAAAGGTCATTACCGAGTATTGAAGAGCATTCCTTGTGCTATACAATAGGTTCATTTATTTGGCTGCGCTGGGTCTTAGTTGCAGCACGTGGGGTCTTCAGTCTTCACTGTGGCGTGTGAGATCTTTCAGTTTCGGCATGCAGACTCAGTTGCAGCTTGTGGGATCCATTGCAGCTTGTGGGATTCAGTTTCTTGACTAGGGCCCGAACCCAGGCCCCTGCATTGGGAGCGTGGAGTCTTAGCCACTGGACTGCTGGGGGCGTCCCCTGCAATAGGGTCTTTTTATCTATTTTATGTTAATAGTAGTGTGTATGTCATTCCCAGCCTTCCGATTTATCCCTGCTGCCCACCTTCCTACCGGTAACTGTAAGATTGTTTTCTCCATCTACATGTTTTCTATATGTGGTTCTATTTCTGTTTTGTAAATAAGTTCATTTTTACTGTTTTTATTTTTTTAGATTCCACGTATAAGAGATATCATAATATAGTGATTCACAATTTTAAAGGTTACATTTTATGCACTCTTTTTAAAAACAGAGTCACGACCAGAAAACTACTAGAGCTAATCAATGAATATAGTAAAGTTGCAGGATATAAAATCAACACTCAGAAATCCCTTGCATTCCTATACACTAATAATGAGAAAGTAGAAAAAGAAGTTAAGGAAACAATTCCATTCACCATTGCAACGAAAAGAATAAAATACTTAGGAATATTCCTACCTAAAGAAACTAAAGACCTATATATCGAGAACTATAAAACACTGATGAAAGAAATCAAAGAGGACACTAATAGATGGGGAATATACCATGCTCATGGGTCGGAAGAGTCAATATAGTGAAAATGAGTATACTACCCAAAGCAATCTACAGATTCAATGCAATTCCCATCAAGCTACCAGCAGTATTTTTCACAGAACTAGATCAAATAATCTCAAGATTTGTATGGAAATACAAAAAACCTCGAATAGCCAAAGCAATCTTGAGAAAGAAGAATGGAACTGGAGGAATCAACTTGCCTGACTTCAGGCTCTACTACAAAGCCACAGTCATTAAGACAGTATGGTACTGGCACAAAGACAGAAATATAGATCAGTGGAACAAAATAGAAAGCCCTGAGATAAACCCACACACCTATGGACACCTTATCTTCGACAAAGGAGGCAAGAATATACAGTGGAGTAAAGACAGTCTCTTTAACAGGTGGTGCTGGGAAAACTGGTCAACCACTTGTAAAAGAATGAAACTAGATCTCTTTCTAACACCATACATAAAAATAAACTCAAAATGGATTAAAGATCTAAATGTAAGACCAGAAACTATAAAACTCCTAGAGGAGAACATAGGCAAAACACTCTCTGACATAAATCACAGCAGGATCCTCTATGATCCAACTCCCACTATACTGGAAATAAAAGCAAAGATAAACAAATGGGATCTAATTAAAATTAAAAGCTTCTGCACAACAAAGGAAACTATAAGCAAGGTGAAAAGACAGCCTTCTGAATGGGAGAAAACAATAGCAAATGAAACAACTGACAAACAACTAATCTCAAAGATATATAAGCAACTTATGCAGCTCAACTCCAGAAAAATAAACGATCCAATAAAAAAATGGGCCAAAGAACTAAATAGGCATTTCTCCAAAGAAGACATATGGATGGCTAACAAACACATGAAAAGATGTTCAACATCACTCATTATCAGAGAAATGCAAATCAAGACCACAATGAGGTACCATTTCACACCAGTCAGAATGGCTGCAATCCAAAAGTCTACAAGCAATAAATGCTGGAGAGGATGTGGAGAAAAGGGAACCCTCTTACACTGCTGGTGGGAATGCAAACTAGTACAACCACTATGGAGAACAGTGTGGAGATTCCTTAAAAAATTGCAAATAGAACTGCCTTATGACCCAGCAATCCCACTGCTGGGCATACACACCTAGGAAACCAGAATTGAAAGAGACACATGTACCCCAATGTTCATTGCAGCGCTGTTTATAATAGCCAGGACATGGAAGCAACCTAGATGTCCATCAGCAGATGAATGGATAAGAAAGCCGTGGTACATATACACAATGGAGTACTACTCAGCCCTTAAAAAGAATAAATTTGACTCAGTTCTAATGAGATGGATGAAATTGGAACCGATTATACAGAGTGAAGTAAGCCAGAAAGAAAAACACCAATACAGTATACTGACACATATATATGGAATTTAGAAGATAGTAATGATGACCCTCTATGTGAGACAACAAAAGAGACACAGAGGTATAGAATGGACTTTTGGACTCTGAGGGAGAGGGAAAGGGTGGGATGGTTTGGGAGAATGGCATTGAAACATGTATACTTTCTTGTAAGAAATGAAGCGCCAATCTATGTTCAGTGTAGGATGTAGGATGCATGGGGCTGATGCACAGGATGATTCAGGTAGAGGATGTGGGGTGGGAGGTGGGAGGGGGCTTCGGCATTGGGAGATTGTGTTCACCTATGGCTGATTCATGTCAATGTATGGCAAAACAAATACAGTATTGTAATTAAAAAAATAAATAAAAATTTAAAAACAAACAAACAAAAACAACAACAACAACAAAATAAATAAAAAATAAAAACAGAGTCAAAAATTTTTGCTCTTGAGTGTCCTCCTGCCCCTCAAACGAAGGCAGTTTAAGTATTGGTTCATAGTATGTAACTCTTCAGGTGAATTTGGGAATGCTAGCTCACTTCAGAGCTAGGCTGAATGAGCCACTCTTTGGACTCTCCCAGGCTAGTGACGCAGTTTGAGGATCTCGGCGTCACCCACCCTCGCTGTTCTGTTATGGGATGACCAAACACCATCAGCTGCACTGGGGGAATCAGTCTGAATTGCTGAATAATTTTGAAACATTTTAAAAATACTTAAATTAACATTAGTTTTTTTCCTAACAAGTTTTCTCTGCTCTCATATCTAGCAGCTGATATACTTCATCTCTTTTCTGATTGGATATTTTGCATCTTTTCCTTTCTCCTCTTCTTTCCCGCTTCCCGCAGGATTGATCTGCAACTCACTCTGATTATTCCAGTGGGTTTATTTGTAGCATCTTATGATCTAGTTTCCAGACCTTTCAAATAAATTACTTATTTATATGAGTGAACCGTAATTGACTTTTGCTTGAGAAACCCAATTCACCCAAGTGGCCAGGGAGAGACATAGTTCATTTTGCCCTGTTATCAAATCAATGTTGAAATAATATTTCAGGATGATTTATTTTCCTCAATATGAGAAAAATGTCAAGATTTATTTCCCATGTTTGGTAAATGTCAGAGGAAATTGACCCGAGCCTGGCGTCACGTGGATTTTAGCAGAAGGACTGGAAGACAGAGTGCTGAGCTGTGGTTATGAGTGTTGCCCTTGTGCAGGGGCTCAGCTTGTGGGGCGCAGAGGAAGTGGGCTTCTTGCTTCCCTGGGATCCTCTAGACGACAGGAGAGAGGACGCCAGCAGGGGTTGACGCCCGTGCGGGTGGGATGAAGGGGTGTTTTGAAGGTTCACAGGGTGGGGGCTCAGACTAGACCTGGGAAAGCCTTGCTCGAGGGCCTGAGTGGGAAATCTAGAAGCAGAAATGATGAGAGAGCAGCGGGGAGCGTGGCCCTCTGGAGGGGAATGCCCCTGGGGAAGAGCAGTCTGCATGGGAGTGTCCATTCACCGCTTAGGTCTTGAGTCAGTTGGTGTGTCACAGCAGCTGTCTTATAGGCACCATCACGCCAGGTGCAGGCATGCACACCTGTACATACAGTCCTTCCTTCTGTGAGGTCCACACTCGGGCGGTGAGACCAGCTCACGAGGGGCTGGGGCAGAGGCTCAGTGAAGCCTCAGGAAGATACGCAGGGCAGGCCAAGCACTGCCTGGGTGCGGGGTCGGGGGGAGGGGCGCCGGGGGAAGGGGGGTTGTGTGGATGGTTAGGCTGAGTTGGGTCGGAAGGCCTTGGGAATAGCCAGGAGTTGGGCTTCACCCTGTGGCCCGTGAAGCTGCTATAAAGCTGGGGAACCACGTGATGCTCTGTATGTTCAGAAAGAGAGGAGAAAAAGGCTGGAGGTAAACAGACTCGAGGAGGAGGTGGTGGCCGACCTGGGATGGTGGCAGAGGTGACCAAGGTTGGTAGCCTGGTGGTAGGTCAGATGGGACTCTTGGTTGGGGGAATGGGAGAAGGCAAGGCTGCCTGAGGGAGCGTCATGTGTGCCCTCAAGCCACCCATGATACTTAGAAGCCCTGGGGGTGCAGAAGAGGCTGGAGCAAAAGCCAGTCTCCAGGGGATGAGGAGCCTGGGCGGTGGGGTCAGCAGGGTGGAGAGAAAGGAGCCAGGGGCCACCGCCTTCCTTTCCTCCATCTCTGAACTCCTAGGAAGCCGGAGAGATGCCTGGAATCCGCCAGGGATGATGGCATCAGGTGTTTGTTTCAGCATTTAATCACCCCAGCCATCATAACCACTTTCTAGAGATTACATTGGCTTTCCTGTATTTTTCGTAACTAGATTGAGATTCACTGTTTATGGCTAAATTGCTAGCTAGCTTCTTCATATTTATAGTACTATTCTTAGGGATTACTTTCAGATTAAAGTAATCTTACAATTTTAGTTCTTATGCTTAAGAAAAACGCAATCTAGGAAATTATTGTTTGTGAAATTTTTTTCTGGAACAGACGGCTTTCCTTATTTATCTTAATAACCAGACGGCTTTCCTTATTTATCTTAATGACCTCTGCTGTGACTTAAAATGACTTCACGCTATTGGCAGCAGGCTTACAATGATTTTGGGAAACCATATGGGTATTGAGAGGGCTGGAAGCTTGGCTGGGTACTAAGGATGCGGGAGCCTGGAGGTCAGGACACTCATGACTTCTGAGATCTGATGATGTTAGACATGTATTGCTCTTGGTTCGAAGCCACCGTACAACTCAGAACAAAGAATCCAGACAGTGTCAGCTGACTGAGGTTATCTCCAGTTCTGTCTTGAGATTTTACAAATAAGACTTAAAGGTCAAAGTACAAAGTTAGCGTGTTTCCCAGCATAAGAAGCAGATTACATGGTAGAGTTTGTCTTGTGAGAGTAACTGTGAGGCCCATTATGACTTTGTCCTGTTCAGAGAGCCCCCAGCCTGGCGTCCCAGTGTCAGTGGTCACCGGGGTCCCTCGGGGCTCCTGTCCCAAGAAGGTTCCGTTCAGCGGGTCTGTGGTGCACCCGAGATCCCTCATTGCTAATGAGCTCTGGGGGCTGCTGGCTCCTGGGTTGCACTTGAATAAGAAGAGTCTGAGCTGGGGTTCCCATCTTTTGGGGCACAGAGCTCTTTGAGGAACCAAGGAAACTCTGGACCCTCTGAAAAGTGAGCCTGCCCCCTCCCAAACCCCATCCCATCCTGCCCCACCACCTGCTGTTTCAAGGTTATATAAACCTGCTGAAACCCACTGAGTATCCTCAGTTTTTGACGTGGCTGGTAGAAAAGATGCTCAGTCAGTATCTTCTTTGGTGTCTTTATAGAGTGGGTGTTAATTTAAAACTGGGCACATACTGCCGTGGCTTCCTGTGGGTTGGAGTCAGTGATCCTGGGGAGAGTCCTTTAAACTTAGTGGCTCTCAAAGATGTGTGGCTTCGAGCCTGGGGCTCCTTCCCCTCTGGCTTCCCACTGGTGAAAGTGGTGGGCGCCATGTGACCTGCAATTTCATTTTACTTTATTTAAATATTTTTTTCCTTTATTGTTTTAATCTTTCACATTTAGAGCTATGATCCATCTCTAATTTTCGTGTATAGTGTGAGGTCTGTTCTTTTTTTTTTGGCCATGCCTGATGGCACGTGGGATCTTAGTTCCCTGCTGCTGCTAAGTCACTTCAGTCGTGTCCGACTCTGTGCGACCCCATAGATGGTAGCCCACCAGGCTCCCCCGTCCCTGGGATTCTCCAGGCAAAAACATTGGAGTGGGGTGCCATTTCCTTCTCCAGGGCGTGAAAGTGAAGTCGCTCAGTCATGTCCGACTCTTAGCGACCCCATGGGCTATACCTCTTCACGACCCCGTGGACTGCAGCCCACCAGGCTCCTCCGCCCATGGGATTTCCCAGGCAAGAGTACTGGAGTGGGGTGCCATCGCCTTCTCCGCTTAGTTCCCTGACTAGGGATCAAATCTGAGCCCTTGTGTTGGGAGCATGGAGTCTTAACCAGTGGACCGTCAGAGAAGTTTCTTTCTTTCTGTTTCATGAGTAAGAATTGGCTGGTGATAGGAGCGCCTGTCAAGGACTAGTCCTCAGATCCCTGGGTGGTTTCTGTGCTCCTGGCAGGTATTTATTTGTTGGCGATATTAGTGGTTTTAAAGTGCAAGAGCTAGACACAGTAGATTGGTGAATGACTAAGAAATGGCCCAGGTGGAAACGGAAGGGATGTCATTAACAAAAGGAATCCTCCCGGCTTTCTCAGTGGGCTTTGGAAGGTGAATGCTGTGAAGGTAAGTGTGTTTTCGAGGTCCGTGAACACGGGGTTTCCGCGAGGCAGTTCTCCCTTTTGGGTTCACAGTGGAGCTGCCCAAAGACCTGGAGGGTGGAGCGGAAGCTCCACACAGGCGAGAGGGGTTCGTTTATTTGTCTCTGAGCCAGTGTTCTGTTCGCCAACCCTGGACTTCCCCAGACTGGCCTGGAGAAGCCGAATCAGGCGCGGGGACCGATTGTAGCTCTCGGATGGTATTGACCGCAGCACACTCTTCAGGCTTGATAGTTCTGGCTGGTGTTCATCCTGAGGCGGTCAGGGTGCTACCCCTTCCCAGTTCCACCCCCTACTAGATTATCTGAAAATAAGTCCGAGACATCATTTCATATGAAATATTTCAGTATTTCTCTCTAAAAGGTCAAGACCTTGTAAGACTCAACATGATAGCATCATTACACTTAATAATTCCTTAGTATAATCACATATCTAGTCAGAGTTAATATTTCCCTCATGTCATATAGTTTCTAAAAATGTTTTTCTGTATGAATTCAGATCCGGTCAATGGATAAGTCTTTAAAATCTTTTTTTAATCTATAGATTCTACTTCCATCTTTACATTCCTTGCAGGTTATCATTGTTATTGAACAACCCAGGTAGGGAAGTGACATGATGTCTGGGCCTCTTTCTTCCCGAGACACAGTCATTTTGAAAGTGGCCACTTAATAATCCTACTATGGCCTGTAAGTGTTCAAGTGACAGGAAGAGGTGCATGTCTCATCTCAAATCAAAAGCTCAGAATGATTACTCTTAGTGGGGAAGGCATGTCATAAGTCGAGATAGGCTGAAAGCTAGGCCTCTTGTGCCAAATGTTTAACCTACCTGTGAATGCAAAGGAAAAGTTCTTGAAGAAAATTAAAATTGCTGTTCCAGTGAACACATGAATAAGAAAGCGAAACAGCTTTATTGATGATGTAGAGAAAGTTTGAGTGGTCTGGATAGAAGATCTAACTAGCTACAACATTCCCTTAATCCAGGGCAAAGCCTTAACTCTCTTCCATGCTGTGAAGGCAAGGAGAGGTGAGGAAGCTTCGGGAGAAAAGTTTGAAGGCAGCAGAAGCTGGATCATGAAGTTTAAGGAAAGAAGCCATCTCCATGACGTCCAAGTGCAAAGTGAAGCAGCAAAACGCTGCTGATGCGGAAGATCTAGTTAAGATCATTAATGAAGGTGGCCGCACTAAACAGCAGATAATCAGTGTAGACACAGCAGCCTTCGATCGGAAGAAGATGTCGTTTAGGACTGCCATTGGTAATGCAGTTGGTAACTTTAAAACCAATACTCATTGACCATTCCAACACATTGCAAGACCCTTTAGAATTTATGCCCAGTCTGCTCTGCCTGTGCCCTGTAAATGGAACAACAAAACCTGGATGATAGCACATCTCTTTACGACATAGTTTACTAAATATTTTAAGCCCACTGTTGAGACCTTCTCAAATTTAAAAAAAAAAAGATTCCTTTCAAAATGTTACTATTCATTGACAGCCTGTTCACCCATGTGATGGAGATTAATGCTGTTTTCATGCCTGCTAACACAGTATCCATTCTGCAGCCCATGGATCAAGGAGTAACTTCCACTTTCATGTCTTATTCTTTAAATGTATTTCATAAGGCTGTAGTTGCTATAGATAGTGATTCCTTTAATGGATCTGCGCAAAGTAAATTGAAAACCTTCTGGAAAGGATTCGCCGTTCTTAGATGCCATTAAGAACATTCGTGATTCGTGGGAAGAAGTATACCAGTATACCAGTATACCAGTATACTGCTAGTATACCAGTACTAGCAGGTGTTTGGAAGAAGTTGATTCCAGCCCCCTTGGATGATTTTGAGGAGTTCAAGACTTCAGTGGGGGAAGTAATTGCGGAGGTGGTAGGAATAGCAAGGGAACTGGCTTAGAAGTGGAGCCTGAAGCTGTGGCTGAATTGCTACACTTGATGAAAGAACTCTAATGGGTGAGGAGTTGCTTCTTACGGATGAGCAAGGAAGGTGGTTCCTTGAGATGGAATCTACTCCTGGTGAAGATGCCGTGAAGATTGTTGAAGTGACAACAATGGGTTTAGAACATTACATAAATTTGGTTGATAAAGCAGTGTTTGAGAGGATTGGATCCAGTTATGAGTCTGTGGTTTAAATACTGTCAAATAGCATTGCGTGCTACAGAGGACTTGTTCATGAAGGGAAGAGTCCGTCGGTGAGGAACACTTGATTGTTGTCATATATTAAGAAACTGCCATAGCTGCCTCAGTCAGCAGCCATCAACACTGAGGCAAGGCCCTCCACCAACAAAGAGATGACCATTTGTCAAAGGCTCAGATAATGGTTAGACGTTTTTAGTAATAAAGAACTTTTAAATCAAGGTATGTACCTTGTTCTTTTTAGACAAAATGCTGTTGCACATTTTAAACATAATTTGGATACACTCTGGGGAACAGCAAAGTTAATGTGACTTACTGTATTGTGTTACTCGCTTTACTGCCACTGTCTGGAAGAAACCCACAGTATCTCTGAGGTCTGCCTGAATATTTGAATTGAATCTTCTCCAGTAGTGGAAAATGGTCTTTATAGATACTGCTTTGGCCCTGGTAGCTCAGATGATAAAGCATCTGCCTACAGTGTGGGAGACCCAGGTTCGATCCCTGGGTTGGGAAGATCCCCTGGAGAAGGAAATGGCAACCCACTCCAGTATTCTTGCCTGGAAAATCCCATGGACTGAGGAGCCCGCAAAGAGTTGGACACGACTGAGTGACTTCACTTTCACTTTGGCCATAAGACTCTTAGGCCTTTTCTGAGGACAAAGCTGGGGAGTACTTCTTATCAATTTCAGATAAAGTTCATCTTAGATTTCCCATTTAGATTTAGGACTAAGGAGTTTTTACCTTGCGTCATCAATCTGTTTAAAAAAATTCAACCAAGTCAGTTTGAAGATCTTATTGGTTTTATTCAATGATTTGTGAATCTGGCAGCATCCCCACCTGGTAAGTAGAAAGGCCCTGCCAGGAGCTGTACAAAATGCAAGGTTTTTATGGGTAGAAGGAGGCTGTTACAACGAAGTTGAAAAAAAAAGTGAATTATATCAGGCAAAGTCAGCTTCCCTGGGGGACTGCAGAAGTTCCTACCAGGCAGATTACCTTAGACCAGGAATTTCCAGATGGACTGGTTTAAGACTTACTCTTGGGAGAGGCTGAAGCTGCCTTAAGTTAGGTATTAGGTCTTGGTGGGGCTTAGCTTAAGTGATTCCATTTTGGTGTTGCAGTTTCTTTTTAACAAATCTGATGTTTGTATCTCCTTTCAAACCAAAAACTTTGGCTATCAGGGGCAGCAACATTATTACTCATGTATTATCCCTCAATACGCAAACAGAAATGCTAGGGTAAATACACTTATTTTATCACCAAAATATGATGCCTAAAAAAACTTGACGATTGCTTTGTATTAATAGTTCTTTTTTTCCCTTAGCCTAGATTCCTCCTGCCCAAGGAATCTAGCATGAGGTCTTTTCTCACTGTCTAGCGCACAGATTGATTGATTTCAGCTTACTTTTGGGTTTTAGGTTATTTAATAAAAATTGTTTTATTTTTGTGTAAATTTTTTTCATCATTCTAAACACGATCTACAGATCAAGATGTTTTTGTAGAAATCTAGCTTCGTTCTCTGTCTCTTCTTTCTGCCTAGGTGACCTTTTGAAAGATGAATAGGTTATCCTTTTTATCTTTAAATACAAGTGGTGGTAGCCTATGTATACTTTTCTCTGCTTTGAATTTCCCACTCAGTGTCCCCTGGCCTCTATCCACAGCACTACCTAGAGACCTTCCTCTTCCCATTACCAGGGACACCCCACTCCATCGTGTGGGCCTGGGCTTGTTTATTTTAGGAGTTCTCTTAAGTTCCTGTTCCAGTGTTTTCTGGGAATGCCAGTTTCTGGATGGAGGTGGAAAGAAGGTGGGGGCGGGGGGTGGCCTGGCTGCCTCTGGGAGCATCCTGGCTGTGAGCACGCACCCCTCTTCTCAGTCCTCATCCTGGCTGGAGTGTGGGTGCCCGTCCTCCGTCCCAAGTGGGCGGGCCCCCCTTACCTAGAGTCAGAGCGCCATCCGCGGTCTCTGACTTTGCATTTATGCTCCTGTTGGCTCCCCTGTAGAAATGCTCCCAGAGTTTGAGTCATGCAGCATTTTCAGTCTTAAGGTTTTGATAATGGCCTCTGTTTCCTGTGTCCTCGCGTTTATGTTCCTAAGGATTGGGAGGAGGAGTTAGAGATTGTGCCTCACGTGCTGAATAAAAACAGATCACCGTACATAAAAATAAACACAGCAAACATTGTAGAAACACCCTTTTCTGTCCTACCTAACCAATACTGAATTACTTGTGTTGCAGGGAAAAGGACTTGGAAGCCAAATTCATTATTCAAATGGAGAAAAGCAAAACGACCATCACAAACTTAAAGGCAAGTAGTGACCTGGCCTGGCTCCAGTTCTGTGAGTTACGTGCCTTGTTTAAGTGTTAAATGGTTTGTGGGTGAATACGACACATCTGCTTTCACAGCTTTCTTCTCTCAGTTCAGTTAATGATGTCAGCTTGCACTTGGCTTGGGCTCGGCCACAAAGCAAATGGGTGACAGGTGATTTTCTGTTACCTGTCCTATCTGGTTTTGTTGACCTTAGCTGCAGAGCCAGGCCGCAGCTGGGGGAGGTGAGACCAGGCATTCTTATCCTCTATCCTGCTGTGGATTTTCAGCCTGGAAATTAGCTCATTGCGGATTATTATAAGATTTGACCCTAGATTTGTTTTCATTTTTTAAAAAAGTATTTATTTATTCAGCTCTGCCAGGTCCCAGTTGTGGCACACAGGGTCTTTGATCTTCATTGTACAATGTGGGATGTAGTTCCCTGAGGAGGGATGGAACCCAGGCCCCCTGGGTTGGGAATGTGGAATCTTAGCCTCTGGACCACCAGAGAAGTCCCTGTTTTTGTTTTTACTGAAAGTAACTTTGTAAACTTTGCAGGAGGAGCTGGTATTACTATTCAAAACTCAGGAGATGAAAAAATGTAAAAACTGAAATTTTTTTCTGGAAAAAAAAGTGAAAAAAATCCCAGAATTTTCTAAGATGGCAAGTTCTTTTGTATTTAAAATACCCTGAATACTTTCCACTTATGGGGAAAACAAGTGTGTAAAATCAGTAATAAAGGAATCACGCCCCTAAGGACCCAACCCCCTCCTCCTCCGGGGTTTGTCATTAGTTCACAGGTTTGGGTTTCAGAGGCCTGCTGCCCCGAGGCCAAGTACAGATCACCCTCTGGTTGGATTTCTGTTAATTCATGGCTCAGGGGACTGGACACTTTGTAATCCAGTTTCAAAGTCATGCAACCTGATCCCCAGTGATGGAAGCCAGTAATGTGCCCATCTTCAAACAGGCCGTGCCCTGGGGATTCCAGAGGCCTCCTCGGAGGCGCCAGTGCCCCTCGCCTGCGGCCTCTGCAGTGGAATGTCTTTCTTGCTCTGCTGACCTGCACTTCTTGTTCCTCCTGGCTCTGCCCAGCTGCACCTGGCTTCCCCTCCTCTGAACACCCACATCTTCTCGCTTAGCTCACCCTTTCTCTGCTGTTAGTTTCCTTCGCTTTGCTCTGTTTCCTGTGTCTTTATGTACTCACAGGGCTGCAGACAAAGTCCAATCATTCTAATACTGTATTTACCGGAACCAGTGGGGAGAGCCGAGCATTGGATGAATATCCTTTCTTCGTGTGTTATGGAATCTTATTTTCCTTGATTACTCTATTGCTTCTTGAGTTTTGCAAACATTGCTTTGTTTGATACAACCGCAATAGGTGCCTGGAGTTTTAAACATTTTAATAATAAGAACCTTAAAATTTTTTCTTTTTACAGCTTATAGTACATAGAGTGTTGTTGAGTCGCTCAGTTGTGTCCGACTCTGTGATTCCATGGACTGCAGCATGCCAGGATTCCCTGTCTTTCACCATCTCCTGGAGTTTGTTCACATTCATGTCCATTGAGTCAATGATACCATCCAACCATCCTATCCTTTGTCACCCCCCTTCTCCTGCTCTCAGTCTTTCCCAGCATCAGAGTCTTTTTCCAGTGAGTTGGCTCTTTGCGTCATCAGTCATTCCAATGGATATTCAGGACTGATTTCCTTTAGGGTTGACTGATTTAATCTCCTTGCTGTGCAAGGGACTCTCAAGAGTCTTCTCCAGCACCACAGTTCAAAAATATCAATTCCTTGGCGCTCAACCTTTATGGTCCAGCCCCTCACATCTGTACACGGCTACTGGAAGAACCACAGCTTTGACTAGATCTTTTTCAGCAAAGAGATGTCTCTGCTTTTTAATACACTGTCTAGGTTTGTCATAGCTTTTCTTCCAAGGAGCAAGCATCTTTTGAATTCATGGCTGCAGTCACCATCTGTAGTGATTTTGGAGCCCAAGAAAACAAAGTCTGTTTATATCCCCCGCCCCCCACCCCCATCTGTTTGCCATGTAATCTTGGGACTGGATGCCATGATCTTCGCTAAACTGTTGAGTTTTAAACCAGCTTTTTCACTCTCCTCTTTTACCTTCATCAAGAGGCTCTTTAGTTTCTCTTCGGTTTCTGCCATAGGGTTGTGTCATTTGCATATCTGAGGTTACTGATATTTCTCCTGGCAGTCTCGAGTCCAGCTTGTGCTTGCTTCATCCAGCCTGGCAT
Organism: Nanger dama; assembly: GCA_917880005.1. Classification (NCBI taxonomy): domain Eukaryota; kingdom Metazoa; phylum Chordata; class Mammalia; order Artiodactyla; family Bovidae; genus Nanger; species Nanger dama. Next base: position 5,491,598 of record CAKJTW010000052.1, read on the forward strand.
TTCACATGATGTACTCTGCATATAAGTTAAATAAATAGGATGACAGTATACAGCCTTGACGTACTCCTTTCCCAATTTTGAACCAGTTCATTGCTCCATTTAAGGTTCTAAATGTTTCTTTTTGACCTGCGTACAGATTTCTCAGGAGACAAGTAAGGTTGTCTAAGAATTATCCAGTTTGTTAATGATCCACAGAGTCAACAGCTTTAGTGTAGTCAATGAAGCAAAAAAATAGGTGTTTTTCTGGAATTCCCTTGCTTTGTCTGTGATCCAACAGATGCTGGCAGTTTGATCTCTGGTTCCTTTGCCTCTCTAAACCCAGCTTGTTCATCTGGAAGTTCTCGGTTCAGGTGCTGCTGAAGCCTGGCTTGAAGGATTTTGAGCATTGCCTTGCTGGCATGTGAAATGACTTCAATTGTTCAGTAGTCTGATCATTCTTTGGCATTGCCTTTCTTTGGGGTTGGAGTGAAAACTGACGTTTTTCCAGTCCTGCGGCCACTGCTGAGTTTTCCAAATTTGCTGGCATATTGAGTGTAGCACTTTCACAGCATCATCTTTCAGGATTTAAAATAGCTCAGCTAGAATTTCATCATCTCCACTAGCTTTGTTTGAAGTAATGCTTCTTAAGGCCCACTTCACATTCCAGGATGACTGACTCGAGGTGAGTGACCACATTCTCATGGTTATTTAGGGCATTAAGACATTTTTGTATGATTCTTCTGTGTATTCTTGCCACCTCTTTAATATCTTCTGCTTCTGTTAGGTCCGTACCGTTTCTGTTCTTTATTGTTCTCATTTTTGCATGAAGTGTTCCCTTGGTATCTCTTATTTTCTTGAAGAGATTGCTAGCATTTCCCATTGCATTGTTTTCCTCTATTTCTTTGCATTGTTCACTTAGGAAGGCTTTCTTATCTCTCCTTACCTTCTTTGGGACTCTGCATTCCGATGGATGTATCTTTCCTTTTCTCCTTTGCCTTTGGGTTCTCTTCTCAGCTGTTTGTAAGGCCTCCTCAGACAGACATTTTGCCTTTTGCATTCCTTTTTCTTGGGGATGGTTTTGATCGCCACCTCCTGTACTGTGTAATGAACCTCTATATGGTTCTTCAGGCACTCTGTCTGTTGGATCTGATCCCTTGAGTCTATTTGTCACTTCCACTGTATAATCATATATACCTGAATGGCTTAATGGTTTTCCCTACTTTCTTCAGTTGAAGTCTGGATTTGGCAATAAGGAATTCATGATCTGAGGAGCAGTCAGCTCCTGGTCTTGTTTTTGCTGATTGTATGGAGCTTCTCCATCTTTGCCTTCAAAGACTATAATCAGTCTGATTTCAGTGTTGACCATCTGGCGATATCCACGTGGAGAGTCTTCTCTTGTGCTGGAAGAGGGTGTTGCTGTGACCCGTGCGTTCTCTTGGTAAAACTGTTTGCCTTTCCCCTGCTTCTTCTTTTTTTTTTTTCACTTGCCTGTTACTCCAGATGTCTCTTGACTCCTACTTTTGCATTCCAGTCCCCTATGATGAAAAAGAGACATAGTGTAGTATCTGAATTATGTTGGCAAATATGATACCGATTAAATTTACTTAGCACATATCCAGGGAGCTGTGTGAGGCATTGGTGGCATATGAAGATGTTTAAACATGATTTTTTTGTTCAGTTTTGGTATATAGCAAGATAATTCAGATGTATGCAAACATATGCAATAGACTCATAATAGGATGTGTCCTGGGAGAGGCTCATCTCTCAGAGGTGGAAGAAATTCTGGATGGAGTGCCAAGGGGAGCCTTACGGAAGAGGAGGCGTCTGACTTGGAGTTTACAGTGGGGCCAGTGAATCACACATCTGTTCTTACATTGTCATCTGTGTGAACAGCACCCCCTGGAGTTGTGCAGACTCTAGCTTTGGCTGGAATGTCAGGCTCATATAAGGTAATCGTGATGAAAAGTCCAGAAGCATTATCCTTGGGTCGTATTGTAGAGCGCCTGAATGAGAGGCTGGGAGGAGTTATGTTTGCTTTCTTGCTCCTTCACTGAGAAGGTGGTTAGGAGGAATTAAATGGATTTGAGTCGGGGTATAATTAATGCACGATGGTGATTGTTGTGAACATTTTACACAGTTTTTTTTCCCCTTGAATTGGATGGATTACTTGTCAGCTAACAGTATTCTTTACATTATTATGGTTTTTCAAGTTGCACTGTTATTATCACAGTCTTCTCTCTCTAGATACCAGAAGGAGGGACTGGGGACTCAGGAAGAGAACGGACCAAGACCTTCACCTACGACTTTTCTTTTTATTCTGCTGATACAGAAAGTCCAGATTATGTTTCTCAAGAAATGGTAGGGTGTTTTCAAAAATCTCAATTTTGGTTTATTTTCATGTTGAGAAAAACATGCCTACCTGAAAACTCTTTAAAAAAACTTCTTGCTAATGTTTTTTTCTGAAAATGATTTATATAAAATTAGTCTTTGGTAGCTTAGCTTTTTGGTTGTTACATAGCACCATTTCTCCTAGGCCTGAGATCAATTCCATCCCCAAAGGTGGAGTTTATTTTTCTCTCTGAGCATGACCGTAATTTTTCAAAACATGGCAGTGACTACAGCTTTAAGGGAGCTTTGCAAATCAAGCATTTTGAGGGGGATGTTTATAGACATACTTTATTTTACTGTGCTTTGCTTTATTATACTCTGTAGATACTCCTTTTTATAAATTGAAGGTTGTGGCAACCTTGTGTCAAGTGAGTTTGTGTCGTTTTTCCAACAGCATTTGTTCACTTGGTATCTCTGTGTCATGTTTTGGTAATTCTCGCAATATTTCAAACTTTTCCCATTATTATATTTGACCAGAGATCTGTCATATTACTTTTGCAACAAGGTAATGACTTGTTGAAGGCTCAGATGATGGTTAGTATTTTCTAGTAAGAAAATATTTTTTAATTAAAGTATGTATATTCTTTTTTTAGACATAATGTCACTACACACTTAACAGACTACTGCAATACAATATAAACATAACTTTTATTTGCACAGGGAACCAAAACATTTGTGAGCCTTGGTTAATTGCGGTTGTTACTTTGTTGTGGTGACCTGAACTGGATCGCAGTGTCTTTGAGGTCTGTGCGTGTGTTCTGCTAAGCCTGGCAGATTACTCATTTGACATTGAATCCTACCCAGATGCAGAGATTTAGGATATAGACTTCAAACCCAACTCACATTTCCCCTTCTAGGGTGCACCATTGTAGGTTCCAGAAAGGATTCTAGAAAGAAAGATCGTTTTGCCCAGAATCTTTCTGGAACATAGAATGAAGATGGGGTTTGTCCAGGAAACCTGTGCTGTGGACTTTTGTGATCTGAAATGTAGACCTGCCGTTGGCAGAGAGCAGACTCGAAGGCCCTCCAGGGGACCATCACGTGATGCCGTGTCACGTGACCAGAAGGACTAGTGCCTTTCCTTGGGTAGGACAAGCAGGGTGTTAGAGCAAAGCGGGGTTCTGGGGAAGCACAGTGTTGTGGGAGAAACTGGTTGCATCTGTGGGCTTCTTCCTGGCTTGCTAACAGCTTCTTTCAAGATGTAGCTTCAGCTCTCCAGGTGTTAAACTGAGGGTATTAAGGGTGGTGCAAATGTAATTGCTGTTTTGGACCATGAATTTTAAATCATGGTAACGAGGCTCAAACACATTTTTATTAATCAAAATAAGAACCATTACAGTCAACACATTTTTGCCAACACGAAATAAGTTTGTTTATTCCTGTAGCTTAAAAATCTGTGGCTCAGGATTCAGCAGACTCTTGGAAAGCCTTTTTGCTTCTTGCTGGTTGTGGAAGCATTTTCCCTGCAAAAAAGTCTTTGAGTTGCTCAAAGAAGTGGTAGTAAGTTGGTGAGAAGTCAGGTGAATGTGGCGGATGAGGCAGAGCTTTGTAGCATAATTGTTTAACTTTTGAAGTGATGGTTATGTGACATGTGGTCAGGCATTGCCCTGGAAAAGAACTGGGCCTGTTCTGTTGCCCAGTGTTGAATGCAGGTGTTGCAGTTTTCAGTTCATCTCATCTGTTTGCTGAGCATACTTCTCAGCTGTAGTGGCTTTGCTGGGATTCAGCAAGCTGTAGTGGGTTGGATCGGCGGCAGACCACTGAACAGTGGCCGTGGCCTTTTTTTGGTATGAGTCTGGCTTTGGGAAGTACTTCGGAGCTTCATGGCCCAACCGCTGAGCTGGTGGTTGTATAAAATCCACTTTTCCTTGCACGTCCCAACCTAACTGAGAAACAGTTCATTGTTGTTGCATAGAATAAGAGACGACGATACTTGAGAACGATTTTTTTTAGATTTGTGGTCAGCTCATGAGGCACCCCCTTACTGAGCTTTTTCACCTGTCTAAGATTCTTCAAATGCTGGACGACCGTAGAATGGTTGGCTTTGAGTTCTTTGGCAACTTCTTGTGTAGTTTTGAGAGGATCAGCTCTGATGATGGCTCTCAGTTGTCACTGTCAACTTCCAGTGGCTGGCCATTGCACTTCTCATCTTGAAGACACCCCTTTGCAGAACTTCTTGAACCACCACTGCACTGTACGTCTGTGAGCAATTCCTGGGCCAAATGTGTTGCTCATGTTGTGAGTTGTCTCTCATTCTTTCGACCCATTTTGAACTTGAGTAAGGAAATCACTCGAATTTGCTTTTTGTCTAACATCATTTCCATAGTCTAAAATAAATATAAAATATATAGCAAGTAATAAGTCATTAGCAAAAACATAAAGCGAGGAATGTGCATTAAAATGATGTATAACATAGCCACATTTATTTAAGAATGTATTCCAGCCAACCTAATAGTATTCCCAGCCTGGCTGTCCTGCCCATGTGGCAGCATCTGGAAGTGGTGTCATCATCGAGGTTCTTGTCAGCTGATGTGTCCACGTGTTGGAATCTCAGCACTGCCTGAGAAAGTGTTAGAAATGCAGAATTCCAGGGACTATTCCTGCTGAACCAAACTGCATTTTTAGAAGAGCCCCAGTTGATGTGCATACTCCTTAATCTGAGAAATGTAGTTGGTTTAGAAATGTTTCGTGGAGACAGCTTTCTGAGGCGATATAAGTGTTGGGTTAGAGTTAAGATGGGCTGTGAACTTGGAGAAGTTGTTCTAGGGAAGGGCCTGGAGGGATTGTATCTGGAAGATGTCGATTCACCATCAGGGAAACATAGACAGGACAGCGGCAGAAGGAGCGGGGGCTGTGAGCGGAGGGGAGGTGCCTGGCACGAGAGAGGCGCAGGGAGAGGAGGGAGGGGCTGGTGTTGCCCGAATGTACCCCGAACTCAAAAACGCTGCTGGGTGCTCATGGCTGCTGCCTGGTTAAGCCCCTCAGGAACCAAACGAGGTCAACAGTAGATCCAATTTTCTTGTCAGAGAAACTCAGGTTAAATAACTCAGTGGATTAGATCAAGTCCGTAGATCTAATCCACTGAATTGAAAGAAAAGTGAAGTCGCTCAGTCGTGTCCAACTCTTTGCAACCCCATGGACTGTAACCTACCAGGCTCCTCTGTCCATGGGATTCTCCAGGCAAGAATACTAGAGGGGGTTGCCATTTCCTTCTCCAGGGGATCTTCCCAACCCAGGGATTGAACCTGGGTTGCCCGTGTTGTGGGCAGACGCTTTACTGTCTGAGCCATGAGGGAAGCCAGGCTGGGCAGCGTAGAAATCCTAGGGCTGCTGTGTAGGGCAGAGGAGACGCCACTGGAGGGCCTTAAGGGTATGGGAGAAAGGGTTGGTGTGTTCTCAGTGGCGGATGGACAGGGCCGCCCAGCTGAGTGAGTAAATGGGCCAGCGAGGGAATGAAGATAACTTTGGTCCTGAGATTAGTGGGCTTACCAATGTTGGTAGCTAGGAGTCTGGCGAAGAACAGAATGTTACAGCTAGTGGACTCCGGACTTGGGCTTTCGTGTAGGGATGGGGATGAGGTGACCGGTGTGAGGAAGGCTGGCTCCTTCCCCCTGCTTAGAGCGTCTTCACCAGAGGATGAAGGAAGTACCACGAAGGCTTCCCTCCTGTCTTACCCAGCAAGTGGCTGGCTTTCCCCACGTGGAACCTGGGTTCAAGGCCCCTAGGGACAGGGGCTGTAGAGGGAAAGCCCAGGCACGGGAGTGGCGGCGTGGACAGCAGGGCCTGGCCCCCTGGAGGTGCTCAGCACGCGTTTGCTAACTGAGAGGCCTCGTCTGCGGTTGGTGGGCCATTTATGGGAACAGGTGACAGTTCCTGGATTCAGTGAGAATTAAGGTCAGGGAAGCTGTAACAGGAGGCAAAAATACCTGCCCAGAGTTTAAAATAGTGAGAATGTGAGGAGTTCTCAACTCAGGAGCACACTTCCTGGCTTCCGGTCTGATCTTCAGATATGTCTGGGTTCCTTGACTCTGAACAGTCTCAGGTTATTTATACTCACTTCAAAACGAATAAAACCTTTGAGATATGTGAGTGAATGCTGCTTTCTGGTAGAATCACATGCTAATAGAACCAGCAGAGATACAGGAAAATACCTATTTTTTGCATTTTTTTTCCGCCAGTTTTACTGAGATGTAATTGACATACATCACCATGTAAGTTTAAGGTATACAGCATGGTGGTTTGCTTTATATATCTTGTGAAATGATGACCGCAGTAGGTTCAGCTGACATCCGTCTTCTCATATAGATACAAGGAAAAGAAAAAGAAAAAAATTCTCCTTGTGATGACAACTCTTAAGATCTACTGTCTTAACAACTTTACTGTATACCGTGCGGCTATAAGTTTGGCATTTTGGGGAAAACACCCATTTTCTACTCTGTTCAAAAGGCAATCTCCCTCACCTCTGATTTTATTAGCTGGTGTTGTGTGGGCTCACGTTTTTGCCCAGGAGCTGAGCTGACAGGTCACACACCTGCTGTAAACAGGGGAAGATCACTAGCTTAGCATGGATGAGGTCACCCTTTGCCTTTTTCTTCTCTTCAAAAATGATTAAAATGTAAAGGCACCTTGAGACAGTATATCATGCCCGTTACTGTAGTACAAGTCAAGTTTCCCATAACGTGAAGCAAATTACAAGTAAGATGACGGTTAATATTTCTTCATTCCAAATTAATTTTAAATTTAGAAAAAAAAAATCAGTGAGCAGTTAAAAGTCCATACTCATCTTGATTAAAGGCCATTTAAGTAAGGTCTCATTTTCTTAATGGTTCTTCCAGCTCCAAAGGGAGGCTCTGCTCTCGCGCTTGCCTGTTCCTTGATTCGACCCCAGAGAAACCTGAGGCCTAAAATCTCCCCCTTGACAGCTGGATGGAGAGTCTTTTGTTTGTAAGGTGCCCCCTGTGGGCAGTTGCCCTCCAGCGAGGCCCCGCAGTGCCTCCCTTTGCTCTGGAATCAGCTTTATAGCCTCTCAGACAAGCGTGGCGGGTCTCCGGGTCCCTGGCCAGGGGCAGCCGGTCAGCCCATCCAGCGGCCCCTCCTTCCCCACCTCAGTTGGTTGACAAGTCCTTGGTGGGAGCTGCCCTGGGGAGCCTGTTTGCCTGACGGGGGCCCCGAGGTGTGGGCACCGTCCTGCTGATTCTCTGGGTCCCCAGCCGACTTGAAGCTGAGGCGGAGCCAGGCCTGCATCTCAGCCCCTCGGGGCCTGCGTTTCTCTGTGCCAGTTGTAGGGTCCCGTCCACCAGCTCCTGCCCTACCCCCAGGCTCCCTGAATCAGGTGGAATGCCAGCTGAGTAGATTTCTAGAGAATAAACGAAGAGTAAAGTGGCGGGTGTGGATTTTAACCCAAGGGAAGAATTCCATCTTGAAAACTTTGGGGTTTGTTTTTATCACTGTTATTATTTTGGCCACACCCTGCGGCATGTGGGAGCTGAGCCCCCAGCCCAGGACTGGAACCCAGGCCCCTTCAGGGGAAGTGTGGAGTCTTAGCCACGGGACCACCAGGGAAGCCCCTGGAGTTTGGGTTAAATATGGTATTTTCCGTGACTTTGTTTTAGCCCCAGACAAAAATATGAGAGATCGTTCCTTTATTCTGTGGGAAGCTTTTGGAAGGCTGTTCTTCCTTTCCACTGGCACCCTGTGAAGTGTTAAAAGTGATAATCTGTCATTTGTTTTTTTGTCTGATCAGGAAGAATTACATATTTACGATTTTCTTCCTATTCTGTATATGGTGGTGAAAACCAGCCTCTCAGATGGTTAGTCTGGAGCCCAGAGTCCCTGTGGGATTCCTGGTTCTGCTTCTTCACGGAGGGGTGTGTGTGGATGTGTGTGGAGGGGGTGAGGGAAGGCCTTCTGGGTGGGCTCCGGCCTCCAGGCCGATGCTGAGCGGCGTGCGGCCCGAGGCTGGGGAGGTGGCTGTGGATCCCAGCCCCGCTGCGGGCCCGCCGCCTCGCCTCTCCCCTGGACAGCGGGCCTGGTGGCCTGCTTGGCCCAAGGGTGGGTCACAAATACAGCTGAAGGTGGAGTTAGTCATCGGACTGTGAGAAAAAGATCAGAAAATGCCAGCTCCTAAAGCAGAAGAGGATGAAACTTAAGAGTGAAGGAGGGCAATGAGAGGTCCTCCGTGGAGACGGCTTGGTCGAAGGCCTAGGCTGTACACCTCTGACTGTGGAGAGGAAGCCTGAACGGGAGGGCGGGACGCTGGGGCTGGAGGCGTCCTGGCTGACAGCCCGTGTTGGTAGCGGGATGCTTACCTGGGGAAGGGGGAGCAGGCGGCCGGTGGTCAGCAGGCTATCTGGGATGGAGTCTGCCCAGAGGGCCCAGATCCTCGCAGAGAGGCGGTGTTTCTAGAGTTGGCTCGCTTGGCATAGCTCCCTGAGACTCCACTCTCCTGCGGGGCTGATGCAGATTCTGCCCCGGCCTGTGAGCATCCCACACCTCTTCCTGCTCTGAGAACCGGATCGCACCCCTGCTCTCTGCTGTCTCTTCAGCTGCTGATGTGACTTGTTTTTGAAGGAGGGAGGTGTTCTTTGTGCCCTTGGTGTCCTGGTCCGAGAGGCCAGGAGGCAACCTGAAAGGCAGGTGGGGGTTAGAAAGCTTTGGCTGGTGCTCTCCTCGCTGGGGTAAGTAGGATGACCAGGCATCTCAGTTTGCTTCATTCCCATTGATCACGTAGGTCAAACATTTGTCCTTCACTCCCTTCCATACCCCAGAGTGTCCCACTGCAATTGTGGGGTGCAGTGGACACGGACTCAGGACTGTGGGCACCATCCCAGGCCCCACAAAGCTCATCTTCCAGGGAACATATCCAAAGAAGGAAAATCGTCTGGACTCTGACTTGATGGAGCCCATCATCCCAGCCTCACCCGCACCTACCTGTCACTCAGCTCGTGAGAGCCTCTGGAGACTGATTGATGAATAGCTGTATCCTTAAAATAATGGCGTTGATTTGGCATGGTTTGAGCCATAACTCCTGGCTGCTCTGACTTTCAGGTTTTGAATATTTAGTTTCTGGAAGGTCTGGTATAGAATGAATCACTTTGTAAGTTTATTTACTTCTGAGATGGTAAATCATGATGCTTTAAAATCGTCTCTGCTTCTGTACATGATTGTCACTTTGCCTTGTTTGCCTTTTTTATATTTTAGGAATCTTTTGTTAACTTAAGTGGGCAAAAGAATGAGATTGCTTTTTGCTTTGTTAAGAAGTTTCTTTCTGATTAAAAATTGGAGTACACATATTCTGTTGTTAACAGTCTTCGGTGATTTCTTTCCATGGCATAATCCTATGAAAGTAGTATTCAAGAATACTGTCAGCACTGAAGGGGCTTCTGTTAAAATCCACAGTAATTATATCTTTTTGTTTTTTTGCTTCCAGGTTTTCAAAACCCTAGGCACAGATGTCGTGAAGTCTGCGTTCGAAGGTTATAATGCTTGTGTCTTTGCATACGGGCAGACCGGATCAGGAAAGTCATACACTATGATGGGAGACTCTGTACGTTGCTTACATTGTGTGGGAAGCAAATTTCTCATTTTCTCTTTGGACTGATGAGTGTCCCTTTTGTCTATGTGGTTGGTACTAAACGTGCTTTTCATGTTTTCATCATTCTTGAATAGTAAGATAAAACTCATTAATAAGTGGGATGAAATTTCCTTTGAGAGATTTTAAAATTAGAAATAGTTTTAAGTTTATAAGCATGAATAATGGATGGGAGTCAGTTCATTTTCCATTTTTAAAGGCTTTATAATCTTATCAAAAAAAAGTGTGCTGGGCCCTCGAGTAATTTATTCTTCTTTTCTGCCAACCCAACAGTTTGAATAAAATTATTGAACTCTTCTTTTTAAAATTATTCAAAACATTTTTGCCCAAGAAAAATGTAAAAAAGAATCTCCTTGGTGGAAGGGTACTGCATAAATCCAGTGAATACATGAAAAGTGTTAGAATTACATGGGTTATATAGAGTCTACACAGTTATAAACATAGTGTGTTGAGTTTAATAGTCATGCTATATAAATTAAGGACGTTATAATTATCGTTGCTCCAAAACAGATGGCAGAGGAGAAGCTGGGAGTGATTGCAGAGCCTTATCCCGTTCTGTGTTTTCTCCAGACCTGGACGGTGCTGGTGTGTTTTACTTTTCTCACGTCATGGTTTGGAAAAGTGTTCACTGACTGAGAGTTGGGACCTAGCAGAGCTTGGCTGGGCTTCCTGCCGGCAGGCTCAGAGGCGGCTCAAGTGCTGCCAGTTCGGTGGTTCGTGGGAGGAGTAATGCGTTAAAGGGGGATAGGTCTTTCTGGATGAAGGCCTTTCAGCCCATGTGACCCGACTCCTTAAATCCAGGCGTCTTCTTTGCAGTAGAAGTAAAGGCAGTGCTGCGGATCCTCAGTCCTGAGAAGCAGGGACAAGTAAGAGACGAACCAATGATTTCAAGAGTTTCGTATTTCCTTTCACCGTTACTCCACCCTTTCTTCTTTCCTGCTGTGCTTTGTGAAAAAAGCCTTCTCTAAAAATGCAATTTATGGGACTTCCCCAGTGGCCCAGTGGTCAAGATTCTGAGCTTCCACTGTAGTGGGCATGGGTGTGATGCCTGGTAAGGGAACTAGGATACCATATGCCATGTGTGGCCAAAAAATAGAAAAAAAATTTTTTTTTGCTTGTTGATTTCCTCTTAGCTAGTTTATGTAAGTTCAGCATTTGTAAAGCACTCACAAGTTACAGCTGTTTTCTCTGACCTTACAATTGAGGACCATTTGTGTATTCTTTTTTATTTGATTTTTTAAAGTAAGAACAAAAAATGTGGTGAAAGGGCCAATTTTTCTTTTACAAGAATTGGTACTGATTTAATGGTGTAAAGGAAGAAAAGTTCTCCTAAACCTTGTGATGATATATTAGTTCAGTTCAGTTCAGTCGCTCAGTCGTGTCCGACTTTTCAACCCCATGAATCGCAGCATGCCAGGCCTCCCTGTCCATCACCAACTCCCGGAGTTCACTCAGACTCACGCCCATTGAGTCCGTGATGCCATCCAGCCATCTCATCCTCTGTCATCCCCTTCTCCTCCTGCCCCCAATCCCTCCCAGCATCAGAGTCTTTTCCAATGAGTCAACTGTTCGCATGAGGTGGCCAGAGTACTGGTGTTTCAGCTTTAGCATCATTCCTTCCACAGAAATCCCAGGGCTGACCTCCTTCAGAATGGACTGGTTGGATCTCCTTGCAGTCCAAGGGACTCTCAAGAGTCTTCTCCAACACCACAGTTCAAAAGCATCAGTTCTTCAGTGCTCAGCCTTCTTCACACTCCAACTCTCACATCCATACATGACCACAGGAAAAGCCATATCCTTGACTAGATGGACCTTAGTCGGCAAAGTAATGTCTCTGCTTTTGAATATACTATCTAGGTTGGTCATAACTTTTCTTCCAAGGAGTAAGCATCTTTTAATTTCATGGCTGCAGTCACCATCTGTAGTGATTTTGGAGCCCCCCAAAATAGTCTGACACTGTTTCCGCTGTTTCCCCATCTATTTCCCGTGTGTGTGTGTGTGTGTGTCTGTGTGTGTGTGTGTCTGTGTGTGTGTGTGTAATATATATATATATGTATATATATCTTTTTGGGGGGTCGGGTGGGGGGAATGTGAGATTAGGTGCAAGCAGAGAGAGATTTCAGAAGAAAACATTGACACCTCAGAGTTTGGCCCCCTAACAGGAGCATTTTTCCTTGTCTTTGGTACCATTCTGAAGCTCGTCAACTTGTCATTGCCGACCGAAACATGAATCCTATAATTATACCCGCGTCACATAAGTAATGTGATGTATTGAAACCTTTCTGTCGAGGGAGGCCAGGGTAGGAATTAGTGCATCACAGTCTGTATGTTTCAATGTGGTCATCAGCTCCTTTGTAGGACAAATAGCTTCTTTGAGGACTTTCTAAGGTTTCTCCCGGTGTGTATTTCAGCTTTTTTGTCCTTTGACCAAATCAAATTTTTTAACATTGGTTGGTTTTACAGCAATAGACTCTTTGGTTTGGGAGCTAGAGAATACGTCTTATATTTGCAAGCCACGATTTAGCTGATTGACAGCTGACAACTGTCTATTACTGTGGTCCCAGCATGTAGAAATTAGAAGGCTCAATCCTCTTATTTCAGAGGATAGGAAGTAGCCCTGGAAGGGGTGAGTGGTGAGCCCAGGTCCCTGGCGTGGGCCTCTAGGCTCCCGGAGTCTCGGTCCACCCCAGCCCATTGCAGATGGCAATCATCAGGTGCTTTTATTTCAAGTTACAGCTGAGGCACCCCTCTTTCCCACTGCAGGGCGATTCTGGCTTAATACCCCGGATCTGCGAAGGCCTCTTCAGTAAGATAAACAAGACCACCAGATGGGATGCGGCATCTTTTCGAACTGAAGTCAGGTAGGGCTTGTGACCTGAGGGAGTGTGTGTGAGCTTGATTCAAGGCATGAGGAATAGACCTTTGGGTCCCTGAGAGGAGAGTCTGCCTTTCCCCATCTTGCACTGTGCTGGTTGAAAGTCAAGCTCAAAGCACAGATGTGTACAGTGACCTCCTTGGATACCATGTGGATGAGGCCTTTGGAGGTTAGTGGAGGTAACCCAGCCTGGTCTGAAACTAAAGTATGATGCTCATCTCAAATGCAGTGAGCTTTTGACCTTTCACTGTGTACCCACTTGCCTTATTCTTTTATTTGAATAAGGTTTGTGTTATTCTTTATGTTGGTTGGATCACTATCATTCTGAACTTTAAATAAATCTGGGCGGTTGAGGTGTTCCCCCCGCCACCCCCTTGAACTTAAACCTGTGTGGAGAGGCAGTTTGGTCAGTGGTTTGGGGGCAGATACGGCAATCAGGGTATTCTCCTGGCTGCCTGAGCTCTTGGAGGCTGTGAGGCCTCGGACAGCCTGTTTAAATCACCCCCAAGTCTCTACTGCTTAGTGTGTAAGACGAGGAAGATAGTACCTACCTTTGAGCTATTGTAGGGATTAAAGGAAATAATCCCCGTAAAGTGCTGTACCTGATACATAGTTACCTCCCATACATGTATGCTGCTGCTGCTGCTGTTATTAGTGCCTGAAGTAATTCTACTGAATTCAACTCTGTTTGACATTTTTAGCTACTTAGAAATTTATAATGAACGTGTGAGAGATCTACTTAGGCGGAAGTCATCCAAAACCTTCAATCTAAGAGTCCGTGAGCATCCAAAAGAGGGGCCTTATGTGGAAGGTAAGAGTGAATGTTTTCACAGCTCTGTTCTTCTTGGGAATTGTTATTAAGAATAATAGTTTCAGAGGAAAAAAAAAGAAGGATAATGGTGACATTTAATTTAATTTTGGGGTTTAATTGTAGTAAAAATTACACGTGCTGCCCCTGAACGCTGGGGCTTCCCAGGTGGTGCTAGTGGTAAAGAAACCCCCTGCAATGCAGGAGACACAGGAGATGCAGGGCTTGATCCCTGGGGGTGGGAAGATGCCTTGGAGGAGGGCACGGCTACCCACTCCAGTATTCTTGCCTGGAGGATTCCATGGACAGAGGAGCCTGGTGGGCTGCCATCTATAGAGTCTGTAGAGACTGTACAGTCTATAGAGTCCGACATGACTGAAGCAACTTAACACGGCACGGCGCTCTGTTCATTTAATGTGCTTCTACTTTACTGGCCATTTGCTGATTTTGTGGGCCTTGCCAATAGATCGAGTCTGTCTAAGAACTCTAGAAACTTATTTTCCAAAGTTCTCAGGCAGGATAAGCAACGCTATAGCCTCTTTAAATGGCGTTGCATTTCAGGGGTGTGTTTTTACTCATCTTAACGGTAACATGGCTGTAGGGTGATTGTGAGACCTCTCACCTTTGGGAAGAGTGTTTGAAGTTCCCGTGCTGTGTTCTTGGCCTTTGTGTTGGGATGCACTCGTCAGGTCACGGTCAATTGGGAGGACTGTCCCAAGGAGTGATGGGTAAAGGACTGGCTCCTGCAAACTGTTTTAAAAACAGGCTGGATGGAAGGCTGTCCTTAGAATAGTCAGCTCTGCACACTGCTCTGTGTGTGGCAGCTGAGGTGAGGCCAGAGACTAGGAGTCGCACACAGACAGGCTCCCCTACTGTGGTGGTGTCCTTCCTGTGTGTTTCATTGGCGGCAAGGCTGAGAACTGGTCATGGACTCAAAGATGTTTCTACTTCTGCTCTTTTTACCTGGAAAACCAGGTGTGCTAACAGCACCCCATCTGCATTTTAGTAAATTTTTGATTGAATTTTTGTGTTTCATGCCCACAGCAAGGTGAGCAACTATGTATTTGTTCCATGGAGTGTGGGATAAATACTATCGTTAATAGTTTTTAGCCTAACTGCCTTTTCCCTTTAACTGTCTTTATCAAATGTTAAGACATACTATAGAGCTGGGTTTGTGGAGAGACAGGTTAATCAAGCAGGGTAAAAATCCAGAAACTACTGTCAATACTTAATGGGGATTTAGTTTCTACTAAATCTGCTATTCAAACACTGGGGGAACATGGGTTATTAAGTTGTCTGGGGAGAAAGAAAAACAGAAAATTGGTACCAGAGCTCAGTTTTTATACTAAAGTAAATGGCAGATGAAGCAGAGTTAAATATAAAAAGTGACATAATGATTGCAAGAAACGCTGGATAATTTTTTTCTGGAAATTAAGAGAAGGGAGGGCTTTTAAAATTTTTTTACTTAAAATCCAGAAGCCATGAAATAAAAGTGTTAAATTTGAAATGCTGAAACAAAATAAAAATGAACTTCATACTTGGTAGAAACGCCATAGGCAAAGTGAAGAAATAATTTACAAGGCGGAGAGGATATTTTCAATTCAAGTTTCAGACAAAGGACTTGTTTCCCTAATATACAAGGGGCTCCTGCAAATCATGGACAGCTCTGCTACCAAGGAGAAAAACGAGCAAAGGGCGTGACTAGGCTGTCCGCAGAAATATTGAGGGTTTAAAATCAGTATTTAAAAAAATTAATTTATAATGTTGTGCTACTTTCTCCTATACAGCAGTGATTCAGTTATACATTTATAGTGTGTGTGTGTGTGTGTGTATATATATATATATATATATATATGTGTGTATATACACACACACACATATATACATATATATGTATATATATATACACACACATATATATACATGTTATATATATATATTACATATATATATATTATTCTTTTCCATTATGGTTGATAATAGGATATGAATATAGTCCTTTGTGCTATACAGTAGGACCTTGTTGTTTATCCCTTCTGTATACAAGAGCTTACATCTGCTGACCTCAGCCTCCAACTCCATTCCTCCCACAACCCCCTCACCCCTGGCAACCTCCAGTCCTTGGTCCATGTCTATGATTCTGTTTCTGTTTAATAGACAGGTTCATTTGTGCTGTATTTTAGATTCCGCATAGAAGTGATATCAAATGGTATTTGTCTTTTCTTTCTGATTTAATTCACTTGGCATGATACTCTCTAGTTGGATCCATGTTGCTGCACATGGCATTAATTGCTTCTTTTTTAATGATGGGCATACACACATGTGTATATATATGTATGTATCTCACACCGTGAGTTACCCCTTCATCTATTGATGGGTGTCGAGGTTGTTTCCATGTCTCAGCTATTGTAAATAGTGTTGCTGTAAGCATAGCGGTGCATGTATCTTGTCTGGCTGTATGTCTAGGGATGGAATTGCTGGATCATACATAATTCTCCTTACAGTTTTCTGATGAACCTTTATACTGTTTCCACAGTGGCTGCACCAACTTAAATTGCCACCAGCAGTGTAGGAGGGTTCCCTTTTCTCCATATCCTCTCCCGCATTTATCTGTAGATTTTTAAAATGATGGGCATTCTGACCAGGGGTGAGGGAGTGCCCTGAAGTTTTGATTTGCATTTATCTAATAATGTTGAGCATTTTTTCATTTGTCTGTTGGCCACCTGGAAATATGCGTGATTTTTAAATGAAGGAAAGAAAGAGTGACCTCACTAATAATCAGAGGAAAGCAGAATAAAAATTCTTTGGGATAGCTTCTGTTACCTGTCCCCAGCAGCTGTAAGGAACTTGATGGGACAGTGTTGGGAGACAGGCAGTCTTATGCATTGTTACTGTTGTGTGTAAATTGCCTTCTGTGGAGGACAGTTTTGCAATATCCATCAACATTTTGTATATGTTTCAGTCTAGAAATTCCACCCCTTAAGAATTTCAGTTCAGTCCCTTAGTTGTGCCCGACTCTTTGTGACCCCATGGACTGCAGCACACCAGGCCTCCCTGTCCATCACCAACTCCCAGAGTCTACCCAAACTCATGTTCATTGGGTTGGTGATGCCATCCAACCATCTCATCCTCTGTCGTCCCCTTTTCATGCCTTCAATCTTTCCCAGCATCAGAGTCTTTTCAAATGAGTCAGCTCTTCGCATCAGGTGGCCAAAGTACTTTGAGTTTCAGCTTTAACATCAGTCCTTCCAAAGAACATCCAGGACTGATTTCCCTTAGGATGGACAGGCTGGATCTCCTTGCAGTCCAAGGGACTCTCAAGAGTCTTCTCCAACACCACAGTTCAAAAGCATCGATTTTTCTGCACTCAGCCCTCTTTATAGTCCAACTCTCACATCCATACATGACCACTGGAAAAACCGTAGCCTTGACTAGATGGTATTTTGGGGCGATTCCCCTGCCTGAGAGAGAGTGCGGCTGTGTGCGGGCGGTGGGCAGAGGCGGTGTCCGGCCAAGTGCCCTTCCCGCTCCTCCGGCCCCCTGACCTCCGCTTGCCCACGTCCACGTCCCGTCCCGCAGACCCGTGCCCCTGCGGCCAGCCTCACCTGGCCGCGCCGGCCACAGCCACCGCACCCACGGCGACCAACAGCGGTGGGGGACGCTGCCCAGTGGCAGAGAGTGCAGCCTGGCCACCGGCCCTGCTTAACGCGCTTTGCTGATTGTTCATTTTTACCAGTTTACAACTTTTCTAAGAACTTTTGTTTACAAAGCAACTTTTATTTTGAAGGCATCTCCCTTTTGTATTTAATCCAAAGAAGAAGGATGTCGGGCAATTTGTGGTTTGGTTTTGGCTTTCATTTCTAAATTTTTTCCCTCTTCGTTGACTTTGGGCTTCGGATACTCCTACCGTTCGAACTCCCGAGGACCTTTTGGGCCCCCACCTGAATGAGCCACCTGGCGAGTCTGATGTTGCCGCCGGCGAAGCGCCGCTCACGTCCTTCCCCACGTTCTCGTCCGCCGCCGGGCGGGAAGGACGAGGTGCCCCGAATGACCGCTGGGAGGAGGAGCTCCCCCACAGGAAGCTTCCCCGGTGCTTTCCCTGCTGCCCCTACGACCTGGCGGCAGCGACCGCGGCCACTGACCTGGAGAGTGCTGGAGTTTGCAGCCGCAGCCCTGGAGAGTGGTGGAGTTTGCAGCCGCTGCCCGGCCCTCCTGCTCTGGAGGGAGGTGGGGGAGTTCAGTGATCTCCTGGACCTGGACCTTATCCTCTCCAGCTCCCTGTCGCATCAGGAGCCCGTGGCTGCCAGGGCGTCCTGGTAAGCATCAGCCTCGTCCTCGCTCTCCCCACGGAACAGTGGCCCTGCCAGCGCACCCTCCACCTGCAGTCTCAGTGATCGATCCGGGCCAGGGGCGACCGGGCGCAGCCGCCTCTGCAGCCTGGAGTCTGCACCCGCTCCGACGGCTCCCTTCAACCCGGCAACATCAGTGACGTGAGCCCCTCTGGCGGCTTCGTGGCCAAGCTTCTGCGGCCCGAGTGGACCCGGTGTGCGTTCTGCCGCAGCTGCCACGTGGTGGACTGATGGGCACGTTCACCTGAGTGCCCCTGGCAGCGAGTACGGAGGCCCTTGGTTATCAGCGTTTGCACAGGCAGCCGGGATGGCAGCCACTCGGAGGTGGTGGGCCCTACAGCGGCGGGCCACTGCGCATGTGCCCGAAGATCAAGCAGGAGGCTGTCTCCTCGTGCACTGTCGGTCGGCCCCTCGAGGCCCGCTTGGGCACTGGACCTCCTCTCAGCAGTGGCCACCGGCTGCCTGCGCACGACTTTACCCTGGGGCGGCAGCTCCCGGCAGGGCTACCCCGACCCTGGGTGCCCAGGAACTGCCTTCCTGCCGGACCAGATGCAGACGCAGGTTCCACCGCGCCATTACCAAGCGCGTGTCAGCCGGTTCCTGCATGCCAGAGGAGCCCAAGCCAAAGAGCAGGAGAAGGTCGTGGCCCCGGAAAAGGACAGCCTTTCACACTTGTGATTATGCAGACTGCGACTGTCCTGCACGGAGAGTTCTCATCTCAAGGCACACCTGAACCCCACACAGGTGTGAAACCTTACCACTGTGACTGGGATGGCCGGGGCTGGAAGTTTGCCCGCTCAGATGAACTGACCAGGCACTATGGCAGACACACCAGGCAGTGTCAGAAGTGCGACCGGGCATTCTTGAGGTTGGACCACCTCACCTTACACATGAAGAGGCACCTTTAAATCCCCAAACAGTGGATGTGACCCACACTGCCAGAAGAGAATTCAGCATTTTTTACCTTTCACACTGTCTTCCTTGTGAGGGGAGGAACCCAGCTAGAAAGCACTACAATCATCGTCCAGTTCCCAAGGAGTAAACTTGTGAGTGGAAAATCAGGAGACACGGGAAGCCAAAAGACACACTGAAAAAAACAAAAAAACAGATCATTCCAGTTCTAAATCCAACTTGAATATATATTTCTGGACTTACAACACGTCAAGGGGGTGACTAGAAGTTATGGATATCAGGGTATAAGTTAGATCTGAAAGTTGGGGGAGGGAAGACCAGAACCCCTTGAATTGTTTTGATGCAATATAAACGTAAAGATCACATTGTATTCTATTTGCCTTCTAAAAGCCATTATGATGATCCTAGAAGAAGAGGAAGAAATCCAGGTACAGAAAATGGTGTTTAATAGCCTGAACGATGGTTATTGGTAAGCCTTGGTTCTAAAGGTACCAAATGAGGCCAAAGTTCTCAAACTGCTGTTTGCTTTGACAAGGAAAATCTGTTTTTGTCTTCTGATCTACATTTATGACCTAACTCCAGTAAATACATCTGGTTTACTTTAATCTTTTATATAGTCTGTTATGCATTTGTGGTTTCAGATGTGCAATAATTTGTACGATGGTTTATTCCCAAGTATGCCTTAAGCAGAATAAGTGCTTTTTCTATATAGTTCCTCGCCTTAATAAATATGTAATATAAATTTAAGCAAACTTCTATTTTGTATATTTGTAAACTACAAAGTAAAAAAATGAACATTTTGTGAAGTTTGTATTTTGCATACTCAAGGTGAGAACTAAGTTTTAAATAAATGTGTAATATCTGAAAAAAAATTTGTTCTGCAGAATTATTCACATATTCATAAAAACTTGTGTACAAGATCATTTGTAGCAGCATTGCTTGTATTGAAAGCAAATTGTCAACAATGTCTGTCATCTCAATAGGAGATTATTAAATTGGTTATGGTATATACATACAGTCTAGTGCTCTGCAGCCATAGAAATGAATGAGGGATCACTTTGATACACAAAATTCTTCAATGTATTTTACATAGAAAAAAGCAAGATGCAAAACAATGTATATGGTATGTTACCATGTGTAAAAGGGGGAAAAGATGGTTTAATATTTATGTAGTGTCCTGGCCATCTCATGCAAAGAGTTGACTCTTTGGAAAAGACCCTGATGCTGGGAGGGGTTGGGGGCAGGAGGAGAAGGGGACGACAGAGGATGAGATGGCTGGATGGCATCACCAGACTCGATGGACATGAGTATGAGTGAACTCCGGGAGTTGGTGATGGACAGGGAGGCCTGGTGTGCTGTGATTCATGGGGTTGAAAGGAGTCTGACACAACTGAGCGGCTGAACTGAACTGAACTGAACGGCCTGTATACATATGGCTTATTTCTAGAAAGTTTTGGACAAACTAAGAATGTTGGGTTGCCTGACAGGAAAGTGTGGGGTAGGTTATCAGATGGTGGAGAGGAAAGACCCTTGAACAGTGTAGTTTTTGACTGTAAAAGCATATGAATGTTTCTCAAAAAGATGAATGAAAAGTTTCTTTAAAAAGGAATTTAAAGAATGTGGTCATGTTTTGCCTGGAGGTAGTGTTTGCATTTTCCCTGAGTGTGATTAGGACTAACGATGTTGACTGCAGTATCTCACGGTTATCCTGAATACCATATGCAATATCAAGAGAGGTGACCGAGGCTCAGTGAGGTTAAATGCCTTCTTCATAGCCATGTGAGTCCACTGGTCAGCCAGCGAGCTGGGACTGGACCCGAGGCAGTCAGCTCCTGAGTCTGCATTAGAAGCCACCGCAGGTTTGCACAGGAGCTGGGACTGGACCCGAGGCAGTCAGCTCCTGAGTCTGCATTAGAAGCCATCTCAGGTTTGCACAGGAGCTGGGACTGGACCCGAGGCAGTCAGCTCCTGAGTCCATGTAGCCCGCCAGGCTCCTCTGTCCATGGAATTTCCCAGGCAAGAATTGTGGAGTATTGTTGCCATTTCCTTCTCCAGGAGATCTTCCCCACCCAGGAACTGAACCCTCTTCTCCTGCATTGGCAAACGGATTTTTACCACTGTGCCATTTGGGAAGCCCACAGATTTGTACAGTCATGTATTATTTTGTAGAAGTATCTCTCTTCTTCCCTCTACTATCTGTTGGGGAGATTTCTTCACCTCCTTCTTTTTTTTTCAGATTTATCCAAACATTTAGTGCAGAATTATGGTGATGTCGAAGAGCTTATGGACGCAGGAAACATCAACCGGACCACCGCCGCCACTGGGATGAATGACGTCAGCAGCCGGTCTCACGCCATCTTCACCATCAAGTTCACGCAGGTGAGGTCCGTCGCCCCACCCCCGAGCGCATCACGCGCTCATCAGCGCCGGATGCGTCTGCGGACTGGTCTGTGCTGAGCCGGGCGCCACAGAGGGGGCCCGCTGCTGTTTCTTGTTCTTTAGACCTGAACATGAGCTGTGTAATGGTTTCTCTGCAGTTACCATCACGCTTATTTGAAATATAGCCTGATGAAGATCCCTAAGACATATTTAGCAGGCTTCTGCCCTATTCTCCACATTTAAAAAAAAAAAAGTGTTCTGTGTTTAATTAAGCCGAAGTTTTCAATGTTGCAAGCTCTGTGGTAGATGATGGGTTGCCAGACAGAGCAGCTGGAGGCCAGGGTGAGGAACTCTTCACCCTGAGTGGTCTAAGGTGGGTGGTCCTTTATGGCTCCGTGGAACTCACCCCACAATGCTAATTGTGATTATTAAAATGATATTAAAGGACAAGGGATGTTTTTCAGTATTAATGCTCAGATCTGGAGGTGGAGAGCGTTTAGAACACACTTGGAAATGACTCGGGAAATAACGCCGAGCCCAGTGAAACCAATGAGCCTGAAAGTGTTGGGTCCTCTCAGCGCTCAGCACATATTAGGAGTTTGGGGGAGTCTGATCTGTGTTAACCATTGAGCATGTCAGGTAGAAAGACATGAGGGGGATCAGAGAGCAAAAAAGATGAAAAAAATTCTCCAAGGTCAATTGGAACAACTCCTGATAAATTCTCCAGAAATGTCTCTCTTATTATGTTTGCTGGTTTTTCTCCTGTTTTCTGGTTAATGTGGGTTAGGATATGGCTATCCCTAGTTCCTAAGAGGCTTGCTTTTGTAGCAAAATGCAGTGACTTCTTGGCATTTTGGTTCAGACTGTAAAACATGGGTTAAAAGTCTTGGGAAAGTAAGATTTTGATAAAATTCAGAATCAAAGAATACAGTATTTAAGATTTTTGCTATTTTATAATTGTGAAACAAATTGTATTTTAACATCAAATAATGGTTGGATCTTTCACATAATTGTCTGTTTATCATATTTGGAAAAGCTATTATGCTGTCTTGTTCAAGATTTTATTTGACAGCAAAACTAATTATTTGTTTACTTATATTTTTCTTTATGGAGTGAGTGCCCCTCAGGGCCTAGCTTCCCTTCTCTGCCAGGGTCAGACTCAGCCCTTGTTGAATGACTGAGTGATTTGGATAATGGAATTCGTGGTTCTTCAGAAAGTTTAAGACTCACATATGGCTGGCTTCTATTATATCCAGTATAATTACTGTGATCAGGAAGAAGCCCAATGAAACAACAAAATTAAGAAAAAAATCTACCCTGAGAGATCACAGTGAGGAGTGGGAAATAATTAGAACTTGTATTGGTGGTTTAGTTGCTAAGTCATGTCTGACTCTTGCGACCTCATGGACAGTAGCCTGCCAAGCTCCTCTGTCTGTGAGATTCTCCAGGTAAGAATACTGGAGTGGTTTGCCATTTTCTTCTCCAGAGGATCTTCCTGACCCAGGGATCAAACCCAGGTCTCCTGCATTGTAGGCAGAGTCTTTACCAACTGAGCTATGAGGGAAGCCCTTGAACTTGTGTTACGAACACAGAAACATATGTGGCAGCCTGGATGGGAGGGAAGTTTGGGGGAGAATGGAGCCATGTATATGGATGGCTGAGTTGTTCTGATGTGCACCTGAGATTATCACATTATTAATTGACTATATTCTGATATAAAAGAGTTAAAAAAAGTCAACCAAAAATAATTTGATTGCTAAATATGTTGCCAGTCCAATGCTAGTTATCAATAAGAAATGTAAAAGATTTTGTTTCTGTTAAGAAGTAATAATCTAGTTGAGGAGAGAAGATTAATAAATATGAATGACACAGAAGAAAAACAAACACACAATGTTATATAAATATTGGCATTCTTTATACCTCTTCCATTTTACATTTTTATTTCACCATACATAGGCAAAATTTGATTCTGAAATGCCATCAGAAACCGTGAGTAAGATCCACTTGGTCGATCTTGCTGGAAGTGAGCGGGCGGATGCCACTGGTGCCACCGGGGTCCGGCTGAAGGAAGGGGGCAACATCAACAAGTCCCTCGTGACGCTGGGAAACGTCATTTCTGCCTTAGGTATATTCACGCTTGTCTCCTGCCTCCTCTCCTTCTCGGTGCTCCATAGTGGCATGAAGAGCTTAGGTTTAATGCTTGTGTTACAAACGAGAGTAATAGCTTCAAGGTTTTTGAAGCCAAATTCAAGAAGAAAAAAACAAAAACCTTTAATAATTGTTCGTTGCCTTCCTCCACCTTTTCTTTCTCCCTGCAGCTGATTTATCTCAGGATGCAGCAAACCCTCTTGTAAAGAAGAAGCAAGTTTTTGTGCCTTACAGGGATTCTGTTTTGACTTGGTTGTTGAAAGACAGCCTCGGTGGAAACTCTAAAACTATCATGATAGCCAGTAAGAATTTTTTTTTTTTCTTCCTCAACATACAGTGTTTCATTTGAATTGATTGTGGCTATTTTAAGTTTAAAGTATTTCGTTAGGAAAGAGCACCTCTTTATTAAAAAAGTTTTCTATTTTGAAGAAAAGTACCTACTGTGATCCAGTCTACAGTATGGTATTATTGACCCTTTTCCCCTCTTCCTGGTTACATTAACTTGCTGTTTTCTTGGTTATGCAAACTGACGTCCATGCAGGATGATCCTCAGTTGTGCTTAAAGTATAGGACAGAAACTTCCAACTCTGCCAACCCTAGACATAAACTAGAAATAACCCAACTTTATTTTTCTATTTAAAAGCAGAAAATAAGGAATTTAAGAATTGAGAGGAAAAAGTGTGATATATATGATAACAGTAATATATATTTATATTTTCACTAATTAATAGGAAGAAGCAAAACAGAGGGGAAAATATGCAAGGGGGAGATAAGTGTTGAGAATTTCCCTTTCAGCTGCCCACCGCCTTTTCTTGTCTCCATGTCTCCTCCTGCCCGAGCCATGCAGTCCCTGTGGAGGCCAGGGGTCTTCCCAGGGTGTGCACCCCAGATGCAATTGTGTAGTCGCTTTAGCTCTCAAGTTTGTTGGGGTTGAGGTGGGGATGTGATCAACCAAAGCTTTGAGAAGAAGAGCATTAGCTGATCTACAGACTCTTTACAAAAGTTATCACACTCTGGGTTTTCATAGGTGGTAGGTTTTGCCAGAACTCTTTAAAAGGATTTAAATTTCTGCTTTATCTTGAGAAGTGTAAATAGTCTTGAAATCTCCTATTTATACGTTCAACAGAGGAAACTCCTAAGCTGCAATGGAGTGTTTCCAGTCTTGTTTTAGATTTGGTTAGATGGCTGATTCTAAACTTAAGAAGAGTGAAATGGCATTTAATTTGGTATAGTGAGCACCTTTCCTATGAGTCCCAGATAATTTGTAATATTCATGACTGCAGTAATGAATATTTATCCAGCAACTTGGGGTTAATCTTACTTTTAAATTACAAACCAACTTTGTGTTAAATGAAACAGAGTGCTGGATAAATTATTTTTGAATTCATTCTTCACAGCCATTTCACCTGCTGATGTCAATTATGGAGAAACCCTAAGTACTCTTCGCTATGCAAATAGAGCCAAAAACATCATCAACAAGCCTACCATTAATGAAGATGCCAACGTCAAGCTCATCCGTGAACTGCGAGCTGAAATAGCCAGGCTGAAGACGCTGCTTGCCCAGGGGAATCAGGTTGGCTCTTTTCTGAGACTTACGGGTAATTTTCTTTGAGTAATGGCATCTATTTCTAGATCTTAATGAGACATTTTTCTCGGGAGTCATATTGACTTGAGTAAATAAGTGCTAAGTAAAGCTTTGAGTGAGTTAGCCCGATCTCTCCTTAACATCACCCTCCCATTGGCCTTCGAATTCATTATATGCTCTATGCTTAAGATTTTATCCATTAAACCCGAGATGATTAACTACCTAATAGTTATCAATTATGGATGGAAATTTAGCATGCAGTAGGATTAGCAGCATAATCTCCATTAGTGGAAGGAAATCGAGGTGCTTGGAGCAATGTTTAAAATTCTACCGAAGCATTTTATGACTTGAAGATGTATTTAAACAGAATGAGAGACTCATTTGAGCCCCTTTCTGAGTTTCTGTCTGGTACTGCTCCTTATAGTGGCGGGGTCCTGAGACATCCCCGTGGCCTGGCTGAGGTGAGGTGCCTGGGCCCCCACGTGATGGCGGAAACAGCCTCCCTTCAGGATCCTATGGGGT
Organism: Nanger dama; assembly: GCA_917880005.1. Taxonomy (NCBI): domain Eukaryota; kingdom Metazoa; phylum Chordata; class Mammalia; order Artiodactyla; family Bovidae; genus Nanger; species Nanger dama. The sequence continues at coordinate 5,517,134 of CAKJTW010000052.1, forward strand.
CTTTGTGAAGGAGCCTTGTCCTTTTCATTGTGGTCTTCCGCATGGTGCGTGTACCAAGCTACGCTCTGCAATCACAGTGTGATCTGTGCTGGTTGGTTTAGACACAGTCATGAGAGAAAGTCAGGATCACTTTTTAAAACACTCGTGTTAAAGTGGAGTTGGAAATAAAGAGGACTTACCTGGTGGCTGAGTCATTGAGACTGTGCTTCCAAAGCAGCGGGCATGGGCTCCATCCCTTGTTGGGCAACTAAGATATCCTGCATGCTGCGTGATGTGGCCAAGAAAAACACCCCCAACAAAGCAAGATATGTTTTCCCCGTTTCCTAACCCTTGACTGTGTCATTAAAGATACATTAAGTGTATCATTTAAACAAAAAAGAACCCAGCTTTTCTTCAAAGCACAGAGCTGTCTTCAGAGCCGCTTTCCCTCCAGGAGCATGGGGCCCTGAAGCCCTTGGCGTCCTGTGAGCAGTTTGACTCATGAGACTCAACAAGCCAAGAGCCTCACAGAGTTTCCTGCGCCCTGAAAGCCCCAGGAGTTGCTGTCCTCTAGACTGGGGGACTGGAGTGGGCTGGGAGCTGACCTCTGCACCTAAAAATAGCTCCACATAATTGTACTCTTTTTTTTTTTTTTTTAAATCTTTTGGCTGTGCTGCTTTGCATATGGGATTAGTACCTTGACCAGGGGTCGAACCCTTGCACCCTGACCTTGCATTGGCAACTCAGAGTCTTAACCCTGGGACCGCCAGGGAGGTCCTAGCTGTGCTTACTGATGTGGAACTTGCCGGTGTGTGTGTGGAAGCCTCAGCGTGATCAGTCCAGCAGCTCAGGATGTTACCAGGCCCGAATCACTGATGACGCCAGCCACAGCTGTCATTTTCATTTATATACTGTGTTATTGGGATCTTTTTCCATGTTTGCCTGAGGTAAACGTATAAAGGTGATTCGATAGAGTTACCCAGACTACTGCGTGTGAAGGGAAGGACTTGGAACATTCTTGTAGTTAACATTTAGTAAGTCATGAGAATGAAGGAAAAGAAAGATCAGCCTGTTAAACGTTAAACTGAGGAAGTCCTGGAAAGGAGCCTTGTCGCACCAACAGGAAAACTTGATTCAGACGTTTGCAGATTCTGAGGAATGCCTCAGAACTGTCGTGTATGCCAGTTGCCTTGTGCTTCGTGACCTTGGGTTGTCTTTTTCTTTCATGGCCAAAGACCCCCACAGTCATTAAAGGATTATTTTGGTTACTGTAGTTTTAGGGGTGAGGATGGAATAGATGGTTGTCTATTTTAGGATACAGTGAAGAACTCTGATAAACAATACATTACAATAAAAACGAGTCCAATTTAAAGTAATTTATTGTACCATGAAGCTGTACGTTATTGTGAGACAATACAGGCTTATCCAAAATTAATTAAATTTGTGATGCTCCATAAAATAAGCAGGGGTTCTTAGGCGCTTATTAGAAAAATCTCTGTATAAGATTTCTTGGTGACATTCTTGTTTTCCCACAGTATTCTGTTCCAGATGGCTGCTGTGGTTCATTGAAAATGCTGTTCAAGTCAGAGCTCCATTTCTGGGTTGTTGAAGTACAGTCAGATAAAAGCTCCTGCTTTTAATAATTTTATGTTTAATAATTTGCCAATGCAAAATGCCACGTGTATCAGAGTTTCAAAAGCACAGTTTAAATACAGCGAAAGATTCTGACACATATCTGCTTCTGCTGTGTAGATAATAGATAAATATGTAGTGGTATATATGTATATATACATCCATGTGACCTCTCCACTGAAGAATGATACCCATTCTGACTGTATGTATCCATAAATTTTCACAAGCTGTATTCACCCATCTGACCTGCATGCTAGCAAGAAACAGAATGTTCCCCAGTGCCCTAGAAACTCTTCACATTCCCCTCCTAGACCTGCCTGCCCTTCCCCTCAAGGGTACCCTCTGTCCTGACTTCTTCAGGCAGGGTTAGTTTTTAGTTTTGCCTCTTTTGGTTTATATAAATGTAATCATGGAGTACATACTCTTGCTCTCGCTTTTATATAAGATCAAATTTATGGAATTGTAAAGCATAGACCTACGAAAAACCCAGTTCATAAAGCCGCAGACATGCAAGGGTGCTGGGCTGCGGTACAGCCTGGGGAGGTGACAGTGCAGGCGGCAGGTTGAGGGTCAAGGGGAAAAGTGACAGAACAGAGGCCAGACTGGGGGCCTCACGGGATGGCGGGGGTGCGCTGGCCCCGGATGATCGCAACCAGCTTCCGTCTCAGGCCTTGTCAGGTTCCTGCACAGCAGAGCGTGTGGGTTCGGATCCACGTATGAGCATTGCTGTGCTGCGCTCCATCGCACGCGTGTGTGCCAGCTCACCCATTCTGTTTGATGGGCTTTGGAGATTTTTTCTTTGCTGCTGTTGCTGCTGCCGTGGACTGTCTTGTATGTGTCTTTTTGTGAACATCCCACTTCATTTCTGTTAAGTTTATACCTAAGAGTGGAATTTGTGTCAGAAGGGGTACATAATGTTTGGTTTTAGCAGATAACTGCAAAATAATTTTTAAAGGTTTTTATACCAACTTCTATTCCAACATCAGTATATGAAAGTGCCAGTTCTGGTTGCGTCAGGTCCTTGCCAATACCTGGTGTTATTTATTTTCCATCATAGGCCATTCTGATGGGGCATTGTGGTGTCACAGAATGATTGTAGTTTCCGTGTCTCCGATGATTAATGAAGTCAAGCGTTTGGATATCTTCTCTTTTCACATGTTCGCTTTTGTTATATTTAAAGCATCTTTTCAGACTTCTGCTTTGAGTTTGGCAGAGAGACAATGTCCATTAACTTTCTCTCTCAAATGTCTCTGAAGATAGCAAGAAAATTAACAACATAGAAATAGGCAAGAACAGTCCAGGAAGCAAAGAAGGCAGTGAGTTAGAGAAGATGGAAGGAGAAAGGGTTTCTCATTTGTGTAGCTGAAGTTGCAGATAAACTTTGAATAATAGCTGGATAATAAAAGTTTCACTATGTGTAAACTTTCAAGGTAGACAACATCTCAGGGAGGGTCACAGAGTAAAACAAGGTGATGGGGTGTTTGTGAAGATGGGCAAAGAAGACCAGGTAGTCAAGGAAATGTGAAAGCCTCTGTGGGGGAGAGACAATGGAAAAAAGTCGTGCATATAGGTGATTAAAAAATTCCCTCGTAGGAATTCATTCTGTTGATACTGCCATGCATACTGTGGGCAGCTGGTATAAGATAAGTTACTGTAGCATCACTGTTAAAGCAGAAGATGAGAAAAAACTACCAGCCCATTAAGAGGAAATTGTGGACATACATTGTAGACTAACCGCATAGTGGAGTGCTGTACGGTGGAACTGGAGTTGTTACAAAGAATAAAACAGATTTATTTGTACTGAATTTTTCCCAGGATAGATTGTGAGATGAAAAAGGCAATATTCAGAATAGCGTTCATGCTGTTTATGTTTGAAAAGCCACACGAGTGCACTTGCATATGACCAGAAGAACCGCACAATTACGAGCAGAACGGGTGAGACAGGTTGCCCACGGCCTGGAGGGGTGGAGCGGGAGGGAGACCCCCTTCCGTTTTCCTCGTCTGGAGCTCTGTGTTCCTGCCTCTCGGCTTGCGAGTTACGAGTGCACTCAAAGCCCCCTCTGCGCCCTGCCTGGCTGTGTTTCCCTCCCCCGTCTCTGCCTTGCCAGGGTGAACCTGATTTGGGGGTTTATCACTCTCACTTCCATCTTTGCAACACAGATAAGGAAATGGACACAGACTGTGGCCCAGCCTTCCTGTAACAGTGTGTGTGACCCAGCAGTGGTGATAAAGGAGGGTCATTTGCACGTGTCAGTGTGGATAAATCTCAGAAACCTCTGGTTGAATAACCCCTCTTTCTGAACCTGTACTTGGTGCACATTCAAAACGGAAGAGTCTTTCAGGATCCAGGGATTTATACTGTGTTTGATTTTGATAAAATGTCCGCCTGTTACGTGTTTGTCTTTTTCCTTGTCTTTGCTGATTTGTGTTGCAAATGTAGTTTTACCAGGATGCTATGGTTTTTTGAATATTATGAGGCATGTACCCTGTGGATTAAAGATTTCGTGGTGACTAACACTTTCAGGGAGGTGTGGGGAAATGCTTTTTACCTCTGTTTAATAGTTTATATGGCAGTTTTTGATGGTTCACAGTGTCAGGGCAGATCCTTTCTCTAGATTATCGGTGTACACTCACTGCCTCTGCCTTTTGTGGTCTGCATTTCAGATTGCCCTCTTGGACTCCCCCACAGCCTTAAGTATGGAGGAGAAACTTCAGCAGAATGAAGCCAGAGTAAGTGACACCTTAACTTTTTTTTTTTAATCGTAAGTTTCACTATTTTATTTATTTATTTATTTAAGTTTCACTATTTAAAGTGGATACTTTTTTAGTATTGGGTTAGCCAGAAAGTTTGTTCAGGTTTGTCCACAAGATGTTACAGGAAAACCGAAACAAACTTTTTGGCCAGCCCAGGATTTGCTGTCTGACACTCAGTTTCTCTCTTCATGACAGTTAATGCTCCCACCCTGTTTTTAAAGACCCACACTCGCTGACTTCCAGTGACTTAATAGATGGGGTTTGTCTGGTAGTCGAGGGTTGAATACAGCTGAGACTGGGCCATCGCACGAGGCGGTGAGGCTGCTGCGCCTTCAGGAGAGGGAGGCTGTGTTCACCTGCTGGTCCCCACAGCCTCACTGCAGGGTTTTTTGGTCATCCTTTTACTTATTAGTGGGAATTACAGCACTTAGGGAATCACTGAATACTCTGGGAAGGTGCTTAGCTGCTCTTAAGCAAAGTGGGATTTGAGGTTGGGGGAGAGAGTGTTCTGGGCTGAAGCCAGTATTATGTGCTGGTGCTTTCTGAAAACTAGTTTCATGGATGACCTACTTCTATACTATCCTTTTTTTTTTTTCTTTTTAAAAGAGAAAGACCTTCTGTGAAAAGAGAAACAGGTATTAATAATGTTTTCAGAGTGGATTTTGTTCACTGTGCCAAATGGTTAAAGCAGATTGAGAAAGAAAATAGGATTCTGTTGGTAAAGCTCTTTTAAGAAGACACAATATTGAAGATACAAATCAGAGTGTAGTTAGGAGCTTGTTGACACTTCCTGGATAATGACGCTGATTAATTTGCTGAAAATAGCATTAGTGAAAACATTAGTTTCTTAATCCCTATTTTTCTCTTACATTTTGTATTTTGGTAGTTGAAATTTTAATTTTGAGGACTTGGATGGATGTGTCTGGATTGTGTGTGTTTATCACTCAGTCATATCCAACTCTTTGTTATCCTGTGGACTATCCCAGCCTGCTGGCTCCTCTGTCCATGAAGTTCTCCAGGCAAGAATACTAGAGTGGGTTGCCATTCTTTATTCAGGGCATCTTCCTGACCCAGGGATTGAATCCAGGTCTTCTACATTGCAGGCAAAGTCTTTACCAACTGAGCCCCAGGGAAACCCTTGATGTGTCTGAATATAGTCTTAAATTATTTCTTCCTGATAGTTTTCATGAATACCTAGCAAGTGAACAGAAACTAATAAACATTTTAATTTGAATTGTTATACATGTAGGGACAGACATGACTGTTGTTAATAACATTTTCTAAATTTTTATCTCTTCTTTTGCTGACCTTTTAAAATAGTTTGCCATCCACTTGGCTGTAAATCTTATCACCTTGTCACATTGTGAGAGGGGCTATCAGACTTTGCATTTTTTTTTTCCTGAATTTTAAAAATGAAGATTATTTGGTTTAAATTCAGTGGTAAAAGAAACCCGAGACATACTTACGGTTCTTCAAAAGCTGGAATTATTTGATTGAATTGGAACAGGATTAATTGGCTTACGTTTCTTCAGGAGAACATACCTGTTAGTAAAATCCCAAAGCATGCTTTGTTAAATACTTGGTGTTTCTCAGATAAATTGCCAATGAGAATCTGTTAACTGATTATCATAAATTAGTAAATTCATCACCCCAGTCTCTTCCACGTCTGTAGGGAGAGAAGGTGTAGAGAGAGAATATTCCTTCTCTGAAAGCTTTTCCAGCACAAAAAGCCCTTTGACCCATGGGGCTGGCATCACTTGAGTGATGAAAGGAGAGCCTGTGTGTGTAGCTGGTCCAGGGGGCTGGGCAGGACAACCTTGCCTGACAAGTACCAGTGAGCAAAAAAGAAGTTAGAGAGGCTCAATCCTCTTTCTTCTCTTAACTAAGATGATAGATTTGACATTAATAACTAGTTAAAGAAGATGTGTGTGTGCTTAGTCACTCAGTTGTGTCTCTTTGTGACCCCATGGACTGTAGCATGCCAAGCTCCTCTGTCCATGGGATTCTCTAGGCAAGAATACTGGAGTGGGTTGCCATGCCCTCCTCCAGGGGATCTTTCCAACCCAGGGATCAAACCCAGGTCTCCCGCACTGCAGGCAGATTCTTTACAGTCTGAGCCTTCAGGGAAGCCCAAGAATACTGGAGTGGGTAGGCTACTTCTCCAGGGGGATCTTCCCAACCCAGGGGTTGAACTGGGGTCTCCTGCATTGCAGGCATATTCTTTACCAGCCGAGCTACCAGGGAAGCCCAGTTAAAGAAGATATATTTTTAAAACCTTTTGTTTTGTATTGGGGTATAGCTGATTAGCAATGTTGTGATAGTTTCAGAACAGCGAAGGGACCCAGCCATCCATATACATGTATCCATTCTCCCCAAACTCCCCTCCCATGCAGGCTGCCACGTAACACTAGCAGAGTCCCCTGTGCTGTACAGCAGGTCCCTGTTGGTTATCCACAACTTTTAAATGTAGCAGTGTGTACCTGTCCTTCCCAAGGTCCCTAGCTATCCACACTCCTCTCTCACCCTGGCCTGCAACCATAAGTTCATTCTCCTTCTCTAAGTCTCTTTCTGTTTGTAAATAAGTTTATTTGTATCATTTTAAGGAAGATATTTTATTTAAAAAAATGCTACCTTAGAACTCCTGAAATGGCTCCCCACTCCAGTACTCTTGCCTGGAAAATCCCATGGGCAGAGGAGCCTGGTAGGCTACAGTCCATGGGGTTGCTAAGAGTCGGACACGACTGAGCGGCTTCTTTCACTTTTCACTTTCATGCATTGGAGAAGGAAATGGCAACCCACTCCACTGTTCTCGCCTGGAGAGTCCCAGGGGTGGCGGAGCCTGGTGGGCTGCCGTCTCTGGGGCACAGGGTTGGACACGACTGAAGCGACTATAGCAGCAGCAGCAGTTGTTTGCTGTAAATGTTCAGTTGCTCAGCTGTGTCCAGATTTGCGACCCCAAGGACAGCAGCCCACCAGGCTCCTCTGTACATGGGATTCTCCAGGCAAGAATGCTGGGGTGGGTTGCCATTTCCTTCTCCAGGGTGTTTGTGATAAATTGAGGAATAAAATGTCTAGCCATTGAATGAACAAGGTGAGTGAGAGGTGTTTTGGTTTTGCTTTCAGATAAACTATCACTCCAGTCCTTCCTTTTTTGTCAGTAATGAACACAGCCTTTCTTGAAGGTTGCTGACTCACGTCCTTTCCGTTTATGATACTTAATGGCCTGTGGAAAGTATCTTCCTCTTCGCGTTGAGCTCGTAATCCAGTGTATTCTGTGCTTCCACTTCGACCTGGTTGAACAGGGTAACTTGCTGGTAGGGAGACCAGTCAGGTGAACTGGGATGGCGTCTGCTGCTGGGTGGGGAGGTGGCAGGAACACTGAAGGACGGAAGGGAAGAGGCTTCAGGAGGGTGTGTGCCCCGCACTCTCCCCAGCCCCGCGGAGGTCACTCTCTTTTAATCCGAAGTATATTCCTTTTGACAGAATTTTCCATTCTTTTTTTCCTACCTCTCAGTCAGGTATCACTTTACTTCTTAATGACTCACTCAGGTCATTTAAAAAGTTGTGTGGAACTAGCAGAGTATTTTCATTAACTGAGAAGCTATTTCCAACTGTGCTGTGTTCGACAGTGGGGGATATTTTCTCCCTTAAGTTACTGCAGACTGGAAAGAAGCTGATTATTATCAAAAAGATATTTTTACCTTTACTAAGAGTCAATTAAAGAGCCACCTTAAAAAAAAAAGATAAAATGGTATTTATAAACCTTATTAATTAGCTACAAAAGCAGATTATCTTCTAAAAGAAAATGGCACTTTCCAAGGTGATTTAATCATCACATCTAATGAGAAAGTAAAGTAAATCACCATTTCATATGACCTGAAGTATAATCAGGAAAAATTAACCCATGTAATGGGATGGTGGCATCTTTGAACTTGTAATTTTGGTTAATATCCAAGGAAGCAGCTTTTATTTAAGTGCACTTTGAAAAAGACTGCTGTAAAGCTCTAGGCAGCTTGACAGCTTTTTTTTTTCTGTCTTTTCTTTGCTGTAATGTAGGTTATAGGCTGAGGTCAGCTAGTTTGATTTATATTTGGTAATGGTACTTTGTGGCATTGCTATCTAATTTAAAAAGTATAGTACGTTCTTCTATAATCTATAAAAGTTTGAAAACTTTCTAGAAGAAAATCACTGATTTTTAATAGAGCAATGACATATGTATTTTTTTTTCTTTTAGGTTCAAGAATTGACCAAGGAATGGACAAATAAGTGGAACGAAACCCAAAATATTTTGAAAGTAAGGACTGTAAAAAGGTGTCATAATCTTACTGTGCTTGCTTCAGTAGGTAAACTCTTCTTTCTCTGCCAAATGTGGCAGTTGTGTGCTTTGCTTAGGTTGGGACTCTGGTTTGATTTTAAAGAAACAGAAAAGGGAGCTATTAGTCATTAAAGCTGTGTATTTAGAGACAGTGCTATACTTAAGGCGTTTACTCTCACTTGTGGGTTTTTTTCCATTTTTGACTCAACATATGTTAAATTCCATTTAATATTCAAGAGCTGCCACTTGGTCTTTCTGCTTTTTGTTAAACCCAATATAGAAGCAATATGTTTGAAAAAATGTAAAATGGGTGGCCAGTGGGAGTTTGATGGGTGATGCAAGGCACCTAGAGCTGGTGCTCTGTGACAGCCTGGAGCCTTGGGCTGGAAAGGGAGGTAGGAACAGGGTTCGGGAGGGAGGGGACACAGGTATGCCTGTGGCCGGTTCGTGTTGATGGTGATGTGTGGCAGAAACCATCACAATATTGTGAAGTAGCTATCCTCTGGTTAAAATAAATGAATTACACACAGTAAATACTTCCCTTGGCAATACTGTAGAGTGTGTGTGTCGCATGCTAGACTTCGAAGTTTCCCAACTAGTAATTTCCTACTGGAATATTTTTTTCCTGTGTGTCTTAAAGGCTAGGCAGCGATGGGCTGCATTTTTGGCAAGATTCATGGTGAAAAGATGTCAGTAATAGCCTCCATGTTTCATACTTTATGCTTCAAAATACACGTTTCTTTGTGGTCCGTTTTTTTTTTTTTTTTTTTTTCGCTGAGTTGATAGGAAACTTGTGTCATCTGTGGAGGATCAGCCATGTCAGATTTGAGGTTCAGCCTGGATTTTCACGCTTTGGTAGCATCTGTCTGTCCTTACACATGAGCGAAGGCGATTCAGAGATGAGTGCTGAATCCTGTTTGTTTTTTTAAGATCTGTGGAGGTAAAACTTCTCCGCCTCCCTTGAATGTTGGTGAGGATGATGAGGTTTAGCTGTGCGTCTTTGCAGAACCCTGACTTGGATGGCCTTCACGTGAGGAGGGAGCGCCTGGTGACCGTTGCGCGGGGTTGAAGGGGGGCGCTTTTGGCGGCCTGGGATAGCCGCTGAGTTGCTCGCTCTGAGAGTGGTGTGTGCAGCGCCTTGCGAGAGCTTCCGTGTACCAGGCAGGCAGCCTGGCCTGCTCTGGGGGCTGCGACGCTTATTGCTCACGAGCAGAGTTGAGCTGTAGTCCTCAGTGACCGTGGGTCGTGGTGGTCCCAGAGACATTCTTTCCAGCTCTGAAAAGGGCTGCAGTAAGTCAGGCTTCTGCATCCAGAATTTCTTTTCTTTCCTCCCGATGATGATGATAGCGTCATGGTATTTTAAGGTACTGTCTCAGTGTTTGTTTCGTCGAGAGGTTTTCGTGCAGGAAAACTGAGCAAAGACTTTAGTTGTGTTTCTGAAGAGTTGGGTGGGAGTAAGCACGGGCAGAGATGAAACTGTTCTTCATCGTCTCTGTCTCGCCCGCTTGGAGGTGTGGGGCTGCAGCCCCAGTGTTAAGAAGCCCGATTGTTGGACCATTCACAGCATGATGTATACTTTCCTCAGCAAATTAGCCTGAGAGAGAGGGCTAAAATCTGCTGCACGTAAGGAAAAGAGAAATCAAGTCATTAGCTATTTGCAAAGCCATTGGTGTGCGTTGTGCCTGATAGACCAGGAGGCAGTGCAGCAGTGAATGCGAAGATGTTAGCCCACTCCTTCTGCGGGTCGCTGCTTGTCACTGTGCTGGGGGTTTCATAATAGCCCTGCAGAGCTGTCCACACTTGAGGCACCATGGTGAACCCCTGAACCTTTTCTGATGCTTTTTTCTCCTCATGTTATTCTGGACCCTGAAGCTAAATAAATCCTCTTCCAATTCCAACTCTGTTTTTCATAAATCTCACTATTTTTATCTTTTATTAACTTTTGAGATGAGAAGACTAGCAAGGTGTTATGTGCTCAGTGTTGAAAGTTATGAGAAGGGCTCATGATGTTTCAGATTTTTCCCTTCTTTTGACCCGGCAAGCCCTTTTTAGATCTCTCTGCTGGTGTCTGTGTTATAAACCCACAGTTGCTTTCTGCTCACGTTTGGTATTTTAAGAGCTGTCTTCATCTCTTATTAGAAGACAGCGCCTGAGGGCTGAGGTGAAGAAGAGGGCTACTCAGATGCTTTTGAAAACATTCTTTGGAAACTGTTGGGGGAAAGAGATAGCTTTGCGATGAGTGTGTGTCTGTTCAGTTTGTGAGTCTTCCTGGTATTCTTGCTGCCTGACCATTCCTTCATCAGCTCTTGTTCCAGTCACGCTACGGAGAACCCCTTCCAGTCCAGTGGCTTAAAACAACATGCATTGCCCCTTGTGCCTGTGCGTATTGGCTGCTTGGCTGGTCTGGCTGGGCTTGGGTTCAGGCTGCGGGTGGGTTCCAGGTCTGTCTCTCGCTCTCTGGGACTGGCTGGTTGTCTGAGGCATGATCCGTGGTCATGGCCAGTGTAGAAGCAGGCACACCTGGTCTTGCAGGCACATTTCAAGCATCTGCTCATATCGTGATGGAAGCAAGTCTGAACAGAAAGTCAAGGGGGAAGAAGTGTATTTCACCCATGGGGCTGTGGCAAGGGTGTAAAGATGTAATCTTGCTTTGAGATCAGTGGTTTAATCGACGTGTGCCCCTGTTAAAATATGAATCTTCGATTCTGGGACCTTGTTTTTCCGCTGCATTTGCTTGTTTCTAGAGATGAGCCCTGGAGAAGGCAATGGCACCCCACTCCAGTACTCTTGCCTGGATAATCCCATGGACAGAGGAGCCTGGTGGGCTGCAGTCCATGGGTTCATTGAGAGTTGGACACAACTGAGCGACTTCACTTTCACTTTTCACTTTCATGCATTGGAGAAGGAAATGGCAGCCCACTCCAGTGTTCTTGCCTGGAGAATCCAGGGACAGCGGAGCCTGGTGGGCTGCTGTCTGTGGGGTCGCACAGAGTCGGACACGACTGAAGGGACTTAGCAGCTGCAGCAGCAGCAGAGATGAGCCCAGTGAGGCAGTAGATTCCCAGGATCATCTTCACCATAGCGCTGATTGTTTACCGTGCCGACTTGTCAGTATCATCCCTTCCAAGCCCTGAATCCTGAACATCCCAGGAGAGACCTTTGGAGAGAAAACTGAGAGTGAGACCGTCTGGGGGACTGAAGGACGATACAGGATGCTTCAGTGCCTCTTGGCACACTAGGAGCCAGCCCTGTGGCTTTTTCTTTCCTGAGCTGTCAGACACTCAGAAACCAAGGAGTGACTTTGTCCCCTTCTATGTGATCTGGTCTGGGGCTTTCCTTGCTGGGGATGAGTGAAGTCTCAGGCGTGTTGAGTGGGGTGAAGAGGGGATGAATGGTGCTCTGATGAGATGCTGGGTGTTTGTAGCTGGGCTGGTGACGCCATGGTGATAATTGCACGAGCCTGGGGCTTTGACCTTCCAGCTCCATCTCAGGCTTCAGTTCTCTTCCCGAGTCACTCGTGGGTTGTGACACTTAGCCACAGGGTCATGTCCCCTCACCCCCAGCTTGAAAGTCAGGGCGGATGGCAACCTCTTCCTTATACCCAGGTCATGAGGCAAGAGGTGATAAAATGCTTGGGATTAGGATGCAAGTAGCTGATGACAGTGTAAAGTGTGTTGACCTTGAAGAGATATGTCTTAGGTGGGTAGTAATGCGGGCTTTATCATCCTCTGCAGTTCACACTGTATATCCATTCTTTTGCCTGTTAATCTCGCTTCCTCATTTTCATTAATCTTCATTTCTAGAAATTAAAGTCTAGACCCCCTTGTTGGTCCCCAGAGGTACTGAGCTCCTTCCTAGTTCCATAGTTGCATCTGCCGTTAGCTCCTGGTCCCCCCGCCTGGCCAGATGCCTCGCTGGCCCCTGTCCACACTGGGGGTTGGGTTCTGGGGGTCTCCCGGCCTTTGCCTGTGCTGCTCTATCATCTCAGGTCCTGCCCTTTCCACGGCCATCAGAGTCCACCATGAAGCTCTTTCTGATCCTTTTCTCTCCCACTTTTCAGATGGAATGATTTTGTCTTCCTCTGGCATCTGTAAAGGCTTTTGGTTCTGCCTCTTTCACAGCATTCATCATAACTGGAGATTGGTGATCTTAGTTTCTCCCTCTAAGCAGGAGCAGGACCTGGGCTCAGATTGTGTCCTTTTCATTCTGTGTACCAGCTCCTAGAAACTCAACTGTTCTCAAAGAGCAGGCATACAGTGAAAACTTCCTGGTAGTAGTAGTATAAAGGAACTAAAGTAAAATCTTTATATTAGTTTGCTGCTGCTGCTGCTGCTAGCCGCTTCAGTCGTGTCCGACTCTGTGCAACCCCATAGACGGCAGCCCACCAGGCTCCCCGTCCCTGGGATTCTCTAGGCAAGAACACTGGAGTGGGTTGCCATTTCCTTCTCCAGTGCACGAAAGTGAAAAGTGAAAGTGAAGTCACTCAGTCGTGTCCGAATCTTCAAGACTCCATGGACTGCAGCCTACCAGGCTCCTCCGTCCATGGGATTTTCCAGGCAAGAGTACTGGAGTGGTGTGCCATTGCCTTCTCCATATTAGTTTGCTAGGACTATCATAACAGAACATCACAGACTTGAGGCCTAAGCAGCAGACATTTATTTGCTTGCAGTCCTGGAGGCGAGAAGACCAAGATCAAGGTCTCGCTGGAGTAGGCTTGTCCTGAAGCCTCCCTCCTGCCTTGGCTTATGAGCACTGCCTGCCCTCCGGGCCTCATGTGGCCTTCTCTCTGTGTGCCTGCGGCCCTGGTCACCATCTGCGGCCGAATTTCCTTTTCTTGTAAAGACATTGGTCAGATTGGACTAGGGCTCAGCCCCATGGCTTCTTTTTTAACATAATTATCTCTTTAAGGGCTATATCTCTGAAAACAGCCACATCCTAAGATACTGGAGCTCGGGTTCAGCAGTTGAACTTTTAGGGGACACGTTTCAGCTCATAACAGCCGTGACCCGCACACGCCTGGTGAGCTGGCGGGGAAGGAGTGCGCCGTGCTGTGCGGGCAGCAGTCCCGTGCTGGAGCGCCTTCCTGCCTGTGCACTCCAGCCTGTTCTCCTCACTACCATTTGAAAGGCTCACACATGTCTGTGTTCTCCATCCTTGGAAGGAATGTGGCTGCGTTCCTGTTGATTACAGTCCGGTTTGTCCCTTGGGTCAGTTAGGTTTTGCTGCTCCGTGTATTGGAGAAGGTGATGGCACCCCACTCCAGTCAGTACTCTTGGCTAGAAAGTCCCATGGACGGAGGAGCCTGGTGGGCTGCAGTCCATGGGGTGGCTAAGAGTCTAACATGACTGAGTGACTTCACTTTGATGCATTGGAGAAGGAAATGGCAACCCACTCCAGTGTTCTTGCCTAGAGAATCCCAGGGACGGGGGAGCCTGGTGGGCTGCAGTCTATGGGGTCGCGCAGAGTTGGACACGACTGAAGCGACTCAGCAGCAGCAGCAGCAGCTCCGTGTATGGTTCCTGGACCAGCAGCATCAGTATCGTCCGTGCGCTGGCTGGAAGTGCAGACGCTCTGTCTCACCGCAGGCTCTGAAGCTGGAACCTGTGTGTTAATGAGATGCCCGGCTGACATGTCTGCACCTCCAAGTGTGTGTATTGGACCTGAAGAGCTGGGGAAGAAAAGGTGAGGCCATCCGGGACTCTCTTGCCCTCAGTCCGGGTTTTCCCTTCTGCTCTGACCTGTATTGTGGGGAGCTACTGAGTGGGCTGCCCTGTGCCCAGTGGGATTTGCTGTGAGGGGTTGGAGGGAGGAACCAGACCTCTCTCATGCCATTTCCTTGAAGAATCCCTGGCGTGGTACCGCCTGGCGATACAGCCCCGACTTCCAGAATCTCCTCCTCACCTTCCCCTCCTCCCGGGGACGGTGCTGGTTTCCTGGCCTTGGCAGCTTGTGGGTGGCCTCGCCAGCTCAGCCAGCTGCCCAGCTCTGCCATCAGCAGGGTAACCAGTTCCCTGTGTTAAAGTCCCCAGGGATGTGAACACTTGGCATTTCTGTCTGATGCTGGGCACTGCCAGCTGCTCAGAATCTTCGGCTGCGTTTTCACTCTGGCTGAATTTGTATTTAGCTGCTATAACTGTTGGCTCTTGGAAGTTAGTGTTGTGATGAATTGGCTTCTACCAGGCCTGGGGTCGGTGCGTTCCCAGGGCCTTCATGTCAGCCCCTCTTTCCATGGCTTCCACGTGGCATTGGCTGCTTTGTATTTGGGATGGTTTATATGGGGACTACTTAATACCCTGCCCTCTGGCCTGGCTTTGTACGGCTTACTGCTGATGAATTTTTTTCAAGTCACGCAGAATCCCTCCATCCATTGGCCCCTTGCCCCCACCCCCTCTCCCCCAACCCCACCCAGTATGCACCTTTTTAGTTTGTCTGCTCAGGATGCATTTTCATTTCTCTGTTCTAGTATCTTCTAAATGATTAAAACGAAACTTTCAGAGGTAGTTTTTTATCTTACTTTATTATCTGATGATGATAACGCGTTGAGCTCTGCGCTTTAGAATAAGTTGCAGCCAGTGTGGGCCGCATAGGCAGCTCTCGGGCGTCGGGCAGCTGGCCTGGCAGAAGGGCCCGTGGCTCTGCCTGTGCAGGTCTGTCCAGGTCCGGGCTGCTGTGCGAATGCTCACAGCCCGGAGGGTATGTTCTGTCGAATCCCCCAGCAGGGGTTATTCTTCCCAGTTCTCAGCAAACAGGGTCCCTTCCTTACTGCAGGCATATCCTTGGATTATTCTAGCGTGTGACCAGCTTCTGTGTTTTCATGGCCCTTGCGAGAGCCATCTGACTGGTTTGGCCCGGGGTGTGGGGAGGAAGCAGGTTGCTCACGTGTAGAGGCTGTCCCTGCAGAGGCTTGTCCTTGAAAAGTGGGTGATTGGTTGAATTAAAGTGTCTTTTTTTCTCCCCCTAGGCATTATTTGGAGTTTTTTTCTTACGATAATGTTGAATTGAATTGGAGGGTGGCGCATTCTTGAATCTACATGATGCTGCGATCCTAACACACATGGTTTCAGCTTAACTTGTGCCAGTGTCTTAAGAGTCCATCTCTGGAGAGGCAGGAAGTATCTCACGCGTTGATGGAGAAATTGTTGTTGTTGTTGTTGTTCTTTCAGAATGTTTTGACTAATGAGAAATAAGAGTAAAATGAAATTGGAATCCTTGACTGGCTTTAGATTTTCTGAGTTCAAATTTCTTGGAGAGGCATACTTTAAACCAACTTATTTCCATTTTATGATAGAATCGATCAGCTGAACTTTTGTCTCTGGAAGATTGCAGAAACCTATCAAACAATTTTTTCCTGCTGTCTGCGGTTTTCCGTTTCACGGAGGAGACATGTGCTGGGGAGGGTAGTGGATTTGGAGGGAGCGCAGATTCCTGGGGCTGACGCTCGGCAGGCTTGACACCAGCCAGGTCATGGACCTCTGAATTCCTGCCACCCAGGGCCCTGGATATTCTGGTTTCTAGATAACTTACAGACAAACCAGTGGAGAGGTGACATCTTCTGTGGCTGGTGTCTCCATTTGTATCAGTTAAACTTGACCTCTTCTTGGTATAAGAGCTCAACCTGGGGGTAGCTCTAGGATAGCATTCTGTTTACAGGCACTGATTTTGCTCAGTTTTCGGATGAAAGAGGAGACAACTCTTTCAGCCGTGCATCACCCTCCTTATTAGCAACCATCTGGGGATTTGATGGTTCAAAATTCTGACCTTGACAGTCACAGGTACTGTTTCCAACTTTATGAAAGAAATTGTCTCCCTGCTTCAGTGTGCAGCGTAATGTGAATGAGTCTGTGTCTGGACAGAAGTTACCTGTCAGTAGCCCTGGTGCAGAGCCCCTTGTTTTTGTGTAGTGCATTGCACATGCTGCCTTGCTGGCTGGCTCTCCAGTCTGAAGCAAGCGGGAAAAGACATCACTGCTCTTTATATATTAATGGTATGCAGCTGCCAGTTTGTCGACTTCTCTGGTTGTTAATTTCCATCAGTCTCTTGTGTTCTCTGCTTTCTAAAGTTCTGCTTTTGCACCTGTTTTTTTTTTTTTTAATGTAAAGGCAAAGTAATCAAGTTCATTGTGCTCTGAAACCGGGGTTTGATAATTAATAGAGGAGATGACTGTCGGTGCCTTCGCGCTGGAGGTTGACGGAGAATGTGGCAGAGGCTGAGGCTCAGCGAGCTGTTCCCAGGACCAGCTCTGACGCTGTTAACAATGCCAAGGCTGTCTTACTTTCTGTGGCAGTTTTCATCTTGAAGGAGCTGCTCATAAATAAAGGTGTTGCAAGTGTATGTTGGTTCTTACTTTTGAATAACGTTTCTTGGAACAGAAGGCTCGGAAATAAGTCAAATGTGCCCTGTTAAATGTTGGAACCACGTGATAAATAATTTTGAATACATAGGAGATTTTCCTTCTGATGTTTTGCAGTAGAGGCATGCACGCTGACAGGCTCTTACTGCATGTTTATGGCTGCAGCCAGGGAGGAAAGGATTGCCTCGGTCATATGGAAGTAATGGTTTATGTGCACCTGAACTCTCCGGAGGTGCTGAACTGTAGGAACTTGGTTTTGTTGGCAGGAAAGCTTAAACAGCGACTGTTTCATGGTACAATCAGTTTATTGTTCATGTCACCCAGAAACACACTTAACTCCCCTTGGAGAAGTCCTCAGAGTTGTGAGTTTGCAGAGGAGCGAGGAGGTGGTCCTCCTCCTGCCTGGCCTGATGCCTGTGTCTGTGCATACCCTAACCTTGGTCCCTTTGACCTTTCTGTGTCTCAAAATCTCTCTGTAAGATGGGGACAGTAATTCTACCTGTCCTATAAGGTGAGTCCAACACATAGTCAGCATTGTAAGCATTGCAGGAACGTTAGCCAGTTTTTCCTTTATTTTTCCTATTGAGGTATTATTGACATCTAACATTGTGTTAGTGTCAAGTGTACAACATAACAGCTCAGTGTGTGTGTATTTTGAGAAGTGATCACTGCAGTAAATATAGTTAATATTCTTCAACATCATTGCTTTTTTTTTTCACGTAATGAGAACCTTTAAGGTCTACTCTCTTAGCAACTTTCAAACATGCAAGAGGTTTTATTAACTGTACATTGCATCCTCAGCACTTATTCATCTTATAGCTGAAAGTCTGTACCTTTTGACCACGTTCACTTATTCCACTTCACATTACCACCCTGTGTAAAAAAGTGTGAAAGTGAAAGTCGCTCAGTCATGTTCGACTCTGCGACCCTGTGGACTGTAGCCCGCCAGGCTCCTGTGTCCGTGAAATTCTCCAGGCAAGAATACTGGAGTGGGTTTCTATGTCCTCCTCCAAGGGATCTTCCCAATCCAGGGATTGAACCCAGGTCTCCTGCATTGGAGGCAGATTCTTGACTGTCTGAGCCAACACCGGCAGCCACCAAACCACTAATCTGTGAGCTCAGTTTTTTTTTTTTTTTTCTTTTTCAGATTTCACATATAGTTCACCATTTTTTTCTTACTTGTTTTATTTTCTCCAAATCCGTCTTTTCATATGTAAAACTGGCTTGACAATAGTGTATGTCTTCTCATTGGCCAGAAAAACCAGAAATTATATATACACAAACTTTTAAAAAGTATAGGTTTATGCAGCTGCAATGGGGCATTATTTATAAGGCATTTTATTATGTAGTGTTTTATGTTTGTTTGTTAATTTCAAATAACAGAAAACCCAGTTCCAGACTGGCTTATAAGGGAGAAGAGTAGTGGTCAGGTGGTAGGGTGGGGTTCAGGCATGGTTTGATCAGGGCACCGGCTCTGCTTCTCTGGGAGTTGGTTATGCCTTTTTGGTGCAATGGCTTCATCTTCAGGCTCTTGGAATGGCCAGGTGAGAGCAGCGAGAGCTTTGTCTTTACCCACCACAGCATCTAAATTCAGAGAGTCTGGGTTCAGAGTCTCCAGCCAAGTTCTGCGGTTTGCACTGACTGACTGATGTATTTGTGAACCAATCCCTGGGGCTTTGTGCTGACTGGCTTAGGCCCAGATTATCTCTGCCCGTCACTCTGATAAAGAGAATGGGTTACGTGGATTGGTCGCAGTGAACCAGGGCCCGCCTTTGAGCTGGGGTGAGATCATGGCAGCTGCTGTGCACTGTTGGATCCTGGTGATGCCATCCATGTTTTCCACTGGAGACACAGAACCTGGTCACTTACACTGTGAAACAGACATTGTGAAATATATTCAGGGCAAACAGAAGATGCAGTGAAGTATTCTTTTAGTTCTGGAAAAGTGAAAGTGTAAGTCGCTCAGTCGTGTTTGATTCTCTGTGACCCAGTGGTCTGTAGCCTGCCATGCTCCTCTGTCTGTGGAATTCTCAAGGCAAGAGTATTGGAGTGAGTAGCCATCCCTTTCTCCAGGGGTCTTCCTAACCCAGGGACTGGAACCATCTGAACTTCAGAGAAAATATTTTCAGTCACTTCCTTTCTGACTCAGAAGTCTTGTGTCTAGTCGGGAGACTGTGAAAGGCCCCTGGTATCTGTACCCTCGTGGGAACATTCCGGCAGAAGCCGGTCTTCTCTGGTGTTAGACTTGAAGGGTAGCACACAGTGAGTTCCATGTGTTTAAGCACATTTCCTTTCCTTTGCTAGATTGATTATGTGACTTTAAGAAGAGCTCTAAATGAGTGCCTGTTCTCTTCTTCGGCTTTTTGCATGTGGTTTTAAATTTGGCTTCATTTCCCGTCGACCCCTTTAACTTGATGTTTCCCAGCCCAGCCTGCCTAGCAACCGTTGCTATGAGTGGCGAGTTGGCACTGCCTTCCATCTGGAGCACAATGGCAGGTTTTAGGAGATTACTGTTCCTTAGCATCTGGGTTGATTTTGCCTTTGCATCATTTAAGGATGACCATCGTTTCTCCAAACTCCAGGCGGTAGAGTTCCAAGTCTCTTAGCAGAAGGACTGGTTTTAGAAAGTATATATCTGTAAGAAGGATCATTAGCCATGGGCAGATATTGAAAAACAGATATGGACCTAGGTTGTATATGAATGTTTACTACCAGGATATTCTCATACTTGCAAGGGGGAGATGGTTATAGATTTGTACTGTCTTTTATAATACTTTATATTAATAACATTGGCTTTACCAGCTAAGAACAGCCTTCCTGAGAAGTTGTCTGGGGGTCACACATGAGAGGAGTGATTTCCTAACAGCTATGATTTCTCCTTGGAAGGCGAGCAACGTGAATATCACCGAAGATGCTCATTTTCTTCTAGATCGAATCTACTGTGTATCAGTGTATTCTATTTAGGCTTTCCTGTCCTTCTATTAAAGTAAAAATTATACTGGCATTTTCAGATGGTTAAGGGACTGAAATGAAACCACAGAACTTGCTATGATGCTGTTTCAGTCGCTAAGTCCAGTTTCTTATCCAAAGCAAGGTAAGTACCAGTTATTCCGCACTTCATACCAGTTGATTTCCCATAGGGAAGTGTTTTCATCTCAGAATCTCTTGGGGACCTTTTTAAAAGACATTTTCTGGGCTCTGCAGTGTCATGGAATGAGAGTTGTGGGGGATGATACCCCCAAACCTCTCCCTGGAGCCTCACAGAAGTTGGGATGCACAGACCTGGAAAGCACACCTTGATATGTTTATCATATCGGTGAAGGCTCCCAGAAGAAAGTGGCCCATGTAACTTCTTGCAGAGTTTTATAGTCCCCAAATTACACACTCATGCAAGTGTTTGGAGATGTTGGGTGATGGCATTTGAAAAGACATTTCAACTGAGTAGATTATTTGTCATTAAATAAGGTGATCTGTTCACAGGACCTTTTTTAAAAACCTCACACAGGCGTTTGAATTTATTTTTAAAATTGAGATTCAGCATACACAAAGTATGCATGTTTGAAATGTGCGCCTTGGTGAACTTATAAACAAGCGCATGTCTGAAGTGTCCGGCTCATGAGCTGCCATCTGTGTGTCTCCCTCTAACCCGCACCCAGGTCGAGATGCAGACTCTTCCTGCCCCCAGGGGCTCCCTCTCGTCCCTCCCTGGTCAGTCGCGTCTTGTCCTCAGATCCCAGAGGTGTTCAGACAGCTCTTAGGTAGAGGAGCGCTGCCTGTCCCTGAGCTCCCTGCAGCGTGTTCTGTGTTCGTCTCTGTCTTCTTTCGTGCGGGCTGTTGTCTTTAAGATTCATGCATGCTTTGTTTAGCAGTAGTTTCTACTCTGTTACGTGATTGTACTGCACTCTTTATTAATTCTCCTGTTGGTTAGCTCCATTTGGGTGATTATCTCCAGTGTTTTGGTTATTATGAATAGTGCTTTTAGGAGCATACGGGAGCGTGTTTTGTTGGGTGTGTACATTCAGTGGGCCCCACCCCCCCTTTTCTGGCTTCCAAACCTGGTAAGAATTTGGCTATGTATACATCTGGCCAGTACTGATGATCAGAGTGCCCCCGATCCAAAGGTCCCTTATCTCTATCCAGTTGGCTCTCAGCATCGTCTGGGCTACAGAGCAGAGGTCCCCCCTGCCCCAGTGGGTCAGGTCTGGACCTGGCAGGAGCATCTCCCCACCCCCGATCCACCAGCAACAGATGTTTGCCTTTAGTCTGTGTGGGTTCCTCATGTAATATTTGTTTTTTTCTGTTGTCATCTGAATATAGTCTAACTGGGTGGGTAACACAAATTCTTATTTCTGTAGATTTTTAGAATGATAATTTTGAAGGTCTTCAGTGAGTTGCATACATTTTTTGTATATTTTTTTTCCTGCAAGTCCTCTTTTCTCACAGCTAGATATTTGATGATTTGTTTTCTATAAAGCTGTACTATTATGGTATGTCTGGTTTTCCTTTGCTCAACTCCAGGGTCCAGAAGGTAGAGACATGTTTAAATTGTTTTTGGACTCTCTTAAACTGCCTTGCATTTAATATTAATAATGATAACCTTAATAGGGATAATAGTGGATAATATTTACTGTACTCTTACTGTGTGCCAGGCATTGTTCTAAGCCAGCACTGTTTAATAGGAGTATAATGCAAGGCACATATGGGAGTTTAAATTTTCTAATAGCCACATTTAGAAAGAAACAGCTGAAATTAATTTTAACAGTACACCTTATTTAACCCGTTATATAAAAAACTTACCACTTGACATATAATCAATATAAAAATTATTAATGAGGAATATAATTTTTTAAAATAAGTTCTTAACATGATGTAAATTTGCAATACCTTTGCATTTATAGTACCTCTCAACTCAGTGTGAAATTTACATTGGATGCACTTGATCTGTATTTTGATTTTATGAAATTTACAGTTGAAAAGTAGATTCTCATTGCAGACTGTGTTCCAAACATGTTTAAAAGTTTTCCAGTCGCTCAGCCGAGCATAGTTTAAAATTTAAACCAGTGAGTCGTCAGCTGCTTCTCGAACGTTTGATGGCCACATAGATGCACGACTTTAAATATTGTGTGTATTAATTTGTTCTGCTCTGCTTAGCAACCTCGTGCAAGGTGGAAGAGTATTTATTTTCTCACTTTGCAGACAAGGAAACTGAGGCCCAGAGGGTACTCAGTTAAGGAAGGAATAGGTGAGGTCGGAATTTGAACCCTGCCTCAAAGTTGGCTCATGACACCATTCTGCTGTCTAGTTCTTAATTGTTGTCCTAAACTGACCTTTTTATTCCCATGTTCTAATTTATTGCCTTTTGTGTGTGTGTGTCTTTCTCTGACCTTTGCCTTTTTTGCTTTTTCATGTTTTAGAGAGGTGGAAAAAAGTTGTCTGAAAAAGGGATACTTTATTTGCTCTGAATTTGGTTGTTCATCGGTGTTTTAAAAACCAACACAGGTGACGGCCACTGTTTCAGCACCATCTGCTCTGTTATCTCCGTAAGTGTCAAGACAAGATTTGCTTTCTCTGGAACAGTGGCTCGGGCTCCCTTCTGTGTTCTGTAATGCTCTGTCTTTAATCAGGACTCTGGTGTTTTTATTTCTCCCACCGTCGGGCGTAGCCATTTCTTCTGCCTTGGCTCTTTTCTAGTGTTTTTCTATAAAACAGTCATGATTATGTCTCTGGGTATCTTTTTTTTTTTCCCTCCTGATGTGCTATTTGCATTTGTTCTTATGTTAATGACTTCTCCGAGCATCTTTCAGATGCTTCTTTGAACTATATTCAACCAGCTGGGTGTTCTTGTCTACGTTTGTAGGTAATATTTTACTTTATATGAGACTTGCTTTTATACAAGTGTTCTATTGCTCTTC
Source organism: Nanger dama (assembly GCA_917880005.1). Classification (NCBI taxonomy): domain Eukaryota; kingdom Metazoa; phylum Chordata; class Mammalia; order Artiodactyla; family Bovidae; genus Nanger; species Nanger dama. Next base: position 5,540,076 of record CAKJTW010000052.1, read on the forward strand.
ACTGCAGTGGTGGTTTGTTTATAAAACGGAGATCTGAAATGCGCTCTTTGCAAGGAAGAGTAGTCCAGACGTGCAAAGTGTCATCGTCTTAAGTGCTGCGTCAGAGGGAGGGAAGTGTGGGGGTTCAGTGGTAGTCTTGCTGTGTTTCACCCACAGCCAGTGTGCTGTGTTCCCAGGTTCTGCAGGACTCTCTTCTCCTCCCCTCTCTCTGAGCTCCCCTTCTGTCTGTGGATATTGTGTGCACCCCGTCACCTTTTCACTGCTTATCTCACTTGAATGAAATGGACAATAGCTGTGTCGTTTCTTGAGTTCTTACCCATTCAGGGTGGTTGCTCAATTCATTCTTTTGAAATATCTTGACCGTTTTGTAATTAGTTGTCTTAATTGAGGTGACCCAGCTTTTGCACTTGGATTTATCCTTAACTAGTTCTTAGACTTTGAGCAAATTATTCTGTCTCTGTCTCTCTCTGTCTCAGTTTTTTTCAGTCCTGACCAGGTGGGTGGTGAGGTGAGCTCTCAGGATTCCTTTTGTTTGAGAAGGATGTGGGTTCTTTCTCAGGAGGCTGCGTGGAATTTTCCCTGTGGGTCCCCTGTCTTGGGTATGGGACCCTTCTTCGTTTCTCTGTCTTCAGGGATCGCAGGTGGTTTTGTTTTGCTCCACTTGCTGTGGGAATTCTTTGTTTTGGACCACCCTTCCTTTGTGAATGTGCCCTGGGGGCTGTTCTCAGTCTGGGCATTTATGTGTCACGTGTGGGTGCACGATGCACAGATGGTGAGTGTCCTGCCTGATGGATTGCACAGACTGAAGGCACCCGTGTAGCCTGTGTCTGGGTGAAGAAGCAGAATGTGCTCAGCCCCTGCGTGTCCCGACCATGCCCCCTTCTAGTCATCACTCCCCGCAAGAAAGATGTCTGGCTTGATTTGAGAGAAGTGTTGAAACATGTATATTACCATATGTAAAACAGATGACCAGAGCAGGTTCCATGCATGAAGCCACGACACCCAAAGCCTGTGCTCTGGGACAACCCAGAGGGAGGATAGGGTGAGGAAGGAGGTGGGAGGGGGCTTCAGGGATGGGGGGGCACGTGTACCTGTGGCCGATTCATGTTGAGGTATGGCAGAAACCATCATCGTAGTGTAAAGTAATTATCCTCCAGTTAAAATTAATTAAAAAAATAAAAACACAGTTTGGTTTATCCTGCTTTTAAACTTTAAGGAACCATACAGAACATAGTTTGTTTTTTTTTTTTGTAATTGGCTTTATTTGCTCTGCATTATGTTTGTGAGATCCACCTCTTTTTTGCACTGTTGCGTTTATTTTCATTGTTGTATAATATATATAATGTGTAACGTGGCTATATTGCAGATTCTCCTTTATCTCTTTGGATTTGGGCTGTTTCCTGGTTTGGGCTGTTAGGAGCAGTGCTGCTGTGGATCTTCTTGTCCGTGCCGTGAGCGAGTGTACACATTTCTCTTGGGTGTCTGCCTAGGAGAAGAGTTGCTGGGTTGTAGAGCAGGTGTCTGCTCCGCTTTAGTAGGTAGTGAAAATAGTTTTCCAAAGTTGTTGCACCATTCGCACTCCCGCCTGCCATGTGTGAGAGGGCCGGTTGTCTCACCTCCTCCCCAACATTCGCTGTTTCCTATCTTTTGAATCTTTTGGGGCCATTTTCATTAGTGTGCAGTGGTATCGCATAGTGGTTCTGTTTTGAATTTCCTGATAATGGTATTAAAAGAAACAGCTTGCCATCATTTTTCATTAGCTTCATTTCTCAAATGCCTTTGCCTTAGAGCTGGTCATCAAGTGTGTGGTCCTGGTGTTTTCTGTCCTCCATCGCCGGGCACTGCTCCAGCCTTCTCCAGCTCCCCTCACCTCGTTTGTCCATAAACTAGCTCTTCATTGCCTCTCCCCACCCCCCGCCCCTTGCAGTCCTGGAGAGCTGTCACTCATTCAGACAGCAGCTGGTCACAAATGCCCATTGAGGGGAGCTCCCTCCTGAGATCCTTGGGGGGTACCAGTGCAGTGATCTGGAACCGACCGGAATCTTGCTAGGGGGTGGGGTGGGGGTCTTCCAGATGCAACTCACCGAATTTCCCTGTCTTTGTGGAGTTTGACTGCCCCTCCTTCTGGTCTTTCCACCCCCACAGACCACTTACCAGCTCTTCTAAGTTAGAACTATTACTTTTAGCTAGGCGAGCGTTCTTTCTGCAAGGTTAGAGTGATAAACATAATTGTAGTCAGAAACTCCAGGCAGATTTTAAATCAGTTGCATCCTCATCCTCATCTTAGCCTTTTCAATAAACATTCCCTGTACACTAAAGAAAGACCTCAGTTTTTCTGGTGGCAAAACTTCACTTGACCAGAATGTTTGTGAATATCCTGGTTTAGTGACAAAGCCCACTTGAATTATGTGAATTATGAAAATCTTACTTAAAGGGACTCAGCATTCCTTGTGGTTTAGAATATACCAGGCCTTGGTGAATGCTCAGTCTCCGTGGGGTCACTGGGTCCTGGTGTGTGGAGGGTTTCGTTTGAGCCCTCCAAGCGTCTCTGCCGGCTATGGAGTTAGATTCTAAACGAGATTTTGCCCCTCTGACCATCTTGCTGAGGCTTCTCCTTTGCCGTTCGTTGGATATAGGGTATCTTTTTGGTGGGATACAACATTCTCCTGTTGATGGTTGTTCAGCAGCGAGTTGTAAGTTTGAAGTTCTCGCGGGAGAAGATGAGCACATGTGCTTCTTCTCTGCCGTCTTGTCTCTCCAGAAAACAGCAAATGCTGGGGAACAGGAGTGAATGCAGTTTAATAGTCTTTGATCAAGCCCAGGTTGTTGTCGGTGTTTGGTTGCTAACTTGTGTCCGACTCTTTGTCACCCCATGTAGCCAGGCAAGAATACTGAAGTGGGTTGCTATTTCTTTCTCCAGGGGAATCTTCCCAACCCAGATATCGAACCCGCGTCTCCTGCACTGGCAAGTGGAGTCTTTACCGCTGAGCTACCAGGGAGATAGCTTTATATACATCACAGTGATTTCACTTCAAATCTCCTTTGTTGAGTCTTAGTTTGTCCTGAATTTCTTAAAGTGCTGTGTCATTGCCTGTGATTTAACTAATTTTAAAAAATGCTCCTTGATTGTAAAGATCATCTTGTTCATAGAGCACAGAACATAGCACAAACAACCCAAGAAAGAATTTAGGTGAAACTCTTCACTCATCCCACAAAAGAAAAACTTTTTATTTTAATGAGGAAGTTGAAGCCACGAGAAATTAAATGAGTTGGTTTTGATGTTCTAGAGTTAGAAGCAGGGCTAGACTGGTTTTTTCCTCCTAATCCAGTGCTTCTTAATTATATCTTACTTATCTTTTAAAATGGTTTACAAATGCCTAGATTCTTAATTCCAAAGTGGTGCTTCGCTTTGATAAAGAGACTATGGCTGGCCCACATCTTTTAGAATAATTTTAATATGTAAAATTTGAAGACAAGATTTAGCCCATGGCATATTTAAATCAGCAAGCCATCCTATAATGGGCTTCATCTGCATTTAAATTATTCTCCTTCAGAGATTTTTGAAGTTGGTTTTGAATAAATGGCTTGTATTATATTATTGTTAAATTAAGCCAGAGTTGCTTTTTGGTTAATTTTAAGAAGAGTCTTTTAATGTCTGTAAAATCTCCTAACTTCCAAGTCTGGCTGTTGGTAAATAAAGTTATGTTTGCATTTAAAACAAAAATTGGAGAACAGAGTGATTTCTTCCCCTCAAACAATTGTATCTTCTCAATGGGTTAATCTTATGAGATACTTTAAATTGGGAGTTAGAAGACAATTGAGAATCAGCAATTCCAGTTATGGAAAAAGCGATATATTTTTGAATTATACATACCCTGATTTTATAGTAGGCAGTTATAATAATTGGAAGACTAGTGTGCTCCACAGTGTATTTCAGTTTCTCAGCACTAGATGTCGCTAGAGATAGGAAGAACCAGCTTTCCTCCCATCTTTAATTCCAGAGTCTTTACTGGTAGTGAAAGGACTCGGCAGGTATTGCTAAGAGGACTGGCGCCTATTTACTGGTTTCTGGAGAGAGTCTGAGCGAGGTAAATTGTGAAGAGTTTAGTAGAAGGAACATCTTTTTGCAGCCTCCTTTGGAATTGATCCTGAAAGATGTAAATATGAACCCTCACATACTTGGAGGTTATTTTCTCAATTTTTAAAATAGTTTTTCCAAAGTTGCCTCAAATCACTGGATACTATCTTATAGGTAAAGACATATTTTTTAATCTGGGTACTAGGCAGTCATTTTGACTAGCTTGCATTAGAAAGCTTTGTCATTTATTTGTATTTATTTATTCGTTTGCTTATATTTGCCCCTTAAAGGACTTTTCTTCTTTTGCCTCACATTTTCCTCATTTTCAGCTCTTAGTTTTCCTTTTTCAATTAATTAATCTTTTTCAGCTCCGGAAGTTCCTAAGAGAATTAAAACGTAGAACCCCTTGCCTCTTTCTCCCCAGTTGTCTGTCTGACCATATTTATTTCAGCAAAGTAACCTTGACTCTTGGGATGGTGGCTGCAGCTTTTCCCTCTTTGGTTTCTCCTGGTTTGTGAAGCCAAGAAGTTTGATAGATAATCAGAGTGAATTTTCTCCCAGCTCGTTCCTCATTTTTGTAGAAACAGGAGGATGGAGATAGCCATCTTCGGTGACTGAGAGGCAGTGGAGGTTGAGAGTTAAGGACTTGAACACTTGACTTCAGCTGATGGAGTCCAGTCTCAGCCTTGCCAGTTGCTGGCTCTGTGGCCTTGGGCAGCTTAACTTCTCAGTGCTTCAGCTTCCTCATCTGTGAAAGAGAGGCAACGGTACTTGCCTCCCCAGGTCGTTACGAGGATTCAACGAGTTGCTTGTGAAGGGGGCTTCCCTGGTGGCTCAGTGATAAAGAATCCACCTGCAGTGCAGGGGACACAGGTTCGATCCCTGGGCTGGGAAGATCCCCTGTAGGAGGAAATGGCAACCCACTCCAGTATTCTTGCCGGGGGAATCCCGTGGAGAGGAGCCTGACGAGCTACAGTCCATGGGGGGTTGCAGAAAGCTGAACACGACTAAGTGACTGAGCGGTTGTGAAGGCATTCAAAGCGATGCTTGGCAATAGTGTCTCAGGGCTTGTTAGCTGAAGAACTTTAGCTTCAGGCACTCTGTGGGGAATTTATAAATGCTAAATAATCTACAGGATCTCCAGTTTAACTAGGGAGGGACAAAGATGAATTTTTTTTTCTCTTAGAGTCTTCTCTTAGAAGAGTGTGGGGACAAACTGTGAATGGCTTTGTCCATCATGGAATGATTTTGAGCACCTGCTTGGCGAGATGGATTGTGTGAACATGAATAAGACACTTTCCATCTGTTGGGGAGACCAAACTTCAAGCAAATACTGAGAAAAATTGTTACACGTTCTAGGTTAGTAAGAGTTAACTCTATCAGGGAGGCATTTGACTGCAGATAACGGTATCCTCAGTGCAGAGAACAGGTGCCTTAAGCTAGCGGAGGGTTGTTGGTTTTCCCCTCCGTGGTTGAGGATGACAGAGCTGGGCTGCTGCTGCTGGGGGTTCAGTGGTTTGTCCAGATCCAAGGTCTGTGAAATTCCATAGGTCTTTCTCTCAGTGGCTTTGAGACAGTTTTCTGCAACTACATAATCAGGTGAGATTTAGTTAGGAGGCCTGGGAATGGCAGCATGGTGTATCTTTGCAGAATTTATCCCTTTCTTTATCTCCGCTTCTGTCTTGCTGGGGAGCTGTGCCGCGTGGCCCCTTCTGTCTGCAGGGAAGGCTGGGAATATTGTCTTCAGCTGGGGACCCTGCCATCTCTAACAAAACTGGGATTTTGCCCAGGAGGAAGAAGGGAAAAGCAGAAGGCGGTTTTGACCACAAGCACTTGAGGGACCCTGTTCAAAGCACTTTACAGGTAGTAGTAATTGGTTGCAATCTTGTAACAGTCCTACCATGTGAATGCTGATGGCTCTGTTTCAGGAGAAGGACACTGGAGTTGATGAGAAACTTGTCACACAGCTAACGAGTGAGCTGGCCAGCTGGAAATGAGCCTTAGGATTGGTGGAGGCACAGGAGGCCTTGGTCAACAGGTCAAGCCTTCTGGAAGATGATCAGAAAGGGTTCAGAGAGGAGTTGCCCTTGGAGGCAGTGTAGAATTAAGTAGCTGTTGGGAGTCCTGGGTGCGGAGATACAGGCCTCCTGATGGCCAGGGCTCAGATGCAGCCATTACCCTGGGGTATCAAGGCTTCCAGGGAAACTGAGTGGGCTTGGAGCAGGGGGCAGGGGGATGGGGTCCCAAGCTGGAGAAGGAGCGTGTGTCAGGCCACGGGGAACTCAGTCGCCCCCCTTTAAAGCTCTCACGGTTTCATCATTGCTTCAGGAAACATATTCAGAGCTCATTTAAATTCTCAATGTGCATTCTGGAGACGTTTCCAGTTTAGTTTCATTATCTGAGCCATCAGTGTGTCTTTTGAAGTGTCTAAATAGTATATTGAAATTTCTTGCCCATTTCTCTCATTTCACGTTGAATTAATGGCGTAGAATATTTGAAATGGACGGGGCCCAAGAGCCGCTCTTCCACCCTTCCTGTGCCACGGTTGTGGCATCTGGCCCCTGAACCCAGGGAGTCAGCGTCTGAGTTTAGATCAGAAAACAATAATCTGATTGTCCAGTGCCCTTCCACCAAGCAGTGTTCCCGAGGCGCCCTCTCTAATCCCTGTGCGTCTTCTTCAGGTCCCTGGTATTTGGTTAATCAAGTCTAACTTATAGTTATAACAAGTGTCCTCACCAGGACACTTGGATGTGGTTCTAGTTCTAGCCCTTAGTTGAGCTCTTGCTGCAAAGCAGGCGCTCAGAACTGTGTGTTGAAGACTGTTCCAGTGTTAACACAGTTCCTTGGTGGGGGGGCGGGGTGGTGGGGGAACACAATAACTCTTGTTCAAATAAATCTGGGTGAAAAGAATTAAACAGGCTTGTTTACGAGCCTTGTGCTCTTGTGTCTGTAGCTCTGAGGAGGGGCTGTGCACTTCAGATTCACTTGGTTCTAAGAATGGCTGTTTGGCCCTAAGCCAAATGTCCTTTTTCAGTTTTGTGTCCAGACTTTATGAAAACCTTGTAGCCTAAATGGATTCCTTAGAATGAAAGTGCTTTTTATTCTTTTGGGTTGCCTTTTGGTCTTTTGCTATTAAAATAGTGAATTTTTTTTTTTTGTAGAAACTCTGTTGTATTCAATACTAGAAGATAGTTATGTTCTAAAAATTGAGTGACGTACCATTTCTCAGAACTTAGACTCCTCTCTGTCCGTCAGATACTGACCCTCAGTTGTGGGTAGGTTCTGAGGTTGGCCGCCAAAAGCTGTTGAGCTCAAGGAACGAGGTGCTGAGATACTGACTTGGCTAGTCCTTAGGGCATCCGCACATTGATGGCACGTGGACTAGGTCATCAGGGCTGAATGCAGAGTCAGTGGCTTGAGGCCCAGCCCTCTGAGGGATTCTGGTTCAGCTCACAGCGTGTCAGGAGCACATAACATGATGTTGTCACGGGAGCGTCAATGATACTGTGGTGCATGTCACATGATGGGATTCAGGAAGTGTTTCCCAGAGTGTTTCCAGAGACTGGCTCTGGCTCTTTACTTCTGTACCAGAGATTGTATCACACTAGGCTTACGTTATCCCCCAGCTCCCACTTGGTAGAGCTTGCTGGTTAGAGCATCTCCTCTGGGCCTGTGAGTCTGAGGTTGAACCGTGGCTTGGTCATTTGTGAATTTGGCCAATTACTTACTCTTGATAAGCCTCATTTTAGGGCAGTGAAGCTGTTCTATGATGGGACACGTGTCAAAGACCCTAGAATATACAACACCAAGAGTGCAGACGTTCTTTCCCCAGTCGTGGCTGACCCTCTGAATCTCTTGACGTTGTCTTTCATAGAGCAAGAAGTTTTGAATATTAATGAAGTCCAACTTGGCAATCGTTTCTTTCATTGATATTGCCTTTGGTGTTGTATCTGAAAAGTTATCACCATGGTAGAGGACATCTAGGGTTTCTCCCGTTTTGTCTTCTTAGGAGTTTGATAGTTTGTGCCTTACTTTTAGATCTGTAATCTGAGTTCCTTTTGGTGAAAGATTCCTCCGTGGCCAGTGCCTCTCCTTGCTCCGTGTCCCCTTACGTGGGGCAGGGGGCTGGAGTGGGCTGGAGTTGTGTGTTTCTCTTCCCCCAGCAAGCTTCTTGTTCTTGTTTAGTCCCTCAGTCATGTCCAACTGTTTTGTGACCCCATGAACTATATAGCCCACTAGGCTCCTCTGTCCATGGGATTTCCCAGGCAAGAATACTAGAGTGGGTTGCCATTCCCTCCTCCAGGGGATCTTCCACACCCAGGGATCGAGTCTGTGTCTCCTGCATTGGCAGGTGGATTCTTTACTGCTGAGCCACCAGGGAAGCCCTCCAGGAAGGTTAGACTCCTGTAAAATGTTTTCTCCTTGGTAAGAAGAACCAAGGGTTTTGGCATATGTAAAAATGGCTGTTTTCTCCACCTTCTTCTGAAAGCAAGAGGGACTTTTTCTCTGATATTCTCTATGAGGATATGGGGGAGCTCTGGGAAGTTATCTCACAGACGTTTTTGGACCTTCCCAACTAGTGGCTGAGGCTTCCTGGAGCTTTTAACCACAGAGCTGTCCACTCTGAGCTTCCACCGTTTTGTCAGATTACCAGTTAGGTTTTCATAGCCTGGGTTTCTGCTCCAGTGAGGTGTGATCGTCTGTGTCTGTCTCTCCAGTCATGAGGAAAGCAGTTTGCCCTGTGCCCTCATTTCTCTGACGTATCTAAGAAAAGTTGTTGGCTTTTCAGGTACTCCCCCTCCCTCCAGTTTTTTACTTGTTAGGCTGTTAGGGCTTCTAAACTGCCTGCATGGTGAACTAGAAACCAGAAATTAGCTCTCTCTCTCTCTTTTTTTTTTTTTTTTTAAATTAATCCCAGAATGGAGTTCTTGTTCAGGTCCTCATCTTACTCATGTTTTGCCCATTGTAATAATTTGTATTTTTGTTACAAAACTATAGTAGTCAAACACTATGACCCTGGCATATAAACAGACATACCGATGGAACAGGATTGAGAGGTCAGAACTAAGCTCATGTATATTTGATCAACTAATGTTTGATGAGGGAGCCAAGAATATTGAATGGGAAAAGATGGTGTCTTCAATAAAAATGGTGCTAGGAAACTGGACATTAAAGAATAAAATTAGATGTCATCTTTTACCACTCACGAAAATAGACTTGAAATTAAAGTCTTAAATATAAGATTGTTACTGTAATACTATTATAGGAAACATAGGAAAAAACTTCTAGACATTGGTCTTGGCACTGAATTTTGGAAATAATACACCAAAGTGCAAGCAATAAAAGCAAAAATAAACAAGTGAGACACCTTAAATTGTCAGTGTTTAAACTTAAGGTGTCCCACTTGTTTATTTTTGCTTTTATTGCTTGTACCCTTGGTGTATCATTTCTGAAAATTCAGTGCCAAGATCAATGTCTAGAAGTTTTTATGAAAAGGCAGCCTACAGATGGGAGAAAATAATTGCAAACCAGCTATCTGATAGCGGTTAAAAACAAATGCTTAAAACAATGGACAGAGGACCTGAATAGATGCTTTTTCCAGAGAAGACATACATATACCAACAGGTACAGGAAAAGAAGCTCAGCATCACTAATCATGAGGGAAATACAAATCAAAACCACAGTTAGATTACTACCTCATACCTGCCAGAATGGCTCTTATCAAAGACATAGCAAGTGTTGGTGAGGATGTGGAGAGAAGAGAACCATTTCACACTGTTGACACAAGTGCAGATTGGTGCCCCCACTATGGTGAACAGTATGAAGGTTCCCGAAAAATTGAAAATAAAACTACCATGTGATCCAGCAGTCCCACTTCTGGGAATATATCTGAAGGAGATAAAATCACTCTCTGGAAGAGATATCTGCACCCACATCACTGTAGCATCATTTAAAGAGCCAAGACATGAAAGTAATCTAAGTGTCCATTTATGGATGAATGGATAAAGAAGAGGTGAGATAGATACCTACATAATGGAATATTCTCCAGCCATTAAAAAGGAGGAAATCTGCCTTTTGCATAAGAGGATGGACCGTGAGGGCATTATGCTAAGTGAAATCAGTGAGACAGAGGATGACAAACACTGTATGGTCCCACGTGTGAAATCTAAAAATGCTGAACTCATAGAAATTGAGAGTAAAATGGTGGTTACCAGGAGCTGGGGGAAGGGTGGGGGAAATGGGAGATGCTGGTCAAAGGGTGCAGGCTTCCAGTTATAAGGTGGCTCCGTTCTAGGATCTCATGTCCAGCATGGTGGCTGTAGTTACTACAGTATCACGTGCTTGCAGCTTGTTAAGAGAGTAATGGATCTTGAGTGTCATCACCACACACACACACACACACACCCGCCAAGAAAGTGACTCTGTGAGGTGATAGAGGTGTTAACTAACTTTATTGGCTAATTGTTTTGCAGTGAGTGTGGGTGTCAAGTCATCACATTGTACACATTAAACCTATATATATATGTCAGTAATATCTCAATAAAGCTGAAAAAAATAATTTTATCAGTGTAAACTAAACAAACATCACTTAGCCTGCTGTGTTGCCTACCTGCCCTCCACACTTGGGTTGTGTGACCTCATGCTCTACATTTGGGTCCCTGTCGTATCGTCTGTTTCACAACGTGGAGTGAAACAGACTTGGTTTCCACTGCCAGTGAGCTTCCATCATTCTGATTTTCTCACCCATGTCTGAAGTTTAAGGGCAGAAGGAAAGAGAAGTACAGGAGGAATGATTTCATTATCTCTTTACTAAGACTCCTGCTTTGCTCTGGTTTGGCTATGTAGACCTGAGTGTGTGATGGGGTGAAATAAATGTTCTGCAGTGAAAATGTGGACATGTTGGACACTTACTGGAAGTCTTAGTAGTGGTTTTTTTTCTTTCACCTTTGGATGTTGAATTAGTTAAAATAATTCATGTATACACGTGCGTGCCCTGGATAGGAATGAATGTGTATGTACAGATAGGTGGCCGCATGTTTTAAATTAACACGTTTTAAAATGATTTAAAATAAATAGTGCAGGGGCTCACTGGAATAGCCACCCATGCTTTCGAGGTGTGTGGAAGGCATCACAGGAGGATGGCAGAGGCTGAGGGATGGAGTGGGGTCTGGCCGCTTCCCGTGACTAGAGAGGCTGTGGAGCTGTAAGAATCGTTTCTGTTCGGAACCTCTAGACTTTGCACTCATGATGGTGAAACACAAGTGCAGCCTGCAGCTCTGCGTAGAATCGGTTGGTTCTGGTTTTATCTCGGGGCAGAGAATACACTAGAATAAATGATTGCTGAAAATCGTTTCTTGTCCCAATGTTGAGCATTTCTTTCTTCTTGGAGCTGCAAATACTTCTCTAGGAAAGGATTCATTTTCTTAAGGCCGCTTTTTCAGCAGGATCAGAGTCCTGGTTTCATCCACATTTATTTTTAAATGGATGGACACGGGCATGAAGGTTTATCAAAGGTCAGTCCTGGAACTCACGGCGGTGAAGAACTCATCTCCTGGCCTCTCTTCATCTAGTCTGAAGTTCAGCCCATCTGCTGTCCTGTGTCTGATAAATATTCGGCTGCAACAAGTTCTCAAAGAGTAAGGAAGTGCTCTCAGACCTTTGGAATATATAATTTGATATCATTTTGAAAATCACCACTTTTTGCATGACTGTGATTTGCCATTGTGGCAGACAGTTGGGAAACAGGTATGAGAGTAAACAAAGGGTTTCAGAGACCAGTTTATTTGAAGAACCTACCAGCAGGGAGCAGGGTGCCAGAGAGGAGCCACTGGAGCCTGGCAGGCATGCCTGTCGTAAGCTGTGGCCATGCTGGAAGTAGAGCACAGGGGCTTCTGACTCTGCACTTGCACACCTGCCCAAGAACTTTTCAGAGCTCTGCATTCCTTGAACATTTATAAGTTGGTATCTATGTTTTGTTATGTATTTAATATCTGCCCAAGGTGTCATTTTTGGTGGATTTCAAATATTGACATTTTAAAAGAAAATCACTCCTTTACATGAATCCAGTGAAATGTAAAACCACAGGGATTCAAAATCTACCACCATTCATGCAAAAATAAATTTATTTACTGTCAGAAATTTTGCACCATTCTCTTTTCTCCTGAACTTGTGTATCCAGTTTGCCCTACAGAAGTTTTCCCTAGTTTAATATATTTTTTTGTACGTGGGTATTTTTCTTTGATCATCTTATCATAATGCCTTGTAATAAAATCATGCAAATAAATTTAAATGTAATTAAGACTGTTTCCTATAACCACGAGTCTGTGATCGTTACAGAAATTTCTTCCAGAGTGAGTGCCATCATACTTGTTTGTGGTACGTACTTTAAAGCAATAGAAGTATACACTTTAAAAGATTTGGGAGGTGTTCTTTCTTTTTCAAAAAATGTATGATTTATTTGTTTTTCGTTCTGGGTTTTGTTGCTTTCTCTGGTTGTGGCAGGTGGGGGCTGGTCTCTGTTGTGGCCCGAGGACTCCCCTCTGTGGCGGCCTCTCTTGCCCTGGAGCGTGGGCTCTCGAGCGCTGGCTCAGTAGCTGTGGCTCACGGGCTTAGACTGAACTGTGTCCCCTGCACTGGCAGGCTCTTAGCCATAGGCCCACCAGGGAATTTCAGAAGTGTGCGTTTTGATAACTATTAAACATTAGAAGTGCTTTCAGAGACATGCCATTTAATAAAGTGTATTTAATAAAACAGGCCTATTGTCAGGGGGCACAGATTTCCCCCTTGATGGATCTTTTCACTTATCATATGAGTTGATGGCCGTGGAAGGAGGGGCTGCTTCGGCCACGGCCTTTCATTCTTCAGAGTGGTTTTCGGAGATGAGAGAAAAGTCACGTGATGATCTCTTACAAAAATCTCTTAACACTCTGTGTGGTGACCAGCTGAGACCCAGTCCTCCTTCCATTTTGTTGAAGGTTAAGAATTGGAGACCCCCAACGTCCCAGGGACAGAGGAGCCTAGTGGGCTGCTATCTATGGGGCTGCACAGAGTCGGACTCGACTGAAGCGACTTAGCAGCAGCAGCAGCAACGTCCCCAAGTCCTTTGTTACTCAGTTACTGGAACCATTCACTTTCTCAGTTTCTGGGAAGTTTACCAAAAAGACTTTACCCCAACGTGTCAGATGTCTATCAATGACACCTGTTGTGTTTTCACTTTAAAAGGCATTTTTAAAGTTCCATATACCCTGGGAAGGCTGAGAATGCATTTCTATATTATTGACTTTAAATGTAGCTTTGTCTCTGTGTGCGCATGCGTGTGTGTATGTGTAGTTAAAAACCACGGAGCTGTAGAATTATTGTCATTCCAGTGAGAAAATGTAGGCTTTTAGTTTAGAACCATCTACCTTCATTCTTCAGTTCAAACAGGTATGTTAATATCTATTCCTCTGTCATCTCCATCGCTTCCATTTCCCAGGTCTAAGGTAGTTAGAGGGGAGCAGTGGGGAGAGTGCCTTTGCCACCTTGAAATAGACTGTCTTCAACATGTGCTATCCATCTGCTTGCCTTGTTGTCCAGACCCCCTGGCATATCTGAATCCAGAGCCTCCCAACACAGGACCGAATACCCAGAGTCTCATCAGATTTGCCCAGAGCAGAAATATGTGCCAGGAGAGAAAGGCGAGAGAGTTGGCTTGATTGTGGACCCTTAGATTTAAACCAAATATTGAAAATGTGTCTTGCTTGGCATCCTGAGTGCACCGTAGAGAAGTCAAGATGGGTACCGGGTGTGTCTTGCTGGTGTGAGCGGAAGAACAGTTGTGATGAGGAGGTGGGACGGAAGAGGGGAGTCATGGAGGGATGTACAGTGGGCACTTTCCCCAGGCAAACCCGTGTTAGAGACACACATGCAGAAATCAGAGGTCTGGGTACAATCCCATAAGTAGCCGTGCTCAGTATCTTCTGGAAGGTTCCCTCCTTAGAAAACTTCCAGTTTGAGTCTCTGCTTTTGGACAGTAATTCTCAGATGCCCCGCTTTATTCTAGGAGGCCAGAAACTTAACTAAAAATCCATGTCTTTGTAATTATTCTGGTCATACGGTTCACAATTCTCTGGGATCACAGTTCTCTGGGTAGACAATTCTGTCACTTCTTGTTTTTATACCTAACAGTTCCTTGTTAGTAACTTATTAGGTCACCAAAACTTGATGCTTATGTGGATGAATTGGAAATTATTGGTCAGTATTCCCGTGAGGTCTGTAATTTTTAGGAAGAGCTCTGTTGTCAGTCGGAGTCCTCAGTTTGGCTTGAGTTGGGTAGTGGTTTTCAACCCTTGGTATTCTTTGGGTTTTTAAAAATGTATAAATGATAAATTTCTTTAAGATTGGGTTCACTATGATCAGTATACTTTATTATGTTTGTCAAGTCTTTTCAGGTATAGTGATGGATAAAATGGGCCTGTTTATTTTAAGCAGAGGTGACATGATTTCATTTCTTTTCTATTTTTTTATTTTTCCATGGAAGGAGGAACCAATGAATTTCATAAGCTTTGGGTTCCTTAGTCTAAGTGGGTTAAAGAAGAGAAAGGTTGGAAAACTACCCAAAAGATGCAGATTTTTCATCTTTCTCTTTGTTAATTTTGTGTATTTATATTTTCCCTCTGTTGTTGGTTGTATTAAACCTTTGCCTTTCTTTTATTCCTCTATATGTACCTTCAAGTCTTGTGTTTATCATTGTTTTCAAAGTATTAACTTCTTATGTCTTATTTCCTTATTCTCTTTTTTGGATATTTTAAATTTTTGATTATTTTGTTTTTGTAGAAAAATGAAATCATGTAAGGCTACATTTTCCTTTGGGTATAAATTTGGCTGTATTCTCTGTGTTTTGCTATATAATGTTATATATTTGTATAGGTTTTTAATTAAAGTTTTATTTTCTTCATTGTCATAATAGATATTTAGGAGAATGTTTTTAAAAGTTTCTATGACTTGGGATTTTAATTTCAGATTATTGATTTATTATTGTACTATCTTTTCAAGGTCCACTTTCTCCCTGTATCTAGGCTATATTTAGATTAAACCCAATGCTTTTTCTGATCTTTATTGCTTCTCATCAGTGCATTTGACCACTGGTTGTGCTTTCTTCATTTTGATATGTCTCTTGGATGAATGGAGGTGTCATGCTTGGGATGTTCATGGCTTTTGCAGATGAATGGTAGCTGGAGTGTCTGTGGGACTCATAGTATTCTTATTAAAGCTTAAACTGTATGCTCTAGTTTCTTCCCAGTCCTGGAGCTGAGAAATTTTTGATTATTATTTTCCACTTGAAGCCAACCTGCATTTAATTTTCATTTGTACTTCTTTGTGGCAAATTCTGTTTATCTTAAAAGCATATTACCGTGAGATGTGCAGGTATTGGCCACTTCTGTCTCATTTTGTATGGATCAGTAGCAAAAACTAGGTGAAATTTCCATTGTTCAGATAGCGGGTCCTCTCCCTCTCCCGCCACCCAATACTGCTCCTCATTTTCTCCATTTTCATACTTAACTGTTCTTTTAAATCAGCCATTTGTGAGTGGAGAGGTGAGACTGAGACAGGTGAGTTTGATAGCTACCTAGGAAATAGCTGAGCACTCAAATGGGGGCCTTTGAGCACAGATCAGAAGGCAGAGAAAGGCAAGAAAGGGTTTGAAATGTGTCAGAAACTTAAGCGAGAGACCCTTCAGTGCACACTAATCTTAAGAAGGATTTCTGAGTTTGCCAGCCCACAGGAGATTAGGAAAAAGCAAATTAGAAGTGGAATAGGAGCTGTGAGGAGCCAGGCCCAGGTATCAGGGATAAGTGACAACCTGCTGATTTTGAAAGAGGCAGAATAATTTCAACAAATCTAAGCACTTTGATGGCACCTTGGCTTAGGATGAAAGCAGCCTCTACACCACCTCGATACGCTCCAACCCAGGGCACAGACTGCGTTCTGTTACAGTAGAGCCATCCGAGGTGGCAGGGATGACTCTGCGTGCCGGGGGGTAGGTGGCAGCGTGCTCGAGAGCCAGCAGAGTGCGCTGTGCTCTTCGTGCAGCTTCCCTGGGATGCAGAACCATTTTAGAAATCGTTTTAGAGCTTTCTGAAGGAAGGTCTGGACTTTGAGGAAGATTCTTCGGAGAGCGCCTGACACCCAGCCCCAGCCACAGCGCTGGTCAGAGATGATGTTGGTGGATAGTTTTTCTGTTTTAGTTCTTGACCTAAAACAAATAGGCTGCCAGTTATTTCTCCAGTAAAAATGAGTTTATTTGGGATCAGCAAAGAGTTTTTTTGATTAATTAGTCAGTTTTGGCTGTGCTGGGTCTTGGGTTGCGGTGAGCGGGGGCTGCTCGTTATTGGGGTGCCGGGGCGTCTCGTTGAGGTGGCTTCTCTTGTGGGACGCGGGTGCTTGGGCACAGGTACGGTAGTTGTGTCGCTTGGCTTTAGTTGCTGCAAGCTACGTGGGATCTTCCTGGAGCAGGGATCCAGCCTGTGTCGGCAGGAGGCTTCTTATCTGTGTGCCACCACGCAGTCCAGGGTACCTCTCTTAAAGACAGATTAGTGTACTGGCTTTTGGTTGCCTAGGTTGTGACAGTCTCTCATTGGCTGAGCTCTTGCCAGTCTAGAAGAGGAAGTCTTCTTTCTGTTGGGCTCTGCTTTCCTTGTGGGGCTTCCCAGGTGGCACTAGTGGCAAAGAACCCGCCTGCCCATGCAGGAGACATGAGAGACGAGGTTCCATCTCTGGGTTGGGAAGATTCCCTGGAGGAGGGCATGCAACCCACTCCAGTGTTCTTGCTTGGAGAATCCAAAGGACAGAGGAGCCTGGGGGCTGTATTCCATAGGGTTGCAAAGAGACCCTGAGTGACTTGCCACCAACCACCACCTGCTTTCCTTGTCGGGCATAAGAGCTCCCCCTTCTGGACTCCAGACTGTTGTAACTGAGGCATCTGTTCATTACTTTATTTTGTTTGTTTGTTTTTAAATTTTTATTTATTATTATTTTTAATTACGATACTGTATTTGTTTTGCCATACATTGACATGAATCAGCCATAGGTGAACACAATCTCCCGTTACTTTTTACAGCTCCTGTGTCATCTCTCTTCAGTTGCAAGCTTCTTGAGGTCAGGCACTGTGTTCCATGCTTCTCTGTATTACTTGGGGTAGGTCATCAGTAAATGTGCCTGATAGTCTTGGTGAGGAGGGCATAACTTTCACAAGTGAGCAATACCTCTGTGCCTGTAATTAAATTTATAGTAATTTAGTTTGGCAAGAAATCATGACTTGAGGCACTTGTTTAAAAAGTGGTAATCATATAAGCATTGGAGTTGGTGAATAGGAATTGGTGTTTGCTTAATAGAAGTTCTAAAGAGACTTCTGATGTGATTCATTTTCATTGTTAAAAGAAAGCAAACTGGATATTAGTTATACTCCATCTGGAAGTGAATGGAAATGCCTTTTAGAATAATAAGAAAATGGATACCTTCTATTTATATTGCACCTTCTTCCAAAGAATTCAGAGCACTTTCCAGAAATGATCTAATTAATCTCTTTTCCTGCAGCGTGGTTAGTGGCCTGTGGAGTGGTGTGCGTGTGTGTATGGACACATTTGAGCGTGAATTTCTCCCTTCTTTCTAACCCTACCTCCCCTCCCTTCACTCACTTTTCATTCCACCTAATGGAAGCTATTTTCTGAATCTAACCGTGGCATGAACTTGGCATTTTTAAAGTCTGATGTTTTAAACAGTTGCATATCATTTTAAGAATATTAAGTCACATTTATTCATAAAGACAGAGTTTTCTGGGAAAAAAACCCAGCATATGTTAGCCATGCACGTCAGACCATTTATCAAAGATTGATCATCAGAAATGCTGTTAGAACATGAATTGCAGCAGTGGCTTCCTGTTTTGGCTTTTCTAATAGGATTTGATTTCTTAATAATTGCTTTTATTTTTATGTCAACCGTTGGATGAGCAATCACCTAGGTGACAAAAGCATGTAACAGCGGAGAAGTGAGCACTGTGAGAAGGTGCGGTGTTTCTCATTTAACGTTTTCTCTTTAGATGGAGCAACCGTGTTAATTTTCTGTTGCCGTGTTTCTTAGCCAGACTTGCTCACTGGGGCTGCTTTTCATGCTGCATGTGTCCTTTTCTTTAATTGACGTTCATCTTTGGCAGCCGTCACCGCCTCCTTGGACCGTCCTCACAGCAGCTGCATTTGGGCAGGAAAGTGGCCCAGAGCAAAACTACATGGTTTCGACCTGGGTTGTGGCAGAATCTTTAATAGATTTCTTGATGGATTGAAGTAGCAGAGCATTATGAAGTCAAACTTGTTGGCACCCCTGTTCTGCACCACCCCCCACCACCTCCTGAAACACTGGTTCTGAGCTTTCCTCTGGATGGTGCTTTACCTGGGTAGTGCGGGTCAGTTTTTTTTTCTTTTCAAAAGAGTAAAAGGATTTCACATCCATTCTTTTTCCTGTGATCTTGAACCAGTGGTGGAGGCCCGTGGACCTGTGATGGAGGTGTGGCTGAGCAGTGAAGCTTCCCTTGATTACCTCGATGCCCTGTTTCAAGTCCTTGTCCATGAAAGGGGTCAGTCCAGAGGGCTTACTCTTCTTTATTGTTTTTTCTTAGATTGTTGTGATTCACTCACTAAGTCATGTCTCCTCTGTCCGTGGAATTCTCCAGGCAGGAATACTGGAGTGGGCTGCCATTTCCTTCTCCAAGGGATCTTCTCGACACAGGGATTGAACCCACATCTCTTGCATTAGTAGGCAGATTCTTTACCATCTGAGCCGCCAGGGGTTACTCACTTTTATTTATTTATTTGTGGTTTGATCTTTAATTTTTACGGAAGTATAATTGCTTTGCAACTTCGTGTTGGTTTCTGCTGTACAACACAGTGAGTCAGCCACATGTATACACGCATCCCTTCTCTGTTGAGCCTGCCTCCCATCCCCATCTCAGCCTTCCAGGCCATCACAGAGCACCAAGCTGAGCTCCCTGGGCTGTACAGCAGGTTCTCACTAGCTGTTTACACATTTATAAACATCATGAGCTGGAAGCTTCAAGACTGCATGAGACAAAGACTTTTCAAGGCGTGGATAGTGATCTTTTTTGTTTTCTACTTGAGACTAGAAACCTAACTAGTAGGTTAGGCACCATGCACACCCAGCCTGCTCAGCTGTTTATTATTGGATCATAAACCACAGCCAGGCTTTTTATGGATGAAGCAGGTGAAGGCTTTGGAGGGCAGGTAGCATTCAGTACCCACCTTTCCCCGTTTTTTGTCATCTTGTAAAGCAGATGTGAAGAACAGGAAATCACAAGTCTGTGACTTCATTTGAGCAAAGGCAACCGTTGAGTTTTCACTCTTGGGCTATAATTTCTGGGCTGAGATGTTGGTCGCAGACACTTTCAAGATTAGGAGTTTTCTGTCCTTTTCAGAAAATGTGTAATCGTCATTTGTCAGCAGTGCACACAGATTTAGAAACAATTAGGTTACTGGCATAATACGTGTTTATGTATATGTGTGTGTATGTATATGCATGTACACATATGAAGAAGGCCCTTCTTGCAGGCCTGAAGTGTAATTTGAACAAAGGTCGTCCCGAACCTGTACCAAAGTAAAGGCTTGTTTATCAGCAAGAGTTGTCAACAAGAGTAAGACGTTGCTGGGAAGAATGAAACCCAGGACTTGTTTTATTTGCCATGCTTGGACTGGCTTGTACATGAGAACAGTTGGGGAAATAGGGTGAGGAGGGGGATTATCCTCATTTATGATTCTGTGTCTTATTTGATATATGACTGGAGTCTTCAGGGCTCATAGACTTGTTCTTACCTGGTGGCTTTAGAAATAGACACTTGTCCCCCTGAAGCCCAGAGCTGTGTAGTGAGGCAGGCGTTCCCACGGCTGACTGAGCCGTGGCTTCTGCGCAGCGGTCTCGGCTCACTGTTAGGTAAGCGAGTTAGGTCCCATTTTGTACTGTTCCCGAGCCAGCTGGGGGCAGCATGCACAGTTCTGCAGGCGGTGTGCTGTGGGGAGGAGTACAGAGTGGTGTTGGATGTCCTGTTCTCTGCGGTCAGGTTACTTAAAGTCCTCTTCCAGGTGCTCTAGTTCCTAGTTGTGTAATTTGGGCAGGTTAGTTACATTTTTAGCTATTAGGATATTAGTGATCTCTCTTAGTGCCTATCATTGTCTTTTTAGTGGCTCAGACAGTAATGAAGCTGCCTACAATTCAGGAGACCTGGGTTCGATCCCTGGATCAGAAAGATCCCTTGAAGGAGGTCATGGCAACCCACTCCAGTATTCTTGCCTGGAGAATCCCATGGACAGGGGAGCGGGCTACAGTCTGTAGGTGCACAGAGATGGACATGACTGAAGTGGTTTAGCACGCACCCACACGTGTGTGTGTCTATGTTTGTGTTGTGTGTTTTAAATTGGAATAAGAGAAAAAGCAAGGCTATTTGTAGCAGGATCATGGAAGCCCTTTTCTGTTTGCATTTTTGTTTCGAGAAAGAAAAATAATCTATTGCAATGGCATGAATGTCACTTTGAAAATTTAGGTGTCAGAGAGCTGTGTATTCCAAACTGGGCCTCCCAGAGGAAATCTGAGCCTGCCATGTGTTTATCTGCAGTGTGTTGAGTTGGATTCTAGATCCTTAGAGATCTTTCCCTGTATCAGGTCAGACCTTCAGAATTGTATCTCTGGACTGGATCAAATTAGCTCCCAGTACAAGTGCTTCAGTTGAACTGGTTTTGGGCCTCATCCCGTTAACCTGTATTGAAGGACATTGTAAGAAATGCCCTAGAAAGCAGGTTGACACGTTTAATATGAGAGGTTGTCAATGACTTGTCCTTGGGTCTCTGTGAAATCCCATGGGGACTGTTCTCTTGGGATCGAAGATGGGGACTGCTGAGGAAGGATTTTGTTTTAAACTCACAGACGCTGTGAATCACCTAGCCAAGCATGTCCCCTCTTTGTATTGGCAGATGAGATGTATTGAAGGTCATAAGTTTGTCCTGCCATATAAGAAAGGATATACAGGACTTTGTGGCGGGCAGTTTGTAGCTTGTCGACCCTCCTTAATTTAGCCTGCTGCCCTTTTGTCTTGTTTTTTTTTTTTCAAGACAAAATAATGAAAATATTAATAACATGTAAATAATAATTGAAATTAATAACCATTTTTGGATTTTGTTTTTATTGTATACAGAATCTTGTTGGACACTAGCGTAGAATTAAAGAAAATACATTGTCACTTTAGTTCCTGTAAACTGTTCCAAAACTGTTCCTGTAAAGAGTTCCAAAATTCTTGGTTTTGACAACAGTTGATAATTCTTGCCTGAATCAGTGATTTCATTAGAAGTTACGGAATGTTTTCTAGGTTTAGTATTCCTTCCTCCTTTGTTAACTAGTGTTCTTCTGTAAAGTTGAGCTTTCCCTTATCCCCAGGGCCCATTTAGATCTTCTGAAAAGGCAGGATACGTACATAAGTTTTTTTCTGTAATTGACATTTTTTTTAAGGTAAGGAGTTGGTTTCATAGCTATTTCAAAGGATGACAAACGAGGTGTGTTTTTTCCTCCCCCAGGCTTTTTCTATTCTTTTTTAAAAAATGTATTGTAGTTAATTAACAAGTTGTGTTAGTTTCAGGTATACAGCACATGCATACATATATACACATTCTTTTTCAGATTCTGTTTCATTCTAGGTTCTTAACATAATATTGAGTGTAGTTCCCTGTGCTATACTGTAGACTCTTAGTGGTTGTCTATTTTATGTATGGAAGTATGTATGTGTTAATCCCAAACTCCAGCTTTATCCTTGCCTATACCTGGCTTTTTATATTTTTTTGGCCATGCAACATGTGGAATCTTAGTTCCTTGACCAGGGATTGAACCCTGCCCTCTGCACTGGAAGCACAGTCTTAACCACTAGACCACCAGAGAAGTCTCAGCTTTTTCTTTTATTGACTGTTAGTATAGAATATGGGATTTCCTAGGTTCAGTGTATTTAGTCGACTACAATCGTTATTTGTTTTGGTGTGTAGTCTCTCACAGTTTTGAGAGAACTTTGTTCTTGCTGTTTTTCAACCAGTGTTCCTGTATAACTTTATGTTTTGAAAGCTTTCTTTCTCTCTGCCAGAACAAGGTGTCCCATGCACAAAGTGAACCTTTTCTGTCTGAGACTGGAAACCAGCCCTTTCTTTAGGAGACTTTGGTTTCTGTTGGTAATGAACTGCGTTAGAGACCGACCTTCCTCCTTGCTGCTAGGGTGTGGTGGCTTGTAAACTACTTAGTAAATATAGTTTTTGTGTTTAACTTGCTTGATCTCATAATTATATGTCTTTATCTTTCACTGAAAATCTTGATTCCTAAGACCATTAACACATTATTTATTTGATTTAATCTATTTACTCTTTGATTTGAAAGCTGTTTCTATACAGCATTACTAAATATTATAGCTAGTAATAAAATTAATGACTGTCATTTAAAATAAATTTGAGATCTTTTGCCTTTAGAATTCTTTCTGTTAAGGAGGATTGATGATCAGAATACCGTGTAATATGTTTACTTGAAATGATGAATAATTGTTTATGTGGTTATGTTTTCATTTTGATGAATGATGGAATTCATTTATTTCAGTTCATTTTCAGTTTTAGGATTGAAAATTTAAATTATACATATATTTCCACATTATGTGTTATACGTAAATAAAATGTATATATTTGCATATATGTGTTCATTATACAATATATTTATACAATTCTGTAATCGAAACTAATATAGAAAGATACTGTAGATAAATCTTTTATCTTTCCCCATAAGTGACTTTTTATTAGTTATTTATCTTTCATGGTTTTCTTTTGGAAAATAGGAATATATGAAAATGCTTTATGCTTTTGGAAAGCAAATATGAATATGTTTCTATTCTCTACACTTCTTAAAAAAGGCATCAGAGGGCAGACAGACTGAAACCACAATCACAGACAACAGGACAGTCTGATCACACGGACCACAGCCTTGTCTAACTCAGTGAAACTAAGCCATGCCGTGTGGGGCCACCCAAGATGGGCGGGTCATGGTGGAGAGGTCTGACAGAATGTGGTCCACTGGAGAAGGGAATGGCAAGCCACTTCAGTATTCTTGCCTTAAGAACCCCATGAACGGTATGAAAAGGCAAAAAAATAGGACACTGAAAGATGAACTCCCCAGGTGGGTAGGTGCCCAGCATGCAATTGGAGATCAGTGGAGAAATAACTCCAGAAAGAAGGGAGGGATGGAGCCAAAGCAAAAACAATACCCAGTTGTGGATGGGATTGGTGATAGACAGAAGGTCCAATGCTGTAAAGAGCAATCTTGCATAGGAACCTGGAATGTTAGGTCCATGAATCAAGGCAAATTGGAATTGGTCAAACAGGAGATGGCAAGAGAGAATGTCGACATTTTAGGAATCAGCGAACTAAAATGGACTGGAATGGGTGAATTTAGCTCAGATGACCATTATATCTTCTACTGTGGGCAGGAATCCCTTAGAAGAAATGGAGTAGCCCTCATAGTCAATAAAAGAGTCTGAAATGCAGTACTTGGATGCAGTCTCAAAAATGACAGGATGATCTCTGTTCCTTTCCAAGGTAAGCCATTCAATATCACAGTAATCCAAGACTATGCCCCGACCAGTAACACTAAATAAGCTGAAGTTGAATGGTTCTATGAAGACCTACAAGACCTTTGAGAACTAACACCCCAAAAGATGCCCTTTTAGGGCACTGGAATGCAAAAGTAGGGAGTCAAGAAACACCTGGAGTAACAGGCAAATTTGGCCTTGTAGTACGAATTGAAGCAGGGCAAAGGCTAATAGAGTTCTGCTGAGAGAACGCACTGGTCATAGCCAACACCCTCTTCCAACAACACAAGAGAAGACTCTACACATGGACATCATTAGATGGTAGGCACTAAAATCAGATTGATTATATTCTATGCAGCTAAAGATGCAGAAGCTCTATATAGCCAGCAAAAATAAGACTGGGAGCAGACTGAGGCTCAGATCATGAACTCTTTACTGCCAGATTCAGACTTAAATTAAAATAAGTGGAGAAAACTTCTAGACCATTCAGGTATGACCTAAATAAAATCCTTTATGAGTATACAGTGGAAGTGAGAAATAGATTTAAGGGGCTAGATCTGATAGAGTGCCTGATGAACTATGGATGGAGGTTCATGACATTGTACAGGGGACAGGAATCAAGACCATCCCCATGGAAAAGATGTGCAAAAAGGCAAAATAGCTGTCTGAGGAGGCCTTACAAATAGCTGTGAAAAGAAGAGAAGTGAAAAGCAAAGGAGAAAAGGAAAGATATAGGTATCTGAATGCAGAATTGCAAAGAATAGCAAGGAGAGTTAAGAAAGCCTTCCTCAGAGATCAGTGCAAAGAAATAGAGGAAAACAAGAGAATGGGAAAGACTAGAGATCTCTTCAAGAAAATTAGAGATACCAAGGGAATATTTCATCCAAAGATGGGCTCAATAAAAGACAGAAATAGTAGGGACCTAACAGAAGCAGAAGATATTAAGAAGAGGTGGCAAGAATACACAGAAGAACTGTACAAAAAATATCTCCATGACCAGATAATCACGATGGTGTGATCACTCACCTTGAGCCAAACATCCTGGAATGTGAAGTTAAGTGGGCCTTAGGAAGCATCACTACGAACAAAGCTAGTGGAGGTGATGGAATTCCAGTGGAGCTGTTTCAAATCCTGAAAGATGATGCTGTGAAAGTGGTGCACTCAATATGCCAGCAAATTTGGAAATCTCAGCAGTGGCCACAGGACTGGAAAAGATCAGTTTTCATTCCAATTCCAAAGAAAGGCAATGCCAAAGAATGCTCAAACTGCCACACAATTGCACTCATCTTACATGCTAGTAAAGTGATGCTTAAAATTTTCCAAGCCAGCCTTCAGCAGTACATGAACTGTGAGCTTCCTGATGTTCAAGCTGGTTTTAGAAAAGGCAGAGGAACCAGAGATCAAATTGCCAACATCTGCTGGATCATCGAAAAAGTGAACGAATTCCAGAAAAACATCTATTTCTGCTTTATTGACTATGCCAAAGCCTTTGACTGTGTGGATCACAATAAACTGTGGAAAATTCTGAAAGAGATGAGAATACCAGACCACCTGACTTGCCTCTTGAGAAACCTGTATGCAGGTCAGGAAGCAAAGGTTAGAACTGGACATGGAACAACAGACTTGTTCCAAATAGGAAAGGAGTATGTCAAGGCTGTATATTGTCACCCTGCTTATTTAACTTATATACAGAGTACATCATTAGAAATGCCAGGCTGGATGAAGCACAAAATGGAATCAAGATTTCTGGGAGAAATATCAATAACTTCACACATGCAGATGACACCACCCTTATGACAGAAAGTGAAAAGGAACTGAAGAGCCTCTTGATAAAAGTGAAAGAGGAGAGTGAAAAGTTGGCTTAAAGCTCAAAATTCAGAAAACTAAAATCATGGCATCCAGTCCCATCACTTCATGGCAAATAGATGGGGAAAAGGTGGAAACAGTGTCTGACTTTATTTTTCTGGGTTCCAGAATCACTGCAGATGGTGATTGCAGCCATGAAATTAACAGACGCTTACTCCTTGGAAGGAAAGTTATGACCAACTTAGACAGCATATTCAAAAGCAGAAATATTACTTTGCCAATAAAGGTTTGTCTAGTCAAGGCTGTGGTTTCTCCAGTAGTCATGTATGGATGTGAGAGTTGAGGTATAAAGAAAGCTGAGCACCGAAGAATTGATGCTTTGGAACTGTGGTGTTGGAGAACACTCTTGAGAGTCCCTTGGACTGCAAGGAGATCCAACCAGTCCATCCTAAAGGAGATCAGTCCTGAGTGTTCATTGGAAGGACTGATGTTGAAGCTGAAACTCCAGTCCTTTGGCCACCTGATGCGAAGAGCTGACTCACTGGAAAAGACCCGGATGCTGGGCAAGATTGAGGGCAGGAGGAGAAGGGGACGACAGAGGATAAGATTGTTGGATGGCATCACTCACTCAGTGGACATGGGTTTGGGTGGACTCCGGGAGTTGGTGATGGATAGGGAGACCTGTCGTGCTGTGGTTCATGGGCTTGCAAAGAATTGGACACGCCTGAGTGACTGAACTGTTACAAAAAATAAGACCGGAAAATATATACATTGTTCTGTATCTTGTTTTATTCACATATCCTGGTTCTCCTTAGTAGATTTTCCTCATTTTTTTATAGCTGCACAGTACATCTTTGTGTGGATGGATACACATATCACAGTGTACAGTGTACTGTGATACAGTATATCACACTGTATATCCAGGACAATGTAGATTGTTCCCAAAAGTTCTGTATTACTGAGCATTTTTTTCTTTAACCTTTTTGAATATAAGCAATATTAGACCTAAATCAAATCCCTTATGATTATACAGTGGATGTGAGAAATAGATTTAAGGGCCTAGATCTGAAAGATAGAGTGCCTGATGAACTATGGAATGAGGTTCGTGACATTGTACAGGAGACAGGGATCAAGACCATCCCCATAGAAAAGAAATGCAAAAAGCGAAATGGTTGTCTGGGGAGGCCTTACAAATAGCTGTGAAAAGAATAGAGGCGAAAAGCAAAGGAAAAATATAAGCATCTGAATGCAGAGTTCCAAAGAATAGCAAGGAGAGATCAGAAAGCCTTCTTCAGTGATCAATGCAAAGAAATAGAAGAAAAGAACAGAATGGGAAAGACTAGAGATCTCTTCAAGAAAATTAGAGATACCAAGGGAACATTTCATGCAAAGATGGGCTCGATAAAGGACAGAAATGGTATGGACCTGACAGAAGCAGAAGATATTAAGAAGAGATAGCAAGAATACACAGAAGAACTGTACAAAAAGAATCTTCATGACCTGGAGAATCACAATGGTGTGATCACTCATCTAGAGCCAGACATCCTGGAATGTGAAGTCAAGTGGGCCTTAGAAGGCATCACTATGAATAAAGCTAGTGGAGGTGATGGAATTCCAGTAGAGCTATTTCAAATCCTGAAAGATGATGCTGTGAAAGTGCTGCACTCAATATGCCAGCAAAGTTGGAAAACTCAGCAGTGGCCACAGGACTGGAAAAGATCAGTTTTCATTCCAATCCCAAAGAAAGGCAATGCCAAAGAGTGCTCAAACTGCCGCACAATTGCAGTCATCTCACATGCTAGTAAAGTAATGCTTAAAATTTTCCAAGCCAGCCTTCAGCAGTACATGAACCGTGAGCTTCCTGATGTTCAAGCTGGTTTTAGAAAAAGCAGAGGAATCAGAGATCAAATTGCCAACATCTGCTGGATCATGGAAAGAGCAAGAGAGTTCCAGAAAAACATCTATTTCTGCTTTATTGACTATGCCAAAGCCTTTGACTGTGTGGATCTCAATAAACTGTGGAACATTCTGAGAGAGATGGGAATACCAGACCACCTGACCTGCCTCTTGAGAAATCTGTATGCAGGTCAGGAAGCAACAGTTAGAACTGGACATGGAACAACAGACTGGTTCCAAATAGGAAAAGGAGTACGTCAAGGCTGTATATTGTCACCCTGCTTATTTAACTTCTATGCAGAGTACATCATGAGAAACGCTGGGCTGGAAAAAACACAAGCTGGAATGAAGATTTCTGGGAGAAATATCAATGACCTCAGATATGCAGATGACACCACCCTTATGGCAGAAAGTGAAGAACTAAAAACCCTCTTGAGGAAAGTGAAAGAGGAAAGTGAAAAAGCTGGCTTAAAGCTCAACATTCAGAAAACAAAGATCATGGCATCCGGTCCCATCACTCCATGGGAAATAGATGTGGAAACAGTGTCAGACTTTATTTTTGTGCTCAAAAATCACTGAAGATGGTGACTGCAGCCATGAAATTAGAAGACGCTTACTCTTTGGAAGAAAAGTTATGACCAACCTAGATAGCATATTCAAAAGCAGAGATATTACTTTGCCGACTAAGGTCCGTCTAGTCAAGGCTATGGTTTTTCCTGTGGTCATGTATGGATGTGAGTGTTGGACTGTGAAGAAGGCCGAAGAATTGATGCTTTTGAACTGTGGTGTTGGAGAAGACTCTTGCGAGTCCCTTGGACTGCAAGGAGATCCAACCAGTCCATTCTGAAGGAGATCAGCCCTGGGATTTCTTTGGAAGGAATGATGCTAAAGCTGAAACTGCAGTGTTTTGGCCACCCATGCGAAGAGTTGACTCATTGGAAAAGACTCTGATGCTGGGAGGGATTGGGGGCAGGAGGAGAAGGGGAGGACAGAGGATGAGATGGCTGGATGCCATCACTGACTCGATGGACGTGAGTCTGAGTGAACTCCAGGAGTTGGTGCTGGACAGGGAGGCCTGGCGTGCTGCGATTCATGGGGTCGTGGAGAGTCGGACACGACTGAGCAACTGAACTGAACTGATAAGGCATAACTGAGTAATTTGTGTTGTGTGTGTATGTTGTGTGAGAAAACCAGCTCATACTTTTTCATTTGAATTCATAGGATATAATTCTAGAAGTGAAATTGTTGAGTCAAAGATAAATTAATCTGTTAACTCTTTTCCTTAGAGGGTACCATTTTGCTTTCTCCATAGCCTATCAATGGTGTGTGTTGTCAAACTATAAAGTTTTGACAGTCTGTAGATTAGAAATAGGTTGTTTTTGTGTTGATTAGCATTTCTCTTTGCGTAGTTAAGAGAATGTTTTGTTTAAGGGCCAAATAGTTGTCTTAATTTCTTAATTATTTTTCTTTTTCATCCTTCCTGAGTTTCGTACATCTTCTTTTCTCTTCCTATTGTTATCTAGTCATTTCTTTGAATTCCTGGAATGTTTTATGGTCACCTTCTAGCATTGCAACTGTGTTTTTTCTGGTGAATTTTCTTCTGCTGAGAAATAATTTTATTTTTCAATAATAGATATGGCAGTTTAACTTGCTTTTCTGTTCTTATTGGAATTATTTATGTTCTCTTAAGTTACTTATTAGCATCAGGGTCCTGTGAGGCTAGAGGGCTTAGAGAAGTCTTCTGGTTTTTCAGCGAAACCTATCTCCCGCTGCTGCTAATGAAAGAGCAGCTTCTTTGCCACGAGGCACTGGCTCTTGGCTCTCCTGTTGCCCTCCGTAGCTCTTCTGTCTGCCTCACACAGCGCTGCCTGCTGTACCCTGCCCTTTGTCAGGCGTGCGCGGAGCAGGCAGGTGAGGGGAGCCCCTGTCCTGGTGGAAAATGCTGCTGCAGCGCTGCCCTGGGTCTGCTCTCACCGAGCCCCTGCCCGCTCCCACCCGCCCCGTCCTTCCCGGGGGCATCCTCCCCGCTGCACGCAGAGGTCACTTTGGTGCCATCATTTCCACTGGCTCCCCCACATCCTCACAGTATTTGAAGTAGGCATCCTAAGAGGCCTTGTTCCTTCTCCTACTTGCTTTTGCTTTTCACGGTTTTTAGGACAGATGGGAGGATTCAGTTGTGGGCAGTTTCGGTACTCCTCCCAAACCCAGATAGATGCTCTGTATTCCTTTTTAAAATAAGCAAACTTTTGAGCTAATTTTTTTTTACTGGCAGTATTAATTAATTATTTTAATTGGAGGATAATTACTTGACAATATTATGGTGGTTTTTGCCATCCGTCAGGATGAGTTGGCCACAGGTATACATGTGTCCCCAGATCCTGAACCCCCTCCCTCCTCACTGTGTCCCTCTGTGTTGTCCCAGAGCACTGGCTTTGGGTGCCGTGCTGCATGCATCAAAGTTGCACAGGTCATCTGTTTGGCGTACGGTAATGTACATGTTTCAATGCTGTTCTCTGAAATCACCCCACCCTCGCCTTCTCCCACTGAGTCCAAAAGTCTGCTCTTTGCATCTGTGTCTCCTTTGCCGCCCTGCATGTATGATTGTTGGTACCATCTTTCCATATATATGTGTTAATATTCGGTATTTGTCTTTCTCTTTCTGACTTACTTCACTCTGTATAGTGACCTCCAGG
The DNA here is from genome assembly GCA_917880005.1 of Nanger dama. Taxonomy (NCBI): domain Eukaryota; kingdom Metazoa; phylum Chordata; class Mammalia; order Artiodactyla; family Bovidae; genus Nanger; species Nanger dama. The sequence continues at coordinate 5,570,191 of CAKJTW010000052.1, forward strand.
TTCATCATCTATGAGTTTATTTTTAAAATACTGAACATTAAAGCAAAATGAAACCAAGGTCTGAATAAAAAAACCAGCCGTTGGCAACCCTTTCTGCAGAATCTGTGGGGGTGTTTCGTGTGCACTGGGTGTATGATCTTCACCACAGCTAGAAGCTGGAGGCTGTGAACAGGAGACAGAGCTTCTCTGTTGATTACTCCATGTCTTAACTTCCATTTGCCAAGTTCACAAGGTAGGGATTTAAATGACTTGACGAAAATATTTTGGGAAGTAAGGATTTCTTTTATTTTTTATTTTTATTTTTTGCTTGATGATAATTATTTCAGTTTAATGCCAGTGGCATAATGGTCCAAAGAAAGAAGTCACTGGACAACTTTGGAGAGGGATTTAGGGGTCATTTGTGATTTACTGGAATCACCATCAGTGAAAATTCAAGCACCAAGCAAAGTGCAGTTGTGTGCGCTTCATAAACTTTCCGAGTGGAGAGAGGGGCTGTGTTGTTTTTCCTGCTCCTCATTATTCTAGGAAATGTATTTTTATGTCTCTGAAGTCTAGCGGGCATCTCGCATTTGCTGCTATAAATGCCTCCCGTCAGAAGGCCAAATAAGGAAGTTACAATTATAGAAATGTTTTCCCTGAAGACGTGAGCCACATGAGATGCTAATTAACTTGCTCTATTTCAGTCTTTCTCATTTGTATTTTTCTTTCTGTGTGAGCTTGGAAAGCAGCTTGCAGAGTATGTGCTGACGGGTTTATTTTCTACATAATGTGGAAGAAACATGGGTATGTGATTTTGAGTGACCCGAAGCTGTCTGCGAAGATGCAGGCATGCAGGAGATGACACGGCCACCATCCCGGCTGCCCCGCAACACTGTTCGTACCCTCACGTTCCTTGTCACTGAGAACAACCTGCAGGGCTCTTGGTGGAAAACAGAAAGCTAGAGCCCACTCACACCATTTTCCTGTGTGTTTCTCTCCAGAGAATGGCAAGTGCAAGTCTCTTCAGAACTGAACTCCTGTCAGTCGTATTGTAGATCTCAAATACTGTATTTGTTTCCAAATGTCATGCGTCTCTTCTCACTTAAAGCTCAGCCCAGCCCCATGTCATTGGTTGAGGTTGTACCAGATATCAGGCAGTGTTCGGTGCTGGGATTAGAAACCCCAATGAGACTCTGTCCTTGTTTTTAATGACCTTAGAGCCCAAGGAGAGAGAGAGCATATCCATTTGAGAAAGTCAGATGAGAATGATAGTATTAATCACGAAGGAGGTATAACCTGGGGCGCTTGAGTAGAGGGACAGGCCTGTCTTGGCAGATGTTTGCAAATGTGGTCACAGACCCCCTGACCCTCTGTGTCTCTCCTGTCCTTTCCCTTATGCTGGGAAAGCTTCTGCAGTAGATCCTCGCCAACTTCAAGCCAATCACCTAAAGTTTGGGTGTTTTAACTGGAGGAAACCTGATGGGTGTGTGAGCTGTGTGTGGTAGAGCTGGGGCTTGCTCTTAAAGTCGTTTATGTTGTGGTGCTGGTCCTAGGTTGTACAAACACTGACACCCAGATGTGTGTGGAGGTATTAGTGCCTCTCCAGCCTTCATATTTATTTCCTTTATGATGTGAACTAGTAAAAGTCTGTAAAATAGAAAGAAGTCAAAACTCAAATACAAGTGAACTTTTACTGTAGATTAATATGAAAGAGAAACGCTGGACTGGAAGAAACACAAGCTGGAATCAAGATTGCCGGGAGAAATATCAATAACCTCAGATATGCAGATGACACCACCCTTATGGCAGAAAGTGAAGAGGAGCTAAAAGCCTCTTGATGAAAGTGAAAGAGGAGAGTGAGAAAGTTGGCTTAAAACTCAACATTCAGAAAACGAAGATCATGACATCCGGTCCCATCACTTCATGGGAAATAGATGGGGAAACAGAGGAAACAGTGTCAAACTTTATTTTTTGGGGCTCCAAAATCACTGCAGATGGTGACTGCAGCCATGAAATTAGAAGACGTTTACTCCTTGGCAGGAAAGTTATGACCAACCTAGATAGTATATTCAAAAGCAGAGACATTACTTTGCCGACTAAGGTCCGTCCAGTCAAGGCTGTGGTTTTTCCTGTGGTCATGTATGGATGTGAGAGTTGGACTGTGAAGAAGGCTGAGTGCCGAAGAATTGATGCTTTTGAACTGTGGTGTTGGAGAAGACTCTTGAGAGTCCCTTGGACTGCAAGGAGATCCAACCAGTCCATTCAGAAGGAGATCAGCCCTGGGATTTCTTTGGAAGGAATGATGCTAAAGCTGAAACTCCAGTACTTTGGCCACCTCATGCAAAGAGCTGACTTATTGGAAAAGACTCTGATGCTGGGAGGAGAAGGGGATGACCGAGGATGAGATGGCTGGATGGCATCACGGACTCAATGGATGTGAGTCTGAGTGAACTCCGGGAAATGGTGATGGACAGGGAGGCCTGGCGTGCTGCAGTTCATGGGGTCGCAAAGAGTCGGACATGACTGAGTGACTGAATTGAACTGAATATGAAAGTATTTAGAATTTTAAAACATTTCTGTCTGCTTGTCTTGTACCATGGCCCAGCCGTCCGCAGTATATCTGTTATAAACTTCCTTTCCTGAAAGGTAGAAATTTTTCTTTTCTTTTTTTTTTTTTTTTTAAACCACCTTAATTATTTAAGTTTTTTTCTAGAATTTCATCAGTTCAGTCTCATAGTCACTCTCTTTGAAGCCTGTGTTTCTGGTTCACCTTCGTGTACTGTGGGGCCTGGCTCAACGGTGGTGCCCAGTGAATGTTTGTTGAACTAGATTATGTGAACTCAGTTTAGTTCTGCTGCTGCTAAGTCCCTTCAGTCGTGTCGACTCTGTGTGACCCCATGGACTGCAGCCTACCAGGCTCCTCCTTCCATGGGATCCTCCAGGCAAGAGGACTGGAGTGGGGGTGCCATCACCTTCTCCCTAGTTTTCTAGCACATTTTCTGGTGATTATTCTCCCTGCCCCCACCATCTGCCATTTCATTTTACTGCTGTTGATGGAGGTTTTATATTCTAATATTAATGATTCCATTTACCTTTCTATTTTGACATGCAAATACAGTTTTATAACCTTCCTTCCAACAATTGGTAAGAACAGTCTTGATTTTGAATGGTTTCCGTGCTTGTCGCTGCTCATTTTAGCCTGTAACTGCCCACATCCAGTCTATGTTTTTTGTTTAGATCCACTCTTATTTATCATCTTGCAGTGACTGTGCAGACTATCTTTTGGTGCTTCTGCTACTTCTGCAAGTGGAAGGACCACGCGGGTGTGGAATTTTTTTGTTCTTGATCTTCTCTCTGGAGAATAGTTATGAAGGCCACTGTCTTAGGTTTTGAAATTCACTATTGCCGTGGGGAATGCCTGTTATCAGCATAATTCTTTTTTCCTTTGTAAACATCCTTGCCTTTTATTTTGATACCTGTAGGATTTTAAAGTGCTTTTCTTTAAGTAGAAATTTAAATGCAATTCTTCTCCTTCTGCTTTCTTACTCAGAGAGACCTTTTTCTCCTAGGTGCTGCCTCCTTTCACCTTCTTTCCATCGATTCCGCAGCTTCTCTCTCATCTGTTCTCTTGTCTGCCTTTAACACAGATTTCCCTTTTCCTGCCTCTCTCACTGTCGCCTCCCTACGCTGTTCTCACCTCTTTGCTCTTCACAGTCTGCAGGAGGGTCCCTGGTGTTGACTCTTGTTGCCACTCTTGTTGCTTGTTTGCTGTCTGTGATGTTGGTCTGTGCTGGTTTACCTTGTGATGATGTTGTTACTTATGTTTGTGGTTGGTTGAGCTTGTTGTTCGTTATGGCTTTTACCTGTTTGAGGGGTTTTCTTTGGTCCCCAACATTGCCTTCCTCCTTCTTTGTTGGGATTCTTTGCCAGACACGAGATGAAGGACTAGTCTGAGTGAACCGCCCTTTCCAGATTCTTGGTGTCTTCCAGTCATTTGTCCTAGCTCAGCTTGCCTTCCTGGAGGGGGATAGCCTGTTCCCATTGTGTTTTGGGAGACGACTTGAGGATTTATCTAAGATAAATGGAGTTATCTGTATGTTCCCTCTGGGCAGAGCTGCAGCATGATACTGCGTGGGTAGCCCCCATCCCTCCTTGTCCCCTCCACCCTGTGCCAAGATAGAGCAGACAGTGGTTTGTCTGACAGTGGTTTGTTCCTTCCATCCCGACTGCGGGTGACAGCGAATGCAGAAAGAGAACTAGCTTTGCGGATGGCTGGCTTGGGATGATGAAATAGTTTAGGCTGCTTCGGAAAGGAGGTTGCTCCTGCCAAGAACTGGCAGCGAGGGAATGGAGAGGCAGTCTTTCTTTCTGTTTTTACTCAGACACTTACCTGTCCATAATTTCCTGATAGAAATATCTCTCAGGATGTGACCCATCATTGCCAATATTTCTGAATTCCAAAGTGTTTGTCAGTTTGCATTCTTTCTGTGTTTTCATTAGTATTTCAGCATGTACAAAGGTGAGAGTGGAAGCCTCTGGCTTCAGCAGTTGCATCAGAAGCCAGGAGCTTTGGACTTGAGGTGGACATTCTTAGTGGACTTCTCCAGTGTATGTTTCTGCACACTTTTCTTTGTTCACCTAAAGTGCAGGCCACCCTCTAGGTCCCCTTCACCCGGTTCCTGTGATTAGTGAAGCTGAGGGCAGGCCTCTGATCTTAATTCAAGAGGTTCATCAGAAACATTGTGGTGTATTCACATTAGAATGAGTCTCTGTGAGTTATTACTTACCTGCAGCTTTCTTCTACTGTCTAATTGCAGAGTGGATTTCCTTGGTCATAGTAAATCTTTTTAGAACAAGGGAGAAAAAAAATGAAAAGACGTTCTGAGTGGCCCCCATCTAAAGTAGATCAGATAATCCCCTAAAGAGATTCGTTAGACATTTTCCTCTTTTTCTGTTTCATGTGCAGTCCATGAGCTGAAGGATTTAAAGTGCTGCTTAATCTGTAAGTGGCATTTATTTTGGGTTTGAGTGTCTGCTCTGTGCTGGAACTCCGAAAGCCAAGTTAGAAAGGACCAGGTTCTTGTTCTTGAAAGGTAATGCGAGAATAAAGTTGGTGAATGTGGGTGGATTTAATTCAGTGTAAGGGTGATTTTTTTTTTTTTTTAACTTTCTAATGTTTTCTTAAGTTTGCTTGCAAGTTTTATTTGGGAGCACTTGACAGTCTGTCAAGTCTTCAGGAACCCACCATTCTACGTAGTATGCCTACTGAAGTCTTAAGCCTAAATCAATGCAATAGTTAGGATTTAAGTGGTACGATCTCTAGGAATTAGATCAACGTTTTCTTGCGCTCACGGACCTTTTAGGTAACTGGAGATTGGTAGCCATATTCTATTTCTCTCTATTTTGTTAATTACAGGTATAGTGTATTTTAGGGGATTGTTATAACTTTCGAGAGTTCTGTTACTTCACTCTGTTTTAATTGGGTTAGTCCAGCAGGAATTGATGGCACCATGGTGGCATAAGAGGGTGCAAATGTAGAAGGTTCCCATGGGCGGGCATTGGTGGAGTCAAGGTGGTGTGGGAGAGCTGCCCCCGGCTCTGTCACAGGCCCAGAGGCTGCTGTGACGTTTAACAAACGTCTGCCCAAGCCAGACAGTGGTTCCTTAGATTAATTAACGTAAAATCTAACCCCGATCTGGGGTTTTGATAAGACCACGGGGCAGCTGAAGTTGGAATTGGCTGGTGTTTGACACTGTTCTCATTAAAATGACCATGGAACTGCTGTTATGGTTTCTTCTAAACTTCTGAATTTACCTTTTCGCAAAGACGTGGTGGCCTTCCAGCACTCCTGTTTGCTTTCTCTTTGGTTGGTTGACCCACAAGGCTTTGTTTTAATGGAAGTCGAGGCCCTCCTTCCCTTGCTTCATCTTTCCCACTCTGTCTGGGGCACTGGTGACCTCAGGGTTTGGTTCACAGGCTGGTCCTCTCCTGTAAGCGGCCCGTTCTGGCAGGATTTACAGAAAGAGGAGGTTGTTGGCTCTGTCCATAGTCAATGCAGGGTTGTTTTACTTTTTTTAATATAAAATTTTATTGGCCACTGATACTTATGTAAAATACAGTAAGAATGAATTACTAGAATAATAAAATGGAAATTAAGACATACACAGAAATACAAGTCCCAGTATTTTCTTATTAAATTCAGTGCTCATAAAAATTACTCTAATTGCTCTTAAAAAGTTTCTGAATACTTGTGTTTCTTTTCTGTGCTTATTGTCAAAGTGTGCATATATCACCCTGAATCACTCCGCTCTGGACCCTGTGATCCTGTGAAAAAGGACCCGACATACCTGCCCTGACTAAGGGTTGTGGTTTGCTGCTGTTCAGTCTCTCGATTGTGTCCCCTCTTTGCGACCCCATGGGCTGCAGCATGCCAGGCTCCCCTTTCCTCCACTAAGCGTGCAGATGGGCAAAGATGTGACATGGCAGTGCGTCTCTGCACGCGTGTGCTCAGTTGTGTATGACTCTGCGACCCCATGGACTGTAGCCTGCTAGGCTCCTCTGTCCATGAGATTCTCCAAGCAAGAATACTGGAGTGGGTTGCCATGCCCTCTTCCAGGGGATCTTCCTAACCCAGGGATTGAACCCACATCTCCTGAAGCTCCTGCTTTGCAGGTGGATTCTTTACCACTGAGCTACCAGGGAAGCCCAAAGAGCCATCAAGGCTGCTCCTTATGACATTTGGCAACACTTGGAATTCTGAGCAACTTGTGACTTTTGTTTGGTATTTAAATTGCTCACTTAAAAGTATATTTACATTAATTCTTGTAAAGTCTGGTTAGAATGACTTCAGATTAAGGAAACACACATACACACATATATAGATACATGTGTATGTATACATACTCAGTAAAGTTAAATTATCTCCCCCTCCAAAACCATAATAAATGCACATGATAACTAGCACCTGTACACTTGGCCCCTGGAAACACAGGAGGTTTTTTTGGTCTCAATTTAGTGTAACTCATTTAGAACCTAAGCCCGGAGGGGGATTCTGCAAAGTTTCTGACGTGTACATGAGAATCAGCTGTGGATGTCCCTCTTTTCCCTCAGCTAGCACTGGGGGTTCATTGTACACACAGTGGTGTTCATCTCAGCATGATATTGGCAGTAGCCTGCACTGCAAGATTCTGAGAGCCTCTTAAATGCCTGTGAAAAGACGACAGGTTAAATAAATTAGAGCTTATCCACACAACAGAATTTTATGTAAGCGTATAAAACCTCAAGAAGCTCTTTACATGTTGATGTGAAATGAGCTCCAGAGATATGGTTAAGTGGGAGAGAGAGTGTGGCGCAGGGCGGTACCCACTGCGCACCTCCACTCGTGTACAGAAAGGGAAGCGCGGTGCAGCAATGATGGTGTCCTTGCCTGTGCCGTGTGCCTGGGGGAGGACCTGGGTCGGCTGGGGTGTAGGGCTGAAGGGTGATGTCACACTGCATACTCCTTTCACAGTTTGAAGTTTGTTCTGGGTGTACTGCTGATTAAAAAAAAAAAAGTTGGAATAAGACAGCCTGTTGGTGATTTTAAAAAGCAGATCTGAGGACATCATGGGAACAGCGCTACACATGGGACAAGGGTAGACAAAGCTGTCTCTGAGAGGACCACGCCATTTCAGGAGAGACAACTGTTTCTCGAAGGGAAATCTAGCCCTGCTGAGAAACGACCTGTTTCAATGATGAAGCTATACGTATGTAACATTTGGTGAACTTCCATCTGGTTGTCACAGGCACTAAGTGGTTTGGGATGTCAGTTTGCCATCTTACGTAGACTCACGTGCATTCTGAAATAAATATGAACGTGTCTGTTATCCTTGCTTCTGTAAAGCTGAGAGAGCGAGCTTAAGAGCTAATCTGAGGTCACGGGTCATGAGTGGGGGCCTGGGATTGGATCCAGCAGGTGGGACGAGAGAGCCCTGGTGCTGCTGTGAGTAGACACTGTTGGGAAGCTCTGTGACTTGATTGTGAGGAGGCAGCCGAGGACTGACCAAGACAGGGCAGCGCACAGTCACAGCTGTTCAAGCCCTGTGTTCGTAGCAGGTGCTGCCCCAGCACCATCTTATCCTTGCACAGTTCAGCTCAGTTCATTTGCTCAGTTGTGTCTGACTCTTTGCTACCCCATGAACCGCAGCATGCCAGGCCTCCCTGTTCATCACCAGCTCCCGGAGTCCACCCAGACTAACGTCCATTGAGTCGGTGATGCCAACCAACCATCTCATCCTCTGTCGTCCCCTTCTCCTGCCCTCAATCTTGCCCAGCATCAGGGTCTTTTCCAGTGAGTCAGCTCTTCACATCAGGTGGCCAAAGTGTTGGACTTTCAGCTTCAGCATCAGTCCTTCCAATGAACACCCAGGACTGATCTCCTTTAGGATGGACTGGTTGGATCTCCTTGCAGTCCAAGGGACTCTCAAGAGTCTTCTCCAACACCACAGTTCAAAAGCATCAATTCTTTGGTGCTCAGCTTTCTTCACAGTCCAACTCTCACATCCATACATGACCATTGGAAAAACCATAGTCTTGACTAGATGGACCTTTGTTGACAAAGTAATGTCCCTTTTTTGAATATGTTATCTAAGTTGGTCATAACTTTCCTTCCAAGGAGTAAGCGTCTTTTAATTTCTTGGCTGCAATCACCATCTGCAGTGATTTTGGAGCCCAGAAAAAGTCAGCCACTATTTCCACTGTTTCCCCATCTATTTCCCATGAAGTGATGGGACCGGATGCCATGATTTTAGTTTTCTGAATGTTGAGCTTTAAGCCAACATTTTCACCCTCTTCTTTCACTTTCATCAAGAGGCTCTTTAGTTCTTCTTCCCTTTGTGCAATAAGGGTGGTGTCTTCTGTATATCTGAGGTTATTTTTCCTCGCAGTCTTGATTCCAGCCTGTGCTTCCTCCAGCCCAGCGTTTCTCATGATGTACTCTGCATATAAGTTAAATAAGCAAGGTGACAATATCCTTGCACAACAAACCAACAATAGCAAAAATAGCAGAATTGGAGCAAAATAGTTCAAGGAGTGTCTTCAGTTCGAGCTGACATCTCTTGTCCTACTAATGTTATTCGTCATATCGTACATGAACCCACCATAGTCATCAAACAATGATAAAATGCCTACTGTGTGTTGTGTGCTTGCCAGAAGCCATGGGAGGTGCAGGGAGGTGTAGGCATAGTCCTGACCTCAGTGAACTCCTGTGGAAATGACTGTAACTTGGTAAATATTCCCCCCCACCCCGCCCACCCTTGGGCACATGAGAAGTATGTTAATTATAAAACAGATTGTTGCAGGATTCCAGTAGGAGGAATCTGCAAAGCTGGAGAAGACATCCTTTCTTTGATTGATGAACTCTGCTGGTTGTTGTTATAATTTCTATTCTGCATAATCCTCTATTTATACATAAATTTATGCATAAAAGAGTGAAAAGAATATAATCTCTTTTCCTATTCTCAGTGCCAAGTTAACAGCCTTTGTTAGTCCCGTGTTGAAATTCAAGATGAGAAAAGGAGTGTATGCCTGGGGCTATGTTGAATTCAACAATAAATGAGTCCCCCAGAATTCAAGGAGCTTACACTTCAGTCAAAAAATAGACTTTGGTCTCTGTTCTAGGTGGGCAATAGTTATACATTTTGTTACTTTTCTAATGAAGATTAAAAAGTTATAAAGTTGATTGACTCAATGCTTAATAGTGCTAGATGAAAAGAAACTACTTACGGTTACCATTAAAAAAAAAGATGAGAGAGGGAGGATCAAACTCTTTAATCCACTGACAATGCCGCCTCTGCAAGAGGCGTCTCAGTTAAATGAGGAAGGATGGATTGAGAGTATTTTTAGGACAGACATAATAGAAAGGAGAATTTTATTCCTGCAACTGAATAGTCCTTCAAATAACTTGTTTAACTGCAACTGGGTATATATACAGTTCTTTCTTTGCTAGTAGAAAACTTAGTAGAAAGAATCTAGGTTATTTTCTTATTAGGAAGAAACTTAGTTTTAACTAATCTTGGTTCTATGAAACTTCAGATTTTAAGTGTCTCGGAAAAAAAAAAAGTACCAGGTTTTAAAGTTGTAAATACCTTCAAGAAGTCACTTTATTCATTCTGTGGGAGGCAGGGTCCTACGTTGGCTCAAGATCCCTGCTCCTGTTGTGTATACCCTGTGTGACACCTACACTCAGTGCAGGTGAATGAGACCCGTGAATATGAGGAGGTGTCACTCCTCAGATTGTGTTACGTTATATGAGACTCTGTCCTAGCAGACTCGGGAGAGATTCTCCTGCTGACTTCGAAGAAAGCTGTTATGTTGTGATGGCCACTTGGCTAGGACCTGAGGGTGACCCCTCACCTACAGTCAGCAAAAACTGAAAATGAGGACTTCAGTCCTACAGCCACAAGGAGCTCTGTCACCATCCTGAATGGGCCTGGAAGAGGACCCTGAGCCTCAGATGAGAGCACAGTGCTGCCAGCTCCTTGATTGTGACCCTGTAAGACCCCGAGCAGAGAACAGCTCCACGTGCGGTCTCCTGACCCATGGAAACAGTATGCAGTACATTTGTGTTGCTTTAAGCCACTAAGTTTGTGAGAGTTGGTTATTCAGCAAAAGCACAATAACACAGTTTAAAAATTGATATGTACTTTGTTGTTTCATCTTTTACAAAATTGCCCAGAGTAAATTCCTGGTGATAACTTAATATCAAAAGAAACTGTTCCTTATCTGCTCTTGTGACTGAGGCATTTGCTTGTACATTTCTGTTTTCTAGGTTATACGAGTTTATGTACTTTAGAGCAAAGAAACATGTTACCCATTTGGGGTGGAAATTGTTAAGAAAGTAGACAGCACACTTCTCCGTTATATTAAACAGAGTATAGCAGCAGAACAGTGCCTTAATCCTTGTCGTGGCTGGGTTTGTTCTAAGCATTGATATGAACCATGACAGGTCACTGGGAAAGGGAGATGACACCTCTCCAGGGCTGGAAAATGGTTTGTACTTGGACTGACTCGGGGAATGATCGAACCTGTGTCCCCTGCATTGCACGGCAGACTCTTAACCACTGAACCTCCATGGAAGTCCCTGTAAAACTCCTCCTCAGCCCATGGCGAATACCAATCCAGACCGCTGGCCTGATGGGGCCTTTGACTGGTACTGGGGAGCCTGCACTGAGGGTGGGATGACGGGCTACATGGTATAGATAGTATTTAACTGTGGGAGACACTGCTGGTTTCCCAAAGTAGAGTGCATCCGATTGACAGTATGTAAATGGCTTTGTAGTGAATGAAGGACGAGGATTTTACGGTCTGGATTTTGTGATGCTTAGAAAAAGGTTGCTTGCTTGCTTTTGACTCTTGTCAATTATAAGAAGTTAGATGTTGGTAGATGAGTGGTGGGCATGGCATTTACTAGCAAAAATAATTGAAGTATGTGATTGGCAAATGTCACGTGTGTACCTTTTATTTTGTTTACTTTGAACAGACCAGATCAGGAACCACTATTTTTTATCTTGAATTACATGTTTCCTTGAACAATTCTGTAACCTTAGCCACGTGTTTTACTTGTAAAATGCTTTTCATGTGTAATTTTTCTTTCGCAAGTGGGTTGGGTTTCATATTTTAATAAACTATTGGGGCCTGTGCAGGCAGTGTTCCAATTCTTGTTTGGGGTTTTGAAAGTCCTCCTCTTGCATAATCTGAGTGAATGTGCCCTTTTGATTTACCATACAATTTATCTTACTAAAGGTATAATTAATAATGTTTCCAAGTGTAATGTATCACTTACAGGAATACTTGTGTGAAATATTGTTGACCATAAAAGAGTATTTATACAAGCAAGACATACACATATATTCCTGCTAAATTGACTGAGGGAGGAGGTGCTGGTCTTTTGGGATTGGTTTCCATGTAAAGTTATGATGTGAAGGACGTGAACTCTCATAGGGTGGGATTTGAGTGGCAGACCAGTTGAAAAGCATTAACTCCTTGGATTCCTGGAGGGGGTCTATCTAGTCCGTCATTAAGTACCTGGTCACATCTCTCTGCACTGGCCTCTCCTTCCTCATCCTTGACTTTACTGCATGGCCAGGGCAGAAACTCACCTCTGTACCAGTGTGTGTGCTTGACATGGTATATGGAGCTGGCCAAACAGGCTGATTCATTAGACTCACTGGATTATGGTGAGTAGGGTGGATATTAAGTTACTAGACAAAAGAGGTCTTATTGTGAACTAGGAGAAGTAGGGAGCCATTCCCTGGGGGTGTCTTGACTGAGTTACCAGGACGCTTGAAGTGAGCACCTCCTCGAAGGAGATTGTGGGAAGCCAGAAGTTGGCCCCTTTCTTTTTTTTTTGTTCTCCCTCCCCTTCTTCCTCCTCTCCCTCTCTCGGTTTCCTGATACCGACACTGAAACAAGCAAAATTTCTGCACCAAGTCCTGCTGGAGGTAACTTGTCACTGATTGGAGACTGCTGCCTCTTTTTCTCTTTTTTTTTTTTTTTTAAATCTCTCTACTTGATGTGACAGAATGATACAAAGAAGCTTGCAAACTTGAGGATCTTTGCTTTAATACTGGTTGATTTCCTGCTTAATTAAGAGCGAGGCATCCAGATGCCATGTGACATCACAGCTTCATGCAGAGGCCCCCTTACTAGTTAGTTCTTATATAGAGTTTTAAGTGTTATTTTCAAGAGTGTAATCATGATGCCTGTGGAGGATGGTAAAATTTCCCTAAAGCATTCATAGGTCTTTCACATGTGATTGCTGCTGATAAAAGGGTGACTGAAAGTTCCTTTAGCTTCTGGACACCTGAAGATTGTCCTTCTTTTTGTTTGTTTGGCTTTTGTTTGTTTTCTCCCCAGTTTTATTGGAATGTAATTGATTCAGAAACATTGTATTAGTTTCAGGTATACAAATGATTTTATATATGTATATAATGCCAAGTTATCCGCACAGTAAGTTTGGTTATCATCCATTATCTCACTTGGGTATACATTTTTTTTTCTTGTAATGAGAGTTTTAAGATTTACCCTATTAGAAATTTTTGATTATATGATGCAGTGTTGTTAACTTTAGACACCAGGCTGCACATTACACCCCTACAGCATGTGTACTGGTATTTTCTGTGAGTGCGTATGTTTTGACCACTGTCACCCATTTCACCTCACCCCCAGCCCCATCTCTGGCAACCACTGGCCTGATCTCTATATATCTGTTACTTGGGTTCATTTAGATTCACCTTATGGATGAGATCATATAGTGTTTATCTTTTTCTGACTTAGTTCACTTAGCATAATGCCCTCAAGCTCCATTCTTCCTGTTGCAGATGGCAGAATTTCCTTCCTTTTGGCCAACGGGAGAAGGCAATGTCAACCCACTCAAGTATTCTTGCCTGGAGAATCCCAGGGACGGGAGCCTGGTGGCCTGCCATCTGTGGGGTTGCACAGAGTCGGATACGACTGATGCGATTTAGCAGTAGCAGTCCATTGTGTGTGTGTGTGTGTGTGTGTGTGTGTGTGTGTGTATCACATTTTCTTTATCCAGTCATGGGCTGATGGTCATTTTGGTTGTTTCCATATCTTGGCTGTTATAAATAATACTGCAGTGAATGTGGATACTGCAGATGTTTCTTTTAAACCCTGTTTTCATTTCCTTCAGAGAAATACCCCAAGTGGAATTGCTGGATCATGTGGTAGTTCTGTTTTTAATGTGAGAAAGCTCCTCAAAAAGTACTGTTTTCCATAGTGGCTGTACCAATTTATATTCCCACGAATAGTGCACAAGGGTTCACTTCACATCTTCACCAGCACTTGTTTCTTTTTGCTAATAGCCATTCTAATGAGTGGGAGGTGATGTCATTGAGGTTTGGTTTACGTCTCCCTGGTGATTAGTGATGTTGAGCACCTTTTCATGTACAGTAGCCCTGCCTTAGCTGTGGTTCTGCTTTCTAAAGTTTTAGCACCTGTGGTCAGCCTCAGTCTGAAAATATTAAAGGGCCAGTCCAGACAGAAGCAGTTCATAAGTTTCAAACTACATGCTCTTGTTAGCAGCATTGTGAATTCTTGAGCTTTTGCTTTTGTTGCGTTTGCTTTTGATTGTCATGTCCCCAAAAAAATCATGCCAAGACTGATGTTAAGGAGCTTACCCTCGGTGTTTTCCTCTAGGAGTTTTATGGTTTTAGGACGTATGTTTGTCTTTAGAATTTATTTTTGTGTATGTTGTAAAGTATGGAGTTAGTTTTATTTTTTACATGTGACTGTCCAGTTTTCCCAACACCGTTTAATGAAGAGAGACTGTCTTTTCCCCATTGCATATTCTTGGCACCTTTATCAGAAGTTAACCACTTGTGTGTGGGTTTATAATGGGCTTTCTGTCCTGTTCTGTCGATATCATACTGTTTTGATTCCTATAGCTTTGTTATGTAGTTTGATGTCGGGAAGCATAATGCCTTCTTTAGTTTTGTTCTTTTTCAAGATTGCTTTGGCTGTTCAGTCTTTTGTGGTTCCATACAAATTTTAGGATTTTTTTTTCTATTTCTGTGAAAAATGCCGTTGAAATTTTGATAGGAATTGCATTGCACCTGGAAGATCACTTTGAGTGGAATGGACCTGTAAATTTTGACAATATTTTTCCATTCCGTAAGCATAGAATATCTCTTCATTTATTTGTATCTTCAGTTTTTCATTAATAGTTTTCAGTGTACAGGTCCTTTACCTCCTTTGTTAAATTTATTGTTAGTTACTTTGTTCTTTTTGATCTAAGGTAAATGTCATAGTTTTCTCAATTTCTCTTTCTGAAAGTTTGTTATTAGGGTATTGAAATGTGACTTATTTTTGTATATTGGTCTTGCGTCCTGAAACTTTACTGCATTTATTTATTAACTATAACATTCTTTTTGGTGGAGTTTGAGTTTTCTATATATAATATTATGTCATTTGCACATTTATGTTTCTTCCTTTCCAGTTGGATGCCTTTTATTTCTTTTTCCTTGTCTTGTTACTGATCTTGGAGGAAAGCTATCAGCTTTTCATTACTCAGTATGTTAGCTGTGGGTAAATTTTCTATATTGAGCGCTTTTGGAGAAATGGTCTCTGGGCTTTCAGTTTGCATGGTGCATTTTTGTTTTATCATTTTAGAATTCCATCTTCAGAATGTTATACAACGTACAGTAAAACTTGGCCTTGAAGATTACTTGAGATTATTTAAACTATATTTTAAATAAGATAAATTAGAATAAATTAAGAAATTTCATATGGAAGTATATTCCTTTATTTAAAAACTCTTTATTACCTGCATTGTGTTATTATAAGTGTGTTTGTCTTAGAAAATTGGGAAAGTGAAAAAGTATAAAGAAAAAACTGCCCAGAGACAATAATCTCTGTTTCTAATTTGCATGAGACATCTCTACTAGGCTCAGTATCTCTCTTCTTGTCTTTCCCATCTACCTCAATACATGTATTGCATTTATAATATAGTCTATATTTATAAGTATATAATGTGTATATTAGACATACAAACCCTGCCATGGACTGCCAAAATTTGTTTGTTGAAACCCTGATTCCCAGTGTGACTATATTTGGAGGTAAGGCCTTTAGAAAGAAATTAAGGAAAGGATAATGAGGTCATAAGGGTGGGACCCGAATCCAGTTGGCCTGTGGCCTTACCTCTGTCTCTCCTGAGTTGAGCGCACACACCCAGGAAAGGCCGTGAAAGCACTTAGTGAGATGATGGCTCTCTGTAAGCCAAGAGAGGAGGCCCCAGAATAAAACTTCTTGGTGACATTTTAATCTTGAACTTCCAAGACTCTGGAACTGTGAAAAGTCCATTTCTGTTGAGTCTCCACCATCTAGTCTGTGGTATTTTGTTTTGGCAGCCCAAGCTAACGCACACACACACTCTAATCATTGATATATCCTTCACACACATTTGAAACAGAAGCTGAAGACATTTTCTGTATAGTCCAGCAGACAGCTTTAAGTTGACCTGGCAGGTAGTAGCAGATGCTTGAAAGTGTGAGCTGAACGGGTTGCAGATTCTTCTGCTGGCTGGAGAATGAAGTACAGCACTTGCCCTTTGGAAATCCCGAGGGCACCCAGCAGATCAGAGGCTCATTCCTGTTGGGAATACAGAAAATTATGGATGCAAAATACCTGGGAGCTTAAGAAAATACCCTTTCTAGGTCCATCTTTAAATGAGATGCTTACTGAAAGGAACTGCAGGGGTCAGTGAAAGTGAAAGTCATTTAGTCATGTCCAACTCTTTGCGACCCCGTGGACTATACAGTCCATGGAATTCTCCAGGCAAGAATACTGGCATGGGTAGCCTTTCCCTTCTCCAGGGGATCTTCCTAACCCAGGGATCAAACCCAGGTCTCCTGCCTTGCAGGCGGATTCTTTCCCAGCTGAGCCACAGGGGAAGCCCAAGAATACTGGCGTGGGTAGCCTGTCCCTTCTCCAGGGGATCTTCCCGACCCAGAAATCAAACCAGGGTCTACTGCATTGCAGGCAGATTCTTTACCAGCTGAGCCACAAGGGAAGCCCCTGCAGGGGGTCAGGCATGGTGTTTTCAAAACTCCTTGACTGACCTACTGGTCTAGTAGTTGAAACAAGCAGGGCATGGGTGTAGACACTAGTCATTTTTGACTAAGATACACGTGATCAGGCCCAGTAACTGTGGTCATTGAGAGGAAGGATCCGCTGTGGAGGTGAGGAGACTCTCGGTGTTTCCTGGGGGAGGGGAAGGATGGCTGGGACTCAGGAAGGATTTATAGAGCTGTCCCAGGAACAAAGGTTGGAGGTGGGAACAAGTGGGACATGTTTCTGTGGGTAAGAACCATGATTAAGCCAGCTTTTTAAGACTGAAGTTTAAGGCCGATGTAAGATTGGAGCTTTCTGGGTTACAATCCGTCACTTAAAGTGATCCTTTCACTCTGCTTTCTCATCTCGGGTTAAAGTTCATGCTGTATAAAAATGACTTAAAAAAAAAAACCAAACAATGCTTTTGTAGATCCTTCTGGTGAACCCTCCTGAGTATTTTGGGCTTCTGTTTAGGTCAGATACACTAAAGTTCTTGTTTAAATATTAATGCAAGGAAATTTTCTCTTGCATATTTTCACACGTAATGTCGTTAATTGGGATTATACATTTTGCATAATTTAAATCCTGACATCTGGGTGATTTGCTCAGCCAGCGAAGGACCGTTTCATTGGGGACATCTCCGTAGCATCTCTCTGAACTGCCTGCCAGCAGTTAGCTGTTCAGTGTTTACACTGAGAATGCTGTTTCTTCAGTGGGAGGTGTGATGGAAAATGAACTGTCCCCAGAGCTTCTGTTCACTGAAAGGACAACACTAATTCTGTTTACTGTGTAGCGGCCGGAATGCCCGGAGAGGTCTGTTTGCTAGTACTGGGGAGGAGTCGAGGAGGTCATCAGGTTCTTCCCTTCCTGCTTCTGCCCTGGTTAGTCCCGGGCTGTTCAATCTGTCCCGTGTGTCTCTTTTGACTGTGGGTACTATAACATGGATTGTTTGCGGTGGGGGTCGGGTAGAGAGCGAGGCTTTTGCATTCCTACTTCAGTTTTTATAATGTATTAGTAATAGGTGCCAATCTGATGTCAACTTTCTGATGGTTGGTACGGATGTGAACACTCTTTAAATTTATGATGACTATCTTTTAGAATCCAAGCTTCACATGTAAGCAACTTCCCTTATACGCTTCTGACGTCTCTGGCCATTTGAAGCATTCCTTTGAGGTTCAGGAGCTGCTTTTGCCAGGCAGGGAGCGTGCCCATAGGACTGACGTGAGGCAGTCAGCCTTGGGATCGGAGTGGTAGTTTGTCCCTCGCCTACCCCCACCTGCTGTCTTGTTTCCTGACCTTGGCGTATTGTATTTGCTTTCTGGGGGACCAGGCAATAAACTCACATAATTTTGACAGAGAGGCTGCTGCTGGTGCTAAGTCACTTCAGTCGTGTCCTACTCTGTGCGACCCCATAGACGGCAGCCCACAGGCTCCGCCGTCCCTGGGATTCTCCAGGCAGGAACACTGGAGTGGGTGCCATCGCTTCTCCAGTGCATGAAGGTGAAAGTGAAGTCGCTCAGTCGTGTCCGACTCTCATAGACTGGAGTGCCCTGGAAACAGCTAGCTGGGTGGAATGATAGGATGTGGCCGGGGGAGGGAGAGGAGGCGTGCGGTCTCCTCGTGGGAGGTGAGCTCTCTGTGAGCAAGGGCCTCGTCCTCGTGGGAGGTGAGCTCTCTGTGAGCAAGGGCCTCGTCCGCCCGACTAGCCGGGCCTTCGGTCTTCGGAGAGCAGGCAGCAGGCTGACAGGAAGGGGCAAGCTGAGAGGTAGGGGGAGAGTTTCTGCGCAGAGGCCTGCAGCGGGGCGAGGAGGCCGCCGGGGCTGGAGGCTGGGGGTCACGTGGAGGGTGAGGCGGGCAGAGCAAGGCAGGCGCCATGCTGTGCTAAACGCATGAGAAACCATCGAAGGGCTCTGTGTGCGACCTCTCAACATTCTGGGAAGAAGACCGTGGCCATCGTGTGGAGGATGGAGGCGGGCTGGCACGAGACGGAGCAGGAGGCCCCCTGGGGCTGTCGGCGGCCCGCAGGAGGGGCTGGTGGCAGCGGTCGTGGAGACCGAAGGCCCCGGACCACTCCGGCCGCCCTGCGGGTAGAGCTGGTGGACCTGCTGAGGGTTCGCAGGGGGCTTAGAGGCACGGAGAGGGTCAGGGTGACGTCGAGGTCGCCCCACTTGATCCTTTCCTTCTTCGGCCTGTGGAGTGCCAAGTCTGTCTGCTCACCAGAACCATCTCTTTCCTTCATCCGCATTCGGATAGGGCTGCTTTCCGGTCCTCCCTGGCCTCTCTGGGTCTGCGGGACCTGCCAGACGCTTTCAGTGCAGGTGGATTTCCGGTCAGGCCTGGATTCTCACAGCTGTTCCTTCCCTTCCCCGTGTTTGTAATTGAAATCTTAGGATTCCAAGAGCATCAGTAGAGCTCTCACACCGAGGTTACACGTTACCAGGCAGCCTTGCAGGGACGTGGAGGTGCCTCTAGGCAGCAAAGGTGGTTTTTCTTCACCTCATTGTGCTCTTCTGGGAACACAGTGAAAATAAAAAGTTATTTCCTGGAGGAAAGTGGAGATCTTGACTCCTTTTCATCCCTGCCGGGTCAGGTTACATGAACACAGGTGGAGGAAGGTGGGATGGTGTTGCAGGCAGTTGACAGGTACAAGCTTCATCGACTCTGGCTATCTCGGCAGCTGTTTCCTTCCTCAGTTACATGGACAGGATTCTTTCTTTGCGCACAAGGATATACAAGAAATTGAAGCTTCTGGGTGAATGCCAGTGTGTATACTTTCAGGATTTCAGAACTAATTGGTGTGTGTTGACTATGACTATTTACCATTTGTATATCGTAAAAGAAACATGCAAATTACTTGACAACTAGCAATAGTCACATTGGTGAGCTATTTTTTTGAATAAGTCAGCAATATCTACTTGATGAGCTGCCTGGAAAGTATTACTGGGAAGTGTCAGGACTTTTCTTCCCTAGCAATAAAAATCTTTTTGGATATTTATCAGATTTTTGCAGCTCTTGCAAACTCTCCAGTGTCCTTATTTCTCATTAAGAGAAGTATGTAAAACAGTTGAGAAGAGTCTTAAGGTTAGTCAGTCAAATTGTCACATAGAGTCTATGAGGCTATTCCTTCCTTCCTAATTTCACCTCCCTTTTCCCTCTATTCCTAGTCATCCCGCACGTCCTTGCCAGGTTAGTGTTGTATGTGTCAGCCAGCCCCTGTTTTCAGAGTTCTCAGGGGCTTGCTGGATTTTGTGGAGTGGCCTCACAGCAGAGAGGGCAGTTAACTTCTGCAAACCTGACTACAACTCTGCCTGACCACCCTGACCTGCTTGTGTGTGATGCGTGGCCAGGAGTGGACACAGACACCCGTCACGCAAACCTGCATGGTTTCAGGCGCAGCTGGTTCAAATTCAGCAAATACTTCAGTTGCTTTTCCTTCTGTTAAATTCAAATGAAATCACATACAGGTTTTTCTTTTTTTTTAAATTAAAAGCATGTATGCTAGAGGATAATTTTATTTTTAAGAGGAGTCTTCCCGTCTGCCTGACTCCCCTCCTCCTCCTCACATGCGAGCCGGCCAGGTCCCCTAAGCCCCCATCATGGCGCCCCCTTCTCTTCTGCTGCTGTAGTCAGGTTTGCAGAAGTTAAGGCCACAGTCTGCTGTGTGGCAGTTCCACACAGTTCTCATAGTTAGCGAAACGCATGATTCTTCATAAACTGAATTTCCACCAGGAAAAGGCCTGACTTTTAATTCTTGGCTAGCAACAGCAACAACAAAACAGGTAAAACCACCAACTCTTGACAGCGCCAAATAACCAGCAGTGTACTGAGTGCCTGCTGAGCCCTGCTCACCCCACGTACTCGGTGTTGGAAACAGTTTCTGTCCCTCTGGAACTCTGAGTTCAGGTGGAGCAGGCACATTGCCAGCGTTTTCCCAGTATTTCCCAGGCAAGACCTAGCTTTCAGGAAGGCTTCTTGAGAGGGAGAAACAGGCTTTCTTATTGACAAGTTTTTGTCTTGATTTTCACCTACTTTTTCGAGAAGGCTGTTGTGTTTTGGCAGACACAGGGCTAGATATTAAGGATGTGGTTATGATGAAAACGGAGAATTCCTGCTGAGTCTAACGAAGGCCTGTGGAGTCACATGGGACCTGCCAGTGAGCCAGGCCCTGTGCCTTCTCCCCGTAGCCCCGGCAGCCCTGCCTGCTCACCTGAACCCCTGGTCATGCCGGGAGGAGGCACTGCTGGGGGCAGGGTTTTTTGGTTTGTTTATTTAAAGATTAAAATTTTTTTTTTTTGATGTTTTAAAAGTCTTTATGAATTGGTTACGGCATTGCTTCTGTTTTCTATTTTGGTTTTCTGGCCACAAGGCATGTTGGATCTTTGTTCCCTGACCAGGGATCAAACCCTGGGCTCCCTGCCTTGGAAGTGTGGCTCCTTAACCACTGGACTGCTGGGGACGTCCCTGAACACAGGTGTTAGAGTCAGGGTTGAAGAAAATAATTTGGAACATACTTTTGGAAATGTGATGAACGTCATATTTAAGTGCACTCTATCTGCTTATACTTTTTGTCAGGCTATAGTTTCCTTTTATTCAAACACTGGTTGCCAGAAGCTTTGTTTCAATACCGAATGCATGCAGCCACACATCTTTGACCACATTCTCTTTTGGGACCCCGTGTGCCTGGCGTTGGGAAAGGGATTGCCAACTCTGCTCTGTTAAATATTCCGTCTTATCAAAGAGGTGTTTCATCAATTATGTATAACAGTAGATACCACTCAATAAATATTTTATACGTGATAGATATTTTTGTCTGAAATTACTTTTTCACTCGAGCAATGATTTAAACTCTCGTTTTTAGTTTTATGAGGTGACACTTTTATAATATCATATAGTGACTGCAGCTTGAATGTCATAGAGCTTTAGGGCAGCATTAATCATAAATTTATCTACCCCCCACCCCCGATCCTCAGAGACTTTCTGTTAATTCAGGTTTTACCCCTTCTATGTATGGAATAAAATGTGTATGAATGTGTGTGTGTGTGTGTGTGTGTGTGAGAGAGAGAGAGAGATAGAGAAGTGTGCGTGTGCGTGTGTGTGTGTGTGTGTGTGTGTGTGTGTGCGCTGGGGATGAGACAAGTAATGCTTTTGACCTAATGGCTCTGAAGTTATAAATTTCAAATGATTTTTAAAGTCTATATATGAGACTTTAAGGAAGGAAAAGAAAGTCCTTTTCAGTGGGTTAAAAAACAAGAATGTTAAACTAAGCCGGGATGTATTCCAAGCAGTCTCTCTAGTTAGAGTGAGTGGAAGCTGTAAGAGTTTAAAATACACCCCCCACCACTCTCCTTTTGGGTTATTGTGTATTTTGATGGAGAAGGGTAATACTCTGTCTGGACCTTTGAGGGCAGCCTCTCCTCTCCTTTTCACATGGACCTGGCGGCCGGGCACAGTCCATGGGCAGGAGCCACCTGCGCTGTGTGCAGCGTCATCACAGTTCACAGCTACCAGGCCTTCCAGGAAGGACTTTGTTTTATGAAATGAGGCTGTATGATTGAATTCTCCTCTGTAATATATATCTTAAAAAAAAATTCCACTTTCTGGGCAAGAGGAAAAGCATGACTTCTGCCGGAGAAGCAGGAGTTGGGGTCGGTATGTTGAGGGTTCGTTTCAGCCAGGATTTGCTAGGGCCTTGGGGTGGCGAATTGGGAAGATGAAGCCCCCAGCCTCTTAGCCTGATACTCTGGGCCTGTTCAGGGAGCCTGGCTGATAAGAGGAGTAATTGAAGAACAATGATATGCTTCATTTCCTTTTCTTGAATCCAAGTTATGCATTGGTCATTTCCTCTGCGTATCTGTTTAATGGTTGTTAAATTAAATTGCTTTCTCTCAAGTGGTGATTTTTTTATTTTTTTTTTTTAAACCATCTTTTTTCCACTCCTCTCCGTCACCCTCTGGCCTGACTCCAGCTCCGCACGCATGTGGTGGAGGCTCTGATGTAATATTTAAACGACACAGGATGCATTTATTCAATCCAGGGATGTGAGGAGTGCCAGCTCTGTTTCAGGCTGTGCTGGGCTTTGGAGTCCAGAACTGGAGTGTGCTCAGCATGTCCGGCCGCACGAGGGAGTGAGGAGGGTGTTCACTCAGAGCACCCCTGCCCCAGAGCCCCCATGAGCAGCACGGGACTGCCTCCTCCACGGCTCCCGTCGGCCTGTGCTCACTGAGCCTGATGTCGTGCTCTGGGATGGGGGTGCAGTCTCATCAGCCCAGCCCAGCCTGCAGGCTGGTATTTCCACCTTCACTCTTCTGGAGTTTGTCTGCTTTCCCCCTGTGCTCATACGCCTGGGTTTCCAGTCTGCTGTCTCAGGGCAGATGGGCCTGCTGGTAAAGGGCCTCCCAGTCTCATCCCCGAGACCCTCTTTCCTGCATTTCTCTGAACTCTGAGTGTCTGCCCACTCACTCACTCATTTGGCAGATCATCACTGAGCAGCATCTCTGTATCAGACATGAAATTAGGCGTTGGGTTACATTCTAGTCGGGAGACAAGGGATAAGCTCTTCTATAACGTGCAGAGAGTGATCACTGCTAAGAGAGAAACAACTCAGGGTAAGAGAGATTGGTGACTGCGGTCTTGGATGGGGTGGTGGGGAAGGAGGCTTTGGAGCAGAGCCCTGAGGAAGTGAGGGCCACGTTTTTTGTGCATTGAAGGCAGGTCTTCTCTCCTGAGGCAGATTTCATTCCCCAGGGGACATTTCTCGGTGTCTGGGGACATCTCACAGCCTTGGGGGGAGGGATGTGTCTCACTGGTATCTGGAGGGCAGAGGCCAGGGACACTCCTAAGGATCCTGCAGTGGACAGGGCGGCCCTGCATGCGGAGAACCATCTGGTTCAAAATGTCAGGCTGCCAGGGTCGGGAAACCTAGTCGGGGAAGGGAAAGAGGAAACAAGAACAGAGGAAGCAGTGGGCACAAAAGCAGAAGGAACCCCCTTAGGAACCCCTGAGGTGGAAGCAGGTTTGGAGAGCATCACAAAGGAGATGGAGAGGAGAGGAGGGTGCTGGGGGCGCGTGGCAGGAGGTCAGGGAGCGGTGAGGGCACACGGAACTCTCTAGAACCTTGCAAAGATTTTGGCTTTGACAGAGCAGAGGAGGCCACATAATGGACCCTTGGCCTGCCCTGACATCCCTCTGGCTGCAGAGGAGAGCGTGGGCCCTGGCTTGGGCACGGGCTGGAGCAGCCAGGATTACTGCGGCCGTCTTGCTGGAGGCGCTGGTGCTTGGGGCCAGGGAGCAGTGTGGTGCTGTGGTTTGTTGTTAGATTGGGCGCATATTTTGAAGCTAGAGTCAGTAATGAGTGTTGAAGGGTTTAGAGAAAGACATGTGCAAAGGACAGCTTCTTTTTTTTTTTAACATTTTGTCTTGTATTGGGGTATAGCTAATTAACAACGTTGTGTTAGTTTCATGTGAACAACAGAGGGACTCAGCCATACACACACATGGATCCCTCAGACTGCCCTGCCGTCCAGGCTGCCTCGTAACACTGAGCAGTGTCCCGCGTGCTGTGCAGTAGGTCCTTACTGGCTATGCATCTTAAATGCAGCAGTGTGGAGCGCACGTGGAGTGTTAGTTGCTCCCTTACTATCCCTTCTCCCTGTCCTTCTCCCTGGCAACCATAAGCTCGTTCTCTAAGTCTGAGTCTTTATTTTATAAATAAGTTCATTTGTATCTTCTCTTTTTAGACTCTGCATACAAAGGATGTCATGTTATTGCTCCTTCTCTGTCTGGCTCACTTTACTTAATGTAATATTTTCTAGATCCATCCATTGGAGAAGGAAATGGCAACCCACTCCATTGCCTGGAGCATCCCAGGGACGGGGGAGCCTGGTGGGCTGCTGTCTGTGGGGCCGCACAGGGTCAGACATGACTGAAGGGACTTAGCAGCAGCAGCGGATCCATCCATGTTGCTGCAAATGGCATGATTTCATTCTTCTTAATGACAGATTAATAGTCTGTGATACGTGTATCACATCTCCATAATCCATTCATAATCCATAATGTCAATGGACATTCAGTTGCTTCCACGTCTTGGCTGTTCTAAACAGTGGGACAGCCTAGTTTTTGGTCCAAGCAACTGTAAGGAAGATTGGTGTTTACTGAGAAGGGCTGGTGTGCAGGTGTGGCAGGCAGTGGGAATCAAGGATTGAGCTTTCGAGGTGTTAAGTTTGAGCTGCCTGCTTGGCGTTGCCACAGGTATATTGAGGCAGGGGGTTTGTACACGAGGGTGGAGTTTTAAGGAGAGGTCTGCCTTCCTTCCCCTTAATTTGAGATTTGAGCATCATTAGCATGCAGTTGAGCTCTCTGTGTCTGTAGAGTCTACATCCATGGATTCAACCCACCACTGATGGAAAATGTTTTGGGGAAAAAAACTTCAGATAGTTCCCCAAGATAAAAAAAAAGAAAAACTCGAACTTGCCTTGCTCCAGCAAATATTTGCATAGCATTTTCACTATGTTTGCAGTGACTTGTGTAGCATTTACATTGTATTAGGTATTTTAAGTAATCTAACGATGACTTAGACTGTAAGGGAGGATGTGTGTAGAATATATGCAAATCATGTGTTTTTATATAAGAGACATGAGCATCCTTAGATCTTAGTATCCGAGGAGGTCCTGGAACCAACACCCTCTAGGATATACAGGGATGACTGTGTAGATTGCTGGTAAATTCAGGAGACTGTCAAGTCCCTGGGATCAAAGACTCCATGGAACTGGAGAGGGCCAGAAGGAGGAAGTGGAGGACCCCAAGTAGGGAAGTCTTTGGAGATGGTTTCCTCTGAAGGGGCACAGAGAAGTTGGTGGTAGCTGGAGGGTGATGCAGGGCCAAGGGAGGTGGCGGCAGTGCTTGCTGGGAGCCCTGCAGGCGGGGGGGTGGTCAGTGGGCAGAAGGTGGTGCAGGGCACCGAGGGTTAGCTGCCTCTGGTCCATGGGAGATAATGCACAGGGAGGGGTTGCTGTCATCGACACGCAGAGTTGGACCCTAGTCACTGGCAAGAAGAACCAACGAATCAGGAGACATCTAGAAATTAAGTGAAGTAAAGGTTCTGAAGAGGAGGAAAGATTACCTTGTAGTCGACTGATTCCAGACCCCTTCCTCAGGAAGGCAAGATTTGAGCTTAGCTTCATGTGAGTGTGTGTATGTGCATTTACAACATATGTATATGGATCTTTATCTGGCAATAAATGTAATTCATTTTATATTGAGCTTTTATATGTTCCAAGCTCGCTTTGCCCACCGTATGCCAGGATTTCAGCACGAAGTTTATGATCCTTTTTTCTTGCAGTTTTTTTCGTGAGCAATAAAAACGTTGCTCATTTTTAACACTTCCGTGCTCATACTCGAGCTCAGTCAGTCTGACTTCTTGTGACCCTGTGAACTGTAACCTGCCAGGCTCCTCTGTCCATGGGATTTCCTAGGCAAGAATACAGGAGTGGAAAAAAAGAATACTGGAAT
The DNA here is from genome assembly GCA_917880005.1 of Nanger dama. Classification (NCBI taxonomy): domain Eukaryota; kingdom Metazoa; phylum Chordata; class Mammalia; order Artiodactyla; family Bovidae; genus Nanger; species Nanger dama. The sequence goes on from CAKJTW010000052.1 coordinate 5,596,285, forward strand.
GGGTTGTGGTCGCTTTCTCTAGGGGATCATCCCCACCCAGGGATTGAACCCCTGTCTCCTTCAGCTCTTATACTGCAGGTGGATTCTTTACCCCTGACCCAGTGGAGAAACCCATGTTAAGTCTAACAAGCACCCAAGAGGAAGTTCTCTCTTCCCAAAGTAACCTTTTCCTTTTCTTTCCCTCCTAATTCCAGGAACAGACTCTGGCCCTAAGGAAGGAAGGGATTGGGGTTGTTTTGGACTCCGAGCTGCCCCATCTGATCGGCATCTATGACGACCTTCTGAGCACTGGCATGATCCTGTATCACTTGAAGGTAGAAACTGCTTACCTGGAACATTCTCAGTTTGGTTTCAGCTTTTCCTCAGACACTGGCAAGGTTTAGTGTAATACTCCGTGTCCATGAACATGCTGTGACAGTAAAGAATGTACAACAAATCCTCAAGCTCTTTGGGGATTTTCAGCAGTTCATTGGGATTCTCTGGCATTAGAAATTCCTGTTTTATGTCATCCTAAAGCTAAATGAAGATCCATTCCCTTTGCCTTCTAATTTGTAGAACCAGTAAGAGGGAGGTAAGGAACAAAAGATAGGAAGAAAAGCTGCCGCTGCTGCTGCTAAGTCGCTTCAGTCGTGTCCGACTCTGTGCGACCCCCATAGACGGCAGCCCACCAGGCTCCCCCATTGCTGGGACTCTCCAGGCAAGAACACTGGAGTGGATTGCCATTTCCTTCTCCAAAGCATGAAAGTGAAAAGTGATAAAGTAAAGCCGCTCAGTCAAGTCCGACTCCTAGCGATCCCATGGACTGCAGCCCACCAGGCTCCTCCGTCCATGGGATTTTCCAGGCAAGAGTACTGGAGTGACCAGCACCTAAACCGCAATTGCGTGTATGTACAGTTTTCCGGTCCCTCGGGTTAATTATGAAGTTGTGTCTGAAAGTCACTCAGTCATGTCCGACTCTTTGCGACCCCTTGAACTGTAGCCCGCCAGGCTCCTCTGTCCATGGGATTTTTTAGGCAAGAATACTGGAGTGGGTTGCCATTTCCTTCTCCAGTGGATCTTCCTGACCCAGGGGTCGAACCAGGGCCCCCTGTGTTGCAGGCAGATTCTTGAACCGCCAGGTCCCACCTATATGATTGGGCCGGCTCCCAAACAGAGTAGCCCTTTCACGAGATAAGAATTTCCTTATCCGCATCAGTGATGGTGGGCTCTATAACCTTGACTTCAGTATCTTTTCTCTGATCCATGACTTACAATGAGAAGAGTATCATACTGTGTTTTGCGGGCTCCCTAAATCATATGTTTAGACACAAAGAAACCCCTGGACGCTGGAGGAGAGACTTGTTGGAAAGGATTGGGAACAGCCGTGGGATTGCAGTCACGGGCAGGTTACTGGTGCTGAAACAGGAGGCCAGCCTTGCTGAGCCCTGAGCCTCAGGAGTCCTGTGTCCTTTTCCAGACACCGTGCACTGTGGTTACAGAGCCTCAGGGACTCTGCCTGGACCAGAGCTCGCCCACCTGTCAGCACGTTTCTGGGGCTTCCATGAAAGATGGAGAAGAGACCATTCTTCATGTTCTTACTGATCAATTTTGCTTGGCTTTTTTCCCTAGGAAGGTCAGACATATGTCGGCAGAGAAGATGCTTCGACAGAACAAGATATTGGTGAGAATCTTTATCAGCTTCTTCTCCCCAGTGGTTTTTAAGAAATCATTTAATGAACTTGCTTTTGAATGACTGACTTTGAAGTAATTATAAAAAGATAACATTTCAAATGCGGCATTGATCAGAATGTGTGTTTCCATAATTTTGAACTCAACTCGAATGACCAATGCCGAACGCTTAGTGAATAGAATGGAATAGAATGGAGCTGCAAATCCTCTCCCCATGCCCCACAGGCCTTCTGTCCTCAGCCCTGTCTTTCAAGCGGGCTGCTCTTTAAACCACTTGGCTCTTGTCGCAGTGGAGAGATCCGAACAGGTACAGATAAAAGATATAAGATCCTTTAACGGGAAGTCCTTCGCACACAGGCGAGGACAGAAAGTAGGGTACACACATGCCCAGCATTCACACACACAGAGCAGCACTTCCTGGCTCTTCCCACAGTCTCTGTGAGGCACCCGGCTAACCAGGGTGTTAACCCCTGAGCCTGGTGAGGTCTTGCCAGGCATTATAGCATAAATTAGAGCGTGCATGTGGTGATAGTGGACTGTGTGTCTGTCTGTGTGCTGGAGGGGCAAGGTGGGGATTGGCAGGGGAAGAATTGTATCTTTTCAGCTGGCTTTTAGAAATGCTGGCAATGAACTTGCTTTCTTGCCCAGTGTAAGCTATTAATCAAGTCTACGCGTATTTACTGTTCATCGTGAACTTGGGAGAGCTGGAAACCAACTCCTGGAAGTCTCTGAGTGAAACTAAGCATCAGGCCTCCTCTTCTCATCGATAAGTTATGTGTTGACCTTAGGGTTTGTTGTACGTGATGCTAAGTGCCCAGCACACATGTTTTCTGTGAACAGGAAAGTTCTGTTCACAGTGCAGGTCTGTGGAGCATAGTGGAAGCTGCTTGGTTGGTGCTTCTGAGCAGCTGGCCAGGAACTGCGCCTGAAATTGTGTAGGTTTGTGTGACCGGGGTTCGTGTCTGTGCCTGACCACATGTCACAAGGAGGGTGGTCGGGTGGGAGTAGGTAGCCCTTGGCAGCCACACGCAATGAGAGGTCTGTGGAGGTCAAGTTCACCTCAGGACTTCTGGAGACTTCTTGGGCCTCCCAAGATTCACGCCCTCCCATGGTCATCTGTCACCTTTGGTCTGTGCTCCTGGAATGCAGTGTCAGCAAGAGTGGAGGTCACAGTAAGTCCTTGAACCATGGGGCCATCTGTCCCTTCCATTTTACTGGGACCTTCAGGTAACTGGAGGAGGAAGTTCATTCAGATGCAAGCAAAGCGTGTCAGTGGTCAATCAGCTAAGTCATGTTACTCAGCTGTTTTTTTCCTGAAGATGAAATCCTTTGTTTCAGGTGATATCCAGACCTGCTGAGTGACATGCAGGAGCTGGTTCTGACAGTTGATGCTGTGAACTCCTGAAGTTCAGTTTTCTCACTAAACATAAGTGTTCCCCTCACAGTTCAAATTGAGAAAATCAATGGAGGTTGGGAATCACTGTACCAGGTACTAAAGGACATATTTTCTTCCTTTGTTTTCCCGCCTCAGTTCTTCACGGCCTCGACTTGGAGAGTGAGCACTGCATCTTTGAGAATGTTGGGGGACGGTGACTCTGATCCCCCTGAGGGGGTCCCAGTGCTCTGTGAACGGCGTTCAGATCATGGAGGCCACACACCTCAATCAAGGTATTGGCTTTGGGTTCTCAGTTCTTTGAACATGTCTTTTCTTAAAAACAAGGTGGCTAGGTAATGGGGAACGTGTACATCCTAGGACTAATTACTGTTCAGGTATAAAAAGGATGAAGACTGTTGGATTCGTTAGACTCTTTTCTCTTCTGCTGGAGTATTTCTTTATAAAATGCCCATTGTCTTATTGAGTTAAACTTCTGTGTTGTGGCTTAAAAGTTACTGCTGCTATGGAACTGTGACTTTAAAGGAATTTATTAAGTTAAGAAAAGTACCCTTCAGGTGCAAGTTTTTAACACAGTGGCTTCTTTTGATGATTTTATTACCTTATTTATATTATTTTTATGACAAATTATAACATATAATCTTGTATAAAATCTTTTTTTTTAAAGTAATTTCTGTATTACAGGAAGTTTGCAAGGACTTTTTGAGGACATTTGAGAGTTAATTGCTCAGGCTCCCTGAGTACTTCAGTGTGTTTCCTTCAAGCAGTGGTGTTCTTGTACATAATTACAGTGCAGCCATCCAAACCGAGGAAGTAACAGATGCGTTCCCACCACCTGATTTCAGACACCCCACCACCTGATTTCAGACACCCTTTGAGGTTGGCGCTTTGTCCCAACAGTGTCCATTACTTAGTTGCCACGTCTCTCTAGCCTCCTTCAGTCTGGACATGTTCCTTGGTCTTTCCTAGACTTTTATAACTGTGGCAGTTTTGAAAACTGCAGGTCAGTTACGCTGTCGACTGTGCTGCATAAATGTACAATTTATCTGATGGTTCCTTGTGATTTGACTACTATCATTTTTTGACAGGAATGTCAGAGAAATGATGCTGCATTTTTCTCATGTCTTGTTCAGTTCAGTTCAGTCACTCAGTCATCTCTGTTTGCGACCCCATGAATCGCAGCACGCCAGGCCTCCCTGTCCATCACCAACTCCTGGAGTTCACTCAGGCTCACGTCCATCGAGTCAGTGATGCCATCCAGCCATCTCATCCTCAGTCATCCCCTTCTCCCCTTGCTCCCAATCCCTCCCAGCATCAGAGTCTTTTCCAGTGAGTCAACTCTTTGCATGAGGTGGCCAAAATACTGGAGTTTCAGCTTCAGCATCATTCCTTCCAAAGAAATCCCAGGGTTGAGCTCCTTTAGGATGGACTGGTTGGATCTCCTTGCAGTCCAAGGGACTCTCAAGAGTCTTCTCTAACACCACAGTTCAAAAGCATCAATTCTTCTGTGCTCAGCCTTCTTCACAGTCCAACTCTCACATCAATACATGACCACTGGAAAAACCATAGCCTTGACTAGACGGACCTTAGTCAGCAAAGTAATGTCTCTGCTTTTGAATATGCTATCTAGGTTGGTCATAACTTTTCTTCCAAGGAGTAAGCGTCTTTTAATTTCATGGCTGCAGTCATTTTGGAGCCCAAAGAAATAAAGTCTGACACTGTTTCCACTGTTTCCCCATCTATTTCCCATGAAGTGATGAGACCGGATGCCATGATCTTCATTTTCTGAATGTTGAGCTTTAAGCCAACTTTTTCACTCTCCTCTTTCACTTTCCTCAAGAGGGTTTTTAGTTCTTCTTCACTTTCTGCCATAAGGGTGGTACCGTCTGCATATCTGAGGTTATTGATATTTCTCCCGGCAATCTTAATTCCAGCTTGTGCTTCTTCCAGTCCAGCGTTTCTCATGATGTACTCTGCATACCTGATTGCTATTTGTCGCATCACTTAGAGTATTCATATGTTGATCATTTAATTAAGGAGCAAGATGCTAGGCTTCTTCACTGTAAAGTTAATCCTTCCCCCTTTCTAGTTAATAAGGATATCAGGAGGGTACTTCATAATCATAAATATTCTGTTCTTTGTCCTACTTTCACCCTCTGGTTTTGAAATCATTTGGGTTTTTTTGAGGAGAGGAGGTGGTCTGATTTAATTGTTATTCTGGTGGCTGCCATGTGGTGATTTTCTTCTTTGTACACTTATCAGTTGGCTTTTTCTGTAAGAGCTTTCTTTTATTGCTGTTTATTTATTTGTTTATTTAAATCAGCAAAGTTACATGTGTTGCTGTTTTATTGATAAATTTGGTCATTTTCTATTATTGCTAATTTTGATGCTCAAATTGTCCTGGATTTGGCCAGTGGGAATTCTTTCAGGTTGTTTTTTGTGTTCTTTTGGTTTGTCCCTATTGTCTGTGATTACTTCCTTACTTTCTGACAAATGAGGTATTCCAGGCTCATCTTTTTGCTTTTCTGGAATCAGCCAATTCTGCTTCCTTTTAGTGGAGAGTGGGATTTAGAAACCGAGATCTGGGCACTGGATGTGCTCATTGCTCATTGAAGTGTTGCTGCTCACATCAGAGTTAGGAAAAATGTGTGTGTGTGTATAACATATACAACTATACTTCTGTATCTGTTTATATTGATACATTGAAATATCTGTATTTCAGTACCTGTATTTTAACCAGGAGTTCATACCAATACCTCTAATTCCAACCCAGTACCATAGAATTCTTTCTAGCTTTCTCCTTTTTCTTATCTGTAGCCCCTTTTTTGATGGTGATGAACTGGACTCCGTTATGTAACCAGCACCCCATCACTTCTGCCCTCTCCTCATTCTAGGACCCTCCTCTTCCTGCTCAGGCTGTGACGCCCCATGCTGGGCCACCAGTGCCCTCGCCCTTCTAGGGCAGACACACCTTCCTCCCCTCACGCCGAAACGGCCTTCCTTTCCCAGTCTGATGCTTGCTTTGTCTGGCCCTGTCTCATGGCTTTCGTCCTGAACTTTGCAAGAAGGAGAGGAAGAAAGATGTCGACATTATATCTTAAGCTCTTTTCAGTATATTATACATAGTTTTTATAGTTTTTCATGCTTACATACTATAATGTGTCTGTGATATAGGAATTGTACAGATGGGGTCTGGAAAGCATGTAGTTTATCGGTGTTAGTGAAGTTATACAAGAAACCAGTTGCAAGGAGTTATCTTAGAAACAAAGTGCATGGAACATGGACAGAGGTGATCATGCTTTCTTAGGAGGGACATAGAGTCCATTGGAGACATTCTAAAACCAGCTGATGGAGCACCCGCCCATGGACCCTCTCCAAATCATCCACCCATTCATCTAGCCGTTGATGTCTCCATCACTTTTCACTCTCAGTATTTTTCAGTTTCAAGGTTAATTGAGCTTGGGAGATAGCTGGTGCCCTGGAACTGGCCAGGAAGGCCCAGGGTCAGCAGGAGTAGGTGACCAGCCCAAACAGAGGATGCAGTGAGAGCCTGGTGATCATCGCCAAAGCAGCGTTCCCTGCTCTTTAGCAGCCTGGACAGCGGCCCTGGCAGTAGGGGCAGCAGTGCTTGCCAAGCAGCACTGTTAATCGTGGTGAGAAGCTGACTCTGCCCGGGGCCCAGAAAGGCACCATAACTGGCTGGCAGACAAGACGCCAGCATGTAACGCTCTTCAGTGGCAGCCCCTGCCGGGGGAGCACACAGGCCCTCGTGTGGACAGCAGGGCTAACAAAGGGCACACAGCTGACAGACGACCCCCGCAAATGAATTCTGTAACTGGGTCTGGACCACAGCCAGACCGCCTGGCTGTCCTCTGTCAGGGCCTCAGGACCTCAGGTGAGGGTCCTGCTGCTGTTGCTTCAGGCAGCAGGGTGGTGCAGGGGTCATGATGAGAGGCGAGGGATGTGTCTCCATGTCCAGCAGAGACCTCTGTGCTGGCTGCGTCTCCCTCAGTTAGGTCAGAGGGAGGTGCCCTTGTGACGATGTCTGTGTTTACTGTTACAGAATTTTATAAGCAACTTGTACTGGTTTTCAATATCCTTGTTAATGCATAAGTACACTTCTGGAATCATTTTGAAATATCTCATGCTTCTGAGGTTCACTGGTGTATAAAGTGTAGATTTAATTTAATTTTTCCCCATATTGGCATAATATTAGCATAAACCTTCCCACCACCTCCTTTTGAAGAAACTTAGTTTACCAAAAATAAAAAGTCACGTCTATTTCTTGGCTCTCTGCTTTGTTCCAGGACTCTGTGTTTCTACTTTCGTGCCTTTATCACACAGTTTGAATGCTTAATGTGTTATGTTATTGTTGTTAGCCAGTTGCTAAGCTATGTCCAACTCTTTGTGACCCCATGGACTGCAGCACACCAGGCTTCCCTGTCTTCCACTATCTCTCAGAGTTTGCTCAAATGCATGTTCATTGAGTTGGGGGTGCTATCTAACCGTCTCATCCTCTGCCGCCCCTTCCTCTCCTGCCCTCAATCTTTGCATCAGGGTCTTTTCAAATGAGTCAGGTGGCCAGAGTAATGATGTTTCAGCTTCATCATCAGTCCTAGAATACTTATATATTATATTATAATATGCTATAATGTCTGTTTTTATCTGGGTAGTTTTTCTGCTGTTCATGCCTCTGAATTTTTTCAAAGAAATTTTAGAATTGTTTTGTTGTACTAAAATGTCCTTTGAGAAGTTAAGATTCTAATTTATTCAGTTTGCTCACATTAAAAAAAATGTATTTCCAACTAGACACTTGGGTTTATTCACTATGCCTCTTCTCATATTTGAACTTTCACCTATTTTCTCCAATAAAACTTTGAAGTTTTTAATTTATGTGCTTGTTGAACTGTGTTTATTCATGTCTACAAAATTCTGAACATAGCTGTATACATTAACTGCTCAAAAATAGAAAGGAAAAAACTCTTTCTTTTATTTATTCTATAATCATCTGTTTTGATCATTTTGGGCACAAAGGAAGATATTGATTTAAAACTGGGTGGAAAAGAGGCCCACAGAATTCTGTTGTCTGGCTCCAGGACTTCTGAGTGCATTGTTCTTCCAGATGCAGCCTGGTGTGTCTGTGGAGTCACTCACAGGGAGTTAGAGAAGGAGTTATAGTTGAGGTTGGTTTGGGGACATTCTTTAGCATGAGCAGTGCTTGAATACGAATAGCCCACAGATGTCAGTGTCCGCTGCTGGATCTGCCTGGCTCTGTCGTCTGGCCATCAGGCAGTCCTCCTGTGTGCCCCCTGCTCCAGCCGTGTTTCCCTGGAGCTTCTGGAGCTTACAGCACCCACAGTCCTGGCCACTGGATGCTGAGAAGGCTGCTGAGGGGATTCCAGTGACCACCTGCCATGTTATGGCTTAGTCTCTTGTGGATTTTCCTGGAAGCTGAATGTTATGTGTAATGATGTTTTTGTGAGAAAATGATTCCAGAATTCTAAACAACATACTGAAAAAGGGACTTTTAGGGCATATCTTGTTTCATATGTGAACAGCCTAAAATTCAGTATTTAGTATTGGAGTTATCTTCCCATCATCCCATAAAAATTGCTAGCTTATTCATTTAGTTCATGGAAATGGCTTATAATTCCATTGTTGTTGTTCAGTCATTAAGTCGTGTCCAACTCTTTGTGACCCCATGGACCAGAGCACGCCAGGCTTCCAAGTGTGCTCACATTCTTGTCCACTGAGTCCGGGATGCTATCTAGTAGCGTTATTCCTTCATCATTCCATTGCCATCTGTTTATGTAGTGATGGTTATGTCTCTGGTTCTCTTGCGGAATGGAGCATGGGAGGTAAATAATAAATGTATCTCCTGTGCAGTGTTTTCATTAAGTGGTTTTTAAATCTTAAAAAGTCCATCTGAAAAATATGCGTATTTGAGTTTTAGCAATGGCTGGAACTGAATTTTGAACTTCATATTGAAGCTATGACTTGTCCTAGGAAAGTAAGAGTCCTAATTGGCATTCAAGGTTAACTTGAATTGTCAAGATTATCTTCCCCTTCAGGGCACTCTTAATTGTTTTATTACCCTGGTGGCATGGTTTTCAGACCTGATGGGCTGAGTTCCTCTGGAATTCTACTCTGTTGCTCAGCAGCTTTCTCAGTGTGGATGTCAATGAAATTGACAGAAAAATGCTAAAGCATTAAAACACAGTGCATTGAATATAAATGCCACAGTAGGTCTTAGGGCAAAGAAATGTAAGCCAACTTTATGTTTCAGGGCATTACAGAAGAGAGGTAAAACGGTAACTTAAAAAAAACAACAACTGCATACTTTAAGACTGTAAGATTCCTTCAAGGGAAAAACATGTATTTTTCTTTGGAAAATTAAGGGTTAGAATTCTCCACTCAAATTTTCTTGAATTTTTTTGAAGATTACTAAAGTAAGAACTGGAACATGTTTTTTAAACAGAGAAAATATGATATATTATTTGTGGTTAACAAAACATGTAGCAAAAATAAAAGATATGAATGAGACACATGCCTACTTCTTCAAAAATTTTGTTGCAGCATAGTTGACTTACACTGTTGTGTCTAATTTCTGCTAGACAGCAAAGTGACTCAGTTATACATACGTATTCTCTTACATATTCTCTTCCATTATGGTTTGTCACAGGATATTGAATATAGTTCTCTGTGCTATGCAGTTGGGCCTTGTTATTTATCCATTCAGTAATCCCAGACTCCCACGCCATCCCTTCTTTACTCCCCTCTCCCTTGGCAACCACAAGTCTGTTCTTTATGCCGTGAGTCTGTTTCCGTTTCATACATATGTTCATTTGTATAGTATTTTAGATTCTACATCTAAGTGATATCGTATGGTATGTGTTTTTCTCTCGGTCCATCCATGTTACTGCAAATAGCATTATTTCATTCTTTTTAATGGCTGAGTGATATTCCATTTTATGTATGTACCACATCTCCTATTTATCTGTTCACCTGTCCATGGATATTTAGATTGCTTCCAAGTCCTGGTTATTGTAACTGGTGCTGCTATGAATGTTGGGTGCATGTATCTTTTAGAATTGTGGCTTTGTCTGGATATATACCCAGGAGTGGGATTGCTGGATCTTATGGACACATGTCTGTTTTAGAATAGTGTTAATCTTTGGAGAGAAGTGGGGAGAGGCTTAATCAGGCAGGAATTCAGGAGGATGTTCAGCTATAAGATTTTAAAGAAAGAAAAAAAAACACGAAACTCCTCAAAAGGTATATGTACTTTATTAAAACCTAATAATAACAAGGACACAGATTAAAAACAGCCGGGTATTCACACTCCAGAAACGACCTTGACTTTTACTCATGAAGCCATTTTTTTAAAAAATTAAAAAAATTTTTTTTTTCATGAGACTATTTTTAAGTAAAGGTATCAAGAACAGAGACTGCAGATATTAAAATATAACATGATTTAACTGTATTAACTCTGCATTTGACTGGATTTCTGGTTCACTGGCAGCTTCCATCTTTTTACCAGTCTCTAGTATATTGTTGGGCTTCCCTTGTAGCTCAGTTGGTAAAGAATCCGCCTACAGCGCGGGAGACCTGGGTTCGATTTCTGGGTTGGGAAGGTCCCCTGGAGAAGGAAATGGCAACCCACTCCAGTATTCTTGCCTGGAGAATCCCATGGAATGTAGCCTGCCAGGCTCTTCTGTCCATGGGGTCGCGAGGGTTGGACACGACTTAGTGTCTCAACCACCACCACCAGAATATTGCTGGTGCTTGCATGCTCAGACACTGAAATGTATCCAACTCTCTGTGACTCTGTGGACTGTAGCCTGCCAGGCTCCTCTGTCCATGAGATTTCCCAGGCAGGAATACTGGAGTAGGTTGCCATTTTCTTCTCCAGGGAGTCTTCTCAACTTAGGGATTGAACACACGTCTCCTGCATTGCAGGCAGAGTCTGTATTACCGAGCCATGTGGGAAGCCCCAGTAAATATTGCTGATACTTGGTATTTAAATGTCTCTTTCATTAGTATATTAGTATTCATTTGGAAATGTGCTGATTAGGCTGTGCCATTAAAGGGCACATCATGTAGTAATTCCCATTTCCTTTTAAAAATCACTTAAGACGCTTGTGAATGTCAACTAATAGTAGATTTATCTGTGTTTAGCAGATTGTCACCATGGCAGGGGAAGTTTTTCTACCTGTATCAGTCAACTGCCGTAACTTCATTCAGACTGCATAAATAGTAGTTCCTCTGCCTTAATTATAGGGATGTTTTAATCTGGTAAAGTCATTAGAAAGGAAAGTATTTGCTAATACTCTGAAAAGGAACTGTGATGACATCTATATTGCGTATGTCTAGAACGCTGCACCTGAAGCTTTCCGCCTCTTTCTTGGGTCCTTCTGGGGACAGTGGTAGGATCTGCAGCGTCGCATCCAACCTTGCTCTTCGCTGGATGTGTTCTATGAAGTGTAGTTTCCCTCACTCCCATGATTCCAAAGAAAGAGGAGGCCTTTGCCAGAGAATGCGTTGACTCAGATGTCTGATCCCTGGGCCTTGAGTTGTTTTTGATAGAGTCTCAGACCTTAGTTTTTTTCTTTTCCATTTTTTCATATGTTTAATATGAAATGTACAAACAACAAATGAGGTATCATTAAAAATGTATTTCAAAGTGTGTCCTATAATTTCTAGGAACTATTCTTTTTATTTTAATTATTATTTTTTTTTTACTCCAGTATGTATATATTAAAGGTGATAGTCGCTAAACATAATGAATTTTTCCATTCAGCATCCGTGGACTCCGCTGGGCTTGCTGGTTTGTCAGAGCCATTGTGCACTCACCTCTCCCGTGAGCAGTGCTGCAGCAAGTCCGTCTGGGGACTCCACCCTTCGGTGCATTTGAACGTGTCATGCTTCAGCGCCAGAATGTACTTGCGTGTGTTCCAGCTCTTGGAGGGAGCAGGTGGAGTGGAGCTCAGGAGCCTTGATAGCATTCTCATCTGCTGAAGGGCTGCTATGAATTGTTCAGTGACAAATTACAAAGAATTTTAGTGCAACTAGAAAGGAGATGAATTTTCGAGCAGTTTAGCCAAGCTGTCTGGAGAACAGAAGAGACCTTCCACAATTCACAAAAAGCCAGCAGATCACACTGTCTGATCTCCCCGTCAGCTCCCTGGCGCTTGCCCTTAAGCTGTCATTAGATGTCTTCCTCTAATTGGAGATCCACAAAGCTGGCACCTGTCACTTGCACATGTATGGTTGCTTCAGTAGAGACTGTTGAGCGTCAGAGACCTAACTATTCTTAAAGACTGTACCCAAAGCCAGCGGCTCTTAGTATGTCCCCAGATCAGCACAGTCGGCATTACCTGGGAGCCTTTCAAAATGCAGTTTCCCTAGGCCCCATCCCTGACCCACCCAATCAGAACATCTGGGGACAGGCCAGCAATCTAGACTCTTTTGACCCCACAAGTCCTTCAGGTGACTCTGATGCACACTCTAGTATGAAGACCAAGGGTAACTACACATTCCTGCCCCAGGCTTTGGCCCAAGAGACTTGTCAGTTTCTTTAAATCCTTCTCTTCTCTTGTCTGAATCACTACATTTATAATTTGTGATCTCTCACAACTGAGGCGGAGGGTGCTGCTCCACGTTGGGCAAAACCAAAACTTGTCCTCTAAAGCAGCTTCAGACTGATGAGAAAGGAGAGATTTACCCAAAGCTGAGTTCCAAAATGAATGAATTTGTCATAATGGTCCTTGGTGAAAAGTGACTTAGATATACTTGGGCCCAAGTGTCTAGTGAAGAATTACCTAAAGCTGGAAGGTGGGTGAGGTGGGCAGCAGAGTAGCGGGAGAACAAGTAACCTTGGCTGCTGAGTCTTGGCAGGTTTGTAGCACTCCCGGATCCCAGGCTGGTGGCATGGATTTTCTGCAGAAGGTGCTCACCAGTCAGGGGAACAAGGACGTATTCATGGAGGTGAAGGACAGCCCAGTTTTTATGTAGTCCAGAGGAGGCTTGAGGGTGAGCCGTAAAGAAAAGGAGTTGATGCAGTTAGGAGACTGTCCATGTTTAGGGAGAGGGGAGAAGGGTGCATTTTGGCAGGAAGGCTAGAATGTGGACAGCTTGGTGGGTGTTGGAAGCAAGAGCTGAATAGTTGAGGTTGTTACTGACAGAGTAAGCTGTATTGCTGGTAACAGTATGAGCTACTAGGTATGAATGGAAAGAAAATGACAGTCAACCCTCTGTATGTGACTTCACATCCCAGTGAATCCAGCCAACAACTGCAGATTAAAACTATTCAGGGAAAAAGTTCCAGAAAGCAAAACTTGAAATTTTCCATGCTCTGGGAGTTATTTACATATCATTTACATTGTATTTACAACTATTTACATAGCATTTACATTCTGTTAGATACTCTAAGTAAGCTGGAGTAATTTAAAGTGTACAGGAGGCTGTGTGTAGGTATATGCAGGCACTGGGCCCTTCTACATAAGGGACTTGAGCGTCCTGGACACTGGTCTCCCTGGGGGTGGGGGCAGGCGGTGTTCTGGACTCAAACCCCTGTGGATATTGAAGGGCCACTGTGCTGAGGGTTTGGCCACTTAGTGTACTGTCTTTCATTCAGTGCTGCAGAATCTAATATTTTATTGTCTACTGTATCTCCCCCGGGGTTTTAAGAGGCAAAGATTCATCTCCCACTCACCCCACACCCACACACATGCAACTGAAGATTGCTTTGGCAGGGATGGCACTGGCGCATCTTGAAATTTTATAAAGCTTCATGCTGAACCTGTGTACACAGTTGGAGCCAATGATCCTTGTCGATTATTTGGCTAGAAATCTCAGTAATAAAGACCGAAAATCAGTTTTCTTTACTCTCCAGAGTCCCAGAATCTAATTTGCAATTTTCACTTCACCAGAAGTGAACAAGGGAGCTTCCCTGATAGCTCAGTTGGTAAAGTATCTGCCTGCACTGCAGGAAACCTGGTTCGATTCCTGGGTCAGAAGATCCCTGGAGAAGGGATAGGCCATGCACTCTAGTACTCTTGGGCTTCCCTGGTGGCTCAGCTGGTAAAGAATCCGCCTGCAATGTGAGAGACCTGGGTTTGATCCCTGGGTTGGGAAGATCCTCTGGAGAAGAGAAAGGCTACCCATTCCAGTATTCTGGTGTGGAGAATTCCCTGGACGGTCCATGAGGTCACAAAGAGTCTGACACAACTGAGACGAAGTGAAAAAAAAATAAAGTAAAAAGTGGTTTATCTACAGCAGGAAGTTGCAAATCCACGTTTGAATATGAACATTGAAAAGGAGAGTACAGGGCCCAGGTGGCTTTTTGGTAAGGTGTCACATGCATTTACATCCTTCACAGATGCTAGTGGGCCATCTGATGACAAGCTTTATACCTGCTATGCTTCATGCCCGGTGCAAGTCTCTCACCTGAGCCAGCTGTGAGCCCCAAGTCATGTGACCTGTAAGAATTTGTTAGTGTTCATGTAAAAATTGCATACCCTCCACCAGCACCACGACAAATCTTAAGTCTTCCCTGTCTTGCTGCCCAAAACCATTTTTGAGATAGAGGGAAATTGCTGTATTTCAGGTATCTTAAAAGCCAGTGTTATAAAAGTCCAAGACGTAGGACATGTTATGTCAAATATTCTTAAGTATTGGCACGTTAGTGGAGCTTAGACTCTGTCAGATCCCCTAATTGGTGCTGTCGTCTTAACTTATTTTAGTGTTATGTATTTTAAAGATCTTTTCTATGACTTAAAATTATCGTACACAAGGAAAGTTTCTTTTAGCTTGAACTAGGAAATAAGAGCTTCACCTCTTCTGCCTCACTCAACTTTTAATGTGATACCATTCCAGAAAATTTTTCCAGACAAGAGCTTTTCTTTTCTTTTTTTATCTTTAAACTTTTTAAAATTTATTTTTAATTGAAGGGTAATTGCTTTACTGTGTTGTGCTTTTTCTGCTGTACAACACTGTGAGTCAGCCGTGAAAGTGAAGTCGCTCAGTCGTGTCCGTCTCTTTGTGACCCCGTGGACTGTAGCCCACCAGGCTTCTCTATCCGTGGGATTCTCTAGGCAAGAATACTGGAGTGGGTTACCATTTCCTTCTCCAAGTATACATATATCCCTTACCCCTTGGGCCTCCCTCCCACCCCCTCATCGCACCCTGCTTTTCCCACTGTTCTACCGAAAATGAATACCTGTCCTTCACTGAGTGTGGCTGAGCAAGGTGTTACATTGTGTATATGTTGGGGAGGAAGTTGCCCAGGAGGGGCTTTCAGAACTAGAATTAAATGCAGAATTTGGAGCCCTGAAGCAGAGTTTCAAGTGGGTCTCTGTTTTTTGGCCAGGAAGCTCATATTACATTTGACCATGCCCTTTTGGGAGGGAATACAGTTGTCTTCTGTGTTTTTATTAATGGTAACTCAGAATGAAATAATTCAAACACCATTGCCTCAGAAATATTTATTTGACACCATTTGATTTCAAACAATTGATTTATTTGGGCTGTAGCAGAATTAGAAAAATCTCACATGATATTTGAGGACTGTAATTAATAGTGATATTAATGATTATTATCAGCACTCCTTAAAAATCACTAGAAATGTGTACGTGATTAATTTTTTTCAGCGTGCCTGAAATATTAAGACAGAAAATCTGTGAAGCCTTATTCAGTGGTTTCATTCACAAGAGATGTCAGTAAAGCTGATTTTGCTGTTAACAAGCATCTTTGTCTACCTTTTATAATGTTGTTTCTGCTCCATCCCCTTTTAAGACTGCCTGGGATTTGTCTGTCCTCAAGTATTTAACAGGATCTCAAGGGATCTCAAAGATGCCATCATATATTTCAAGAAGGTTTAGCTACACTCTGAACATGCAAATTAAGTGCATCACAGAAAGTCCATATGCTGTGATTAATCGCGTTAACCTCAGATGAAGGAGTCAATCATAGTTAGAAACTTTGAGATCTAGAAGGAAGTGTTGAGGACTTGATGAGGGCGCTGAGCCCTTGAGGGTTTACTGCAGGCGGAACACAGGCGCTGGGTCTCTTACGAACGCCTTGCACATCCAGTCACTGTCATCCATTCCTTCGTTGCCTCTTTCCCTTCCGCTTTTTGCTTTTTAAATATACTCACAAGTCTCCTTTAAACAAAAATATCCCATGGGATCTGTCATCTCCCTGCTCCAGCTACCACGAACTCTTTCTCTTCATACACAGACAGCTTCTTTTTCTGTTTTGCTTATTGAAGTGTAGTTGATTCATATGTCAAGTATACAGAAGAGTACACAAATTTCTTGAATGAGTTGTGCACTCGGGACACCTCGACCACGACTTCCTTGGCTTCTGAGGTTTTTCTTCTCCCCCTCAGATGTCCCTTCTCTGTTTACTGTAGGGGTTCGTCCTCTTCTACTCCGCTGTTAAAAGCTGAGTTCCTTTAGGTACCAGGCATTGGGCTCTCTTGGTTCCCACCTTTCTGTCCTCTCCTCAGGTGACTTTCCCACAGCTGTGGCTTCCTTTGTTAGAGATGACGCAAATATATAGAAAGAGATGTAGCACACTCACATGCACACACACATATATGCACATGTGTATGTACACGTCTACCTAGTATCTGTAGAGATACATGTGTTTATATGTACACGTGTATATGTATAGATCCTTGGATAGAGATATACATATGTATGTGTATATAGCCATCTGTCTATATATTTTGAGGTCTGTATCTCATGTGTAAATTTTGGGGGTTATTGTTAGGATTAAAAAGCAATTCTTAATCCTCCAACTTTCTAAATTTCTTAATTTCCATCATTCAACAGAATGTACTTGACAAAAACCAGGGGTTCTTTCAAAAGTATACTTGCCAACATCAGGAAAACATCGTAAAATCTTCTATATTTTAGCACAGAGCACCAGATTATTAAAAATTAGCATATGTATATGTGTATATATGTATATGAGTAAGTAGGTATGAAGGTGGGTAGGTTGGTAGATGGACAGATTGAGAGAGCTCCCAGCCTTTCTTCTGGAGCTTCACGCCCTTCTACCTGCAAAAGGCATCTCAAATTCATTATGTCTAAAACCAAACTCAGTATTTCTGCCCCAACCCAAGTTTGATCCTTTTCAGGTGTTCTCATTCGGTGTGAACCGCTCCGTAGCCAGCTAGTTACAGTGAAGCCTAGCCAAGAGCCGTCTTCCTCACCTCCTGGTCCCTGTCTCTTGCCCATATGAGCCCTGGCCATGCGTCTCCAGGTGTTTCCCAGTCTGTTCATTTCCCTTCCTCTTAGGCCTCTCTCCCACCCAGTGCTGAGCCGCCCGCATCTTTGACCCAGACAGCTGCAGTAGTCAGCTGCTTCGTTTATCTACATCTCCTCTTGCTCTCTGGTTCATTTTTCACACAGTAGAAAGAGTTGGGCTTGAAACTCAAGTCCAGCCACGTGATGCTGCTACTGCACAAAGGCCTTCAGGGTCTTCCTGTCGCCTGGACAGGAAATCCAAGGCGCCTCACTGTGTGCTGAGTGACTCCGTGTGTTCTGCCCCTCCCTCCCTGTCAGGTCTCATCTTGGGCAGTACTCTCCCTGGTTTCTGCTTCTCCGTCTCCCATCATCATCGTCTGTTCCTGTCTCTGCTGCATTTGCTCTCCTGCCCCCAACCCCAGGAGCTTGTCTGAGGCACTGCCTCCCGCAGGGCATCCTTCCGTAACCTCCCCTGTGCCCCGCTCCGTTCTCAGGTGCCCCATGAGCCAGAGGCAGCACCTCTCTCCTTCGATTGCAGCTCTGCGTTTGTTGGTGAAGTTGTTTGCTACGTGACCTCTCTCTCCTTATGTACAGGCTCCCTAAGGACAAGGCGTGTGTCTAGCTCGTTCCTCTTGGCATCCTCAGCCCCAGTGCTTGTCACAGTGATGAGCACAGTAAGTGCTCACTCAGTATTTGTTGAGTGAACGCATGCACAGTGGCACCGTGTGAGAAGGAAGCACAGCCGGTAGGTTTGTTCAGGAAAGGAGTACAGTGGAGGAAAGAGAACGGACCACCCTTAACAGAGTCCCTTTTATGTGCCAAGCAGTTTTTACACATTATTTGGATGGAAGCAAGGAATAGTCACCGATGGTTTTGTTTTCTTTATAACTCCTCAAAGAGATTTTTATGTGTATTTCATGCACATACATGGGTGGCAAGATTAGTTTCACTCATTTAATACAATATGAAATATGTCTCTGAAATACTATCCTACTTTTCTATTAACATATTTTAGTAATTTTCAACTTGCATGCTGAACATTTGATTAACAGGAAAAAAATTTGATTAGAGGTAATTAACACCTCAAATAAGATTGCCTTATTAATCTCTAATGTCACTTTAAAAGCATTAAATGCACATATATCCTGGGCACGGCTGTTTGATTTTGACTTTCTGTGTGGCACATGGTTTTGAGTCCCAGTCATAAAAGGCATGGGAAACACCTTTCTTCATTGTGGTCACGGGGCCTTTCCATAACTGGGAAATATGTGAATGCAGTTTTATGTGAGGGGGATAAGCAGCTTGTTGGGTGGATGATATCCACTGCTGCCCTTCTGAGTCTCCCCCAGACTGTGTCCTTCTCCTCTTGGCTCCATTTCTGCTAAATAACAGCAGTCACCAGAACCCCGCTTCGGTCACTCCCTTGGTTATGATCCAAACCCATTGGGTTTTAACTGTTTTGGATTTGAAGCCCCTTTGAGATGCTGAGATAGTATGTGAAGCAGGCATATGGCTATGCCGGTCTGAAGCTTCAGAGTGGCCATGTGGGATACTGATGCTGCCTTCAGGGTCCAGGAGGAACTGGTACCCAATAGAGGCTGATGGCTGTGGCCAACCAGAAGTCACGTGCACTGTCCAGGGGAGGCAGCAGGCAGCAGCCCAGTGATAGTACTGACCTCCTGATACCAGATCTCCTAATTTTTGAAGGGAAGCCAGAAACTCAGACTTTTATGTGAGAACTATGGAGTTTTCACTGTTGATTTTTTTTTTCTTAATTTGCATGGGATACACAAAACACATCCAGGACCTGAATTTTTTTCTTTGACCTTTGTGTTGCAAATTCTTTATTCTGGCTGCTAGTTCTCTGCAGTCTCTTTCTGCCTCATCTGTCCAATATGGGTTCTTGCTGCTATTTCAGATGCCCTGTGTTTTGGCTGGATTTGACTCTCCTTTCTCCAGACTCAGGAGACCCATCCCTGGTCTCAGGCTTAGCTCCTCTCCCTACTCACCCTCACAGGGGGCACCTCTCTTATCCTCTGCTTGTCTTGTGAGACCCAGCAGAGGACCTCGATGCCAGAGTCTGTCTCTCCATTCTGCACGCTGTACTCATCACTTTGATCCTTCATGGTTGAAGACTTCTCATACAAATGTCTTATCTTCACAGATATGTTGCCTTCATTTTCAGGGCAAAGATTGAACATGGGGCCTGTTCTGAAGGCTTGTTAGACTCTCAGGTGTGATATGTGCTTGTGTGCTAAGTTGCTTCAGTCACATCCAACTCTGCGCAACCTATGGACTGTAGCCCACCAGGCTACTCTGTCCATGGCATTCTCCAGGCAAGAATCCTGGAGTGGGTTGCCATGCCCTGCTTCAGGGATCTTCCCGACCCAGGGATCGAACCTGCGTCTCTTATGACTCCTGCATTGATTGGCAAGTGGTTCTTTACCACTGGCGTCACCTGGGAAGTGGGACCAGCTCAGACAGTACATCTTTTAAGTGCTTCCAGGGAGGGGGAGTTCACTGCTTCCTGTGACATCTGTGCAAGCTTTGGACAGCTCCGACCTTAGAAAGTGCCTTTTTGCTTATTAGCTTAGTCAAGCTGAACGTTGCCTCCCCACCTAATGATTTTGTTACCCTTGTCCTTTTGCCCTTTGTACAGTTTGGACCCTTTTCAGTCAGAAGGAGCCCTTCTTATGTGTCTGATGTATCCATTTCAACTTTAACAGGATTTTCACAAGCAGCAGCGTCTTTATAGGAAATAGACATTCCACATGCACGTTTTCTTTCCTGTCAAATTCTGAGGGAGATTTTAGTAACAGTGACCTGTGCTCTGGCAGTTTCACTGTTTTTTCTTTTGAAAGTACCATCTTTTGAGGTTTTTGCTTTCATTGGCATTAATAAACATTTCCTAAATTGGTGACCCTATGCTTTGTTTGCTTTCCCAACATCTCTTTGGTGAACTGCTTTCTGTATTTCTTCCCAACAGTTAAAAGTCTAATTATTTGTATATTCAGTTTTAAATCTTGTATGATTTTGTAGTACTTAAGCCCCTCACTTCTGCCCTGGGTGACATAAATATTGTGACACTTGGCTGTAAAAAAAATAAAAGCATTTGAAGGTTTAGAATTGGCTTGTGTAAGCAGACTTTTGGGATGAAAGCCTCCTCTTGATCCTGGGAATCCCATCTCAGCTGTGGAATTCCATGTTAGCGTGTCCTCCGCTGACCAGGTCGGTCACTGGAAACTCACTGCTATTTCTGTGTGTTCTTAGGTGCCATGATCCTCTTGGGAAGAACCAACATGTTTCGTTTTAACCACCCAAAGGAGGCCGCCAAGCTCAGGGAGAAGAGGAAGGTGAGCAGCGTGGAATCTCGGGAGCCAAGTCCACTCCTGGGGGCCTGGGGCTGGGGGAAGAGGGGTCTCCGCTCTGGTTCCAGCAGTTAGACTTCCTGGGGCAGGAACCAGCCCGCAGCCTGGATTGACTCCAGAGAGTTGGGTTCCCCACAGACGGTGAGCTGGTGGAGTAGGCTAGTGAGCGAGGTCCCGTGTGGGAGGTGACAGGCGGCTCTCCAGCCTCCTCTTCAGCCCTGCGTCCCTATCCCCGAAAAAAGGGGGTGGACACGCTCTCACATTAAGTGGAGGATGTCCTCCACTCGGGAGTGTCTGTTTTAAGAGTTACTTCCACATCAGAATCACTTTCATCCAAAACTTTGCTTACTGCTTATTTTCATTCCCAGTAAGTTGGATTTTTGATCGGGGTGTGAAGCAGAGATGGGGCGAGTTTAGGACAGTTGAACAACTGGAAGAGATGGCAGCTTGTTTGGATGGGGATGTCCAGGGGCACTTGAAGCTCTAGATGGGGATGTGGGCCAAGGACCAGAGAGGGAAGGGGAAGGGCTGAGAGGGAGAGACGTCTGTCTAGCTCACAGGGTGTCGGCCCCGTGCCTCGGCCTGCTTTTCTAGGACTGCCGGGGTCCCCAGTGACCTAGGTGGGAATATCCAGAAAGCGCAGTCCCCACCCCAGCCTTCTCTGGGCTGCTGTTTCCAGCCTCTGAGCCTCCTGTCTGCTCAGCCCAGGTCTCCCTGGAGGGCTGTTTGGGGACCCCGTTGCAGGGAGGAGAGGGAAGGAAGCAGGCCTGCCCTAACCTTCTGTGGGAGCAAGGCACAGCGTTCGCTCTCCTGGTCTCCCTCCTCCTCCCCCGTCCCTCTTTGTCACTCAGCAGGCATGGGTGTTGCTGCCAGGGCCCTACTCCTGCCAGGGCACGGGCGTGCCAGGGATACCAAGACATCCCCTTCCCTGGATGCAGCAGCGGGTCAGGGAGCCCCTCAGGGCTGAGCGGCTCCTGTGCGGGGCTGAGACCCTGTGGCCTTAGCTTGGGGCCTTGCTTCCGGATAGATCCTGGGCCTGGCTGCCGCAGCTTCCATCCTAGAGAGTGCAGTTGTGTGTGGGCTCCTGGGGGTGCTGGACCCCTCACTGCCTCTCCCAGGAGAGGCGTGCGGGCAGTTACCTTCTCCTGCCGCGAGGTAACCGCTCTGCCCTGTGTCTGCTCTTAGAGTGGCCTTCTGTCCTCTCTCAGCTTGTCCATGAGCGACCTGTCCAAGTCCCGTGAGAACCTCTCCGCTGTCATGCTGTACAACCCAGGGTGAGTGGACAGCAGCGTCTCGCCTTCTCTGGGGTCGTCCCTGTGGTTGTGTTTGCTCTGTCGACCCCATTAAAGTCACTTAAGAAAAAAATCTGGTAAATAAAGCTTCTGCACTCAACCCTCCTTTATCAAATCAACCATAGCGATTTTTCAGGCTCCTTTCCAGCGCTCGCTGTGTATGAGTATCCTATTATGAGAGGAATCATCATTGGTGAGGCTCATCACAGCTTCCTTCTTGTTTTCATAGCAGTCTAATATTTTAGAGCTGACACTTGGATTGCTCCACACACGATCCCTTTGGCTCAGGTATTTTCACTTCATTTTGTAACTGTTATGTAATCGCAGAAACAGCTTTGGTTCTTAGGGCTTCACATGCCCAGGGAGTCGTGCTCACTCCTTCCAGTCTCTAGGAGGCCAGAGACCACACGCGGTGGTGGTATCCACGGACTTGGTGATGGTGACCTGGAGCAGTTAGCGTAATTGCCTGAGTGCTCCATGGTTCCATTCGCAAAATGGTCATGAAAATGCCTCAAAACAGAAAAGTGGATGCAAGGACTTTGGGGTCCTTGCCAGATGTGTGAAGAGTCTATAACTTTATCTTTTCTGCAAAGAAAATCTCATGTAAAACGGTGGAGGTAGATCTCGTAGCTAAATGTGTTAAAGTTGACAACACTGCCATCTTCCAGAACTGGTGGTCTGTTGGTTGCCACTGTCCTAGGCACTGTCCCGAGTGCCTCGCCTTCATCAGCTCCTGTACGTTGCAGTGACTCTCTCTGTCACACGTAGAGAGCTCATACAGGTTTGCTCGCCAGTTTCAGGGTCAGAGCCATGGTCTGAGCCCAGGTCAGCCTGATGCCCAGCCTGAGCTCTGACTCTGTTCCTATCTGCCTTTCCCCACGTGGGGCACGGTTTCCCACCTGGGAACCGGTTCCATGGCCCACTGCCCCCAGCTCAGCACTTATCACAAAGTCTAGATACCTCGTCCCTCAGCTCATGTCAGTCCTCCTGTTTGTGGACGGTAGACGTGCCTAGAAGGACTTTTCTTCACTGTTGTAGGGGTTTAAAGCTGGGAGGGGGCCTTTCATCGTGTTTCTGGATTCTTCTTTCTCTCGGCAAGCAGGCTGAAGCCCAGGTCTGGTTGGTAGACCACTGGCTGCAGACTCCCGGGCCCTCCCTCCTTGCAGACCTCCTGGCCGTGCACGCAGGCTGGTCTCTTCCATGTCAGCCCTTGCCAGCACCGTCCATGAAGCCTTTCCATCTTGTGACAGGGTCACTGAGAAGAGTGGTGCTTGTTCAGGGCAGTCTGTCTTGGACTAACGCTTGGTGACTGCTAAGGCCCCTGAAACGAGAGAACAGTCTCAGAGCAGCTGGGTTCTTGGTGCTTGGGAAGCTCATCAGGTTGTTGATCTTTAATTCCTCCCTGTGGTTTTAGCAGCAGCTTTCTACCATGACTGAGGCTGCGTCTTGTTCACTTTATTTGGGTTTAATGTAACATGAGGTGTTTGGGTTGTCTTCAATTTAAGAAGCACGCTCACATCTGTTCAGTGTTGTGGGGCTGCTTGAATCTTTGGGGTGTGTAGCGTGTTTACATGAGTGGATTCATCTCCCCGCTTGGAACCCATGTCTTGTCCCAGGATTCAGGTACCGGCTTCGTTGTCCTTGATGGTGGCAGCTTCGACTCTGAGTAGGCTTGACAGGAACACGTGACTGTTCCATGCCTCTGAAAACAGAAAGTGATCTGCATTAAGCCCGAGCTCTGGGACGCAGTGTTGCCCCGGCTCTCCCAGGCTTTATAGATGGGATCTCCTCCGAACGCAGGAGACTATGCTGTTCTCTTAAAAGTGACGCTGTTTTGTTGCTGTTTGCTTGTATTTAAGCTAAAGTGGTCTTTCGCAGTGTCTGTGAAATGTAGGTCAGAATGTAGTAGCTTCGCCCTCAGAACTTTTCAGTGATTTCTCCTGGTCTGAAACCTAAGATCCCAGGCCTTGGTGAACCGCCCCCACCCTGTTGACAGCTCAGCTCTCCATCATCCGTGCTGGACCCCACCCCACCCTTGCGCCCCTTGCTCTGGGCACCAGCCGTTCTGTTTTTCCCGCTTCGTCACTCAGACTGCCTGGACCGGTCATGCCTCTGGGGCTCCTCCTCTGCTGGTCCCAGAGCCTGGTGTGCCTTTGCGGGTGCCGTCTGCCTGTCCTGAGGCGCAGTACACGCGGACTCCTCTGGATGCTGTTCCTAACTCCCCCACGGCTTTCCCACGGCTCAGTGCTCCGTCTCTGGCGGCCTTGTCTTGTTCTTTGCGATGCACACATGTCTGTCAGCAGGTCCTTTCTCAGCCCCTCCTGAGAAGCAGGCGTGCTTCTCCCCTTGGGGACACAGTTCCCGATAAGACCCCTGGTGGGCTTGCAGGTCTCTCCAGGGGAGCAGCCATCACAGGTCATTTATGAATAAGGGTAGAGAATGAAAATGAGATGAAAGTCGACCACCTCAGGCAGTCCTAATGGAGCGATCAGGAGAGGCCTCCTGAGGCGGGGACGTTTCTTATAAGGCTTGTGTGGAGTGAGGATGATGCTTGTGTGACTGGAAGCGGGCGGGTATCTCCAGGCAGAGCAAGAGGAAGCAGGCACATGGCATCCAGCCAGGAGGTGGGGCGAGGGCAGAGCAGATGGGTGCAGTCACCAGAGGGTGGGATGCTGGGAGGGCAGGGGGCCAGCTGATGTGGGCCTTGGAGACCCCCGGAAAGAGTTTGGCTGTTTCCGAAGAGTGCTGGGAAGCTGTTAGATGTCTTTAAGCAGCAGAGGAACCTGACGATTAATTTACTGCAGATGTTAGTACATGCAGCATTTGGAGAAGGTGGTGTAGAGCGAGAGACCATTTAGCAAGCTGCTGCCTTGGTCTGGGTGGTCATCATGGAGATGGAGCATCATGGAATTGAGGGCTGTCCCAGGCTTTGGATTTAAACAATTGGGCAGATGGCAAACCTGCTTCTGAGGTTAGAGCAGCAGGAATGACCCCCTGGGCTGGCAATGGGGTGAAAGTTTAGTCCATGTATCTTTCCTATTAGGTTGGAAATTTTTAGAGGTCAGAGGCTGGTCTTACTAATTTCTATATTCTATAGTGTCATTCACATAACAGGCTTGATGAATGTTTAGCAAACAGATTAAGAATGAATTTATAGTGAGATATACATGTCCTTGGGGCTTCCCTGATAGCTCAGTTGGTAAAGAATCCACCTGCAATTCAGGAAACCCCAATTCAATTCCTGGGTCAGGAAGATCCCCTGGAGAAGGGAAAGGCTACCCACTCCAGTATTCTGGCCTAGAGAATTCGATTGAATGTATAGTCCATGGAGTCGTAAAGAGTCAGACATGACTGAGCGACTTTCCCTTCACTTTGCACATGTCCTTTGTGGGGGAGAAGGTTTTTCACTACTTCCTCTGGGCATGTGTGTTCCTAATGGTGGAAAGTGGCACATCGTGCAAAGGAATGTGTATCCAAGGCACGAGTCAGTTCCAGAATGGGACTGCAACTGGTATAATAACCTCAAGCTCATGTTCAAGATCCTCAGGCAAAAGGTGGGAAGAGGGCCTCATGAAGAAGTGAAGACTTGGGCCGAAGCAGTCTGAGACCACAGTGAGAATCGGTGTGTGGTTGGCTGAGGAAACGGTGCTGGATGAGTGGACGCAGCTGTGGTGACTCGTTCATCCATACATGTCATATCTGCCACCTTTGCCGTGCTCATCTATACCAATTCAAATTCAAATGACTTGATACTTCATTGTACCTTCATTCCCCTGATTCTAGCTGCCCCCTCCAATTGCCACTTGCTACAGAGAGCTATTACCCATGAATTAAAACATAATTGGAGAAAAGTCACTGCCTCTGATTTATGGGAAGCAGACACCCTGTACAGTTTATCTGCTCCAGGAACTCGGCAAAACACAGTAGGAATAAAGCTGCACTGGGTTGTCTGGATCTTTTTAATGTAACAGGTACAAATTTGTTATCATTTAGTTACTAAGTCATGTCCAACTTTTGCGACCCCGTGGACTGTAGCCTGCCAGTCTCCGCTGTCCGTGGGATTTCCCAGGCCAGAATACTGGAGTGGGTTGTGATTTCCCTCTCCAGGAGATCTTTCTGACACAGGGATCAAACCTTCGTCTCCTGTGTTGCAGGCAGGTGCTTTGTCACTGAGCCACCTGGGAAGCCTTGCAGATATAAATACCTGTGACCGAGGTTAGGCACCACTGGATGAATGGAAAGGGGGGCGTCTCCCTTTCTTCTGTGCAGTCTCATTGCTGTAGCAACATGCAGCCTGTAGTGAGTTGCCAGGGCCCGTGGCAGGAGGAGGTGGTGTGGAAGGCACAGCAGGGCTCTGAGGAGGCTTTGGTGGTGACTCCATCTAACCTAGCACTTCTTCTCCATAGCTGAGGATATGAAGATGCTAGAAGGCTGTAAGATGCCTTATCTTGGAGAATAAAGCTCAGGTTGAACACTGAGCAGAAATTCAGCCTTGGACGCTCGTCAGAGAGAACCCCAGGTCGCTTCCCTCAGTTCTGTTTGAGGAGGTCCTACCCTGTCCAGTGAACTGGATCGTGTGCTGGGCCCTGAGAGGTCTGCAGGAAGAGAAGGTTTTGCCCTGGAGAGTAGGTGCTCTGGGGAAGGAAACTAGGTGAGTGCTGGCCGGAGTCATGCTGAGTGCTAGAAGAGATAAGAAGATTCTGCAGGTCGGGGCCTGGCTGGGAAGTGCTCTGAAAACCAAGCTAAGATGGGTGCAGCTTGCTTTGATAAACAGACGGCTGTTCTTTGAGGACATGCACTTTGGCAGGATGGGGCAGGAGAGATGGCAGCTCAGGTTTGCTGGCATGTTCTTCAGCACCTGTGTGCAGGTAACATTTTTACAAGTTCTGGTAGGTGTGCTTAGAATAAGGATTGTGATTAAAATGTATGGCCCCAAATACAACAGAAAATTTTCTCTGTACTCATAAGCATATGCTATCTCATTGTTCATTCCTTTTTAAAATTGTGCTAAGATGAATCCACCTGCCAGTGTAGCAGATGCAGGAGACACAGGTTTGATACCTGGGTTGGGAAGATCCCCTGGAGAAGGAAAGGGCAGCCCACTCTAGTATTCTTGCCTGGGAAATCCTCTGGGCAGAGGGGCCTGGTAGGTTACAGTCCATGGGGTCAAAGAGTTGGTCACGACTAAGCACATACACACACAGTTCAGTTCAGTTCAGTTCAGTCGCTCAGTCGTGTCCGACTCTTTGTGACCCCATGAGTCGCAGCACGCCAGGCCTCCCTGTCCATCACCATCTCCTGGAGTTCACTCAGACTCACGTCCATCGAGTCCGTGATGCCATCCAGCCATCTCATCCTCTGTCGTCCCCTTCTCCTCCTGCCCCCAATCCCTCCCAGCATCAGAGTCTTTTCCAATGAGTCAACTCTTCACATCAGGTGGCCAAAGTACTGGAGTTTCAGCTTCATTATCAGTCCTTCCAAAGAAATCCCAGGGCTGATCTCCTTCAGAATGGACTGGTTGGATCCCCTTGCAGTCCAAGGGACTCTCAAGAGTCTTCTCTAACACCACAGTTCAAAAGCATCAATTCTTCTGTGCTCAGCCTTCTTCACAGTCCAACTCTCACATCCATACATGACCACAGGAAAAGCCATAGCCTTGACTAGACGGACCTTAGTCGGCAAAGTAATATCTCTGCTTTTGAATATGCTATCTAGCTTGGTCATAACTTCTTCCAAGGAGTAAGCGTCTTCTAATTTCATGGCTGCAGTCACCATCTGCAGTGATTTTGGAGCCCCAAAAATAAAGTCTGACAGTTTCCACTGCTTCCCCCTTCTATTTCCCATGAAGTGATGGGACTGGATGCCATGATCTTCGTTTTCTGAATGTTGAGCTTTAAGCCAACTTTTTCACTCTCCTCTTTCACTTTCCTCAAGAGCGTTTTTAGCTCCTCTTCACTTTCTGCCATAAGGGTGGTGTCATCTGCATATCTGAGGTTATTGATATTTCTCCCGGCAATCTTGATTCCAGCTTGTGTTTCTTCCAGCCCAGCGTTTCTCATGATGTACTCTGCATAGAAGTTAAATAAGCAGGGTGACAATATACAGCCTTGATGTACTCCTTTTCCTATTTGGAACCAGTCTGTTGTTCCATGTCCAGTCCTAACTGCTGCTTCCTGATCTGCATACAGATTTCTCAAGAGGCAGGTCAGGTGGTCTGGTAGTCCCATCTCTTTCAGAATTTTCCACAGTTGATTGAGATCCACACAGTCAAAGGCTTTGACATAGTCAATACAGCAGAAATAGATGTTTTTCTGGAACTCTCTTGCTTTTTTGATGATCCAGTGGATGTAGGCAATTTGATCTCTGGTTCCTCTGCCTTTTCTAAAACCAGCTTGAACATCAGGGAGTTCACGGTTCATGAATTGCTGAAGCCTGACTTGGAGAATTTTGAGCATTACTTTACTAGCATGTGAGATGAGTGCAATTGTGTGGTAATTTAAGCATTCTTTGGCACTGCCTTTCTTTGGGATTGGAATGAAAACTGACCTTTTCCAGTCCTGTGGCCACTGCTGAGTTTTCCAACTTTGCTGGCATATTGAGTGCAGCACTTTCACAGCATCATCTTTCAGGATTTGAAACAGCTCCACTGGAATCTCATCACCTCCACTAGCTTTGTTCGTAGTGATGCTTTCTAAGGCCCACTTGACTTCACATTCCAAGATGTCTGGCTCTAGATTAGTGATCACATCATCATGATTATCTGGGTCTTGAAGATCTTTTTGTACAGTTCTTCCATGTATTCTTGCCACCTCTTCTTAATATCTTCTGCTTCTATTAGGCCCATTCCATTCCTGTCCTTTATCAAGCCCATCTTTGCATGAAATGTTCCCTTGGTATCTCTAATTTTCTTAAAGAGATCTCTAGTCTTTCCCATTCTGTTGTTTTCTTCTATTTCTTTGCATTGATCACTGAAGAAGGCTTTCTTATCTCTTCTTGCTATTCTTTGGAACTCTGCATTCAGATGCTTATTATCTTTCCTTTTCTCCTTTGCTTTTCGCGTCTCTTCTTTTCACAGCTATTTGTAAGGCCTCCCCAGACAGCCATTTTACTTTTTGCATTTCTTTTCCATGGGGATGGTCTTGATCCCTGTCTCCTGTACAGTGTCACGAACCTCATTCCGTAGTTCATCAGGCACTCTGTCTATCAAATCTAGACCTGATGCACTTAATTTGCCATCTTAACCATTTTAAGGTTACAGCAATATGAAGTGTGCCACATCATTGCACCTATCCTCCAGAACTCCATTGCTATAAAACTGAAACTCTGTACCCATTAAATAATATTCCAACCTCCGCCCCGCCCCCGTCACTCTGGCAACCACCATTCTAGTGTTTATCTCTACTCTAGGTACCTCATATCAGTGGATTCATACAGTTTTTCCTTTTGTGACTGGTATATTTTGTGTAGTATAATGTCTTCAGAGTTCATCCATTTTGTAACAGGTATCAAACTTTGTTTCTTTTTAAGGCCAAATAACATTCCATTGCATGTGTATGTCATATCTTACATACTCATTCATCTGTTGGTGGACACTTGGGTTGTTCCCCTATTGGGAGTTGTGAAAACAGTTATTTTCTGTTTTTTTTTCTTTTTTGTTGTTGTTTTTGATAGTGGCCACCCTAATGGGCATGGGATGTTACCTCATTATGATTTTTCTTCACTCTGTTTTTCTTCCATATTCTCAAGAATATCCTATCTGGAAAATAGTGTTTGGAAATACAGAAAGATGGAAAATCTCAAGGTCTGCTCCCCTAGTAAGTACAGTAAATTACTGACAAGTGTCAGTCTGAACCAGACATGGAACAACAGACTGATTCCAAATTGGGAACGGAGTATGTCAAGGCTGTATATTGTCACCCTGCTTATTTAACTTATATGCAGGGTACATCATGTGAAATGCCAGGCTGAATGAAGCACAAGCTGGAATCAAGATTGTAGGGAGAAATATCAGTAACCTCAGATATGCAGATGACACTACCCTTATGGCAGAAGAACTAAAGAGCCTCTTGATGAAAGTGAAAGAGAAGAGTGAAAAAGCTGGCTTAAAACTCAACATTCAAAAAACTAAGATCATGGCATCCAGTCCCATCACTTCATGGCAAATAGATGGGGAAACTACGGAAACAGTGAGAGACTTTATTTTTGGGGCTCCAAAATCACTGCAGATGGTGACTTCAGCCATAAAATTAAAAGGCATTTGCTCCTTGGAAGAAAAGCTATGACCAACCTAAATAGCATTTTTAAAAGCAGAGACATTACTTTGCCAATAAATGTTCATCTAGCCAAAGATGTGGTTTTTCCAGTAGTCATGTATGGACGTGAGAGTTGGACTATAAAGAATGCTGAGCGCTGAAGAAGTGATGCTTTTGAATTGTGGTGTTGGAGAAGACTCTTGAGAGTCCCTGGTACTGCAAGGAGATCCACCCAGTCAATCCTAAAGGAAATCAGCCCTGAATATTCATTGAAGGACTAATGCTGAAGCTGAAACTCCAATACTTTGGCTACCTGATGCGACACACTGTCTCATTGGAAACGACCGTGATGCTGGGAAAGAGTGAAGGCAGGAGAACGGGCTAACAGAGGATGAGATGGTTTGATGGCATTACTGATTTGATGGACATGAATTTGAGCAAGCTCTGGGAGTTGGTGATAGACAGGGGAGGCCTGGTGTGCTGCAGTACATGGGGTCACATAGAGTCAGACACAACTGAGTGACTAAACTGCACTGTCTGACAAGGACAGATCCAGGGATCCTGATGACCCCCTTCAAGCCCTGCCAAGTTCAGTTCAGCCAGCTCACTCGCAGATATCTCAAAACCCAGTCCATGGGGTATGGATCTAGGAAGCATTATTAGTCAAGGAGAGACGTGTTCATAATGGCACAGAGATGGAACAGTGAAGGGTGCTGGGGGCACCTCAGGAAGGACGTGGAGGGGAGCTAGAATGGAGGCATCAGCGGAAGGAGCCTAGAGGCAGGCCTGGGCTGCAGAGGCGCCCTGGGCAGAAAGTGATGAGGCCTGGGTGGGTAATGGGATGTGGGCAGGAAAGAAGGAAAAGCCATTGGCGTCCATCTTCTCGCTTAAGTAGTTGATTGGGTGTTGCTAACTCCGCAGCAGAAAGGCGGATACAGGAGGAGAGGCAGGGAGGACAGTGAGCCCTGCCTTGAAAACCTGGGCCCTGGCCGTGACCTTCCTTCCAGTAGGGACTGCCTGTGAGCTTGGGGTCAGCCCCCCAGCTCCCTGGGGGGTGTGGGGTCCGGTCCACCTGTCACAGGCCCCAGGGAAGGCGGGTCCCCTGCATCCCCTCAGCTGCTGAGTGCGGGTCCTTGTGTGTCCACCTGAGCTGGAGCTCAGACCCCTTGGTGTGTGAACGCGTGCACTGGGCAGATTTTGGTAAAGCCTGGCAGGAGTCAGGGCGCCGGTAGCCTTTGCCCGGGACACTTGGACTCCTCCGGGCTGACTGCGTTTGCACTGCTGTACAGCTCACCTGGCCCTGGCTGCACGCCTGCTCCTCCAGGCAGAAGTCCACGTCCCCCCCGCCCTGGGCTCCGTCCCACAGGCTTCAGCAGACACATGCAGAGTTCGGGGTCCCTTACCCTGTATTTGCCTTGTCGCCTCCCTTAGGACTGGTCTGGGATCAGCATTCTCTTTTTGCTTTTAAACTTTCCCTTCTTAGGCTAACGAGCTTTCTGCCTTCTTGATTCCCTAATGCTTAGTATTAGCTTAATAAAGTGAGCTACCCTGAAGCATGCCTCTCCTGTTCCGTACCTCCGCCGACACACACACCCTCTCTTCTTAGTTCCTCTCTCATTAAACCCTCACGAACACATCTTTGTAAAGATTCTGGGTTCTTGAGTTTGAGCTGCTCCCTTTCCTTGAGCACCAGTGGCTTTCCTGCCACTTGAGAGAAATCTCAGCCTGCTCTGTGCATCGGGAAACTTTTTCTCCCTGAATTGGCTCTATACAGGGCCTCTGCCTCTCCAGCTCCCCCTTCCAGTCTCCCACTTCCTCTTCCAACACGTTCATTCTGAGAATCATGCTGCTCCTCATTGTGGAGAATGTCTGGGAGGGACTTTCCTCTTCAAGTGGCCAGCGTGGTCAGTCCGTGAGAAGTAGCTGGCCTTCTGGAGTCGTCAGGACTCCATTGGCCGAGCACGGGATTCCTGGTTTCCTCTCGAGGTGACACTGGGTTGGGGACTTGCCCCCACACTTATGGACTTGCCCCTGGAACCTGCCCAGCCTGGGGCCACAGGATGGAGCTCACTGCACTCCCTCCCCCCACCCCCTGTGACCCTTCGTGGTGACTCCAGCATGGGGCCTGGCTCCCGGTTCCTCTGGGATGCCCTCCAGGCCCCAAACACAGTCACCCATTTGTCCACTACTGTCATCTTTTGTCACTTTCTGCCTTGAAATTTATGCTTCGGTTTAAGTGGACAGAACATCTTTCACGGCTCTCTCCAGGCCAAATCCATCTACACAACCTTCTACAAAACCCGCCCACTCTCCTTCCCACCGCCAGTCCTCTTCGCCTTCCAGGGTGCAGAGGGGAGCTGTCTCCTCAGAGGCATTCTGTGTGTCTCCAGACTGAGCTCAGTGCTCCCCCTTCATTCTCTGCCAGGTGTCTGGCTCACCTTTATCACCATAGCTCTTCCCAAGTTCACGTCATTAGTGCTTTTGCCTGCTTGCCCACCAGGCTTCCTGAGAGCAGGAGCCACGCCTTACTCATCTTTGAGTCTCCAGCATCTCGCATGTAGTGAGCCCGTCACAGATGTTCCCTGAGATGGAGACTTGGCAGCAGCAGGAGGTGTGTGCACTCACAGGTGTCCAGGGCCTCATGCTTCAGATGGTCCCGCACACTTTAGAGTCTCCAGTGTAGCTGGGCCTCATCTTTGCGAGGCTGTCATGCACACAGATGTACTTCTTACACATTTTGTGGCTTCCTTAACTGTTGCACATTCATATATCTTTTGGTTTCCTCGGTATCATGTAGATCTGCGTATGTTTATTGCAGTAGGTTAAAAATGTTTGTTACTTAGCATCTAATGCCTATTAGAGCAGAGTTCTCTGGAAGAATTAAATATGGTTTGCAAATGATTATGTCCAGTAAGACCCAACTCATCTTCAAAGCACCTGGTCTCAACAGGCAGCCTAGTAATTCTCCGCAAGAGAATTTTTCTCCAAAAACCCATGCTGTGCATCACAGCAAGATTTTGACTTTTAAGAAGTGACATCTTTGTTACCCAAGAACATTTTATTGACCCAAGTGGGCACATGGCATTGGGTATGTTGTGTCCAAGGTCCTTGTTTGGGAACTGACTGCTGGCCCACATCGCTGGCTTTCTGGAAGCCAGGATTTGTGTACATACGTGGGTGGTGCCTGGTGCCTGGTGCCAGAGGATTTTTGGAGGAGGCGAAGCAGCCCAGGGACTTCTTTCAGGAGGGAGCTCCACTTTGGAGAAGCGCCCAGCCAGGGTCTTTGCCAGGAAACAATTTCACTGCAGGGAAGCAGTCCTCCTCAGTGGCCCAGTGTCTTTAAGAAGAAACCAAGCCCACTCCTCAGGTGTCCTCTGTTTCACTCTGAGGCTGTAAACAGGCGACTAACTTGGCAGAGTGTGGGCATTTTCACAGCTTTTAGAAAGTGCTGAAAGCAAAATTATATGCATTCCAAGTTCATTTCAGTCTTGAAAGTAAAAAGGAGAAATTTTTATTTGTGCATTAGCACAAATTTTTATTTAAGCACTAGCTAGTGGGGAGCCTATATGAATGGATATACTGTATGTGGATAATTAAATTTTGAAGGGGAAAAATGCCTAGGTTTCAAATCCAGTTGGACTGAAAATACCTAAAGTCAAAAATCACACTTGTGTTTGGCAAGTGGTCCAAGGAGCTTCATGGAGTGAAGTGTTGGGATGGGATTGGTGGGCATCAAGGCCAGCTCAGGAGCTGTGCGTGGCCCCTTTGACTCTGAAGGTGGTCTCAAGGCAAGTCACTGACATCAGGGGATGAGGACAAATGAGTGATGAGTTTTTGAAAAATTGTTTTTGATGTGGACCATTTTTAAAGTCTTTATTGAATTTGTTGCAATATCATTTCTCTCTTATGTTTTTGGTATTTTGGCCACGAGGCATCTAGGATGTTAGCTCCCTGACCAGGGATCGAACCTGCACCTTCTGCTTTGGAAGGAGAAGTCTTTTTTTTAATTTTTAAAACTGATTCGTGTCAATGTATGGCAAAACAAATACAGTATTGTAATTTAAAATAAATAAATAAATAATTTATTTATTTATTTTACTTTACAATATTGTATTGGTTTTGCCATACATTGACTTGAATCTGCCATGAGTGTACATGTGTTCCCCATCCTGAACCTCTCTCCCACCTCCCTCCCCATCCCTCTGGGTCATCCCAGTGCACCAGCCCCGAGCACCCTGTATCATCCATCAAACCTGGACTGGCAATTCATTTCACATATGATAATATACATGTTTCAATGCCATTCTCCCAGATCATCCCACCCTCGCCTCTCCCCACACAGTCCAAACGACTGTTCTATACATCTGTGTCTTTTTGCTGTCTCGTATACAGGGTTATCGTTACCTTCTTTCTAAATTCCACATATATGCGTTAGTATACTGTATTGGTGTTTTTCTTTCTGGCTTACCTCACTCTGTATAGTCGGCTCCAGTTTCAGAGAGGTCTTAACCACTGGACCACTAGGGAAGCCTCTAAGTGGTGATTATTTTTAACCTGACTTTTTATTTTCATGTGTTCATTATGGAAAATTTAGAAATCACAAGCAAGCAAAAAGAAATTGTTGCAGTGAACATGTCACCGTATATTCTAGTCTGTACTTCTGTTTGCCCCACTGTCTAGTCACGTCTGTCTCTCTGTGTGTGTATGTGCGCGTATGTGTACATATGTATACTTTTATATTTATATGCATTTATATGTGTTCTTTACCAAATGGGTTCACACTGGGCTTGTGAGAGTTTTTGCACTTCTGTGTCTTCCTCTTCATATGTGTTATCCTGTATCATTTTAAGTCCGTGTGCGATTCCTTTGTATGGCCATTCTGTTGGTAGGTGTTTCTGCTGTGTAGTTTGGCGCTATGATGAGCAATTGGGGTGAACACATTTGTAACTAAATCTTTGTGCTGATCCATGAGTATTGCTTCCTCAAGGGAGAGAAAAGTAGAATTACCAGGC
This sequence comes from Nanger dama, assembly GCA_917880005.1. Classification (NCBI taxonomy): domain Eukaryota; kingdom Metazoa; phylum Chordata; class Mammalia; order Artiodactyla; family Bovidae; genus Nanger; species Nanger dama. The sequence goes on from CAKJTW010000052.1 coordinate 5,631,525, forward strand.
CAGAGGGTAAATATAATATGTCCTAAGGCTTTTAATATACACTCACAAACTGTTCTATAGGATGGTTGTACATATCGCCACTATTCATTTCCTACCAATACCATCTGAGAGTTTCCCTTTGCTTGCAAACTCGAAAGGAATCCTTTTGAAGTGTAGACTGTGCCGGTTCGAGCACAGCCTCCTGGGTGCAGCTCCTGGCTGTCTTCACAACAGCTAGGGTGTAGGGAGCCCCTCTAGCAGGGGCCCTCTCTGCAAGTGTGTTCCGAGCATCCTGGCCAACAGCAGGGATCCAGCAGGCAGGCACTGGTCTGTCCTGTGCTGAGCTCCATGCCGTGTGTGGGTAGCTCCAGCCTTCCTGCTCCTTTCAGGGTAAGAGTCGGGATGGGATTTTGGAATGTAAAGCCAGAAGGAGCTAGATTCTGAATGGAAGAGTCCTCAAGATTGCGATGCAGAAAGAGCCAGAGGCACCCAGACGCTGGTGCAGACTTCTTACCAGCAGACAGTGATTGTAGGGAAAGAAAGTGTTTCATTTTCCGTCCTCTCTCCAACCCCTTCCTGGTTTCTTCCTTACACTCTCTCCCCTCATTTCTTTCCTCCTTCCCTCCCACTCCCCTTACCTTCTTTCAACGGGAAGGATAAGTGCATCACACCAGGGAAGGAGTAAGGAGACATCAGTAACAAGGTGTGTTCTTCTGTCTGCTGAGCTTAGCTTCCCTCTTGATGCCCGGTCCGCAGGATCTGATCTGTTCACTCAGCACCCAGCGTAGCGCTTACTCGCCATGTAATACACGGGGACTAGGGGTTTTCCCTTAATTCGTACCCCATGTGGAAGGCACTTGAGAAAATAGCTGGTCATAGCTGGAGATGCCCTTGGGAAGACCTGCCCCTTCAGCTGTGATCATGCCCTTACTGCGGTCCTGGGAGGGACGATCACATTGCTCGTAGACACAGTGTCCTGCCACCCCCATTTATCTCTGTTCTTCCCTCTCACTCTCTGGGACTTTAAACATTGTTTTATCTTTTCTTTTTTTCCTTGCTTGGCCTTGAGTTTGAAAGTTTTACGCATGTAGTTGGAAATATTTCTGTTGCTGGTGATTTGGAAGTTAGTCTGTGTTTTAGCTGATGTGTTTTGGACTGTGTCTCTGCCGGTTTATTTTATTGGGCTTTCTATTTTTCAAAAGTTTGCCTTGCTGCAAGGCTGACTTCCTTTTCCCATCTCTGGTCTCAGTGGTATCACTTTTTCATGGACCATTTACTCACTTGGCAGTTGCCGTAGAGCACCTTAAATAGCTTGCAAGATGCACTGTCTTGGAGAACTTGTGATGAAGCAGCCGAGAGAAGTGAACTTCTTCCTGCCATTAACAGAGAGCAGCATCAGTTACCGGCGGGCCTCTGGGAGACGGCCGGCTGGGTTCCAGAGCACCATGATAGAGCAAATATTGCCTTATAGAAAGTCGTACCAAGTGATTGGTGTCCCCATCCTTTTAAAAATTATGCTTATGCTGTGTTACTTCATTTTATTTAGCATTGAAGAACCTGCCTGCCAGTGCAGGAGATGTAAGAGACACAGGTTCAGTCTCTGGGTTGGAAAGATCCCTGGAGAAGGGCATGGCAACCCATTGTTCTTTCTTGGAAAGTCTCATGGACAGAGGAACCTGGCGAGCTATAGTCCATAGAGTTACAAAGACTGGACACGAATGAAGCGACTTAGCATGCATGCACGCACTCCATTATAATTGTATGTTAAATGTGCAGTAGGATTCTGTCTAAAAAATATACGTACTTTAATTTTAAAAGTTTATTACTAAAAAATGCTAACCATCATTTGAGCCTTCAGTGAGTCATAATGTCTTTGCAACAGTAACATAAAAGATCACTGATCAGATCACCATCACAAATACAATAAATGAGAAAGTTTTCAGTATGGAATGTATTACTAAACTGTGACATGGGCATGAAGTGAGCAAACGCTACTGGGAAGATGGCACTGGTTGACTTGTTCGATGTAAGGTTGCTACAAACCATCAGTTTGTTTAAGGAAAAAAAGACAGTTATCTGTGGAAGTGTGGTAAAGTGAGGTCTGTGCTGACTGAGCCTTTTTCTTTCTTGTCCTTAAATGGAACTCCACTGCGAGCCGCTTTAGATGGTGAGCGCCTCTGTTTCCCATGAGCTGTAGAGTTCCAGGCGCCATCTGTCTTCATTCCGTCCCTTTTAGCCTCGCGTTGTCTGCGCAGTGGCGGCATTTCTCTCTCCCTTGTTGTATTGATACACTTGTATGATCTAAAGCTGAATTATGCGGTAGCTGCGGAAGGGACTTGCCCTGAGCAGTGATGGATGGCAGTTACAGGCAAGGGTGGAAGGTAGTGGGGTCCTCTTCATCCTACACAGCAGCGTGATTCTCCTCTGAAGCAGCATCTTGTACTATTTGATTATCTGCCACACGCTGTCTGTAACTTGCCGACTTATCTGATCAGACCTTGCTGCCAATTCAGTCATGGGTTCCTGATGTACATATGTGTCTGTTGTTGCTCCCAGGCCTTTGCTGGAAACGTGCTGTTTCCTCTTCTTGGCCCACTCATCCCTGTGGCCATTAGCTCTTCACATGCTAAAGCCCACATTGTCTCTAAGATCTCGGTTTATTTGTTTTTAAAACTTTTAATTTTATATTGGAACGTAGCCGATTAACCACATGATAGTTTCAGGTGCACAGTGAAGGGACTCAGCCGCACATTCTGCCCCAAAGTCTTCCTCCCGGCCTGGCTGCTGCGTTAACGTTGAGCAGAGTTCCCTGTTGTGTGCAGTAGGATAAGATCCCAGTCACTTAGATGTCACTTCCTCAGGGAGGCCCTGCCAACCCCAACCCAGATTTCATTTCCCTGGCTCTTCACGCAGAGCATTTTCTTTTATTTATTTATCATAGTTAAATTTTCATCATTATTATTTTCATCATTTTGCCTGTGCTGAGTCTTCATTGCTGTCAGAGATAAAGAACAAGTTCATAACTGGGGTAAGTTGGGTTTTTTTAATTGATTACTTTCTGGTTGCTCTGGGTCTTCGTTGCTGTGCGCAGGCTCTCTCTAGCTGTGGTGAGTGGGGGCTCCTCTGTAGTTGTGGTGCAGAGGCTTCTCCTTAGAGTCGCTTCTCTTGTTTTGGAGCATGGGCTTAGAGGGTGCACGCCCAGGAGTTGAGCCTCACTGGCTCTGGAGGGAGGCCTCAGTGTTTGTGAGCACAGACACAGCTGCTGCACGTTAATATGGAATCTTCCCAGAGTAGGGGTGGAGCCTGTCTCCCCTGCGTTGGCAGGTGGACCCTGAGCCGCTGGACCACCAGGGAGGTCCTGTGGTGGCACTTAAAATAGCTGGTAAGACGGTGTCTCTCGGTGCAGCTCTTTGCTGGCTCTTGATCTGTGTGTTTAGTAAAATATTTTTAGTATATTTAATGAAAAGCTTTGATTTTTCTTAATAATGCACTCCTGCTTCTAAGTAAGTGTTCTGAGAAGTAATTGTTGATTGTGTGTGTGTGAACTGTTGTGCCCGAAGGAGGACCCTTCGCCCCCTTCTTTCTCCCAGATCATCATTGCTAACCTTGAAAAGCTGTGTCCCACATCAGTGACCTCAGATATTTAGTCACCATCAGCAGCCCCCAGATTTTATGATCTACTGAGGTTAGTCATCATTGCTGGAGATGAATGGAAATGAACTAGAAAGTTGTAGGAGCAAAAAGGAAGTAAGACGGTTGCTATAATCAGGGTAGATTAAGAAAAATGTTTGAAACAGGTAGTTTGTCTCATTATAAATTGAAATGCTTATTACAAAAAATAACACATTCAGAAATGAATAAAATAATCACAAGTATTCACAATCCTTCCACCAGGAAATAATGACTGATTTATATTTGTAATATTTACTTACATTTTATATTCTATATATTTAATTGTACACTAGGTACTGTAATCATGCATTAGAAAGAATATTTTTAAAAAACAACATTGAGCTCACATTTGATATACAGCTCCACGTTTGGCTTTTCCTTTTACCGTTTTCCTGGAAGCTTGTGCCCAGGCCACTGAAGACTTGTCTTCCTTCCCTGTTTATATCACCATGTAACTCTTGCTTCATCGCTGATGACTTTTGGGACTATTTCTTCTTTTTGCCCCCAGAAATTATTGGTTACGCTCAGTTGCTTCAGTAACATTCGACTCTTCGCAACCCCATAGACTGGAGCCCGCCAGGCTCCTCTGTCCTTGGGATTCTCCAGGCAAGAATACAGGAGTGGGTTGCCATGTCCTCCTCCAGGGGATCTTCCTGATCCAGGGATCAAAGCTGAGTCTCCTGCATTGCAGGCAGATTTTTTACTACTGAGCCACTGAGGAAGCTCAAATTTTTATTACATTGCAGTTAATGAGCTTGTGTAAATCTTTCCTGCTTTACTATTCCTTTCTTTTTTTTTTTTTTCCCCTTTTTGGCCTTGCTATGTGGCATACGGGATGTTAGTTCTCTGACCAGGGATCCAGCTCGCACCCCCAACACTGAAAGTGTGGAGTCCTAGCCACTGGGCTGGCAGGGAAGTCCCCTGCTTTACTATTTTATCAGCTAAATCCACACACCCTGGAATTCTCCATTTGACAGTGCCTTCTGCTTACATTGGCTTCCCTGGTGTCTCAGAGGTTAAAACGTCTGCCTCCAATGCGGGAGACCCGGGTTTGATCCCTGGGTCGGGAAGATCCCCTGGAGAAGGAAATGGCAACCCACTCCAGTATTCTTGCCTGGAGAATCCCATGGATGAAGGAGCCTGGTAGGCTACAGTCCACAGGGTCGCAAAGAGTCGGAGACACCCGAGTGACTTCACTTTCACTTTCTTTGACTTTCAGCTTACATTACAGTAGCAAGCGGAGGGACGGAGAGCGATGTCAGAGGGAAATAAGGAATGGGAAGTTTCAGATCTAGAAGAGGCGATGGCAGGGGCAGGCTGGGATGGACAGGAAAGCCCCGTGAGATCACAGGTACTGCCAAGACCTCCCTCGGTCCGTGAGTTTCAAGCCCTGCCTGGCTGAGCATGGGAGCATCGTGCCCCTTAGCACTCAGTGTCAAAGGAGCACAGGTGTGCAAAGCAGACTGGAGCACTTCACCTCAGGGGTGTCTTGCCAGGGCAGAGGAGCTGTGATGCATTTCAGGTCTTTTTCAAATGTTCAGACCCCCTCCTCTGCCCTCTGTTTCTCTGTACCCACAGATATGCACAGCTTTTCTTTTCATAAATGAACCTTTTCCTTGGTTACCCCATGTGGATCCCACCAAACTGTTTAATCAGAATCATCTACCATGTACATTTCCAGCCTAGAGATTGCTCCCGTAAATCATGGTGCATCTGTGTTCCAAGGCTGCATGATATTTAACTGTGTTGTCGGGTGTTAGTTCATGACTTGGGAATCTGTCCAAGGTGTGGATGAAGAGGAAAGGGTTTCTGTGTGTGTGTGTGTGTGTGTGTGTGTGTGTGTGTGTGTGTGTGTGTGTGTCTGTGTGTGTCTGTGTGTCTGTGTGTGTCTGTGTGTCTGTGTGTGTGTCTGTGTGTGTGTCTGTGTGTGTGTGTGTGTGTCTGTGTGTCTGTGTGTTCAGCTGTGGTGTTGAAAGCCATTTACCAAGACATTGCGATCATGGTGAAGGGCCTTACTGTATTTTCCTCTCCTGTATTTTCTGCGTTTGCTGCAGTTAATCATTTTCTCCTGGAGTTTGGAAGCACCGCAGGGTGTCATTTCTTAGGGCACAGAGAGCTCTGCCTTGGATGATGCCGTCTGCTCCTCGCCCAAGCGTTCTGTCACTCTCTGTAACTAGCATCAAGCTCTGAGTCTCACGACACTGACTTCAAAGCTCTCCCCAGAGCTGAATACCTGCTCTGTGCCTTGCGGAAGGCCCTCAGGTTACCGAGTCGGCTCAGGTGGTCTCTGTCCTCCAGGAGCCCTGGTGGACAAGGCTCTGTCCGTCCTCTAGATCTGCACGGCCCCGGGGTCTGGGCCCCGGCCCGCTTTGGGCCACAGCTGCTCTCGCTCCGTCTCTGCTCGCTGGTTCCATCGGCTTTCACCACGCTAGTCTTGTTGTGTGCGCTGGTCTTTGGCCTGGCTTCCCCCGCATGTGGCACCAACTGATCCTCGTGGTCACGCCCCCTTAGCTCTCCCACCCTTTCCTGACTTCAGTCTTTTTCACAGCGTTTACTACATAAAAGTCTCACTGTTAGTTAGCTACCCACCTCCTCCCGCCCCAGGGGCTTCCCTGGTTCCCTGGTGGCTCAGATGGTAAAGAATCTGCCTGCAGTGCAGGAGGCCTGGGTTCGATCCCTGGGTCGGGAAGATTCCCCTGAAAGAGGGCATGGCAACCCACTCTAGTTTTCTTGCCTGGCGAGTTCCATGGACAGAGAAGCCTGGAGGGCTGTACCCATGAGCCACTGACACTTTCACTCACCCTCCTCCTTCCCCCCAAGAATGGAAAGCTTACAGTGGCAGGGACTTGGTTCCTTCTGCGGAGTCTCAGGGCCTGGGACACGGATGGCGTGCTGATCAAGCGAGCGAATGCTGCGTGAACCACTGGCCCCTCTGCTTCGTGCTCAGGGCCTTGCTTGCTTCTTTCGTCTCCCTCCTGCTGTTTCTCTTCCTCCTGATTTCCCCTCTCCCCGCACCGTGGCCATCGTCCTTCTGTCCATTGTGAAGGCCCAGCTCGGAGAGACGCTGCAGCCTCCTGTCGCTGCAGCTGTGACTGTCCTCCCTCCACCCCGACTCCTATTAAAAATGAGACTTTCTCTTTGGGCTCCCCACGTTCTGTGTGATCGATACGCACACATATTTCATTTCCCTTACTGTTCGCTCTTAAGACCTGAAGGCAGTTTATCTGTTCTATACGTCTAAGGCGCTACCCTTGCACATAGTAGGGGCTTGTTAAAGGCTTGTTGGGTGTGTGACCAGCATGGCTGAACGAAGGCGGGGACATGCCTTGTGGTGCACTGTTCTGGTTTGTCTGACGGGAAGAGGTCCATCTTGGAACTGTGGACCACCTTGAACTCTGGGAGGCTGTGTCTGGGGTGCAGGCTGCTGTGCTTTGGTTGAGTAGGTGAGACAGAATTCTAGAATTGAGGTCGGGATGGAGGAGGAGGAGGAAGCGGTGGACTTTTCCCTTGGCTTCTGTGAAGAGGAGGAGGTCGCCTTTGGCGTCTCCCTGAGCCTCCCCTGGCCTCAGTCTCCTGGTCTGTACAGTATCAGGAGGACAGGAGCTGGATGCAGGGGTGTGTGCCAGGTTGATGGCTTGCTCTCTCAAGTCCCATTTTGTTCTGATTACCTGTAGTCTTAGGTTTGATCAGGTAGGTCTCCTGGGTTTAACACGTGGTTCTGGCTGTCTTTATTAGAGCAGGTTATGGCACTATTATGAGAAATAAGCTGCGAAGAAGCTCAACTTAAAATGCTTATGGTATCAAATTCTACTATTTTTTTTTAAGCATCTTCGTTTCTTTGAGCACTTACTATTTGCAATACAGAAGGCTTAAGACTGGCTTCTGGGAAATCTTTACTAGTACTTTGTAGACCAAGGATTTGAAAGTTCATTAGAAAACCACTCCCAGAGTACTGGGGATAGTTTTACTATAATCTTCGACGTCTACCTTAAAGGGGTTTAATTTCACACCTTCCTAGATCAAATTGCATTGTGCAGTTGATGTAAGCTCTTGGAATTAGAGTTGTATGAACAGAACACTGTGCTATAGGATAGCATAATTTGAAGGGGGAAAGGGGGAATCTAGGAGTGATATGGCAGTTTCAGTTGTCTCTACAAGTAGCTTTCTCATGCTGGTTTGCATGCTGGTAGCTTTCTGATGCTCGTAGGAAGGACTGCAGGGCCTCTCTAGGCAGAGTCTAGTCTGGAAGAAGGGCCAGGTTCTTCTTTCATGAGTTTCCCTTTGCCTTCCTTGGGGTAGCATCTGATTTCTGCTCAGCCTTTAAAGAACATCTTGAATGACGAGGTTCTCAAGGTCAGGGAGATAGGTGGATGGGACCTGCGCAAACTCTCACACCCGAATCCAAACTTTATCTTTAGTCTTCAGATCCCCTAATCTCCGTGGGATTTGCTTTCTCTATGGTGATTTTCTTGCTGGGAAAATCCCATGAATGGTGGAACCTGGTAGGCTATAGTCCATGGGGTTGCAAAGAGTCGAACTTACTTTCATGGTGATTTGAGACTGGCTGGAAGGGAGTTCCCGAGGGTGGAAGGGTAGTGAGAAAATTGGCCTTTCTGGGCTAAACCACTATAGGACCCATTGTGGTTGTGGTCAAAATCTAGTCCCTTGTAAGGATGCAGGAGAAGGGAACCTTCTACACTAGTTCTTTCCAGCACCTTTCCATTTATCCCTTACCAGACTCTGGACTGGGTCCAAGCATCCCGGCAACAGAGCAGACAGAGATTCTTTCAAAAACGACACATGCTTGATCAGAACCAGCTGCATAATTTGCAGAGCTCAGTGCATAGTGAAATGTAGTATTAAGAATTTCAGGATGATGATAGCAGAGCATCACATGAGTGCAGGGCCCTGGGCACCTTCACGGAGGTCATGCCTGGATTTGATGATAACCTGCAAGTCACAAAGGAAAAGCCCGGCCTCCCCACTGACCAAGAACTTTTCCCTTGCCTGTTCTCCTACCTCCTCTGGGGGCTGCCTCCCTTTCCGTCTCCCTCGTGGGGTGAGCGCTCCCTCCTGGTCTGAGCTCAGCATCCATGTCCTGCCCGCTTCCCCCTGCAGCTGTCACTCAAGTGTTGACTGGGCCCCAGTGGCCACTTTCTCCTTTCAGAAAGTGAAATGAGAGGTATCAAACTCATGGCCACCGATTTTAAAGCATTAAAATTTTTCCTTTTTCCTTTTTCTCTTTTGATAATCACAGTCTCACTTTCAGTGTAATGGTGTGAATGGAGAAATTCCCACCCCCTTGTGTTTTCATTGTCAGTAATAACAGGGATATAATTCGCAAGATGTGCAGTGATGTCTCCAAATGCTAGATGTCTTTTAATGCACAAAAGAGGTCATGTCTCATCAGATAGATTGTATGCTGGCCCTAACATGGTGTGTGTACTTCCAACTGTCATTTAAAAACACTAAAAACAGCTGCAAAAATTATATCCTTTTGTGATTTTCCTTTTAATTATAACATTTAGGAAATTAGCATTTGGGGCCAAGATAATTCCAGTAAAGCAAGTTAGTGAATTATACTTATTTAAAATGAAGCCATATTAAGGTACAATTACAGTAGATACTCTTTCCTTGATATTAACACACATTTATATTTTACAGTCTGTTGAGGTTTTGCTCTTTGAAATAATTATCATTGATTATGGAAAAAGGTGCATTTTTAAAGTATGATTAGTAAATATGTAATATTTAATAGAAGCCAAACAGTACCAGCAACAGCTGATACCACCTCATATTTAAAATATAGTTCCTGACTTTGTAATTATGACTCTCTCCACAGACTATTTAGAAGTTTAAGACAGAGCATCTTTATCTATTTAACTCTTAATTTCGAGGAAATGGGAATCGTTATTTATCAAGGGGATCTTCTCTCTCTCTGTCTTTGAGAGACAGCCTGGAGGGCCCCTCCTCATCTTCAGCCTAGAGGGCCCCTCCTTCGCTGCTGGTCGCTGCCGTGTCTGTGGCGGGCACCACTGGGCTCCTCGTCTCTGGGGATCACATACGGGAAGCAGATTTGTGCCCCTACTGTGTACAGGCGCTGTGCAGATGGTTCACGGGTACTGTCTCATTCCTCACCTGTGTCCTGGGTAGCCCTGTCCATCTCTGCTCCCTTCCCGCCTGGATGCTGGTGAACCTCAGGTCTGTGTCTCCGTCCTTGAGAAGGCTCCAAGTGCCAGATCTCTGCATTCCCCGGCTTGCCAGACAGCTCAGTTTGGTTGATCCTGGAACCATTAGATTCAATACATGTAAAACTGAGCTTCCTTTCTTGAAGGCAGAATAGAGACAAACGGTGGCCCCTGGAGTCAGTTGATTCACTTCTGTGTGTGAAACGGGGGGAAAGATGTCACCTAGCTCACAGGGCCATGGTGAGACATGGGCGTGGCCTGACTCTTCTGCGGGCGCTGAGCACGCCCACCTGCACCGCGGTGAGCACACCACGGCCGCCCCGCTGCTTCTCCCCTTCCCCGCTGGGCTTCTCCTTGTCTCAGGTCACGGAGGAGAGGCAGACTTGAGCCCCTACTATGCGCAGGCACGCTGCAGATGTTTCATAGGAACTGTCTTGTTTGATGGGATGGGTGTTTGTCTCCTTTGAGGGGATGCCTGTTATTTTCTTCTAAGTCTGTGCTAATTAAGCATCCAAGGTTAAATAACTCATGCTTAGCCTCAGGACCACCAGCCTTTATATTCAGACCAACTGACCTTTGAGCGCAACCTCTTAGCTGTAATGCTCTGCCTCCCCACCCACTGTGTGACCCTGCCGGGAACCGTCTTTGATTCTTTCTTTCCCATCACAGCTCCCGACACAGTGCAGCCCACTGCCAGGTTCTGTCACCTTGACGACTGCGTGTCAGAAGATATCAGCACGTCTTTACCCCAGTTATGTTGGGTCCCACCTCTGTCATCTCTTGTATCCATGATGACACTGGCCTCCTGATCTGTTTCTTCGCTTCTCCTCTCACCTGTGGTCTGTGGGCTCTCCAGCAACCCTGTTCCAAGATACTTTTCTGCCACTGTCTTTAGGGTCAAGTTCAGAGTCCTCAATATAACTTCTTAGGCCCCGCACCCTGTAGCTTCTGTAGTCCCATTGAACTTTGGATCTTGCCTCCCTCCACGTGCCCCCCACGCCCCCCCAACCAGGAAGCCGGGACGTGGCTTTATGAAACTTTTCCTGAGTTTCTTCATCGTCTCGAGGAAGACTGTCATAGCCTAGGTGGAAGTTCCTGGATTCTCATCCTGCCAAATTCTGAGATCTGCACCTGCTCCGTTTGTTACGTGTAACCCTGTGCTTCCTCACTCTGGCTCGTGACTCGCTGGGAGCCCTTCCCGTTTTACCCCAGTGTCCCTTACAGACTGGAAGCCCTGTGAGGGCAGGGGCCACAGCTCCCTTCTGAGACACTGTATTCCCTGTGCCTTGCACAGCACCTGGCACTGGGCTCAGTGAAACACGTAGGTGCTGAGTGTCAGGAAGAAGATGCCCAAACTCACATGTTATGACCCTTGGAGACCCGCAGTTACCAGCAGTTGCAGAGGTCGGCGCAGATGTTAGTACCAAATTGGTTCAGGGCCTTCCTCTGCTACTTGCGTGCTCCAGGCCTCAGTTTCCTGGCTTATCAAGTGAGGGTGACGCCTGCAGAGGTTCGAGGGCACAGCCCGCTCAGCACCTGCGAGTTGCGAACTGTCCTGCGAGAGGGGTTTGTGTGTGTGTTGTGTTTTCCGCGCCGCAGGGCGTATGCAATCTCAGTTCAGCAATCAGGGCTCAAGTCCGTGCCCCCTGCACTGTAGGACAGGCTCTTAACCTCTGAAACTCTAGGGAAGTTCCTAAGTCCTGTGACAAGTTTTCATTCGAACCTCTCAGAGCAGCATTAGGCTTAGGACCGTTCTTTTGTGACATTGTCAGAGGAGAGCCACGCTGTCTGCTGATGGTCATATTGAGCCAGTGTTCACGGAAGATAAAAATTGAGAATAAAGACAATTCAAGGAAAATCCTCTGGTTTTGAAAGTGTTTTCAGTTCAGTTCAGTCGCTCAGTTGTGTCCAACTCTTTGCGACCCCATGAATCGCAGCACTCCAGGCCTCCCTGTTCACCACCATCTCTCGGAGTTCACTCAGACTCACGTCCATCGAGTCTGTGATGCCATCCAGCCATCTCATCCTCGGTCGTCCCCTTCTCTTCCTGCCCTCAACCCCTCCCAGCATCAGAGTCTTTTCCAGTGAGTCAACTCTTCGCATGAGGTGGCCAAAGTACAGGAGTTTCAGCTTTAGCATCATTCCTTCCAAAGAAATCCCAGGGTTGATCTCTTTCATAATGGACTGGTTAGATCTCCTTGCAGTCCAAGGGACTCTCGAGAGTCTTCTCCAACACCACAGTTCAAAAGCATCAATTCTTTGACGCTCAGCCTTCTTCACAGTCCAACTCTCACATCCATACATGACCACAGGAAAAACCACAGCCTTGACTAGACGGACCTTAGTCGGCAAAGTAATGTCTCTGCTTTTGAATATACTATCTAGGTTGGTCATAACTTTTCTTCCAAGGAGTAAGCGTCTTCTAATTTCATGGCTGCAGTCACCATCTGCAGTGATTTTGGAGCCCCCCAAATAAAGTCTGACACTGTTTCCACTGTTTCCCCGTCTATTTCCCATGAAGGGATGGGACCTGATGCCATGATCTTCATTTTCTGAATGTTGAGCTTTAAGCCAACTTTTTCACTCTCCTCTTTCACTTTCCTCAAGAGGGTTTTTAGTTCTTCTTCACTTTCTGCCATAAGAGTGGTGTCATCTGCATATCTGAGATTATTGATATTTCTCCTGGCAATCTTGATTCCAGCTTGTGTTTCTTCCAGTCCAGCGTTTCTCATGATGTACTCTGCATAGAAGTTAAATAAGCAGGGTGACAATATACAGCCTTGATGTACTCCTTTTCCTATTTGGAACCAGTCTGTTTTTCCATGTCCAGTTCTAACTGTTGCTTCCTGACCTGCATACAGATTTCTCAAGAGGCAGGTCAGGTGGTCAGGTATTCCCATCTCTCTCAGAATTTTCCACAGTTGATTGTGATCCACACAGTCAAAGGCTTTGGCATAGTCAATACAGCAGAAATAGATGTTTTTCTGGAAGTCTCTTGCTTTTCCCATGACCCAGTGGATGTTGGCAATTTGATCTCTGGTTCCTCTGCCTTTTCTAAAATCAGCTTGAACATCTAGGAGTTCACGGTTCATGTATTGCTGAAGCCTGGCTTGGAGAATTTTGAGCATTACTTTACTAGCATGTGAAATGAGTGCAACTGTGCAGTAGTTTGAGCGTTCTTTGGCATTGCCTTTCTTTGGGATTGGAATGAAAACTGATCTTTTCCAGTCCTGTGGCCACTGCTGAGTTTTCCAACTTTGCTGGCATATTGAGTGCAGCACTTTCACAGCATCATCTTTCAGGATTTGAAATAGCTCCACTGGAATCCCATCACCTCCACTAGCTTTGTTCGTAGTGATGCTTTCTAAGACCCACTTGACTTCACATTCCAAGATGTCTGGCTCTAGATGAGTGATCACATCATCATGACTATCTTGATCATGAAGATTTTTTTGTACAGTTCTTCTGTGTATTCTTGCCACCTCTTCTTAATATCATCTGCTTCTGTTAGGTCCAGACCATTTCTGTCCTTTATTGAGCCCATCTTTGCATGAAATGTTCCCTTGGTATCTCTAATTTTCTTGAAGAGATCTCTAGTCTTTCCCATTCTGTTTTTTCCTCTATTTCTTTGCATTGATCGCTGAAGTAGGCTTTCTTATCTCTTCTTGCTATTCTTTGGAACTCTGCATTCAGATGCTTATATCTTTCTTTTCTCCTTTGCTTTTCGCCCCTCTTCTTTTCACAGCTATTTGTAAGGCTTCCCTAGACAGCCATTTTGCTTTTTTGCATTTCTTTTCCATGGGGATGGTCTTGATCCCTGTCTCCTGTACAATGTCACGAACCTCATTCCATAGTTCATCAGGCACTCTATCAGATCTAGGCCCTTAAATCTATTTCTCACTTCCACTTATAATCATAAGGGATTTGATTTAGGTCATACCTGAATGGTCTATCGGTTTTCCCTACTTTCTTCAATTTAAGTCTGAATTTGGCAATAAGGGGTTCATGATCTGAGCCACAGTCAGCTCCTGGTCTTGTTTTTGTTGACTGTATAGAGCTTCTCCATCTTTGACTGCATAGAGTATAGTCAGTCTGATTTCGGTGTTGACCATCTGGTGATGTCCATGTGTAGAGTCTTCTCTTGTGTTGTTGGAAGAGGATGTTTGCTATGACCAGTGCATTTTCTGGGCAAAACTCTGTTAGTGTTTGCCCTGCTTCATTCCGCATTCCAAGGCCAAATTTGCCTGTTTTATCCAGTGATTTTTTTTTTTTTGACTCTACTTCTAAGAAGGCTAAACGGTACTGAAGTCTCATACTAGGAATCATTCCCAGGTGTTATGCCCAAGTTGCGAAATCTCCCAGTGACCACTAGGAAGTCGGTATCCGATGCAAAAGCAAGAGAGTTTTTATTCCAAGCTCGAGCTGGGGCTCCCACCGTTAGACGCAGCGGCTAAGGAGAGGAGCCCCGAATTTTGGTTATACTGCTTATATAGGGAATAATCAGGTGAAAGGGTAACAAAGGGGGTGTTTAGGCTGAAGGACTACTGATTGGTTACCCTCTTCTGTAGGGTTGTGTGTGGATTTCTGATTTTTTTTTTTTACTTCCACAGTAGATCATTACTTCCAAGGTAAATCACAAAGGTAAATCATTACTTCCAAGGTAAATCACAAATTCTTGAACTTAAAATCAGGAGTTTAACCTAAGGGCTGATTGGCTCGTGCACAGTGGGGCAAGTTTAGGCAGTATCCAAACTCTAAGTTTGTCCGGTACCTTTGCAAAATGGAGTTCTTCTACAAGATGGAGTAGCTCAGGCTCTTCACAAGGATCTGTTCACCATTATATAAAAAGCATGATCATATATGCACTTTAATGAAGCCCTGCGTCTACTTAGTGTAATGGCATGTAGATAAGGCTTGGATATTGGCAGATACTCTTCATATGGATTTATGGTTGACTTCTCTTGGATGGCAGTACTTATAACCTACAGATCATTTACATTTGACAGAAAAATAAATATAAACCTAAATGATGTTTCAATGAAGGATTTAATATTTTTATTATGCATCGTAAACTGGAAGCATTGCTCATAAAATGAATGAATTATCATGTTTTGGAAGCAGGCTGTTGTGGGTTCAAGTCCTGGTTCCTCCATGTCTTACCCTCCTGAGCTTGGACAAGTTCTTTCCCATCTCTGAGCTCCTGATATGTTAATGGGTTTATGCTGTGTGCTGTCTTCAGGATTTGCTGGAAGGCAGAGTAAGCAAATGTGTAAACCGCTCAGCACAGCACTCAGTTCTGCTCCCAACCCCGCCCCCTCAACAGCTGCCCCTGAGACATCTTACTCTCAGTTGTAACCCAAACTCAGCTGGTGACAGATCTGTTTGAAATTTCATTAGCTCATTGTAAAGGTAACTGCTGCCAACCTGGATTTGCATGTTATCCAAGGAAAACAGTTGACAATGAATTTTACCATACATAGTATGGCTTTTTGGGTGTATCTGCCATCCCTCACGACAAGAAAAGGTGCAAGTTTAACAATTGCAGTTCATGTTGTTTAAAAGTATAGTGCAACCTTGAAGTAATTCAAGCTAGTATTTGAGAAGAAATCAACTTCTGTCATCCATATTTTAATGAGTTTTAAATTGCCCAGTGACCTAGCTCCCTCTATTTTCCTACCACTGTGGTCAATTCATCATCTCTGTAGCCCCCAGGAGCTGCTGTATCAAATAATTACTGAT
The DNA here is from genome assembly GCA_917880005.1 of Nanger dama. Taxonomy (NCBI): domain Eukaryota; kingdom Metazoa; phylum Chordata; class Mammalia; order Artiodactyla; family Bovidae; genus Nanger; species Nanger dama. The sequence goes on from CAKJTW010000052.1 coordinate 5,647,103, forward strand.
TGTAGGTTCCTTAAGATCTCCCTGTATATAGTAGAACTGTCTATAAAGTAGTAAAAGTATAAATTTGACTTTTGTGGGCAGTTATTATTGGCACTCAGTTATTATTAACACTATAATTATCCTGGGAAGTGTGCAAAACCTAACAGCCAACTCTTTGGAGTATTTGCTTGAAGAAGTGGTTGGGAAATGTGATATGTATGGAAAGATGTTTCAATTTGTGCATGACAATTGGCTATTAAGTATCTTACTGCTTTTCTTGTGATGTTTCCCCAGTTAATTCTCTTCTTAATTGATATCTATGCTCTCTCTCTCTACCTCCCTGGCAGTTTTTTTCCCTATAAAAGGACCCATTTGTCTAAGGTAGAGATTCTTCTTTTTTTGTACTAATCTCTGACTAAACTGCATGGAGTCAGCATGCTTCTCATTTAGAAGTTGTCTTTAACTCTGCTTCTTCCATATAGTGGATGTGTTTCCACTATATGGACTTTCATATAGTGTTTTTGTTTCCTTTTCTTCAAGTAAAGTATGTTCCTTCTTGGCCTGAATTCAAGCACCCCAAAGTATGTCTAATTTCTAATCATAGTTATCAAGCAGAGACTACGTTTTAAACTTGCTAATCCACAATGATTAAAAATCATGCTTGAGAAACTGATGCTCTTTGGAGAGAAAGAAAGAGTGAAAAAGCACTTTCAGAAAAGTAACTTGTTTCTCATTTGATTTTCTTAGACTTGAATTTGAGCGGCAGCAGCGTGAAGAGCTTGAGAAATTAGAAAGCAGAAGGTAAGCCACGTGGTATGGAGTCTTACTAACACCACATAGGGGTGGGTGCCTGTATTGGTGTCCTAGACTGACTTCACCTGCGTCTGTGTCGTTCCCCTCTGGCTCAGTGTCCGTCTGTTTACACATCTGATGACTGCAACTCATTTTTCTTTAGCTGGCTAATTATACTTCATGTTTGAATTTTTAATTGTTTTTAATTACTAATTTTTTTTTTTTTTTTGGCCGTGCCACACGGCACATGGGATCTTACTTCCCAGACCAGGGAATATCTGTGTCCCCTGCACTGGGATGTGCAGATCCTTATCCACTGGACCACCAGGACAGCCTCAGTGTTTGAATTTTTAAAAATAGTTCATCTTCAAATACTTGTGAGAGGAAATAGAGTCAGTAGGCAAATTTACCATACTCGTTAAATGTAATACACCAAATAATAGATGTATTCAAATTTAACTAAAACATATATCTTCCTTAATAATATCCCCTGAATTTTAAAAAGCCAAAGAATGGCAATTCCCCCTTCTTACGCCTTCTCACTTTTTAAACATCTTTCCTTAACGGTGACTGGCCATTTGTATAACCTTCTCTGCTCACCTCTGCGTGTTCTCAGCTCCCTTTTCTTTTGGAGAGTGTCTGTGTGTGCACGCACATGTGTGCAGACATGTGTGTGTGGTTATTTAAGTGATTTGGAGACGATTTTTTAATATGTTCTGAATATAATTCTTTGAAAAAGCTGTATTTTTTTTCCTGTTCTATATAAAAAGCCAAGAAATGAACCAATGACAGATACTAGCATAGAAAGTAAGGCCACAGAAAATCTGTACCCTGGATATTTATTTGCTAGAACGTGGAGTCTGGCGGTTACAGATGAATTGGTTTAGCTCCCAGCATCGTGTAAGATAGGGCTTGGGTGGGTCAGGAGAGAGACCTTGCACCCACACTCTTGCTCTAGAGGCCATCCCTCCCAACCTTGAAACACTGAGTTAGCACCCAGTGGGCACCCTTTGCTCTTTCAGACACATGACACGTAGCCCCTGGAATCATGCATTTAAGTATTCTAATGGAGATTGCCATTATTTTCAATGTTATGCATTAATAAACTAATATTTTGGGTCATTTGGTGATTGCCATTTGTCCTAAACTAGTGATTAAATGCTCAACAGCGTGTAGTTATTTGACCTGGAACAATGAAATGTTGATTATCTTGACTTTGATATTTGACCCTGATGAGTTGAAGACAGCATAAGCATTTTTATTTAATGTCATTTTGTCACCGAATTTCCACTGAGTTTTAGCCACTGGGCTGAATAGAATTATTCACATTTAAATTTAAATTGGGCACGGCTCTTTCTCTTTGAGCTCAGGGGTCTTTTAAAATTGTATCATGCATAACACATTATGCTTATAGGCACTACAAAGAAATGATATCAGAGGCTACTTGAGAAGATTAGGCAAATGATATGTTGGACAGTTACAGAGTAAAAAATTAAACAGCAGGCCACTGGATATTAAAAAGGAAAATGTTGTTCTCTCTTTTAAAATTTTGGTGAAGGGTGTGCAGTGTATGTCCATTTCCACGATGTATCTGTTCAGGGAGAAGTCAGAGCAACATGTGACAATCCATCACCGTTTTACGTTTCAGAAAACTCATAGAAGAGATGGAGGAGAGGCAGAAATCCGACAAGGCGGCACTGGAGCGGATGCAGCAGGAGGTGGAGACGCAGCGCCAGGAGACGGAGATGGCGCAGCGGCAGATCCGCAAGCAGGAGGAGAGCCTCAAACGGCGCAGCTCGCACCTGGAGAGCACGCTCAAGGACCTGCTGGCCGAGAAGGAGCGCTTCGAGGAGGCGAGGCAGCGGGAGCAGCAAGAGACGGAGCTGCAGAAGAAGCAGCAGGAGGAGGAACGCTTCCTGCGCGTCCAGGAGGAGCTCCAGCGCCTTCAGGAGCTCAACAGCCACGAGAAGGCCGAGAAGGTTCAGATATTTTCAGGAGCTGGAGCGGCTCAAGAGGGAAAAGGAGGAGCAGTACGCGAAGCTGGAGCAGGAGAAGCAGCGGCTGGAGGAGCAGGAGCGGGAGCAGGTCCTGCGCGTGGCGCAGCTGGAGGCTCAGCTCCGCGCAAAGCAGCAGCTGCTGCGGCCACCGCGGCGCGGGAGGCGCAGCGCGCAGCCGAGGAGCGCCGGCACCTGGAGGGCATCCGCGCCGCCCTCCTGCGCGCCAGGGAGGCCGGGCCCGAGGAGGGCGGCGACGGCCCGGGAGCTCGAGCAGGCGCAGCTGCGGTTCTTCGAGTTCAAGCGAAGGCAGCTGGCCACGCTGGCCAACATGGAGAAGGACCTGGTGCAGCAGAAGGACCTCCTGAAAAGGGAGGTGGAGGAGGACTGGGAATTCCTCCGCGAGCGCTTGCCATCTGGCAGCCAGGAAGAATTGAGGGGGTCGGAAAAGGAGGAGGAGGGTGGCGCGGACATCCTCTGGGCGGCCGGAGCGGTGGAGAGGACGCAGCCGGCAGAGGGCAGGCTGCAGTGTAAGAAGCGTCAGCTCCAGGACCTCCTGCAGCAGCATTTGCCCAGGCTGTCGGAGGAGAAGCAGAGAGTCTGTGAGATCCTCGATCGAGGTCCTCTTGACCTGGACAACACTCTGTACCTAGTGGAGAAAGAGATGGAAGAAAAGGAAGAGCAGCTCGCGCAGTACCAGGCCAGCGCCAGCCAGCTGCAGAAGCTGCAGGCCACCTTCGAGTTCACAGCCAACGTGGCCCGGCAAGAGGAGAAGGTGAGGCGGAAGGAGAAGGAGATCCTGGAGTCCCGAGAGCAGCAGCAGCGCGAGGCACTGGAGCGCGCGGTTGCCAGGCTGGAGAGGAGGCACTCCGCGCTGCAGAGGCGCTGCACCTGGGCCGCCGGCGGGGAGCAGGCCGGGCAGGAAGCCCTGGAGAAGGACCGAGAGAGGTGAGCGCCGGCCATGCCTTCCCGGCCCCGGGCGTTAGGCTGATGGCTTGGTTTCTCCCCTTGAGTGCTATATCTCTGACTGATATATCAGTTAATGGCTAAGTCTCATTTTCTTTTTCCTTAGAATCCTTGTTTTAGAATCACCATCCTAAAGTTAAAAACAAAACACACAAAAGCCAAGTCCAAACATGGAATACTGAAAAGGCTTCCAGCCCGATTTCCCCGCCTTCCCCCATTCTTTTTCTTGATCTCCAGCCCCCGCCCACACCTCAACATCTCCGTGAGGATGAGCAACACTTAATCTGGTGAAGGATTACTCCTGAGTTCAGTGTAGATTGTGTAGACACCGATTTCCACACCTGGCAGTGAACTGAAAAGAAACCACCCCTCCTCCCCCGGGGGTCTTAGTGTTTGATGGGTGATTTCAGGATTCTGAATTAAATAAAGCTCTCCAGATGTTCTGAACACAGGTCTCTTCAGGCTCATTTGGTGGTGATTTAACTCGTACTACTTTGGAGGCTGTGGACTTGGGGCCAGCGCTACTTTCAGGGTAAAGGAAGAGTGTTTCTCTTCCACCACCTCTTAACTGTCACCACGCTTCCTGGAGGTAGGGCCTCAAAGCAAATAAATACACTGGAGGGTGCTTTTCTGCTAACCCTGTAGGTGTGATGCCAAGACTGTCAGCGAGACTGGCAGCCACCTGGTTTGCAAATGTCTCCGGATTTGGGGTTCTGCAAGGGGGTTTCATCCCCTGCCCAGCCCCTTCCTGCCCTGCTTGCCATGAATAGGCTCTTCCATCTTGGAGCCGCAGTGTTTGTCCTTACCCTTATGAGGAGGATATGGACCTTTTCTTTAGTAATTCCAGACCCTTTGGTCTATTGGGATCTTAACTGAAGGCCCGGTACAGGGGGCTGGAAGGCCCCTGCCGCCCTGAAGTCCTCCCCCTGCCTCCCACACCTTTCTAGGGGCTGCATCCTGCTGGCCTCTCGGAGCCCAGCTTGACATGGGCAGAGGCTTGAGATCCATGCTGGTGACAAGGCAAGACCTACCGTGAGGTGTTGCTGGAGCCATCATCAGGGTCAGGACAGTCTGCTTTCAAGCCATCTGCTTAAGCGATTCTCTTTACCAAGCTCCCCGGTGATTCCCTCAGGCACAACAGCGACAGATGAAACAGTCAAAAACCACAATGCTGTGGCTTCCGAGAAATAGGTCTGAGGTTTAAGAAAGTGATCGTAAGTATGTTATGTCAGTGAAATTGCTGGACAAAGCTGCAGCCCCAGGAAAGGCAAAGCAGAGGAGACGTGCTCTCAGTTTGTGCTCTGAGCTTCACAGCGGGAATGCAGCGGGGCTTGGAGCCTGCCGTCCCTGGCTTCTGCCAGCCGGCCTCGCTCCCTGGCCCTTTGCTGTCAATACTAGATTCTAGCGGATATACTTTAGTGATTTCCCCACGTCAGCATTTCTCTGGAAGCTGTGCGAAGGAGGCTTTTAGCTTCGTGTGTTTTGATGGAGTAGATTTTGCAAAGCCCTGATCGAGGCGGGCAGATTCTCAGCGCTTTGCTGTGGCTGTGACAGTCCTGTAGCTTTCTGGGGGTCTTGGTTTTGTGTCTTATTATTTCTCTGGGCTCTCCCAACTGAGCCAGGGCCTGCCGTGCACCCTGACCTGACCACTTGTGAATTTCCAAAGTGCAAAATACCAGATTCACATGGAGCCAGACTGGACCAACACTACACTGCGTTTGTCTTTCTCTGCCAGCTTGCGTTATGAGCTAGGTTTAATCCATTTCGTCTTCTTTCCCCTTCAATGGTTATATAACCACAGGGGACAAGCGTCAGGCACTTGGAAAGTGGCAGGGTTGCATCTCGACACCAGCTGAGATCCAAGTCTCATAACAGTGAGTGGGCTAGTGTTCCTTAGGACACACTGACTGGCAAGCTTGGCTCTTTGGCCTGATGGCCCTGAATTCAGTCATGCCTGGGCCAGTGGGAGACCAGCCTCATACATACTTGACCTTACATTAGCTGTATCGTCTGCCTTTGGAAATAAATGTTTGGTTCCAGAACTTAGGGTTTATATTAATTTCTGTAGATACTCAGCCTGTTTTCCTAGGTCTTTCTCACCTGTTTCCCTTTTCCACACCCTCTGCCTTAGCCAGCACAGATTCCTGGTTTTCGTGGCTTAGTCCCTTTGTTTATGCACCTGGAATACCGTTCACTGTCATCTCCAAATGCCAAATTCCCACTGGCCTGTGTGGACTCAATTTAGAACTGCCTTGACCTTGAAGGTTCTCCTAGATTGGTGGTTTTAAAAGATTCTTTAAAACAAAAACCTCTTTTGTCAAATAGACATCCTTGTTGGGATATGGTGTATAGTCCACAGCCAACAGTTATGTTGAAGCCAGGGTCGGGGCTCAGAATTCTGCACTTGTACCTCTGAGGATTTACTGGACACAGTGGGAATACCTTTGCCCTTGATGTAGAACTCTCTCTAACTCCTGGATATCTGTGACGTTTGTCCTGAAACTCTCTGTGGCTTGTTACCAGCTTATACATTGTCTTATAGGTCTGCAGTACCTTTCCTACCAGAAGGTAAAGCTCCTTGGGCAGTTTTTGTCTGGGTCTCCCATGGTTTCCAGGGGAGAAGCTCAGGAGACACTGTTAATGAGTGAATTCACATAACTTCCATCTTTGTAGGTTAGAGCATGAAATCCAGCAGTTGAAGCTGAAGATCTGTGAGGTTGATGGTGTTCAAAAAGGGCATCGTGGGGCCTTAGAGGGAAAGCCTGCTGCTTCCAGCTCCCCATCCAGTGCAGAAACAGCTCACCCGGTCCCTCTGATGGATGCAAGGTACTGCACAGCACACTGATGTCAGGCCTATTTCTGACGTGATTTGATGACTCAGGGAACCCTATATTGGCCAGTTTGCATATGAAGGGCTCTATACAAGATGATGAACAGTACTTGTCCCCGAGACATATTTATCTTGATCAGCTGCTGCCTGGCCCCTGGTGGGGTGAGATGTCCTTTATAGGGCTCAAGACAGGATACTTGGCCAGTCAAATCAGGAATGTGGGTGCAAGTAGTTTGTGTGAGAAGGTAGAATTGTTAAAAGGTTCAGGGAGGGACTTTCCTGGTGGGCCAGTGGTTAAGAATCTGCCTTGCACTGCAGGGGACGTTTGTTCACTCCCTGGTCGGGGAACTAAGATCTCACGTGCCATGCAACAGCTGGCCTGCATGCCACAGCAGGAGAATCTGTGTGCCACAGTGAAAGGTCCCGAGCGATGCCAAGAAGATCCCACAGGCCGCACCCAAGACCCGGTGCAACCAAATAAATGTTTAAAGAAAAATAAAAGGTTTCGGAAAACCAGAAAGGAGTGATGCCAGGCCAGGTCGAGAGGAACAAACTAGAGTTAATTGGATTGTACCAAGATGGACCTTGTGCTGACAGGTAGTTTGCAGAAATCATTGGTTACAAATAGACGCCGCAGAGACCGTACCATATATTCAGAACGACCATGAATAGCATGCACATCTGATGTTACTATAGAAAAGTGATTTTCGCCTTGGTTGGCATCATGAATTGATCTGTGGCTTGGAGCCTTCAGCTAAATCGACCTATTCATTCTTTGCCTGTAAGAAAATAGACTGTTCCTCACCCCATCTATGCCATGAGGACATTTCAAACTGGTCTGTCCAGAGCCCTGGGTACTAGCAGATCGTTATTCAGATATCAAAATGTACTCAGAACGGCACAAACCTCTGAGGTCCTTTAAACCTAGGTTGTCATCCTCTATGGCGCTTAAAATTTAAGTAAAGGTTCAGAGAGAGAATTTGTTTATAGGTAGGAGGCCTTGGCTCATGTTCAGTTGCATATGATATTCTTTACTGAAATACTGAAATGTAAATACTGTATTATATTACCTTTGCACCATCCTTTTGGGCTATTTTACCTATAATATCAATCTCTTTACCCAGCATATCAGAAAGTCGTTTAGCCATGGTCAGTAGTACAGAAATGTTTCTAGAGTTATGTGTAGACTTAGATGAAACCGGATTTTTAATTTTTTAGTGTGTTAAGATGTAAACATTTCAAATAATCTGTGGAATTCAGTGTTTGTAGACCCAGGGCCGGGAGCCTAGAACTGAGAAATCCTTGCCTTTGGGCGGCCTGAGTCACTGGAAAGATTCTGATGGGCCCCGAATCCTCTGTTCTCTCTGGTTCTTCTGGGTGGATGGCTGCACTTTGTGTAGTTTCCCCTATGTATTGTATGGCATGCCAGATACTTGGTTGACAGCTGCCTCAAAAGTCAGCTGTTTCTGGCCTCCACTGTCTTGGCCCTTGGCCAGGCCTTTTGGAAGATAGAGACCTGTAAAACACATGGTCTCACGGCCAGGTTCAGCGGAGAGACAGAAGGAGTGAGGTGAGACAGGGTGCCATCCAGTGGGGAGATCTGTGGAGGCTGCACCCGCCTCTTTGTCTTTCCGTTTACTCCTCTGAGGTGACTTTGTGTTTTGTGACAAACAGTTATCACCAGTGTCTGTGTGAGGAAACCGAGGCTTGGTGAGTGAAGTGCTGGGTCTCAGAGTCAGTCCTGAGACTGTGGAGGGTCTCCGACTCTCCCTTGGCCCGCAGCAGGAGTTCTGCCAGGACATCAGAGGGAATTTGGATGGGATAACTGAGTCTCTCTTCCGTTCCCAGGATTCGGTAATTTGTCCAGGCCTCTCTCGTTGGAGGAAAACCCTAGATAGTGAACACGTGGTGTCACATTTCTTAGAAAGAAGGCAAAGGTTGGAGGCTCTGAGTTAACTATGTTTAGCATTTAGAAAAAGAAGGCTTCCGGTTGCCAAGGCTGTGGTAAGCAGGATCTCAGGATGTCCTTTGTGGTTAGACGGGATCATGGACTCCCATCTTCTTGGCTTTCAGGATCAGTGCATACATTGAAGAGGAAGTCCAGAGGCGCCTTCAGGGTCTGCACCGTGTGGGTGGTGATGGCCACAGTGAGCCTGCGGACACCGTGAAGGTGAGTGAAGGAGCTGGACATCGGGGCAGTCGTTTTCAAGATGACTTTCCATTAAGGAGCTGGAGGTGGTGATCTTTTATTTACAGTTTTTCAGTGGGAAAATTGAGATATAAAGTGTCAAATAATTAGTACTTGGGTGGAGCTTGTTTACAGATAGTCTTATTTCAGGAGTAACTTTATTTGAACACTTTGAACTTATAGGGGAAATTGATAAGTGAATATGAAGTTTCCTAAAATGTTTCATTTACCTCAATTTACAAAAATTCTACACATACCACCTTTTGCTCTCTCCAAAAATATAATCAATTTCATAAGTATTTAATCCAACTGCTAAATTATCCCAAGTAGAAATACAGTTTTGCCTTTGAGAAGTTATATACTTGTGACTTGTTGATTTTTATCAAAATGAAGTCATTTCCTTCCTATCCTACAAATTAAGAAGTATCCTAAGGAAATCTTGCCTTTAATGTTATGCTGTGATTTTTAAGGTTAGGAATAAACGGTTCAGTTCCATTTACAGGCAGATGGATCCATATAGTCATGTTTACCTTGGAAATATAAACTCTTCAAGAAAGGTCATTGTTGAATGACAAGTATGTTTCTTTAGAATTTTGTTCTCATAAATATTCTAATCAAATCAGCTTTTTCCCCTCTATGTGAACATGCTGTAATTTAATATAGAGGGCTTTTATTTTCATTTCAGGATAATGAGAAACTCCACAACGGCACCATTCAACGTAAGCTAAAATATGAGGTAGGTAATGACTTTTCAGATTGATAGGGTCGCTTTAAATTACGGCATGCTTGTGTGATTAAATTTTCTTAATGTTTAGTTGCATAATTAGAATTTTGAAATCCCAGTGAGATTAATGGCTAATAGGCAAGGCAAGCTATTATATGACTTAAACGGAATCCTGCCGGTTGCAAACTGCTCTGACTTTATTGGAGTATGTGTAGCTGTGGTAGAGACCCTCTGCCCAGTCTTTCATTCATAACAGTATCCTTTCTCTTGGTCTGCATTTAAGAGGCTGAATGATAGAATCAGAATCAGAGAGGGGTTTGGAAATGAACCCTAGTACTTCCCAATGTGTTAGGAACCCTGCCTGTTTATGGACCGTGCTGGCAGTGGCACAGAGCAAGCACTCCTGGTTGGGTAGCTTATTTCTCCAGTGGCTTGTCAGACCAGCGTTTATTTGGGCATACGATTTATAAGGCTCTTCTTGTATTTTCCTCCACTGAGGGACTTGTCCTTCCCATACACCCCTAAATTAAAAAAATCAAAAAAAAAAAAAAGGCAAAACTAGGAGGTGGTAGAAATCTTACATCACTGAACAGAATGAGCGACAGAGGGGTGGATGTCCTACAGGAGATGGACCATCTCACCCTCCATCCGACCCTTCCGGGATTAATGCTGTCTTCCTCTGAACGTCCGACTCCTCAGGAGATGACCTTGTGAAGAAAAGGACGTTGCCTTTCACTTCTAGCCTGTAGCAGGCTGGCCATGAGCCTTCTGTGGTCCTGGTTTGCAAACACCATAATGGTGCTCTAACCCCAGGGCAGATGTACACGAAGGATTCCAGTGAAACAAACCGAGAGGCCAGAGAAACACACCTGAGGTTGGAATACTTGCCAGTTTCTCATTCACGTTAAGTATGCCCCCGGCTCTTCTTACATTTTGGACATTTACTCAAGGGCTTATTTTCACAACTAAATTTGCCCCCTGGGAAACTGAATCAAAGGCCTTAGAATTCTTTTTTTTTTTTTTTAAGAGTAGAATATTAGACCAAGAAATGGATACTGTGGCTCAGTCCCATCTAAGATATTTCTGCCAAAATGCTTGGCAATCTGTAAGACATGAAATATGGAAATTGATGCTCTGTATGTGAATCAGATCCTCTATTCTGAAATCATGAGTCAATCAGCACAAATGGCTTTGGTTATCGATTGAACCTCTGCATTAATCCACATGATAAAACCAATGACCACAGGAATCTTCATTCACGCAAAAAGAATCGCAAAAGATGCCACAGCCCCCTTTCACCTGTTTTTGACAGAAGAGCTGTCCTGCCCCATTGCTGCCCAGAGACGCCACTGATGCTCCCGGCCGAGAGGAGAGGGGGCAGGTGGACCAGAATCACCACTGGAGCCTGCCCGTGACCCGGAGCATCCCTGGCCCGTCTGCCTGCTGCTCAGCGCCAGTCTGGGGAGCAGACCAGCGGAGGGCTTGGCCCTCGGAGGACGAGCTGTCACACACCAGCAGTTGTAACAGAAGCGACTCTCGGCCAGAACGCCTTGATCTCACTGGAAACCTCTCCTCTTAGCAAAGCGGCACCAGTGGTGTGGGACATTTTCGTGGGGAGTCAGAAAGCCTCAGCGAGCCGAGTCCTCAAGGTGGACCTAGCCCGGGGCTCACGTCCAGCTGGACTTGGCTGCAGCACACATCCCAGGAAGTGTCCGTGGATGGCAGGGGCGAGCAGACCTGGCAGAGCCAGCTTCTCTGCTTTGTTCTCTCTGAAAGGGTTCCCCGGGCCAGTGTCCCCCCAGCAGCACTGGCCTCCAAGCTCCGCTGGGAGGAGGCAGCAGCTGGAGCGGTGAGCTCTCCGGAGTCCCCCGATGACTGTCGAGCCAGAGGGAAGCCGTGGGTTGGGGTTCGTTTACCAGTGGGTCTCAGACATTTACAGAGACACCAGGAGCCACCTGCTGCGGGCAGGTGCAGAGGCTGTTGGCCAAGCCCGGCTCGTGGGCAGCCTGTGCAACCCCAGCCGGCTCACCTCGCAGGCAGCAACCTTCCTCACGAGGCTGCCGATTCTGAAGCTGTCACCCCTGCACAGGCTGCTGGAGATCGGCGGGGCAGCAGCAGCAGCTCTTCCTCTCCCCAAGGAAGGTCAGGTTGGCAGCAGGGATGAGGCAGGGGCCGTGGGCCGGGCGGGGAACCTGGTGCCCTACCGAGCCCTAGGCTGGCCTGCTGGCCCCGTGGCCACTGGGTTCCCAGGCTCCTCACTGGGCTCTGTCTCCTGCCTGGAACTGGAAGGTGCCAGAAGGGGCTCCGTGTTTAAGCAGACCCTTGTGCGATTCCCAGACCAAATGCTGAAACTTCAAGAATGCCCCTTAACAGACTTCCTTGAGCTGGTGGCTGGTTCCCTACCAGAACTTTGGGGCAACATGGACGTATCCCCGAGGCATGTACTGGCTGGCCGTGGCCAACTGCGCGGAGCCAGCGCCCGGCCTGCATGCTTGCTCCTGTTCGGCTCTGCCCTATACGCCCTGGTTCTGGACTCCCTGGACTCCATGGGCATGTTTCACGCCCTGCCCCTCTCTGGGCTCCAGGAGATTCAGGTTGGCTTTGGTGGGCAGAGCGTTCGGCTCCTGGGCTCTGCAGAGAATCTGCTGCTCACCGTGTTTACTTACAACAAGAACCTCTGCCAGCAAATATGCTGGGACCTCCTATGTGTCCTTGCATCTGCGTCCGAGACCACTGGCTGCGCCGAGCATCCCTTGTTCCGGGAAGATCTGGTCCAGCTCTCCCTTGACTGGAAGGCAGAAATTCCTGACTTAGTTTTGGCGAACGGAGTCCGGTTATCATCCAGGTTCCAGAATACCCTGGTGGACCTGATTTACTTCCTTCACGGGAACCTGGACGCTGGCGCCCCGTCTCTGGCAGAGGCTCAGCTCTTGCTCTACACGACGGTCAGAGTCGAGGGTGACTCTGGCCAAGGCCCCTGTGAGTCGCTTGTCCTTCTGAACACCCATGTGGCCCTGGTGAGGGAAGACCGCGTGTTCCATCCTCGCAACCCCGCCCTGAGCTCTCCGCCCCCAGGAACGCAGTTTGATGTGGTCAGATGCCGAGCCTTAAGTGAATTCAGGTGCCTCATCATTCCAGAGACAAAGACATCATTCACCCTCGAACTGGTCTTCCTCCCAAACTTCAGACGCCAGTCAGCTTCAGGAAGCGGTGCCTCCCAGCGCCCTCAGGAAGCCTGGAAAGATCAGCCGTGCACCAGCACCTTGGATCTGCAGGACGGAGGGGATGTGGTCCCTGAGGTCTGGAAACTGACCTTCAACTCTCGGGACGAGGCTCTGTGGCTGACCTCACACTTGACGAGGCTCTAGGGAGGAGGCTTGCATGGTTTCTTAGACTATTCGTAGACTGTTCGTAGAGAGCAGTACTCTGCATGGTTTCTTAGACTGTTTGTAGAATAAACACGATGACAACCGTCCAGGGCTATGAATAGCTCAGTGTGGCTAACTGATTTGAAACTGGAAAAATGCAGACCTCTCTAAATTGGAAATATAAAAATTTTAAATATCTCCTTTGAAATAAAAACAAACAATAGCTGAGCACTGATAAAATACCTTTCTCACCACCATGCCTCACTTTCCTGAATGTCAGCCTTGTAAATCAGGTCCGCCTCATTGCTTGTGAGGTGCTGGAAGCACGTAGGGGTGTGTTGGCTTGTGGTCCTGTACCTTGGCGTCTGCCGGTTTCTGCCGGATGCCGGCAGGTGGCGTGAGCTGCCTGAGCAGCTGTCTAGTCTGGCCTCTCCCTTCCCAGCGTCCTCCGCTGGCTGAGGTTAGGGCAGCTCTGTCTCAGAGCCCGATAGTGAAGGCTTCCGCCAGCCTTCCCCAGGGGCCCCGAGGGTCTGCAATGCCTGCCCCCTCCCATAACCGTGGGATGGAGGCAGTGCCGTGCCCTGCTGGGTCTCCTTCAGGCATCGCCTTTGTCGTCCTTTGCTCAGACTTCCGGCCCCTTCCTTTCCATCCTGTGGTTCAGTTCCTCCCTCGTCAGCTCAGTTTTGACTGTTCTCCCCGCTGGGCCATGTGGCCCCACGTTCCTGTCCTTTCTCTGAGCTTCTGCGTTTCTCGCCTAGAAAGGCTCTTCAGCTTTGGGTAAGCGTCTAGGCTGCTGCAGCTGTCTCATCAGATGGGGCCGCCCTGAAGGCATCCGGCGCTTGCCTGCCATCCCCCAGCTTCCTCTCAGCCTGCACATCCTTCTCACCCTCTAACCACAGGGCCCTGCGTTCCCTGCTTCCGGGGAGCTCACGCCCTGTCAGCCTGGATCGGCTCCTCTCCCCTCCGGGTACCATCCAGCTGCCTTCCTCTTGCGTAAGTGGCTTAGAGCCGGCTCTTCAGAGCCTCTCCTCTGGTGGACCCCTTCCTGTGCACCCATCTCTGGTCAACATTCCTATGAGGCAGCTTGCACGTTTTGTGTTTATGTTTCCTGGCACTTGACCCCTGATAGCTATGCTTGTCTTCTCCTGTTTCTCGAGTTCTAGTGTTCTAGCTTCCAGAGTCTCGGGAGGAAGGAGGCCCCCTCCCATCACCCTTTCTCCACTCTTTCGCTTCAGCTGGCATCCGCAGCTCGCGGCCTGGCCTGCCAGGGCCACTTTCTGTTCCGGTCGGGTCTTTGCATCACAGACAGTGGAAGTGATGTAGCCCCACACTTCATCTCTTTTCCTCGTTGTTGAGTGGCCCAGTGCCAAGCTGATCCGTCCAGAGACTGACCCTGTGCCTCTGGCCAGGAAGCATAGCTCCTCCCTCTTCCCCATCAGAGCTGACTACAAGCTGCTGAACGTGCCCTGCGTTTCCAGCATTGGTTTTCCTCTCCCCAGATTCTGGGGAGGGAGCGGGAGAGGCAGGACCCAGGAGACTGTGTCAGGGTCCACACTCCTGGCTGCCGCCTGGCTGGTGGTGGCCAGGCGAGGTCTTTTCTCTTTTGGAGGAAGTAGAATTCCTATGTTTTTTCCTTTTCCTGTGGAGCTTGTTTTTAACCCTTCCATAACCCCTCCCCACCCCCGTGACACACAGGCACACACCCTCTCACACATGCACACGCATTCACACCCTTTTGCCTTACACGTGAAGACTTTTGAGTCTCTGATAAAGACATCATTAGAATTAGTTTGTTGACATGACTGAGTGACTGAACAACAACTAATTTAAATGCTAAAAAAAAAATGTTGTCTGCTTGGCTGGTGGATCTTCTATCACAGAAAAAGCTTCCAAAATGAACCAGAGTAGTCTTCTGATATCTTACCAACAATATTTCTCCAGATTTGAATCAAGTATTTTCTTGTATGTTCTTTATGAGAACAGAGTGAATGATCATGTGGAGCAGAGAGAGCAGAGGGTAAGATCCCAGAGAAGGACAGCGTGGTTGGGGGAGGAAATAGTACATGGGTGGTCTGTTTAGCAGAGTGATACGCATTAGACAGACTTGCTCATCTTCAGAGGGGAAGAAGCAGGACTCCACCATGTTATAAGTTATGCTCTTTAATGTGGTCCATAGACGGAGCGTGCAGCAACGTGAGTGCTGCATACAGGTCACATTATCGGCTATGACAAAAGCCTGCTCTGTGAGCCAGGTAGCCTGAAATGAGGGCTACGACCACAAAACAGAGGCGGCCTCCGGGCAATTCCGATTCCCCCTGTCACTTCATTTCTCCTAAGTGTACATTTCACCTTGAGATCAAATGTGTCTCTGATGTGAGGATCTGATTTACCATCACGAATTGACTGTTAAGGGTGTCAGGAGGCCGGGAGAAGCCAGTGGAGGGACGTGTGCCCCCTTATCCTCCATGGCTTCGATCCTAGGGCCTCTCTCTGGCTCACAGGTTCCTTTTCCGGAGTTCTGAGCCTGGGATGCTGCTGCAGGGGAGCAGGTGTGGCAGCTTTGACATCCAGCCTGAAGTACCATCTTCTCAGTGGTAATGAGCTTCTGTATCAGAAAAAAAAAAGGCTCATGCATACTTCATTATGTGGCACTTTGCATTATCATAATGTAGGCATGAACACTTAACATCGCAGAGCTTGTTACTGTGTTCTAGACAATACCTCTTTGAGTCCTTTTGAAATAGCAGTTTCATCTGAATTTGATTAAAATCCATTTTGCTCACAGCTGCCTGTTGTGCAGACTTGTGGATGGCAGGGTGAATTTATTTAGTCTCTGTTGAAAAACACTTCAAAACAGTTTGTCTACCCATTCTCATTACTTAAAAAATATGTGCATGCATCCTTTGGAGAGAATGCTTATGCCTTCCAGCAGTAGTAATTACAGTAATTTTTATTTACATTCTTTTCCTAGATGGACTAAAGTTCTGAATGATAACTAGATTAGAGCACTTTTATTAGTACTTCTTAGAGAGTCACGTGGTCTTGTTGGGCAGACCAGTTTCTAATGAGGTCGTTTTGCTGATTGAGTTACACAGCCTCCACTGCTCACTTTTTAGTTAATACTGCTTCCTTCCTTAACATGCCTTTTGTGATGGATGTTATATCAGTCAGCGGTTGCCAAGTATCAGGCAACCCTCAACATTTTCGTGCCTTCCAAAAAAGAAAGCTTTTATTTCTCACTAATAGTTTGTAGTTGAACCGAGGCATCTCTGCTGTCGGGCAGGGTCATCTGCAACTCAGCTAGGCTTGGTCTGTACCACCTGTCTCACTTCGGGGTCTGTGTGGAAGGGGCAGTGGCCACGAAGTTGATGATAGAAGCGGGAGAAGACAGCCGTGCATCGTGTCTGCCAGCACCCCGCTGGCCAGCACAGGTCACACATCCACGTCCAAAGCCAGGGGCAAGGAAGGGCATACTCCATTCACCAAGAAGCAGGGCGAGAGTATCTTCCTCCTCTTCCTCCTCTGGCTACAAGAGAGAGAATTGGGACCTCACACAGATGCATTCAGTCGCGTTTCCCAAGGTTCTCTTGGAGATAAATTCAGGTATAACTTGTAGGACCTCTCCCTGATGGAAGTGTTGAGTGTCAGTCATCAGTTGAACATATTTCCCAATTCAGTCTTTGCTTAACCCCTCCATGGGCTGATTATTGCCTGCCTCCGAAGCAGTTTATTCACTGGGATCTGCTCTCACTGTCAGGGGGCTTCCTGGCGGCTTAGATGATAAAGACTCCACCTGTAATGTAGGAGACCAGTTTCAATCCCTGGGTTGGGGAGATCCCCCGAGGAAGGGATGGCTACCCACTCCAGTATTCTTGCCTGGAGAATTCCATGGACAGAGGAGCCTGGTGGGTTACAATCTGTGGGTTCACAAAGAGTCAGACGCGACTGAGTGCCTTTCACTTTTTCTCACTGTTAGACCGTTCTTCCCGTAATCCTCCTTACTGTGACCTCCGTCTGCAGTCCATCCATCGGTGGGCGCTCTGTGGCAGAGGGGAGCAGGTCTGTTCCACAGTTGTGCCCTCTCTCACCTCCTCTGGTTTTTCTTCTACGGCCAACGTTCTTTAGTCCCCCTACTGGTTCCTACATACCACAGATTCCGAGCTACCAACATCCAGTCACTTATTAAGGATGCACTCTTGTAATTTTTTTTAAACTCCTTTATAAGAACTGAAACTGAATAATCCAGTTGGTAAGAAGGGAAGAGATTCTGTTACAAATCAGTGCTCACGTTGTTTCTTCCTGTCATCTCATTAAAATCGCTTGTTGCTAAAGATGCAGTGGGTCCTCGTGGTAACAGTCCTGGCCACACTTTATATGGTGATTTATAGCCTACTGAGTTCTTTCCTACATGTTCTTCCTTTGGAGCCCCACTGTGATCCTGTTGGGATGGGGAGAGTGTCGATTTCCATTTCATGTCTGAAAGGATCACTTGATTGAGAACTGGAGCTCAAACCCAGACCTGACTCTAGGACGGATATTCTTGCCAGAGTCATCTCCTGGTCATGGTTATTCTTGACAGTTCCTGTATACGTTTTTCCTTGATTTGTCTTTTCATAGGGATGAATGATTAACTGGAAGAACTGCTGATTTTTTTCCTGACTTGTAACATTTTTCTTGGAATTCTAGACATTAAAGAGTATGTCTCTTTTTATAAGTTTTATTTTTCGAAGAATTGCCTTAGAAGTTTCTCAGCAATTCCATTGCTTCTTGGTATGCTTTATATCTCTTTTTTGCTCTCTGCATTTTAGCTCTTACAGAAGAAAAGCTGGGATATAACCATTGTGGCATATAGTAGATAACCTTGTGTGCTCCAAGTTGCTCCTTTAGTTGGCAGGTTAAACAGTATACTCTACAGAAACATAGAAGCATGGTGAGAGGGTCCCCGCCAGGCCCCACTTTAGTTTCTCCTGGACATGAGAATTCAGCACAGTTTGAGAAGCCAGCGGCTGACTGACCAGTGGCATTTTTCATGGGTCATTAAAGGCTCTGCAGAACCAGGAGGAAGACCACCTGTTTTTCCCTCCTTGCTTTGCTGCTCCTAGACTCGTGTTTGGTGATGAGAGCCACATGACAGCTGCTGCCACATCCTCAGTGAGTCACTCTAAACCTGTTATTTAGTCTTTTTAAACTGTCCATCTAATGATGGATTATCCATTGTTAATGATGGGCCATTCAACTTACCTTTGGACTAGAGAAAGATGGGAACATTTTTAATTGTTTCAAGTTGAATCATTCATAAGATACTCAGTATTTCCAAACCTTGAGACAAATGTCAATCATCTCAGATACGGATGAAATAATCTCCTTGTAAGAAACAGAGATTCAGATTTACCATAAGGTCTTTCTAGTCTTAAGATATTCCACACAAATCTATGTCTAGTACAGTTTGTTATTTTCTGGCTCATTTATCCTTGATGATATATAGGTATATAGCAAAAGGACAGAAATACTCCTTTATTTGCAAACTCATATTTCTGTGTCCAGCTGTGAGTATTCTGAAGTCACTTTAAAGTAAGGCACAGTTTGGGTGGTTTCTACATGTCGGCCAGTTGTCAAGCCGCAACCTCGACAGGGGTCGTATCGGGAGCAGGTGTGCCGTGTGCCTTAGCAAATCTGGGTCAGCGGCAAGTACGGAGCCTTCTGAGCGGCATGGGGCCAGCCCCAGGTCCCTTCTTGGCACAGGGAGGCTTCACCTTCTGGACAGGCATGCAAGCATGTCTTGGCTTTCTGCCACATTGCATAAGGTACACCTGCTCACACAGGCCGCCTTTGTGCCCTGTTTCTTGTGACGTGGCTTGTACTTGAGAACGTCCTTGCTGCCTATGCCCCAGACCCCAATTTTCAAATTGGGGGTCACAGTAGGTGCCTGATGCAGAGACCTCTAATTAAAACTATCACTATGGCACATGTGGATGAAAAAGGGAGGGTTAGAAATATGTGCTATGCTGGGAACAGAGAAAGGGGAACCGCTGCTGCTGCTGCTGCTGCTGCTGAGTCGCTTCAGTCGTGTCTGACTCTGTGCGACCCCATAGACGGCAGCCCACCAGGCTCCCCGTCCCTGGGATTCTCCAGGCAAGAACCCTGGAGTGGGTTGCCATTTCCTTCTCCAATGCATGAAAGTGAAAAGTGAAAATTGAAAGGGAAGTCGCCGGTCGTGGTCGTGTCCGACTCTTAGCGACCCCATGGACTGCAGCCCACCAGGTTCCTCCATCCATGGGATTTTCCAGGCAAGAGTACTGGAGTAGGGTGCCACTGCCTTCTCCAGGGGAACCGCTAGTTTTGTTAAATCTGATAAAAGCCCAGGTTTGCCTGTATTTTAAAAGCAAAGCATGGATATTTAGCTAACAGATCACCCAGCCGTCCTGAGGCCTGACCTTGTCATCCTTGTCATAGTTAGAGCGTATACTGAATTCAACCATCTGGTTTGTAATTAGAGCATTTAGGGAGAATGCTGATGCCTCCCTGTGGGATCGGTCCACTCCATGCCCTCTGCAGTGCCAACAGCTATTCTAGTGGATGCTAATGCCACTTCCTATTAATTTCCTTAATTTTCTCCTTTTGAAGGAGACACAGCCTGAGTAAGGAAGGGAAGCTTCTAACTTGAATATTCAGAACATATCCTGTGATCTGTCTGCTTCCTTTGGCTGAGGACCGAACTATAGTATTTCTCTGACACTGGGAAAATAGTGTATTTGTTGACACTGGACATTGTTTTGGCAAAAGCTATCCAAAGAAAATACTTCTCTGTATCTTATTTTAAAAAGTGGTATTTCTTGTGTATAGAAATGTAATCTAAGTTACTGATTATGTAGTTTTCCTTGACCTTTATTTCTAAATAGAGCCACTCTATGGTGCATTTAAACTTGCTTGGCACATCCCACGTGTTTATCCAGCTCTCATGTGAGACGAGCTTCCACGCTACAGCCTTTCAGGTTTCGTCACCTCCTAGCATGTTGTGCCACTGGCTTCCCCTTCCCAGTCTAAGCCTCTTCTTTGCCCCATGTAGAGAAACGGTGACTGATTCCAAAGTCAGTAATCCCATAGATATTTAAAAGCTCTCACAGGAAATAGGATGTGATATGGTGCAGCGCACACTTACAATAAAACTCACGATATTCAAAATACAACTACTTTCAAATAAAAAAATAAACTTGGCAGACATTTGTGTTAACTTTCCTTCCTGCCCAGCGGAAGCGTAGTTTAGGAGAATGTCAGGAACTTTGCACGGTATATCCTGAGAATTCAACATTTTACATCTTGTTGACTTCAAAACATAGAGTCTAAAAATTCCATTGCAGCAGTGATTCAATGGAAACACATACTCGTGGTTTTTCTCTATAGTTGTGCTCAAATGTCTTTGGATTCCTGACTTATTCTTCAGTTATTCATTTCTGCAGGTGTTTATTTCTCTCCACCTCTTAATATTTAATTACTGTGAAACCAGTGAGATTGAAGTAAACTGTGGCCCCAGATGTTAGTGGGAATGCTGACAATATTTCTAGTCCTTGACATACAAAATAATGAAGAGAAATATCCTCTTCTCAATGAAGGGATCAATTATTCTTCACTGTCTGGTCCCAAACAGGGCAGTGGCTTTTCTGTACCGTCTAGTAGAACCATTTCTTGAGGTACACGTGTGCATGCTGGGGTGGAAAGGGCTGTCCTGGATTTAGGTAAGTTTCCCAATAAGATCCATTTTCTCCCAGGCCACTGGTCTGTACAGTATTCATATACCTGTTAAATATGAAGGCAGTGATTTTTTTTCTTTAAAGGATTTATGAGCCTGTGCTTCAAGCAACTTTTTTTTTTTTTCATTAGGAATTTCCCCTATGGTTTTTGACACCAAGGATAGCTAAAGAGAGGTGTACCATTGCAATAAAATGAATGGTTTTTATCTTGGGTAACCAGCTGTGCAGTGAAAAACTAAGACCCCTAAAAGGCTCTGGTAACTTCATATCGTGCCAGGATGTTTGCAGTGTCAGCTGGATGAAAGGAGCCATCTGAGGCAAATCCCACACCTCTCTGTCTCCCAGAGACCTGCCTTTCACACCCGTAGCAAAGCTGGGCCTTTCATGCTCTGCCTGGCCGAACGCCAAGGGCCCAGGACCCCTTCCTGCCAGGGGGAGAGGGAGCTTGTTGCCCCTGTTGTCTTTTTGGTCAAATAAGTAAATTTAATAATCGTGGGGTCTCCATCTATTCTGTGTGTGCTGAGGTGTTTATTAGCTCAGTTTATCTCAGGTGGACAGATTTACTTTAAAATGTCTTGAAAGCTACAGAGTGAGGCCAGTCA
Source organism: Nanger dama (assembly GCA_917880005.1). Lineage (NCBI taxonomy): Eukaryota > Metazoa > Chordata > Mammalia > Artiodactyla > Bovidae > Nanger > Nanger dama. The sequence continues at coordinate 5,668,294 of CAKJTW010000052.1, forward strand.
GAGAAAGACCCATAAGGTATGATATCACTTATATGTGGAATCTAAAAAATTATACAAATGAATATGTATATAGAATAGAAACAGACTCACAGACACAGAAAACAAACTTATCATTACTTAAAGGGAAAAGATAAGAGGATAAATTGGGAATTGGGGATTATCAGATTGCCCACATTGTATATAAAATAGACAGTAAGAACTTACTCCATGCTCATTCATATATTCAATAACTTGTAATAACCTATAATAAAAAAGAATCTGAAAAATATTTGTAACTGGATCACTTTGTATACCTGAAACTAAGACAGTATTGTAAATCAACTCTAATTAAAGAAATAAAATGCAAGAGTGGATATGTGTGTGTGTGACTGAATCACTTTGCTGGATACCTGAAACTGACACAGCTTTGTACATCAACTATACTCCAATAAAAGTTAAAAATATGTGAATTATTACATAAAGGTCATGCTAGCAGTGCAGTGGTGATATACGTGGGCTTTCTCAGTTTCCCTGAGTCTGAATCCTGGCTCTTAGCACTTCCCATTTTTCTAAACTCTTACACGTTACCCACGCTCTCGGCGTTGGCCCTCTTATCTGATAATTTAGGTGAATAATGGTTCTTGCCTCATGGGGAGGGCCATGAGGATTAAATGAAATGACACACTTGAACTGTTTAACACAGTTCTAGTTAATAGTAAATATTCAGTAGATGCTAACTGTAATTAAGATTTTAATGATTTTATTACTGTTGTTTCAAAAATGCGTCTTTTAGTGTTTCGTAAAGCCCTCCATTGGTGTTAACAATAAGGGTTGTTCAGTGATCTCCTCCCATTCACACTTAAGATAATTCCTTTTGATTTTTTTTTTTGGCCTCTTCCTCAAACCCCTCCTTGACACCACCCAGACCATAGACATTTGTCAGGAGCTCTGATTAATAATCAGATGGAGCCTAAAAGAAACACTTGGGATTATTTTAATTGTGGTTTAAAGAGCTTTCCATACTATACTGTCTTATAAAAATGCCTGGAAGTTAAAACTAAAGCGAACGTGAATAAAATCTCCAGCTTTGGAGCTTTATGTACAGCAAGCAGTCTTGTAGTCTGTGAAGTAAAAAGGTGTTATTCAGTGATTAAGACTTTCTGAAAAGATTCTGGCTTATACCATATATATTTTTTTAAGTCGAGATATGTAATCTGTTCTTCTTTGTCTACTCATTCTTGTAAATTGAAAGGAACATCAAAGCTAGACAACATTTGGGAGTGCTTGCGCTGCCTTTGTGGACTGGTGTCTCTTAAGCAATGGTCTTGTGTCATGAGAGAGACTTAGCATTTCTCTTTCAAAGGAAACCATCCTTTTTCTAAATAAACTCTGCTGGTTGGGTGTTCTTTTCTTTGCTTGAAACTCTTTCCTCCGCCTGCCTGGGCGGGGTATTTGCAGCGCAGTGATCTTGGTCTCTCTCTGTTCTTCCATCCAATGTGCCTTTGATAGCGGATGCTTTCCCGCTCTTTGGGAGCAAATCCAGATGACCTGAAGGACCCCATCAAAATCAGTATCCCCCGCTATGTTCTCTGCGGCCAAGGGAAGGACGAGCACTTCGAGTTTGAGGTCAAGGTAAGTGTCCCTTCATCGCTTTTCTGGAGGCTACAGGCGTGAGGCTCTGCAATGCTTTTTTTGTAAAAGGAAATAACGCTACACAGGCACATGTGGTTTTGTACAATACTGGTCTTGTCCTTCTTTCAACCAGTATGTGAAAGTCTGGCCTGGAGCAGGTGGAGGGAAGTTACCCATAGAAGGTGGTGGTGGATGGGGACTCGGGCCAACATGGACATTGCTGTCACCTCCCAGGCCCACAGGTGAGGTCACCAGCCGCCCCAGACTGCCAGGGTCTCCTGCTCTGGGCATGGACGGTGCTACACCTCAGGGCCCTAGTGCCCAGGCAAACCAGGACAGTGGGGCCCCTCCTACCATGGACTTAGGCTCCATGTTTTTAATCTGTTAGAGCAAGAATAATAATATTTATGTCACAGGGATGCTAAGTGTGCATAAAAGGCTGACTCCAGCTTTTGGTATATGATAAAGAATAATACGTTATGGCCGTTGCTGTTACTCCTACTGCTGTTTTCATTGTTGTTGCTGTTATTAGTGAGTAGGAAGCTTTCCTAATCTGTTATTTGACTTAGAGGACTTTTCAGGAAGAGACGTGCCTGTCTCCTTACCTCATCCTTCCCCAGATAATGACTTCATCTTATTTCTAGTGGAATTCCCTCAACTCATACGCTTCATTACATCATGTTGGCCGCCATCCTCTCCTCAGGGAATTGGCGGGTCATTGCATTTCCCTTTTGAGAATGAGTGAGGGTGTTGCTTTCATGCCGTCCACTAGGATCACCAGTATCTGTCTGCAGGAGGGCCTTCCTAGAGGTGATTTTGGTCGCCAGAGTCTGGATGTTGAGTTCTCTAAACTTGGATTCTACTGCGGCTGACTGAGTGACCCAAAGTCTTCACCTTCCTTGAACCTCGGTTTCCTCACTGGTAAAATGAGGAAATCGGACATGACCGGGCGTTTCCAGATTTCTATTTAGCGAACTCTTTGAACAGAGAATCTCGTATGAGGAGGACACTGTAGAAGCAGATGAACATGGAACAGAGGTGGGGGATCCTGAAGCCAGCCCACCCTTCCCCAGTACTTCCCCCACCTCCCAGATGCCCCTCAGGGGAGCCCTCAGGCTCTGCGGGATCCCTCCCTTTAGGCATGTGTATTCTTTCTGTCTTCCTGGAGAAACAGTGCAAATAACTTATCTAATTAATCAAGGTTTTTAGATTTTTATTTCTACTGACTGATTATCTCTCCCCCTCCCGCCATGTTTTTAACAAAACTTGTGCCCTAATTTATATATTTGAGGTATCTGTTAAGAAGGCATGATTGTTGTGTGGTAGTGGTGCTGGTTGAATTTGGCCAGATTCTGCAGTTTCTTACTAAATGTTCCATCATGTCCTTAACCCAGTGTTTCTACTGCCTCTGACCTAATGCCTGATTCCTACCCTGTTTCTTTTCTCAGCCATTTGAAATTGTGTGTCTGTAAGGAGAAGGCAATGGCACCCCACTCTAGTGCTCTTGCCTGGAGAATCCCATGGAAGGAGGAGCCTGATAGGCTGCAGTCCATGGGGTGGCGAAGAGTCGGACACGACTGACCGACTTCACTTTCACTTTTCACTTTCATGTATTGGAGAAGGAAATGGCAACCCACTCCAGTGTTCTTGCCTGGAGAATCCCAGGGACGGGGAGTCTGGTGGGCTGCTGTCTATACCGTCGCACAGAGTCGGACACGACTGAAGCGAGTTAGCAGCAGCAGCAGCAAAGGTCCATTTGGGGCTTCCCTGGCGGCTCTGCAGTAAAGAATCTGCCTGCAGTGCAGGAGACCCGGGTTCTATCCCTGGGTGGGGAAGATCTCCTAGAGGAGGAAATGGCAGCCCGCTCCAGTATTCTCGCCTGGGAAATCCTATGGACAGAGGAGCCCAGTGGGCTACAGTTCATGGGGTTACAAACCAGTTGGACACAACTTAGTGACTAAAGAACAAGGAAAAGTTCCATTCGTACCTATGTGTTATATGTTGGCCAAAAAGTTCACTGCGAGTTACTCCGTGTAAGGCATATTTATATATGTTATTTCTATATTTTTAAATTAGAGGGTAAAGAGTGACTTTCACCAACTCAGAATTCTTCAGAACTCACAGCACTGGAGGACGTGTAATGATTATGGTTGGTACAGAGATTTCTTTTATTTTAGTGGATAAATGTGCTAATAAAGTATAATTATTAGATTGATTTCGTGAATAGAACCTAAGACATGAGTAAAGAACATACTTAATTCTTTTTAACTGAGTTGATTTAAATGAAAATTGTAAGCAGATTACAGGCTGGCCATATGCAGATCTGGCCAAAATTGTGATGCAACTGTAAAGGCAAATTAGAGAAACATGAACTATCTGGAGCCTTTCAGAATCCCAGCTGCGCGCTCTGAGCTGATGAAAGCCCTGTCTGTAGGCATGTCATTGCTCTGCTTCCTTCTGTTCCCATCCCAGGTGCTGTCATCGCTAGCACCAGGACTGGACTGTTAGCATTTGCCTGGAGAATTCCCAGTTCTTCAGAGAGGAAGGGCTGCCTCGTGCATTCTCAGGGCGGTGGCCTGAGGGCCTCACGTTCCTGTAGGGTGCACCCTGTCCACAGCACTATCAGGGTCTGGTCCTAGACACAAACATGAGAATATGCTGTCCCTCCCTTGGCAGGAGAGACAAAAATATCTGGGCTCCAGTGGAAGCGGAGCTACTGGAGAAGTGCTGGGGGTGGGTATTCCCCCTCCAGGTAACCTCGCCGTGCCTCATCTGTGAAATGGGGCTGAGGGAGCCTGTGGACTGGCTTGGTGTGAGGACTGTAAGAGCCTTTGTATGTGAAAGGCTTGGAATAGGGCCGGCCACATTCTAAGTACTGGATAAGGTGTTGAGAATGAGTGAGATTTCACTCTTGGAAATCCCTTAATGACCTTCATCTTTATGACTGTTTGGGTGGTGGTGTTGGTTTTCTCCCTCAGTGTTCTGAGTTTGAAAATGAACTGTGTTAACCGTTTCTGGGCGTCCCTGGTGACACTAGTGGTAAAGAACCTGCCCTGCACAGTGCAAGAGGCTCGAGAGACACAGGTTCCGCCCCTGGGTTGGGAAGATCCCCTGGAGGAGGAAATGGCAACCCACTCCAGTGTTCTTGCCTGGAGAGTCAATGCTGAAGGAAATCAATCTTGAATATTCACTGGAGAGACTGATGCTGAAGCTCCAATACTGTGACCACCTGATGCAAAGAGCTGACTCATTGGAAAAGATCTTGATGCTGGGAAAGATTGAGGGCAGGAGGAGAAAGGTATGACACAGGATGAGATGGTTGGATGGCATCACCGACTCAGTGGACATGAGTTTGAGCAAGCTCCGGGAGTTGAGTTGGTGAAGGACAGGGAAGCCTGGCGTGCTGCAGTCCATGGGGTCGCAAAGAGTGGACATAACTGAGGGACTGAACAGCAGCAGCCACCATTTCCTTCCATCACTTTACTTCATGCATCAGTCAGTCAGTCAGTCAGTCAGTTCAGTCGCTCAGTCGTGTCCGACTCTTTGCGACCCCATGAATCGCAGCACGCCAGGCCTCCCTGTCCATCACCATCTCCCGGAGTTCACTCAGACTCATGTCCATCGAGTCAGTGATGCCATCCAGCCATCTTATCTTCTGTCGTCCCCTTCTCCTCCTGCCCCCAATCCTTCCCAGCATCAGAGTCTTTTCCAATGAGTCAGCTCTTTGCATGAGGTGGCCAAAGTACTGAAGTTTCAGCTTTAGCATCATTCCTTCCAAAGAAATCCCAGGGCTGATCTCCTTCAGAATGGACTGGTTGGATCTCCTTGCAGTCCAAGGGACTCTCAAGAGTCTTCTCCAACACCACAGTTCAAAAGCATCAATTCTTCGGTGCTCAGCCTTCTTCACAGTCCAACTCTCATATCCATACTTCATGCATAGGCAATGTTTTCCAGAACAAGTCATCACACTTAGGGTAATATTTTGGCTGCTACTAAATTGTCTTGGTGAACCAATAGTTTTAAAAAGAAAAGGTAAAAAATAACTATTTTTTGAAAAAATATGGTTAGTCTTAAATCTCCTTATATATGATATAATATGTAATATGAACATATATTTTATATCAGGCTCATTTAAGGGGGCCGAGCTGACTCAGGTACAGGGCCTCTGAGTGTATGTCCCCAGTGGTTGAAGTGGCAGGTCCCCTAGAGGCCAGGAGGACACCAGTGTGCAGAGTGACAACTGTGGAGTGCATGTCTCTCAGCTTCTCCCTCCTCCTTCCCGTCCTCCTACCTTCCCACCCACTCTGCTGTGGATAGAATTGATTAGTTATGTACATTTCATCTTCCTATCCATTTTCATCTCCAGTCCGATCACTCCAGCTCTCCAACATGGTCTCTTCATTGCCAAACGAAGCAGTGATGCTCCTTGTTAAAGGAATATTTGAGGTTTGCTGCAGGCCCGGGGACCTGAGGGTAGAGAGGGAGCCAAAATGCTTATCTTCTGGTCCACAAGGCATCCTGAGGAACTTCCCATCACTGAACTTTAAAATGAGGGGGGAAGAGTTTTTAATTCAAAAGGACGTTTATATCTTCTTTATTTGGGGGATCAAAAACAACTTTTATAAACTGTGAGAATGGATACGTGTAAGGTCTTGGGGTTTTGGTCAGATTTGTAATTTTTTGAATCAACTTCGTTTAGGCATTATTTACACACAGTGAAATACCCAATTTTAAGTATAGTTTGATGAGCTTTGACATGTATGTACACCCAAATCAAGCACCCCAGTCAAGGTTTAGAACTTCTCATTCATTCTGGAAATTTTCTAATACTCCAGGCAAACACTGATCTGCTGTCTGTAATTATAGATTCCTTGGGTCTGTTGTGGGGTGTGGAGGGGATGTGGACCAGAAGTAGTCACTCTCTTGTGTCTGGCTGCTTCCTCTCACAAGCCTTTTAGAGATGCATCCGTACAGTTACGTGTAGCAGTAGTTTGTTGCTTCTTACTGCGTAACAGCATCCCTCTGTGGCTGCATCACAGCTGGTGGGGGTTAGTGTCTGTTTTGATGTTCTCATCGGACAGTGCAGGAGGCTGTCATCTCCATGTCACCCCTCCACCCTTACTTTATTGACCCTGAGGACACATGCCTGGAAAGCCCTGGGTGCAGACGTCGTCGGGTGAAGTCAGACCTGCCGGTGTCTCCCAGTAGCACATCCTTCTGGAGCTGTGTATGCATGTATGTCGAGGGGTGTACATCCCGCCAGCTGCTGTCAGCGGCAGGCAGGCTGTGGGTGTGCAGCCTGGCTCCTCCTGGCGAGGAGCTCCTAGTGTGCCGCGCTCCATTGGCTATGGCGGGCTGATCAGCTGAACGTAGTAGCTCGGTGCAAATGTAATTGCAGTTTCGGACCGTGAACTTTTAATTTATTTCAACGAGGCTCAAACACATCTTCACTAATCAAAATAGGAATGATTAGGCAACACATCTTGGCCAATGAGAAATAGGTTTGTTGATTCCTGTAGCAGAAAAATCCATGCCTCGGGATTTGATGAACTCTTGGAAAGCATTTTCTGCCTCCTACTGGTTGTGGAAGTGCTTTCCCTACAAAAAGTTGTTGAGATATTTAAAGAAGTTAGCATCTCACCGGCGGTTGGTGAGAGGTCAGGTGAATGTGGTGGATGAGGCAAAACTTTGTAGCCCAGTTCATTCAACTTTTGAAGCATTGCTTGTGTGACGTGCAGTCAGGGTGTTGTGGTGGAGAAGAACTGGGCCCGTTTTGTTGACCAGTACTGGCTGCAGGTGTTGCGGTTCGTGCATCTCATTGATTTGCCGAGCATACTTCTTAGATGTAATTGTTTTGCTGGGATTCAGAAAGCTGACAGTGACCATGACCTTTTGAGTCCAAGTTTGGAATTGGGAACTGCTTTGGAGCCGCTTCTTGGTCCAGCCACTGAGCTAGTTGTCACCGGTTGTTGTATAAAATCCACTTTTATTGATTTTTGGTCAGCTGACGAGGCCTCCACTTACTGAGCTTTTTCACCTTTGCACTTTGCTTCAAATGCCAAATGACCATGAAATGGTCAATCTTGATTTCTTCAGCACCTTCTCCTGTAGTTGTAAAGAGGATCAGTTTCAATGATGGCTCTCAATTGGTCATGTCAACTTCTGATGGCTGGCTGCTGCGCTCTTCATCTTAAAGGTGAGTTGTCTCTGGGGCTTTACGACCCATTTTGAACTCAAATAAGAAAATTGCTCAAATTTGCTTTTATTCTAACATCATTTCCATAGTCTAAATGTAAAATACACAGCAAGTAATAAGTCATTAGCAAAAAACATAAAGTGAGAAATGCACATTAAAATGATATATAACATTACCACATTTATTTAAGAATGTATTCCAATATCAAATAGCAGAGTTCAGCGGTACAAAACTGCAATTACTTTTGCACCAACATGTAGCTGCAGCCATCACAAGTTCCTCCACTACCTAGACCACAGCTGCTGCTGCTCCTGCTTAGTCGTGTCCGACTCTGTGCGACCCCATAGATGGCAGCCCACCAGGCTCCCCTGTCCCTGGGATTCTCCAGGCAAGAACATTGGAGTGGGTTGCCATTTCCTTCTCTAAGGCATGAAAGTGAAAAGTGAAAGTGAAGTTGCTTAGTCGTGTCCAACTCTTCGTGACCCCATGGACTGCAGCCCACCAGGCTCCTCCGCCCATGGGATTTTCTAGGCGAGAGCACTGGAGTGGGGGTGCCATTGCCTTCTCCAAGACCACAGCAGGTCAACTTAAAACTCTTGCTTCCACTGTTTTTCAGTGATTGACACATGAAATCAGTTACCCTGTATTATACTTGCCATCCTCAGTTAGCTAGGATCAGACTGGGTGGAATTTAATTTTTCAGTTGCATTTCAGCATGACACAGAATCCGTGGTTATGGCTAACAGAGGCAGTCATACTCTTACGTTGCAGAAACAAGGCAAGGTTTCCAGCATAGTTTTAAATTGCCTACCTTACATGTTAACATGATAATATAAAGAAATGACCTAACACTGGTATTTTTTTTTTTTTTAAAAAACAGCACTTTGTTTCCTGAGGGTTTTTATTCCTGTAAAACTGGAAATAACCTCACCCCACCCCACTCAGCCCCTTACCTGCTGGCCATAGCAGGTGTCACAGCCATACTCCCACTTTCTTTTCTCGTTCCTTCTGGTGTTTAGCGCTGGTCTTCCCCCACCTCCTCCCACCACCCCCGCAGGTGTCCGCTCCATGGACCTTCATCAGCCTGTGCAGCCCTGAGGCTGCAGCCCTTCCCCAGGGCCAGGCTGGGAATGGGCTGCCCTGCAGATGACTGTCACATGGCCCGCACGAGCTGGCTCAAAGTGGACATGATCACAGCTCAGCACTTTCTATCTTTGCCACTCTTATTGTCCTATCACGTTGATTTCTTCCATCTTCGGCCTGCCTTACAGGTGACGGGCCTATATTTAGCACGTCTTATGAGTTCTGCCATTTCTGGCATGCTGCTTGCTTACTCAGCTGTTCTGACACATTCTGTGCGATTTGCCTGCATCTCACAAGCCTCACTCTCATCTCCTGGCTGTGCTCAGCCCCTGTCGGGCTCCATCCATTCCCTGGAACTGAATGTGCCAGGTGGTCTGTGGGTCCCCGCTGTGCTCCCTGTTTCTACACTCACAGGGCCTCTTGGAGTTTGCTTCCTTCAGGCGACTGAGCCTGCAGCCTTGCTTTAAGTTTGGACAGTAACACGTATCAGGCATCTGCTTTGTCCCAGGCACTTTGAAGACACTTCCCCAGCTGTGGAAAATGTACCAGAAATGGGGTGCTATTTGCATTTGATGAGCTCTTAAGTGACTTGCCCGAGGCCACGCAGCTACTATGTAGAGCGCTGCATCACCTCAGTCATGTCCAGCTCTTTGTGACCCCGTGGACACAGGCTGCCAGGCTCCCCTGTCCATGGGATTCTCCAGGCAAGAATACTGGAGTGGGTTGCATTCCCTTCTTCAGGGGATCTTCCCCGTCCAGGGATGAAACTCGAGTCACTTAGGTCTCCTGCTTTGGCAGGTGGGCTCTTTACCACCAGCGCCAGCTGGCAAGCCCGTAACTAGGTAGGTCGAGGCACCGGATGCCCGTGGGATCAGAGCCAGCCACTCAGGCTCCTGTGCTCACGCGTCCTCACGGACCCCGCAGCGTCGCGGCTGCCTGCACGTTCTGGAAGCTGAGGCCACATCTCAGTGCTGCCCCCCTACGGGGACCATTTCCACAGCCGCGCTTGTTTCCGAGTGTCGCCGTTATTCCTGTGTGCACTTTAACTTTCATCATGAAGGCCAGGCCTGGTCACGTGTGCTCTGTGAACTGGGGCTGTTAAAGTGTTGACAGACTAGGAGAATTTGATAGTGGATAGACCTGCCAGGAGAAATGCCCAGAAAATGTGCAGTTTGGGAGCTGAAGAAATCACATTTAGAGTCAGGGGAATGTCTCTTTATTTGGCAGAACAGAAATAAGAGCCATTCCGGTCTGTTAGATACACTATGCACACATACATCTTCTAGAAACACCCCCAACTTGGTAGAATATAAATGTTGAGAAGGCTTTGTGTGTTGGCATCTGAATCTCTGCTTATTAGTAACTGATAGATGATCTCCCCGCATGTGTATTCACAGAGGTGAGATGGATGGGCAGTCGCACGAGCTGTGGTTCATCTAGATTCAACTAGTTAGTGTGTTAACTATTTTCAAACATAAACTGGAAGAAATAAAATTAGGACTTAAAAGAATCATATATTATCCTGAATTTTTTTTAAGCATGCCTCTCATCTCTTTTAGAACGTTGTCTTTCACTTAAAAGAATAAACATCTTTCCTGTCCCCTATTTTAATACAAAACAACTCATCTTTCATGTTGTTTTTACTTTGGCAGTTGTTTATCTTCACTTAGGCAATACTGCATGCATGAGAAATGATGAAGAATTGATGAAATTGATTCATAAGCCCAGAGGAAAAGCAGTTATCACCTTGTGATCCTACCTTGAGTTTCCATTTCAAATTTGTTTTTGTGCTATAAGAATCTATTAATATTTCTTCATTTCAGAATTTGGGGAGTTTTACATCTCTTCCTAGAATAAAATTTGTTTTAAAAGAAATCACAAAATGGTTTGAACTCCCTTTTTGCAGTTGCTGTCCACAGGTGCCCTGGCCTTTCATATGTGTAATAAAAGGGTTTTTTCAGTAAGGTGACCCTGGGCGCAGCAGTTACTATGTACTGAGTGCCCAACAGTCTGCTGGTTGCTTCACTTCATTTAGTTCAGCTATAGGTTAGGTGTTAGCTATAGGTTAGGATTTGGGGGCCTCCAAAATCACTGCAGATGGTGACTGCAGCCATGAAATTAAAAGACGCTTACTCCTTGGAAGAAAAGTTATGACCAACCTAGACAGCATATTATAAAGCAGAGACATTACTTTGCCAACAAAGGTCCGTCTAGTCAAGGCTATGGTTTTTCCAGTGGTCATGTATGGATGTGAGAGTTGGACTCTGAAGAAGGCTGAGCGCCGAAGAATTGATGCTTTTGAGCTGTGGTGTTGGAGTAGATTCTTGAGAGTCCTTGGACTGCAAGGAGATCAGTCCTGGGTGTTCATTGGAAGGACTGATGCTGAGGCTGAAACTCCAGTACTTTGGCCACCTCATGCAAAGAGTTGACTGATTGGAAAAGACCCTGATGCTGGGAGAGTTTGGGGGCAGGAGGAGAAGGGGATGACAGAGGATGAGATGGCTGGATGGCATCACCGACTCGATGGATGTCAGTTTGAGTGAACTTCGGGAGTTGGTGATGGACAGGGATGCCTGCTGTGCTGCGATTCATGGGGTCACAAAGAGTCGGACACAACTGAGCGACTGAACTGAACTGAGGGGTACATTTTGCAGATGGAAAAACTAAGGCTGGAGGAGTTGCATAATTTCACCAGAGTCACACAGCTAATTAGTGACTGGGCTGCAGTCAGGATCCAGGTCTGACTTAGTCCAGAGCCTTTCATTATCCAGTCTCCAGTGATGACTACTGGATAATTTGCATTTGGTGCTTTACCTCTGAATATCTGAGTAATTTGAAGGAACATTGTTTAGGCTGTCATTCTCCCAATTTACCACAATTTTAAGGTAGAACAATCCTGCCTGTTGCTCACCTGTTTCAGAGGTGTTAGGGAAGGGAGAAGTACTCCTTAATAATGATCTTGGATTTGAAAGGCATCCATCTCATCAGAATATTCCAATCTTTTGACATTCTTTCAAATTTACTTTCAAGTTACCATATGCTGTTGCTGCTGCTGCTGCTGCTGCTAAGTCGCTTCAGTTGTGTCCGACTCTGTGCAACCCCATAGATGGCAGCTCACTAGGCTCCCCTGTCCCTGGGATTCTCCAGGCAGGAATACTGGAGTGGGTTGCCGTTTCCTTCTCCATATAAAGTTAAGTATATTGAGATAAACGGTATTATCCTTATTCTGAAGGTGCAGTCCTTCTGGTTATTGCAGAAGCCTGAGGTTTGGGCCAGCTCCAAAGCTGTGTTTGATTTTGCATCACATCCTGCCATGCAGAGTGCTCTGTAACCAGCAGTGGGCTGCCAGGCTCCTGTCTGCCTGGTGCACTGGGTTCAGACCAGGTCCAGGAGCCAGAGGCTCCGAGGCACCTTCTTTACTTGCTGGTGATGCATCTACACAGGGGATGTCTGGGGCGCTTCCCACATAACAAAGCAGAGCGCCGTTATATCTGCATGGCTTTCTGGAATCTTCATTCTCTAAGCCCAAGAGCCTCCCTTCCACATTATCAGCAGGCAGGGGTCAGTCTAGGGTTGGACCTTAGACCTCCCTCTCCCCACACACGGTGCTACCTCTAAGACGGTCTCCTCCTGCCAGGGCCCGCCATGTTCCCACAGGTGCAGAGGAGATGGGATTTCTGTAGTTGGTGGAGCTCTAGTTCAAGTTCACAGAGACACTGCGGTGGAGGGGATGGGAGCTCAGCTCAGGAACTCACGATGTGGTCAGAGGACGTGGTTCAGATGGCACCCATCCCTCCACCTCCGGTACCCTGGACAGTTGCTGACACAGTGTCTTTTCCTTCTTGTCCACTGGGCTGAGAGCTCAGCACTCCTTTGGGTCTCTAGAAAGAAAAGTACATCAGGTTTGTTGCAGTTTCCCCAGGGAGCCAGAGGAGGAAGAATGTTGTACATCTCAGAGAAAATAACAGAAAATACCCCTTTAGACAGTTAGGTTCTCCCCAAAGTACCAGCATCCCTTCTTTCCTAGATGGCCCCTGGGAGCTCCAGCTGCTTCCCCACCCCTGCTAAGGGTGGGGGTGTCAGCTCCAACCCCCTTTCTTGGCCTGTATCCCCACGCCTGCCTGCATACACAGAGACATGATGTTCAGAAACAAAAGTCTCCTCAGTTATAGAACCCACCCTTTAAAGGCAGTTCAGAGACCACCTCTTGTTTCTTGATGTGTTTTTTTTAGTTCTTTCTCACCTACCTGTGCTCATTCTTACTCTCAAATCATTTATCACTAAACCAAGGCTCCTCTCTCCAAAGGAATCTGGTGAATGACATTTTTAAAAAAATTTTGTGATTCTTTACTTTCTTATCTCCTCTAGCACCTGTTGTCCAAAAGCTTTAGACATTTATAGGTAAATCAGAGAAGGCCTGAGCTGCAGATCTTAAACTGCCCATAGTTTAAGATAGAAAAAGGGAATGGAGAAATCAAAAAGTGTGTAACAAAGAGACTTTGGGCTCCACTGTCTTTATTATTCATCCACTTATTATTTAAGAAGTATTTATTTGGTACCTGTGACACTTTTTTTTTTAAGAGCATACTTGAAGTACTCTTGCCTGGAAGATCCCATGGACGGAGGAGCCTGGTAGGCTGCAGTCCATGGGGTCGCGAAGAGTCGGACATGACTGAGCGACTTCACTTTCACTTTTCACTTTCATGCATTGGAGAAGGAAATGGCAACCCACTCCAGTGTTCTTGCCTGGAGAATCCCAGGGACGGGGGAGCCTGGTGGGCTGCCGTCTCTGGGGTTGCACGGAGTTGGACAGGACTGAAGCAACTTAACCAGCAGCAGCAGCAGAAGTATCAAGGCATTGAGGAACAGAAGAGCTGAGTAATCGGTTCCCATCCTGTAAGGTCAGTGAAGTAGGAGAAAGAGTACAGACCAAGGGGGGTCTTGAAGGGCACCCCACATGGGAGTGAGAGGGAGCAGGGCACTGGGACACGCCCATGCGCAGATGAGCTCAGATGATGCTTTGCTTTAGTAACAGGAAGTAGTACTGCTTGAGGTTGGTGCTGAGGGGTAGCTGCTTTCAGGAAGAAGCCTAGGAGGCTGATGAAGGGAAGCTGAAGGGAGGGGCAAAGACGGTAGCAACAGCGTCTTTCTTAGATGGGCGAAGCGACTGCTCAGAAGCTGGGCTTGGGTGACCCTAGTCAGCTCAGTAAAATATCACTGTGAGAATTGAAAATATAGAACATTTAGAAATTCTCTTCACAGAAAGTGTAATTTAGAAGGATTTCCATGTAGGAGTGACTGCAGAGTTAAGACGTGAAAGTCGCTCAGTTGTGTCCGACTCTTTGGGAACCCGTGGGCTATACTCCATGGAATTATCCAGGACAGAATACTGAAATGGGCAGCCTTTCCCTTCTCCACGGGATCTTCCCAACCAAGGGGTTGAACCCAGGTCTCCCACATTGCAGGCGAATTATCTACCAGCTGAGCCACAAGGGAAGCCCAAGAGTACTGGGAGTGCAGAGTTTAGGGTCAGTGTTTCCTGCCTTTCTGTGCAGGGGCTGTGGGACTGTCTGCAGCAGTGCTGGGCAGACACAGGAGGGAAGGGGATTATTGACGGGGCTCCACCAGAAGGTCTAGGGAGCCAGAGAGCTGGGGGCAGGAAGAGTGACCTGGAGTTTGGCCTGGGCTCTCGGTGAGTGATGGGAGGAGGAGAAGGCTGGGAGACTGTGAGAGGCTGGGGCATCGCAGCAGAGGCAGATAGCAGATGCAGCACACACGGGTTGAGCATCCCCGTTGGAAATCCCAGCACACTGGGCCGAGTGTTCTCGGAAAGCCTAGGCCGTCCTAGAGGTGGACCAGGGTGAGGAGGCCCGCGTGGCCGACTGATTAAGGGGATCTGGCTTCTCCTCCCGCTTCCTGGGCAGTTCTGTTTGCTGTTTGAGGAGAATTTAACTAATGTATTAATGCTTGCTGTTATACAGATTCAAATATTTGTAATATGTTCATGTTTTCTCAAGCATGTTCATAGTTACGTTACTGTGTAAGACTCGATTTTTCAGAAATCTAATAAATTTTGTTTTAGTATATATTGGGATGGTATTAGACCATTTCCTGTGAACTGTTACTGAATACAAGGAATTTCATTTGTATATACTTGATGCAGCTCCTCCAAAACGTTATTTAAAGATAAATATTGCTGAGGAGATCTCTGTGAGTAACTGCTTATTTACTTGGGGCCAGTTAGAGTATTTTTCTTTGAGTGAAAAACTGTTGATTCTCCTCTTACACAGACAGATATACACAAACAAATAAATACTGGTGACAGATCCTGAAACTGACAGTCCTTAAACCAGCAAAATATGTATATAACATAAATTTGTGGAAAGCACTCAATTGAGAATTGTTCATAAGTGAACGCAGTTCATCTTGTGGACACATTTATGGTGTTTAAGTTGCGCTTGATCATTTTACGGCCCAGAAAAGATGGATTTGTATCTGCAGACCTGTTCAATGAGAAAGAAGTAATGAATTGGCTCCTCAAAGACACGCAGCATGGATGCCCAGCGTTCTCAGCGTGGAAGAGAATAGTTGCGTGTTTTGACCTGATGTGTCTGGTATGCTGATCGTCTGTCCCTCCTCTCTGCGTCAGCACCTCACCCCCAGGCCCAGTTTTAGTTTGGGGCAGAATAGGACTTTAATGGCTGTTTCTCCCTTCTGTTGGATTTCCCTGAATTTCACAGGCACTGTTTCCCAGTGCTAGGCATGAAGGTGTCCTCATCACAGGAAAGGGATGTGACCGTTTTCCTGCAGGGAGGCGGCCACTGTTTCCATGGTGCTCACAGCGGTTTTCACTCACTGCCTCTGTCCACATCTTGTTTGCATGATGATAGATAAGGGGAAGATTTAAGTGTTTTATGTACAAAGCAGGAAGCTTGAACCTTTGTAATCCCTGTGTTAACTTGGATTCAGGTGAAAACCAAGGGTAAAGAATTTAGAAGTCTCTGTACGCCTCAGTATAAACTTGAGTTACAAATACATCGAGAATGCACCCTAGTCTCAGTACAGAGAAAACAAAACAAAAAGATACTATTGTGTGAGTAATGAAAATAGTCTTAGATTCAGAGAAACCTCAGAGAACCCACCAGAAGAGTGTTAATGGAGCCAAGATAGTGGAGTCGTACCTTCTTCGAAAAGCAGAGTAACCGTAAGGACATCGCTCAGAAAACCACTAGCATCTGAGATGGTGCCAACACACAGTAGTAGCTCAATAAATTAATTCTTCAGTGAGAGTCCCTCTGCCACCACCCCAGCTACTACCAAAGGCCCATTCTCTTAGAGGGCTTACATCTTGTAGGACAGAGTGACAGATGTCGATGTAATTACTGTTGGTTATATAAATTGATTCAGTTCAGTTCAGTCGCTCAGTCGTGTCCAACTCTTCGCGACCCCATGAATCGCAGCACGCCAGGCCTCCCTGCCCATCACCATCTCCCAGAGTTCACCCAGACTCACGTTCGAGTCCGTGATGCCATCCAGCCATCTCATCCTGTCGTCCCCTTCTCCTCCTGCCCTTGATTAGGCAAAGATTGATTCTGCAGCTTGTATCCTGTGACACGTGCTTTGATCAGGGTGTGAGGGAGTGTTGTCTCAGTCTCCTCCCAGCTCTGCAGCCCATGTGGCAGCACCTGCCTCCCATCGTGAGCCCTGGGGGCTGATACTGAGAAGCAGAGGGACGTGCATTGGGTGCTTTGGGTCGGGGGGCTTTCCGGGGATTTTTGTTCTCTTGCTGTCTTGTCATCTTGTGCCCAAACACCCTGATTCTGCTGCCCGGGGAATCACTCATCCGTGCCTGTCCTCCTGAGGATCTTGTACATGCAAGTTGTTAGAGAAACTGCTGTCCCTTACAAAGGCCTTGTTCTGGGGCCACTGTGGAAAGGAGGGATGCAACCCAAATTAGGAGGTAGATTTGAAGTAGCTGTTTCATTAGTTAGAGGTTTCAGAATACAGTCTGACTTGATGAGCTATGAAGTCAATGAGGAGGAAGAGGCTGCAGGCCAGAGTCACACAAGCTGGTGTCCAGTCATCCACATCCACATCCCAGTTGTGCTTAAGGCCGTCTCCACCAGAGAGAGGGAGACGGGCCCTGCTTGCTCACTGCTGCTGAGCCTGAGGACGTTTGAGATCAGCCCATCCTGAGGCTCTGCCCTCCAGCTCTTCCTCAGGGTGCTCACGCTGCATCAGGTACTTTTCTCAGGTGCGGTGAAGAGCAGCTAGAAATCCCAGCTCTCCTGGGGCTTACTCCAGCAGGGAAGAGAGCCAGAAGCGAGACGTCCAAGTTAATGTATACAGGCACATCTCGTTTCATTGTCCTTCCTAGATACTGAGGGTTCTTCCTAGATACTTTGTTCTGTTACATGGAAGGTTTGTGGCAACTTTTAAGTCATTTGATGAAGGTTAGCATTTTTCAGCAGTAAAGTATTTATAATTAAGGTATGTACATTGTTTTCTTAGATGTAATATATTACACATTTAATAGACTGCAGTGCAACCCACTCCAGTACTCTTGCCTGGAAAATCCCATGGACAGAGGAGCCTGGTGGGCTGCAGTCCATGGGGTCGCACAGAGTCAGACACGACTGAGCAACTTCACTTTCACTTTTCACTTTCGTACATTGGAGAAGGAAATGGCAACCCACTCCAGTGTTCTTGCCTGGAGAATTCCAGGGACGGGGGAACCTGGTGGGCTGCCGTCTATGGGATCGCACAGAGTCGGACACGACTGAAGTGACTTAGCAGCAACAGCAATGTAATAAAAACGTAACTTTTATATGTATTGAGAAACTAAAAATTTGTGTGACTCCCTTTTTTAAAACTGGAATATAATTGTTTTACAATGTTGTGTTAATTACTCCTATATAACGAAGCAAATCAGCTATGTGCATATATATTTACCCCCTTTCTCTTGGACCTGCCTGCTGCCCACCCCAGTCCCCACCCCTCTAGGTCACCACAGAGCACCGAGCTGAGCTTCTTGTGTGTAGACAGCAGCTTCCCCGCTGGTTATCTATTTTATGCATGGTAGTGCGTATATGTGAATGCTACTCTCTCAATTTGTCCCACCTTCCCCTCCCCACTCCCATGTCCACACGTCTGCTCTATAATTCCTGCCCTGCAAATAGGTTCATCTGTACCATTTTTCTACATTCCATATATATGCATTAATATATGTTATCTGGTTTTCTCTTTCTGACTTACTTCACTCTGTATAACAGACTCTAGGTCCATCCATGTCTCTATAAATGACCCCACTTCGTTCCTTTTTAAGGCTGAGTAATAGTCCACTATGCAGTTGTACCACATCTTCTTTATACATTCATCTGTTCATGGGTATATAGGTTGCTTCCATGTCCTGGCTGTTGTAAATAGTGTTGCAGTGAACATTGGTGTGTTTTTGAATTATGGTTTTCTCAGGGTATATGCCCAGGTGTGGGACTGCTGGATCATACGGTAGTTCTCTTTTTAGTTTTTAAGGTAACTCCATACTGTTCTCCATAGTGGCTGTAGTAGTTTACCTTCCCACAAATATTGCAAGAGGGTTTCCTTTTCCTCATACCCTCTCCAGCATTTATCGTTTGTAGATTTTTGGTGATGGCCATTCTGACCAGTGTGAGGTGATACCCTCATGGTGGTTTTGATTTGCATTTCTGTAAAAATTAGTGATGTTGAGCATCTTCTCATGTGTTTGTTGGCCATCCATATGTCTCGTTTGAAGGCATGTCTGTTTAGTCATGTGACTGACTTTATTGCAATATAGACTTTACTGTGGAACCCAACCCACAGTATCTGGAAGGTATGACTGTACCAGGTTAGGTAGGAAGACGTGCTTAGTAGAAAAATATGATGAGTAAGTATTGTGGAGATGGGGAATAAGGGGTGGGGGGCTGCGGTGGTATATCCAGAGGAGGCATCACAGAAAGTGAGCTTTTAAGCAAAGACTTGAAGGACATGCTGGAGCTAGTCATATGGAAAGAGCATTCTAGAAAAAGGAAAAATCACACATGCGCTTCCTGAGGCCACATTTACCATGTAGCATGTTTGATGGATTCCAGAAAAGCAGGGAAGGCAGAGTGAGCAAGGGAGAGTGCAGTCTCAAGGCTAGGGAGGAGACACTGTAGAGGTCCTTGAGGTCAGCAGAACTTGAACTTGTGCCCTGAGCAAGATGGGACTCCTTGAGAGGATGTCCCATTTGAGCAAAGAAATGGCTCCATCGAGCAGATTTTAACAAGATTGCTTTGGCTGCTGTGTTGAGAAAGGCATGAAGGGCAGGGGCAGTGCAGGTGATGAAGGCTCGAGGAGAGAGATGGAGTAAACTGTTGAGAAGACTTTCATCCAAGAGAGTGGGAGAGTGGATGGAGTTGGGAAATGTGGTGTAACTAACTGGAGGGAGACATCCTGGCTGACTTCAGAATGGTGAAATAGGTGACTGAAATAGGACCGGCGGCCGTTTGGTGGTGTGTGTTCCTGCAGCCCCATCCTGCTAGGCAGCTGCAGGCCAGGAGTAAGCAGACAGATGGATTTAACCAAGGCTGTGGTTTAGCTTAGTCGAGGGAATTTCAAGAGCAGGACGAGGAGATTTGGGGTTGAATGTAAGGGGATGGTTGTAATGATTGCCCATGGTTTTCCCATTGGGTGAGGAAGGAACCAGGACAGAAATCAAAGAACAGGAGGTCAGGGCATGGGAGGGATCATCTGGGGCATGGGAGGGATCATCTGTCACTGGTTTCATGACCAAGATTCATGGCAGGAGTTCTGTAGCCTGGGAGCAGATGGCTGTGAACAAAACCCAAGATGTTCAAGGAGTCAGGGACGTAAGTGAGGTGAATTGCCTGGGAGAAGGATGGGTTAATGGTAAGATCTGAAGGCGTCGTCTTCACGTGGGGGCGTTTAGAGAGGGCAGACGAGCAGTGGTGTAAAAGTTGGATGGAAGCATAAGAGCGTCCACCAACCTCCTGGGATGATGGGATGCGGAGTGTGGGGAAACACAGTCCCTACTTGAGAGGGTTGTAGGGGGAGGTGTCCCCTGGTGACCAGTTAGAGTGAAGGTGAAGGGGATGTTCCCGAAAGAGGCTGGGGATGGGGGACTTTGTAGATGACTGACTGTGAGTTGAAGAGGAACAGTGGAAGCACTCAGAGATCCAGGGAGCGTTAGCATCTAGGGGAGGAGGGGCACCCAGGCTTCTGCGACTTTCTGTAGGTTCCAGAGTTCCAGGACAGAATGGGCTCCGTGTGAGCATCCTGCATCTTACCGCTCCCTGGTCACAGCTGTGGTTCCATTAATTCCGGGGCTCTCTTGGTAAGCAGGCAGTATCACACCCACCTGGTCTGTGTGCAGCCAGGGTGGCAAATGGCTTTGCTCCTGCTCTAAGGAAGCCCCCTCATCCCCCTTGCTGATTGTGCTCAGTGGGGTCTGTTGAGAAGGAGAGAGCTGGGGAGAAGGTCCTCAGCTGAGCTCCCAGGGGCAGTATTCCCCAACTTTAGGTGACACTGGTACCATTTTTGCAAAATGCTTTTTTGTTAACATACTTTTTTCTTTCCCTTATTTAAATATCTTTTAAAAGGAAACAGGAAAAAAGCTGCCACAATTGAAGCTTCGTTGTAAATGATGAATCTAGAGCCAGATGATGAATGTTTTGAAACGTACATCCTTGTACAACCCCAAATCATCTCATTTGCCACTTGCGGGAAATGAGCGAACTCAAGGCTCACCCCCTCCTCCCGAGGGCTCTGCATGGGTGTCCTCCCCTGCCAATCCCAGTGGTTTGCTGATCCCCGACGTCACTGCTCACCAGCTGGAGTTTACATGTGGGTGAATCTGGCTAAATCGCCAGCCTGAGGAGGGTGTTACTCTCAGGTGCAGGGTGAGGTTTCTGGTTCAGGGGTGTGGCCCCTGCAGAGGCCAGCGTGGCAGAGTGTGCAGTTAACGGGGTGCCTGTGACACATCTGTGGGCTGTTGGAGGGGCACGCGTCTAAAATGTAGGTCTTTTTCTAGGAGCAGCATGAGGCTTCTCGGGGACTTACGGGTGGAGGTAGAATGATCAGATTCAGGTGTTAGAAAGCTCCCTTGTCAGTGGTACAGGGAAGGGATTGGAGGGGCAGCTGGGTGGGGACACTGTGGGAGGCTTGGTCAAGGCCACATGGGACCTGGTGGTGCAGAGTGAGCCGGGGCTGGTGGCAGAGGGTGAGAAGGGAGAACCCTGAGGAGGCCGCAGGACCCGGGGCTTGTCTGACTGTGGTGCGTGGGGCAGCTGGACCCGCATCCGTCTGGTGTGGCTCGGTGGCTGGTAGTGACAGGCACTGAGATGAAGCAGAGTTCAGACCAGGGAGAGTGGATGGGTTTGTTTCAGACAAGCTGACCTTAAAGTTGGTGTGCAACATCTAAAGAAAAGTCGTCTCCCAGCTGGGGACGTGGGTCTGGAGCAGTGGTGCGAGTGAGATGGGAATTGATGACTCAGGTGTGACCACAGAGGTGGGTGGTGTCTCCCAGCTTCTTCAGGTCCCCGTGACCTTGGTGTATGATTGATGGATGCCAGAGTGTCCACAGGACACATCATCCGGCAGGAGCAGTAAGTCCCACTGCTGGTTAGAGGCTGGACTGAGAAGGCTTCCTCTGAAACAAAGCAGATTATAGTGTGGGTTTTGATGCTAATGATCACTGAGATGCTCTCAGTTTTTTTTCTTTTTCATTTTTCTCTTTGTCTTCCACTTTTTCCTCCTTTGCTGCTGCTCCTCTCTTGTCCATGGTGGTGGCATCTGGAACCGACACTACGTCTTTATATAAGAGTGTAAACGTTCTGTGTGGGCACAGCACTCTGACAGGTCCTGCTGTGAGGTTTCCTCTCTGCGCCCCACATGGAGAGTTGAGGGAACTTCTGATAAGCCCTGAAGAGGAGACTCTTTGTCCTTCACTTTACAGGGGCGCGTGCTGCTCATAACAGGATTTGGGAAGCAGAGATGCTTGCATCAGCAGAGCACAGTTATTATTTATAAGACTGATTTGTGTTGCTAGGTTAATGTTTCCACTTCTGGAGAAATTTACATGCTAGTCACTTTTTGTTAATTTATAAATTATTTTATAGAAACTGAGTCGCCTTTTCCTCTAATTAATGCTGGTTTGTTTCGCTTTTCCTGTGAATAGATCACTGTCCTGGATGAGACGTGGACCGTGTTCAGACGTTACAGTCGTTTCCGGGAAATGCATAAAACACTGAAACTGAAGCATGCAGAGGTGAGCTATGACATAGTTATTTTCAATTAAGAACATCTGTTTTAAAAGTAAATGCCATTGGCCGCCCTGTCAATGCCCCCTCCTTCCTCTTTAGGTACTAGCTTATGCAAGTCACCAAGTTTTACTCCAGTCACTCATCTTTCAAAAGTAGCTTTTTGATTTTTGTTCTCTGTTCCATTTGTATTTTACACAATTCAGACATCTTTCTGAACACAAAATTTTGAGTGATAGTAAGGAATAGTAAGTCAGTTCTATCCTTTTCATCAATTTTATGATGTATTTTTAAATAAATATTTTGATCAATTTATAACTTCTCAACCATGAGTGAGACCTATTAAAATGAAATAGTAATGCATTTTTCAGTATGAATTTGCCCCCTTTTCCCATAAAAAGACTACATTAATGCTTAGACTTCCACATAATGAGGAGTAAAGTCATAAAAGTTAGTTTGCCATCACACATGAAGGGGAGATGGATAGTAAATACAGAATTGTCTAGAAGCAAGGAGGCATTTCATGCGTCTGATAAGATACCTAGAGTGTGTGGATACATTCGTGTAGTCATTTTTAAAAAATTTGGACAAAGACTGGTTTTTAATACTTTTCAGCAAAGGAAGGTATTCCTAAAATTAATGTGTATCTTCCAAGCGATACACATTATTCTTACTTTTTGTTTATTTTTGCTCCAATTAAAAGGAAGCCTTGTGTAGGTATTGATCTTTGGGAAGTTTGGATTGAACTGACTATAAATCAATCATTAGTCATTGTCTTTTTAGCCTGCTTTCCCTAAGTATGGCTTTTTAGCCCTATTTTTATAGTTTCTTATGATATTCTAAAAACAGTTTAATCATCCATGTGTCCCTAATTTGTTTCATGTTAATTACATACTATTTCCTCCATGGCTTCTACTCTCTCTTATCTGATACACAACATAAAGAAGAATTCCTTTTTGTAAATAAAGTGCTTTCTTGATGTATAGAATCTTGGGTCCAGGAAAAATTGAGTTATCTCTGAAATTCTGTTAAGTCATTCTCATAATAGTATTCAGTTAAAAATTGAAGAAGCTTCATGTATGAATTTTAGCTCATTGTTCCCAAGAGGCTTCAGTTCTGAAAGTAACTACATCAAAGCTGTTATTAAGTTTGTTTCTGCAATTTACTCTTCCTATCCCAAGCTAATTTTGACAATAAGAAGTAATTGTGTGCATATTAAATGTACAGAACAACTGGTTTTCCCAGTGAGCTTTGCAGCTCATTAACTACTTGATGGTAAGTTACTCTATCAATACTTTAATAATGTATAGATTTTCGTGTTAGCTTACGAAATCCCCACAGTAGTAGTAGGTGGGGAAGCAATTTGCTTGAAACAAAAGGATACAGACTTTACAAGGAATATGTATATGAGTGTATGTGTGTGTGAGTGTGTGTGTGTGTGCACCTTCATTCCATTATTTATTTCACATCAGTTCTTTCAGTGCCATTGGTTCAATGCCATTCTACATAGGCACATTCTTGTAAATTCTCATAAGTAGCAGACAAGAACCAGACTGTCTTCTCTTCTGCATCTTAAATTTATATCAGGCAGGCTTGACGATAAACCAGGAAAATATAATAATAACTGACACTTTTAAAATATGCATGCTATGTTCCAGTTACCACTTGAAGTGAGGTACAGGCATTCTAGGAAAAATATCAGTAAACTGTGATGGGCAGAAGTAGTGTAAGGATGTTTTAGGGTCGCTCTCTAATAAAACGGCATTATAATTGAAATTTGAGGAGAGCGATATTTAAACAAATTTGCAGAGAAATAATAGCTCTAATCAGTGTGGTCCACTGGAGTAGGGAATGGCAAAACACTTCAGTATTCTTGCCTTGAGAACCCCATGAACAGTATGAAAAGGCAAAATGATAGGATACCAAAAGAGGAACTCCCCAGGTCGGTAGGTGCCAAGTATGCTACTGGAGATCAGTGGAGAAATAACTCCAGAAAGAATGAAGAGATGGAGCCAAAGCAAAGTCAACAGCCGGTTGTGGATGTGGCTGGTGTTAGAAGCAAGGTCCGATGCAGTAAAGAACAATATTGCATAGGAACCTGGAATGTCAGGTCTGTGAATCAAGGCAAATTGGAAGTGGTCAAACAGGAGATGGCAAGGGTGAACGTCGACATTATAGGAATCAGCGAAATAAAATGAACTGTAATGGGTGAATTTAACTCCGATGACCATTATATCTACTACTATGGGCAGGAATCCCTTAGAAGAAATGGAGCAGCCATCATGGTCAACAAGAGTACGAAATGCAGTACTTGGATGCAATCTCAAAAACGACAGAATGATCTCTGTTCATTTCTGAGGCAAACCATTCAGTATCACGGTAATCCAAGTCTATGCCCCAACCAGTAATGCTGAAGAAGCTGAAGTTGAACAGTTCTATGAAGACCTACAAGATTTCGAACTAACACCCAAAAAGATGTCCTTTTCATTATAGGGGACTGGAATGCAAAAGTTGGAAGTCAAGAAACACCTGGAGTAATGGGCAAATGTGGCCTTGGAGTATGGAATGAAGCAGGGCAAAGGCTAATAGAGTTCTGCCAAGAGAATGCACTGTTCATAGCAAACACCTTCTTCCAACAACACAAGAGAAGACTCTACACATGGACATTACCAGATGGTCAACACCTAAATCAGATTGATTATATTCTTTGCAGCCAAAGATGAAGAAGCTCTATACAGTCAGCAAAAACAAGACCGGCAACTGACTATGCCTTAGATTATGAATTCCATATTGCCAAATTCAGACTTAAATTGAAGAAAGTGAGGAAAATCACGAAACCATTCAAGTATGACCCAAATCAAATCCTTTATACAGTGGAAGTGAGAAATAAATTTAAGGGACTAGATCTGATATAGTGCCTGATAAACTATGGACAGAGGTTTGTGACATTGTACAGGAGATGGGGATCAAGACCATCTTCAGGAAAAAGAAATGCAAAAAGGCAAAATGGCTGTCTGGGGAGGCCTTACAAATAGCTGTGAAAAGATATACCCATCTGAATGCAGAGTTCCAAAGAACAGCAAGGAGAAATAAGAAAGCCTTTCTCAGAGATCAATGCAAAGAAATAGAGGAAAACAACAGAATGGGAAAGACTAGAGATCTCTTCAAGAAAATTAGAGATACCAAGGGAATTTCATGCAAAGATGGGCTCAATAAAGGACAGAAATAGTATGGACCTGACAGAAGCAGAAGATACTAAGAAGAGGTGGCAAGAATATACACAAGAACTGTACAAAAAGATTCTCATGACCCAGATAATCACAGTGGTGTGATCACTCACCTAGAGCCAGACATCCTGGAATGTGAAATCAAGTGGGCCTTAGGAAGCATCACTGCTAACAAAGCTAGTGGAGGTGATGGAATTCCAGTTGAGCTCTTTCAAATCCTAAAAGATGATGCTGTGAGAGTGCTGCACTCAATATGTCAGCAAATTTTGAAAACTCGGTAGTGGCCACAGGACTGGAAAAGGTCAGTTTTCATTCCAATCCCAAAGAAAGGCAATGCCATAGAATGCTCAAACTACTGCACAATTACACTCATCTCACAGGCTAGTAAAGCAATGCTCAAAATTCTCCAAGCCAGACTTCAGCAGTACATGAACCATGAACTTCCAGATGTTCAAGCTGGTTTTAGAAAAGGCAGAGGAACCAGAGATCAAATTGCCAACATTCACTGGATCATCGAAACAGCAAGAGAGTTCCAGAAAAAAACATCTATTTCTGCTTTATTGACTATGCCAAAACCTGTGTGTGGATCACAGTAAACTGTGGAAAATTCTGAAAGAGATGGGAATACCAGACCACCTGACCTGCCTCTTGAGAAACCCGTATGCAGGTCAGGAAGCAACAGTCAGAACTGGACATGGAATAACAGATTGGTTCCAAAGAGGAAAAGGAGTACATCTAGGCTGTATACTGTCACCCTGCTTATTTAACTTATATGCAGAGTACATCATGAGAAATGCTGGGCTGGAAGAAGCACAAGCTGGAATCAAGATTGTAGGGAGAAATATGAATAACCTTAGATATGCAGATGACAGCACCCTTATGGCAGAAAGTGAAGAGGAACTAAAAGCCTCTTGATGAAAGTGAAAGAGGAGAGTGAAAAGGCTGGCTTAAAGTTCAACATTCAGAAAACGAAGATCATGGCATCTGGTCCCATCACTTCATGGGAAATAGATGGAGAAACAGTGGAAAGAGTGTCAGACTTTATTTTGGGAGGCTCCAAAATCACTGCAGATGGTGATTGCAGCCATGAAATTAAAAGATACTCCTTGGAAGGAAAGTTGACCAACCTAGTGTTAGGTAAAGACAACCAGGACCCCAAAAGAGTGTCTAACGGGCTTTACTGGGGAAGCACTTCCGGGCCGGGTTCCCAGACCCGAAGGAGGCAGGTCCAGGAAGTCCGTGCGCCAGACTGCGCTAGAATTTTGTTTATATATGCACGCTGCGAGGGATGGCTGGGTTAGTGGATGGGGGTTTGGATAGGTTGCCGGTTCACGGCGTCGCGGGCTGATAGGTCTTTCTATGCGGCTGGGGTGGGGCGGCTTTATTGGCGAAGTGTGCTGTCATTGGTCCCCGGGATCTGGGAGCCGCCCTCCATTAGGGACTTCCCCTGCCCTCGGGGGAGAGGCTTGGCGGCTCGTCTTGGGAACCGGCGAAGTGTGCTGTCATTGTTCCCTGGGATCCGGGAGTTTCGTTAGGGACCGTCTCACTGGCGGGAGGGAGAGGAGGGGCGGCCCATCATGGCCCCCCGGGGTCCGACCTTACACCTAGATAGCATATTCAAAAGCAGAGACATTACTTTGCCAAGAATGATCCATCTAGTCAAGGCTATGGTTTTCTCAGTAGTCATGTATGGATGTGAAAGTTGGACTATAAAGAAAGCTGAGCACTGAACAATTGATGCTTTTGAACTGTGGTGTTGGAGAAGACTCTTGAGAGTCCCTTGGACTGTGAGGAGATCGAACCAGTCCATCCTAAAGGAGATCAGTCCTGGGTGTTCATTGGAAGGACTGATGCTGAAGCTGAAACTCCAGTCCTTTGGCCACCTGATGTGAAGAGCTGACTCATTGGAAAAGACCCTAATGCTGGGAAAGATTGAAGGCAGGAGGAAAAGGGGAAGACAGAGCATGAGATGGTTCGTTGGCATCACCGACTTAATGCACATGAGTTTGTTTAGGCTGTGGGAGTTGGTGATGGACAGGGAGGCCTGGCGTGCTGTGGTTCATGAGGTCACAAAGAGTAGAACATGACTGAACTGACTGAATCAACATTTTAAAGAAAATTTTAGAGCAGACACAAGCAATCTTTAAAGATATAGTAGAAGACAACTCACCAGAGGTAAAAAATAAGTTAACTGGTGAACTGAGCTGTTGCCTGGTACCAGGCAAAATTAATGAACAGAGATTATCGCATGTGT
Organism: Nanger dama; assembly: GCA_917880005.1. Lineage (NCBI taxonomy): Eukaryota > Metazoa > Chordata > Mammalia > Artiodactyla > Bovidae > Nanger > Nanger dama. Next base: position 5,695,942 of record CAKJTW010000052.1, read on the forward strand.
AAAATAGTCCTTCTAGGATTTTCAGCTGGAAGAAGAGTGTTTGACATACATGCTGAAAAAATTAAGTGGCTTTCAAAGGAAAAGCATATAGGTGGTTTCCTCTTTCATCTGGTCGTAAACCTTGGTGGAGCAGCCCTGCACGGTGCATCCACTTGTGATCGACAGCCACGCCCATCCTCTCATGAATAGAGAAAATGAGCGATAAACAGACAAATGAAACCCAGGAAATAAGAGGATTGTAAATGGTGTTAAGTGCCACAGGGAAATACAACAAAGCACTGTGATAGTGTGAGCTGGCTGGTGGGCTGCTGTAGGTGGCTTGATGAGAAAGGCTATGTCCAAAGAGAGAGACTGAGCTGAGATCTTGGAGCCGGAAAGAAACGGAGGCATGAAGATCTGGAGGTGAGCTCGTATGAAGGTGAGAGAATAGCAAGTGCAAGGGCCTTGTGGAGGGACCAAGCTCAACGTGTTCCCAGAATTAAAAGACCCGTAAAAGGGGCAAGTGTGGGAGAGAGGAGGGCCGAGACTCAGTGGTTCCATGGGAAACCCATTACGTTGGGTGCTGTAAAGGAGGGTCTGAATATCGAAGTCCAGCTGGAATTTCCATTCTGTTAATAGCCGTCTTTTCCAAGAAACCCATTTCCTGAAGATGGACTCCCAATGTAAATAATGAAGACTGGAAGTTGCTTTTCCATGCTGAGTCCAGCTTGGTGACATCAGTTTTTTCCTTATGAGGACAAAAAACAGTTTATGAAAGAGAAACTGCAGACAGTATGCATGAATTTGAAAGAGAAGAGAGAATGTGAGTAGTGGTTGAAATCATGTAGTGAGGTCTTAAAACAAAGGGAAGCCGAGCTAATCACAAACCCCATGGGATTACACCAGTGCCAAGGAGCTTTTCCGTGGCCTTGGCTCTGGTGGACATCTCACCATTCACAGAGTGCATCCTGTCTCGCTATGCTCTGCCTTTGACATTCGTGGTCTCTGGTGGAAGTGAGAGACTTGCCTCTTGTGACACAGCCTGTGAGCAGAAGCCCAGGCAGTTCAACTCTGTTTCCTATTTCTAACCAAACAACAATATCCAAACAGAAATGAGGAGGAGTGTCATCTCTAAATACACAGTAGCGTGTCATTCTAGATCACAGTCAGTCTTGTTTTGCTGAGAGGACAGCATTATCCATTTAAGATTTTCAAGATGAAGCTTGAATATCAAGATGAATATCAGCTTTTTTTTTTTTCATAATGTTGACATTTTTTTGTGTGTAGCCTTGTTTGCCGAGTGTTTGTTGGGACTTGAGATCAAGAATCTGTGTGTTAGGTGTTTGTCCATTATGGTCACTCTTATTACTGTTGACCTCCATCCCTATATCTAATGTGAATCTTCTTGACGTCATCAGCTGCCTCCAAATGGTCTGTAGGCCATGCTTCACCCCGGGTGACCCAGGAATGACGTAAGACAGAGATCACTGCTTGCCAGCAGGGCGCAGGCACAGAGGGGGCCTGGCAGCAGGGAACCGCACAGGCCACATGGCTGTCTAAGCGCTGTTCTCTCTGCCCCACCTCTCCCAGGATATATCCTGGGATATTTGGGTGGTAAGAGAAGAGACCCCTGTGGGGAGGCCTGAAGAACCAGTCTGCTGTATAGAATCCTAGGCCTTAAGAGCCACTTTCTCTGGGAACAACCCCATGGGCACAATGTCCAGAGTCTGCATGTGGGACATGCTGAATTACAAGAGTCACCGCACTCTGAGAAGCCTTAAGCTGTGGCTTCCTCCTAAATAGCTGTGGCTTCCCTAGCTCACAGAATAGTTTATCTGCTTGTTAAGCGATGAATCATTTTCCCATGAGCAGTGGTGCCTGGTGACAGAGTTGGCGTGTCACCTGATCAGGTTCCAAGAATCCACTTGATGGCCCTTTAGGCTGTTTCCAGATTTTTGCCTTTGTGATGACCACCCTGTACATTCTGGAAGATACCTGTCTATCTACAAGTGCTGACTGTCTCTGGGAAGAACTCTCGTAATTGTTCACCTGTTCTTAAGGGCTCCGTTTATGAACAAGCAAGATTAGGAAAGAGCACACAGAAACAGGGTGGACTGGGACCCCTGAGGGCCTTCACCCCCATTAGTGAGAGGGTTTTAAGAATTCCTTACGCATCATTCAGCTAGGTCCTCTAATCTCCCTGTTTATTCACTTTCATTTGCTTAATTATTTACTGTAATGTCTCCTTAAGGAGAATGATGTCAACTGAAGGGCCCCTAAGGGATGTTTTGTATACACTTGGGTGGTGAACCAATTAAAACAGGCAGGGGTTATTGGTTATTAGGTGTAACATATGTCTGTGAAGAAAATAGAAGGAACTTAGGGATATTTACACGCAAAGCGGACTTGTGAATTGAAAGGATGAGAAGTCAGTCAGGGGATTCCCTGCAACTCTGGAGTGTGGGAGTTGTGGGCAGGGGAAAAGCAAAAATCACAGAAAAATTTAATCCATTATTTTTTATGGTGACAAATTTCAGAATTAACAAAACTGAATTATCTGTCCTGAATAATACTGAAGATGAGCAGGTTGCCTGCAGGTGACCGGGTTTGTATGTAAGCGTTAACGCTCAGTCCGTTTCCAGATTCACTTGTGTGTGCGGGCTGAGCACTCACTGGGTGGAGGTGCTGCATTATTCAAGGGTTTTTAAATTGTTGTTTTATTTTTGTTTATTTATGTTCTGTCATCCCGGTGTTTTCCTCTGGATCCTAAGTAGCTTTGCCTTCTGTTTTGAGTTAGAGTGTCCCCTTGATGCACTGACATGTATCATGCAAGATAACGCTCCTCTTGGCTTCCCTTCTCCGTGCCCCTTCATTGACCTTGAATGGAATCGTCATCAGATTAAACCCTGTGTTTTCAGAGTCCACATCTATAAAATGATCATGCCACAGCTAGTTTGTAAAACATTGTGAGAACCTCAGATGAAATACGTTATTGAAAGTAACTACAAAGAATCGTGCAGTGTCTGCCAGAGAGCACGCCTTTGAAATTTGGTCATGCAAATCACTGCCACAGTGCTCTTTATCTATATGAAGACTGTGCATTTTCCACTCTATTAAAGTCAGTATAACCCTTTTAAATACAGTGAAGTTATGTGCTCGGAAACAGAGCCCCATTAAATGTCCTTTTCTCTTTATGGATGAGAAAGAGTTTACTGTTGATGTCTAATGTCTGTGAAGTTTACTTGTGGGTCCAGGTCATAGTCTGAGAGTCCATCAGGACAAAAGCATAGCTCATCCAGAAGCTGAAAAGACTATTTTAAAAGCTCATTCCCTTTCAACCATTAGAATGAATGATGAAGACCTTGTGTCCCATCCTGTTCCCCCACTTTGGCTGAGTGGTCTGATGGCCGCTGAGTGTATTTAATGAGGTATAGGACATGGGGCTAGAAGGTCAGAGGGTCACTGAGAGAGCTGCTCCTTTTAGGAGGTCCAGAGATGCCAAGGACTTCATTTTAGTATGTTTAACAAGGAGTCCTTCTGAGTGCTAGAGCCTAATGGACCCCTTATGCCTCTAGAGAAGCATCTCACGGTGCAAGCAGTTAAGCGTTGGAATCGATTGTTGAGGACCCTTTTATAATCTTGGCTAATAGTGATTCTGAAGCAGGTTTATGTTCTTCCCAGAGGCAAGAGGATGAACCATGAAAATAGGATATTTTAAGTATTAAAATGTACAATTAAAATAAATGCTAAGGGAACCTTAAGGCCCACGTGTGCTGAGAGCCTAAGTTACTGGGAACAGGCGTTCCTGTCTGAATCATAACTGAGTTATCACAGTGAGTCTTCAGAGTCCCCTGGTGTCAGACAGGATCAGCATCCATCAGCCACGTTCCCAGGGGGGCTCCTTTCTCCCTGATGCGGATCTGAGGGAGAAACGCATTTTCAGAGCCTTCGAGTAGAACATGAAAGATTGCTGTGTTAGAGCAACTGTTCAGTCTCACTTCTGGCAGTCTCTGTGTGCCCAGTAAATATCACTAGGAGAAGAAAACGATTAGGCAGGAGCTTATGTCATTTGTATATGGACTTTCAGTTTGTACTGATAGAACCATTTCTCACCTTCTTTATTTCCCAAGTAATTTCCCCAAAGCAGCACCAAAAAGGAAAAGAAAAGAAACCAGCTCTTGGCTTTATATTTGTCTTAGACAGCTATCTACCATCCATCACTGAAATGCATTCTAAACAGTTTTACAACCAGCATTCCAAATTTAATATAAAAATTGCAAATCTACTCACCACCCAAATTGTAAAGCTACCAACCATAGCCACAGGGAGCATTCGGTAGGCCTTAGATAAATTCAGCTGCATCAAGCACTCAGCCTCCTTGAATTTTTAAATAGCAAACAGCTATGTAGGCAAAAAATAGAATGCTGCCAGCTCCCTGATCTGGTATGTTATCAGAGGCCCAGGTATCTCACTGTATGGCTTATGTTACACCATCCTGTCTGCCTGATAGATAATCCGTATTTAAATCACTGCTTTCAAAGGTGGGTTGGGGAGAGAAGGACATCAATTACTAAGAAGCTTTTCCAAGATATGTAAATGCAGGCCCCAAGCTAGGAGATTCTGATTCAGTAATCTGACATGGGATCTGAGGGTGTGTGTAGTTAGGGGAAAAAATAGCCCCAAATGATGCTCTTTGAATCACTGGTTAAGATGCTGCCTGTCATTTCTTTCACATCCACCATGGGAACATTATTGATTTTTCATTATTATAATCATTGTTATAGATCACCAAATCTAGAAGCTGATTTCCAGTGACAAATAATCCCATTGAAATTAGTGACAAGCAAATTTAAACCTAGACAATGAAAACAGGTTGATAGCCTCTTTGAACACCAAAGACTATGAAACATAGATTCATACTAGGCTTTCCTGTCCAGCAAGGAGACTTCTGTAACTGGGTTGGAACCATTTGCACATTATGAGACATACGTACTCAGGGGGCCTTAAAGATTGGGTAGTCCAGTTTTCATTTTAGAAAGGAGATATCAAATCCCCAGAGAGAGTTTTGTTCAGAGTCACCTTAAGACTTGGGGCCCAGGCAAGGTTTGTGTCTTCCAACTCCTAGGCCTTCTTCTTGGCCCAGAGTCTCCATGACCATGTTCACTCAAGAAGGGGGAGTGTGCAGAGCGCTCCAGACAAGACCAGAAAGAAGAAGGTCTCTTGCTCTCTTGCCTGTGAAGATCTGTTGCATAGCAAGACCCCATGGATGAAAACGAGAAATGGGGTTCCTTCTATCGAATGTCATGGCAGTGACAGCTTTCTGTCACATTCTCAGTCCCTGAAAGGGACGAATTAGTATCATAGTAGCAGATGGAAAATACAAGCATTTGAGTTAATTCAGCTGCATAATTCTTCTTTAAAATGCAATATGAAATACTCATAGATCTGAAATGTTTCTCACTTTGCAAAATTGTTGCGACGTGCATGAATGTCCTCACATCTATCTTACCTGGCTCATACCTAAGTAAAATTGATACTGGCTTTGGGAAGAGTAGGGTTTTAAATTACAGTCTTTCTACCAAATATAACAAAGTCAGTGCATTCATAAGTACATTTCTTTCTCTTTTTTTTGGCTGTGCCATGTGGCATGCAGGATCTTAGTTCCCCAACCAGCGATCAAACTCTGTGCCCTCCCTAGAGTGGAAGCATGGAGTCTTCACCACTGGACTGCCAGGGAAGTCCTAGTACATTTCCAGCTGTAGTTTTATACCTAGAATCTCACCAAGTTTCTGTACTTCAGTGAGGGTAGGACAGCAGTTTCTGATGGTGGAATATCCTAATTATAATTGCTGGCTGTTCCATGTGGACCACCAGCAAAAGATTCTGCCTTGTTCATTGGGCAGATCTTTAAGAGAACCTAGAATGTTCCAGGCTCTGAGCTACGCACGTAGCACATGCTCATAAATATTGCATGGTTCTCTCCTGTTACCATGTGCTGTGCTGTGCTTAGTTGCTCAGTCATGTCCAACTCTTTGTGACCCCAGGGGCTGTAGCCCGCCAGGCTCCTCTGTCCACGGGGCTTCACCAGGCGAGAATACTGGAGTGGGTTGCCAGGCTCTCCTCCAAGGGATCTTCCAAACCCAGGGATCAAATCCAGGTCTCCCACATTGCAGGTGGATTCTTTACCGTTTGAGCCACCAGGGAAGTCCAAGAATACTGGTAAGCTATCCCTTCTCCAGGGGCTCTTCCCAACCCAGGAATCAAACTGAGAGCTCCTGCATTGCAGGTAGATTCTTTACCAGCTGAGCTACCAAGTACCCTCATGTTACTGTATCAGAGGTCCAAAGGAAGCTCGTTGCTCCTTTGATTATCTAGGTTGTCCTGAAGAATGACCACTTCATGCCTCTAATAAGTCAGACTTGGAGGAGAATTGCATATTTGTTTGTGAGTGTATTTCTCAGTGACAGCTGTTCTTATAAGGCCTTGGGAGCTGCTATTAATTTTGAGTAGTCAGAAATGCTTCCCTCTTGTCAGCTGTGAGAGTTATGGTAGCTCTTTGATGAGTTTTCATTATTTGCATTTCTCGAAAGCTGGAGAAGCTGAGATTTACAACCATAAACCTGCAGTATGTGGGTGTTTCAGATGCTGCCAATTGTCCTGTAGTTACATCTACTGGCAAGAGATGGGTTAAAGCTGATTTGACCATATAGTCTTGCCATGTAGAATTTCTCCCTTGAGGTTTTTGTTTGTTTGTTTTTGGCCATGCCATGCGCCATGCGGGGTCTTAGTTCTTCCATCAGAGGTGAAACTCATGCCCCCTGCATTGGAACTGTGGAGTCTTAACCACTAGGCCACCAGGGAAGGCCCATTTCTCTCTAATCTTTTAAGAAAATTGGGTACTGTTTAGGTAGCCACATACTACAGAAGTAAAGAAAATGCCTAGTAAATGAGGAATGACAGTAAAGTATAGTTTTATTAGGTGGTAACAAAAGTCAAATGTTTTCCTTTCATTAGTCAGGATTCCATACTTTATTAGTTGTTGTTCTGTTTTCCTTCAGTGATTTATAACCCAGTTTTAGCTGCTTAATTGTTATAAAACCATAAAAGATAGGTGAGGTTTTTTTTTATTGCTGACTTTAATTTCTTTTCTATATTAAGGCTGCCATTATTTATATCCAAAGAAACAAGGATGCCATTTATCAAAACCTATGCTGTCCGTTGCCTGCAAGACCACCTGGCTAACCTAGAGTGAACTTGGCCAAGAGGGAAAGGCTTCTAATAAAAACAGACTTTTCCATTACTTTTAATTTGTCTTTTTGATGGCAGCAGCCTGGCCAACCTATCTTATTATAATGTAATAAACACTGAAGTCAGAATTTGAGCAAGATGGCTCTTAGAAGACATTAGGCTCTGTCAGTTTATTGGGAATCAAAAAGGGAAAAGCCAACTTGCAGATGAAAATTTCACGCTGAGATCATTTAGAAATATTACAAAGCAGCAGAGAATGCGAACTCTATTTCTAATACACATATAGCTGGCCAACTTGATGAATAAATGGATACTCTGTTTTCATTTTCTCAAAACTGAGATTCACAAATAATTATATAAATTGGCAATGCTAGTTTTATAAGGAACCACTTACTTACTCTGTTCATGATTCTTCCTATAGAGTTATTGTTCAGCCTAAAACTTATGGGCTTGCTTCTCAATTATGCAAAATAAACGTTGATAACTTGGAGTTTTAGACTCCACAGTCAGAGAAAAGAGCAAGACAGATTTCACTGAAAACCAGTAGGCTTCAAAATTATTGATTTCATTTTTTAATGGCTTTTGTTTCAATACATTTATCTTTAGAATAATGTTTTATTTACTGAATTGCAGAATGAGCTTGCCATTATGTTTCTCTTAGGTCAAAGAAATGTGCTATTTCAGTCCTCATTTGTTTCCTATGTTTTACTCTGTATAATTAGATTTCACAGTTATGCAGTGTAGGTAATAGGGCTGTTGTTCAGTTTCCTTCCAGTGTTTTCTAGACATGCCATGTCTCTCACATATATCCAGTATATTTGACCTCAGTCATCATTTTTAACTTTAACGTACAATATTCCCATAAGAGCTCAAGCCTCTGCATCACTTCCCACTCCTGCTCTAAGGATAATGACTATAGCAGGAAGGGATGCCACTTTAAAGGTTTTCTCATGAATACTGCACTCCCGTTTGTTTCTATCCTTTTCAATTCTACAACCTCTTGAACGGTAACATTTCATTATTATATTGGTCTGTTTTCCCATACACATGTTCACCTTACTTAATATAAGAATGCTATGAAGACTTTACAGGAAGTAAGGCACACTCCTCAAAAGTAATATAGCCAAGTTAAGTATCTCCATGGTATCTAAAAGGGCTTCTTGTAACTCCGGGTGGAGAGATTTTAATCATTAATACCTGAGATACAGAATTTCAGAGCTCAGAAATGAAATATCTCAAGTTCAATTCCTTCATTTTAACAGACGATGAAACTAAGAACTAGAGACATTATACAATCAGCTCTTTGCTGAGCTGAGACTTGAAATCTGATTGCCCTAAATCTCAGGTTATTAAAGGAAAAAGGCATAAGATGTTAATTTAACCATTCCATTAAATATATACAGAGAATAATCACTTTTTATTGTTCCTCTAAAAATGATGCATGCTAATTTATAAAAGCTTCACATAATACAAGAAGAAAGCAACAGATTACTCAAAATCATTCTCTAAATATAATTAATATTACTATTTAATGGGGGCTTCCCTGGTGGCTCAGAGGTTAAAGCATCTGCCTCCAATGTGGGAGACCTGGGTTCGATCCCTGGGTTGGGAAGATCCCCTGGAGAAGGAAATGGCAACCCACTCCAGTATTCTTGCCTAGAGAATCCCATGGACGGAGGAGCCTGGTGGGCTATAGTCCACAGGGTCGCAAAGAGTCAGACACGACTGAGCAACTTCACTTTCACTATTTAATGAACATTATTTAAAGTACTGAAATGGATAGGGACAGGTAAAGGGACAGATATGTATGTAGATTGATAGAAAGAAATTGAGATGAGAAGAAAAAGAATAGGAAGAATGAATAAAATAACCTTATAACATCAGGCTCATTCTGTAATGCTATTTTTAATTAAATTTATTTTACTGGAATTTAACAAAGGGAAAGAAAATCAAGTAAAACTGAAGAAATTTCTGAGCTTCAAATTAAATTTTTCTCCACCATAACCTCTAAAGTAATGTGTTTTTAAGAAAAAACAGCATGTCAGGCTTCCCTGTCTCTCACTATCTCTGGAATTTATTCAAATTCATGTCCTTTGACTCAGTGATGCCATCTAACTATCATCCTCTGCCATCCTCTTCTCCTTTTTCTTTCAGTCTTTCCAAGCATTGAGGTTTTTTTCCAATGAATTGGCTCTCTACAGCAGGTGGTCAGAGTATGGGCACTTCAGCTTCAGTCCTTCCAGTGAATATTCAGGATGATTTCCTTAGGATGGACTAGTTTGATCTCCTTGTACTCCAAGGGACTCTCAAGAGTCTTCTACAACACCACAGTTCAAAAGTATCAATTCTTTGGCACTTAGCCTTCTTTATGGTCCAGCTCTCACATCCATACATGACTACTGGAAAAAGCAAGCTTTGGCTATATGGACCTTCACTGGCAAGCGATGTCTCTGCTTTTGACATGCTGTCTAGGTTTGGCGTAGCTTTCCTTCCAAGGAGCAAACGTCTTTTAATTTCATGGCTGCAGTCACCATCTGCAGTGATTTTGGAACCGAGAAAATAAAATCTGTCTCTGCTTTCACTTTTTCCCCTTCTGTTTGCCATGGAATAGTGGGACCGGATGCCATGATCTTAGTTTTCTGAATGTTGAGTTTTAAGCCAACACTGCCTTCTTTCACGCTTATCAAGAGGCTCTTTAGTTCCTCTTTGCTTTCTGTCATTAGAATGGTACATCTGCATATCTGAGGTGGTTGATATTTCTTCAAGCAGTCTTGATTCCAGCTTGTGATTCTTCTAGCCCAGCATTTCACATGATGTACTCTACAGAGAAGTGAAGTGAAAAGCAAAGGAGAAAAGAAAAGATATTCCCATTTGAATGCAGAGTTCCAAAGAATAGCAAGGAGAGATAAGAAAGCCTTCCTCAGTGATCAGTGCAAAGAAATAGAGGAAAACAGCAGAATGGGAAAGACTAGCGATCGCTTCAAGAAAGAGATAACCAAGGAACATTTTATGCAAAGATGGACTCGATAAAGGACAGAAATGGTCTGGACCTAACAGAAGCAGAAGATATTAAGAAGAGGTGGCAAGAATACACAGAAGAACTGTACAAAAAGATCTTCATGACCCAGATAATCATGATGGTGTGATCACTCACCTAGAGCCAGACATCCTGGAATGTGAAGTCAAGTGGGCCTTGGAAAGCATCACTACGAACAAAGCTAGTGGAAGTGATGGAATTCCAGTTGAGCTATTTCAAATTCTGAAATGATGCTGTGAAAGTGCTACACTCAATATGCCAGCAAATTTAGAAAACTCAGCAGTGGCTACAGGACTGGAAAAGGTCAGTTTTCATTCCAATCCCAAAGAAAGGCAATGCCATAGAATGCTCAAACTACCACACAATTGCACTCATCTCACATGCTAGTAAAGTAATGCTCAAAATTCTCCAAACCAGGCTTCAGCAATATGTGAACTGTGAACTTCCAGATGTTCAAGCTGGTTTTAGAAAAGACAGAGTGACCAGAGATCAAATTGTCAACATCTGCTGGATCATCAAAAAAGCAAGAGAATTCCAGAAAAACATCTATTTCTGCTTTATTGACTATGCCAAAGCCTTTGACTGTGTGGATCACAAGCTATGGACAATTCTGAAAGAGATGGGAATACCAGACCACCTGACCTGCTTCTTGAGAAATCTATATGTAGGTCAGGAAGCAACAGTCAGAACTGGACATGGAACAACAGCCTGGTTCCAAATAGGAAAAGGAGTACATCAAGGCTGTATATTGTCACCCTGCTTATTTAACTTCTATGCAGAGTACATCACTGAGAAACGCTGGACTGGAAGAAGCACAAGCTAGAATCAAGCTTGTAGGGAGAAATATCAATAACCTCAGATATGCAGATGACAGCACCCTTATGGCAGAAAGTGAAGAGGAACTAAAAAGCCTCTTGATGAAAATGAATGAGGAGAGTGAAAAGTTGGCTTAAAGCTCAGCATTCAGAAAACAAAGATCATGGCATCTGGTCCCATCACTTCATGGGAAATAGATGGGGAAATAGTGGAAGCAGTGTCAGACTTTATTTGGGGGCTCCAAAATCACTGCAGATGGTGAATGCAGCCATGAAATGAAAAGACACTTACTCCTTGGAAGAAAAGTTATGACCAACCTAGACAGCATATTAAAAAGCAGAGATTTTACTTTACCAGCAAAGGTCCATTTAGTCAAGGCTATGGGTTTTCCACTGGTTATGTATGGATGTGAGAGTTGGACTGTGAAGAAAGCTGAATGCCAAAGAATTGATGCTTTTGAACTGTGGTGTTGGAGAAGACTCTTGAGAGTCCCTTGAATGCAAGGAGATCCAACTGGTCCATCCTAAAGAAGATCAGTCCTCGGTGTTCATTGGAAGGACTAATGCTGAGGTTGAAACTCCAATACTTTGGCCACCTCATGTCAAGAGTTGACTCATTGGAAAAGACTGATGCTCTGAGGGATTGGTGGTAGTAGAAGAAGGTGACCACAGAGGATGAGATGGCTAGATGGCATCACTGACTCAATGGACATGAGTTTGGATGAACTCCAGGAGTTGGTGATGGACAGGGAGGTCTGGTGTGCTGCGGTTCAGGGATCGCAAAGAGTCAGACACGACTGAGCAACTGAACTGAACTCTGCATATAAATTAAATGAGCAGGGTGGCAATATACACCCTTATTATACTCCTTTCCCAATATTGAACCAGTCCATTGTTCCATGTCTGGTTCTAACTGTTGCTTCTTGACTCCCATACAGGTTTCTCAGAGACAAATAAATGGTCTGGTATAGCCATCTCTTTAAGAATTGCCCACAGTTTGTTGTGATCTGCACAAAGGCTTTTGTGTAGTCAGTGAAGCATAAGATACATGTTTTTCTGAAATTCCCCTGCTTTCTCCATGATCCAGTGAATGTTGGCAATTTGATCTGTGGTCCCTCTGCTATTTCTAAACCCAGTTTGTACATATGGAAGATTTCGGTTCACGTTGTGCAACAACCTAGCTTGAAGGATTTTGCATATCACCTTGTTAGCATATGAAATAAGTGCAGTTGTATAGTAATTTGAACAGTGTTTGGCATTGCCCTTCTTTGGAATTAGAATGAAAACTGACCTTTTCCAGTCCTGTGGCCGTTTCTGAGCTTTCCAAATTTGCTGGTATATTTATTGAGTTCAGCACTTTGAACAGCATCATCTTTTAGAATTTGCAATAGCTGGCTGGAATTCCATCACCTCCACTAACTGTGTTCATAGTAATGCTTCCTAAGGCCCACTTGACCTCACACTCCAGGATGTCCGGCTCTAGGTGTGTGACCACACCATTGCGGTTATCCAGGTCATTAAGAAAGACTTTTTTTTGGAACAGTTGTTCTGTGTATTCTTACCACCTCTTCTTCATCTCTTCTGCTTCTCTTGGGTCTTTACCTTTTCTGTCTTTTATCATGCCCATCCTTGTATGAATTTTTCCTTTGATATCTCTAATTTTCTTGATGAGATCTCCAGTCTTTCACATTCTGTTGTTTTTCTCTATTTCTTTGCAGTATTCATTTAAGAAGGCCTTCTTATATCTCCTTGATATTCTCTGGAACTTTGCATTCAGTTGGGTATTTCTTTCCCTTTCTCCCTTGCCTTTTGCTTCTCTTCTTTCCTCAGCTATTTGTAAAGCCCTCTCAGATAACCATTTTGCCTTCTTGCAGTTTCTTTTTCTTGGAGATGGTTTTGATCATCACCCGCTGTACAGTGTTACGAACCTCCGTCCACAGTTCTTCAGTCACCGTGTCTATCAGTTCTAATCCCTTGACTCTATTTGTCACCTCCATTGTATAATCATAAAGGATTTGATTTCGGTCATACCTGAAAGTCCTAGTGGTTTTCCCTACTTTCTTCAATTTAAGCCTGAATTTTGCAATAAGGAGTTCATGGTCTGAGCCACTGTTAGTTCCAGGTCTTGTTTTTGGTAACTGTAAAGAGCTTCTTTATCTTTGGCTGCAAAGAATGTAATCAAATCTGATTTCGATATTGACTGTTTGGTGACGCCCATGTGTAGAGTCATCTCTTATGTTGGAAAAGGGTGTTTGCTATGACCAGTGCGTTGTCTTGACAAAACCCTGTTTGCCTCTTAAAACAATGGGGCTTCCCTGGTGGCTCAGATAGCAAAGAATCTGCAGGCAATGCAGGAGACTCAGGGTCAATCCCTGGGTCATAAGATCCCCTGAAGAAGGGAATGATAGACACTACCTTTCATGTGGTGTGTTTCCATTTTATAAATTGTCAATTGTGTTTCTCTCTTCTAAATGATCTTATAATGAAGATTCTCCCAGGGTATTTACTCCCACCTACCTGGTTTTAAAAATTATATTATTTTTATATTGTCGAACCATAGTACATTTTTATACATAAATTATGCATAATTCTCTCCTAGTTTTGAGTTTAAAATGAGGCAGCATGTTCTTTATCTTGCTTTCTTCATTCCTTAGAACCTTAGACTGTACTATCTCTTGGTTGAATTTTTTTGGTAATCCAGTATGTTTTTTAAAGGTTTACCTTGATTTGTTTTACCAGTTTTATCTGTTTGAAAATGTCTACCTGTGGCCAGCAGTTTAAAGACATTTCTGTGTTAGTTATAAACTTCTTGGACCATATTTTCTTTCCCTTACAATTGTGCTCAGTCATGTCTGACTCTTTGGGATCCTGGGGACCAGAGAGGCTCCTCTGTCCATGGGTTTTCCCAGGTCACAATATGGAGTGGGTTGCCGTTTCCTCTTCCAGGGGATCTTCCTGACCCAGGGATCGGACCGGCTTCTCAGTTGTCTCGCACATTGGTAGGCAGGTCCTTTACCACTAGCCCTTTCTTTTCCTTTAGCACATGTCATTTTGCCCTGTTTTCTTCCTGCTCTAATAGCTAATCTGGGTTCTTACTGTCGTCCGTCTTTTTCTTTTTTCTGCTGGGACTTTCTTTCTACTATTTTGTTGTTGTCTTGTTTCTTCCATCTCTTTCTTGAGTTCTTCTTGCTTCTTCTTCTTCTTTTTTTTTTTTGAGCAAGAAGAGGGAGTAGGGGAGGAGGGCATGGTGTCACTGGATTTTCTTTTTCAGTCAACGTTTTTCACTTTAGAACACTCTCAGACTGCTGGTCTTTTTTGGCTTTTAGCATGCCTTGTCATTTTTGTGCAAGCTGGACACGGTATGTCATGTGAAAGCAGCTGAGGTAGACAGGCTTTAGCGTGTGGTTTATATTTGTCTGGCTATGATGTAGGCTAACTTGGGGGGGGAGCACCAGTGAATCATTGGGACAAGGAGGGCACAGGTCCTGCGGAGAGAGGAGGCAGCAATCTACCATATACCTAAACCTTTGCCTGGAATTTTTCTAAGTTTTGTCCCACCAGTTTTTTCCTTCACATTGAGACATACCTTTTCTTGTTTTCTGGTGTTTGAGGGGACTGTGGGGTCACCGCCTGTGACAGTGAAGCCAGGTGTCTGCCCCTGGGCTGTTCTCCCACCTACACCTTGAGCAGCTCTGGGCTTTCCCCTAGCAGCCCCTGGTGCCCCCCTTGGCTTCAAGTGTCCCCCACCTTCTTGTCCCCAGCTTCAGTCTTTAATCACAGCTTCATGGAATACCTACCTAGGAGTTTGGTTGCCAACTCTGGTAAGTGGCTTGTGGTCTCCAGCCTGGAGGGGCGGCAGGAAGCTGGGCTCCCTGGGGTCATATGGCCTGTGTATGGACTTGGTGGTTTCCTACTTTGCAGTCAGAATCTTTCTTTTACTTTTCATCTCTTTGGTGCTTTTGAAGGCAATAGGGGGAACAAATAAAAGCTTTAGTCCACTGTCTTTATCCAGAGCTGTTCCATCAAATGTTATGGTTTGTAGGAAGAGTATTTCTCTTGCAATCATATTTTTTTAACGTGAGACTCTCTCCATGAAAGTTAAAAGGGGAAATTGATGGGTTTTGCTCGTTATGAAACTGAAGTTTTTAAAATTTTTTTCATGGAATGGTGAACTTGAGACTTTTATGATGTCACTTCTTTCCAAAGTGATCTGTTCTTTCAATACAATTGCAGTAAAAATCCCAGCATACTCTTTTTAGTAGAAATCAGCAAGCTAACTCTGGCAGAAAATGATTCTGACAGAATTTTGTACAAATAAAAAGTTATTTTTCCTTATTACTGAATCCCAACTACCTTGATCATTTTTATACAAGTCAGAAATAGTTGTGAGGAATATAGGACATCAGGAACATTAATTTTTGGAAATGTAGGGCACTGTGTTTTCCTTTGTCAGAGGTTACAAAGGAAATGAAAGAAGAGTCCCTTATTCATGGATGTTTACTGTTCCTGACAATGTTTCTTACGGAAATCAGACTGGACTATGTGCTAGATTCAAAAAAAATAAAGCCATAAAAATGAAAAAAATTCTAACTATAAAGAATTTGAGAAGAAATTGTAAATATCCAGATGATATCATTGATTCTACTTTCAATCTTATCTTTAACATGAGAAGCCAAACAAGTAAACAGCATATGTCAGTGTATGTAGGACATGAGAGGAAAAGTCAGGGACAGTCACCTCCTTTCCGAGCCTCACTTGTATTCTTAATTTGTTGGAAATATTACTTTTCAGACAGCAACACTTTCTGCACAATAGAAATCTTTTCCCTCTTTTCAGCTCTCCCGGGCACATCATTTGTCCTGACCAGTGATTCTTTCTATCTTGGTAAATTGTCCATTTTTTAAAACATTTGGACAGCTTAAAGAATTCATAGTCCGGAAATGAAACCGACAGAGGATTGCTTGCACTATTCTGCTTCAGAAGAAATGAGGTGGTCGTACTTGGAGAGAGGAAACGCTCAGGCCTCTCTTCTACTCCATATTTCCAGTTCTTCTAAGGGTTTTTCTCATATTAAAGATACAAAGGATTGTAAGGATTTTTATAGTGCTGAGAATGAAGAGTCAGTTCCTGCCCTTTTTCCTCTAATCCAAGAAAAGACTGTGATGGTCTTTTTCTGCGTTTTTCCTTTCAAAAGATGGGCTGGTGTTGAAAATGGCCCTGTAATCCATTCTGAGTCAACAGCTATTGGCCCCTAGGTGGCTTTGGTGCCCCCCTGTACTGTTACTGTTCCCTGGTTCCTTGGCTGTTGTTTCAGCGCTCTTTTTTGTTTGTTTCTTTGTTTGTTTTGGCCATGCCAGGAGGCACAGGGGATTGTAGCTCCCTAGCCAGGGGTGGAACCCACATCCCTGGCAGTGGACGCTTGGAGTCTTAACCCCTGGACCAGGGAGGTTCCAATGTTGCATTTTTTTAATGTAAGATGTTTCCAGTTCTGTTTTATTTTTGAGTGCTCTCAGAAAAATATTCCTTTGAAAGAATATTGGTTTAGATGTAGCTGATCAACAATCCCACAACTGAGAACCTTTGCCCTCGGCAGGTAAAAGCAGCTGGGAATGTATGTTCGCCCCAGTGGTCGTTTAAAAATGTCAGAAGTTTTACATGGAGTTTAACCTGATGGAATTGCTGATAGTCAACCATTTTTAACTTTAAAATTGGCAATTTCATCTCATTCAACCTAAGAGTTTATAGATGGCAAGGCTTAAACAGCACTGTCAAGATTCCCTAAAAGGAGAAATGGAGGTAGTTTCCATTCTATCAGAGGGAAGAGGTTGGAGAGCTATTTCTGATGTAAATGTAATTATTTTAATGGAAGCAATCCTTTTTTTTTTTTAATACCTTGCCTCACAGCCTTGCCTTTCTCCTTCAGTTTGTTCATGTCCCATCCCCACCGAAAGGATGTGGACCAGGTCATGCATGTTGAGTTATGAGTCATGTGGCAACTTAAAAAAAAAAAAAAAAGAATATTTTAACACCAAAAACATTTTGTATTGGGGTATAGCTGATTCACAATGTTGTGGTAGTTTCACAATGTTGTGGTAGTTTCAGGTACACAGCAGAGGGACTCAGCCGTAGGTATACATGTGTCCATTCTCCCCCAAACTCCCCCCATCCCGAGCGGCACATGACATTGAGCAGGGTGCCATGTGCTATACAATAGGTCTTTGCTGGTTATCCATTTTAAATAGAGCCACCCCCACCCCACCCCCAGCAAAGCATAAGTTCCTTTTCTAAGTCTGTGGTGCCTTTCTGTTTTACTAGTTCATCCCATTTGTATCTCTTCTTTTTAGATTCCACATCTAAGGGATGTCATACGATAGTTCTTCACGTGGCGACTTCTGCTCCCCTTCCCTCTCTCCCTCCCTCCAACACTTCTTAAGTTTTGTTATGTTTGGAGTCAGTCGACAGGAGCTGATCATCCCGGGACAGGCTTCCAGGGACCCTGCCTGCAGTCCCATCCAGTTCCCCCTGTCCCCTCGACGGTCACTGGCCCATCACCTTGCTGCTCCTTGTTAGTGCAGGTCCCCCTGAGGCTCGTGGACAGCTCTTGGTGGGCCCGTTGGCACTGCCAGCAGCTGATCCTCAGTTTTCTGGGGGAGGGGTTATTGTCTCTCCTCTGGATCCCTGGTCCTCGAGGACTTCAGTAGGGCCTTCCATACCCTGTGGATACCCTTTACAGCCTTGTTGTGAAAACTTAGAGTCAGTCCTGGTTCCTCATCTTGACTCACCCACCTCATGACATGGACCTTTTCTAAGTCACTGAACTCTGTGTTTCTTCATCTCTGAAGCTAGGTGGTTGAATATTATAGTCTTAGGATTATGTGCCTCAGTGATGTTTAAGGTTGCCCTTTTCTTCCTAAAATCTGAGCGACTGTATTACACGTAGTTTATACACAGTTATTTCACAGGGTGGATCATCATGGCACAAGATATGAGCCTCCATCCCAGGGCAGAGTACATACTACCATTTGACCATGAGGAAATATAGATGCTTGCTTCCCACCTGGTTCATCTGCCTGAGGTCCTTTCACTGCACCCGCTCTGATTGAGTGTGCAAGTGTGACTGAATTTCCCCAACAGAAACCGCATCATCTCATCAGCCATGTAAGAAAATGACAACCAACTGTGTAAGCATGCTTGCCAAGTTTTCGACATCACTGCATTTGAGGGGGAACATGTTTGTACAAGATGGAATCACGGCTGGATGAAGTCCAAAAGACATGTTCTGGGTACCTGTCTTCTGTAAGCTGCAACATATGGGAAGTGTGCTTATGCCAGTGAAGGCAGGGTTCCAGAAATCTCTTTGCTCCTTGAAGCCACATCACCAGTCTAGAGATAGAGAGAGGGGACCAGAGAAGGTGGCATGCTGCATTCTTAGAAATTACCAGATCTCTAGTAAAGAATAAGAGTAGCTAAGGTGCATTCCACATTGCTTCACTGAATATACGTGGTAACATTTACTACCGTTGTCTGCAGCTTTTGGGTTTTTTTTTTTTTTTCAGCAGAGATTACTCAGGTTCAGAGAAACAAACTAGCTAGCTAATTAGTGGTCATGATTCAGAATTGGCCTGTCTTACGCCCATGGTCTTTCTCTTTACCTTCAACAGAGGTAAGCAACCAAATTGAAACATTGGTGAGAAAAGGTGGAAGAGGTCCCATACCTGTCTCACCCCAAGGTTTCCCTGGTTTGGTAGAAAGAGCAGTGGAGTTGGAAACTTTGTACAATTTCAGCTAACTTTAAAAAAGGCTCTAAAGACTTCAGATCCCTTGAGAACAATCAAAAGGAGAATTATGCTTAGTGAGAAAAAGGCATTATACCAATAAAAAGAGTTAAACAGGCAGTCCCCATATGGTCAATGAGCACGTGAAAAGATGCTCAACATCGCGGCTCATTAGAAAAATGTCAGTCTGAACCACAGCAGAAATCATGGCATACCCACCAGAATTGCCCTGATGAGAAGGACCACGGCATCAGGGGTTGGCGAGGATCTGAAGCCATTTGGTCTGGCAGTCGCTGCTGGTGGGAGTGTCGGCAGTAACACTGGGAAAGCCGTTTGATAATTTCAGATACCTCTGAGCACTTGCATTCCACCTCTAAGACTATGACCAACAGGACTCCCTGCATAACGTTTATAGGAAATGTATAGGAAAGCTATCGAAAAAATGTTCATAGCAACACAGTGCCTAAGGGACAAAACACGGTGCCTAAGGGCCTGGATCACAACCTAGCCAGATGTCCCATAAACGGAGACTGAACAGACAGTGGGATGTTCAGCCACAGGACGGAGCCAGCTACTGCTGCACGTGGTTGCAGGGGGGGACCTCACACACCTGAGGCAGAGCAGTGACAGAGCAGACGGGTCAATGCTGTGTGATGCTGTTTGCATGAAGTTCAGAAATGGGAAACACTAAGCCACGCTGTTTAGAAGCCAGGCTGACACCAGCCTTCCACAGGGCATGTGGGGGCAGTGGAAGGGAGCACGAGGGGTTACTGGGCTCCTGGGGATGTTCTGTTCCTTGATCTGGGTGGTGGTTGCAGTGTGTTGAGATGCTGAAAATTCACATGCTCCCTTCCGATGTATGTGTTTTTCTATATGTATATTCTCCTTTGATACTAAGTTTAAGTTTTCAAAGCCCTATACATATACAGATGTTAGTTTTTAATTTTGATTCCCACTGTGGAAATATAAATTTGAATCAGCCAAGATTTGCATATGCATGAAATAGGAATTTTGTGGCACATTGTGACCTATATTGTGGGAGAGAGGTTTTTTGTTTGTTTGTTTGTTTGTTTTCTCAGTAAGGCATCATTGGCTTCTCAATGTATCTGAACCTGACAGGGCAAGGAAAGAAGGAAGGAAAAAGCGAATTTCATCAACACCAGCAATTATTGCTGCTCAGTATTCATTCAGCCAAAGCCACATGAGCAGGTCAGGTTTGTACCAGATTAGAGAGTTCTTATTGGACCTGGAGTCTATTAGAAAACTTACCTTTCTGTTATTGATTTTTCTCCTTCTGAGAACAGAAGCTTAAGAATAATACCTGTGAAATTCTAAGACCTGGCTACAACAAATTCTAAATGTTTATTCTTTAGGAAACAAGGTGGAAGACTGAAAGAGAAGTCTTCTTTTCACAAAGGCAGTCTGCATTTGCAGTAGTAGCTGAGAAAAGTCCACATGGAAAGTTGAAAGCACCACAGCAAGGTTCTAAAAACTCTCTTACAAACCATGCAGGTAGTGTGCTGTTGAGTTTTCAAACTTCATCTCAACACAAAAATAATTCTAGTTTAAGAAGAGGACTAAAGAAGAACAAACTTGTGTTTTAAAAAAGGAAACTTATGAACCACCATCTCTACTCTGTATCTGGGACCAAACATTGAGACTCAAGTCCGTCCTTCCTTTGAGGCCCCTCTTCCTGCTTCCTTTGAAGCCCCTCCTCCTGCTTCCGTTGTGAGCCTGGTGGAGCCTCACCTGGTCTGTTTGAAGTCATATAGTTGTTTAGTGGCCAAGCAAGGCAGGACCTACCATATTGAAACATCTAACCTCTTTCTCTTCCCACCCTCAGCCCCCGTGATAGAGATTCCAAATAATAGATTAATAATGACCCAAAGATCATAAATGTGATACTAATCCATCTCTTATAAAATATGTATTTCAGCTTGCGACCCTTGAATTCCCTCCAAAGAAACTATTTGGAAACAAGGATGAACGTGTGATCGCTGAGAGACGAAGTCAATTAGAGGTAACAGAATCAAGCTTTTCTTTCTTGTGTGCGGTGCCATCTGATTGACCAATGAGAAGTCGTCCTCTTAAACACTTAACAGTTCATGGATGTGAAGGTGCTGCCAATCATTAACGCAGGAGATGGCAGTAGCAGATTGTAAAGTAATGAGATCAGTTTATTTAAAATATAAGGCCTTCCCCTCATCCCCCCCTCCCACTCCTAACAGGGCGTTTTCCTGGGTTTTGAGGAGATACATTTATTCCAAGGATTAGGAAGCAGGTTGTGGGTGAGAACTGAATATTCACGTAGACAGATGGTATGCAATGCAGGATGGGGGTATGAAGCTTGCTGCCAAAAACTTGAATTAATTAACTGAAGATTTATAGTATTGCATTGCTGTTGCTTTTTCAAGATGCTGGAAGCAAAAGACACATACCTATTTCAGTCACGTTAGGTTTTGTTTGACTGACTTTAACTTCGTCTTCTGAGCCAGCTACATGGAAAACTTTGGTTCAACACAACTGTTGTTTTTCTGACTGCCTGTCTGCCAGCATGCATTGTTGACTGCTTTATATAGTTCGTTTTTCTTTGTAAAATAGAGCTGCTTATTTCATTGGCATCCGATACTACTGAGGCAGGGTGTCTGTGCTAGGGCGTGCTAGCAGGTGGCCTTCCATCCTGGGCAGCTCTCTTGCCATTCTGAACCACTGAGGCCAGCAGATAAAATTAAGCTCACTCCAGTCAACACGCTTCCTGGAGGCCTTGCAGAGTCCCCTCTGCCTCTCCTCTAAGAGGAATTTAAAAAACAAGACTTTTTGCAAATGAAATAAGAGGAGGCCTGAGCTAGCCCTTTCTGAATTGTGAAATTCTGCATAAAACTTCAGAATTGTTCTCATTCACTTGCAAGAGGCACAATTTAAAATGGCTGTCTTTGGAGTGCAGTGAACACCAGTGAACCAAGGGCAATATCCAGAGGCTGGAGGTTCCAGTGAAAGCCAAAATGGGAAGTGAGGACCATGGAGAAATTGGAGGCCAAGAGATTGTGGTCCATGAGGAGGTGGGGCATTCTAGGGTTTTAAGATCCTCAGTGTAGAACTGCTCTAAGGAAAGGTGAGTTTCAGGGTGTGGCCATGCTTACAGACCCGTGAGTTAAACTGTAGAATTATACTGTGTTTGAAAAGATCCGGAAACTGTTACAACTGAGGTTTGGATGGATCATTGCAGAGCTCTAAAAATCATCCTGTGAGATGGCCTGACCCTGATACCCAACTGAAGAGTTTATTACATTCAAAGCAGAGATTATCGTGGTGAGCCTGCTTGGCCAAGTTCTTGTAAAGGTTTAATGGTATCGTACAAACAATGTAAAGCTCACAGTAGAACTAGTGGTGGTTTTCTTTACTGAAGCCTTACCCACCTCAGTTATCTAGACTTGTCTTTAATTGAAACCTGTGCAGAATGACAGTATATGATAATGAGTTTGTGAACCAGCAGGAAATAGCTGTGGTCATCTCAGCTTACTCAGAGCTCGAATAAACGCTCAAGGGGCCAGCCGTGCCGCTGCAGAGCAGGCGTGTGTGCGCTGTGCGTTTGTGAGCCCAGCTCTCGGGGTCTTCTGTCTTTCCACTCTAGCTTCCAGGGCCAGAGCAAAGTTCAGGGCACCCTTTCATTCTTGGTACTTTCAGGTGGAACCCATATTTGTCCTTCCAGCATCTCTGCTTAACCATGTAGCCCTACTGAGCCATCAGCTGTTGAGCATCCATGTTAACATCTGTGCACTGAACAGAGTGCAGTGCTAACATCTCCGCCGATACAAGCCTGTGACGGTGGTTTACCTGTGTCTGTGGCATTAGTCCATATGGAGTGGATTCTACACTTGGGAGGAAAACAAGGGCTTATATTTTAAATTCAGTATATTTCATCTCATGTTGACTGTTAAGTCTTAGAATATTATGTTCTTGTCAAGGAGAGTGTAATGCAGCTTCACTTTAATGGAAAATTAACTTGAGAATCTTGAGTTAATCTCATGCAACTATTGTGTGATTTTTTTTTTTCTTTTCTAGTCTAACACCAAGAGTCACTGACTTAGTGGATTTTCATGTGAAAACTAACATTTATTTCCCCTTGAATTTCCTATGTGATTTAATTCAATATGCATTTACATAGTTTTTGGTACATACTGGGGGTAGTTTGAGGTGTTACATAGACTATCCAGGGTGAATGAGTCCATCTCTTTCCCTCTAAGAGCACTTGTTTACGTTGGTGTGTGAAACTTTAACTGGAGCTATGATTAAATACATACGCAACATGCAGAAAGATGGATTCCAGTAGCACACATTTGTACTGGCACAACATAACATAACATACAGAGTGTTTGCACAAGAGAAATTATCTGCCGATTTCCCAAATCCAGAAATAGTTTTACAAACCTCTCCAGGCCAGTGGAGCTGCACAGAGCAGCGCCATTGGACACTTACGGATGCTTCCATAAGCAAGCATCCGATTGCATTTCGGTCTTCCTTGCTGGCTGTTAAAATAGCTCCAAGACTGGGACCTCGTGTTTGAGTTTATCAGCAAAAAAATGTCAAATGTTTTCACATGAAAGACATAGACACCTACTTTATAACTTTTTTTTTTTTTTAAGTTGCTCAGTCGTGTCTGACTCTTTGTGACCCCATGGACTATGCAGTCCATGTAATTCTCCAGGCCAGAATACTGGAGTGGGTAGCTTTTCCCTTCTCCAGGGAATCTTCCGAACCCGGGGATTGAACCCAGGTCTCCTGGATCACAGGCGGATTCTTTACCAGCTGAGCATAAGGGAAGCCCAAGAATACTACAGTAGGTAGCCTGTCCCCTCTCCAGTGGACCTTCCAGACCCAGGAATTGAACTGGGATCTCCTGCATTGCAAGCAGATTCTTTACCCAACTGAGCTATCAGGGAAGCCTTACTTGTAAAAATGTTAAAATAATTATTGTAAAGATGATGAGTAGCAACAGAAATTTCTGCCTGTCATGAGATGTACCAGAGATTAATTTTCTCACCATGGAGAGAGGAATATAAGTGGTGTGTCTGGTGGTAACCATGAGGGTCAGGGTGTGTAGCATCAGAAAAAAGCAGGAGTGAGTCAGGATGTGGTGATGCCATGTGGAGAAGTGTAAATTTGTCCTCCAGAACTCACTGTTATTGACAGACTTGTATGGGATCCACCCATCCAGAGTTATGGGGCCCACTCTGGTTTATCCCTGGAGAATCTGGCCTGTTACTGCTTTGCATCTCGTGCTCAAATGCCACCCAGCACTTCTGCTCCAAAGAGCCGTAGTCTCTGGAGGTTTCTCACGTGGGCGGATCTCCCCGTTGCTGCCACTGCGGCCCCACTGGAACTGGTCAGTGTAGACGTGCATGCCGTTGACAGAGCCTGCCATCGGGCCGCCGGAGGGTCCTGACAGCAGCTCTGCCTGTGTGACACGCCTCCCAGCTCCCCCAGCCCTTCTAGTAACGCAGACTACTGCCCAGCAGAGAAGCTTGTGGAGGTACCAGGAAATGACCACACCAGTCTGTCTGATGCGTTTATCTGGAGTGGAAAGGAATTGTTATCAGTACTCTACTTCAAAGCAGACACCCTTACCATTGGGTTGAACCTGCCATTGTTGTAGGTCAAAAATGGTGGAATGCTGGCAGGTCCACAGGCTTTCACAGAGTACTCCAGCTGACTCCCATTCCCTGTGTGTTTATTACTGAGTGCCAGGCCTGAGTGAAAGGCTTGCTACCTCATGCCGTTTACTCTGCCAGCCAGCTTTTGAGGGCTTCTATTATTATCCCCATTTTACACGTGAAAGAATTAAGTCTTGGGGAGGACAAAGAAGGTTGTAGCCCAGGAGTGGCAAAGCCTCAATCTGCACTAGAATATCTTCAGGGCAGGCACCTCCTCTTAACCCGCACACACTCTGAGCCTGACGTGAAGCTGGATCTGCCGCACACTTTGTCCTGGAATGTCCATGAGACTTCACCTCCACCTCTTTTAAGACCCTTGTTACTCTCTCGCTTGTATCAAAAGGTACATTTATGTCTCAAATTTCCCCCGTTGTACTCTTCAGTTACTTGAAGACAGCAGAATCGACATCTAATGGAATTCTCAGTCTCCCTGATATTTTACACATGCCTCACCTTCACTGAATTCTCAGAAAATCTGCCTATATTATCTCCAGTAGATGAGTTTTTGTTTTGTTTTTGTTGATTGAAGAGAGGTGCATTTTGGGTCACTAATTTCAGAAATTGTTATCATCTACTTGAAACATTTCTGCTAATCATCTTATAGTCTGTCATTTCAAGGAGTAACTCTAATTAATGAAAACAAGGGGAATCCTCTAAAATAATAAAGTTTTCAAGAATAAAACCACCACCTTTGGAGATAGGAACCTGAGAAATTTCTCAGACTTTTTCCTTGAAAGTACTAGAGCACTCAGGCTTCCCAGGCAGCTCAGTAGTAAACAGTCCACCTGCCAAGCAGGAGACTCAGGTTTGATCCCTGATATGGGACGATCTCCTGGAGAAGTAAATGGTGGCTCACTCCAGTATGCTTGCCTGGGAAATCCCATGGATGGAAGAATCTGGTGGGCCATAGTCCATGGGGTTTAATCCATGAAATGGAAACACAAATAATACCCACTTCATGGAGTGGTTGTGAAAGTTAAATGAGAATACATGTAAAATCCTTGGATAGGTACCAGGTACATAGCAGACCCTAGAAATTCTTCTGTTAAAAAATTGCTATATTCCAGTTACTGTATGACTTACAGTTTACTTTTAAAATTAAAGTTCTAATTAATCCAATAAGATATTCTGATTCAGAAGGGAGAAAGAAAGCTCTTACTCACAAATGACATGATTGTCTCTATAGAAAATCCAAAATAATTGACAAGAAATCTCCTGAAACTGATAAGCAATTATGACAAGATTGCAGGATACAAGAACAATCACTTTCCTGTATACCAGTAATGAAACATTGGAATTGAAATTAAGAACACAATAGAATATGGCACCCCACTCCAGTATTCTTGCCTGGAAAATCCCATGGGCAGAGGAGCTGGGTGGGCTGCAGTCCATGGGGTCACTAAGAGTCGGACATGACTGAGTGACTTCCCTTTCACTTTTCACTTTCATGCATTGGAGAAGGAAATGGCAACCCACTCCAGTGTTCTTGCCTGGAGAGTCCCAGGGATGGAGGAGCCTGGTGGGCTGCCATCTATGGGGTCACACAGAGTCGGACATGACTGAAGTGACTTATCAGCAGCAGCAGAATGTACATTAGGACCCCAAATTAAATACTTAGGTAAAAATTTAATAGAATATGTATAAGATCTATATGAAGAGAACTCTGATGAATAAAATCTCTGATGAAAAAAATCAAAGAACTAAACCGATGAAGATATAGTCCATGTTTATGGATAGGAAGACTCAATATTGTCAAGAGGATCAGGTCTTCCAACTTTATCTGTGGATTCAGTGAAATCCCTCAGTAAGTTATTTGTGGACGTGGACAAATTGATTCTCAAGTCTCTATGGAGAACCAAAGGACCCAGAATAGCTGGTATAATGTTGAAGGAGAAAAAGTTCGAGAACTTACACTACCCAGGCTTCAAAAGCTACAGTAATCTAGACTGTTTGTAAAATGCAAAACTAAAAGTCCTAGAAGATAATGTAGGAGAAAACACAGATGACCTTGGGTATGGCAGTGATTTTTTCAGATACAGCATCAAAGACACGATCCATAAAAGAAGCAGTTGATAAGCTGGACTTGACTAAAATTGAAAATTTCTGCTCTAAGAAAGACAATGCCAAGAGAATGAGAATGCCAACCTCATACTGGGGATAAAATATCTGCAAAAGACACATCTGATAAAGGACTCAATCAAAACATACAATGAGCTTTTAAAACTCAACAATAAGAAAATGAAAAACCCAACTAAAAAGCAGGTAGACGATCCAAACAGGCACGTCACCAAAGAAGATGTACCCAAGGCAAACGTAGGAGGGACGTCTGTGAGCATCATTTGTCAGTTGGGACACGCAAAATTGAAATAGCAGTGAGCTATCTCTGTACACCTATTAGAATGGCCAAAATCCAAAACTCCGTGGATATCAGATGCCAGTGAGAAGGTGGAGCAGCAGGAGCTCTCCTTCACTGGTGGTAGGAATGCATGATACCGCCACTTTTGAAGACAGTTTGGAAGTTTCTTATGAAACTAAACACACTCTTACCATACAGTTTGGCATTTGAAATCATTGGTGTTTACCCAAATGAGTTGAAAACATATGTTCACACAAAAACCCACACATGAATGTTTATAGCAGCTTTATTCATAATTGCTAAAACTTGGAAGCAATCAAGATGTCCTTCTGGAGGTGACTGGATAAGTAAACAGTGAACTATGACTAACCTTAAAAAGAAATGAGCCACCAAGTCTTGAGAAGACATGGGGGAGCCTTAAATACATAGGACTGAGTGACAGAAGCCAGTCTGAAAAGACTGCATACTGTATGAGTCCAACCATAGGACATTCTAGAAAAGCCAAAACTGCAGACCCAGCAGAAGGGTCAGGGTGGGGAGGAATTAATAGGCAGAACACAGAGAATTTTTAAGACCGTGAAACTGCTCTGCTTGATACTGTCACGGTGGGTACATGACTTAATACATTGTCAAAGCCCACAGAATAGGCAAGAGTGAACCCTAACGTGAACTCTGGACTTTAAGTGACAATGATGTGTCTGCGAGGGTTACTAATTAGAACAGATATAACCTGGTGTGAGAAGTTAATAGTGGTTGTGTGTTGAGAGCTGGATATGAGAAGCTTTGCTTCCTCTCCACTTTTCTATGAACCTTTACCTACCTTAAAAACAAAGTTTATTTATGAATTTTATCAATTTTTTTATAAATGTAGTCCTCATGCATTGGTAATCGCCTTCCTTTCCCTTTTTTCTACCTTCATTTTCCTTTCACTTCTGTCCTCCCTCCATCCTCTTGTTTTTCTCTCGTCCTTTAAGTGCTTTGCTCAAGAGAGGAGGGAAGGATGGATGGGTGGGTGGGCAGGTAGGTGAGCGGGTGAGTGACTGTGGCTCTAGTATACATTTTTCTCAAGAGTTTGAGGTTTAATTATTATAAGGAAGGTGATCATCATCTAAAAAAATTATATTTTCATACATACTTTCTCTATGGCTAAGCATATAATAATGTATATTTCATTAAGAGTGACTCACTCATTACTCTGAAATTTGGAAGTCGCTATTTTATCTATCTTTGCCAAGCACCATTTTTATTCACTTGTTCTTTCCACACTCAAGGTTAGACGTCTGTCTTTATGAATCAATGATTTTAAAAATATGCAAATCAATGAGGTGCCCACCCAGCACAGACCACCTTTGTAAATTAAGACATTTGAATACAGAAATGTTTCAAAATTGAAACATTTGAATAGTGAGGAAAAAAAAGAAGGATATCTCTTGTAATCACACAGAAGCATAAGCTAGGTGAGAGGACTGGTGGAATACTGATGTAATTGACAGGCATAAAGATTGTCTTTCCCTTTAATTTTCATGTATCACCACAAAAGCTTTTCCTCACTGATGCTTGGTGCAGAAGGCCTTCCTGTTCACCTGCCTCGTAGTATCACTTGGGATAGTCTTAGTGACCTGTTGTGACTTTTAATTACACTGTCGGTATGATATGTGAAGACCTTTTTCTTCAAAGGTCGCTTATGAAATCTGAAAATGGGCTGCCCCTTCCTCTGCCCTTTTTCTCTGTTCTTTCTACCACTTTCTTCAGTACTAAAACCAAGTTCCCCTTTATCTGGTCAGACGGGAAAGTTTAGATGATCTGCTGTCAAGTTAGTGTGAAGGAGCAGAAGGACTTGAGTATGTTAATTTTAGCATCAGGATTAAGTTAGAATGTCTGTGTAGAAGAGAAGATCACCCTCTAACCAGGACATGGCCCTGGTTCTCCTGGGACACAGGGCCTTCTTTGGCAATCCTGTGCAACCCATTCTGGCTCCAAAGAGAAACCGCCTTTACTAAGAGTGTTGGGTTTGTTGATAGCAGGTGTTCAAAGAACTCTTAGAATCAAGGGATGCAGCCTATAAAGTTAGCAAATTTCTGCTCTGCAAAAGGATATATAACCATCTCCAGCTTTCAGTACACTAAAGGAACTTGGAGATATCATGAGATAGAAATTGATGGCATAGACATTTTGTTAAACTTTATTTTTATGACAGTGTATATTAAAAAACCAGAAAGAATGATGTTATAAACCCAATGCACCCTCTTATATCACCCAGCTTCATCATTGTCAGCATGTGACCTGTTTCATTTCATTTCTTCCACAGTCACTATACACACACATTCACAGGATTATTTTAAAACAAATGCCAGATATCATATTACGTGCTTATTTCACTCAGTCTTGTCCAACTCTTTGCAACCCCCTGGCCAGGCTCCTCTGTCCGTGGAATTCTCCAGGCATGAATACTGGAGTGGACAGCCATTCCTTTCTCCAGGGGATCTTCTCAATCCAGAGATTGAACCCTGGTCTCCTGCATTGCAGGGGGATTCTTTATCAACTGAACCACTAGGGATATCATATTATTTTATCCATAAATATTTTAGGATGAATCTCTTTAAAAGTGTCTTATAATCGATAGATTTCCCTTCCCTCTTGTTTTCTCTCCATTTGTTTGTTGATGAAACCATGTCATTTATCCAGGGAATTCTCACGTTTGAGGTTTTGCTGGTTGTATCCCATGGTGCCCTTCACCATGTACCTCTTAGTTCAGTTCAGTCGCTCAGTCGTGTCTGATTCTTTGTGACCCCATGGACTGCAGCACACTAGACCTCCCTGTCCATCACCAACTCCCAGAGCTTGCTCAAACTCATGTCCATCAAGTTGGTGATGCCATCCAACCATCTCATCCTCTGTCATCCCCTTCTCCTGCCTGCAATCTTTCCTAGCATCACAGTCTTTTCCAATAAGTCAGTACTTCACATCAGGTGGCCAAAGTATTAGAGTTTCAGTTTCAGCATCAGTCCTTCCAATGAATATTCAGGACTGATCTCCTTTAGGATTGACTGGTTTGATCTCCTTGCAGTCCAAGGGACTCTCGAGAGTCTTCTCCGACACCACAGTTCAACCAGTTGTTAGACTGAGTGGCTTGATTGAGTTGAAGTCCAATTTTCTGGGGCAGAAACCCTGTAGAGGTGCTGCTGCTGTTCCCTCACATCTCAGAGGAGGCACGTGATGTCTCATGGTCTCCCTCCTGACGGTCTCTGCTGTCTGTGTTAAAGCAATCCATTGACCGTGGCAGTCCCTGCCCATGCTCATGACCACTTCCTGTGCACGATTGGGCCTGTCTTGCATGCGTCAGTTGAGTGCTTCCCGTCCTCCAAGGAGCTCATGGTCCTGTTGGAGCGGAGACAATTCATCAAGTAACTACTCAGTCCTGTACCACCTCCAAGGTTATCAGAGAACGTGACTCCCAGAGCAGTTGCCCCCAAACCCCTGTGGCCAATCTTTGAATTTATCCCAAGTAGCTTGTTGAAAGATCCAAATTCTCAGACTGTGTTCTAGTATATTATGATTCAGCAAGAATGGGATAGGATCCAGGAATCTAGGTCTGCCATAGAAAGATGAGACTGGTGTGGACGTAGACAGGGAAGGAAAAGCCAGATCCTAAAGCCGTGTTCCTGACTTTGGACCTGAGCCACAGGACAGCGAAGCCCATGGAGCCCTCTACGCAGATGAGAGGAGGGCTGACATTTGACTACCCTGGAGAGAATGGAGGGAGCAGGGGAGACGGAGGCAGCAAGAGCAGTGGCTGGGCTATTACTGTCTCCAGACAAGGCATGACTGTGGCCTCAAGGAGGGTGTAATGGCCGTTGGCGCGGAGGAAAGTGGGCAGATTAGAGAAACACACGAGAGGCGGAGTCAGTGTGGCTCACCACTCTGTCGAGTGAGAGCCGAGAGCAGCGATGAAGTGAGCGTGGGTGCCCAAGACCCTCAGCATTCATCTGAACCAGACAGATTCATATATTTACAGATTCATATATTTACAGATTCATATATTTGTGTCTTTTGCATTTCTACACACAGTCGATGACACTGGAATAGTGCTTTTGTTTTTAGCATTTCACCTGCTTGGGGTTTGGAAGTCCTAATATGTGCAGTCAGCAGTCATGGGTCAGGGAGAGCAGCGGTCCAGTTGCTGAGGCCAGAGGACCAGGGGAGCTGGTGGAGTGCGTTCCATCCTGCAGGGTGATGTTTCTGCGCACCCAGAGACAGGAAGGACTGCTGTCCATGCTCAGCGCAATCAGGCACGCATTCTTCTTACTCGGGGGAGGGTCCACCTTTTCTCCAGCCTGTTGGATGAGGCCCACCCATGTAAGTGAGGACTGTGTACTCCACCCAGTCTGTTGACTCAGATGTTCATCTCGTCCAGAAACAGCCTCACACACACACGGAAATAGCGTTTGGAGTAACGTGCCAACCCACTCCAGGATTCTTGCCTGGAAATCCCATGGACAGGGAAGCCTGGCATGCTGCAGTCCATGGGGTGCAGAAGAGTTAGACACGACTAAGCGACGGAAGAGCAACAAAATATCTGGGCGCCTAGTGGCCCAGCAAGTCAACACATAGGGTTAACCATGACAGAGGCCATTTCTGTTCACCCCGGATACAGCTGCAGTGGTAATATTTCCATTTTTGAGGCTTTTGATACTCTTTCACATCAGTCCCAATCAGAACCCCACCTCAGTCCCCAGTAAATCCTTAACATCTGTCGTCTTCCCAGCTTCCACCCTCATTCACAAGGTGTTTGGGGCTTGGGAAACAACAGGGATTCTCCGGCTCTTTCCTCTTGATGGAAGTAGCATCAGATGAAAGGATCGCAGTGCAGCCCGATATGGTGGGCTTCAGAGCTGGGCCTGCTCCTCTGTGGAGTTCAGTACGGAACATTTTTAATTTCCGGGTCACTTTTAAAAGTGAAACTTTCACTTTTAAAAAATGAAACGAGGCTTGAATATTACAGAATTAAACCATGGCTGGAGGATTGTTCCTGCTCTCCTCCTAGATACAGTGAGGGACCCCTGTTTGTTTCCTTCTCTATCATGTCTCGTGGCCTCTGACGCAGAAACAGGCATCCCCAGTGACGCGTGGAGCCAGTGGCCTAGCCTCTCTCCTGTCACCCGTGCCTGGGGGAAGCTGGCCTGCCTCCCTTGGAGACGGCTGTGACCTCCAGGCTCCTGTTGACCTCACCATTTACCCTGCAGAATGAAATGCCATTTCGTCTCTTCTCTCTGCCATCCCGTCTCTTCTCTCTGCCATCCCTTCCATCTCACACTTGCTGCAGCACAGCAGGGATGGGGAGGGATGGTCTTCTAAACTGAAGCACTTAATTAGCTCCCGGCCCTGGGGGAGTGTCAGAAACGCAGCTAAAGCGAGAGAATAGCTGTGCTGGATGATGGACAGAAACCCCGCCTCCTTCAGGGGATAGCGAGTTACTAAGATGGTTTGGAGTTAGTGGCCATTTGGAGTCACGTCTATGACAGTGTCGTCTTTATATCATTCATTTCTAGCAGTGTTCATGTTGTTCAGTTCCACTTGCTCATTTCTGCCAGAAATACTGCTTTTTCCTTTTCCCTAGTGCACACATTGTCCTGAGTGTAGATAAAGGGGTGCCCCAGTAAAATTCTAGTCCCTTCTTGGGAGCCAGGTTGTCCTTTAGGGCCCCTGATGATGATGGCGTAGCTGCATCACCATCCTGTTAATCCTCACTGGAGGAGGAGACATGCAGTGATATGTTACTAATTACAAATAAGATAAAGCGTGATCTTGTTCTTGTTCTTGTTCAGTAGCTAAGTCGTGTCCTGCTCTTCTCAGCCTCGTGGAATGCAGCATGGGCAGGTTTCTCTGTTTTTCATCTAATAAGATATATAGATTTAACTGTAGATTATATTATATGAATATGATTATAGGCATAGTTATATAGGTATAGTTGAGAGGTTATAGCTGTATAGCTAATAGGTGTGTGGAAAGATGTCAGTTTTAGAGATAATCAATATTGTGTATGGGTATGATTCTATGGTGGTTTAGTGACTAAGTCGTGTCTGACTCTTGTGACCCCATGGACTGTAGCCTGCCAGGCTCCTCTGTCCATGGGATTCTCCAGGCAAGAATACTGGAGTGGGTTGCCATTTCCTTCTCCAGAGGATCTTCTCGACCCAGGGATCAAACCCAGGTCTCCTGCACTCCAGGCAGATTCTTTACCAACTGAGCTGTGAGGGAAGCCCTTATGATTCTATAGATCAAGAGTTATAGAATACAACATGAGGCCACTCTTGCGAAAGCATGAAGCCCAGGAGCCCATGGAAGGACTGCAGTGTAGCCCAGGTCCGGGGCTCTGTGCCGACAGCCGTCTCGACTTCTCCCACCAGCCTGCCGCAGTCCAGCCTGGCGGGCGGGGACTCATGGGCGCCGCTCTCATCTGAATGTTTTGCAGTCACTTGATAGATTCACTCAGTGCATGAAATACCATTCACCTGAGTTCTTATCACCTAAGGTTGCAATAAAGCTTGTATTTTAATTCCTTTAAAAGGACTGTTTAGCCTTAGGAAAGGAATGAGTCAGCTTGCTGTGAAATCAGAAAGTCCTCATCAGAAAACCACATGCTGAAGCCACAGTGCGAGCTCAGGGTGAGGGCAGCAGCTGGGCCAGGAGCAGAGACTGACACGCAACGCCCGGCTCCCGGCGTGGGTACCCCCTCTTTGCAGCCCCGGCTGAGATCCCTCATCCCCTCCAGGCCCATCCCCGTAGCCCCCAGCTGATACCTGCCCCGTAGCCCCCAGGTGATGCTGGTCCTGCCCGGCAGGTCCAGCGTGTGCAGGCAGTGTTCGCAGCGCCTCTCAGCTCTTCTCCCCCAGCCTCCTCCAAAGCCGCGGAGGAGGGAGGCAAGGCGCTGGAGCGACCCCACAGGGAGGCTGCACGTCTTTCCATGGGGAGCCTGCCGGCTCCCCCTCCTTTCCAGGGTGATTGGAAGTACAGTGTTCGTGTTTCTCAGCGTCCCCAGCAGGACCCAGCCCAGCTGTATGTGCACGGCTGTGGCCTGCTCAGCAACAGCCCCTGTGTGGCTTTTCTCCATTTTTTTTCCCTCTCTCTTGCTTTCCCCACCCCTTTGCTTCCATGTCCAAAGTGTGTCAGTTGCTCAGTCATGTCCAACTCTTTGCGACCCCATGGACTGTAGCCCACCAGATTCCTCTGTCCATGGGGATTCTCCAGGCCAGAATACTGGAGTAGGGAGCCATGCCCTCCTCCAGGAGATCCTCCCAACCCAGAGATCGATCCCAGGTCTCCTGCATTGCAGGTGGATTCTTTACCAGCTGAGCCAC
This sequence comes from Nanger dama, assembly GCA_917880005.1. Taxonomy (NCBI): domain Eukaryota; kingdom Metazoa; phylum Chordata; class Mammalia; order Artiodactyla; family Bovidae; genus Nanger; species Nanger dama. Next base: position 5,730,221 of record CAKJTW010000052.1, read on the forward strand.
CAGGGAAGCCTCAAGGTCACCCCCAAATAAGTGACCCCAGTCTTTGCTCTCAGAGGATCTCACACTGCTTTTATGGGTTGGGCATATGCCCTTTCTGACCATTTTGCTGTTCGTTCATGTGTGTGTGTATGTGTGAGAGAGGAAGGTGTGTGTGTGTGCGTGCATGTGCGAGCCTATTGCCCTATTCTGTGTGTGTACAGTCTGTAAAATCAGCGAGTCACGGATGTGCTCACAGAAGCCTGGGTCATGTCCCCCTGACCCGCATCCTCCTCTGCACGCTCTCAGGTCGTTTTCCCATCCTGTGCTCCACGCTCTCCTCTTTCTTGACTTACTCCCTTGTTTCAACGGAGCACATCCCTGGGAGCTTTCTGAGAAAGGACGCACAGGAGGCACATTTCTAGAGATGTGTCTGATGAGGTCTTTTTCCCCCGCCCCTGGCTGGACAGGATATACTAGCTGGAAACCGTTTCGACCTGTAGTTTAGGGGCTTGCTTCACGGTCTTCTGACTCCAGTGCTGGCGGCGGGCGGATTGAAGCCATCTCGATGCTCAGCCCTCTGTCTGTGTCTTGATTCTGTCCACCTCTGTCCCCGGAGTTTGGAGTGCTCGGGGTCTTCTCTGGTGAGCAGCCCCTCCCTTCTCTGGGCCTCTGCCTGCATGGACTTTATCTCGTGTCCTTCCTCTCTGGGAGGATTTTGTGATTGTTTCCTCTTCTGAGGATTTTCCTTCCTGGAGTCCCACTTGCCTGTATTGAGCCTCCTGGCCTGACTCTCCCTCTCCCCTCCTCCACTCTGCTTTCCTTCTGTCCCTCCCTCGGCTGGTCCTTCCCTGCAGGTCTGAGAAACTCTGTGCCACGTGGTCCCTCTCACCCTGTCATCCTTTGCTTTAAAGCTCTGCTGGTTACTTTTGCATCTTTTCATGTTATAAACCTGGAGGCCTTGCTTCCAGAAATTGTTGATTTGTGTGTTTCCATGGGTCAGTGTAGTTCCTCTTCGTATGTTTCCTTTGCTGCGGCAGCCCGAAAGACAGGATCAGAATTCTTTCTGTGCTTTTGTTTAAGAACCACTGTCTCTGTCCTGTCTCCATAAAGTTCTCGGGTCACTGTTTATATCAACACTGGCGAATTATCAGTTCTCTCCTACAAACCCCTGCCCAGTCGGCATGAGGCTTTCCTAAAGATGCTTCAGTCCCCTTCACGCCATTCATTCAGATTTGTCTGCCAAATGAGTTGTGCTTTTCTTAGATGACAAGTGTTCACCATGTCCTGGGCCCGCAAAACCTCATTTGTTGCCTTTGTAAACTGCATCTTTATTTCAGGATTCTACTGGTTATTTGTTTTCCCTAGACATTCGTTTTCTCTTCCGTACATGCCACTTACGTTTTTCGTAGCAGTAATGAATCAGTGTAGTTGCAGCACTTCAGGACAGTATTTGGGGGAACAAATGGAGAAGAACATCAGTTTGTTCCAATTCCATACAGTTTTTATCTTTATTGTTTGCTCATGTAAAGCTCTCATCCTTTTCTAGACAGGCTTATTTTTATTCCCAGCAGTTCACTGCAAAGTGTTTACATTTACATCTATAATATTCCAGGCAACCAAAAAAAAAAAAAAAAAAAACACCAGACTTTCTCTAATCTATTTTCTAATTGAGATCACCTGTCTCATATTATTTATAAGTGAAATTAAGAAACTGCTATTGAAATCAAGAAAAAATTGCTAATCAGAGATGAAAAAGGCAGTAAATGAAGCCATCATCTTTTTCTCAATGGATTTTTCTTTTTAGCCAGCTGAGGGGTCGAGGTAAGGTGAGTGCTATGGGCAGTGAGGGGCCCCATCTGTTCTGTCTCCACAGTCTGAGGTATTTATGCTTCTTGCTGTATGTTGTGATTCCCTTTTCCGTTTCCATTTATAGTGCTTATCTTCCAGTTCACAAAATTGCATTTATTTGCAGTTTCTCATCAGAAAGAATCTGGGTATATTCAAGTAATAGCACAGCCCCTATAAATTGACCTTCCTTCCTTTGCCAGGCAGTTTCCTCGGGGCAGAGTCTGTGGATGATGTCAGGTTAGCCCGTTTCTTTGATTAAATGGCCCTATTGCCGTCCCCAGGACTCCTTAACTGGCGAGGTTTCCTTTTGATCTGTGAGCTCGTCTCTTTACCCGCATCCTGTCAGTCCCTTTTAGCGTGCACTGGACTGTTTGCCCTGCTCTACAGTTGAAAACAGTCACAGGTAAGAAAGTCATGATGACTGAAAGATCAATGCTTACAGAGTTTTGGGTTTGTTCGGCATTTCTCCCAGCCAGACGCCGATATTCAGGGAAGTGTGTGTGTCTTTGTGCCCCGGGTAGCCAGCATCCTTCACTCTCTTCTGCAGGAGCTCCTCGGGTTATAGGAGCTGTCCAGAAGAGTAGTGAAGGTTTCTAAAGTTTGACTTTGAGTTATAAATTGACTTGATAGACTTCATTCTCTATAGTAAATAAGTAAAACCCTTTGAGAGAAAGAAGATCCTCTTAAACCCATGATGTTTTGCTACAAGCTACAACCCTAAGGAAAGAAAAAGCACACCTTTTATTGTCTGAGATCTAATTACCTAATGGCCATCTCTGTGTCAGCCATCTAATTGAGTGTGCCTTTCAGGAAGCACATGGATTCAGCATATATATATTTTTCATTGAGATGCTTGACTCTGTAGGTAATATCTGTTTGGTAAAGGAATTTATTTTCATTTCCTTTATGAATTATAGACCTACTCTGTCCTTTTTGAAAATGAGAGATGGTGCATTTACAGAAGTTTGGTCTGGCTTTTCTCCCCGCCTCCACCTTCCCTGTCATTGCCAAACCTCAGTCCCTGTGAAAGGGGTCAGCAGAGCAGATAATCCAGCTCTCCAGCTAATCCTCTCTGTGGGGCAGGGTCCCAGGCCCACCACTTGGGGCCGCAGTCCTCTTCATACCTGGGATGTGACCGTGGCTCCCCCTGGGGTGCAAGGCGGCATGTGGACCCTGAAACATAACTCCCAAGGCAGGAGGATCATTTGCCAGGCAAATATTCCCTCAGGGATCATCAGGGACTCCTGGCCCAAAGAACAAAAGAGCAGTGGGTCTACTTCCCCCAGCGTCTCCAGAGCTTACCCCCTGGACCTGAATTCACGGACTCAGTATTACTCAACAATGGTCCAGTTCAAGGCCATCCACGGAACACGTGCCGTCGATTATACAGAAGACCTTAGGTCAGACTTGGAAGAGAAGGATCGTCCTGCTCACCCACAGGCACAGCTGGTAGAAAGGGATGAGATTGTCGTTTGGGGCTTGAAGTGCTTCACTGCACCCTGTTCCTGGGCTGCACTAGGGGTGAAAGCTTAGGGGTGCCAGTAATCCTCAAGTGTTTTAGGACCAGTTCTTCACGTGCCTTGTAGCCAGGACATGCCGCACAGCAAGTTCAGTCTGTGAGTTACCTTAGTCACTGGGAGGAGTCCTTCTCTTTCCCGATGTCAGGAACCTCTTTGAATGCTTATGCCGTGCTGGGAGGAGTCCTGAGCCTAGAAACAAAAGAATAGGGTTTTGAGTTTGTTTTTTTTCCCGGATGACACTTTACATAATCTCATATTCAAAATGATCTTTCAGAGGATAGTTAATTTACCTTATAGTTAGATTTTTTAAACTTATTTTTAATATGATTCCCCATTTTGAAAAACACTTGAAGTCATCCTTCTTTTAAAGCAACTCTTGAAATAAAGGGTCTGCCAGTGACTGATACTAGGACACTTTGGGGAAAAAAATATTCCAGATTCTTGCTGTACTCTACTTTCCTTTGAAGGGGAAAACATTAACTACTTCCATGCTTTAAGCCCATGTGAAAGAGAGAGTTAACCGATTTGCCCAACAACTTCCAGAGGACCAAACTGTATAGATAATAGCATCGATGATTTAATAAAGTCTCCTTGTGAATTGGGCCCTGTCCCAAGCTCTTTTACAGACAGTAGCTCATTTAATATTCTGATCCTTAAAAGACAGTCCGGTGAGGAAGCAGAGGAGTTCAGGGACTCTCTGCCCCTGTGCTGTAATGTCCCCATGCCCAGCGTGGTGGCTGAAGGGTAACCAAGTGCTTGAGGCGCTGGCTCACAGGGCAGAGTTGGACTCCAGCTGCGTGTGAGTCCACCGGCCATGCTATGTGTCCAGGGCTTGCTTCCAGCCTCACCTCTGTGCTGAGGGTGTCAAGTTGCTCTGCATCTGTCTTTAGCCGGTTACCGATCTCTTACAAAGAGACCCAATAAACAGAAGGCAAAGAGCCAGAGTGAGCCCTGGGTGCAGGCCTCCTCCCAGCGTCCTGGCATATTTTGCTTTCACCAAACAAAGCTGAGAGTGTGGCCTGTGAGACTCCGTCGCTCCTGGCTCCCAGGTGTACCAAACACTTGACTCCTCTCTTCCGCTCTGGAAGCTGAAAAGATGGGACTGCTATTGACTTGTGCTCTGGAGAAAGGCTCAACAAGCTTCTCATCTCAAACAGACCTTGGCTTTCTCATGTGGCCAGTTTGCTTGTGGGGTTTCACCCTGACCTTGCTGCTTGACCCGGCTGGGTCATCAGGATCACTGAAGCTACTTAATACCCCAAGCCAAAATGTCAGCCTATAAAAATTGCATATCCCATGGACTTGAATGCACATCCCTTATAAAACTGGTAAAGCTTGCTAGATTTTATTAAAATATGTGAACCAGGCTGAGTATATTAAATTTATGAGTCTGACTGATGCAGTACCACAATAATTCAAGACAATATGCTTATGTCATTAAACTCATAAAGAAGATTCTCTGAATAGCTGTAATGAATAGTTCAGATTCTGTAATCACAGACTAACATTTTCACCCTGATGAATTTTAAGTGGGAGCTCTCAGAATTCTATTTAACATCAAGAAATAAATGCCATATTTCAAATGATGACTACTTATTCTAAGTATTTACTTTAAAACCTAGGGTAGGAAAGAAGTACCTGCAAAGACAGAATTATTCATTAGAAATACGGAAAGGGTTGGAAGAGGTTGGCGTGAAGAGGAATAGGATTGTAATTTATGGCTAGTCATGAATCTTAAACAGAAAACAAAGAAACTTCTTCTGTTTGGGTTTGACTAACACCATTTATTCCCTCACCTCTTACCTTTTCCCAAATCTGTGTATTTTGGTAATCTCTTAGTGATAACCTACCCCCAAAGTGAGTGCTTTAAGGAAACTGCCATTGTGTTGCTTATGGTGCTGTGATTCTGGAACGTGGGCAGCGCTCCGTCAGGTGCCTCACCTTTTCCACGTGCCACTGTCAGGGCAAGGTACGTGTATGTGGCGGCATTTGGATCATGGCTGCACTGAAGACTCGGCCCAGCCAGGGCACCAGAACCTGCAAGGTGACCTCTTCATCTCAGCATTACCTCCAGGCCACTCTCTGGACTTGTCCTGGCAGGACTCCATGGTCCAGAGAGAAGAGCGTTTGGCAGAATACATGCTGGACCCCTGGTCTAAGGCCTGGTTGAGAACCGATCTGGTGGGCAGTGCAGAAGTGCCTCCCTCATGCTAAATAGAGCTCAGTCCACTCCCACTGGACCACTGGCCATGCCCCAAGCTCTGCTACCCCACTGTGAGGCTTTATGCCCACTCTGCCCTCTGCCTGGAACAGGCTTCCTTCAGAATCTTTCTCCAGTGTCTTCATAGGCTTGATTCTTACTCACCCCTCAGGTCTTGGCATAAATGTCTCCACTTCCCAGGGCTGCCTCTCCTAGGCACTCCAAAAATATCTCATTCCTTTTTTTTTTTTTTTTGGAGCCATATTTTAATTCCTGCATCTCCCTGAAAAGCCTGCGTGTTACTCAGGATGGAAATGCAGCTTGTTTTTTACTGAATCCCCAGCAGCACTGGCAGGAGGAAAGCTCTCAGTTAAATATTTGTTTGTTGGGTTCATGAATGAGGTCTGCAGAGAGAGGGATCAACAGAGAGTAAACCTTGATTTAGTCCTTAAAGGATGAACAGGATTTAGATGATGGAAGCACAGCACCAGGAAGAAGGACTCTGAACCAGCCGGGTGCCCCAGGAGGGCAGGCTCTGCGTCTGTCAACGCCCACGTGCCCACTCCCCATGTCACTTCGTGGGGAGCAGGTGTGTAGTACCTGTACAGTGGTTGAGTAAGCTGCTTGTCAAAAACTGTCCTAATTTTATCAGAGCATGGAGGACATTCGGAGGCATGTTGGGGAAGGAACCCAGCATGGTTGATCAATGGAGACAAATTTTAGGATTCCTAAAATAGCCAGAGAGAGGTGTTCAGAGTAGAACGTATGGGAGTTTAAAACTGGGAAGACTTGACTGTGATACCATCAACCCGCCTGGCTTGGTTCATAACACGTGGCCAGTGGTGGGTGACCAGACCTCTCTGGGGTCTAGAAATATCCCAGTGTGTCTCCATCCAGGCCAGATTCATCTTCAGAGCCCATCAATCAATGATTAATTCTCCAAGTACTGCAAGGTAAATGAGACCTCTAAGTCAACTGGACTGAGAGTTGTCTTTAAGCTGCCACCACAGCTAATGAGTTCTGGAAATGAGAAATGCCACTGAACTGCCTTCTCTGTTAATATGTCATGGTGGAAAGGTGGCTCAAGCCCTTTTACATTTTTAAAGAACATTTCAATTTTAATAATTTCAATAACTTTAAATTAAATTATGGATTGGTGTTAAAATTTTGTAAAATGAAAAGAGCTCCACAACAATGAGATGGCCGGGAAATCATTCAGATGACACAGCTGGGGTGAAATATCGCCTGTGAAATAAGCAGTAGGCTGCAGTTACAGCCGTGAGCCCTATTAAAGTGGAAACTTTTTAATAACATAAAATGGTCATGATTTTATCCCCCGTTAATTAAAATAGAAGGAAGGAAGCCAAAAGATAAAAAAAAGGTGAAGTCTTTCAAATGCTTCTGAGGCCCTGTTCTCATTCCCACATTTTATACACACACATACATATTCACACACCCACACATGCGTGTGTGGCGGCTGATTGAAAGTCAGGGTAAATCCTGAGCCTACACGAGCAGGGAGGGGACAGCCCCAAAGAAAGGGGCTGCGTGTACATTTACATTTATGCCTTAACATGACGGGCTTAAAGGATTCGCCTTGAGAATTTCGAGGACTTTCTCACGAATCTGAAGAGCCAGTCATTTTGTCTCTTACAGTCGTTGCCCTTGTCTGAAGTTCCTGTCTCCTGAGATCTCAATCTTCTTATGTGGAAACAGAGGATGCAGACACCTGTCCTCCTCCTCCTTAGACTGTCTCAGGGGTCATAGGAGCTCCTGAGCCCGGAAAGGCTTTGCACAAATACCTGCAGACCCGACAGCCAGATTCAAGGCCCCCTGGATTTTCCTTTAGACCCTGCCCTTCCCCAGGCTGAGCCCTCCACACGCTGGCCGTGCTCCCTGTTCACATCCTTCACTGAGCCTGAGTACCACGCACCTTCCCTCCTTTCCCTGTTCTCAGACTTGCCCTTCCTTCCAGATTCCAGACCTGAAAGGGGAATGGCCTCGAGATGGGAGTGGCCACACCATGTAATGTCCCTCTGACCTCCCAAGATTTTGCCTGGATGAGCTGTAGAGCACGAGGTCCTCCCTTTGAACAGACTAGCGTTTCATCCAGAAGCTCCAGAGTTGAAAGGAAAAACCCAGCAGAAGCTACTTCAAGTCCAGCTTCTGCCCAGGTTATTCCAGGAACTTAAGTACTTTTCCTTTTAGCCAGAGCTGACACTGAAATCATATTACAGGTCACACATGAATCATGTTAATATAATGACCTTCATCAAAAGTGTATAAAGTGAAGTAGCGTGTAGCAGCACATTATATTTCATTTTTCCCCCTTAATGCAGTGTATTGATTGAGGTACCAGGCTAAAGCTCTAAGATAATTGACTAAGTTCTTGCTGAATTGCCCTGTATTGCTGTAGGAAGTGTGTTTCGCCTTTCAGAACTCATTAACACAGCCAGCAGACCATATTAGCCTATGTTTTTGGTTCAAAAGATTAATAATGTTTAGTGGTTGACTTTTGAAATGGTGTTGAATTTTAAAGATTGGCCCTTGTGTGTATCTGGGTTTGGAGCGGGAGTCTTCCAGCTGAATGCTTGGCTGGGAATGGACCTCTCGCATGGGCTGACCCATCTGAGATGGTATGTGTGAAAGCCTCCCAGGACAGACTTTGTCCTGAGAGAGGCACCCTGGGAAGATGCCCTGAGCCCACTGCAGGCCCCCACCCCCAGAACTGGGTGTGTTGTAAGTGGAAGGTTTCCTCTTATTCTTGACGGACACCTGCTGATACCCCAGGGGTGTTGATGGCAAACAGTAGGGAACAACTGTGGTCCTGGTGAGCAAGTGGGCTTGGGAATGGACAGACCAAGAGCTCTCCTGCTTCCGCCCGGGTTTCTTATGCAATCTCTTGAAGTGCTCCACAGCACCAGTTCTGCAGTCTGGGAGAGGCTTGCACCAGAGGACCCTGCATCCCTGCAGGCTCCACGTGGTATCTTGATGAGCTCTTTAGCTACAGGAGCCCATTCCAGAAGAGGAAGACGAAGAGCCCACCAGCCCTCTGCCCTGAGTCAGCCAGATGACCCATCCTCAAAGAATGGCGATGTATTTTTTCAGAAGGGAATCTGAATGTCATCTGGGCAGGGGAACAGAAGAAGGGTGGTAGAGAAATGACCAGTGCCCAGCAAGGCACTGTGAGGAAGATCTGGGAGTGTGAGCAGGGGTACATAGACTCCGTGTAGAAAAGCAGAAGCATCACAGGAAGGAGGCCTCTGCCCCAGGTTTGCATGGAGCATTCACTCTAGACAACCCTGCACCCCTGTCCCCGTGAAAGCGCCATCAGGCCAGACGGTGAGACGCCCAGTGCCATCAGCCCGGCCCAGTGAGATGGCAGCGCCCTGAGAGGAGGGTGAGCCCGAGAAGAGGGGGCTGCGGACGGCGCCTGGGGACTAAGACCAGTCTCTGGACTCGGGAGAGCTGGGTGTGAGCCCTCACACTCCCACGCTGTCACCTTCAGGACGGCACTTAGGCCTCCTGGACTGCGGGTTTTTCCTCTGAGAAGATGGAGATAGTGATAGTCTCTGTCTCATACACTGTTGTGATCTTTAAATGAAATAGACCATTGGCATTCTCACTGTGCCTGGAGCATTGCAGGCTGTTGATAATGGCCTCTCTGTGAGAGGAACGAGGTGATCGCTGGCTGGCCTGGTGTGTGCGCGTGGGGGACGTTCCCAAGGAGCTCAGGGGTGTCAGCAAGTACAAGTTAAAGGACAGAAAGAACCCCTGTGGAGAGGAGGAGTCAGGAGCCTGGTGCGGGGTGTCTTTGGCAATCTGTGTGCCCCTCATCCTTCTGCTGATCTCTTGTCCTCCTCTTTTGAAAGCTCATGGTCCCTTACAGGATTTTGTTGTTGTTCTGGGAGGAGGGGCCAGTTTTTAAAACCACAAGCCATTTAACATTTTGTTTGGAGCAGACCCACGGGGGCCCATGTCTCCCAGTGACTTCTGCCTCCCCTCACCTCGCTCAAGGCCCCGGTGCACATTGACTTAAAAATACATACATTGATACATACATATATACATATACATATATACCCACAACCTGTAGAAGAAAGACAGTTTCTGAAATCAAGGTGCTGTGCATCAGTACTGAAGTATGCCATAAAGATTTGTTATCTAAATTTGATTTTCCAAAAGCATTGATAAGAAAACACCTTATATTACAGTGTAGGTCCAAGCAGCTAAAAGAAACCTAGATAAATGTCTAACATATCTATTGTTCTTAAACCTTTTTTTGCCAACTTTGAAAATAGCTCATGGTCCTCCTGAAGAAGGCAATGGCACCCCCACTCCAGTGTTCTTGCCTGGAGGATCCCAGGGATGGGGGAGCCTGGTGGGCTGCCGTCTATGGGGTCGCACAGAGTCGGACACGACTGAAGCGACTTAGCAGCAGCAGCAACAGCATGGTCCTCCATGCCCAGTGTGGTGTGTGGTTTTTCCTCTCTCCCTCTTCTTCTCTCTGCCCCCACCCCTGATCCCACCCCATCCCCTCTCCCCATCCCTTAGCTGGCCCCTTGCCTCTCTTTGGGCTCTTTCTCCTCTCAGTCCCTCCCATCTCCTCAGTTGCTCACTCTCAAGACATCCCCAGACCCCCCTCTTGCTCTGCATTCCATGTCCTGATTTGCAGTCTTACTGAAAGAAGATTGGGTTTCATCTGACTTTCCCAGGCAGGGCTGAAATGTCTCCCAACCATGGCAGGTGCAGCCACCATTCTCAGCAGCCCTGATCTGGGGTGTTTCACGGAGCAGAGACTTGGATGTGACCTTCCCCTACCCCGCCACCAGGGCAGCCAGGAGTCCTGCGGGCCTTCTGTGATCGCTAACAGCTGCTGAAGCTAAAGGTCCAATACTTTGGCTACCTGATACACAGAGCTGACTCAATGGAAAAGACCCTGATGCTGGGAAGGATTGAGTGCACGGGGAAAAAGGGGTGACAGAGGATGAGATGGTTGGATGGCATCACCGACTCAATGGGCATGACTTTGAGCAAGCTCAGGGAGATAATGGAGGACAGGGAAGCCTGGTGTGCTGCAGTCCGTGGGGTTGCAGAGAGTTGAACATGCCTTAGCAACTGAACGACGACAGTGGCTGGAGAGATTGAAATTTGTCTGCTTTTCTGATTCTCATGGAGAAGAAGCCATGTGACGGAAACAGAAACAGGATATTGGATTTCACAGATCCTTTTCCTACTTTGCCCTTCTGATCCTAATAAGTGCACAAACTCCCAGAGTCCTTGAGTTTTGTGAAAAGTAAACTGCCCTGGGGAGGTGGCTCAGTTCCTGGACTTATTTTAACACACCAGGGAGGGTAGGGGTGTCTGTGGACTCAACATTAGAAAGAGCTTTGACAGGAGGCACTTTAATTTTCTCCCTGTGGCCACAGGTGCCGTGGAAAATATTAGGAGCACAGACAGCAGAATTTAATATGAATGTGTGTACTTAAGTATGTATTTTATATATAATTAGGATGTATATTGATATACATGCAGTAGCAGAGTTCTAGTACATTAGACTGAGGCCTCAAGCCCTAAGGGAACGCTTCTTTATTGTAGGAATAGTAATAAACTTGATTCACCCAACACCGTTACACAGAAGTCGATTTCATTACTGAAGAAGCTCAGACAAAAGAACCAAACCCATCGCCCATCCATACCCCTCCTCCTCAGTAAGTGGGTGGGTGTGGGCACCTGGAATATCACGCAGCAGTGAAAACGGCCAGACCACAGTGCACTCACCCGGGTGCACAAGTCTCACAGGCATCACGTTACGCAGTGGAGACCAGATACAGAAGAGTGCACCCTGTGGGATCCCGTCGGTTTCAGGTTCAAAGCCTGGCAAAACCGATCGGTGGCACAGGAAGCCGGAGGGGCAGATGCCCTGGAGAACGGAGTGTGGCAGGGCTGCTGGGCTCTCAAAGTGTTGTAATGCTTTTAGCCCAGTGCTCAGCACACCAGCGCATTCACTTTTTGAAAACTCATTAAGCTGTACGTTCATGATGGATGCTGTTTTCTCTCTGTATGTTTCAATTTTTAAAAATGAACTCATCAATATTAGTCACCAAGGCTGCTTGTAAGCACTTTCCCCCAACTCAGCAGTGGGCCCAGGACAATGGGGAATGACAGAGAATGAGATGCCGTCTGTGACCCCAGGCACTTTCTGCAAGTTTCGCTCTTTCTTGTGTCCCCTGCCCCAGCCCTGGTCCTTTGGATTCGTCACTCACCAGAATTTGCTCGGCCCACTGCAAGCCTGTGGCTCTGGACACAGGCAACCAAGGCCACACGTCACCTCTTCACTTTGGAGCACCCCGAGGTCTCCGCAAAGAACACTTCCTACTCACAGCCTTTCTTTGACCAAGGAAGCGGTCTTGGAAGAGGGAGCCAAGGCCGCCCAATTCTGCTGAGCAGAAACTCATTGCAGAGAAAAAGCTCTTCCATAATGTTTGGAATCAGTTGGGTCAGATCCCTCTCTCTGGAGGATTCATGGAGGCGTGCTGACGCGTTCATTTTAGGCGACTGCTTCCTTGCCCGCTCTTTACGGGGCTTCCCCAGGCGAGGAAGAGGGATCTCCAAGATCCTCTCTTTGCACTTTATTTCTGCCTTTTACTATTACTTCTCTTTTCATCATCCCTTCAGGCTTTCTTGGCCGTTTAAAGGGCCCCTGCTTCATGAACTGACGATGACACATGCTGATGCGTCATACGTCCATCCGGTCAGAAAGCATCTGGAAGGCAGGCAGCGTGGACGTTAGTCTGTGCTCGAGCATGGCCGTGGGGTGTGGGCTGCAGGGAGCTGCTGAGGTGATGGCCCGGGTCCTGCTTCACCCCGTGGAGGGGGTGCAGTCACAGCTCATCCATGGGGCGACCCCAGTCCCCCTCGTGCCAGATAGGTATTTCCCAGTAACCGTGTTTGTTGGAACTCTGGTCCCTATAGGTCGATGTTCTCAGCTTTTCTGCCCCCAGAGAAGTCAAGACATACTCTCTTCTGCTTCTTTGATGCAAATAAGTCCTGGAGCAAGGTGTCCATTTTCTAGCAATTGGTTTTGACACCTTCTTACCTTGACCTGCTTTGTGTTTAGAGAGCCTTTCTTGCGCGATTACCATGAGATCAGGAAGTTAAGAATATTGAACACGGGAAACAGTCTGAGTTAAAAATCCTTGCTTTCAAGTCTCCTCTCTGGATTACTAGCCTTGCTCACCAGATAATGGGTGTTACAATAATTAAAAAAAAAAATAAAGGTAGGTAGAGGCAGAGTATGACGATAACCCGCAGTTGGGTGACGCAGGACCCCTTTGGGTGTGGTCCGAACGTCAGTCACCTTGCTTTGGTGCTGGTTTCACAGACATCTCCCTGTGTCAGTTATACTTCTTAAAACACAAAGAGTTCGGTGTTCTATTTTTGGAGAAGGCAATGGCGCCCCACTCCAGTATGCTTCAGAAGCTGTAAATTACCCTGCGAGTGTTAATTATTAGTAGTCCCTGCTACTGCTTTTAAGAAAGTAGCTAACAGATTTTCCTTTAAAAAATGCCTTCTTTCAGAGGTAAATTTGAAGTGGGTTATTCATTCAGCCAGCTGGATTTGGAGTCTTTGCCGAGGCCACAGGTTCACTGTCCGTGTCACTAGTAACATTTGGGGTATAATTCTTCAAGGCTTGTAGGATGTGGAGCACTGTAGGATGCTAGCTGCATCCCTGGCCTTCTCCTGTTAGAGGCATGCCCACCCCCTGCACCCCATTTTCAGTTATAGGTAGCCTTTGCCGTACCGGAACTGTATTAAATATTTTTGCATGTTCTCTTTTCCATTAACACATCTTGCTGGTGCCCGTGTCTGATTTCAGCCCCGGCATCTCGGGTCTTGGACTCAGAGCAGCTTTACGAGTTTGGTGCCAGAAGAGCTGGCCACTGCTGCCACGGACGTGTGCAGAGGCTGGGGTTGGGGTTGGGGTTGGGGTGAGCACGGGGTTCAGAGCAGTTAATCTCAGCAAGAGCTTCCTCTGCTGGGTGGTCTGTAAATGTTCGTGTTTGCAGTGGACCCTCTAGGCCGCAGTGTTTCTTTTCCTTTAGTGTATAAGAAGGCTGCAGAGCACAGAGGGCCTGTGCCGCTTGACGCATTATTGACTAAGGACATAATAGTGCCAGAGACGTTAGTTTCTGCAGAAATCCTCCGGTCCATAAGAGTGAAAATGTGCATTTAGCAGCATGCAGACCATTAGCAGTTTTGTTCTCCTTCCTCTTAGTGCCCTTTCTGTTAGTGGATTGGGCGGGGGACATGAATCCGCGGGCTGCAGTCCATAGTGTTGCAAAGAGCTGGACCCAACTGGAGTGACTTAGTACATGTGATTTGACTGCAAAAGCAGGGTATTAACTATCAGCACTGCGCTGGAAAGCAGACCCCACCCCCAGCGCCCACTGCCTGGCTTTCCCCAGGCTTGTCTGCAGACAGCATGTCCTGTGCGTCAGAACCAAGAGGTGTCACACACACGCTGGACGCCGTGGCTGCTCCCCAGGTGGGTCTGACGTGGGGAAGGCAGCAGAGGAGGGTCCCTGCGCTGTTTCTAACGGCAGCGGCAGCCCCACCGTGCCAGGAGGGGCGTCGTTTCTAGGCGCTCCTCCCCGCCCGACTCCTCCCTGCCTGTGTCTTGACCGTGTCTTTGCCTCTCGTCTCTTCCCAGCGGTACCTCAGGGACTTTTTCAGCGTGATGCTCCAGTCGGCCACATCCCCTCTGCACATCGACAAGGTGGGGCTGACGCTGTCCAAACACACCGTGTGCGAGTTCTCGCCATTCTTCAAGAAGGGCGTCTTCGACTACAGCAGCCATGGGACAGGGTAGGACTGGAGATGGAACCTCGCCACACAGTGCCTTCTCATCCAAGCAGCCCCCGACCAGGGGCCTGGACCCCTCACCACCTCCTCCGAGTGCCTGAGCAGAGCTGGGGCCGTGCTGGCCGCAGTGACATTGAGGGGCGGCTGCCCCTGCCCATCACGGGTCAATGTGGCCTTCTCATTGTGTGCAGAGTCTGTCCTGCAGGCTCCATCACCCTGGGCCCCTGGAGCCCAGCCAGCCTGGGGCTTCCCTGGTGGGTGGCTGGTCAGACCTCCCCAGTGACTTTCATCTGGTTTCCCCTTTTACCAGAATACTCTCATTTTTTTTTAATATCCCTTCCATGTGGCTGGCTGTATCCCAAGAAAAGCATTTTAAATTATTTCATTGTATTTTCCTTTTTCCCCATTTGAGGCTGAACTTTTTGTATAATCCCTAAGCACTGATGTTTACACAGAATTTCACATTCTGCAAAAGGGATTTTCAGTCCAATCATGACTGGAGTCTTCCGTCCTTGACACATTGGATGTAGGTTACATCAGCTTCTATAAATCCATTGAAATAGGATATTTGTTTAATCTTGAATATTCAAGAAGTTTTTACCAAATGGCTGTCCTGCACGTTCAAGCTTTCTCTGCTAAGCACAAAATGAGCTCCTCATTGAATGCATATTTTTAAACATTTCGTTCACATTTTTGTTACTGAATCTACTGGATCTTAAGCTGCAAGACTAGAATTTACTGTAGTTTATTAATGATCTCTTAAATCACTCAGGACTTAATGTAGCATTGTACATCCATGTACAAGTAAAATTGCTTTGTTTTACTAAAGAGAAAAATATGAGAAGAAAAAAGATATATATGGTATATATTGAAATGTATATAATTCTACCTATAGATTTATATGTGTACACACTCCTGTATGATAGTTATATCAAAATATATAATTATTCACATGAAATTTATTAAAGGTATTTGCTTTTTAAAGATTTAAGTGGAGCTGCTATCAATATTAAATGAAGTTATGGAATCCACCCTGTAGCTTAGTTTATTTTAAGCTTGTGACATGATCATTCCTCCTGGTCTGTTTAAAAATTTATCTAATGTGCTTAGAAAGATACACGATGTATAATTTAGCATTTGTTTTGTAGAAGATGTGCTTATAGTAATGATTGAAGTCACAAATGAATGGGTAACAAAACAGGCCTGCATTCAGTCTTTCAGAAGATTCTGTGCAACAGAGCTCTCCAGTCTGAAAAATGTATATTCAAAGATGCAATTATCCTGATAAGGGGGAAATTATTATTGTACTAATTAGATATCAGAGTTGAGCAGGAAAAAAAATGAGGGCTTTTTTTTTTTAATTGCTGCAGGAAGACTTCGTATTGAGTACTGTTGTGATTACAGGCAGAGGCTAGGGGTAATTACTGCTAGGAAATTTAAACCTGGAGATTAAAGGGTAAAAACTGAGAGATGGTATCAGGTTGACCAAAAACTTCATTGGGATTTTTATGTATGATGTCCCCTTTTTGCTGAGTAAACTAAATGGTTTTCTTCAATTGACCAAGTCATCAGTCTCCTGCCCTTTTGGACCCATACTGGAAGCCAGGCTCATGGCAGGTGTCTCACTAGGATCACACAGGGGACATAACAGTTTGATGGGGATAAATAGATGTGTATTTGTAGGAAGCACAGGAATCAGATGATGCTTTGATTCCAATCCTCATCTAAGGTGTCAAGTTGAGGGTTGAAATCCTGGTCGGTGCTGGGCAAAGCTGGCTGTAACACATGGGTGTCATTTCACTTGTCTGAACCTCAGTCCCCATCTGAAAATGACAATGTTGCACAGGGTGACCTCTAGATTCTGACCTAGCCCAGGGTGACAGGCAGGGGGACCGTCATCAGTGTATGGATGCAGACTTCTAATAAGACTCAAACAGCATCTTAATCTGAGTAAAACTTGAAGGAATGCTGGCAAGTCAGTGAAAAGTCTCCTCGAAACAAATAATAAAATCTCTTTCTGAGATGAAGAGAAGACACACGACACAAATATCTGTCTCTGGTGATAAAATTGAAGCTTCATTAATTTGGACTAATTCAAAGGAATAAAAGAACGCCAGCAAGTATGTATCTTATTACTTTCAAGTGTGTCAAATAGCCAGGTATGCTGCACTGACTGCTGAAGGCAGTTCAGAGTGAAGTGCCATCAATTTATAAATGCTTTTGTAGTCAGTTGGACAAATATAAGGCACTTCAACAGAATCATTTATTTAGGATGTCTTAGCATGTTCTCTGGAGACGGCAATGGCATCCCACTCCAGTACTCTTACCTGGAAAATCCCATGGACAGAGGAGGCTGGTGGGCTGCAGTCCATGGGGTCGCTAAGAGTCAGACACGACTGAGCAACTTCACTTTCACTTTTCACTTTCATGCATTGGAGAAGGAAATGGCAACCCACTCCAGTATTCTTGCCTAGAGAATCCCAGGGACAGGGGAGCCTGGTGGGCTGCCATCTATGGGGTTGCACAGTGTTGGACACGACTGAAGCGACTGAGCAGCAGCAGCAGCAGCATGTCCTCCAGGGTCCTGCTTACACACCAAAATATGTGCACCAAACTTGTGTGTAACCACAGGTAGTGGAGTGCCCTTCAGCCTGAGTCCTACTCAGACCTTGTTGTTTGTAAGCCAGAAAAATTCCAGTTCAGCCTTGTGATTAACTTAGTCAAGTGATATGAGGTCACGCTGCCTCCTTAATCTAGGAGATTCCTGGCCCACAATGTAGAGACGCTCTGGAGATTCATGAACCCAGAGCACTGGGCCCTTCTGTTTATGTTTGTTGGCGGGAAGAGCTCAATCTGTTCCCGACTCAGAACTCTAGACAGGGTCTTTCAGAGTCTGAAAAGAAGCTTTCAGAGCCTAGTGCATCCATGAACTGGAAATGCAGCTGCTGTGGAGATGCAGTCCCAGCCCCAGAGCCAGGCCATGTTGCTGATCTAGGGTCAACTTTTGCATACGGCGCCCCCGCACCCCCGCCCCATCTCCCCGGATGCATCTCCTAGCACACAGCTGTGCCTGGCCCACGGTTGCCTCCAGTTTGCTCCTGGCGATGGGAAGCTGTGTGGCATCGTGATGCGGCTGCTTAACACTCAGTCTGCACCCACCACAGGCGACGTGCATCCCCTCCAAGAGCACGCAGGTAACACAAGTTCACGCCTGACGTGAGAGACTGTTCTGTGACATACTGCTTTCAAAGGGTGCTGTTGGAGAGGTTTTGAAATTGGCCCTCTTTTACATTGCCTAAAATGGCGCCTGGAGGTTTCGTGAGTCCAGAGTTGAACATGTCTGCTGCGTGAGACCTTGTTCCTCCTGTGTTCCTACACACACCGCAGGAGTGGTCCACACTTTGTTGCTGGAAAAGAGTAAGGAAAGCTAGGTAAAAGAACTCCGTGGCCACATCCAGTGCTTCCATTATATGTACATAACCACAGCCGGTATTTATGTTTTGGAAATACTAAAAAAGACCATTCCTCGGAGGAGACTCATTCTTGACAGATTTAGCCCATATACCCTTCTTTGTACAACAGGGCTCTTTCCACCGGCAAAAAGAGGGCCTGACTGTTGACTTTTTCTATGGTTTAGAGTGCTTTTTCTAATGCTAATACAATAGGTGAAAAATTATTCTCTGATGATGCTTATGTTGTGAATTTTGCACATACAGAGTTATTTCCAAGTTGAAACAAATCTACCTTATTCTTAACTGCAGATTTCTAAAGCATCATATTTCAAATTGATCCCATGGTGGTACCTGAGAGTTAGCAGGACACAGTTGGAATTGGTTGGGCTGATGCCTTCAGAAGCCTCCTGCATTAGGGAATCCAGTAGGACTAGTTACATATAAAATAGTGGGAGGGACGTAAAGGCAGTTGATGGACCCGAAGGGGTTCAGGATGTGAGTTTACCCTTGTTCCCTCCATATAGCATTTGCACACGCTTGTAACTGTGGAGTTAAGAACCGAGTTCTAGCTTCTAAGGCCACCCCCTGCCTTTCTAAACGGTCTGCCCTCTGTGCATCTCTTGCTGAATGACTAAATACAAAATACCCTTTTTTAAAATTTTTATTGGAGTATAGTTGTTTTACAATGTTGTAAATTTACAATGTTGTTAGTTTCTACTATACAGCAAAGTGAATCAGCTATAGGTGTATTTATATATCCCCTCTTTTTTGGATTTCTTTTGCATTTCAGTTCAGTTCAGTCGCTCAGTCGTGTCCGACTCTTTGCGACCCCATGAATCACAGCACGCCAGGCCTCCCTGTCCATCACCATCTCCCGGAGTTCACTCAGACTACATCCATCAAGTCAGTGATGCCATCCAGCCATCTCATCCTCTGTCGTCCCCTTCTCCTCCTGCCCCCAATCCCTCCCAGCATCAGAATCTTTTCCAGTGAGTCAGCTCTTCGCATGAGGTGGCCAAAGTACCGGAGTTTCAGCTTCAGCATCAGTCCATCCAATGAATATTCAGGACTGATTTCCTTTAGGATGGACTGGTTGGATCTCCTTGCAGTCCAAGCGGCTCTCAAGAGTCTTCTCCAACACTACAGTTCAAAAGCATCAATTCTTTGGCTCTCAGCCTTCTTCACAGTCCAACTCTCACATCTGTACATGACCACTGGAAAAACCATAGCCTTGACTAGACAGACCTTAGTCAGCAAAAGTAATGTCTCTGCTTTTGAATATACTATCTAGGTTGGTCATAACTTTTCTTCCAAGGAGTAAGCGTCTTTTAATTTCATGGCTGCAGTCACCATCTGCAGGGATTTTGGAGCCAAAAAAATAAAGTCTGACACTGTTTCCACTGTTTCCTCATCTATTTCCCATGAAGTGATGGGACCGGATGCCATGATCTTTGTTTTCTGAATGTTGAGCTTTAAGCCAACTTTTTCGCTTTCCTCTTTCACTTTCATCAAGAGGCTCTTTAGTTCTTCTTTACTTTCTGCCATAAGGGTTGTACCATCTGCATATCATTTGCATTTAGGTCACCACAAAGCATGGGGTTCCCTGTGCAAAATAGTAGGTTCTCATTAGTTATCTATTTTATACATAATATCAATAGCGTATATATGTCAATGCCAATCTCCCAATTCATTTCACCCTACTTTCTCCCCTTGGTATCCATACATTTGTTCTCTCATCCATTTGTGTCTCTATTTCTGCTTTGCAGATAGGTTCATCTGTACCATTTTTCTAGACCCCACTTATTAAATGCATGTGTTAATATATGATATTCGTTCTTCTCTTTCTGACTTAGTTCTTTCCATTTGACACTCTCTAGGTCCATCCACATCTCTGCAAATGGCACAGCTTTGTTCCTTTTTATAGCTGAGTACTATTTCCTTGTGCATACGTGCCACATCTTCTTTATCTATTTATCTGTTGATGGACGTTTGGGTTGCTGCTATATCCTGGCTATTGTGCATAGTGCTGCAGGGAACATTGGTGTGCATGTGTCTTTTGGAATTATGCTTTGGTTTTCTCCAAGTATACGCCCAGGAGCAAGATTGCTTAGTCAACATGGTAGCTCTATTTGTAGTTGTTTAAAGGAGCTTCCGTGCCGTTCTTCTTAGTGGCTGTACCCATTTACATTCCCACCAGCAGTGTAAGAGAATCCCCTTTTCTCCACACCTTCTCCAGCATTTATTGTTTGTACATTTTTTGATGCTGGCCATCCTGAGTGGTGTGAGATAACATCCTTTCTTTAACTGTACTCATGTGGTACGTCTTTTCTTTGAAAACAAGGAGACCTTTTTCCTAAGTTACCTCTCCCACAATTGACTCTTGCTGTAGGAACTTGAGATTCATAAGTTTGGTTTTGCTCCTTCTGCATTGCTGGAAAGGCAGACTCTTCCCTGTTCAGAGAGAGGAGAGTGGATGTGTTGAAAACCGAGAGGTACTCTGGTACACAGTTGGAAATGTGCGGAGGAAGATGCACCAGTAGAGAGCCGTGGCAGGTCAGCATCACAAAGCTCTTGGGTGCCATGAAGGCAGGTCACCAGTAAGAGAAACCATTCTCTATAATTTAAATCCAGATTGAAAAATATTGTTAGAAACTTCACTGTTCGAAAGCAGAGTTACTTTCCTCCAAGTATCAGGAATCTTTCAGTTTACTTCAGTTCAGTTCAGTCACTCAGTCGTGTCCGACTCTTCGCAACCCCATGAATCGCAGCACGCCAGGCCTGCCTGTCCATCACCAACTCCTGGAGTTCACTCAGACTCACGTCCATTGAGTCAGTGATGCCATCCAGCCATCTCATCCTCTGTCGTCCCTTCTCCTCCTGCCCCCAATCCCTCCCAGCATCAGAGTCTTTCCAGTGAGTCAACTCTTTGCATGAGGTGGCCAAAGTACTGGAGTTTCAGCTTTAGCATCATTCCTTCCAAAGAAATCCCAGGGCTGATCTCCTTCATAATGGACTGGTTGGATCTCCTTGCAGTCCAAGGGACTCTCAAGAGTCTTCTCCAACACCACAGTTCAAAAGCATCAATTCTTTGGCACTCAGCTTTCTTCACAGTCCACCTCTCACATCCATACATGACCACAGGAAAAACCATAGCCTTGACTAGATGCACCTTAGTCGGCAAAGTAATGTCTGCTTTTGAATATGCTATCTAGGTTGGTCATAACTTTTCTTCCAAGGAGTAAGAAGCGTCTTTTAATTTCATGGCTGCAGTCACCATCTGCAGTGATTTTGGAGCCCCCAAAATAAAGTCTGACACTGTTTCCACTTTTTCCCCCTCTGTTTCCCATGAAGTGATGGGACCGGATGCCATGATCTTCATTTTCTGAATGTTGGGCTTTAGGCCAACTTTTTCACTCTCCACTTTCACTTGCACTTTCATCAAGAGGCTTTTTAGTTCCTCTTCACTTTCTGCCATAAGAGTGGTGTCATCTGCACATCTGAGGTTATTGATATTTCTCCTGGCAATCTTGATTCCAGCTTGTGTTTCTTCCAGTCCAGTGTTTCTCATCATGTACTCTGCATAGAAGTTAAATAAGCAGGGTGACAATATACAGCCTTGACGTACTCCTTTTCCTATTTGGAACCAGTCTGTTGTTCCATGTCCAGTTCCTACTGTTGCTTCCTGACCTGCATACAGATTTCTCAAGAGGCAGGTCAGGTGGTCTGGTGTTCCCATCTCTTTCAGAATTTTCCACAGTATTGTGATCCACACAGTCAAAGGGTTTGGCATAGTCAATAAAGCAGAAATAGATGTTTTTCTGGAACTCTCTTGCTTTTCCCATGATCCAGTGGATGTAGGCAATTTGATCTCTGGTTCCTCTGCCTTTTCTAAAACCAGCTTGAACATCAGGAAGTTCACGGTTGATGTATTGCTGAAGCCTGACTTGGAGAATTTTGAGTGTTACTTTACTAGCATGTGAGATGAGTGCAATTGTGTGGTAGTTTGAGCATTCTTTGGCATTGCCTTTCTGTGGGATTGGAATGAAAACTGACCTTTTCCAGTCCTGTGGCCACTGCTGAGTTTTCCAAATTTGCTGGCATATTGAGTGCAGCACTTTCACAGCATCTTCTTTCAGGATTTGAAACAGCTCCACTGGAATCCCATCACCTCCACTAGCTTTGTTCGTGGCGATGCTTTCCAAGGCCCACTTGACTTCACATTCCAGGATGTCTGGCTCTAGGTGAGTGATCACACCATCATGATTATCTGGGTCGTGAAGATGTTTTTTCTACAATTCTTCTGTGTATTCTTGCCACCTCTTCTAAGAGAAGACTCTACACATGGACATCACCAGATGGTCAACACCAAATCAGATTGATTATATTCTTTGCAGCCAAAGATGGAGAAGCTCTATACAGTCAGCAAAAACAAGACCAGGAGCTGACTGTGGCTCAGATCAAGAAGTCCTTATTACCAAATTCAGACTCAAATTGAAGAAAGTAGGGAACACCCCTAGACCATTCTGGTATGACCTAAATCAAATCCCTTATGATTATACAGTGGAAGTGAGAAATAGATTTAAGGGCCTAGATCTGATAGATAGAGTGCCTGATGAACTGTGGAATGAGGTTCATGACATTGTACAGGAGACAGGAATCAAGACCATCCCCATGGAAGAGAAATGCAAAAAGGAAAATGGCTGTCTGGGGAGGCCTTACAAATAGCTGTGAAAAGAAGAGAGGTGAAAGGCAAAGAGAAAGGAAAGATATAAGCATCTGAATGCAGAGTTCCAAAGAATAGCAAAAGAGATAAGAAAGCCTTCCTCAGTGATCTATGCAAAGAAATAGAGGAACAGAATGGGAAAGACTAGAGATCAGGAATCCTTACGCACAGTTAATATTTGCTGAAAGTTCTGTATTTTTCCAGTAGCGACTCAAGTTGTGCCTGAGAGCTACTCGCTGAAGAACAGCCCTGGGGCTCTGCTGTCACTGAGGCTCCTTCTCTGCCAGGCAGAGGGGAGGCGGGAACACAGCTGCTTTTGCAAAGCATTGGGGACCGTCTTCAGAGAAAGGAGTCACAGTGAACAAGAATGCCAATTTGTGGTGATTAAGAGCTTCTTGAATATTTGCAGTTTGCTTAATTCCAAACTCTGTGAGCTTTTCTCTCCCAAACACACCCAGAAGTGTTGGAGAAGGAGGGGGTGGTTTCTGTCATTTATGACTTCTTCTTTGTGGTGTTTTAAGCCCTGATTTCAGTGGATTTAATAAGAAAAGTCAGTTCACAGAGGGCACAGGCCTTCCGCTGCAGAGGAATCTTAAGATGCTGGCTCTTTATCATCTGTAAGTGGGTGGATGGGGAAGATCAAGTTTACATTTATAAGAGATTTCCCATGCCTTCAGACACAGGGCAGATGGCCCACTCCCCTTAGGGTCTGGAGCGGAGAGCCTGTCTGGAGAGCTGGTGGTCCCACGCCTCTCTTTCTGGGGTACGTGCTGCTGTGTCTGCAGCTGATCTGCACTACCGCTGCCTGTCCCCGTCTCATTAGCACATGGGTGAGCCCTTCTCTGGGTGTCGGTCCCTCTGCTGCCTTATACCCTTCCGGTGCTGGGATGAGGTGGGGACAGACAGGGAGGGAGGTAAGCCTGGGACAGCCTGTAAGGTAGGCACTTGCCCTACTTGAAGCCACCAGTATAAACCCGAGTCCCAGCTACCACCCCAGTCCCTTCATGCAGCGGGAGGGTAAGGGAGGGTCAGCCCCAAGTCTGGCCCTTCTGGTGACCCTGCTGGCCACATGCTGTGTCGGGGGCCTGGCCGAGAGAGATGCACTGAGCATGCTCAGAGCTGGCTGCTCCTTCCTTGTCCTTGGTCCTGGGGGACCAGCCTGCCCATCAGTGGCCCACCCTCCACTGGCCCGTCATGGTGCACAAATTCTCATGTGTCACTTTCTCTGTCCCAGCCAGGTCCCCCCACACAGGTGTGAGCTGCGTGGTCAAGGGCCTGACCCCGAGGGCTCTCAAGCTGCTCAGAGCCAGACTAGTAGTGGCAGTTTCATGACGTAAATTGGGATTAAAGAAAGAGCAGAGTGGTGCTAGGGGAGAACGTACTAGAGAAATTATGGAGCCTGGAAGGCGCTGAGGCTTCCCTGAGCAGGTGACGTGAGTGGAGAGATGGCCCCCAGGGGAGGAGGAAGCTGCAGCGTGAAGGGGTCTGCCAGAGGGAGACAGAGGTCAGGGGTGGGGGTGCCTGAGAGCTGCAGCCAGGATTCTGAAAATGGGATGATGCTTCCTTCCCATCAGCTCCCGCTGTCTCGGAAGCTGATATTCCCGGGGGGGAGGAAGACGAGCACCCAACAGCTAAAACTCAACCTTTAAAGGCCCGTGCCAAGAGGGAGAGGTGAACTTCCTGTTTGTAACAACCAAGGGGGCAAGTCCAGGGCCCAGGCATACTGTCCTGTCCTGTGCCATCAAGAGGCTGGTTGTCCTGCTTGTTGAACTTTGACCTTTGGCCTCTCGGGGTTCTGAGATTTCAGAGCCTCTTGCCATCAAGTCCAGTTGGGAGTGGACTCCCCTGCCCTGCAGAGGCTGGCAGTAAAGTTCGTGTCCTCTCATGAGCCACCACCTCCTCCTTGCTCTGTAAACAGCAGAACAGGGTGCCGCATGTGGGCACAGCTGTCAGGGAGTCATGTGCTAGCTGGGGGCTCAATTTGTGCACAGTCATGTACTGTGTCCTCCTCAAGCCTGGGGATGCCACCTGCAGCCCCACCTGGCCATCATGCCACCTCTCCACCTGAGCCTGAACATACTCATCCCACCTTCCCTTAAAGGAAAAGATTCATGTTAGATCGAACAGCCTAATACCCATCCCTTGGATGAACAGAATCACCCCTTTGCTGATGTAGAGAGCAGAAGCCTGTCAGCCACCTTAAGAATATGGCTCAGTAAAAGGGGGCCAGTTTTTACTGACTGGGTGGCCTGCAGGCTGATACCATAACTCAGAGCCTGCAGAACACATCAGCCTAGTTGTATGGACCATCAGGTGCAGTTTGTATGAGTCAATGCTGTCCTTCACAAGGACTGTTGCTATTAATGCATTAATTCTCTGGGCTGTGAGCTGGTGTCTCTGCTGAGGGCAAGCAGAGAGGGTCCTCCTTGGTCCCCACCAATAAGGGGTGGACTGCCGTTGTCTGTAGCCAGCGAGAGCTTCAAAGAGAAGCAAGAGGCCTCGGGGCCAGGGCATGGTCAGCCCAGTAGAGGCTGGTGGGCTATGTCTGCCTGGCCATGCAGATCTCAGACAGCCGGGCCCAGGCATCTGCTCTCTGATGCTGGTGCTGCTCCAGAGGGCAGCAGCAGAAGGGGGCAACCGAGGAAGAGATGATTAGATAGCCTCATTGACTCAATGGACATGAATTTGAGCAAACCTCGGGAGATAGTGAAGGACAGGGAAGCCTGGTGTCCTGCAGTCCATGGGGTTGCAAAAGGTCAAACACGACTGAGCAACTGAATGACGACAACCATAAATGCCCCTCAGTTGTTCTGGCCCAAAGGCCTCCTTTCTGAGTCAGGAGTGGTAAGTGGCTGAATCAAGAGCTTCGGGTCTCTCCCCTTTCCCCCAGCCTTGCAGTCTCTGCCCATTGCCCTGTCGTGTCAGAGACTAACTGGGAGTAGCTGGCAGAGCAGAAGGCTGTTTGCAGGGACCCAGGGCAGATGGAGGTGGGCTGGGCGCTGGATGTAAGCGCTCGCTAACTGGGGTACTTGAGTTCATGCTCCAGTTGAATACTGGACCTAATACCCATCAGCTTCCAACTGATTCTTGGATAACAATCTAGAAACCATCCCATACAACCCATCCTGGGCCTCTTTGAGTTGCCATCTCTCCTACTTGCTGGGAGTTGATCAGGATCTCTGCACTCCAGGAGCTCACCTGCAAAGGTAAAATTTATTCTAAACCTTTATTGGGGGTCAAGAGACTGGACACTCCTCTCTCAAAGCAGCCACGACTTTGTGTCCCTCACAGTGTGACCCTCATCACATGGGAAATGACATCACAAGCATCCCACACATCACCTGGACTTTGTTACAGGCTCGTTTTCTGGAATTGGAAAGAACTATTCAAAGACTCCGGGAGCAAATTCTTAGAGATGGTGAAGGACAGGGAAGCCTGGCATGCTGCAGTCCATGGGGTCAGAAAGAGTCAGACATGACTGAGCAACAAATTCAAAGACTGCTTGAAAAAGGCAAGGAACTGAAAACATCCTAGGACACTCAGCCCTGAGCCAAAAAGACTTGGTTTTTCTCTGTTTTTCCCTTATGGGACTGAGAAAATTGCTTTGGGAGTATTCGCTCTAATTCCATGGCCCTGTAAGGTAGAGCTACCATCTAGGTATGACAGAGATGAAGATGTTTCTGGAGCATCTGGCAAGGGAGCTCCTGTGCTGTTGAGTAAATGCACTGGTTTCTTGTCTTTTTGTAGCTGATAGTAGTGCCCTTACTAATCTGCGTTGGAGTCTCATCTGTTCTCCGTGGACTCTCTGTGCAAGGTGGGTGGCTTCATCCCTTCTGCCTCTGTGATCTGAAGTGCTGCTCACCTGAGAAATTACTTTTCTGCGTTTATCTCCTTGATCAGCCATAACATTACTGGGTACTGGGCCATGACATTGACTTTCAGAGACTGGAAATGGCTTTTTCTTGGATGTTCTGAACTTTAGGACCTGGAAACACTTGTTTCCTAAAGAGGTTTAACAACCCATGAGCAAAGACTTGGGAAGAGGACTTGGTTTCGTTTTTCCCAGTGTGTGGCAGGCTCGATGATTACTGTTCTAAAGTCGAGGCCATATCTGCTAAATCAGGGAGTCCCAGAGCTGTCTTCCCCTTGGAGCTTTTCTGCTTACTTGCACCAGGAGGTCCAGAAGGTAGATCAAAGGGAGGTGGGCAAGATTGGGGTGCAGAGGGTCGTGTAGAAAAAGAATTCTCAAAGAGAATTGGCTCGAGGTTGGAAATAACTTGTGAATGGCCCAGAAAAGCCCTCTGGCTCTGGGACTCAAACTTATTTCAGTACCATGATAAAATCCTCAAGCAGTGAAATGAACATTTAATAGTTGCTTACTTTCCTGTCTTACTCTTCAGCCAGCCCACAATGGCTGGGCTAGTGTTTGTCTTCCTCTCAAAATGAAGGCTGTCCCGGAAGCTCAAAGTACTTCATTTATGTTCATTAAATTTCCTGGTATCAGTGACAGATGATCAGCTTATCGGTGTGGGGTTTGACAAGTGGTGGAGGATACATCTGATCACAAGGAAAGCATCGTCTTGCAACCGTTTCAGAAGCATGAGTTGTTAGCAGTCTCTGGTTGCCGTTTGAGAAATAGGCTGTCACAAGCTTATCAGTGTAGACAAGCCCAAACCATCCCTGCAAATGCGAGGGAACTCTATTAAAAGTGAGGAAGTCTGAACAGATCAAACATATTTTAGGAAATCTCTATATAACTAGCCATCATCCACTTTGCAAAGAGGAAATGGCAAATTGCAGGTAATCCAGAAAATGCATTCAGATATTTGCAGGTTCGTCTTTCTCTTCCACTCCCCTTGTAACAAAAGTCTCTAGTTCAGGGTCTCCTAATTTGCGTTGTGCCCCTTTTCCTTTTCTGGGAGCAGGAAGGGTCTCGCAAGGACTGAGAGGACCCACAGACCGAGAGTGCACGCACAAAGGAATGGCCCCGGTAGAAGAATTATGAGCAGGAGGTGTCTCCTTTGAGACATGAGGAGTTGCTGCTTCCTGAAAACCCCTGCTACCCGTAAGTGAAAGTGTCAGTTGTGTCTATTTGAGAGCCCGTAGAATGTAACCCAAGGCTCCTCCATCCCTGGGACTTCCGGGCAAGAGAACTGGAGTGGCTTGCCATTCCCTTCTCCAGGGGATCTTTCCAACCCAGGAATCGAACCCACATCTCCTGCCTTGCAGGTGAGTTCTTTAATCTGAGCCACCAGGGAAGCCCTATCTTAAGAGAAGTTCAAGGCAGAGACAGACTCAACTTGAAAATATTTAAGCTTAAGCCTCTCACATGCACAGGCTCCTTTCAAGGTGCCAGAGTTCTCCTGGGGAGGAAACAGGAGCCCAGCCATTCATGGGATGGGAGTGGGAGTGGGTGATCTCTTCCTCTACACCCACCTCCACCCCCACCATGTAGGCATCACTCTTCACACCTGGGGGCCTGCAAGCACAGTGGGCAGAGCTGGCAGACTACCTCCATCACCCACAGCAGCTGTAGGAAGGTGGCTGAGTTAGACTAGTACCCTGGGGGCTGGTGTAGGGAGATCATAGAGCTGGTGCTTTAGGCAAGAAGCACTGTCCACGAGGTTTGGCATCTCTAGTAACAAGTTGTGATGCCAAGGAAAGTCTTTCTCTTCTCCCTACCCATAATGTTACATCACTATCTGATGCAGAAGTGATCCAAAAAAGCAGAAAAAAATAGGGGAGGAAACAAGTATTATAGAACTGAGTTGAGCAAGTAAACATTAATAATGATCTTTTAATATAATTAAGATTACACCCAGTGGTCACAGGAGGGAAAAATTACAGGGAAGGAAGGCAGATGTGAGGTTGCAAGGGTCTCAGGTGAAGAGAGGGCAGAACATGTTAGTCCCTCAGTTGTGTCCCAACTCTTTGCAACCCCATGGACTGTAGCCCACCAGGCTCCTCTGTCCTTGAAGTTCTCCAGGTAATAATACTGGAGTGGATTGCCATTCCTTTCTCCATGGGATCTTCCTGACCCATTGACCAAACCTGGGTCTCTCACGTTGCAGGCAGACTGTTTACCTTCCGAGCCAGCAAGGAAGCTGAAGAGAGGGTGGGGTTGGCCACAGAGGGGCAGCTGGGGGGATGTTCTGGGGTGAGGGGACGTCTACGTCCTCATTGTGGGGGTGGCTACACCATTATATGTGTTAGAGCTCATAAAGCTGTATGTAGTAAAGAGTGAATTTTACCGCTTGTAAACGAGGCCTTACACGTATTCTTTTTTTTTCTTACACGTATTCTATAATTCAGCCACTAAACTGTGCTGACTCTGTTCCATGCCACGTGTGTTTCTGTTTCCTTTGTATCAGAGACAGCTTACAAAGTCCTTCGGGAGAACATCAAAAGTGCAGCCCTAGACTCCAAGGCCTCTTGGTGAGTTGAGGTCCCAGGGTCTGACAAAGTGGGAGTCGTGCTTTGTCTGCAAGTCTGCCCCCCTGCCTGAGCCCACCAGCGTGCAGACGGCAGGGGGCCATTCCATGGCTCGGTACAGCAGGCGCTCAACAGAGGTTAGATGGCGGGCCGCTGGCTCACCGCCCGCTCACTGCCCGCTCCGACCCGCTCCAGCTCTGGAGGGCCTCCTTCTCCCTGCTTCCTTCCTCCTTCCTCCCCACTCTGCCTTCTCCCGGTGTCCAAAATGTTTCCACCATCTCCAGGGTGAAAGACCATCAGCCCAGCATGATTCTTACAGGAAAAGGATCCAGAAGGCTTTCTTCCCAGCCTCATAATTCTTCAGGATGACTCTTCGGTGGGGGGCTGTTAGAAGTCACCTTCTGACAAGGAATCCACTAGAAAAGTTACTAAGGGCTCGCCAGGGTGTCACGCCGGGAGGGGTGGACAGTGAGGATGACCCTGGTGGGTGAGGTGCCAGCAGGGCCTGGCGTGGGGTGACTTCCTGGGGAGGGGTGAGCGCTGGGGCTGGTAGGCCACTTGACAGGCCCCTGGTGAGTGCTCAGACTTCATCCCCATTTCCACGGGAAAACAGGACACTGTTTTCCCAAAACAAGTGTCCAGCAGCTTCCGTGTCTCTGTCCGACTCCCTCCTGTGTACTGAGGTCAGGGGGACAGGACTACACTCTCTGTTCACTGCTAGTTCCCCTGATTCAGTGCCCAGGGTATTCAATGGAATTGAATTGAGTGTGTGTGTATGGAGGCTGGGGGTGCTGTGTGCTAAATCACCTTCAGTATGTCTTTTGGCCACCCCATTGACTATAGCCCACTTGGCTCCTCTGTCCATGGGATTCTCCCGACAAGAAGACTACCATGCCCTCCTCCAGGGGATCTTCCTGACCCAGGGATCGAACCTGCGTTTCTTACCTCTCTTGCATTGGCAGGCAGGTTCTTTATCCGCTGGGGCTGGGTCTAAAAGGATCCCTCAGGCTACTTCTGGAAATGGACAGGGTGGGGCGGGCAATGTGGAAGAGGTGAAAAACGTAGGGGGACCATGGGGGACAGGAACCTTAGCTGGGCAGCCTCAGTGGGGATGGAGAGCGGGGGAGTGGGCGTCACAAGGAGGAACCAGGATTTGGTGGAGGAGCATCAAACGTGATTCCCAAACAAAGCTGGTGAGAAAGCCCACTGCCTTCTGAAACTGCCCTGGCCCAAATCCCCAGGAGCTTACAGATTTGGGAGGGAAGGAAAAGCCACATTTGGGGTGGATGGACTTCCTTGCTCTGGTGGGAACAGACTGGATGCTATCCCAACCCCCGGGGTGGAAAGCTGCTTCCAGCTCTGAAATGCTGCTGTTTCTTGTTCTAGGACCGAGAACGGTGGAACACGAAGGGGAGGTTTATAACCAGAGGCCTGCACACACCTCAGAGGCAACAGATGCCCACGTGTGTCTGTGGGACATGGAAGCAGGGAGATAGTTGGGTTTCCAGGAGGCTGGGAAGGGCAAAGGGCAGCCAGACGGCCCCGGCATGGGGGACTGTCACGGCACACCAGAGCGTGAAATCAGAGTTCAGAGGGAGAGGAAGGCGTGGTTTGGCAGAGGCCAGGGGGTGTAATCCTTAGCAGGAGATCTGTGTGGGAGCTCAGGCAGAGGTGACCCAAAGCGTGTGTGGGGTGAGGGTGAGTGTGCGCTGCGGCCCTCAGTGTAAAGTCTTCCCCCTGCCCCGGTTCACCGCGCACGTGGTGTGACCCACCATCAAAGCAAGATGCGGATCCACGTCCGTCGTCCCCTGTCCCTCCAGCCCTTGGCAGGCTCAGGTCTGGCCCAACCCCTGCAGCCTTCTTCCTCACACCTCACCTCGCCTCTTTTGGCTGTTTCCACCACTGCCTCACCTGGGGGCAGAATTTACAGCCCAGGGCCCCGTTCAGTCCCCAGGGCAAGAGCAGCCGAGGCAGCCTGGCCACTGGGTGGCTCCAGTGAGCCCTGCTCATCTCACAAAGAAAGGCGCGTGCACTTGGGGCGGCTGACTGAGCCGGTCTGGGGTCCACAGGGCAGCATTAATGAAGGAAGACCCTGCAAGGAGGAGTCCCACAGGCATAGCCAAAAGCTGCTGTCCACAGGTAGAAGTTCCTCCATCTCTCTCCCTTGCATGCGAACGTGGCTAAGTTGCTCAGTTGTGTCTGACTCTGTGACCCTTGGACTGTAGCCCGCCAGGCTCCTCTGTCCATAGCATTCTCCAGGCAAGAACACTGGAGTGGGTTGCCATTCCCTTCTCCAGGGAATCTTCCCAATCCAGGGATCGAACCTACGTCTTTATGTCTCCTGCACAGGCAGGTCGATTCTTTATCACCAGCACCACCTGGGAAGCCCCCCTACCTTACTCTCGCTTTCTCTCTTGGAAATCTCAGCCCTACTTCCACAAGTCCACCCAAATTGTCCAAGACAACCTCCCTACTTAAACTCAACTAGGAGGTGTTTTAATTATATCTGCAAAATACTTTCACAGCAACACCTGGATAAGTGTTGGATTGGCTAACTGAGGACTGTAGCCTGACCATCACCACCCCATCAGAGAGGGCTGACCCACAGCTTAAAGCTTCTAAGTGCATGCGGCCACACCTTCCCCTGCTCCAAACCTGCTTGGAGAGCCTGACTCCTCTGCAGGCCAGGAATGAGGTTCTCCTGAGAGGCCCCTGGCTGGGGCCTGATGCTGCAGTGGGGAAGCTGCTGCGCTCCAGGTGCAGTTCTACAAGCGTGGGTGGAAGCAGTAGCGATGTCATTCCAGGGGCCGAGGAACAAGCTTTAACTGGTAATCGGCATCTGTGGACCTTTTCAGCTCAGTGATAAGCTCCAGGTTCATAACTCCTGTTTAAAAAAAAAAAGTGGTAAACAGTCAAGGGCAAGTGAGAGGATTTATTTCTCATATCATTTCCTCTTTGAAATGTACATAGGCTTTCCAGGTGGCTCAAGTGGTAAAGAATCCGCTCACCAGTGCAGGAGACACGGGCTCCATCCTGAGTTGGGAAGATCCCCTGGAAGAGGAAATGGTACCGGCTCCAGTATTCTTGCCTGGAGCATCCCATGGACAGGGGAGCCTGGCAGCCGCAGTCCACAGGGTCGCAAAAGAGTCAGACATGACTGAGTGACTGGGCACACACAAAATAAAAACTAGGAGTGATCAGGCCCGCTCACTGTTCTCTCCATCATCTTTGTTCTCGGGAAAGAAAACAAATGTACATAATTGGCCACATCCTGTGGTATTTATCTCTTTGTTCTTTGTTTTAGACCACCTCCCCTTCTTTATAAAAACTGATTTTCTGGATTTTTGGGTGATTCTCCTTTAAAAGGATGCTTCCGAAAGTAGACTATGCAGTTACACTTTTAAAGACTTTCCCTAAATTTCCTGTCTCCTCTTGGGAATTGATTTCCCCTGACACACTTTCAGAAATGAACTTTGTTCACCCCCCGGAGCTCACTTTTGAGTAACTATTCTTTTCTCATCCTTCAGCTGATTTAATGGGAGCCCTGTGATCCTCTTTATTAGTGTGGTTTCTGTAATCCAAATTTGGAAAGAATTTCTGAATATGAGGCCCCAAGAACCAGCATTTAAATTTCTCCCACCTTTTCCCCCTCTTCATTATAATGTCCATTTCAGAGATTCTTCATTCTCTTCATCTGAATGGAAGCCCCCTTGTGCAACACAAGGAAACTAGCATGGAACCAGCGCACAGCAGGTACTCAGTAAATGTGGTGTCTTTTTCTTTCCCCAGGATCCAGTCTGCTGCTTGGCCCCAGCCTGTCTGCAGGGGGTTCTCTTTTCCTGAGATCAGTGCATTCAGGCCACGTGGGTGGCTGGTCCAGGAGTAGGCAGAATCTGAAGCTCATGGTTTCAGATTTGGGACAGATACCCTGCCTTACTGCACTGGCTCCAGCTTCAGTCTGGCCCTCTGCCGAGATCTCTCCTTCAGTATGAGGCTCCATTTCCCTCAATGCTGGGATTGTTGGCTGGCGATGACTTTCAGTTGAGTCCCTCCCCCAGCACTGCACTTGGCTAAAGGAGTTCCCTTCCTCTAAGGCTAGGACCTGTCCCCAGGGTCAGTGCACATCCATTGACTGGTCAATGCAGCAGAAACGAAGGGCTGGCCCCTGCAAAGGGCTGTCTGAGCTCAGAGCTCTTTGTGGGCCAGGCCAAAGTTGTCGGTGCCCTTCATGACATCCTGATGCCCCTTCAGCCCACACGGCTCCTCTCACTCTTTCTGTGTTTCTGTCCCAAGAGCCCTCTTCCAAAATCTAGCTGCACCCATTTCTCCCTCCCAGTCTGTTTTCTAGGAAACGTAAAACTCAAAAGACACTGAGTCGTTCTAAACAACTGTGCTTTTATGATGCTGATGGTACAATGAACATCATTGGTTTTTATCAGCACAGCATCCTTACCTCTTTCTTCATGCATCCACCTCCAGATTGTCCCCTGGCCGTGGGAGAGCCCAGCATCAGCCCTCGCTGCCTCCCCAGCCTTGGGTGTGGATGTGGCTGAGGCCTGTCCTGTCCTAGTGCTGTGTTGCCTTGGCCGCAGTGATTGGCTGAGAGTTGACAAAGGACTTGAGCTGGGCCAGTAACATCCCTCCCCAGGAGTCACACTCTAACCACTGACGTAGAGAAGCTCTCTTTGCCCTGGAGCACTGAACTCGTGGATAGGACAGTATTTCAGAGAAAAGTGGGATGAAAAGATAGAGAATTTGAAGACATCCTTTGACCACCTGAATCCAGCTAGCTCTGAACCCAGGTCAACTAAGAAGTTTCACTTGGGGAGTTAATGTATTCTCTTATTTACTTAATTTGATGAGTTTTTCTTATTTGAGGCCAAAAGTGTCCCACCTGATACATTGTACCATCAGCATCATAAAAGCACAGTTGTTTTGATACAGAGGTTTGCCCTTTAGCTCCCCTCAATTAATAATAATAACAGCCCTAATGAACATTTTTAATTAGAATTTTTTTCTAAAATGTATCCTTTCCTGCTTCTTAAACAGAGCTCCAGAACATGACTTTTCCCATTGGCTGGCATTTGACCCTGAGGCCTGAGATCTGCCCTGGGCCCTTGCATCTGTGTCAGCTGGACTCAGTGACTGAGACACATGGAGATCCCGTGTAACTACACGGAGTTAAAAATCTTTCCCATTGTTGCCAGGCTGTTACTCTTTTGCAGTTTCTATCTGCTCTCACAGCAGTTGCTTCTAGCAACACCCATCCTTTCCTTCAGTTGCTGCTTTGATTTAGAAATCTGGTTTCTGAATTCATTTACATTTCGTGTAAGGTAAGTAAACATGCATGTTTGTGTGTGTGCAAGCTAAGTCTCCTCAGTCATGCCCTACTCTTTGCACCAACCTTATGGGCTAGCTCACCAGGCTTCTCTCTCCACGGGATTCCCCAGGCAAGAACACTGGAGTGGGTTGCCATTTCCTTCTCCAATGCATGAAAGTGAAAAGTGAAAGTGAAGTCACTCAATCGTGTCTGACTCTTAGTGACCCCATGGACTGCAGCCCAGCAGGCTCCTCTGCCCATGGGGTTTTCCAGGCAAGAGTGCTGGCGTGGGTTTCCATGCCCTCCTCCAACGGATCTTCCTGACCCAGGGATCCAACCTGCGTCTCCTGTGTCTCCTGCATCACAGGCAGATTCTTTGCCACTAAGTCACCAGGGAAGCCCTAAGTGAACATAGGTTTTGAGCAAATACTTGACACTCTCCCCTCTGCCCTTAATGCATAAGTTTTTGATACATAGACATTGGGTATTAAATATAACCAATTGCATTTTATGATTTTATACTTATCATGAGACATGTTCTCAATCAGGAAACATAGGCTAGGAGACCTCCATGTCGGCAGGATGTGAAATAGTCAGCCATGCAACCAGAAAACTTGGTTTTATACAATAGTTTCCATCTGGCATATTGTTCTGTTTTAAAAATAACATTCTCAAGTAAATTTATTCTACGTGAGTCAATGACTTTTTAGTCAAGAAAATTAGATTGAAACCTGCAGTAAACGGGTCCATAAAAATACTCATTAGCTTCTACGGACGCACACTGGCATTGAGGCCAAGCGCTCCCTCATTTCTGTTGCTGGATCTTGTACTGTCCTCGTTGCTGATCTTCCTGGGTAATGTGTCTGTGACTGTGCCCAGAGACCAGAGTGGAATCCCCATCATTTGTGTGATTTCTCTGTTTGATTCTAATTGTTTTTGTTTCATGAACTTGACTTAAGGCAGCCAGAATATGACTCCTGGCTTCTGCTAGCACCAAGGACAGAGTCTGGGACCTGTAAGTCGAAGGAGGCATATAGACAGGAGAGGAGATGTTTGCGTCTGTGTCCCCCTTTGTCTGCAAAGCAAAGAGCAGGTATAGAAGGGAGGAAAATGTTCCCAAGAAGGAGGAGATCTGACAGTCCCAGAGAGTCCAACATAATCAATTAGTGTGAACACAGTATGCATCATTTTCGAGCAAAGAAAACTGCTTTTGCCAATCATTTCAGCTCCTCTTTTTCACTTCCAAGGGTGTTTGTTTTGACAGTTTTTATTTACTCTCTTTTTTTCCAATGGTATATCAGAAATATGGCCCCATCTGGAGACAGTGCATAACTTGATGTTTTCCATGGCCCTTCCAATCAGGAGTAGCTACAGCTATCAGGGGAGCACTGAAAAAATGTCAATTAGCTGTAAAAGTTTCACAAACAAGCGCTATGTCTTCCTCTTATGAGTCCCTGGGTGCAGCTCAAAATGGAGCAATAATGTCCATAGTTAAGAATGGCTTTTGGGGGCCCTAGCATCTCTTTTTCCATTAACAATTGCTCGACACTGGCGCTGGAGTCCCTGCCTGGGTATGGTGGAGCCCAGGTAGAGAATATGTTTTAAAAATAACTACGGCTCCTATCACATCTTTGGCATGGGCACACGGCACTCTCTGTGCAAACCACATGGCCAAGTGCATCCCTCCGGGGGAGCCAGGAGTGGTGCCACCCACCCTGCTCTCCAGGCACCAGCGTGTGCTTCCGCCTCATGTCTGAAAATCACATCACGGTCACTCTGGCTCCAAGGAGGAATCAGAGAGCAGTCTGACTCCTGGTGTCACTCTCTGTGCTTGTCCAGGATCCCACCCACGTGGCCTGTGTTTGCAGACACGTGCTCTGTCCTCCAGGCTGAAAAGGCACAGAAAGTCTCCTTTCCAGAAGTGAAACCAGACATGTGTGCCCAGTGGATGTGATCTGTCTTGGCATGCACAAGTAATGAAATCTTGTTTACAAAAGCAGGCAGCTGGCCCATGAGCTGTAGTTTGTCAATTATATTTTTTTAAATATTACATTGAAATAGTGTTCATCTTGATTATTGAAGTTTTTGGTGCCCCTTTAATCTTGCGCCTGGGGCCAGCACCTCCCTCTCTCCTCTTTCTACTCCCAGCATGAGAGTAGAGGTAGGTGGGATACTTGTCCAAGGGCTCTGCTGTGTGTTGCAGGGGAATGACTTATCGCATTTAGCAGAGTCAGGGCAGAAGGATTCAGCCATGTGTGGTGTGGAGGTGATATCTGGAAAGAGCATGCATCCAGAGCTTGGTTCCAGCTCTTGTTCTGTAGCCATGTGACCCCCAGTAAGTCATCCAGCATCTCTGAGCCTCAGACTCCAGGTCTACAAAGCTGAACCAATAATACTGACCTCCAAGTATGGCTCTAAAGATTAAATGAGATGAAGTGTGTCAAGTGGCTGGCCTCAGTAAGTGGCACTTGAACAAATGTTTGCCGAGTGAATAGAATGTGCAGACTGTTGGAGGATTTTATAGGACCAGATTGCCTTCTGATCAGCTGGACCTTTTTTATAGTTTGGGCTTCTACATCAGGTTTGTGTGATTTCTGGGCTGATGAATTCTGGGAAGATCCTGCTGGCAGCTTGGGAGCCAGCCCTGTGTAAAGGCCCCATCAACGCTGACCTGAGGCCTCCTACTGACAGCACATGAGTGCGTGAGCTCAGGGCCTGATTCCCCTAGGTCAGCCCTTGAGATAACACAACCACAACTGATACCCAGACTGCAGGCTTGTGAGAGACCCCAAAGTAGGACCACACAGTTGAGATACTCCTGGATTCCTGATCCACAGGAACTGGGCGATTGTACATGTGAGTGGTTTTCAGCTCCTATGTTTTGGGGTAATTTGTTACACAGCAATAGTTAACTATCACACAGTTACATCCCCACTTTGGGCCGTAGCCTCTATAAAGTGTTCAGAACCCAAAGGAGCCCACCAGTGAGTTGGTATAAGACTAGCAGAGGCCCCAGTGGGGACATGGGGAATCAGGAGGGTCTCTTTGACCCCATTGGACCGTCAGCCCCTACTTTTCTGAACTGGGCATTGTGATCTTTCAGAAAAATCAACCAAGTAGAGAATAGTCCTGTTCAGGTTAAGGTGATAGCAACAAGCAATTTAATACTTTATTGATTGGATTAGCAATAAAGTCATTGACTAGACTCTCAGAGGAGGAAAGTTTAGCCCATCTGTATTAAATCTCTTTGGCATCACTGCTTCCAGCAGCCTTTGTAAGCTGCTCCAGATGCTCTGTACATTTCTGTTCTTGTTCAGGGCTGGAGGAGAAGCAGAAATGAATTCTTTTTTCTTGGCTAGGAGGACCGACCTCCTCCACCTCCCCAGCATGATTATTGAGGCATGTATGGCTGAGAGCCACTGAAAAAGGCATGTATCTGCCTGAATTAGCACCCGACTTGGGTGAGCACCGGAGCAGAAACTGGCCCTCCTTTTAACACTGGCTCAGCCAGGCAGGCCAGGCCCTATAATCATCATCGATTATCTCATTCGGCCTGACTCCTGGGGAAATCTTGGGTAAAAGCGAATTGAATTGGATATTTGCTGCCACTCTTGTAAAAGAGGCGCCACCTAGATTAATTTCAGCCATGATGGTGGCCTGGAAAATGAGGCCTGGAGCAGCATGGTCGAGGCAGCTGTCTGGCCCCGTGAGAAGATGCAGCTCTCATAAGCTGGTGAATGAAAGGGATGGCTTTGGAGCCAGGCGGGGTCTTTTAACCCGGAGGATTAGTCACAGAGGGGAGGCCACTATGCATATCAGCTCGCCTGGCTGGCACATGGAAAAGGCAGATTGCTAAGGAAGATTAATTAAATAAAGCCCCAGCTGCATTGTTCCTGGGTGTCCTAGGCCCCCTAGGGAGAGAGGCTGAACTAGGGCTCTTGGGGGTAGGATCTTAGAAAGAAATGGAGGAGAAGCCCTTTTGTGGACCCGGGGTCATTCTAAGAAATCCCTAACCCTTAGCCGGAGAGGATGAATAGGCAGAACTTTAAAGGCCAAGGGTTTATTTAATGTCAGAGGAGGATTTGGGGCCGGCAGATCCTGCTGGAGGCGCGAGGGCATGGCTGAGGAACAGAGCCCTCTAACTTGAGTGCTTGGCTGGCGTCTCCCTTGCACACGGCCCACCCGGCGGGAAGTGGAGCCTTTCCACTCCGAGGAGAGGGAACCCCGAAAGACAGGGCACCAAACATGGTGCCAAACAGAGAGGCCGATGATGCGAAACCAGAGTTGAGTGGCCACCTGGCTGTCAGGTGAGGGCCTCGCCAGGGGAGCATGCAGGACCTCTGGTTGCTAACCTGGTGAGGCCCTTTTCGGGAAGATGTTATGGGAAAAATAATAATAACAGCAACATTGAACATTATCAAGTGTCTTTTGTGTTTTAGGTCAGGAGATATATATGTATATATATAAAATGAAGAAGAATTCTTGTTTGTAGTGTAAAATGATGTACCCAGATCACTTTGGATCCCTTTTCACCCAATTTTTAAAAATGAAATATAGTTGATTTACAATATTGTTTAAGTTTCAGGTGTACAGTACAGCAATTTAGATATGTATTCACATATACATATGTGTGTCCTTTTCAGATTGTTTCCTCTTACAGAGTATTACATGATATTGAGTATAGTCCCCTGAGCTATAGAGTAGGCCCTTGTGTGTTTTCTGTTTTATCCATACTAGTGTGTATCTGTAAATACCAGCCTGTTAATTTACCCTTCCCTCCTTCCCTCTTTGGTAACCATGTTTGTTTTATGACGTCTCACTCATTTACAAAGTTATTTGTCTATTTGCCTTGGCTGCGCTGGGCCTTCCTGCTGCCCTTGGGCTTTCTCTAGCAGCGCGTGGGGGCTGCTCTCCAGTTGTGCCCAGGCGTCTCGCTGCGGTGGCTTCTCTTGTTGCGGAGCACGGGCTCTCGGGTCTGGGGCTTCAGCAGTTGTGGTGCACAGGCTGAGTGGCGCTGCGGCATGTGGGAACTCCCTGGACCAGGGATCGAACCAGTGTCCCCTCCATTGGAAGGTGAATGCTGAACCACTGGAACACCAGGGAAGCCCTCTCAGGCTGGGGTGTGGTCCTGCTTCTAGCCTTGAGCACCTGTGGCTGTTTTTTTTTTTTTTTCTCAGAGTTCCTCTTGGTCTGATGGAGCTTGCTTTGCAGAGATGAACATGCCCCAGAATTTATGTTCAGAATTTACCTTCCTTCCCATAGCCCTGAATCAGAAGCCGGTGGGTGCAGAGATAAGAGAGCTCCTCTGGGTGGAGCCAACACCAAGGCATCATTTCATTCAGTAGTCCAGGGTGCCCCTCCAGGGTCAGGCCACCCTGTGCAGCACTTAGATCCGGAATTTCTCTCCTGCTCGGCTTCCTCTGTTCTTCTCTCCTGCTTCCCTCCCTAACTTCCAGTTTGTCCTGGGAGCACATCCTTAATCCTACACATCCTCACCTTGGGATATGCTCTTGGGAAACGTAAGACGTTGTCCGCAGTCTGTAGGCTAGAAAACTGAAGCTTCTAGTGCGATGAAGTCATTTGCTTGCCCAGGGTCACTACAGGGAATGGCTGAGCTGGGATTTAACACCAGTTCTATCTGACTCCAGAGTGTGTGTTATTTACATCCCTTGTTGGAGTGCATTTCCAAAGGGGAAGCCTCTGTGTGTGGAAAACTGGGAGGAAAAGTTCGTACTGTCATTCTTTGATTCCCTTCTAGGTGGGCTTCTCCCCCATGGGATCAAGAGTTGGTCAAATTCAAGACACCTACAGCAACAACTCTTGGGAACCATGCAGTTGACCTGTGGGGGTTTCTCACTATGGTGTATTTCATTTTGTTTTGCTAAAATTTGACCCCAAGAGTCAATAGATTTACCCCAGTAGAGTTGCCCTCAGAGACACCGTCTTTGTAGGTAGACCTGTAGTTTCTTCTACTCTCAGATTATTTCCTGTGCTGACTCGGCATTGGCCTGTGGACTGCATCACTATGAGGCATGATTGGCTTGTGTTTCTTTCCTTTGAGAGCTAGAAGTCGGGCCACCACTGTCATAATCTTGTCATTGTTATCCACCTTCAGAGAAACTGGTTGGGCCCAGAGGCAGACACACTTGGGAACCTGATAGAGCTCAAGCTCTGGCCTCAGGGACAAGTGATGCCCAAAAGATCGGCAGATGCTGGGATTAGGGATGGCTTTGGATTTAGAAACACCCGAATTACAATTCTGGCTCATAAATTAGATGTGTAGTTTCAGACAAGTTACTTAACTGGTCTAAACCTATGTCCTCATCTGCAAAATGAGAATTCTAATCACCCCCGGTTTGCAGAATTGCTGTGGTTTTTTAATATATGGCTTTTATGCATTTAGGTATTTTAAAAAAATGTTTCTGTGGCTGTGTCATCTTCGTTGCAGCGTGCAGACTTCTCCCTAGTTGTGGCACGCTGGCTCTCTGGTTGTAGCGTGCAGGCTATAGAGTGTGTAGCTCAGTCACTGAGGTGCATCAACTTAGTTGCCCAATGGCTTAGTTTCCTGACCAGGGATCAGACCCCTGTCCGCTGCATTGGAAGCCAGATTCTTAACCACTGGACCATCAGGGAAATCCCAGAATTGCTGTGACTTCTGAATGAAGCGGTGCTTGCAAAGGTTTGGCAAATAGTCCTTGGCCACCTGATGCGAAGAGCTGACTCATTAGAAAAGACCCTGATGCTGGGAAAGATTGAAGGCAGGAGGAGAAGGGGAAGAACAGAGCACGAGATGGTTGGATGGCTTCACCAGCTCAGTGGACGTTAGTTTGAGCAAGCTCCGGGGGGAGGGTAAAGGACAGGTATCCTGGCGTGCTGCAGGCGATGGGGTTGCAAAGAAGCAGACATGACTGAGCAACTGAACAGTGAACGACAACAAAGTATTTGATAATGGTCCCTTTGTTTTAATAGCTTAGTTACAAGTAGTTTTTGCTTATGTTAAGCAAGAGGGAAAAGGTGGGAGATTGGAAAAAATATAGCTGGTATGTCAGTGTGCGTCAGCATACACTTGAACTCTAGGAAGCTTCCTGCTCACCAAATAGTTCTTGTATTGTACCTGTAATCAGGAGGAAATCAAGGGAAGACCTGTGTTATCAAAACACTGCTTCCTCTCAGGACCCATGCTCTCTGAAACCTGCCTAATGATGACAGCACAGAATACGAAGCCCACGTCTGTGAATTTTTATATTCTGACGGGGCTCTGTCCCCCTTCCGACTCACAGACAGATACTTAATGTTTAGGCAGAAACTGCTTGGCTCTTGATCTGAGGGCCTCTCAAATTCATTTTCTACATGTGTCCAGTTGGCCTTGTCTTCTAGGTAACAGTGGCTTGTGGTTGTCATCTTGAACAGAGCCCTCACAGTCTTCAGATCTGAGCCATGTCTCCTGGAGATGTGCGTGAATCTCTGGGACTGCAGTGATGTTGCACCCCACCCCCCTCAAAACATCCAAACTCCTATCAGTTATAGCAGCAGGGGTTTGTTTTCTTGCTTATGTGTTTCCGGTCAGATGGATAGCTCTGCTTCTAGCCATGGGTTGCATGTGTGTCTTCATGCTAGGACCCAGGCTTGTCAGAGGCAGCGGCTCTGTGGGCATCCTCTGTCCACGGTGGTCCTCGGCCCAACTGGGCAGCACACACAAAGCCTCTGCCCCGGTGACACTGGCCAATGTGATCACTGGGCCAAACCCGGCACCAAGCACGTGGAGGAATGGACTCTGTCTAGTGAGCGCAGTGGGAGGCTTTCTGAAGTCACATGACAAAGCACGTGGATGTAGAATTTAGTTGTGGGAGCGGGAAGGAAGGAGTGTCGCAATAATCAAACATATATGAGGATAATAAGACTCCACACTGGACCCAAAACTAGGACAAAAGACCACCAAAGAAAGATCAGGATACATACACACACTATTACATAAAAACATATTAACAACCAGGCCCTCCTGTATAACACAGGGAGCTATACTCAATATTTTGTAATAACCTACAGTGGAAAAGAATCTTACAGAGAATATATGTATGTATATATAATAGATATATAACTGAATCACTTTGCCCCACACTGGAAACTAACACATCTAGAGACCAGAGTGTTAGGACTGGCGCTCTGAGCATCAGTGATGCATGGGACACGGAAAATACCCTGAGGGACACCCACAGGTCTCTCGTTTCTACTGAGGATTATAGCTAAAAATAAATACTCACGTGTATGTACTAGGAATTAATACCACTGAAATGATACTTCTAGGTAGATAGTCACTAGAGTGGCTAAATCTGGTGGTCGTGGGGCACCGCCTAGGTTCTTGTGTGACTAGAATTTCTGGGTCAAGTCACAGTTTTGTGAGTTCTGTTGGATCTCTTACACAAGCTTTTGTTTTTTGTCGCTTGAATCATCAGAAAGTGGCTCTTAGCTAAGCAGAGCATTCCTGTAAGTAAATGTTGCTACGTTGCATGCATTTTTGGAAAAATTACACCGATAGAGGCACGTGCCGGGCTCTCATGCTCTTGACTAATGAATGAGAGTTGGGGGTTGACTGGAGTGTGTCTGGTCAAGGTCTGGTCATCCATCCTGTCCCTGCTCCTTTCCTAGTAGCTGTGAGAGGCAGTCATCATGTTAAGTGGTGATCTTCAGGGAGGACCACTCCTTGCCTCAAAGGATTGAGCTAAATGGGTCAGGGGAGAACCTCTAAAGACTATGGATTTCTTATCCCACATGCTGGACCCAGTACTTAAAGGCCCTCAGAACAATCCTTGTGCTGACATCGCCCCATCCCTTTCTGAGTGTCTGGGCACGTCCATGATGGACTACTTGCAGGATGTGGAAATGCTGACTCTGCCGGGCAGCCGGGAACAGGATAGAAGGAAAGTCGGCCTTGACAGAATTGATCCTGGCCCCTGCCAATGAGAAGTGCAGCCTGAAGTGTCCAGAGCGCTCACTGGAGTGCAGTCCCCAGGGTCCCAGTCTTCTCCTGCCGGAGGTTAATCACCGGCTGGCCGCGGCTGACTCCAGGAGGCAGACACAGCTGGTTTAGCTGCTGAAAGCCTGAACTGTCTTCTTCTCTGGTCCCCCACATTCTCCTGTCCTTGGTCAACGCCCCCGTCTCCCACTTGACCGACGGCTGCTCTTTGACCGGCCCTGGAGTGATGTAAACCTGCAGCCTCCTTCTCCATCACCGTGTGAATGAGGCTGATTCACAGGGTTAGAGAGAAATTGCAAGCCAACAATAATAACACGCCCAGAGCGGGTGAGCACCTCTTGAGCTTGAATCGTTTCTCTTTCTTTTCCTGCTTCTTTTTCTGGCTTTCCCTTTTTGTTTGCCCCATTTCTCCTTCCTCTCCCTCTTTTTGCTTCCTTCTTCTGTGATGCTTTGATACTTGTTTTATCTCTTCAGTAAACTTTAACAGGTGTCATGAGTCAGTGGGAGCTCTTGAGTTGCTCTGGCTTACCCTGAAGGGAAAGGCGTGTTAAATGTGTCTTCCAGTGGCCCCACCTCCCGTTTCCAGGGGGAAGGGGACATACCTAAAAGGCACAAGAGTAACTCAGTATCGAAGTCATCACACTCTGAGTTAAGACAAGGTTCAGTACTCTCCTCTGGATGAATCCAGAAAGTAGGTGAAGATGATGGCCAAGCATCTCACCTGGGGGGTCTTAGAGGGAGTGAAATGATTCTGCCCCACTCTAAGAATAGAAAATAAAAGAAAATGTGATTCCAGTTTTCTTAAGACCCACCTAAATTGGACATAATGCAGGAATTAAGTAGCCAAAGGAGAGTCGTTGGCCACTTACAGAGCTCAGAGAGGACAGAGTGACAGATTCTTCCAACTATTTTCTTTATAGTTACACAGGAGCTGGTTAGGCCTAAGGGGCTTGTTGGAGGCACATGGGTGTCTGATGCTGAGGACCTTTGCACTAAGTGCCCAGTTTCCACTCCTTCCCCTACAACCCTGTTGACTACAAGGGTCCAGATAGTTTTCTGTGTCTGCATTTTAAATAACAAGAATCGAACCGGCAATCATTAGGGGCAAATGTTACACAATCAGTGAAGAGATTATTGAGTACCAGTGCTGACCTTGGTTTGAAAAGACACAAGAAGGCATTCCCAGAGAATCCCCAAAAGCCAGGGGAGGGGAAAACCTTCTTTGACTTCACTGAGATCTGGGGATCAGCCCTGATCTGGATACTTACTTGCTGTAAATTTGAATTTGCCATTTAATTTACTTAAGTTTTATTTTCCTTATTTGCAAAGGAACGATAATTCTTTCTGAACTGCCTGTTTTGAAAACATATTGTGAGTCTCCAACTTAGACGATTTTGTTCAACAAAAACATCTGTACACCTACTATGTGTAGGGTCCATTTGGCCAGACACTGGAGAGTCAAAGATGAATATAGCAAGAACATGCTGATTATGCTAAATGATGGGACATTCCATGTGCGTAACAGAGCAAATCATTATCACTAGCTCAGGGCTGCTCCCTTTTC
Source organism: Nanger dama (assembly GCA_917880005.1). Taxonomy (NCBI): domain Eukaryota; kingdom Metazoa; phylum Chordata; class Mammalia; order Artiodactyla; family Bovidae; genus Nanger; species Nanger dama. Next base: position 5,775,098 of record CAKJTW010000052.1, read on the forward strand.
CCTGGAAGCAGGGGCTAGACTTCCACCAGTGCCCCACAACCCGCACACTCAGAGCTCTCGGATTTCAGTAGCTACTGCAACACACATGTGCATGCACGTTCAGTCGTGTCTGACTCTTTGTGACCCTGTGGACTGTAGCACACCAGCCGCCTCTGTCCATGGGATTTTCCCAGGCAAGAAGACTGGAATGGGTTGCCATTTCCTCCTCCAGGGGATCTTCCTGACCCAGGGAGCAAACCCGTGTCTCCTGCACTGGCAGGCAGATTCTTTACCACTGAACCACCTGGGAAGCCCCACTGCAACAGAGTACATTATCTAATGGTCATTGTTTAAAACAGAAAAATTTTTCTGTCTTTCTACACGTGCAAGTTTCAGGGATGACTCCTGTATTGTTCTTGACAAAGAATCAGGATCCAAGAGGGAATTGTGAAGGATAGACTGTTAAGGAGCAAGGGCTGAATTTCTCAAGTTGCTTCATTCCCAACTTGCATTACGGCTCTAGATGACTCACTTGTTTATTCCGAGTTTGAATTTTCCTCACTGTGTTCAGGGAAGAAGACTCTTATCCTGCCTACTCCAGAGGTTTCTTGAGGAGTCAAGATAGTAATGCTTACGGAAGCATTTTTAAAAATGTATGAGCGCTAAGAAGGAAAACTGGCTGCCTACACAGGGTACCTGGAAAAGGAAGAATGAGCCAGATAAATAATTCTTTGAAAACTCACAAATAACCAGATTTCTTGGAAAGCACACGTGTGGTGTTCACCAGCAGAAAGGTTAGGGAGAATCACGGTCTATGAGTTATTTTTAGAAGGATAAACCCAATCTGTGCAAGTTGCCTATTGTAAATAAGCCTGAAATGTGTGGATTTATGGGACACAGTGGGAAATGTCCCATAACCTATGTTGTTTGTTTGTTAATTTCTGTGTTCTGCTCTGGCTTGTAAACTGAATTACAAGTGAATTTGACACTCAGTCTGATCAATGGCCCATGCTGACTCTCACTCGCATGGTCTCTGTGTTATATCAGGTGCCATTCTAGGTGAGGAATAAGAAGGCGTCGGTGTCAAAGGAGGCCTTCTGTAACTGAAATGGCTCTTCTTCAAGCATCATACAAGATCCGGGGTGGAAAGCCCCCATGTAAAACCTGAGCGGGAGCAGCCCCAATGCAGCAGAGATCTGTTGACAGTCTTGGATCTTTGAGAGGGAATGCTGTTTGGCTGGGTTTGGCAATTTCCTGTAAACTTTGAATTGGAAATAAATCTGGTCCTAGCAGTCATCAGTGAGTCCAGCTGAGTCTTATTTGTACTGTCTTTGGGCTTTCTCCCTTAGGCATCATCATTGCATCATTTCTGAGGATCACTGCGGAGATACCTGTAAAACCCAGTCCAGTCTTTAGGGCAAAGATCTTGTGTATGTGTGAGATCAAAGCAAGTGATAAACTCTGTGAAATGATAAATCTTTACAAACTGGTTTATGGAGCTGGGTGAGAAGGGAATCCCCTGGGGCTTTGCTGACTCAGTTACAATCAGAAGGACAAGTTACAGATGGATCTTGGGAGGCTTTGCTGTCTCTTGGTCCATACAGTGGGTGTGGTCACCAGTATCCACAGTCATCATTTATTTTAGTTTTTATTTTATACTGGGGTTATTTGATTGACAATGTTGTGTTAGTTTCAGGTGTGCTGCAAAGTGATTCAGTTACACATAGACATATACGTGTTCTTTTTCAAATTCCCATTTCGGTTATGATAGAATATTTAGCAGAGCTCCCTGTGCTGTGCAGTAGGTCCTTGCTGTTTATCTATTTTATTTTATTTTATTTTTATAATGAAAACTTTTATACTTGGAATTAGCCAACTGGACTCAGTTTCAGTTCAGTTCAGTTCAGTCACTCAGTCTTGTCTGACTCTTTGCGATCCGTGAATCGCAGCACGCCAGGCCTCCCTGTCCATCACCAACTCCTGGAGTTCACTCAGACTCGCGTCCATCGAGTCCATGATGCCATCCAGCCATCTCATCCTCTGTCGTCCAATCTCCTCCTGCCCCCAATCCCTCCCACCATCAGAGTCTTTTCCAATGAGTCAGCTCGTCGCATGAGGTGGCCAAAGTACTGGAGTTTCAGCTTTACATCATTCCTTCCAAAGAAATCCCAAGGCTGATCTCCTTCATAATGGACTGGTTGGATCTCCTTGCAGTCCAAGGGACTCTCAAGAGTCTTCTCCAACACCACAGTTCAAGAGCATCAATTCTTCAGTGTTCAGCTGCCTTCACAGTCCACCTCTCACATCCATACACAGGAAAAACCATAGCCTTGACTAGACGGACCTTAGTCGGCAAAGTAATGTCTCTGCTTTTGAATATGCTATCTAGGTTGGTCATAATTTTTCTTCCAAGGAGTAAGCGTCTTTTAATTTCATGGCTGCAGTCACCATCTGCAGTGATTTTGGAGCCCCAAAATATAAAGTCTGACACTGTTTCCGCTGTTTCTCCATCTATTTCCCATGAAGTGATGAGACTGGATGCTGTGGTCTTCGTTTTCTGAATGTTGAGCTTTAAGCCAACTTTTTCAGTCTCCTCTTTCACTCTCATCAAGAGGCTTTTAGTTCCTCTTCACTTTCTGCCATAAGGGTGTGGGTGTTGTCATCTGCATATCTGAGGATATTGATATTTCTCCCGGCAATCTTGATTCCAGCTTGTGTTTCTTCCAGTCCAGCATTTCTCATGATGTACTCTGCATATAAGTTAAATAAGCAGGGTGACAATATACAGCCTTGACGTACTCCTTTTCCTATTTGGAACCAGTCTGTTGTTCCATGTCCAGTTCTAACTGTTGCTTCCTGACCTGCATACAGATTTTTCAAGAGGCAGGTTTCAGAATTTCCCACAGTTTATTGTGATCCACACAGTCAAAGGCTTTGGCATAGTCAATAAAGCAGAAATAGATGTTTTTCTGGAACTCTCTTGCTTTTCGATGATCCAGCGGATGTTGGCAATTTGATCTCTGGTTCCTCTGCCTTTTCTAAAACCAGCTTGAACATCAGGAAGTTCACGGTTCACATATTACTGGAGCCTGGCTTGGAGAATTTTGAGCATTACTTTATTAGCATGTAAGATGAGTGTAATTGTGCAGTAGTTTGAGCATTCTTTGGCATTACCTTTCTTTGGGATTGGAATGAAAACTGACCTTTTCCAGTCCTGTGGCCACTGCTGAGTTTTCCAAATTTGCTGGCATATTGAGTGCAGCACTTTCACAGCATCATCTTTCAGGATTTAAAAGAGCTCCACTGGAATTCCATCACCTCCACTAGCTTTGTTGGTAGTGATGCTTTCTAAGGCCCACTTGACTTCACATTCCAGGATGTCTGGCTCTAGATGAGTGAGTTTAGATGAGTTCAGTTTTGTTGGCCACATCCAAAGCATCTTAGTCTGAAGCCAGTTGGACATATGCATGCCTTCTTCTCTCTGTCAGGCCTGATCCGGGTGCTGACTGTAGCCTCATCCGTGTCGTAGAGCCTTTTCACGGCCTGTTTAATTTGCTGCTTGTTGGCCTTGACGTCCACACTGAACACCAGTGTGGTGTTATCTTCTGTTTTCTTCATGGCTGACTGGGTGGAGAGGGCGAAATTGATGATGGCAGTGGTCAAGCTTGTTTCTCCCAGGGGTTCTTCTTTTGGGCTGCTGGGACGTGGATGGCATCTGGATCTACTCTCCTATTACTGGCTGTGGATGCCTTTCAACACTGCTTTTTGGCCTTCAAGGCCTTTGCTTCGGCTTCAGCTTTGGGAGGTGCAGGGGCCTCCTTCTTTGCTTTGGCTCCATCTTCATGAAAGGTTATCTGTTTTGAATACAGCAGTGTGCATAGGTCAGTTCCAGACTCCCACCTTACCCCTCCCTGCCTTCTTCCTCCCTGATATCAACAAGTTTGTACTCTCTGAGTCTGTTTCTGTTTTGTAAACCAGTTCATGTGTATTCGTTTTTTAGATTCCATATGTAAGTGATATCATATGATATTTGTCTTTCTCTGTCTGACTGAGTATGCCGATCTTTAGGTTCATTCTATTTCATTCTTTTTTGTGACTGAGTAATATTCCATTGTATATAAGTACCACATCTTGTTTATCCATTCCTCTGTCAATGGACATTTAGGTTAATTCCAAGTTTTGGCTATTGTGAATAGTGCTGTGGTGAATGTTGAGGTGCATATTAATCAGAATTGTGGTTTCCCCTAGATATATGCTCAAGCGTGGGATTGCTAGATCATACGGAAGCTTTACTTTTAGTATTTTAAGGAACTGCCATACTGTTCCCCATAGTGGCTGTGCCAATTTACATTGCCTCCAACATATGGGCACTCTTTATTGTTGGATTTGCCTCTCCCACCAGCCCCCCACCAGCCCCTAGACCACTCATGGTTTCCTCAGGTGCCCCTTGGGACGTTAGATCCTGCATTCTGGCCTTCCTCTTCTGCTGTCATTGTCTTGACGTGTGTGTACAGCAAGGGGCAGCAGGAATGAGGTGAGCTGGACTCCTTCCCCACTGCTGTGGCTCTCTGCTCCCTTTCTTCACACATTGTCCATCACCATCCTAAAAGCCAAGAGGTAAGAGTCAAGTCAGAGGCAAGAGCTGGATATTTTCTTTAGTCTAATAAAAATATTCTTTTGGGGGATTAATACAAAAAGGCAAAAAAAAGAAAGATTTTATCTGAGAAGCCACAGAGGCTCACTTTTGCAAGCCCCAGACAGAGAGAATTGGAGACAACAGTTCTCCACCTTGACTGCAGAATTACTTAAGGTGCTTTAAAAAAAATACTATGCCTGGGCCCTACTCCACACTGGTTATATTAGAGTTTCTGAGAGTGAGACCCAGGCATGCAGTTTTTAAAATGTTTCCAAGGTGATTCTAATGGATACCCATCATTGCAAAGCACTGGGTAGGAATCTTGTTGTCATTTGTTATAGTCTTTAGGAAAAAAAAATAAATCAGGCGGTTAAGTCAATTTTTGGACATAAAACAGCTCAAAGATGAAACATTTGCTATTGTGAGATAAGCTACATGAAAAGGCAACCCAGCTGCATACTGGAACATTGTCAGTACATCTTTGAAATCTTTCTTTTGATGTTTACAGCAGTAACAGGTCCTGAGATGAGGCTGTCTGATGAGACCATGTTTAATGACCCAGATCTGCCTATGAGCCAGAGAGACATCCTGATTTGACTTCTCTCTTTACCAGTTTATTAACTTCAGGGTGTTAATATTTTTTACCACTTAACAAAATGACTTGCAAGTGGGACCTTATTAGAAAGCATGAAATCCACATCACATCAGGGGCTTGACCCTCCCCACGTCCTTCCCAGTCACACAAGAGCTGACACTTTTGTGCTCAGGAGAACAAAAACACTGAATTTGTATATTATACGAGAAATTCTGAACTCTGGGGCTAACTGGATCACTTCAAGGATCCTAGTAAGAGGCGTACTTATTGTCGATGTCTGCCCTTAAAAGAGTTCCTCTCCGCTTCATTTTGGTTCTTAAGGATGATGGAATGGAGTCCACTTTAATTAAATGTATAGGAAACACTGATCTACTTTGAAAGGCACCACTTAATCCACTTATTGGTAGTCAAGGTATGTAGTTAATAATGAGACTTTCAGGAGAATAGGCACAGAGGAAACTGTTTCCAGGAAATGCCCACTTTTAGGATGGGCACTGTCTTGGGATTTCCTGGAAGCACAGTGGTTAAGACTTTGCCTTCCAGTGTAGAGGGTGTGGGTTTCATCTCTGGTCAGGGAGCTGAGATCCCAAATGCCTTGCATCCAAGGAACGAAAACATAAAACAGAAGCAATGATGTGACAAATTCAATAAAGACTTTAAAAATGGTACACATCAAAAAAAAATTAAAAAGAAAGGAATAAAAAAGAATCAACACTGTCTTATATGCATAACTCATGGCCAATGGCCACCCAGCAATCTCAAAATTAATCCCTTATACCCTGCCTAAATACTTATTGTGTCTTCACTCGGGACTTATGGACATGATACAGTTTTTGGTTAAGTAAATGAAATAATGAAATTATGCATATGTTTATAATTGGGTCTTGTGCCCAATTATACATTAGTTTAGTCTCCTGATACTAAACTTTTGTTATGCACTCCAGACTTCAGGTTATTTTCTATATATTATTATGGATTTGCATTTCAATCCTGTGGGAAACTTAAAGAAATAAGTTATATGCTACCGCATTTATTGTGTTATTGTGAATAGTTTTATTTTACTATTTTTATTTTCCTTCCTTAAATAGACACTGGAACTTCTCTAGCAAATTACTCACCTACATAACTGATGTTCAAGAAATGTGTGAATGTTTTCAGCATAGGAAAAGAAAAGATGTCATCATCAATTTGATCGGCAAAATAGCTTAGCTATCTAAGAAATATTCTGGGTGTTACCCTGAGGCTTTACTGAAGGATAAGCACTTGGAGAAGGAGACAGACAACTGCTAATGTGTCTAAACTGTCCAGGTTTACTGCAGAGCACATGGGGTCTCTGAGTGGTGATTTGACTTTATCTGCATCGTAATAGGTGGCAACTAGTTAGTTATCAATAGAATGAAAAAGTAACAATAATTTTTTAACATAAAAGAATTCACTTGCAAGCTGGGCCTTCAGTATTGTTGTGGTATTTCTGTATGTATTTATTTGGCTGTGTTGGGTCTTCCAAGGTAGCGCTAGTGGTAACGAACCTGCCTGCCAATGCAGGAAACATAAGAGACTCAGGTTTGATCCCAGGTCGGGAAGATCCCCTGGCGAGGGGCTGGGTAGCCCACTCCAGTATCCTTGCCTGGAGAATCCCATGGACAGAGGAGCCTGGCGGGCTACAGTCCATGCGGTCGCAGAGAGTCAGACCCGACTGAAGTGGCTGAGCACGCATGGGTTGGGTCCTAGTTGCGGCACACGGGATCTTCACTGAGTTGTGCGGGACCTCTCGCTGTGGTGCACAGACTCTCAGGTTGTGGCCCAGGGGCTCAGTAGTGGCCGTGTGCGGGCTTCGTTGCTCTGCAGCATATGGGATCTTAGTTCTGTGACCAGGGATCACACCTGTGCACCCCTACATTCTGAGGGGGATTCATAACCCCTGGGCCATCAGGGAACTCCCTGTTGTGGTTTTTAAATTCTATCTTTGCAGAACTCCTGCCTCAAAGATGATTAGACTAGAAATGAGATGCCCCCTACAAACGGATAAGTTGTATGATCTTGGCTAAGTCACTTTAAGTACTTGAATCTTATTGGCCAGATAAGATATGAGTTATATGATCTTTTCCCCGAAAATATTTTGTCCCTAACATTGTATAACTCAATATTTGACATGTGTTCTGGGATCATTATGTATTACTACTTTCTATGCTTTTGTCTTCATGCAGAATATCTTAATGAGCATGGAGTTTAAAAATGATGTCTTTATTCCTCTTCTGATGAGCTTTACAATTATTTACAAATACTTATTCTATTTTCAATTCCCCATTGAGTTTAGATCAACTCATATGGCTTGTGGATTAAGACAATGTGAGCAAAATGACACGTCACTTCTAGGATTAACAGTCAATGATTCTTTACTTGTACTCTCGCTCTTGCTACTGTGACCAGCCTGGGTCTGAGTGAAGATGTGGAATAAACCCCTAGATTTCAGGTAATGAGTACGCATCATAAAGAAATCATTTCTGCTTAAAGCAGTAAGATCTGAGGATCGTTTGTCACTGCAGCATAACCTAACCTATCCTGACTAATACACCTTCAGTTATCCATTTCAAGTAGTTGGCAAGCAGCCTCTGGGGGAATTTACTGAGTGCCACTGAGGTTAGAATCAACAGGTGAACCATTGCCCCTGTAATACCACTCAGGTAGAAACTTGGCTGCCATGGACCGTCAGTTTACCTATCACTAAGCAAAATCTTGCAGATGATCCAAACTAAACAAATAGCCCCAGCTAATATTGTTTCTCATCTTATTGCAAAATATTTAGGAAATGTCCAATTATAATCAGTAGTGACTTATAAGAGAATGCCTATTTTTAAGATGTGAGATTATTTGCTTACTTTTTTTCTTTTCCATTATGGTTTATTACAGAATGTTGAATCTAGTTCCCTATGCTATACAGTAGGATCTCATTGTTTATCCACTCTATCAATATATGTAATAGTTTATATCTGCTAATCCCAAAGTCCCAATCCATCCTTCCTCCACCCTTTCCCCCTGGCAAGCATAACTTTATTTCTCTTTAGTAGATAAGCTCACTTGTGTCATATTATATATTTCACATATAAGTGATATCATATGGTATTTGTCTTTCTCTGACTTCACTTAGTCTGATAATCTCTAAATCCATCCATGTTGCTACAAATTGTTCTTTTTATGGCTGAGCAATACAGTGGCTAGGGGGCTTCCCTGGTGGCTCAGTGGTAAAGAATCTGCCTGCCAGTGCAGGAGCTGCAGGGGCTGTAGGTTCAATCCCTGGGCCAGGAAGAGCCCCTGGAGGAGGAGATGGCAACCTGCTCCAGTACACTTGCCCAGAAAATCTCATGGACAGAGGAGCCTGGCGCGCTACAGTCCATGGGGTCACAAAGAGTCAGACATGACTGAGTGACTAAAGAACAACAATATTCCATTGTATACGTGTACCACATCTTCATCCATCATCTATCAGTGGATATTCAGGTTGTTTCCATGTCTTGGCTGTTGTGACTAGTGCTGTTACGAGCCTAGGGGTGCATGTACCTTTTTGAATTATAATTTTCTCCAGATATATCCCCAGGAGCTGGATGGCTAATGGCAACTCTATTTTTAGTTTTTGAAGAACCTCCATACTGTTTTCCATCATGGCTGCACTGATTTACATTCCCACCCACAGTATAGGAGACTTCTTTCTCTCCACACCCTCTTCAGCATTTATTATTTGTAGATTTTAATGATGACCATTCTGACTGGTGTGAGTAGGTACTCTATTGTAGTATCGATTTGCATTCTCTAAGAGAGATCATTTGTGTAAACGGTTGTTACACATGAAGCCATGGTGTAGACTGCAGAAACTTTTATTGTTGTTTCTATTGTTATATATGATTTTTGAATGGAATAACATTTGCTACAATCAATTGAATCACTGTGAAGGTGAGAGGTCTGGCTGTAATCCAGATATACCCAAGTGACACAAGTTCTCCAAATCAGCCATTTCAAATAATCCCCTTGAAAACACACACCATAGGGAGGCGGAAAAGAGTTTTCCAAGTTTGCTCATGGCTACTTTATTGTTATTCTCCTGGGACCCATTTCTCTTCTTGCTCTACATGTTCTTCCTTTGGGACCTCACCCCTCCTGTAGCTCCTAATAATGAGACTCAGCAAAGCAAGAATACAAGATTTCCTGGACTGGTCTGGGACTGTGCAGAAAGGGAGGGCATGTGCTGAGCTGAGCAGCGGGGCTAGCTACGGGATATTGGCGTTGGATGCGCAAAGCATTCTGAGTGGATTCGAGAGGACAGAGCCCAGGGAGAGGGGTGATGGGGAGCAGAAAGGGAGAGCCAGGGTTTGGGGATTGCACAGCAGATCTGAAGACTAAGGGGAAGTCCAGTCAGAGACCAGAAGTGCAGTCAGGAAAGGGAGTTGGCAATAAAAATCAGTGACAGGGACTCTGGAGAGTCTTCCAGAGCAGATTGCTGCTTTTCTGCCAGCTTGTTCCAGCTGCTAGTTCTGCTCTGCTCACTCCAGAAATGGCTTCAGGAGCAGAGTCCTGCCCCTGGAGGATTCAGCCACCATCTTGTGACCTTCTGGTCAATCTCTGTATCGTCGTTTCAGTCGTGTCTTTCTCTGTGAGATCCTATGGACTGTTATTCACCAGACTCCTCTGTCCATGGGATTCTCCAGGAAGGAATACTGGAGTGGGTTGCCATGCCCTCCTCCAGGGCATCTTCCCCACCCAGGGATTGAACCTATGTCTCTTATGTTTCCTGCACTGGCAGGTGGGTTCTTTACCACTGATGCCACCTGGGAATCCCTTTGGCCAACCTTTAGCCTGAGCTTATTTATTTGTTTTAAAGTCTTTACTGAATTTGCTTCTGTTTTGTATTTTTGGGTTTTTGGCCACAAGGCATGTGGAATCTTAGCTACCTAACCAAGGTCTGAACCCACGCACCCTGCAGTGAAAGGCAAAGTCTTAGTCACTAGGGCACTAGGGAAGTCCCTGCTGCAGCTGCTGCTGCTAAGTCGCTTCAGTCGTGTCCGACTGTGTGTGACCCCATAGACGGCAGCCCACCAGGCTCCGCTGTCCCGGGATTCTTCAGGCAAGAACACTGGAGTGGGTTGCCATGTCCTTCTCCAATGCATGAAAGTGAAGAGTGAAAGTGAAGTCGTTCAGTCATGTCCAACTCTTAGCAACCCCATGGACTGCAGCCTAGCAGGTTCCTCTGTCCATGGGATTTTCCAGGCAAGAGTGCTGGAGTGGGTCACCATTGCCTTCTCCAAGGGAAGTCCCTAGCCCCAACTTTAGTGCAGAATTCTAGCTACTCTCTGTCCCTTCCAACCCAGCTCTTTGCCATCACTCTGTCTCAGGGAATGGCCTCTCCTCCATCAGGATCCAAGCCAGAGTCCCTGGAGTTATCCTCAGCTGCTCCCTCCCTTACTCCCCACATCCAGGCAGTCCTGATATCTCAATCCTGAAATGTCTTTTCAAACCAGACTTTCTCTCTGTCCCCACTGTCCTTGGAGGGGTTTCCTGCCACCAAAGTTTCTGGCTCTATTTCATCAGATACAGAATGTCAGAGTCCATCTCTTCTAGAAGAAATGGGTCAGCCAGGATCTCCAACATGGCCAGGATGGGGAAATGTGGGGTTTTTATTTTTCTGAAGAAACCAATGAGCCCCTGAGAAGTTAATACAAAGGATTTAGGGGTTAACAGTATAATACCTGCCAATGTGGGAGTCCTTTCTGCCAGTCGCCTGCTCTCTCCAGGGTCCATCTATCCTCTGTTCCAGAAGGTACCACAAGCCTACCTCCACTTGGGCCGGGAGTGAGACCCAGAGAGACTACAGAGGGGTTTTCTCCAAGCTCTGGGTGCTGTTTAGGAACCTTGCTTGAGTGGTTGACTACTCATTTTTAAAAAATTATTTACTTATTTAGGCTGTGTCGGGTCACTGTTGCTGCGCGGGCCTTCGCTGGCTGCGGTGCATGGGCCCTCGCCCTGCGGTGGCCCCTCCGTCGTGGAGCGTGAGCTCTGGGCTTCTCACTGCGGTGGCTCCTCTGTCGTGGAGCATGAGCTCTGGGCTTCTCCCTGCAGTGCCTCCTCTGTCGCGGAGCGTGAGCTCTGGGCGTCGCCCTGAGGTCGCCCCTCTGTCGGGGAGCATGAGCTCTGGGCTTCTTGTTGTGGCTCCTTTGTTGCAGAGCGTGAGCTCTAGGGAGTGCTGCCCCATTGCTGTGACTTACAGGTTCGGTAGTTGCAGCTCACAGGCTCTGGAGTGTGGGCTCAGTAGTTACGGCACATGGGCACAGTTGTCCTGCAGCATGTGGGATCCTCCTGGATCAGGGATCGAATTGGTGTCCCCTGCATTGGCACTCAGATTCTTAACCACTGGATCGCCAGGGAAGCCTGACCATCCACTTTAAGAAAGACCCTTCCTGCATCGCACAGAGGTGTGGTCTTATGATGTCTAGCTAGTACACCTGTTAAAGTACAGTGAACCTCATATCTATAGACACAATATACACAGAGAAGCCATGGATTGGGGGTTGAAGGAGGAAATTGCATCCTGGGGACGGCCTGGGAGAGTGTCAAGGGCCTGGCATTAAGGAGAAGTGGCAATGGGTGTTTCCAAATAGGCATGAAACTCTTTCCCATAAAGGGCAGAGTTGAGTGTTTAGAGCACACTGGAATGATGCCTGCCTTGAGAGGAAGAGGAGCTTCTGGTATGTGGCCCCCAGTGTCACGTACTTCATCTAATTTGCAGCAGCTTGGGGATACAGTGGAAGCAGAAGTGTGAAGAGATTCAGTTCAGTTCAGTCGCTCAGTCGTGTCCAAACTCTGCAACTCCATGAATCGCAGCACGCCAGGCCTCCCTGTCCATCACCAAGTCCCAGAGTTCACTCAGACTCACGTCCATCGAGTCCGTGATGCCATCCAGCCATCTCATCCTCTGTAGTCCCCTTCTCCTCCTGCCCCCAATCCCTCCCAGCATCAGAGTCTTTTTCAATGAGTCAACTCTTTGCATGAGGTTAGGTTTAGGTCAGTGATTCTCAAACACTCTTAAAAAACTGCTGAGTATCTCAAAGAGATTTGCTTATGTGTGATATTTCTATCACTACTTATTAAAACAGAACATTAAAAAGATTATTGGCATATAGTTGATGTACAGTGTTGAGTTAGTTTCAGGTGTAGAGCAAAGTGAATCAGTTATACATATACAGGTATCCACTCTTTATTCAGAGTTTTTTTTTTTTTTCCCAGATAGGCCATTAGAGAGGACTGAGTAGAGTTCCCTGTGCTATACATGAGATTCTTATTCGCTATCTCTTGTATTTATAGTATTGTATATATGTTAGCTCCAGTTTCCCAATTTATCCCTCCCCCTTAACCCCTGGTAACCATAAGTTTGTTTTCTACATCTGTGACTCTACTTCTAAAACAGAAAAAATATTAAGTACAAGAACACACAAGCCCCCATTCCATTAACCATGGGTGTGATGTCACATGTCTTATAATCTCTGGAAAGCTCCTCTGCCTACTCTTAAGAGAAAGAGAGTGAAAAAGACAAATAACAGTGTATTATGAAAATCACTTTGACTTGATGTAGCTCTGAAAGGGGTTCCTCGAGGGATCCCAGACTCTACTTTGAGAACCACTGAAACTGATAACTTTTCTGAGGCGGTGTGACTGCTAAGTATGGGGCTGGTATTTCACTCCAGGTGTGACACTAGATCCAATGTTCTTTTCACCCCTATCAGGAACCTGACACTTCACAGGAAAAAATCCAGCATCTTGTGAAAAGTACGAGTATTAGTTGGTCAGCCATGTCCAACTCTTTACAACCCATGGACTGTAGCCCACCAGTCCATGGAATTCTCCAGGCAAGAATACTGGAGTGGGTAGCCATTCCCTTCTCCAGGGGATCTTTCCGACCCAGGGATTAAACCCAGGTCTCCTGCACTGCAGGTGGATTCTTTCCTGTCTGAGCCACCCGGGAAGCCCATCCAGCATCTTACTTTCACCTCGATGCTTTGGGAAAGGGCCAGCAATAGAAACCTGCACAGCAGATGAGTCATTCTCTACTGAAATGTGGATTTCTTTGGATTAATTTGTCATATGTGTTTAGTTAAAATTGCTTTGGGCTTACAATCTGGTCTCTTCCCTGGAATAAAAGTGTCTCTTGTCCTCATACACAGCCTAGTCCAAAACTCTCAGCAAGGGCTTATTGTGGGGCCTGGTGGTGGGCACCAAGGAGAGGTACTGGGGCAGCATGAGCCAGGCTCACAGCTGACTTTATGACGTCACAGGTTTGCTGGGAAGCGACGCGCCTGCCTTTCTAACACGAGACTCAGCTGTGAGCCCTCAGCACTGACACAGCCATTGAAAAGAATGAAGTAATTCCTTTTGCAGCAACATGGATGGGCCTAGGGATCATCACATTGAGTGAATCAAGTCAGAAAAATAAATACCAACATATCACTTATACATGGAAGAATAATACATAGAAAGAATAATACAAATGAATTTACTTACAAAACAGAAATAGACTCACAGACCAAAGGGTCTGTTACCAAAGGGGAAAAGAGGAGAGGGATAAATTAGAAGTTTGGGATCAACATTTACACACTTATATATATATATATATATATATATATATAAAATAGATAACTAATAAGGACCTATTGTGTAGCACAGGGAACTATACTCAATGTCTTGTAATAGCCTATAATGGAAAATAATCTTAAAGTGTATATATTTATTAATATAAATGTATAAATATATGACTTCCAGGTGGCTCAATGGTAAAAGAATCTGCCTGCAGTGCAGGAGATGCGGGTTCCATCCCTGGGTCGGCAAGATCCCCTGGAGAAGGGCATGGCAACCCCACTCCAGTATTCCTGCCTGGAGAATTCCATGGACAGAGGAGCCTGGTGGACTGTAGTCCATGGTGTTGCAAAGAGGCAGACACCACTCAGCAACTGAGCGTGCGCATGTGTATGTATAACTGAATCAGCTTGTTGTGCACCTGACTCTAGCAACACTGTAAATCAACTATGATGCTTCAAGCAAACAATTTTTTTAAAAAGATGAGAAGAGCAGAAACGTGAAAGAAGAACTAAATTTTACTAAAAATTATGAAATCTGATTGCCCTTCCTAAGAGCTTTCAGAATTCACAGTGAAAAGCAGCATCTGTGGGCCCCATGTCTCACCCGAGCCCCGCTGACACTAAGCCTGGTTAGGGGCTGAGTTTCTCTGGGGGAACACGAGTCACTGGGTGCATGGAGGGAGCAGCTGTGGACAGGGGCTCTTGTGAACTCTTGAGCATCATGGTGTCGCATCAGCTAAGCTGCAGCCCAGGTGGGCTGGGCTGGAAGGAGCTAGCATTTCAGGAAGGCGTGACTCCACGTGATGTCCGTCTGCTGGAGCCTCCGTGTTGATCTTCTCTTATAATGACCCTGCTCAGAGGACATACTTGCCACTTGCATATCACTGGCTCGGCTCCTTAATCCATGAAAGGCCCCAGCAGGAGTTGTCTTGTACATCTGTGAACGCCAGGAAATCATTGCCATTCAGTCAGCCATAGTGACCTTTCAGATACAGAGATGATTTCAAAATGGCTCATGGAAAATAACATTCAGAAGTTATGATAGTATGCACAGAATTTCCATTAACACTGTAATGATCATCTCTTGCATAAAAGGAGAAAAAGTACTAGTTCGTTAGGCTTTGGTGGCAGCTCTTAGAGCTGAAGAAAGCAGGGAGGACAGCCTGGCTCACAAGGAGGGCACCACCTGCCTATCCCCCTTGTCAAGGGTCACATCCCATGACTCCAGCCCCCCAGGAAGGGAGAGGGAAAGAGCCCCAGGGCTGACAGACTAAAGCTCAAGGTTCCTGCCTCAACCCTATGTTATGAGTCTGCATGACAACAGTCTCTTTGAGCCTCAACTTCTCCATCTGTGGAATGGGATCATAGTACTACATGCTGGATATATTGCAATGATTCAGGAGGAGGTGGTTTTTGTTGGCTTGTTATTTTTTATATTACATCTCCAGGTCTTGACTTATCTTTTAACTAGAAGTTTGTACCTTCTGGCCACCTTCACCCATTTCACCCACTCACCACCCTCCACCTCTGGCAACCAGCAGCCTGTTCTGAGTTTGATTTTTATTTTTAGATTCCCGTACCTGAGATCATATAGCATTTGTCTTTCTCTGACTTATTTCACTTAGCATAGTCCCACTGAGATCCAGCTCTGTCATTGCAAATGGCAGGGTTCCCCTTTTATTATTACAGAGTGGAATAATACACCACTATGTAATATACATGTTTTCTTGTTCCATCAATGGACAAAAGTTGTTTCCATGTCTTGGCTATTGTGAAAAATGCTGCAGTGAACAGGAGGGTGTAGATAGGAGGAGGTTTTGAACCTGAAAATTGCTACTGTTTTGGTTTTTTTCAATCATTCTTTCAAAAGCAATATACATCTATTTTAAAAAAAAAAACACTGATCACAGAGATTAGCTGAAATAAGAAATTAAAAATAACTTAATCCCATCACCTGTTTTTTTAATGCATACAGTTTTATTTATTCCTTCCTTTCTAAATTGAGATTATATTGTGCATACTGTTTGCTAATCATTTTTTAAAAACTGAAGACTATATATGAGCACAGCCTTCCAAGTCATTAACTATTTTTCCTATAACTTTAAATGACTGTACAATATCCCACTGCATGTTTGTAGCATGATCTATCCAACCCGCTCCCTAGTGTTTGACACCCATGTGGTTCTCTCTCTGTTTTTCTCTCTGTATCTTTCCTCCTTCCTTCTCCTCCTTCCTTCTCCTCCCTCCCTATCCTTCTTGCCCCTCCCCACCTCCTCCTTCTTCCTTCCTCTTCCTCCCTCCTTCTTAGAAGTTACAAATGATGCTGGAACTCCAGGAGCAGCCACATGGCTGGCTTGGCTCACCACATCATTTGCTGGGATTCTGGAAACAGACCAAAAGGACGCAGAGAAGGATGACAGGGCCAGAGTTCCTTCCTTCTAGACGTGGTGCTGCCAGCAGTCCGTGCTACTAAGACTGCTTGCATCTTCTTCCACTTCAGCCCTCAGCACACTCAGCACACTCTCTCCTTCGTCCTGCAATCCTGCAGGAGCTTGCAAAGCTCTTTGATGAATTTGCTTCTTGCCTAAGGTACTCACTGGCCATTTCTGCTATTTGTTATCAAAAGATCTTCTGCAAATGCAATCTACTGTGTAGATTTTACAGTACTAACCTGACTTCTTAATGTTTTAAGTTAATCAAAGGAATGGCCTACAGACATTGAAATTAAAGTCAAGTCTATAATCTTGTTTATACCGGGACTGAGCTTTATCTTCTCCTTTATGACTGCATATTTGCCTCTGGAATTAGTAAACTTTAGTAATTTTTTTTTTTTTAGCCTGCCAAGTAAATTGATACTAGTTTACCAACAAAGCTATTTGCCAACAAAGCGTTGGGAAGAAGTTTCAGCCCAGGCCCACTTTTTATTGTCTCTTTCTGAACCTCAGAAAACAAAGATTTACTACCAGTTTTATGGAAGCGCTGGCACAACCATAACTATGATAACGCAGATGGCGCAGTTGTAAAATAAATATGTATGTGAGCATAGTAAGCAGCACAATTTGGTAAATAGATGTTCAGATTGCCTAGGGAGAGAGGAACTTCAATGTGGCGTAGTTTCTGTTTATCCACATGGCCTAACAGAGCAAGTGACAGGGTGACGTTCCCTTCCACTCTCTTGTCTGTTTTCTTGAAGAATCCACAGCCCTCCTTCCTCAGGCATCCTCTTACTTTTCTCCCAGGTCAGGGGTTTATGGGAGGGGAGCTCTCTTGAATGATTGCCTTCAGGAATCCACCAAGGACCAGCCCATGGCTTCCAACTCAGAACCAAGTGATGCCAGTGATGGTGAAGGATGCTTTTCTTCACTCTCTGTCTTGCTCTGATTGGTGGGGAGGATGGTACCTATTACAGCAGAAAAGAGTCTAGTCACTACAAAACAGTGTTGGAGAATCAGACTGGGTTTGGGCTTTAGAAGGTGGTAGACCTATTTTTAAACTCAGCTCAGCCATTTTGACTTTGAATAATTGATCTACCCTAGTATTGAACATGTTCTCCAAACAGTTTCCTCACCTGTAAATTCCTTCAAATTAATGTGAGAATTTATGAGCTTTGATAGCTTGGTATGTAGTAAGTACTCTTTAATGGTAGCCATAATATTTTTAATAACTATATCAATATTTGCCAATAAGATATTTTGGGATTTAAAGAACTCCATAAGCTTAATGTAATGAATTTATTGAAAGACTACATACGTGAATTAGAAAAACAAGAATTCTGGCTGTATTAGTATTGAGGAAAGTTTGAAGTACTTAACAAGCAGGGTCAGGGGATGTCTGAGTGTCTGAGCCTCGCAGAGCATGAAAATGGATCATCCTTAAAATTCCACTCTGTCCACTTTGGCCGGAAAGAGATGATGCGGTGCCAGCTTCAGAATTAGCTTTCTTGACAGCTTTCTCTTTCCACCTCTTGAAATGCTCACTCTTTCCACCTCTGAAATGTCTCTAAGATTTCCTCTTAGAGCCAGCTGCCACACTGTGAATGCTGAAGCCTCATGGAGATATTTCAGTTCACAGCCTCACCTAAGCAGCACTGCCCATGGCTGGCCACGTGAATGCATCAACTCGAATATTCCAAACCAGCTGAATCTTCACATGATGCAGGCTCAGCTGACATTGGATGAATCGCATGAGACGTGCCACATGAAGCTAGACGGCTGAGCTCGGCCACCCCTGGGACCCCTGAAGCTGAGCGCGGCCACGCCTGGGACCCCTGAGAGGTAATCGTGACTGGCTTCAAGCTGCTGAGTTTTGGGGTGGTTTGTTGTGCTGGAGTAGAGGAACTGGAACGACACCACCCTTGGATACACCACGAAGTGAATGTCTCCATCAAATGGAGTGAGTGTCAACTCTCACGCTCTCTGGATGGCGGGGAACCCCTCCTGCTCGCTGCCTGCTTTACGGCATAGCAGGCAGTTTGCCTGTGGTTAATGTCTCCACAGACCCATGAAGTCATGGGTTTGAGTTACCACTTTCTTTTCTTTCTTCCTGCTTCCCAGGACTTCTCAGAAATAGTCTGGCTCCTGCTTCTCAGACAGAAGCTGGACTTCTTCCTTCTTCTAAAACCTGGCCCTTCTCAGTATCATGTCCTTACATCCATGCCTTTTTCCTGTTTATTCATCTCTTCCGGTTTCCTGGTCTTGCCCAGGTTTCCAGCTGGTTCTCTCCTCACTCTGAGTCCACTGTCCTCTCTTTGGTTTCCTTGCCAGTGATGACATCTCAGGCTGCTTCCTGACGCCTCTCCAATCTCTGTGCCATGATGGAGACTCCCCACCCTCATTCTCTATGAGCTGAGACTGAATCAAGGGCACTCTCCCAAACCCTTGACCAAGGGTGAGCCATGGGATCAAATAGAGGCAAGGCTCTTTCTTTCCTGCGACTCTGAGTCTCCCAGTCTCCCTCATTACTGATAGAAACTGGTGAGTGCTGAGTGCAGACACTGGACTGCAGTGTCTGTTTCTTCCTGCTGCCTGCACTGGGGGAGCTGCCTCTCCCAAGGGCTGCTTGCTTAATTCTTTCCTTTCACTTTATGAACTGTTCTTCCAAGGGTAATTTTACGTGTGAATCAACCAGAGCTGTTCTCTGTTGTCTGGCACGAATTATTTCCTTCCCTCCTCCCTCTTTTTTTTTTCTCTTGTTCACTCACCGTCCCCCCACGCCCCCCCAGTTCTCTGTCTTTCTATTTATTTCTGGGCTATTCTCTCATTGTCTCTTTTCATAGACATGCATATGCAAAAATTTTTCTCTCTCTCCATCATTTCTTCCCCCTTCAGGGTCTGCTTCTTTTCTTTTTATAATTAAATTGTTTTTAAATTGCAGTCTTCTGGGCATTGCTCATGCCCAATCAATTCCGCATGGGCCCTGCTTCCCCAGCTGGTGGGCGGTGGGGTTACAATTAAGCTGTGAGTATCCGCCATGCCTGTGAGTTTGCCAAGCCAGAGTTTCATCCCTTCCGGCTCCCTCCCAGGATGGTTTCAGGCTCCTGAAGAAAGCAATGGCCATTTCTTGCTGCATTTCTCAGCTCTCCAAGTTCCAAATCTCTCCTGCTGGGTTTGCAGTGGTGTTTGTACAAGTCTCGCATTAATAGGACACATATTTGGTGCTGCTTTTGGGAGGGGTGTTTTAGAAATCTGGCAGATGGGCTTGTGTTGAAATAACTTTGGAGTGGAAATAGGAGGTCTGGATGCCAGTCCCAGGCTGTATGGCAGACAGCCTCCATGCTCTTCACCTCTCCACATGCTGCCTCTCATGGGCGCCCGCCTGCGCCTGCTCCTCTTTTATTTGCCAGCATTGGTCCTGGTCCTGCACACAAAGGCAGGTCACAGTCAGGATCCTCTGGAGAGAGCGCCCCGGGTCCATTTCTGAAGGATTTCTTAGGAGGGAAAAGACAAATGATAAAAAGGCCACTTGGGAGAGTCTGGATTGGGGAGATTTATACATAGCCTCTTTGGTGGCTCAGATGGTGAAGAGCATGCCTGCCAGACAGGAGACCCAGCTTTGATTCCTGGATTGGGAAGATCCCTGGAGAAGGAAATGGCAACCCACTCCATTATTTCTGCCTGGAGAATTCCATGGACAGAGGAGCTGGTGGGCTACAGTTCATGGGGTCGCAGAGTTGGACACAACTGACTCAATAACAATAACCTATGTATAGCATGAAGCAGACATTGTTACTCCCTGCCTGCACTCACCTGCCACTCGCCACTCCAGCGTGCCATGCTGGCAGCTTCCCACTGCTGGCACCTTGTGCTGGGTGTGTGAGGACTGTGAGGGCAGACAGGAGTGCAGAGAGGTTTACCTGGAGCAGCCTTGAACCAGTGACACATGGATATTGGTGGATAAATACCGCAGCTCTCCTGCCCCTGGGATTCCGTGAGAGGTGTTCCATACACCTCCATATGTAGAGGTGTTCCAGACCCCAGAGGCCAGCCATGGGATGGAGCCCTCATTGTCCGCAGTGGGGATCTGCTCATCAAAGCCCCCTCTAGCAGGTGCCTCCATCTGTCTCACTCCCCATTCCTTTCCGGTGGCCCTTGAGGTCATTCTTTCCCTGGTGAAACACTGTCCAGGAGAATCCAACCCCAAAAGAGGGTTTTCAAACTGCAGGGCCAATAGTGGGCAAGCCAGAGCGATGCTCCTAGGATAGGAAAGAGACAGTGAAAAACAGAAAACTCAAGTTGGCCCCTGGAGTGCCTCTTCATCAGTTAGTGTGTGTATGTGGGGGAAGAGAGATGGCGGGTTGCAGGTCGAAATACTGTGAAAATGACCCTGGATGAGGATACACGCTAGAAACTAGACTTCAGTACCTTTGAGTTCAACAAATCACTCAACTTCCTCTGTCGAGTTTCTTTCTGAAAATAAATGGCCCAGCTGACCTCACCAGGTGCCATGGTATGAAAGCAGGAACTGAAAGCCATGACCCTTCTTAGCCTATTGAAAGATGGTGTCAGGGCATTCAGGTTTTTTCCTTATAAAGGTCTCATTTGTTTTTATAGTGAAATGGTTTTGATGACAGTTCTAAAATACCAGCATTATGCACTAAGTGTTTGCCATGAATATCATTGATTTTCAACAGCTACGTTCGTTATAAATTCACAGACATAAAAAGTGCCACAGTGATGAACACGCATGTCCTAAGCTCTGAAATCATGAAAGTTTAATGGCTGCACTCTCGTTGCCCTGGGTCTTGTTTCCATTGTTGCTGTTCAGTTCCTATTTAACATGCTCAAAGCATCCACAATTGAACAAGCTCATCCTTACAAGACAGCTTGTTTTTCACTGTGCTCAGGGCTGGGACTTTGGGCTTTGATCTTTCTTGCCGCTGCACTGTGGACCAGGTTATGAGTTTTATTCCAATGCCAGCAGGCTGTTGTGGGACAGTGATATTTTATGCTGGGTCTCAAGCATGTGATAGGCTTGTTTGCAGATCAAGATTTAGGAGTACAGACTCAGAAATTCAGTATTTTTGGTTTCTTCCAGGATGATTCTGGGGAATGGGTCTGAAGAGTAGAGAGGGAAGAATGGTTGGCTTTAAGAACCACAAGGAAAGGATAGGAAAGTGATGATACTATGGGTTTCCCCATGATTGCTTTATTCAGTTTCACAGCAATCCTCTCTGTGTATTCATTATGTCCATTTCTACGGATGAGGACCCTCAGGTTCAGAGGAGTGAAGTGACCCGCCTGCGATCACACCACTCATGAATGCAGAGCTGGGATGCCAGCTCGGTCATTCCTCACTCTGTCCAAGGCAGTGTTTAGGTATTTGAAGATAAGTAGCGTGTAGGGACTTGCAGAACCCAACTTGTGTGGGGTTCTTCCAGAGTCACATCCTGTATAAGAGGATGGAGATGGACGCTCATGAAAGTACCTCCCAACTTTTAGGTCCTAGGATGGGCTATGAAATGATGAGCCTTGGCTAAAATGTGCTGAGTATTGTATTCATGTTCTTATGATAGGACTAGTTTACCTCCCAAGTAAGATAATTCTAAAGTCATGAATGGTCTTCATGGTGATTCCATTTGAGACATTCATTGGAGATCCACTGGGACTTTCACCATGTTGATTTCAGCACAGCCAGCCTTAACCTGGGTAGCTTATTGGGGGAAGTTTCCTACGTGCAGCTGATCTTGTGGCATGTGGATTCTTTTGGTTCCCTTCCCAGCATACAGATTCCAAGGTAGATCCATGGAAGCTTTTTGGGGGGCTAATGAACCTTGGGCTTCCCCAGCTGGTGCTGGTGCTCCATGGAGGACCACAGCAATCTTGCATCTCCTCATCTGCACCTTGCAGGTAACCTGCCTAGCCCACACCATTCACCTGCAGACCTCAGTATTACTATAGTGTAGGTTATCTCCTGAGAGCATAAGCTTGTTGAATAAAGCATAATGATGGTCAATTTTGGTCAGGATGTCCCTGTTCCGGAGTGGATGGTGATAGTTGTCTCCATGAACTTGAGGAAAAGGCTTATTCTCAGGTGTCAGTATTGCAGTCTGGCCAATGAAACTACTTATTATCTTATATGTAGTCTTATATGTAGTCTACAAAGACCATTTAGAATAAATACTAATAATAGTAAATAAAAAGTTTTTGAACAGCTTGGGAGAAAAGTGGATTATCTGTTTTATCACGTGTGTCTGTGTACATGAGTGTTGGTGTGTGTTGGTGTATCTGTCTCTCATACATGTCCAGGTATGTTGTGTTCAGTCACTCAGTCATGGCTGACTCTTCTCGAACCTATGGACTGTAGTCCATTAGGCTCTTCTGTCCATGGAATTTTCCAGGCAAGAATACTCACACATGTGTATGCACACACATGAGCACATTTACACACATATATGTATAGGTATATATGTACATGAGAGAATCAGATCTGGGACTTCCCCAATGGCTCAGTGGCTAAGACTCTGCACCTGCAATGCAGGGGCCTGAGTTCAATCCCTGGTCAGGGGAACAGGTCACACATGCCGCAGCTGAAGGCTCCAGCATGCTGTGGTGAAGACTGAAGACTCTGTCTGCTAAAAGTAAGGCCCGGCACAGCCAGTAAAATCTTAATAATTTTCTTTAAGAAAAGAGAGAATCAGATCCCTCTGTGTGTATCTTATGAGCTGTGGTCTTCCAGGTGTCAGTTTGCCTGAATGGTTTCCCCACCAGAGGAGAGAGGAGAAGACATAGAGGGATCCTTATAAGTCATCCAGCTCCTCCCAAGACTCAAAAAAGCAGGAGAAGCTATTTTCACAAGAGATCTAGGGAGACCTGGCTGTGGAAGCAGGGCTGGGGTCTCCAGGCGATGGGGGGTGCCATGGATTGACGGAAGGGCTATGTCTCCTAGTTTCTCTTGCAGCCAGACGTGGCTCTGGCCACAGGAAAAGTCAGAATGGTGTCCAGTGCCTGGCAGTCAGGGGAGAGAGGATCTCAAGAAAAAGATAGAGTCTCCAGATGGCACCCGTTTGGATCAAAGGCTTCCTCAAATAAGCTTTAAGGAAGGTCAGAGACTTTGTTTTAAACTCACAGGTCGGGACTTCCCTAGTGGTCCAGTGGCTAAGCACCCACCTGCCAATGCAGGGACACAGGTTTGATCTCTGGGAGCAAAGGTTCCACATACTGAGGGGCAGTTAAGCTCCTGAGCCTGTGCTCAGAGTGGATGAGCTGCAACTACAGAAGGCTGTGCACCGCAGTAAAGACCCAGCACAGCCATCAGTGAATAAATATAAATAAATAAATGATAGCCTTAGAAGTTAAGGCAAAAGCCTGAAAACCATAGGGCGTGCCATTCTTTGGGGCTGCCGTGACTGTTCCAGCAGGCTGATTGTGGTAGGCAGAACTGTCCTTCTCCCCTGCCTCCACTCGGACCCCGAGGGTCCTCTAATCCCTAGAACCTGTGGAGGTGTTACATCACTTGGCCACAGTGAGTTCAGGTTGCAGATACAATTAAGGCTGCCAGCCAGCAGACTTTACAATAGAGAGAAGAGCCTAGATTACCTAGATGGGCTCAAGCTCATCACCTGGAGATACGAGAAGGAGCCGAGGACCGTGGCCGCCTCGAGGAGCCAGGAACAGCCAGCAGGTACAGCCAGCGAGAAAACAGGGACCTCGGTACAACTTCAAGGAGCTACATTCTGTTAGCAACCCAAATGGACAGAAAACAGATTCTCCCCTAAAACTAGAGGCTTCAGAAAGGAACACAGTGGCCAACTTCTGGATTTCAGCCATGCCTGTCAGACTTCTGACCTGCAGAGCTATGAGGCAATTTGTGTTGCTGCAAATGGTGAGTTTGTGGTGCTTTGTTATGAAAACAATTTATATATATAAACTATCTCTCCTCATCTTTAAAAACTTCCTTTCTGAATTGCCTCCAATCTAAGACCATCTTCTCTGTTTCCAGTCTTTTATTCAGATAACACTTTGAAGTTATATTTCTCTGATGTCTTTCACCTTTTATTCAGTATTAGCTGGAAATTTGATTCTTCTTCATTTATCATTTGAAATTTTTTACCAACACATATTTTGGCAGTTTTTAAATCTTATGGCTTTTTTGTTTGTTTTTACCTTAAAAGACTGTTCTAACTCCCTATATTAGGTTTGTTGAAGGGGCCGTAAACCTGAAAAGTTGTACAATCTCAAGTGACTGTAGAAATATAAGTACGAATAATGAGTTGTTTTGATCTGTCGTTTGGGGAAAATTAAGAGATGTGTATTATGAAGTGTTGATGAGTGTGAGAAAAAAGTGTGCCCTTTCATACAGTTAGAGGGAATATAACCCTGCAGACTCTATTATGGAAAGGCAGCATGACAGTATTTTCACAAATGGAAATGTGAATTCCTTTTGACCGAGAGATACACATAAAGATAGAGATGTCTATTCTGGTGTTTGAGGTTGTACAAAATTGGAAACTGTGACAAATGGGCATAAAAGCAGATCAAAGAAGGACTGCGGGGAGGAACTGAGGAGTGGGAACATGCAGCCCTTGTGTCTGAAAACGTGTGAATTGTTTTATCTTTTACAGAGAGAATCTGACCTTGATCCCTAAAGTAACGTTAGAAGGAAAGAATTCCCAGGTTCTTTTCCCAGAGAAATCCAGGTCTACTTCTACTTTATAAAGTCAAAATGAACTCAGCAGGCTGTCAAACCCCAAAAGTTCAGGCAGCAGGTGGACGATTTAGTCATGGAGCTGGCTGGTTAGTTATTTGGATAATTGAATTTCAGCCATCATGGATAATATAATCCAGTTTAATTTGCAAAAATGTCATGTCTGGAGACAAATCAGAAGAAAAACATTTGGTAATGGCAGGAACGTCATTGGAGAGACTTATTTTGTGTGATGAGCTGTCTGTAGGAACCAACCCTTTCACGGTATAAGCGCCTAGATTGAAAAGAGGTGATTAAGAACCTCAGCAATCTGGTGTGTGTCACTGATGTTAGTGTTATATAATGTGTTTTTCTAATATATTTATGAAATGTTTGATTTAGGAGTCCATTTGCCCCTTGTCAAAAGCATCTGGGAATGCCTTCATTTTCAATTTGTTTACTGGAATAATAATTTGATTTGGGTTTTCCCATTTGGCAAGTTTTTCTGATCCCAATAACATCTCTAACTACACCACATGGTAGATTCCTATCCTGGAAATTTTGAGCTTCTTTTCAAATATTGGATATGGAAAATGGCCCACCATTTGTCAGCTTAAACATGTTGGTTTTGAAAAGGGGCTGCAAGTAAAAATTGTATTTATCTCCTTGGATCTATGACCGAACACCTTTCTGCTTGTATAATCTTTTCTTAGTCTCAGCTGTGACCACTGCTTGTTTAGAAGATTTGGGCATGACTTGTGGACTACAGGGAGAACCCAGCTGATGTTTATTAGCTTGGTGTCTTCTGGAAGGAAACTCAACATCAAAAAGGGCTATATGAAGACTCAAATGATGTGGGAAGGGACTAGACATTGTATCAAAAAGTACACATGGTGGCTGAAACTCAAATATGGTTTGTTTCAGAGAGACCTACAGATGCTTGGGTTCTAGATACAGAAACTGGAATCCTGGAACACACTGGGGCATGAGGATCTCTGTTTGGCAACCCCACTAAGGTACAATTAACTTGATGACCTTTGGGCAAGATTGCAAACCAATAGTACTTTGTGGCTCAGTGTCAGAGAGATGTTGGACCAGGCAGGACCACAGAGATGCCTCTTGGGATTTTTCAACACTTACTGGAAGTGTAAGAGACTTGAGAGTCTCCAAACTAAATGGTATAGACTTGCTGAAGCCTGAATGCAAGCTGATGGTCACCCCGGCACTATGACACACATCTGCACTCGCATGCTAGTGATGGTTGATTACACTTGGCCTTCACAGTGAGCCTTGGATGTGGACTCTCCATTGAAACAATCATTTCACAGTGGTTTGTTGAATCTTCTCAACCCACAGATTGAACCCAGGTCTCTCTCACTGTAGACAGACACTTTACAGTCTGGGCCACCAGGGAAGTCCTTCAGTTCGGTTCAGTTCAGTCACTCAGTCGTGTCCGACTCTTTGCGACCCCATGAATCGCAGCACGCCAGGCCTCCCTGTCTATCACCAACTCCTGGAGTTCACTCAGACTCACGTCCATCGAGTCCGTGATGCCGTCCAGCCATCTCATCCTTGGTCGTCCCCTTCTCCTCCTGCCCCCAATCCCTCCCAGCATCACAGTCTTTTCCAATGAGTCAGCTCTTCGCATGAGGTGGCCAAAGTACTGGAGTTTCAGCTTTACATCATTCCTTCCAAAGAAATCCCAGGGCTGATCTCCTTCAGAAAGGACTGGTTGGATCTCCTTGCAGTCCCAGGGACTCTCAAGAGTCTTCTCTAACACCACAGTTCAAAAGCATCAATTCTTCGGTGCTCAGTCTTCTTCACAGTCCAACTCTCACATCCATACATGACCACTGGAAAAACCATAGCCTTGACTAGACAGACCTTAGTCGGCAAAGTAATGTCTCTGCTTTTGAATATGCTATCTAGGTTGGTCATAACTTTTCTTCCAAGGAGTAAGCGTCTTCTAATTTCATGGCTGCAATCACCATCTGCGGTGATTTTGGAGCCTCCCAAAATAAAGTCTGACACTGTTTCCCCATCTATTTCCCATGAAGTGATGGGACTGGAGGCCATGATCTTCGTTTTCTGAATGTTGAGCTTTAAGCCAACTTTTTCAGTCTCCTCTTTCACTTTCATCAAGAGGCTTTTTAGTTCCTCTTCACTTTCTGCCATAAGGGTGGTGTCATCTGCATATCTGAGGTTATTGATATTTCTCCCAGCAGTCTTGATTCCCACTTGTGTTTCTTCCAGTCCAGTGTTTCTCATGATGTACTCTGCATAGAAGTTAAATAAGCAGGGTGACAATATACAGCCTTGACGTACTCCTTTTCCTATTTGGAACCAGTCTGTTGTTCCATGTCCAGTTCTAACTGTTGCTTCCTGGCCTGCATACAGATTTCTCAAGAGGCAGGTCAGATGGTCTGGTATTCCCATCTCTGTTAGAATTTTCCACAGTTTATTGTGATCCACACAGTCAAAGGCTTTGGCATAGTCAATAAAGCAGAAATAGATATTTTTCTGGAACTCTTCTGCTTTTTCCATGATCCAGTGGATGTTGGCAATTTGATCTCTGGTTCCTCTGCCTTTTCTAAAACCAGCTTGAACATCAGGAAGTTCACAGTTCACGTATTGCTGAAGCCTATCTTGGAGAATTTTGAGCATTACTTTACTAGCATGTGAGATGAGTGCAATTGTGCGGTAGTTTGAGCATTCTTTGGCATTGCCTTTCTTTGAAATTGGAGTGAAAACTGACCTTTTCCAGTCCTGTGGCCACTGCTGAGTTTTCCAAATTTGCTGCCATATTGAGTGCAGCACTTTCACAGCATCATCTTTCAGGATTTGAAAAAGCTCAACTGGAATTCCATCACCTCCACTAGCTTTGTTGATAGTGATGCTTTCTAAGGCCCACTTGACTTCACATTCCAGGATGTCTGGCTCTAGATGAGTGATCACACCATCGTGATTATCTGGGTCGTGAAGGTCTTTTTGTACAGTTCTTCTGTGTATTCTTGCCACCTCTTCTTAATATCTTCTGCTTCTGTTAGGTCCCTACCATTTCTGTCCTTTATCAAGCCCATCTTTGCATGAAATGTTCCCTTGGTATCTCTAATTTTCTTGAAGAGATCTCTAGTCTTTCCCATTCTGTTCTTTTCCTCTATTTTTTTGCTTTGATTGCTGAAGAAGGCTTTCTTATCTCTTCTTGCTATTCTCTGGAACTCTGCATTCAGATGGTTATATCTTTCCATTTCTCCTTTGCTTTTCACTTCTCTTCTTTTCACAGCTATTTGTAAGGCCTCCTCAGACAGCCATTTTGCTTTTTTGCATTTCTTTTCCATGGGGATGGTCTCGATCCCTGTTTCCTGTACAGTGTCACAAACCTCAGTCCATAGTTCATCAGTCACTCTATCAGACCTAGGCCCTTAAATCTATTTCTCACTTCCACTGTAAAATCATAAGGGATTTGATCTAGGTCATACGTGAATGGTGTAGCGGTTTTCCCTATTTTCTTCAATTTGAGTCTGAATTTGGTAATAAGGACTTCTTAATCTGAGCCACAGTCAGCTCCTGGTCTTGTTTTTGTTGACTGTATAGAGCTTCTCCATTTTTTGGCTGCAGAGAATATAATCAATCTGATTTCAGTATTGACCATCTGGTGATGTCCATGTGTAGAGTCCTTACCAACAATTAAATCCTGCCATTATCAATATGACAGAATAAAGATATGTGTACAGTGGAAACCTTGTGACTGTAACCACTGGGTCCTCTGACCCAGCAGAGTCTGGCCACTGGAGTGCTCATCTGGTGCCCTCAAGATCATCTCATTATTCAATGGTATTTGTGAATTATTCCCTAGAGGTCATAGGGTGGAGATAAAAGTAAGTGGAGAAAATGATGACCTTTCATTTAGAAGTTCAACTATATTAGAAAAAATTTTCAGGTCCAATCGTCAGTAGGTAGTAAAGTGACGAGTTATAATTGTAGACTTGAGATAGGTTTCCAGAAATAACTCAGTGAAATTATATCATTGTCACAAATTCCAAGTGCTTAGAAACTTTTTAAATTTGTCCAGGAAATGCTCTGAATCTTGCATGCCTTCTCCACCCGAGTCCTCAGCCAAATCTGTTTTTCACATAGGTTGTCTTTCTTTCAACCTCTTTCGGAACCTTGATAATGACACAATGTCTGTCTTCACACGTGAGGTCTCTGTAAGTATGAGGGTAGCCTGGGGGTCATTGAGCCAGGCAGGGGCATCACCAGGTTGCCCATCTTATCAGAGTGTCTATTGGCTGGGCTCTTTGAGAATTACAGGTTGACTCTTCAGTCCTCAGGAACCTCAGTTTCTTACCTTAGGTCTTTGCCAAAGCATTTTGTGGGCTAAGGTTGTTCTACAGATAGAGATAGAATATTCTTCCTGGGAAACACATCCTTAGAGGAGCACCCAGTTATCCAAATAATTTCCCTTGGCCCTGGTCTTCCTATCTGGAGAATGCATAAAACTGACTTTTCCTCTCAGAGGTTTTTGTATGTGATGCTTACATGAGATCAAAGACCTAGGACTCTAAGATCTCTCATATTGGACTTCTCTGATTGTATCCATGGGATCCACCGACCCAACCACTGACCCAAGTTGTGTCCATGAGAGTCACTAATCCAAACGTGCTGGTTCTCAATGTAAGTGGGAAAGAGAGCTTGAAAAACTCACCCCGTGGGAGTCAGGTTTAATTGTAAGCACATGGATAGTATTGGAAGCAAGCTGTACTTCCATAATGACGTAGAGATAAAGTTTCCATGGAGGAAGAGATGTCAGAGCCACAGACTCTGCCCTCCCAGGAAGGATGAGGGATGCCTGCCAGCTGGATCTGGCCTGGTGCTGTGCTCAGTTGCTCAGTCATGTCCAACTCTTTTCAACCCCATGGACTGCAGCCCTTCAGGTTCCTCTGTCCATGGGATTCTCCAGGCAAGAATACTGGAGTGGGTTGCCATGCCCTCCTCCAGGGGATCTTCCCAACCCAGGGATTGAACCCAAGTCTCCCTCTTTGCAGGTGGATTCTTTTCCAACTGAGCCACCAGGGAAACCCAGATCTGGCCTTAGACCACTGTTAACCACTGAGCTGCACCGTGGCACCCATCACCCAGCTTCTTTCACTCATTTCTGAGACCAGGCCACCCTCCAGGCCAATGCCATTGGTGTCTGTGTTGTGGGACTCGGGAATGCGGCTTCTCAGGGGATTTGCATGTGGAGCCAAGGAGAGAGCCACTGCTTGGGTCCCTGTGCTTCTCCCACTGTGGCCCTCGGAACAGCAGCAGCAGCGCCTCCTGGGAGCTGCTTAGAAAGGCAGAACTTTGGCCCTACCCCAGACCTACTGAATCAGAAACCACATCTTAACAAGATCCCCATGAAGTTCTTATTGTCCTTTTGAGCAATCTAGTAACAAGATTTCTCAGAAGAAGGAAAAACAGAAAAAAAGGCAATGTATATTTTTTATCTTAATGTGATAAAATGAAAATGACTCTGGTGGTGTTACACACTAATATGTTTAAACACTACTTAAATACTTAAAATAAAATTTCGAGTTTGGAAGGCTGCCGTTTTCAGGCAAAATGTGATTCTGTAGTCAAGATAATAGTTGAAGATAAATGGCAAGGATTGGGCTTTTCAGCTTAAGGATGCTCTTGAAAGCATCTCATGTATAGGACACAAGGTAGAAAAAGTTGTGCTGTGATTTTTTTTTTTTCTTTCTGTAAAGGCCTGCTTCCACTGGGGGAGGCATTACTTTTTCAAGATGGACTTTAAAATGAGAGAGGTTGAATATAAAAAGGTGATTGAAAACAATAAATGAAGGCTTTGCCGTTTGTAGGAACACAAATATAGACAGAGGTGAACTGTATTTTCAAAGCAAAGAAAAATAATATTCACTCTGGTGAGTGGAATTTACATAGATCTTGATCAAATATGCATCCTCGTCCTAAGTTTAAAACGGGCACAGCACACAGCCTCGTTACACAGAGTGCTGGCTCTTAGAAAGAGCAGAAAAGAGAAGTCAGGAGCAACTGAGAGTGGAGTGAGCACATAGAAAGATAAATGCCCAGATTAGGGAAGGGCTAGGCTGGTGAGAGGAAAGGAGCTCTCGTTGTTGGGCACCAAGCCAGGTGCCCCATAAGCAGAGGGTGGCAGGCTGATGGAGCCCTTGGGGTAAGCTCCTTGCCTGCGATATGGTCATGGCTGTGAACCCAGATCTCTTTGCTTTCTCTGTGATCCAGGTCATCTGGAAGTTCTTGAGGATCTTGGTGAATAGCATCACTTTTCACTTGAGGCCCAGAACCCACCTTGCCACTTTTTAGTGATTTTCAAAACAGCAGAATGATATGTTATCCATTCGCGTCCTCTTCTTTCTTCTTACCTTGCTTGTCACTTCCTTGTTTTCTGGCTTCTTAAACCATAGCCTTCATTTAGAAATCAGCAGCAGAAAAGCTGTTTCCTTATCACAGCGTTCCAGGATTCCCATCAATCCTGCAGTGAAAATTTAAGCATCATTTTCGGGCAGTAAACTTGTCAACTTGCCTGATAGCAAGAGAGATGATGTTTCCAAGATTCTTCCTGAATATTGTGATATTATAACTGTGATAAGACCCAGCATCCCAGTGCTTTACTTACTTGGTGTGTTTACCATCCCAGGGCTGTTACGTGAAGGTTCACTTTGGTTTTATAGAAACCTCCTGACTTGCATGTCCTTGGCTAACGGTCAAGGGCAATTTGCTCAGAGACATATCAGGGACTTCAGTTAAACTCCTCAAGCTGGTCTCCATATACTAAACCTAACCCAGATGTGCCTGTGAGTGTCCAAGAGTCTCTGGCGGAGGCATGGGTAGGCAACGGCCTGCTGCAGGATTGGGGCACTGAGTACAGCTTTCTTACCTCTCCTTGCTATTCTTTGGAATTCTCCATTCAGATGCTTATATCTTTCCTTTTCTCCTTCTCTTTTTCTTTTCTTCTTTTCACAGCTATTTGTAAGGCCTCGTTAGACAGCCATTTTACTTTTTTGCATTTCTTTTTCTTGGGGGTGGTCTTGATCCCTGTCTTCTGCACAATGTCACAAACCTCCGTCCATAGTTCATCAGGCACTCTATCTATCAGATCTAGTCCCTTAAATGTATTTCTCACTTCTACTGTATAGTCATAAGGGATTTGATTTAGGTTGTACCTGAATGATCTAGTGGTTTTCTCCACTTTCTTCAATTTCAGTCTGAATTTGGCAATAAGGAGTTCATGATCTGAGCCACAGTCAGCTCCTGGTCTTGTTTTTGCTGACTGTATAGAGCGTCTCCATCCTTGGCTGCAAAAATATAATCAGTCTGATTTTGGTGTCGACCACCTGGTGATGTCCATGTGTAGAATCTTCTCTTGTGTTGTTGGAAGAGGGTGTTTGCAATGACCAGTGCATTCTCTTGGCAGAACTCTATTAGCCTTTGCCCTGCTTCATTCACTTCAAAGCCAATTTAGCCTGTTACTCTAGGTGTTTCTTGACTTCCTACTTTTGCATTCCAGTCCCCTACAGTGAAAAGGACATCTTTTGGGGGTGTTAGTTCTAGAAGGTCTTGTAGGTCTTCAACTACAGCTTCTTCAGCATTACTGGTCAGGGCCTAGACTTGGATTACCATGATATTAAATGGTTTGCCTTGGAAATGAACAGAGATCATTCTGTCGTTTTTGAGATTGCATCCAAGCACTGCATTTTGGACTCTCTTGTTGACTATGAAAATTTGGAAAACTCAGCAGTGGCCACAGGACTGAAAAGGTCAGTTTTCATTCCAATCCCAAAGAAAGGCAATGCCAAAGGATGCTCAAACTACCGCACAATTGCACTCATCTCACACGCTAGTAAATTAATGCTCAAAAATCCCCAAGCCAGGCTTCAGCAATACATGAACCGTGAACTTCCAGATGTTCAAGCTGGTTTTGGAAAAGGCAGGGGAACCAGAGATCAAATTGCCAACATCTGCTTGATCATCGAAAAAGCAAGAGAGTTCCAGAAAAACATCTGCCTTCTTGACTACGCCAAAGCCTTTGACTGTGGATCACAACAAACTCTGGAACATTTTGAAAGAGATGGGAATACCAGGCCACCTGACCTGCCTCCTGAGAAATCTGTGTGGAGATCAAGAAGCAACAGTTAGAACTGGACATGGAACAAGACAATGGTTCCCAATAGGGAAAGGAGTATGTCAAGGCTGCATATTGTCACCCTGCTTATTTAACTTCTATGAAGAGTACATCATTAGAAATGTCAGGCTGGATGAAGCAAAGGCTGGAATCAAGATTGCTGGGAGAAATGTCAATAACCTCAGATATGCAGATGACACCACCCTTATGGCAGAAAATGAAGTACTAAAGAGCCTCTTGATAAAAGTGAAAGAAGTGAGTGAGAAGGTTGGGTTAAATCTCCACATTCAGAAAACTAAGATCATGGCATCTGGTCCCATCATTTCATGGCAAATAGATGGGGAAACAATAGAAACAGTGACAGACTTTATTTTCTTGGGCTCCATAATCACTGCAGATGGTGACTGCAACCATGAAATTAAAAGACGTTTGCTCCTTGGAAGAAAAGCCTTGACCAACCTAGAAAGCATATTTACAAGCAGAGGCATTACTTTTTCAACAAAGTTCCTTCTAGTTAAGGCTATGGTTTTTCCAGTAGTCATGTATGGATGTGAGATTTGGACTATAAGGAAGGCTGAGCGCTGAAGAACTGATGCTTTTGAACTGTGGTGTTCCAGAAGACTCTTTGAGAGTCCCTTGGACTGCAAGGAGATCAAACCAGTCAATCCTAAGAACTGATGCTAAAGCTGAAACTCCTATACTTTGGCCACCTGATGTGAAGAACTGAGTCATTGGAAAAGACCCTGATACTGGGAAAGATTGAAGGCAAGAGAAGGGGATGATAAAAGAGGAGATGGTTGGATGGCATCACCAATTCTACGGAGTTCTACATGGAGTTTGAGTAACCTCTGGTAGTTGGTGATGAACAGAGAAGCCTGGCATGCTGCAGTCCATTGGATCAGAAGGAGTCAGACATGACTGAGCGAGTGAGCTGAACCTAACCCACATCTCTTCATGTTCACATGGCTTGTCTGTGAACTGCCCACTTTCCCTGAAACTAGATCTGTGAGTTCTTTGACGCCCTGATTAAAGCTGAGCTTCTCCACAGAGGGTTTATGGATCCTTACCTGTTTCCATGGGTTTCTTTAAGTCAAATGATTTGGGGGTGTTTCTTGGGCCACAGGCATTCCTGACACTGAGGTATCCCAGCTGAATGTGGTGTGTAGTGCGGGGTTCCCTCCACTGGCCTGTACCAAAACATGCCCATCTCCTGAGCTACTGACCCTCAGCCAAGGCTTTGGCATCTGTTCATTAATGAGAAAGAGTGATCTGGAATCGTAGAGCCCTGAGTTATTTCTGAGCAGAAGGTAGCAGCTTGTCAGTGTTGATTAGTAACAATACCTGGATTCATGATCTGTTCCTGGTTTTGGCCGAGGCCAGGGAGTGAGACTGAGCTTCAGTGGATAAATCTGGTCATGTAGCTAGAATGTGTCTATAAGAGATGCCCACCACGAGCAGGTTTACTAGTACCCAGGTGCTTCACCCACCTCTCCTCCACCCCCTGACATGGGCATGCACATACACACACCCCAGTGCTTGTTAGAGATGAGGCTTTTCTATGAGACTCAACTGTGGGAGGACATAGACCCTGTCACTCTGTTTCTGGGTCCTTCTGAGGATTTCTTATTCCCCATTCAGTTCAGAGATGAATTGTTTTATCAGAATTGCTTTCTCAGTAAGGCAATTATTCAGTATATCCAATCTTCTAACAGATGATAAGTGCAGCCATGAAATGAAAAGATGCTTACTCCTTGGGAGGAAAGTTATAACCAAACTAGATAGCATATTAAAAAGCAGCGACATTACTTTGCCAACAAAGGTCTGTCTAGTCAAGGCTATGGTTTTTCCTGTGGTCATGTATGGATGTGAGAGTTGGACTGTGAAGAAAGCTGAGCACTGAAGAATTATTGCTTTTGAACTGTGGTGTTGGAGAAGACTCTTGAGAACCCATTGGACTGCAAGGAGATCAAACCAATCCATCCTTAAGGAGATCAGTCCTGGGTATTCATTGGAAGGACTTATGTTGAAGCTGAAACTCCAATACTTTGGCCACCTGATGTGAAGAACTGACTCATTGGAAAAGACCCTGATGCTGGGAAAGATTGAAGGCAGGAGAAGGGGACGATAGAAGATGAGATAGTTGGATGGCATCACCAACTCAATGGACATGAGTTTGGGTGGACTCCGGGAGTTGGTGATGGACAGGGAGGCCTGGCGTGCTGTTGTCCATGGGGTCGCAGAAAGTCGGACATGACTGAGCGACTGAATTGAACTGAACTGAATCTCCTAAACTGCCAGAGAGTAGAATTTTCAAAACACACACACACACAAAGAGATATGTTCATGTATATACAAACACATGCCTATACATGTGTATAATATACAGGTGTTTTATACATATCTATATGTGCACATATACGTAGCCATGACTTTATTTTAAAGATTTCTTTGTGGAACATTAAAAAAATATTTTTATTTTTGGCTTTTCATCACTGTGCGTGGGCTTTTTGTTAGTTTTGGCAAGTGGGGTCTACTCTGGTTATGGTGTATGGGCTCCTTGTTATGGCAACCCCTCTTACTGCAGAGCATGGGCTCTAGGCATGCCAGCTTTAGAAGCTGGGGCACATGAGCCTAGTTGCTCCCAGGCATGTGGAATCTTCCTGGACCAGGGATCCAGCCATTGTCTCCAGCACTGAAAGGATTCTTCACCCCTGGACCATCAGGGAAGCCCGATGTGAACCGTTTTTAGTGTTTCATTGAATTTACTACAATATTGCTTCTGTTTTATATTTTGGGGTTTTTTGGCCACAAGGCCTGTGGGATCTTGGCTCCTGAGCAGGGAACAAGCCCACAGCCCCTTCTTGGGAAGGTGAAATCTTAGTCACTGGACCCCCAGCAAGTCCCTGTGACTGTGCCTGTCTCACTCGCCGTCATCTGGCTTTCATGCTGCCTGTCCTTCCAGCTGCCCTGTTCTGTGGCTCCATCTTCTCCTTCCTCCTACTCCTCCACACCACATCAGATGATTGCTTGGCCAGCTGCCCCTTGCCGGCCACATGTGGCCCATCGCCTGCTTCTGTCAGTCAAGTTTTTCAGGAAATGCAGCCTCCCCCAGTGGCTTCTGCATGGTCAGAGGCCATTTTAAGAGCGGAGTTCAACATAAAGGGTTCAATAGGAGGTCTGGTCCACAAAAGTCTACA
This sequence comes from Nanger dama, assembly GCA_917880005.1. Taxonomy (NCBI): domain Eukaryota; kingdom Metazoa; phylum Chordata; class Mammalia; order Artiodactyla; family Bovidae; genus Nanger; species Nanger dama. The sequence continues at coordinate 5,811,408 of CAKJTW010000052.1, forward strand.
GTGTTTAGGGAGGAGTTTGTCGACTCTGTGCTCGTGTCCTGACACTTGTGATGCTGGCCACCTCTGAATGCAGGGGTGCGAGGGCTCCTGTGTGCCTTGTGTTGGCCTTGTCTGTTTCATCTTTGGTGTCTGCAATTAATTGAAATCACATGGTGTTTCTAGAGGGAGCAGGTCCTGGTTACAGAGCGTCTTGAGGGGAATGATGCCTAGGACTGACTCGTGTTGAGTGATGTAGGTGAACGGAGCACAGTAACACCGCACAGGTCCCTGATAGGGATCCTTGAAGAACAGGAGGTTTATTGATTATGGACGATGGAATTGCTGAGCTGCTTGGCATTGTTGCTGCACTTCTAACATCCAGAAGCAAGGAAGCAAAACCACAGGGTGTCACGGAGGCAAGCCACGGAGTGGGTGAGTGTGGCTGCCTCTCTGCCAGGCTTGGACACCAGGAGAGACCGACTCCCATAGCATGAGCAGCTGGGAAGGCAGCAGTGGCCAGGCTGCCAGGGTCCACTGGAGAGGAGCTCACTCTGGTGCAGCTGCTTGTCCTCCAGGGGACGACCGAGCAGGGAGCCCTAGCCAGGATTCAGAGCCCTTCAGGATGGGGGGTCAGGGCTGGAGAACTTACGTTGCCCAAACCAGGGGTCTGCACTGACAGCGTGGGAGTCACGGGGACTCCAGTCACTGGCAGGTGGGTTAGCCAGGGTGTGGATAAGCTTCCCCTACTCAGGCCGGCTCCCCCTCCAAGCTCTCAGAGGACCTGGGTTTGAATCAATGGTCAGACATCCAGGAAACTCAGAGCCCAGAGTACTGAGGCACACTGGAGGGGAGGAGTTTGGAGACCACTTTTCTAAAGGGCTCTGAAGAGTAATGGGGCTGAACCCCCAGGACTGAGCTGGCATCAGCCAGGATGCAGGCGACGAGCAATGTTGCATTGCACTGATTCCCTCTTCAGTTGACTGGAGTGAGGCTTGCGTGGCTCCCTTCTGAAGCTGCACCCTTCATTTACCCACCTCCTCACTCCTCATAGACCTTGAGCCTCTTGACCTGGAGCCACACCCAGTCCACATGGCTGTCCGAGTGCAGACTTGTGCTGGGGCCATCTCTGTTCAGGCATGCAAGTGATGCTGAGCTCAGCTCACGTGTGTGTTCCTGCCTGCCTTCCTCCTGTGGCTCATGGTACCACCTGACTTCTAGTCACAGGCTTCTCCACTGCTTCACACAAATCCCATTCAAATGGCAACTGAATCCTGTCCTTTTAGCCACTCACTCAGGGTCCCACGATTTCTTTCCTGTGTCCCCTCTAAAGTGGCCTCATTGGTCTCTTGCCCGACAGTTTGTTCTCCAAGCATCAGCTCAGATGCTCTCATGTCATAAGTTCATCCCCCACTCTCCTTGCCATGGATACTCTTCTCTCCAGGGCACAGTCCATGTGTTTAGTGTGGCTGTGAGCTTCTTCCTGTCCTGCTCTGGTCAAAACTCAGAACCTCTTTCTAGGCTTACACTTATTCTCTGCCTCTTAGCCGACCCGAATGCTTTCTTCACACCTAGCTTCTCCTGGAGATGAACCCTGTCCTCATCACTTGCTTGGCTGTATCCACTGCACCCCCAAGGGACTGTCCCACCCTGGGCTCAGGTGCCCAGTATCTTGCATTCACTCTGAGCTCACTGGTTTGGTCTCCTTAGACCTCATGGAGCTGGAATGCTAGCTCTACTTGGGCAAAATCTTCATTCTCTTGGTGAGCAGATTCCCTTAGCCGAGAGCCGTGCACAGAGTGGGTGCTCTGTGAATTTGTAGAAGGCATACATTTGAGGGGTTCTTTGTAATCCACCGCATTTCCTAACAACCTTTCCTACCAGTAAGTTTTCTCTCTAATCCATATGCTAGAAAGAAAGCACGTTTCCTCATCTGAGTTTCTGATGGAGCTGGCAAACCAGTTAGACTCTCTGCTATAAAAAAACAGCAACCTGGATTCAAAGGAGTCTGGAGTCCTTGCTGACAATTATCTCATCTTAATCTGAGTCATTTTGATTTCTTGAACACATCTTCAGAAACCATTATCTATTTTCATAGATTCGCTTGGAAAGAGCCCACATTAGGTAAGCAGCTTCAGATGTTTCCAAAACAGCACCGGATTCACGCCTTTGGCTGCTAAAACCTTCAGTGTTCTTGAAAGAAGCTTGGAAACAATGCCTCATACTCCAGTGGGTTCATAGTGTGTTTTGGTCTGGGAAAGTCTACGAACCTGAGTGATTTTGGATCAGAACAAAATAATGCCATTTGCAGCAACACGGGTGGACCTAGAGTGTGTTTCTAATGGTCGTCATCAGGGAGGAAAGGGACATCGAGATGCACACAGTCCAGAGCCAGCTTGTGCTGTGTCCTTGTGGGGCAGTGAGGGGGATCGGGGGGCCAGACTTCTAAGGTGTCTCCTCTCTAGCTGTGCTCCCAGATCCCATCTCCATCCTGAAGCCTGAATAACCATCTAAGTCGGAAGTCCGGCCAACACCTGTTTCTTCTTACCCCTCAGGCCTCCCCAGGATGGACAGACCCCAAGCCTGCGCTCCGGCGCTCCAGGACTTGACAGGTGCCCCCTCCAGCTCTGCCCTCAGCCTCCTGCAGACTTGATGCTCCAGCTCCTACGTCCACAGCCTCCTGTGTCTTCCATCCCTGCCTCCTTCCTGTTGCTTCTCTTGTTGTTGTTTATTTTTAAATTAATTTTTATTGAAGCATAGTTGCTTTACAATGTTGTTAGTTTCTACTGAACAGCAAAATGAACCAGCCATACATACACATGTATCCCCTCCGTCTTGGACTTCCTTCCCATTCAGGTCCCCTCAGCGCCATGAGCAGAATTCCCTGTGTGTACAGTGTGCTCTCGTTAGTATCTACTTTACACAGAGTATCAGTAGTGTATGTGTCATTCCCATCTCCCAGTTCCTCTCACCACCCACTTCCCACTTGGCATCCATATATTTGTTCTCTGCATCTGTGTCTCTATTTCTGCTTTGCAAATATGATCATCTATTCCATTTCTTTAGATTCTACATGTATGTATTAATATATAGTAATTCTCTCTCTCTGACTCATTTCACTCTGTGTGACACTCTGTCAGTCCATCTGTGTCTTCACAAATGACCCAACTCTGTCCCTTTTCATGGCTGAGTAATATTCCACTGTGTGTATGTATACATCTTGCTTCTGTCTTGGATGGCCATCTTCTGTTTTCCCTTTGGACTAAATTCCATCCATCCTATAAGACTCAGTTTTGGGTCTCTAATGGCAGGAAGGCTTTTAATTGCCTCAGTGTTGGCTGGAAATGTTTTTTTCATTTGTGAGCATTGACTGAGTGCCTACTACATGCCAGGTATTAGAGACAGAGCAGAGATGAAGGCTCAGGAGTCATCCCTGAGGAACACACAGGCTGGATATCCAAGTGTCCTTGTCCATGGCTAGCAGAAAGAAAATCAGAGGACCATCCCTCATTTGCAATAAACTTTCAGTCATTATGTGATGAATTTTATTTAAAAGTTACCAATGAAACTTGAGCCTTCAAAGTCACCAGAATATTTCCACGACTTGGATAGCCAAGGATGATATTCCTTGATGGTGAACATGGATGCTGATGTTACATGTATTAACTAGCATAATATCAGCTTCCTAGGAGACTCAGTTGTAAAGAATCCACCTGACGAGTAGGAGACACAGGTCCGACCCCTGGGTCAGGAAGATCCCCTGGAGGAGGACATGGCAACCCACTCCTGTATTCTTGCCTGGAAAATCCCATGAACAGAGGAGCCTGACAGGCTTACAGTTCATGGGATCCCAGACTCAGATACAACTTAGCGACTAAAGAGCAACAACATAATGTGCTGTTTTACCAGCATTTCAAGGTTTACTGGGAACAAAAATGGAAATGGACTCCAGTAGGAATGTTTGACCATGCCCTGCACAAAGCTTCCCTTTGTGGCCTTAGAAGAAACATTGGAAGTGCAGAGATTAACGTTGCTCCAATGGTATGCCTAGCTTCCCTGGTGGCTCAGATGGTAAAGCGTCTGCCTGCAATGTTGGAGACTCAGGTTTGATCCCTGGGTTGGGAAGATCCCCTGGAGAAGGAAATGGCAACCCACTCCAGTACTCTTGCCTGGAAAATTCCATGGACTGAGCAGCCTGGTAGGCTACAGTCCATGGGGTCACAAAGAGTTCACTTCACTTCAGTGGTATGCCTATATGCAGGTCAGGAAACAACAGTTAGAACTGGACATGGAACAACAGACTGGTTCCAAATAGGAAAAGGAGTATGTCAAGGCTGTATATTGTCACCCTGCTTATTTAACTTATGTGCAGAGTACATCATGAGAAACACTGAACTGGAAGAAACACAAGCTGGAATCAAGATTGCTGGGAGAAATATCAATAACCTCAGATATGCAGATGACACCACCCTTATGGCAGAAAGTGAAGAAGAACTAAAGAGCCTCTTGATGAAAGTGAAAGAGGAGAGTGAAAAAGTTGGCTTAAAGCTCAACATTCAGAAAATGAAGATCATGGCATCTGGTCCCATCACTTCATAGGAAATAGATGGGGAAACAGTGGAAACAGTGTCAGACTTTATTTTGGGGGCTCCAAAATCACTGCAGATGGTGATTGCAGCCATGAAACTGAAAGGTGCTTACTCCTTGGAAGAAAAGTTATGACCAACCTAGATAGCATATTCAAAAGCAGAGACATTACTTTGCCGACAAAGGTCTGTCTAGTCGAGGCTATGGTTTTTCCAGTAGTCATGTATGGGTGTGAGAGTTGGAATGTGAAGAAAGCTGAGTGCCAAAGAATTGATGCTTTTGAACTGTGGTGTTGGAGAAGACTATTGAAAGTCCCTTGGACTCCAGGGAGATCAGCCCTGGGATTTCTTTGGAAAGATGATGCTAAAGCTGAAACTCTGGTACTTTGGCCACTTCATGCAAAGAGTTGACTCATTGAAAAAGATTCTGATGCTGGGAGGGATTGGGGGCAGGAGGAGAAGGGGACAACCGAGGATGAGATGGCTGGCTGGCATCACGGACTCGATGGCCATGAGTCTGAGTGAACTCCGGGAGTTGGTGATGGACAGGGAGGCCTGGCGTGCTGCAGTTCATGGGGTTGCAAAGAGTCCGACACGACTGAGCAATTGAACTGAACTGAATGGTGTGCCATGGTTACTATGAAAACTATGAAATTGCTTATTACTAAATGAAGAGTGGCAATAAATTCAGAAAAAGAAACCTGCAGCGTTGATACCGAGCAGTCTTGCAGTGTGGTTATTTTGCTTTTGTCTTCTGCATCAGTTGAAAGCTGATTGAAGAAATGTCTTCTCCTCAAGGGAAGAGCACACTGTATTGATGCCAGCCACCTGAGGCAGTTCATTTCTGATAATAAAAAGGAGCATTACCTAATTCAAATGTTTATCATGCTGGTCAACTGGGCACCTGTAAAATGCACTGAGGCAAATGATTTACTGACCCCCTGATCATGAGGGGACATGTCCCAGCTGCTGGGAGGTTCTCTTCAGCCCATGGCGACTAATGGGCAGAAGTGATCACTTTCCAGGCAGAGGTGTTTACTTAAGAAACAATTAGTCCAGCTGGCTGAAGGCTCATGTTGATATCCAATAGAAATTTTGTTGCAGTTATACCCAGTAAGAGATTAACACCCATATTTAAATTTGTTTTCTGTTGACAGTCGTTTGTCAAGCTCAATAAGACTGAAACAGGCTGATGAGATTCAGGGCTGCTAAACTGGCATGAAAACTCTCTAAAAACTGAGGACTCTCACTAATCCCTCTAGAAAATGTTTTAGAGCCAAATAAAAGGATTGGATTTGAATGGAATGGCTTAGCTCTGCACAAAAGCAGCTCAGTACCCTTGATTTTAGTTTTTCAAGAGAAATGCTGTGTCCCCACTGGGAATAACAGGAAGCGTGTTCTGACCCAGAAGGAGAGGATGGCATTGTACCCCATGTCCTCTTTCCAAAGAACGAGGGGCCCTCTGATATGTGAGGCATTAAAATGGAAGACTTGAACACCACCTAATTTCTTCATCTGTGAATTCCAGCTAGCACCTTGCATGTCTGTAAGTGTTCACCAGTCCTTGCCAGGTACTAGTCAGCTCTTGCAGCTAAGATAGCCAGCTGTTTCCCCAGTCAAGATTCCTGGGGACAGAATACAACAGAGCACGTGTGAGACAGGGCTTTGAGTTACTGTTTATTTTCATGACCAAACGTGCATACATATATACATATATATGTTTAGATAAATTTACTCAGTGCATGCAGCAGATTCTGACCCCTAGGCCAGGGAATAAGTATGTGGCCACCCTACCCCTCACTCTGGCTCAGGACAGAACATCATCCCACAGCAAGAGTAATTCCAAGGTGAGGTCACATGACGCCAGCAGAGCCAATCAGAATCTTTCCCTGGAACGGATACATTGGCACTGGAAAAAGAAGCTCTGTCTTTCTGTGTGGTTATTGGATGGGTTTTTAAAAATCCATCTGTCTTTTAGTTCAGTTCAGTTCCATCACTCAGCCATGTCCGACTCTGCGACCCCAAGAACTGCAGCACGCAAGGCCTCCTTGTTCATCACCAACTCTCGGAGTTCACTCAGACTCATGTCCATCGAGTCCGTGATGCCATCCAGCCATCTCATCCTCTGTCATCCCCTTCTCCTCCCGCCCCAATCCCTCCCAGCATCAGAATCCTTTCCAATGAGTCAACTCTTCGCATGAGGTGGCCAAAGTATTGGAGTTTCAGTTTTAGCATCAGTCTTTCCGAAGAAATCCCAGGGCTGATCTCCTTTAGAATTGACTGGTTGAATCTCCTTGCAGTCCAAGGGACTCTGAAGAGTCTTCTCCAACACCACAGTTCAAAAGCATCAGTTCTTCAGTGCTCAGCCTTCTTCACAGTCCAACTCTCACCTCCATACATGACTACTGGAAAACCATAGCCTTGACTAGAGGGACCTTAGTCAACAAAGTAATGTCTCTGCTTTTGAATATGCTATCTAGGTTGGTCATAACTTTTCTTCCAAGGAGTAGGCGTCTTTTAATTTCATGGCTATAGTCACCATCTGCAGTGATTTTGGAGCCCCCCCAAAATAAAGGCTGACACTGTTTCCACTGTTTTCCCATCTATTTCCTATGAAGTGATGGGACCGGATGCTGTGATCTTCGTTTTCTGAATGTTGAGCTTTAAGCCAACTTTTTCACTCTCCTCTTTCACTTTCATCAAGAGGCTCTTTAGTTCCTCTTCACTTTCTGCCATAAGGGTGGTGTCATCTGCATATCTGACGTAATTGATATTTCTCCCAGAAATCTTGATTCCAGCTTGTGTTTCTTCCAGTCTGGCATTTCTCATGATGTACTCTGCATATAAGTTAAATAAGCAGGGTGACAATATACAGCCTTGACATACTCCTTTTCCTATTTGGAACCAGTCTGCTGTTCCATGTCCAGTTCTGACTGTTGCTTCCTAACCTGCATACAGATTTCTCAGTTCAATTTCAGTTCAATTGCTCAGTTGTGTCCTACTATTTGCAGCCTCATGGACTGCAGCACGCCAGGCCTCCCTGTCCATCACCAACTCCCAGAGCTTGCTCAAACTCATGTCCATCACATCAGTGATGCCATACAACCATCTCATCTTCTGTTGTCCTCTTCTCCTCCCACCTTCAGTCTTTCCCAGCATCAGGATCTTTTTCAATGAGTCAGTTCTTCACTTTAGGTGGCCGAAGTATTGGAGTTTCAGCTTCAGCATCAGTCCTTCCAATGAATATTCAGGACTGATTTCCTTTAGGTTGGACTGGTTGGATCTCCTTGCAGTCCAAGGGACTCTCAAGAGTCTTCTCCAACACCAGAGTTCAAAAGCATCAATTCTTCGGCACTCAGCTTTTTTCACAGTCCAACTCTCGCATCCATACATGACCACTGGAAAAACCATAGCCTTGACTAGGCAGACCTTGTTGACAAAGTAATGTCTCTGCTTTTGAATATGCTATTTAGGTTGGTCATAACTTTTCTTCCAAGGAGTAACTTAGTTGTTTGTTAATCGGTTGTACTTAAAAAAAAAAAAAAGAATGGTAAGTTTTAAATTTTATTGATGTCTATTTGATTTACAATGTTGTGTTAATGTCAGGTGTATAGCACTGTGACTTAGTTTACATGCACATATATTCATTTATAGACTGTTCTCATATAGGTTATCACAGAATATTAAGTAGAGTTCCCTGTGCTACACAGTAGGCTCTTGTTGGTTACAAATCTTATGATTTGTCCCTCCCCACAGTGTTTCCCCTTCAGTAGCCACAAGTTTGTTTTCAGTATCTGTAAGTTTTTATGTTTCATAAGTATGTTCATTTGTATCTTTTTTTAAAAATTAGGTATCACATATGAGTGGTGGTATATAACATTTGTCTTTCTCAGTCTCCCTTCCTTCACTTAGTATGATAACCTCAACGTCCGGTCATGTCACTGCAAATGGTGTTATTGCATTCTTTTATGGCTGAGTAGTATTCCACTGTATGTGGGTACCACATCTTCTTTCTCTGTTTCTCTGTTGATGGACGTTTAGGTTGCTTCCATGTCTTGGCTGTTGTGATTGGTGCTGCAATGAACATTGGGCTGCATGTATCCTTTTGGATTATGGTTTTCTCTGGAGATAATGCCCAGGAGTAGGATTGCTGGATCATATGATAGTTCTATTTTTAGTTTTTAGGAAAGGGATAATAACTTTTCAACCTTCCCCATAACCTCATGAGTTTTTGTTGTTTTTTTTTTTAGCAGATAAGGACACTGAGGCACATCAAGATTAAGGAACTCTGCTAGAATGTGGGGAAGTCAGGATTCAAATCCAGGCAGTCTGCTCATAAGTCCGTGTTTTTAAGCACTGATTTTAATGACTCCTCTGGGTTCACATCCAGTCAACATGGCCAGAGAGAGAACAAAGGACATACTATCTTCCTTACCTCTCGTATATCTCATCCTAATTATCATGCTAGTTAATCTGTGTGTGCATCTGTGTGTGTGTGTACAAACTAGTGTATGCTTGTGATGCCATGCCTTTCTCTGCTATACACCCTTGGAAGCTGATTATGGCTTGTCTGTGTCTATGGATAGAAATAAAACCAGCCAGTGTTTGTTAAAAGAGATGAACAAGCCCTAACCCAGTCAACCCTAAAGTCATCTGGGTTTTTGAGAGCTTTCCAGGTCCTTTGATGGAACCCATCAGGCCAGACTAATGATGCTGCAGTTTGCCATTCATCCTCATCGGGCTTAATGAAGATAAAGGGCCCTCTTTATGTGTCCAGTTGGGCTTAACAAATTAACCAGGCTGCCCAAAGGGTCCATGTGAACAGAGTATTTGTCCTCATAATGTTCATTAGGAGAGAGCAAGTTAACTAACCTTTTTTCCCTGTGTTTCTTTACCCAGGGCCCAATGAAATCTGCAGAGCTAAAATATCATCTCTAATCTTATTTCCAAGGGGCCTTTCCCTAACTTATTCTTCTATGATCTTTTCATAGGTGTTATATTGAATCAGTATCATTATTGTTTAAAAAAATATTATGTTCTGTGTCTCAGAGCTAACTGTCCAGAACTAAATATTCTGGCTCCTTTTGGGGAGATGAGAGACTGTGAGAGATCTTTCCAGACTGGCAGGATTGTTTGCTTGTTTCTTCTGCCTTCTTGGCAGCAACTGGTGAATGAATGAAAGCTGTGGTTCTTGGAATTTTTTGCTGTGGGTTTACACGAGCAGCTCCTCATGTCCCATTGTAAAAATATATAGCCTCCAATTCCTCCTTTCCCGGAATGGACAACTTAATGTGATTGTGCCTTTATTTTCATCAGGAGTGGAGTCTGTATTCCATATGTTGCTTCTGGACTTAGAAACATGATTCGGTTTGATTAATAGGGGCTCCCCTGCTGGCTCAGATTGTAAAGAATCTGCCTGCAGTGCAGGAGACCTGAGTTCAATCCCGGATTAGGAAGATCCCCTGGAGAAGGGAATGGCGACACACTCCAGTATTCTTACCTGGAGAATTCCATGGACAGAGGAGGCTGGTGGGCTATAGTCCATGGGCTCACAAAGAGTCGCATACAACTGAGTGACTAACACTTTCACTTTCAGTGAGATATTAGCCAAGCTTGAAGTGTACATGTACTTTGCTCTCTCTTGCATCTGAATCTTGAGACCCTTATGATACCTGGCCTAAGCTAGCCTTTCAGAGGATGAGAGACCATAAGGAGAAGAACACAATATCCCCAGTTGCCTGACAGCCTGTTACCTGCCACGCATGTGAATGGAGCCAGTATAGATTATCCAGCCTCTGGCCAACCTGCCACGTGACCATAGTCACACAAGAGAGTCCAAAAGAGGTAAACCGAGCTAACCTGGGCCAGAACAAGTGCCCAAAAGACTCATAGAATCATTCATAAAATAAATGGTAATTTTAGCCATTAAAATTTGGGATGATTTGTTACATAGCTGAGCCTAATTGATACACTTCTTTATTCTCAAAGCATGGCAGCTTACCTCAATGGAGTACACTTTATGCCAAGAAGTCTCTGAATCATGTGAAAATCCATCTTCTGAAGGACTTGGCTTCCAAGAAGTTAGCTCCTCTCCATCTAAGACCAATGTTTTTATTAGCAACATCACTGAGACCCGTTTCAACATGGAATCATCATTCGTATACATGTCAGCTCTGCTATTTCACCTTGCACAGCAGAGATCAAGGCCATTCACGTGCATCTGACTCAAGTAAACCAAGTCCCTATGGAGTTACCCTTTTGTAAGATCAGACTATCAAATCTGAGGATAATTTGTTTGAAAACCAATTATATAGCATATTACCATTTCTGACAGGTTGAATTAAAGTTGTTTCCTCCCAGCCCACCAAGATCATAAGTTGGCTTGTTGGGTTTACTTGATTTAGATGTATTACGTTTATATCCCTAAGGTGTCTTGTAACTCAAGGCTTTGAAAACATTTGAGAAGAATTAAAATCACATGGTGGATGAACAAGATGCAGGCTTTCAAAAAAGTACTACCCTAGTGATCACTAAAAAAATAGTATATTAATAAGGTCTCATCTAGTTACTACTCCTTACTCAATTTAGGATGGCCAAACTTTTTAAGACATGGGTGGCGTTCTGGATATCTGTTGCTGTTTAGTGGCTAAGTCACATCCGACTCTCTGCAACCCTAAGGACTATAGCATGTGCGGATCCCCTGTCCTCCACTATCTCCCCCAGTTTGCTCAAATTCATGTCCACTGAGTCGGTGATGCTATCTAACCATCTCATCCTCTGTTGCTCTTTTCTCCTCCTGCCTTCAATCTTTCCCAGCATCAGGATCTTTTCCAATGAGTCAGCTCTTCTCATCAGGTGGCCAAAATATTTGAGTTTCAGCTTTAGCATCAGTCCTTCCAATAAACGTTCAAGGTTGATTTCCTTTAAGATTGACTGGTTTGATCTCCTTGCAGTCCAAGGAACTCTTAAGAGTCTTTTCCAACACCACAATTTGAAAACATCACTTCTTCAGTGCTCAGCCTTCCTTATGGTCCAATTCTCACATCCACACATGACTGCTGGAAAAACTATAGCTTTGATTATAGGGACCTTTGTTGGCAAAGTGAGCTCTCTGCTTTTTAACATACTGTCTAGGTTTGTCATAGCTTTCCTTCCAAGGAGCAAGCATCTTTTAAAATCATGGCTGCAGTCACCATCCACAGTGATTCGGAGTCTAAGAAAATAAAATCTGTCACTATTTTTACTCCGCACCACCCCCCGCCCCCCGCCCCTGCTATTTGTCATGCAGTGATATCTATTGCTGGGTAACAAATCACGCCAGAATTTAGTGACTTGAGACAGCAATCATTTCATTATCTTTCCTAGCTTCTGAGAGTCATGAATTCAGGAAGGGCCTGGCTGGGTGGTTGTGTGCGGCTCAGGTGTGCAGAGGTTGCAGGTAGAGGCTGATCTCTGCACAGGTTATTCCAGGCTTCCTCACAGCATGGCTGCCTCCGGACAGTCAGGTTGCTTACAGGACAGCTTAGGACTCCAAGCCAGTGACCCAGGAGAACACCGTCTGGCCTTTTGTTACCTATGCTCAGAAGTCACACAGCATTACTGCTGCCGTGGACACAAGCCTTTGCTCAAGGGAGTGGGATAGACAGCTTATCTTGATGGGAGGAGTGTCATCAAAAAGCAGTGGGTGTGAGATACTCTCTGTGTATTGTCACCCTGCTTGTTTAACTTATATGCAGAGCACATCATGAGAAACGCTGGACTGGAAGAAACACAAGCTGAAGTCAAGATTGCCGGGAGAAATATCAATAACCTCAGATATGCAGATGACACCACCCTTATGGCAGAAAGTGAAGAGGAGCTAAAAAGTCTCTTGATGAAAGTGAAAGAGGAGAGTGAAAAAGTTGGCTTAAATCTCAACATTCAGAAAATGAAGATCATGGCATCCATCACTTCATGGGAAATAGATGGGGAAACAGTATCAGACTTTATTTTGGGGGGCTCCAAAATCACTGCAGATGGTGACTGCAGCCATGAAATTAGAAGACGCTTCCTCCGTGGAAGAAAAGTTATGACCAACCTAGAGAGCATATTCAAAAGCAGAGACATTACTTTGCCAACTAAGGTCCCTCTAGTCAAGGCTATGGTTTTTCCAGTGGTCATGTATAGATGTGAGAGTTGGACTGTGAAGAAAGCTGAGCACTGAAGAATTGATGCTTTTGAACTGTGGTGTTGGAGAAGACTCTTGAGAGTCCCCTGGACTTAAGGAAATCCAACCAGTCCATTCTGAAGAAGATCAACCCTGGGATTTCTTTGGAAGGAATGATGCTAAAGCTGAAACTCCAGTACTTTGGCCACCTCATGCGAAGAGTTAACTCACTGGAAAAGATTCTGATGCTGGGAGGGATTGGGGGCAGGAGGAGAAGTGGTCAACAGAGGATGAGATGGCTGTATGGCAACATGGACTCGATGGACGTGAGTCTGAGTGAACTCCGGGAGATGGTGATGAACAGGGAGGCCTGGCATGCTGCGATTCATCGGGTCACAAAGAGCCGGACGTGACTGAGCAACTGAATTGGACTAAACTAAACTGAACTCTCTCAGAAGTGTTAGTACATCTGCTGCTGCTGCTAAGTCACTTGGCTAAAGGCACAATCTCTGATTTGATCTGGGATCTGTTTCCTTGGCCATTACAGAATTGACACAGTGTTACCGTGTGGGTCCTTTCTGCTACTGCTTGCCTCCTGTCTACCTCCAGGTAGGACAAATCAGCCAACAAATCAGCTACAAAGTAAACTAAAACCCAAGAAATCAACAATATGACCACAGGGGCAAAGATGAAAAAATTGTCTAAAACCAAAGGGATCTAAGCTGTTCACCAAGTAGCTCTGATCTGTATAAGAGATAAGGATATTTAGAAGCTTCGAACAGTGGGGTAAGAGAAAACCAACAACCAGAAAAGAAACATTAAACAGGAAAAAGTCTTGCCTTCTAAGCCCAGGAGGAGGAAAGAAGCTGGGAGGGTCATGCAGTTCAAATTGTCTTGTATACCTCATTTTTGCATATATTTTTCAGATCTTTTGTGTGGAACTGATTTAATGTCTCTAGAACTCCTAGAAACCCTGGGCTTATGGATGCTAAGGAAATGTCATTCAACTCGTGCAAAAGCGAAATAAGAGAAAGGGGGTGCTGCTCACAGTTTAAAGGTTCTTGTTTATGATTTCCCACAGATGAGGCCTGAGGACAGAAAATCAGAAGTAGGCTGTCAGGCCAAGTCACGTGTTCAGAACCACTTCTGTCCCATCCCAAGGCCTTCCTGCTCCAGGGCCTTTACAAATATGCTTCTGGATATTGTGCCTGTCTCTACAGTCTCCAGGTTTACCAGACTATTTCCTTTAAAAATTCTTTTTTTTTTTTTTTTAATATTTTGGCCAGGCCACACAGCATGCGTGTAGACCAGGGACTGAACCTGAGTCCTCTGCAGTACAAGTACAGAGTCTTAACCATTAGACTGCCAAGGAAGTCCCTGACTAATACAATTTATTTATTTATTTATTTATTTTGAGATGCAGCTCACTGTGAAAATATCAGAAGTTTGAAATTATCTTCAGATGAAGTTTAAAGAATGTGTGCTCTGCTAGGTCGCTTGAGTCGGGTCCGACTCTGTGCAATCCCATGGACTGTAGCCCTCCAGACTCCTCTGTCCATGGCATTCTCCAGGCAAGAATACTGGAGTGGGTTGCTGTTCTCTTCTCCAGGGGCTCTTCCCAACCCAGGGATCCAACCAGTATATCTCACGTCTAACCTGCATTGGTAGGCAGGTTCTTTACCACTAATGGCACATGGGAAGCCCATGGCGGCTCCATGCAAAACCTTAAAGTATTTATCTGAATCAGTAGTTTACTGAAAACCTATTTTATTGCTGTTCAGTTACTAAGTCATGTTCGACTCCCTGTGACCCCTTGGACCACAGTGCACAAAGCCTCCCTGTGAAGCCTAACTTGAAGGATTACCTTGCTAACGTGTTAAATGATTGCAATTGTATGGTTGTTTGAGCATTCTTTGGCATTGCCCTTCTTAGGGTTTGGAATGAAAACTGACCTTTTCTAGTCCTTGGCCACTGCTGAGTTTTCTGAATTTGTCAGCACATTGAGTGCAGCACTTTGACAGCATCATCTTTTAGGATTTGAAATAGCTCAGCTGGAACTCCATCACCTCCACTAGCTTCGTTCATAGTAATGCTTCCTAAGGCCCACTTGACTTCACACTCCAGGATGTCTGGTTCTAGGTGAGATACCACACCATCATAATTATCTGGGTCATGAAGAACTTTTTTTTATACTTCTGTGTATTCTTGCCACATCTTAATCTCTTTTGCTCCTGTTAGGTTCTTACCATTTCTGTCCTTTATCATGCCCATCATTACATTACATTGTCCCTTGATATCTCCAGTTTTCTTGAAGAGATCTCTAGTCTTTCCCATTCTGTTGTTTCCTCTATTTCTTTGCATTGTTCACTTAAGCCTTTCTTGTCTCTGGAACTCTGCATTCAGGTGTATATATATTTCCCTTTCTCCCTTGTCTTTCACTTCTCTTTTCTTAGCTATTTGTAAAGCCTCCTTAGCCAGCCACTTTGCCTTCTTGGATTTCTTTTTCTTTGGGATAATTTTAATCGCCACCTCCTGTAAGAATGTTGCAAATCTCCATCCATAGTTCTTCAGGCATTCTATCTACCAGATTTAATCCCTTGAATCTATTTGTTACTTCCACTGTATAATCATATGGGATTTGGTTTAGGTCATGCCTTAAAGGCCTAGTGGCTTTCCCTGCTTTCTTCAATTTGAGCCTGGATTTTGCAGTAAGCAGCTCGTGATCTGAGCCAGTCAGCTCCAGGTCTTGTTTTTACTAACAGTATAGAGCTTCTCCATCTTCAGCTGCAAAGACCGTAATCAATCTTATTTCAGTATTGAGTGTCTGGCGATGTCCATGTGTAAGTCATTTCTTGTGTTATTGGAAGAGGGTGTTTGCTATGACCATGTGCTATCTGGACAAAACTCTGTTAGCCTTTGCTCTGCTCCATTTTGAACACCACAGCCAAACTCACCACTTACTCCAGGTATCTCTTGACTTCCTATTTTGCATTCCAATCCCCTATGATGAGGACATCTTTTTTTGGTGTTAGTTCTAGAAGGTCTTGTTGGTCTTCATAGAACCATTTGATTTTAGTTTCTTCAGCATTAGTGGCTGGGGCATAGAATTGGATTACTGTGGCATTGAATGATTTGCCTTGGAAATGAACTGAGATCATTCTGTCATTTTTGAGATTACACACAAGTACTGCATTTTGGACATTTTTGTTGACTATGGGGGCTACTCCATTTCTTCTAAGAAATTCTTGCCCACAGTGGTAGATATAATGGTCATCTGAATTAAATTCACTCATTCCTGTTCATTTTAGTTCACGGATTCCTAAGATGTCGATGTTCATCTTATCATCTCCTGCTTGACCACTTCCAATTTACTTTGATTCATGGACCTAATGTTCTAGGTTCCAATGCAATATTGTTCTTTGTAGCATCAAATTTTACTTTCACCCCTGGACATATCCACTACTGAGCATCTTTTTCACTTCTTCATTCTTTCTGGAATTCTTTCTCTGCTCTTCCCCAACAGCATATCAGACCCCTTCTGACCTGGGGGGCTCATCTTCTGATGTCATATTTTTTGTCTTTTCATACCGTTCATGAAGTTCTTGAGGCAAGAATACTGGAGTGGTTTGCCATTCCCTCCTCCAGTGGACCAGGTTTTGTCAGAACTCTTGACTATGAGCTGTCCGTCTTGGGTGGCCCTGCATGGCCTGGCTCATAGCTTCACTGAGTTACACAAGCCCCTTTGCTATGTCAAGGTGGTGAACCATGAAGGGGATAACCTATTATATACCCCCCACTAGGATGTACACTGTTGCAGACTAATAAATCATAATACTTATTGTTATGTAGGGATGATGAGTCCCATGAGAAACTAATAGTAACCATCAATGTGCTGATATTCCTTCTACTGTAAATTTTTTTCCAGATTCATAATCAGTCATAATTATTTTCAACATTAACACTTAGTCTTGGCTTTGAAGGGTTTAAGTTTGTACAATATCATGAACCAAAATGCAATTCATTGACTTTGCTTTTTTCCAGGGAGTGGTTATGAAAGAGCATCTCTAAATAACCTTTCCTCACCAGACCTCCAGGCTCTTGATGCCTTCCTGTCTGGAAATTGTGTTCAGATGGACTTTGCTTGGAACTATTTTTTCCCCCTGTGGTACTTCAAAACTTCTATGCAAGCAGTCCCAATGTCCTATGGGGTTAAAATACATTAAAAATCCTCTTTCATTATTTTACTTATTATCTGAAATTACATGGCATTGAAAAAGTAGAAGATTCCTTCTTTGCCGTGATAATCTACTTTTGTTGATTAACTGAGAAACTGTTAAATTTTGTGTCATGCTTCACTGTATTATGGAATAAGTATTAATAGCCATGGGTGAGGAGAATTCTAATGAGATGGATGAGATTAGGTGGGAGTAGGGCCGGAATATTTGCTTCCAAAGTAGCTGAGGCTTAGATCTTCTAAACACCCATCTTAAAATCTGGCATCTAAATGACTTTTCTGGAGATTTCAAAATGAATCTTGCCTTATTTCCAGCTTTAATTGATCCTGGAACGGAAACAGAAGACAGAAAGCCAATTTGTACCACGCCTCTGTGTTGAAAATGGTAGTAGTTTGTGTTGTAAGCTGCACGAGAAGAGGGACCATCAGGCCATGTTCCTTCAGAGCAAACTGTTCAGAAGTGCAGTGTGCACGTACGCAAGGGGACATGGAACATCTGGAGCTCGGTTGCTTTTCTTAGCTCTCCTCCTTTAGGTTGCTCTGTGGGCACTCACTGAGTGGACAGCCTGAGGAAGGGTTTAAACACCAGTGAGTGGCCAGGAGAGTTCTCAGGTTGCTTCCTAGTGAGGTTTTGATGACTTTACTGAGAGCTGCCCTGTGGGGCTGAGCCCCAGTTGCCCCGAGTGGAAACCTATCCGGTACCTGACCTTGTGTCTTCCCCTGCCCTTCTCTGTCTCACTCCCTTGCTCTGCTGTAGGTGCTTCCTGGGGAGCATCAGGCACATGGCTTCATACCTTCCTTATGTCAGAGCCTGCTGCTAGAGGAATCCAGCTGAAGACACAACCTTTAAAAAACAGATGCTTAACTCCACGTGCTCTTCTTTTAATCAGCATGCACTTTCTCTGAACCCACCACGCGGAAGGCACAAGGCAGGGAGCCAGGGAAAGAAGGGCGAGAAATGAGACGACTTTCCTGTTACTTGGAGGTGAAAAACAGAAGGGCACTCTCTGGTGAAACAGGGGCGTCATGAGAGAAGGATGTGAGCTCCCACAAGATCTCAACCCTAAGGATTCCTCCAGGAACTTTCAGAACGCCCCTGGTGTTCCCTAACAGATGGGGCCTAGGAGAGGCTTCTTGACTTCCGTTGGCTTTTCCCTACCCACTCCTTCTTCTTGTCTCATTTGCGTTTCTATTTAGTGTGGGGTTCTTGATGATGTTTATCTGGTTTTTAAACATGGCTGTAACTTCTTTGAACATTGTTATGTAAGTAGAACATCTATACAGAGAAGTGCACATTTTGCCCAGGAAGTGTCCCTCATGTACAGCTTCCTTTCCCCACAGAAGTAATCCCTGTCTTCACTTCCCACGGTGTAGTTTGCCTTCTTTTCTCTTTAAATGCCCATGTCTGTGAGTTTTGTGCATAGCTTTGTACGTAATTGTGCAGGGTTCATACTCATTACCATGTCGTACTCCAGTGTGTGAATGACCATGGTTGACCTATCCGCTCTAATGCTGATGGACGGTTGAGTGGTTTCTAGTTGGAGTTCATTCTGGATGCTGCTGCTGTGAGCTTTCTAGCGCATCTTTAGATGAATACACGGGTGCATCTCTGTTGGTAGATGCTCTGGAACAAAACTGTCGGGTCAGAGAATTCCCCTGTGTGGTCAGTTTCAGTGAATGACTACCTGGTTTCCTCAGTGGGTGCACTGGATTATACTCCCACCAACAGATTATGAGACGTCCACTGTTTCTGTGGCCCCACTAATGCTGGTTTTATTCATCTCCTTTTCATTTTAGTTATTCTGATGGGTATGGGCTATATGCTTTTTAACTTTTCTACAGAGAAAGATTTAAGTATTTTATCTCTGTAGCAGAAAACCAGAAGGCTCATAAGAGAATTTTGTGATTAATAAAAATTTGTACCTGCTATAAAATTTTCTGCTTTGTGCACTTTTTGTCCATAATTCTTTGAGATTATGACTCATCTTGGGAGCTGCCTCTTGCTAAGCCACTTTGAACACTTTAACTAGCGAATCCTCCTTCCCATCTCCTGGAAGGTGTCTGCATCACCCCTTTCAATGGAGTGTGGGTCCACGCACTGGAGAACCCTTTTCTGTCAGTCTTTTCTGCCTCATCATCTTCCTGATGCTTTCAGCTTTCAGGCCATTTTCCGGCTTCATCCCCACCATTCTTTTGAAACCATTTTTCCTCCCAAAGCCACAAGCATTTCTTTCATTTTCTTTTCAGTATGTGTTCTTTTTCTTTTTTTCCCAGAAAGTCCTTGAGAGGATGCTAAAGCTAGTTTGCATTGTTACATGGTTTCCTTTGCTTCTAAATGTTATCTTGTCCTTCGAGGTGATATAATGGTTAAGAATGATTGACACTCTGGGCTCTGAGGTCAAGTGCCAGCGCTTCCATCTTTGGCAAATCATATAACCACTGTAAACCTCAGCCTCCTCATCCGTAAAGTGGAGGGAGTTATTTTAACTCTCTCTCAGGGTTTCTGGAGATGAAGTGAGCTGTTAACCTTAGCCTCATAGCTGGCGCATACTGCTGTCCAATGAATGTCACTGTTAACCAGATCATATCTTGAATTCCTGTAATGGAATTTCCTTTTCTTCCTTTCTTTCTCCCTTTTTCTTTCTCTTTTCTTCCTTCCTCAAACATTTATGAACGTCTACCATGTGTCTGATCTTGTTGCAGGAGCTGGGATGTAGTGGTCATGGTCACGGCCAAAGAGCCCAGAATTTAGTTTGTGTGACAGGAAATCAGGTGCTCAGGTGACTACATCATTGCAAACTACGCTGTGTGTCCAGGAAGAAAGGCATGGGCTGCTGGGTAGTGCCTATCAGGAAAATATGCTCTAGTCAGATTCCCTGAAAAAGAGGCTCCAGGTCTCACGGGAGGAATTAAGTAGACACTCCACCATCATTGAGAAGTGTATCATGAATGGATTCTTTATCTCTTTCAATAATTATTCACTTCTTTTTCAAGCAGGCTGTGTTGTAGACTGCTTGCCCAGTGCCCCTACCCAGTAAGCCATGTATCCCGGTATTCCTACCCTTGTGCAATCTTTCCCCACAGTGACTCTGGGCTTAGTCTTGTTTTGGTCAATGGGATGTTAGCAAGCTTGACCCCAGCAGAATATCCCTCTTTTAAAATTCTTTTTAAGTTTTGTTTTACTGTGGCATGAACTCTTAACATAAGATCTAACATCTTAGCAAAAATTCAAGTGTGCATATTGACTATAGGCACTCTATTGGGTAACAGACCATCTTGCTTAACTAAAACTTTATGTCTACCGATTACGACTCCCCATCTTCCCCTGCCACTAGCCCCTGGCAACTACCATTCTGCTCAGTATATGAATTTAACTTTTGTAAATACCTGATATAAGTGAAATCTGCAATATTTGTTTTCCTGTGACTAGCTTATTTCATATAGTAATTATGTCCTCAAAGTTCATCCATGTTGTTACAAATTGAAGAACTTCTTAGAAACTCCCTCTTGAAGCCTTAGACCCCCATGAAGAAGTTAAATTATCCTGCTGGAGGGCTCACGTGGAGAGATGTCCCCGAGGCCGTGAGACTCCAGGGAAAGTGAATGAGAGAGGTCCAGTCAGCCTCAGTGGTTCCAGCCAAGACCCCACAGTGTGAGCAGAGCCAGCTTGACCTCTCCATTTCCCGGTCAAGCTGCCCCAGCCAGCAGCTCTTGGAGCAGAGCCATCCCTGCCAGGCCCTGCCTGAACTGTAGAATCCTGACCAATATACGGTCACTCTTCTTTTAAACTGCTAAGCTTGGGGATGGTTTGCTAAATAGCAATAGATACCTGAAACGTGGCTTATTCATCCTGTCTGACATGGGCGCTTCCTATATTTCAGATGGAATGGGATGTGATCAGTGGCTTTTGCATGTAGCCCAGTCAGACTCAGGGGGTTTAACCTCAAATCCACGCAGTCCTTGACACTGTACTCTCTGCTGGACATATGTTGTATATTTACTAGGGAGAGGACTTGTGGCTTTAAGTATACTGTTTTCTAAAGAATCTGTGATTCTGCCAAATAAATAGCAAGTGTTTCAGAAGGAAATAAAGACATATAATATCTACAAAGAAAGAAATTTTGAATAAAGTGCTCTGGGGGAACAAAGAGATAGGAATGATTAATTATGCTAACTAGAATCCCTGTACTCTCCACAGTGGAAGGACTATAACTTCATCTCCTTCAGTAAAATTGAGCCTTGAACCCATATGCCAAGTAATTTGTTTTTTCTCTTGTGTTGCATGAGTTTATTGTACCCTCGTCTTTTAAGATATGCTAATGTCCTCACAGTTTTCCTAAAGACAAATAAGATATTAAATCAGTAAATAACAGAGAGTACTGCTGCTGCTAAGTCGCTTCAGTCGTGTCCGACTCTGTGCGACCCCACAGACGGCAGCCCCCAGGCTCCCCGCCCCTGGGATTCTCCAGGCAAGAACACTGGAGTGGGTTGCCATTTCCTTCTCCAACAGAGAGTACAGTAAATCATAAAAACTCAGCATCGGGTTTTCTTCCAGCATTTGTGGGGTAAAGAATAGGAGTAAAAATGAAATATTAGATACTGTGACTAAATATTAAAAGTTATAAATTGAGCTAACAAGCTCTTTTTTAGCAATGTAGTATTAAAAAAAAATTTATTGTTTATTTTTGGCTGTACTGAGTCTCATTGCTACGCACAGTCTTTCTCTAGTTGTGAGCGGATGTTACTCTGGAACAGTGGTGCGTGGGCTTCTTACTGTGGTGGTTTCTCTGGTTGCAGCTCTCAGGCTCAGTATTTATGGTGCATGGCCTTAGTTGCCCCACAGCATGTGAACTCTTCCCGGACCAGGGATCAAACCCATGTGCCCTGCATTGGCAGGCAGATTCTTAACCACTGGTCCACCAGGGAAGTCCTACCAAACTCTTAGATAACAAAATATGTTCTATTTTCCTACCTTGTTAAATTAGCTTCAAACATAGGATCCTAGGGATCTCAGAGTTCTTCTCTTGCATGCAGTGGTGTAGAGAAGAATGGCCAGGCTCTTGGGTCAAACCAACCTCTCTGTCCTCTTCCTTGCCCCAGCTCTGTCCTGCAGAGGAATCTCAACCTATTTATCCATGGTCTGTTTCTGCCTCCCCACAAGCACACATCTCTTTGGACCTCCTCCAGCATGGGAGTGCACAGAACATCAGCATAGTTCACCCTCGGCATGGTAACCCCTTCCCTGTGATGGAGCCAGAGAAAGGACCCCTCCAAACTTTGGAAGGGGGCTATGCACCCTTTGGGCAGGGAATTGAAAATCTCATGTATCTGATGTGTAATCTAGAAGGAGGTGTAGACAGTCTAGGTAGGTTGGTCCCCTTGGCCTCACAGATTCCCTGCCCCCATGATGAGGAGTCTAGCCAGAAGAGGACCAGGGTGGCTCCCCCTGAGGCTATGTTATCCAGTATGATAGCCACTAACCACGTGTTGTTTTTTAGCACTTTCTATGTGACTAGCCAAGATGGAGATGTGCTGAATGAATTGATTAAAAGTGCATATTAGATTTGGAAGACACAGTATAAAAAAAAAAAATGTAACATCACATCTCATTGAATGTATTACATTTGCTTCTTTTACCCTTTAGAAGATGTGGCTATAGACGACTTTTCATGGCCTGCGTGATTGCATCTGCAGGACTCTTGGTCCATGCAGCTCTAAAGCGTGGCGCCCGGGGCAGCAGCCCCTGTTGCCCTGGTGTAGCGGCATGAGGGTGGGGGGTGCTCTTGACGGCTCTTCTCCCCCTCTCCTGGTCTCACCCACTCTCACACAGCTCAGACTTGTTTTGATTGATCTCATCTCCCAGATTCTATCCCAGCTTGTGGATTCATGGCCAAACTTTGGTGTGCAATTCTGGACTCCTACTGTGAGACTTAACCTTCCTGACTTTCCCCATGTTGGCTCTCCAGCACTTGTTTCTGACTGACTTCTCCCCTTTGCCCCAACTCCCATCCCAATTCCCTTTGTCTTCAACAAGGGCCCTTGGGTTGTTAGCCAGCCCATTGCTGGGTTTACTTATGGGTACGAATGGGTGAGATCCCATATGCTCCTTGGCTCCTTTCTCCCTAGATCCTTTAGGATCTAGTCTGTCTTATATATTTGCTATAATGACTTGGGTTTGATGGGCTTTAGCTTCATCTCTTAATTATCTCAAAAAACATTTACATTTTTGCTTTCAAGTATTTCCTCAAGGATAGAATCCAATAGCAGATCCATGAGGAAGACAAATTCTAGATTTTCCTTAAAGATTTTACAAATATTCTATTTGCAAATACTTGTTGCTATTCAGTCACTAAGTTGTGTTTGACTCTGTGATCCCATGAACTGCAGCACATCAGGCTTCCCTGTCCTTCACTGTCTCCCAGAGTTTGCTTAAAGGCATATCCATTAAGCAGGTGATGCCATCCAAGCATCTCATGCTCGTCACCCCTTTCTCCTCTTGCCTTCAATCTTTCCCAGCATCTGGGTCTTTTTTCACATCAGGTGGTCAGAGTATTAGAGCTTCAGCATCAATCCTTTCAATGAATATTCAGGATTGATTTCCTTTAGGGCTGACTGGTTTTATTTCCTTGCAGTCTCATGGACTCTCAAGAGTCTTCTCCAACACAATTCAAAAGCATCGATTCTTCAGCACTGTCTATGTTTGTCATACCTTCCTTCCAAGGAGCAAAGGTTTTTTCATTTTGTGCTTCAATCACTGGCTACAGTGCTTTGGGAGCACAAAAATTAAAATCTGCCAATATTTCCACTTTTCCCCCATCTATTTTCATGTAGCAATGGGACTGGATGCCATGATTTCAGTTTTTTAAACGTTGAATATCAAGCCAGCTTTTTTACTCTCCTCTAGAAGCTCTTTAGTTCCTCTTCACTTTCTGCTATTAGAGTGTTATCATCTGCATATCTGAGGCTGTTGATATTTCTCCTGGCAGTCTTGATTCCAGCTTTTGAGTCATCCAGCTTGCATTTTTCATGGTGTACTCTGTATAGAAGTTAAATAATCTGGGTGACAATATACAGTCTTGATGTACTCCTTTCCCAATTTTGAACCAGTCTGTTGTTCCATGTCTGGTTCTAGCTATTGCTTCTTGACCTGCATCCAGGTATATCAGGTGACGGGTAAGGTGGTCTGGTATTCCCATCTCTTGAAGAATTTTCTACAGTTCATTGTGATCCACACAGTTAAAGGCTTAACAGAGGCAATGAAGCAGAAGTCGATTTTTTTCCCCCTGAAATTCTCTTGCTTTTTCTATGATCCAGTAGTAAATGGTGGCCATTTGATCTCTGGCTCCTCTGCCTTTTCCAAACCTGGCTTGTACATCTGGAAGTTCTTGGTTCATGTACTGTTGAGGCCTAGCTTGAAGGATTTCGTGCATTGCCTTGTTAGTATGTGGAATGGTGCAATTATGTGGTAGTCTGAACATTCTTTGGCAGTGTGCCTTTTGGGATTGGAATGAATACTGACTTTTTCTAGTCCTGTGGCCACTGCTGAGTTTTCCAAACTTGCTGGCATATTGCAGCATTCTGACAGGATCATCTTTTAGGATCTGAAATAGCTCAGCTGGAATTCCGCCACCTCTGCTGGTTTTGTTGGTAGTCTGCTTCCTTCCTGAGGCCCACTTGGCTTCACAGTCCAGGATATGCGGCTCCAGGTGAGTGATCGCGCCATCACAGTGGTCTCGGTCATTAAGACTTTTTCTATATAGTTTTCCCATGTATTCTTTCCACCTTTTCTTAATCTCTTCTGCTTCTGTTAGGTCCTTGTAATTTCTGTCCTTTATTGTTGAGTTCCTACTATGTGCTAGTCACTTGTTCTAAACGTGAGGACTCTCTAGTGAGTGAAATGGAGCAGTTTTCTTTGATAAATGAATTAAAAAATCAAGGAATCACAATAGCACCCACTGTTGCAGAGAAGCCTTTGGTTCTATAGATGAGGGAGTCAGGGAGGTGAGAGATAACCCCCAGAGCAATCAATAAATTACTGAAAATGTAAGTGGCTTCTTCAGACCCTTAGTGAGGATTAACGGTTGTATGAAGAGGAGAGAATCATGTCACTGGTGACATCTTGGGGACATGTTGGAGGCCTAGCCTTGCCTTTCTCATGAAGGGACATTTCCTGCCTAACACCCTCACTGTAAGTGGGCTGCAAACTATTAGCTTTAAACCAGTTCCAGAGCACGTAAGGCTGGATCCTTGACTCTGAAAGACCGTGTTGGTATCTTGTGTGTATCTGGGCCTGTTCTTCGTTAGAGGAGTCATATTTTGAAGTATTGGCCTAAGCAGTTATTCTTTTTAGAAGTCATTTTCCCTATAAGGCTTGCATTTCTTAAACTAGAAAAGCTGAGTTTGATTGTCTTGAGAAAGAAATATACAGAACCCCTGAGAGTAACACAAAAGTTGAATTCTTGGCTTTTGGGATTCTAAATAGATGCTTCTGAGTCTATGGTGAGAAAAGGGTCTCAAAAGTTAAGTGAAAAAGTCAGACTTGAAAAGAAAAGGAAATAGGCTGGCTGTTTGTTCTCCTTAGAAGGCCTGAGAGTTTTCCCTTAAATAGTACTTGGGTATAAGATTCACAGTGATGTGAGAGTTGGTGAATTCTTACTTGTGCTTCAAGACTCCATTCCAAGACTCCTTTCTGAGTGACCCAACACCATAATCCCATGATACTCCCAGAACGTGGGCCTGTCTTCTGAAAAAGACTTTGGTTCTTTAAGCAGGGATCATGTTTTATTTTGCTATTTCCAGCTCTATGCTCAACAGCACTGATGCTCAATAAATGTGTGTTAAGTGAATGAGTACTGGAATAAATTCTCCCTTACTCTCCAGAGTAAAGAGAAAACAGCAAGAGACAGGGTTGACACGAGGACATGGTTTCTCTACCAATAGTCAGGATTTAGAGACACTTTGTGGGAGTAATGAGCATTGTCCTAGGTTTTTGGGTGGCCATCCTGAGAAATTTCTATGTATCAAATGAAATGTAATTCTTGATCCCTACTGTGTGTCAGATGAGATAGGCCAGTGGGCCCAGAGTGGGGTTCTGATCCTTTCTCTGGCACTGATGAGTTATATGGCCTTGAGTATTATTATTATTTCAGCTGGAGATACCGTGGTGCCCATCCTGTCTAGCTTCCTCGTTTTGCAGGTCAGCAGACTGAGTGGCTTGCTAAAGTTGATATACAAGGCTCTGGCCGAGGTGACAGGCTCTTTCTGCTGACCCAGGTGACCAGCTCTTTAGTCAAAGGGGTGCGCTTGGTGCGCATCCTTAACTGCCCACAGCTGGGCTACAGCATGATCGAGGCCAGGCATCCTGGGCACACGTTAGCTCCAAGACGAGGCAGGAATGACATGGGGAAATGTAGGGAAATGAGGGCCATTGACCAGGTGTCTGGAAAAAACTGAGCGGTGCCATCACTACACACCTGAAATGAAGTGAAACCATGAATCAGTCGAGATAGACGTGGGGGGCTCCGGGGGAGAATCAGGCAACTTGAGATGATGCTGAGAGTCCAGACTCAGCTTCGTTCCAACTCGCCCTGCAGCAACACCTTAAAAATGGCAGCCACCACCTACCAGTGCCTACGTGACAACTCTTGCTAAATGTGATGACAGGGCTGTCAGTGGTATTTACGGGTCTAATGTTGCTGGCTCAGCCTGGCCATCTGTTCAGAAGCCCTTCCCTTGGCATATAGCTCAATAACTTTGTCAGTTTCTTAAAGGCAGAGACTGCCTTATGATCCCAGTTATGCTCAGTATCCAGCATGACACTAGGCAAAGAATTATAAAGATTGATATTGGCCAGGTAGGAGAGGCTCTTCTGGGTAACAAGCCTGAAATCTCAGAGGCCACACGCAGTAAGAAGTAGTTTGTTTCTTGTGCAAGATCGGATGGACCTGCAGAGGCTCTTCTCCAAGCAGAAACTCGGGTGTCTAGGCTTCTGTCCCTAGAGGCTCCGTTTCAGCACGCGCTCATCATGGTAGCCCTCCAGGAGGAAGAGAGCCACGAGGAAGCACGTTGGCACTGAGCTGCCTTAGCCTGGAAGTGCTCGTGTTGCCTTAGCTCAGAGTCCTATCAAGTGGCCCAAACTGGCCGCAGAGAAGGCTTCCGAGCACTGATAGCCTTGGCTGGGGGCTTAGTGCTTTTGTCTCGTGCAGCAGAGCTGTGTGGCGGGTGGATACGGTGCATACGCCAGCCCGGCCCAGGGGGAGGTCGAGGTCCTGCTCCTTCACTTACTCTTCCTGCAACCTTGGGTACTCGTCTCAGCCTCTCTGTCTTGGCCTTCTGATCTGTAAAATGGATACAATAATAATATCTATTTCCAGAGTTGTTTGGAAGACGCATTGAGATGATGACTGTGAAAAGGGCTTTGTAAAATGTCAGGGACTATTAGAACTTTTACAGTTTTTTTCTTTCCTTTTTCCCCCAGAGTGCTTTGTAATTATAATCTCATCACAGTACGTGTCAGCGACAGAGCTTGTCTTTGAATAGGCAGGGTTTAAAGAGGAGTAAGTCCTGTTTATTATTATCATTTTTAACTTTATTTTCCACCTCCTCTTGCCTTTTCTTCAATTGTTATATATAGTATATTATATATATTTCATAGGATCTTGAAGACATACTTGTCGTTTGTTTATTTTGGTTGTGCTGGGCCTCCGTTGCGGTGCAGGCTTCCCGCTGGCGGTGGCGAGTGGGGGCTGCACTTTAGTAGCCATGTGTGCGCTTCTCCTTGTGGTGGCTTCTCTTCTCGCGAAGTGCAGACTCTGGGGCTCAGGAGCTTCAATAGTGGGCTCAGTAGTGGTGGTTCCTGGGCCCTGGAACACAGGCTCAGTCGTAGTAGCACAGGGGCTCAGCTTCTCCGAGACATCTTCCAGGACCAGGGGCCGAACCCGCGTCTCCTGCATTGAAAGGTGGGCTGCTCCCCACTGAGCCAGGGCGGCTCCGGTCCTGCTGGTGATTACTTTTTCTGTGTCATCACTGACCCCCAGGGGTCCCAGGCTGTAAGATCCTTAATTGGTATCTTCTAACTGGATGAGTGGCTGAGCGTGTGCATTTTATGCCTCGCTAGCACAGCAAAGAAAGGGAGCATACTCTAGGACTCGGGTACATTGACGACTTAAGTGTCAATCTCTCAGGGCTCTGCCCCAAGATCCCACATGGATACGGCATCTTCCTTCCCTTTTTCCATCCAACCACTTCACCATCTCTTCCTCTCAACTCTATAAACTCTCTTCCTTGCTGCAATGACCAGAATCATAAAACACAGTAATACAGTCTTTGTCTTGTTTTCTCTTTCTTCAGCCCAAGCAGTCACCTCTCCTCCTCTGCTGCTGCTGCTAAGTCGCTTCAGTCGTGTCTGACTCTGTGTGACCCCATAGACAGCAGCCCACCAGGCTCCCCCGTCCCTGGGATTCTCCAGGCTAGAGCACTGGAGTGGGCTGCCATTTCCTGCTCCAGTGCATGAGAGTGAGAAGTGAAAGGGAAGTCGCTCCTCCTCTGCTAGGCTAACTCTACAGCTATAGTGGCAGTGACAGGAACGTGAGTGATAGCAGCGACATTGACCAGGCACAGCCCGGCCGGGCACCTCGTCCATTGCACCTGTCAGTCCCCACAGCAAGCTTGGCAGTGAAGGGGTCTTTCTGTCTTAGAGATGAAAGAATTGGCAAGGTGATAATAGGGCTGTATTTTAAACCCAGGAGAATCTGATTCCAAAGCTTTTGCTCTGAAGAGTTTTTCAATATTGCCCTCTTCAGAGTAAGCCATGATTCCTGCTTCCAAACCAAGATGCTGGAATTATTTTGTATCTGAACTCCTTGTAATTGTTTTCATTGTAAGCTTCTCTTCCCTAAGAACTTTACTTGTATTTTTAGCATTTATGATTGACTGTTTCAAAGATAAAGCATGATGCAGCTGACAAATTTATACAGGAGTCTCATAGAATTGTCTAAGAATCACAGTTTTTATTTTCCCTGTAGGTTAAGATGAATTCATTTAGACACTTCTCTATTCTAACGCTGTCTTTTAGTACCTGCTTTCCACCATGCTTGCTAATCACATTGGTTTTAGTCTGTGGCACTCTGAGTACTATTGCTGGCTCAAACCCCCTGAACTTGGCGGTGTAAATAAATAACTCTCATTTTCTCATGATTCTGTGGGCTAGAAATTTGAACAAGGCAAAGGAGAGGACTATTCCCTGTTCCATGATGACTGAGGACTCAGCTGGGGAGAACTGACTGGCTGGGGGTGACTTGACCATCTGGGGGTTGGACAGCTGGGGCTGGGAGTTGGCTAGCTTCCATGCTGATTTCCTTCCTTGCGTGTCTGATGCTGAGGCTGAAGGACAGGCTGTTGACCAGCACACCTACACATGGCCTCTCCATCTGGCAGGGGCTTCCTCACAGAATGGTGGCTGGGTTCCAAGAAAATGTATATTGAGAACAGACTAAGAGCAAGTCTTCTAAGACAGTCAATGGGAACTGAACAACCTCTTCTGATTCAGCCTTAGTAGTCACATAGCATCATTTCTGCCTTGCTGTTCTCTTTGCTTCTGTAAAGAATTTTTTGATGTGGACCTTTTTCAAAGTCTTTGTTGAATTTGCTTCAGCACTGCTTCTGTTCCATGTTTTGGATCGTTGGCTGTGAAGCATGTGGGAGCCTAGCTTCCCGGCCAGGAATTGAACCTGCATCCCCTGCATTGCAAGATGAAGTCCCAGCCACTGACCACCAGGGAAATCCCTGCCTTGTTCTCTCAGTGGCCAATGTGTCATAAATCCAATCCTGATTAAAGAGGAGTGGAGTTATATTGTACTTCTCAACTGGAGGAGTTTTATTTTTATTTTTTTAACTTTTTAAAAAAATTTTTATGTATTTATTTATTTATTTTTTAATTACAATACTGTATTTGTTTTGCCATACATTGACATGAATCAGCCACAGGTGAACACAATCTCCCAATGCTGAAGCCCCCTCCCACCTCCCACCCCACATCATCTACCTGAATCATCCTGTGCACCAGCCCCATTCATCCTGCATTGAACATAGAAATGTGCAACCTTTAAAAAACGGAGCACTTCATATATATATATTATTATTCTTTAGAGCAACTAGGCCTATTCAAAGAAGAGAAGACAGGATGGCACAAACAAAAAGAAAAATATGTAAGCTGGCAAATTGATGTGTGGCACAATCTTACAAGACAGCAACTGTGGCCATTAAAATTATGTTTTCAAATGATATAAAAGATAAGGAGAAATGAGTCAATGTATTATTAAGTAGAAAAATGCAACAGATAGTATGTAGAACCCATACCTGCCATCACAAAGAATCCGGCATTGTGAGTGATTTCTCTTTTCTTCTGGAGAAGGCAATGGCACCCCACTCCAGTGCTCTTGCCTGGAGAATCCCATGGATGGAGGAGCCTGGTGGGCTACAGTCCATGGGGTCGCAAAGAGTCGGACACGACTGAGCGACTTCACTCACTCACTCACTCACTCACTCTCTTTTCTTCTGCTATCAGTGTGCATGAATGTTTTGACAATAAGCATGTGCTTCTTTTGTAATAAGGAAAACAATCAGTTTGGAAAGTTGAAAGCATCCGCACTAATTTCATAAGACCCACAAAATGTTTTGGGTCCAGCTGTTGTTTCTGCATGTGTGTGAGGAGAGCTGACTCTCTGGAGTCTGGGGAGATGGGGTGATTGGGTGACTGAGGAGCTCTGTGAAGCTGGAAAGGGCCAAGAAATTGTTGTCCTCAAGCCCTGGCTTTGGAGAAGGGACAGTCGGATAGGGAGTGGCTTATGCAAGGCCAAGCAGCTGGTTGGTGGCAAGCCCGGCATGTAGCTCAGGGCTGCTAGCCCGGCTGGTTGGATCTCCCCCGCCTACTGCCGCGGCCGTGGACCCAAGGCAGTGTTGCCTGTGCCCTACAGGGAGGACGTTTCCACTCCCGACAGGCGACGGGCGTCTTGCCTCAGACACTGTCTGCTGGGAACTCTTGAATTCCTCTGGCTTGAGAAAGTAGAGTGTGATTTCATGGAAATGGGACCGGAGGTTGTGATAAACTTAGCAGTCGTGGGCTCCGTCCAATGACTGATGGCAACTGTATTCTGTAAGAAGCTGCACTTGAGAGTGAAGAATGGGAAAAACACTGAATGACGGTGAGCTTCTTGGTTAAAGGGTAGCTGAGACAGATCCAGCTTTAGAGGCGGCTTGGAGGGAGGGAAAGGAGCCCCGCGCTTTGGGCATTCCATTTCTAAAGCTTCTTAGGGGGCCAGATGGCACTGGTACACTGAAAGGCAGCTCAGAAAGAATATATCTTCTCCATCCCTGACACATTTTCCCTTTGGAACGTGAGGCACATGTTCAGCAGAGCCTTGAAAGCAGAGAACCCCAGTCAAATGTTTTGCTGTCAATATTGTCTATTTTTCACTTTCAAGTTCCATCCCAGCAGGGCAAATGGCTCATCCAGGTGTTTCTGGGCTTTTCATACCCTCTTTTATCACCTGATAATCTTTTAATAAAGACAGCTTGCTTGTCCTACTCCGGTAAAAAATGCCTTTGGAATTTTGATAGGAATTGCCTTGAATCTATAGATGACTTTTGGTAGGATTGACATTTTAACTATATTCCTTTCATCTATGAAACATTTATTTGTGTCTTTTGATATATTTTATCAAACTTTTTGATATTAAATATAAATTGATATACAAAAATAAATTCATTAGACAGTCGACTAAAATATCATTAAAATATTGAATTGCATACAAAATACCCCTAAAGGGCACATTTACAGGATAGTGCAAATTTAGTATTTAAAATACAAGAATAATTCAGGAGTGCCCACAGGCAAGTTTGTTTAAAAATGATTAAAAAACCAAGTAAATTTCAGAAAAGTATAGATACTGGCAAGGATTCAGAAGAGAATTAAACATTAGATAACTTGATCATTAGATGACTAATCCTTAAGCAAGTAACTTAAGGAGAATTGGCTCAAGCCCCTAAGGATTCCCTGGGAACTAGGAGCGAGCGTGGCTAGTGCTCTGGGGATTGGGAGTGATGGTTGCAGGGTGAGGGCAGACGCTTCAGAGACCATTTGCTTGTGGAATATCAGAATGTCCGAATAATGAGGATAACTCTTACATTCTAGGTGTGCGGCTTTTCTTGCCATGATTCCAGGTCAGGAGGGTTGATTCGTTTGAGCAAAAAGCAATGTATTCTTCCCCAGATGGGAGAGTCATGTGCTGAGCAGCAGAAGTACTCAGTTGTGTCTGCCACTTTGTGACCCTGTGGATGGTAGCCCACTGTTCTCCTCTGTCCATGGAATTTCCCAGGTAAAAATATTGGAGTGAGTTGCCATTTCCTTTTCCAGGGAATCTTCCTGACCCTGGGAGTGAACCTGCATCTCTTGAGTCTCTTGCATTGGCAGATGGATTCTTTACCACTGAGCTAACTGGAAAGCAGCTGAGCAGAGGAGTATTAAAATGGGAAAATGAATGTTTGGGGATTGTATAGATATAGCAAGAGAGACAGGGAGATGCTTGACAGCTGCTGTGTGGGCCTCTGGGCAGAGGAAGAAAAAACAATAACTAAAAATTAGCTTTCAGAGGAATTCCATGACCTTGGTAATGCCACTCTTTTACGGAAATCTGAAAGAAAGGCTAATGTTATTCTCCAAGCTTCTAAAGGCAGATGTTATTGCTCTTAGATGCATTGACAAGCAAAGAGAAACCTCAGTCTTGCCTGGTTATATTCAGATTACAGTCTGATGGAAGACATATTGGGAGACATAGGTTAACATTTTGAGCTCTTTTAACTGATTTTACTTTTTTAAAAAAAAGCAATAATTATTTATTTGGCTGTGCCAGGTCTTAGCTGTGGCACTTGAGATTGCCAATCTTTGTTGCCATGGACAGGATCTTTTTAGTTGCAGCATGCAAACTTCTGGTTGTGTGGCCCCCTGCGTTGGGAGTATGGAGTCTTATCCACTGGACTGCCAGGGAAGTTCCAGTAACCCATTAACTAATTTTCCTCTTGATCTCCAGGGCACTGTGAATAAAAAGTGCCAGGTGAGCTGACACAATGTGCTAACAAACACCTGTGATAAGAAGGTGTTTCTGAGGTGCTTTAAGCCAAGGGACCTACAGAATCAAGGGCGTTTACCACAGGCCTGCAGATGTGCTATTTTGTTACTTTTTATTTAG
This sequence comes from Nanger dama, assembly GCA_917880005.1. Taxonomy (NCBI): domain Eukaryota; kingdom Metazoa; phylum Chordata; class Mammalia; order Artiodactyla; family Bovidae; genus Nanger; species Nanger dama. The sequence continues at coordinate 5,844,594 of CAKJTW010000052.1, forward strand.
GTGAGCCAGAAGACAAAAATATAAAAATTTTACATTCAAATTGGATTTCCAATTTCTAGTGGAAAGACTGAACAGTCTAAGGATAACTTCCTGCATGATTATTGGCTGGACCTGAGCAGAGGCTGTCTCCGCCTGGGCCCTCCGGCTTGCCACAAGCCCCAGCACTCCTGACTGCACTGCCAGGCCCGTGTCACTCCTGGGGACCCACCCTGAGAGGCCCCACACTGAGAAAACTGGCCTTGCCTTTGAGTCATCATGACCAGGCAAAGGAGACACCAGGCATGGGGCACATCTCCCACATGCCTTCTGAGAATACTCGAGAGTGAGGGAGAAGCAAGAACCCCGGGAATGAGACAGTCTGGCGGCTTCACAGGGTGACTGTGCTCGTGGGCGTCGTGGGAAGGCAGCGGGCTTCGTCAAGTATAGAGTCCACTGAAGGGAATGAGGAAGTGGGTCAGAGTCAGTAAGCAAAACACTATAAATATTTGCTACAGAGTTCTAAAGCAGCAAGTGGGCCAGGGAGAGGACGATAAGTAAAGATACAAAGGATAAAGCTGTTCTTGAAAGGGATGCAGAGCAAGCCAGCCATCCTTGGGACCATTAGAGGGTGAGAATGGGAAATACGTGATGCAGGAGGCTGGGAGCACTGTGAGTGGAATTTAAACGTTTCCTCGGGTATTTAGGAGAAAGCTAAGACACCGTCTCTGAACTCAGGCTGGAAGTTCCTCCAAGTGTGCCTCTTGTGCCTTTTGTGAGCCACATCAGAAAACGGGAAGGGAAGATGGGGGTGGGATCGGCAGAGCTGGAAACCATCGTTGGCATCGTACCCCGGTGTGCCACGTGCTGCGGGAGATAACCAGTTCCCTTGAGGCCCCGGTCCCCTGGGGCAGCTTACTTCTGCAGCTGCTACAGCTGAGTGATTAACCCAGGAGGACCCTGGATCCTGTTCCCCTGTGCTGAAGAAAATGAATCTCCTCTGAAGTCAGGAAACATCCCCAAGAGCCCAGCCTGGATGCAAGCAAGCCTCTCTTGAGAGGGCAGCCCCCAGGGAGAGAGACACTTGAGCTCTCAGAGTATCGCTCAGGGGAAGGGTGGAGTGAGCATGTTCCGTGTTTAATCACTTAGGCCGTGGAGAAATCACTTGGAGAAGAGCATGTGCCAGTCTTAACCACTTAATTAAAGGAAGGGGGAAAAAAAAACAAACCCTGGAAGACTATAAACAATTTGGGTGAAGACAGCTTCCAGCTATTTACAAGGGGACAGAAAAATGCCTGTCAAGTCTCTGAAAATCACACATATTTAAGACTATCTTAAGTCCTGCTATTCTGAAACCCTTGATGAGAAAATCCGCCTGCAATGCAGGAGACCCCTGTTCAATTCCTGGGTCAGGAGACCTGGGTTCGATCGCTGGGTTGGGAAGATCCCCTGGAGAAAGGAAAGGCTACCGACTCTAGTATTCTGGCCTGGAGAATTCCATGGGCTATACAGTTCATGGGGTCACAAAGAGTCGGACATGACTGAGTGACTTTCACTTTCATTCACTTTGATGAGAGAATGACAGGCAATTCATTCATTCATCTACTTATTCCTCTTTTTGAACTTTGTCTCCTGAAGGCAAGTCACTTTCTCCCTTTCTAACCTAATTTAACAAAGTCTTGCAGATCTTACCTTCTAAACATCTGTGGTTACTTTCTCTCCTGCCCAGTGTAATCAGCGCATTTCTCTGCCTGCTAATCCATTCTTCACACCCCACCTTTTGTCCTCTTTTCAGAATGATAACCTGTTGCATGAAATCCCTCAAGAACCAAACTGAGCCAAAGGGGACTTCCTGGTAGTCCAGTGTTTAAGACTCTGTACTTTCACTGCAGGGGGCACAGGTTTGATCCCTGGTCTGGAAACTAAGATCCCACATGCTGCATGGTGCAGCCAAAAACTAAAAGGCAAAATTAACCAAAGACTGACTCTTGGGAAAAAAAAAAAAAAAAACACCACCCAAAACAGAACCCAAAGTTAAAATATTCTACAACCTTGCTACTTAAAGTGTGGTCTCTACTCTCAATAGAAATGCAGAATCACTGCCTTTGTTTTTGCAAGATCTCCAGGTAATTCACAGGTACAGTAAGCCTGAGAGCCACTGACCTGCATGGTTTTTGTTCTTCGACCACTACCTACCTGCCTAGTAAATCTGCCTAACATTTGTGGGTCTCTAAGCAAGGGTCGAAATGGGGGCCCATAAGTCCAGTGCCTGAATATTAAATTCCTAAATCAAAGTAGTTGTTAAAGAAAATATTTCCTACCCTTCTATACTGGCAAAGAAAACTTCATCATGATCTTGAAAGTTGGGTCTCCTTTAGAATTCCTAGACTGTTGGTAGTTCTATACTGTAACATAGCAGAGAAGATGTGAGCCCCAATAGACACCCCACCCACCCATCAAGCATCTGTCCACAATCCCACCAGCAGCTGTCCTGTGGCCACTTTTCAGGACTAGAAATCCCTTCCCAGTAACATGATCTACCCTCAACAGTGTGGACTCGAGAAAGAGGTCACTCAGGCCTTGGGAGCAAGCTAGGGGGTTCTGTGGAGAGGCAATTATCTACACCCTGTACCTAAAGGGTGCTCTAGAAAGAGAAGACAATGAACCCTTGGAGGACAACATCTTTCCAGCCCCAGAAGCTCCTTGCCTCATGGAGAAGAAGAGGGCTGGGATGATCCAACCATCTAGAGCTGGGTCCTTTTAGAGTCTGAGCCTCTCTTGCCTATGTGGAAGGTCAGTACTAGTCTCTGAGCTTCTATTGTGTTGCGACCTCCTTCCCTCCTCCCTGACACAGGCATCCTGGTCTTTTTCAGTCCTATGTTCTTTCTCATTTCCTCTCTCCAGCTGGGGGCTCTGGTCATTCTGCCCAAATACATGTTTGCTCTTCAAAATATGTTTTTAATGCCAGGCATCCCTGAGATACCAACTCAAGCATTCTTTTCAAGGGATGGTTTCTGCACCCTCCCTGATGAAATCAAATGCCCTAATATTGGACTGACACAGTTACCTGTGTGGTATATCTATCTGTTTATCACCCATTTCATCTTCAAAACCTAAGCTCCATTAGGGTAGGAACCATGGCTGATTTTGCTTTAGCATCAAGCACTGATTTTTTACATACACTATGTATTGATACATATATGTATGGAGTGATTGTATAAATGATGATTAACTGTTTTTGACAGTGAGAACAACTAAACCAAATATGCAAGGTTTCAATGACTATGCTAAAGCCTTTGACTGTGTGGATCCCAAGAAACTGTGGAAAGTTCTGAAAGAGATGGCAATACCAGACCACCTGACCTGCCTCTTGAGAAACCTGTATGCAGGTCAGGAAGCAACAGTTAGAACTGGACATGGAACAACAGACTGGTTCCAAATAGGAAAAGGAGTGTGTCAAGGCTGTATATTGTCACCCTGCTTATTTAACTTATGTGCAGAGTACATCATGAGAAACACTGGACTGGAAGAAGCACAAGCAGGAATCAAGATTGCTGGGAGAAATATCAATAATCTCAGATATGCAGATGACACCACCCTTATGGCAGAAAGTGAAGAGGAACTAAAAGCCTCTTGATGAAAGTGAAAGAGGAGAGTGAAAAAGCTGGCTTAAAGCTCAACATTCAGAAATGAAGATCATGGCATCTGGTCCCATCACTTCATTGGAAATAGATGGGGAAACAGTGTCAGACTTTATTTTGGGGGGCTCCAAAATCACTGCAGATGGTAACTGCAGCCATGAAATTAAAGACGCTTACTCCTTGGAAGGAAAGTTATGACCAACATAGATAGCATATTGAAAAGCAGAGACATTACTTTGCCAACAAAGGTCCGTCTAGTCAAGGCTATGGTTTTCCAGTGGTCATGTATGGATGTGAGAGTTGGACTGTGAAGAAAGCTGAGCGCCAAAGAATTGATGCTTTTGAACTGTGGTGTTGGAGAAGACTCTTGCAAGTCCCTGGACTGCAAGGAGATCCAACTAGTCCATTCTGAAAGAGGTCAGCCCTGGGATTTCTTTGGAACAAATGATGCTAAAGCTGAAACTCTGGTACTTTGGCCACCTCATGCGAAGAGTTGACTCATTGGAAAAGACCCTGATGCTGGGAGGGGTTGGGGACAGGAGGAGAAGGGGGCGACCGAGGATGAGATGGCTGGATGGCATCACGGATTCGATGGACCTGAGTTTGAATGAACTCCAGGAGTTGGTGATGGACAGGGAGGCCTGGTGTGCTGGGATTCATGGAGTCGCAGAGAGTCAGACACGACTGAGTTACTGAACTTAACTGAATGATTAAGAAGAAAAAGATTGTTCTATACTTCATATAGGCTAGGTCTAATGGATCATATTTACCTTGTAATGTTGTCTAGAATGTTTTAGGTGACTGTTGACAATCTGCAAGATGGATATAGTGCATTGCTTTGTTTATTCCACAAGAGACCATTTTGTTCTTTTAAACAAACCTCTGTTTTCTAAAATTTCTTACCATTTTTCTTTGGAAAATGTATTATCTGCACTTTAGCTCATGGTATAAAGAAACAAAATCCACTACCTTCTAATTTCTTGCTTGTCTTTCACAATGATGTGATTTAAGCTGCTTGCTTTTGTTTTTCGAACTAGCTTCCCATGATTTGCTATGTGTATCAGCTTTTGCTATGTAGCAACCACCCCAAAACTTACCAACCTAAATTATCAACCATTTTACTTAGTTTGTAATTCTGTGGGTTGGCTAGGAGGTTCTTCTGGACAGGCTAGCTGGTCTGGTCTCTGCTAGATGCTATGATGCATCTGTGGGTCTTATGACAGCTGGTTGATCTAAGCTGGCATTGCTCACATGTCTGATGGTTTGGTGGCTATTGGCTGGGTGATTAGGTTTTTCCTCTATGTAGGTCTTCATTTTCATCAGGCTTGCTAGGGCTCATTTACATCATGGTCTTAAGATTTCAACCAAAGGAAGACAAGTCTCAATCTGTACTCTTTAATCTTCATTTTGGATCACCTTTGCAAATATTCCACTTTCTAAAACATATCACATGGACAACCAAGATTAAGGGGGTAAAGAAATAGACTCCATTTTCTGATTAGAGGGACTGCAAAAGTGTGGCCACTTTTTCAATCTGTAGCACTGTGCTTAAACCATGCTTTCTCAAGGTGATCCCCAATTTATTCTACAGGATTGCCCTGTAAAAAGATACCTTCCTTCCTCTTGCCTTTGTCACCAGTATATTTCTCAACCAATAAAAGAACTAACATGACTTCAACTGTGAAGCTTAAAAGTGACAAAGAATGAATGATGGGAGGGCCTGTGTACCTGGTAATGTCTAAGACTGATTCTGTGAGTGGGGCACCCAGTCCAAGCCCAAGCTGGAAAAGTTCACAGGACAAGATGGCACCAACTGAGTTCATCCCGAGTGGACAGCAGGAAGAGGCTGGGGCATCCATGATTTCTATACTGTCCTCCAGGAAACCTGGTAGAGACTGTATTTCTGGATGATGGTGCAGTCTGCTCTGTCATATGGAAGCCACTGTAATTCATGTCTTAGGGCTATGAGACTGGAAATCTCACATTTTACCATGTTGCCAACAGGATGCATCCAGGGAAACAATGCCTCTTGTTTCCCAAAGCTCATCTGTGTTGACCCTAATGCTGCCTGTAACATGATGAGGAAGTGTCAGTGTAGGACACCACCCTGGACCCAAACAGCCTAAACCTAAATTTCACCTGATTTGCTGCAGGCTTCGTAAGTTAGTTAAGCAGTCAATGCCATGCCTCAGTTTCCTCATATAAAGGTTGAGATAATGACAGCACCCATTCCTTTAGTTATTTTGAAGATAAAATGAGTACATATGTCTAAAATACTTATAATAGAGCTGGTATATGTTAGGCACTCAGTGAATACTAGGTCTTTTAATTTGTCAGTGAAATTGGAGAAAATAGGAACTCTGTGGTGAATCTCATTGGTGAAATAGATCACTTCTCTATTGGACTTATTTATTCTCCTGTGCTGAAGGGAGAAGGCAATGGCAACCCACTCCAGTACTCTTGCCTGGAAAATCCCATGGACAGAGGAACCTGCTAGGCTGCAGTCCATGCGGTCGCGAAGAGTTGGACATGACTGAGCGACTTCACTTTAACTTTTCACTTTCATGCATTGGAGAAGGAAATGGAGACCCACTCCAGTGTTCTTGCCTGGAAAATCTCAGGGACGGCAGAGCCTGGTGGGCTGCTGTCTATGGGGTCGCACAGAGTCGGATACGATTGAAGCGACTTAGCAGCAGCAGCAAGCTAAATACTCAGTTGGTGTTCTTTTCTCCTTTATACAAGAGAAGCAGTTATAAGATGGCTCACTTTCTTGCCACAGTTAGAAGCACTAATAGTTATTAATATTATTGCAGGATAGAGGGGGAGATGACAACTGAATCCACCTTATGTGTGACTTTTTGCCCCCTTAAATATTTTTAATTTTATCACTCTCCAGGTGATCATTAAATTATGATGTTGGCAAAAGGATCATTGGATTGGGGCCCAAAGACCTTATTTCTAGATTGGATCCTGCCACAAATCAGCAGGGTGGTCTTGGGAAATATTCTTTGCACCTCTGAACACCTTTTAAAATGGAGTTTGTTTCCATAGACTAGGAAAATCTATAGAAAACAATTGATGTATATTTTGAGGACCAAGAACAAGCTGATGAGTGGATGTTTCAAGGTGTTGGCATGAATATTCTGTGGCAAATAATCGTGTGGTATAGTCGTGAAGCGACATTCTATTGTGTGTTTTATTCTCTCGATTTTTCTGTAAAAGAAGGAGGTGGGGTTGGTATTGGACTTTGAAAAATTAAAAGTTTTTTGTGAAACTGCAGTATAAATAAGGAGATTACAGCAAGAAATGATTTCATCTTGGACTCTTTGGAGGACTGAGTCTGGTTGACCTCTAGGTGGGAGCAGCAGCTTCTACAAAGCATCTGCGGCTGTTGCAGTGCCTAGGTGCAGGGCCTTGCTGATTGCAAGGTGACTGTGGCTTGTGAAGGGGTCAATGGTGTGGTTATTTATGATATTTAATTCCGTAGATATCTATGAAGTGTCTACTCTGCTGTGAGCACTGTGTGATAGGATGATGGAGAAAGTGCACCGGTTTATGATTTCACAAGTGACTGTGCAATACCAGGTACCAACCAGAATCTCAGGCTTTGGATTTATTAGTACTCCAGATGGTGAGTCTTGAACAAAGGCATGACTGTGGGGTGGGGGTCTTGACAGAGATTAGTGTCCCTTAACTAGAGCTGAGGTGTCCAGTATGATGAATCAAGATATGTGGGATATATATGGAGGCCTGCCCAGTTATGCATCGGTGCCTGTACAATTGCAAGGCTTTATTTTTTTTTGGCCTGGGAGGTGGCTAAAAGCAGAACGTGTATTTGGTCTAGAGCAGCAGTCCCTAACCTTTTTGGCTTGAGGGACCAGTTTCGAGGAAGACCATATTTCCATGCACTGGGGGCAGGGGGATGGTTTCAGGATGGTTCCAGTGCATTACACTTATCATGCACTTTATTTCTATTATTATCACATCATCTCCACCTCAGATCATCAGGCATTACAACCCAGAGGTTGGGGCTCCCTGCTCTAAAGCAAAGTGTTCTTAGAGGTTGAGGATCCATGCCAGGAGATCAACTCACAGCCACACAGTGTCAGCATTTTCTGAATATGGTCTGAAGAATGGCCATCAGTTCTTAGCGAGAGTCATGAATTCTGGGTCCCTTAACAGAATATGGCCTTTCTAGTTCTTGATGTAACCAAGCACACATTACATCACTGCAGGCCAAAGTGTAGGAAGATGGATCTTCTTGACTCATGTGTAGCACACTGCCTGCTAAATCCAGAGTTACTCCTAAGGAAATGTGCATCTTTCCCTGGACACAGCATGTCTTAAAGGAACAGCCATGTTTCCCCCCTCACCTCCAAGGACAGAGCTTATTAAGCATAGGTTCTCTACAGTGGGCAAACAAGCCTTAGCCTGACCGTGATCCAGGACATTACCAGAAGTGGAGCATTGAATAGATTTATTAGGAATTATTGAAAAAATGAGTCAAATAATTCTAATGTTCATTCAAGATCCAGAAACACTTTTCTGGAAGGTGAGACCCTCAAATCTTAAAGAACAGAGAAAATCATCACCTACTCAGAGTTATCCAGGACACACGCTGGGTAGATTTGGGTGTTATCTTGGAGAATGGACCTCCTGGGAGCTTGCTGACTCTCTTGTGAGAACCTCTTTCTTCACATCTCAGCAGGTCAGAAGCATTAGAGGCAGAGCCCTTACCTGCAATGTGTCCTATAGCAAAGTCTGATTGTGATGTCTCTAGGCTTGGGCATCTAACAGAAAGATAGACATAGAAGGATTACGCTTGAGTATGTCTTTATTTTTATTGTTAAGTAACTTCAAAAACTCAGTTCTGGACCTTAAGGTCAAAGCATTTAGGCCTTAGGTCAAAAGATCTATTAAAGAATCTGATTGTTTTTGTTTTACTTAAGCCAGTGATCAGTTGTGAGAGTACATTAAAGAGGCACATCTTCATTTCTTAATCTGCAGAATGGACAAAACAGCACCTCCATCTTCTGGTCAGTTAGGATGGCTAATTATGCATAAAACATTGAAGCGGCACATGATATAAAGTCCTTGATAAATGAGACTTTATATTACTCCTGATCAGGCAACTGAGTGATATGAGCTTAAGTTGGTTAGGGTTTTAATTAGTTCACATAAAAAAAGGCAGTGTGTGCTTTCTATGGTGCTAAGAGATACTTCGGCTTTTTTTTTTTCCTGTAAACTTCTGCTGTTTTGTGTACGTTATGTCTGTATAGTGCAATTAGATTGTTTTTTTTTCCCATTCAATTCTGCATTTTGTTTTTCAGCTGGGATAATGGGCAATTGCAGAGATATTGATAGAAGTTACTGAGCTTCCTTAAAACAACCAAGCAAACACATCTGTGTATTGCTCCAGTGGAGGCAGCCCTACCGCAACTGCCAGAAAGCATTTGGGTCGGAAAGTGCTGTTAGAAAATTCTGGCTTCTTCTATCATCCTCTAACCCTTAGCTCTCAGCTATTTCTAATGAATCTGAATCATGTGGAGACTCACTGGTTTTGAGCAAGAGATGAGAACAATGTATTGGTTATCCCAGTGCAGTTCAGTCACTCACATGTCCGACTCTTTGCAACCCCATGGGCTGCAGCACAACAGGCTTCCCTGTCCATCATCAGCTCCCGGAGCTTGCTCAAACTCATGTCCATCGAGTCAGTGATGCTATCCAACCACCTCATCCTCTGGTGTCCCCTTCTCCTCCTGCCTTCAATCTTTTCCAGCACCAGGGTCTTTTGCAATGAGTCACTTCTTTGCATCGGGTGGCCAAAGTATTGGAGTTTCAGCATCAGTTTTTCCAATGAATACTCAGGACTGATTTCCATTAGGACTGAATGGTCTTGATCTCCTTGCAGTCCAAGGGATTCTCAAGAATCTTCTCCAACACCACAGTTCAAAAGCATCAATTCTTCAGCACTCAGCCTTCTTCACAGTCCAACTCTCATATCCATACATAACCACTGGAAAAACCATAGCCTTGACTAGATGAATCTTTGTTGACAAAGCAATGTCTTTGATTTTAATATGCTGTCTAGGTTGGTCATAGCTTTTCTTCAAAGGAGCAAGCATCTTTTAATTTCATGATTGCAGTCACCATCTGCAGTGATTTTGGATCCCAAGAAAATAAAGTCTGTCACAGTTTCCATTATTTCCCCATCTATTTGCCATGAAGTGATGGGGCCGGATGCCATGATCTTAGTTTTCTGAATGTGGAGTTTTAAGTAAAAATTTCACTGTCCTCTTTCACTTTCATCAAGAGGCTCTTTAGTTCCCCTTCTCTTTCTGCAATAAGGGTGGTGTCATCTGCATATCTGAGGTTATTGATATTTCTCCCGGCAATTATGATTCCAGCTTGTGCTTCATCCAACCTGGCATTTTGCATAATGTACTCTGCATATAACTTAAATAAGTACGGTGACAATATACAGCCTTGATGTACTCCTTTCCTGATTTGGAACCAGTTTCTTGTTGCATGAACAAGAACTGTTGCTTCTTGACCTGGATACAGATTTCTCAAGAGGCAGGTCAGGTGGTCTGGTATTCCCATCTCTTTAAGAATCTTCCAGAGTGTGTTGTGATCCACACAGTCAAAGGCTTTGGCATAGTCAGTAAAGCAAAAGTAGATGTTTTTTCTGGAACTCTTGCTTTTCTGATGATCCAAAACATGTTGGCAAATTGATCTCTGGTTCCTCTGCCTTTTCTAAATCCAGCTTGAACACCTGGAATTTCACAGTTCACATACTGTTGAAGCCTGGCTTGGAGAATTTTGAGCATTACTGTGCTAGTATGTGAGATGAGTGCAATTGTGCGGTAGTTTGAGCATTCTTTGGCATTGCCATTCTTTGGATTGGAATGAAAACTGACCTTTTCCAATCCTGTGGCCACTGCTGTGTTTTCCAGTTTTGCTGGCAAATTTCCAAAATTGCTTGCATACTGAGTGCAGCACTTTCACAGCATCATCGTTCAGGATTTGAAATAACTCAACTGGAATTCCATCACTTCCACTAGCTTTGTTCCTGGTGTTGCTTTCTAAGGCCTACTTGACTTCTCATTCCAGGATGTCTAGCTCAGGTGAGTGATCAAACCATCATGACTCTCTGGGTCATGAAGATCTTTTTGTATAGTTCTGCTGTGTATTCTTGCCAGCTCTTCTTAATATCTTCTGCTTCTAGGTCCCTACCATTTCTAACCTTTACTGTGTCCATCTTTGCATGAATTACTCCCTTGGTATCTCTGATTTTCTTGCAGAGATCTCTAGTCTTTCCCATTCTATTGTTTTCCTCTATTTCTTTGCATTGATCACTGAGGAAGGCTTTCTTATCTCTCCTTGCTATTCTTTGGAACTCTGCATTCAAGTGGGTATATCTTTCCTTTTCTCCTATGCCTTTCACTTCTCTTCTTTCTCAGCTATTTGTAAGGCCTCCTCAGACAGCCATTTTTCCTTTTTGCATTTCTTTTTCTTGGAGATGTTCTTGATTACTGCCTCCTGTACAATGTCATGAACTTCCGTCCATAGTTCTTCAGGCACTCTATCTATCAGATCTAATCCCTTGAATCTATTTCTCACTTCCCCTGTATAATCATAAGGGATTTGATTTAGGTCATACCTGGATGGTCTAGTGGTTTTCCCTACTTTCTTCACTTTCAGTCTGAATTTGGCAATAAGGAGTTCATGATCTGAGCCACAGTCAGCTCCTGGTCTTGTTTTTGCTAACTGTATAGAGCTTCTACATCCTTGGCTGCAAAGAATATAATCAATCTGATTTTGTTATTGACCATCTGTTGACATCCATGTGTAGAGTCTTCTCTTGTTTTGTTGGAAGCGGGCATTTGCTGTGACCGGTGCATTCTCTTGGCAAAACTCTGTTAGCCTTTGACCTGCTTCATTTTGTACTCCAAGGCCAAATTTGCCTGTTATTCCAGGTATTTTTTGACAGAGGATGAGATGGTTGGATGGCATCACCAATTCAGTGGTCACGAGTTTGAGTTAGCTCCGGAAGTTGGTGATGGACCGGGAGGCCTGGTATAATGAAGTCCATAGGGTCTCAAAGAGCTGGACACAACTGAGCGAGTGAGCTGAACTGAATTTACCTTGATTCATGGGCCTAACATTCTAGGTTCCCCTGCAATGTTGTTCTTTACCGCATCAGACTTTACTTCCACCGCTAGTCACATCCACAGTTGCGTGTTGTTTTTGTTTTGGCTCCATCCCTTCATTCTTTCTGTAGTTATTTCTCTACTGTTCTCCAGTAACATACTGGACAGTTGCCGACCTGGGGAGTTATCAGTTATCATTGGAAAAGACTCTGATGCTGGGAGGGATTGGGGGAAGGAGGAGAAGGGGACAACAGAGGATGAGATGGCTGGATGGCATCATGGACTCGATGAATGTGAATCTGAGTGAACTCCGGGAGTTGGTGATGGACAGGGAGGCCTGGCATGTTGTGCAATTCATGGGGTTGCAAAGAGTCAGACATGACTGAGCAACTGTACTGAACTGAATTGATGGCTGCATAAAAAACCACCCCCACATTTAGTGGCTGAAAACAAATTCTGTATATATTCATGGGTCTCTGGGTCAGCCATCTAGACTAGGCCCATCCAGCTGTTTCTCCTGTGGTCTTGGTTGAGGTCATTATGTGGCTGCAGTCATCTGACAGCCTGACACTGGCTTGTGGCTAGGTCACACATCTTCATCAGCTCAGCACGGCCTTCCTCACCTGGCAACAGCATCCAAATGGGCAAGAACAGATGGTGTAAAACCACTCAACAGTTAAACTCAGAAGTTGCATGACATCAAAGCAAGTCAAAGGGTGGCCTAGAGTTCAAGTCATAAGTGAATGGGCTACATGATTTAATGGGAAGAGCTGCAGAGATTTTGTGGCCATTTTAATCTACTGCAGGGAGAGAAGGGAAGAGGGAACAAAAGTAGAGAAACATTTACTGAATACCAGTTATATTCCTCATCAGACACCTTTCAGTAATGATAGCCAGCCTAAGTCGCAGGCTAGGTCTGTGCTGGCCATTGTCACCACTTAGATGCATACCTCATCTGTGTTCTGAACAACGTTAGAAGGTAAATAACATTATTATCCCCACTTTTCAGATGAGAGATCAGAGAGGCTAAGGATCTTTTTCAAAACAGCCTCACTTGTCAGTGACAGATGGGACGTTTGATTTTGGATTTATCCATGCCAGAGAGTAAACTCTTGATTCTTATTGTTTCAAAAATCAGAAAATTCACAGGAAAACTCATTTCCCCTTTGTTTCTCTTTCCTTGGGTGAGAGGCTGATTGATTGCTGCTGCTGCTGCTGCTGCTGCTGCTAAGTCGCTCCAGTTGTGTCCGACTTTGTGTGACCCCACAGATGGCAGCCCATCGGGCTCCGCCGTCCCTGGGATTCTCCAGGCAAGAACACTGGAGTGGGTTGCCATTTCCTTCTCCAATGCATGAGAGTAAAAAGTGAAAGTGAAGTCGCTCAGTTATGTCCAACTCTTAGCGACCCCATGGACTGCAGCCTACCAGGCTCTTCCGTCCATGGGAGTTTACAGGCAAGAGTACTGGAGTGGGATGTCATTGCCTTCTCTGGCTGATTGACTGGCAGTCAGCAAATTGGCAGTTGGCAGGGCCACCAAGGGAAACTAATTTATTTGCTTATGGGTTATCCCAGGTGGCCCTAGTGGTAAAGAACCCTCCTTTTCAATGCAGGTAGCCATAAGGAATGTGGGTTCAGTCTCTGGGTTGGGGAGATCCCTGGAGGGAGGAGGGCCTGGAAACCCACTCCAGTCTTCTTGCTTGGAGAATCCCATTGACAGAGGAGCCGGGGGGCTACAGTCCGTAGCATCACAAAGAGTCGGCACGGCTGAAGTGACTTAGCGCACGCATGGATCCTCCAAAGACCCACGATATTTCTTGATCTCTGTAGCCTGCCTGTTGGTGTCTTTGGGTAGCTCCCTATTACGCTGGGCTAGTGCCATTTCTCTTTTTAGAATTTCTCCACTTGGGCAACAGTACTGATCCAAGCCGCAGAGAATGGATTCAGGGGAGGGCACCTGTCCTAAGAGGTCCAACTGTGCCATGCATGCTCTTTCTTGGTTTTAAAGCCTGAGCTCATCAGATTTAAACATAATGAGGACCCTAGGAAGCCAGGTGGACTGGTTGGTGTCTCATCACAACCTGGAGCCTCTTGACTTTGCTTCTTCTGCAAGTTCACTAAACTCTCATTTTACCCTTTTCCTAGACCACAGTGCTACCCTGGTTCTCCTGTGTTCTTAGGGAAAAGGACATTTTGTGGTTCTACTGTGATTTTCTCCTGAAAACAGAAGTGACTTTCTGGTTCCGTTGCCAGATGCTTGGGGCTGGTGCACGGGATGATCCAGAGAGATGATATGCGGTGGGAGGTGGGAGGGGGCTTTGGCATTGGGAGCTCGTGTACACCTGTGGCTGATCCATGTCAATGTGTGGCAAAACCAATACAGTACTGTAACGTAGAATAAAGTATTAAAAAAATTAAAAAAAATAAAAAATTCACGGAGGCATCTGCTGCAAAACAGTGGGATTTTCACTTTCCTTTGGAATAGCTCCCTCTTTAATAGCTCATTTTTATTATTATTTTTAATTTATTTACTGCTTCCTTTGGAATAGCTCGCTCTCTCTCTCTTTTAAATAGCTCCTTAAAAAAATTCTTTTTCTTTCTCTACTACTTTGGGCTGCACTGGGTCTTTTTTGCTGGGTGCAGGCTTTCTCTAGCTGTAGCAAGCAGGGACTACTCTCTAGCTGAGGTGCCTGGGCCTCTCGCTGCAGGCGCTTCTGCTGTGATGGTGCATGGCCCCCAGGGCATCGAGGCTTTAAGAGTGTGGCCCGTGGGCTTAGTTGCTCTGTGGCGTGTGGATTCTTCCCAGACCAGGGAGCAAAACCGTGTCCCCTGCATCGGCAGGTGGATTCTTAACCACTAGACTGCCAGGGAAGTCCTTTATCTTATTTTGAATCAAAGGTTATTACAGAGAATCTGATGAAATAAGATTACTGAAAAAAAATCAAACATGTCCAAATACCCAATTTTGGAAATATCTGTAGCCTGGGTGTCTGTGAACCCTGGGTTAGGAAGACCTGCTGTAAAAGACTTTGAGGCAATGATTCAGAAAAGGGGGCAGAGCAGAGACAGAAATGGTGAGGGCTCTGGACCTGTAGTTCTCAGCCCTGGTTTTTCATTAGAATCACCTGGAGAAATTTAAAACAGTTGTGATGCCCAGGCTACCCCCTGGACCAGTTAAATCAGAATTTCTGGAAGTGGTTCCTGTGCATCGGAATCTTTTCAAGCTTTCCAAATTTTTTCAAATTGCAGCCAAATTTGCTAGACCAACACCACTCAAACCCAGCTCAGACCTACTCACTGCCTAACGTCGGGAATCACTGACTCCCGCTGTAGGTTTCGGTTTTCTCAACCACAGAATATTGATGATATTAATACTGAACCTAGAGGGTTGTTTGGAGGAAATAAATGATTTCCTGTATTTAAAGCTCTTAGAACCTGCCACATAGTATGTCCTTAATACAGCTATTAATACTTTTATTAGGAAATAACAATAACTTGGTCTCCATCCTTCCAAAGTTTCTTGAAGAACATCATTCAGAAGTTCTTGCTATCTTGTAGTACCAAGAACTGCTTTTATTTTGTAACATAGGGGAAAGCTAAGAGTAAGTGCACTTGGTGGATTTTTGGGGGGTTGGCAAGTGCCTTGTTCACATTTCAAGGGAATGTTCAGTCTTCTTGCAGTTGTTCTGTGTTGCTGGTCAAAGGTGTCATGCTGGGCCCTGGAGTTGGTTTAAAGTCTCTTGGTGCAGAGTCCTCGTGCTCTCTGGGATGTGTTTGTTTGTTTATTTCAGTTGGAGGCTAGTTACTTTACAATATTGTAATGGTTTTTGCCATACATTGATATGAATCTGCCACAGGTGTACCTGTGTTTCCCATCCTGAACCCCACTCCCACCTCCCTCCTCATCCCATCCCTCTGGGTCATCCCAGTGCACCAACCCTGAGCACCCTGTCTCATGCATCGAACCTGGACTGGTGATCTGTTTCACATATGATAATATGCATTATTTTATGTAGCATATATTATGTTAACATATATTATTTTATGAAACATATATTATGTTTCAATGCTATCCTCTCAGATCATCCCACCCTTGCCTTCTCCCACAGAGTCCAAAAGACTGTTCTATACATCTGTATCTCCTTTTCTGTCTTGCATACAGGGTTATTGTTACCATCTTTCTAAATTCCATATATATGTGTTAGTATACTGTATTGGTGTTTTTCTTTCTGACTCACTTCACTCTGTATAATAGGCTCCAGTTTCATCCATCTCATTAGAACTGAGTCAAATGTATTCTTATTAAAGGCTGTGTGATACGCCACTGTGTATATGTACCACAGCTTTCTTATCCATTCATCTGCTGATGGACATCTAGGTTGCTTCCATGTCCTGGCTATTATAAACAGTGCTGCGATGAACATTGGGGTACATGTGTCTCTTTCAGTTCTGGTTTCCTTGGTGTGTATGCCCAGCAGTGGGATTGCTGGGTCATAAGGCAGTTCTATTCTCAGTTTTTAAGGAATCTCCACACTATTCTCCATAATGGCTGTACTAGTTTGCATTCCCACCAACAGTGTAAGAGGGTTCCCTTTACTCCACACCCTCTCCAGCATTTATTGCTTGTAGTCTTTTGGATCGCAGCCATTCTGACTGGTGTGAAATGGTACCTCATTGTGGTTTTGATTTGCATTTATCTGATAATGAGTGATGTTGAGCATCTTTTCATGTGTTTGTTAGCCATCTGTATGTCTTCTTTGGAGAACTGTCTGTTTAGTTCTTTGGCCTATTTTTTGATTGGTTTATTTTTCTGGAATTGAGCTGCAGGAGTTGCTTGTATACTTTTGAGATCAATTCTTTGTCAGTTTCTTCGTTTGCTATTATTTTCTCCCATTCTGAAGGCTGTCTTTTAACTTTGCTTATAGTTTCCTTCGTTGTGCAAAAGCTTTTAAGTTTAATTAGGTCCCATTTGTTTATTTTTGCTTCTATTTCCATTACTCAGGGAGGTAAGTCATAGAGGATTCTGCTGTAATTTATGTTGGAAAATGTTTTGCCTATGTTCTCCTCTAGGAGTTTTATAGTTTCTGGTCTTACGTTTAGATCTTTAATCCATTTTGAGTTTATTTTTGTATATGGTGTTAAAAAGTGTTCCAGTTTCATTCTTTTACAAGTGGTTGACCAGTTTTCCCAGTTTTCTCTTGTTAAAGAGATTGTCTTTTCTCCATTGTATATTCTTGCCTCCTTTCAAAGATAAGGTGTCCATAGATGTGTAGATTGAGATGTGTTTTATTTCTAGTGCTTATTCAGTCTCCCCCACCCCCAAGGGTAACTCTGAAGGCTGGGAGGTTGTCTGTGAGCCTCTGCTGACAAAGGCATCTCTTTCAGAACTTTCTGCATGTAGGTGGAATTTTCTGTACACAGTATCGCCAACTTCTCCATAAAATAAACGGGACTGGTGGCAGCTTTAGCTGAGATGCTTTGATCTCTTCTGCCAAGCTTGTGATCATAAACCACATGTTCCACTCTACCTGTACCTCCAAAAGCCAAAACAGAGACTGTGACAATGTGCACCTGAAAATATCAATCATGTCTTGAAACTATATTCTCTGTCTGTGCTAGGTATTTTAGAGAAATAGTATAGGCACAGAATTTAGCTAGGCTCTGGCCCGAGGAGACATGATTGAAATGAAAGGCTTAGAGGAACTGTGGCTTTGTAATTGTAAAATAAATTAATGTACAGCTTAATTCTTTAAAGCAGATGATCCTTAGGTGATCAAGCCTGAATCTATAGCCTTGAAAGGACCAAAAAATGTTAGTGAATAGAAATTGCTATACAGGTTATTACTGTAACTTAAGGAAAGTATGAGTTCTTAGGTGAAAATCAGTATTTCCTAAATGTTGCACATCAGAATATCTGACATTAAGAAAAATTATAACTGTAGATAACTACATATCTACAGTTTATATAGTTTTACATACTATATATAATTCATGTAACATTTTTGAGATATAAATTACATATAATAAAATGCATTAGATCATAAGTGTTCAGTTGATGAGTCTGGATTATTCTATCCAATCATATTACCTCCAGCCGAAGTAAGATAGAGAAGCTTTTGTCACTCTCAGAAGTTACCTTATGCTTCTTTACAGTCAATTCTCCCCTGGAGATCAGCACTTTATGATTTCTATCACAGTAAATTAATTTAGCTTGTTCTCCTACCATGTATCCTATCTTAGGTCTGGCTTCTTTCACTGAATGTAATGTTGGTGAAATTCCATTTTATTGTTATGAAAGATTCCATTTCATTTTTCATTGCTGAGTGCTGTTCCGTTGCCTGACTATATAACTATGTCTTTATGTTGATGGACTTGTGGATTATTTCCAGGTTGGAGTTGTTTTTCTAAGGCTTTTATGAACATTCTTATACAAGTCTTTTGTGGATACATCCCTTCATTGCTCTTCAGTCAAGACTTAAGAATGAAATGACTGAATCATATGGTAAATGTATATTGTTTATTTTTATAAGAAGTTGCCACTTATTTCAGTTGGTATGATAATCTCTAGGTCCATCCATTAGAGAAGGAAATGGCAACCCACTCCAGTATTCTTGCCTGTAGAATCCCATGGACACAGGAGCCTGGTGGGCTATAGTCCATGAGGTGGCAAAGAGTTGGATGTGGCCACACGACTAATACTTACTTAAGCATTTGTGGTTAGGGTAGTGTATACTTATTTATAGTTTATCCAGGCAAATATTTAATTAGCAATCTCAGGAAAGTTCCTAAGGTTAATAGGAAGCACATGGATTTGTATGATTGTGTTTCTCACACTTCAAGTTTCTTTACCTTTCATTAGTTTATCAGTCTTTTAAAAATTGACATCAGTCTTTAAAAAGTGCCCAGTACAGTAGCTTTCAGCCCAATACCAAAGTTGTGCCAGCTTCACCACTACCTAATTCCACGATATTTCCATCATCCCAAAAGGAAACCCTGTACCCATTAGCAGTCACTTCCCATTTTTCCCCCATAGCAACAAATTAATTCATTTTATGCCTATGAATTTGCCTATGTTGGGTATGTTATATAATGGAGTGATGCAGTATGTGGCCTTTTGGGTCTGGCTTTTTTAATTCACCATAAGGTTTTCAAAGGTCATTGATATTGTTGCATGTATCAGTACTTCATTCACGATATTCCATTGTTTGAAGATCCTAAGTTTTGTTTACACATTCGTTAATTGATGGCCACTTGGATTGTTTCTACTTTTTGGCTATTATGAATGATACTCTTACAGACATTTGTGTACACGTTTTGTATGGACATATGTTTTCATTTCTCTTGGGTATAGATCTAAGAGTGGAATTTGGGGGTTATATGGTAACTCTATCTTCAACCATTTGAAGAACTGCTAGACAGTGTTCCATAGCAGTGTGTGAGGGTTCCAAATTTCTCCATGTTCTTTCTAACTCTTGTTATTATCTGTTTTCTTAGAGCTCTCCTAGGGGGTACAAAGTGGTATCTCATTATGGTTTTTGTTTGCATTTCCCTAATCATTAGAGATATTGAGCATCATTTCATGTGCTTATTGGCCACTTGTATAAATGCCCATTCAAATCCTTTGCCCGTAAAAAAAAAAAAAAAAAAAGGGTTCTTTGCTTTTGTGTGATGAAGTTCTTAGTTCTTTATATATTATGGATACAAGTCCCTTCTCAGACATATGATTTACAACTATTTTCTCCCATTTCTGTAGGTTGTCCTTTTACTTTCTTGATAGTATCCTAGCACAGGTTTTTAAAATTTTTGATGCAGTTCAATTTATCTTTTTTCTTTTGTTGTTTGTGCTTTTTCTTTGTCATATCTAAGAAGCCGTTGCCTAATCCAAGTCACAAGATCTATGTTCAAGTTTTCTTAAGAGATTTAGCTCTTACAATAGGGTCTTTGATGCATTCTGCATTAACACTTTTATATGTTGTAGAGATCCAACTTTATTCTTTTGCATGTGGATATTCACTTGTCTCAATTTGTTGAAAAACTAGTCTTTCCCCAATGAATCATCTTGACATCCCTGTTGAAAATCAGTTGATCATGAATATAAGGAATTATCTTTGGGATCTCACTTCTATTCTGTTGATCTGTATGTCTGTCCTTAGGCTAGAACCACACAGTCTTGAAGCCTGTAGCTTTGCAGTAAGTTTTGAAATTGGGAAGTATGAGTTTTTCAACTTTGTTCTTTTTAAAAATTGCTTTAGTTTTTCTAAGTGTTGCATTTCCATAAGAATTTTAGGATCACCCAAAAGGTAAGCTGAGATTCTGACAGTGACCACACATATTTTGTTCATCAGCCTGGGGAGTGCTGCACATAGCAGTGACTTCTAGGCTGCTGGCTTGCCTTGAAGTTTGTAACTGTTAGTTTTCAAGGCTACCATGGAGCTGGGGAGAGGAGATGGGTAGCAAACAAGTTAAAATACCACAAAACTCTCTCTTCTTACCAAGATTTAGACATTTTTATTGAACAAACACTCTCCACATTGTTGTAAGAATTTAATTTTCAGAGTTCTTAGTTTATTTTTTGCCAGTAATCTTATTGCTTTTATGAAAGAGGAGATTTTGGAGGTCTTTATTCCATCTTTCCTGCTAATGTCACCGTCAATTCCTCCAGCTTTCCAACTTTGGGATTAGAAGTCCTGCAGAACAATTCTGGCCTAATCATCTATCAGCTGGTGACCTTAGGAACGTTGCTTAACTCCTCAGAGTCTCAGCTTCTTCTCTTGTCAGGTGAAGCTCCATTGCGGGATGTGCAGGAACATCAAGTGACATATAAGATGGCAACACAGACTCTAAGACCTCTGCATATACATACATTTCCCTAGGCTCATCTTAAGGTGAAGTTCAGTTAATACTAGTATGTGTTGATCATTCCCTCTCCAGATGCTTAACATCTGATCACTTCCTCCTGATGTCCCTAGTTCCCCAGGTTGGAACTTCTATTTTTGTTCTCTGGGATGAACAGACTTTCAGATGCCAACATGATTCCTGCCTCTTAGGATTCACACCTTTATAGTCATCTCCCTTTGAAGCGGGGCAGGAACTGTGGCTTCCAACCAGTTCAGTTCAGTTCAGTCGCTCAGTCATGTCTGACTCTTTGCAACCCCATGAATCGCAGCACGCCAGGCCTCCCTGTTCATCACCAACTCCCAGAGTTCACCCAAACTCACCTCCACCGAGTTGGTGATGCCATCCAGCCATCTCGTCCTCAGTTGTCCCCTTCTCCTCCTGCCCCCAATCCCTCCCAGCATCAGAGTCTTTTCCAATGAGTCAACTCTTCGCATGAGGTGGCCAAAGTACCAGAGTTTCAGCTTTAGCATCATTCCTTCCAAAGAAATCCCAGGGCTGATCTCCTTCAGAAAGGACTGGTTGGATCTCCTTGCAGTCCTGAGTCTTCTCCAACACCACAGTTCAAAAGCATCAATTCTTCGGCATTCAGTTTTCTTCACAGTCCAACTCTTGCATCCATACATGACTACTGGAAAAACAATAGCCTTGACTAGATGGACTTTAGTTGGCAAAGTAATGTCTCTGCTTTTGAATATGCTATCTAGGAGTAAGCGTCTTTTAATTTCATGGCTGCAGTAACCATCTGCAGTGATTTTGGAGCCCCCAAAATAAAGTCTGACACTGTTTCCACTGTTTCCCCATCTATTTCCCATGAAGTGATGGGACTGGATGCCATGATCTTCGTTTTCTGAATGTTGAGCTTTAAGCCAACTTTTTCACTCTCCTCTTTCACTTTCATCAAGAGGCCGTTTAGCTCCTCTTCACTTTCTGCCATAAGGGTGGTGTCATCTGCATATCTGAGGTTATTGATATTTCTCCCAGCAATCTTGATTCCAGCTTGTGCTTCATCCAGCCCAGCGTTTCTCATGATGTACTCTGCATATAAGTTAAATACACAGGGTGACAATATACAGCCTTGACATACTCCTTTTCCTATTTGGAACCAGTCTGTTGTTCCATGTCCAGTTCTAACTGTTGCTTCCTAACCTGCATACAGGTTTCTCAAGAGGCAGGACAGGTGGGCTGGTATTCCCATCTCTTTCAGAATTTTCCACAGTTTATTTTGCTCTACACAGTCAAAAGCTTTGGCATAGTCAATAAGGAGAAATAGATGTTTTTCTGGAACTCTCTTGCTTTTTCGATGCTCCAGTGGATTTGGCAATTTGATCTCTGGTTCCTCTGCCTTTTCTAAAACCAGCTCGAACATCTGGAAATTCATAGTTCACATACCATTGAAGCCTAGCTTGGAGAATGTTGAGCAGTACTTTACTAGTGTGTGAGATGAGTGCAATAGTGTGGTAGTTTGAGCATTTTTGGCATTGACTTTCTTCAGAATTGGAATGGAAGAAGGAAAAAGATGGCGGAGGAACAGGACGGGGAGACCACTCTCTCCCTCACTACTTCATCAAAAGAACATTTCAACGCTGAGTAAATTCTACAAAACAGCTTCTGAATGCTGGCAGAGGACATCAGGCATCCAGCAAAGCAGATCATTGGCTTCAAAAACAGGTAGGAATAAATATAAAAGATGAAAAAGAGACAAAGGAGGTAGGGAGGGAGCCCCATCCCGGGAAGGGACTCCTGTCCGGGAAGAGACTCTTAAAAGAGAGGTTTCCAAACAGCCAGGAAACATTCTCGCAGCCGAGTCTGTGGCGAGCCTTGGAAGCACAGAGGGCAACATAACAGGAAGGAAAAATAAATAAATAATTAAAACCAGCAGATTATGAGCCCAACAGAAAATCCCCAGCAGATAAGCAGCACAAACGCCTGCATCTGACACTGCAAGTGGGGGTTGGGCAGGGAGGAACAGGATGCACCAGCGGCAGTGCTTTCTAAGAACTGGGCCACGGGAGACGCAGGCTGCAGGGCTTTTCTTGAGAATCGGGTGGTAACGTGGCCAGAATCGGGTCCATGCGTGGCCAGAATGAACTAACTTGGACTAGCAAACCAGACTGTGGGATAACTACCACGTGAAACGCTTGAACATAAGGCACCGACAGGCCTGTGCACAGAACAAAGGATGGATCAGAAATAGCCGGCTGCAGACCATCCCCCTCCGATGACAGGCAGCCAGAGCCTTAAGTGCTGGAAGGGGGCAATCGCAGCTCAAGAGAGACATTACCTACCAAATTGCAAGCGGGTTTCTTTGCTAACTAAAACTTCTGGGGGCTCTGGACAGTCATCATCTGCCTGAGAAAGAGCCCCAGCGGTACACCCAGAAAATTGAGCAGCCTGGAAAGGCCAGAAATCGCAGCAATTGTGCAATCGCAGCAACTGTGCTCGCCAAACTCCCTAGCTACTCAGACCTGGGAAGGGCACAAAGCGCAGTCCCAACCAAATCTGCGCCTCGGAGGGCTTCCTGAGCGCCGAACCTGAGTGGCTTAGACCGGGAAGGTGCATGAAGCCTAGGGCAGGCCCCAGACGGTTATCCCGTGAAGCAACATAGTGTGCGCCGTCAGCAGGGGCAAGCCCAGCATAGAGTCCATCACCGCCCTCCCTATGTCAAGATGGAAATCAGACACGGAAGAGACCAGCAAACAGAGGAAGTCAAACAGAGGGAACTGCGTTGGTAGCGACCCCACACAGCCCACAATGCCAGAGAAAGGGCCAGATATACCTTTAATACTTTTATGATCAATTTTTTTTGGGGGGTTGATGTGGAAGTGTAATTGTTTTCTTGTTTTCTTTTTTTTCTTTTTAAAGAATTCTTTTAAAAATTTTTTTGAAAATTTTTTTTCTTTTTCGTCTTTTTTAAAACTTTCTTAAATTTTTAAGTCCTCTATATCTCTATTTATTATTTTTATAACCTATTATTAATTTTCAAAAAACCACCCTATTTTTAAAGCAAATGCTGGATATAGTCTTGGTGGTGGAGGTTGTTGTCTCTTTTTTTTTAATTTTTATTTATTTATTTATTTTAAATTACAATACTGTATTTGTTTTACCATACATTGACACGAATCAGCCATAGGTGAACACAATCTCCCAATGCCGAAGCCCCCTCCCACCTCCCACCCCACATCTTCTACTTGAATCATCCTGTGCATCAGCCCCATGCATCCTGCATCCTACATTGAACATAGATTGGCGCTTCATTTCTTACACGAAAATATACATGTTTCATTGCCATTCTCCCAAACCATCCCACCCTTTCCCTCTCCCTCAGAGTCCAAAAGTCCACTCTATACCTCTGTGTCTCTTTGTTGTCTCACATATAGGGTCATCATTACTGTCTTCTAAATTCCATATATATGTGTTGTCTTTTAATAATTCTGGTGGCTTTTTTTTCTTTTCTCCTTCTTCTTCTTTCCATTAATATTTTATTTTTGAAAATCCAATCTCTATTCCAGATTTTTAATCTTTACATTTTGGTTTTCGTTGCCAATTTTGTACATTTAAAAACCTAATCTTCAGTACCCAATTTTACACGAGAGCGAGATTACTGGCTTGACCACTCTCTCCTCCTTTGGGCTCTCTTTTTTTCTCCACCAGGTGGCCTCTGTCTCCTCCCTCCCCCTTCTCTTCTCTACCCAACTTTATGAATCTCTGTGTGTCCCAGAAGGTGGAGAATACTCAGGGAACTGGTTACAGGCCGAATCTGTATCCCTCCTTTTCATCTCCTTCTTTTATCCTCCTGGCCCCCCTCTGTCTACTTCCTCCCTCTCTACCTCCTCCTCTCCTATTCCCTGTATAACTCTGTGACCACCTCTGAGAGGTCCAAACTGTGGAACGCACACAAGAAAGTGGTTACGGGATAGCTTGCTCTCTCCTCTTTTGATTCCACCTCATCCCATTCCAGTCTCCTCTAACTACCCCCTCCCTCTTCTCTCCTCCAAGTAACTCAGTGATCCTCTAGGGGTGACCCTCAAGGTGGAGAAACCTATCATCTTTAACCTAGATGTTTTAACATCAGCGCTGTATAGATGGAGAAGTCATGAGGCTATTGTAAAAATAAATCTGAAAACCAGAATCAGGAGGCTTAAGTCCAAATCCTGAGATCATCAGAGAATTCCTGAACACAGGGAACATTATCCAATAGGAGCTCATCAAACGCCTTCATACCTACACTGAAATCGAGCACCACCCAAGGGCCAACAAGTTCCAGAGCAAGACATACCACGCAAATTCTCCACCAACACAAGAACATGCCTGAGCTTCAATATACAGGCAGCTCAAAATACTCCAAAACCACTGACGTCTCATAACCCATTACTAGACACTTTACAGCACTCCAGAGAGAAGAAATCCAGCTCCACCCGCCAGAACTCCAACACAAGCCTCCGTAATCAAGAAACCTTGACAAGCCACTGATACAATCCCACACACAGTGAGGAAGCTCAATAATAAAGAGAACTCCACAAATTCCCAGAATATAGAAAGGCCACCCCAAAGGCAGCAATATAACCAAGATGAAGAGACAGAGGAATACCCAGCAGGTAAAGGAACAGGAGAAATGCCCACTAAACCAAACAAAGAGGAAGAGATAGGGAATCTACCTGAGAAAGAATTCCAAATATTGATAGTGAAAATGATCCAAAATCTTGAAATCAAAATGGAATCACAGATAAATAGCTTGGAGTCAAGGATTGAGAAGATGCAAGAAAGGTTTAACAACGACCTAGAAGAAATAAAAGAGTCAACATTTAATGAATAATGCAATAAATGAGATCAGAAACACTCTGGAGGCAACAAATAGTAGAATAACAGAGGCAGAAGATAGGATTAGTGAAATAGAAGATAGAATGGTAGAAATAAATGAATCAGCAAGGAAAAAAGAAAAACGAATTAAAAGAAATGAGGACAACCTCAGAGACCTCCAGGACAATATGAAACACTCCAACATTCGAATTATAGGAGTCCCAGAAGAAGAAGACAAAAAGAAAGACCATGAGAAAATACTTGAGGAGATAATAGTTGAAAACTTCCCTAAAATGTGGAAGGAAATAGTCACCCAAGTCCAAGAAACCAGAGAGTGCCAAGCAGAATAAACCCAAGGCGAAACACCCCAAGACATATATTAATCAAATTAACAAAGACCAAACACAATGAACAAATATTAAAAGCAGCAAGGGAAAAACAACAAATAACACACAAGGGGATCCCCATAAGAATAACTGCAGATCTTTCAATAGAACCTCTTCAGGCCAGGAGGGAACGGCAAGACATACTTAAAGTGATGAAAGATAATAACCTACAGCCAAGACTACTGTTCCCAGCAAGGATCTCATTCAAATATGAAGGAGAAATCAAAAGCTTTACAGACAAGCAAAAGCTGAGAGAATTTAGCACCACCAAACCAGCTCTCCAACAAATGCTAAAGGATAGGCTTTAGACAGGAAATACAAAAAGGGCGTATAAACCCGAACTCAAACAATAAAGTAAATGGCAACAGGAGCATACTTATCAATAATTACCTTAAATGTAAATGGATTGAATGCCCCAACCAAAAGGCAAAGACTGGCTGAATGGATACAAAAACAAGATCCCTATATATGCTGCTTACAAGAGACCCACCTCAAAACAACGGACACATACAGGCTGAAAGTGAACGGCTGGAAAAAGATATTCCATGCAACTAGAGTCTAAAAGAAAGCAGGAGTAGCAATACTCATATCCGATAAAATAGACTTTAAAACAAAGGCTGTGAAAAGAGACAAAGAAGGCCACTACATAATGATTAAAGGATCAATCCAAGAAGAAGATATAACAATTATAAATATATATGCACCCAACATAGGAGGACTGCAATATTTAAGACAAATGCTAACAAGCATGAAAGGGGAAATCAATAATAACACAATAATAGTGGGAGACTTTAATACCCCACTCACACCTATGGACAGATCAACTAAACAGAAAATTAACAAAGAAACGCAAACTTTAAATGATACAATAGACCAGTTAGACCTAATTGATGTCTATAGGACATTTCACCCCAAAACAATGAATTTCACCTTTTTCTCAAGTGCACATGGAACCTTTTCCAGGATAGATCACATCCTGGGCCATAAATCTAACCTTGATAAATTCAAAAAAATCGAAGTTATTCCAAGCATCTTCTCTGACCATAATGCACTAAGGTTAGATCTCAACTACAGGAGAAAAACTATTAAAAATTCCAACATTTGGAGGCTGAACAACACCCTTCTGAATAATCAACAAATCAAAATATGCATAGAAATGAATGAAAATGAAAACACAACTACACAAAACCTGTGGGACACTATAAAAGCAGTGCTAAGAGGAAAGTTCATAGCAATACAGGCATACCTCAAGAAACAAGAAAAAAGTCAAATAAATAACCTAACTCTACACCTAAAGCAACTAGAAAAGGAAGAAATAGAGAACCCCAGAGTTAGTAGAAGGAAAGAAATCTTAAAAATTAGGGCAGAAGTAAATGCAAAAGAAACAAAAGAGACCATAGCAAAAATCAACAAAGCAAAAAACTGGTTCTTTGAAAGGATAAACAAAATTGACAAACCATTAGCCAGACTCATCAAGAAACAAAGAAAAAAAATCAAATCAATAAAATTAGAAATGAAAATGGAGAGATCACGACAGACAACTCAGAAATACAAAGAATCTTAAGAGACTACTATCAGCAATTATATGCCAATAAAATGGACAACTTGGAAGAAATGGACAAATTCTTAGAAAAGTACAACTTTCCAAAACTGAACCAGGAAGAAATAGAAATCTTATCACAAGCATGGAAATTGAAACTGTAATCAGAAATCTTCCAGCAAACAAAAGCCCAGGTCCAGACAGCCTCACAGCTGAATTCTACCAAAAATTTCGAGAAGAGCTAACACCTATCTTACTGAAACTATTCCAGAAAACTGCAGAGGAAGGTAAACTTCCAAACTCATTCTATGAGGCCACCATCACCCTAATTCCAAAAGCTGACAAAGATGCCACAAAAAAGAAAACTACAGGCCAATATCACTGATGAACATAGATGCAAAAATTCTTAACCAAATTCTACCAATCAGAATCCAGCAACACATTAAAAAGATCATACATCATGACCAAGTGGGCTTTATCCCAGGGATGCAAGGATTCTTCAATGTCCACAAATCAATCAATGTAATTCACCACATTAACAAATTGAAAAATAAAAGTCATATGATTATCTTCTTTTTTTTTTTTTAGATTAGCGCTTCGTTTCTTACAGGAAAATACACATGCTTCACTGCCATTCTCCCCAAACCATCCCACCCTTTCCCTCTCCCTCAGAGTCCAAAAGTCCACTCTATACCTCTGTGTCTCTTTGTTGTCTCACATATAGGGTCATCATTACTGTCTTCTAAATTCCATATATATGTGTCAGTATACTGTATCGGTGTTTTTCTTTCTGGCTTACTTCACTCTGTATAATCGGTTCCAATTTCATCCATCTCATTAGAACTGAGTCAAATTTATTCTTTTTAAGGGCTGAGTAGTATTCCATAGTGTATATGAACCACAGCTTTCTTATCCATTCATCTGCTGATGGACATCTAGGTTGCTTCCATGTCCTGGCTATTATAAACAGCACTGCAATGAACATTGGGGTACATGTGTCTCTTTCAATTCTGGTTTCCTCGGTGTGTATGCCCAGCAGTGGGATTGCTGGGTCATAAGGCAGTTCTATTTGCAATTTTTTAAGGAATCTCCACACTGTTTTCCATAATGGCTGTACTAGTTTGCATTCCCACCAACAGTGTAAGAGGGTTCCCTTTTCTCCACACCCTCTCCAGCATTTATTGCTTGTACACTTTTGGATCGCAGCCATTCTGACTGGTGTGAAATGATACCTCATTGTGGTCTTGATTTGCATTTCTCTGATAATGAGTGATGTTGAGCATCTTTTCATGTGTTTGTTAGCCATCCGTATGTCTTCTTTGGAGAAATGCCTATTTAGTTCTTTGGCCCATTTTTTTATTGGATCATTTATTTTTCTGGAGTTGAGCTGCATAAGTTGCTTATATATCTTTGAGATTAGTTATTTGTCAGTTGCTTCATTTGCTATTGTTTTCTCCCATTCAGAAGGCTGTCTTTTCACCTTGCTTATAGTTTCCTTTGTTGTGCAGAAGCTTTTAATTTTAATTAGATCCCATTTGTTTATCTTTGCTTTTATTTCCAGTATACTGGGAGATGGATCATAGAGGATCCTGCTGTGATTTATGTCGGAGAGTGTTTTGCCTATGTTCTCCTCTAGGAGTTTTATAGTTTCTGCTCTTACATTTAGATCTTTAATCCATTTTGAGTTTATTTTTGTGTATGGTGTTAGAGAGGGTCTAATTTCATTCTTTTACAAGTGGTTGACCAGTTTCCCAGCACCACCTGTTAAAGAGACTGTCTTTACTCCATTGTATATTCTTGCCTCCTTTGTCGAAGATAAGGTGTCCATAGGTATGTGGGTTAATCTCTGGGCTTTCGATTTTGTTCCATTGATCTATATTTCTGTCTTTGTGCCAGTACCATACTGTCTTAATGACTGTGGCTTTGTAGTAGAGCCTGAAGTCAGGCAAGTTGATTCCTCCAGTTCCATTTTCTTTCTCAAGATTGCTTTGGCTATTCGAGGTTTTTTGTATTTCCATACAAATCTTGAGATTATTTGATCTAGTTCTGAGAAAAATACTGCTGGTAGCTTGATGGGAATTGCATTGAATCTGTAGATTGCTTTGGGTAGTATACTCATTTTCACTATATTGATTCTTCCAACCCATGAGCATGGTATATTCCTCCATCTATTAGTGTCTTCTTTGATTTCTTTCATCAGTTAAAATTCAACATCCATTTATGATAAAAACTCTACAGAAAGCAGGAATAGAAGGAACGTACCTCAACATAATAAAAGCTATATATGACAAACCCACAGCAAACATTATCCTCAATGGTGAAAAATTGAAAGCATTTCCCCTAAAGTCAGGAGCAAGACAAGGGTGCCCACTTTCACCACTACTATTCAATATAGTTCTGGAAGTTTTGGCCACAGCAATGAGAGCAGAAAAAGAAATGAAAGGAATCCAAATTGGAAAAGAAGAAGTAAAACTCTCACTGTTTGCAGATGACATGATCCTCTACATAGAAAACCCTACAGACTCGACCAGAAAACTACTAGAGCTAATCAATGAATATAGTAAAGTTGCAGGATATAAAATCAGCACTCAGAAATCCCATGCATTCCTATACACTAATAATGAGAAAGTAGAAAAAGAAGTTAAGGAAACAATTCCATTCACCATTGCAACGAAAAGAATAAAATACTTAGGAATATACCTACCTAAAGAAACTAAAGACCTATATATCGAAAACTATAAAACACTGATGAAAGAAATCAAAGAGGACACTAATAGATGGAGAAATGTACCACGTTCATGGATCGGAAGAGTCAATATAGTGAAAGAGAGTATACTACCCAAAGCAATCTACAGATTCAATGAAATCCTTATCAAGCTACCAGCAGTATTTTTCACAGAACTAGAACAAACAATCTCAAGATTTGTATGGAAATACAAAAAACCTTGAATAGCAAAAGCAATCTTGAGAAAGAAGAATGGAACTGGAGGAATCAACTTGCCTGACTTCAGGCTCTACTACAAAGCCACATTCATTAAGACAGTATGGTACTGGCACAAAGACAGAAATATAGACCAATGGAACAAAATAGAAAGCCCTGAGATAAATCCACACACATATGGACACCTTATCTTCGACAAAGGAGGCAAGAACATACAATGGAATAAAGACAGTCTCTTTAACAGGTGGTGCTGGGAAAACTGGTCAACCACTTGTAAAAGAATGAAACTAGATCACTTTCTAACACCACACACAAAAATAAACTCAAAATGGATTAAAGATCTAAATGTAAGACCAGAAACAATAAAACTCCTAGAGGAGAACATAGACAAAACACTCTCCGACATAAATCATAGCAAGATCCTCTATGATCCACCTCCCAGAATACTGGAAATAAAAGCAAAGATAAACAAATGGGATCTAATTAAAATTAAAAGCTTCTGCACAACAAAGGAAACTATAAGTAAGGTGAAAAGACAGCCTTCTGAATGGGAGAAAACAATAGCAAATGAAGCAACTGACAAATAACTAATCTCAAAGATATACAAGCAACTTATACAGCTCAACTCCAGAAAAATAAATGACCCACTCAAAAAATGGGCCAAAGAACTAAATAGACATTTCTCCAAAGAAGACATACGGATGGCTAACAAACACATGAAAAGATGCTCAACATCACTCATTATCAGAGAAATGCAAATCAAGGCCACAATGAGGTACCATTTCACACCAGTCAGAATGGCTGCGATCCAAAAGTGTACAAGCAATAAATGCTGGAGAGGGTGTGGAGAAAAGGGAACCCTCTTACACTGTTGGTGGGAATGCAAACTAGTACAGCCATTATGGAAAACAGTGTGGAGATTCCTTAAAAAATTGCAAATAGAACTGCCTTATGACCCAGCAATCCCACTGCTGGGCATACACACCGAGGAAACCAGAAGTGAAAGAGACACATGTACCCCAATATTCATCGCAGCATTTTTTATAATAGCCAGGACATGGAAGCAACCTAGATGTCCATCAGCAGATGAATGGATAAGAAAGCCATGGTACATATACACAATGGAGTATTACTCAGCCATTAAAAAGAATAAATTTGACTCAGTTCTAATGAGATGGATGAAACTGGAGCCAATTATACAGAGTGAAGTAAGCCAGAAAGAAAAACACCAATACAGTATACTGACAAATATATATGGAATTTATAAAGATGGTAACAATGATCCTGTATGTGAGACAACAAAAGAGACACAGAGGTATAGAGTGGACTTTTGGCCTCTGAGGGAGAGGGAGAGGGTGGGATGATTTGGGAGAATGACACTGAAACATGTATACTATCATATAAGAAATGAAGCGCCAGTCTATGTTCAATACGGGATACAGGATGCTTAGGGCTGGTGTACGGGATGATCCGGGGAGATGATGTGGGGTGGGAGGTGGGAGGGGGGCTTCGGCATTGGGAGATTGTGTACACATGTGGCTGATTCATGTCAATGTATGGCAAAACCAATACAGTATTATAAAGTAGAATAAAGTATTAAAAAATAAAAAGAAAAAAAGGAAAAAAAAAGAATTGGAATGAAAACTGACCTTTTCCAGTCCTGTGGCCACTGCTGAGTTTTCCAAATTTGTTGGCATATTGAGAGTAGCACTTTCACAGCATCTCATCTTTCAGGATTTGAAAGAGCTTAACTGGAATTCCATCACCTCCACTAGTTTTGTTCATAGTGATGCTTCCTAAGGCACAGTTGACTTCACATTCCAGGATGTCATATTCTAACCAGTAGAATATGATAAAGTGATGGGATGTCCCTCCTATGATATTACATTATGTATGACTCTGTCTTGCTTCTAGACCTGTTCTTTTCTCTTTTGCTGGTTTTGAAGAAGCAAGTTTCCATGGGGTCAGACCCAGACTACAGAAAGGGCCAGTGGCAAGGAACTGCAGGTGGCCTCCAGGAGCTGAGGGTGGCCTTGTTGTGTGGCTGCCAAGGGTACCAAAATGAATTCTGCCAACAACTAGAGTGAATTCAAAAGCAGGTCCATCGGCAGTCAGTGACTTTGGAGGTTTTCGTAAAAGCCAGAGAGACCAAGTGAAATAATCCCTACTTGGGGAAAAAACAAAACAAAACAAAACAAAAAACATTCTGAGATAGCAGGGAGGTCTGATTCTTATGGCTGACATCTGA
Organism: Nanger dama; assembly: GCA_917880005.1. Taxonomy (NCBI): domain Eukaryota; kingdom Metazoa; phylum Chordata; class Mammalia; order Artiodactyla; family Bovidae; genus Nanger; species Nanger dama. The sequence goes on from CAKJTW010000052.1 coordinate 5,877,171, forward strand.
ATACAGGTGGGAAAGCAGTCAAGAGTCTAGGTTGTTGTCTTGCTGGAGAAACAGAAGATGAAAGACCGTGTCCTTCACAGACACATCACAAAGCTTCCTCTACCTGCTCCCTACAGTTGGGCAGCAATTTGCCCTCCTCTCAGCCCTTCCACAGCACCAGATGCAGGACCCTCAGCTGGTGTCAGAGAGGCCCCCACCAGTGATGCCCCACAGTGCCAGGAAACATCCCACCAGTGGACACCTGCTCATAACCCCCCACCCAACGCTGGATGTGGAGAAAGCCTGTGCTCCCACCCCAGGAAGGGCACCACCACACCCGCCTGGTGGAGTGGGGGCTTCTCCAGCTGTCTGGCACATTACCACCCCTGTTCATACAAACAAGGCACCTCTGGGGGAGGCCAGCTGTGCTCCAGCCAATGAGACACGGTCGCTGAAGGTGGTGGAGATGAATGAATGTGATGAGCCATCATCCCGGCTGCTCTCATCTCTGCCTTGCTGCCTCAGGCTCTGCTGTCTGCATCTCTGCACAGGCAGGCATGGCTCCAGGTGGAGGACCAGCTGGGCCCTGCTGCAGGTGCCGTTCTGCTTTCCCTGAAGTTCCCCTGGATCCCATCACCTGGCGGGTTAGCGTGGAAGCTGGTACAATTAGATGTCAGTTTGCCGCCAGGCTGGCAGAAGCCCCCAGGGCTGCCAATTGCCGTCTATGATGAGAGCAGGGCTGCCGTGTGCCAGCCCTGAGCATTCTTGGGGCTTTGGCACCTGCACAGGCCTGCCATGCCTTTGTGATGCCTTAACAGCCACAACTAGGGCCACCGTGAGCTTACAGGACAGTCCTGACTCTCTTATTATCCTGTATTGAAATCTGTAAATGTGAATGAGTTCATTTTTCTGGTGGGAGCATTTGTAGTTTCTATGATATTCTCCAATCAGGAGTTACTGACATTTTTTTTTTCCAGCTACTGTTCTAAGCACTTCATATATGTTGATACCCTTTAACTCTCATAATGACTCATTGAGATCAGGATTATTATGTTCACTTTATAGGTGAAGAAATTGAGGGCTGGAGATAGTAAGTCACTTGTTTAAAACTGCACCTTGAAGAAGGTAGGAGGGCAAAGATTCAAGTTCAGGTTGCACCACATGAGTGTCTGTGACCCCAGAAAAGATTGTGACACCCTGCTTGGATGAATCCATTTGGAAAATAACATGACTCCCCCATCCTGGCAGCTCAAGACACAGCTCTTGTTCACAGTGTGGTTGTATTTTTTCCCATCTACCAGTGTGATGCATGGCATTACCTTTACAAGTGACTTTCTCTAGGACATATTTCTGTATTTTCTGTTTCCCTTCTCCTTATTTTCTGTCTTTCCTTTCCTTCTTTAGGGTTTAGAATAGTCACTGATAATATGTAACTTGATGAAAATTTTTGTATATAAACTTGCATGTAACCACTACTAAGATCATTGTCCATAACTGAAGTCAGCAGACCTTTTCTGTATAGGGTCATGCAGTAATATATATATATATATTTTTTTTGCCAAACTGCATAGCATGTGGGATCTTAGTTCCTAAACTAGGGGTCAAACCCATGCCCCTTGCAGTGGAAAGGCAGAGTCTTAACCAGTGGACCACCAGGGAAGTCCCAGCAGGCCATGTTTGCAATACTCAACTCTACCTTGCAGGGCAAAAGCCCCCATGTCCATGTGCAAATAAGTGGGTGTGGCTGTGTCCAAAAAAAAAAAAAAAAAAGGGTTATTAACCAAAGCGGGCAGTAGGTCAGATTTGGCTCATGGCCTTAGTTGCCAAATCTCATAGACGCTAAGATGCTCCTTTTACCTGTTCATAATTGAGAGTAACCCTCTGTATCCATACAGATGTAACCACTGTTTTGACAGCTGTCATCATTATGGTTTGTTTTTCTTATTCTTGGACTTGGTGTGAATGGAATTGTATTCATGTACATATTCCTTTGTGTCTCATTTTCTTCATTCAGCATCATGTGTGATTCATCCGTGTTGTTGATTATTTATTATTGCTTTGTAGGTTTCCATTGTATGACTATACTATCATTTATCTGTTCTCCTGTTGATGAAGATTTGCATTGTTTTCAGTTTGGAGCTATTATGAATACTTCTGGGGGTGAAAAACAATTCTTCATTTCCTTTTGTGGAATCTATAAAAAGGCAAACAAAACTCTAGATGATATCTTGATTGGTCACCATGTTAATTAAATTAATAAATGGCCTCAGTGAATGCTTTGAAAGCATACCTGAATAGAAGCAGGATTTGTTTGCTTGCATTATGGATTCCATCACCATTCCTTACTCTTCTTTAGAAAATGTAAAGATACGTTTTCAGTGACAATTTAGTGAGTGCCCCCTCCCAGGTACAAGGCAATGGACTTGGAACCCAAAGGCCTGTCCTTTCACCTAGGGGATCTGTGCCTTTGGCTATAGCAGGGAACCTCTCTGAGTCACTTTCCTCATCTGTGAAATGGTAGGAGCCAATATGTAAGAATAAAAATGCTTGTGGACTACAAATTTCTACAGATGTGAGACAGTAGTGTTACTGCACAGAGATATATCAATAATGGTCTCTGTCCTCAAAGAGAATCCAGTGTAGTAAAAACAATGACCATGGCATGTGTTCTGTGAGTATACCAGATAGTCAACTCTGAGGAGGCGTCTTGCTTGGACCAGCTGCAGTGTAAGGGGGTAGTGAGGAGGGCAGGGCCCTCCGAGTTTCAGCCACCAGGGTTTGCTGATGGATTCTGGGATGTGAGAGAAAGAATCCTGGATGATTATGTGTGCAGGGTGGTTGCCTGATCCACAGGGCTGATAGAATTGCCATTGATTGGTACAGGAAGACCAGGAGGACGTTTGTTCTGAGCTGTCCTGTGCGGATGGACAGGATTCCCCTAAGAAGGGGATATAGTGGATTCCATAAAGGGATACCCATCTCATAAAAAGGAAAACTGGGGGAACCTTTGGGAGTCAGTTGGTCAAAGCTGAGAATGTAGGGAAAATGAACAAAACCACATTAAAAATGGTGGCAGATCTTGTGGACCAGCTGACACACACGGCTGCTCTCCTACCTGTCCAGGAAGATGACTGGAGGGTTTCAAGCCACAGGACCTTAGAGCCTTGGGACAAGCCAATGAGACTCTAAACACTTCTTCCTGATGCTCTTCCTCAGGTCAGTTTGCTCAGTAAGTTACTCTTTGAGGGGAATCCAGAAGTATTGAAACTACTTTGAAAGAAGAAACAGGTAACTAGGGCTGTGTTGATCTTCAGATGTCCCATGCTGGCCCCATGAGCCATTTCAGGAACGGTTTCTGGGGTCTTATTTGTGGTCGCAGGAACTGAGGTGGGGACGTGGATAATGCCATGCTGAGAATTATAGAAACACTCATTTCCTCAAGTGATTCAAGAGCCGAGGGGTATTGAAGGAAGGCCAAGCACAAGAGAAAATTTAAAGCAAAATCAGACATGAACCACAATGCCTGAAGACCTGGGTGTGGTTCTTCCCCAAGCCACACAGTCATTGTGTTATCTCGGACATGTTACCACTGCTCACTTCCGGCAGTGAATTATGGGTAACATGTCCCAGTACCTCATCATTAAAGGGAGCTGCCAGATCACTGTAATAAACAGAAGTTTACAGGAAGGGGTGGTTGATAGTTAAGAGCCAGAAATTTAGCCTGAAGTCAAACTGTGTTCAAATCATCTCTCTGGCTTTTATGAAGCAGAGGCAACCTTGGACTAGTCACTTTACTGTCTGAGCCTCATTTTTCTTGTCTGTGAAGTGGACATAGTCATAAGTACCCTTTAAGACTACTGTCTTAAAGGGTAACATGTCCAAGAATTTAGTGCTGTGTTCATTTGCAAAACCAAGGTGGTTGTCCCTTCTTGACCTTCCCTCCAGGGCAGTAACAAAAGTCTGACAAGAAACTGTAAGTCAGACACCATTCCTTGCTGTAGCATGTTAATCAGGCTCTTGTCAGGGCGGTGAATTAGGACAGCAGAGCTGCTCCCTTCCAGCGGAGCCAGCCAGTCTGCTTTTCCAGCCTTTTAAATTCTTGTAATTCTGCAGGCCACACAGGGCTGGGGCAGGCAGGGAGAAGAAGGTAAACCCCAAGGGCTTACCTTAGAGGGAGGCACCGATGTGGTAGGGGCTTCCTTTCTGCATATGGAACCTGGCTGTTCAGTGTGAGGTTCTTGTCTTCAGGGTTCTCTTCTGAGACCCCCAAGGGACCCAGGGCAGCTTTCTTTCTGAGTTCTTTACCAATCATGGTTAGCCAAAGCTCTCTGTGAAAGTTTAGGGAAACCTGAGGAAGCTGGCTTTGACATCTTGGAAAGTGAGAAATGATTCTCTTTTCTGTTTTTGGAGCACCCTGACATACCCTCAGGCAGGCCCGAGGCAGCCCTGGATACAGCTGGAGGACCCTGACCTCTTCCACTCTGCAGTGCTCACCTACTTCATTTCAGAAGATGCCTGCGGGCAGAGCTGGGCCTTTTTATTGTCTTCACTCCTGGGCCTCCCTGGCCCTGGAGGAAGAACCTTCTGGAAGCAGACATGTCTGCCAGTGGCAATATATGCATAGTAATTACTCTTGTAATTTTCTTGTCTGTGAAGTGGACATAGTCATAAGTACCCTTTAAGACTACTGTCATAAAGTAGTATTAAAGGAGGAAGTCATAAAATACCTGGAGTAACAGGCAAATTTGACCTTGGAGTACAGAATGAAGCAAGGCAAAGGCTAATAGAGTTTTGTCAAGAGAATGCACAGGTTAGGTCATAGCAAACACCCATCTCCAACAACACAAGAGACCCCTCTACACATGGACAACACCAGATGGACAATACCAAAATTAGATTGATTATATTCTTTGCACCCAAAGACCGGGACGCTCTTACAGTCAGCAAAAACAAGACCAGGAGCTGACTGTGGTTCAGATCATGAACTCCTTATTGCCAAATTCAGACTGAAAGTGAAGAAAGCAGGGAAAGCCACTAGACCACTCAGGTATAACCCGAATCAAATCCCTTATGACTATATAGTGGAAGTGAAAAGTAGATTTAAAGGACTAGATCTGATAGAGTTCCTGAAGAACTATGGATGGAGGTTCGTGACATTATACAGGAGACAAGAATCAAGATCATCCCCAAGGAAAAGAAATGCAAACAAGCAAAATGGCTGTGTGAGGAGGCCTTACAGATAGCTGTGAAAAGAAGACAGGCGAAAAGCAAAGGAGAAAAGGAAAGATAACCCATTTGAATGCAGAGTTCCAAAGAATAACAAGGAGAGATAAGAAAGCATTCCTCAGTGATCAATGCAAAGAAATAGAGGAAAACAATAAAAAGGGAAAGACTAGAGATCTCTTCAAGAAAATTAGAGATACCAAGGGAACATTTCACGCAAAGATGGGCTTAATAAAGGACAGAAATGGTAGGGACCTAACAGAAGCAGAAGATATTAAGAAGAGGTGGCAAGAATACACAGAAGAACTATACAACAAAGATCTTCATGACCCAGATAATCACGATGATGTGATCACTTACCTAAAGCCAGACATCTTAGAATGTGAAGTCAAGTGGGCCTTAGGAAGCATCACTACGAACAAAGCTGGTGAAGGTGATGGAATTCCAGTTGACCTATTTCAAATCCTGAAACATGATGCTGTGAAAGTGCTGCTCTCAATATGCCAGCAAATTTGGAAAACTCAGCAGTGGCCACAGGGCTGGAAAAGGTCAGTTTTCATTCCAATCCCAAAGAAAGGCAATGCCAAAGAATGCTCAAACTACCACACAATTACACTCATCTCACATGCTAGTAAAGTAATGCTCAAAATTCTCCAAGCCAGGCTTCAGCAATACGTGAACCGTGAACTTCCTGATGTTCAAGCTGGTTTTAGAAAAGGCAGAGGAACCAGAGATCAAATTGCCAAATCCGCTGGATCATCAAAAAAGCAAGAGAGTTCCAGAAAAACATCTATTTCTGCTTAATGACTATGCCAAACCCTTTGACTGTGTGGATCACAAGAAACTGTGGGCAATTCTTCAAGAGATGGGAATACCAGACCACCTGACCTTCCTCTTGAGAAATCTGTATGCAGGTCAAGAAGCAACAGTTAGAACTGGACATGGAACAACAGACTGGTTCCAAATAGGAAAGGAGTACGTCAAGGCTGTATATTGTCACCCTGCTTATTTAACTTATATGCAGAGTACCTCATGCCAAATGCTGAGCTGGATGAAGCACAAGCTGGAATCAAGATTGCTGGGAGAAATATCAGTAACCTCAGATAGGCAGATGATACCACCCTTATGGCAGAAAGTGAAGAACTAAAGAGCCTCTTGATGAAAGTGAAAGAGGAGAGTGAAAAAGTTGGCTTAAAACTCAACATTCATAAAACTAAGATCATGGCATTTGGTCCCATCAGTTCAGTTCAGTTCAGTTGCTCAGTCTTGTGCGATCCCATGAATCACAGCATGCCAGGCCTCCCTGTCCATCACCATCTCCCAGAGTTCACTCAAACTCAACGTCCATCAAGTTGGTGATGCCATCCATCCATCTCATCCTCTGTCATCCTCTTCTTCTCCTGCCACCAATCACTCCCAGTATCAGAGTTTTTCCAATGAGTCAACTCTTCGCATGAGGTGGCCAAAGTATTGGAGTTTCAGCTTTAGCATCATTCCTTCCAAAGAAATCCCAGGGTTGATCTCCTTCAAAATGGACTGGTTGGATCTCCTTGCAGTCCAAGGGACTTGCAAGAGTCTTCTCCAACACCACACTTCAAAAGCATCAATTCTTCAGCATTCAGCTTTCTTCACAGTCCAACTCTTACATCCATACATGACCACTGGAAAAACCATAGCCTTGACTATATGGACCTTTGTTGGCAAAGTAATGTCTCTGCTTTTGAATATGCTATCTAGGTTGGTCATAATTTTCCTTCCAAGGAATAAGTGTCTTTTAATTTCATGGCTATAGTCACCATCTGCAGTGATTTTGGAGGCCCCCAAAATAAAGTCTGACACTGTTTCCCCATCTATTTCCCATGAAGTGACGGGACCAGATGCCATGATCTTTGTTTTCTGAATGTTGAGCTTTAAGCCAACTTTTTCGCTGTCCTCTTTTACTTTCATCAAGAGGCTTTTTAGTTCCTCTTCATTTTCTGCCATAAGGTTGGTGTCACCTGAATATCTGAGGTTATTGATATTTTTCCTGACAATCTTGACTCCAGCTTGTACTTCTTCCAGCCCAGCGTTTCTCATGATGTGCTCTGCATATAAGTTAAATAAGGATCACTTCATGGCAAATAGTTAGGGAAACAATGACAGACTTTATTTTTTGAGCCACAAAATCACTGCAGATGGTGACTGTAGCCTTGAAATTAAAAGACACTTATTCCTTGGAAGGAAAATTATGACCAACCTAGATAGCATATTCAAAAGCAGAGACATTACTTTGCCAATAAAAGTCCATCTAGTCAAGGTTATGATTTTCCAGTGGTCATGTATGGATGTGTGATCTGCACTATAAAGAAAGCTGAGTGCCAAAGAGCTGATTCTTTTGCACTGTGGTGTTCGAGAAGACTCTTGAGAGTCCCTTGGACTGCAAGGAGATCCAACCACTCCATCCTAAAGGAAATGGGTCCTGAATATTCATTGGAAGGACTGATGCTGCAGCTGAAACTCCAATACTTTGGCCACCTGATATGAGGAACTGACTTCATTTGAAAGACCCTGATACTGGGAAAGACTGAAAGTGGGAGAAGAAGAGAATGACAGAGGATGAGATGGCTGGATGGCATCACTGACTCAATGGACATGAGTTTGAGTAAACTCCAGGAGTAGGTGATGGACAGGGAGGCCCTAGCATGGGGTCGCAAAGAGTTGGACACGACTGAGTGACTGAAATGAACTTAACTGAAGTATAAACAGGAAATATTAGCTCCTAGGAGATCATAATTTTACACTTAATTAGAGGTGGTTTGTTGTTATACTGAGGCTATTTAGAGTCAGTAAATGAATTCAGTTTGATTTTTTATTGTCAGTCTAGAAAGCTGAGCTCTGGCCTTTATCACCTGCCAGAATTAGGGGAGAGATTTTAAGATTAGTTATATGACACTGAGTTTTACTCTTTAAAAGGTGATGCTGGAGAAGCTGAAAGGGCAGTGAAGCTGAAAGGAAAAAGAGTGGCTAATTAGCTGAAACTGAGGGACGGCAGAGCCTGGTGGCCTGCCGTCTATGGGGTCGCACAGAGTCGGACTCGACTGACGTGACTTAGCAGCTGCAGCAGGATCACTTGGGGTGGGTGGGCAGGAGCCAGGCAGGACTCCTCACCTGACAGCCCAAACTCTCATCTGCTTACTCAGTTTTCTCAACATTGGAAGCAGCACAAGTCCCATAGGAGAGGAGGAAAAGCTTTGATGTCCTAAGTCTAGTCAACCCTTCTTGTTCAGGTTTGGGAAGAGGCTGAGGGGCACTAGTGTTTTATCTTTATATTGTTAACAACAGTACTAAATAAACACTGAAAACTGTTGGAGAGGTTCTATGAGTCCGCAGTTTATGGGCGTTGTCTCTGATCATTACAATATAAGATGTACTAGTCTCATTCCTCACTGAGAGCGGACCACTAGCTGCCCAGGGGTGTTAAATAATCCACTCAAGTACCCATAGTCAGTTGAGATTCTAACCCAGGGTGTTCAGGCTCTTACACCGTGCTCCACTGCCTCTTGGAGCTTCCCTTGTAGCTCAGTTGGTAATGAATCTGTCTGCAGTGCAGGAGACCTGGCTTCAATTCCTGGGTTCGGAAGATCCCTGGAGAAGGAAATGGCAACCCACTCCAGTATTCTTGCCTGGAGAATCCCATGGACAGAGGAGCCTGGCAGGCTATAGTCCATGGAGTCGCAAGAGTCGGACACAATTTAGGGACTATACCACCACCACCACCACTGCCTCTAGAAATACCTTGAATGTTTACAAGCTTCTTCCTCCAGGTAAGACTAAGTCAAGATCATCTTATATTTATAATGTGCACTGTTCTGAGTCAGATGAGCAGAGTATGTTCAGATGTTCATAGAAAATGTTACGGGATCTTCCTTTTCTGAAATAAGAGGTTCCTATACATTGTTAACCCAAATGTCTCTTTTCCTCAGTTCTGCTCGCAAGAGGCATGGAAAATTCATTCACAATGCCTTCTTGGGAAAAAGGAGAAGACAACAGCTTAACAGTGTAGTTTGGGGGCTCATCAGTGGTCCTTCTTCTGTAAGGCATCCTTTCTTCATTCACTCATTGTTCATTCATTCATTATTTCAATTAAGAATTTATTATATACTATACTTTCTTCTAATCTTGTTTCTATCTTTAGATTGTGTTAGTTGCTCCACTGTGTCTAACTCTTTGTGACCCCATGGACTATAACCCACCAGGTTCTTCAGTCCATGGGGTTCTCCAGTCAAGAATACTGGAGTGTGTAGCCATTGTCTTCTCCAGGGGATCCTTCCAACCCAGGGATCAAACCTGGGTCTCCTGTATTGCAGGAAGATTCTTTACCATCTGAGCCACCAGAGAAGCCCCATCTTTAGCTTGATTGTCTTCTGAAAGTTTCAACTCATTTTCATGTAGTCTGTAAAAGAAGTGTAATAAAGTGGACTCTAACTGAGCCCAGAAAGAATTCACAACTCTTGGGAATATCATCCTTTCTATAAACTAGAGCACTCCCAAGTACAACTGAAGGCTAAGTTTGTCATGCCTAGAGCAGGTAAGATTTTTGGTTCTTAAGATAAATGGCCAACATATGAAAAAGTGCTCAGTGTCACTAATAATCAGGGAAATGCAAATCAAAGCCATGGTGAGATATCACCTTGTACCTGTTAGAATGGCTATTATCAAAAAGACAAAAGATAAGTGTTGATGAGGTTGTAGAGAAAAGGGAACCCCTTTGCACTATTGATGGGAATGTAAATTGGTGCAGCCATTATGGAAAATTAGAAATATAACTACTGTTTGATACAGCAATTCTGCTTCTAGGAATATATCCAGAGGAAATAGAACCAATATCTTCAAGAAATATCTGTGCTCCCATGTTCATCACAGCTTTATTCAACAATAGCCAAGACATGAAACAAAGTGTTCACTGATCAGTGATATAAAAGTGATATATATGACATATACATTTCATTATCTATCTATGATAGACTATTATCTATCTATTTATAGATAGATAATGAAATTTTATTCAGCCTCAAAAAGGAAATTTTATCATTTGCAACAACATGAATGAAACATGGAGGACATTTTGTTGAGTGAAATAAGTCAGAGAAAGACAGATACTGCATGATCTCATTTATATGTGGAATCTAAAAATGTCAGACTTTTAGAAGCAGAGGGTATATTGGTGGTCACCAGGGATGGAGTGGAAGAAATGGGGAGATGTTGGTCACGAGGTACAAAGATTCAGATATGGAGGAGGGATAAATCCTGGAGATGTAAAGTACAGCATGGTGACTGCTAACGATACTGTACTTGAAATATTCTAAGAGAGTAGATCTTGTTTTTACTAAAAAGATAATTATGTGAGGTGATGGTTATGTTAATTGTTGGTTAGTTGCTAAGTTGTGTCTGACTCTTGCGACCCCATGGACTATAGCCTGACAGGCTCCTTTGTCCATGGACTTTTACAGGCAAGAATATTGCAGTGGGTTGCCATTTCCTTCTCCAGGGGCTCTTCCTGACCCACAGGGTTCAAACCCATATCTCCTGCATTGGCAGGTGGTTTCTTTACCATTGAGCCACCAGGGAAGCCCAGATATGTTAATTATTTTATGGTAAACATTTTAAAGCGTAAATGTACATCTGAAAATCACATTGTGTGTCTTAAATGTATACAATTTTTAATTGTCAATTACCCCCACAGTAAAGCTAGGATTAAAAAAAGGAGAGTTTGGGAGCAGTGGCTGTAAGGATTTTGCTTAGTGCAGGTCTATAGCAAGTATTCAATGAAAGATAGCTATTAAGTTTTGTCATTTAGTCAAACTGCTTAAACCAACTGTGATGATTCGTTGCATTTTGAGAACTTTTAAATAATTCGCTTTATATGGGGAAAATCCAATGGCTTGTGAGATGGAGAATATGGATTTGAACATTGGCTCTGTGATTTACTGGCCAGTTCTTGGGCAGATGTTTTCACCTCCTCTGCCTCTCTGTTTTCATCTCCACCCAGTAGTAACATTTACTGAACATCTCTTATGAACTCCACTTTTTGTAGGTTTTCAGAAAATTAAAATATAGTAAATTAAGATCTGATTCTTGTCCTGACAGTTCTTCTAGCATGGCTGGGAATCTGAGGGGGCGTGGCCAAAGGTCAAATCCTGGGACAAACAGAACTATAGGATGCAGAGATGTTGAGAGCAAGGGAAGATGAACGGGGCTTCACAAATTGTGGGGCATGGGCTGAGCCTCCAAGGTGAGGAAATGTTAGGCTCAAACCAGCCATTTAAGCAGGAGCTGGGAAAGGAACAGTGTGGACTCTGGCTGGAATAGCAAGGTGTGTGCAGAGGAATTGAGACCAGCCTCCCAGAGCAGAGTGCAGGGTTTGCAGTAGTGAGTGAGGAAGGTACACAGGAATTGCTGGATCTTTTTAGGAGTGCCTGTAAAACTCAAACCCATGAATTACATTGTTCTTCCTTCTTGTTCTGGGTCACCTTCCATGTGATGAACCAGAAGGAGCTTTGTTTTGTTTGCTTTGATGAAACTTTCAAAAGGAAAGGTGATGATGAAGGTGTTCGCAGGAGCCATGTTCTCCTTTCTTAGGGGATTAATCAGAAAGTGGCCAGAAGCATGTTGGTGCCTGTGTGGACTGCAGGAGGTGGTGGCTATCGGGATGCAGGACCTGCTCTCAAATGTAGAGCTGGTCTCAAAGAGACAAGCTAGGATTTCTGATTTTCATTTCTGATGACTCCTTCTGACTAAACAACTTCTAAGATGCTTTCTATAAGGTCTATAGTTCTTGAATGGAGAAGGAAGTGGCAACCCACTCCAGTATTCTCGCCTGGAGAATCCCAGGGACAGAGGAGCCTGGTGGGCTGCTGTCTATGGGGTCACACAGAGTCGGACACGACTGAAATGACTTAGAAGCAGCAGCAGCATACTTCTTGAAAGTTTTCCAGAGAAATGTCAAGAGCAAAATGTTGCCTTTCATACTTTTGAAGCTGCATTCTTTTTTAGCAGGAGGATAAGGGGAAGCTCATTTTCTTAATGTTAGATGAACATCTGGTCTACCTCCTTCAAATGTTCCAAGGGGAGAATGGGTCTAGACACAGCAGACTCTAGACTCTTCGCAACAAGCTCTGGCTACCAGATGGGAACAATTTGAAAGCTTTGTTTCAATCCAGTGTGGTGTGGCTGTCAGAGGAAGTGGTGCATCCGGTCTCCTTTCTTGCTGAATAATTCTCTTACTGCTCCTTTACAGCTCTCTTGTTACCATCTGAGAACATGCACATCAAAGTAGTTTGGAGCAAAAGTGGCTTTTGAGGGATTGAAGGAATGATGATCATGGTTCTAAAGGTGCTAGGACTGAAAAGCTGTATTGCCAAATACTTAGAAGGCACATGAAAACTCAGAGGCAAGGTCACAAGACCCCGACTCCCTCACATTTTTCTATCAATTGGTCAAGAACAGTTTGGCCATAGCATACAAAAAAATAGAAAAAGGTTGGTCAGAGCTTACAAAATTAGAAAAGGCAAGGAAAAGATACTCATAGTCTCGTGGGCAAAAGCTTAAATCTAAGCGCCCAACTCTCTCATTTTTTAACAGGAAATTGAGAATAAATATGGTTCAAAAAGAATCCCGGAGGAATTCCGTGGTGGTCTGGTAATTAAGACTGTATGCTTCCACTGCGGGGGGGCGTGGGTTTGATCCCTGACTGAGAAACTAAGATCCTCCATGCAGTGTGGGACAGCCAAAAATAAAAATTAAAAACAAATAAATAATGTCTTAAAAAAGAATCCTAGGTTCCCGGTTTGACAGACTACTTTCCTGAATTCTCAGGGTTATTGAAGAGGCTATTAACATACAAAGGTAGCTTCTCCAGATCACTTCTCTCTGTCTTGTCCTCCTAAACCAGTTGAAATGAGAAGAGGATGAGCAAACCGGAAGGCAGAGGTGGCGGGGGAAGGGGGCGCCTGCCCGCCACATCCTCCGTGCGCTTCAGCCTCTGTTCCTGAGACTTGGTCCAGCGTTACTTCCGATGCCTCCTGCTAAAGCAGACAGAACAAGCCTCATGGATTTTGTGATCTGAATTTTGTGAATCTGTTTGAAACCATAACTAGAGGCCAAATTCTGGCTTAGTCATAGGGGCAAGATTTTTGTTTTAACAAGTCAAAAGCGATCGGCTAAGGAAGGTCTGCCAGCTCCCGGGTCGCAGCTCTTCTGGCCTGAGCCCGGGGGTGCGCTTCCGCCAGCCAGTGCAGTGAGCTGGCCTGCAGGCAGCTCGTGAAGAGGCCTGAGGAAGGGACTCAAGGCCCTTGAGTTCGCAGCTCAAGGCCCTCTTCCTCCTAAATTTGTTTTCTATATCTGACGTCTCCACATGAAAGTGGTACATTTAGCACTCTACATAAAAACTATTAAAATATTCAAACTCTTTGCCTCAGGAATTCTATTTTTAAAAATATTTTCTAAGTCAATAATTCTAAATATGGAAAAAGTTGTATGCATGATGATATCCCTCAAACTTTATTTCTAGGAATGCAATTTGCAAACAATTTAAATGGCCAACAAAAGAGAAATGGTTCATAGTACATCCACTTGGAATTATAAAAAAGCAAGATTATATTATAAGAAACAAGATTTATTTGTATAATAAGAAAAGTTTTCCTATTATAGTGATTTAAAAATAGAATATCAGAAAAAAATAAAAAGCTATAGAAAAGCCTAATGGATTCTTTATTGCTATTTGGGGGATAATGGGTCTGTCCAGCCAAAGTTATGGTTTTTCCAGCAGTCATGCATGGATGTGAGAGTTGGACTATAAAGAAAGCTGAGTACCAAAGAATTGATGTTTTTGAACTCTGGTGTTGGAGAAGACTCTTGAGAGTCCCTTGGACTGCAAGGAGATCCAACCAGTCCATCCCAAAGGAAATCAGTTCTGAGTGTTCATTGGGAGGACTGATGTTGGAGCTGAAACTCCAATACTTTGGCCACGTGATGCAAAGAGCTGACTCATTGGAAAAGACCTTGATGCTGGGAAAGATTGAAGGCAGGAGGAGAAGAGAATGACAGAGGATGAGATGGTTGGATGGCATCACTGACTTGACCGACCTGAGTTTGAGCAAGCGCGGGGAGTTGGTGATGGACAGGGAAGCCTGGTGTGCTGCAGTCCATGGGGTCGCAAAGAGTCCGACAAGACTAAGCGACTGAACTGAACTGAATGAGATTATGAGTAATTGTTTTTTCCTTCTACCATTTTCTTTTCCTTTTGTCTTTCTTCCATAATCATGCTTGCTTTTTAACTGCTGCTGCTGCTACTAAGTTGCTTCAGTCATGTCCCACTCTGGGCAACCCCATAGATGGCAGCCCACCAGGCTCCCCTGTCCCTGGGATTCTGCAGGCAAGAACACTGGAGTGGGAATAACATTTTCATGAAAAATATTTATGAAGCAAGAGGAATAAGATTCCCTCTGGAATTATCCTTTATTCCTTTACTCTGGAAAAATAACCATCCTTATATTCCTTTTCTGGAATTCCTTTTACATATCAACTGAGTCATTTTGTATTTTGGCGGGAGTTAGGGTGTGCTTTCTTTCCTTCTGAGCTTCTGACTGCTTTGAGCTGTGAAAACCCAAGGATTGTGCTACCGTGACCAAGAACTCTAACAAGTTTCTCCATCTTAGCTTTGTTGTCTTTCCTTGAATTGCCTGTTTGTTCTGAACCCACCAAGGTCTCTGGGAGCTCAGAAAAATACTGTGAAAGGATGAAAGAAGGGATATCTGTTCAATCCATCTGACTTTGACAAATACCCATGAAATAACTGCTTCAGGCCAAGCAAACCCCTCACACCAGAGCTCTACAAGGATAGCTTCCAGGGACTAACACCTAGTCCAAAAGGCAAGAGGGCTGACTCCTGGCTCCGTGGCAAGGTAGACAGTAAGCCTCCTAGGGGGAAGAGATGAGTTTTATTTAAGGGTCAGGGGACATGGAAAACCATTCTGAAGGATGAAGTGCAGAACGAGTCCCCAGATCGATCCAACACAATTAGATGGTCAGGTGCATGGAAAGCTGGGAGGAGTGGTTTTGAGGCCACAATAGGGAAGTCCTCAAGTGTTAGGTTGGGAGTTTTGGCTTTATAAGTGATGGAGACTGATTTTTTAAAATATAAATTTATTTATTTTAATTGGAGGTTAATTACTTTACAGTGTTGTATTGGTTTTGCCATACATCAACATGAATCCACCACAGGTATATATGTGTTCCCCATCCTGAACCCCCTCCCTCCTCCCTCCCCGTACCATCCCTCTGGGTCGTCCCTGTGCACCAGCCCCAAGCATCCAGTATCATGCATCAAACCTGGACTGGCAATTCATTTCATATATGATATACATGTTTCAATGCCATTCTCCCAAATCATCCCACCCCTTGCCCTCTCCCACAGAGTCGAAAAGACTGTTCTATACATCTGTATCTCTTTTGCTGTCTCGCATACAGGTTGTTACCATCTTTCTAAATTCCATATATATGCGTTAGTATACCGTATTGGTGTTTTTCTTTCTGGCTTACTTCACTCTGTATCATAGGCTTCAGTTTCATCCACCTCATTAGAACTGATTCAAATGTATTCTTATTAAAGGCTGAGTAATACTCCATTTTGTATATGTACCACAGCTTTCTTATCCATTCATCTGCTGATGGACATCTAGGTTGCTTTATGTCCTGGCTATTATAAACAGTGCTGCGATGAACATTGGGGTACACGTGTCTCTTTCAATTCTAGTTTCCTCAGTGTGTATGCCAAGCAGTGGGATTGCTGGGTCATAAGGCAGTTCTATTTCCAGTTTTTAAGGAATCTCCACACTGTTCTCCATAGTGGCTGTACTAGTTTGCATTCCCACCAACAGTGTAAGAGGGTTCTCTTTTCTCCACACCCTCTCCAGCATTTATTGCTTGTAGACTTTTGGATAGCAGCCATTTTGACTGGCGTGAAATGGTACCTCATTGTGGTTTTTTTTTTTTTAATTAAATTTATTTATTTTTTAATTACAATACTGTATTTGTTTTGCCATACATTGACACGAATCAGCCATAGGTGAACACAATCTCCCAATGCCGAAGCCCCCTCCCACCTCCCACCCCACATCCTCTACTTGAATCATCCTGTGCATCAGCCCCATGCATCCTGCATCCTACATTGAACATAGATTGGCACTTCATTTCTTACAAGAAAATATACATGTTTCATTGCCATTCTCCCAAACCATCCCACCCTTTCCCTCTCCCTCAGAGTCCAAAAGTCCACTCTATACCTCTGTGTCTCTTTGTTGTCTCACATATAGGGTCATCATTACTGTCTTCTAAATTCCATATATATGTGTCAGTATACTGTATCGGTGTTTTTCTTTCTGGCTTACTTCACTCTGTATAATCGGTTCCAATTTCATCCATCTCATTAGAACTGAGTCAAATTTATTCTTTTTAAGGGCTGAGTAGTATTCCATTGTGTATATGTACCACAGCTTTCTTATCCATTCATCTGCTGATGGACATCTAGGTTGCTTCCATGTCCTGGCTATTATAAACAGCGCTGCAATGAACATTGGGGTACATGTGTCTCTTTCAATTCTGGTTTCCTAGGTGTGTATGCCCAGCAGTGGGATTGCTGGGTCATAAGGCAGTTCTATTTGCAATTTTTAAGGAATCTCCACACTGTTTTCCATAATGGCTGTACGAGTTTGCATTCCCACCAGCAGTGTAAGAGGGTTCCCTTTTCTCCACACCCTCTCCAGCATTTATTCTCATTGTGGTCTTGATTTGCATTTCTCTGATAATGAGTGATGTTGAGCATCTTTTCATGTGTTTGTTAGCCATCTGTATGTCTTCTTTGGAGAAATGTCTATTTAGTTCTTTGGCCCATTTTTTGATTGGGTCATTTATTTTTCTGGCATTGAGCTGCGGGAGTTGCTTGTATATTTTTGATTAGTTATTTGTCAGTTGCTTCATTTGCTGTTATTTTCTCCCATTCTGAAGGCTGTCTTTTCATCTTGCTTATAGTTTCCTTTGTTGTGTAGAAGCTGTTAATTTAATTAGGTCCCATTTGTTTATTTTTGCTTTTATTTCCAGTATTCTGGGAGGTAGATCATAGAGGATCCTGCTGTGATGTATTTTGGAGAGTGTTTCGCCTATGTTCTCCTCTAGGAGTTTTATAGTTTCTGGTCTTACGTTTAGATCTTTAATCCATTTTGAGTTTATTTATGTGTATGGTGTTAGAAAGTGTTCTAGAATCAGAGTTGGAGCAAAGTTTTATCTACTCCTAGGAAGTTAACCAGTGCAGAGACTGCAATTTGGTGACCCTCGGGCTGTATGGGACCACAGGAAGAGTTGGTTTGATTCAAGATATGTTGTTTTTAATATTTTTTTTCCTAACAGAGATTTAACATTATAAAAATGATTCAGATTTCAAACTTAAAGAAAAAAAAGAAAAGGCAATCTGTGAGTACCAGGCCTTTTTTCTCAACCCAAACTCTCACTTTCATGCATTTTGTCATTTGGATTACTGACACGGGCCGTCTTGCTGGGGACTTTGACTAGGGATGCTGTGAAGGAGCTACTGCTGTGCTGCTGATGTGGAAGCCATGGCTGTTTGTATTTGTTTAAATTAGAAGTTAAATTTTAAAGATTTCTCAGTCATGGCTCTCTGATTTTTCGATCACTGGTCACGTGGGACGCATGGCTGCTGTATTGTGGTTGCCTCTTTATGTCTTTGATGTAGAATACCTTTTTTTTGGGCAGTTCCTGTGTTTTTTATTGATGGTTGGTCTGCAGTTACTTTGATTTTGGTGTTTGTGAGAGGAGGTGAGCTCAAGGTTCTTCTACTCTGCCATCTTGTCTCCAGTCCTCATGGTTGCCATATTGGAATATACAGGCATAGACTATTGCCAGTATCACGAAGAGTCCTATTGGATAGCTCTGGTGTTGGGGCGAACTGGAAGGCCTCAGCAGGAGTCCAGAGGAGGAACTACAAGGCTGCTAAGAGTGGTGGAAATGGAGCGTGATGGCTCTCCTCTCTAGAGCACTATTTTGGTTGACTTCTTACTGACACAATTAGACTAAAGTCTGCTGTTGAACTCATTTTGTTGAGTATTTGAAAACACATTTTTGTTGCTGGTGGGACAATGTTTGACAAGTGTTCCAGGAGGACGTACTGTTTGTGTTCAACAATCCTGATCATTTTTGCCCTAAGTTGGCTTCTCTGAAGTGCTTACTCATTGGTGAGATACCTGAAGTGCCAAGTGCTGTGAATGCTCATGAAAGCACAAAGTGGGGAGCATTTAGAGTGCTTTAGAGGAATGGTGCTCCAAATGTTGGAAGCATTATTATCCTCAAAAATAGTATCAAGAGGCTCCTATTTGTGACTGCCATCTATTAGGATTATAGGTAGGAGGAACCTGCTGGCAATGACAGGAATGGGTCTAGCAGATTTCTCATCCCTGATCCTGACTCCTCTCAGTGCACTTCTGTGAGACTCAAGACCTGAGAACGTGGGAGTAATGCTTGTGTGCATGTTGCTTCCTCAACACTCATAAAAACACCAACATCTGGGTCATGGTGTAGATATATGTTCAACTTTATGAATGCTTTTATTGGTCTTCTGAAGCGAGGGCACCAGTTTGCACTGTCTCTGATTCTGATTTCTACATATTTTTCTGAACATTTGGTATTTTCAGTCTTCAAAATTTTAACCATACTCGAGTGTGTGTAGTGGTATCATTTAGGGGTTTCAGTTTGCTGTGTCTTGCTGATTAGTGAGATTGAATATGGTGTTTGCTTTTGCAATAACCTCAGATATGCAGATGACACCACCCTTATGGCAGAAAGTGAAGAGGAACTAAAAGCCTCTTGATAAAAGTGAAAGAGGAGAGTGGAAAAGTTGGCTTAAAGCTCAACATTCAGAAAATGAAGATCATGGCATCCGGTCCCATCACTTCATGGCAAATAGATGGGGAAACAGTGGAAACAGTGTCAGACTTTATTTTGAGGGGCTCCAAAATCACTGTAGAAGGTGACTGCAGCCATGAAATTAAAAAGATGCTTACTCCTTGGAAGGAGAGTTATGATGAACTTAGATAGGATATTAAAAAGCAGAGATATTACTTTGCCAACAAAGGTCCGTCTAGTCAAGGCTATGGTTTTTCCTGTAGTCATGTATGGATGTGAGAGTTGGACTGTGAAGAAGGCTGAGCACTGAAGAATTGATGCTTTTGAACTGTGGTGTTGGAGAAGACTCTTGAGAGTCCCTTGGACTGCAAGGAGATCCAACCATAGGAAATCAGTCCTGGGTGTTCATTATAAGGACTGTTGCTAAAACTGAAACTCCAGTACTTTGGCCACCTCATGTGAAGAATTGACTCATTGGAAAAGACCTTGATGCTGGGAAGGGATTAGGGGCAAGAGGAGAAGGGGATGATAGAAGATGAGATGCCTGGCGATGGACATGAGTCTGAGTGAACTTTGGGAGTTGGTGATGGACAGGGAGGCCTGGCGTGCTGCGATTCATGGGGTCGCAAAGAGTCGGACACGACTAAGTGACTGAATTGAACGGAACTAGTTCTTTGAGATCTTTCTTGACTGACTACTCAGATATTTTTCTATTGAGTTTTTTGTCTTAATGATTTGTAGGAGCTCTTTACATAGCTTGAATATGAACCCCTTGGTTGAATGTGTTGAAAATATCTTCTTCCACTCTGTGACATGTTATTTCATTTTCTTAATGGAGTCTTTTGATGAACAAAGTTCCTAATTTTAATTTAACAGTCAATTTAACAATTTTTTCCCTTATGATTAGTGTTTTTTGTATACTCTTAATCATGGCTTACGCTAAGGTTAGGAAAATGTTCTTTTATGGGTTTTTGAATAGCTTTATTACTTTTGTGATTTGGATTTACAATCTATGTGTAATTCATTTACTGATTTTTGCACACTGATTTCATACATCAGTTTTGGGCTTTTCAGGTGGCTCAGTGGTAAAGAATCTGCCTGCCAATGCAGGAGACTTGGGTTTGATCACTGGGTCAGAAATATTTCCTGGAGAAGGAAATGGCAACCCACTCCAGTATTATTGCCTGTGAAATCCCATGGATGGAGGAGCCTGGCAGGCTATATAGCCCATGGGATCGCAAAAAGAGTTAGACATGACTTAGCGACTAGACAATAATAACATCATTTTCACTATTTCCATATGGATATTAATACTTTGTCTAAAGACCTCATTTTTTTCCATGTGGATATTCAGTTGATCCAGTTCCATTTAATGATAAATCCATTCTTTTCTCACTGCTCTGTTCTGCAAATTTTGTCATGAATCAAGTGCCCATTTATGCATGGGAGTCAGCTTCCCACATCTGTTATGCCCCATCCCTCCAGTTAACTATTTTTGTTTACTAATTTACTGTACACTCCAAATATATATATATTTTTATCTGGGGAAAGTAAATCATCCAACTTTATTCTTCTTGTTCAAGACCGTTTTGTTGTCTTTGCTCTTTCATTTGTTTATAATTTTTAAATCAGTTTCTAAGTTTTGACACACACACAGTTGGGATATCGTTTGGTATTGCATTAAATCTATAGAGAAAGCTAGAATTTACATCTATACAATACTGTCTTACAAACCCATCTGTTTGGGTATACTTTAATTTCACTCAATAAAATTTCATGCTTTCATGGGTAGATATCTTTTATTAGAGTTATTCTGAGGAGTTCCCATCTCAAAGAGAAATCATTTATCCTTTTACCATCAAGGATGATGGTGGATGGCTCTTGGGTATGGTTTCGCATTGTTATGAAATATCCTTTATCAAATTAAGGCTTGAAAACAAGACATTTTTCTGTTTTTTTCAACCCTGGGCATTTTTAAAGGACCTAAAATAAGCTATCAAAGTTTCAGCTGTGGCAGGGTTATGAGCACAGTCTGCTGCATTCAGCCTCTGAGCTGCAATCCATCTTCCCTGAGCTGGAAGGAGAGAGGAAAAGATGGCAGGGCTGAAGCCTAAAGACTGTAGAAGATTCAGGAGCTAATCCCTGGGAAACCCAGAATTATTTTTAAAATAATTGAGGACAGTCTAGTGTTCTCATATAAAGGGTGAGAAAAAGACCAAAGAGATGTCTTGTGACAGACTTATGCATGTAGCAAAGCCTGGCACATTTTCACTTTTAACATTCCATCTGTTATATCACTGGATCCTTACAACAACCCTGGTTTCAATTTAGTAGAGTTTTACAGAAAAAGAAAAAAACAAGATAAATTAGTCATCTAATATCACCGAATGAGAAGAGGATGAGCTGGAAGCAAAAATCAGGTTTCCTGGTTTCTTGGCCTGGACGCCTCTGATTAGAACATAAAAGCATATGAGAAAGGACTTCTCTGGTGGTCCAGTGGTAAAGGCTCTGTGCTTTCACTGCAGGGAGCATGAGTTCAATCCCTGATCAGGTATCTAGCATCCCACATGCCACCTGGCATAACCAAAAACCACCCCCAAATAAACAGTTTTTTAAAAATCTAATTAAAAAAACACATGAGAAACCCCCAATACAAAAGCTATCCTAGGTCACCCAAGAGGAGACTATTACATTAGAACATGCAAAATGTAAAAATACAATATCGGTTTATAAAAAGCACCTCTTATAAAACCATGATTCATCCTCAAAACAAACTGTTAGGGAGGACTGCAAGCTGAGGACCTCTCCTCCAGGCCCCCACCAGGTGCAAGTCTGCTCATTCTTCCCTCTTCCTCTTCCTCATCTGCTCTTCCCTCTGTGACTTGCTTTGGCCAAAGAAATGTGAGCACATCACTTCTAGATGGAAGCATTCCACAGCCAGTGCTTGGATCCCAGCCCACTCCCCCGTGTCATGGAAAGCACAGGATCTCAGGCTGATGTGGCAGTGCCAGAAGGTAAGTCACTTGAGATTCTGAAATTTCCCAGAGTTACCCATATCCACAGCAGGCTTCATGTGAGTGATAAAGCCATATCTGTCCCTTAAGCCACTGAGACTGTGGGTTGTTTGTTACTGCAGCATCACCTCGCCTATGCTGATGGATATAGCAGACCAAACAGGATCTGCTTCTGCCAGGCCAGCTCTGTGGTTGCGTTTTCTTTTGCTGCACCTCTGGACAAGCCCCAGTGCCTCTGCTCTACAGGTGCAGCTATCCTCGGTTCAGTCGATAGGAAAGAAGCGAGAAAGAGACAGAAGGGTCACTATAGCCATATGTCCAGCTGTGATCTCCAGTCCCAAGCCAGCATTAGTGAAGTGCTTTGCTTTTCGAGGTTTTAAATCCCACCCACATTCCTTGGCTTATAGCCCCATTCCATCTTTAAAGCTAGCAGGATTTTCATCGCATCATATATATGTATATATATACATATTTTTTTTTTAACAAAAAGAATGATTTGATCCCACCAAGGTGTCTGCTTCTAAAATAGTTTAGATTAAAAACCCAAAACTTTATTAGGTTGTGCCTTGCAGTGTGTGGGATCTTAGTTACCCCACCAGGGATCAAACGGATTCCCTCTGCATTAGGAGCACACATCTAATCCACTGGACCACTAGTGTTAGTGGTTGTTTAGTTACTAAGTCATGTCTAACACTTGCAACCCCATGGGCTGTAGCTTGCCAGGCTCCTCTGTCCATGGGATTTCCCAGGTAAGAATACTGGAGTGGGTTACAATTTCCTTTTCCAGGGGGATTTTCCCAACCCAGGGATAGAACCTGGGTCTCCTGAATTGCAGGCGGATCCTTTACTGACTGAACCACCAGGGAAATCCCTTAAAAAGCCTGGATTTTTGCTACTCAAACAGTGATCCATGAGCCAGCAGGGTCAGCATCACCTGAGAACTGGTTGAAATGCAGAATCTCAGGCCCCCACCTCAGACCATCTGAGTCATAATCCACATTTTAAGATTCACTTGATTAGCATGAACATTTCCATTTCAGAAGCACTGGCTTAACCTTGGCAGTGAGGAGAGGGGAGTATTTTGGTCTTCCTCAGTTTCCATGGTCTTCGGAGGGGATGAATGTCCCCCTCCCTGACCTCCCGACCCGCTATTCCCTCTTTTGAGCCCTGCACAGATTCCTGCTGCAGTTTCTGTAACAGAGGTGAGCCTTGAGGTTTCTGGTCCTCTTTTGCATCACATCACAGGTAAGAAGTGAGCCCAGATGTCAGGTGTGAGGATTCCATCCAACTCGCCTTCCTCTAGGTGAGACTGCCTGCCATCCATGTGGGAAAGGCAGCCAGAAGGCTTTTCCTGCTCTGTGCTCCCATCTGGTGCTCTTGACCTTCTCGGGTCTTCTGCAAACAGATGGACCTGGCAAATGCTGGGACTGCTGCCGCTCACTCCTAATGTGCCCTCTCATTTCCTCCCTGGCCCCAGTCCCTGCTCTTGCCCGTCTTCTCCAGTGCCCCTGGAAGAGTGCCAGGGAGGAGGCAAAATGGCTCCCTGGCCCTGCTCCCACACGACGAGAAACCAGAAGAAGCTGAGCAGAAAGGATGCTGAGCTGAGACCGGGGCTGATGTCTTGGTCTGGGCTGCATTTACTGGTTATTGGAAGACAAGGCACCAGCTTGTCTTTGCTGCTCCAGTCCCCTGCCCTGGGCTGCCCTGAGTCCTGGTACCTCCTTCTCTGTTATCCATGCGCTGTTGGCAACCCCGAAGCCAGGGGGCTGCCAATGGGAGGCCACCAGCTACTCCTCAGAGCTGCGTCCTCCCTGCTGTTTGTGGAAGCAGCTCTCCTGACCTGATGCCTTCCACGAAGAATGCCTTTCCTCAGGGTTGTGGCCAGGGCTCTGTGGTGGAGGCTGCTGGACTGAATGAGGGCCAGGAGGGAGGGAAGGCGGTCCGGCTACAGTGGCAGATGGAATACGGCCCAGGGCGGACAGCGAGTGCCTTCTTCAATATGCCTTTCTCCTTTTAATCTCCTCTTGAGCAGAGCTGCTCAATTAGAGCTGTAATTATTTTAATCTTCTTCTTTGCTGTCCCTGTCTGCCCGCCTGCCACTGCCCATCGACCCTTTCTGCTAATGATGTACTTAGGTGGCAGCCTTGCCAAGGCCACTTCAGGCAGCCCATCTTCGTAACAGGCCACACTAGGATGCAAGCTTGCCTGATCAGGGACAGTTACCTTCCTTTGCTGGGAGCGGTGTGTGTGTGTGTTTGTGTGTGTGTGCACCTTTGGCAAAGCAACACTCCTGAGATGATTTCTCCTCTACAAAGTGAGTCGGCTCCATGGGTGGGGGAGAGAAATGAGGCATCAGAACGCTGGCTATGCAGCATAGATAGCATGCATTTCAGCATCATTGTGATGTTCACAATATCATTTCAGAATCAGAAAAATCTGGGTCATCTACCTGGGCATCAATCTTGTCATCTCTGAGCCTCAAACCCTCATCTGTTAAATGGATATCATAATAAGTTCAAGAGTTTTAAGGAATGGAGGACTTCCTCAGTGGTCTAGTGCTTAAGACTCCACTTTCCAATGGAGTTCCGGGGGTGCAGGTTCAGTCCCTGGCCAGGGAACTAAGACTTCACATGCTGTGGGATGTGACCCAAAAGTCAAAAAAAAAAAAAGTCGTAAGGAATGGGCAAAGTGATGCATATATAGCTCAGAACATAACATTGGGCCCTAATGTCAACTGGATAAGCAAGAATTTCTTTTTTTAATCATTAGTTATTTCCAGATTTCCCCTATGACTGAGGAAAACAGGTGTTTGGAGAAAGGAGTGAATTAGCCATCTTGGATATGTGCTGTTATTATGGGTTAATAGAATCTCTTCCTATCCCATCATGGGTGGTAAAATGAGGAAAATAATACAAACGAAGTCTTTGGGATATTTGAATAAAAATTTTTTTTCATACAAACTCTCATGACGTTAAGGTGGCAGGTAGTCCCTGGCTCACAAGACAAAGACTTCCATGTTCTGAAGGGTCTTGAGCCAGATAAACATCAGTTTGGGAGCTGGATGGGTGTGGGTTGTTCTGTGGGAGGGTTTGATGCTTCAGCCTGTGAGAAAAGCATACTGTTGCTGGCAACTTTCTCCCCCCTCACTCCCCCTTAATCAAGTATCATATTTTGTTCAGTTCAGCATAATGCAAAGAAATGCATTAGGAGCTTGAAATACAAAGGCAACTGGGACAGGGTTGCTGGCCCTAAGATCAAGGGTCAAGGGCAGGCAGAGAAGCAGAAGTGGAAATTATAGTGGTGAGCATTAGGCAGACACAGACACTTATCCTACAGGGAAACATACAAGGGGTCAGCAGCTTAGCAATGGAGGGTACATAGGGGGCGATGGTCAGGAAGGCAGGGCAGAAGTGGAAGCACTTCTGAGATGATTTCTCTTTTCAGGTAATCTTTAGATGCAGTGAAGACAATTTTAGTGTCTATTTTTAGCTTTTGCTGCATACGAAGCAACCCAAATATTAGTGGTTCTGAACAACAGCAGTTTATTTAGTTCACCATTTTGGGGCTCACTTGGGTGGTTCTTCTATCTGGACCAGGTTGACTCCTCTGGGTGTGCTCTTTTGTGGTCATTCGATAAATCAGCTGACTGGGTGATTTAGGACAGCTCACTCACAGCTAGAATGCACTGGTCCTCTTCCACGTGCGGAAACCACCAGCTTGGACTCGTTTACATGGTGGTCTCAGCAAGAAAGCAAGCCCAAATGCTCAAGGGCTATTCAAGTCTCTGCATCATGGTTTCTAACATCCCATTAGCTGAAGGAAATCACAAGGCAAGCCTGGATTCCACAGCCACAAAGCAGCTTCCACTAGTGTACCACACTGCTTAGATTTAGGGTACAGAAGACAAGAGGGGACAGAGATGAACTCAGGAGGTAAACATCTGAATGAGATGATCCATTTCCTTACTAGAGAGGAGTCAAGAACCCAGCGCTCCATCTTTGAAGTGTTTAGTGTAGTTCATCCCATTGTCCTTGTTGGAATGAGTATACCCTTGAAAGGTCATGACACTTTTAAGTGTAATTAGTCACTTTGAGCTGTATAGCAGCAAAGGCCATGGCAGAAACCTCCTTGAAGAATTAGTGGCAGTGGATGAAACATGGGAGAGGTCAGGAAAGGCATAGAGGAAGATAAGGCTTGGTTTTAGCTCCCCCAATTTTGCCTGAAGCTAGACCTGCATCTGCATGTTCAAGGGTGAGCCCCATTGCAAAGTCACTTGCAGAACTTAGCAGCCAGATGTCCCTGAAAGGATGGTAGCAGCGTGCTGGGGCACCTCACTGACAGCCTGATGAATGGTCTCCTTTCTTGTCCCTCCTCCAGCTCAGCCTCTCTCTGAGCAGCTGGTGCCTGTGGCCGGCTGTGGGCCCTGCCTCAGTTACTGCTCTC
This sequence comes from Nanger dama, assembly GCA_917880005.1. Classification (NCBI taxonomy): domain Eukaryota; kingdom Metazoa; phylum Chordata; class Mammalia; order Artiodactyla; family Bovidae; genus Nanger; species Nanger dama. The sequence continues at coordinate 5,903,780 of CAKJTW010000052.1, forward strand.
TAGTCCACCTTCTAGGGGTTCTCTGGTGTGGGACGCCAAGGACTTAGAGTAGTAGTTTCTCACACTTTACCAAATCCAGGATTTCCCTGGTGGCGGTTGTTTTTATTCACTATGTAGTGCCTAACTCTTTTGCAACCCCGTGGACTGTAGCCCGCCAGTCTCCTCTGTCCATGGAACTTTCTAGGCAAGAATCCTAGAGGGGGATTGCCATTTCCTTCTCCAGGGGACCTTCCTGACCCAGGGACTGAACCCATATCTCCTGCATTGGCAGGCGGATTCTTACTACTGAGCCACCTGAGAAGCCTAGATTTCCCTAGTTTGTTAGAACGGATCTCTGGGCTCTACTTTCAGGGTTTCTGATTCTGTAGGTCTAAGGATCTAAGCATCTGTCATGCTAACAAGGTGCGAGGTAATGCTGATGGTGATACTGAGGATTCAGGACTGCATTTTGAGACCTTCTGACCTAGGGTTTGGATACCTCGTCCTCCTACACAGGGTTTTCCTTAAAGCAGAGGTTCTCAGCCTTGGCTGCTCCTGGGTACCACTTTAAGAACATTGATATTCAGACTTCGCCTGCAGAAAGGCTGATTTAGTTGGTCTGGGTGACCCTGGTATTTACAGTTGTTAAAAGACTCTTGGGTGATTCAGATACACAGCCAGGGCTGAGGACCCCTGTCTTGGTGTAGCAGTTTTCAGAGTGGTCCCCAGACCCACAGCAGCAGCAGCAGCAGGATCGCCTGGGGTCTTGTTAGAAATGCAGATTCCTAGGCTCTACCCTAGCCCTACTGAATCAGAAACCTGGCGGATAAGACCTGGCAGCCTGGGTTCTAACAAACCTGCAGGGGAATCTAATGTATACTGATGTTTGAAGCATCAGCTTTTTCAAATGAAATCGGGCCCATGGGACACTGTCTTGGAGGTGTTCCTTCAATACCCCCTGTCTTCAGAACACGCCCTCTGGGGAGGTGACATGCAGTTTGTAAGTATGGGGTTTTGGATGTTCCATCAAAAATTTTTGAACTACATCTTAGACAGAAGCATGGAGTATGAAAGTGAAAAGTGAAGTGAAAGTGAACGTCGGCTCAGTTGTGTCCGACTCTTTGTGACCCCATGGACTGTATAGTTCATGGAATTCTCCAGGCCAGAATACTGGAGTGGGTAGCCTTTCCCTTCTCCAGGGGATCTTCCCAACCCAGCGATCAAACCCAGGTCTCCTGCGGGTGGATTCTTTACCAGCTGAGCCATAAGGGAAGCCCAAGAAGACTAGAGTGGGTAGACTATCCTTTCTCCAGGGGATCTTCCTGACCCAGGAATTGAACCAGGGTCTCCTGCATTGCAGGTGGATTCTTTACCAACTGAGCTATCAGGGAAGCCCCAGCATAGGGTATACATAGGCCTAAAGAGAGGTCTCAGGCTAGCGTGGGGAAAGGGCTTCACATGTCTGCCTCTCTCTGGCCTCCAAGGCAGTCCCTTGTGATCCCTCCCCTCAGCTCCTCTCCCTCTCAGCCTGGAGCGGAACCAGGAACTTCTGCCTGAGCTCTAGCACTAAATCTTGTGATCTCTCTGTGCCTTTGCTTCCTTTTCTAAATGTACAACAGGATTTGCATCAAATAAATCATCTACCTTGCCTTTCTAAGTAGGTCAATGAGATTCCACAGGTATGGTTTGCAAGTGTTTTATGGTTATTGTTCAGGAAGAAGAATGTTAATGGAAGGCCTGCTCTTGTCTCATGTACATGCAGCTGGCAGGGCTACCTTCCTCAGCTTGGGGAAAAAGCAAAGTTAAAAATCATATCCTTTAGATTTTTATAAATCAATTGTTTGAAATGTCCAAAGTAACAAGGAATATATAGTAATGCAGGGATTCCTCACTGGGGCCTCCGCCACTCCCAGTTGTCTGAGATCTCTTCGGGTTTATTCCTGGGGAACCTAAAGCATCAGACGTGCTTCTGGATGCTTCGCAGAGCATCTTGAACATGATCAATGGGGACCATGGCTCATCCTGCCTCTTCCACTGCACCAGCAGATCTGGGCAGCCCAGGGGGTACTCTCTATTTGGTGATGCTCTTGCCAGTCTGACAGGTTCTAGAATTGCCCTCTTCTTGGGCCCCAGAGACACAGTAATTTCGTAGATGGCCACACACACACACACTCAAGCTACAAGGTTGTAGAGTCTAGAGGGGCTTTCCGCCGGGGTCTTGAGTTAGAGCTAGCCCTCTCCATGAACCTGGAAAACAGAGTCAGTCAAGTGCCTCTCAGGGGTTAGCAGGACACTTAAATGAGAGAAGCAACACCAGAAACTACAGTTGAAACTAGACCCAGTTCCACTTGGTCTAGACCGAGTTCCAGGCTCATTGCCAAAGTCTGGTACTCTCTTGAAATACATAAGAATGAGGCTCAGAACTAAGAACTTTGGGGTCTAAGCAACAGAAAGCTTCTCTTTCCACTGGATGTTGTCTTATTGGGTGTTGGCTTCTTGAGGCATCTCGTCGGAGCCGGATCAACGTGATGGGAAAAGTGTTTGCATTAATGTTATAAGTGTTTCTCAAATGGTGGTAATCAGGCCAGAGTAGCAATGTTGCCGAGGAACTAGTTAGAACTGGGGCCTCGCCTGCACCATTGAATCAGAAACTCGGATGCAGTCCTGCAGTCTGTGTTTTATCAAGCCTGCTAGGCATGTCTGAGGTGTGCTAAATTCAAGAACCATTGCTGTTTCTCTATGCCAGTGGATTTTAACCTTGACTGCACATTAAAACCACCTAGAGATTTAAAAACTCCCCATGCCCAAGACATACCCCAGACCAATTAAATCAGAACCCCTGGAAGTGTGACCCAGGCATCAGTATTTCTTTTAAGACTCTCTAGATGATTCCAGTGTGAGCCAAGGTAGAGGACTATTGCTTCAAATAACCAAATTAAATCAGCTGTACAACTGGTCTCTTCCATTGCAACCATTACTGATGGCTGAAAATAAAGACCTTAACAAAATGAAATTGACCTAAAGAAACAGTTTGAAAAACAGACTGGGTCTCACAGGCAACTTGTAGCAGGGAACAGGGCATTGACTCGTAAATTCTATCACCACAAACAGTCCCACAGATAACTCGAGCTATTTCCCTTTGTCCTCTGACAAATTCTTGGTGTGGAAGAATCACTTATTGGTGCAAGACAGAAAAAAGGGCAGCATCTCGTGAGGATCACATGCCACAATAGGTGTGATGGGAATTTGCTTCAATATAGCAGCTTAGAAAATCCAAGACGGGATTTTTTTTTTTTTTTTTTTTAGGAGCTAAATTCAGAAAAGGCAGTTCTTACTCATCAATGCCTTTGCTTATAAAAGTGCCTCAGTCTGTTTAGCATCACTGAATTTAATCAAAGTCTTATAAAGCAGTCCTGCCCCTTCAGCTTTTATTACATTGCCCAGTGAGATCATCCTGCCAGGTTCTTCCAGTGGCTTGCCTCCTCTCTCTGGGGCTCAGAGGATGAAGCAGTGATCTGACCCTCTCACACTCTCAGGCTCAACTTCAGCAACGTTCTGTCTCTATAGCAACTTCAGCCTTAAGAAATGTGTGCAGTGATTTAATTTGGATTTAGAGAATCAAGCTCTCTGTTTTGGATGGTGGCCCTGATGGTCGGTTCACCCGTGTGATCGATTTCATGAATCTGTTCTGTTGCTTCTTGGTATTGTGAGCCTGGAAGCATGAAAGAGAGGGAGGGAGGGATGGAGGGAAATAAAGGAAAGTCTTGGAAGGAGCTATCTGCATGCAGGAGTAGCAGGTGGCTTCTATTCTGACTTTGCAAGCTGCCTTTAATGAGAGTAACAATCTCTTAATTGCCTTAGCGGGGCACACCCTGAGGTCGGCTGCCCACAGTGCTGTTTGTGTGTTCTCTGGGTCCAGACCTCATTACACTTTGGGGTTTCCCTGGAGGCTCTGTTCTCACAAAAGCAGCAGTGGCCTAATAGACTTTGCTAAATAGTTGATATCAGAATCAGGCCAGAGCAGCAACATTGCCGAGGAACTAGGTAGAACTAGGGCCTCACCTGCACCATGGAATCAGAAACTCTGGGATGCAGTCCTGCAGTCTCTGTTTATCAAGCCTGCTAGACACGTCTGAGGTGTGCTAAATTCAAGAACCATTGCTGTTTCTCTATGCAAGGAAGACGCCTGTTGTATCTTCCAAGGCAGACGACGACTTAAAATCTTCATGGACATTTCTCTTCTCCAAGGTTTCTCTTTAGCTAGAACGTTGTGGGATTATATTTTCAATCCGTTCTCCTCCCTAAGATTTTCCCTTGGTATTTCAAAATGCTCTTATCCCGAATTGGTGTTCCCAGGAGCAATGGATGTGGAGGGAAGATGAAAAGGGATGAAGGAAGTGTCATAACAGGGGTCTGCAGAGGGAGGGCTAGTGTGTCTCCTCCCACCCACCTACCCACCCTCTGCTCCCCATGTTTCTCTCCTTCAGTCACTGAAACTCTTGACTTTGGCTACCAGCCGGAAGATTCTTGGCAACCAACATGGACTTTGTCTCAGCTGAATTTGGTGGGTGCCATTCTGTCCCTGGAAGAGCCCCTATCTGACTTCTGCTTTGACTCAGTCCCCAGCTGGTTAAATGGCATTGACTCACCAAAGATATATCCAACACACAGCCTAGATCCCTCCACATTACCGTGGAAGTTCTTCCCTCTTTGTTTTGTCCTTGGCAGTGAGGTGGGGTGGGGGTGGGGGTGGAGGTTGCGGGAAGTCAGAATACCCCATGTTTACAAAGATGCATTTTACCAGATTGACAAAGGGAAGGTCTTATTTGCATTTGAAGAAGCTCATCAGTCTTCTTTGAGATAAAGAATAGCTGGAGATCTTGGGATCACGTACAAGGGATGGCTTCTCAGTTCTTGTGACTTTTGTCAGCTTATCAAGGGTACCAGGTGCATGTCTCTGAGTTGTGACTGAAACAATCTATTATCAGGGAAGAGAGCCCCAAAATAGACTGTGTGGGATGGTGCCTCTAAATGCTGCCTCTCAACCTTGCATTTCGGGCAAAGGTATAAAGGAGTGAAGGCAAGAGTACAGCATAGCCTGTACTCCTGCCATAAGAATTCACTTCAAAAAAAATCAAGCTGAACAACAAGAGTGGAATATAAGCACAGTTTTTGAAATGCATAAATTCCATGTAAGCTGGAAACACGATCCTCTTCTTCAGGTGGGATAAATAGGAAAGTTGTTGCAACACAGATTAGGGCACAATTCTTTTAAGATTTCAGAGCTAATAGGAAAAAAATGCAAACTATAGCAAACTTGATCTTGAGAGAAAATAAATGTGAAGATGCTTCCCTCACAGCTGGGACTGTTTACAGGTGCTGGTCATCAATCTCTCAAACACGTGTCTTGCATCCTATTCATGATGGTCTGATTGATTCCTTCCTCTTTTTCTGTGTTCATTCTGCTTCTCTCTGTGTCGAACTGCTTTTCCTGCAGGTTAGGATATGGCTTGATTTTTTTTTTCAAGTGGCTTTAAATCTTGTAATTAAAGCTCTCTTCTCATCCAAATACATATAAAAGAAGTTTCATTTAAAATGCATCTCCAGCCAGCTTGCGTGAAGCATCTGCTCAATGAGTGAGGTTGTGTAACTTCCAAGTATAGAGCAGGCCATGGCAAGCCTGGCTTTTCCAGTGCCCCTCCCTCCAATTTACTCCATGCTTACTTGGTTGGAGACACGCCTGACTATGGCAGCATGTGGACAGTTAGAGCACAGATCTAGGCTTCCTGGGAGATGCTCATCTTCCAAGGTGCCCGTTAGCTCATTTTCCTAGGACAGCTTGTAAGTAACAGCCACATAGTTTGTACTGGATGGAGCTGGACTTGAACCCATGACTGTAAGCCTCTTGCATATCTAACTACTCGGTAAGCTAGTGAATTGTCATAAAAGGCAGCATTAGCTCTAGGCTCAACAGTGGTAGAAAGGAACTGGCTTAGAAGGACAGAGAAAAGAGAGGTCAGTTCTGACTTCATTAAGGAAGTCTTATATGAGCAGAGCCTCAGAATCAGCATGACTTTGAAAAACAGAGACAGGGATGTGGAGAAATAGTGGCAGGTATTGGACCTGAGGCCACTGAAGAGGAACTACCCCAGTTTTACCCATTGCCAGCTGTGCGACCTTCGGAATGTGCCCAGACTTTAGTCTCCTCATCCTGTAAACACTGCTAATAACAATAAGACCTCAAATGGTTTATGAGAATTCGATGAAATGATGCATGAAAAATGTTAGATCGGTGCTCTTTAAGGGCTCGATGAATCTGAGCTATTATTATTTTAGCCACAGGCAAGAAAGGGCATGTCATGTTGTGATTTTTTTTTCCCCATTACATTAACTTTAGCCCACATGTTTGGAACACTTTGGTGCAGCATGAACACACAGAGCTGCTTGCCCTGAGTTCCCACAGGAGATGCTGTGATGGAGAGCCTTGAGGGGACTCTAGAGGGTGTCGCTTTTGTCTTTGCATTCAGACCCTTGCAGTGGCCCACACCATGCTGATTTTAAGTAAACAAGCTTAAAAATACTTACTGCATTGTGTTTTGAATTCCAAACCCCAGCTATCCAGCCTGGAAATAAACTCCAAAAGGAAGAATGATTTCCAGAATCCCTTTATCCCCATTCACTGTTCTCCGCTTCGTCCTTCTTCTTAAAGGGTCCTGCTGCAACCCCCAAGAAACGTCCAGTGCTTTCTCATATCTCCATCCCCTAGTGAATCAACTGAATTGTCCTACTCATCAGTGTGTCCTTTTCTTGAAGCTAGTCACTTTTGGGGTCCAGAATATGCCATCCCAAAATACTGATTATTTTGAATAAAGTCTCTTGAGAAATGGCTGATGCAAGAGAGACACTCTGACCCTCCTCTCAGTCTCCCTGAAGGCAGGAAATAAAAACACCTCTGAAAGGTGCAGTCCTTGCATCTGTTGGTACCAGAGGTAGGGAGGCTGGGCAGAGAATTCCTCTTTAATTGACTACCCCAAGCCTAAGCACTGTTCTTAGATTCTTCACTAATTAACCCACTCAAAACTCATATATCTTTGTTCCATCCATTCTTCACAAATTTATTGTTTCTTACTCTAAAAGTTATGAAAGCTGCCTGTTTGAGCCACTTCTTAAGTCCTATTCCTATGAGACCTCTGTGCATGTGAATTAAATTTGTTTCTTTTTCTCCTGTTCATTGTCTGGTTTCAATTTTTCTATTGGGCTAGTCACAGAAAACCAAGGAGGTAGAGGGGAAAAATTCCCCCCCTCCTCAAATGCCCCCTTTTCCTTCCTCCTCACCCCATTCCCCACCTCTCAAAATTGAGATGAGACTGAAATGCTTGCAAAGGTTGGGGCTGGTGGCTGGAGTGGGGATCATGCAAAGGAATAATGGATGGAGAAGCCCAAGAAAACAGCTGGAATATCCAACTGGTGGCTGGAGCCCAGATGTTAAGACATGGTGTTAAACCAGAGTGTAGGTGACAAAAAATGGAGGCAGATATATGTGTACTAAATGGGGGTAAAAGCATAGTCCCTGGCAGTCTAGTGGTTAAGACTTCACCTTTCAATGCACGGGGTGTGGATTCAGTCCCTGGTTTGGGGGCTAAGACCCCACATGCCTTATAGCCAAAAAAACCAAAACAACAAAAAACCAGAAACAATATTGTGATAAATTCGACAAAGACTTTAAAAACAACCCACATTAAAAAAATCTTTTAAAAAGAAAAGGAATATCAGAGTTTTGAGGCACTTAATTCTGCTTGTTCTTCCCAAGCACTTATTGTCATAGCCATGGGGTCTACACTGCGGGAAGAACGGAGCAGGGGCTAGCCCGCATCTCTGTCCTCATGGATGACATCCCAGTGGAGCAAACAGGACGCGGCCTGGGGAAGCAGGGTGTTCAGGGCCATCTCCACAGAGGGGGTGAGGGTCGGGAAGGAAAGGGAGAAGCGCTGAAGGGTGGGCGATCGATGTGCTCAGGGAGCTGAAACCTGGAGCATGAGGAGGAGTCTGCCACATTACAATGGGCAAGAGCAACTGGCGGCGGGGGTTTCAAGAACAAAGGGCTTGAAGAGGGGACAGAACTGGTATTTTCAAGGAAGAAAAAGAAGGTATGGTCAACATCTTTGTCCTTTATAGTCTACCCTGTTCAGAGCCCATTTCCTAATTTTGTGGGAATTCTCCATTGGCAAGAGGGAGAGTCCACTTTTCACTAAGAAAGAAGGAAAGAAGGACGGAAAGAAAGAAGGAAAGAAAGAAGGAAAGAAGGAAGGAAAGAAAGAAGGAAAGAAAGAAAGAAGGAAAGAAGGAAGGAAAGAAAGAAGGAAAGAAAGAAAGAAAAGGATGATATTGGCACTCTCATCGTCTTAGCAGCCAGAGCTGAGCACAGGGCTTAGGGCCATCCAGCCAGCTGGGTGCTCCCAGTGGGACTTTGCGCCTTGAGTAGGTCATTCAAAGATGAAGCGTCAGAAAGATGAGGGCCTTCTTCCCCTATAGTTGGTGAACACAGCCTGTGGTTGGTGATGGAGTTGGTGCTTGCACTACTGCTTTGAAAACTTCTGCTTTTAACAACTAGGAGTAGGAATGGCCAGATGTCTCTGGAAGGGCCAGGAGGGGACAGCAAGGTTTTCTCCTCCAGTCAGAGCTTGCAGAGATGGGCTGCAAGACCTGCAAGACCCATTACACGTAAGACCTTCTCTCACTAAGCCATGCCTTGGCTCAGGGCTGGGCCCAAACAGCGCCTTTGACCTTCCACCGGGTCAAGGGCCCCCGCCATAGCTGCCATTCCCTGCCATGTGCCTGGGGCTGCTATGGTTTCATGCTGGTGTGTTGAGTTTCTTTGGTTGCATAGTGTGGCAAGTCTAGGATGGAGAAAACCCTAAGTATTTTCCCTGTAACATGGAGTATCTTGCCACACTCACAATTCTACTGCCTTGCTGTCTATTGCTTTTCAATTTGGTATCAAATAACTGACTCAGGAGAGGCAGTATTGGTGCTGATGTTGAAGCTTGATTCCCATGCTGGGAGGCTGGTGGTCCTTCTGTTACAAGATAGGATCATTTCTCTGGCAGTTCGCTCATTTGGTGCCTGTGGGTTTACTCATTGGGATTTTAGGATGTCAGTGGTTAGATCTGTATAAATAAATCACTTGTATAAATAATAGAAATAGAAAATAATATGCTCCCTCCAAAGAAGATACATAGATGATAAAAAGTATATGAAAAGGTGCTCCACATCATGTATCATCAATGAATTGCAAATTAAGACAACAGTGACTGTGTCCCACGTGGCCATTCTCTATGTCTAAGTCTCTATTTCTGCACTGGAAATAGGTACACCTGTACCATTTTTCTAGATTCCACATATATGCATCAATATATGATACTTGTTTTTCTCTTTCTGACATTACTCTGTATGACAGAGGGAGGTCCAAAGGGAGGGATATATATATGCACATGGCTGATTCACTTCACTGTACAGCAGAAACTAACACAAATTATAAAGCATTTATACTCAAAAAAAAAAAAAAAAAAGTAGTGTATTATCACTACCTACCTGTTAGAATGGCCAGCTCCAGAACAGTGATAACACTAAATGCTGGTGAGGATTTAGGGCAGCAGGAACTCTCATTCTTTGCTGGTGGGAAAGCAAAATGACTTGGAAGACAGTTTGGAAATTTATCACAAAACTAAACGTATTCTTGCCACATGATACAACAGCTGTGCTCCTTGGTATATAACTAAAGGAGTCGCAAATTTATGTCTACACAAAAGCCTCCACACAGATGTTTATGGCAGCTTTATTCATAATTGCCAAAACTCAGAAGCAATCAAGGTGTCCTTCAGTTGGTGAATGGATAAGTAAACTGTGGTACATTCAGAAAATGGAATATTCAGTTCAGTTCAGTTCAGTCGCTCAGTCGTGTCCAACTCTTTGCAACCCCATGAACTGCAGCACGCCAGGCCTCCTTGTCCCATCACCAACTCTCAGAGTTCACTCAGACTCATATCCATCGGGTCAATGATGCCATCCAGCCATCTCATCCTCGGTCGTCCCCTTCTCCTCCTGCTCCCAATCTCTCCCAGCATCAGAGTCTTTTTCCAATGAGTCAACACTTCGCATGAGGTGGCCAAAATACTGGAGTTTCAGCTTTAGCATCATTCCTTCCAAAGAAATCCCAGGGCCGATCTCCTGCAGAATGGACTGGTTGGATCTCCTTACAGTCCAAGGGACTCTCAAGAGTCTTCTCCAACACCATAGTTCAAAAGCATCAATTCTTCTGTGCTCAGCCTTCTTCACAGTCCAACTCTCACATCCATATGTGACCACAGGAAAGACCATAGCCTTGACTAGACGGACCTTAGTCAGCAAAAGTAATGTCTCTGCTTTTGAATATACTATCTTGGCTGGTCATAACTTTCCTTCCAAGGAGTAAGTGTCTTTTAATTTCATGGCTGCAATCACCATCTGCAGTGATTTTGGAGCCCCCAAAAATAAAGTCTGACACTGTTTCCACTGTTTCCCCATCTATTTCCCATGAAGTGATGGGACCGGATGCCATTATCTTTGTTTTCCGAATGTTGAGCTTTAAGCCAACTTTTTTCACTCTCTCTTTCACCTTCATCAAGAGGCTTTTCAGTTCCTCTTCACTTTCTGCCATAAGGGTAGTGTTATCTGCATATCTGAGGTTATTGATATTTCTCCCGGCAATCTTGATTCCAGCTTGTTTCTTCCAGTCCAGCATTTCTCCTGATGTACTCTGCATAGAAGTTAAATAAGCAGGGTGACAATATACAGCCTTGACACACTCCTTTTCCTATTTGCAACCAGTCTGTTGTTCCATGTCCAATTCTAACTGTTGCTTCCTGACCTGCATACAGATTTCTCAAGAGGCAGGTCAGGTGGTTTGGTATTCCTATGTCTTTCAGAATTTTTACAGTTTGTTGTGATCCACACAGTCAAAGGCTTTGGCATAGTCAATAAAACAGAAATAGATGTTTTTCTGGCACTCTCTTGCTTTTTCCATGATCCAGCAGATCTTGGCAATTTGATCTCTGGTTCCTCTGCCTTTTCTAAAACCAGCTTAAACATCAGGAAATTCATGGTTCACGTATTGCTGAAGCCTGGCTTGGAGAATTGTGAGCATTATTTTACTAGCATGTGAGATGAGTGCAATTGTGCGGTAGTTTGAGCATTCTTTGGCATTGCCTTTCTTTGGGATTGGAATGAAACCTGACCTTTTCCAGTCCTGTGGCCGCTGCTGAGTTTTCCAAATTTGCTGGCATATTGAGTGCAGCACTTTCACAGCATCATCTTTCAGGATTTGAAACAGCTCCACTGGAATTCCATTGTCTCCACTAGCTTTGTTTGTAGTGATGCTTTCTAAGGCCCACTTGACTTCACATTCCAGGATGTTTGGCTCTAGATGAGTGATCACACCATCGTGATTATCTGGGTCGTGAAGATCTTTTAGTACAGTTCTTTCATGTATTCTTGCCACCTCTTCCTAATATCTTCTGCTTCTGTTAGGTCCATACCATTTCTGTCCTTTATTGAGCCCATCTTTGCATGAAGTATTCCCTTGGTATCTCTAATTTTCTTGAAGAGATCTCTAGTCTTTCCCATTCTGTTCTTTTCCTCTATTTCTTTGCATTGATCGCTGAGGAAGGCTTTTATCTCTTCTTGCTATTCTCTGGAACTCTGCATTCAGATGCTTATATCTCTCCTTTTCTCCTTTGCTTTTCACGTCTCTTCTTTTCACAGCTATTTGTAAGGCCTCCTCAGACAGCCATTTTGCTTTTTGCATTTCTTTTCCATGGGGATGGTCTTGATTCCTGTCTCCTGTACAGTGTCACAAACCTCACTCCATAGTTCATCAGGCACTCTATCTATCAGACCTAGGCCCTTAAATCTATTTCTCACTTCCACTGTATAGTCATAAGGGGATTTGATTTAGGTCATACCTGAATGGTCTAGCGATTTTCCCTACTTTCTTCAATTTGAGTCTATTATTCAGCACTAAAACAAGCTAGCAAGCCATAAAAGACACAGAGGAACCCTAAATTAGTAAGAGGAAGAAACTAATCTGAAGAGGCTCCATAAGGTATGATTCCCAACTATGGGGGAATATGGCATTCCCCCAGAGATGAAACTACAGTGACAGTGAAAAGGTCAGTGGTTGCCAGGGGGTTCAGAGGGAGGGAGGGATGGATAAGTAGATGAGTATAAAGAATTTCTAGGTCAGAGAGACTATTCTGCATGATGTTGCAATGGTGGATAATGTCATTTATTATACATTTGTCCAAATCCATAGAATGTACAACATCAAGAGTGAGCCCTGATGTGAGTCTGATGTAAACTATAGACTCTGCGTGGTAATGATGTGTCAACATAGATTATAATAAAGAGACCACTCTGGTGTGACACGTAGATAGGGATGGGTTAAAAAGAAAAAAACCAAAAGAAAACCATAAAAGCTCTATAGAATTAATCTTTCTAAAACAATGAAAGCTGCATGTAACACTAGAAATGTTATAAAATAATACAAATAATAAACTTAAATGCATGGAAATGAAAATAATAGTTAAAAAAGTTTTAAATGCTGTTATGATTCTATTAGGTTTTTAGAACGTGGAGCATCATCCAAAATGTCTGATAGCCAGTTGTCATGGCAACAGATCAGGAGTCCCAGAATGAGCATCAGGGACACTGAGGTTTGGAGGGTCCTTCACAGACCATCCACACGGATGTCAGCTGGTTCTACCCTGGTAAACAAGCAGAGGCATTGTTGAATTTTAACAGCTGGGGTACAAGCAAACATCTCTCCCCATACAGACTTTTTACTGTTGTTTTTGAATTTGGAAGACCGTCACTTCTGTTGTCATAAAACAGCAGCTCAGCAAGTGATAGACGATATCATTTCAAATTGCAACCACATTTAGCTTATTTAATGAAAACTGCCCTCCACACTCAACCTTCACCTAGAATTCTTATCAACGCCAGAAACCTGGCTCATTAATTAAAGCTGCCCTTGGAGTGAGCTGCATCCAAAATGATGATTGGCTAGAGAAAAACAAAATGTCCTGGTGAAGCAGAATAATGCTGGGACGGGCTTCTAGGGAAAATGACATTGGTGTATCTGGTCTGTCGAAGATCTGGGAGCCCCAGCCTGACACCCAAGGACTCAGATCCTCAATGTCACATAGACCTTTAATGATAGTACCCTGGTGTCCAATGGTCGTGTGCAAAATCAGAACAGATTTCATATCTCTCAAACAGAATAGATATGAAAGCCTCATGGCAAAGCAAAGTTATAATAACATTTTACATTCATAGAGCATTTAGTTTAAAAATGATGGAGAATCTGGGTTTGAAGATCAACGTCATACAATTAGCAGATTGTGGAATCACAATCTGAACCCAGGTCTCTATTACTTGAAAATGTATGTTAAGCACTTAGCACAATGCTGACATTCATTAAATAGTCAAGAAATAGTATCTATTGGTAGTTAGAAAAGAAGATTGTTATTGAAATTCTGAGACGTTTCTGCCAGCAGGTGATGACAAATGGAAATGAATCGACAGTACATTCTGTTCCCTCTGTTCCTAACTTAAAATGTGGAAAATGTAAATCATATTCTACTAATCAGCACTTTGTGGGTTTTTTTTTTTTTTTTTGGATGAATGAGTTTATAAAGAACTTTCTTAGGCTTCTTCTTATCTTGTACCTCCAATGAAACACTTTTCTTTGTAAGGTTCTAAGTGTATCAGTTTGAGTTCTCCTAACAGGAGTTTTAAAAATGTAACGCTTTAAGTTGGGCAAGGTTTAATATTTAGGTAAAGGAAATAAGTGCCTAACAGCATTTAGGAACACTCTTCTGAGAGCTTTAGCAGAAGCACATCTTGCAACTGATATTTTTCCTCCTCAAATATCATCAGCCGGTTATTTCCGCCTTTCGGGATGCTATAATTGCATTTTTCTATGTAAATGTCAAATCAGGGTATGAATACAGTATAATTACTGCACAGGAAGGAAACTAAACAGGTGACTATGGGTTTTAGAGGGAGATCTTAGAAGAACTTGAAGGTGCTTTCCCTGGAGAGGCAAGAGAGGCAGGCAGGGAGCAGGCTGGACCTGGGGCAGCTGCTGGCAGATCAGGAATGAGGAAGTGGTCAAGAACAGCAGAGAGCAGTCTTGGTGTGTATGTGCTGGTGGTGAGGCTGCAGCCTGAGGCTTCCTTGTAAAGTGTGCAGTGCAGTGTTTCAGGCTGAATGCAAATCAAAAGTTGGGTATAAGAACTGAAAGAGACAGGATTTCCAAGTTGGGGCTAAAGTTTGCACACTCAGGTCCAAATCAATTCTTGTTGCTGAAAACTGCAACAGTCCATTGGTTGGGCTTTTCTCAAGTGGTGGCTTTTAGCTATTTAAAAAAAAAAAAAAATCTTGTTGACTGCCTCATAGGACTGATTTTATCTATATGGCTTTTAACTTGTTTTTGTCAACAAGTTCTGCATGGACTATAGAAAACACACTTATCTGTCTTAAACAAATAAGAAGCATTATTGAAATAAAATTGAAATACCATACAATTCACTTATTTAAAGAAAACAACTCAGTGATTTTTAGTGTATTCACAAAATTGTGCCAACATCGCCACTGTCTAATTTCAGAACATATTCATCATTCCATAAACAAAACCCATACCAATTAGAAGTTATTCCTATCTCACTCCAACATCTCCCCGGTCCCAGGCAACCATGAATCCACATTTTGTTTCTACAAATTTACCTACTCTGGACACTTCATATAAATTGGAATCATGTAATATCTGGCCTTTTGAGTCTGTTTTTTGCATTTTCTTAATAGTTTGTGATGCTGAACTCTTTTCATGTACTTATAGCCCTGCTGTATATCTTCTTGGGAGAATGTTATTCAAATCCTTTGCCCATTTTTAAACTGAGTATTTGTCTTTTTGTCATTGAATTATAAGTCTTTTGTGTATTCTAGGTACAATTTCTTATCAGATATATGGTTTGAAAGTACCTCCCCCATTTCATGGGTTGTCCTTTCATTTTTTTTTCACGGTGTCCTCTGAAGTGCAAATTTTAATTTTTATAAAATCTAGTTTATCTACTTGTTCTTTTGTGATTCATTCTTTCAGGTTCATATCTGAGAAAATATTCCCTGACCCAAAGTCATGAAGATTCATACCTGTGTTTTCTTCTAAGACTTTTATAGTTTGAATTCTTATAGGTGAACTCTGATACATTTTCAGTTGATTTTTTTCAATGTGATTGAGGTAAGGGTTCAGTTTGCTTTTTTTCCCTCTTGTGTTTCATTTTTTTGCATGTGGCTATCTAGTTCTCAGTACCATTTGTTGAAAAGACTATTCTTTCTCCACTGTATGATCTTGGCACCCTTGTTGAAAATCAATTGACCATAGTTTTTGGATTTATTTCTGAACTCTCAGTTCTATTCCATTCATCCAGAAGTTTGCCCTTATGCCAGTACTACACTGTTTTTTGACTATTGTAGTTTTGTAAAACTTTGTTCTTCTTTTGCAAGATTATCTTGGCTATCCTTTCATATTTTGGAAATAGCTTATCAATTTCTTCAAAGAAGCCAACTGAGATTTTAATAGGGAATGAGTTGAATTTTTACATCAGTTTGGGTTATATTGCCCACTTTACAGTGTTATCTTTCAATCTGTGGACATGCGATGTCCTTTTACTTACTTGGATCTTTCATTTTTTTAAAGAAGGTTTTACAGTTTTCAGAGTGTACACCTTATACTTGTTTTGTTAAACTTGTTGCCAGATATTTTATTATTTTGATGTTATAAATATCATTGTTTCCTTAATATCATTTCACTTTGTTTACTGTTGTGTAGAAATACAGTTGACTTTTTAATGTGGTTCTTATGTCCTGCAACCTTGCTTAACTCATGTATTACTTCTATTTTTACAGATTTTTAAAAGATTTGCTATATATAAGATCATATCATCTCACATGGAGGAAGTTTTATGTTTTCCTTTTCAATCTGGTTGTCTTTTATATAATTTCCATTCCCAATTTTCCTGGCTAGAAATTGTAGTACGATGTTGAACAGAGGTGGCAAGAGCAGAGATCCTTGCCTCGTTCTTGACTGTAGGGAGAAAGTATTCAATCTTTTTACTGTAATGTCATTTTCTAACATAATATCACTAAGTATGATCTTAGCTGTTTTACTGGAGATGCCCATTATCAGGTTGAGAAAGTCTCTTTCCATTTCCAGCTCACTGAGAGTTTTTAAATCCTGAAAGGATGTAGGATCTTGTCAAATGCTTTTTCTGCATCTGTTATGTGATTTTTGTCCTTTATTGATATGGTGTATTAATGAAATGTGAGAAGTGTGGAGGAATCAAACTGTTAAAGCATTTTGCTAGGAGAGCCTTTCATAATTACTATAAATATCATCTCTTGGAAAATTGCTTTTGGGGAGTTATTGTTACATCCATTCAAAGTTTAAGAAAACATTGCTTTAAAAGAAAATACTACAGAAAGTAGTTTCTTTTCTTTGAGAACTCTTTTCTAGTTAGGTCACCTGAGGTAACCGAAACTAGAATTTAATTAATCAAGCAATGCTCTAGCTTCTGTCCCAGACTCTCCCTTTTATCTTGACCAAGTTCATGTTCAGTCGCTCAGTCGTGTCTGACTCTTTGCGACCCCATGAATCGCAGCACGCCAGGCCTCCCTGTTCATTACCATCTCTCGGAGTTCACTCAGACTCACGTCCATCAAGTCCGGGATGCCATCCAGCCATCTCATCCTCGGTCGTCCCCTTCTCCTCCTACCCTCAATCCCTCCCAGCATCAGTCTTGTCCAATGAGTCAACTCTTCGCATGAGGTGGCCCAAGTACTGAAGTTTCAGCTTAAGCATCATTCCTTCCAAAGAAATCCCAGGGTTGATCTCCTTCAGAATGGACTGGCTGGATCTCCTTGCAGTCCAAGGGACTCTCAAGAGTCTTCTCCAACACCACAGTAAAAGCATCAATTCTTCAGTGCGCAGCCTTCTTCACAGTCCAACTCTCACATCCATACATGACCACAGGAAAAACCATAGCCTTGACTAGACGGACCTTAGTTGGCAAAGTAATATCTCTGCTTTTGAATATGCTATCTAGGTTGGTCCTAACTTTTCTTCCAAGGAGTAAGCGTCTTTTAATTTCATGGCTGCAATCACCATCTACAGTGATTTTGGAGCCCCCAAAATAAAGTCTGACACTGTTTCCACTGTTTCCCCATCTATTTCCCATGAAGTGATGGGACCGGATGCCATTATCTTTGTTTTCCGAATGTTGAGATTTAAGCCAACTTTTTTCGCTCTCCTCTTTCACCTTCATCAAGAGGCCCTTTAGCTCTTCACTTTCTGCCATAAGGGTGGTATCATCTGCATATCTGAGGTTATTGATATTTCTCCTAGCAGTCTTGATTCCAGCTTGTGTTTCTTCCAGCCCAGCGTTTCTCATGATGTACTCTGCATATAAGTTAAATAAGCAGGGTGACAATATACAGCCTTGACATGCTCCTTTTCCTATTTGGAACCAGTCTGTTGTTCCATGTCCAGTTCTAACTGCTGCTTCCTGACCTGCATACAGCAAGAGGCAGGTCAGGTGGTCTGGTATTCCCATGTCTTTCAGAATTTTCCACAGTTTATTGTGATCCACACAGTCAAAGGCTTTGGCATAGTCAATAAAGCAGAAATAGATGTTTTTCTGGAACTCTCTTGCTTTTCGATGATCCAGTGGATGTTGGCAATTTGATCTCTGGTTCCTCTGCCTTTTCTAAAACCAGCTTGAACATCAGGAAGTTCATGGTTCACGTATTGCTGAAGCCTATC
The DNA here is from genome assembly GCA_917880005.1 of Nanger dama. Classification (NCBI taxonomy): domain Eukaryota; kingdom Metazoa; phylum Chordata; class Mammalia; order Artiodactyla; family Bovidae; genus Nanger; species Nanger dama. Next base: position 5,921,673 of record CAKJTW010000052.1, read on the forward strand.
TTGGAGAATTTTGAGCATTACTTTACTAGCATGTGAGATGAGTGCAATTGTGCGGTAGTTTGAGCATTTTTGGCATTGCCTTTCTTTGGAATTGGAGTGAAAACTGACCTTTTCCAGTCCTGTGGCCACTGCTGAGTTTTACAAATTTGCTGCCATATTGAGTGCAGCACTTTCACAGCATCATCTTTCAGGATTTGAAACAGCTCCACTGGAATTCCATTGTCTCCACTAGCTTTGTTCATAGTGATGCTTTCTAAGGCCCACTTGACTTCACATTCCAAGATGTTTGGCTCTAGATGAGTGATCACACCATCATGATTATCTGGGTCGTGAAGATCTTTTTAGTACAGTTCTTCCATGTATTCTTGCCACCTCTTCCTAATATCTTCTACTTCTGTTAGGTCCATAACATTTCTGTCCTTTATCAAGCCCATCTTTGCATGAAATGTTCCCCTGATATCTCTAATTTTCTTGAAGAGATCTCTAGTCTTTCCCATTCTGTTCTTTTCCTCTATTTCTTTGCATTGATCGCTGAAGAAGGCTTTCTTATCTCTTCTTGCTATTCTTTGGAACTCTGCATTCAGATGGTTATATCTTTCCTTTTCTCCTTTGCTTTTCACCTCTCTTCTTTTCACAGCTATTTGTAAGGCCTCCCTAGATAGCCATTTTGCTTTTTTGCATTTCTTTTCCATGGGGATGGTCTTGATCCCTATCTCCCATACAATGTCATGAACCTCATTCCATAGTTCATCAGGCACTCTATCTATCAGATCTAGGCCCTTAAATCTATTTTTCACTTCCACTGTATAGTCATAAGGGATTTGATTTAGGTCATACCTGAATGGTCTAGTGGTTTTCCCTACTTTCTTCAATTTCAGTCTGAATTTGGCAATAAGGAGTTCATGATCTGAACCACAGTCAGCTCCTGGTCTTGTTTTTGTTGACTGTATAGAGCTTCTCCATCTTTGGCTGCAAAGAATATAATCAACCTGATTTTGGTATTGACCATCTGGTGATGTCCGTATGTAGAGTCTTCCTCTTATGTTGTTGGAAGAGGGTGTTTTCTATGACCAGTGCATTTTCTTGGCAAAACTCTATTAGTCTTTGCCCTGCTTCATTCTGCATTCCACGGCCAAATTTGCCTGTTACTCCAGGTGTTTCTTAACTTCCTACTTTAGCATTCCAGTCCCCTATAATGAAAAGGACATCTTTTTTGGGTGTTAGTTCTAAAAGGTCTTGTAGGTCTTCATAAAACCGTTCAACTTTGGCTTCTTCAGCGTTACTGGTTGGGGCATAGACTTGGATAACTGTGATATTGAATGGTTTGCCTTGGAAATGAACAGAGATCATTCTGTCGTTTTTGAGATTGCATCCAAGTACTGTATTTCAGACTCTTTTGTTGACCATGATGGCTACTCCATTTCTTCTGAGGGATTCCTTCCTGCAGTAGTAGATATAATGGTCATCTGAGTTAAATTCACCCATTCCAGTCCATTTTAGTTCGCTGACTCCTAGAATGTCGACGTTCACCATTGCCATCTCATGTTTGACCACTTCCAATTTGCCTTGATTCATGGACTGACATTCCAGGTTCCTATGCAAAACTGCTCTTTACAGCATCAGATCTTGCTTCTATCACCAGTCACATCCACAACTGGGTATTGTTTTTGCTTTGCCTCCATCCCTTTATTCTTTCTAGAGTTATTTCTCCACTATCTCCAGTAGCATATTGGGCACCTACTGACCTGGGGAGTTCCTCTTTCAGTATCCTATCATTTTGCCTTTTCATGCTGTTCATGGGGTTCTCAAGGCAAGAATACTGAAGTGGCTTGCCATTCCCTTCTCCAGTGGACCACGTTCTGTCAGCCCTCTCCACCATGACCCACCTGTCTTTGGTTCCCACACAGGCATCGCTTGGTTTCATTGAGTTAGACAAGGCTGTGGTCCTAGTGTGATTTGATTGACTAGTTTTCTGTGAGTACGGTTTCAGTGTGTCTGCCCTCTGATGCCCTCTTGCAACACCTACCATCTTACTTGGGTTTAAAAAAATAAATGTCATGTTGACATGAATCTGGGCACATGTCTCTGCATTTCATCCCCCTGTAGAATATAGACATTAACATTAAGTGCTAGTTTCAGCTTTTTTAGTGCATGTGTATCCATTTAGTTCTTTTGTCATTTAATCACCTATTCATTCATTCAAATGTTTGTTGAATTTCCCCTATTTGCATATTTAGTAACTCTTCCCATGTCTAAATGCAATTTCCACTTCCTGATGCTAAAGCACTTAACCTATGCTATATAACTGTTTATAAAAACTGTTCATCGATACAATAGACTGCCATCTCCTAAAATAAGAACTGTCTGATTCTTTATATCCCTAGATTTTTATACAGGTACTTAAAGGTGTTTGTGAGAATGAATGAACAAATGAGTAGGTGAATGAAAAAATGCAAAACAATAGATGTGGTCCTGTGTGACATGAAAAGATATTCTTCATGGTCTCCTAGTGATATGACTTCAACTTGAGCAATGAAATGGCAGGCATGATGACAGACACTGATATTTACCTATCCATCAGCCATATCCGCTTTTTCCCTGCTAATAGAATTCCAAGTTTGTTTTCAGGTTGTGAGTGGCAACCCCTTGATTTCCAGGAAGACTGACTGCTCCCCCAGAATGAGTTAGAATTGGTCCAATCACAACCACCTCACTTTTCTTTTCTAGTGATTGGCCCAGAAGTAAACATGTGATCCATTTTGAACCAATAACGCAGGAAGGCAGTCTTCTGGGAAGTTAGCTTTTCCCATATAAAATATGAGCGACATCTAAAGATAAGACCTTTTGCCTCACACCCTTTCCCTATTGCTTGGAGAGTCTACAATGACAGTGGTGAAAGAGAGCCATGGTCTCAGTCCTTGTGGGGATTATAGTCTTGTTATAAAGACAGAAAATGAACAAGGAACACATATAGAAATAGGGAAATATACTCAGAGGGAAGACAAAAGTCATGGTTGTTTCATGGAGAGAGATGGGTTGGGAGGAAAGTTGTCTTTTAAGCCAAGAACAGAAAATATCCATGGAGACAATATTCCAGTGAATGAAGAGGTCATTCTAGAAACATGAGTAAGGCCAGTGTAGGTAGAGGAGGGAGAGTCAGGGTGAGCTTGGGAAGGGGGTGGGAAATGAGGGAGCAAAAAGGCAAGAACAAGTGATGCAGAGAGTTAAAGGCCATTACAGAGAATTTGAATATTTTTGCTTAAATGTGATGGGAGCCACTGAAGGGTTTTAACCTGGGGACTTATTTCTATAAAAATGTTAATGCAAACTAAGCTTTTGATTAATTACCGTGAAATGTAAAGACCTTGAGTTGAAAGAGATTAATCTAAGTAAGAAAGACCTAATTTACTAGCAATCCTAGGCTTGCTTATTTCTTTATTTACTTAATGGCATTTTCTATTAATCTTATTTGATAATTTGGGTATTTAAAAATGTTTGGCTTTATTTTTCACTGTGATAACATTCTTTTAAAACCATTGACAGACTTTTATAGGCTTTATGAGAGAAATGGATTTGTCAGATGTTTTCCCCAGAGTCAATAGGTTTTGACAACTCACTGGGTGTGAAAATGAAGGAAAAAGTAATGTAAAGACTACATTATGTCTTCAGGACTGCCCTCTGTTGTCGCGTCTTCCAGTTTTACTGCTATTAAGCTCTTATCATAATTTTTGTTCCCTAAACTAGACAGTGAGTTCTTTTAGGCAAAGGTCTGTGCCTTCCTAGGACTCCCTCAAAGCAGCATGGTGCCTCATGACAAGGAAATACCTACACGTTGGGTTAATTAATTAAGCAAGTCAAGAATAGGTTACAGTTATATTGTAGTTCTTAGGCCATGCAAAGGGGCCTCCACATCTGTCTTACTCTTTCTTTTGCTTCTGCTTCTCTCTGTGTGCCCACTTAATTAGCCCACGTCAACTTTTCCAAATGGTGAAAACATGGCTACCAATATCTCCTGGCCTGGGAATCACTGAGCATCTGTTGTTTCTTTTTGGTCCCAAGTTATGAAGTCAAGGAAGAGCTCTGAGCACTTGTGTTTGAGTTGGATGGCCACCCTTAGCCAATCACCACGGTTACCGAAATACGGCCCACCTGTGTCATGCACTGCCCCTCCCCGCCCAAACCAAGGAGGAGCGGGCCCTGTTTGAAGATGGGACTCCAGTTTGAACCAGCAGGCTGAAGTTAGAGGATGACCATTTTGAGTAGGACAAACACCACCTTACCTCTTGTCTGAGATCCCTACCTGCACACTCAACTTCCTCCTCTATCTCTCTGTTGAATGTTTCACAGACATTTCAGATTCAGCATCTTTCCTCACACTATCCCCAAACCTGATTCTCCACAGGACATGGCTCTGCCATATATCCAGTTGTTCAAAGAAGATACCTAGGAATTATCCTTGACTTCATCTTCTCTCGTGCATGCTCCTTATTTCTTATATTTTCTGAGTTAGACATAATGCATTGCTCTGTTTCTTGCTGCCCTCACATTGTTTAAGCCAACATTACTTCTCTCCTGAAGGAGTTACTCTACCAATATGCTAGTGTCTACTTTTGCCAGGCTGCGTTCTCTGCACTTGCACTGTCCAATATGGTAGCCACAGGCCACGTGTGGCTATTACATTTACAATTAAGATAAAACATATTTAAAGGTTCCTCAGTTGCACCAGCCATATTTCAGGTACTCAAACAAGAGGCCCTTGTAGTAGATAGGGGCTACCACGTTCAGGCTGCCATGAAGGATCCAGCTGGAGATGTAGCAGGTCTCAGCTGCAGGTGGAGCACCCAGAATGTGATGATATGCAAAGCTTGCTTTACCCAAGCTTACAGGATGCTTTAAGACTCTTTCCTGCATCTTCCCAGTCTCAATGGCATCTTCCTTTTCTGTAACATAGCATGTTCTTCTTACCTCAAGGGTTTCATGAACACGTGGCCTACGCTTCCTCATCCTTCTAATCCTCTTTCTACTAGGAGGCCAGTGGGCACAGTTTGGCCACTTAAAGTCCAACATCCCAGGAAGCCCCTCAGACCCAGGCAAGCCAGAACAGACATCCTATCTATTTTTAACCTGGCCACCTATTAATTATCCTTCTGATCTCAGCTACAGCATCCTCCTGCAAAGCCTCCTTGGCTTTGCTACTCAAAATCCAGTCCCGCATGTGGTCCCTAGACTACTACCATTATCCTACTTAACTGTGACTCAGTGGGTTAACAAAATGTGGAGGTGATTCAGATGAACATCAGTGCTGAAAAGCTTCAGTGAATCTGTCCTACCTTTCAAGCCAGACCATATACAACTGTCTTATTATTTATCTCCTAACTAGAAGCTTGTATCTTTGAATCACCTGCCTCCAATTCCCCCTCGTAAGTCAGTCTTTTCTTTTTTTTAATACTCATTTATTTGTATTTATTTGGCTGCACCAGGTCTTAGTTGCAGCATGCTGGATATTCAGTTGCAGCATGCAGACTCTTAATTGTGGCATGTGGGATCTATTTCCTTGATAAGGGATCAAACCCAGGCCCTCTGCCTTCAGAGCTCAGAGTCTCAGCCACTGCACCACCAGGAAAGTCCCCTAAGTCAAAGGCTTATCTCTACATCATTCTGGGTCCCTTGCTTCTAATCACTCGTTTTCCCTGGTATATTCCTCAAAGGGAACTTGAGATGAAACCCACTTATCAAAGAGAAGTGAACACAATATGTATTCACAACACCGTGTTCTCCCTTTTGCAGCATTCATCCCAATTGTGTTATTCATTCATTATGTATGTAATTGTGTTTTTAATATCTGTCTTTCCCACTAGAGTTTAGAGGCTGGGTCTTCCTGTTCACTATAATCTTTTATGCCTAAAGCTGTACCTGCAAATAGCAGGCACTTATTAAACATTTTGGAAAAATGACCTAATGAACTCCTTTTATATCAGTTAATATTAATACCTCCTACTGAAAAGCTATTTACCAAGCATCTTACTATAAATTCCCATTTTATTCTCTAAAACCATGAGAAGTAGAATAGATATTTTTATTAATATTTTCTTTTAGGACTGATCAGGTGGTCCTTACATGCCAAGCTCTTTGCTAGGACCTGGGATACAGGATGTATGAAGTGGTGCTTCTAAGACTTCAGTGTGCATTCAGACCATCTGGGAACCTTTCCCCTCCTGAGCTCTGTGATCTTCTTTACGATCATCGCCCTGAGCTCTCTCTCAGGCAGGCTGCCTGTCTTCACTTAGTCCCTCTTCTGGGCTTTTACTTTGCTTCTTCCTCTAGGACGTTTCCTGTGCCGCCTCATTTTGTCTAAGGTGCTGTTTGTATTTTTACGCATGTGGTAGGTTAGATCCCTATCTCCGCCTTGGAGAAGTGGCCTCTGTAGGAGGTATCCTATGCCATCCTAGCAGGGCGCGCCCCCTGTCATCACCCAATCTAGATACTCTAGGGGTTCCCCTTAAGAAGCCGCAGGGGGTCCTTCTTTTGTGGCAGGCTGGCTATGTGGGTGGTCTGGTGGGCCTGGCTGGCCTTTAGTCCAGTTGGTTGCCAGTCCCTGCCTTGTGTAGATGCTGCTGGCTGCTGTTTAGTGGAGCCTGGTCATGAGGTGGCTTGCTGTGGGATCCTTAGGGGCCCAGGGCTAGTGGCTGGCTCACAGGTGGGCAGAGTCAGGAATGGCAGGTGAAGCCAGGTCCTGGGGTTAGTGGCTGACTATTAGCAGGAAGAGCTGATTCCTGAAGTCTGGCTGCAGGGCCCAGGGATCCCAGAGCTCATTTCAGATTGGTGGTCGTGGGAGGGGCCGGTTCCTGGTACAGTTGGGTATGGGGTCTGAGGTGTCCTGAAGGTTGTGTTTTCCTGCCAGTGAAAGAGCCAAGGTCTTGCTGGTCCCAGGGCAGGGTCTGGCTTGTGTTGCAGGACCATCGTCTCTTTGCTTCTGGTCTCTGCTCCCTGGTGGCAGAGGTTGGACTAGAGGCTTATGTGGGCTCACTGGTGGGAGGGGCCTGCCCACTGGTGGCAGAGCTGGGTCCTGGACCTCTGGTTGGCTGGGCTATATCTAGGGGTGTGTCCAGGGGCAGGCATGGCTCTTCAGTCTAGACAGCCTGTCTGCAGATGATGGGTGGCCTTCCTGTCCAATTAGTTGTTTGGCCCAAGAAGTCCCAACACTGTTGCCTGGGGACTGTTGGGTGGTGCCAGGGCTCAGTGCTAAAGAGCCAAGATATTTGCATCCAGGAGCAGGGTTAGTGCAGCAGAGTGGCCCTCAGTGTGTCTGCCAGCAGTGTTCACGCTCCCAGAGTGAGCCACAGCCATGCACCCCCATACTCTCCCCACCCCCGCACTCTCCAGGAGACTCTCCAAGATCAGCATGAGGGTCTGTTGCCCTGGGCCCCACTGCATGTGGGATTTTATGTGCTCTTTCTAAATGTGAAGCCTCTATTTCCCCCAGTCTGTGGGGCTCCTGCAATTAAGCCTCAGGGGCCTTCAATGTCATATGCTCTGCAGGGTTGGCTTCCTGTTGCTGGACTCCTGGGTTGGGGAGCCTGATGTGGGGCTCAGATTTCTCACTCCCATGGGAGAATAACTGCAATATAATGATTCTCCAGTTTGTGGGTCACCTACCTTGAGAGTATGGGATTTGATGACCCTGCGAGCGCGTCCCTCCTACCCATCTCATTGTGCTTCCCTATTTATCTCTTCTGGTAGGTTCCAGTCATTTTCATCAACGGTGATTCTGCAGACAGTTGTGATTTTGGTGTGCTCGTGAGAGGAGGTGAGCAGAGGGTCTTGGTGCTCTAGTGTCTTGGCTGCTCTCCCAGATCACCTGGGAATCTTGTTAAAGCAAAGATTCTGAGTCAGTGTGCCTGGGAAGTAACCTGAAATCCTGTCTTTCTAACAAGTTCTCAGATGATGCTTATGCTGCTGATCCATGATTACACTTTGAGAAGAAAGGTCTAGGTTACTGTTTCTCACCATTACTGCAAGCTGGAATTCCCTGGCTTAGTATTAAGCTGTACATCTAACTGCTTACCAGATAGCCCCAGTATTAAGCTTTAGCATTATTGCTGCCTCTGTCCCTTGCTCAGAGACTTTGATTTAATTGGGTTGGGATGTTTGGAAACTTCCCAGGTGGGACTTCCTCATGGTCCAATGGTTAAGAATCCACCTATCAATGCAAGGGACATGGGTTCCATCCCTGGTCCAGGAAGATCCCTCACGCCTAGGGGCAGCTAAGTCTGTGCGCCACAGCTACTGAGCCTGTGTGACAATCAGAGGAAGCCTGCGTCACAGCAAAGACCCAGTGTAGCCCCCCCCACCATAATAATAATTCTCAGGTGATTCTAATGTTTGACCAACTGGTCAAGGACAGTGATTCTGAAACCCTTGTGTGCAACAGACTGACTCCCTGGAGGACTTGTTAAAACATATATCACCTGGGCCAACCCTAGAGTGTCTAATTCAGTACATCTGGGGTAGGACCTGAGAATTTGCATTTCTAAAATGTTCTCAGGTGATGCCGATGTTGGTCTGGGTTAATACACATTAAGAAACAGAAGTTTACAAGCAACACAGGCATATACATAGAGTTGCAGCCAAATGTTGGAAGTTTAAACAGTGGAACCATGTACAGTGGTAGCAAGAGAGAGAAACCTGGTTCAGAAAGGGCTTCATGGAGGAGGTGATGTCTGAGTTGGGATGAGAAGGACAAAGAGGATGGGGAGAAGTGGTGGAAGAAACAACTTCAGCCAGAAAAAACATATATAAAGATAAGCTGAGAGGAAAGGCAAGGGGGTGCCTTTGGGGGACTCCACGAAGTTTGAGATTGTGAGACTATATAAACTCAGAACAAGGTAGTCACTGCAGGACAGAAGATTTGAGCAGCAGGCTGGGACTGAGGCGTGAGGCGAGTTCTATACTATTCTTAGACTTTATTCTCAAAGCCATTGAAGGGGTAAGATCAACCTGATTGTGATGGGCGTGGGTCTAAGAAACGACAGATGGATGTAGAAGCAATGGGAACAACTCTGGGTGGAGACACAGAAGACACAAACTGGGCAGCAGGAGCCCATGAGAATACAGAGGGAAGGACCTCAGCCTGTGAAGTTGGAACTATGTTGATGGCATCACCTGCTTGACGTTAGCATTGGCTAACACCTCTCTCTCAGCCCAGCCCAGTTTTCCTCTATAAGCAGTCGAAGCTTTGTTTTGTTTCTTGGTGGATTAGCTGATTGTAGGTTGTAAGAAAAATTCTTTGAACTTCCACTGTTCTCAAGGAGGTGTATACCCTGCACATGGCTCACTGAGTTGAGACCCTGCACAGACTGGGCTTTTGAGGCTCTTGAGTGCTGATGTGCTTTCCCTTCTTGAGAACCATAGGTTTGCTTGAACACTGACTGCCTGGTGGGCTGGGTCCTCCAGCTGGCCTTGGGTGGACTCTTGGTGGTCCGGTCAGGGGATGTTGGCTCAACTGACCAAACTGATGGTGGCACTGGATAAACAAGGAGGAAAGTATTTAGGGCTGGGGTGGAGATGGGGACAGAGGAGGAGGGAAAGATCTGTGTAGGCTGGGGATATCTGGTAAGAATTAGACGTACAGCTCCGAAGCTCAGAAGAGGGGAGTCCAGGCAGATGGTAATTTAAATTACCAGGTTGTGCAGAGGGTGTGCAGAGTGAAAAGACCCGGGGAGGGGTTTGTTAAAGCCATGTTCCAGATAATATTGCATGAAAAACACTCCCGAAAGCTTGAGGCTCAAAAGGACCATGGTTATTTATTTTGCTCACAAACTTTCCAGCGCGATGTAGAGAATTTCTTAAATCCAAGCAGGAATCATTGGGGATTTCTATCCCATGTATTTACAGATGGGGTAACATGACTGGAGGAAAGAAGTCACTTCCTAGATGGATCTGGGGTGTTTTATTTATTTAAAAATTATTATATGTTACAGTATGATTTACACTGTTGTGTTAATTTCAGGTGTACAACAACTCCTTGGAAGAAAAGTTATGACCAACCTAGATAGCATATTCAAAAGCAGAGACATCACTTTGCCGACTAAGGTCTGTCTAGCCAAGGCTATGGTTTTTCCTGTGGTCATGTATGGATGTGAGAGTTGGACTGTGAAGAAGGCTGAGCGCTGAAGAATTGATGCTTTTGAACTGTGGTGTTGGAGAAGACTCTTCAGAGTCCCTTGGACTGCAAGGAGATCCAACCAGTCCATTCTGAAGGAGATCAGCCCTGGGATTTCTTTGGAAGGGATGATGCTAAAGCTGAAACTTCAGTACTTTGGCCACCTCATGCGAAGAGTTGACTCATTGGAAAAGACTCTGATGGTGGGAGGGATTGGGGGCAGGAGAAGAAGGGGACAACCGAGGATGAGATGGCTAGATGGCATCACGGACTCGATGGACGTGAGTCTGAGTGAACTCCGAGAGATGGTAATGAACAGGGAGGCCTGGCGTGCTGCGATTCATGGGGTTGCAGAGTCGGGCACGACTGAGCGACTGAACTGAACTGAACTGAACAAAGTGATTTAGTTATACGTATATATACATCTATTATTTTTCAGATTCTTATCCCATTTAGGTAATTAAAGAATACTGAGTGGAGTGCCCTGTGCTGTACAGTAGGTCCTTGTTGATAATCTATTTTATATATAGCAGTGTGTGCTTGTTAATCTTGAATTCCTAATTTATCCCTCCCCCACCCCTATCTTGCTCCTTTGGTAACCATGAGTTTGTTTTCTATGTCTGTAAATCTTTTTCTGTTCTGTAAATAAGTTCATTTGTATTATTTTTTTAGGTTCTATATGTAAGTGATATCCTATGATATTTGTCTTTGGCTTACTTCATTTAGTATGATAATCTCTAGGTCCATCCATGTTGCTGCAAATAGCATTATTTCATTGTTTTTTATGGTTGTTTAATATTTCATTGTGGTAAAGAATCGGCTTGCCAATGCAGGAGACATAAGAGATGCAGGTTCAGTCCCTGAGTTGGGAAGATCCCCGGGAGAAGGGCATGGCAACCCACCCCAGTATTCTTGCCTGGAGAATCCCGTGGACAGAAGAGCCTGGTGTGGGCTACAGTCCATAGGGTTGCACAGACTCAGACATGACTGAAGCAGCTTAGCACAGCAGACAGCATTCCACTGTACACATGTACCACCTCTTTATCCATCCACCTGCTGGTGGACATTTAGGCTGCTTCCATGCCCTGGCTGTTGTAAATAGTGCCCCCGTGAACAGTGGGGTTGCTGTATCTTTTCAAATTAGGTCTTCCTCTGGTTATATGCCCAGGAGTGGGATTGCTAGATCATATGCTAGCTCTGTTTCTAGTTTTTTAAGGAGCCCCTAAGCTGTTCTCCACCGTGGCTGTGCCCATTTACATTGCCACTAGCTGCGTAGGAGGGGGTCGATCTGGGGCTGTGGAAGGACAGTTGGCATCTATCTGGCAAATTGTTCCAGGCTCTCAGCTGGGAGCTCCGCTGGGGGCTGTGGACCAACACCTTCAATTCCCCTTCACCACGGGCTCTTGCTGGCTGCGTGGGCTTCTTCCCAATAGCATGACTGGGTTCCAAGAGGGAGCATCCCAAAAGAACCAGGAAGAAATTGTATTGCCTTTCACAACCTTCTCTCAGAAGTGACAGCATCTTTTCCTCGGTGGTCCCAAGGTCCACCCACGCTGAGTGAATGCAGGCCCCACCTCTCAGTGGAGGAGAGTTGAAGTCCCACAGTAAGAAGGGCTGGGGACTGGGAACTATTACTGGGCCGTCTTTGGAGTATAGGTCTGCCGCAAATGCTCCTTCCGGGGGAAGCCTGGGGAGAGGACCGGCCCAGGCGCCCTGACTGCGCATCTGGGGTGCCCGCCTGTCTGTTGCTCAGGCTCCTGAAAGGGAGATCTGTCAGGCAGCAGCACCAGCATCACCTGGGATGAGTCTGAACTGCAGAATCCCAGCCCTGCCCTGGGGCCTGTGGTCTAATAAGATGCCCAGGAGATGCATCTGCACAAAAGATTTAAGAAATATCTCTCTACACCGCGCTGGCTCATCTGGCTCCTGCTGCCCAGGGCCTCATCCCAGTTCCCAAGTGCTGCGTGAATTTCCCATCATGCCTCCTTCCAAGCCTCCTACACAAGATGTGTCAGAGCCGTGGTCCATGGAGACACCTTAGGGGCAGGTGCAAGGGTTTCTGGAGCGGTGCATGCTCGCTTCCTCTCATGCTTATCCCTGCCAGGCTTTCAGCGAGAGCATTTCCAACATCCTTCTCCGGCAACAGGCTAGTCCCAGCTGACTGGCAGACAGGCACTTGGAGAGAGAGGGCTGCTCAGTTCATTACCTTCCTGTTCATCAGCGCAGCCAGGCTTGCCAGAAACAGGACATACTTGAAGCCCCTTTGGGAGTCCCATTAACGCTATGGGCCAGGACGCAGGCCCTTAGGCCTTCTGCTCCTGGCAACAGATGAAAAAAAGTAGCTTCTGTTGTCATTTGTTAGTATCCTGTATGTGCAAGGGACATGGAGAAGACTCTTTTGGAAAAAATAAAAACCCATAAGCCTTCTACCTGCTAATATGCAAAGGTCAGTGGCCAATTATGCCCTCAATGGCCTGAAGATGGATGCTACTCAGTTGAGCATCTCAGTCTCTGGGGTCGTTGGATCATCAAAGATTTCTGAACTCTGATGCTATGCCAGGCACCAGGGATGCAACAGGGGAACAGGCCACTCCTTGCAGGGAAATATCAAATCAAAAAGCCACATGATTGTGTACACACAGCTATATTTAAACTGGATAACCAACAAGGACCTACCCTATAGCAGAGGGAACTCTGCTCAGTGTTATGTGGCAGCCACAGATCAGGGGGAGTTTGAGGGGAATGGGTACATGTATATGTACATCTGAGTCACTCTGCTGTGCCCCTGAAGCTATCTCAGCATTGTTAGTTGGCTATGCTCCAATACAAAATAAAAAGTTAAAGCCACATATTTGGGTTATGAGTCAGATTGGTGGTGTTCAGCCTTGCTAGCCTTGTCCAAACCCCACTTCTTCACATTCAGAGTCATGGCCCCAGGCTCTGCAGCTGTGCTCTTGTGAGGGATGAGGCTGGCAGACCCTGGGGTTTCTGTGTTTTGGCCTCTGGAGTGAGGGCCCAAGTGACCCACCCTTGCCACTGCCTGCATCACTGCTGATGCTGGAAAGATGAGTGCCTGCCAAGGGGGCAGTCGCCTTGCTGGCCTTAAGCCAGAGGTTGCTACCACACATCCATAATTCACATTCTCCTGCAGTCCTTGGTGCGCCTTTCAGAATCCATATATTTGGGCAAAATGCTCTTGGAACACCTGAATAACCCTCAATACCAAGGACAGTTTGATGGACATAAGAGTTGGTGCTCCAAGACAGGCTGGCAACCTGTGTTCCCAAGGCTGGTCACCCTCTCAGCACAGTCACCTCAAGCTGCTTCTCCAAGTTCATTTGGGGACCTTATTAAAAACAAACTCTGGCAAGAGGGCCTTTTGGGGTGGGGTTGCAGATTTGGCACATAACATGCTTCCATGGAGTCCGTATCTGTTGGCCCAAGGACCATACTTTGACTCACATGGATCTCACAGAGAGGCTGCAAACTACCGTTCTTGTAAATTTCATGGCACACAGCCACGTGCGCTGATCTGCCCACCGTCTGGCTGCTTTCAGGCCTCAATGGCAGAGCTGGATAGCCAGGAAGAGATTTTCTGGGCCACAGAATTTGAAATATTTACTGTCCACCTTCATGGGAAAGGCTTGTAGACCCCCTGGCACTCAATCAAGGTACTCTATTCACCTGGGAAATTCTCAGTCCCATGAGGGGGCCCCACCCCCAGCAAGTCTGGCTTAATTGCTCCCAGTGCAGTGTGGGCAATGTGATGTCTAAAGGCTCCTGGGCGGTGCACATGGGCTGCAGGTCCCTGGGGGGTTAATTGGAACCCCATTCGGTGTCCTCGCCTCCCTCCTTCCTCTGCCCCTGTTTGACCACGTGACTTTCATTTTTAGAGTTGGTGTTTGCATCTGATTCCTGCAGCTGCTTTGGGAGCAGATTTTGATAAGAAACTTAGGATGCACAGCTGAGTACCATGGTCCCCCTGCCCCCAGCATATTTATATGCAAATAACCTAGAGCCTTGTTTATGAGGCTGCCTCTAAAACTGCAATGAAATTGAGAGATCTTTTATGTTGCTTAACCTTCTGATTTTTCCCTTTGCGTTTCTGGGCACATTTCTACTCGTCTTTCATTTTCCCTCTTGCAGCCTCCAGCCCACAGGCAGCCTTTTGCTGCCTACTTATTAATCAAAGCAGATTAAGTCTCATTTTCTTATAGCTGCATTTGCTGGCAGAGGTTGGTATTTAGTGCTTGCCAGTTTCCATAGGAAAGGGCTCATCCTTCTGTGTAGCAATAAAATAAATTTTTTATAAAAACATCTTGCAAACCGAGAGGGGAAGCACATATTTGTCTGAGGTTGGAGATTATTTGAGGCTTCCCACCTGATGGCTTTCTGTTTCCCCAGGGGTAGTGAGGATTTTGTAACTATCATTGCCTTTCTCAGTCTTCCAGAAGGAAGACTCAGATTCTTCTAGAGAAATATCTTTCTGTTATTGAACAGAACTTGGGTCCACAGCAAAGACAATTTATTGATACTATGTTATGGTGAGAGAAAGTACGGCATTTATTGCAAAGAAAAATACACAAAAACACACACACACAAGAAAGAAATATGGGCAGCTGATGTTCAAAAGACCTGAACTCCCCAATGGCTTTCAGTGAGGATCACAAGGCATGTGATCAACTTGTGCATGGTTCTCTGACAGGTTAATACAGAGGTAACACAGTGATGTTTCAGGAACCTCTGATCTCGGGTGGCCTCAGCCTGCAGCAGCTTGAAGCAGGACTTGGGTTCCCAGGCAAAGTTTGAGGTTGGTTTGTGGTGAGAGCACTGAATCCTAGACACTAGACCAGAGGTCAGTGACAAGGGGTCCTGGCCCTTCAGCTTGGAAGCAAGTAGAGTATTTATTAAGAGGAAAAAGAGTACAGTAGGTGTGGATAGACATACGGAAGGACTCAGAGAGAGAGAGAGTCCCTGAGTTTCGCCTTCGTGGTAGTTTGAATTACTTTTATGGGGTATTTCTTCTGGATTCCCTTTGGCCATTTTGATTTACCTGATTCACAGTTTATCTTTGGTATATATCTCAGGATCCTCCCATGTGTGCGCATACACCTCTTAGCCAAGATGGATTCTGCTGCAAAGGCCTGTGGGTAGAGCATCCCTTGACATCACTCCTCTTTGACTTTCAAGGAGCCTTTGTGTGCATGTGTGGTTGGGGAGGTCTTCAGACTTGGAAAATGAGAAATATGTCATCTGGGCAGGACCCAGCCTCCCTCCGTGCATTGTCTTGCTGTTCTCATCTTGGAGTTTCTGTCCACAGGGCATGGATCTCCAGTTGCTTTACCCTGGGGAGGGCTGCGCCAGTGTCCTTCCTTGCCTCCACTCTCAACCTTCTGGTCCCATCCAGTCTGGAGTCTACATGCTGGTGGTTAGCCTGCACTTCACTTCTTCTACCTGAGTGAGGGGCTGGGTTTGGTATCTGCAAAACCAATCAAGGACGTGGCCCTAGAGGAGGAACTAAAAGTTCTTGATTTCTTGATTTTGTTTCATGGCTCAGCTATTACTCATGTATCTTTCTTGACTGTTTTCCTTTGTTTCTGCATTTTCTCACCTCTGATTGAATTTGCTCTTTGGAACTCAGAGGGGAAGACCTAGAAGACTGCAGTTTCTCTGTAAACAAGAGGCAGGAGACCTGGGGGGTTTGTCCCCAGGAAGGCCCTGCAGGGTCCAGCTCAGATTCATTTCAGAGTCTCAAAGGATGCCCCTCTGGTGATGGCACTATCGCATTACCCTTATTCCAACCTCATCCCTGATCCTACCCAGAAGAGTTTCCTTTGAGTCTCAGGTGGCAAAGAGATGCTCTAGGATGAGCATTGCTGATTCAATGAACACGAGTTTAAGCAAGCTCCAGGAGTTGGTGATGGACAGGGAAGCCTGGTGTGCTGCAGTCCATGGGGTCACAAATAGTTGGACATGACTGAGCGGCTAAACTGAGGATGAACTGACAGCCCCAGAAGGAAGGGGCCCTTCTGTGCCCTTTGGACAGAACAAAGCTTTAAGGCAAAGTCCTCGTTAAGACTTTTAACATCCAGGGTGTGATTCTCAAGCCTGATCGCACTTTAGAACCATTTAGAGGCTTTTAAAAGTGCCTCTAGCCAGACCCTAGGCCCCCAGATGCTGATGTGTTGGTCTAGGGTGTGGCATGGGCAATGGTACATTTTTCACATTTTGTTTTGAAATAATTTAGACCTTCAAAAGAACATAAATATACAAAGGATTCCTGTGTATTCTTACCCAGCATTTCCAAATGTTTGTAAACTGTGTAACCACAGAACCATGATCAAAACCAGGAAATTAGCACTGGTATGTGTTCCACTGTTGCGTGATCTGTTCTGCAGACCTGACTCAAATTTCCCTCGTCGTCACACTCATGTTCTTTTCCAGGATCCCATGTTGCATTTAGTTGTCGTATCAAGAAATCTTAGTGTCCTTTAATCTGGGATAGCTCCTCCATCTTTCTCTTGACCTCAATATCTTGGACACATATTGGCTAGTTATTTTGAAGAATGTCCCTTAATTTAACTTTGGTCAGGGCATGTTGAAAATCTCCTTGGATAATTCTAATGTGTAACTGAGATTGACAGGATAATTATGCTCAGTAAATTGCCCCTTAGGATCATGATAAAACCATGAGGATGAGGACTGGAGAAGAGAGTGAGGGCCAACAGGACCTGGATGGATTTTTTTAAAATTTTATTTTAAAATATTTATAAATTAAAAATTTTGTTTTTAACTTATTCTTAACTGGACGATAATTGCTTTACAAATATTCTGTCAATTTCTTCCATATATCCACATGAATCAGCCATAGGTAGAGGTATATCCCCTCCCTGTTGAACATCCCTCCCATAAAATATTTTTTATGATATTGATTTTTATTTATGGATCTCATATATATGGCTGTGAGAGTTGGACCATAAAGAAGGCTGAATGCTGAAGAACTGATGCTCTTCAGCCCTGGTGCTGGAGAAGACTCTTGAGAGTCCCTTGGACTACAAGGAGATCAAACCAGTCAATCCTAAAGGAAATCAGCCCTGAATATTCATTGGAAGGACTGATGCTGGTAAAGGTTGAAGGCAGGAGGAGAAGGGGATGACAGAGGATGAGACGGTTAGATGGAATCACTTCCTCAATGGACATGAGTTTGAGGAAGCTCCAGGAGATGGTGAAGGACAGGGAAGCCTGGCGTGTTGCAGTCTGTGAGGTTGCAGAGTCAGCCATGACTGAGCAACTGATCAAGAACAAGGTTTATTTGGTTATATTGGGTCTCAGTTGCAGCATGTGGGATCTTAGTTTCCTAACCAGGAATTGAACCCAGGCCCCCTGCATTGCGAGTGTGGAGTTTTAGCCACTGGACCACCAGGGAAGTCCCTGGATCTTTCTTTAGTCTGGTCTCTACCCAGTCCTTTCTCTTAGACCTCTGACATTTCATTCTCTTTTTCCTCTACCGTAGTGTTCGTGTTAGTCACCCAGTCACGTTTGACTCTTTGTGACCCGAAGGACTGCAGCTCATTCGGCTCCTCTGTGCATGAAATTCTGTAGGCAAGAATACTGGAGTGGGTAGCTATTCCCTTCTCCGGGGGATCTTCCTGACCCAGGGATCGTAACAAGGCCTCCTGCACTGCAGGCATATTCTTTACCATCGAGCCACCAGGGAACCTCTTCTATGCGCAAGTCCTAAGTCAAAGGCTCAGCCCAGCTCCCTCAGACTGCATTGACGTCAATTCAGTTTCAAAGCTGGATCACGTCCCTCCTTTGCATAATATTCTGTGAATGTCAACGCATCCTGCTCCAAGGCCATCATGATGGGACCTGGCTTTCCCGGGACCCTGTTTTCCCTCACCCTCTCCCACTCACTTAGCTCGCAGCTCTCCGGCTCTTGCCTTCACTGCTCCTTCCACCAGATGCCCTTCCTTCTGATGGCCGCAGGGTCTCTCTCAGGACTTCACTCTCTGATCCTGCTCACTGACTCCCACCCCCACGCTCTTCACGTCTCCCCCACCACCACCCCCCACCCCCATGGAGAAGATCTGCGCCTGTTTTGTTCCCCTTTGTTTCTCCAGAACCTAGAGAAGTGACTGATACATGGCAGGGATTTAATACATGAACAAATGGATGAAAAAGAGTGGTTGAAAAAATTTTAAAAATAGCTTCATTGCTGACAGAAAAGAGATTCGCATTTATAAGGCTGAGTGCATTTACCCTAAGATCTCTCTCTTTTACTTGACCAGCTGCCCAGACTCCCATTGTGCAGACTGCGCCTCCATTTTTGACACCTTCCACTTTTCCAGTTCACCTGTCTCTTCTGCACTGGGAAAGATGGCCTATGAGATGAGTCAGGCAATAATTCCCTCTCCTTTCAGCCAGAGCGTGGAGCAGACTGTCAAATACACATACTTTCTTTTTTATCCTTGTCACAGAAGCTGTAAAGAAAGCTTGGGCACCTGATGTGATCCTGGAAAAATCTTACTGTGGTGGCATCTCCAAGTTAGATTTCTCGGCTGGTGTCAAAGGAAGGAAGGAAGGAAACCAGATACCTTCTTTTTATAAGATAAATAACCACCATTATTTCTGTATGCCAATCAAAGTGTGTGTGTGTATGTGTGTGTGTGTAAAATTTACCTTTACTAAAATCCTAAGTGGTAAATAATTCTCATTTTACAAATATGATATCTGAAGTTTAGATTGTCAGCAGGTCTATGGGGTTGCACAGAGTTGGACATGACTGAAGTGACTTAGTAGTAATAGCAGTAGTAGACAACAGGATGGATATGTAAACCCAAGTGTTTTGATGCTCCAACCAGTACCCTTAATTATCTCAATATATAGGTAACTGCCTATAATTTTCAAGCTGGATTTAGAAAAGGCAGAGGAACTAGAGATCAAATTACCAACATCTGCTGGATCATAGACCAAGTAAGAAAATTACAGAAAAACATCTGCTTCATTGACTATTTTAAAGTCTTTGACTATGGATCACAATAAACTATGGAAAATTCTTCAAGAGATGGAAATACCAGACTACTTTACCTGCCTCCTAAGAAACCTGTATGCAGGTCAAGAAGCAACAGTTAGAATCAAACATGGAGCAACAAACTGGTTCAAAAATAGGACAGGAGTACATCAAGGCTGTATACTGTCACCCTGTTTATTTAACTTATATGCAGAGTACATCATGTGAAATGCCAAGCTGGATGAAGCACAAGCTGGAATCAGGATTGCTGGGAGAATCAATAACCTCAGATATTCAGATGATACCACCCTTTTGGCAGAAAGTGAAGAGGAACTAAAGAGCCTCTTGATGGTGAAAGAGGAGAGTGAAAAGCTGGCTTAAAACTCAATGTTACAAAACTAAGATCATGGCATCCAGTCCCCATTGCATCATGGCAAATAGATGGGGAAACAATGGAAACAGTGTCAGACTTTATTTTGGGGGCTCCAAAATCACTGCAGATGGTGACTGCAGCCATGAAATTAAAAGATGCTTGCTCCTTGGAAGAAAAGCTATGATTAACCTAGACAGCATATTAAGAAGCAAGACATTATTTTGCTGACAAAGTTCCCTGTAGTCAAAACTATGTTTTCTCCAGTAGTCATGTATGAATGTGAGAGTAGGACCACGAAGAAGTCTGAGCTCCAAAGAATTGATACTTTCAAACTGTGGTGTTGGAGAAGAATCTTGAGAGTCCCTTAGACTGCAAGGAGATCAAACCAGTCAATCCTAAAGGAAATCAACCCTGAATATTCATTGGAAGGATTGATACTGAAGCTCCAAAACTTTGGCCACCAGGTGTGAAGAGACGACTCACTGGAAAAGACCTTGATGCTGGGAAAGATTGAAGGCAGGAGGAGAAGGGGACAACAGAGGACAAGATTGTTGGATGCATCAGTGACTCGATGGACATGAGTTTGAGCAAGCTCTGGGAGATGGTGCAGGACAGGGAGGCCTAGCATGTTGCAGTGTATAGGGTTGCAGAGAGTTGGACACGACTGAGTGACTGAAGAACAATGATAAGGAAGACGGTGGCATCTTGTAGGATTTGGGGTTGCTTCAGGCCCTGGAAGAATAGATAATCTGACTTTAGAAACAGAGGATTAGCTGCATACCTTCATCATTCTCCAGGTCTATTGATCTTTCCTTGCTTCCTATGCCGATCATTTCTGTGTCCTGCTGGGCGGATGGTTCTCAAAGTGTGGCTTCTGGGAAGCAGAAGCAACAGCACCTGGGAAGTGATAGAAGTGTAAACTCTTGCCTTTCCACTCCTGACATCATGAGTGAGGAACTCTGAGGTTGGGGTCCAGGAATTTATGGTTTTTCAACCCTCCAGGTGATACTGATGCCCACTCAGCTTTCAGAATCCCTAACACGGTGACTGGAAGAGTCATCTCTGGCTGCAGACTTCCTGTGTTCAAATCATAGTCCTCCTGATAACTGGTTCATCAACCTTGTGAAAAATACTTAATCTCTTAGTGCTTCAGTTGGGTTATCTATGAAATGGGAATATTGACAGCATCTGTCTCATTGTTGTCAAGATGAAATGAGTGAACATATGCAAAGGATTCTGAAAGAGATGGGAATACCAGACCACCTGACCTGCCTCTTGAGAAATCTGTATGCAGGTCAGGAAGCAACAGTTAGAACTGGATATGGAACAACGAACTGTTTCCAAATAGGAAAAGGAGTACGTCAAGGCTGTATACTGTCACCCTGCTTATTTAACTTCTATGCAGAGTACATCATGAGAAATGCTGGGCTGGAAGAAACACAAGCTGGAATCAAAATTGCCGGGAGAAATATCAATCACCTCAGATATGCAGATGACATCACTCTTATGGCAGAAAGTGAAGAGGAGCTAAAGGGCCTCTTGATGAAAGTGAAAGAGGAGAGTGAAAAAGTTGGCTTAAAGCTCAACATTCAGAAAACGAAGATCATGGCATCCAGTCCCATCACTTCATGGGAAATAGATGGGAAAACAGTGGAAACAGTGTCAGACTTTATTTTTGGGGGCTCCAAAATCACTGCAGATGGTGACTGCAGCCATGAAATTAAAAGACAATTACTCCTTGGAAGAAAGATTATGACCAACCTAGATAGCATATTCAAAAGCAGAGACATTACTTTGCTGACTAAGGTCCGTCTAGTCAAGGCTATAGTTTTTCCTGTGGTCATGTATGGATGTGAGAGTTGGACTGTGAAGAAGGCTGAGCACTGAAGAATTGATGCTTTTGAACTGTGGTGTTGGAGAAGACTCTTGAGAGTCCCTTGGACTGCAAGGAGATCCAACCAGTCCATTCTGAAGGAGATCAGCCCTGGGGCTTCTTTGGAAGGAATGATGCTAAAGCTGAAACTTCAGTACTTGGGCCACCTGATGCAAAGAGTTGACTCATTGGAAAAGACTCTGATGCTGGGAAGGATTGGGGGCAGAAGGAGAAGGGGACGACTGAGGATAAGATGGCTAGATGGCATCACGGACTCGATGGACGTGAGTCTGAGTGAGCTCCGAGAGATGGTGATGAACAGGGAGGCCTGGAGTGCTGTGATTCATGGGGTCGCAAAGAGTCGGACACGACTGAGCGACTGAACTGAATGACTGACTGACTGAAACAAAGTGATTTGAACAATGAATAACATTGATATTAGCTATAAGTATCATACTCTTTCCATATATATCAAACTTTCTGTTTGAAAAAAGAACAACCCCTGCTCCCCCAGCTCTCCTGGATCTTTTAAAGAGGACCCAGCATCCCGGATGCTATTGTGATGACTGCCAGGCTGTGAATGAGTTTTTGTTGGACTGGATGATGCCAGCACCCAGCATCAGGTGAGATGGAGCCACAACATTTCAGTTTGCTTTAGGTAGAACTCGGATCCAGGGAGTGGCAGCAGGAGCATTTGGTCACCAAATGCTGTATTCCTGTATCTTTGGTCTCTGTAGAGTCCTGTGTACCAACTCTGAGCTCTTCAACAGTTGTCTGCAAAATGAATGATGATTACTCAAGACACCGTGATATTTACCAAGCTTTTGCTTCCCAACTCACTATACAGAATCAAATGATTCAGATGAGATAGAAGGGACTGGATGCCAAAATGAACTGGAAATGGCTTCAGAGCAGAGTATTTGGAAGTTGATTGTTATTCAGAGAACAGCCCAGCCTGGTCTGAAGGCCAAGAATGAGCAGGAGCCTTCTTCTCTGGAACATTTCAAGGAGCTGCATTTATAACAGAGGCCCTCTCTCCTTACTGTTTGAACCAAGTGTGGTATGACTAACCTG
Organism: Nanger dama; assembly: GCA_917880005.1. Lineage (NCBI taxonomy): Eukaryota > Metazoa > Chordata > Mammalia > Artiodactyla > Bovidae > Nanger > Nanger dama. The sequence continues at coordinate 5,944,168 of CAKJTW010000052.1, forward strand.
GCTGGCTCATGCATTTTCCTGGGGATGTGGAGAGAGGGAGGGGACTGAGAAAGGAAGACTATCTATAGGAGAGGGGGTGTGACAAAGCTGTTCAGAGGTTTATCTGGAACATTAAACAATGAGGAAGAGCCAAGAACATTTAAAAATGAAGGTGATAGAGGTACTGAATTTTCCTTAATAGACATCAGCACATATTGTAAACTATATTAATAGTAACACAGTGGCACTAGAGAAACCAAAGGAAGACTTAGCCTAGAAAATAGGTCTTTGTATAAACATGAAATAAATGTGTTTTAAAGAAATAAGCTCAAAGCAATGGGATGCAGATGTATTATTTAATAATTGGTGCTGAGGATATTTTCAAAGTTACTTAATTGCTTTTCATCAGCTAACAAGTACCAAAATAAATTTAAGGCACATTAAAGATGTAGATGTAAAAATGGATATCTAAAAAGAAAAAGAAAAAATATAGGTGAGCATCTGGAACAGTTCCCTGTCTCCAGGCAGAGAAAGATGTTTGCCTTTCAAAAGCTGTGCATTTTTAGACCTTGAAAAATCAGACACACACATTTCCCATGGACCTTGTCTTCTTTTGATTTGAACAAGTGATAGAGGCCAGTCCAAGTGTCATTCTATTACATCCTTATGTTTCTAACCAAGACAGTGCAGAACAACCTTTCCTCACCACATCATTAAGCCCTTCTCCCAACATGAGTTTGCTTTGATCATCTAAAACGGACGGACCTCATGCTCTCCCTAAGCCAGTGCAGCTCATTTGCTCTTGGGCAGTGGAAAAAGAGGGCAGCACGTGTCTACGTCTCAAAAGAGGGAATTGTTTTGCTTCTGAGACAGAAGCAAAGCTAAGTGATCATCAAACATGTTTCATTTTCCTGCTGGATACTTGGCCGACCGACATTTTCCAGGGAGTAGAGTAGGGCCAGGTGACTGACCTGTAGCCAGCAAAACATGGACAGCAGTTGGCAGTCTCTCCTGAGCTTGGCTCCTTGTTCTCTCTCCTTGTTCCATGGTGACCTTGGAGAAAACATACCAAAGCTTAACAGCACCATAGTGTGGAAGAAGCCAGGGGCCCCTCTTACTACCTGTAGGAAAGCTGCCCAGTTTGCAGGGGCCGTGATGCAAACGAGAAGTCAACCTTCATTGTGTTCACCTGCTTGGATGGTGGTGCTTTCTCAGAGTAGTCTAGCTGGTCTTTCCTCCTGTGACTTCTGTCATCACCCACCCTTGGATGAAAAGATGGACCATAGTAACATCAGTGCACCATACTTGCTCTGTTTGAGGCAGGATGAAGGAACAGACACCTTTTAATCTCATTCTTCTCCTCCTCTTCCTTTTCTTCTTTCTTTGAATAGAGAGTGGGCATACTTTTTGAACCAAGGGAGTTCTCACAATAATCTTGTAAACATTTTTAGCTCTCCCATTGTTCTTTTTTTTTTTGCGAGGGGGACTCTTTATTTTATTTATTTAATTTTTACTTTACAATACTGCATTGGTTTTGCCATACATTGACATGAATCCACCACGAGTGTACATGAGCTCCCAACCCTGAACCACCCTCCCAACACCCTTCCCATATCATCTCTCTGGGTCATCCCAGTGCACCAGCCCCAAGCATCCTGTATCCTGTATCAAACCTAGACTGGTGATTAATTTCTTACATGATAGTATACATGTTTCAATGCCATTCTCCCAAATCATCCCACCCTCTCCCTCTCCCACAGAGTCCAAAAGTCTGTTCTATACATCTGTGTCTCTTTTGCTATCTCTCATACAGGGTTATCATTACCATCTTTTAAAATTCCATATATATGTGTTAGTATACTGTATTGGTGTTTTTCTTTCTGGGTTACTTCACTCTGTATAATAGACTCCAGTTTCATTCACCTCACTAGAACTGATTCAAATGTATTCTTTTTAATGGCTGAGTAATACTCCATTGTGTATATGTACCATGGCTTTCTTATCCATTTGTCTGCTGATGGACATCTAGGTTGCTTCCATGTCCTGGCTATTATAAACAGTGCTGCGATGAACACTGGGGTATACGTGTCTCTTTCAATTGTGGTTTCCTCAGTGTGTATGTCCAGCAGTGGGACTGCTGGTTCAAAAGGCAGTTCTATTTCCAGTTTTTTAAGAAATCTCCACACTGTTCTCCATAGTGGCTGTACTAGCTTGCATTCCCACCAACAGTGTAAGAGGGTTCCCTTTTTTCCACGCCCTCTCCAGCATTTATTGCTTGTAGACTTTTGGATCGCAGCCTTTCTGACTGGTGTGAAATGGTACCTCATTGTGGTCTTAATTTGCATTTCTCTGATATTGAGTGATGTTGAGCATCTTTTCATGTGTTTGTTAGCCATCTGTATGTCTTCTTTGGAGAAATGCCTATTTAGTTCTTTGGCCCATTTTTTGATTGGGTCATTTATTTTTCTGGAATTGAGCTGCATAAGTTGCTTGTATATTTTTGATATTAGTTCTTTGTCTGTTGCTTCATTTGTTATTATTTTTTCCCATTCCGAAGGCTGTCTTTTCATCTTGCTTATAGTTTCCTTTGTTGTGCAGAAGCTTTTGATTTTAATTAAATCCCATTTGTTTATTTTTGCTTTTATTTCCAGTATTCTGGGAGGTAGATCATAGAGGATCCTGCTGTGATGTATGTTGGAGAGTGTTTTGCCTCTGTTCTTTAGGAGTTTTATAGTTTCTGGTCTTATGTTTAGATCTTTAATCCATTTTATTTTTGTGTATGGTGTTAGAAAGTGTTCTAGTTTCATTCTTTTACAAGTGGTTGACCAGTTTTCCCAGCACCACTTGTTAAAGAGATTGTCTTTAATCCATTGTATTTCTTGCCTCCTTTGTCAAAGATAAGGTGTCCATAGGTGTGTGGATTTATCTCTGAGCTTTCTATTTTGTTCCATTGATCTATATTTCTATCTTTGTGCCATACCATACTGTCTTAATGACTGTGGCTTTGTGGTAGAGCCTGAAGTCAGGCAGGTTGATTCCTCCTGTTCCATTCTTCTTTCTCAAGATTGCTTTGGCTATTTGAGGTTTTTGTATTTCCATACAAATTGTGAAATTATTTGTTCTAGCTCTGTGAAAAATGCCACTGTTAGCTTGATAGGGATGGCATTGAATCTATAGATTGCTTTGGGTAGTATACTCATTTTCACTATATTGACTCTTCCGATCCATGAACATGGTATATTTCTCCATGTATTAGTGTCCTCTTTGAATTCTTTCATCAGTGTTTTATAGTTTTCTATATATAGGTCTTTAGTTTCTTTAGGTAGATATATTCCTAAGTATTTTTTTCTTTTCGTTAGAATGGTGAATGGAATTGTTTCCTTAATTTCTTTTTCTACTTTCTCATTATTAGTATATAGGAATGCAAGGGATTTCTGTATGTTGATTTTATATCCCGCAACTTTACTATATTCGTTGATTAGCTCTAGTAATTTTCTGATGGAGTCTTTAGGGTTTTCTATGTAGAGGATCATGTCATCTGCAAACAGTGAGAGTTTTACTTCTTCTTTTCCAATTTGGATTCCTTTCATTTCTTTTTCTGCTCTCATTGCTGTGGCCAAAACTTCCAGAACTATATTGAATAGTAGTGGTGAAAGTGGGCACCCTTGTCTTGCTCCTGACTTTAGGGGAAATGCTTTCAATTTTTCACCATTGTGGATAATGTTTGCTGTGGGTTTGTCATATGTAGCTTTTATTACATTGAGGTATGTTCCTTCTATTCCTGATTTCTGTAGAGTTTTTATCATAAATGGATGTTGAATTTTGTCGAAGGCTTTCTCTACATCTATTGAGATAATCATATGGCTTTTATTTTTCAATTTGTTAATGTGGTGAATTACATGATTGATTTGTGGATATTGAAAAATCCTTGCATCTCTGGGATAAAGCCCACTTGGTCATGGTGTATGATCTTTTAAATGTGTTGTTGGATTCTGATTGCTAGAATTTTGTTAAGGATTTTTTCATCTATGTTCATCAGTGATATTGGCCTTTTCTTTTTTGTGGCATCTTTGTCAGGTTTTGGTATTAGGGTGATAGTGGCCTCATAGAATGAGTTTGAAAGTTTACCTTCCTCTGCAATTTTCTGGAAGGAAATGGACAAATTCTTAGAAAAGAAAAGTACAACTTTCCAAACTGAACCAGGAAGAAATAGAGAATCTTAACAGACCCATCCCAAGCATGAAAATTGAAACTGTAACCAGAAATCTTCCAGCAAACAAAAGCCCAGGTCCAGACGGCTTCACAGCTGAATTCTACCAAAAATTTAGAGAAGAGCTAACACCTATCCTACTCAAACTCTTCCATTATTCTTATACTTGTCTTCTGCAACAGGGTACAGAGCCATTAACTTGCTTAAGACGTACAGTTTAATTTTATCTCCTCTATTTTTTCCTGAAAGAAAAAAAAACCCAGTTAGGTGGTTATCAGTGTGACAACAGGGAATTTGCCAAGGATTTCCCAGAACAAAGAAAGTATTGAGCATAATTTAGGCCCTCAAGATATTTTCAGAATTTTATTCTTTAATCTGGGAAATCAGAGCACTATTCTGCCACAAGATTTGGAAACCTAACTCAAAATTGCTTAAAAGGGAATTTATTGGCTCACAAAAACTGAGCTAGGAGAAAAGCTGCGCAAATCTCCAGCTTTACATAATCACTGAGACGTGTGAATTTCTCTCTTTCAGTAACCACATATGGTCTTGGGGAAGATACTTATTGGTTCAGTTTGGGTCACATGGCTCTTTCTAAACCAATCACTGAGGGCAGGACTATTAAATCCTGTAACTGGCTAGTCTGGATCCATGTCTGTCCCTTCTAGAGAGTAGAGTTGAAAGGCCATTTTCAGAAAATGCAAAGTTTTCTACCAAATTGAAAAGCTTCATCACCTGAAGAAACAGGAATGTACAGCAAGCAAAAATAATAAATGTCAACTACAGAAGTGATGAAAGCCAGTACAAGGGGGAAGAGACTTGACAGCCTCAAAGCATAAAAAGAAGTCGCATGTCAGAAAATGTCCTTATCAGACTTACAAAACAAAGCACAAGTAGGAAGTTATATGGAGGAAAAATGACAAAGGATACCTTCATCTAGAAATAGTTCAGAAATATCTGTTGAAAAATCAAAATTCCAAATATCATGAACAGATGAATTTCTTATCAGGAACTATGTACAAATAGCTGACAGAAATCTGTCCAATCTTACTAGTAAGTGAAGACATGTTATTTAAGATAATAATGACAAGTCATTTTTCACACTATTTTTTGATGCCAGTATTTGTACGACCCTCAAGGTCACTGAGGATTGTGCCAAATAGAAATTCTCATTTTCTAATTGCTAGCAGCACAGCTTTGGAAACTAACTTGGTGGTATGTATTGAGTGTTTCTGAATCCCGGCAGTCGTCTTCTGGACTGTACCCTGATGAAGATAACAGTTTCTGACCAATAGTGTTCTTTATAGTTGCATTTAGAATAGGAAAAACCATCAAGTATCATAGAAAAGTGAAATGATCATATAAACTCATGCAAAAAATGAAGTGATGACTGGAAAATCCTTGCTTGACAAGAATGTGCTTGTGACACAAACAAATAAAAAAAGTGTACACCGCATGACTCAATTATGAAAATACTATGAAATTAAAGTAAATTGAGAGAACTACGTGGGATCACTCCTAGGCTTTTGATAATTTGTTTGAACTACTGTAAAAATTCATTTATTGTGGCTGTGCCAGTCCTCGTTGCTGTGCAGGCTTCTCTCTAGTTAGGGCTGCCTTGTGTGGGCTTCAGGAGTTGTGGCACCGGGGCTCAGTAAATTGTGGTTCCTGGGCCCTACAGCATAGGCTCCACAGTTGCTTTGCAGGATGTGGGATCTTCCTGGACCAGGGACTGAACTGGTGTTTCCTGCATTGGCAGGCATACTCTTTACCACCAAACTGCCAGGGAAGCCCTACACATACTATTTTGATGAATAGACACATAGACATAGATAGTTAGCTTGGGGGCTTTTTGATATCTTTTCTCATATGTGCTATGAATTTGTTTTATGTGGGTTTTCTTCTTCATGTTGCATTTTTACTGAAAAAAATCTGTTATCATTAGGTTGTTATTGGTTATATAGTTAGTATAAAATTTAATTGTACTTAAAATTCCTATGAGGTTATCCTTTTGAAATTATTTGTGATAGTTGCTGAAAATTTCTGCATTTTATTGGCTCTTCAAAGAACCAATGGATTTATTTTAACGTTTTGCTTGTGTATATTCCTCACTTTCTTTGGATCGTTTTCTAAGATCTAAATTTGAATGCTTTCGTTTTCTTTCTTTCTTTCTTTTCTTTTTTTCCCTTTCTTTCTTTCTTTTTTTATTATTTTAAATGATTAGAACATTTCAGACTGAATTTTCCCTAAGTATAGCTTTTAGTTTTATCTTACATTTTGTATATTCAGTGTTCATATTTATATTCTAAATAGTCCATCATTTTGTTCTTGATATCCTCTGTGACAAAGTATTTAGGAAACTGTTTTTTATTTTTTAGCAAATCTTAAATTTTTATGGCAAAACAAATATAGTATTGTAATTAAAAAAATAAATAAATTTAATAAAAAAATTTTCTATTGACATACAGTTGATTAACAATGTTGTGCTAGTTTCAGGTATATAGCAAAGTGATTCAGTTATGCATGTATCTATTCTTTTTCAAATTCTTTTCCCAATTATTACAGAGTATTAAGCAGAGTCCCCTGTGCTAACCAATAGGTCCTTATTGGTTATCTGTTTTAAATATAGCAGTGTGTACATGTCAATCCCAACTACCAATCTATTTCTCCTGCTTTCCCCCTGGTAATCATAAATTCATTCTCTAGTGTGTGAGTCTTTCTGTTTTAAATAAGTTCATTTGTATAATTTTTTAAGATTCCACATATAAGTGCTATCATATATTTGTCTTTTTCTATCTGACTCATTTAGCTTTAGTAGTGATAATCTCTAGGTCCATCCCTGTTACTGCAAATGGCATTATTTCACTCTTTTTATGGCTGAGTAATATTCCATTGGGTATATAGACATCTCCTTTATTCATTCATCTGTCGATGGACACTTTAGGTTGCTTCTGCATTTTGACTGTTGTAATTAGTGTTACAGTGAACACTGAGTGCATGTATCCTTTTGAGCCATGTTTCTCTCTGGATATATGCCCAGGAGTGGGATTCCTGGATCATACGATAGTTCTATTTTTAGTATGTCAAGGAACCTCCATGCTATTCTTAGTAGTGGCTGTACCAATCCATATTCCCACCAAGAGTGTAGGAGGGCTCCCTTTCCTGACATGCTGCAGTCCATGGGGTTGCAGACAGTCGGGAACAACACAGTAACTAAACAACAGCAATTCCTGCCTATGTTTTGCTCTAAGAATTTCACTGTATCTGGTCTTACATTTAGGTCTTTACTCCATTTTGAGTTTATTTTTTTGTGCAGTGTCAAAAAATGTTCTACTTTCATTTTTACAGATTTCTGTCCAGTTTTTCTGGCATCATTTATTGAAGAGAATGTCTTTTCTCCATTGTATATAGTCTCCTTTCCTCTTAGATTAATTTACCATAGCTGTGTGGATTTGTTTCTGGGCTTTGCATGGTTTTCCATTGATCTAGAGTTCTGTTTTTGTGCCAGTACCACACTGTTTTGAAGATGGTAGCATTGTAGTATGGTCTAAAGTTAGGGAGGCTGATTCTTCCAGCTGTTTTTCTTTTTCAAGATTGTTTTGGCTATTCAGGGTCTTTTGTGCTTCCATGTATAAGATTACTTGCTCTAATTCTGTGAAAAATGCCATTGGTAATTTGATAGGGATTTCACTGAATCTGTAGAATGCCTTGAGTAGTATAGTCATCTTGACAATATTGATTCTTCCAGCAGAAGAACATGGTATATCTTTGCATCTGTTTGTATCATCACAAACACATCACAAAAACATCACAGTTTCTTTCATCAGCATCTTATAATTTTCACAGTTCATGTCTCTTGCCACCTTAAGGAGGTTTATTCCTAGGTATTTTATTCTTTCTGATGCAATGGTAAGTGGGATTGTTTCTAATCTTCTATTGTTAGTATATAGGAATGCAAGAGATTTCTGTGTATTAATTTTGTATCCTGCAACTTTACTGAATTCACTGATGAGCTCTAGCAGTTTTCTCATAGCATCTTTAGGATTTTCTATGTATAGAATCATGTTATCTGTTTTCAACAAGTCTTAAAAATCATGAAACTGCACTTAAGATGTTTTATCATGGTTAAAATTCACGTTTTTTTCCCCTAGTTTTATTGCATAGTGATTAGAAGAAAGGCCTTTACATGGGTAGGGCACAATAATTTTGGGGTCAACAAGTGGCTTCAGTAAGGCATTTAAACCTCAGATCTCACTAAATATTTACCCCTAAATTAGTATTTTAAACTGAAAAAGACTGAGATACCTTTTATTGACCAATTAAATTCTTTTCCCATGATCACCTGTAACCAATTGGATAGAAGCTTAGAAATAAGGCAAGTTCATATTTTTGGTGTGTGGGTGGGTGGGTAGAAAGTTGCATTATATTGCCCACCTGAGTTGAGACATATGAATGTTTGTTTCTCCCATGTAAACAAGCAATTACAAATAATTCTAACTGTTCTGACGTAGCAAACATGGCATTCAGTAGGTAAGGACATTGGGAAAGGGGATCTCCTTTGATATAAGGTAGTTGGGGAAGTCCCCTCTAGGAAGTGACATTACAGCTGAGATCTCAAGGATGAGCATGAATTTAGCCAGTTCTGGGAATGGACAGAAGGTCATTGTATTGCCAGTTTTGGGAGCCAGTTTGATAGATGAGACTGGAAAGGCAGATCATGCCACTTCTTGGACTTTTTATTTAAATGCTTTAAATGGCAGACATATCAGTTAGAACAGTCTAGGTTAGGCGTGGGTGATATGGTGCCCAGATCTCAAAACACAGATTTCCTTCTTACTCTTGTCACCTTCTCAGTGTAACTTGGCTGAAACTCACCCTCACATCTTCTTCACTCCAGTTCTAGTCTGACAGAGCAGCCTGTCTGAGAAATTGCTGGTCATTATGGTAGAGGGAAAAACGAGCAAGAGTCTTCAAGCTTCTGCCTGAAGTGACATATGCTGCTTGTGCCCACACATCATTGGCCGAAGCAAGTTATATGAAGTCCAGTTTCAGTGGGGCAAGGAAGAGTTCTCCTCCCCCAGTGAAGAGAAGTGCCTGTTAGTATAATTCTCTATCCCCTTCTAAATCTATATCCTTCTGTGCACTTTACCCAAGAAATAGGGCTACACCCCTTTCTGATTTAGTCACAGATCCACTCTCATTCTTACCAGAGAAATAACAGCTTAAAAGATTTATACCAAGTGTCAGTATTTTGTGTGCAAATGGCAAACTGCCCATTTCTCTAAATTTTATAAAATATTTTTCTCTCATCCTCATGGGTCCTTAGGGGCAAAATTCAGTAGAAAGGATTTCATATTTCCACCCAAAGTTTCATTGTTCCCTCACTAAGCTGTGTCCGACTCTTTGCGACCCCATGAATGAAGCATGCCAGGCCACCCTGTCCTTCACTATCTCCCAGAGTTTACTACATTTCTTATCCATTGAGTTGGTGATGCTATCTAATCATCTCATCCTTTGCCACCCTCTTCTCCTTTTGCCTTCACTCTTTCTTTCCCAGCATCAGAGTCTTTTCCAGCGAGTCCTCTCTTCACATCAGGAGGCCAAAGTATTAGAGCTTCTGCTTCAGCATCAGTCCTTGCAATGAATATTCAGGGTTGACTTTCTTTAGGATTGATTGGTTTGATCTTCTAGTCCTAAGAAGTTGATGATCTGAGCCACAGTCAACTCCAGGTCTTGTTTTTACTGACTGTGTAGAGCTTCTCCATCTTCAACTGGAAAGAATATAATCAATCTGATTTTAGTAGAAAAGATTTCATATTTCCCACTCAAAGGTAAGGACTGTTTATTCATTTGGTGGAGAGTCTTGAGCTGGAGAAAGGGATATTTGCCTATAGTTTCAAATAGAATATAATGTGAATCATTTACCAAGTGCTTTTCCCAATGGCAAAGAGGAATATCTTGGCATTTTAATTCATGTTTAAATTTGGAAGCAAGTTCAGGGAATGCATTAGTATTTCTATCTTTCAAACCAAGGAATGGAGGTATTTGTTTCTCAAAGCCCCACACTGGGCCAGAATTCTGGCAAGAACAGTATAAATTAGTATCATTACCCTTTTAGTCCTGAGAACCATCAGCAAAGTTAAGTTGATGTTCAATGACATCTGTTAAAGGTAAAGGGGCAGAAGTAAAGGAGAAACATAAGTGATGGGCAAAGAGACAAAAAAATTCAATGTAGATTAAAACAAACAAACAAACTGTATTTGGCCATGCTAGAATCATGTCAAATCGTCTGTCTTCCACTTTGAAGTATTTGTGTTAGGGTTGCCCGTTGTGAGAGAAGACTGTCCTGCCTACAATTTTCTTCTCATCAGACTTATTACTGAAAAAATGTCCCTTTGGTACAGCAGATTAAAAAACCTGATTCTGCCTTAACTATTAAGCTTCTGGCTTTGTTGGATAAAAGGACCAACCTTCTTTATTGCCTTCTAGAACAATACACTTGATAGCTCTTTCTCTGTAGGAGATAGAGGGAATTAAACTTGATGGAATACAGATTTCCATTTTCAAAAGAACTTTCAGTTTTTCCCACAGCGGTTTTTGTGGCTCCGTTGCCAGTCTCTTAACAATTTTGGAATTCAATCATAATTCTGTCAGGAGTAGGCTGAGGAGGATAGTGGCTACAGTTGTCACATAGCTAGCCTGGCTATGTGACATAAAAAGATGCTCAAAAAGAATTCCAGTAGTGGATGATGGGTTCTATAGCATGGACCGATGTTCATGGAACCATTGCCTTCATCTCAACAATGTATATCTTCACCTCAGAGGCTGTTGCTAGGGTAATTAACTACTTAGCATTCAGAGAAAAATTATACATTAGGTTTTATGTCTGTTCAAACTTCTGTATGGTTTAATTTTGAAAACACGGCCACACTGATCAGTCTTAGTAGGGAAAGTTACAGGTGAATTGCAGGGGCAATTTTAAATACACATATTTGCAACCAGATATCTACTGTTAAATGAACAGTTTGAGTCATTAACTGCTCACAGCTAAGGAACAAATTTCACAAAACACGGATAATTCCACCTTATCCTCTCAAACAAATTTTATTCATATTCTGCTCTAACAAATATAGCATGAAGGCAACAGTTGTTTAAGTTTCTCAGTGTATGGCACGGATGAAAAGAAACAAACATACTCAGAAGCAGTCCAGTGCTGAAATGCTGGTTTAACAAAAGAGGCACGTATTATTCTATTTAGCAGTTTATACCAGATCTCAGAAGACATTATTTTTTTCCTTGCAAGCAACAGACTACATTTATTTGCATTAAGTAAAAACATATCTTGATCAAGAAAATTACTTTTTTCTGATTTTCCTTTATATCACAAATGTCAGGGTAAGGCAAATCCTTAATGAATCGTATGATAAAAACCCTATTCCCCAAGAAAATATATTGAACATATTCTGCTAACTTTGTTATTTTTCAAAGCAAAGCTGACATGCACCACATACAGAGAAATGTCATTTCAAATCGAGTGCATCAAGCAGAACTGTATTAATTCACAAAGAGGCTTTTCAGTGTTTCATAGAAAGATGTACAATTAGCTGCAATGACTAATAGGTGACCCAGTATCACAGGCTGTGTTTCAGATGCCTCCTTTGTAAGCTTTTGTGAAGGGAGGCTCGTCCATCACTTGAGTAGTTACCAGTTAGAGGACAGACCCTTTGTCTCTCCTACAATGAGTACCTTTTAAAGAGAACTATTACGTGGAAAGCCCACCTCCATCCTCTGTATGCAAACAGGACTTAAATAAGGGGCGATTTGCCTCCCACTCTCCTTCCTATAAACCCTTGAGTCACCTAGCCTGGCTAGAATGCGGTTGGAAACTGACTTCCAGAATTCATGCTCGCAGAATGAATCAGTCTGGCAAATCTTCCACTGCACAGTTTGGGCAGTGGCAGCACCAGTGAGATAAAGGTTTCCCGCATTGTGGGCACCTTTCATGTGGCCAAAAGCTGGATTTTTAATGTTTTACTATTGAAATGAAAATCGCTTCATTGTTTGTTTTAAAGCATAGAATCTTCTAGCCAAACAGCAACTCAAAAGCAGAATGAGGGGAAAAAATGAAAACACAATCTAATCATAAAGTGAAACGAAACCAGTTCGGAAGCAGGGTTGATGGTCTTTACTCCTGACTCAGTTTCCTGGATGCAGAGCCCACTTTCTTTTTTATAATTTTCAGGCAGAGAACTCCTTCCTCTCATTGATACCCACCCACATTGAAAACAGGATGAATGGCTGTCATTGACATCAAAAGGAACATCTTTTGATCCCTACTGTTCCTGCCAGAGACATCAGATCTTTGTCCATTAAAAAAAAAGATCCCCATCCTTCCTGCCTCCTCACATTGCTTTCCACTGTGACTCATTACTGAGCATGAGTAGCATGCACGCTTGGGAGTCACAGGAAAATGTCCTCCTAGTAGACTGCGCTTGTCAAGTACTGGGTTGGCCAAGAAGTGCATTCAGGTTTTTCTGTTACATTATATGGAAAACCTGAAAGAACATGATTGGGCAACCCAATCCTTCACAAGAATGATGGTGACTGTCAACTCATACAGATGATGTGAAATATAGAAACTGTCTGTATTCTCATGGCATCATTTCTTAGATTAGTTAAAATGAGGCTTTTTCTTGGTTTTCTAGAAAGCAGTGTCTAATGGCAGTAGAGGACATATAAGTTTCTGTATCAAACTGTGGAATAATGGCAGAGGGGGGACAGCCGTATTCCAAAATCATGACGTCACTTAAATGTCACTGCTAGGTTGATGAGCTGCTCTTAAAACAACAACAACAACAACAGAGGATGTTAAAACATATTACATAGGTAGAAACACAACTTATTATTCCAATAGACCAAATAAGAAAACAAATTCAGAAAAGCCAAAACAAAATTCATAGGAAGACAAGAAAGTGAAATTTTCTTTAGAGGAAGAAGCAAAACTGAAGAACTCCATGGAATATGTAGAAAGCAGAACCCCTGATTATTGTAGAAATGCTCCATGTGATCCATTCCTACTAAGAAAAAAATATGCAGTTCACTTACAATTCTGAAGCCCTCATAAGGAAGATGGGATTAAGAACATGGAGAGAGGGGGACAAACGGAGAAAGCAGCATCAGCATATACTGTGTGTAAAATTGACAGCTGAAGGGAAGTACCTCACAGCGAGCTCAGTCTGGCCCTCTGTGATGACCTAGATGCTGGGATGGGGTGGAGGAAGGAGGCGCCAGAGGGAGGGGGTATAGATGTAATTACCGCTGATTCTCGCTATTGTATGGCAGAAACCAACACAATAGTGTAAAAAATTAAAAAGCAAAAACCAGGAAAAAAAAAGATATGCAAGAAATAATGGGAGTTTCCACAGGGACGAGTAGACTGGTCTTAGAGCCAGGGAGGCAGGCTTCTTGCCTTCTGAGGGTCTATCCTTGTTGGCTCTGGGACGACATTTGTGACAACCTCTGACGTTTTCCCGTGCCCTGAATCCCTTGTGCCCACTGTGCCAGGGACATCTTGGCTTATTAGTCCCGCTGCTTCCCTTCAGTGTGTGCTGGGAGAGGAGACAGCCATCAAATTAGTCTTGAACTTGGCGTGAACAAAGCACACCATTTAAATGCAAACCAGGAAGCCAGAACTACAAGCAAGGCCTCTAATTGCCTCCAAATTCAAACGAGAATCTGCTCTGTGGGTCATCAGTCCTTGGGTAAAAGCAAGATGTTCTTTTATGAAAAGCAGACATATAAAGATTTCAAGAAGAACTTTTTGGATTCTAAATGCAGCAGTCTCCCTCTCAACTAAAAGGCCTAGGAAAGTGCCCTTAGATTGCGTCACAAGAAATCACTTCTCCCTGAGGGAAAAACACAGTAAAGACTTTCCTGAACCAGGGAAGCTCTGCTGAAAGTCAGTGTCAGACAAGATCGCACCGGCCAACTTGTTGCCAAGAAGAGACCAGGGGCTGACCGCTTTCTTTGTTACGCCTCTGTGGTCTGCTCCGGATTAAACCCTGCCTTCATATTCCTCCTCAGAGCCTCGTGGAAGAATGTTGGACGTCGGGAACCCCTGAATAAAAGACCATTTGCAACTGATCCTCCTGACCTTTTTCCCAAGTGATTTCTGAAGGTTTTGCCCATTTTCGGTCTTGCCTCCTTCCTCTGTGGATTCTACTGATATAGGGTTTAATGTTTCCTCAAATGCAGCTTATCAGTCATCTTCCTTCTCTCTCTCTCTTTTTTGGGAAGAAATCACTGTACCAGCCAGCTTTGTGAAATAACCGAGTAAGCAGACAGGGGCCAGAATACACTGCTTGTTACACGTGCCACTGAGACCCTGGGGGCGGAGTTGGGAGAAGAAAAGACAGAAACGACAGACAGGGATAGCGCCTGAAAGTTGCATTCACGTGGGGCCCCCACCAAATGAAACAAAACTTTTTTTTTTTTTTTTTTTTTTCTTTCTGCGAGTAAACAGAACAAAACGCAGCTGGAGAAATGAGAGCAAAGGATTCCCCGTCCTTCGGTGGGACTCGCCTCCCCCACCCCCACCCGCCTGCACAGTGCACGTGCGCGCCAGCGTCTTCTTGCACCTCCCCAGGGCCAGGAGGCCTGCACACTGAGGACTGTCATTTACTGCCACCTCGTTGTCCTTTGCTTCATCGTGTGCCCCTGCCGGAAGACAAGGAGAAGCCATTTGTTAAAGACGTCATCATAGGTTGAGCAAGCAGCATCTTTTAAATACAGCCATTTAAATGTTTCTCACCCTTCAAACGTGCCTAGAAAGATGTTTAATTATCAGAGAGCTTGGGATATCTGAGCTGTCACTGGTAGCATGGAGTATCTTTAAAGACCATATAAACCATTGTTAATAGATGTACACAACATGGACAACTTGCTGATGGGGGAGATTAGCTCAAGTCTTCAAAGTATTATTTGAGAAACCGAATCTTGAAGCCATGGGTCCTCTCTTCTTGGCTCTATCACGTGTTCCACTTTCCAGGGCTCAACATAGAAACAGTAAAAATGTACATGATGCTGGTTTGCAAAAGACATGGATGGTCATCCCACTGCTTTGAGATCGTACTTATTAAGTAGGCCTCTGCTGTGTTCTCCACTTGTGAAGAACTCTAAGATATTCTGCCTTAGAAGAACCTATAGGGAAATGCATAGATCACAAGTATACTGAAAAGTCTTTTGAAAAGTGAATTTAACTTACACCACTACCAAGACATAAAACACTCCCATTGCCCCAGAAAGTTCTCACTTCAATTATGAACCCTACTCTTTTAAAATTTTATTTATTTTAATTGAAGACTAATTACAATATTGTGGTGGTTTTTGCCATACACTGACATGAGTCAGCCACGGGTGTATGTGTCCCCCATCAAGAACCCCCTCCCACCTCCCTTCCCATGCATCCCTCAGGGTCGTCCCAGTGCATCAGCTTTGAGCGCCCTGTTTCAGGCACCCGAACTTGGACTGGTCATCTCTTTCACATATGGTAATATACATGTTTCAATGCTATTCTCTCAAACCATCCCACACTTGCCTTCTCCCAGAGTCCAAAAGTCTGTTCTTTATATCTGTTTCTTTTGCTGTCTTGCATATAGGGTCATCGTTACTGTCCTTCTAAATTCCATATATATGCACTAATATACTGTATTGGTGTTTTTCTTTCTGACTTACTTCACTCTGTATAATAGGTTCCTGTTTCATCCATCTCATTAGAACTGACTCAAATGTGATGAATCCTACTCTTGCTGGAAGGAACAATTGATCTGATTTCTGTTACCTTAAATTACATCTTGTCAAGGATGAATTGGAGATGATCTCTGAGCTAACTTTCTGTTCTAGTGTCCTATGAATCTTTAAAAAAAAATGCTCTTTGAGGTGTGTATGTGTATGGAAAAGCAGTATAGTGCTCATTGTAGATAATATTTAAAATATCCAAAAGTAGATAAAGAATCTTGCATGATCCTTCTATTGATACTAACTTCTGTAATTAATGTTACACACTATTTCCTTATATTATTTTTTCTATCTCTTTCTACCTATATATAAAACTATTAATTTTAATAATGAAAATTGCAAACATGAAGGATATTAGACAATAGTAAGTATATCTAGAATATATTTACCATCCAGATTTAGTGTTAATATTTTTCAAATTTACTTGCAATCTTTATTTAAAAAAATAAAACAGTATGGATAAATTAAAATATTTACAGATAGTTTTAATTTATCTGTATATTATCTCTTGCTTCCCAGAGATTACTGAATCCTGATATTAGTGTAAATCCACAACATGCATGTTTTTATATTTTTCAGTTCAGTTCAGTCGCTCAGTCGTGTCCAACTTTTTGTGACCCCATGAATTGCAGCACACCAGGCCTCCCTGTCCATCACCAACTCCTGGAGTTCACTCAGACTCATGTTCATCGAGTCCCTGATGCCATCCAGCCATCTCATCCTCTGTCATCCCCTTCTACTCCTGCCCCCAATCCTTCCCAGCATCAGAGTCTTTTCCAGTGAGTCAACTCTTCACATGAGGTGGTCAAAGTGCTGGAGTTTCAGCTTTAGCATCATTCCTTCCAAAGAAATCCCAGGGCTGATCTCCTTCAGAATGGACTGGTTGGATCTCCTTGCAGTCCAAGGGACTCTCAAGAATCTTCTCCAACAACACAGTTCAAAAGCATCAATTCTTTAGCACTCAGCCTTCTCCACAGTCCAACTCTCACATCCATACATGACTACTGGAAAAACCATAGCCTTGACTAGACGGACCTTTGTTGGCAAAGTAATGTCTCTGCTTTTGAATATGCTATCTAGGTTGGCCATAACTTTTCTTCCAAGGAGTAAGCGTCTTTTAATTTCATGGCTGCAATCACCATAATTGAAGTCTGACACTGTTTCCACTGTTTCCCCATCTATTTCCCATGAAGTGATGGGACTGGATGCCATGATCTTTGTTTTCTGAATGTTGAGCTTTAGGCCAACTTTTTCACTCTCCTCTTTCACTTTCATCAAGAGGCTCTTTAGCTCCTCTTCACTTTCTGCCATAAGGGTGGTGTTATCTGCATATCTGAGGTTTTTGATATTTCTCCCGGCAATCTTGATTCTAGCTTATGTTTCTTCCAGTCCAGCGTTTCTCATGATATACTCTGCACAGAAGTTAAATAAGCAGGGTGACAATATACAGCCTTGACATACTCTTGTTCCTATTTGAAACCAGTGTGTTGTTCCATGTCCAGTTCTAACTGTTGCTTCCTGACCTGCATATCGATTTCTCGAGGCAGGTCAGGTGGTCTGGTATGGGACCATACTTTTACACACATATATATTTACAAATAGACACAATAGGAAGTAGGTAGTGTTATATGCTATATTATAAAATAGACATAAATAATTATTCTTTTAACGATTCATTAATATTGTTACAAATTTGTAATCTATATATATTATGGTTTTCATTTGTGTTTACCATTCTCCTTGGCTTGCAATTGTTTCCTACACCATACTCTTTTCTGGGCTGAATTTTCTTTTTACTGTTGTGCCTCCTTTGGCAGCTTTTAGAGAAAAGGTGTGTGAGTAGCAAAGTTTTCTTTTTTCCTGAAAATGACAAATGTCATTTTCTTGAATGATACTGAAACTAGTGAGGAACTCTATATTGACCATTATTTTCATCCATGTTTTGAAGACTTAGAATTATTCCATTATCTTCTTACCTAAATTCTTGATCTTGGGAAATTGCTGTCCTTGCAATACCTGTTTAGTTGTGGTTAACTCTTTGTCTTATTTTTTTCCTCTCTGTTGGTGCTCTGCAGTGCATAAGTGTGAATTTGCTTTGTTTTGTTTGTGCCAGATCTTAGTTGCAGCATGCGGGACCTTCCATTTTTGCTGTGGCGTTTGGTATCTTTCAGTTGTGGCATGCGGGGTCTTTAGCTGCAGCATGTGGACTTATGGTTGCAGGTGTGGGGGCCTGTGGGATCTACTTCCCTGACCAGGGATGGAACCTGGGCCCCCTGCGTTGGGAGTGCAGAGTCTTAGCCACTGGACCACCAGGAAAGTCCTGTGAATTTATTTTAAATATACCCTTCTTGTAACTTATGATTCTTCTTTTAACTCAAATTTTTTGACTTTCATCAGTTCTGATAAATCCTTGGCAGTATCTTTCAAACACTGTCAACATCTCCTTTTAGAGCTCTTACTGAACACAAAATGTCTTAGTTATTCTGTTTTTATTCCTTATGTCTCCTCATGTGTCATTTATATTGCTATACATTTACTTGCTCTTTCCAAATTGTTAATTTTTCATAGTTTGCTGCTTTCTTACAGTTTTATGTCTACTTTTTATCTTTTGTCATTTAAATGTATTTATTTTATGAAATCTTCAACATTACCTTTAAGTTCTTGTAGTGCTAATCATCCTGCAATTTTACCTATCAACTCTCATTCATAATAGATCATTTCCTTGTGTGTTTTATAAACACATCTTTTGAAATTTATTTCTTCAGAAGGAATTCTAAAGGATAGTTTTACGTTACATTTCTATTTGCTAACTCTTTCAAGGGGTCACACTGGTCTATAATTAAGTATAAATTAATTTCTTGGTTTGTATGTTACTGTCTGACTTTAGATGGCATAAATTTGTGCTTCAAACACATGGTGTGTATGTGTTTTGCTTACCTTGGGAGGTTACCATAGGAGGCTTTTATTTCCCCATGAAGCACCCTAGGCCAGCTCAAGTCTCCTTGTTAATATCTTGAGCTGAGAATCCTAGATTTATTTATGTAGAGGTGTCAATTTCAGCTCCTTACCTTGAGTGGCCCAAAGTCCACGTGGGCATTAAAACCCAAATTTCTTGCCTTAGAGTCTATATCTGCACCAACAACCAAACTGTAGTTCTGGGGGCAGCTGCATCTTCAGCTCACCAGATTATTGCTTTGGCCTCAAATTCCTCTTCATTTTTGACAGCGTTCACGTTAACTTTGTATTAAAAAAATATTTTTGTTACAGCTTACCTCTCATTTCTAAGCATTTGTATTGAGAGGGTTTTTTTTTTTCCACCTTTTCAGTCAGTCATCTATTGCTACAAAACTAGCAATGCCAAAACATAGTGGACCCCAAACTCACAATTTATTATTTCTAATGATTCTATAAATTGGCTTGGACTCAGGTGGGCAGTTCATCTACTCTAGGTGGCATCCACTGGGGTCTGAACATCCAAAATGCCCTCTCACTTTCTAAAATCTCTCTCCATGTGGCCATCCCCACTCTATACCACAGCTTGAGCTTCGTAGAGGGGGGCTGGATTCTAAGAGCAAGCATTCTAAGAGCATAAAAAGTTACCAGGTCTCTTAAAGCGCACCCTGGAAGCCACACTTGGCCTGCCATGTTTCTCTAGAAACAGAAGCTCAGATTCCATAAGCATCTTTTGCTGTGGTGGTGGTTTAGTCGCTAAGTCATGTCCAACTTTCTTGTGATATCATGGACTATAGCCCGCCAGTCTCCTCTGTCCATGGATTCCCCAGCCAGGACTACTGGAGTGGGTTGCCATTTCCTTCTCCAAGGGATCTTCCCTACCCAGGGAAGATGAATCCAGGTCTCCTGCATTGGCAGGTGGAGTCTTTACCGCTGAGCCACCCGGTAAGCCTGTAACCATATTTACATGCCCTCAAATACTTGTTGAAAAATTATTTTTACATTTGCACAGCACTCTATTGATTCATGGAACTGTTCCTCTGTTGTCATTTATGATATCTTTGATTTTTAAATCAATTATTCAACACTATATTTTTTTGTATTATGTCTTTGAACTCTAATTTTAATCCCATTTCACTGTGTTTCATTAATTTTCTTGGAGGTATGATGCACAGAACTAAAGGTTCTTCCTATTGAGCTACCAGTAACCTCTACAAACCCAGCTATGTAAATGACGATGAAATTCCTTAGGTCATACTGTTTGCTGTGACAACTGTGTTCAGAAATGCACTATTTTTTTTTTATGGAACAGTACTGTGTCAAAGAATTTTGTTCTGGGGGTATCTGAACTTCCATTGATCAACTGAGTGATCCTGTATGAGTCATTTCCTGCTGGAGTTGAAGGACTGCTCTGAAGAGGTAAGGGAGGAGTCAGGATACATACTTTTGCAACAAAGTTAAACTAATTTTGAACTTTCAGTTTTGACAAGGTATTCACTTGGGTAAAGGTATGTTCAGTTCAGTTCAGTCGCTCAGTTGTGTCTGACTCTTCGCAAAAAGTATGTAGGTAGATTCGTGTTTATGGCCAACGGAAATATTTTGATATTAACCAAGGAAAACATACTTATTTTGGTATTTCATCTAGATATTGATCATACAGAAAGGAATAGTGTCTGTAAGAAAAAAATCTAGGCAAGAAGTCTGTAGTGTGCTGGCAGTGAAAGGGAAAAAGGTAAGACGGTACTGAGGAACTTGCATTTAAATTGTTCAGGTTTAGTCTCACTTCATTACTTTTTAATGGAAACTTCTCTACCGTATCATTTCTGCAGCTTAGGATAATTTTAACTACATGAATAAGGCTTAAAAAAAGAAGAAATGTTTGTAAGACCATGTTTGTATGAGTTTACATTTTTTATCAGTCCTATGCTGTATATGTATTACACAGATACTATTATAATTTAGTTTTAAATAAAGTTTAAAATCATGGTGGGAAGACAGCTGCCTGCTTTCACATGTTCTTGAACTTTAGTCTGCCACTATGCTGGAGCTTGAGTCTGGTACAACTTGGACTTCTGGAAGAGTACAGAAGCCTGTGGAGAAGATGCTGGGAGGTGTGAATAAAAATTTTGCCTGCCATATTCCACCACCCTGACACTGAGTCCTGAGGAGACTTATGATGGGAAAGAACAGGGCAGTTCTTTCTGAATCGAAATACATAAGGTGCATATCAAAGGAATAATTTCAATGAGGCTAGATTATCGCATCTTCCCATATGTAGAAAAGTGCTAAATTCATTACCTTGAGATATCTGGTTTTCCTTAATTAATGGCAATCTTTTGATGTTTCAACTACCTGGTTTTTGTTGCAAAACTATGTATCCTGGCTCTTCCCTTGCCTCTTCAAAGCAACATCTCAGAGCTATCTGAGAGGTTGCCTCCTGATCTTGAAGTCCTCAGAGAGTTCACTGAATAAAACATATTTTCAACTTTAAGGTTGTTCACTCTTTCTCCCAGTTGACAGTTTGGGGAACCAAATGAAGAAGCCCAGAGCAGAGTTCCTCACCTGAACTTTGCCAGGGATCTCCTGGGCCAGGACACCTCCTTGGGGGAGTCCAGATGACTCTTGGTGAGTCACTCCTGGTTTTCAGATCTCCTATTATTGGTTAATGATGCTAAATTTTATGCAGTGTTGTTATGCTCCTGTTTGGAAGAGTCAGTGGTCCTTGAAACTTAGTTTCAAGAAGAGGTACCTGGGTTATCCCCAGGGCACTGGCAAGATTTTGCTCAGTTTAGACACTCAGAGATTTTATTCTCAGTTAAAAGTCTGGGAAGATTTTGCTCAGTTGTAAGAACACTGTATAGGGTTGGACTGCCTACGTTTTTCCTTGAATTGCCTACTGTAATAGAATCTGTCAGATTAAAACCAAAATCTCATGAGAGTTTTCAGCTCTGAAGAAGGGGATATCTCTTGGCTGGCAATGGCTTTCTCAGGCAACTGAGAAGCTTACAGGAATGGTGGAGGCAAAGATGTCATGCCATGTAGCTGTCCCTATAGGAAAATACATTCATTCTAGTTAAAGCTTGCTCTGCTAGGGACATGCGCTCCCGTGGTAGTCTCATACCACCAGAGAGAAAACCTGAGACATGTTAGGAGGAGCTGAAACTACTCTGGGGCAAACCCTGGAGGAGTTAAGGTCACAAGTGGTACATTGGCCCATCACCTGATTATCACTAGTAATTCTATTTTGACAAACCAACCTCTGAAGGCAGAATAAAGCTTTCAAAACAAAAAGGAATGACAGATTGCCAGCCTCCAACTAATATCCAAGACAGGTCTATGTTCCTACAGTATTTACTTAATTGGGAATTAAAGAAAGTCTCATCCTGATAATAACTAATAAAAGGGTTCTTTTATTCAGACACAGTTTTAAAAATAGCCTGCTTGATTAAAAAAAAAAATCCTCTCAAAATTCTGACCTTAAAGAAACAAAAGCCCCTCCAGGGATAGTTTTCATTTCTCTTCATCTGTCTTTGAAATGTAATGTTCAACCTGATCATCTGTGTGTATGCTGAGAACTTGGTCTCTGCCATCCAAAATGTATAGTGTACATATGTCAGCCAGTTGAGTAGACTGGTGTTCTGAACAGTCTTTGGCCGTGCCAACTCTCAGGGGCTTTTTGCCATCTTAACCTTCATTGTGTTAGCCTGAACAATGCAGGCCTTTCTTAAATTATTTTGAGGAGTAACCTTTCCGAATTTGCACTCTCTTCTGAGGAAGGCTTTTGTCTTGTTGTTTAAGTCACTATTAAGATATATCTCATTAATGGCCAGTTGATGGATCTTTAAATGGGACTTAGGAATTGGTAAACACTTAGAGCTATCTCACTATAAAAAGCTGTTTTATTGGTACTTATTTTAAAAAAGAAATTAAAGGGTGAAAAATACATATCGAATGATTGACCTAGGAATACCGTTAGTTTAAAACAAATAAGAAAAACCAGCTTGTGACTTTTGGTTAATCATATTGTGGGGTAGACTTGTTTCACTGGAGAATGCTTCCCCTGGTTGGTATTATAAGACAGGGCATATAGATCTCACCCTCAGGAAATAGTGATTAAACATACTAAAGGAAACCAGTAGGGATACCTGAGCTTTACCATATAAAGTAAAAACTGGGAGCTAATATTCAAGGGCTAATAGTAATAAAATTAGTGATTTTGCTTTGGGTTTAACTTGTGCACTCAGAAAGAGGGCTTTATTGAATACCTTGTGCAAGCTTTTGAATACATGGTAAGTTAAACTCTAAAGTCCTAGAACTTAGAACATATTCTCTCTGAAAGGCAAATTAAACAAGGTATGGTTCGGCAAATCAATTTTTAAATCGCATTTAGGTGACAGATCAGTTATCTGGAGAATTAAAAGCAACTGTCTTTGCCTTGCTAATTTCTACAAATTAGAAATGTAAGTACAGCCCACTATGACTTGAGACTGAGTCTAATGAGCTCAACCAAGTAGAACCTGAAACCAAGGGGGAAAAGGCAGAAGTGGCCCTTTTAAACTCAAATTGTCACTGGATGCAAGTTCCTGTGCCTGATGCACAGTGAGGCCAAACAAACCAAAACATCAATAAACTGCAAAGAGCAGTTTATTGCAGGGCCAAGTAAGGCGAACGGGTGGCTAGTACGGCCCTGAACTCCCAGACAGTCTTGGGGGAGAAGGGTTTAATAGGCGACGTTTGGGCTGAGGGCTACCTGGTTTGTGACTTTCTTCTGATTGGTTGGTGGTGAGGTAAAGGGTGGTGCCCAAGGAGTCCTGCACTCAGCCTGAAGTGGGCCCTTGGTTCCTGCAGCAGAGCTCAAACATTTTGTTGTTGCGCATACTCCTGGGGAGAAACCATGGGCCGCTTTATCACTGCACTGTTGGTTCTTGACTGCTCCCCCTTTGCTTCTTCATTCCCTGGTAAGCAACTGTTTGAATCTGCTCTTTGGAACTCAGAGAAGAGTCAAGAAGGCTGAAGGAAGCTTATTTCCTACAAACAAAAAAAGGGACAGGGAAAGGATTTGTACCCAAAGGGCCCTACAAGGTCCTGCTTAGTTTCAAAACTGCCGGAAAGGGTCGCTCAGCCAAAATTCACTTCATAGCCTCCTTAAGGGTAAGGGCTTACCCAGAACAAATACCAATCTTAAAGTCTTTTCCATGACTAGTGAAGCCTTATTCATTTGAGCACGCAACTTTAATGTATTCCAACTGTTATTTATAAAGTAGTAAGTGTACATTGGAAGAGTTGGACTGTGAAGAAAACTGAGTGCTGAAGAATTGATGCTTTTGAACTGTGGGACTGCAAGGAGATCCAACCAGTCCATCCTAAAGGAGATCAGTCCTGGGTGTTCATTGGAAGGAATGATGCTAAAGCTGAAACTCCAGTTCTTTGGCCACCTCATGCGAAGAGTTGACTCATTGGAAAGACTCTAATGCTGGGAGGGATTGGGGGGCAGGAGGAAAAAATGATGACAGAGGATGAGATGGTTGGATGGCATCACCGACTTGATGGACATGAGATGGACGTGAGTTTGAGTGAACTCTGGGAGTTGGTGATGGATGGGGAGACCTGGCATGCTGCAGTTCATGGGGTTGCAAAGAGTAGGACACAGCTGAGCGACTGAACTGAACTGAAGTGTACATTGTAATATCTGATCTATAACTAAGTTTTTAAACTGAAGTGATGAGAGCCCTAGTTTTCTCTGTGTACACATTACACATATGAGACATCTTTACCTCTGGAAAATATTATCAAAATTAAACTTATAAAAGAGCTCTGTTTAATTTAAAGTGCTTATGAACTAAATATTTCTAAATATGAAAAAGCAGGCCAGAATGAATTTTAGGTTCAAACAATCTAGAAAGTGTTCAGTATTAAATTAACATCTGGCATCAAGCTTAAGATTGCTGGTTTAATCAATAAAGACTTGTCTTTTATTTTACCTAGGTTTAATGCAGGTCAATACATTTATTTCTGTTACAGAGTTTGTCAACAATAAAAATTAACTTGCTATGATGAAATTCTTATAAAAACACTATAAAGGAGACAAGATAAGCTTTGGGGTAAACTCTTTAGAAATAATTATGCTTTAGGAATGTCTACTTGAAAAGAATATCTCCATATGATTTGTAAGTTGAAGAATTGTGCTAAATTAAGTTAAACAGTGGAAGTTTATTGAAGAGCTAGGTCATTCCCAAATAAGATACTGAAACAGTCTCTTTCTCTTTATAGAGAAGCTAAAGATATTTAGAACTATTCATATATATGTTTGGTGCCACACTGAGACATTTTTATAAGAAAGCACATGTTTTTAGAAATTACTATTGATATTTGTTTACCATGCCAAACTACAGAACACTAAGGTTGTTCATAATTACTTACTTCTTCTTAGTATATGGTAGGAAAGTAAGATTTGTGTTGTGAACAAAAGAAGGTATGAAAGATGGAATTGTTTTTTTTAAGGGAAAAGAAAATAATTTTGTTCCAAAGTTGGTTTTTTCTAGATGGGGAAAAAATAGGGGACAGAATAATAAGCATACAGAAAGTTGGTGGAAAATAAGCCTGAGAAATGAGTTCTGTGCATGGTCAAGACTGGTTGAATTTAGATTGAATTTAATAAGGTAGATGGATTTTGTTGTTAAAAGTAAGCTGGTGTAAGACTGGGGTTTCATTTTCTCTCCGATAAGAGAATAAAGTTTTCTTGGAATGTGGCATTGGTGACAGATTGTGTGAGTTTCTGTGCCTTTAAGTGATCTGTTTTTACTTTTGAAATCTTTTGTCAACTTTAGTTAAGTGTTCACTGTGATCCTATTTGACCAAGTGTTTTAAAACTTTTTGTTATTTTTGACAAACTTCCTATCAAGTTTTAATTAACATCTCCAGCTAACTTTAAAAGGCTTCAAGAGGACCCCTATGGCATCTCAGAGAAGAATATCAGACTAATTAGGCTTATGGTATGTTAAATTGCTTGAGAAACGTTGTCAACTGATTAGAGACGAACCTTAGGTTATATTTTGTGGATAAATGTCATTAATACAGATATCCTAAAATATATGTTAATTCCTAAAATCTGATATGCCCTGGTATAATATTGATCATAAATTCTAGTTTTTATCTTAAAATCTTATATGTCACAGCAATATCCAAGTTTCTTGTCAATTGCATTATAATTTGATCTTTAACCAAGCCTTTTAAGTCTTGCTACTTAAAGCCAATCATTGTTTTACTTTGATGCTTCTTTAAAAATGAAAGTCTTCAAGAAAATTCGTAGAAAGGATTTTTGACAAATAGAAGTTTCTGATAACTTTTAGATCATATCACTGAGCTGGGTAAGAAATTACAAAACTCTAATGGAAAACCTGAAGATTTCACCCAGATCATCAGGAATTAACTGATAAATATAATTTGTGATATTATGACTTTTGGGGAAATATGCTCTTAATTTTTGTTTTCTAAAAACAACAACAACAACAAAAAAACCATGATTTATGCTATGGCCCTCAACAAGTTGACAAAGTATACTTCTGTAAATGAACATGAAACATCTTTTTTCTCTCTCCCTGATCCTTCTAGGATTTGGCTTCTCCAGTTAGATCTTCTGTGAACTTGATGATTTAGTGCAACCAGATTCCAACTATTTATACTAATCATTGTTTTAATTTGTTCTTTTTATTTCCAAATTGTTTATGCTTTGTATCTATCTCTGCTGTACTTTGACTTGATTAATGTTACTAGCTATATTGCCTATTGTCTAATTTATAAGATTGCTTCTTGTATTACCCCGTGTGTAACCAAGTCTCCAACAAAATCAATGATGGCTAAAAGTCTTGAGTTAATCCACCATATACACGTAACTCTACATAAAATAATCATAATAGTGCAACTCTAGATATGGGGAAGAAGCCACAGGGGAGAACATTTCCTGGATCATAATAGACTAGCAATGCAAGCAGCCCAGAGAATTTTAATTATCAGTGGGACCTAATCCAAAAAAATAACACATTGAGTGACCTATCAACAGAATATCTGTCTGGTTTAGGAATGAGCCATTCCTAGCACTGTGCCCCAAAATTGGTCATGAAATATCTCCCAAGGCTGGTCAGATTTTGACCAAGGGGAAGCACTGTGAAGGAAAAATGTTGCCTGCCATACACTGTGGCCCCCACAGTGAGCCCTCAGGATGGAGACAAACAGGCTGCCTCGTGCCAAGCCCTCGACCATTGTAGCCACCCCCAGCGGTGCACCGAGGGGACTCAGGGTGGGGAAGAACAGGATAGTGGCCCTAGATAGCTCCGGTGCTTAGCAAAGGACTGATTTTAACGAGCCCAGACTCTTGCATCTTCCCATATATAGAAAAGCACTAAATTCATTAATTTGAAGTATCTGATTTTCCTTAATTATCAGTAATCTTTTGGTATTGTGGCTACCTGATCTCTGTTGCAAAACTCCTATAAATCCAGGTTGCTCCCTTACTTCTTTGGAGCAGCCCTTCAGAGCTACTCTGGGCTTGAAGTCCACAGAAAGTCCTTGAGTGAGGCATAATTCTCAACTTTTCAGTTGTGTATTTTTCTTCAGTCGACAGAGGCAAGGATGTCAACACATCTGTGTGTAGCTCCAGGTAACACACAGTTCATTTATCCCATAGGATTTTTTCACAGTTAAGTATTTTAAGCCAGGAATCAGAATAGCAAACCTGGCTTCTTTCGTTTAGTTCTTCTCACCAGCCCTCAAGGTACAAAAAGGGTAACAGACCACTCAGTATTCTAGATACACTTTAGTCTTGGCTGAGTGATTTAGAATGTTGGTCTAGAAAATCTCCTAAACATCACCTGGTCCCATTTATTTTCCTGTGGTATTTCCTGGGGCTCATTCAGCTCAACAAACCTTTGTACAGATGCGAAGGTCACAGCTATTGGGGTAAGAGGACAAAACAAAAGGCAGGCTTCTTTCAGCCCAAACACGCTCAAATGCCTTTTACATTCTCCAGGGCAAAGATTTAGTGTTATGCTTAAAAACAGATATACTAAACAACTCAGCAGGTAGCTTCTGGAAAAGCAATACTTCAGAATCAGCTTGGGGTTGCTGCAATAATTTGTTCACTCCAGGAAGCCAGAGGGTGAGCTAGATGGAAAAATTGTTTTCTTGTCAAAGCTCAGAAAACCAGGGTCCTGCACAATCTGGAGATGCTGTAGCTTATCTTTTCTTTTAACAATGGCGAGCTTCTTGGGCTAATCCTAGCTCCTTATAATAAGTTATTTGGCATAAAGATTTTAAAAGCTTAGCCTGAGCCATGCTGTGGGACTTGATAGAACTGAGGGAAATCCAACATGCCTTTTACAAACAGTTCCTATGGCTGGCCCATTTAATCAATTGGAAATCTCACCACAGAGGCAACTTACCTTAGTTAATCTTCTTGCTGACTCTCTGTTGGGTCATTTACACTGTCAACCTGACAATTCATGTCAACTGTAACCAGAAGGAAAACAAAAGGTTAAATGTTTGTTGAACCCAAGTCTCTTAAATATATTACAATGGCCTGTGAATCGCTACATTTCTGACTTCCTATCTTATACCTCTTCTCAATTTGTTTTCATTCATTCATTCAAGATGGGGAGGGCAGAATTGCCCCTTTACTAAACTGTAGGAGCTGTTTTCATTTCATACCAGGTTTGGGGGTTGATATTTTGTGTGTACATATCACACTCCTTAGGTAAATGCAAAGGCTTTAACAGATATCTAAGAAAATAAAGGGAAAACAAAGCCAACCAGATCATCCATGCACAGAGAGGTAAGCGGCTCCCTCTGAAACAGCAATGCTAGTGGGCCTGCGTGGTTTGCCAGGTTCTCAATTTTGAAATTCAAAACCGACCCTGAAAACTTGCCAATGTGTGCAGTGGATGCCATGAAACGGGAAAAGCAAAACATCTAACCAGATCACACAGCAATGATAAAACATGCGCCTTTACTTTAGTTTACTGTGTACTTTATTATTCTATGTAAGTATTTGCATACAAATAGCACACGTAATTAATGTCATTGTCCAGAAGGAGCCCAGAACAGGCACAGCAGACACTCTGGAAATTTTCAAGGGTCAGTAGGTTTAATTAGATTGGTATTGCTAAAGCATCAAAGCCCATATTATATT
This sequence comes from Nanger dama, assembly GCA_917880005.1. Taxonomy (NCBI): domain Eukaryota; kingdom Metazoa; phylum Chordata; class Mammalia; order Artiodactyla; family Bovidae; genus Nanger; species Nanger dama. Next base: position 5,973,288 of record CAKJTW010000052.1, read on the forward strand.
CGGAGAGACTTAATATACAGATGAACAATGGCCAGACCATATTTGGCAGTAGAATTCTGACTTCAAAACTCTGCAGCAAGAAGCTCAGAATTTGGTCAGTGACTGCGGCTTCCCTGTGTTTTGCTCCATGCTCCCCACACAGGGCCAGCCAGGGAAAACCAAATGTTCTCAATCCAACCAGCCACTTCTGGTTAACCCATCTGGCTTCCTCTTGCCAACAACCTCCTGTCAAGGGTCTTTGAAATCTTTCCTTTTGTTAGATAGAAGTTCCCCACTTCCCTCCTGCCTTTGAGTTGGCCAAACATAAGCGATAAGGGCTGACACCCATGCTCCTGGATATGTAACCTGTTTGCTCTCATTTGGGTAATCTTCATTTGTTTGAACAAAATCAGTCATCCAAATCTCTCTTTCTTGAACACAAAAACCCGATTCAAGTAAAACAGTAGCAAGTGCTGGATTTCACATTCCAAGGAGATTTGAAAGAGAGAATGGCTGGTTGGCAGCCCACCCAACTCTCTCTCAAGGAGGAAGGTTTTAAAAGCAGGTCTCTTTGTTCCTTCTGCAAACACTCCTTGGTTTCCCACCATGTGTGAGCCCACTCTTTACCCCAGGTGTAAACTGACCAGATACAGCAAGAGTACTCATAAAAACGAATAATGTATACACTCCATCCTGCCCTACAGAGTTATTGTAAGGTTGACCATCTCAGTGTGGACTGTACAGAATAAAATCTAGGAAAGTGTTTCTTCCTCCAACCCAAGGGTCCCTAGTTCTAAAATCTATTAATAAGTGTTAATAGGAAAAGCATTTGATAAGCAATGTTAACTATGTTAAGAAGTTTTTTTTTTTTTAATAGCTGAGACTTTGTGCTCAGTAAACTCTATAGTGAGGACTGAACCTTAGTATTTAACACATTTATGTCCCTTTTATTCAGTGAGAATTGCATGACCTTGGTATTTTTTTTAGAACATGATTTGTAGAGACCTAGTTAAAAATCATGTTTATAGTGTCGTAGCCTGGCTGGGAGGGTTTCACTCAGCTGAGTATGACTAACATGGAGTGACTTTTAATGGATGAAATCTGGGGTTTAGAAATATTATTTTCCTAGATAACGCATGTGCACGGTCAGCCGCTTCAGCTGTGTCCGATCCTTGCAGCTCTATGGACTGTAGTCTGCCAGGCTTCTCTGTCCATGGGATCCTCCAGACAAGAATGCTGGAGTGGGTTGCCACACCCTCCTCCAGGGAAGGGTTAAAAAAATAGTCAGTTTGTACTGAGTCAAAGATAGGTTCAAAGGTGTTTAGTAGAAGAACATGGGGAATATAGCCAATATTTTGTGATAACTATAAATGGAAAGTAACCCTTAAAATTGGATAATTAAAAAAATTAAAAATCAGTTGGTGCAAAAGAGCTTATAATTAAGGGAGTCAACTAAGGTAAGGGCATGCCTATAGCAGGGTGGAATGCATGGTATAGGAAACTGTTTCAAACTACCAAGTAACTTCTAACAGTGGCTGAAATTTTCTCAAGGTCATTATCAACCCAAACTGCAAGATTTTATATATACCATGCTGATAACTGACCAACAATTCTGGCTCTCCTAAGCTCTGTGGGCAAATGGAATTGAATATTTAGAAATCTTATGTGCCTAAATAGCTGTTTTTCTAATGCAAATGATGATATCTCAGTGGGTTTCCAGTGTCATTGTGCGGGGCAAGGTGATAATATTCCTGAGGTTCACAGTCTTTAGATGCCTTCAAAATGAGACATGACTAAAGAAAGGTTTTGGAAATTGATAAAGTGCTTTTAAAGACTCACTATGTTTCTGGCTAAGCCATGTGATGTGAGACAGTGAGGTGGAGTCATGAAATTTTAAGAATAGCCCACATTCAAGCCAGGCTTCCTATAAATGCTGAGTAGTTCCATAGAGTTCACCAGCTAGACTTCAGTTCAGTTTAGCCTTGGCATGACCCACTATTCCCTTGGTACTGTGAAGTAAGATTAAACTGAGGCACATGCTTTTTTTTTTTTTTTTGAAAGGACTGTCAATTTTGCCAGTTCCTAGTAGAAGCGGTTTTGAACTTTACTCTGTTCAAACTGAACATGTTGATTCATAGAACAGCCCCTTTACTCCTAGATTACACAGAGAAAATGTGCCAGGCTTGCGGTTTTGGTGACTCAAAAAGCTCAGAAACTTACCATCAGGACTCATGGAGCTCTCTGTGTCCCCAGAGCCTTCGCTCTTCACAGGAACTCTAGGTGTGTTTCCGCCTTGAGCTGAAGAAGACAGTCCTTGATTAATAGAGAATTAGAATGTCCTGACTGCCGATTGTTCTGTCACCCTCCATTGCACTCTTAAATTTAAAAATGCTCCTGGGATTGAATTTCTTTTGCAGAAGAGGTTAAAGGAGGAAATAGTAGGCTGAGCTGCTTGAACACTTCAGTGCTGCCATATTCTAAATTCTCTTTAATTTGTGAAATAATCACATATATACATGCACAATTTCTCAAATTAGAAAGCAGGTAACATGAAAGCAGGGAAGCTTGGTTTAATCAGAACAACCCACAATTTGAATTTGGGGAAATTTGTGTGTGAGTTTATGTGGCTTTAACTTTGAAGAGAGTAAAAACAGAAACTCTATTTTGCCTTAGGCATGCCTGAAAGCAGAAAGATTCATTCTCTGGGCAGTGAGGTTTTTTTGTTTAAACACAAATGAAAGTCTCATTTGTTCCCCTAGAAGACATCCTTGGATGCTGCCATTCTGGACTACCAAGAATCCAGTCTTTAGTTAATTTCAGTTGTGATTTTTCTCTACTCACACAAAGACTTGTCCTCCATTTACTGTGGCTGAAGCTATATAACACACTCATGTGTAGTTGTAAAACCACTGTTTTTCTTTTGCTTTTCATGATCTGATATCTGTACATATTGAAAACTGATCACTATAATAAGTCTAGTTAACATCCATTTTTCTTTTTGTGAGAACATTTACAGATAGTCAAAGGACAATAATCTCTTGCTTCTTAGATATCTATTATGCTTTCACAACTTGAAGAGCCAGGGCATTTGAAAATACAAATAAAGTACTGGGAAAACCCCACAATTTCAAAGTTTTTAAAATTATTTCTTTACTTAAAAATAAAATATTAAACTGAGTTTTCATTACATGAATACCTATTGAGTCCAGAATATGTTCAATCTGATCTTCCTGTTAGTGAAGAGTCAAGGCTAGGAAAGATCCAGTGTATAATCTCTTCAAAGGCAGATACCTTCAACTTGCACTTTTGGTAATGATTTACTGAAGCTGAAAATCAAGAAGTACGGTCACTAATCTTAGCCTGGGTGGATGGAAGGTAGGAAGGTCAGTACTTAACAGTGAAGAAAATGATTTTATATTTGAAGACTGAAGTGCAGGTTCATTTAAGTGCAGATACCAAACAAGCTTTGCATCTAATGCTGAGGAAGAAAACTGAGAATCAGAAGAGTGGGAATTTGGGAAATGTCTTCAATTTCTGGCTTGGGAAGATCCCTGGAGAAGGGAAGGGCAACCCACTCCAATATTCTTGCCTGGGGAAATCCCATGGGTGGAGGAGCCTGGTGGGCTACAGTCCATGGGGTTGCAGAGTCAGATATAAGTGAGTACCTAACACTTTCACTTTTCAATACAGAAAAATGTCATATCATTGATAGCATGAGAGTAGATGAGAAAAGTCAGGAATAGGATAACATAAGAAAAAAATGACTCCTGGACAGCCACGTCCTACAAGGACAACATTAAAGTGACTGTGTCCATGAGTTTTTTTCACTAGTTCCTACGGATGAGGTTGGGAAAGTGAAAACAAAACTTAAAACTTGCAACTGAACTTAACATCATATTTTTTCTCACTGTCAATTCTAGAAAATAGACAATGTTTCAGCTGCTCATCAACATATTCCTTAAAGACACAATTACAGAAGAAACCACTGATGGATATTTTTCTAAGCCTAAGAGCAGGGAATCTATGCTAACTATCCCTCAAAACAGAAGAAATAAGAAAAAAAAAAATGGAATGTTTGACTTTATATAAACACAGACTTTGAGGTGGGAAAAATTATCATAAGAGACATTTTGAAAAGAAGTATAAATTAAAAAATATTTCTACCTTTTATCACAGACAATGGGTCTATATCTTTGATGTATAAAGTGCTTTTAAAAAATAGAGGTAAATATTAACAATTGGATAGAATACAGAGCAAGAGATCTAACAGGAAGTTAATTAAAAATAAGAATGGCCTGCAGTTATGTGAAAATGTGATTCACTTTGATACTAATGAAAAAAAATGCAAGTTAAGATTACACTAAGAAAAAGATTTCTGCCTAAAGTAACTATCATAATGTAGGGTAATACTCCCATCAAGAATAGACAGAGACATTGAACAGATTTGAGAAATTATTTTAAGCCACTAGAGAGCCATTAAAGGAGCTCCAGGAGGTGAAAAATGGTGAACTTGACATTCTACATGTACAAAGAAGTTTAACAGAGCTTCCAGAGGTTTTTAAATGAAGTTTGGGGGAGCGGAGAGGGGCAAAACTTGGGGGCCAGGGCCCACCAAAGAAGAGGTGCTCTGATAAGTACCTCAAGTTTTCTTTGGGATCCCCTGAAGGGTCATACTCTGGGGGCAATGAACTTGAAATAGACCAGTTCTTAAAAAAATCTGAAGACCAACTTTTAATCAACTTAATCTCTGACAAGACTTCAGTGCTCTGCTCAATCCTACCAGCCTTTAAGAAGCAGACATAATCCTCTCTGGAAGAAGATAAAATCATCCAGAGGCTCAAGTCATCACTACGATTTTTCACACACAGTGTCTAGCATTCAATAAAAAAAACACCAGTCATTCCAGAAGAACAAGTATGGATCACTGAAAACCAAGACAAGACAATAAAACAGTATCCAGAGACATGTTAGAGATATTGCTCGTAGATACAACTTTAAAACATAGTTAATGTGTTTAAGAACTGAGTGACAAGAGGGTGAATTCTCATGGCAAAGAAGTTTATCAGATAACTGGACTAAACACTGTATAAATAAAAACTCAGATGTAAATTCTGGAACTGAAAAATATATAATAATTGAAGTTTAGAATTCAGTAGGTAGATGTGGCAGTAATAAGACACAGCCGAAGAAAGAATTCATAAATATAAAGCTAATTTAGAAGAAAATATAAAGAATATTAAAGGTGAAAGAATATAAAGATGAAAAATACAGAAAAGAATTATTATGATCCCCAAACAAAATTAATGCAAAGCAAACCTTATTCAAGTCAATTGTTATAAAACTGCAGAAAATCATGGTTAAAGAAAAACTATAAAATTATTGAGTAAAGAAGGATTCACTTCAAAATAGCAACAATAGGAATTATAGATGACATCTCAGTAAAAATCATGGAATCCAGAGACTATGTAATGATATCTTTAAAGTGCTTGAAGAAAATAATATTAACGTAAAATTTCATACCTAACAATATCTTCTTTTAGACTTCAATTTGCAAATATTTTCAGGGTTAAAATAGTAGACTTACACTGAAGGATTTTCGCTATACTAAAAATAAAAATTCTAGGTAGGTTGTAGAACTACATTTGAAAGGTACCATGGAAAAGACCTCCACATCATTAAGCAAAACTTTCTTACACAGGAAAAACAAAAAAATTAACCACAAGGTAAAAGACTAGTAATCTGGAAAACATTTAAATTAGCAGCTTTAGTTTATCAAAACACAGCATTAAGACTGTAAAATAAACCAGAGTAGAAGAAATTTGCCATATATATATATATATATATATTCATAACACAAGAGTCCTTGTACATATGTACGTGTGTGTGCATATGTATATATGACTCACAATGGACTCATATATAAAACAATATAAAAGACAAGGAACCCAATAGAAAATGAGCAAGACACAGACAGACATGTCTTAAAAGAGGATCTCTTACCTGGTCACTTACTTTCTAGAATGACTTTTACCAAACATCTCAGTATTTAAAAGCTTCAGCCTTTTCACTATAAACATAACTACAACATGTTATAACTCCTTGGACACCATCAGAACATCTCAAAATACAACATAATTGTTATGTTTTATAAGATATGATTACTATAGAAGGGACATTGATTGACCTAACACTATTTAAACATTATTTATTTGACTTTTTCTTTGGGGTCACTGTGATGGCATCTAGAAGTACCCATGGATGGTTCTTCCAGGGAATCTCTTTCAATGTCATGAATATTAATAGTAATAACCTTGATGATATTACTATAGAGAAACCTCTCTGACATCACAGAGAACTTTCTAGCTAACAGGATGCTAGTCAATTGAATAATGCTCAATGAAAATAAAGGAGCATACAAAACACTTCTAAGAGCTGGGTGAGAAAGGAAAAAAGTTGAAGAAAGCAAAACCCCAAAGGCCAATCAGACAGTAAATATTTAAGTCTCTGGCCTTATGTTTTGTCTTTTCAAACTCATTGTTTTAAAATGTAGTATATTTGTCTGAGAATTCTCAGGTTATGTCACCATATTGGCACAGATTAGCATGAAATGTCATGGCATGTTTCAGATCCGTGACAGAGAGAGAAGAAAAATCATAGTTGTAGCTCTATATATTGCCATGTTGTTGAGCAGAGGTCTCTTAGATCTGCTTTTGAAGATCTTAATGGTATGACTGGTAGACATTATTCATGTATTTATCATGAGTGTACATGACCCATGTGCATGTGGTATGAATATATGACTATGTGTGTGTGCAGTGACAGGCTTATGTGAATGTACACGTGCATATGTGCATGCAAGTGTATGTGTGTGGTATCGTTTGGAAAGAGGGAAAGAAGAATGACAGATACTTATTACTCTCATGTATGTGGAACTGTTATTATCCTAAAGGCTTCTCTCCTGCTGGGCAATGCATCTGAGTTCCCCAGAGAAATTTAATTTCACATAGACAACAGAATCTGATCAAAACAAAAACTGTCTCTACAGCCTATTTATTTCAGTTTGCCTGTCCCTCCCCTCATTTTGATTGCTGTTGCTTGGAACACAAACAAGAGGTACATTTCAGGGCTCCTAGCAGGAGATAAAAGATGCTGAAATAAAAAGAGTCTGGGACAGTCAGTACCAGTTCATTTTCAATTACCAACCTCAGCTGTCCTCTTCAAAGCCTTGATTATGACAGCCTTTTGTAGGTCACTTGCATTACAGAAAAAATAATAAATGAAGCAAGTCTTACCACAAAGATGCTGAAATGCATATAGAATGCAGTTAACCAAATTTTTAAATACATAAACATGGAGAGAGATTAGAGGATTCTCCAAGTTTTTCTTTTGAGATTTATCTTGGCAATAAACTCCATGCAACAAAAAGAAGTACAAATAATTATTGTTCCCTAGGTATCATGACAGCTACAGAAAGCAGAGTTGTCTGGATTCTGTTCTATTGAATTAAATTGGTGTTGAACCAAAGCAAGCATTCTTGAACCATCTTGACTTTTGCCATTATCTATGTTCCAACTTACTCTTAATGGATTTCCAATTTTACTATTAATGTAATGAATTAGATAATTATTTAGAAAGGCTTACTTCCTATCTTCACCCCTATGGGAGCTGACTTCATTGTTCTTTGACACTGGGCTTGGTTATGGAATTTGCTTTAGTCAATGAGATATTAGCAAAAGTGAGTCAAACAGAGGTCTATGAAATGCACCTGTTCTGTTGGGATTGGCCCACTTATGCTCCTGCCTTTTACCTGAAAAAGAACATGCTTCAGGGAAGAGCTGAGCAAATAAGACCTGAAACTCAGTTCACAGCCTGACATCCTTCCTGGCCCAGACTAGATGGGGTTGATCCTCATATCTGTGAGCAAAAGAATGAATTATTGGTATTCAAAGCCTCTGAGATTGAAGGCACTACTGTGGTGACAACTAATGTTTAATAAAGTGAAAAGTGAAAGTCGCTCAGTCGTGCTCAACTGTTTGTGACACCATGAACTATACAGTTCATGGAATTCTCCAGGTCAGAATACTGGAGTGGGTAGTCTTTCCCTTCTCCGGGGGTATTTTCCAAACCCAGGTCTCCTGCACTGCTGGTGAATTCTTTACCAGCTGAGCCACCAGGGAAGCCTAAGAATACTGGAATGGGTAGCCTATCCCTTCTCCAGTGGATCTTCCTGACCCAGGAATCGAACCAGGGTCTCCTGCATTGCAGGTGAATTCTTTACCAACTGAGCTATCAGAGAAGCCCAATGCTTAATAATATGTTTTTAATTGACTCTGCCTTAACATTGCTTCTTAATTTTGTCCCATAGCAATTACAGCTATAAAACTGTGAGCTTAATTTGTGCCTAATTTTTTTTCACACATACTAATGTGTTAGCTTTGGTATCACCTAAAATCATCTATAGAACTGACAGGGATAAAGTAGGATAGTTAAATAGTTCAAAATCCCACTCGAGGGAATTTGAAGGGAGTTTGGGAAATTCGTGTAAACTAATGAGGCCAGTAACCTAGCAACAATCTACACTACCTTGAAGGAAGGCGAGCTGCATTCAAGCACCAGGCACACTCAGTCACAAGTCCTGAGTTAAACACACAAGAGGACTTCCCTGGGGGTCCAGTGGTTAGCAGTCTGCGTGCCAGTGCAGAAGACACAAGTTGGACCCCTGGTCTGGGGAGATCCACATACCATGGGGCAACCAAGCCCGTGTACCACAGCTGCTGACGCCGTTGTGCCTTAAAGCCCGTGCTCTGCAGCAAGAGAAGCCGCTGCAATGAGAAGCTGGTCCACCACGACTAGAGAGGAGCCCCCTCCCGACAGCTAGAGGCTGCCTGCACTCAGTGAAGGTCATTGACGGATCCGGCACAGCCATCAAATAGACAAATGCAAGACAACAGGTGCGTGCTCTGGATCTCGCTAGTGGGCCTTGAAGAGTTGCATGTAGCCAAGACAGGAATGTAGGTGAAAGGGGAAGAAAGTAGGTGAAAGGGGACATTACACTAAAGCCTGAGGTGAATTATCATGCTGGCATATGTCACCAGCCTTTTGCTAACATACGTATGATTTTAATAGCCCCGTGACACTCCCAGCTAGGCCATATGGGTCCAAGGAGGAACCAACGATGTAAACCTTGACTTCTGTCCAAAAATGAGGAAGAGGGAGGCCTTCTCCCTGCCTTTCCACTTTTTCTCTGATTATAAAAATTTAGCCCTTTTTGTTTTCAGGGCTGTGCTGACTTGCTTGCCTGCTTTTATCTCTTACAAGCATCCTATGCTAATAAACTCTCTGTTTGCCTATCACTTTGCCTCATGCTGAATTCTTTCTGTGACAAGACTAAAGAACCCGAGCTTTGGGAAGTTCTGACACCAGGGGAACAGTTTCAATGAAAAGACAATGGGTTTGAGTCCCCTCCTAGTTGGGGATCCTGGGTTCAAGTCCCAATCTGAGTTTTGGCTGGGCTGGAGCTCCATCTCAGAAAGACTGTGGTTTTAGGACTACAAATGGTGTTTATGTGAAATTTTGAAAAGCACAGAGTTAATGTATACAGATTAGAAGTCCCTTTACAGGCTGAAGTCTATTGCTTAAAATGGAATAAAACTGGTCACAGAGTTGAAGGCATTTGTCACATATATTTAACTTCCAAGCTCAAATGGAAGGAAGCAATTATTCCACGTGCATAAACATCAATTTATGTTCTTTTCAAGCAACAGATTGTTAGGGAGATGATCTCCATTAGACCTTACGGTGCCAAGTTCACTTTCTAGGTATAGAATCCAAGTGCAACCAACCAGAAGGAGATCAGAGGCCAACTTATGCAGGAAGAACAGAGTGTCAGTGAAAAGACGGAACTTAAAGAGAAGCTGAGTCTGTGATATGCTGTGTTGTCATGATGCTCTCCCACAAACTGGTCTTTATAATCAAGGCAACGACATTATTTAAAATAATCATAAAAGTCAGTGATGTGACTCCTCTTAGTGACGTGGTTCCAAGAGCCGTAAAATAAATATATTTAGCCCAGAAGAAAAAGTTCCAGTCCTTAGTAATGGCATGGGCTTATCTATTTACATAGCTGCTTGAGGGCATCCAGGTTTCACTTCCAGGTGTTTTGTGATAATATGTTAAGGGTACAAAGGGTAAACACCACTCTTAGGAAAATTCATCCAAAGTAAAGGGAAGCAAAATAAACCATGCAGCATTTATTAATAACAAATATTACTACCCACGCTTTCTACAACAAATAACACAGCAAGCCATGAATCCAGCCTCCACAAATACCTTCTCTCCGTTGGATATGCCTTTGTTTTGCTTTTTGTAACTTCCTATTTTGTTACTCATGACAGATTCTGAACCTTAGGACTGTCTATTTCTGGCCACCTTTCTGAGAAGTGCAACATTAGTGTCAGGGGATGGATGGCGTGTAACATGCAAACCCTACTGGGACTCCTTAGGGAATGATGGGGGCTCTTCCTTCAAGGGGGTTTCACTTGGGACTCTCCAGTAACACTTCCGCTGCTTCCTGCTTACCCCAAAGATCTTGACTTATTTTCTTTTTCATGCTCTATTAGGTGAAATTCATCTTTAAAAAAATTCTCATACAAGTAATTCAGGTCAGTTCATTTCAGTTATGCAGTCATGTCCGACTCTTTGCGACCCCATGAATTGCAGCATGCCAGGCCTCCCTGTCCATCACAAACTCCCAGAGTTCACTCAGACTCATATCCATCGCATCAGTGATGCCATCCAGCCATCTCATCCTCAGTCATCCCCTTCTCCTCCTGCCCCCAATACCTCCCAGCATCCAAGTCTTTTCCAATGTGTCAGCTCTTCACACGTAGTGGCCAAAGTACTGGAGTTTCAGTTTCAGCATCATTCCTCCAAAGAAATCCCAGGGCTGATCTTCAGAATGGACTGGATGGATTTCCTTGCAGTCCAAGGGACTCTCAAGAGTCTTCTCCAACACCACACTTCAAAAGCATCAATTCTTCAGCGTTCAGCCTTCTTCACAGTCCAAATCTCACATCCATACATGACCACTGGAAAAACCATAGCCTTGACTAGATGGACCTTTGTTGGCAAAGTAATATCTCTGCTTTTGAATATGCTATCTAGGTTGGTCATAACTTTTCTTCCATAGAGTAAGCGTCTTTTAATTTCATGGCTGCAGTCACCATCTGCAGTGATTTTGGAGCCCCCAAAAACAAAGTTTGACACTGTTTCCCCATCTATTTCCCATGAAGTGATGGGACCAGATGCCATGATCTTTGTTTTCGGAATGTTGAGGTTTAAGCCAACTTTTTCACTCTCCTCTTTCACTTTCATCAAGAGGCTTTTTAGCTCCTCTTCACTTTCAGCCATAAGGGTCGTGTTGTCTGCATATCTGAGGTTATTGATATTTCTCCCGGCAATCTTGATTCCAGCTTGTGCTTCTTCCAGCCCAGCATTTCTCATGATGTTCTCTGCATATAAGTTAATAAGCAGGGTGACAATATACAGACTTGATGTACTCCGTTTCCTATTTGGAACCAGTCTGTTGTTCCATTTCCAGTTCTAACTGTTGCTTCCTGACCTGCATACAGATTTCTCAAGAGGCAGGTTAGGTGGTCTGGTATTCCCATCTCTTTCAGAATTTTACACAGTTTATTGTGATCCACACAGTCAAAGGCTTTGGCATAGTAAATAAAGCAAAAGTAGATGTTTTTCTGCAACTCTCTTGCTTTTTTGATGATCCAGTGGATGTTGGCAATTTGATCTCTGGTTCCTCTGCCTTTTCTAAAACCAGCTTGAACATCAGGAAGTTCACAATTCACATATTGCTGAAGCCTGGCTTGGAGTATTTTGAGCATTGCTTTACTAGCATGTGAGATGAGTGCAATTGTGCGGTAGTCTGAGCATTCTTTGGCATTGCCTTTCTTTGGGATTGGAATGAAACCTGACCTTTTCCAGTCCTGTGGCCACTGCTGAGTTTTCCAAATTTGCTGGCATATTGAGTGTAGCACTTTCACAGCATTATCTTTCAGGATTTGAAATAGCTCAACTGGAATTCCATCACCTCCACTAGCTTTGTTTGTAGTGATGCTTTCTAAGGCCCACTTGACTTCACATTCCAGGATGTCTGGCTCTAGGTGTGTGATCACATCATTATGATTATCAGAGTCATGAAGATCTTTTTGTACAGTTCTTCCGTGTATTCTTGGCACCTCTTCTTAATATCTTCTGCTTCTGTTAGGTCCATACCATTTCTGTCTTTTATCAAGCCCATCTTTGCATGAAATGTTCCCTTGGTATCTCTAATTTTCTTGAAGAGATCTCTAGTCTTTCCCATTCTGTTCTTTTCCTCTATTCTTTGCATTGATCACTGAGGAATGCTTTCTTACCCTCTCCTTACTATTCTTTGGAACTCTGCATTCAGATGCTTATATCTTTCCTTTTCTCCTTTGCTTTTTGCTTCTCTTCTTTTCACAGCTATTTGTAAGGCCTCCCCAGATAGCCATTTTGCTTTTTGCATTTCTTTTCCATGGGAATGGTCTTGATCCCTGTCTCCTGTACAATGTCATGAACCTCATTCCATAGTTCATCAGGCACTCTATCTATCAGATCTAAGCCCTTAAATCTATTTCTCACTTCCACTGTATAATCATAAGGGATTTGATTTAGGTCATACCTGAATGGTCTAGTGGTTTTCCCTACTTTCTTCAATTTCAGTCTGAATTTGGTAATAAGGAGTTCATGATCTGAGTCACAGTCAGCTCTTGGTCTTGTTTTTGTGGACTGTATAGAGCTTCTCCATCTTTGGCTGCAAAGAATATAATCAATCTGATTTCAAAATTGACCATCTGGTGATTTCCATGTGTAGAGTCTTCTCTTGTGTTGTTGGAAGAGGGTGTTGGCAATGACCAGTGCATTTTCTTGGCAAAACTCTATTAGTTTTGCCCTGGTTCATTCTATATTCCAAGGCCAAATTTGCCTGTTACTCCAGGTGTTTCTTGACTTCCTACTTTTGCATTCCAGTCCCCTATAATAAAAAGGACATCTTTTTTGGGTATTAGTTCTAAAAGGTCTTGTAGGTCTTCATAGAACTGTTCAGCATCAGCTTCTTCAGCATTACTAGTTGGGGCATAGACTTGGACTACTCTGATATTGAATGGTTTGCCTTGGAAATGAATAGAGATCATTCTGACGTTTTTGAAACTGCATCCAAGTACTGCATTTGGGACTCTTTTGTTGACCATGATGGCTACTCCATTTCTTCTTCATCATTCTGACGTTTTTGAAACTGCATCCAAGTACTGCATTTGGGACTCTTTTGTTGACCATGATGGCTACTCCATTTCTACTGAGGACAGTAGTAGATATAATGGTCATCTGAGTTAAATTCCCCCATTCCAGTCCATTTTAGTTTGCTGATTCCTAGAATGTCAACGTTCACCCTTGCCATCTCTTGTTTGACCACTTCCAATTTGCCCTGAATCATGGACTTGACATTCCAGGTTCCTATGCAATATTGCTCTTTATAGCATTGGACCTTGCTTCTATCACCAGTCACATCCACAACTGGGTATTGTTTTTGCTTTGGCTCCATCCCTTCATTCTTTCTGGAGTTATTTCTCCACTGATCTCCAGTAGCATGTTGGGCACCTACTGACATGGGGAGTTCCTCTTTCAGTGTCCTGTCTTTTTGTCTTTTCATACTGTTCATGGGGTCTCAAGACAAGGATAATGAAGTGGCTTGCCATTCCCTTCTATTTGTTATTGGCTTGCCATTCCTTTAGCATTTTCCTCCCAGCAAGAGATACTAACATAGAGAATCACAGTGAGTTTTCCTGTTTCTTTTGGGAAATGAGGAGTGAAGGTGTTCATGGCTAGCTTCATGCACTTGTGGAAATTTCCCTGGGCTGCATCTCTCCCAGTTGGGCAAGTAAATGGTAGCTCGTGGTGGTGGTGAAGTAGTGTCTGACTCTTGCGACCCTATGGACTGTAGCCCTCTAGGCTCCTCTGTGCATGGGATTTCCCAGGCAGGAATACTGGAGTGGGTTGTCATTTCCTCCTCCAGGGGATCTTCCCAACCCAAGGATTGAACCTGAGTTTCTTTTGTTTCCTACATTGGCAGGTGCCTTGTTTCCCACTAGCACCACCCGGGAAGCCCCTAAATGGTAGCTAGTAGCACCCTATTCAGGATTATTTCAGTCTACTAGAGTGAGGGGAGGGTTGGAGGTAACCAGGCTCATGCCTCTTTTTGCTGTGGCTACCAGCCCCTTCTTTGGGTTCATTTGTTTTTATTTGTATTGTTCATTTGCTTGTTATACTTACCTGCTTTCGTATCATTATGTCTGGGGGAGTGAGATTTAAAGTCTGACTTCATATCACCATCTTAAACCCAAGACCGAGTATGTAGACTCTTTTGATTTGTGGGACAGTGTATTCACTCTGGGTGACTCACATACATAGCTTTTGTCAATAGCAGGTTTGGGGAATATTTATCAAAGAATAGCTCTGATCAGACAATGTTATGGACTGAATATGTGTGACCCCCACCCAGATTCATATGTTGAAGCCCCAACTGGTAATGTGACTATATTTGGAAATCAGGCCTTTATGGAGGTAATTTAGGTTAAATGAAGTCATAATACTGAGGCCCTAATCTCACAGAACTATGGCCATATAAGAAGAGGGACATCTCTCTCTTTTTGCCGAATGAGGACACAGTGAGAAGGGGGACCACCTGCAGGCCAGGAAGAGAGCTCCTGCCCAAACCCAAATCAGCCCCGTGCCTGGATTCAAACTTCCCAGTCTCCAGAACTGTGAGAGAGTAAACTTCTGTTATTGAAGACTCCCAGTCTGTTTTTTTTTTTTTTTAATGACAGTAAGATATACTCAATTTACAACTAGTTCATATTTCTTTGGAACAAAGGTACAATTGTAAACCATCTACACCGCATTTAATCTATTTTCTCCCAAAGAATCCCAGTCATAAAGTTGCTACTTGACCACTCTACCTGTGGTGATCACTTGTAGACACATGCCTTTAGCTCCCTCTCCAAAGCCAAATAAGGAATGACTGTTCTCAACAGTAAAAAACTGAAAGCATTTCCTCTAAGATTAGGAACAAGACAAGGATGTCCACTCTTGCCACTTCTACTCAATGTAGTTTTGGAAGTCCTAGCCACAACAATCAGAGAAGAAAATGAAATAAAAGGAATCTGAATTGGAGAAGAAGTAAAATTGTCACTGTTTGCAGATGACCTGATATTATACACTGAAAATCCTAAAGATGTTACCAGAAAACTATTAGATTTCTTCAATGAATGTCGTAGAGCTGTAGGATACAAAATTAATACACAGAAATCTCTTGCATTCCTATATACTAACATTGAAAAATCAGAGAAATTAAATAAACAATTCAATTTACTATCACATCAAAAGACTAATGTACCTAGGAATAAACTTACCTAAGGAGGTAAAAACATGTACTCAGAAAACTATAAGATACAGATGAAAAAGATCAAAGGTGACATGAACAGGTGACCATGTTCTTGGATTGGAAGGATCTATATTACCAAAATGACTATACTACCCAATTTAATCTATAGATTCAATACAATACCTATCCAATTACCAATGGATTTCACAGAATTAGAACAAAAAAATTTTACAACTTGCACAGAAAACCCCTAATAGCCAAAGGAATCAATGGAGCTGGAGGAATCAGGCTTCCCTGACTTCAGGCTATATTACAAAGCTATAGTAGTCAAAACATTATGGTACTGGCACAAAAACAGAAATACAGATCAATGGAACAAGATAGAAAGTACAGAATTAAACCCAGGCATCCATAGGTACCTCATCTATGACACATGAGGCAAGAATATACAATGGAAAAAAGATAATATCTTCAATAAGTAGTGCTTGGGAAACTGAACAACTACATGTAAAAGAATGAACTTAGAACATTCTCTAACACCATACACAAAAATAAATTCAAAATGAGTTAAAGACCTAAATGTCAGACCAGAAACTATAAAACTCTTAGGGGAAAACATAAGCAGAAGACTGACATAAATCACAGCAAGATCCTCTATGACCCACCTCCTAGAGTAATGGAAACAGAAAGAAACAAATGGGACGTAACTACACTTAAAAGCTTTTGCACAGCAAAGGAAACTATAAACAAGGTGAAAAGACAACCCACAGAAGGGACAAAAATAATAGTAAATGAAGTGACAAAGGACTAGTTTCTAAAATATACAAGCAGCTCATGCAACTCAATACAAGAAAAACAACCCAATCAAAACGTGGGCAGAAGATCTAAACAGACATTTCTCCAAAGAAGACATACAGATGGCTAAATAAACGCATGAAAAGATGCTCAACATCATTCATTGTTGGAGAAATGCAGATAAAAACTACATGTACCCCAACATTCAGTGCAGCACTAGTTACAATAGCTGGGACCTGGAAGCAAGCTAGATGTCCATAGGCAGATGAGTGGATAAGGAAGTGGTGGTACATATGCACAATGGAATATTACTCAGCTATAAAAGGAATGCATTTGAGTCAGTTCTGATGAGGTGGATGAACTGAGAGCTTATTTAGAGTGAAGTAAGTCAGAAAGAGAAAGACAAATACTGTATATTAATGCATATATACAGAATCTAGAAAGATGGTACAGATGATCCTACATACAGGGCAGCAAAGGAGGCACAAACAGACTTTTGGACTCAATAGGAGAAGAGGGTGGGATGAGTTGAGAGAATGGCAGTGAAACATATTCATTGCCATATGTAAAAGAGATAACCAGTATAGTTTGATGCATGAAGCAGAGCACCCAAAGCTGGTGCTCTGAACAACCTACAGGGATAGGATGTAGAGGGAGGTGGGAGGGGTTTCAGGATGGATGGGACACATGCATACCTACCTATATCTATGGCCGATTCATGTTGATGCGTGGAAAAAACCATCACAATATTGTAATTACCCTCCAATTAACATAAATTTGAAAATAAAATAGATTTAAAGTACAAGAAAACAACAACAATGAGAAATCACCTCACACCAATCAGAACAGTCATCATCAAAATCTACAAACAATAAATCCTGGAGAGGGTGTGGAGAAAAGGGAACCCTCTTGCACTCTTAGTGGGATTGTAAATTGATATAGCCGCTATGGAAGACAGTATGGAGATTCCTCGAGAAACTAAGAATAAAACTACCATATGACCCAACAATCCCACTACTGGGCATATACCTTAAGAAAATGATAACTGAAAAGACACATGCACCTCAGTCTTCATTGTGGCACTATTTACAATAGCTAGGACATGGAAAAACCTAGATGTCCATCAACAGATGAATGGATAAAGAAACTGTGGGACATACATGCAATGGAACACTTCTGTTCAGTTGCTCAGTTGTGTCCGACTCTTTACGACCCCATGGACTACAGCACGCCAGGCCTCCCTGTTCATCACCAACTCCCAGAGTTTACTCAGACTCATGTCCATTGAGTTGGTGATGCCATCCAACTATCTCATCCTCTGTCGTCCCCTTCTCTTCCCATCTTCAATCTTTCCCAACATCAGGGTCTTTTCAAATGAATCAGTTCTTTGCATCAGGTGGACAAAGTATTGGTGTTTCAGCTTTAGCATCATTCCTTCCAGTGAATATTCATGAATGAATTCTTTAGGATGGACTGGTTGATCTTGCTATCCAAGGGACTCTAAGAGTCTTCTCCAACACCACAGTTCAAAAGCATCAATTCTTCAGTGCTCAGCTTTCTTTATAGTCCAATTCTCACATCCATACATGACTACTGGAAAAACCATAGCTTTGGCTAGACGGACCTTAGTTGGCAAAGTAATGTCTCTGCTTTTTAATATGCTGTCTAGGTTGGTCATAACTTTTCTTCCAAGGAGCAAGCGTCTTTTAATTTCATGGCTGCACTCACCATCTGCAGTGATTTTGGAGTCCCCCAAAATAAAGTCTGTCATAGTTTCCACTGTTTCCCCATCTATTTCCCATGAAGTGATTGGACCTGATACCATTATCTTAGTTTTCTGAATACTCTCTTCTTTCCCTTTCATCAAGAGGCTCTTTAGCTCCTCTTCACTTTCTGCCATAATGGTGGTGTCATCTGTACATCTGGGGTTATTGATATTTCTCCCAGCAATCTTGATTCCAGCTTGTGCTTCATCCAGTACAGCATTTCTCATGATGTTCTCTGCATATAAGTTAAATAAGCAGGGTGACAATATACAGCCTTAACGTACTCTTTTTCCTATTTGGAACCAGTCTGTTGTTCCATGTCCAGTTCTAACTGTTGCTTCCTGACCTGCATATAGGTTTCTCAAGAGGCAGGTCAGGTGGTCTGGTATTCCCATCTCTTTCAGAATTTTCCACAGTTTATTGTGATCCACACAGACAAAGGCTTTGGCATAGTCAATAAAGCAAAAGTAGATGTTTTTCTGCAACTTTCTTGGTTTTATGATGATCCAGTGGATGTTGGCAATTTGTTCTCTGGTTCCTCTGCCTTTTCTAAATCCAGCTTGAACATCTGGAAGTTCATGGTTCACATACTGTTGCAGCCTGACTTGGAGAATTTTGAGCATTGCTTTACTAGCATGTGAGATGAGTGCAATTGTGCAGTAGTTTGAGCATTTTGGCATTGCCTTTCTTTGGGATTGGAATGAAAACTGACCTTTTCCTGTGGCCACTGCTGAGTTTTCCAAACTTGCTGGCATGTTGAGTGCAGCACTTTCACAGCATCATCTTTCAGGATTTGAAACAGCTCAACTGGAATTTCATCACCTCCAGTAGCTGTGTTCATAGTGATGCTTCCTAAGATCCACTTGACTTCATATTCCAGGATGTCTGGCTCTAGGTGAGTGACCACACCATTGTGGTTATCTGGGTCATTTAGTTTTTTGTATGGTTCCTCTGTGTATTCTTGCCACATCTTCTGCTTCTGTTAGGTCCATACCATTTCTAACCTTTATTGTGCCCATCTTTGTATGAAAAATTCCCTTCGTATCTCTAATTTTCTTGAAGAGATCTCTAGTCTTTCCCATTCTATTGTTTTCCTCTATCATTTGCATTGATCGCTGAGGAAGGCTTTCTTACCTCTCCTTACTATTCTTTGGAACTCTGCATTCAGATGAGCATATCTTTCCTTTTCTCTTTTGCCTTTCGCTTCTCTTCTTTTCATAGCTGTTTGTAAGGCCTCCTCAGACAACCATTTTGCCTTTCTGCGTTTCTTTTTCTTGGTGATGCTCTTGATATCTGCCTCCTGTACAGTGTAACCAACCTCCATCCATAATTCTTCAGGCACTCTGTCTATCCGGTTTAATCCCTTAAATCTATTTGTCATGTTCACTGTATAATCATAAAGGATTTGATTTAGGTCATACCTGAATGGTCTAGTGGTTTCCCTACTTTCTTCAATTTCAATCTGAATTTGGCAATAAGGAGTTCATGATCTGAGCCACAGTCAGCTCCTGGTCTTGTTTTTGCTGACTGTATAGAGCTTCTCCATCTTTGGCTGCAGAGAATATAATCAGTCTGATTTCAAAATTGACCATCTGGTGATGTCCATGTGTAGAGTCTTCTCTTGTGTTTTTGGAAAAGGGTGTTGCTCTCACCAGTCTGTTCTCTTGGCAAAACTCTGTTAGCCTTTGCCCTGTTTCATTCTGTATTCCAAGGCCAAATTTGCCCATAACTCCAAATATTTCTTGACTTCATACTTTTATATTCCAGTTCCCTATAATGAAAAGGACATCTTTTTTGGTTGCTAGTTCTAGAAGTTCTTGTAGATCTTCATAGAACCATTCAACTTCAGCTTCTTCAGCATTACTGGTTGGGGCATAGACTTGGATAACTATGATATTGAATGGTTTGCCTTGGATATGAACAGAGATCATTCTGTCGTTTTTGAGATTGCATCCAAGTACTGCATTTCAGACTCTCTGTTGACTATGAGGGCTACTCTATTTCTTATAAGGGATTGCTGCCCACAGTAGTAGATATAATGATCATTTGTGTTAAATTCACCCATTCTAGTCCATCTTAGTTCATTGATTCCTAAAATGTTGATGTTCACTCTTGCCATCTTCTGTTTGACCACTTCCATTTTGCCTTGATTCATGGACCTAACATTCCAGGTTCCTATGCAATATTGCTCTTCACCACATTGGACTTTACTTCCATCACCAGTCACATACATCTACAAAACTGGGTGTTGTTTTTGCTTTGGCTCTGTCTCTTCATTCATTTTGGAGTTATTTCTCCACTGATCTACAGTAGCATATTGGGCACCTATCGACCTGGGGAGTTCATCTTTCAGTGTCCTATCTTTTTGCCTTTTCATATTGTTGATGTGTGCAGGCGGCTGCGAGAGCCGGCCCACGGACTAAGTGCAGGTGGCTGCGAGAGCAAGCTGGTGCACTAAGTGCGGTTGAGAGGAGCTACCCCCATCCGAGGTTGGGCAGTGGCCTAGAGAGCCAGGCTGCAACAGCACAGGAAGGGCTGAGAGGAGCTACCCTGCGTCTGAGATCAGTGGTGGCCGGGAGGAGCTACACCACATCCGAGGTCTGGGGCAGCGGCCAGGAGGAGCTACCCCTTGTCCATGGTCAGTGGTGGCCGGAAGGAGACACCCTGCGTCGGAGGTCAGGGGTGGCAGCTGGGAGGAGTTATCCTGCGTCTGAGGTCAGGGGCAGCCGGGAGGAGACACCCCACATCCGAGGTCAGGGACAGCCAAGAGAAGCCACCTCACACCTGAGGCCAGGGGCAGTGACCCTGAGGAGCCACCCAGAGCCCGAGGCCAGGGCCAGCGGCTGGGAGGAGCAACCTGAGGAATGGTGGCTGCCCAGGCGCAGGAGGGCCTAGAGGAGCTATCCCACATTGAAGGTCAGGAACTGCGGTGGTAAGGAGATACCCCTTGTCCAAGGTAAGGAGCAGCAGCTATGCTTTGCTGGAGGGGCCCTGAAGAGATACCCCATGCCCAAGGTAAGTGAAACCCAAGTAAGATGGTAGGTGTTGCAAGAGGGCATCAGAAGGCAGACACACTGAAACCATACTCACAGAAAACTAGTCAGTCTAATCACACTAGGACCACAGCCTTGTCTAACTCAATGAAACCAAGCTATGCCTGCTGGGGCAACCCAAGACAGGTGAGTCATGGTGCAGAGGTTCTGACAGAATGTGGTCTACTGGAGAAGGAAATGGCAAGTGACTTCAGTATTCTTGCCTTGAGAACCCTATGAACAGTATAAAAGGCAAAATGATAGGATACCAAAAGAGGAACTCCCCAGGTCATTAGGTGCCCAATATGCTACTGGAGATCAGTGGAGAAATAACCCTAGAGAGAATGAAGGGATGGAACCAAAGCAAAAACAATACCCAGTTGTGCATATGACTGGTGATAGAAGCAAGGTCCGACACTGTAAAGAGCAATATTGCATAGGAACCTGGAATGTCAGGTCCATGAATCAAGGCAAATTGGAAGTGGTCAAACAAGAGATGGCAAGGGTGAATGTTGACATTCTAGGAATCAGCGAACTAAAATGGACTGGAATGGGGGAATTTAACTCAGATGATGATTATATATACTACCGCGGGCAGGAATCCCTCAGAAGAAATGGAGTAGCCATCATGGTCAACAAAAGAGTCCCAAATGCAGTACTTGGATGCAGTCTCAAAAACGACAGAATGATCTCTGTTCATTTCCAAGGCAAACCATTCAATATCATAGTTATTCAAGTCTATGCCCCAACCAGTAATGCTGAAGAAGCTGAAGTTGAACGATTTTATGAAGACCTACAAGACCTTTTAGAACTAACACCCCAAAAATATGTCCTTTTCATTATAGGGGACTGGAATATAAAAGTATGAAGTCAAGAAATATTTGGAGTTATGGGCAAATTTGGCCTTGGAATACAGAATGAAACAGGGCAAAGGCTAACAGAGTTTTGCCAAGAGAACAGACTGGTGAGAGCAACACCCTTTTCCAAAAACACAAGAGAAGACTCTACACATGGACATCACCAGATGGTCAATTTTGAAATCAGACTGATTATATTCTCTGCAGCCAAAGATGGAGAAGCTCTATACAGTCAGCAAAAACAAGACCAGGAGCTGACTGTGGCTCAGATCATGAACTCCTTATTACCAAATTCAGACTGAAATTGAAGAAAGTAGGGAAAACCACTAGACCATTCAGGTATGACCTAAATCAAATCCCTTATGATTATACAGTGGAAGTGAGAAATAGATTTAAGGGCCTAGGTCTGATAGATAGAGTGCCTGATGAACTATGAAATGAGGTTCGTGACACTGTACAGGAGACAGGGCTCAAGACCATCCCCATGAAAAGAAATGCAAAAAAGCAAAATGGCTGTCTGAGGAGGCCTTACAAATAGCTGTGAAAAGAAGAAAGGCGAAAAGCCAAGGAGAAAAGGAAAGATATAAGCATCTGAATACAGAATTCCAAAGAATAGCAAGAAGAGATAAGAAAGCCTTTTTCAGCGATCAATGCAAAGAAATAGAGGAAAAGAACAGAATGGGAAAGACTAGAGATCTCTTCAAGAAAATTAGAGATACCAAGGGAACATTTCATGCAAAGATGGGCTCGATAAAGGACAGAAATGGTATGGACCTAACAGAAGCAGAAGATATTAAGAAGAGGTGCCAAGAATACACAGAAGAACTGTACAAAAAGATCTTCATGACCCAGATAATCATGATGATTTGATCACTAATCTAGAGCCAGACATCCTGGAATGTGAAGTCAAGTGGGCCTTAGAAAGCATCACTACAAACAAAGCTAGTGGAGGTGATGGAATTCCAGTTGAGCTGTTTCAAATCCTGAAGGATGATGCTGTGAAAATGCTGCACTCAAAGTGCCAGCAAATTTGGAAAACTCAGCAGTGGCCACAGGACTGGGAAAGGTCAGTTTTCATTCCAATTCCAAAGAAAGGCAATGCCAAAGAATGCTCAAACTACCGCACAATTGCACTCATCTCACATGCTAGTAAAGCAATGCTCAAAATTCTCCAAGCCAGGCTTCAGCAATACATGAACCGTGAACTTCCTGATGTTCAAGCTGGTTTCAGAAAAGGCAGAGGAACCAGAGATCAAATTGCCAACATCCACTGGATCATCGTAAAAGCAAGAGAGTTCCAGAAAAACATCTACTTTTGCTTTATTGACTATGCCAAAGCCTTTGACTGTGTGGATCACAATAAACTGTGTAAAATTCTGAAAGAGATGGGAATACCAGACCACCTAACCTGCCTCTTGAGAAATCTGTATGCAGGTCAGGAAGCAACAGTTAGAACTGGACATGGAACAACAGACTGGTTATACATAGGAAAAGGAGTACGTTAAGGCTGTATATTGTCACCCTGCTTATTTAACTTATGTGCAGAGTACATCAGGAGAAATGCCGGACTTGAAGAAACAAGCTGGAATCAAGATTGCTGGGAGAAATATCAATAACCTCAGATATGCAGATGACACCACCCACACCCTTATGGCTGAAAGTGAAGAGGAGCTAAAGGGCCTCTTGATGAAAGTGAAAGTGGAGAGTGAAAAAGCTGGCTTAAAGCTCAACATTCAGAAAACAAAGATCATGGCATCTGGTCCCATCACTTCATGGGAAATAGATGGGGAAACAGTGGAAACAGTGTCAGGCTTTATTTTTTTTTGGGCTCCAAAATCACTGCAGATGGTGACTGCAGCCTTGAAGTTAGAAGACGCTTACTCTGTGGAAGAAAAGTTATGACCAACCTAGATAGTATGTTCAAAAGCAGAGACATTACTTTGCTGACTAAGGTCCATCTAGTCAATGCTATGGTTTTTCCAGTGGTCATGTATGGATGTGAGAGTTGGACTGTGAAGAAGGCTGAGCACCGAAGGATTGATGCTTTTGAACTGTGGTGTTGGAGAAGACTCTTGAGAGTCCCTTGGACTGCAAGGAAATCCAACCAGTCCATTCTGAAGGAGATCAGTCCTGAGATTTCTTTGGAAGGAATAATGCTAAAGCTGAAACTCCAGTACTTTGGCCACCTGATGCTAAGAGTTGACTCACTGGAAAAGACTCTGATGCTGGGAGGGATTGGGGGCAAGAAGAGAAGGGGACGACAGAGGATGAGATGGCTGGATGGCATCACGGACTCGATGGATGTGAGTCTGAGTGAACTCCAAGAGATGGGAGAGTGAAATGAGAGAGGGAGGCCTGGTGTGCTGTGATTCATGGGGTTGCAAAGAGTGGACATGACTGAGCAACTGAACTGAACTGAACTGATGGAGCTCTCAAGGCAAGAATACTGAAATGTTTTGCCATTCCCTTATCCATTGGACCAGTGGTCTTCCTTATCTTCATTACCCCCACCATAGTTTGGCCTCAGATCAAAGAACAAGGAGGGAACACAGTCCGGCCCTTCAACAGAAAATTGGATTAAAGATACTGTGCATGGCCTCATCCATCAGAACAAGACTCAGTTTCTTCCTCTGTCAGTCTGTCCCAGCAGGGAGCTTCCATAAACCTCTCATCCCTCTCCATCAGAGGGCAGACAGACTGAAAACCACACTGGAACACTACTCGGCCATAAAAGGAACACATTTGAATCAGTTCTAATGAGGGCGATGAACCTAGGGCCTGTTTTATAGAGTGAAGTAAGTCAGAAACAAATATCATACATTAATGCATATATGTAGAATCTATGTAATGTAGAAAGATGGTACTGATGAGCCTATTTGCAGGGCAGCATTGGAGAGGCAGACATAGAGAACAGACTTGTAGACACAGTGTGGGGAGTGGAGGGAGGACAAATGGAGAGGGCAGCAAGGAAACATGTACATTACCATATGGAAAACAGGTAGGCAGTGGGGTTTGCTGTATTATGCAGGGGACTGAAACCTGGACTGTGTGACAACTGAGAGACGTAGGATGGGGTGGGGAGGTGGGAGGGGGGTTCAAGAGGAAGGAGACATATGCATATCCAAGGCTGATTCATACAGGTGTATGGCAGAAACCAACAAAATATTGTAGAGCAATTGTCCTGCAATTAAAAATTTAAAAACCTACTAAGAATAAATCCTGGAGAGGATGTACCAAAAAGGAGCCCTCCTACACTATTGTTGGGAATGTAAAGTGGTTTGGCTACTGTAAAGAAGTGTGTGGAGCTTCCTTAGGAAACTAAAAACAGAGCTACCATATGATCCAGTAATCCCACTCCTGGGCATATATCCAGAGAAAACCATTGTTTGAAATGACACATGAACCCTAATGATCATAGAAGCACTGTTCACAATAGTCAATATATGGAAGCAACCTAAATGTCCATCAACAGATGAATGGATAAAAAGATATTGTATGTATATGCAGAAGCATATTGCTCAACCATAGAAAATAAAATAAAGCCAACTGAAGCAACATGGATGGACCTAGAGATTGTCATACTAAGTAAATAAGTCAGACAGAGAAAGACAAATATAATATGATATTGCTTATATGTGGAATCTAAAAAAAAATGGTACAAATGAACCTATTTACAAACCAGAAATAGAGTCACAGATGCAGAAAAGAAACTTATGGTTACCAAGTACAGGAGAAGGAATGAATTGGGAGATTGTGATTAACATATACACACTACTATATATAAAATAGATTACTGATAAGGACCTACTATACAGCACAAGGAACTCAATACTCTATAATAACTTATAAGGGAACAGAATCTAAAAGAGTGGCTATATGTATAACTGATACAGCAGAAAGTAAATCAACTACAAAATCTAAATCTAAATCAACTACGAAAGTGAGGTGAAAGTGAAGGTCACTCAGTCGGGTCTGACTCTCTGCAGCCCCATGGACTGTATAGTCCATGGAATTCTCCAGGCCAGAATACTGGAGTGGGTAGCCTTTCCCATCTCCAGGGGATCTTCCCAACCCAGGGACTGAACCCAGGTCTCCCGCATTGCAGGTGGATTCTTTACCAGCTGAACCACAAGGGAAGCCTGAGAATACTGGAGTGGGTAGCCTATCCCTTCTCTAGTGGATCTTCCTAATCCAGGAATTGAACCAGGGTCTTCTGCATTGCAGGTGGATTCTTTACCAACTGAGCTATAAGGGAAAATCAACTAAACTCCAATAAAAATTATTTTTAAAAAATGAATGACAGGATCACACTGGTGGAAAATCTGCATGTTTCTATAAGATACCCTTTCCATGGCAACACACCTCTTCATGTATTAATTGGGAATATTCTGCCCTAATCAAAATCAGAAGCTGTCTTTAGTAGGAAATGAAAGGTTGTGGTGGTACCTGGTTGTGGGCATGATATATACATATCATGTTTACCATACACACACACACACACACACACACACACACACATATACACCTTCTTCTTTTATGTTTAGCCAGATGATGTGCCTCCTTACAGCAACTTCGAGAATAGTTTAGAAATTCATCACTAGTTATTGTCAGAATAACCACTCTAATGAAACCCAACATTTGGGAGAAGTGAAAGTGTCAGTCACTCAGTTGTGTCTGACTCTTTGAAACCCCATGGACTGCAACCTTCGGGAAGAAGACCCTCAAAACATATCCACCAGTATATCAGTGTCTACCATGTGGTGAGATACAAAATGAATGAGGACTTCACAAGGTAGCTGAGACAGAGAGAGACTGAGAACATTAATCACCCACATGCCAGGTGCTCTGGTATGAACAGGGAACTCTGGAGGCCCAGAGGATGGGGGTGAAGAAAAAATAGTGGATAACAAGGAAATGGCACTGAACTTGGAGCCAGTTAGAGGAGTCAGTGTTAAACGTTTTCCACCCGTGCCCGGCATTTGGATACGTAGAAAGATCTCCTGTGGGTAAAAGATCTGGGGGACTCAGCTCCTTACATCTTCACCTGACCTGCCTCACTCCCCCTTCACCTCTTCTTGTTCGTGGTGCTGCCTCCTGGAAATCAGAAAAGCTGCTCCAACTCCTTTATGTAAGATCACAACCTTCCCAGGTGTTGCTGCATTGGCTTAACTGAGCTGGATTCCAATCACACTCCACATGTCTGGCTGTTCTTTCCTTTTCCAGACCCCAATTAAGCATCTAATTCTCATTCAGCCTCTTTCTGCCTCCCCAGTGTCCTTCAGGGCATGGCAAGAATGAAAGCTACAAGGAGGCCCTTCTCAGCTCAGGGCCGCCAGGGCTGTCTCAGATCAGGGTCTTTCCAGCAGGAACAATACAAATTGGGTGTCTCTAGAATGCCACCCCCTACACCATCACACGCTCTTTGTGGCTCTTGTTTCTCGGCAGCGACTGGTAAGTCTATACACAGCAGGGCCCTAGTGAGCACAGAGATAGGTATTATTTTTCCACAGGAGTCTCTTGATTCTTTTACTCTAATAGGGTTTTAACTATGTAAGGAGCCACAGTGGGGCTGCTTCAAGCTTTTCAATGGTTCTTTTTGTGGTATCTTCTATAAGAAAGGAAACTGACTGCTGGAAATAACTCATGCTGGATCCTTAAAAACTTCATCAAGCACTTAAGGCTCCGGAAAGAAAGTGCCTCTGCTTGGGCTGAAATCCTGCATGATTATGTACACAGCTCTTTAGTCCAAGAATAATTTAATCCTATCATTCTTAATTATAGATTCCTTAAATATTTCCATCGGATTTAGCCCTCTTTATATATTTTCCTAAACAGCACAATTTATTCAGAACATTTGATAAAATCTAGCGTGTCATCTTTGTGATGACCAAAGTTCTCAAAATCTATACCTAGGAAGAAAGCTGCATCCAATAAATAGCAGATTTACAGAAACAGTGAAAGACGATCAGAGGACCCTGGACTGGAAGTAAGTGCATTCAGTTCCGTTAAGCTAATTCCATTTCTCATCTTGGCCTCTCAATACCAATTCTCTCTGCTTCAGGGAAAAATGATAGATTTTTTTCCAACTAGGAGAAGTTTTCAAACACATCTGGCAGTAAGCTGGAACCCATTTCACATTTCGCTTTTCTTCAAAAAGCACTATCACAGATGCCTGCATCTTATATATATATTTTAAGTAAGTACACTATTAATTATTAACATTAAACTTCAAGAGTTCAAGTATACGCTAGCCTTATGTTCTGATTTTTGAAATAACGATTAAAACAAAGCTTTAAGGGTGCAATGTATTGAACACTGCACAATATATTAACCAACTAGACAACCTAAGGGGAGGTGTAACTATTTAGGAGCACTAATTGAAGGGAAAACCTGCCATTCAGGACTGAACAAAGGTCCTTGGTTGCTGACGGAATCTCCCCTTGACTTCAGGATGGAGATGAACCCAGGCAGTCTGTCAGTGTACAAAACCCTTTGAATACAGGACCAACAGTAACAGGATAGATTGGCCAGAGCCAGCTCAGACTGTGGGGCCCCAGGGTTGGCTGAAGGCTGGGGAATGTTGCACCCGGAGGTCCAGGACCAGTACAGAGCAGCTATCTTTTGATAGCTTCTATCAAAATCATTTTTATGCCTTCTGAGAGTTTATCAGTACTACAGCAAACACACACACACACACACACACACACACACACACACACATACACACATCCCCCTAAAAGGCCATCTAAGCACATTCACTAAACATGTAACTAAAACTGCAGTTAAACTCAATCAGATGCCTTTTATCAAAGAAAATTTGAAGTTACCTGCCAGAAGCTGCTGTTATGTTTTCCAACCCCCTCTTCCTAGGGGTTTTAATCCACTTTTAGATCCTAGTTCTATTTTGTCTTTTGCCAGACCGTTTTCCCTAAGAAATAAAGGAGACCCTCGACCATATTCCAGTCCAACAAAACCCTTTGCAACCAGAAAAGTGGCATGGCTGCCCCAGGCCCTCTAGTGAGTGATGAGGTTGTTCTTCCAAGTTCATTCTGGGGCTACTGTCACTTCATCAATACAGTAACAGTGGCGAGAGAGAGAGCCGTGCAGAGTCAGGCGAAATGGGACTGGAACTTGAGCAAGGCCTGGAACCTTCTTTCAGAGGTCTGCTTGGTCAACCTAATCCATTTGAAAGCAGTGGACTGGAAGAATGTCTTTCCTGTCCTTAAGATGGCTTGGGAGAGGGAGAGGAGCAGAGATTGGTCACAGTGAAGAGAGGGAGTCCTGTTGAATGGCAGGTCCGTGGCAGCAGGATCCCTAGGAATGTGACATGCAGAGTGAAAGGTCGGGCCAGCCGACATAGACACATTACCACAAAAAGACATCAGGCCAACACCGGCAGTTGGCCAACGCCCAAACAAGAACCGAGAGCAGACCAGACTTCCGGGGGCCAACCCCTGTATCTTGGCCCAATCAGGTGCAGACACCGAGCCCTTGGACACCAACCACCGCTGTAGCCCGTGCTTTTTCCCCTATATGGGGAGACCTGGCTTGAACGCCAGCCCTGGCTATAAAAACCTCGCCCCACCTTGCATAAGTCGCAGACTCCCTTTGTCTCTTTGCTTACCCGCCCCGGGGAGTTCTGCCCGGAGAGCGACCACCCAATAAAGGCCTTCATCAACGGTCCTTAGATGTGGCTCTTTCTTCCCGTGGCATTTCTTACACAGAGGTCTTCCCGCTACAGAATCTGCAGGGCCGTCTTCAGAGACCATACTCCCCTGCCAGATATTCTGGAGTCCAGGTTGGGGGTTTCATTTTCCCTTTGAAGATGGGTTCATGCCATGGCCTCTTTAGTCTGAAAAACCAGGTTCATGTCCTCTGAACCTCCTGCATGCAGTCAGAAGTGTATGATGGCTTGGTTTGGAATCCATGGTAAAGATTCTAAGCATGAGGCGGCATAGAGGCCTCCTTGGGCACCCGGGGATCTGGGGGCCCAGCAGGAAAGTGGGTGGTCAGTCAACAGAGGTTAGCTTTGTAATGATGCCATGCTCTGGGTCCCAGGGCTCTTCCTGCGTTTGTGCTGCAGCACCAGCTTCTTGGGGCGGACATCACTGGGGCGCTCAGTCCCCTTCCTGAGCCCCTGGGTGCCGAGTATCTTAACTGCCCTGTTGCTTCATCGTTTGATTGACTTCTGATGGTTACATTTTGCTTTTGGCTTGGCTGACATCTCTATAGGCACCCTGGTCTTTCCCATAGTTAGCAATCTCCTGCTTGTTTCAGAGTTCGAACAACTGAGGGACCCCTAGCCCTCAGCCTCTTCTCTCAGACTGTCATAGATGCTGCTGTAGGTTATCAGGCTACTTTCATTTTTCATGTGGAAACAGCGCCTCCAGTGAGAGAATGGGCTCTGATGGCACTAAATAATGGGCCTTGCACCTGCTTTATCTCTTGACATTTAATCTCTTGTTCTAGGAGACAATTCAGGAAACTCTCCCATAAAGGAAAAAAAAAAATCCAGAATTTTCCTTTCAGGCAAAGAAATCTTAATCCTTTTTTGTTCACGTATTTTACCAAACTAGAGATCCTGTCACATCACCTCTTCAGCAAGATAACAATTCACCTTTGAGGAAGAGGCAATCCAATTTTGATTTATTGATCTCAGGACTCAATGCTCTTCTTTAAAAAAATAAGTGTAGACCAGTCCATAGGAGATTATGAAATAAAAGCCTGAAGGCTTTTTGAAAGGGGAAATACCAAGTTTGATTTCTTTCTTTTTACAGTATTTTATAGGCATCTTTACTTGTAAAATAATTTTTTGAAAGCTCAAAATAACGCAGCTAGAAGCAGTAACATTTCCCCTGCCCCGTGGCTTCCTCTGGGCAAATGGTAAGAGTATTTCTAAAAGCTACCCTCAAATTTCAGCTTTCTGTTCTGTTGCAGTCAGTCCAGTTGCTATTTGGCTGGTTTCAACAGAATATTAATTATCTGTGTGGCTGTATACCTTGGAGGAAGAAAGAAGACATTCTTATATACCAGTATGTGTCCTCCACTATAAAGAGGCTTCTATTGAAGGTGTGGTGGTGGTGGTGGTGGTGTGCATGTGTGTGCCAGGGGACAGAAAAAGGAGTGCTCCTGAAGGTTTTATTACATGGGAGAGAGATTGCACCTGTTTTGTGGCTAAATTGTTACACTGTGTTTCACTGTTTCAAAGACACTTTTTTGTGTGTCACATTTTAACATCAGGGAAGTTGAGATGAATCAAATAATCAGTTACTACAATTACTCTTCAGCTGGATGGAGGCCAGGTTCATGCAAGCTTTGTATCTGCTTGCTCGTCACTGGACATCATTGCCAACCCAAGGCCACTTATATGCCCTGCCCTAAGGTTTCTACGCCAAAGCCTTTGACTGTGTGGATCACAATAAACTTTGGAAAATTCTAAAAGAGATGGGAATACCAGACCACCTAACCTGCCTCTTGAGAAATCTGTATGTAGGTCAGGAAGCAACAGTTAGAACTGGACATGGAACAACAGACTGGTTACACATAGGAAAAGGAGTACGTCAAGGCTGTATATTGTCACCCTGCTTATTTAACTTATATGCAGAGTACATCAGGAGAAATGCCGGACTGGAAGAAACACAAGCTGGAATCAAGATTGCCAGGAGAAATATCAATAACCTCAGATATGCAGATGACACCACCCTTATGGCAGAAAGTGAAGAGGAGCTAAACGGCCTCTTGATGAAAGTGAAAGAGGAGAGTGAAAAAGTTGGCTTAAAGCTCAACATTCAGAAAACGAAGATCATGGCATCTGGTCCCATCACTTCATGGGAAATAGATGGGGAAACAGTGGAAACAGTGTCAGACTTTATTATGGGGGGCTCCAAAATCACTGCAGATGGTGATTGCAGCCATGAAGTTAGAAGACTCTTATTCCTTGGAAGAAAAGTTATGACCAACCTAGATAGCAGAGACATTACTTTGCCGACTAAGGTCCATCTAGTCAAGGCTATGGTTTTTCCTGTGGTCATGTATGGATGTGAGAGTTGGACTGTGAAGAAGGCTGAGCACTGAAGAATTGATGCTTTTGAACTGTGGTGTTGGAGAAGACTCTTGAGAGTCCCTTGGACTGCAAGGAGATCCAACCAGTCCATTCTGAAGGAGATCAACCCTGAGATTTCTTTGGAAGGAATGATGCTAAATGCTGAAACTCCAGTACTTTGGCCACCTGATGCAAAGAGTTGACTCATTGGAAAAGACCCTGATGCTGGGAGGGATTGGGGGCAGGAGGAGAAGGGGACTACCGAGGATGAGATGGCTGGATGGCATCACAGACTCGATGAACGTGAGTCTGAGTGAACTCCAGGAGATGGTGATGAACAGAGAGGCCTGGCGTGCTGCAATTCATGGGGTCGCAAAGAGTCGGACATGACTGAGCGACTGAACTGAACTGAACTGAAGGTTTCTACGGGCCACTCAGGGATATGAACTCAGGGCACAAGTGTGTACGATTAGCATTGGCATGTGATCCAACTTCCTAAGAAAGACATTTTTTTTTAACCCTCTTCCATCAACGCCAAAGGTCAGAGCTCCATGTCTTCTAGCCTTTTGGAGCAGCTGTCACTGGTGCCTGGGCCCCCACCCACGGGCTGCCTTGGAGTCCTGTGCAGCTGAGCAGACACCCTGTGTCCTCACATCCCCTCCAGAGCCTGCATCTCTCTGCTTCTCCACTGGCAGTGTCAGGGTAGATTGTTCAGCCTGGGACAGGACAGCCCAGTGATCCTTTGCCCATGGAAGTCTGAAAATTACTTGATTATTAACTGCTCTTTGCTATTTCTAACCCTAAAGAAAGGCAATGACAAAGGATGTTCAAACTTCAAACTACCACAGTTGCATTCATTTCACATGCTAGCAAGGTAATGCTCAAAATCCTCCAAGCTAGGCTCCAACAGTATGTAAACTGAGAACTTCCAGATGTACAAGCTGGATTTAGAAAAAGCAGAGGAGCCAGAGATCAAATTGCCAACATCCACTGGATCATAGAAAAAGCAAGGGAATTCCAGAAAAAACATCTACTTCTGCTTCACTGACTATGATAAAATCTTTGTGTGAATCGTGACAACCAATCTACTGTATAACATTCTTAAAGAGATGGGAATACCAGACCATCTTACCTGTATCCTAAGAAACCTGCATGCCAGACAAGAAAAATAGCTAGAACCAGACATAGAACAATGGACTGGTTCACAATTGGGAAAGAAGTATGTCAAGGCTGTATTTTGTCACTCTGCTTATTTAACTTACATGCAGAGTACATCATACACAATGCTGGGCTGGATGAATCACAAGCTGAAGTCAAGATCGCCAGGAGAAATATCAACAACTTCGGGTATGCAGATGATACCACTCTAATGGCAGAAAGCGAAGAGGAAATAAAGAGTCTCTTAATAGGGGTGAAAGAGGAGAGTGAAAAAGCTAGCTTTAAACTCAGTGTTCAGAAAACATTAAGATCATGGCATTCATTAAGATCCATGGCAAAACATTAAGATCAGTCCCACCACATCATGGCAAATAGATGGGGAAAAAGTGGAAACAGTGACAAATTTTCTTCATTTGGGCTCCAAAATCACTGCAGATGGTGACTGTAGCCATGAAATCTTTGCCAACAAAGGTTCATTTAGTCAAAGCTATGTTTTTTCCAGTGGTCATGTATGGATGCAAGTTGGACTATAAGAAAGCTGAGTGCTGAAGAACTGATGCTTTTGAACTGTGGTGCTGGAGAAGACGCTCGAGAGTCCCTTGAAGAGCAAGGAGACCAAACCAGTCAGTCCTACAAGAAATCAACCCTGAATATTCTTTGGAAAGACTGATGCTGAAGCTCCAATATTTTGACCACCTAATGTGAGAGCTGACTCATTGGAAAAACCCTGATGCTGGGAAAGATCAAGGGCAGGAGGAGAAGGGGACGACAGAGGATGAGATCGTTGGATGGCATCACCGACTCAATGGGCATGGGTTTGAGCAAACTCCAGGAGATAGTGAAGGACAGGAAAGCCTGGCATGCTGCAGTCTATGGGGACTCAAATAGTCAGGGCTCCTAATGCCCCCAGGGCAGCCCTCATCCAGTGAGGGAAGGAGTAATTGGCTGACACCCAGCTTCATCCTGTGCTCTACATGGGTCTTCAAAGGGCCCTAATGGGGTCTGGGTCCATTTGCTCACAGCGTCCTTGGCTCATGACCCGTGTTTCTCTGGTTCCCTTCTTTTCAATCATTTCCCCTCGTGCTTCCTGGGGCCATTTCCCCAAATATACCACCTACATGAAAGGTCTGACTTAGACCTGCTTTTCGCAGAGCACAAACTAAGGCTCTGGCTTTATTTCTCCTTTACCTTCTCCCAAGGGTGTGGCTCTTTGTTGCCCTATATTGAGTTCTCCATTTGGGGACTTTTCTTTCTTGGTAAGACTAAATAGAAGAGTAATTGCAGGTGTTTTAATTTCAATGACATAACATTGATGGAAAGATGAAAGTCTGTGGGGTGACATAAACAATTGAAACTGCACAAATTGAGTCATTAGCTCTTCTCCTCAGAATCAGTCTAAAGATTTAAATGACTGTGAAGTGTTCTGTCCACCTGATCCAATCAAGCTAAATTGGCACCTACACGGATTATGACATGGGTCTCAGGTCTCATCATCAGTTCTAAAAATCATTATAGCAAATAACAGAGGTCAAACAGTTTTATTCCAGTTGCAATTTTACCATTAGGTTTTTTAAGATTTCTTATGTGACACGGAGGTTAATTAGCCAATGGAAAGTTCCAGTGACTTGCTTCAGTTTGTCAAGATGTGGTCCGTGGAACCACCTGCTCTGGACTTACTTAGAGGTCACTATAAAATGCAGGTTTGGAGACTTCTTATAAAATCTTTTGAATAAGAATCTATGGTTGGTGGGACTTGGTAATCTGCATGTTAATAAGCTTCCTCAATGACTTATGTGTGCATGGAAGTTTGAAGATCATCTGTTTATCGACTAATTTTCACTAAAATAGCATCTTTAAGGTTTCTGAACCTCTTCCAGTATGTGTGTTTAATGTATTGACTACTAGAAATTTTATTCATAGCACAAAAGCTATAACTAGTATTTTTAAAAAAATGAAAATGAGCATTAGGAATAGCCTTATCTTGATAACATGCCTTAAAAAAAATGACTACATTTTACAGTTCCCGAGATTCTGGAAAAGCACATTCTTCATTTGGCAAATTTTTATTCAATGGCTATAATTCTTTAGGTTATGTGATTACAAAGATGAATGAAACTCTGTCCTAACTCAAAGGCAATGGGAACAGAAAGGACCATGGCTTCCGGGCTGAGAGCATGAATTTGAAGTGTGAATTCTCATTCTGCTCCTTATTTGTGGAATGATTCTGTGCCTGTCATTTAACTTCACTGCAACTCAGGTTTCTAAATATGTAAAAGGCAGAAAGGAACGCTTGCCTCACAAATAGGTCATGCACGTCAGAAGGCACTTAGTGGAGCATTTGGCCCCTAATGAATAAGTATGACAGCTATGATTTGAGTGACAGTAAAACACATGGTCTGTCAGAGCTGGAGCAGACACAGGCAGTGTGCACTGTGGTGCTATGCCTGCATTTTGAGATTCATGGAATCTCAGACCTGGCTTTGCCACTTCCTTGCTGTGCAACTCCAGGGACATGATGGCTCTGGCACTTTCCCTCTGCTCTTCCTACACAATTCTGCTCCCTTTTCTTGAGTTTCTCATGCCTTCTTCCTCAACAAATCTTTATTCCTAACTCCATCTATGTGTATACTTCAGGAAGAACCCAACTCACAAGGCTGGTCTTTGAGTGCTTTGGGGTCATGCTTATAGACTTAACAGACAGTAGAGATGCTGAAGCTGAAGCTCCAATACTTTGGCCATCTGGTGCAAAGAGCTGACTCACTGGAAGAGACCTTGATACTGGGAAAGATTGAAGGAAGGAGGAGAAGGGGACGACAGAGGATGAGATGGTTGGATGGCATCACCGACTCAATGGACAGGAGTTTGAGCAAGCTCTGGGAGGTGGTGATGGACAGAAAAGCCTGGCATGCTGCAGTCCATGGGGTCACAAAGGGTCAGACATGACTTAGCAACTGATCAACAACAGTAGAGAGAGATGGAAATGACTGATGGGGCAAAGTTCCGTAGGGAGTTCATACCCGCTGCTTTAAAGCAGTGGTTCCCACCCCCGGCACCAGTCTATGACGTGCTTGTGACGGGGGCCACACAGCAGGAGGTGAGCCGTGGGTGAGCGAGTGAAGCTCCATCTGTACTTGCAGCTGCTCCCCATGGCTCACATTATCGGCGAACTCCACTTCCCATCAGATCAGTGGTGACATAACAAACGTAATGCACTTGAATCACCCTGAAACCACCAGGCCACCTTCTGTGGAAAAATTATCTTCCGTGAAACTGGTCCCTGGTGTCAGAAAGCTGAAGAACTGCTGCTTTAAAGAAATCTGTTCCTTCTTCTTATGCTGAACAAGGGGGTGTCTACTGCCCAGATCTTCCTGCACACCTTGGAAACCTCCTTGACCCTCACCCAGAGATCCCGCCAGGCAGCACTGATCAACATTGAAAGTTCTCCTGGGACGTTCAAGTAAGGCCCAGTCACTGGCTGTGTGCCCTGAACAAGCTGCAGACCTTGTGCAGAAGACAAAAAGAGCCCCGGACCCTGCACCCTGTCCTGAGAGCCATAGCCAGGGTGTCCACGCAAGACTGGGGCTGCCTGGAGGATAAATTTGGTTCCGACTCCGATTTGTCACTTTAGTTTGTCACCACTTCAATATTGTTCAAGTGTCTATAGAATAAACGTGTCTGGATTCATTTGAAAAAGATAATTGGGAGCACTGGCATGGAGAGGACTTGGAGCAGAAGCAATTACTGTTCATGGACATTGCTATGGCTTATTTTTCCATCCCTGTGAAGGGTGTTACTATATTTTTTAAAGAGAATGTCTTCTCATACAGATGGCTAATGGTCAACATGAAAAGATGCTCAGTGTTGCTAATTATCAGAGAAATGTAAATCAAAACTACAATGAGATATCACTTCACATTCATCAGAATGGCCGTCATTAAAAAATCTGCAAATAATAAATGCTGGATAGAGTGGGAAAAGAGAACTCTCCTACAGTGTTGTGGGAATAGTGAAGTTCCCGTAAGTTGGTGCAGTCACTATGGAAAATGGTATGGAGGTTCTTTAGAAAAAGAGAAAGTTGCCATATGATCCAGCAATTCCACTCCTGGGCATATATCTGGACAAAACTATGATACATGTACCCCTATGTTTATAGCAGTGCTATTCACTATAGCCAAGACATGAAACAAACCAAGCGTCCACTGACAGAGGGATGAACAAAGAAGATGGAGTGCTACTGCTCCAATACCATGACACTGCAGCAGAATGCTGCTGCTGCTGCTGCTAAGTCACGTCAGGCCCCAGAGACGGCGGCCCCCAGGCCCCCCGTCCCTGGGATTCTCCAGGCAAGCATATTGCAGTGGGTTGTCATTTCCTTCTCCAGTGCATGAAAGTGAAAAGTGAAAGTGAAGGTGCTCAGTCCTGTCCAACTCTTCATGACCCCATGGACTGCAGCCTACCAGGCTCCTCCGTCCATGGGATTTCCCAGGCAAGAGTACTGGAGTGGGTTGCCATTGCCTTCTCCTACTCAGCCATTAAAAAAAAAAAAAAAAAAAGATTGAAATAATGCCATGTGCAGCAACATGGACGAACCCAGCGACTGTCAGACTGGGTGAAGTAAGTCAGACAGAGAAAGACAAACACCATACGATATTGCTTCTGTGTGGAATCTAAACAAATGTACAAATGAACTTATCTATGGAACAGCAACAGAATCACAGACACAGTGAACAGACTTGTGCTTACCAAGGAGGAGAGGGGTGAGGGACGGATGTACTGGGAGTTTGGGATTAGCAGATGTAAAATCTTATATACAGGATGGATAAACAACAAGGTCCTACTGTATAGCACAGGAAACTATAGTCAGTATCCTACAATAAACCATATTGGAAAAGCATATGGAAATGAATGTATACTAAGTCAACTATACTCCAGTAAAAATTATTCTTAAAAAAGAATGACTGAATATGACTGAATTACTTTGCTGTACAACAGAAAGTAGCATTGTAAATCCACTATACTTCAATAAAATATTTTTTTAAAGAGAATGTCTTATGAGTTCATTATTTTCGATCCAAAATTAGTCCATCAGAATGAGCCACAGCGAAGCATTACAAGAATAGAGGACTGATTCATCCGAGAATTCAGCTGCCAAGAGATCTGTGCTGTCCCACCGGCACCAGTCAGCTTTATTTTTTCTGTTTTCTAAACAATATAATTTGATTACATTTCAAATACTGAGTTTCCTTATTCTATTTATTATGTAAATCACACATGCAAATTCACATGGATGAAGATATGAAGATTTTTGTGTACAGATCGCCAGTCCAAGTTTGATGCATGAAACAGGGCACTCAAAGCCGGTGCACTGGAACAACCCTTGAGGGATGGGATAGGGGGAGGTGGGAGAGGGGTTCAGGACGGGGAACACAGGTACACCCATGGCTGAGTCATGTCAGTGTATGGCAAAACACCACAATATTGTAAAGTAATTAGCTTCCAATTAAAATTAATAAATTAATTTTAAAACCCACAACAATGGGCTGACAGTGATCAGAGTGTGACAGTGTGGCTTTGAGTTGATTTTCAGGTGACAGGAAGCTCTTGGCTGTGGTTTAGGTGCAGTGTTTATCTGAGAAAGACAGCAAACTGAACTGAATAGCAGATTCTGGCCACAGTATAATACAACCAATCAACATTCTCATCTACAAGCAGCCACTGAGCACCCACTGATCCCCTAGTGCAGGAAATGGCAATCCTCTCCAGTATTCTTGTCTGGGAAATCCCATGAACAGAGGCACCTGGCAGGCTACAGTCCATGGGGCCCAAAGAGTCAGGCATGACTGAGCACACACACATGTGAGCCTCTTTGAATTCATTACTTAGCACCTTCTCCACGCCAGGTTCCTGATGGGCGACAAGACCAACATCACGTAACACAGTCTATGCCCTCCAATGACTTCCGTGATTGAAATTCAAGGTGGAAAGAATTCTTCAGGGTTAGGAGAGGCATCTAACCCAGTGTTGAGGGAGGGCCAGGCAGGGGCTTTAGGGAGATGTTTCTGGACAAAGTCACAACCCAGCTGAACCCTGAAGGATTCAGGGAGTGGCCAGGAAGACAGGAAGACAGGAGGAGCAGCAGGCGCAAAGGCCCAGAGAAGAGGGCAGGTGGCCAGGAAAAGGACCAGTGGTTGAGAGATCTAGACTTCTTTGGAGGATGGCAAATTGTGAAGCTAGAGAGGCAACAGGGACCAGGCCTTGGAGGGCTAAGAAGGGTCATTTGAAAGGCTGTGAGACCCATGAAGGTTTTAAACTGGAAGGAGTCATAATAGTTTCACCTTTTAGGAACATTCGTCTGACTGCTGATGGGAGACGAATTTAAGGGAGACACTAGAAGTGGGAAGACTGTTTTTGAAGGGAGGACTTTGCTTCCCGGGTGCAGAGCCGGACCACATGTCTCAGCTTCTAGAATAGGAAGGCAGGGCATCAGGACTGTGTCACAGCTGACCGGCCGCGGGAAGAAGCGGGATGTGCTGCTTCCCAGCTGGCACTTAGACACCCTCCTGTGTGACCCTGCACGCTCCCTGCCTCCATCCGCTAGCTTGGTAGATATGTGTTTTGGATCCTGGAGCCAGAGCCTCTGATTTAGTAGGCTCTGAATTTACATTTTTAACAAGTTAACGAGTGGTGCTGACCCTGCAGGTCCAAGAGCTGCATTTTGGATCCTGAGGACCTAAGCAACGCAGAGCTCTGATGTACAGGAGGGTGGCGTCCTGGGTTCCTGAGTGGCCGCGTGGAGCAGGCTTTGCCGCCTTGGAACTGCCTTGGAGTGCGAGGGGATGTAGGAGACTCTCCTCACGTGAGGTTGCTGAGGCTTTGACGCGGTCTGTTTCTGCGGCCAGCCTACCAGCAGGGGTCCAGAGGCACTGCTAGAAGGGACACCGCAGGCAAAGTGGGCAGGTGTGTGGCTGCCAGCCCCGTGCGCATCTGGCAGAGCGATCGTTTCTGTCAGAACTGGAGGCAGGGCGTGTGCGGTTTGAGGCTCAGCTTCCCTTCGCTCCTGTGTTAGACTCAGCTCGGCCTTCACCCCTCCCGTTCACAGTGGAGTTTACTTGGATCACTCATTCGGCTTCTCCTCCACTAGACCATGAGCTCTTAAGACGAATGAGGAGTTCTGCCTAATATCCTCACAGGATGTGAAGCTCCACATGAAAGAGGGTGTGCAAAAAGTAGTTAGTAGACATCTTGAGGGTGGCCAGGGAATGCGGGAGGTTGGCGCGGGCGCCATCTTGCCTTCTCCCACAGTCCTTTGCGTGAGCTGCTTCCCAGCGACACTCCCCCACCCCCCTCCCCAAGGCAGCCGCCAGCTCAGCTGAGACATCGCTTCCTCCAGCATGGCTACTCAGACGAAACCCTGGCCAACTGCCCATCCCGTGTCCCTTTACTTTCCTCTTATAATTTATTAAATATTTGTGTATATGTTTATTTTTAATGCAGCAGGGTGATGGAGGCAACAATAGCACCCCCTGTTTTTCTAAGACATAGAACAACTGTGCGTGTCTGAAGTCCAAAGGGAAAGAACGAAAGGTATGCATGATGCTGGGAAATTGGAAATAGTCGAAAAGACAAGGCGCTGTTTGACAAAATTACAGGGAACGTGATCTAGATATAATGTTAATGTTAATTTTTGGAAAGAAGAAAAAATAGCTATTGTGCCAAGACATAAGAGAACGAGGAGGGGGCATGTGTTGGATCCAAGATATTTCTGGTGGAGAAGACAGAAGGTTGGGCGACTTCCCCTCCCTTCAATGACCTTGACTTTCTCCACAAAGTGAAAGAGCCATCTGTGAGGAGAAAGGATTTGGAGACAAAGTATAAAAGAAAAAAATAATGGGGAAAGTTTAGAATGACTAGTGTAAGGCGTGTCCTTGCGTAATCAAAAAATTGACTTATTCACAGGCACTGTTAAATGCAGCACATCAATAATATAATTTTTTTGCCAAGAAAAAAAAAAAGACCATGTAGTTTTATAGTACCAGAAGCCTTGGCATTGCTCTGCAATGAGCACCTGGATTGATGATCTCACAGTTGTATTTCTTCTCCCCATAAGAACTAATTACAAGCATTTAATTTTTCCATGTCTTGTTTCTTCTGTACACTCTTCCTCATACTCTTCCCTTGGCCATCTCATAACATTCACTTTTTAACAGTTTACCATCTCTGATTCATAGTCTCTCTCCTCAAGTGAAATTAACTTGGTGAAGAGGCTGTATCACCTCTCTGGAGCTTCATGTTGGTTTGGCAAACATCTGTGGAGTACCACGAGGTGCCTGGAACTGTGGGCAGTGGCAGGGAAGTGACTACAAATTAAACAGTGTGCCCGTTCCAGGGAGTCTCACAGAGTGTGCAAGGCAAAGCCACAGATACATCATTTCAGCACTTTGTGGCTAGAGCTGTCTTGGAGGCACAAATCTTCAGCAACTAGACAAATGACATTTATCAATCCTCCAAAGATTTTATGAATGTCACGTGATAGGCACCTCTGGTAATACAGTGGGGGAAATAGGTAAAGTCTCTGTTATCTTTTGTTTTGAGGCAAATAAGAGTGTGGTGTGACAGAGATAAGCAAAGGGGAGTTAGTTGCTTTGAGTGACTGGGGAAGGTCTCACCAAGGGGGAGCTTCAAAATGAGACCTGAGTGAGGACTCACCCAAAGATGCAGGAAGAGTTGCTTCCTGCCAAGAGCACATCCAGCAAAATAACCAGAAGGTTCAGACATACTTGGCCTGTTCCAGGAACAGAGAGAAGGCCAATGTGGCTAGACAGTGAGAAAGGAGGTGGGAAGGGGGTGCTGCTGGAGAGATTATCAGGGGCGGAGAGTCTATTTTAATGCAAGAATGCAGAACCCAAGCAAGACTATTGTATTTTAGGAATCCCACTGGCTCTGCAGAGACTGCATGGTGCCGTGAAATATTCTTTACAACACCACCAAGCAATGAGGGAGGCCTGGCGTGCTGCGATTCATGGGGTCGCAAAGAGTCGGACACAACTGAGCGACTGAAATGAACTGAACTGAACTGAAGCAATGATTGCTACTTAAGTATGTCTCATTCAAGTTCTCAGTAATCATGTATTGTGCACCACTCAAACGTCAGGCACTGCTCTGGGTCCTGGGGGTTCAGTAGCTTTGTAGCAAAAAAGTTCCTGCAGTCATGGTGCTCATATCTGTGTGTGCATGGAGGTGAACATTTCAGGTAAAGGAGAAGTGAGTGCAAAGGCCTTGATGCAAGAGTGTGCTTATAACATTTGAAGAAAAACAAAGACATGAGTGAAGGAAGAGAAACTGACAGCAGAGGGAAAACCCTGGGGTGGGGACAGGAGACTGAGGAGGTGATGCAAGTAGATGGGGATCATGAGGGCCACTGTTTGAATGTTAGATTATTCTAGGAGTCACGGGGGGTGGGGGAGAGGTTTGAGGATAAGTGGGGCATTATATTCTTATTTTGTAAAAGGGTCACTTCAATGAGACAATGACCATAAGGAGACAGAGAATCAAATAGTTACGGTGATAAATGAGGTGGGTAGCTTTGGGGAGGAAAAGGAGAGATGGAAGATATCACCTTATCTGGCTTTATTTTGAAAACAGGATAATAAGATTTGGTGATCAACTGGTTAAGTAGCTTGATAAAAGAGAAGAGTCAAAGATAACTTCAAAATTTGGTACCTAATGACGAGGAACAAATGTCATTTTCTCAGATGGGGAAGTCTGTAAGAATTGGAGATGAGGGAGCGGATATTGAAAGCTCAGTTTTGAAGAGGTTAACCTGGAGTTGCCAATGACAAATCTAAGTGAAGAGGTTTATTAGATAAACCTAGAGTTCATGGGAAATAGCAACAAATGGAGAGAACAAGGGCCTTGAAAAACTAAGAAGGAAGAATCCATTTATGTTTAGATAACTGATTCTTTGTTTTCATTCAACCATTTTGTCACAGTTTCTTATTGGTGATTTGACCAGTGAAATTAAGCAGACAATCCAACTGAAATGCCATGTGTTAAGTATACACCAAGCTGAAATACTACAGCACTCTTCCAGAAGTAAAATTCTGAGACGTTTAAGTGCCCACACAAGATTTTACTATTTTTGTCATCTCTGTAGAAAATAAAAGTGGTGATCCTGGAGAACTGGGAGAGAGTCCATATCCAACTGCTTATTACTGAACTAACGGATCTTAATCCAACTGTCCATGTTTTAAGTCACGTTATAGCTCTGTTCATCCACTTTAAGCAAAAAGAACTAGGTGATGAGGTACCTCATTCAACAGGTAGTTCAATGAGCTCATTTAGAGAATTGTCCTGCATGGAAAATAAATGTTGACTGCTCATTTTTCTGTACAAATTTCATGATTAGTGTTTGTTGTTCTACAATGAGTACTTTTATTGGGAGTAAGATCAATTTAGGCTATCTTTAAAAGAAATCTTCATTACCAAAGCAGCCTTTCTTATGAATCCTCCATAGTGGCTCAGAGGTTAAAGCGTCTGCCTGCAATGCGGGAGATCTGGGTTCAATCTCTGGGTCGGGAAGATCCCCTGGAGAAGAAAATGGCAACCCACTCCAGTATTCTTGCCTGGAGAATCCCATGGACTGAGGAGCCTGGTGGGCTATAGTCCATGGGATCGCAAAGAGTCAGACATGACTGAGCAACTTCACTTTCACTTTCATAGTATTTATAATTTTCATTTATAAAACAAAGCAAAAAGTAAATACAATTTTCATTTATATATATTTCTTGTTTTGAGTTTATTCTTAAA
Source organism: Nanger dama (assembly GCA_917880005.1). Lineage (NCBI taxonomy): Eukaryota > Metazoa > Chordata > Mammalia > Artiodactyla > Bovidae > Nanger > Nanger dama. Next base: position 6,017,195 of record CAKJTW010000052.1, read on the forward strand.
TATATTTTATTATCATTATTCTTATTTTATACTTCCTTCTTAGTTTATAAGGCCCCCAAACATGTAGATATAAGTTTAAAAAGATCCCCTTTGAAAGACTGCATAATTATTGCTTCCATATTAAAAATAGGAAACTGGAAGAGTAAGTGATGCCTGGCAGCAAATAAATCAGTGCCATTTGGATACAGTCCTCTTTTCCTGCTTTTCTTTGCCTGTCCTTCATCTTTCTATAGGACAAAGATGAGACTCCAGGACTCACTTTATGAATTATCAGAATGTTCTAGCCCCAACCAAGCCAGAATATGATTGAGTCAAGAACCTTGAAATGGTGACTACTGTTACCTTGGGAAGTAATAGTGGAGTCCTTATCTGGCCAAAAGGAGACCTTTTGCTCTAAGAAGGTCAAGTGCGCTGAACACTACAGTGGATGTTTAGGCTACTGAAAATGGCTAGCATCAAAAAATGGGCAGAAGTTCTATATAGACACACAATAAACAGACCAATAGGCACATGAAAACATGCTCAACATTGCTAATTATCAGAGAAATGCAAGTCAAAACTACAATGAAGTATCACCTCACATAGGTGAGAATGGTCAACATCAAAAAGTCCACAAGTAATAAATGCTGAGTTGTGGACAAAAGGGAACCCTCCTATACTGTTGGTGGGAATGTAAACTGGTACAATCATTATGGAAAACAGTAGGGAGGTCCCTTCAAAACCTAGAAACAGAAGTACCATATGATCCAGCAATCCCACCCCTGGGCATATATCTGTAGAAAACTCTAATTCAAAAAGAGGCATGCACCTCAATAGATGTTCATAGCAGCACTGTTTACAATAGCCAAGACATGGAAGCAACATAAATGTCCATCAGCAGAAAGATGGATAAAAAGATGGATATATACATACATACATACAATGGAATACTACTTAGCCACAAAGAGAATGAAATAATGCTCCTTTAGCAACATGGAAGGACCTAGAGATTATATCAATACTAAGTGAAGTAAGTCAGGGAGAGATAAATATCATGTATTATTAATATGTAGAATTTGAAAAATGATACAAATGACCTTATTTACAATACAGAAATAGACTCGCAGCCAGAGAAAACAAACTTATGGTTAGCAAATGGGCAGGGAGTGGGTGAGGGATAAATTAGGAGTTTGGGATTAAAAGACACACAGATAAACAACAAGGACCTATTGTATAGTGCAGGGAACTACATTCAATATCTGTAATAACCTACAATGAAAAAAAAATCTGAAAAAGAGTATTTATATATAAACTCTGAATCAATTTGCCCTATACCTGAAACTAACACAACACTGTAAATCAGCTATGCTTCAGATAAAGAAAAAAAGCTGTAACTGGAACCTCTATATAGTCTATTGGCATCTTGAACTTCTGTATAGCACTCCATGCTAATATGTGTATCTCCCCCATCAACACACACACATCCCAAAAAAGGAAAATGGCCAGTGATGGTAAAGGGATGCAGCCTGAGGATATTTCACTTACTATCCCATTATTTTCTTGGCTACTATTGAACCCAGATGGTGATGAGCATTTTTCCCAGCACACAGGCTCTGTGTAAGAACAGAAGGCTTGTTGCTTTGCAAATGAGGGAAGAGGGAAAATCTGACCTAGTTATCTGCAAACTCACGCTAGGCTCCTTTTGTGAGATTATGACAACCTGTCTTACAACCTAGGGAGCATGTATTAGATTCTTAGTGCTAGCTTCTTCTGCATAACAAGTTGCTATTTGCTGAGAATTTTTTGGACTAGAAAGCATCAGATTCTAATAGTAGTAAACATTTGATTTCCATTTGATAGATGAGCAATTGGGGCTGGAAGAAGTTAGGAAACTTGTTCAGGGTCATCCAGCTAAAAAGTGATGGAGCTGGAATTTGAATCCTATCTGTTTAAAGACAAGGCACGTTGCTGATCTGGATAGTAGGCAGGTTCACATTTTAAAGCTCAATAGAAGTTGTAGAGAAACATTCAACATAGCTCAGAGACAGACATTGATACTCCAGTATTCTTGCCTGGGAAACCCCATGGACAGAGTCTATGGGGTGCAAAAGAGTTGGACATGACTCAACAACAATTCTAGAGGAAACTCTTGATGTGCAAAGCATTAGGTGGGAAAAGAATTGAGAACTTGAGTTGAGGGCCTTCATTCTGCAGACCTTCCAGAAGTTAAGTGATAAAGTGGAGGATGCAGAACCTGCTGATGGTAGGTATAGCCTAGAAGAGACCTCAGAACTCTTCTGTTTAATTCAGTGCTCTATTTACCTGTGGTCTATCTCAACAGGTATTTCTCTGAACATCTAAAGGGACCTAAAGGCTTGTGACACATAGACCAAAACCATCTGCCAAAACTTCTGGCCCTAAAAACATGCCATTGCTTATAGTTGTGTTCAGAAGAATCTGCAAAGGGGCGAATTGGGAGTGTTATCCTGCAAATTCGTTGTAAATGTCACTTCCTGTAAATCTCTCCAGGGAGTGTACAAAATGTAACAGATTATACATGTCTCAATTCTGTGGCAGGCCATTTACTAACTAAATGCAAAGATTTGGCTGTGGAGAATCAGTGCACCACCACCAAGGCAGGGGCGCTGCTGCGAGCAAGGGGCGGGGGGGCTCTAGCATTCACCCTACACAGGTGCTCAGCTGCAGTCAGCACTGACTGGGGAGATTCTCCCAAGCTCTCCCTTGATATACACCACAGTATGGAATCCCAATTCCATTTATGAATTTAGTTTTAGTCTGTCATCTTTGTTCAATGTGTGTGCAAGGTGAAACTTCAGACATTCTCAGCTGTCCTCTATTCCAGACCCACCCCCTAGGAGACAGCCTTTACACTGGGTAGTTAGCTTCTTACCTCTAAATAGCATGGAACTAAGCTGCTGTTTTTACCTATCCTTAGATGATAGCTACTGACTCTTGCAATGATCACTGGTGATGTATCACTTATGGCACCCTCTTTTTGCCCGACTTTGATGGATAAAATAATTTTCTAGCTTTTCCACTGGTTACTTTTGAAACTTTAACTAAAGCACCTAAAATATACAAACCCTTCCCTCTAGTTTTCCTTACTTCCTTTATACTTTAGACTTCTGCCATACATTTTCTCTTACATGGTCAAGAATAATACTATATTCTGTACTATAATCATAATAAACTGAAATAATTGATTATAAATGTTAAAATTAAGAAATTACATTTTCATGAGAGAGGCTGAAAGCAGATAATATATTAAAAATATTATTCTTACCATGCTTCATTCCTCTTCCCTTCCCATCACATTTCTAACAGTCAATGACCATTTTAGCCACTAGAAAGTGGGAGGGAAAATATCACCCCTGGAAGGAGGGAGAATACAGAGCAGAGTTTCCCAGCCATGGTGACACACTGGAATCACACATGGAGCTTTACAAAATACTGATGCCTGCTTGCCATCCCAAGAGCATCCAGTACAACTGGTCTGGAATATGGCCTCGGAATCGGGATTTTTGAAAGACCCTCAGGTAATTCTCATTTACAATTAAAGTTGAGAGGATGTACTGGTTAGAAAGGAACATAAATGAAAGTCTACCCCTTATGACATTCCCTTTCAAACAGGGGCAAAAGGCTAAAGACCCAGAGAGAGGAGACATTTACAAATGGTGTGACTGAGCGGAAAGCGGGGAGACTGATGAGGGGCTTTGGTTCCACTTCTCATTTGGGATTTGGAACACATGTCCTAGGAGGTCTCCACTGCCACTCTCTGCAGAAGCTGAGAAAAGATGGTGCCTCTGTCTGATTAGGTTTAGCTCTCCAGAATCTCTTCATGCCTTGAAGTTCCCATGTACCCTTCAGGCAAGGTGTCCAGAATACTGATGGAGCTGACTGTGCGTTTACCTGGGTAGTCACCACAGTGGGGAGCAAGCCACCCTGAGCAGGACTGCCATGTGAATATGAGCAATGTGGCACATTTTGGTACATTAGCAAGGGGCTTTGATGTCAGTTCTGCCCCTTGGAGTTGTGTGATGTGGAGCCTAGATCCTGTAACTGAAAAGTGCAAGATGAAATACCAGGCATGGGAAAAGACTACAAGTCCCACTAAAGGCCAGTGAAGGTCCGGGAATGGTGTTATGGAGAATCACCGAATCTGGATTTGATTAGAGAGAACAGACCAGAGTTTAGTGTTAGACAGCAGTAGGGTACACTGGAGGCATTGCCAAGAAGCCAAGGGGCAACAAAAGGGGAGAGAACATGAAAGACAGAATATGCATGAAAGGGATTACATTCCCCAAAGATACTTTAAATTGTTGGATCAAAGTTAACTTCCTTTTGAAATTGAATAGGATTCAAATAAATGGAAAGATATCTCATGCTCTTGGGTTGGAAGAATTAATATAGTTCAAGTTGCCATACTACTCAAAGCAATCTACAGATTTAACATGATCCTTACCAAATTACTCATGATATTTTTCACAGAACTAGAACAAATAATCCTAAAATTTATATGGAACCATAGAAGACCCAGAATTACCAAAGTAATCCTGAGGGAAAGGAATAAAGCAAGAAGCATAACCCTCCCAGACTTCAGACAATACTGCAGAGTAACAGTAATCAAAGTAGCTGATATTGGCACAAAAACAGACATATGGATAAATGGAACAGAACAGGCAGCCCATAAATAAACCCACATGCTATGGTCAATTAATTTTCAACAAAGGAGACAAGAATATACAATAGAGAAAAGAAACAGTCTCTTCAGCAAGTGGTGTTGGGAAAGTTGGACAGCTGCATATAAATTAATGAAGTTAGAACTGAAACACATCCACGCAACACACACAAAAATAAACCCAAAATGGTTTAAAGACTTAAACATAAGACATGACATCATAAAACTGGACGAGAACACAGACAAAATGTTATCTGATATAAACTGCACCAGTGTTTTCTTGGGTCAGTCTCTCAAGACAATGGAAGCAAAAGCAAAAATGAACAAATGGAACCTAATCAAACTTGCCAACTTTTGTATAGCAAAGGAAATCATGAACAAAATGATAAGATATACTATATACTGAAATAAAATATTTACAAATGGTGTGACTGACAAGTGCTTAATTTCCAAAATATATAACTCAATGAACGAAATAACAAAGGACTCAATTGAATACCTAAACAGACGTTTCTATAAAGAAGACTTGCAGATGGCCAACAGGCACATGAAAAGGTGTTCAACATTGCTAATTACTGGAGAACTGCAAATCAAAACTACAATGAAGTGCCACCTCATACCTTTCAGAATGACCATCATTTAAAAATCTACAAGTAATAAATGCTGAAGAGGGTTCAGAGAAAATGGAGCCCTCCTACATTGTTGGTAAGACTGTAAGTTGGGGCAGCCACTATGAAAAACAGTATGGAGTTTCCTCAGAAAAACAAAAGGAGATTTGCCATATGATCCAGGAACTGACCTCCTGGGATATACAAAAATATAATTCAAATAGACACATGCACCCCTATGTTCATAGCAGCACTATTCACAATAACCAAGACACCCAGGAACAACCTAAATGTCCACTGACAAATGAATGGGCACAAGATATGGGAGGTATATACAAGGGAATACTGTTCAGCCATAGAAAGGAATGACAGAATGCCATTTGCAGCAACATGGATGGACTTAGAGATTATCATACTAAGTCAGAAAGAGAAAATCAAATGCCAGAATTTGTCTCTCTCCTTCTCAAATGAAAATATCATTTATATGTGGAATATAAAATATGACACAAATTAACACATCTACAAAAGACAAACAGATAAACAGAAATAGAGAACAGACCTGTGGTTGCAAGCAGGGGTGGGTGGGAGAGATGGATTTGGAATTTGAGTTTAACAGATGCAAACTATTACAAAGAGAATGAATAAAAAATAGGTCCTACTATAAAAGTTATGGCCAACCTAGATAGCATATTAAAAAGCAGAGACATTACTTTGCCAACAAGGTCCATCTAGTCAAGGCTATGGTTTTTCCAGTGGTCATGTATGGATGTGAGAGTTGGACTGTGAAGAAAGCTGAGCACCGAAGAATTGATGCTTTTGAACTGTGGTGTTGGAGAAGACTCTTGAGAGTCCCTTGGACTGCAAGGAGATCCAACCAGTCCATCCTAAAGGAGATCAGTCCTGGGTGTTCACTGGAAGGACTGATGCTAAAGCTGAAACTCCAGTACTTTGGCCACCTCATGCAGAGAGTTGACTCATTGGAAAAGACCCTGATGCTGGGAGGGACTGGGGAAAGGAGGAGAAGGGGACGACAGAAGATGAGATGGCTGGATGGCATCATCAACTTGATGGACGTGAGTCTGAGTGAATTCTGGGAGTTGGTGATGGACAGGGAGGCCTGGCGTGCTGCAGTTCACGGGGTTGCAAAGAGTCGGACACGACTGAGTGACTGAACTGATATAGCATAGGGAACTATATTCAATATCCTGTGATAAACCGTAAAGGAAAAGAATATGAAAAAATGTGCATGTATATATAACTGAATCACGTTGCTGTATAGTAGATATTATCACATTGTAAATCAACTACACTGGAATAAAACAAAAGTATTAATTTTCTTTGTTACACAATGGGGTAGAGTTTTAAGGGTTAGTGTATTTACCAGTAGTATCCAGTTTATAGATAGATTATCGTAGCTTTCATTTGCATTTCTGAATCAGCAAGTGTAAACTGTTGACCATTTTACAGAAATGATACTTAGAATTTCCAGGTAGACCAAGAGGAGCACTGGAGCCAGGGATCTTCTCAACAGAATCAGACCATCACAGCACCATGGTCACTCAATAGGGAATGTTCGTGGCCTCAAAGTCAAGTTGATTAAAATGTTACCACATTTCAGTCTGCATCATATTAGAGCCAAAATAAGCCAATAATAGCCATGAATAGTCTTCAGAAGAGAGGAACGATCAGGGATGAATTTTACTACTGTTGCCCATGTGAAAACCATTAATAACATTGTGTTTCCTATTTGATTCAACTTGACAATACAGGGGAAAACCCATATGGTTAAAATTTAAATTATGCATTTAAAAAAAGTCCATATGGGACTTCCTTGGTAGCACAGTGGATAAGAATCTGCCTGCCAATGCAGGGGACACAGGTTCAGTCTCTGGTGCAGGAAGATTTCACACGCCATGGAACAACTAAGCCTGTGTGCCGCAACTACTGAGCCTGCCTGCTGCAACCTACTGAAGCCCATGGACCTGGAACCTGTGCTCCACAACAAGAGAAGCCACCACAGCGAGAAGCCCACGACAGAGTAGCCTCTGCTTGCTGCAACTAGAGAAAGCCCGCACAAAGCAACAAAGATCCAGTGTAGCCAAAAAAAAAAATAAAATAAAAGTCCATACAAGTATATTCAATTCAAAATGTATCAGCTATGATACGGAAGTGAAGTCTTTATACATCCTTTTTATTTCCCATTCTCTGGATATTATTATACTTTGGACATAACCAGAAATGCATGTGTTTCTCCACAGGTGCAAAGATGATAGGGCATGCAGGTGATATGAAGTATCTGGCATAGTTTGTTCCCAAGAGCATTTTCATAGGCGTCACTATTTCTCTTGCACACCCTAAGTGTGATTTCTGGCAACCCGAGAATGTGAATATGTTTTCTAGATCTCTGACGGTCAAAGGTCACTTCTCTGCTAAGAGCATGGGTTGTTGACAGTATGTTCCAGAATGAGGTGTCAAGACTGGGACAACTTAGCCAGTATTTCTGATGTTCTGGTCCTCAAAGGGGAGGGATCAGTGGCACTGAAACACCGGGATGTAAGGAAAGTGCTTCAAAATTATAGGGGCAGGGGAACTGGGCAGTTGTTCCCATGGACATTCTAGATCCAGAACATGCAGAGGAGAAACTTAACTCAGCAAAGCTAACAACTACTTTGGGAACTTGGGGGCTGGAGAAAAGGGAACACAAGCTCCCCACATTCTATGGGGTGTGTGAGGAAAGTGGTGGGGGGAGAGAAGGAGGTAAAGGGAGGGGCTGCTTCAGAGATCTTGTAACCTTCAGTCCTTAGAGTCCATGCAGGGTAAGCTCGGCACGCCAGGCTCCCCCAGGGAGTCTCTGGGAGGAATTCTCTGCAGAGCCTGGGTCTTGCCACAGGCATATTCAGAGTGTTGAGTAAATATGCTGGTGTGACTACAGTTACCGTTGACTTGAGAGTCCTCTGTAACAGGATAGAACTCTCCAAGGTGGTTGTTTTGAAAGACATTTCAGTTATTTTGGATGTTGAAATCTTGGTTCATCCATTTTATAATCAACTGGGAGAAAAATGGGTTTTTCAGAATTAGCTGCACGTTCACACTGTAGGCCTAAGTAGAGTAATTTATTGGGTAGAGCACTTTCTTTAGTCCTGAGTTTCTAGAACTCTGTGGCAGCCACAAGAATGTACCTTGCAGAGGCCCAGTTACAGGGAGTAGAGTAATTGACCATCGACTGGCCCCGGTTCCTGGGCTCTGGAATCCATCCTGGCACTTGTTCTGGGGCCATGCTTCCCGCAGGCTCTGTGCTCCTAGTCAATGACCGAGGGGAACTAAGGCAGTTCTCTTCTTGGCCAAATTTGCCTCAAGGACTCCCCGGTGCTTTGCCAAAGCTTCGTGCCACTGCACACCTCCCTACTTTACTTCCCTGTCTGCTTCTCCCAGGGCTCACGCTTGCAGGTGGTCCCAGGGCTCTCCCAGCCTTCACCAGCCCCTCCTCCTTTGCTCTCACACAGGCCACAGCCATTTCCCTTAAGAAATGCTATTTTAGCATCTGCTCCTAGGAAAACCTAGACTCATGCTCTGAACCTTAGAACAACTTGTTCTGCTCAGCATCACTGGAATCTGCTGTATTTCAACCTACAGTTCAACTCTGGACTATTAGGACTTTGTATCTACATCAGAGACAGCAGGTAGAAGCCAGTTTCAGCCAAATGTATGGCTAACTGGCTCATTCTGAGGCAAGTGGTTATGAATTTGGCCTCACAAACTCTGACCACATGTAGAGGGTACCTTTTCATCTCATCAGTAAATCTTGACAGAAGCTTCAGCAGGCGAGTGTCACGTCCTGAGTGCTGGGTCTCACCCTCCCACACCCCTATCCACCCCCAACTCAAGAGAGAACAGACTGCCAGAATCTGGATTCAGACACACTTCAGATTCCCAGGTCACAGCCCTTCCAATGACGCCAAACATTTCTGCTCTGCCCACACAGCCCCAGCACAAGTCCACCCAAACCATCTTGTTTCCCATTCAGGGTAAGATACTCAAAGTGCCAAGTCTAATGGGTTCAGTTTGTTTTGGGAAACTCATGAAGTGTTTGAAATGCATTTCTGCCATTTGAAAAGGACTGGCTTAGTTTTGAAAAGAGAAAATGACATTTGGAGAGAAAGGTCTGGCTTTGATAAGACCCTATACCACTATGTGTTGAGAGGGTATAGTACCAGTCTCCAGGTTCTCAAGCCTCTGTTCCCTCATCAGGCTGCTGTTATTCCAGTTACTGATTTACCAGAATCCAAGGCATGACGAAGATGGATTCCCAGGGGTCAAAATGTGATTGGGAGAAAGTGATGGTCAGGGGCTGCTAGTCTCTCCTCACCAAAGGTGGGGTGGTGGTGGTGATGGTGGTAAGCGTCTCAACATGATTCTCATACCCCAAGCTCTTAAAAACCCCAAGAACCAAAACCCAGGAGCTGTGCACCAGGTGATACAGAGTGAGGTGCCCATGAGGCCCTTTAGGAACCTCCCAGTGGTTGAACACACACTTTAAAGAGGCTAAAGCCCAAAATAGTTTACTAAAATAAGGTTGTGATATCATAGTGCTATTTCCTCCATTTTCTAGAACTGCTTTTATTGTTACAATATGGCTGGTACAAAATATAAATTCATGAGGGAAAATAAGATAAAGTGGTAGGAAGACAAAGGACCATTCTTTTATATTCTGACTGCTGGTCGTGGTGGCTATGATCACTGGCATATGCTGAGATAAGAAGTGAGTGCCAGTGGGCACAGAGTCTCCAGCACAAAATGTCACAAGATGCTGGTCCTGTAGCCCTTCAGAGCAGGGAGTTTGAAGGTCAGCTCTCTGCAGTGAGGCTGAGTGGCACTGCCTGGTGGCCCACATGCATTGTGACCTACAAGCTCATCTGGTTCTCTTTCTTGTCTTTTTCTAAGGTGAGATTTTTGTAATGGTTAATCATCTTAATAAAGATGCCAGTGATAATATAGCTTATATTAAGCAAGGACCTCAACCCTCGCAACTTAAAATCAAGTACAGTAGAGTGGAAAATGGGACTTCTGCCATTGTAAGATTGATCCCCCAGGAATGACCTAGAACGATTAAAAAGAGTCACTAGTGTGTCTCTCCATAATTCCTTACAGTTACTGATTTGGCGGGATCCAAATCTCTGTTTGTCCCTAATTCAGCACTTCTGAGAGGGCAGCTCCTTGGGGTTTTGAGTTTCTCTACAGGACAGGTGCTGGAGGGAATGATACAGAGGGAAGTGGGGGATGGTGTTTCCGTCTCCTGCTTGATAACATGTTTGAGCCCAGTGGTAACAACTGGAAGGAGTTCTAGGAAAGATAAAACCTCTGAACAGGGATCACAAATAAGGAAATGGAATTCACAATACTTTCTAAGTCTTTACCTCTCCTAGCTGAGGGACCGTAATTTCCATGCTCCTGTGTTTCTATACAATACAGTTTCCCACGTTTCTGTACAAATGTACACCACGACTGATGGTCATGTTACTTAAGCTGCGGAGTTTATTTGGCCGAGTAAAAGTAACGTCTCAGGGAGCACACAGCTCCAGCCTCGATGAATGCTTCCTTCTTTCCTTCCGCAGGCCCAGCTGTGCCAGACTCTGGAGGTGTTTGCACGGCCCTGTCAAGTGTGCTTGGGGACAGAGGCAGCTGTGACAGATGTATTCCCATGACACAGCACCTCTGCCAGAAGCCAAGGGCTGCGGGGCGTTTTTCTGGATCAGCTGCATCCCTTTCATTAGGTCTTTTACAGTCAAAGGCGTTGGCAGCTAAAGGAACGCTGCTGCTGCTAAGTCGCTTCAGTCGTGTCCAACTCTGTGCGACCCCATAGACGGCAGCCCACTGAACTCCTAATGGGGGCACGTTGGGAGGATGAAAGGAGCTGGGTGCCTCTCAGGGTGCCCCCGTGGCTCCACGTAGTGCTTGTAGCAACCAAGGGAGTAGATAATCCAAGTCAGTCCAGGGAGGATGGCAGTATTTGATCCCTGTTCCTATAGTTTTCAGATTTCTCACTGCTCATCACAAAAATGTGAGGATTTTCCTTGGCTTGGAGTATGGGTTTTGTTCATAACAATGATAACAATAATAATAATATAAAGAGTTGACTGGGTCTGGCACTACAGCTAGAACTTTATACATATGAAATCCTATGATCGTTATAAAACTATCCTCTGAGGTGGGTGCTATTTTTAGCCCCATCCCCAGATGGAGAAAGCAAGTTCAGGGTAGATAACTTGTTCCTGGCTCATTAGAGAACAGCCTGCCTACAAGCTCAGGGAGTCAGGCTGCAGAATCAGGCTGGGATCTTTCATCACCCAGGGAGAGATATTCATACAGAGTTGCCAGGGCTTGAAGCAATTTCTTAAAAAAAAAATAAATCTCTAGGCTTTGATTTGACAAATGAAGGTCGGGACCACTGTGTGCAATTCTATACTCTTGTTTTGAGAAAGAAGATTGGAAAATCTAGCTTGCTTAGAGGGACACAGCCAAAATGATGAAGGGTTTGGAAAGCTCATAAGACAAGGGGTATCTGGAATAAATACGAAACGAATCAAGTGACTAACAATAGACACGGGTTGGGGAGTCTGCAAACTGCCTTCAAATACTCAAGGTGCTCTTGCTATATGGGCCAGACTCACTGTAATTCCCCCGTGCAGAACAGATCTGGGAGGAGTGAGCAGAGGCCACAGGAAAGTCAAGTTCATTTATGAGCACCTAGTGTCAGCTGAGGATGGAAGGACCACTATTAAGGGCATGAACCCCCATCAGATGTGTCCTGTAGCAGAGGTTACAACATCTTCTGGGAAGGAAGGAGGTCTCTGTGCCTCAGGGCAGGAGGTTAAACTGAGTGGCCTCCAGGGCCAATTCCAGCTGCAAGACTGACCAGAGCATGACTTCACCATTTCAGAAAGGAGTTAAGTTGAAATGCAGCAGATACCTCCTTGAGTATCATCGCTATCAGCCATAACCTCCTGGAGCAGTGTTGGGGCCCAGGACAAGCCAATCCCAAATGTGCCTCAAAGACACATTGATTATTTTGAAGTTACTAAGAAATGGCCAGTGCAAGAGGGTCACTATGACCCTCCTCTCCATCTCCTTGAAAGCAGGAAATAAATCTCTCATATGAAAGGTATATTTCCTGCATCTTGCCAGACATAGGGGGATTTCAGGCTGAGAAGCCTATATAAATAAATATTGTTACTTTTTTCATATCCCAAGGCCAATCTTTGCTTAAATTCTCTACTAATTAAGCATCCAAACCTAAATTTCTTTGTCCTGTCAATTCCTCTCAAATGTGTTGTTTCTTTGTTTAAAAAAACATAAAAGCTGCCTGCTACTGGAGAAGTAAATGGCAATCCACTTCAGCACTCTTTCTTGGAAAATCCCCACGGATGGAGGAGCCTGATAGGCTCCACGGGGTTGCAAAGAGTTGGACACAACTGAGCGACTTCACTCACTCACTTTGGCCATATCTTAGGTACTTTTTATGAGGTCTCTAAGCACACAAATTAAGATTCGTCTTTTTTTTTCTCCAATTACTGTGTCCAGTGTCAATTTTATTATTAGTCTAGCGACAAGAATGTCAAATGGCAGAGGGAGGGATCTTCTTCTCCCCCAGCAGCAGCTTAGAGTGGAAATAAGGCTGGCCACAACTCAGGCAACAAACGTCAGGGCTTCTGCCTACACGTGTGACCCTCAGAGGCACTGACTCTGCACACCCTTAATTTCTGTAATTTCAAGATGGAAGAAAATGAATATCATCATTCTGGAAATTTCTGACAGAGATGCTGGCCCCAAATTTTTCTGAATAAGCATCAGTGTTTTTGGAAAATGGGCTGGACCAAGGTTATCCCACCCTCAGCACTCTAGTGACATAGCTGTTCTCTAAGCTACTACAGAAGAGCATTTCTGCATATTTGCTGGACATCCTTATACATCTCTGTATCTTGCTATAAAATGAAGGTCTCGCCAGTAATGTCTTTTCCTTTCTCTTGTTCTTATTTATTTTGTGCCCATACAATCAGTTTCATGATCCAGAACTGTTCCCCTGATTGGGATAGTCTAGTTTCTTGGAACGACTGTGTTCTAGACAATTAATAAAATACTTTACTGTAATTAAGTTTTCTTCTATACAAAACTAACATTTATGAAAAGCATCTATAAAAGACCAAGTTCCTATTTGTCTTACCTTCAGAAAACTCTTGTGAAAAGCCTTGCTTACAGATTTTTTTTTGTAAGTACATTAAATGTTAGGTCCTATTTTGGAGACAACAGTAAAATCATTTAAGTAATCTTAAGTGTTTGCAAGCCTTACTCCACAGTACATCACTGCTCAGAACACACTTTTCCATGTTTGCAAAGAAACTTCCCCCTAATTTCTGATTGTCCTGTCTTCCATAGGTGAACCATATACATAAAATCTCCCGTATAAGCACATGTACCTAGCTATGCATCACTACTTAAAAAAAAAAAACACACACAAAAAACTAATTAGTTCACTTGAGACTAAAAAAGAAAGTCATTCTAATCAAATGTTGGCATTAGTTACTTCTCTGTGAAAAAGATGCTAATGGATTTATAAAGCATGATTCCCTTTTACCCAAATCTTGGTAATGAGAAATTGATATGAGAGCCCAGTTAATCATCCTAGCACCCAGCACCTGAGACTTGGAGATCCCACATGAGTGCTCGGGGAACATGCACATCTCAGAATTCAAGGAGGGGCCTCTCCTACCAGCCCACGGAAAATCTGTGCTTTACACACTTAGCTTAAGTGCTACTTCACTCCACTGCAGTAAAAATCGAGTTTCATTTGGTCTCAAAAGCTTGCTTTCTCCAAAGTATGTGGGAAAAGGGCTTGGGCTGTGTGGGGTCAACTGTGGCAGTACAGGTGACTGTTTAGAAATAGAGAGGTTCAGCATCACTCTGAGAAATGAAATATTTCCTGCCATATCAATAGACAAGGATGTCACAGTCATCATCGATTCCAGCACTTCACTGTGAGTTCCTGAGGGCACTCAGGAAGAATACCTGCCATCCAAGAACCATCTGGCTGCAGCCACTCTGGTGAGCCCAAGGGAGCTCAGGATGTGGGAAAAACACAGGACGCTGGCCAGAATAGCTGAGATGCTTATGAAAGGAATGGGTTCAGTGAGCCCAGATTCTTGCATCTTCCCATACATAGAAGAGTGTGAAATTGCTTAACTTGGGATATCTGATTTTTCTTTAATTAGCAATATTTTTTTGATGTTCAGACTACCTGCCTTTTGTTGCAAAACTTCTAGATAACCTGGCTCCTCCCCTTGCCTCCTTAGAGCATTTCTCTCAGGGTTACTTGAGATGCTGTCTCCTGGGCTTGACATCCTAAAAATGCCCACCAAATAAAACGTAACTCTTAATTTTTAGGTTGTGAATATTTTTTTTTAAGTCGACAACTCAAAGGCGGGGTGCAAATCTTGATTGTGGTTAATTACTTTAGCCTTTATAGCAAATGCTTAGAACTACAAAGAAGGTTTACCAGCCAATTTTCATCCACCAAACGATAAAGCACTGAATGAAAGGGCTAAGAAATTTAGCAAACAAACTGTTAGCCATCTGAGAGTAACTTAAGGGCTACCCCAAAGCGCTCCTTGATTGAAATCCATTAAAAGGAACCAAACGCTGACCTTGAGAAGATAGCTTAGACATCCCACCTATCCAATAATGGTCCACAATAGAGCTCCAAAGCCCTGGGGCCCTCATGAATATTCTGGGAACTAAACGTGCCAAAAGAAGGAGAGATAGGGAGGAGGAAAGAGGCCTTTGCTTCTAAATAATAGCAGCTCTCCTGTGGTTATGCCTAGCCTTCCAGGATTCCTTTTCAAGCTCTTTATTGAAATTGCTCAGGTCTTTAACTGATCTCCCGTGAGGCCTCAAAAGCCTTAAGCTAATTACATTTGGCTGAGATATGCTTGATGAGATGGGAAAAATATAAAGCTATTGAAAGGGTGAAAAAAAAATCTCTAACCATCTGCTGGTGGTGTTGCTAACAGAACAATAGGTGAAAAGAAACAGGGCAACGAGCCAGAGTGGAAAGGTACAGGATCTCTTTAATTACTGGGTCAGTGAGGCTATTGCTGCTTGGAATGTTGGGGAAGGCTGGGCAAACAGGCTTAGAGGACTAAGCAACTAGGCAGTGCTTAGTGAATAAACAAAGCCAAACAGCAACACCAAGAAAGGGATGCATTTTCTGAGGGAGAAAGGGGAATTAGGTCAGCTTGGTTTAGCAAAGCACTTCTAGCTAGAAATCACAGGTACTTTGTGGAAAGGACAGAAAGAGATGCTCCTAAAGGGGAAATAGGTTTCAGCCCAACCTCTGTACTTCTTTCCAGGTTATCTGTGATCCAGAGGCAGTTTCTGACTCAGCCATGGCAAAGTGCATTCTCTTTCGATGCTCTGAGCCAAATAGTTGCTTCTGTTATACTTGGCAATCCAGGTGAGCAGCCTGTGTTGAGCTTTCAAATCAATGCCCCAGGTGTTGGTTCAATATGGCAATAGCTTATGTGCATTGCTCTAAAAGCCCTGTTAAGTTTTTTCTCCTTTAATTTTTTTTTTTTTTAATAACGAATCCCATCAAATTCAGCTGAGAAAATGTTAGCTCTTGGAAGACAAACTGACTTAAATCAGAAAGGGGACTGCTAAATCAAAGTTTATTTTTACCTGTGTCTGTGTACAGTAATGCCTCAAGTTGAACAGCAGTTTCTGCCCCAAACCCTATTTTTGTTCTTTTCTTCTTCAGACTTCACAGAGGGAATGCATTTTCTGTTATGTTGCTTTGTCTTGATTCTGTGTCTGAAGGTGGGTGAAACTACTAAACTAATAGCAACGTGTTTGCATTTTCTTCATTATTTTCTTTTCATCAGACCCAGGCAAGGATGACCCTTTAGTAGGGAACCCATTTTTCAGATGCACACAATTCAAATGTATTCTCAGGATGCTCTTGGAGTGTCCCATCTGCTGCCTAACAGAGTCCTCTCCTGCACCTTGCAAGCCTAGGCACGCAGTCTCTATGTTCCCTCTGCCACATTGCCTCCTGGATCTGGCCTGTGGGAGGGATGTTTTGTGTCAGTGATCAGAAGGAGGGCACAAGTGGGAAGAAAGGAGCTGATCTCAGACCAACAGGGTTTGACTTGAGAAGAGGTCTCATCCATCCAGTCTCCCAGCTGCAGGTCTGAGAGTCCAGGATGATGCAAAGAGACCCTCTCCTCTCTCAGAGCCTGATGCGAGACAGCTGATGTAGATAATGAACAAGAGCTTTGCCAGTGGCTCTCAAAGTACGGTCCCTGGACCAACAGCATCAACATCAGTTGGAAAGTTGTTGAAGTGAAGTGAAGTGAAGTTGCTCAGTCATGTCCAACTCTTTGCGACCTGATGGACTGTAGCCCACCAGGCTCCTTGGTTCGTGGGATTTTCCAGGCATGAATACTGGAGTGGGTTGCCATTTCTTTCTCTGGGGGATCTTCCCAACCCAGGGATCAAACCCAGGTCTCCCGAATTGTAGGCAGACGCTTTAGTGTCTGAGCTACCAAGGAAGCTGCAAAATTCTTGCCTACTTGTCACCATAGACCCTCTGAATCCAAACTTGAGGTATAGGGTCCAGCAATCCATTCTTTTAAAAGCATTCAGGTGAGCTGGATCAACTGAGGAATATATTCTCTACCTATCCACCTATATCTGTCTCTACCCAGCATCCTATCCATCCTATCATCATTCGTCCATCCATCCAATCATCTACTGTCATGTTTAAATACCCCACACTCCAATTTGAAATAGCTCAACTGGAATTCCATCACCTCCACTAGCTTTGTTCATAGTGACACTTTCTAAGGCCCACTTGACTTCATATTCCAGGATGTCTGGCTCTAGATGAGTGATCACACCATCATGATTATCTGGGTCGTGAAGATCTTTTTGTACAGTTCTTCTGTGTATTCTTGCCACCTCTTCTTAATATCTTCTGCTTCTGTTGGGTCCCTACCATTTCTGTCCTTTATCAAGCCCATCTTTGCATGAAATGTTCCCTTGGTATCTCTAATTTTCTTGAAGAGATCTCTAGTCTTTCCCATTCTGTTCTTTTCCTCTATTTCTTTACATTGATCACTGAAGAAGGCTTTCTTATCTCTTCTTGCTATTATTTGGAACTCTGCATTCAGATCCTTATATCTTTCCTTTTCTCCTTGGCTTTTGCTTCTCTTCTTTTCACAGCTATTTGTAAGGCCTCCCCAGATAGCCATTTTGCTTTTTTGCATTTATTTTCCATGGATATGGTCTTGATCCTTGTCTCCTGTACAATGTCACGAACCTCATTCCATAGTTCATCAGGCACTCTGTCTATCAGATCTAGTCCCTTAAATCTATTTCTCACTTCCACTGTATATTCATAAGGGATTTGATTTAGGTCATACCTGAATGGTCTAGCTGTTTTCCCTATTTTCTACAATTTGAGTCTGAATTTGGTAATAAGGAGTTCTTGATCTGAGCCACAGTCAGCTCCTGGTCTTGTTTTTGTTGACTGTATAGAGCTTCTCCATCTTTGGCTGCAAAGAATATAATCAATCTGATTTTGGTATTGACCATCTGGTGAAGTCCATGTGTAGAGTCTTCTCTTGTGTTGTTGGAAGAGGGTGTTTGTGATGACCAGTGTGTTCTCTTGCAAAACTCTCTTAGCCTTTGACCTGCTTCGTTTTGTACTCCAAGGCTAAATTTGCCTGTTACTCCAGGTATCTCTTGACTTTCTACCTTTGCATTCCAGTCCCCTATAATGAAAAGGACATCTTTTTGGAGGTTAGTTCTAGAAGGTCTTGTAGGTCTTCATAGAACTTTTCAACTTCAGCTTCTTCAGCATTGCTGGTTGGGGCGCAGGCTTGGATTACTTTTGGGATTGCATCCAAGTATGCATTTTGGACTCTTTTGTTGACTACAATGGCTACTCCATTTCTTCCAATGGATTCTTAGAGTCCAGGAGTCTTCTTTGGAGATGTGGGTCAGCACTGGCCTGTTTAACGGTTGGGAGCATTGAATGCAGCAGTGTGTGCATGGGATCTGTTGAAGGAGGTGCTATTATCTTCATTACCTCCACCATAGTTTGGCCTCAGGTCAAACAACTGGAGGAACAGAGCCCCACCCATCAACAGAAAATTGGATTAAAGATTTACTGAGTATGGCCCCGCCCATCAGAACAAGATCCAGTTTCTTCCTCAGTCAGTCTCTTCCATCAGGAATCATCCTTAAACCTCTTATCCTTCTCCAGCAGAAGGCAGACAGAATAAAAGCCACAATCACAGAAAACTAACCAATCTGATCACATAAACCACAGCCTTGTCTTGCTCAATGAAACTATGAGCCATGCCATGTGGGGCTACCCTAGACTTATGGGTCTTGGCAGAGAGTTCTGACAAAACGTGGTCCACTGGATAAGGGACTGGCAAACCACTTCAGTATTCTTGTCTTGAGAAACCCATGAACAGTATGAAAAGGCAAAAAGATAGGACACTGAAAGATGAACTCCCCAGGTCAGTAGGTGCCCAGTATGCTACTGGAGATCAGTGGAGAAATAACTCCAGAACGAATGAAGAGATGGAGCCAGTTGTGGATGTGACTGGTGATGGAAGTAAATCTGATGCTGTAAAGAACAATATTGCATAGGAACCTGGAATGTTAGGTTCATAAATCAAGACAAATTGGAAGTGGTCAAACAGGAGATGGCAAGAGTGAATGTCAACACTTTAGGAATCAGCGAACTAAAGTGAACCGGAATGGGTGAATTTAATTCAGATGACCATTATATCTACTACTGTGAGTGTCAGGAAAAAAGAAAGTGAAAGAAAGTGAAAGAAAGTGAAGTTGCTCAGTTGTGTCCTACTCTTTGTGTAGGCCACCAGGCTCCTCCATCCATGGGATTCTCCAGGAAAGAGTACTGGAGTGGGTTGTCATTTCCTTCTCCACGGGATCTTCCCAACCCAGGGATCGAACCTCGGTCTCCTGCATCACAGGCAGCCATTTTACCATCTGAGGCACCAGGGAAGTGTCAGGAGAGAAACACAATAGATAGATAGAAAGTGGATCTTGGAATTTGTTAAGTTCCTAGAGGAGGTCTGGCCAACTATTCCAAGGACTTAGCAACATTCCAAGATTTACAGAACAAAACAGCATGAACCAGAAATCAGAGCTGTACTTTGCTCACAGATTGGTGATGATATGAGGTTGCATCCTGGGATTATAGGTGGGAACCCTGAACTGCGTCTTTGAAGTCTCACCCATGGACTGGACGTCCTGCCTGGGACCTTTTCCCAACTGGGACTCCAGACGTGCTGTGACGTGGGACTTCCCAGTGCTATATTAAGTCTGGATGTTGGTCAAATCCAATTTGATGATGTATCTTCTGCTCTATTTCTCTTTTCTTTTAATGTTAGTATACTGAACGTAAGCTAGATAATTCTCTAACAAATATTTGTATTATTTATTTGTATACAACGAGTGACTTATTTTGTTAACCAATCCTTTCTTTGAACCTGAGAGGAAAGTGAAATTTTCCAGCAAAATAGTGGAGCCATTCAAAATGTGGTCCACACACCAGCAGCATCACCATCACGAAGAGATTGACAGAAGTTTAGATCAAAGACCCACCTAGACCTGCTACACCTGAATCTCTGGGAGCAGAGGCCAGAAATCTGTTTTTCTAACAAGCACTCTAATTCTTGTACACACCTAAGTTTTGAGAGTCATTGTGTCTGAACAAGGTTTGCTGTCAGCTTGGCTTTAAATAATTAGAAACTATGAGAGTCAAGGAGTTCTCTGTTCACGTTTTGTGATATCAGTCAGGGAGAGCCCAACTGGAAGGTCTGTTGCAAGTGAATTTTACATCTCCATTTCCAGAAAGCATTAGTTGGGTATTTATTATTGTTCCCGTCAGAAAATAGAAACCAGCCTTTTTTCCTCCTTCCAGCCTTTCCCTTTTCTCCCCCTTTCTTCTTCTCTCATTCACTTCTTTCTTTCTCCTTCCCTTTTTCATTTTCTTACTGCCTTTAATTCCTTTTCTTCTAATCTCTTAGAAATCCATAGCTATTCTACTGGCACTTAATGTGGTCACAGTAATTAGATTTACCAGAATTAAATCCCAGTTGTGCAACCAACAGAGACTGACATTAAAAAGGATAGGTCATGATAATAAAAATGCTGCCTAATTTAGCATAGATTATAGGAGTGAAAGTGAAAGTTGCTCAGTCGTGTCTGACTCTTTGTGACCCTATGGACTACACAGCCCATGGAATTCTCCAGGCCGTAGTACTGGAGTGGGTAGCTGTTCCCTTCTCCATGGAATCTTCCCAACCCAGGAGTCGAACCCAGGTCTCCCCCATTGCAGGTGGATTCTTTACCAGCTGAGCCACAAGGGAAGACCAACAATACTGGAGTGGGTAGCCTGTCCCTTCTCCAGAGAATCCTCCTGAGCCAGGAACTGAACTGGGGTCTCCTGCATTGCAGGCAGATTCTTTATCAACTGAGCTATCAGGGAAGCCCCATAGAAGGAGGGACCACTGTAATTTCCAACTTCCAACTAGAGCATGGGAAGATATTGGTGCCTCTCCTTTTCCTGGGGATCTATTAAGAAAAGCCTAAATTTCTCAACAAGGTTTTTCCAAACCATGTTGAAGATTAGTGTAGCAGCTCCCCATTCCTGTTGTAACAGATCACCATAGACTATGTCTTAATACAAATGTGCTGCCTTATAATTCTGGAGGCAGTGTCTGAAACGGGTTTTTATGGGGCTAAAATCAAGATGTCTGCAGAGTTACCTTCCTTCTGGAGGATCTGGGAGGAATCCTTTCCCTTGCACATTCAAGTGTTTATAGAGGCTGCCGCTGTTCCTCATCTCACATGGCCTCCTTCTGTGTGTGTGTGTGTGTGTGTGTGTGTGTGTGTGTGTGTCTGTGTACTCAGTTTTATCCGACTCTTTGCTATCCCAAAGAGGTAGCCTGACTGTTGCCTGCCAGGCTTCTCTGTCCATGGGATTTTCCATTGGAGTGGGTTGCCATTTCCTCCTCCAGGGGATCTTCCTGCCTCAGGGACTGAACTCGTGTCTCCTGTGTCTCCTGCACTGGCAGGCAGATTCTCTACTACTGAGCCACCTCATCCATCCTCCAAGCCTGCAACAGAGCACCCTCACGTCTCAGTGCTTGCTGGTTCTGTCTGTCTCTCACTCACTTATATACACGTATATGAGTTTATCAGCATCTTGTCCATTATTATCCTACTAATTTATAATTACTACGTTTTATTGAAGTTTTGTTTTCTGATTAAGGTTGTTTATAATATTTTGTTAATGGGAAAAATGAGTAATGTAATAGCATGAAATGACTATATTAATTTTGAAAAGTGTTCCTTTCTGTTGAAATTACATGTCTATGTCTTAATATATCATGAACTTCACACCTCTTGATCCTTAATATTATTTTATGAACTATGCCCAATATTATAAGAAAAATGAAGGACATATGAATTAAAAGTTGTGTATATTTGAGAAATAAACTAAATACAATGAATGGAAAGTAAACACTCTCCTTTAAAATATATCTTTAAGAAGAAATATCCAGTTTTTACTCTTTCATTCTTCTTTCTTTGTAGCTTTTTCTATTAGTTTCAATTAAAATCTGAGACTAATAAATTATGACATTTCTTAAAAATGAACAGACATGTTTCTATATAAAAATGTAAGCTGTAACTATGAGATGATATGTATTGGTTAGAAACATGACTGATTTATCTCAACCTTTCCTTTGAAGATTCAGAGTGAAATAAAGTGATAACATACCATCAACTCAAACCCTTTGCTATTGTTAAAATGCTTACTCCCTTTTTTTTTTTTTTTTTTTAAACAAATAGTTGAAGCAGATGCCATAAAGTAAATGTAGGGAAACAGTCAAGCAGCAAGCTCCCTGTTTCCATCTTGACTACAGAAACACATTGACAGGTAAATCCTCACAGTGAAATAAATGAAAAAATAATTAACATCCAAAGTACTACTTACACCACCTGTTCTTTACATACGGCACTGAAATGAAGGCACCTGATGCATAAAAAGTAACGAAAAGAAACTGAGTTTCCTTCTAAAACAGAAAGAAAGTAGCACTAAGTTTGAAATCCAAATCAGAATGGACATACCTTTTGTACAGTCAATAGGGTACAGAATTTCTTTCATCTGATGAGTCAGGTGGTTAAGTCTAAATCCAGGTAAAATAAATATTTTACCCTATATATATGATATAAGTCGGTGGCTATTTGTTAGCACTAAGTTTGAAATCCAAATCAGAATGGACATACCTTTTGTACAATCAATAGGGTACAGAATTTCTTTCATCTGATGAGTCAAGTGGTTAAGTCTAAACCCAGGTAAAATAAATATTTTACCCTATATATATAAGTCGGTGGCTATTTGTTATATAAAAGCTCTTTTATGGAAATATATATTGAACTTCTGTGATCTTTGAAAGCAGATATAGCAGCTAATACCTAATTCTAAGGTTATATGCTAAAAAAAAATGGGTTGACAGTATTTTGGTCTTTACAACAAAGTGTCAGTGAACATTTTTACACATCCCTGTTATTATGAGGTGTGAGGTGAATTCACTCAGTCGTGTCTGACTCTTTGCGACCCCATGGACTGTAACCTACTAGGCTTCTCTGTCCATGGGATTCTCCAGGCAAGAATACTGGAGTGGATTGCCATTTCCTAATCCCTAGTTATCCAGTGCACTCAGTTTATAGATGAGACCTGCATGCGTCAGTCTTGTTATCTAACGGCCTTTCTGTATTCTTCAAGTGGAAGGATATTGATCCCAGATGGTCAAAGATGATGGAAGGAATTATAAGCAAGGTAAATGGCAACTATTTGGCTAAGTCTAAATGAACAGTGATGCACAAATCAATGGCAATTATAATAAGAATAAGGCACTGTGGGGGTTAAGATAGACTGAGAGTTAAAATACAGTGCAATAATGGCACTTATTGGGATGAGGTAAATTAAAGTTTGCTAACATGTCTCCATTGTCATCGAAAATAAAAGCACCAATTAATATTACAATCTGGTGTCAGTGATGCCTGAGAGTAAGGAAATGAGGTGAGCCTTGTGTTGTCCCTACTGACCATCTAGAGAGACTTTCTAGACCACAGTGCACAGTCCAGCAGACTTCCTGAGTTAGGGGAGACGCTGCTGAGAGTCCTGGGAGGTCTAGTGTTTGCAGGCAGAGGACTGCAGATTATTTGACTCTGTAAGATGTGACCTCTTTCACTTTCTACAACTAGACTATTTTACAGGTAGAGTTACCTTTTAGAAAACTTATAATAATGAAAAAGAGACTTGTTCACAGCAGTGCTAATGCATTCTGCTTGGTGAATAAGAAAGAATACATTTTATTGCCCTATATAATATTAACCAGTCTTTCAAATGTCAATATTCCTGAATTATGTGTGTATGTGTATATGTATGGATATATTCAGTATTCCTGACTGTATGTGTATTATGGAGATACCATGATTTTTCTTCATGAAAATTATAATTTAGCATGATTTAATATCTCAGAGAAGAACGCAGATCTAATGAATGTGTCACCAAATGTTAACAATTATACCCGCTGTTTGAGAAGAGGCTAATTTTGGAATATTTAAGGATAGTATTGATAGATGTAAAGTAATATTATGTTTATATGCAAATAAGAACTATTCTTTACATCTGTTAAGTATGAAGGCACTTCAGTGTTTCTAGACTGGAAGAATATATATTGTTAAAGTGACCATACTACCCATATACAAATACACAAATAGCTCAAAATCAAGAAAACAAACAACTCAATTAAAAAAAAATGGGCAGACCTAAACGGACATTCCTCCAAAGAAGACATTGAAATGGCCAACAGGCCCATGCAGAGACACTCAGCATCACTAAGGCATTCAGTTCAGCTCAGTTCAGTCACTCAGTCGTGTCCGACTCTTTGTGACCCAGAGTCATCTGTAGACTCAGTACAACCCCTATCAAATTATCAATGATATTTTTCACAGAACTAGGATAATTTTTTTTTTTAATTTGTATGGAAACAGAAAAGACCCTGAAGAGCAAAAAAAAAAAATCCTGAGAAAGAAGAAAAGAGCTGCAGGAATCAGACTCTCTGACTTCAGCCTATACTATAAAGCTAGAGTAATCAAAACAGTATGGTACTGGCACAAAAACAGACACATAGATCAATGGAACAAGAGAAAAAGCCCAGAAATAAACACACACACTTACAGTCAATTAATCTATGACAAAAGAGGCTAGAATATACAGTGGAAAAAAGACAATCTCTTCAATAAGTGGTGCTGGGAAAACTGGACAGTTAAATGTAGAAGAATGAAATGAGCACATTCTCTAATACCATACAGAAAAGTAAATTCAAACTAAATTAAATACCTAAATATAAGCCTGGATAAAACTCACAGAGCAGCAGGCCCTGGTGTTTCTGTCACCAAGGACTTGTTTCATGGAACACAATTTCTCCACAGAGGGAAACACGGGGAGGATGGTTTCGGTTCTGCCCACCACTCACCTCCTGGCGTGTGGACTGGTCCCTAACAGGCCACAGGCTGCTGGTACTGGCCCATAACCCTGGGGGTTGAAGACTCCTGTCCTAGAGCAAAACATGGGAAGAATCCTTTTGACATAAACTGCAGCGATAATTTTTGGATTCCATCTCCCAGTGTAATAGAAATAAAAGCAAAAATAAACAAATGGGACCTAATTAAACTTAAAAGCTTTCACACAGTGAAGGCAACCATAAATGAAATGAAAGACATCCTATGGACTAGAGGAAAATATTTGCAAACAATGAAACTGAGAAGGAACTCATTTCTAAAATACACAAATAACTCAAAATCAAGAAAACAAACACCTGAATTAAAAAAAAAAAGGGCAGACCTAAACGGACATTACTCCAAAGAAGACATTCAAATGGCCAACAGGCACATGCAGAGACGCTCAGCATCACTAAGGCATTCAGTTCAGCTCAGTTCAGTCGCTCAGTCGTGTCCAACTCTTTGCGACCCCATGAATCGCAGCACTCCAGGCCTCCCTGTCCATCACCACCTCCCGGAGTTCACTCAGACTCACATCCATTGAGTCCATGATACCATCCAACCATCTCATCCTCTGTTGTTCCCTTCTCCTGCCCCCAATCCCTCCCAGAATCAGAGTCTTTCTAATGAGTCAACTCTTCGCATGAGGTGGCCAAAGTACTGGAGTTTCAGCTTTAGCATTATTCCTTCCAAAGAAATCCCAGGGTTGATCTCCTTCAGAATGGACTGGTTGGATCTCCTTGCAGTCCAAGGGACTCTCAAGAGTCTTCTCCAACACCACAGTTCAAAAGCATCAATTCTTCAGTGCTCAGCTTTCTTCACAGTCCAACTCTCACATCCATACATGACCACAGGAAAAAACATAGCCTTGACTAGACGGAACTTTGTTGACAAAGTAATGTCTCTGCTTTTGAATATGCTATCTAGGTTGGTCATAACTTTTCTTAGAGAAATGCAAATCAAAACTAGGAAGAGGTATCACCTTACACTTGTCAGAATGGCCATCATCAAAAAGTCTACAGATAATAAATACTGAAGAGAGTATGCAGAAAAAGGAATCCTCCTACACTGTTGGTGAGAATATAAATTTGTGCAACCACTACAGATAATAATAGAGTTTCCTTCAAAAACCCAAAATAGAGTTTATTATATGATTCAGCAATCCCACTCCTGGCATATATCTGGAAAAGATGAAAACTGTAACTCAGAAACATACATGCACCCCAATATTCATGGCAGCACTATTTACAATAGCCAAGACATGGAAGCAACTTAAATGTCTATTGGCAGGTGAATGGATAAAGAAGATATGGTACATATATATACACAGAAGAATACTACTCAGCCACAAAAAGAATGAATTAATGCCATTTGCAGCAAAATAGATGGATCAAGAGGTTATCATGTGAAATAAGTCAGATAGAGAAAGAGAAATACCAAATGGCATCACTAACACATGGACTATAAAAAATGATACAGATGAACTTACTTACAAAACAGAAAGAGACTCACAGACACAGAAAACAAGCTTATGGTTACCTAAGGGGAAAGAGGGAGGGAGGGATAAATTAGGAGTCTGGGATTTACAGATCCAGAATACACGGAGGAACTGTACAAAAAGATCTTCATGACCCAGATAGTCATGATGATGTGATCACTAATCTAGTACCAGACATCTTGGAATGTGAAGTCAAGTGGGCCTTAGAAAGCATCACTACGAACAAAGCTAGTGGAGGTGATGGAATTCCAATTGAGCTGTTTCAAATCCTGAAAGATGATGCTGTGAAAGTGCTGCACTCAAAATGCCAGCAAATTTGGAAAACTCAGCAGTGGCCACAGGACTGGAAAAGGTCAGTTTTCATTCCAATTCCAAAGAAAGGCAATGCCAAAAAATGTTCAAACTACCACACAGTTGCACTCATCTCACATGCTAGTAAGGTAATGCTCAAAATTCTCCAAGCCAGGCTTCAGCAATACGTGAACCATGAACTCCTGATTTTCAAGCTGGTTTTAGAAAAAGCAGAGGAATGAGAGATCAAATTGTCAACATCCGCTGGATCATCAAAAAAGCAAAAGAGTTCCAGAAAAACATCTCTTTCTGCATTATTGACTATGCCAAAGCCTTTGACTGTGTGGATCACAATAAACTGTGGACAATTCTGAAAGAGATGGGAATACCAGGCCACCTGACCTGCCTCTTGAGAAATCTGTATGCAGGTCAGGAAGCAACAGTTAGAACTGGACATGGAACAACAGACTGGTTCTAAATAGGAAAAGGAGTACGTCAAGGCTGTATATTGTCGCTCTGCTTATTTAACTTCTATGCAGAATACATCATGAGAAACGCTGGACTGGAAGAAACACAAGCTGGAATCAAGATTGCTGGGAGAAATATCAATAACCTCAGATATGCAGATGACACCACCCTTATGGCAGAAAGTGAAGAGGAGCTAAAGGGCCTCTTGATGAAAGTGAAAGAGGAGGGCGAAAAAGTTGGCCTAAAGCTCCACATTAAGAAAATGAAGATTATGGCATCTGGTCCCATCACTTCATGGGAAATAGATGGTGAAACAGTGGAAACAGTGTCAGACTTTATTTTTGGGGGCTACAGAATCACTGTAGATGGTGACCGCAGCCATGAAATTAAAAGACGCTTACTCCTTGGAAGAAAAGTTATGACCAACCTAGATAGTATATTCAAAAGCAGAGACATTACTTTGCCGACTAAGGTCCATCTAGTCAAGGCTATGGTTTTTCCTGTGGTCATGTATGGATGTGAGAGTTGGACTGTGAAGAAGGCTGAGCACCAAAGAATTGATGCTTTTGAACTGTGGTGTTGGAGAAGACTCTTGAGAGTCCCTTGGACTGCAAGGAGATCCAACCAGTCCATTCTGAAGGAGATCAACCCTGGGATTTCTTTAGAAGGAATGATGCTAAAGCTCAAAGTCCAGTACTTTGGCCACCTCATTCGAAGAGTTGACTCACTGGAAAAGACTCTGATGCTGGGAGGGATTGGGGGCAGGAGGAGAAGGGGTTGACAGAGGATGAGATGGCTGGATGGCATCACGGACTCGATGGATGTGAGTCTGAGTGAACTCCGGGAGATGATGATAGACAAGGAGGCCTGGAGTGCTGCGATTCATGGGGTCGCAAAGAGTCGGACATGACTGAGCAACTGAACTGAACTGAACTATATAACAGATAAACAAGGACCTACTCTGTATATATATCTATATCTATATTCAATATCTTATAATAACCTATAATGGAAAAGAATCTGAAAGAATATTTACATGCACACACACACACATATCTGAATACTTTGCTGTATACCTGAAACTAATACAACATTATAAATCAACTATATTTCAATAAAATTTGTTTTGGAAAAGAAAAAAAAAGAATTAAGGTAATTTATCCACTGAGAGTTACAGAACTCTAATGCAACAGAGAGAAATAAAAAGTTCAACACCTAGAGATAGAATTCTACTTAAGGAAGAGATCTTTTTATCTTTGCAAATTACTTTGATAAGCCATAAGGAAAACCAGACAACCTAGGCTTGATACAAAGTTAAGAAGAAAAAGGGATCCAGAAACAATTTGGATGCTAGAAGTGAAAGTGAAAGTGATGTCACTCAGTCGTGTCCAACTCTTTGTGACCCTGTGGACTGTAGCCCACCAAGCTCCTCTGTCCATGGGATTCTCCAGGCTAGAGTACTGGAGTGGGTTGCCATTTCCTTCTCCAGGGCATTTTCCCAACCAGGGGATTGAACCTAGGTCTCCTGCATTGCAGGCAGACGCTTTAACCTCTGAGCCACCACGGAAGCCAGATGCTAGACAGTTAGTAGAAAAGAAGTTCTCTCAAAACTCGCCAGATAGGGATAGAGTAAGGATTATAATTTTTGATCCTAAGATTTATATAATTATAAATTTCAATCATAATGTTTGCTTGGGCTTCCATGTAGCTCAGACAGTAAAGAATCTGCCTGCAATGCAGGATACCTCGGTTTGATCCCTGGGGTGGGAAGATCCCCTGGAGAAGGGCATGGCAACCCACTCCAGTACTGTTGCCTGGAGAGTCCCATGGACAGAGGAGCCTGGGGGGCTACAGTCCATGGGGTCGCAAAGAACTGGACACAACTGTGCAACTGACACTCTCACTACTCATGTTCACTTGAGCCTAACATAGGCTTAGGTTTGTTCTTCCTCTCTGACGTGTAAAATGGAGGTTTAGGGCAAATTTTTATAAGTCTTTAAAGACAAGATGGTCATAGCAAGCTGGGGGACTTGGCCTAATATATACTTTCTTCTTGAGAAGCTACATATGAGGTTTCCATGTGTTTAAATTTACACACATATATACACCTACTATATTATGGAACCAAAATTATTATTGTAGTGGTGAATATATTTTTGTTTCTACTTCAAAATTATAGGTTATACTTTTATTTGAGGGATAAGCCTGAAGAAAATTTGCACTCAAAAATTATTTTAAATGTAAAATGTGAATAAAACATTGTATCTTTACTTATTCAGTGGAATTTGCATGAACTGATTCTATATGTATATGTCACATACACAGAGCTATGTAGAAGCCTTAAATACTTTACTTAAATTAAAAAAATTTTATATTCAGTATACTTTACCAATATAAGAAATTTCATTAAATACTTAAAAAATATTCAGAAAAGCTGAATAGGTGATAGGCATAGAATAAGATAGTTATATAGGTAGCCGTAGAAGTTCCAGTAGGGGACTATAGACAAAAAGGGAAACCTAGGAAACTTTGGGAGACCACTGTAAGTTCATGATTGCTCAAGAAATCTACCTGATCACTGTAGAATAAAGCAGGCCTACTTAACTCTAAAGCCATAAATAAAAGCACACGATATACCCCAGGCCATTAGGTGAAAGAAAAATGCTACCACTCTTCAACTGATATAAGTGCTACAAATCCCAGTCTGACTTCATAGGATCGGACTCTCCTGCCTGATACGAAGGAGGAGCTATTGAGCAAAGTCTCATTTCTATTTGAGGTGGACTTTTTCTCTCCCCTACTTTACCTTGTGGACTTCTCTGGTGGCTCAGATGGTAAAAATCCACCTGCACTGCAGGAGACCTGGGTTCCATCTGTGGGTTGGGAAGTTCCCCTGGAGAAGGGAAGGGCTACCCACTCTAGTATTCTTGCTTGGAGAGGATTCCATGGACAGAGGAACAGGGCAGGTTACAGTCCATGAGATCACAGAGTTGGACACAACTGAGCCACTCCAGTACTCTTGCCTGGAAAATCCCATGGACGGAGGAGCCTGGTGGGCTGCAGTCCACAGGGTTGCGAAGAGTCAGACATGACTGAGTGACTTCACTTTCACTTTCCACTTTCACGCATCAGAGAAGGCAATGGCAACCCACTCCAGTGTTCTTACCTGGAGAACCCCAGGGACGGGGGGGAGCCTGGTGGGCTGCTGTCTATGGTGTCGCACAGAGTCGGACATGATTGAAGCGACTTAGCAGCAGCAGCAGCAGAGCAACTTTCACTTTTATTTTCCCTTAATTATAAAATGGTAGCTCATTTAATCCTCCAAGCAGAGCTTCCTCACCTGCCTACTTGCACCTTTCACAAGCATCATAATTAACGCATTTACTTCTTATGAATCACTTTGCCTCTCGTTGAATTCCTTCTGTGATGACACAGAAAACCTGAGTCTCAGTAAGTCTGGACACTAGAGTCACAGTGATTCTAATTAAAAGACTGTGGGTTCAAGTCCCAGTGAGGGTTTTGCCTGGGTTTGAGTCCTAGCACATGGGTTCAAATTCCAGTTTGAAGCATGTGGCTTTACAGGCACCAGCATTATTATTTTTCTTAGATTCTAAAATAAGATTTTGGTTGACAAATTCTAGCTACAAAACATGGTTAGGAAATACAACTGGTAACAAAAGAAACCATTTGAAAATGAAACTGCCTTTGAAAATGAAATCATAGTACTGCCAGTATGAAATAAGCGGCATTACTAAAGTTGACTTCATTTGAAAAGATACAAATACCTTCAGAAAAAATTAAATTCCAGCGAGCTAATCAAGATGAAATTTCACAGAATATTGGGCATGAACCAAAAATGTGCCTGAACCATGGTTCTCTATAGGAAAGCACAGACTGGAATATGAATGCTTGAATGTCATAGGCATTGCATGTTTATGCTGTTGCTTCAGCGCTGGTGTGCAGGCTGGTTTTCAAGAAGAGGGGAAAGGGCTCTATCAGTGATGTAAGAATCCCATCAATAATGGGAAACACCAAGGGCTGTGTAGTGCTATTTTGTAAACAAAATAAAACCCTAAGGAACTTGATTGGTAGGAGCAGAAGAGAAAGTGGTTTACTGTGTGTTCACTGAAAGATGAGACAGTGGCCAGAGGAACTACAAGAAAAATTTCTCATGTGAACTAAGAAAGGGTTTGTGTGTCAACCTAATTTGAGATAGTGGCCCTTTGTATCCTACTTAAAGTATCTTCAGGGAATTACTAGCTGTCCACTTATTGGTTATTAATTCGACAGCTAGTAATTCCTGAACTAAAATAAGTTAATATTGCTGATCTTTTTTGTCTGGTGTAGGACATCTCTGTGTTTTTATCAATAGGATGGAATAGAATAAAGCTGAGTAAACTCTACAATTTTAGCTTCCTCAGTATATTGATGACCACCGGCTCCCATCTCATCACCCCTTGTTTCATCAAGAATGTGGGTCTTCAAGGACTTTCTGGTAGTTTAGTGACTAGGAATCTGCCTTCCAATGCAGGGGACATGGGTTCAATTCCGGGTCAGGGAACTAAGATCCTATATGCCTCAGGGCAACTAAGTCCACGTGCCACAACTAGAGAAGCTGGTGCGTTGCAAGTACTCTAGCCATTCACTCAAGCATTCGTGCTCGGCAACAGAGAGGCCCTTGCACTGCAGCTAGAGAAGCCCGAGTGCCACAACTAGAGAAAGTCCACCTGTCACAACACAGACCCAGCACAGCCAACAATTACAGATAAATGGAAGCTGTGATCCCATTAAAGAAAAGAAGAATGTGGTTCTTCAGAGCTGGCCTTCTGAGAAAGTTTCCCCGAAACTGGGGACTATCATCCCTGCATTAATGAGTTCATGTGTGACATTTCCCTACCCCAGAAACTGGGATTTATGAAAGGTAAACAATTGCCAGCAACCACATAACCAGAGCCAGAAGCCATGGCTCTCCACATATAGTCTCATAGTCCTATTCATCAGAGGCCAAGACATGAGCAATGGATGTGATAATTTACATTTGTTGCTGCTTTATATTTCACTTGCATGCCTGTCAACATTCATCTTTTTCTAAGAAGATCTTGGACCATAATATACCTTAAATCTCCATCAACATTTTGATTACCCCAAAGTAAATAAAGGATTGCTACTCCATATTATACTTACTGATGGATACAAGAAAAATAATTGGAATGCATGCATTCTATGTAGTACTTGGAGAGAAAGTCCAATATCCTCATAATGTAATGTAAGTTAAAGTGAGATAAAATAATGATACTCTGTTGATCTAGTTAAGATTTTATATTAAATATTTCTAAATTAAACTAGAAATAAAAATATTCAGAAAAACATTTTAATGCTGGCTAAATTTATATTTTATGCTAAAACAAGAGATCCTTTTGGGAGGAGATCTATAGGGTTACTTTCTTATTTGGTTATTAACCTAAATGATGTTATTTTACTGGATTTCATATGTGCAAGATCCTACTGGGAAAGAATAAAACTGGACTCATTTAGGAAGAGGCAATGTGGCTATATAAGAAAAGCTGCCATATGTGAAACCTCACTTTATGCCTGTTGAAATTTTTGTATTTCAGGTCTCCTAGGGACATGTCCATTGTGCTATTGTGCAATTTTATCAGCAAGAACTTCTGCTGAATATTTTCACTTCTCTTTAAAACTCATATTTTGGTAGAGCTAACTTCAAAACAATATTACAACATCTGTGCCCACACACCTGGGAGCCATCAAAGATATATCCTAAAGATTAAGTATATTTTCTAATCTTACAGAATGCTGCAAAATGAGAGTAAAGGTTATAGATACATTTTTCCTAGTCTGGAATGTTTTGAAAGGAACCACTTTCAAACTATTTTCTCTTTCCTTTGAAAGATTCTCAAAAGAGAATCAATACTTCTAAGGCTGTAAACAATTTCCCTAGAAATTTAACAGAATATTCTTTTTTTTTTTTTTTTTTTGCTGATTAGAGAGTTTCTCAATGCATATGTGCAACTTTCCATGAATATACACAAAATTCTAAACTATATTTCTCAAAATGTTTTCAAATAAGACTCTACAGTAACTATATGAAACAAAAGAAAGCTAAAGAACATTCTACAACTTTGAATTTATTTGCTACTTTTAAGCTCTGGCTCTACCAATAAATTAATGCCATCTTCTTTCAAAAAATAGAAATTAGGGACGCCCTTGGTGGTCCAGTGGGTAAGAGTCTGTGCCCCCAATGTAGGGGCCCAGGTTCAATCCCTGGCCAGGGAACTAGATCCCACAACTAAAAGACCCCACTTGCTGCAACTAAGATTTGGCACAGCCAAATAAATAAATATATTTTTAAAAACCCAGAACAAAAATAGAAATTATGGTTGAATCAGCATTTCTCAAAGAGAAGATGGAGGTTTTGACAAAAAATAAAATTCTGAATACAGAGAAATGTCTCCTTACATTTCATTAATTGTTCTATCTTTATGGATTAAACACATATACCAAAATAGCCTGTAGTAGATGGTACTTAGAATGAAATGGGCAGAACAATTTGCTGTTGAAGGATAATGTAGACTATGTGAAATTTTTATGGCTTCAAAATAGGAATGGACTTGAGGAACTCCACATGCGGGTTCTCTTGACTTTGTCATCAATTTATCCAATTATGATAAATACTAAACACTTAAGGTATGCTTTCTGTGTGTCAGGTATTGTTGGAATTGCTTTACAAGTGTTAACTCATATCACAACCACATGTGACAGGTACTTTATCACCCTCCTACAGATGAGGAAACTAAGGCACTGAAAGTTTAAATCGCTTGCCCCAGGTTCATCCAGCTTGTCAGTGGGGGCAGGGCCAGGGCATCACACTCGAAATCTACCCCAAATCCTTATCACTTCCTTTTCCTTCCTTTATTTTCCTTATAGGCAACAGAACAGCTTTCAACTCTTACTTTGAAGCAAGGAATAAGATGATAGAGGTGATTAATTTTAAGTTATTTCAAATTTAAACAAAAATATACCACACCACCTTATCTGTCTCCTAAGAAATCTGTATGCAGGGCAAGAAGCAACAGTTAGAACTAGACATGGAACAACAGACTGGTTCCAAATTGGGAAAGGAGTACATCAAGGCTGTATATTGTCACTCTGTTTATTTCACTTACATGCAGAGTACATCATATGAAGCACTGGGCTGGATGACTCACAAGCTGGAATCAAGATTGCCAGGAAAAATATTAACAACCTCAGACATGCAGATGATACCACTTTAATGGCAGAAAGTGAAGAGGCGCTAAAGAGCCTCTTGATGAAGGTGAAAGAGAAAAGTGAAAAAGCTGGCTTAAAACTTAACATTCAAAAAACAAAGATCATGGCATCTGGTCTCATCATTTCATGGCAAACAGATGGGGGAAAAGTGGAAACAGTGACAGATTTTATTTTCTTGGGTTCCAAAATCACTGCAGATGGTGACTGCAGCCATGAAATTAAATGACACTTGCTCCTTAGAAGGAAAGCTATGACAGATCTAGACAGCATATTAAAAAGGAGAGACATCACTTTGCCAACAAACTTCCATATAGTCCAAGGTATGGTTTTTCCAGTAATCATGTACAGATGTGAGAGTTGAACCATAAAGAAGGCTGAGCACCGAAGAACTGATGCTTTTGAAATGTGGTGCTGGAGAAGGCTCTTGAGAGTCCCTTAGATAGCAAGGAGATCAAACCAGTCCATCCTAAAGGAAATCAACCTTGAATATGCACTGGAAGGACTGATGTTGAAGCTGAAGCTCCAGTACTTTGGGCATCTGATCTGAAGAGCCTACTCATTGGTAAAGACCCTGGTATTGAGGGAGACTGAGGAAAAGAGGGGGGGGGGGAGACAGAGGATGAGATGGTTGGTTGGCATCACTGACTCAATGGACATGAATTTGAACAAATGCAGGGAGACAGTGAAGGACAAGGAAGCCTGATGTGCTGCAGTTCATGGGTCCAAAGAGTCAGACACAAGTTAGTGACTGAACAAAAACAAATTCAGGGCAGAACATACAACAAAGAAGTTATATTTTTTGCAGGGGTGGGGATCTTGATTCTACAACTATGGATGGAATCCATGGCCTCTGCAGTGGGAGCATGCACTCTTAACCACTGGACTAAGGAATGGAGTATTTCCTGTCATATCAGTAAACAAAGGATGTCGTGGTCATCAGCAACTGCAGCCACTGCCAACAGTGAGCTGGTGAGCCCCGACAGAACTCAGGAAAGAAAACAATACCTGCCATCTAGCAGCTACTCCTTGCAGTCACTCCCCACAGTGAGCCCTGAGGATACTTGGGATGTGAAAATACAGGATACTGGCCCTGGACAGGGAGGTGTGTATCAAAGGGATGATTTTGGTGAGCCCAGACTCCTATGTATCTTCCTATACATAGAAAAGTGCTAAATTCCTTAACTTGAGATACCTGGTTTACCTTTAATTAACAATAATCTTTTGATGTTCAGACTACCTGCCCTTTATTGCAAAACTTCTATATAAGCCGGCTACCGCTTTGCCTCTTTGGAGTAGTTCTCTAAGGTGCTGTCTCCTGGGCTTGAAGTCCTGAAAATCCCCATTGAGTAAACTGTAACTCTCAACTTATAGGATTTTTAAGTTGAGAGACCACCAGAGGAGTCCCTTAACAAAGAAATTCAACTTCACAGTTGATACAGGCAAGTAGTAAATTTTGATCTCACTTCTTCCTCATGCGCCATCCCTCCTTTTGGAGAAGAGGATTGGCGTTGATCCCTAAGGGAGAGAACTGAGCTCTTCAGTAACTAGAGGAATGCCACGTGCTGGAGAAACCACTGGGAGAAGGGTGACAAGTCAACGTGTGCTGAGCACAGACTTTTCCCCTTGTAGGCCAAGTGAAAAACAGGACAATGAACCAGTTGTTTGATGTTCCTCATTTGCATGTCTTGAGGTACAGCATAAAAA
Organism: Nanger dama; assembly: GCA_917880005.1. Lineage (NCBI taxonomy): Eukaryota > Metazoa > Chordata > Mammalia > Artiodactyla > Bovidae > Nanger > Nanger dama. The sequence goes on from CAKJTW010000052.1 coordinate 6,053,397, forward strand.
GTAAATAACTGACTGGCTGAATGGATACAAAAACAAGATCCCTATATATGCTGCCTACAAGAGACCCACCTCAAAACAACGGACACACACAGACAGAAAGTGAAGGGCTGGAAAAGGATATTCCATGCAAATAGAGACCAAAAGAAAGCAGGAGTAGCAATACTCATATCCAATAAAATAGACTTTAAAACAAAGGCTGTGAAAAGAGACAAAGAAGGCCACTACATGATGATTAAAGGATCAATCCAAGAAGAAGATATAACAATTATAAATATATATGCACCCAACATAGGAGCACCGCAATATGTAAGACAATTGCTAACAAGCATGAAAGGGGAAATTAATAATAACACAATAATAGTGGGAGACTTTAATACCCCACTCACACCTATCGACAGATCTATTAAACAGAAAATTAACAAAGAAACACAAACTTTAAATGATACAATGGACCAGTTAGACCTAATTGGTATCTATAGGACATTTCACCCCCAAAGCAATGAATTTCACCTTTTTCTCAAGTGCACATGGAACCTTTTCCAGGATAGATCACATCCTGGGCCATAAATCTAACCCTGATCAATTCAAAAAAAAATCAAAATTATTCCAAGCATCTTCTCTGACTATAATGCACTAAGGTTAGATCTCAATTACAGGAGAAAAATTATTAAAAATTCCAACATTTGGAGGCTGAACAACACCCTTCTAAATAATCAACAAATCACAGAAGAAATCAAAAAAGAAATCAAAATATGCACAGAAACAAATGAAAATGAAAACACAACTACACAAAACCTGTGGGACACTATAAAAGCAGTGCTAAGAGGAAAGTTCATAGCAATACAGGCATACCTCAAGAAACAAGAAAAAAGTCAAATAAATAACCTAACTCTACACCTAAAGTGACTAGAAAAGGAAAAAATAGAGAACCCCAGAGTTAGTAGAAGGAAAGAAATCCTAAAAATTAGGGCAGAAATAAATGCAAAAGAAACAAAAGAGACCATAGCAAAAATCAACAAAGCAAAAAGCTGGTTCTTTGAAAGGATAAATAAAATTGACAAGCCATTAGCCAGACTCATCAAGAAACAAAGGAAAAAAAAATCAAATCAATAAAATTAGAAATGAAAATGGAGAGATCACGACAGACAACACAGAAATACAAAGAATCATAAGAGACTACTATCAGCAATTATATGCCAATAAAATGGACAACTTGGAAGAAATGGACAAATTCTTAGAAAAGTACAACTTTCCAAAACTGAACCAGGAAGAAATAGAAAATCTTAACAGACCCATCACAAGCATGGAAATTGAAACTTAATCAGAAATCTTCCAGCAAACAAAAGCCCAGGTCCAGACAGCTTCACAGCTGAATTCTACCAAAAATTTCGAGAAGAGCTAACACCTATCTTACTGAAACTATTCCAGAAAATTGCAGAGGAAGGAAAAGTTCCAAACTCATTCTATGAGGCCACCATCACCCTAATACCAAAACCTGACAAAGACGCCACAAAAAAGAAAACTACAGGCCAATATCACTGATGAACATAGATGCAAAAATCCTTAACAAAATTCTAGCAATCAGAATCCAACAACACATTAAAAGATCATACACCATGACCAAGTGGACTTTATCCCAGGGATGCAAGGATTCTTCAATATCCGCAAATCAATCAATGTAATTCATCACATGAACAAATTGAAAAATAAAAATCATATGATTATCTCAATAGATGCAGAGAAGGCCTTTGACAAAATTCAACATCCATTTATGATAAAAACTCTCCAGAAAGCAGGAATAGAAGGAACATACCTCAACATAATAAAAGCTATATATGACAAACCCACAGCAAACATTATCCTCAATGGTGAAAAATTGAAAGCATTTCCCCTAAAGTCAGGAACAAGACAAGGGTGCCCACTTTCACCACTACTATTCAATATAGTTCTGGAAGTTTTGGCCACAGAAATCAGAGCAGAAAAAGAAATACAAGGAATCCAAATTGGAAAAGAAGTAAAACTCTCACTGTTTGCAGATGACATGATCCTCTACATAGAAAATCCTAAAGACTCAACCAGAAAACTACTAGAGCTAATCAATGAATATAGTAAAGTTGCAGGATATAAAATCAGCACTCAGAAATCCCTTGCATTCCTATACACTAATAATGAGAAAGTAGTAAAAGAAGTTAAGGAAACAATCCCATTCATTATTGCAATGAAAAGAATAAAATACTTAGGAATATGCCTACCTAAAGAAACTAAAGACTTATATATTGAAAACTATAAAACACTGATGAAAGAAATCAAAGAGGACACTAATAGATGGAGAAATATACCATGTTCATGGATCGGAAGAGTCAATATAGTGAAAATGAGTATACTACCCAAAGCAATCTACAGATTCAATGCAATCCCTATCAACCTACCAGCAGCATTTTTCACAGAACTAGAACAAATAATCTCAACATTTGTATGGAAATACAAAAAACCTCGAATAGCCAAAGCAATCTTGAGAAAAAAGAATGGAACTGGAGGAATCAACTTGCCTGACTTCAGGCTCTACTACAAAGCCACAGTCATTAAGACAGTATGGCACTGGCACAAAGACAGAAATATAGATCAATGGAACAAAATAGAAAGCTCTGAGATAAATCCACACACCTATGGTCACCTTATCTTTGACAAAGGAGGCAAGAATATACAATGGAGTAAAGACAACAAGTGGTGCTGGGAAAACTGGTCAACCACTTGTAAAAGAATGAAACTCGATCACTTTCTAACTCCACACACAAAAATAAACTCAAAATGGATTAAAGATCTAAACGTAAGAGCAGAAACTATACAACTCCTAGAGGAGAACATAGGCAAAACACTCTCCGACATAAATCACAGCAGGATCCTCTATGATCCACCTCTCAGTATACTGGAAATAAAAGCAAAAATAAACAAATGGGAACTAATTAAAATTAAAAGCTTCCGCACAACAAAGGAAACTATAAGCAAGGTGAAAAGACAGCCTTCTGAATGGGAGAAAACAATAGCAAATGAAACAACTGACAAACAACTAATCTCAAAGAGATATAAGCAACTTATGCAGCTCAACTCCAGAAAAATAAACGATCCAGTCAAAATTGGGCCAAAGAACTACACAGGCATTTCTCCAAAGAAGACATACAGATGGCTAACAAACACACGAAAAGATGCTCAACATCACTCATTATCAGAGAAATGCAAATCAAGACCATAGTGAGGTACCATTTCACACCAGTCAGAATGGCTGCGATCCAAAAGTCTACAAGCAATAAATGCTGGAGAGGGTGTGGAGAAAAGGGAACCCTCTTACACTGTAGGTGGGAATGCAAACTAGTACAGCCACTATGGAGAACAGTGTGGAGATTTCTTTAAAAACTGGAAATAGAACTGCCTTATGACCCAGCAATCCCACTGCTAGGCATACACAACAAGGAAACCAGAATTGAAAGAGACACATGTACCCCATGTTCACTGCAGCATTTTTTATAATAGCCAGGACATGGAAACAACCTAGATGTCCATCAGCAGATGAATGGATAAGAAAGCAGTGGTACACATACACAATGAAGTATTACTCAGCCCTTAAAAAGAATAAATTTGATTCAGTTCTAATGAGATGGACGAAACTGCAGCCGATTATACAGAGTGAAGTAAGCCAGAAAGAAAAACACCAATACAGTATACTGACACATATATATGGGATTTAGAAAGATAGTAATGATGACCTTCTATGTGAGACAACAAAAGAGACACAGAGGTATAGCACGGACTTTTGGCCTCTGAAGGAGAGGGAGAGGGTGGGATATTTGGGAGAATGGCATTGAAACATGTATACTATCATATAAGAAACGAAGCGCCAGTCTATGTTCGATACAGGATACAGGATGCTTGGGGCCGGTGCACGGGGTGATCCAGAGAGATGATATGGGGTGGGAGGGGGCTTCGGCATTGGGAGCTCGTGTACACCTGTGGCTGATTCATGTCAACGTATGGCAAAACCAATACAGCATTGTAATGTAGAATAAAGTATTTTTAAAAAAGTAAATAATTTCTGCTTTAGACAGATTACACACCCTTGGATTCCTCTCTCTCACTTGGCCTTTGAAAATGCTTTGATGAAACCTTTCAGGAGTTTGGGATTTTGTGAGCATAAGCCACCTGTTCTCCTGTTCCTCCAATAAACCTTTCTTTGCTCAGAACTCCGACATTTCTGTTTGGCCTCACTGTGAGTTGGGCTCATGGACTTGCATACAGTAACAAAAGGAGCAAGGCTGTGTATCTGCCTTTCAAGTGAGGGTTGTATCAATTTTCTATTATCACTGTCAGACATAAATCCTCCAAATATTTATTTGACCTGCCAGGAACACGGTATCATGAGTCTGAACTAGGATTTGCTATTAGAAAAAGGTCATTAGACAAAAGACATAGAAGAATATTGTGCTTTAAATGCAGTGGATTAAAAAAAAAAAAAAAAACAAAAAAAAACAACAAAACAAAAAAAAACAACAAGATCTCAAAATCACTAGTGCTGCTGCCAAAAAAGAGTTTGTAATTTGGAAGCTGTACTTACTATTGACCTGATTTTACAATTGAGATCATGTCTGCATTTTCATTTGGAAACAAAATTGATCACTGTGTTCTATAAACAAGGCCTGTCAAGTTATTACTCTGTAACTACCTTGCAAACCCATATTTAAGAATGTTATGATTTATGATACCATATAGGAGACAGACTATCTTGTTTTTTACTTCCCATTCTTAGCTCCTTTTAAATCCTTTAAGTTCTTTAATAAATTTCTTTGATAAATTTAAAGATATTTTTTAATGTCCACTTTTAATATATTGGCTTCTTGCCCCAAATGCTACATTAAAATTGACAAAGTGATCATTCTTCTAATGTTCTCTGAAATAAGTATAATGCTCACTTTTAAAAACAAATCAGTACTCAATATTATTGTATCCTAATATTAGTGGACAAACTTATAATTTAGAAGGTTCATACAATGTGTATATTTCATACAAATTGCTTCCTTAATCACTACCATATGAAGGATGACAGAATGAAATCAACACAAAATGGTTAATTTAGTTGTTTTAAAGCCATTTCACATTTTCTAACTTTCATCCATCTAGTTCATAATATCTGTTTCTTAGAGGTTTTCTCAAAACTATAACTAAAAAAATGAATCTAAATTAATACTAAAAACATCCTTATACTCCTTGAAAGAATGGAAAACTGTTACAAGTTATCTTATTTCACTATTTGTGGATTTTATTTTACTTTCAAAAAGTAAGTTCAGGATTAAAGAAATGTTCATTTTGCCCCTTGACAGTCTGCAATTGAACGAGGATAATGCTGATGGTTGGATTCTAGGCAGGAATCCAAAGACACGCTCTCTTCTTGACTGGCTAATCTAAGAGCAGTCCTACCTCTTTCACCCTCGTTTTCTTCTTGGTCGTCTGTTAGTGGGGCCACTTCTGGCTGCTCCACAGTCATGGCATCTTCTTGGTTTGATGAAAGCTCTGAACAGAAGGAGACAGAAGGAAGCTCAGAGATGCTTTAGTGGGAATCTGTGAGGAAACAGTGACTAAAGCTCAGAAAGTTTAAGTTCTTTTTTCCCCTCCAAGTTTCAACGGTCGCATAAGGAGAGCACAAGAGCCACTCTCCAGGAATCACCGCCTAAAAGCACACAAGCCCCCTGCTCCCACACGCCAGTATACACAGAAGCGTGACACAGCGCCACCTCATCCTCAGATAACGATATATTCTGGTTTCAGTACCTTCTGTTTCCATATATGGATTCTGGGACTCTGCCTCAAGTTTTACTTCTTTCTTCGTTGAATCATTCTCTTGCCCTGTTAAGAACAGTGATTGAAAAATAAATGTGATATGGATGGCCATAGCTTTATCCCTGGTTTGAAAAGACAATCAATTCAGACACCATGCTTTGATCATGCCTGGAGAGGTAGAGAACAGTTCTGAACCAAAGCCGAAGGTGAATGTCTCATTTTGTAAATTATCAAATTTATATTGATTAGTTAAAGAGAAATATCCAGATAATGTAGGCAAAAACTTCTCTTTGAACTGATTGGTGTAATTAGCATTTAGCTTATCAATACACTGAACATCAATGGATACAAAGTGGAAGTCGAAATTTTGAAGAATTTCTAGACTGCATGGGTTAATTATATTCAATTTCTCTTTATTATATAGATCTTTCTGTATTGAGGATTCCTAGGAAATTAAAATACTACTTGTATTTTCATTGTTCCATCAGCAGAGCATAAAAAAACCTGAGTAATATGAGCACACAGGGATGGGGGTCACCTAATAGCTCAACCATTCTTACAAAACCCCTACTAAATACAGCACAGCCAGGAGGGAATTCAGCCAACTCTTGATCACTCCGAGGCTGATTATCTAGGAACGCATTTTCTCCCCCACCCTCTTGAGTGCTCCTCCTCTCCCCTGTGGAGTTTAGAAAATTTAAGGGCTAAGAGAAGAAAATGAAATTTGTCCATTTTGCATTATTGTAATGAAAGATTTTATGCTAAGGATATTACTTTTACATTAAAAAAAAATTCCAGAGCTAGAGGTTACACGTACAAAGCTGTAGCAGAGGTTTGTGGGCTCTTTGCCTGCGTACATCCCTAAAGGAGATGCATCATTTTTCCAAGCTGTCTCTACTTCTGTGAAAAGATCTTTCCCTGCCTGAGACCATGTGACTTGCAGTGGGTCCTACGAGACAAGTTTATGTGCCCAGCTCACCTAAACAGAATATACAGTGTGTGCTCTTTTGTATTTTACTATATGTTTTCTGTAAGATTAATCCTTCTTCATCACTGATATCTATTATTCCATTGTATGAATACGTTTCAGTTTGGGGCTAAATGAATAACACTCCTAAAAACATTTTTGTGTATGTCTTTTGAGGGACATATGTATGCATATCACGTGGGTATAAACCCAGGAGTGAAATGGTTAAGTGACAGGCAACGCATATGTTTAGCTTGACTAACTCCTGAAAAATGGTGTTCTGAAGAGTTTGTTCCATTTTATAGTCTCACCAGAAATGTATGCGAATTCCAGTCTAATTGGACTATGTCACGATACAAAAGTCTTTTTTCTTTCAGCTACACCACACAGCATGTGGAATCCTAGATCCCCAGCTAGGGATCAAACCCATGCCCCTTGTACTGAAGACATAGGGTCTAGCCCCTGACCCACCAGTGTGCTGTGTCCTAAGTCACTTTAGTTGCATCCAACTCTTTGCGACCCTGTGGACTGTTACCCTCACTCCTCTATTCAGGGGATTCTTCAGGCAAGACTACTGGAGTAGGTCGCCATTTCCTCCTCCAGGGGATCTTCCTGACCCAGGGATCAAACCCGCATCTTTTATGTCTTCCGCATTGGCAGGCGGGTTGTTTAGCACCAGGGCAACCTGGGAAGCATGGAGTCTCAGCCCCTGGACCACCAGGAAAGCCCCCAAAGTCTTTATATGGGGCAGAAAGCCATGCAGAATCTTTACCCCCAAAATCATTTCCATCCTTTTTCACCTCTGGGTACCATACAAAGTGATTACATCTTTGCACATTGAGTTCCTCTGCCTATTTATTTGTGCCATTTATTCACCTATTTAATATTCTCATCACACTATAACATAGCTGTATCTGTGTTTGTTTCCCTTATCAGGTTGTAAGCACTGTGATGTTACACATGGTTTTATTCGTATTTCTCTGCCTAGTGTGTGCACGTGCTCAGTTGCTCAGTTGTGCTGAACTCTTTGCAATCCTATGGACTATAGCCCACCAGGCTCCTCTGTCCGTGGTATTTTCCAGCAAGAAAACTGGAATGGGTTGCTGTTTATTCCTCCAAGGGATCTTCCTGACCCAGGGATCAAACCCATGTTTCTTATGTCCACCTGCACTGGCAAGCAGATTTTTTACCATTGCATCTGAGAAGCTTCTCTACCTAACACCTACTAATAAAGAGCGATCGATAAATGTGTAATTAATTGGCCCTCCATTATAGTCCTCAACAATGTTGGTAAATAGTAATTAGGGACTGTAACTTACTTCCATTAGCAACAAAGCATTAAGGCTAAGCACTACATGCGCTATATTTATTGCAAAGAATCTTGGAGGAAGAATTGAATGTTTTAGGCAAATCATCATCTCTTTAGGCTTCCATTTCATTATCTTTAGGAAAAAAAGCCCTCCCCACCCCCAAAAAAATCCCCTAGATACTATCTTGGGCTTTCCTGGTGGCTCAGTGGTAAAGAATACACCTACCAATGAGAAAGATGCAGATTTGATCTCTGGGTCTGGAAGATCCCCTGGAAAAGGAAATGGCCACCCACTCCAGTATTCTTGCCTGGGAAATCCCATGGACAGAGAAGTCTGGTGGCCTACAGTCCATGGGGTAACAAAAGAGTGAGACATGACTTAGTGACTAAACTACAGCAACAGATACTAATACCTTAGATTCTACCTTTGGCATTATATGAGGTTATGTCCCCTGGTGAAGTTTCTAGTCATGCCCAACATTTGTCTACTGGGAGGATAATGTCAACAGAAACTTCACTGGTTTGAGTGAGCCTCATTCTCTAACCCCTTTCAGGGATCACAGCCTTGTTGTGGAATCAGCACTGCTAGGAGAAATATTAACAACCTCAGAAATGCACATGATACTGCTCTAATGGCAGAAAGCGAAGAGGATCTAAAGAGCCTCTTGATGAGGGTGAAAGAGGAGACTGAAAAGCTGACTTAAAACTCAACATTCAAAAAACAAAGATCATGGCATCTGGTCCCATCACTTCAAGGCAAATCAGTTCAGTTCAGTTCAGTAGCTCAGTCGTGTCCAACTCTTTGTGACCCCATGAATTGCAACATGCCAGGCCTCCCTGTCCATCATCAACTTCCGGAGTACACGCAAACTCAACGTCTATCGAGTCAGTGATGCCATCCAGCCATCTCATCCTGTGTCGTCCCCTTCTCTTCCTGCCCCCAATCCCTCCTAGTATCAGAGTCTTTTCCAATGAGTCAACTCTTCACATGAGGTGGCCAAAGTACTGGAGTTTCATCTTTAGCATCATTCCTTCCAATGAATATACCAGGGCTGATCTCCTTTAGAATGGACTGGTTGGATCTCCTTGCAGTCCAAGGGACTCTCAAGAGTCATCTCCAACACCACAGTCCAAAAACATCAATTCTTCAGTGCTCAACTTTCTTTATAGTTCAAGTCTTACGTGCATACATGACTATTGGAAAAACCACAGCTTTGACTAGTCGGACCTTTGTCAGCAAAGTATTATCTCCACTTTTTAATAAGCTGTTTAGGTTGGTCATAACTTTTCTTCCAAGGAGCAAGGGTCTTTTAATTTCATGGCTGTAGTCATCATCTGCAGTGATTTTGGAGCCCTCCCAAAATAGTCTGTCACTATTTCCATTGTTTCCCCATCTATTTCCCATGAAGTGATGGGACCAGATGCCATGATTTTACTTTTCTGAATGTTGAGCTTTAAGCCAACTTTTTCACTCTCCTCTTTCACTTTCATCAAGAGGCTCTTTAGTTCTTCTTCGCTCTCTGCCGTAAGGGTGGTATTATCTGCATATCTGGGGTTATTGATTTTTCTCCCAGCAATCTTGATTCCAGCTTGTGTTTCATTCAGCCCAGAGTTTCTCATGATGTGCTCTGCATATAAGTTGAATAAGCACAGTGACAATATACAGCCTTGATGTACTCCTTCCCATATTTGGAACTGGTCTGTTGTTCCATGTACAGTTCTAATGTTGCTTCCTGACCCTCACACAGATTTCTCAAGAAGCAGGTCAGGTGGTCTGGTATTCCCATCTCTTTAAGAATTTTCCAGAGTTTGTTGTGGTCCACATAATCAATGGCTTTGGCATAGTCAATAAAGCAGAAGTAGACATTTTTCTGTAACTTTCTTGCTTTTTAATGATCCAACAGATGTTGGCAATATGATCTCTGGTTCCTCTGTCTTTTCTAAATCTGGCTTGAACATTTGGAAGTTCATGGTTCACATACTGTTGAAGCCTGGCTTGGAGAATTTTTAGCATTACTTTACTACTGTGTGAGATGAGTGTAATTGTGCTGTAGTTTGAGCATTCTTTGGCATTGCCTTTCTTTGGAATTGGAAAGAAAACAGATATTTTCCAGTCCTGTGGCCACTGCTGAGTTTTCCAAATTTGCTGGAATATTGAGTGCAGCTCTTTCACAGCATCATCTTTTAGGATTTGAAATAGCTCAACTGGAATTCCATCACCTCCACTAGCTTTGTTTGTAGTGATGCTTCTTAAAGCCCACTTGATCTCACATTCTAGGATGTCTGGCTCCAGGTGAGTGATCACATCATTCTTGATTATCTGGGTCAGGAAGATCTTTTTCATATAGTTCTGTGTATTCTTGCCACCTCTTCTTAATATTTCTGCTTCTGTTAGGTCCATACCATTTCTGTCCTTTATTGTGCCCATCTTTGCATGAAATCCTCCCTTGGTATGTCTAATTTTCTTGAGGCGATCTCTAGTCTTTCCCATTCTATTGTTTTCTATTCTATTTCCCATTCTATGGTTTTCCTCTATTTCTTTGCATTGATTCTGAAATTAAAGTAGTGAAAAGGGGGCAAGAAATGAGGTGCTCAGCTTTGAAATCCAGAAATGCTCATACTTGCTCCTTCCTGAGCCACGCCAGGATTTGGTGTGCTGCTGGAGGAGGAGGGTATGTATGAGCGCCAAGCCCTGTTTGCAGGCCTGCTGTGTGGTAATGATGGCTTTCGGGGCTCCAGTCCATCCCCCTTCTCTGCAGCCACTCAGACATACCACATTCCATCCACTTCCTTGACCCCCTGGGGCATGCTTTATGTTTGCCCCTCTACATTCAGTCTGGTTGAATTCTACCCACTGTCCTTTGCCCTAATCCCTCCTGGCAGAGGAAACAAAAGAACATAAAGGATCCCACAGTTTATACATATATTTTTTATACAGTGAACTCAATCATCCATACTAATGGGCGGGAGCCATTAGAACAGATAATCCAAAATCCCATTCACTTTCCTTTAGAACTGGATCACATGATTGTTTCTTGTGAGGCCTGGTAATTAAGTTTGGCTCAAGCTAATGCTTTAATTAATTTGCATTAAAATTGGTCTGGGAACATCAGTCTAGGGTCAAACATTTCTAGAGGAGGATAAACCTAAACTCACTTCGTAGGTAAATAGACTTTTTAAACAATAGCAACAACAATATAGATTTGTTATTTATAGATTATTAGATGCTCAGATCTTCCTAAGAACAAAGAATTTGTTTCTCTGATGCATCTCTTAAGGCTAATAGAAATTATGTCCTTTCGTTAAGCTTGAAACTTGATTGCTGCTATTGGTCAAAATTTTACTTTCACTGTGTCTAAAAATACCCCAGATTAAGATGAAATTTAAACCTAGGTTAAAGTGAATTTGATTATTTCTAAATTATTCTTAGTTTTCTATTAGTCCTCTATTTCTTACTTTCTAGGGCCAATAAAATTTACTTTCTAATGTAAATTATTGCTACAATTATTTCTTGTAGTTACAAAAGAAGGGCAGTTTTCACATAGAAACACTTAATACAGGTATTGGGAATTACCAGTAATTTTACAACTAAGGGATTGCCATTGTTAATACTGTGAACTGCTATCATCCGCTTGCATATGTGTGTGTATGTACCTACATATATGTATATATATATGTATACATGCATATATATCTGTATAAGTGTGTGTCCTTGTGTATGTCCAAATATAAAAAAATGCATCTACACACATACATACACAAATATACAAAATACATAAATGTATCCTGGCATTCCAATGAATCTACATTTTGATTCTTTTTTAGTTTACATTTTATAAGCAGCTTACACTGTCATTATAATTTCTTCTGAAAATTTATAAGATGCATTATATTCTATGTTATGGACAAATTTGGGGGTGTTCCCTTTTGTTTTCACCATCAAACACAGCACTGCAACGAGCATTTTTGTGAATACTTCTCTCTATACTTTTGGTGGCTGTTACTTTCAGGTAAATTCTTAATGCATAACTCTTGGATCAAAGGGTAAAGAGTTTACCTTTTATTACATGTTGTCAAAATTGCTGATGAGGAGGTTATGCCCTTTAATCTCCCACCAATGGTGTGTGAGCATGTTTGGATGCCTTCCCCACACCAATTCTGTGTACTTTCAATCCTATTTAAATGTTTGATACTCAGAAGAAGATACCAAAATCATGTTTTATTTGCATCTTAAAGTAATGAAGAGATAGGTCATGTCTTCATATTTACAATGACTGCATTTTCTCTTTTGTGAATTACAATTGAGTCCTTTGCCCATTTTCTTCTTGAGTTGTTTACATTATTATTATTATTGATTTATGAAGTTTTTATTTTGGAGTAAGAAAATTGGTTCGTTGTCATTTAGGCTGAGAATACATTTCCTAGTAGCTTTTCTTTAGACTTTAATCACACACTTTATCATGTCAAAATTTATACATTCAGCTTTAGCCACTAACTTTGCTCTTTGATGACATATGTGGCTTATGAACACATGTAGTGCATATACACATCTATGTGCACATATTCTATAATGCAATCATGTGTCTGTATACATTCACATTTCAAAAGGCAGTCCTTGTTTCAAAACTAAAAAAATCTATATTGATATAAATTGTGTGTGTGTGTGTGTGTGTGTGTGTGTGTGTGTGTGTGTGTGTATATATATATATATATTTCTCTTGCCTGGAAAATCCCATGGACGGAGGAGCCCGATAGGCTGCAGTCCATGGGGTCGCAAGAGTCAGACACCACTGAGCCACTTCCTTTCACTTTTCACTTTCATGCACTGGAGAAGGCAATGGCAACCCACTCCAGTGTTCTTGCCTGGAGAATCCCAGGGACGGGGAGCCTGGTGGGCTGCCGTCTATGGGGCTGCACAGAGTCGGACACGACTGAAGTGACTTAGCAGCAGCAGCACACGTACACCCTTTGGTTCTTTTAGCTAGTAGTTCTATAGTTTCATTTTTACATTTCTTCTTTGCTCCTTTCGGGATTTAAGTTGGTATAAGGGATGAGACTGGGATACAGTTTATTTTTTCAAATGGCCAACTAGTTGTCTTAATGCCATTTATTGAGTCATCTGTCTTTGAAATGTTAGCCTAAATATGTACTGAAATCCCAATCTCCTGGGGTCTATTTCCAAACTTTTTATTCTGTTTCATTGATCAGCCTGTCCATCCCTTCAATAGGACTACATGGCTAATCACATTTTTAAAGATATAATGTCATTTTTAGTCTATTTATTCTGTCATTGACTGATAATATCATATCTGTGAATTCCGCATTGCATTTCCAATTGGATTTTATTTGCAGTGTATCTTCTTATATCATCTGACACATAAAAACCCATCATTCTTATATTTCATCAGGGCTTTAAGTTTTTATTGATATAAAATGACCAACTCTTTCTCACTTGAGATTTTTGGCTAGAATTCTAACTGGAGAGATTCTAAAGTAGTTTTCCATGTTTTCTTTTGATGTTCATTTCCCAAACATTCTTTCTTTTTTTTAACTTTGGATTTTTAAAGCCTTACTATCTTATTGAAATCAATTCAATCTGAGTGATTTTTACACTCAGTAACCTAAATTATGCTTACTGTCATAACTATTTGCCTGTGTCATCCTCTTTCATATATTGTTTTTGGTTATAATGTTACTTATTATTTTTACTTGCATTACTAAATACACTCTCATGCTTGGTATGATCTTCAGGGGAATTTAGAAAGCCAGATTTACTCCTTTAATTCTTGTGATTTAATTCTATTTGTAACTATCATAAAATGTTTCAAAGTTATTCTAGTTATTCTTAAACCGAACCGATATTGTCAGAACCCAGAGCACAGCAGGATTTTTAATTGTTTACTATCTTTATCAAAGTCAGCTCTGTAGACAACACTCACTGCTCCACGCTGGAATTTTTGGTTTACAAACCTTGGCACTGAAATTTCCTTTCTTTACTCTTTTCCTTATTTCCTCCCTTTCTTTCTTCCTCTTTTAACTCTTCTATCAACATGCAACATGCAATCAGGAAAGTACACAAACAATATACAGATCCCAATTAAGTAATCAAAAACAGATAGAGAAACTACATTATTCTTAGGATAATCCTCTGGCCCTCAGCCCAGCTCCCAGCCCAATCAGTATCTCATCCCCAGTCACCCAAGTTTAATAAACACCCTGCCTGTCAGAGTTATTTTCCCTGCTTTTCAAAGTTGATATAGATGAACTTGTATAACATATATGCTTTTGTAACAACATATATGTTTTTGTACCATCTTTAGTTAAGGTTTGTAAGATACAACATTTGTTAAGATTCATTCACATTTTTGCTTGGAATTCTAGTTTGTAATTTCTTTTTCCTTGCTTTCTTTTTTTATAGATATTTTTGATGTGGACCATTTTTAAAGTCTTTATTGAGTTTAGTACAGTATGGCTTCTCTTTATTCTTATGTTTTGATTTTTGGCCATGATGCATGTAGAATTTAGCTCCCTGACCAGGGATCAAACCCAGTCCCCCCGCACTGGAAGGGAAAGTCTTAACCAGTGGACTGGCAAGGAAGCTCCATGTAGTTAGTAGTTTTTGTACTTCATTCTTATATTTGTTTCTCTGTATGTAACTTGTCTCTTTCATCTGACTGCTTCTGAGATTTTCTTCCTTATCACTGCTCTTGACAGAGTTGATTATGATGTACTTAAGTATAATTTTATGTTTCTTGTGCTTTGGGGTCATAGAATTTCTTGCACATGTGAGTTCATCGTTTTCATGAAGTTTCTGAAAAATTTCAGTGACGATTACTTCAAATATTTTTCCTGTCTCCCTTCCCATACCTGCCTCCAGAGATTCCAATTCACGATGATTATATTTGGAATCACTCGAAGTTGTTCCATGGCTCCCTGATGCTCTTTTCATCTCCTTCAGTCATTCATTTTCCCTGTGTATGGATTTGGATAGTTTCTTTAGCTACAACTTCAAACTCACTGATCTTTTCCTCTGCCCTGTCTCACCTGCCATTATTCCCATCAGGTATAATTTTCATCTGAGATACTCTGTTTTTCATCTCTAGAAATTCAATTGTATCTTTCTATATTTTCCATGTTTCTAATGAACATGGTATTCCTTCTTTTAGTTTCTTGAGGACGTGGGACACAATTAATGCTTTTTAATGTGCTCTTTCCTATTGTTGAAACTTCCTGGTGGCTCAGATGGTAAAACATCTGCCTACAATGTGGGAGACTCGGGTTCAATCCCTGAGTCAGGAAGATCTTCTGGAGAAAGAAATGGCAATCCACTCCAGTATTCTTGCCTGGAAAATCCCATAGACAGAGGCGCCTGGTGGGCTACAGTCCATGGGGTTGCAAAGAGTTGGACATGACTGAGTGACTTCACTTTTACTTCCTATTATTACCCCATCTGTGCCACTTCTGGATTGATTCCTATTAATTGTTATCTCTTCCCCTATAGGTCATACTTTCCTGCATCTTGTCAAGTAGGCCAATTAATAACCCTACAATGGTCTGAGTGTTCAAGTAAAAGCAAGAGTCATACATCTCTCACTTTAAATCAGAATCTAGAAGTGATTAAGCTTAGTGAGGAAGGCATATCAAAAGCTAATACAGGCTAAAAGCTAGGTGTCTTGCACCAAGCAGTTAGCTAAGTTATGAAGGCAAAAGAAAAGTTCTTGAAGTAAATTCAAAGTGTTTCTCCAGTAAACACATGAACGATTTAAAAAAAAAGTAGATTATTGCCAATATGGAGAAAGTCTGGGCGGTCTGGATAGAAGATCAAACCAGCCACAACATTCTCTTAAGTCAGAGGCTAACCCAGGGCAATGCTCTGATTGTCTTCCATTCTGTGAGGGCTGAGAGAGGTGAGGAAACTGCACAAGAAAGGTTTGAAGGTAGCAGAGACTGGTTTATGAGGTGTAAGGGAAAGAATCCACCTCCATAACATAAAAGAACAAGGTGAAGCAGCAAGTGCCAATGTAGAAGCTGCATCAAGTTAACCAGAAGATCTAGCTAAGATATTTATGAAGGTGGCTACAGTAAACAATAGCTTTCCAGTGTAGACAAAACAGCCTTCTATTGGAAGAAGATGCCATTTAGGACTCTCATAGCTAGGGAGGAGAAGTCAGTGCTTGGCTTCAATGCTTCAAAGGACAACCTGACTCTCTTGTCTGGGGCTAATACAGATGGAGAAGTCAATGCTCATTTGTCATTCTGAAAATCCTAGGACGCTTAAAAATTAGGCTTAATATACTCTGCCTGTGCTGTATATATGGAAAAACAAAGCCTAGATGACAGAGTGTATCTGTTCATAACAAGCGTTACTGAAAATTTCAGACCCACTGTTGAGACCTACTGCTCAGAAAAAGATTGCTTTCAAAATATTACTGCTCATTGACAATGCATTTGGTCACCCAAGTGCGCTGATGGAGATGTACAGTGAGGTTAATATTGTTTTCACACCTGCTAACACGATATCCCTTCTGCAAGGAATAATTTCAGCTTTCAAGTCCTATTATTTAAGAAATAAAGAACTATAGCATAAGGCTACAGTTGCCATAGATAGTGATCTCTCTGATGGATCTGGGCAAGATAAATTGAAAACCTGGGAAGGATTTGCCTTTTGAAAAGCCATTAGGAAACATTCATGATTCATGGGAAGTGGTCAAAATATCAACATTAACAGGAATTTGGAAGAAGTTGATTCCAACACTCACGGACGACTTAGAGGGCTTCGAGACTTTAGGGGAGGAAGTAGCTGTAGATGTGGTAGAAACAGCAAGGGAACTAGAATTACAAGTGGAGCCTGAAGATGTGACCGAATTGCTACAACTCCAGGATAAAACCTTAGCAGATGAGCAGTTCTTATGGATGAGCAAAGAAAGTAACTTCTTGAGATGAAATCAAATTCTGGTGAAGATGCTGTAAAGACTGTTGACATGACAGCAAACGATTTAGAATATTACACAAACTTAGTTGAGAAAGCAATGACAAGGTTTGTGAGGACTGAGTCCAATTTTGAAAGTTCTACTGTGGGTAAAATGGTATCAAACAGCACTGCATTCTACAGCGAAATTGTCCATGAAAGTCAATGATGTGGAAAAATTCACTGTTGTCTTATTTTAAGAAATTACTGCAGCTGCTCCAGCCTTCAGCAACCACCACTCTGATCAGTCAGCAGCCTCGGCATCAAGGCTCACATCAAAGTGAGACCCTCCACCAGCAAAAAGGTCATGATTCATCAAAGACTCAGATGATAGCTAGCAGTTTTTAGCAATATTTTTAGTTAAGGTATATGCATTTTTTTTTAGACCTGGCATTATTGCACAATCAATAGACAACAGTATAGTGTAAACCCAACTTTCACATGCATTGGGAAGCCAAAAAATTCATGTGACTGGCTTTACTGTCATATTCCCTTCTTGTGGTGGTCTGGAACACAACCTGCAATATCTCAGAGGTATGCCTATACAAACGCTCTTGAAAAAAACTGGCCAAAACAAAGGCATTCACGCTCTCTGCCCATAAAACAGGCAGAAACACAAGAGGCGCAAGGAAAGTTGTCTCCCAATACTTCTTTCCATGCCTGGTCATTTGTTGATTACTCTGTTGGATGTGAAGTATGTTTCTAGTTTTACAGATGTTCTTGAGTTTCATTTGAGGATAAGTTAAGTTGTTTACACAGTTTGATCCTTTCCAGTCTCATTTTGAAGCTGGCTTGCACAGGACAAGAGCAGGATTTGGAGTACTGCTAGTTTTGCTCCGCTACTGAGGCAAACCCCTTCAGAGCCCCCCGTGCATTCTTAGGTTTTCCAGTCTGGCTAGTGGGAACAGGCACCCTTCTCCCCTATGGAAGCCCTGGATATCAGGACCTCAAATCCTTTCATGTGGTTTACCCGGTTTCTCGCACATGTGTGGACCAATACTCCGCGGATGACTCGAGGGATTCCCTCTGTAGGTCTCTGCACCTCCCGTGTGGCACTAGTGGTAAAGAACCCGCCTGCCAATGCAGGAGACATAAGAGATGCCGGTTCAGGAAGATCCCTTGCAGGAAGGCATAGACGGAGGAGCCTGGTGGACTACAGTCCATGGGGTCACACAAGGTCAGACATGACTGAAGCAACTTAGCACGCGTACACTCTATAGGTCTCTAGAGTGTTCGCTGGGTGGAGCTCCCCCTTCTTTAGGACTCTGCCTGGGAAATGCTAGATGCTTGGCTTTCCATCACTCTCAGCTCTTTCCTCAACTCAAAAGTCTGCTGGACTGTGCACTGTGGCCTGCAAAGTCTCTCCAGTCCGTGGGGACAACCGCACGGCTTACCTCATTTTTAACTCTCAGGTATCACTGAGAGTTACCAAATTTTAATATGAATTGGTCTTCCTATTTTCCATGACAATGGAAAAATATTAGCATACTTTAATTTATCTCCTCCTAATAAATGCCATTATTGCAATTCATTTTGACTTTAAGTCTATCTTAACTTCCACAATACACTATTCTTATTATAATCCTCATTGATTTGTATCATCACTGTTCATTTAGACTTATCCAGATAATTCCTTCTGTCATCTTATAATTCCTTTTGTCATCAATATCCTCCTACCTGAAGAAAACCAGAATTTTCTGGTGATGCACATTTCCTTGCTTGCTCAGAAATGTTAATTAACCTTTATTCTTTTTTTTTTTTTTAATAGTTATTTGGCTGTGCCAGGTCTTAGCTGCTGGCATGTGAGGTCTTTAGCTGTGGTGTGTGACCTCGTTCCTGGCCAGCGATCCACCCCAGGCTCCCTGCAATGGGAGCACGGAGTTTTAAGCACAGGGGCCCCAGGGAAGTCCAAACCTTTATCCTTGAAACATACATTTCTCTCTGGGCTTAGTGTTCTTAGGCAGCAGTTCTTTTGTATTGTCTTTTTATTTCCATTGTGTCTTCTGAAAAGTCAGCGATCGGCCTGATTGTTTGATGACTGCTTTTGGATGTTCTGTTTATCACTGGCTTTTAGCAGTTTTTCTATGATGGTTTTGGAATTATTCTGCTTGGAGTTCAAAGGACTTTTGGAACATGTGACTTGATATCCCTTCTCATTGTAGGAAATTTCTCACCAAAATTTCTTCAGATATTTTCTCTGTCCAATTCCCTCTCTTTCTGTCCAGGATTCCACTTATATGTGCAATAGACTGTCATTTTATCCTGCACATCCTTTCCCTTTCTTTTGTTTGCCATTCTTTCTCTCCTGTCTTTTAGTTCGGATCTATTCTTCTGGCCTAACTGCTAGTTCACAAATTCTGGAATACTGCAGTGGGTTGCCATTTCCTTCTCCAAAGGATCTTCCTGACCCAGGAATCGAACCCAGGGCTCATGCACTGCAGGCAGGTTGTTTATCAACTGAGTTATGAGGGAAACCCTCATTTACATCTAATAAGTCATAAACCTATTCACTGAATTCTTCATTTTAGAGTGGCATCTTTTACTTCTAGACTTTTTCTTTTTCTCTTTTGAATTTTCAGTTCTCAGTTAAAATTTTCAGTCTTGTCTTGTCAGTGAAGGAACTGGCTTGCATGGTCTTTGTGCTTTATACTTTGGGTTTAGAACACTAATATTTTCAGCCCAAGTGGGTTCCCTACTCTTGACTGTTTTTTTCACATGTTACCTTGTTTCTTTATTTTTTTCTGGCTATTTTCTGGCATTTACAATGCTCTTTCTTTCTCTCATCTAGTAAATAATTTACATTTGCTTTTCTCAGGTACCTAGAGGGACTGGTAATCTGGCTTGATCTCAATTTAATTTGGGGATTGAGATGATTTAAAGCTGAGCAGCAGTCTCTCAGAAGGCTGATCTATATCTGTTTCATCTTTCCTGCAGAGATATACATTTTTGGGGTTTCAACCCAAAATATCACATTACCAGGGCCCTTTTGAGCAGTGGGACTTAAGATGCCTTTTGCAGAATCAGCAAATTCCTAAGGTAAAAATAGTTTCAAATTCTCTCTCTCTATGTTCATATATATATATATATATAAATATAAATGTGTGTGTGTGTGTGTGTGTAGTCCAGGTTGTCCAGTCAGAGTAATGGTCTATATTATTTAGTCTCTCACTGCTGAAAGAAAACTGTCTCCTTCTTTTTCTTTCTCATTTAAAAAATACTGTAATTTTCAAAGGTAAAAGCAATCATTTAAGTAAGCTCTTTTGATACTAATTTTGAAAAAATTATTCCAACATTTTCATACATTTAAATGAATCTCTTATCACATAGTCCTTTCCAACTGTGTCTTTCTCAGTCTTGAATGCTTCCTTTCTTTCTGTATTTATTGTTTTTGCACAGGCCTTTTGTTAGTTTCTTCAGAAAGAACACTTTGGGTAGCACATTTTCTTAATCTTTCTATTCCTAAGAAAATATTACTCTTGACTTCATGCATGAATAATAACTTTACTAAATATAGATGCAGTGTCCATTAGAGCTCTGGAAATGTTACTCCATTTTTGGGTTTTTTTTTTTTTTTTGAGAATTTAGAGTTGTGGAAGAAGACTAAGGCTAATTTGATTTTGGTGATTTTAGTTATAGACTGATTTTGAATTTCCAAGATGCTTTAAAAGCCTTCCTTTATTATTGATCTGCAGAAATTCCATGAGGATTTGTAGGTTTCTGTTCTCATATGAGTTTTCATTACCTTTGCCTATAAACATAACATGTACTCTTGTGCTTTGGGTGGAGGAACTGGTTTGCATTAGGAAAATATTTTTTTCTTTTTTAAAGATGGCTTCATTTCTGTTTGTTCTATTATCTTTTCTTAATATTCCAAGGAGTTACAAATTTAATCTCTTGGATCTACTACTGCCATGTTTCACATTTATTCTCACTGGTATCATATTTTCTTTCCAGCAGTTGTAAATCCAATGCCCATAGACCTCAATCAGGTAACAAAAATAAATGAAGCCAGCCTGGTACAAAAGTAGTGAGAGGACTGTGGAGAGCAAACACCCCTTCTAAATGTGGCAGCTACCAATCAGGAGGAGAAGGGGATGACAGAGGATGAGATGGTTGGATGGCATCATTGACTCGATGGACACGAGTTTGAAGAAGCTCTGGAAGTTGTTGATGGGCAGGGAAGCCTGGAGTGCTGCAGTCCATGGGGTTGCAAAGAGCTGAACATGACTGAGCAACTGAACTGACTGACTGACCCATAAGCTGGTATCTAGCACTAGTAAGATAAGTTGACACTTGAGCAACACGAGTTTGAACTGTGCAGGCCACATATCGGTAACTTTGTTTTCAACAAATATGTACTATAGTACAACACAATCTGTGGTTAATTGAATCACTGGATATAGAACTACAGATACAGACAGCTGACTATAAAGTTGTTCACCAATTTTTGTCTGTGGGGAGGGTAGGCATCCCTAAATCTCAGAGTTGTTCAAGATTCCAGAGGAACTAAAATCTGGGTTTTATAAAATGTAATATTCCTTAGCAGAAAAGAAGTCCCACAACTTACCACTGGGATGCTCTTGGTCACACACAGAATGATCTGTTGCTTCACTGTCTTTTATTATATTGTCATCCTCTGCAGAATCTGACATAACAAACAAACAAAACCTTTGGTCAGTGTTTTTAACCAGGAAATACAGCAGCCTCCAGAACTCAAAGAACAGATATGTGTTTGGGGGAAAAATTTTATTATTTAAAAATAATATCATTAAAATGCTTAAATATCTTCATCAACAAACAAGCTTTTCTTAAACTACTACATATGATGTCTTCACAAAGTTTACAAGGTAGAAATTGTAAGGATTCAGTTGGAACATCTTTTTACAACAAAGAAGAAAATATAAGCAGGCTTTATGCATCAGTGAAAGTCTTAGGAGAATTGTGCAGAACGATATGAAAGGAAGCAAAATAGAGAAGATTAAAGGAATATAATTTTAATGTCCTTAATGCTTCCATTATTGTCATTGTGTATATATGGAAGCCTTGAGTCCTTGAAAAGGCCAGATGTAGAGCTTTGAAATCCAGTGGTAATCAAAATCACCTTCCTCAGGAGCTATACCAGTAGAGCAATAGCAAAGGGGGAGCACAGACCTTCTGTTCACGCAACTTCACCTTCTCCCTCGTGCAGCAGATTTAAACGTGGGATCAGTATAAGTGCACTTTTTTTTTCTAAAATCATATGATGTATTTTACAGGAAATAATGTGGCTAAAAGGATTCCAGTGACTTATGGACTCTTGCAAAGCTAGAAATGGTCCCCTGTTGGATGTTTCAGACTTCTCTGGAGGCTCTTCAAAAATCACCGGGAAGAGCACATGAGTAGATCAGCAGAATGACAGAAAATAAATTTTTCATTCATTCCACAAATACTTATTAAGCGCCAACTCTACATCAGACATGGTTCTTGATACTGGGGAGTCAACAGTGAACAAAACAACAAATCTCTGCCCTCAAAGAGGTTACAATCTAGTGTATATTTTTCTTGTGGTTCAGTTCAGTTCAGTTCAATCGCTCAGTCATGTCTGACTCTTTGCAATGTCACGGGCTGCAGCACGCCAGGCCCCCCGTCCATCACCAACTCCCAGAGTTTACTCAAACTCATGTCCATTGTGTTGGTGATTCCATCCAGCCATCTCATCCTCTGTCGTCCCCTTCTCCTCCTGCCTTCAATCTTTCCCAGCATCAGGGTCTTTTCAAATGAGTCAGCTCTTCATATCAGGTGGCCAAAATATTGGAGTTTCAGCTTCAGCATCAGTCCTTTCAGTGAACATTCAGGACTGATTTCCTTTAGGATGGACTGGTTGGATCTCCTTGCAGTCCAAGGGACTCTCAAGAGTCTTCTCCAACACCACAGTTCAAAAGCATCAACTCTTCAGTGCTCAGCTTTATTTATAGTCCAATTCTCACATCCATGCATGACCACTGGAAAAACCATAGCCTTGACTAGATGGACCTTTGTTGACAAAGTAATGTCTCTGCTTTTTAATATGCTGTCTAGGTTGATCATAATTTTTCTTCCAAGGAATAAGCATCATTTTAATTCCTGGCTACAGTCACCATCTGCAGTGATTTTGGAGGTTAAATGCTATCCAAAGATACCAAAAAGCCATGAGCTAATCTTGTATGCGTGTGGCTGTGGAGAGAGCAGGGGATGGCAGGCCAGTGCATCTGTTACTGACAAATGGTTTCTCTACTGAGTTCTTGCTCCTGAGTTGTGTTTTAACTCCTAACAGAGCTGAATCAGTTGGAATCTACAATAAATCATTCTTGTTTCTCTTACCTACTTTTTGTTCCCCCACCTCCAAACAAGGAGACAGCTTCAAACAAACAATATGATTTAGAATATGATGAGAAAGTTTTTCCTCCAACTTGCCACTAGCAACATTTGATGGACAAGTGAGAAACCTGGGTAGTTAACATATGATTCAGATTTAATAACCAGTGAAGCAAGTATACACCCAAAGTGTATGGTTTTAATTAAATGCAAATAATTCCCCGAGGCAAATGTTTAATTATCTGCACAGCTTCTTATTTCTTTCTGAGACTAACAATAAATTTCAAAGTCCAAATTTGGAAGCAAAACTTTAGCACAGACACATTTCCCAAACTGTTATCTCACACCAAGTTAAACTGTTTTAAACTAGCTCCCATTAAAATATGCCTTTTTAATTTTGAAACTAACATGTGAATTAAAAATATCATTTGAATACATTTTCCACATGAACACTGAAAATGAACAATTTTAAAAAGGTACTAAATGGATCAGGCTAAATTTAATTTTGAAAATGTTTCAGTTTTACTAGTTTATAGAAAATGATATTGTTTGATATGTACTCTGGTACAACACTGATTTCTTTCAAAATTGTCCAAGATTCTGTATGCAGTTAAAATTTATTCATTTATACTTAAGAATAATTCACTAAACTTTATAATTTACATAAACGTTATGTTTCATGAACCAAATATGACCTAAGAAATGGTCTTTTGAAAAGTGATTTACAGTGAGTTTATAAGTTAACCATACTATGAGTCACATACAATGGGTGAAAGTATTTAAAAAATTACTTACTAGACTATGCTGATTTTGTCACCAAAATCTGTGTCTTTGGCAAGTTAAATGACCCTTAAATTTCAATTTCCTTGAGGAGTTGCTACAGTATTGCTAAGGCACTTTCTGATCTTATGTGCTCTAATATATACAATGCATTTCATTGAATCCAAGACAGCATCAATTGTTATTTGCTCTATTATTTTGTGTAGAATTTAAAAAGTGAGACCAAATGAACTATAACACACTCTAAATTTTAAAGATATGCCCTGATTTTGGAAATAAAATATATAAAGAACTATGCATCCTAGATATACAATGTTTGAACATATTCTGTGTGAAATACATGTTTTTATGTGATGACAAAGATTTCACATCACATGACCCACCACCAAAGCCACAAGTTCGTCTTGTCTTATATGTGAATCTTTTTTTAGAAATGCTTTCACGTGTGCGCATCTGTTTTATTTACAGTAATAAAGGAAGATAGAAAGTATAAATTCATACAGCATGCACAAAAAACCAGGTGGCTATGGAAGATTGTTCCCACCACAGTTTTTCTATTCAAAGAGCTATGTGAACTTCCAGTCTCATGAATTCCCGCAAAAATAAATTTGATCCTGAATGTTTTAAACCATGGGTCCTATTACATTACACATAGTCAAAGGTTTGAAATGACAGTGGAGCTTTTCTGCTTTGGAGGTGGTGAAAGCTGCACTCTACGTGCATATAAAACCATTATTCATTATTCAAAAAGGGAAAATAAATCCAGTATATAGTCATTAAAAGAGGTTATTTCTCCTTTGTAAGTTCCATAAACTACCATGAAAACTGTAGTTGTATATACTAAATTCTTTGTTGTTGTTGTTGTTTTGTTATTTATTATACTAAGTTCTTGAATCACCTTGGATTCACATTTTATTTAATTCTAAAAATTATCATTTGATAGTGTTCAAAAAATGTAGAAGAGTTATCACCTAATTCTGAGATTCAGTCAATGTTATTTTAATAAAGAACTTGAATTAAATTTTATATGTAGATCATGACTTTCAAAATCCTTAAGGTCAATGTCCTATAGACAATTTTTTCAAATGCAAATATTAAATTGAATAGCCAAGTCAAAGTTCTAAAGACAAAAATTCTAAACAGTGGGTCATTTTTAATGCAGTCAGTCACACATGTTTATACAGGCTAGTACATGTATAGATTTAAGCTGTGATGATAAATGATGATACTATTGAATTTTTTAATCAACATATCTAGACTATAAATCAAAATAAATATTCTTTCTTTTGAAAATGTCCCCTTAGAACAAAAGCTGTTAACCCTACAATATCACTAAATATACTCTAGGGGACCACAAACCTTTTGAAATGATATGCAAATGTGTGCTTATATTCACATGTTCATTTTTTCTGGCAGGATAGAGCTTCTGTCATATTCTTATGGGGATATGTGACCCCAACAAGGTTAAAAACAACTATAGAAATGTATAACGCCAGTGACACTGCCATTTTACGAAAGATTTTTAGTACTATAATTGAGGAGCTATAGAATTTGATGTCCATCCATAAATTCATCAGTGATGGCAATTCTTGAATTCTTAAGGAAGATTTGATTTGAGCAAATAGCTCAAAACAATATGGAGATATATTTAATAAATGAGGAGGATAATCCAGCTGTCAAAAAAACTCGTTGTGTGAATGGACAGGAGGTGAACTAAATCCATCTAGTAAGAGAGGCAGTCCCTGTCTACTATTGAGAGTAGAGGCAAGAGGTCATTTGGGTGCAAAAGTTCTACTGGGTCCAAACAAAACAAATACCATGCATGATACACCTACACATAAAATATTCTTGCTCTGTAACATGCAAGCCTCCTCACATGAGTACTTTGGCTTGACATGAAAGTCACACAGAAACACAATCATCAGGATTTTTTTAACCTTTTATCATTTATTTATTATTATTATTTTACTTTACAATATTGTATTGGTTTTGCCATACATCAACATGAACCCACCACGGGTGTACACATGTTCCCCATCCTGAACCCCCTTCCTTCCTCCCTCCCCGTACCATCCTTCTGGGTCATTCCAGTGCACCAGCCCCAAGCATCCTATATCCTGCATCAAACCCGGACTGGAAATTCATTTTTATATGATATTATACATGTTTCAATGCCATTCTCCCAAATCATCCCACCCTCTCCCTCTCCCACAGAGCCCAGAGATAAATCCACACACCTGTGGACACCTTATCTTTGACAAAGGAGGCAACAATATACAATGGAGTAAAGACAGTCTCTTTAACAAGTGGTGCTGGGAAAACTGGTCAACCACTGGTAAAAGAATGAAACTAGAACACTTTCTAACACCATACACATAAACAAACTCAAAATGGATTAAAGATCTAAACATAAGACCAGAAACTATAAAACTAGAGGAGAACATAGGCAAAACACTCTCTGACATAAATCACAGCAGGATCCTCTATCACCCGCCCCCAGAATACAGGAAATAAAAGCAAAAATAAACAAATGGGACCTAATTAAATTAAAAGCTTCTGCACAACAAAGGAAACTATAAGCAAGGTGAAAAGACAGCCTTCTGAATGGGAGAAAACAATAGCAAATGAAGCAACTGACAAAGAACTAATATCAAAAATATACAAGCAACTTATGCAGCTCAATTCCAGAAAAATAAATGACCCAATCAAAAAATGGGCCAAAGAACCAAATAGACATTTCTCCAAAGAAGACATACAGATGGCTAACAAACATATGAAAAGATGCTCAATATCACTCATTATCAGAGAAATACAAATCGAAACCACAATGAGGTACCATTTCATGCCAGTCAGAATGGCTGTGATCCAAAAGTCTACAAGCAGTAAATGCTGGAGAGGGTGTGGAGAAAAAGGAACCCTCTTATGCTGTTGGTGGGAATGCAAACTAGTACAGACACTATGGAGAACAGTGTGGAGATTCCTTAAAAAAGTGGAAATAGAACTGCCTTATGATCCAGCAATCCCAATGCTGGGCATACACATCGAGGAAACCAGAATTGAAAGAGACACATGTACCCCAATGTTCATCGCAGCACTGTTTATAATAGCCAGGACATGGAAGCAATCTAGATGTCCATCAGCAAATGAATGGATAAGAAAGCTGTGGTATATATACACAATGGAGTATTACTCAGCCATTAAAAAGAATACATTTGAATCAGTTCTAATGAGATAGATGAAATTGGAGCCTATTATACAGAGTGAAGTAAGCCAGAAAGAAAAACACCAATACAGTATCAGTTCAGTTCAGTTGCTCAGTCGTGTCTGACTCTTTGTGACCCCGTGAATAGCAGCATGCCAGGCCTTTCTGTCCATCACCAACTCCCAGAGTTCACTCAGAGTCACGTTCATCGAGTCCGTGATGCCATCCAGCCATCTCCTCCTCTGTCGTCCCCTTCTCCTCCTGCCCCCTATCCCTCCCAGCATCAGAGTCTTTTCCAATGAGTCAACTCTTCGCATGAGGTGGCCAAAGTACTGGAGTTTCAGCTTTAGCATCATTCCTTCCAAAGAACTCCCAGGGCTGATCTCCTTCAGAATGGACTGGTTGGATCTCCTTGAAGTCCAAGGGACTCTCAAGAGTCCTCTCCAACACCACAGTTCAAAGGCATCAATTCTTTGGTGCTCAGCCTTCTTCACAGTTCAACTCTCACATCCATACATGACCACTGGAAAAACCATAGCCTTGACTAGATGGACCTTAGTCGGCAAAGTAATGTCTCTGCTTTTGAATATGCTATCTAGGTTGGTCATAACTTTTCTTCCAAGGAGTAAGCATCTATTAATTTCATGGCTGCAATCACCATCTGAAGTGATTTTGGAGCCCCCCAAAATAAAGTCTGACACTGTTTCCCGTCTAAACCAATACAGTATACTAACGCATATATATGGAATTTAGAAAGATGGTAACAATTACCCTTTATGCGAGACAGCAAGAGAGACAAAGATGTATAGAACAGTCTTTTGAATTGTCAGGATGTTCATGGATTCTTGTAAACTGATTAAACCAAGGAAAACATTTATCCTGGCCTGTTCCTTTGAATAGCTGGTTTAATGTGTGAAGCAATTGGAATAAAGTAGTTTTTCTTCCAGATGAACAGTGTGATCATTCACAATAAACTAGAGTCTCTACAGCTGATTAGGGTCTCCTTGAAGCTTTGCAGTGATGAAACCTCCATACATACAGGAAAAATATATCCTGTAATATGTTTCCAGAGGATTCAAATGGCAAGGCTCCGAACTCTGTGTGGTGGGATCTGCGATGCTGGATATACAGGCTGGACTGTATTTGCCTGAAAAGGAACCAGGTACACAGGACAGGATGTTGCTCTGAGTGGTGGCACCTGAGCTATGGTTAGTCATTTGTCTCCATTATGTTCTCATTAACCCCCATTAAAAGGCAGAGAATCATTCCGGAGTTGCGGAATCTAGGTACTAAGAGTCTTTGAGACACAGTGGAGAGAAATATTATCATGTCTATTTACTTTGTTTTTTCTTCTTCTTCTTTTTTTTTTTTTTTGCAACACCCTGTGGCATGTGGGAGCTTAATTCCTCATCAGGGATGGAACCCATGTCTCCTGCAGTGGAAATGTGGAGTCTCAAACCACTGGACACCAGGGAAGTCCCTAACTGTTTCTGTTACAAAACACATTCCATATTCCAAACAGTACACCTGTGTAAACCAGCTTGTTCCAAGCCTGGAGGTGATAACTCTTCTGCAACTTGTTTTTGCAAATATAAGCAAATAAAAGAACTGATCCGAGTGGATGGGCACTAGTCTAGGGGTGTGATTCCAGATGCACAACTAGAAACTCCATTCACTTTATATAATCTCAGTTTCAGCATCTTAGGACCTGAGGGTGGCTAGGCAGATAATCCATCTTAAACATTTTATAATGCTAATCTGCTGAATTGTTCAAATTATCTCTTCCTTCCAGACAACAACTCCGTAAGCCTTTCTACTCTTCACTTGCTATCTGCCTACTTGTGGTTTTACACAGATTTCCCTATTTATAAAGTAAAGGTTAACCGTGGGAGGAGTGGTGCAGTGTGAAATCAGTGACACACTGGCTGTCTCTCAGTCTGTGACTCCATGAAGGAGCATCACAACGTGAAACAGAGCAGCTGGATATGAAACCAGGTTGGACCATGATGGGGAAAGAAATGCTTAATTACCCTTTCCATCAAGTTAATTTCTCCCCTTTGGCAATGTAAACAAAGGCAAATCTGCTCTTGTCTGGTTGTCTGTGACCTGCTGTCCTTGACCTCCATCCTCCAGTGCCTTTCTGTTCTTGCCTCCTCTCCCTTGCTAAGCCTTGCACTGCAGGCTGTCTTTATTAAAAAAAGAAGAAGAAGAAGAAGAAGAAAACAAAACAAAAAAAAAAAACAAAACTTTGACCAGGGCACAAGCATGAAAAGCAGCTTTGGCTCCAAACACAGACTGACTTGCAATTCTATTAAAATGTTCACTGAGGGACTTCCTGGTGGTCCAGTGGCTAAAAATCCAAGCTTCCAGTGTGGGGTTTGACCCCTGATCTGGGAACTAGATCCCGTCGGCTGCAACAGTTCCCATGCCACAGCTAAAGACACCGCAGTGAGGATCAAGATTCCAAGTGCCACAGCTAAGACCTGGCACAGCCAGATAAATGGTTTAAAAAAAGTAGTCCATCTATAAATCAGGGAAAAGAGAAGAATTGTGTTTCCACTTTGGTTTAATTTGATCTGATCATACCAGGTCTTTGAGACAGTGCTGTTGAGAGGACCGTCACCTGAGAAGAGAGGTGGAGGGGTATTTGGATCTTCACTCTGAGGGGGTCACAGCCTAACGGTTAGACACGTATTGATTATTTTATTCCACAGAGAAGCTGAGGCAATAGACTATGTCCAGATTCATAGCTGCTTCAGCTTCTGGGCTCCGGCTGTTTTCAGGCAGGAACCTGGAGAGAGAGGCTGAGATGCCAAGACCTCACCTGCTGAGATCCAGGGGTTCCTACAGTCTCCAGGGATCCAGTCATAACCTGCCCTGTTGGAGCACAACTTAAGTCTCCTTTCCAAATGATGGAACGGGACCCGTCTGTAGACTAAGATACGCACTTGGAGCCCTTGTGAGAGTGACTCATTTTATGTGCGCTTTGAAGAGCTGAGGACTTCTTCTGAGCATCTCTTTGTTCCTCACATCCAGAAAGAGCCACAGATTCACTCCAGTGAAAATGAGTGTGCTTCCTTTTTCTGTCCGTGTTTCCTTTAACTTTCCCATGTTATTGAATACACTTTTGAACTTGGATGGCTGCAGAAGGATTCATTACTTGGATCTGCCATAAGCTATACTATTGCCTCTACTATGAGATATTCAAATCGAATCACAGCTTCAGCCATTCTAAATAATCCTATGTGTTTGTTGTACTGGGAGTCTTGAAGCTGGATTCACTCCACTCTTCTCTTACTTATTCTCAGCCCAAGCCCATCTCTAAGATCTACAGAGAACGGATCTACAGAGAATTGATCTTTTCAGAGCTAGTGCAGTTGGAATACAGAACAAGAGAGGTCAGCTAAGCCTTACAGTAGCCAGCCTCCCCTATTCCCCCATAGCCATTGGACTCTCCCTGAGATTGCAACAAATGGTTCCAAGAGATGAGCTACTTCCCAAGACTCTGATAAAGTACTCTTTGACCCAGAAGGGCCAGAAGTACCCAGGAGCCAATGTCCAGCTTCCTGACTCCCAAAGGATCCAGGAGGTAAGACTTCACTTTCCCTGCCTCTTAGGCAAATCATTCTGAATATTCTCTATACATATTTCTGAGGAATGGAGCCCCAATTCCCCTCAGAAGTAACCTACTCATTAGAGTACCCCTTACTGGATGTCCTCCTCACTTCCCCAAGCCTTACCTGTGGTATCCTGAGACCACCTCCCAAATAAACAATTTGTACCCTGCATCCCTGTCTCAGAATTTGCTTCTGCAGAACTCAAGCTAAGACAGCCAAGATAGTCAATAACCTGTCTTTCACTACTTAACAGCAAAATGGGAACGCTGCCTCTATTCTCCTGACTTACAGCTCTCTTACGCCACGCTGCCTTTTGTTAGGGAGCATTAAGCCAGTGCCTGCCACCTAAAGAGGGAAAGTTGGGGAAAGAGGTGTTTTGTATCATATAATCCTGAGCACTAGATCACAGGTGACTGGTGAAAGGTGGATCCTGAGCAGTCACCTGTAGACTGGCCAACAGACTCTGAATTAAGGTGGCCTCTCATGAGACCTCCACTTACCAGGAGAGAATTCACATTTGATTATGATGAAAGGAATCCACCAGCTCCTTTGACTTGGAGTGTTTGGTGGTAAAATATACAGAGAAAGTTTCAAAGCAGAGAGTGGCTTCAAGGCAGAGATTTACTCAAGGGAGAAAGGAGGAAACAGAAGCCGTGGATGGGGTAGAAGAGAGAAGCGTCAAGAGTTACTTGGCAGCATCAGGAGAGTAGAAAGAGGAAAAGATGAAAAAGTCTCGGATGCTCCGAGTGGATGGCTGTTAGCTGATTGTCTAGAAGAACTGATAGAGGGGCTATTGCCTCTCAAATAACTCCAGTTATTGAGGCTCAGCGAAACATCTTCCTCACTCTCTGACTTTTCAACCAGTCAAGTTAAGAGTCTGACTCTCATGCTGGACCTTGCAAGTTCATTTTCTAATTTTGTTGTGTATATATATACTTTAAACATTTCAAAGGTGCTTATTAAAATATTATTTTAAGAATTATACTAATATCTTTTTACATCCATTTTTAAAAAGAACATTTACCCTTCTAGCCATTTCCAATGTCCAGCATCCTCATGAACCTTGTACACATATGGAAAGATAGTGGACCAAGAAACTTAGAGAAAGTTAAAGAGGGTAACAGCCTGGTCTTTCAGAACAAAACAAGTTTAA
Organism: Nanger dama; assembly: GCA_917880005.1. Classification (NCBI taxonomy): domain Eukaryota; kingdom Metazoa; phylum Chordata; class Mammalia; order Artiodactyla; family Bovidae; genus Nanger; species Nanger dama. The sequence continues at coordinate 6,085,552 of CAKJTW010000052.1, forward strand.
TAAACTTCATTTTCAAAACTGACCCTGGTGGGAAAAAAATCAGGCAATATCTGGTATAACAGGAAATGGGGTGTATACAAGCATTTGTATGATGAGGCAATGATTTGTGTTATATGCTAAGAAAAGTGTTTTAAAACCAAATACTGTGAGATGCTACGATGACCTTGGAAAAATACTATGGATTAATGTAAAATGTTATTTTCTATGTCCAGGAAGATTTTAATTTAATCTACTGCTATTTTAGACTAGGGTTTAACTAAGAGGTGTAGAAATCATTATAATATACTCCTAATGCAGTGACTGGCTGTATTAGTCTTCTAGGACTGTCAAAACAAAATCCCATAGACTGAATGACTTAAACAACAGAAATTTGTTTTCTCATAGCTCTGGGAGGAACAGTCCAGGACTGAGTTGTTGGCTGTTCCAGCTTCCGTGGGCCTCCTTCTGGCTTGCAGTAGGGAAGCCTTCTTGTTGTGTGCTCACATGTCCTTCCTCAGTGTGTGTTCAGAGACAGAAATTGGGATCTTTCTTCCTTTTCCTAATGAAGCCACTAATCAAACCTAGACAGCATATTAAAAAGCAGAGACATCACTTTGGCCAAAAGGTCCGTATACTCAAAGCTATGGTTTTTCCAGTAGTCATGTATGGATATGGAGTTGGACCAGGAAGAAGGCTGAGCATTGAAGAATTGATGCTTTTGAACTGTGATGCTGGAAAGACTTTGAGAGTTCCTTGACTGGCAAGGAGATCAAACCAGTCAATCCTAAAGGAACCTTGAACATTCATTGGAAGGACTGATGCTGAAGCTATAATACTTCGCCACCTGATGCAAGGAGTTGACTTATTGGAAAGACCCTGATGCTGGGGAATATGGAAGGCAAAAGGAGAAGGGGGCAGTAGAGGATGAGATGGTGATACAGCGTCACCAACATGATGGACATGGATCCGAGCAAACTCTGGGAGACAGTGAAGGACAGAAGAGCCTGGCGTGCTGCAGTTAGGAGGTTGCAAAGAGTTGGACGTGACCTAGTGACTGAACAAGAATCCCATTATGAAGGGACCCCACCCTCATGACTTAATATAACCCCAATTACCTCTCAAAGAGCCCATCTCCAAATACCATCACACTGGCTAGGAAAGGAGTTGAGTAACTGTTTGTCAAACACCATGTATCAATAAGCACTTCATGGGTCTTCCCTGGTGGTCCAGAGTTAAGACCCATGCCCCCACTGCAGGGGCATGGGCTTGATCCCCGATTGAGAACTAAGATTCCACATGCCATGTGGTGAGCCCAGAAGATTTAAAAAAAAAAAAAAAGGCATTTCAGCAGACTTCCTGGTGCTCTAGTGCTAAGACTTCGTGATCCACTGAAGATCCCTGGTCAGAGAACTAGATATCACATACCACAGCTAAAGACTCCATATGCTGCAAGGAAGATGGAGATGCTGCCTGCTGCAGCAAAGACTTGGTGCAGCCTAATAACTGATAAATATGTAATTTTCAAAAAGCATATCGGTACTTTAAATATTCCTACAGTGGTAACAGGGTGAGTGGCAGAGTATCAGTTCTTTTGTAATAGAGAACTATGTCAATAAGTTTCTGGAGAAAAGAATAAACCATATTTCATCAATATTTTAATATCAACTACACATTGAAATTATTATATTTTGGTTAAATAGATTATTAAAATTGTTTTCACCTTTTTCTTCCTTAATGTGACTGTTAGAAAATTTAAAGTTATATATGTGGCTCTCATTTATTTCTATCAGACAGTGCTGTTCTAGAGAATTGAGTATGAGCTCGACTTACATGAACAATTAAAGACATGTTTATTTGAAGGCCAGAGTTACGATGATGGGAAATTGCAGCTTGTAAAGCACGGTCTGTCAGAAACTTGAAAATCTAATTTGGCATATAGTGAAGCATCTACAAATGCTGATAGCGATGGATAAGAGAAGAAAAGCCTAATTAGGTATAATCAGAGAGGATTTTCTAAGAAGGAATTAGAGGGAGACAGAGAATGATAAATTTGCAACAACTATCACACTAAAAACTACTTATACCCAAACAGCATCCAAGAGTTGAAAATTTTGGCTTTTTGTTGATTGGACCCCAAATTTCTTAGCTTGGCACTCAGAGTTCTTGACAATAAGGGCCTCTACCTTAGCAATGCATTACTAAGTAGATGAACGGATCTATCACTAAGGCCAAGTGAATCTATTCATTGAAGAGAAATAGGTTTTTGACGTCCTACTTCCAACTGTTCACAGATGTTATTCTACCCAACAACAACAGCTTATTTCTACTCTATGACATCTGTGCAGCTTTCAGATTCCAGCTCAAAAGCCCTATTCTCTACCCACATGGCACAGATAACCCCCACACCAGAAATGCCTCCTTGCCCCCAAGATCCTTTTAACATCCTAGTCGAGTGGCCTCTGACCACAACCTTATTGCTCCGAGCTTTACTTTCCTAGTCTGTAAAGTGGGGTGATAACTGCACTTGTCTCATAGATGAGCATGGAATGAATGAAAACATGTAAAGTATTTAGAATAGAATCTAATGGATAATAAAACTAGATAAATTTAGTTGCAATTAGTATTAATATGACTGATATTTGTTATGCAGCACAGGCCTGTAGGTCTCATTTTCCATTTCAGTTGTAAATTTCTTGAAGGCTAAGAGCAATGTTTCCTTCTTCCTCTAGCAGAAGGTCTTACAAAGAGTTAGAATATAGTAAATATCAGTTGATGACCATAATACCATTTTCATTGGTGCTTTTAAATTTTTAAATTTAAATACATTCCCAAAACACATGAGAAGACTCTACACATGGACATCACCAGATGGTTGACATGGAAATCAGATTGATTATATTCTTTGCAGCCAAAGATGGGGGAAGCTTTATACAGTCAGCAAAAACAAGACTGGGAGCTGACTGTAGCTCAGATCATAAACTCCTTATTGCCAAATTCAGACTGAAATTGAAGAAAGTAGGGAAAACCACTAGACCATTCAGGTATGACCTAAATCAAATCCCTTATGACTATACAGTGGAAGTGAAAAATAGATTTAAGGACTAGATCTGATAGACAGAGTGCCTGAAGAACTATGGATGGAGGTTCGTGACATTGTATAGGAGATAGGAATCAAGATCATCCCCAAGGAAAAGAAATGCAAACAAGCAAAACGGCTGTCTGGGGAGGCCTTACAAATAGCTGTGAAAAGAAGAGAAGCAAAAAGCAAAGGAGTAAAGGAAAGATACACCCATTTGAATGCAGAGTTCCAAAGAATAACAAGGAGAGATAAGAAAGCCTTCCTCAGTGATCAATGCAAAGAAATAGAGGAAAACAATAGAAAGGGGAAAGACTGGAGATCTCTTTAAGAAAATTAGAGATACCAAGGGAACGTTTCATGCAAAGATGGGCTCAATAAAGGACAGAAATGGTAGGGACCTAACAGAAGCAGAAGATATTAAGAAGAGGTGGCAAGAATACACAGAAGAACTGTACAAAAAGATCTTCATGACCCAGATAATCACGATGGTGTGATCACTCACCTAGAGCCAGACATCCTGGAATGTGAAGTCAAGTGGGCCTTAGAAAGCATCACTACGAACAAAGCTAGTGGAGGTGATGGAATTCCAGTTGAGCTCTTTCAAATCCTAAAAGATGATGCTGTGAAAGTGCTGCACTCAATATGCCAGCAAATTTGGAAAACTCAGCAGTGGCCACAGGACTGGAAAAGGTCAGTTTTCATTCCAGTCCCAAAGAAAGGCAATGCCAAAGAATGCTCAAACTACTGCATAATTGCACTCATCTCACATGCTAGTAAAGTAATGGCCAAAATTCTTCAAGCCGGGCTTCAGTAGTATGTGAAGTGTGAACTTCCTGATGTTCAAGCTGGTTTTAGAAAAGGCAGAGGAACCAGAGATCAAATTGCCAACATCTGCTGGATCATGGAAAAAGCACGAGAGTTCCAGAAAAACACCTATTTCTGCTTTATTGATTATGCCAAAGCCTTTGACTGTATGGATCACAATAAACTGTGGACAATTCTTCAAGAGGTGGAAATACCAGACCACCTGACCTGCCTCTTGAGAAACGTATATGCAGGTCAGGAAGCCACCGTTAGACCTGGACATGGAACAACAGACTGTTTCCAAATAGGAAAAGGAGTATGTTCAGTTCAGTTCAGTTCAGTCGCTCAGTTGTGTCCGACTCTTTGCGACCCATGAATCGCAGCACACCAGTCCTCCCTGTACGTTAAGGCTGTATATTGTCACCTTGATTATTTGACTTATATGCAGAGTACATCAGGAGAAATGCTGGGCTGGATGAAGCATAAGCGGGAATCTAGATTGCTGGGAGAAATATTAATAACCCCAGTTACGCAGATGACATCACTCTTATGGCAGAAAGTGAAGAACTAAAGAGTCTCTTGATGAAAGTGAAAGAAGAGAGTGAAAAAGTTGGCTTAAAACTCAACATTCAGAAAACAAAGATCATGGCATCCGGTCCCATCACTTCATGGCAAATAGATGGGGAAACAGTGGAAACAGTGACAGACTTTATTTTGGGGGCTCCAGAATCACTGCAGATGGTGACTGCAGCCATGAAATTAAAAGACACTTAGTCCTTGGAGGGACAGTTAAGACCAACCTAGACAGCATATTAAAAAGCAGAGACATTACTTTATCAACAAAGGTCCATCTAGTCAAAGCTATGGTTTTTCCAGGGTCATGTATGGATGTTTGACTATAAAGAAGGCTGAGCACCCAAGAATTGATGCTTTGGAATGGTGATATTGGAGAAGACTCTTGAGAGTCCCTTGGACTGCAAGGAGATCCAACCATTCCATCCTAAAGGACAACAGTCCTGGGTGTTCATTGGAGGGACTGATGTTGAAGCTGAAACTCCAATATTTTGGCCACCTGATGCGAAGAGCTGACTCATTTGAAAAGACCCTGATGCTGGGAAAGACTGAGGGCAGGAGCAGAAGGGGATGACGGAGGATGAGATGGCTGGATGGCATCACCGACTCAATGGACATGAATTTGGGTAAACTCCTGGAGTTGGTGATGGACAGGGGGACGTGGCGTGTTGCAGTCCATGGGGTCGCAAAGAGTTGGACACAATTGAGCGAGTGAACTGAACTGAACTGTATTGAAATATATTTTAATTGGTACTTTCTGAAGGCCCAACTTTGTACGCATCACTAGAAGATAAGATGATGGAAAATGTACGCATTGTCCTTCTTCCATTGAAACCGAGTTATAGTAGAGGGAGCTGGGAAAAAGTAAGGATGCAAAGGAAAAGAGCGGTGTCCACAGTCACAGGTTACTGTAAGTGTTACGGATGAATTACAAGGCGCTCGGACAGACAGCGCGGGGAGGAGCTGCCACGCCCAAAGAGTTGGTCAGAAAAGGCTCTGACAAGACGGAGCCATACCTGGGGCAAGAGGGTTCTGTAAGCTAAGAACGGAGAGGCAGGGGTAGTCGGTAATGTTGATCTTATATGTTGCAGTTATGTTTGCATTTAACTTTGGGGGAAACATGAAAGTATTACAAAAATTTGAGAAGCAGTGGGCTCATTTTGCTTTGCTTGGGAATGTCAGCTGGCCCTAGGACCTTTTACTTTCTTCCATCTTCACTCATCCTTTCCCTTCCTATGTAACTGTTCTCTCTCTGAACCACACTTTCTACCCTACAGTTTGCCTTTTTTCATCAAGTAAAAGAAACTCACTGTGGTTCATATGGTGACCATATGCCCTGAATTTTTTTATTGAAGTATAGCTGATTTACAATGTTGTGTTAGTTTCAGATGTATAAGATGTACAGCACAACAATTCAGATCTCTCTCTCTCTCTCTCTCTATATATATATATATATATACCACTTTTTTCAGATTCTTTTCCCTTATAGGTTATTACAAAATACTGAGTCTAGTTCCCTGTGCTATACAATAGGTCCTTGCTGGTTATCTATTTTATATATATTGGGCTTTGCTGGCGGCTCTGATGGTAAAGCATTCACCTGCAATGCAAGAGACCTGGGTTCAGTCCCTGTGTCAGGACGATCCCCTGGAGAAGGGAATGGCTACCCACCCAGTATCCTTGCCTAGAGAATTCTATAAACAGAGGAGCCTGGAGGGCTACATTCCGTGAGGTTGCTAAGAGCTGGACATGACTGAGTGACTAACACACTCACGCACAAACATGTTAATACCAACCTCTTAATGCTCTGAATCTTTAAGTATAATTCTAACTGCCAAGATTTTATTATATCTTATCAGATCACATAATATGATTCCTCGAAGGAAAAAAGAGAAAAATATTTTCCTTCTGAGCATGGACCATCACCTCCTTCTGCAATGCAGGAGATGCTGGAGATGCGGGTTCAATCCCTCAGTCAGGAGATCCCCTGGAGGAGGAAATGGCAACCCACTCCAGAATTCTTGCCAGGACAATCTCATGGACAGTCTTCGAGTAGGCTACAGTCCATGGGGTCGCCAAGAGTCAGACACGGCTGAGCAACTGTGCACACATGCTGAGTGAACATTTAGTAATGACTCTGCTTCAGAATGTGGCTGGCATTGAAAACATTTAGGATAGTTTAGGTAAACTGAGGCAGTCTAGGAGAAGGCAATGGTACCCCACTCCAGTACTCTTGCCTGGCAAATCCCATGGATGGAGGAGCCTGGTAGGCTGCACCGTGGGGTCGCTACAAGTTTGACACGACTAAGCAACCTCACTTTCGCTTTTCACTTTCATGCACTGGAGAAGGAAATGGCAACCCGCTCCAGTGTTCTTGCCTGGAAAATCCCAGGGATGGGGAGCCTGGTGGGCTGCAGTCTCTGGGGTCGCACAGAGTTGGGCACGACTGAAGCTACTTAGCAGCAGAAGCAATCTAACGGCTTTTGAGAAACATGTCTCTTGAAAGACTTAGATCTTTATGAGTCTCCCAATATCACACAAACATCATAAATCATAGTGCAAGCTGGGAGAAATGTCTCGTAGATTCACGTTGGGTCTAAAACAGTGTCTGAGTGTATGTACCTGTGTGTGGTTTTGCATATGCACAGATGTGTATGTGAGTGAGTATGTGAGTACCTTGTCTAAATTTGTGGTTTCTAGACTGGGGAGAAGGCAATGTTACTGTGCTTGCTGGGTGAGAAAGAAAGCTAACTGTGAAATGAAAGAGAAAAGTTTCTTCTAAATGCTATCAATTTGTTAGGAGACCTTGTCTTTATACTTGATTAAAAAGATATTTCAGTCTTTGCCACGGGCTAGTCAATTATTCTTTTCTTTTTGCCTTAACAAAGCAGCAGTTCTGAGACATTCTCTGCCTCTCTCTCAACAAATATCCCCACCTGGGGGAACAGTGGTGGAAAGGACAGATGACAACAAAGCGTCACTAGGAATGAGGCAGATACACATTTTGCTCATGGAATCTACTGTCAAACACTGAGGCTACATTTTCTGAAACGAGAGAATATTCCTTCAAAAACACTGTGTTGCCATGAATTTAGGGAAACTCAAGCTCCATTTTTCAAGTTATTTTACTTGTGTTTATCTTTCATTATAATAATGATTACAATTTATCAAAAGCAAAACTTTATATCTTTTTAATTCTTCTGGATAGGATATGAGATTGTTTCCCAAACTATAATTTGTTGGATTAAAATGGTTTATCTATGAAAAAAGGACGAACAAAACAACTTTAAAAAAAATTTGGTCAATTAAAATGAGAAATGCTACATGCCTCAGTCTACCCTGAGCTTCTCAATGCATGTCAGCATGTTGAAGGCTCTGAAGAGACCTGCAATGTAGAAACTACCTTGTCTAAATCTGTGGTTTCTAGACTGGTTTTGGAGAAGGCAATGGCACCCCACCCAGTACTCTTGCCTGGAAAATCCCATGGATGGAGGAGCCTGGTGGGCTGCAGTCCATGGGGTTGTGAAGACGCGGACACGACTGGGCGACTTCACTTTCACTTTTCACTTTCACGCATTGGAGAAGGAAATGGCACCCCACTCCAGCGTTCTTGTCTGGAGAATCCCAGGGACGGGGGAGCCTGGTGGGCTGCTGTGTATGGGGTCACACAGAGTCGGACACGACTGAAGTGATTAGCAGCAGCAGACTGTTTTGACTGCTGAATGTCTGACTGTTTGTGACCCCATGGACTGTAACCCACCAGGCTCCTCTGTCCATGGAGTTCTCCAGGCAAGAATAGCTTTTATAATTTACTAACACTTATTAACATCCTAAACGTCCATACGCAGGTGAATGGATAAAGATGTGATACACACACACACAGAGTGGAATACCACTCAGCCATGAAAAGAATGGAAATGATGCCGCTGGCAGCAGTGTGGGAGGACAAATGCTAATAAAGCCAGAAAGAGAACGACAAGCGCCATCTGATGCCACTTATCTGTGGAATTTGCAATATTACACCAGTGGACTTATCTACAAAGTAGAAACAGACTCACAGATGCAGAGAGCAGACGTGGCTGCCAAGAAGGAGGGGGCCTGGGAGAGGGATGGCGTTTGGGATTTGCAGACGCAAACCGTAGAATGGATTATGAAGGTCCTACACTATGGCAGGGGAACTATACTCAATATCCCGTGACAAACCATAATGGCAAAGAATAGAAAAAATTTCTATATCTGTATATAGAACTGAATTACTTTGTTGTATGACAGAAATTAACACAATGTTGAAAATCAACTATACTTTGATAAAGAATAAACAGGAAAGAAAACCAGACTGCTCTTAGCAGATGCTCTTGAGTTATTCAGACTGTCTAGGAATATAGCTTTAATGGTGTATCTTAAGGAGTTACTCCATATATTATTTTTATATTAATTAACAAGAAAGTGACAAGATAAAAAAAAAAGTATGCTCTAAGAATAGTACATTTTATGAGTCAAAGTTCAACAAAAATTCTTGAATATGCGTGAGTGATATTATGATTTCGATTTGTTGACAGGAAAGGCTGCATTTTTGGTGGGACGAGCACATACTGTGGTTCCTCTGGTCGCAGTGTGACTGCTTGTCTTGGCATAATTATCAGCAGCACCCTCATCACTCTCAAGAGTGTGCTTGTTGTAAAGATGTTTGATTACCCCTTATTAGGCCATGTTGACAAAAGCGTCCTAAAATACGATGTACAGACCTTCCTTCCATTTAGGTGTTTTTTTTTTTTTTTTTGGTAAAAGACTAAAACACAAAGTAGGTAGAAGCAGCCACAGAAGGAACAATAGGAAACTCCATGAGTGGTATTCAGTCCAGGCTACCCAGCTAGCAAATCCCTCTTGGAGAGTGGGGGCCGGAGAGAGAGTGTGAAGTGTCCCCGCCTGTCTGCCTAGCTCACTCCAGTTGTTTTCAGTGCTCAGCAGGTCCCTGCCAGTATGATGGGCCAGAGCATGTTCACCCTGATGGGCAACACAGTTGTTGCTATGTATTCTGACCATCACCTGCAGTTGAATTGCTTTAACTTTATACAGGTCAATAGATTTGGTGAGGATTCAATGAGATATAGGAGTCCTATTTGGAGTAGTTAGAATTCTAAAGCCAACTGCTGCTGCTGCTAAGTCGCTTCAGTCATGTCCGACTCTTCATGACCCCATGGACTGCAGCCCACTAGGCTCCTCTGTCCATGGGATTTTCCAGGCAAGAACACTGGAGTGGGTTGCCATTTCCTTTTCCAACGCATGAAAGTGAAAGGTGAAAGTAAAGTCGCTCAGTCGGGTCCGCCTCTTCGCAACCCCATGGACTGCAGCCTACCAGGCTCCTCCATCCATGGGATTTTCCAGGCAAGAGTACTGGAGTGAGGTGCCATTGCCTTCTCTACTCAAGCCAACAGATACACTTAATAACAGTTATTATAAAAAAAGTCAACACCTGTTGAAAGTTTACTATATTTGAGCAGCTATTACAAGCACTTTTAGTTTTCACAAGTCTGTGATATAAATACTATTATTATACCCATTTTACAGAGGAGAAAACTGAGGCACAACCTAAAAAAAGTTACCCAAGGGTGGTGATGTAAATCTGAAAGAAACTTATTTGGCTTATAAGGCTACATGACTTGCCCCAAAGAGCTTAAAAACTAGGCCAATGTATCCGAAAATAGATTACAGGGATGCTTGTCTTAATTCAGACCTATTAGGACTGACAGTTTGACCCAAAATTGTGTGTTGGACAAGGGTTACCATCCCACTCAGCTAATTCCCATGACCTAGTCTGGGATAATTTTGTTTCAAGCCTCACTCACCAGATCTTTAGAATACACTCAAGAGATCACATGACTGAATTGACTGCTATAAATATATAATTACAGTCACACTTAATTTGTAAGAGAAAAATACATACGTGAAAATGTGATTGGATAGCAACTGTTACTTGCCTTCCAACTGCTGCATTTTAAATTATGTGTATATTAAAATATAAGTATATTTTAAACTATATCAAATGGGAGATAAATATAATTTAAATACCAAAAAGTAGATAAATGATTTTATCTACTTTGACTGATTTAACCTGATTTTAAACATATTTAATCAAAGCATTTGAAGTGCTTATCTGAAAATCCTTATCATAAATTAGGCATATATAGCTAGCCTCAGTCATTGGAAATAATCTATATACATTCACCATTTAGAAGTTTATCTTGTTCTCTTACAGGATAAGGGTATCCAAGTCTGAAAGTGAAACAAGGAAGTCCATGGCTTGAATTTTTATTTGTGTTCTTTACAGCATTTGCGGGAAAATTACCCTTCTTAAAACAGGAGGATTCTGAAAGGGAACTTGCTCTAATAAGAGCCTTAATAATAGTAACAATCATTCTGGGAAAGTGGCCATGACATTAGGAGAATTATAAGTGGCCCTTGTCTGTGATAGGTTCTATATCCAATATTGAGGACCTACTATGCACAGGCCACTGTGTTGGTCCTGAAACATGAAAATGAATGAGATCTGATATCTGATTTCAAGATATTTACATACTAGTGAGTTGGATATGTCATGTATATTATCTAGATATAAGGCACATGATAATTTTTATATAGATTTACAAGAAACAGGCGAAAAGACAGTTCCCTCTTGTATGAGATGAAATGTAATAGGGAGAGGAGAAATCAAGAAAGATGAAAATGTGGAGCTCCTCCTCTCCCTCCACCAACTGCCCTGTATTATACGAATTGATTCCTGTCCTCGAAATGTTGGCTCAGATAATTTGCTGGAAATAAGGTAAGGACGGAGGGAGGGAGAGAAAGTAAGACAGGAAGGGAACAGTGAAGGGCAAGACTAGGTAAGATATTGGGAGTGAATCCTGGGTGAGCAGATGTAGCAGAATGGGGGTGGGATACAGCAGGCCAGTGAGGTTTGGGGGATGACAGGTAAGTGAGCTGGGCTACAGAGCAGGGTCCCTGGGAGGTATGAGGGAGCGTATGCCAGACCATACAGAAAGAGGTCTGAACTTCATATCTGGTGGGGTCCATAGCCGGAGCGTTTGTGTCCCTCATTCCTGAGTAAGACAGTCGCTGCAGCTTAGGATCAAGGCTATGAGGAGGGTCAGGGCTGTGATGTGAACCAAGCAGGCTGGTCTGTGCTGGCGCCTCAGCCTCAGCACCCCGCCTAGCCTAGCCTGGGCCCCATTTCCCCATGTGCCCTCCCTGCCCGTCCCTACTTCCTCAGGCATAGATATCCCTTTCTCCAGAAGCATGATTCATGAAGCAGCATGCTGGGACTGAAGAAGCCTGGGTTTGGGGTTTAGGCAGATTTGGTTTCCAAATTCTGACTACCTTTTGGGTAACTGGACAAGTCACTCAAACTTTCTGAGCCTCAGTTACCTGCAAAATCAGGATAGTCATATTGACATCTTAAATGTCATGAGTTATTACTTTATACCCACTGAATGGGTGAAAATTGGGAATAACAAAAATAATGATTGCTGATGGAAATACTAATTGTTATAGTCTTCTCAGAAAGCCCTTTGGCAATATCTATTAAAAACATATTCTCCTCAAGGGAGAATGCATGCTTTGGAATTTTTCCCATGCAAATAAAAGCACTTCTTGTAAAGATATATGGGAAAAGACATCTATTGCAGCATTGTTTGTATGGCAATAAAGTGGGAAGAAAGTGCTTGCTCATCATAGGATAACGGTTGAATAAACTATAGTGCATCCACGCTACGGGTACACTTGAGCTTTAAAATGGATGAATTAGATTTACACAAATGACTACAAGCGGTTTCCACAAAAGTTTTGCTGTCTGTAACAAGTGCATAGAATATGACATGATTTTTAGAAAATAAGCACATGTATTTAACAATAGCAAAAAATTTTGTGCCTCCTACTGTGTATCAAACATTCCTTGACATGTTTAAGGGGGTTGACTTGTTTTAATGTTCAATATTCTATGATGGAGGTGTCATCATTCCCATTTTACATATGAGGAAACTGAGGTGCACATAGATTAAATAATTTGAGGTGCACATAGATTTAATAATTTGTCCTAAGTCACACAGCTCAGAGGAGAGCTGGAATCTGGACTCTGGGACTTGAGTTCAGAGACTAGACTCTTAATCAATGTGCTTTACTCTCTGAATATCTGGAAGGTGGGAAGTAAGCAAACAAGATAAAAGGAAAATGATATTAGAATCACACATTATATAACATTTATACAAAATTTTACATGGTTGCAAATATTCAGAAAGTGATGTGTCAAGAAATGGCCCTCAGAATGCAAATGGTAGTTGTCTCAAGGAGCTGTGACTACATATGTGTTTTTATTCTTTTTTTTTAAGTCTTAACTCTTTATTTTTTAAATTTATTTTCAGTTGGAAGATAATTGCTTTACAATGTTGTATTGGTCATGTCTTTTACTTTATTCCTTAAACACTCCCATTAATTATATGAATTTTCTATAATGAACCTATATTATTTAAAAAATCAAAAAGGGAACACATTCTATTCATTGTAAAAAAGTTAAGATTTGTATGCATTTTTTCATTTATTTGAATTTCCTTACAGGAATGATCATGAACATTTACCAAGTTAAAAGAATGCTCCTGGCTAGTATAGAATTTAAAACTGAAACCAAAGAAATGACTCAAAATGGAGCCTGGGTAAGTAAATTATAGACTTTTGCTCATTGGAATTATTAATACAATTAAATGATATTAGACTATCAAAAGACATAGAAAAAATTTCACAGTCTTGCTATATTTAAAAGACAACTTCAAAATGGTATGCATTGCAGAATACTCCCCCCCTCTAAAAAGAAAACTTCTATATATATATATATATATATATATATATATGGTAGCCTAGAAAAGACTGGAAGTTTATATACCAGAATACTAATATGTTTATTTCTCAGGATTGACATTATGAGTGATTTTTCATTTCTTTTTTGCTTATTTTTTCATTGAATAAATACACATTACTTTTAAAATAAGATGAGGGTAAGCAATAAAAAATATCTTAATCTTTTCCCTGGTAAATCAACCCAAAGTCAAGATTTTATCCTGAGGAACTGATCATAGATACACAACCAGATTTATCTAAAATATAAATATTGCATTTCTGTATTATTTATAACCAGAGAAAGTTGTAAATAACTAAATAATTAAACATTAGGACACTGGCTATGTAAATTATGGGACAACCATATGATGAAATATTATGCCTCCAATAAAAAGTATGCCTAGGAGATGGCGGAGGAATAGGATGGGGAGAACACTCTCTCCCTCTCTACCTCATCAAAAGAACATTTCAACGCTGAGTAAATTCCACAAAATAACTTCTGACTGCTGGCAGAGGACATCAGGCATCCAGCAAAGCAGTTCATGGGCTTCAAAACCAGGTAGGAATTATTTTAAAGGACGAAGATAGAGACAAAGGGAGGTAGGAGGGAATCCCGTCCCAGGAAGAGACTCTTAAAAAGAGAGGTTCCCTAAAATTGGGGAACTTTCTCACAGCTGTGTATGGGCGAGCCCTGGAAGCACAGAGGGCAACATAACAGGAAGGAAGAATAAATAAATAATTAAACCCAACAGATTACGAATTCAACAGTATAACCCCCAGCGGATAAGCAGCGCAAACGCCTGCGTCCGACAGCAGTGGGGTTGGGCAGGGAGGAGCGCGCCCCGTGACAGTGCTTTCTAAGAGTTGGGCCGTGGGAGACGTAGGCTGCAGGGCTTTTCTCGAGAATTGGGGCGTAATGGGGCCAGAATTGGGCCGCGCGTGGCTAGAATGATTTATCTCGGACTAGCAAACCAGACTGGGGGACAACTAACACTGGAAACACTTGAACATAAGACACCGACAGGCCCGCACACAGAACAAAGGACGGATCGAAATAGCCGGCTGCAGACCATCCCCCACTGGTGACAGGCAGCCAGAGCCTTAAGCGCTGGAAGAGGGAAGTCGCAGCACAAGAGAGACATTACCTGCAAATTGCAAGCAGGTTTCTTTACTGAGACTTCTGGGAGTCTCTGAACAGTCATCATCTGCCTGAGAAAGAGCCCCGGCGGAGCTCCCAGAAAATTGAGCGACCCGGAAAGCCCAGAAGACGCAGCACTAGTGCGCGCCAAACTCCTAGCCATTCGGACTTGGGAAGGGAACGTAGCCCAGGATCAACTAAACCCGACACCCGGAGGGGGCTTCCTGAGCGCCAAACCTGAGCGGCTTAGGACTGGGAAGTGCATGAAGCATGAGGCAGGCCCCACACGGTTATCCCACGGAGCGAGAAGGGACAAGCCCAGAGCAGAGCTCACCACCACCCTCCCTGTGGCAAGACAGAAATCAGACACAGAAGTGACCCCCACAGTCCACAACGACAGAGAAAGCACCAGATATACCGTTACTACTTTTATGATCAAAATTTTTTGGGGGGGTGATGATGTGGAAGCGTGATTTTTTTTAAGAATTTATTTTTCTTTCTTTAAAATTTTTTTTTCCTTTTTAAATTTGTTTTTCTTATTTTCTTTTCGTCTTTTTTTCCTAAACTTGCTTAAATTTTTAAGTCTTCTATATTTCTATTTATTATTTTTATAACCTAATATTACTTTTCAAAAAAAAAAAAACCTATTGTTAAAGCAAACGCCGTATATAGTCCTATTGGTGGAGGAAGTTGTCTTTTAATAATTCTGGAGTCTTTTATTATATTTTACTTTTTTTCTCTATTTTTTTAAAATTTCTCTCTCCTCCTTCTTCTCTTCAATATTCTATCTTTGAAAATCCAATCTTTACTCCAGATTTTTAATCTTGGCATTTTGGTATTTGTTGCCAATTTTGTACTTTTTAAAAACCTAATCTTCAATACCCAGTTTTACATGAGTGCGAGACTACTGGCTTGACCACTCTCTCCACCTTTGGAATCTCTCTTTTCTCCACCAGGTGGCTTTTGTCTCCTCCCTCCCCCTCCGCTTCTCTACCCAACTCTATGAATCTCTGTGTGCTCCAGAAGGTGGAGAATTCTAAAGGGAACGGTTGGAGGTCGGCATGTCGAGACATGCCCCGGACCAGCCCGGACAAGCCCGACAGTCGGCCGACGCCCGAACAGGAACTGGGGGCGGACCAAACTTCCAGGGACCGGCCCCTGTATCCTGACCCAATCAGGCGCTGGCACGGATCCCCCAAACGCCAATCACTGCTACAGCCCGCGCTTTCTACCTTATACGGAAGAGCCGGGTTTGAATGCCAGCCCTGGCTATAAAACCCCTTCCTCACCCCTCATGCTTTGCAGACTCCTTTGTTTCTCGCTCGCTTGCCCCCGGGAGTTCTGCCCGGGAGCGACCGCCCAATAAAGGCCTTTCCACTAACGGTCCCTAGAGGTGGCTTTTTTCCTTCCTGCAGGTGTTTTCTTACATCTGGCGCCCAACGTGGGGCTCGAGGTGGGGCCTCCGGCACTTGCCGTTGAGGTCCCCTCAAGCTCCACCGCCCGCGGTAGCCCCAGACCCAGGCGACTGACCAACCCTCCCAGACGGCAGAATGCGGGGTAAGTCCCTTCGGCTTTGGGGCCTGCCCTCCCTGGTGACCACTTCTAGGGCCCTGTAACGGGTGCACACTTACTGGGTCCTCCCAGTCATCAGTTCGTGAGGGAGACGTCCCTAGCGACTGATAGACCTCTGGCTTCGGCCTCCCTCTGGCTTCGGCCTCCGGCTTGGCCCCCTCCCCAGGTCACCAGTTCATGAGGGAGACGTCCCGATCGACTGCGTGGACCTCCGGCTTCAGCCTCCTTCGGTCCGGCAGTCCGTGAGGAAGACGTTCCGACTGGCTGCCTGGACCTCCGGCTTCCCTCAGCGTGTCCAAAGACGTTTGGATACCGGGGTTCGCCTCTCCGCTGTACGGTGGTCGCCATGGGATCGACAGCCTCCAAACCCGACCCCAATATTCCACTCCCTTGGAGTGCCTGTTAGCTAATCTGCGGACCCTGGGACTAAAGGGATATATCCGCCCCAAACAGCTTACTTTTTTTGTTCGCAGGCCTGGCCTCAGTATTCTCTAGATAATGGCTCACAATGGCCAGCCGTAGGGACATTAGACTTTAACGTCCTCTGTGATTTAGATAATTACTGCCGGAGAATGGGAAAATGGTCTGAGGTCCCTTATGTCCAGGCCTTTTGGGCGTTGCGCCTCGCCCTACCCTATGCACTACCTCGCCCCCTAACCAGATTTTGCTCACTATGGCTCCCCCGACCCCCCCCCCCACAGGCCAAGCCCATTCCTTCCTCCTCTGAAGCCTCGGCTTTTACCATCCCCTCAGAAGAACTGACCGCCCCCTCCTCCATACGCATCCACCCGGGCTCCTACCTCCTCCGCCCGCCTACTCCCTCTGCCTCGCCTACTCCAATCTCTGCGCCCGCCCTGGAGGCTCCTCCCCCAGCACCCTGACTCCGGCAACGCCTGGTCCTATTCTTTATCCTCCCCTCCCGTCGGCAGCCCCCGCCTTCTCCGGTTAGTTCCCACACTCGCTCTCACAGCAGCCCACAGGAACCCCCTTCTTTCACCCCTCCTTCTTCTGCCCCAGCCTCGCTATTTCCCTTGCGACAGGTGGCCAGAGCTGAGGGCCTAGCCCAGGTCCATGTCCCCCTTTTCCTCCAGGACCTGGCCCAGATTGAGGCCAAACTGGGATCTTTCTCTTCCAATCCTACTCAGTATATCAAACAGTTCACGGGCCTGACTCGCGCCTATGCTTTGACCTGGCAGGACATCTATGTTATTTTGGGGTCTTCCACCACCCCAGAAGAGAGGCAGGCCATCTGGACGGCAGCCAGAGCTCAGGCCGATCAGGAGGCACATTGCCAGTCCCTCTCCCGAGCGTCCCCGGGGGCTCGGGCGGTCCCTGACGTTGACCCTGATTGGAACTATCAGGAGGGGGTGGTGGCCAGCAACGAGTACGCTATATGATAGAGTGCCTTATTGACGGGATGGAGGTTTCCTCTCATAAGGTTGTAAAATTTCCTTAAGCTGGACGAGGTGACTCAGGGGCCTGATGAAAATCCAGCTATGTTCCTCAATCGGCTTACTGAGGCCCTCATTCAATACACTAGGCTGTCCCCTGAGTCCCCATAGGGCAGCCACCTTGGCCAGTCGTTTTATCTCTCAGTCTGCCCCTGATATCTGGAAAAGCTGGCCAAGGCTGAGGATGGCCCTCAGACCCCTATCCGAGATCTGGTAAAAACGGCATTTAAAGTCTACAACGCACGTAAGGAAACTGCTGAGGCCAGCCGAAAGGCGAGGCTTAAACAGAAGGCTGAGTTTCAGGCTAACCTCCTCAACCAGCAGGCAAACCTCTTTAATCAGCAAACCCAAGCCTTGGTGGCGGCCCTGCGGCTGGCTGCGGGCTCGGGGTCCCAAAGCCCCCCTCCGGGGTCCTGCTTCAAGTGCGGCCAAGAAGGACACTGGGCCAAGGCATGCCCCAACCCGCGCCCCTCCATCCAAGCCGTGTCCGTTGTGTAAGCGACGAGGACTCCTGGGCTAGTGACTGTCCCCAGGCCTCTCGGGCCCCGACCTCTAGGGTCCGGGACCAGAGCGCCCCAGGGAGACTTCCTGCCCTACTCCAGCTTTGGAGCTGCTGAGCTTTGATGAAGACTGATGCCGCCCAGACTCGGGGACCCCGATCACCCAAGCCGAGCCCAGGGGTAACGCTCCAGGTAGCGGGTAAGTCTATCAGCTTCCTGGTTGATACGGGGCTACCTATTCGGTCCTTCCTTCCTTTGGGGGCATTTTTGCATCCTTCCCAGATTTCGGTTATGGGAATTGACGGCCGACCTTCATGTCCCTCTCCAAACCCAACCACTGTCCTGTCAGTTGGATTCCTGCATGTTCACTCACTCCTTTTAGTTATTCCTTCCTGCCCTACCCTGCTTTTGGGGAGAGATATACTCGTTAAGTTAAAAGCTACCCTCCACCTGACTCCCGGATTGGCCCCCACGTCGGGGGGCCTTCCCTGATGCTACTCGCGGACCCCCTGACTCCTCCTGTTAGTCCTGAGGTCTGGGACACCCGAGTTCCGGTGGTGGCTCAGCACCACCCTCCAGTCCTCATTCGGCTAAGAGATCCCACCTCTTTTCCAGCTCGACCCCAATTTCCTTGTCGATCCATAGCCTTAAGGGATTAAAGCCCATCATTGACTGTCTCATGGGACAGAGTCTCCTAATCCCCACAATCTCTCCTTGTAACACGCCCATCCTTCCTGTCCGGAAGGCTTCCGTGACTACCGGCTGGTGCAGGATCTTCGCCTAATTAACGTGGCGGTGGTCCCTGCCCATCCGTTGGTCCCTAACCCTTACACCCTCCTTTCTTCTATTCCCCTCAAACTTCTCATTTCACTGTCATTGACCTCAAAGATGCTTTCTTTACCATCCCACTTCATCCTGACTGTCAATTCCTTTTTGCTTTCACCTGACCTGACCCCGACACTCAGCTGACCACACAGCTTACCTGGACTGTACTCCCTCAGGGATTCAGAGATAGTCCCCATTATTTTGGACAAGCTCTATCCCGAGACCTGGCTAGGTGCTCGCGCCGCCCCAGTACTCTCCTCCAATACGCAGATGACTTGCTCCTTTGCAGCCCCTCAGAAGAGACTTCTAGACGGCACACTGCGACTCTTCTTAATTTCCTCGGCTCTCAGGGCTATAGAGCCTCAAAATCCAAGGCTCAACTAACCCAGACCTCTGTTGTCTATCTAGGTCTCCAAATCACTCCCACCACTAAAGCCCTGACAGCAGATCGGGTGCTAGCCTCCTCCGGTCCATCTGTCCTCCAGCCAATGGAGACCAGATATTGTCCTTTTTAGGGCTGACAGGATTTTTCCGACACTGGGTCCCAAATTACGCCACCCTGGCCAAGCCTCTGTATGCTGCAGCTAAAAACTCCCACAGGGCCGCTGTCTTCCCCCACCAAGATTTCCCAGCAGGTGGCTGTGGCCTTGGGCATCGCCTGGCATCTCCACATCCCTCAAGGAGCGGGTAAATGGCATCACCAAGACGCACCTGACCAAACTTGCCTCAAAACTGCGACTGTCTTGGGTCGACCTCCTTCCTCTGGTGCTCACTCGCATTCGCACCACCCCACACTCGAAAACAGGTTTGACCCCCTTTAAACTGCTCTACGGCAGGCCCTACCTCTTGACCCACCTCCCGGAGGGAGAGGCTCCCCACTCGCGGGTACCTCCCCCTCTTCTCCCTCCTACGATCGCTGCTAAAAACACACTGATCGGGTCCTGCCACAACCAACAGACGGCAGGGCCAACTCGGCCTTTGGCCCCAGGAGATCCAGGTACTGCTAAAAACTCTCAACCCTCGCCCGCTACAACCCCGCTGGACGGGACCCACACGGTAATCCTCACCACTCTTATGGCAGCTAAACTCCTGGGACACGACCCTGGTATCACCTGACCCAACTTAAGCCCGCACCCCCAGGTTTCCCCAAACCTGACCCAGAAGGGAGAGGATCCTACCGCTCTGTCCTTACTGGCCCAACCAAGCTAACAATCAGCCGGACCCCCTTCCCCCGATCCCGGAATAACCATTACCCAAACCCCTCTTTCACCAGTCTTAAAATAATCAAGGCACCGTCTTCCACCAGGAACAAACACGTCCCTATCCGATGTTTGCCTGGTACCATCCGCCGTGGCTACTGGCAATCACAGTTCTGGCCATACTCTTTACCATTGGATTGGTGGCCACAGCTCCCCAAGACTGGTCATCTGTACATCGGCTGTCGCTGGCCCTTGCTTACCTAGCCATCTGCGCTCTACTCCTGTGGTGCTATTCCCTTGGGGCCTATGACAAGGGGGCCTCTGTGCAGCCCTCAAGGAAGAATGTTGCTTTACGCTGACCATACGGGGGTGGTGAGGGAATCCATGGCCAAGGTAAGAGAAGGATTCGAACGCAGAAAGAGAGAACGGGAGGCACAGGAGGGCTGGTTCGAGTCCTGGTTCCAGAGCTCCCCTGGCTGACAACTCTACTATCCTTTCTAATGGGACCACTCATCATCCTCCTGCTGCTCCTGACTTTCGGGCCCTGTATCCTAAATAGGTTTTTGGCCTTTATCAAACAACGGCTCAATAGGGTCCAACTGATGGTACTGCGATAGCAGTACCAAGGGCTTCCGACAAATGACTTGTGACCAACCTAACAGACGTCCGCCTCCTGTCATCAAGGCCCCTCGTTGCCCCTGTTCAGCAGGAAGTCGCCAGAGAGAATCGGGTGCCTCTTTTCCTATATCAAAAGGCTGGGATGAGAAGTTGGCACGTCGAGACATGCCCTGGACCAGCCCAGACAAGCCCGACAGTCGGCCGACGCCTGAACAGGAACCGGGGCGGACCAAACTTCCAGGGACTGGCCCCCTGTATCCTGACCCAATCAGGCGCTGGCATGGATCCCCCAAACGCCAATCACTGCTACAGCCCGCGCTTTTCTACCTTATATGGAAGAACCGGGTTTGAACGCCAGCCCTGGCTATAAAAACCCCTTCCTCACCCCCTCATGCTTTGCAGACTCCCTTTGTTTCCTCGCTCGCTTGCCCCCGGGAGTTCTGCCCGGGAGCGACCGCCCAATAAAGGCCTTTCCACTAACGGTCCCTAGAGGTGGCTTTTTTTCCTTCCCGCGGCGTTTTCTTACGCTGGTCACTGGCCGGAACTGTATCCCTCCTTCCCATCTCTCTCTTTTATCCTCCTGTCCACCTCTATCTACTTCCTCCCTCTCCTCTTCCATGTATAACTCTGTGACCATCTCTGAGCGGTCCAGACTTCGGAGCGCACACAAGAAAGTGGTTAGGGGCTAGCTTTCTTTGTCCTCTTTGATTCCACCTCATCCTATTCCACTCACCTCTAACTACTCCCTCCCTTTTCTCTCCTCCAAGTAACTCAGCGATCCTCTAGGGACGACCCTCAAGGTGGAGAAACCTATCATCATTAACCTAGATGTTTTAACATTAGTGCTGAATAGATGGAGAAATCATGAGGCTATTGTAAAAATAAATCTGAAAACCAGAATCAGGAGGCATAAGTCCAAATCCTGAGCTCATCAAAGAATTCCTGAATACAGGGAACATTATCCAATAAGAGCTCATCAAACACCTTCATGCCTATACTGAAACTGAGCACCGCCCAAGGGCCAACAAGCTCCAGAGCAAGACATACCATGCAAATTCTCCAGCAACACAAGAACAAGCCCCTGAGCTTCAATACACAGGCAACTCAAAATACTACAAAACCATTGACGTCTCATAACCCATTACTTCACACGTCACAGCACTCCAGAGAGAGGAAATCCAGCTCCACCCACCAGAACTCCAACACAAGCCTCCCTAATCAAGAAACTTTGACAAGCCACTGATATAACCCCAAACACAGAGAGGAAGCTCTATAAGAAAGAGAATTCCACAAATTCCCAGAATATAGAAAAGCCACCCCAAACACAGCAATATAACCAAGATGAAGAGACAGAGGAATACCCAGCAGGTAAAGGAACAGGAGACATGCCCACCAAACCAAACAAAAGAGGAGGAGATAGGGAATCTACCTGAGAAAGAATTCCGAATACTGATAGTGAAAATGATCCAAAATCTTGAAATCAAAATGGAATCACAGATAAATAGCCTGGGGTCAAGGATTGAGAAGATGCAAGAAAGGTTTAACAAGGACCTAGAAGAAATAAAAAGAGTCAACATATAATGAATAATGCAATAAATGAGATCGGAAATACTCTGGAGGCTACAAATAGTAGAATATCGGAGGCAGAAGATAGGATTAGTGAAATAGAAGACAGAATGGCAGGAATAAATGAATCATCGAGGGAAAAAGAAAGACGAATTAAAAGAAATGAGGACAACCTCAGAGACCTCCAGGACAATATGAAACACTCCAACATTCGAATTATAGGAGTCCCAGAAGAAGACAAAAGAAAGACCATGAGAAAATACTTGAGGAGATAATAGTTGAAAACTTCCCTAAAATGGGGAAGGAAATAATCACCCAAGTCCAAGAAACCCAGAGAGTGCCAAACAGGATAGACCCAAGGCGAAACACCCCAAGACGTATTTTAATCAATCTAACAAAGACCAAACACAAAGAACAAATATTAAAAGCAGCAAGGGAAAAACAACAAATAACACACACGGGGATCCCCATAAGAATAACTGCAGATCTTTCAATAGAAACTCTTCAGGCCAGGAGGGAACGGCAAAACATACTTAAAGTGATGAAAGATAATAACCTTCAGCCAAGACTGCTGTACCCAGCAAGGATCTCATTCAAATATGAAGGAGAAATCAAAAGCTTTACAGACAAGCAAAAGCTGAGAGAATTCAGCACCACCAAACCAGCTCTCCATCAAATACTAAAGGATAGACTTTAGAAAGGAAACAAAAAAGGACATATAAACCCGAACCCAAAACAACAAAGTAAATGGCAACAGGAGCATACTTATCAATAATTACCTTAAATGTAAATGGGTTGAATGCCCCAACCAAAAGGCAAAGACTGGCTGAATGGATACAAAAACAAGATCCCTATATATGCTGCCTACAAGAGACCCACCTCAAAACAACAGACACATACAGACTAAAAGTGAAGGGCTGGAAAAAGATATTCCATGCAAATAAAGACCAAAAGAAAGCAGGAGTAGCAATACTCATATCCAATAAAATAGACTTTAAAACAAAGGCTGTGAAAAGGGACAAAGAAGGCAACTACATAATGATTAAAGGATCAATCCAAGAAGAAGATATAACAATTATAATATATATATATGCACCTAACATAGGAGCACCGCAATATATAAGACAAATGCTAACAAGCATGAAAGGGGAAATTAATAATAACACAATAATAGTGGGAGACTTACCCCACTCACACCTATGGACAGATCAACTAAGCAGAAAATTAACAAAGAAACGCAAACGTTAAACGATACAATAGATCAGTTAGACCTAATTGATACTTATAGGACATTTCACCCCAAAACAATGAATTTCACCTTTTACTCAAGTGCACATGGAACCTTTTCCAGGATAGATCACATTCTGGGTCATAAATCTAACCTTGATAAATTCAAAAAAAATCGAAATTATTCCAAGCATCTTTTCTGACCATAATGCACTAAGGTTAGATCTCAATTATAGGAGAAAAACTATTAAAAATTCCAACATTTGGAGGCTGAACAACACCCTACTGAATAATCAACAAATCACAGAAGAAATCAAAAAAGAAATCAAAATATGCATCGAAACGAATGAAAATGAAAACACAACTACACAGAACCTTTGGGACACTATAAAAGCAGTGCTAAGAGGAAAGTTCATAGCAATACAGGCATACCTCAAGAAACAAGAAAAAGTCAAATAAATAACCTAACTCTACACCTAAAGCAACTAGAAAAGGAAAAAATAGAGAACCCCAGAGTTAGTAGAAGGAAAGAAATCTTAGAAATTCGGGCAGAAATAAATGCAAAAGAAACAAAAGAGACCATAGCAAAAATCAACAAGGCAAAAAGCTGGTTCTTTGAAAGGATAAATAAAATTGACAAACCATTAGCCAGACTCATCAAGAAACAAAGAGAAAAAAATCAAATCAACAAAATTAGAAATGAAAATGGAGAGATCACGACAGACAACTCAGAAATACAAAGAATCATAAGAGATTACTATCAGCAATTATATGCCAATAAAATGGACAACTTGGAAGAAATGGACAAATTCTTAGAAAAGTACAATTTTCCAAAACTGAACCAGGAAGAAATAGAAAATCTTAACAGACTCATCACAAGCATGGAAATTGAAACTGTAATCAGAAATCTTCCAGCAAACAAAAGCCCAGGTCCAGAGGGCTTCACAGCTGAATTCTACCAAAAATTTCGAGAAGAGCTAACACCTATCTTACTGAAACTATTCCAGAAAATTGCAGAGAAGGTAAACTTCCAAACTCATCCTATGAGGCCACCATCACCCTAATACCAAAACCTGACAAAGACACCACAAAAAAAGAAAACTACAGGCCAATATCACTGATGAACATAGATGCAAAAATCCTCAACAAAATCCTAGCAATCAGAATCCAGCAACACATTAAAAAGATAATACACCATGACCAAGTGGGCTTTTTCCCAGGGATGCAAGGATTCTTCAATATCCGCAAGTCAATCAATGTAATTCATCACATGAACAAACTGAGAAATAAAAATCACATGATTATCTCAATAGATGCAGAAAAAGCCTTTGACAAAATTCAACATCCATTTATGATAAAAACTCTCCAGAAAGCAGGAATAGAAGGAACATACCTCAACATAATAAAAGCTATATATGACAAACCCACAGCTAACATTATCCTCAATGGTGAAAAATTGAAAGCATTTCCCTAAAGTCAGGAACAAGACAAGGGTGTCCACCCTCACCACTACTTTTCAACATTGTACTGGAAGTTTTGGCCAAAGCAATCAGAGCAGAAAAAGAAATACAAGGAATCCAAATTGGAAAAGAAGAAGTAAAACTCTCACTGTTTGCAGATGACATGATCCTCTACGTAGAAAATCCTAAAGACTTGACCAGAAAACTACTAGAGCTAATCAATGAATATAGTAAAGTTGCAGGATATAAAATCAACACTCAGAAATCCCTTGCATTCCTATACACTAATAATGAGAAAGTAGAAAAAGAAGTTAAGGAAACAATTCCATTCACCACTGCAACAAAAAGAATAAAATACTTAGGAATATTTCTACCTAAAGAAACTAAAGACCTATATATTGAAAACTATGAAACACTGATGAAAGAAATCAAAGAAGACACTAATAGATGGAGAAATATACCATGCTCATGGGTCGGAAGAGTCAATATAGTGAAAATGAGTATACTACCTAAAGCAATCTACAGATTCAATGCAATTCCCATCAAGCTACCAGCAGTATTTTTCACAGAACTAGATCAAATAATCTCAAGATTTGTATGGAAATTTAAAAAACCTCGAATAGCCAAAGCAATCTTGAGAAAGAAGAATGGAACTGGAGGAATCAACTTGCCTGACTTCAGGCTCTACTACAAAGCCACAGTCATTAAGATAGTATGGTATTGGCACAAAGACAGAAATATAGATAAATGGAACAAAATGGAAAGCCCTGAGATAAACCCACACACCTATGGACACCTTATCTTCGACAAAGGAGGCAAGAATATACAATGGAGTAAAGACAGTCTCTTTAACAGGTGGTGCTGGGAAAACTGGTCAACCACTTGTAAAAGAATGAAACTAGACCTCTTTCTAACACCATACACAAAAATAAACTCAAAATGGATTAAAGATCTAAATGTAAGACCAGAAACTATAAAACTCCTAGAGGAGAACATAGGCAAAACACTCTCCGACATAAATCACAGCAGGATCCTCTATGATCCAACTCCCAGTATACTGGAAATAAAAGCAAAGATAAACAAAATAGGATCTAATTAAAATTAAAAGCTTTTGCACAACAAAGGAAACTATAGGCAAGGTGAAAAGACAGCCTTCTGAATGGGAGAAAACAATAGCAAATGAAACAACTGACAAACAACTAATCTCAAAGAGATATAAGCAACTTATGCAGCTCAACTCCAGAAAAATAAACGATCCAATAAAAAAATGGGCCAAAGAACTAAATAGGCAGTTCTCCAAAGAAGACATACGGATGGCTAACAAACACATGAAAAGATGTTCAACATCACTCATTATCAGAGAAATGCAAATCAAGACCACAATGAGGTACCATTTCACACCAGTCAGAATGGCTGCGATCCAAAAGTCTACAAGCAATAAATGCTGGAGAGGATGTGGAGGAAAGGGAACCCTCTTACACTGCTGCTGGGAATGCAAACTAGTACAGCCACTATGGAAAACAGTGTGGAGATTCCTTAAAAAATTGCAAATAGAACTGCCTTATAACCAGCAATCCCACTGCTGGGCATACACACCGAGGAAACCAGAATTGAAAGAGACAGATGTACCCCAATGTTCATTGCAGCACTGTTTATAATAGCCAGGACATGGAAGCAACCTAGATGTTCATCAGCAGATGAATGGATAAGAAAGCTGTGGTACATATATACAATGGAGTACTACTCAGCCCTTAAAAAGAATAAATTTGACTATGTTCTAATGAGATGGATGAAATTGGAACCGATTATACAGAGTGAAGTAAGCCAGAAAGAAAAACACCAATACAGTATACTGACACATATATATGGAATTTAGAAGACAGTAATGATGACCCTATATGTGAGACAACAAAGAGACACAGAGGTATAGAGTGGACTTTTGGACTCTGAGGGACAGGGAAAGGGTGGGATGGTTTGGGAGAATGGCATTGAAACATGTATACTTTCTTGTAAGAAACGAAGCACCAGTCTATGTTCAATGCAGGATGCAGGATTCATGGGGCTGGTGCACAGGATGATTCAGATAGATGATGTGGGGTGGGAGGTGGGAGGGGGCTTCGGCATTGGGAGATTGTGTTCACCTGTGGCTGATTCATGTCAATGTATGACAAAACAAATACAGTATTGTAATTAAAAATAAATAAATAAATAAAAATAAAAATAAAATAAAAATAAAAAGTATGCCTAAATACAAGAGAAAATGCTCAGGGTATGGCGCTAAATGAAAAACAAACTTTTCTTTTTTACAATTTAAACTCTGAAATGAAAATGATCATATGCTTTTGTTACCTTTTATACTTTTATGCATTCAAAAATACTTTTCAATAAAGAGGCATTATGCTTTCCAGTAGAAAAACAAGCACTAAAACATA
This sequence comes from Nanger dama, assembly GCA_917880005.1. NCBI lineage: Eukaryota > Metazoa > Chordata > Mammalia > Artiodactyla > Bovidae > Nanger > Nanger dama. The sequence goes on from CAKJTW010000052.1 coordinate 6,112,858, forward strand.
TAGAATAAGATACTATCATTTTTGAGGATTATGTAAGATCATGTTAGTATCTGCCATGGGAGTTAATATTGTTAAAGTAATTCTCTCTCCAACCCCCATGCATACGTTTCTTTCTCTCCTTTCTCTCAGGTTATCTTTTTGTGAAATGAAAAATAGATTGTACAGAAATGTAAAGCACTGGAGCAACACGTGAACCATGAACTTTCAGATGTTCAAGCTGGTTTTAGAAAAGCCAGAGGAACCAGAGATCAAATTGCCAACATCCGCTGGATCATGGAAAAAGCAAGAGAATTCCAGAAAAACATCTATTTCTGCTTTATTGACTATGCCAAATTCTTTAACCGTGTGGATCACAATAAACTGTGGAAAATTCTGAAAGAGATGGGAATACTAGACCACCTGACCTGCCTCTTGAGAAACCTATATGCAGGTCAGGAAGCAACAGTTAGAACTGGACATGGAACAACAGACTGGTTCCAAATAGGAAAAGGAGTATGTCAAGGCTGTATATTGTCTCCCTGCTTATTTAACTTCTATGCAGAGTACATCAGGAGAAATGCAGGGCTGGAGGAAGCACAAGCTGGAATCAAGATTGCTAGAAGAAATATCAATAACCTCAGATATGCAGATGATACCACCCTTATGGCAGAAAGTGAAGTGGAACTAAAAAGCCTCTTGATGAAAGTGAAAGAGGAGAGTGAAAAAGTTGGCTTAAAGCTTAACATTCAGAAAACGAAGATCATGGCATCCAGTCCCATCACTTCATGGGAAATAGATGGGGAAACAGTAAAAACAGTGTCAGACTTTATTTTTGGGGGCTCCAAAATCACTGCAGATGGTGACTGCAGCCATGAAATTAGAAGACACTTACTGCTTGGAAGGAAAGTTATGACCAACCTAGATAGCATATTCAAAAGCAGAGACATTATTTTGCCAACAAAGGTCCATCTAGTCAAGGCTATGGTTTTTCCAGTGGTCATATATGGATGTGAGAGTTGGACTGTGAAGAAAGCTGAGCGCCAAAGAATTGATGCTTTTGAACTGTGGTGTTGGAGAAGACTCTTGAGAGTTGCTTGGACTGCAAGGAGATCCAACCAATCCATTCTGAAGGAGATCAGTTCTGTTTGTTCTTTGGAAGGACTAATGCTAAAGTTGAAACTCCAATACTTTGGCCACTTGATGCAAAGAGTTGACTCAATGGAAAAGATCCTGATACTGGGAGGGATTGGGGGCAGGAGGAGAAGGGGACGACCGAGGATGAGATGGCTGGATGGCTGGATAGCACCACTGACTTGATGGACAGGAGTCTGGGTGAACTCCGGAAGCTGGTGATGGACAGGGAGGCCTGGTGTGCTGTGATTCATGGGGTTGCAAAGATAGGACACGACTGAGCGACTGAACTGAAATGAACTGAGTCTAGGAGACACTCCATTTGTCTTAGCTCCTTCCTCTTCACTGAACTACCAGAAGGCAACGGCTCTCATTCCACACTTCAGACTCTTACCATCCAAGAGTGATAGCCCAGAGGTGTCATGGTGTGTGCAAACACTCCATCGGTGCCTATCTAGGGCAGGGGAACGGTTCTGTCCCACTGCGGTGGGTCATGGGGAGGATGCTAAGCAGGGCGAGAATGGATTCCAAGAACAGTGAAAGAACTAAGAAAAATCAGATGAGAGAAGTCTGAGGGGAACTTCATGTGTGGCCCAGTGTACTGTTTCTCTCCAATGTATAGACAAGGAACAGAAACAGATTCTGGAGGTTTACAGCTACTCGTGGTTGGGAGCATTTATGCTCATCTCTTGGGTTTCCCTTGTGGCTCAGCTGGTAAAGAATCCGCCTGCAATGCAGGAGACCTGGGTTCGAATCCTGGGTTGGAAAGATCCCCTGGAGAAGGAAAAGGCTACCCACTCTAGTATTCTGGCCTGGAGAATTCCATGGATTGTATAGTCCATGGGGTCGCAAAGAGTCGAACATGAATGAGCGACTTTCACTTCACTTCACTTGCTCATCCCTGAACCCAGTTCCTCATACATAACCTGACCCTTCCTCTGCTGTCTTCTTTGGCAAACTGGACTCGTTTTCAAGCCTTCCTCCATCCTATGGAAATTCTGACCACTAGGAGGCCTGAAACTAGATTCAGTGTTAAGGTGCCCTTTGCCAAGTGACATCCCACTTCATAAACAGCAGACAGCAATGATGTGACTTACTCAGAGCTCCAAAGGAATACGAGCTCGAGTGTGTGTGCACCTGAGCGTTAGCTGATGTTGTTCATATGATGAGCTTATGGTTTAGTCTAGTTGACCTTCAAATTCAAATTGGGTACTGATTAAGAAATAAGAAATAAGATGGGCTTCCCAGGTGGTTCAATGGTAAAAGAATCCACTTGCCAATGAAAGAGATGCCGGTTTGATCCCTGGGTTGGAAAGATCCCCTGGAGAAGGAAATGACAACCCACTCCAGCATTCTTGCCTGGAGAATTTCATGGACAGAGGAGCCTGGCGGGTTATAGTCCATGGGGTCACAAAGAGTGGGACAGGACTTAGTGACTAAACAACAAAAAGAAATAAGATAGGAGAATGAAGATGTGCTTAAACAGCATTTTCCCCTAATAAGTTGCCTTAACCTTGGCTGCAAGTGAGGATGATCTATTAAGAGTTAACAGAACAGAGAATTCTCCCTGAGTTAAGCAGACTGACTGTATCTTAAATAATGATTTCGATGACATAGCAATTTCAACCAGAGCGCTTGATATTCCTAATGCTCATTTTAATCCTGGGTTTACACTCCCCCTTCATCTGACTGCCTGTATATTTGCTAACTTAAATAGCCTTAATATTTGTACTCGTGGGTTTGTATTTAAGGATTTAAATTGTAAACTACCATTAAATCAATCACTAGAATATTTTTACCAGTAGAGAAAGAAATCTGCCAATAGACAAATGTGTGCTCTGTTTTATAAATGACCTCAGAGCTCCTATCAACTGATATTTTTTCAGTTTTCTCTAACTTGAGTTCATTTCTATTCGGGCCTGGCTGTTGCATCCACCCTGTAATGGATGAATTATTCATCAGTATTCCTCCTCCTCACATCTCATCATCCCAGCTCAACCACTGCCCACCCAAGGGCTGGGATGAGTCCCTGGGAACAGGTGTCCTCTGTCTGGAACTCAGAATCTAGCTCTTGATCTGTTAGTTGTACCTCCTTCTGTTAGGGGTTTGGACGGTTAGCAATTACACATGGTAAGTGGGCAATAAGTATCCATTCTCAGAACCTGGTGGGAAATGTGTCTAGAATACTTGAACAAAATCACAGACCTAGAAGACATCCCCAAAGATGTTTCCTCTTGAAATTATTCTGCTTCCACATACCTGTTTTAGTTAAAAAAAAAAAAACAAAAAACTTATCTTCCAAACCAAGTGACATTAGCCTGCTCAGTTTTTTGTTTAATTTTAGTCCTTGCACTCTAAGACGACGTTGAGGTTGCTGTGGGAGCCAAAATTATAACAAATATAAAGCCAGCCAACCAATAAGCAAGGCTAAAAATAACTATGAGGCTCAAAACTCTGAGAATTATACTGGAAAGAATACTAAAAAAATAAAAATAAAAAGGCCAGTCAATAATATTGGTGATTCCAAGACCTAAGAAGAAGATGCTGGGTTAGAAGCAAAGCCTAGAAACAAAGACAAGAGCAGGGGCTCCTTGAGAACCTTTGGTCAGTAAAATGCTCTGCACTTAAACTGGAGAGTGTAGTAAGCATTTTTATAAGCAGTCTTATAGCTGCCAAGACCATAAATAGCCCAGACATCACCAAGGAGATGTATTTCTGCATGTAACATGACAGTGAGTATTTGAAATGAATTCTCAACACATATGAATGCTTTTAACCTCATCATGACCTCAATTTTGGAGGATCTCAATGGCAAATTCATTTCTTTTTTTCATTCTAAGCCATGTCTCTATCAATCAAGCTAAACTATGTAATATTTCCAACACTTGCAGTTCTATAGGCAATAGATGTTTACTCTAAGCATTGGAATGATAATCAGATAGAATAGTGATCTTCTATAAATACATGCTATTTCAGAAAAAAGGCAAAATCATAAACTGTATATTCTAATTTTAATGGAAACTGGGTCACATGTAAATGGACACTTCAAAATTCTTTTCCTTAGATAAAGGGGTTAATGGATATTAACAATTTCAGTAAAAGAATCCCGCAAACTTCACATTTGGTCTTATTAGGAAATGGCATTTGTGATACATGACAGAACTCATTGGAGTTACCACCATTGAAGGTTTCGTGTAAAAAAAGAAACACCTAAAAGTGTTCTGAGAAACTGATCCTGCCATGAGCAATTAATGGTGTGAGATCCTAAAAGCATGAAGAAACATCACAGTGTGCTTCTGTAAAGGTGTGACATCTCCAAATCAAACAACTCCACAGGAAAAATCTCAGTTTGAAGCGCTTAATTATTTCTCTTGTTTCCTAAAACTCTGCTATTCTACTTCAAGACATTTACAATTTTTTTTATAACAGGCTGAATGATTGGGAGGGCTTCTCAGGTGGCTTATTGGTAAAGAATCTGCTTGCCAATGCAGGAGATGTAGGAGACACAGGGAGATATAGAGTATGCGGGTTTGATTCCTGGTTGGGGAACTAAGATCCCACATGCTGTGGAGCATCTAAGTCTGTGCACCACAAGAGAAGCCCCTGCCCCCCCACGAATAGAAAAAGCCCACACAGTGCAAAGAAAACCAAGCACAAAAAAACCCCAAACAAACATAAAACAACAACCAGTGTTCATCGCAGCACTGTTTATAATTGCCAGGACATGGAAGCAACCTCGATGTCCATCAGCAGATGAATGGATAAGAAAGCTGTTGTACATATACACAATGGAGTATTACTCAGCCCTTAAAAAAGAATACATTTGAATCAGTTCTAATGAGGTGGATGAAACTGGAGCCGATTATACAGAGTGAAGTAAGTCAGAAAGAAAAACACCAATACAGTATACTAATGCATATATATGGAGTTCAGAAAGATGGTAACAATAACCCTGTATGTGAGAGGGACAGGGTCAGATGATTTGGGAGAACAGCATTGAAACATGCACAATATCATATATGAAATGAATCGCCAGTCCAGGTTTGATGCAGGATATAGGATGCTTGGGGCTGGTGCACAGAGATGACCCAGAGGGATGATATGGGGGATCAGGATGGGGAACACATGTATACCTGTGGCAGATTCATGTTGACGTATGGCAAAACCAATACAATACTGTAAAGTAATTAACCTCCAATTAAAATAAATAAATTTGGTCTTTTGACGAGAAAAACAACAACAACAACAGCCAAAAACACATATTTGAGTAGTATAAAGAGAGATGCCAAAGGGGTCATCAAAAAAAAAAAGACAATGAACTAGAGAAAGACCACCAAAAGCAGCAGAACAGCGGGTGCTGCCCTGGTCCACAGGGTCCCCCTTCAGGAAGGAAGCGTTCCCTCTTCTAGTCGTAGGCAGCCCTCATCCCTTCTCAAGCTTCTAGGATCATCTGAACAGAAGAGAGGCTTCTTCCAAGACCGCAGCCCCTTCCCCTGGCAGCCAGTGACAGGTGACTCCTCAGTGGGAGCTTTTAAGAGCCAGACTCCCACAGCCCAGCTGGACATCTCAGAACTGTCATGCCATCTTCAGCCTGGCTGCGGCTTCGGTTGAGAACGCCTGGCAGTTCAATTTATTTACCCAGTTTTGCATGCTTTCCTTTCACAAGTGTTGATTCCAAGAGCCCTCCCTAATAAAGGTTAGCTCCCTAGTCTCCTGGGAAGCTGCCCTGCATAGGTACCAGGTGAACAGTTCGAGCAATGGGCTTGTATTGCTGTATTCTGTGAGGTAATCCTCCATTCTGTGGAGGAGAAAACTGAGCCACAGAGAAGTTAACTACTTGGGATGACATATTAATCCCTTGCTAAGAAGAAGTGATGCTTTTGAACTGTGGTGTTGGAGAAGACTCTTGAGAGTCCTTTGACTGCAAGGAGATCCAACCAGTCCATTCTGAAGGAGATCAGCCCTGGGATTTCTTTGGAAGGAATGAATCTAAAGCTGAAACTCCAGTACTTTGGCCACCTCATGCGAAGAGTTGACTCATTGGAAAAGACTCTGATGCTGGGAGGGATTGGGGGCAAGAGGAGAAGGGGATGACAGAGGAGGAGATGGCTGGATGGCATCACTGACTCAATGGATGTGAGTCTGAGTGAACTCCGGAAGATGGTGATGGAGAGGGAGGCCTGGCGTGCTGCGATTCATGAGGTCGCAAAGAGTCGGACACAACTGAGCGACTGAGCTGAACTGAAGTACAAGAGTTCCTTATGAAAGACTGCATACGTTGCTAGTGCCAGAGACAGGATCTAGGCCTCAAGCATCTGGCCCCAGAGCTCACACTCTTAGCAACTATCCTTCCTACACAGGATGTTTCACTTATGAAAACCATTTACAGCCAACATGAGATGAAATGAATCATGTAAACAATTGAGTGTTATTTTTAAGACAACTTTGATTTTCTAAACATTGATTCCAGGACTAGCTAATATCAATCTTACACACAATATATTTTCTTCTCACTCCAAACTGAAGAAATGCATTCAGCATATTAATCTAAAAGTTCCAAGGAGGTCATATGGTTTAGCAGACGCCCATTTGTATAACAATCTCATCTACCATTTGGAGCGTTTTTAGTAGTTATCAATTACAGATTTAAAATATTACTTTTTGTGTGTGGGGACAATTAATCAGAGGGGGAGAAATGGCAATTTCATTCTCCTTTAGGTGATACATATTTTAAAAACTGTGTTATCTGCACAGGAATGTCCCTGCAATTTCTCTCTCAAATTTTCTCTTGCTGCTGCTCCTGCTGCTAAGTCGCTTCAGTCGTGTCCGACTCTCTGCGACCCCAGAGACGGCAGCCTACCAGGTTCCCCCGTCCCTGGGATTCTCCAGGCAAGAACACTGGAGTGGGCCATTTCCTTCTCCAATGCGTGAAAGTGATAAGTGAAAGTGAAGTCACTCAGTCGTGCCCAGCTCTTAGCGACCCCACGGACTGCAGCCCACCAGGCTGCTCTGTCCATGGGATTTTCCAGGCAAGAGTACTGGGGTGGGGTGCCATTGCCTTCTCCACAAATTTTCTCTTAGAACCTACATAAATTTTTATTTTCCTTTTTTCTTCTTTTAAAGATACTTGGGTCAGCAACATTTTCTCATAGTAACTGTCCACAGAATGAGGAATGATGCTCTTGTCAAAGATTTACTTCCAAGGATGCCTTTCAAACATTTCTTTTTTCTGTCTAGATAATGGAGTTCTCTGATAGGTGATTCTCAAATGAACCCATTCCTGACAACTAGCTGTAAACAGCCTCCTTCTGCTGTTTCAAATAAACATCTTCTTTAAACGTAATTTTTCCAATCATCCTGTTGTTTCATGAATAGTTACTGTTAGAGGAACAAATGGATATACAAATACTGAAAAGGGTAGATATGGAATAAACTAGAGCAGGTTGGATATTTGTGTTGGAAATAGACATGCTTAAAGAGGATTGGATGGATTTGCTCACTATTTCATTTCCCCCAAACAAACAAAATCCAGATGGTTTTCTGAGTTTGCACAGATTTTCAGATGAGTAAGTGGTCTCATACCTTCATCTTTACAGACTTCAACTGCTTCCTCTGAAGAAGGGCTGGGCGCTGAAGCAGCACTGGGACCATCTGTAAGGCAGAAAGAGACGCTGTCTCAGAGTCCGTACTGTGGGGCGGGCGCTGCCTGCCCACCTTACCTCCCACTCCACCGAAGGACACAGGAGCCCGTTTCACGCTCTCAGACACTGAATGGTCTTTGGAGGGCTCGGGTGTGTGACCCTCCTCTATGACTAATGGAACAAGAACCCTTAGTTAAGCTTGAGCCCAGTGAACTAGAACTGTGTTTCGGTGAAGACTGGGACTGACGCTTTGGCCTTTTGTTTCTTCCTCGCCTCTGGAAGAATGGCAGGCTAGTTTTCTTAGTAAAAGTTTGCATGTTTCTACAAAGTGCTTTTAAAGTCTGGGTTTCCTCCACACCACACCTCATCCCATTAGACCATGCTGTCAGGATGCAGGGGCGCGTCTGACGGTGTCGGTGCAGAGGCCCAGGGAAGGGGAGCGTTCGTCACAAAGTACCAGAAACTGCTTGGTGATTTCATGTCAGTCAAGCACAGGGTGGGGACTAAGGAACCTGGAGGTCCCTGTCCTGCGCTGCCCCCTCTCCCCAACCACAGCAGCAATGAACCTCATCAGAGCTGGTCTTTCTATTTAGGACCTCAGCACTCCAGGGACTCACTCCATTTGGCCTGCAGAATAGTAACTAACTTACTAACACTAAAATAGTAAATTTAAGATGGGAAGGATTACCAAAATCATTTGGAATAGTTAATACTTGACAAATGGAGAAGGAATGTATACATTTTTTCATGCAGTAAAGAGGTTATAAAACTAAAGATAACTCAAAAACTCATGACAAAACACACACACACGCTTAGGACATTTATATTAGCCTACAGCTGGGCAAACGTGTGTTAGTTGCTCAGTTATGTCTGACTCTTTGCAACCCTGTGGACTGTAGCCCAACAGGCTGCTCTGCCCATGGGATTCTCCAAGTGAGAATACTGGAGTGGGTTGCCATTTCCTTCTCCAGGGGATCTTTCCAACCCAGGGATCAAACTCGTGTCTCATGTCTTCTGCGTTGGCAGGTGGGTTCTTTACCACTAGCGCCACATACGAAGTCCTCTGGAGTGGGTAGCCATTCCCTTCTCCAGGGGATCTTCCCAACCTCGGGATCCAACTTAGATCTTCTGCACTGCAGTTAGATTCTTTACTCTTTGAGCCACCAGGGAAGCTCACAGCCGAGCAACAGAGTCTAACAAAAATCTATTACAATAAACTATTGACTATCTCAAAAAAAGATTGATTTTTCTACACAAAGTAAAAAAGTGACTACCTTGGTAATGCCTTTACAGATATACTTTACAGATATACTTATTAAACTGAATCTTTGAAATAGTATTAATATTATTCTGTGAGCAATTAATAAATATCTATATTTTCAACCAAATAAAGGCTAACCAGATATTTTTTCAGCATATCCTTTGTCTGTAATGTACATGACTATCAACTTCAGGTCACATTTCTACTAGAACAGAGAATAAAATTTGTTAGTAGGGAGATAATGGTAGATGAATCACTTTCTTTTGTTAGGTGACAAACTCCTATGAACAACAAAAGAACAGACTAAAAATAATCAACTCTCCCTTGACGTCACATCATCCCAGTTCTCAGCTTTCCTTCAAGGCAAAACTCCCGAAGACAGCGGTCCATGTTGTTGCTCCAGACTTCCTCATCTCCCAGTCTCCCTGTAACGCACTCCAATCGGCTTCCATCCTCCTTGGAGTATTCTCTTCTTAAAGGTGTCAGTGACCTCACTTTGCCAAATCCACGGGTCATTTTTTTCTTTCTTATCTTTCTTGACTTCTCAGCAGCATCTCAGAGTCTACTCCGTTCTTTCTGAAATACTTTCCTGGTGCAGCTCTTCCTTCTCCCTTGTTGCCACATATCTGGATGCCATGGTATCCCAGGCCCGATTCTTCTCCTTATTTACATGTTCTCTCCAGTGACTCTCACCGAGTCATGTGGCTGTAAGTAGCATTTCTATACCAGCGACACTCAAGCCTGTATTTCTGGTCCACATCTCTCCTTAGAAATCCAGACTCATATATCTAACTGGCTTCTTGACATCCCATATGTCAGAGAGTCCTCTTGGATTTACCATGGCCAAATCTGAACTATCAACTCTATTAACAAAAACTGCCCTGTGGCCAGTCTTTCATACACTAGTCAGTGGCACCATCACCCACATAGTTACTGATGCTAAAAGCCTAGGATGTAGTCTGGGTCCCCACGCCCTGTATCTAAGCCATCAGTACCTCCCGTCACCTCTGCCTCTGGCAGTCCATTTTGTCTGCATTTCCAGAAACCGCCCATCACTACTTTCCTTCTACAGTCTTTCAACTGGTCTCACGTTGGCTCCTTTGACTCATTTTTATTCACAGGCAAGACTGAGCTAGTTAAAACTGATTATGCTCCCTCACTACTAAAAGCCTTCCATTGCCTTCCCCTTGTAGTTCTAACAGAATCAGTTCTTACTGATTACATCAGACATAACCTGGTCCTATGGTATTTTCCTGAATCCCACCCCCTGTTCTCTCTCATCCATCAGGCTTCAGTCACTCTGAACTTCCTTCTCTGATGTGTTAAAATTCACCTGAACATCTGCATTCTCTGGTCCCTCCATGTGGAACGTTCTCCTGCCATTTTATCCCTGAGATTTCACTCTAATTACTGTCATCAGGGAGTCCTCCCTGAGTCTAGCCAGTGGAAAGCTGTCTTCTCAAAATTCCTTCTGCGTTACCTCATTTCTCCACGAGGCACTTATCACTACCACGCTTTTCTTATTATTTCCTTTTGGATCACTGCCACCCTAGTATAAATTTCAAGGAAGGAAAGATACTGTCTTTATAGTTCACTGCCCTATTTCAGTGCCCAGAGCAGTGCCTGGGCCACAGTGAGCGCTGGATAGGTATCTGTTGAGTGGCCGTTTGAGGAATAGGATCTACCACTTTGATTTGATCATGACAGCAGTCAGAACTGCTGGATGATGCTGGCTGCTTTTTGCATGATATGGAAGAGGCGTGCAGAGCTGTGCCATTAGAATTGAAGCTGGAATTTCTAATGACTTATTTTGGAAGAATAACAGCAGGTCAAAAGGATTTTAATGACCATCATTGCACCTCCGACTTCTCTGCACCAGGATAGGGAGGTAGAGCAGTTACAGACATATATGCTGACAGTGGCCAAGATCCGAGGTGAATCTTGCCACCGGGCTCTGAGCCAGCGGGCAGGCCTGCTTAGAAGAACAAGAAGAGGTGTGTTTAGGAATCTTCTCTACACTGAGAGGCAGCCACACTGTAGTCGTGATGTCCATCTGAGAGGTGGAGAAAAAGGCTTAGGTTCTATGACTCTTTGCTAACATGCAAGATGGTCCCAAATCCATAAAGAAACTGCCTGCTCTCAACCAATTAAAGGAAAAAGAGATGCATAAATAAAATGCAGGCAGATGTGTGTGCATGTATACATGTGTGTGCCTGTGTGTGTGTATGTGTATATGTATATGAATGGGGTGGGAGAAATTTATGTTGATAAAGACAGTTTGGGACAGAGAGCAACTGGGGTCACAAAGAATCAGACATGACTGAGAGACAAACACACGCACATACACACACACACACACACACACACACACGCAATGAGTGAATAAAACCTGTAAAGCCACAGCGTTCAAAGAATGGCCTCAGCTGTCAGCAGCTGGCTGACTAATACTCATCGGCCCCAAACAGTGAAAACAGTGACAGCTTTTCTCTGAAGCTTCATCTTCCACGGAACATAACGATGTGGTGACCAGGAGCTGGGGGCAACGGTGGTACGGATAGCAACATTTTTCCATATCAGAAATTCATTCCATCTCAAGGACTGCATTTAAGCAAAGGGCGCTGGCTGAGCAAGCAGCAGGCACGCAAGGTCCCTGCTGCCTTGCTTCAGTGCCTCCTCTGATTGGCCGTCTTCAATTCCATCTTCCAGTTTAATAGTAAAGGCTTTCGGTTCTCCAGCGAAATCTCCAAGGTTAATGGAGGAACTTCTCAGTGATAAACCTATCACACTGGCTAGTTTATTTCCAAGAGTCCAGCGAATGGCTCAGAGTGTGCCTGGCACATGAGCAGAGCTCCCCATTTTAAAGATGCCCCACTTGTTGGGCTCATTAGAACCAGAAGAATGACTTGGAAAAATAGAAGGAGGAAGTTTTTATTTGGGTGGTTATGTTGACAACTGCATAACATGTGTGACTCGTTCTTTCAAAGGACAGCATGCCTGAGTATAAAAATGGGGAGGAAGAAAAGAAAAACCTAAGGTGATGACCATCTTTTTGAGTTTTAAGTGTTAAAAATGTTCAATTTACAATATACAGCAGAAGATCTCTGAGCATTTCATTGGCACATCCTTTCCTTGGATCTCACGGAGCTCTGGGTGTGGGGTAGTCAAGGCCACATCACAGCATCATCCACAACATATAGAAAAATGAACAGAAGCACAGCTCTTCAAAACTGAGTGCAAACCAGTACAGGCCACTCCATGTGCTATGGAAGGAAAGCCTCTGATACCTGTCCTTTGACTGTTTTCGTTTTCCCCTCAAGCTGAATCTGCTGATTCTGACCTGCCCTAGTCAGCCCAGCTCTGATGTGGTCCTTCCAGCCTCTGCTGGTCCCGTGCAGAGCGTCACCGAGCAAAATGCTATCACGTGGGGCCAAAGAGGAGCTGGTGACTGACGCCCGAGAGGGCACTCCTCTGACTAAAGACCCTGACGCTCGTCGTTAACAGGGCTGGTGATTGCCTGAGGGAGACCACAATGGACACTGAGGTTAACCCAATGAAGCGGCATGAACACTGGAAACAGCACTAAGTCAAGCCATTGTTCACCTCTGGGGACGAGGCCGAGGAGACGCTTCAAAAGAAACCTGAGCCCACCTGCTTCTTGGCTCTGCTCCTCTGTTTCTTCCACACTTGGCTTTTCCTCTGGACCGTTCTCATCTTTTCGAAAACCACAGAGGGGGAAGAAAAATATACATCAAGTCAATGTATGAAATATCTCTTTATGGCTAATATGCAGCGGTGAAATTAATTGTAACCAATGTAGCATGACTCGCTATAAAGCGAGGCAGAGAGATGAACCAGAGGTGTGAAACAGAGAAGCTACCTACATAAATAGGTGCATTTATCCGGGGCCTGCTCGCATGATTTGCTTGGTGGAAAGCTGAACCGCAGTAAACACAATTCACTCAGCAGTTCTAGTCACATCTCTCCTCTCACACAGCACTTCCCAAAGTGCCAAACAGATTTCAATCTCAATTTGCTTTTTCCCGTTGACTCAAGCAATATGTACCGTGTAAAGAGTGTTGGCTGATTACGTTCCTACGCACATTATTTTCCTGTTTGATTTATGTTGCAAAAACCCACCTATTTTTACTTAATTTCTTTTACAGTTTTTACTTTTTTTTTTTTTTTTTTTTTTTTACTGAGGTATAGCTGCTTTACAACGTTGTGTTTCTGCTGTACAACAAAGTGGATTAGTCATACATATACGAATATCCTCTCCCTCTTGGACCTCCCTTCTGCCCCCCCATCTCACCCCCATTAATTTCTTAGACATTTACTTACAATTTACACATGACAGTCTAACATTTCTATGCTACAAAATATTCTGTCTTGAACAGATTATGCTGGTCAAGTTTACGCCAGAATACATAACTCCTTGAAAAATAAATAACTGGGTAGGTATAATGGTGGCCATATATTGGAAACTAGCTAAAAATTTCCCTTTGGCTTAAAATATATATAATATATCTCTGTGGATTTATGTGTAGAAAAAGTAAACTTTTCAAAGGCAAATAAAGGCATCATTTTAGAACTCATTGCTGGGAGGGTTTCCAAATGTGTTTAGAAATTTTTTAAAATGATAAATTTATATAAAGACAAAGGAATAAAATATAAGACACACAGTTAAAGTACAGAAAGCAGAGAAGCAGAAGTTTTCTGCACACATGGGTTAAAGATGGCCAAAGCTCCCAGTTGCTCAAGAGGTGGAATCTACTCCTTTACTCCTGAAATTCGGACTGGTTCTATGACTTGTTTAGACAGTGAAATGTGGACATGATTCTCTGGGCCCCTCAAGCCAAAGCCTAAGAGAACTGGCAGCTTTCCCCCTTCTGCCTCTGGGAAGCCAGTCACCTTGCTTAAAGACACTCAGGTGAGCCCCCGAGGGGAGAGGGGGACAGGGAAAGAGCAGCGCAGAGGGGCCAGACGTGTGGATGAAGCTGCCTCCCACCTTCCTACCTGGCCCTGCTGCCAGCTGAACACACCCAACTGATGACCTCAGCCAGGATCACAGGGAGCAGAAGGATCACCCTACCGAGTTCTTTAAAAATTCCTGACCCCCAGCCAGGCTTAGACCACTTAACCGAGTTGTACTTGAGTGCTCTGACCCACCATCTGTTACAACTACCAACACTTAATCCAGAGGCAAGAGGATGGGCATCCTTCCAGAGGAGGATGCGACTCGTGGAGTTGAAATAAGAGCCTCGTTGGCAGTGAGGGAATCTTTCACCAAGCAGCTCTGCAAAAGAACCTACTGAGGAGGGTGGAAAATGTGAAAACATCTGGAACTGACCTGAATGAAAGAAAAAGTTTATAACAGAGTGACAAAAATAAATAAGCACAACACTGACATGGGGAAGAGATTCAATCTATAAATAAATGTATAAGTATGGGGACTTCCCCAGCGGTCCAGTGGTTAAGAATGGACCACTTCTTTGCAATGCAGGAGACATGGGTTTGATCCCTGGTCAGGGAACTAAGATCCTGTGCTCCAGAGCCCACGCGCCACAACTAGAGTCCATGGGCCACAACAAAATATCCCACATGATGCAATGAGGCTCCTGCACGCTGCAACTAAGACCCAACACAGCCAAATAAATACAGTGTGTGTATAATTCCCTTGCTTGCTCCTTGGAAGAACAGCTATGACAAACCTAGACAGCGTATTGAAAAGTAGAGACATTACTTTGCTGACAAAGGTCTATATAGTCAAAGCTATGGTTTTTCCACTAGTCACGTATGGATGCTAAACACCGAAGAAGTGATGTTTTTCCACTGTGGTATTGGAGAAGACTCTTGAGAGTCCCTTGCACTGCAAGGAGATCCAACCAGTCAATCCTAAAAGAAATCAATCCTGAACATTCACTGGAAGAAATGATGCTGAAGCTCTAATATTTTGGCCACCTGATATGAAGAGCCAATTCATGAGAAAAGACCTCGACGCTGGGAAAGATTGAAGGCAGGAGCAGAAAGGGATGACAGAGGATGAGCTGATGAGATGGTGTCACTGACACAACGGATGTGAGTCTGAGCGAATTCAAGGAGACTGTGAAGGACAGGGAAGTCTTGCGTGCTGTAGTCCACGGGGTTGCAAAGAGTTGGACATGACTTAGCGACTGGACCACAACCAATTCCCTCTGTCCAGCACCGTGCCATTTGTCACAGGGTTATGATATAACCTCGGTAGAGGCGGCTCTGCAGTTCCCCAAACCCAAGGTTCTCCGTGGCGTATTTACAAGGACTTTTCTACTCTCTGCTTTGGTTCTCCAGGGAGGTGCTGTAGGAGGGCAACAGTCATCCTTGATGATCCCGCTCCTGTTCACTAGGTCCGACTGGAACAGAGGTGCGTGTCAAAACCACAGGTCAGTGTTTTCCCTTCCTCTCATCACATGGACTCAGACTCAAGTAGGAAAAATCTACCGGCTTTCCTGTCTCCCCGACAGCCAGACCTTTTAACACAGATTTTACAAGAGGCTTGAAGTCTGCAGTGACTGACTGTTTTTAAAATTAATCTGGTCACCGCATCTCTCATAGACTGGGGGTAAAAAGCTTTCTTGTGGAGAGAGAAAGAGAGAAGGGAAAGAGAAACAACAGTTAAGTCACAGGAAGTTTCCAGCAGTCCTAAACACATGAAAAGGAAATTCAGGGCCCCCACGACCAACTTTATAACTATAAGAAACAGTCTGGCTCTTTATCTCACCTACAGCCACTGGGTTTTTACCCTTAATCCCCACGTCCGTGGTGGTCCCACTCCCTAAAGAAATTGCCCAAGTGGCGTGTTCTGTTTTCCTCCTGGAAAACAGAATCTTGGCTGTGGGGTGCTCTGGGCTTCAGGATTTCTGCCCTTTGGAAGCAAATTCAAGAAACACTTGGTATGTTTATCACGGAATAAACACCTTGTAGAGGAATGCTACATTTGGCATTTGAGTACCTTGCCCTCAAAAGAAAAGGATTAGGTATATTGCTTTCATCAGTTTCCAAAGACAGTGCATCCTTAGAGCCAGCAGGGGGAGCCGGTGTAGAAGTCTTGCTTTCCAAGCCTAAGTGATACATTCTCCGGCAATTAGACTAGCATTCATTTCACTTTCAGGACAGTTCGCCTGGCTTCTAACATCCCATCCATTTAAATGCCTCAAATGGGTGAGTTCTGAGTGAAACAGTGGGCTTCCTCTGGTAGGAAAGAAAAAAATCCCATTACACCGTTTCCCATTAAGTATTGGATAAGGACAAGCTTTCCTTTTGTGGGCTTGTCTGTCTAGCTATCTTCACAGGAAGCACAAAAACAATAAAAAAGTGAAGTAGACTGGGGAATGTAAACTTGAGGTTATTAGAAGGGATTTAAAAGGCTCACAATAAATGTGAAGAAATACAGGGGAGTGACAGGCTATTTTGTGAGCCTAAAAAATGTCACATGGAAGCTAAAATCTCCTAATTAATACAGCTCTAGGGTTCCATATTTATTTCCAACAATAAATTTCCCCCTCATTCATGTTGAGTGTCACGTAAGACTACTTCCCCACACCTAAAAGCATGGTGACCTGTGCAAATTCTAATGGCTGAATTATTTTTGCTTCTCCAGTATGAAAACTCTGCCCTCTATTTTTCAACCCATATGCATGAAGCACATACTATATGCAAGGACGTTTCAGGAATTTTATAGAAATAAAAATAAGAGACTCCTGCTGTGAAGCTGGTTCCAAGCAGAATCCTGCAGGGCTCTCCCACTTTCTCAAGTACAGAACCAAGAAGTTCATGATCAGGACAACAGCGTTGCAGACTCAGCATCTGATGCATGCTCTTGAGTTGCTTTACAGTTATCATAACTACCACTGGAGGGGAAAAAATCTAACTGTGATGCCAGACTGCAGCCATGACAGAATCTCCTCCCTCCGTCTCGCGCAGCACTGAGTCATGGGCAGCATGATTCCAAGGACTGACCTCGAGAGAATGAGATGGACATGATTGCCCATAAGTCCCTATCTTTGTTGGATCAATATAATTGTAGTCTATCCTGCCCATATGCAAGAGCAGGCAACTAAAACTGTCAGCAAAGAGACGCTAACGTCTTCCACTCTAGAACACTATGTTGATATGAAGAAGTTTCAGAAGACAGACCTTCCCCTCTAATCCCACAGAAATGGGATGATGTTCTGACAAGTGGGGACTTGCCAGCAGCTCTTTGAAGCAAACTGCCCTCAGCAGAAAGCCCCTTCTCTCGTCATTGTAGCAAAGCTATACTGTAACTAGGTTCTGAATGAGGCACCCCTACCTCTACTCATTTCTGGCCCAAGCACGCCTTTCAAACCTAATCACACAACACCTTGCCTGACTTGAAGATCAATGAAGAATAGGCAATTAACAGATCACCAGCTCTCTTCCCTAGCTTCTCTTTCAGTAATCTCATAAGCAAACTGTGTGACGAAGCTGTGTGAACAAGATAATGTCTAAGAGGAGATCACAGAAGTCAACAGCTTGAAAGCAGTGGGGGACAGTGACGAGTCTAACCCCCTGTCTCAGTGATTAACTGAGTTTACTCTCCTCCTTTCCTTTAAACTTTTCATGGCTGAGTGGAATCTTTGGAGGTGTATTTTGGGGGATGCTGAGTCCACCATCTCCCCAGATTGTTGACTTCTGATTAAAGGCCCATTTCCTTTCTACCATTTGTGAGTATTAATTCTGTAAGTGGCAAGCAGTAGGGTCTCCCATTGATAACAAAGTGGATTTGTGTAAATATGCAGTTCATGTTTAATTCTATAGGGATGAGCTTTTTAAGGGCAAAATTTCAATGTCGTGGCTACCAACTGCTATCCTGATATTTGCAGTTCCTTTTCTGCAATGTGCATAGGGGTGGGAAGGGAAAGAGGAGGCAGTCAGAGCAAATACCCTCTTGCTGCTGGGGAAGCAACTGACGTGTGCTGCCTGCTAGCACACTGCTGTCTGTTCCGGGGTTTCTGGACACGGGCAGAGCACAGGCAATTCAAACTCAGTGGTTTGCAGACTGGACTATCGGCTTCAGTTCTTGAGTTCCTTGGTAATGGAGTATATATCTCAGTGTCCTTCCCCTGCTCTTGGACTTGATCCAGGGATGCAGCTAATGAAATGTCAGCAGACATGACAGGAGCAAGGAGCTTGAGTGTGTTGCCCTACTGGACTTAGGGCTTGTGCTTCTACAATTGGCCATGACAAGACGATGCCTCTGTAGCCATTGGTTTAAAGAGGATGAGAGATACGAGGAGCAGGCTTGACCCACATCACAGACTGGAGGCAAGACCAGAAAACTCGCAGCTTGATATCCAACAGCCCGGTGGAGCCTCGCCTACATCAGCAGACCACGGTCAACCTGTAAACCTCTGAGCATGAGAACAAATCTTTTTGTTGTAAGGCTCTGAACTTTGGGGTGATTTGTTATATAGTTTTATTGCAATAATAGCTGATTAATACAAATGGTATCTTAATTTTTCTCAGGTCAGGAAGTCTCAGTTTTTTTTTTTTTAACTCAGTACTTTTTCATTTATAAAGAATTCAGTCTTCAATATTTTATTTTGCCACACAGCTATATTCTTACACATCCCAAAATTCTCTAGAAGACAGACACTCAAAAATAAATTCAGCTTATATAAGGAAGGCTCTTGACGAGTATACTCTGCCATGAATGTTTATGCTTTACTTAATAGAGCTACATGGTAGCAGTATAATGCCCAGTTAACACTGGCTGACACGTATGGAACGTTGGCTATGTTCCACTCAGTGTCTCAATGCTCTGCATAGATTATCAAATTTAATCCTCATAACAACCCAACGAGGTGATATTATTATTATCCACATTTCGTGGGTGGGGACACTGAGGCACAGAGATGCTAGCTAGTTTCCCCAAGATCCCACAGGGATTCCAGCAGGGATTCATCCCAGTCCACGGATACCAGAGTCCCCTACTGCCTGCCTGGAAGCACAACTAGTATTTGTTTGCTGGAAGCATGGGAAAATGATATTTAACGTAATAACTGAAAATTAAGCTATAATCTCATATAGGTTAACACAGAACACTAAGAACATCGAGAAACTAGCTCTCCAACACTGCAGCCAGATGGGTGCAAAGGTACAACTCTAAATTTGTTCTTTAATAGTAAAGATAATTTGAAATAATTTTAAACAATGGAGAGTTACAGGAATAGTACAGGAAACTTTCTTTTTGCCCTGATCCATTTTAGAGTAAGTTGGGGACATAATCACCCCCTCATCATCTTTGCTAGCCCTGAGTACTCGGGTCTGCATTTTCTACAAAGACCTTCTCCATGACCACAATGCAACTAAGCGGTGATGACATTCCTCACATAGAAGTCTTTGCAAATTTTCTAAGAATACTTTTCATGGCAATCTGCCATCACAAACTGCCTTTCGTTGTCCTGTTTCTCTAGTCTCCTTCAATCTGAGACCAAGACACCCGTCTGACCTCAACTATACCCTGGCTGGTTGGAGTTGGGGGCTGGGAGAGGTTGGTTCCCTACCTCTCCACCCGTACTTCAGTGTGAATGCCTAGACTTGCTCTACTCTGGATGAAGGTTTTTAGGATGAAAGAAAGAAAAGAACAAAAGAAGAGGGGTAGAAAGTTTAGTTTCAAACCTTTCAACATTTGTTCTGGAGGTATTGTCAACCAATTGATCTACATATATGAATCTCAGGAAATTAAGTTCCTGAGTTGGCTGCCTCACCAGCGTAATGAAAAGCCTCATGTGTGTCTT
Organism: Nanger dama; assembly: GCA_917880005.1. NCBI lineage: Eukaryota > Metazoa > Chordata > Mammalia > Artiodactyla > Bovidae > Nanger > Nanger dama. The sequence continues at coordinate 6,132,663 of CAKJTW010000052.1, forward strand.
CCAGGGCAGATCAAAGAGCAGTGTACGGTCAGGCAGACACCATCTGACACGAATGGGAGCTGCTGCCTCCCAGGGACGGGCACTTCCGCACCTCTGACCTGTTACTGTGAAGCCCTCCACAGTCCTCCTGGGCTAGACTTTTATCTACATTTTTACAGTTAAAGATTTCAAGGTTGTGGGAGGTCAAATAAGTGCCCCGAAGCCCCACAATTAGTGGCAGAGCTGAGACTTAAAACTCAGGGCCAGATTGTGCCAAAACCTGAGGCCTTTCTTGTCTTGCAGATTCCTGTGACCTCTTTCAAGTTTTGACAGCTGAATTGTAAATCTTGAGAAAGATGTCCATACTGTTGCTGAGGTGTCCTCAGCACCTAGCACAGTGCCCACAGTCCTGCAGGCTTCCACAAACACCTGCCAGAGGGTTAAGAAGGAAACTACATCTCCCTAAAGAATAATTATTTTGTTGTTGTTCAAAGCTTATTTCAGTTCTTGGTGGAGAAAAGGTACGGTGTCTATTTGAGCCTCTAATTGAACCTCATTGAATTCGGGGCCAGCTTTAAAATGTCATGTCTCTTTGGTCACAAATAATGGTTCCTAACAACAGACTGGTTTCAAATAGGAAAAGGAGTACATCAAGGCTGTATATTGTCATCCTGTTTATTTAACGTCTATGCAGAGTACATCGTTAGAAACGCTGGACTGGAAGAAACACAAGCTGGGAGAAATATCAATAACCTCAGATATGCAGATGACACCATCCTTATGGCAGAAAGTGAAGAGGAGCTAAGAAGCCTCTTGATGAAAGTGAAGGTGGAGAGTGAAAAAGTTGGCTTAAAACTCAACATTCAGAAAACAAGGATCATGGCATCTGGACCCATCACTTCATGGGAAATAGATGAAGAAACAGTGGAAACAGTGTCAGACTTTATCTTTTTGGGCTCCAAAATCACTGCAAATGGTGACTGCAGCCATGAAATTAAAAGATGCCTACTCCTTGGAAAAAAGTTATGACCAACCTAGATAACATATTCAAAAGCGGAGACATTACTTTGCCGACTAAGGTCCATCTAGTCAAGGCTATGGTTTTTCCTGTGGTCATGTATGGATGTGAGAGTTGGACTGTGAAGAAGGATGAGCGCCAAAGAATTGATGCTTTTGAACTGTGGTGTTGGAGAAGACTCTTGAGAGTCCCTTGGACTGCAAGGAGATCCAACCAGTCCATTCTGAAGGAGCTCAGCTCTGGGATTTCTTTGGAAGGAATGATGCTAAAGCTGAAAGTCCAGTACTTTGGCCACCTCATGCGAAAGTTGACTCATTGGAAAAGACCCTGATGCTGGGAGGGATTGGGGGCAGGAGGAGAAGGGGACGACAGAGGATGAGATGGCTGGATGGCATCACTGACTCGATGGACATGAGTCTGAGTGAACTCCGGGAGATGGTGATGGACAGGGAGGCCTGGCGTGCTGTGATTCATGGGGTCGCAAAGAGTCAGACACGACTGAGCCGACTGAACTGAGCTGAAAAATCAAATGTGGTGCTATGTAGGGAACGCCAGTGGTTAGAGTTCACCTGTTTTCACCAGCACCTGGTCCAGTCTCTGTGCCCACTTCTCCTGGATTGAGGCAACAGCCCTTATTCTTACCTGAGAAGGTTTGTTTTGAAACGTTTAAGTCTGATCATGCTGTTTCCACGCAAAGGCAGCAAGGCCCCCGTGCGAGGGAGACCTGCTGTTTTCCTGCTCTGACTTGCTCCCGGCCGCCTCCCTCTCCCTCACCCCAGCCACACTGGCCTGTGTGTGCTGTTTCTCCAGCATGAGACTGTCTTCTCCCCTGGTCTCTGTACTGCCTGTCCCGTCCCCCTCTGCCTAGATTCCTTTTCCTTCAGGTATTTCAAGTCTTTGCTCAAACGTCCCCTATACAAACTGTGCTGAACATGCCACTTAGAATTGTAACATCTCCCCCACCTCCCCACACCCCATCTTCATCCTGACCTGCTTTTTATTTTTGCCTCTTTTGATCACTGATCACCTTCAAATATTTAGTTTAGGTAGGTGTTAATGTTCATGGTTTATGCATAGCCATCCTTAAGGGAATATAAGCTCCACCGAGGCAGGAATCTTGGCTTACTTGCCTGTTGTCTCCTAAGAAACTAGACTGAGCATATGATGTTCAACAAATATTTGTGAATTAATGAAACATGCTCATCCTTCACCTGGACTTGCATGGTTACTTTACATATCAATCTGGAAAAAAAAGGAAAATTATTTTCTATTTCACATCCACCAGGTTAGTTGGGCTCCTACATCACATGGGACACAATTTTTCAAGAAAGATAGCCCAGCCACAGAGCCCAGGCTCCAGATACAGTATATCTGTCACCATTTTGTCTTCTTACTGGAACAGGACTGATGCTGAAGCTGAAGCTCCAATACTCTGGCCACCTGATGTGGAGAGCTGACTCACTGGAAAAGACCCTGATGCTGGGAAAGACTGAAGGCAGGAGGAGAAGGAGAGCAGAGGGTGAGATGGCTAGATAGCACCCCCAACTCAATGAACATGAATTTCAGCAAACTCTGAGAGATAAAGGATCCTGGCGTGCTATAGGCCATGGGATTCCAATAGTCAGACACAACTTAGTGCCTGAACAACAACTGGAGCAGTTGCCTTAGAGAAGGAATCCCTTCTCCAGGCCAGTGGAGGTTGTGTCTGGAACTTCTTACAATGCAGTTGTCCAGATGGATGACTTGGGACCTCTTGGTAACAGAGTGGTGCACAGAGTCCACCTGGGGAGATGGTGAGCAGCGTTCTCCTGGCCAGCAGCACTTCTACTCAAACTCAAATAGTGTTACAGCTGCATTCACAGACGTCGTGTAAGACCCAGGGCTGGTCTTCAAATACAGGACCGAGAAGACCATTATCTTGGTCTAGCTCTTTCTAGCAATGTCCCCAAACTGCCTATTTGTGGATGTAGGGGGAAGAGGAAACAAGTAAACCTGTTATTTTTAAAGCATATGTGTCTATTAAGAGAGACTTAAATACGATGCAATTTCAAGGGAAAGAAACTCATGAGACTGCAGCATGCAACTGTCCCTTACATACATCATGTGAGTTGCTAAGTAGAAGGTCAAGTGTATAAGAAGAAACTCAACAAATACCTGCTGGAGGATTGAACTTTATAGTTCAATTAAGGTATGACGCTGGCATACCAAGACGTGCCCTGGCACATCTTGGTATAAAAATAGCACAAGGCAATGCAAGCAGACAACTATTTTCAATATCACACATGCCCTCTTAATAGATGACATATGGTTCTCCCATATGGCATATTAGTACAAATACTTCTACTCTGATACGGTTAGTTTTTAATCCAAGGATTTCCAAGTACTTTACAAACATTGTTCATTAACACAGTCTTCCCTGGGGAAGTTGCAGTGCCTCACAGAGATACAAAACACAATCAATAACCATTAAGGAATGACAATAAGAAGAACCATATTAATGTGGCATTTTTTTTAAAGACTAGGAAACAAAAGGGAATTAAGCAACTTTCCAAAAGTCTTCCAATGAATCCATGGGGAAGCTAGGGATAGGCATCAATTTATGCTGGTGTTTATGGTTATAAATTACACTGGCTTTCAGGTTGTGAAACAGCCTGGTACCTATATCATAACTGGAAAAATTATGGCCAAAATACAGCTTAGCGCAATGACAGGATTCTTTCGCTCTAACAGGCAAAACAACACATGCACTTTTTCATTAACTTTAAGCCCTCAGGTTAAACTCGCTTCTAAAAGTTACATTTCTCACTACTGTCATTTATGTGTCTGAATTGAGATAACTGGTATGCCTGCTGCTGCTAAGTCGCTTCAGTCTCTGTGCAACCCCATAGAGAGCAACCCACCAGGCTCTCCTGTCCCTGGGATTCTCCAGGCAAGAACACTGGAGTGGGTTGCCATTTCCTTCTCCAGTGCATCAAAGTGAAAAGTGAAAGTGAAGTTGCTCAGTCGTGTCTGACTCTTAGCGACCCCATGGACTGCAGCCCACCAGGCTCCCTTGTCCATGGGATTTTCCAGGCAAGAGTACTGGAGTGGGGTGCCACTGCCTTCTCCAAACTGGTATGCCTACATATTTTGTTTAAAACAGTCACACATTGTGCTCTGTGCAGATGTTACATTCAGAACTGGCAAGACAAAACACTGGTTGGCTTTTTTATGGAATATTAGAAAAGTATATAAAGACGTTCTTTGAATAGAAGAATCATCCCATGAATAAATTCAAAAGCTGTTAGGTATCTCTGTCATGAATTAATGTTTGTTGAGTACTTATAAAGTTCAAGATGGTGGAGAGGGAATAAATTAGGTTATCTGAAAGACAAAAGACTTTCCTTTTGGGAGGTGACAAAAGAAAGCTGGATGGAGTGTCTTCCTGAGAGGTACCTGTCTGCACAAGGTGAAACTGAAGCTTGAGACAATCCAGAGAGAAACACAGAATTTTATCTCATATTACGACAAACCTAGATAGCATATTAAAAAGCAGATACATCACTTTGCTGACAAAGGTCTGTACAGTGAAAGTTATGGTTTTTCCAGTAGTCATGTATGGATTTGAGAGTTGGACCATAAAGAAGGCTGAGAGCCAAAGAACTGATTCTTATGAACTGCGGTGTTGGAGAAGACTCTAGAGACTGCAAGGAGATCAAATCAGTCAATCCTAAAGGAAGTCAATCCTGAAAATTCATTGGGAGGAGTGATGCTGAAGCTGAAGCTGCAATACTTTGGCCACCAGATGTGAAGAACTGACTCACTGGAAAAGACCCTGATGCTGGGAAAGATGAAAGGCAAAAGGAGAAGGAGGCAGCAGAGGATGGGATGGTTATGTAGCATCATTGACTCAAAGGATATGAATCTGAGCAAACTCTGGAGACAGTGGAGGACAGAGGAGCCTGGCATACTGTAGTCCACGTGGTCACAAAGAATTGGAAACAACTTAGCGACTGAACAAAAATTAATGTTGCCCATTTCTCTTACGTCTTTTTAAAAACATTGCTTCTCAAAATTTAAAAAAAAATCTCAAAATTAAAAATTGAATATACACCATGACTAGTGTTCTATTTCTCTAGGATGGTTCTGCTCTCAAGATAATTAGTGAGACTGGAGTCTTGGAACAGAGAGTTCAGTGGAGCAGACAGATCCTGAGGCTGAAGCTGTCAAACCCCCAACTGTGCCCCTTGGCACCCACCTCTGATCTCCACACGCTCACATGGCTGTGATTTCTCCTCGTGAACACCCGTGGCAGTGTGCAAGGTTTTATCCTAGTTCAAAATGATGCTTTTCCTGTGCAGCCAGTTTGGAAGCAGCCCTCAACCAATGATGGACAGCTGCTTCCATGCCCTGCGGTGGGACCACCTTGAGATTCCCACATGGTCTCCCAGAGACCCAGCCCTGCATTTGTTTCCTTCCCTCCCCTGTCTCACACCCATGCTCTCCTTCCTGTCTTTCTGGAACGACTCCTTAAAGCAACTGCTGGCCCTTGAATCCTTGTCTTAGAGTGGGCTTCTAGGGAACCTGATCTAAGACACATTTAAGCCAAATAATTACATACTGTCCTCAACCATAAGTGCTAATAGAGGCAAGTTTTCAGGTTGCCAAGAGGGCTTCTAAGAAGGTCATCAGAGGGGGTTTTCCTGTGGAAAGGGCATCTGAGCTGACAAGGCATTTATTAAGTGAAATCAATAAGGCAAAGAGAGAGAGAGAAAGAGATAAGCATTCCAGGTGAAGAGCATGTCCACAGAACTTTATGTGAAAAAGACCCTGGAGTCTTTGAAGACTCAGGGGCAGCCAGTGGGGCTAAAGTATAGCTGGTGAGGCCCATGAAAAGCGACAGTGTTAGTTGCTTAGTTGTGTCTGACTCTTTGCAACCCCTCTTTGTAGCCTGCAAGGCTCCTCTATCCATGGAATTGTGCAGGCAAGAACACTGAAGTGGGTAACCATTCCCTTCTTAGGGGATCTTCCCAACCCAGGGATCGAACCTGGGTCTCCCACAGAGCAGGAAGAGTCTTTACCATCTGAACCACCAGGGAGGGCCAGGAGCTGGGCCTAAATGAGAGATATCTAGGCAAGTAGAGTAGGATGAATTAATGGGGGAGATGGAATGTTCCATGGTGGGGAACAAGACTAGAGGTGAGATAGAAGATTAGTGTTTGGAAGTCACTGTAGGAGCCCTCTCAGCAAGGGGAGTGGAGCATGGAGAGAAGGCAGATGAAGAACCAGTGGTCAGATCACAAAGGGCTCTGGACCCTCTGCTAAGGAAGCAGAGGCTTCCACAGAGGGGAGTAGGGAGCCTCGGAAGGGATCCCCTTCACATGGCTGCTTTGTGAAGCATGGATTGATGTGGGCAGCAGGAACAGATAAGTGACTCATATGGAACTGATTAAAATATTTCAAACTAGAGATGATGGATGGAGAAGGCAATGGCACCCAACTCCAGTACTCTTGCCTGGCAAATCCCATGGACAGAGGAGCCTGGTAGGCTGCAGTTCATGGGGTCGCTAGGAGTCGGACACAACTGAGTGACTTCACTTTCAGTTTTCACTTTCATGCATTGGAGAAGGAAATGGCAACCCACTCCAGTACTCTTGCCTGGAGAATCCCAGGGATGGGGGAGCCTGGTGGGCTGCTGTCTATGGGGTTGCACAGAGTCGGACATGATTGAAGCGACTTAGCAGCAGCAGCGATGATGGAAGTCTGAGATGGAGAGGTTGCAGGTAAGGAAAGAGAAAACAGGACGTCTCGAGGAGACACTCAAGCATAGGATCAGCTGGCTTTGGAGAGCAGTTGAAGGTGTGAAGGATGAAGAGCAGATGCAGCCTCTACCGTAAGAGCTCAAAATCACTCCATTTAACACTCGCAACAACTTTCTGACACAGATATGTAAAAATTCTGTTTTGTAAGTGAAGAAATGATGTTTAGTAGGGAGCAGAAACAGGACATGAGCCTTGGCCATCTGCTTCCAAGTGAAACCGATCCATCACGATGCTCTAATGCTACCTGGACTCCCATCCAAGCATTTGGCCTGGAAATACTGGAGGTTGGGGAGCTATCATTGAGCCTGGGAAACAAAGGGCAATGTTGGTATAAGGTGCCCATGAGACGCGCCGTAGAGACGTTTCAGTAGAAAGGAAGGGAAGCTAAGCAGATGGACAGGAAAAACAGCCCACTACAAAGCCTTCTAAAATAATAGCAAGAAAGTTTCTATAAGACTTAAAAAAAATTAAAGTGGACATTTTAAAATACAGTTACACTACTTGCTGAAAATCCTGGTTAGGTTTCTATTTATCTCTTTTGTGATATCGTCTGGGCTGTATGTTTTGACCAACGGTTTGAAATAGTTGCTTCCACTATCTATTCTCTTCATGTCACAAATAGGAACATATCCAACTGTGAGCCCTCCTGACCAGCCTGAAAGAAAGGAGAACACCAGCCTTCTTTATCCCTATTCTGCATACATTCTGTGATTTCCAGACCTATTGTGATTCTCCTTTTCCTACGTGTGTCCAAAATCCTGTTTTCTTTCTCATCAAGCTGTCCTTTAAGAAGGCATCAGCTGTCATTTTCAATTCAGTGTAAATCACTTTTATTTAGTAATTAACCCATCACCTCTCCGAAGTCTACTGATAACACTCTTAATTTCCTAGTCTTTCTAACTATAACACTAGTACTTATAATTACTATACTGAGAATCAAGCTCTCCTGGTCCTGAATTTAAATACCTCCAAATTACTATTAGACATATCCAAAAAGAGTTACTGGGGTCTTACTTCACTTTGAATAAATAAAATGTTCTACATATATTTTTGTGTGTGTGCTCTTCCCAACGGTATCTCTATTTCCCTTGTGCCAGAGCAATACCTGTTGGCAGTGGATCACTTCCTTGACATGATAACCGCATTCCTAATAGCCACCTGACCCAGTTAGTCAACAGACTTAAAGAATAGGCAGCAATTGTCTACGGTGGCTGATGTTATTTTAGACCACAAGTCAACGTAAATATCAGATGCCACATCAAAAGACAAATAGGAACATTTGTTTCCTCTCTCCTGGTGGCCGAGTAGGCCACAGACAATTAAGCACTGCCAGTCTGTTCAATGCCACACACGAATCCCTAGCTGTATAGTATTCTGGCATGTACTTTGTTCTTTCTGCCAAATTGGTCAATTTGCAGAAGTCTGCTCTTATCTGAAGCCCTTTTGGATCACTCTAAAGGAATTCCAGCTGTCTCCTCTCCACAGAAACATGTTTGGTAAAAATATATATCAGACAGCCTGGGATCAATGAGAGGAGAATCCTCTGTGAGTGCATTCCGAATGGAAATCAGGCTGCCTGGCGGCCCCTGGCCTCCCGCTCCCCATGGATTCTAGGGGCAATCATCTGATACCCAGAGCCTCTTCCCATCTAAACAATCAAACCCCATGAGGAGGTAGCGGCTGCAGCAGGGCGCAGCAGACAGCCACTGTTCGATGGCAGGGGGTGATGGAGCACTCCTGTCAGGAGGACCAGAGGAGAGCGTGAGCACAACAGCAGCTCGAGAAAGCTTTTCAGGACTTTCTATCTTCTTGGCAGTTTGCTTATGAGAATAAATTACTCTACCTCTCCCAATTCACATTACCAATGTTGGATGAATCCGGACTTGGTGGAACCAATTTCCCTGTTTTATCCCAGAGGACCTGTACCTTCTAGAAGTGTCAAAAGGCTTGTGTTTTTAAAACTTACTCTGTGAATGTTTTCTTCAGAAAACTCCCAAATAGCAGTATTGCAATGCATGCTGCCTTCTGCCTGACAAGTTCAATCAAAAATATGTCAAATTAGATGAGGTGATTTTCTGATTACATGACGATGTCTGGACAAATACTTAAATATAGGCATTCCATCCTTTGAGCCACCCAAATGAATGGCAAGTGAACAATTTCCTCTAAAACTAGCTATTAAATTTATGATTAGAATAATTTAGAGAAACAAATAGTTACAGGAAGAAACATTATGTATTCCAGAACGAAAGATGATCTTTCAAAGTCTGTCCTATGAAAACTAATTAAATTGTAATTTGGGTCCATTTTAATTACAACTAATAATACGTCCTACATGTAACTTTAAGAGGGTTAAACAAAGACTTAAGTCTGTGGTTGTTATGTTTAGGAAGTTGAGATTCATTGCCTCCTGAAATATCTTCCTTTATCTTAGTCAAAAATCCCCACTCTTGCAAGAGTTTTCCATGTTTTCCTGTAGGGTTTTCATTGACTGCCCCGATCTAGCAATTTTGTAGTGCTACAAGTTTGAGCACAGTAATAAAATAAGAAAGCAGCATTACTTATCTGGGGCTATCTTAAACATGAAATATGATGACAGTTTTTAATTTCTCTTTTTTTTTCTTTTTGCCTCTTCTAGTATGAATTCATTTATCACATTTGTATGTTAACACACCATCTTCTGTTGACTCATGGACCAAAGTAATACTTTTTTTTTTTAAATAGATACTCTGATAAAATTAAAATGCTGATTAAAAAAAAAAGAATTGCTATCCAAGGATTTTGATTCCAGTTTCTGATAAAGACACAAGATTGTGTGTGTGTGTGTGTGTGCGTGTGTGTGTGTGGGTGTCTGTGTGTTCAATGTCACCCATGAGGCATGCTGATATTAGGAAAACAGTGAAGATCCAAAGGTCCAAAGCAGAAGACCGGATCATTTTCCCCCATTAAAAGCCAGATCTGACAGCAATCCCCAGCACATCACCACTGCCATATAAAGTCTTCATGGTGCCAATATTTAGTGAGCAGTAAGGAATACTTCCTGGCAGTCCATACATTCTTCATTCTGCTTGTTGGAGAAGGTTATTGTTATTCACGTGATGGACAGAAACGAAAAATGAGTTCTCTGAGCGACCATAACCCTGCAGGTTCATAATTCTTTTCTGACAGTACCGCATTAATCATTTTAGTGACTTAATTTCTGAGCCTGTTTCTGTCTCCCTGAAGGAATGAGAGAAAGCCTGTGTAAAATGTATCCAACCTGAAAAGAGGACTTGCAACTCTTTACCTCAAGCAAGATAAATTAGAAACATGGAAAGTATACTCTGTTTTTATGGCTGGGGGTTGGAGCTGCTGCTGCTGCTAAATCGCTTCAGTTGTGTCCAACTCTGTGCGACCCCATAGACCGCAGCCCACCAGGCTCTGCCATCCCTGGGATTCTCCAGGCAAGAACACTGGAGTGGGCATGGAGAAGCACACCTAAATATTTCCTGAGGATGCAACGAGCATCTTTCCACGATTATTTTAGAGCATGGGTCAGCAAACTCCAGCCCACAGGCCTGTTTTTGTACAGCCTGCACACTAAGAATGGTTTTTACATTTTTCTAAAAGAGTTGTAATAAAAACAAAGAAAAATATGCGACAGAGACCATATGTGGCATGTGAAGTCCAAAGTATTTCCCATCTGGTCCTTTACAGAGGCATGCTGCCTCCTGCTTTAAGATCAACCTGGTAAAATAAAGGGAGATGACTCAGCCAGCCTACCAAACCACACATCTGAATGCCTCGTGGAGGGGTGATTATTCACGGGGCATAGGAATTGGCTTGATTGACCATTAAGATGACTGTCAACCTCCTCCAGTCCACCAGGCATCACTTTCTGCAAGGCAGCATACCTGGTTCTGACATCTTCTCATTGATTTCAAGACCTCAGACTGTTTTGAAAATGATTTCTGATTAAACATCAACTTAAGTCAATAACAGGATTTAATATTTGAAGGAGTTCCAAAGAATCAGAGGGCAGAGACACAGCTGGGATGGAGGAAGTCTTGGAAAAGGAAACTAGAAAGTCTTGTGGGATTATGGTGGTTAAAAAATCACTTACTCTTTAAAAAAGAAAAGATTGAAAAATCTGCTCACAAATTCTTAGATATTTCTCCCTTCAAAGGTGGAGCTTAATTTGCCTTCCCTTGAATGTGTTGGATTTGTTAAGGGCCTGCTCATAATTAACAGAATACAGCAGAAGTGATGGTATTTTAGTTTTGAGATTAAGTTATAAAAGGGCTGCCACGTCTTATCGTGAACATGCATTCATTCTTTTGGGTCATCTGCTCTGCAGGAAGCTGGCTTCCTGTAGATAGGACATGAGCCAGTACCTTCCTCTCATGAGTATGTAGACCAGGCTGTGGAGAGACCCACATGGGGAGGAATTGTGGTCTCTGATCAATAGCCAGCAAGGAAGTGCCCAGAATCAGCTCCCTCAAGGGAGGGTGTCTGGGGGAAGGTTTGGTGAGTATATAGGGACACTGAGCTGATGCTGCAAATACAAGGTTGCAAAGGTTAATCCCATCTTCAGTCAGCTGCGGGTTTCAAGGACCCACCAGGGGTTGGGTCAATTTGAGTATGATTGCGCTTTCCTTTTGCAATCTATTTGTATCCTCAAAGACTGCAGTTCTTCATGATCCAGTCCATTCCACAGAGTCCTTCCTCTTCTATGGAAACTGCTATTTAGTCTCTAAGTTTAGAACAGTTGGTTTCCTTAAAAGAAGTCCCAATATTGCCAGAGAATTCCAGCAATTTGAGCTGCTCATTCCTGGTTCCCTTCTCCCTTTTTCCAGCCTCTCCTCTAAGCTTACCTCCCTTTTCTTCCTAATTCACCAGGTCCCTCTTCTACCTGTTCCCTATTTTCCCTGCCCTGTGCACTTTGGGACATCACTGGCAGACAGTACTCCAATCTACCTGTTTCTCACCTCCAACCCCTACATCTTTAGCTCAAAGAGCCATGGATGAGACAGGGCATTCCTCTTGATCTGATCTAGCCTTCTCATGTGTACAATGGAGAGAGACAAGCTTATGAAGAAGAGTTTCTTCATAATCCCTGTTGACACTTGGCATCAAAATGTGTAAAGGCAGGTGTGGTCATCAGTTGTTTTTTTATAACAGCACATAGATGATGCACTATAAGGAGAAATATTTATTTTCATCTCCAGTTCTTGGCACAGAACTCCTAAAACCCTTGAGTAATTTCCTGAGTGATAAGAGTTAATGGTAGCAACTTTTGTTACTATAATATACCTTAGTTTACACTAATAGGATGACTCCTGGTGGACTTTAGGATGGAGGCTGATTGCTAGAGGACTCAACTATGTGATCAGAGGGTTGGAACTTTCAGTCCAAACCCCAATGTTTAGGGGAAGGAAGGGGCTAGAGATTGAGTTAATCATCAATGGCTGATGATTTAATCAACCATGTGCATGTAATGGAACCTCTGTAAAATATGTAAGCAATAAGATCTGGACAGCTTCCTTGTTGGTGAACATGTCCACATGCTCGGAGGTGGCATGCCCCAACTCCCCACAAGCTCCTGTGCTGGGGATATTTCAGGGTACAGGACCTTACCCTGGACCTCACTCTTCATTTGCATGCTTTACAACAAACTGGTAATAGTAAGTACGCTGTTTTCCCTGAGTTCTGTGTGAGTTGGCTTAGCAAACCCTAGGAGGGGTTTGTGAGGATCTCCTTACTTGATAGCTGGTCAGTCAGAAATACGGGTGGCTCAGACCAGCAGTTGGCATCTAGGGTGGGGGTCATCTTCTGGGACTGAGCCCTTGCCTGCTGAGTCTGATCCTAACCAAGGACAGTTGGTGTAAGAATTGAATTAAATTGTGGGACACCCAGCTGATGAAGGTAGAGAGCTGGAGAACTGACTGGCACAAGGAAAACACCTACACATTTGGTGCCAGAAGTGTGAACAGTACTCAGGCACTGAGCTAAGCACCTCACATGTGTTGTCTCATTTCATCCTCACCCAAACTACCATGAGGTGCATTCCTTCACTTCATTTCCAAGATAAGACAATTGAGGTTTCCAACTAAGAGATACATTGAAATTTTCACTGATAAGTGAGATTTAGGTCCATCTGTCTACTCTAAGATTAGGTCCATACTCAGCTCCCCAGCTCCTTTTTAGCATCTGTAAAACACCCTAACAAATTCATTGCTGATTAGACTGAAATGCCCGTCACTTCCCAAAGATCATTGTTAATAAGGATAACAGACTTTTCTCTGGGGTAGATTTAGCTGTTGTCAAATGACCACAGGTCTGATATTCTGGGGGCTATTTTCTGCTCAGGGAAAGGAAGATTTCAAAACCTAAATTATACACAAGGCAGGCAATCTGGAAAAGAGAGGGGTTCACAGGCTTCCTGTAACTGTAGCCACCACATTCTGCTCTGGGAAGCAATGTTTTATTACCATGCTCACTGCTCTTTTAGTCCCCAAAGAACACTTTCAACAATGATTTATCTTAATTTAACTTTTTTTTTTTTTTTTTCCCCAGGAAAGGAAGCAGTAAGTTTCATTCAAGAGAAATGATTTGCAGTCATGGCAAACTCCTCTTGCTCATTTGCTTATCCTTATGTTCATTCATGGCCACTCACAAATATTTACAGAGTGCCTGGTATTAAAAAAAAAGTTGTATCTCTGAAATACTACCAATACTTTCACTTTTAGAGGTAAGCATATATGAGAGTTTATGGATGCACTTGTACTCTCTCCCTATATCTATATCTATATCTATATATTTAATACACTGTTTGCTTTGACCAGAGTTGAGGTTTCATAGTAGAAATATATCACTTTGAAGATGAAAGAGCAGGCAACAGCTAGTAATAATTGACAGTATTTTCAACATAAAGAGCAAAGAGTATTCTATAAACTAAAAAGAAAGACACAAACAAGTACATTCTAAGCTTATGTATGTCACAGTTTTCAGGAAACTGGCTTTTTATTTCTTTTCTTGGCTGAAACTTCACTGTTAGCTCATAAGGGCTTAACGATTCTTTTGCTGGCACCTGTTGAAGGAAAAATGGCAAACTTACTGAAGGGATAACAACAGATGAATGGCCAGGAGTGTTCTACACAGAGGAAAATGAACGTTCAAAATCTCTTTAGGGAGAGGCTACACATACAAGGCAGGAAACTAATTTGACCATACTTTTTCTGGAGAACTAGCAGGACTCCCTCCCTGTGTCCAATATGATTTTCCTGGGCTGAGTCAGTTTTTAATTTTATACTCAGGCTACTTAAAAAACGATTTGGGGTTTTGGATTTCTTCTTGTGGATAGAAAAAAATGGATATCTACCGCCTAGAAGAGGTAATCCTAATAGTACTCTAACAGCGGTGGCGAGAGCGAGCGTTTCCGAGTGCCGACCACACACCTGCGCATCAGACTTCAGGCTCGCTCTTATAGACGGGGGTGGGCTTCCCTGCTGGCTCGGTGGTGAGGAAGTCACTTGCAGTGCAGGAGACCTGAGTTTGATCCCTGGGTTGCGAAGATCCCCGGGGGAAGGAAATGGCAACTCGCTCCAGTATTCTTGCCTGGGACATCCAATGGACAGAGGAGCCTGGCGGGCTACAGTCCACCGGGTCACAGAGTTGAACTGAGTGACTATAACAACTTTTGTATGTACTTCAAATCCCTGCCCAGATCCCAGAATGTAAGGATTATTATTCCCTTTTATTATTATTTTCCTCCTCCCTATTATTATATTTTTTCATTTCACAGATGAAAAAAAAGGGGGCTTAGAGGGACTTAAAGTCTACAAGCTAATGAGTGGCGGAGCTGGCATTCAAATGGGATCAGGCTGACGCCCAAGCCTGTGGCCTTTCTGCTGTGATACATTGCATGGTGCCTCTCCAGCTGACTGTGGACCAGGCAAACTTTCTCACCTTATTGTATGAAAATACTTACTGCCATATATTTAAATTTTATGCAGAAATATATTTAACTTAGGATTGAATTAAGTTTCTAGGCACAGGGTCAAGGTGAAATCATTACTGTCTTTTGTTTTATGACTTTGTTTTCATTCTTTGTCCCAGTAAGCAACCTCTTGACACCCTGATAACTTCCTCTGAAGGAGTCTTGCGGTAGTTGAGAGAGGGGATATTTTAATCATGTTTCACAGATGACTAATTTTTGTGATCAGTGAGCTAGACAGCTTCAAAACTTACCTTGTGACAGTATTTGAAAACTAACCTTTTATAGTATCAACGAATAAGCTGAAAAGTAAAACCTTAGGGCTCAGCCACCTAAGATCTATGTCTGGATTTCAAAATCCGGGTCTTAAACTCCTTAATGTGGCTCTTTCCATGATTTCTAAGACCTCTATTTTAAAATGCATACTGAGGAAATCTTGACCTGCAAAAACAACACTGAAGGGCGCTGGTTATTAAAACACAGAGCTGGTAGAGTGATTAGAAAACTAAGCAGACGATGTGGCCCAACTTTCCCTAATTGAATGAATGGTAGATAAGAAAATCTGCAGCAGCTGAGCAGCAGCGAGAGGGAGGCGATTCCCTGTGGCTGCTGATATATAAACATCAGGCTTCCAAAGACAAGGTTAACATATCAGCCAAAGAATTTCCGGGAGTAAACAGAAGCTCAAATTTCACCTCTGCCTGCGGCTGCCATTTATAACAAAGCCCCTCATAAACAGTACTTTCAGCATTCCTTTGACCCACTGTCAAATAACTTGGAAATATAGAATGGCATTTAAAAAGTGAACACGCAAATTTCAAAAGCCTGATTCCACACTGCCTTCCAATTCCCTCTGCTGACTTTCTCAAGTCCTATTCTTGTAAGGCACAGGGTCTCTTTCTACAAGTATGTTTCCTGTGGAGACACATTCCAGCCACCACAGCCAGTCACTATATGTCTATCCTTTTCTTGCCTTTATTTCCCCTTATGAAGTGTTATCACTTTTCCTGCCGCACTGACTTTGATTTTCTGTATCTATGCTGTTTTCACTTTCATATACCCTACTTCTTTCTCATCCTTGGCATTGACCTCTGGTGCGTGTGTGATAAATCCCTTTCAGTTCAGTTTAGTTCATTCACTCCAGTCGTGTCCGACTCTTTGCAACCCCATGAATCGCAGCACGCCAGGCCTCCCTGTCAATCACCAACTCTCGGAGTTCACGAAGACTCATGTCCATCGAGTCGGTGATGCCATCCAGCCATCTCACCCTCTGTCATCCCCTTCTCCTCCTGCCCTCAATCCCTCCCAGCATCAGAGTCCTTTCCAATGAGTCAACTCTTTGCATCAGGTGGCCAAAATACTGGAGTTTCAGCTTTAGTATTATTCTTTCCAAAGAAATCCCAGGGCTGATCTTCAGAATGGACTGGTTGGATCTCCTTGCAGTCCAGGGACTCTCAAGAGTCTTCTCCAATACCACAGTTCAAAAGCATCAATTCTTTGACGCTCATCCTTCTTCACAGTCCAACTCTCACATTCATACATGACCCCAGGAAAAACCATAGCCTTGACTAGATGGACCTTAGTTGGCAAAGTAATGTCTCTGCTTTTGAATATGTTATCTAGGTTGGTCATAACTTTTCTTCCAAGGAGTAAGTGTCTTTTAATTTCATGGCTGCAGTCACCATCTGCAGTGATTTTGGAGCCCCCAAAATAAAGTTTGACACTGTTTCCACTGTTTCTCCATCTATTTCCCATGAAGTGATGGGACTGGATGCCATGATCTTCGTTTTCTGAATGTTGAGCTTTAAGCCAACTTTTTTCACTCTCCACTATCACTTTCATCAAGAGGCCTTCTAGTTCCTCTTCCCTTTCTGCCATAAGGGTGGTGTCATCTGCATATCAGAGGTTGTTGATATTTCTCCCGGCAACCTTGAGTCCAGCTTGTGTTTCTTCCAGCCCAGCATTTTTCATGATATACTCTGCATAGAAGTTAAATAAGCAGGGTGACAATATATAGCCCTGATGTGCTCCTTTTCGTATTTGGAACCAGTTTGTTGTTCCATGTCCAGTTCTAACTGTTGCTTCCTGACCTGCATATAGGTTTCTCAAGAGGCAGGTCAGATGGTCTGGTATTCCCATCTCTTGAAGAATTTTCCACAGTTTATTGTGATCCACACAGTCAAAGCCTTTGGCATAGTCAATAAAGCAGAAATAAATGTTTATCTGGAACTCTCTTGCTTTTTTGATGATCCAGTGGATGTTGGTAATTTGATCTCTGGTTCCTCTGCCTTTTCTAAAAACCAGCTTGAACATCAGGAAGTTCACGGTTCACGTATTGCTGAAGCCTGGCTTGGAGAATTTTGAGCATTACTTTCCTAGCGTGTGAGATGAGTGCAGTTGTGCAGTAGTTTGAGCATTCTTTGGCATTGCCTTTAGTTGTGTCCAACTCTTTGCGACTCTGTGGACTGCAGCCCACCAGGCTCCTCTGGCCATGGGATTCTCCAGGCAAGAATACTGGAGTGGGTTGCCATGCTCTCCTCTAGGAGATCTTCCCAGCCCAGGGATCGAACCCGCATCTCCTGTGTCTCCTGCATTGGCAGGCGGGTTCTTTACCACTAGTGCCACTGCGGAAGCCCTTTCCACTGGTGGGGTCCGCCTTATCTATAGCTTCACTTCATACGCCCAGGCTTCCAGGTGGGGTTTGCAGCAATGTCAATACTTCCTTTAAGATTATATATTGACCTTTCATCATCAAGCCAGAGTGGAAAAAAAGGAAATTTATAATTAAGCATATTACCGGTCATAACATTATGTCCTCTTAACTGTTATTGTCTGTCTTAGAAATTGTGGACCATACAGTCCATGGGATTCTCCAGGCCAGAATACTGCAGTGGGTAGCTATTCCCTTCTCCAGTGGATCCTCCCAACCCAGGGATCGAACACAGGCCTCCCGTATTGCAGGCAAATTCTTTACCAGCTGAGCCACGAGGTAAGCCCAAGAATACTGGAGTGGGTAGCCTATCCCTTCTCCAGTGGATCTTCCTGACTCAGGAATCGAACCGAGGTCTCCTGCACTGCAGGTGGATTCGTTATCAACTGAGCTATCAGGGAAGCCCTTTAGAAAACAAAGACACAACAATTCATGGAGCCATAATACTTTGCAAGGATAGACCTGAATGCTCTCCATTCGTTCTCTGCACTGATAGTTGTCCTGTTTTCTCCTAGAAAACCTCCCCTCCCCTGCTGTAAGTCCATAAGTTTTAAGCATAATTGACCTCCTCTCTAGCAACCCCTGTGGTCCCTGGAGTTGTCCTGTAACCTACTCCTAGTCAGCACTGCATGTCTGGGGCTGACCCAAGACTGGCCAAACAGAGGCAATGAAACTTGGGTCCAGATCTTTTGTTGGAGTGGAGTGGTTGAGAAAGCACATTTTTTTTCCCCACTAGGGAGACGAAAGTCTAGCTGATGGCCATCCTGACCCTACCAAGAGAAGGGCGTCTGAAATGGAGCCAGCATGGATGAGGGCAGACCACAGAGATGGGGAGAGAGACCCAGTACCAATGTCTCTGATTCTCTGATCAAACACTGCCTGGACTTTTCAGATGCACATTTGGTTAAGCCAGTTTAATTTGACTTTCTGTCCTTCAGTCTAAAACTCTTGGCCCAGACAAACTATGTGGTGAGTGGCTTATGGTTCTCATGCTTGGTTGCACATACAGCACCACCCCAGGAGCCTGAAAAATTACTGTCTTACAAATGTCATGGGCTGGTTGGAGCAGCCTCATAAAG
This sequence comes from Nanger dama, assembly GCA_917880005.1. Lineage (NCBI taxonomy): Eukaryota > Metazoa > Chordata > Mammalia > Artiodactyla > Bovidae > Nanger > Nanger dama. Next base: position 6,151,225 of record CAKJTW010000052.1, read on the forward strand.
CATGCACCCAAAGCATGCCCCCGTTCAGAGTCGCAGCTGAGCTCTGCTGCCATCATCATCAGAAAGTGCCTACTGAGTATACTATTTTTTTTAAAAATTAGTATCAGACTATAACTGTTTTACAACATTGTGTAGCTTCTGCTGTACAACAAAGTGAATCAGCTGTGTGATGCTGTGCTGAGTGGCTTCACTTGGGTCTGACTCTTTTGCGACCCCATGGACTGCAGCCAGGCCCCTCTGTCCATGGGATTCTCCAGACAAGGACACTGGAGTGGGTTGCCATTTCCTCCGCCAGGGGATCTTCCTGACCCAAGGATCAAACCCAAGTCTCTCCTGTCTCCTGCACTGGCAGGCAGGTTCTTTAGCCCTAGCGCCACCTGGGAGCCCTGAATCAGTTACAAGTGTACATAGATCCTCTAGGTAGATACATGTATGCACATATCTCTTGGGCCTTCCTCTCACTCCTACCCCGGCCCACGCCTCTAGGTCACACAGGGCACTGAGCTGAGCGCCCTGTGCTGTACAGCGGCCCCCCACTAGCTGTTCCACACACACTAGTGTGTATATGCCAAGGCTGCCCTCTCAGTTCGTCCCACCCTCCCCTTCCCCCCGCTGTGTCCACGCGCCCATTCCCTGCATCTGCGTCTCTATTCCTGCCCTGCAAACAGGTTCATCTGTGCCGCTTTTCGGGATTCTATATGTATGCGTTAACATATGCTATTTGTTTTTCTCTTTCTGAGTTACTTCCTGAGTGTAACCTTGCACGTGCTAATGCTTTGCTCACAGACAATCCTGGGGTTGTCATTTAGTCGATTTCCCATTTCTTTTACATCCACACCCTTTGGATTTAGTGCTCTCATGCCCTCATCTAACATCAAAACTATCTCTTAGAGAAGAGCTGGGCCAGCTTTTTATACATATATCTACTATGTATATATAGTTCCTATGACTTGGCTACAGTACAATCCCGGCTTCTTATTACTCTTTTGATGGCACACATTCAAAATGCAAATTTTCATACACAAAGGAAGAATAATTCTTGAAATAACACTTGGTGCCATCGAGGACATGACGCTCACACTTGATTTAGTAGAGCTGCGTAGACAGCAGAGTGTGACTGTCTGCTCAGCAAAAGCAGTTAGAATTTAGAGTCAGCAAATTGTATAGGAGAGGAATTTTAAAGCAGAAACAGGCACAGTGAGATGATGGTGTAATGGAATGTCAACCTTTCATAGAACAAGGGGTTTTGGGAGAGACTGTCCAGATCACGGAGATGAGACCCTTCACTTGACAGAGATCAGAGACTTGGTAAGGTTGAGCTGCACCGACAGGAACCTAGAGTCTATTCCCCCGCCTGCAGCCACTCTATCTCCCCATGCTTGAACTGTGAGCCTCATGATTACATAAAGCAGACATTAAGACTTCCATGTTCACATTATCCCATCTCTGCTTGCTTCCCATTAGTAATCCCCAGTATTTCATTTGGAATCTCATTCCACATGACTTGAAAAATGAAGTTATATATGTGTATGTGCACGTATGTATGTATGATGGATACTAAAGCAGACTGTGGTCTCAAAAATGACTGCACCCAGCTATATCCCATTCCACATCTTATTTTAAAAAACGTGAGTGACATTGACACTCTGTGTCAAGAGGTGGGGTCTATGTTCTCTCCCCCTTCAACCTGGGAGGGTTTGTTAATTGTCCCAACTGATAGAATGTGGTCAGAATGACACCATATGACTTTTTAAGGCAAGGCCATGGAAGGTAACGCAGATTCCAGCTGGCTCCTGCCCTTGAGAGAGGCACCCTGGGGGCTCAGTGTGTGGGAGCCAGCCGGGCCTGAGGCCCCTCATGCCAGGGATCATGGAGGGAGATTACATCGAGCCATAGAGATGCCCAAGGAGCCCCTGTTATTCCAGCCTTCTCCCCAGCCCGGGGCTCAGACAATTGAGTGAGCCAATAATCTGGATGGTACCATCTCCTAATTTCTGAGCTGCTCCAGCTGGTGCTGAGTCAGCTAGAAATACTGCCTGCTGAGTCCCCTCAGTAGGTCAATTTGTGGGCAAACTAAATGTCATTATTCTAAACCCAATTATTTTTCCAGTAATTTGTTATGCAGGAATTGTCCCTGGAACAGACATTATTCCCTCCTGGTAACAGCACTAACTCTTGGGGAGAAAATATTCAGGGGACTGCTTATCAGGGTGACTTGGGTGTTTGCAAAAGAAAGAAACTTCAGGCATGTAAGGGCGTAAGTCTACATAGCTTAAGAGCCAAATGCAAAGTCACATGCAAGGCCAATGAAAAAGCAACAGGAACTGGAAAAATGAAGGGATGAGGAAAACCAAGCCACCACCACAAAGGTGTGTTACTAAACAATTATACTAAATAAAGAATGAAAGAAAAGCAAGAGGACAGGAGGAGAGAAAGAGAGGAGTGAAGCCTGGAAGCAGGTGAGGCGACACTGTCTTGGAGGCTTGGTGGCAGAAGGTAAAGGGGTTCCAACGGAAGAGACCAACCGTGGTCCTAGCAGGGAGCAGGGACACATTCCGAAGGGTGTGACAAAAACACACGTATGGACGCCAGGGGGGGTGGAGGGGTGGGAGGAGTCGGGAGACTGAAACTGACATACATACACCACCGATCCATATGTGGAACAGATCAGCCAGCGAGAACCTACTGTATAGCTTGGAGCACTGCGCTTAATGCTCTGGAGGTGTGTGGATACGCACAGCTGCTTCACTCTGCTGTGCAGGAGAAACTAACACAACACTGTAAAGCAACTATCCAATAAAAATGAATTAAAACAAAGAAAAAGGGGTGTGAAGAGTTTAGAGAAAGATGTTCTTCAAAGATGTGGGCAGGAGCAAGGGCAGCAATAAAGGAGAGTGAAGGTCCCCAGGCCAGTGATGGAGGGGAGCCATTACCAGCCGGTTAACAGAAAGCAAGCAACAGCTCGAGAGGGAGGGGCCATCCACAGGTGGAGTGGCCTCGGCCACTTCAGGCTGGCAAGGGTCCAGGAGCACAGAGGTCTTAGAAACTTAGCCCCAACTCCAACCTCCTGTGAATGTCTTCCACTTGTCTAGCCCATGGTTTCTTAATATGAGGCAAACATTTGTTCTTGGCAGGACAAAAGTCCCCTCCAAAGGCCACAGTTCATAAACAGATATACAGCATATTTGCGGCCTTAAAATTTTGTGGCTGGGGGACAGCGTAAGTCCAAAATGCCTAAAACAGCTCTCCCAGGGATCACAATAATGAAAAATCATTTGAGAAGTGCTGACTTAACCAACCCAAAGCTCCAGGATGAGGGAGTCTGGTCAGTGAAGGTCCTTGGTGATTGAACATGCAGGGTTTATTGAAATTCTCCCTGATCTCTACCCTTTAAACCTCTGTACTGTGTCTATGTTGGGAACAGATGGCAGTGACAACAGTTATTACAGGGAAATCACCTACCCAGCAGAGCCACCAAGGAGAAGAATTAGCAGAATGACCATCCACGGTGACAGCGAGACCGGTCCTCAGTGTGAAATTACTTTTGTTTTGGATATATTTCAATATTTTTTAAAAAATGAGTAGATTGTCTAAAGGCATACCTACATGCGTGTATTAACCTTTGCTAATCTGCTATTATATGATGAACAAGCCAAATTTGACAAAAGGGCCAGATTAAGTCTATTAGACATTCTGAATACCAAATATAGTTTGGTATGGAGTCCCACCCTCATACCAAAATACCAATACCAATCTTCAAAGGTGCTTCAAAAGAAAATTCCTCTTTAAATGATCTGACCATAATATTTTGAATAATCAATCAAAATTGAGCTTTTGACACTTACTTCTGATGCCCCTGCTCTGCTGATATCTAAAGCAAGTATATGGTTAGTCTCTGTATTGGTTGTGCAATGAGCTTTGACTAGACATCGTGGTGAGGATGCCTTCTGACCATGTGACTCCACTCCACCAAATGCCTTATGTCATGACTTTTAGATAAAAAATGTCTTAGTAAAACACTCTGTCAGGTCTATGTTTGGGGATGCAGTTTTAATGCAGAGAGCATCACTTTGTGTTACATATTAAGGTCACCCAAGGAGCATGTGTCACTTTGTTTGCGGGAAAAAGCCCACGTGGTTGCTTGACACTAAGGAAACCAAATGTTGAAAGTGCTTGTTTTCGAAGTTCTTCCTAAGACGGCCCTCAGTCCACACTCACTTAATGTCAACCTCAGCATAACTTGGGCCCTTGGGTTCTTTCCTGTTTGCCTGTCTCCTCTGTTTTGGACCTTTTTCTAGCCATCATGCTCTCTTCTCTTGGAACTTTCTTGTGCTGTGAAGAAACCCTTGGGAAAAACTTACAGACTCGCTCCTTCCCCTCCTTCAGTGAGCCTGGGCCTCAGTGTCTTTCTGCATAGTCTCCAGGTAACTCTGAAACCAAAAACCCATTGAGAACCCAAAGCACTTTAGGCTCTAAACTCAAAGTTCAAGAAGCACTGGCCTATGGTCTGATATCAAGCTACCTTATTTCTAGACCTAAATTTTCAGAGGTCCCAGCCAAGGGACATTCTGCAAAGTGGTTGCTTCTCTATGCCTCAGTCTCCACATCTGTAAAACAGGGCTATTACAGCATATGCTTAATAGTATAGTTATAAAGGTAGAATGAGATCATCAATGTGACACGCTTAGAACAATGTCCAGAACAGAATAGGTACACGCTCCTGTCTTCACTCACTGGCCCCTCAATGGTCTGGAAGTGTTAATGCTGTCCCCTCAAGTATACAGTCAATAGGCAAGATGATTACTCTTGGGGTTGAGAGAATGAATGGGGCTGAGCCAGATTCCTAGGAAACAGGGCACTTAACCCTTTGATTCTCAACCTTGACTGCAAACTAGGTTCAACCAAGGTGCTTAAACAAATACAGTTCTACAGTCAGAGGTTGAACTTCACTAGTCTGGGGTGGGAGACAGGAACGGGCATTTGAAAATCTCCCCAGATGATTCTGATGGGTAACCACAGCTGCTTAGGCAGTCTGCTCAAACTGGCTTAGAGAGCTGCTCAATACTCAACCTAAAACAGTTGTCCTTTTGTCGAATCTTGATCACCAATGACTTCCTGCTTTTAAAACACTACTAGCTATGGAACTACTCTTCTATAACCGTGCTGGGTTGTATGTCGGATGGTTTAACAAAAGTTGGGCAATTTATTTTCTTGGTCACAGGTGTAATGGAAGGTCTATGGGAAGACCATTGTGGCAACTGGAAGAAGTCATTGAGGAGCCTTGATCCTGCCAGCTTGGTCCTCATATTTAATCATCACAATCCTCTGGTCATCTTATTTTAGATCATGTTTGTCAATTTGTGGTCCACATATCTAGCACCCAGATTTGATTTTTGTTTGTTTGTTTGTTTTTATTTTAATTGGAGGTTAATTACTTTACAGTATTGTATTGGTTTTGCCATACATCAACATGAATCCGCAACAGGTATACACGTGTTCCCCTTCCTGAACCCCCCCTCCCTCCTCCCTCCCCCTACCATCCCTCTGGGTCGTCCCAGTGCACCAGCCCCAAGCATCCAGTATCATGCATCAAACCTGGACTGGTGATTCATTTCATATATGATATTATACATGTTTCAATGACATTCTCCCAAATCATCCCACCCCTCTCCCTCTCCCACAGAGTCCAAAAGCCTGTTCTATACATCTGTGTCTCTTTTGCTGTCTCGCATACAGGGTTATAATTACCATCTTTCTAAATTCCATATATATGCGTTAGTATACTGTATTGGTGTTTTTCTTTCTGGCTTACTTCACTCTGTATAATAGTCTCCAGTTTTAATCTGCCTCATTAGAACTGATTCAAATGTATTCTTTTTAAAGGCTGAGTAATACTCCATCATGTCTATGTACCATTGCTTTCTTATCCATTCATCTGCTGATGGACATCTAGGTTGCTTTCATGTCCTGGCTATTATAAACAGTGCTGCGATGAACACTGGGGTACACGTGTCTCTTTCAATTCTGGTTTCCTCGTTGTATATGCCCAGCAGTGGGATTGCTGGATCATAAGGCAGTTCTATTTCCAGTTTTTAAAGAAATCTCCACACTGTTCTCCATAGTGGCTGTACTAGTTTGCATTCCCACCTACAGTGTAAGAGGGTTCCCTTTTCTCCACACCCTCTCCAGCATTTATTGCTTGTAGACTTTTGGATCAGAGCCATTCTGACTGGCGTGAAATGGTACCTCATTGTGGTTTAGATTTGCATTTCTCTGATAATGTGTGATGTTGAGCATCTTTTCATGTGTTTGTCAGCCATCTGTATGTCTTCTTTGGAGAAATGTCTAAATAAAGGACCAGAAACTATAAAACTCCTAGAGGAGAACATTGGCAAAACACACTCCGACATAAATCACAGCAGGATCCTCTATGATCCACCTCTCAGAATATTGGAAGTAAAAGCAAAAATAAACAAATTGGACCTAATTAAACTTAAAAGCTTCTACACAACAAAGGAAACTAAGCAAGGTGAAAAGGCAGCCTTCAGAATGGGAGAAAATAATAGCAAATGAAGCAACTGACAAACAACTAATCTCAAAAATATACAAGCAACTCCTGCAGCTTAATTCCAGAAAAATAAATGACCCAATCAAAAAATGGGCCAAAGAACTAAACAGATTTGGTTTCTAAATACTGTTGTCCATTAAATGGAACCATAGCTCCTTGAAGAAATGACTGCTATCAGGGTTGGGGCAGGGAAAGTATAGAATGAGCTTGAGTATCTGCTTATGCTGGAAAGCAAGGAAGAGCTCAAACACGATGGGTGCATGTTAAAAGAACACAGAAGCCACCCCAAAGGGTCCCTGACGGTAATGGATTATAATCTATTGAGTAAAATAGAAACGCAGAAGGCAATGGCACCCCACTCCAGTACTCTTGCCTGGAAAATCCCATGGATGGAGGAGCCTGGTAGGCTGTAGTCCATGGGGTCGCTAAGAGTCGGACACGACTGAACGACTTCACTTTCCTTTTTCACTTTCATGCATTGGAGAAGGAAATGGCAACCCGCTCCAGTATTCTTGCCTGGAGAATCCCAGGGACAGAGGAGCCTAGTGGGCTGCCATCTATGGGGTTGCACAGAGTCGGACACGACTGAAGCTACTTAGCAGCAGCAGCAGAATAGAAAACTATGAGTCTATATGGCATAAGCAAATAAATTAATAATTTGTAGGATTGATGAAGGACAGGATATTGACCTAGTTTCAACCACCATTCCCTAACCCCCCACAAGAAGATATGCATTAACTACAAATGGAAAAGAGAGTATCTGTATAGTTGAGGAGTCCTAGAGATACCATTTTCATCAAATAATCAAAGGGAACATTATTGGTAATGGACTGAATTGGAATCAAGGGCGCCTTTTTCTAAATCAGCCATGAGAACACGACATCACTTCTGCGAACACTGCAAAGAGGCATGACTTGAATCCAGTCATGAGAAATCATCAGACAAGACCAAACTGGAAACATCCTACTATGTGACCAGCCTGCAAGCATCAAAAGGATCACTAGAAACATCCTACTATGTGACCGGCCTGCAAGCATCAAAAGGATCAAAGTTAGTCAGACTGCAAGGCAGCTCTGGAACTCTTCCAAACCAGAGGATAGCGGGGACATGACAACAGAATAAAACAGAGGACATTATAGAGATTGGTGACACTAAATGGGGTCTGAAAATTAAAAGTAGTATCCATGCTCATTTTCCACTTTTGATCTTTTTATTGTGCTCATGTAGGATCACTGACCATGTCTGTAGAAAATACACAGTGACACTGGCTGGGGGTGGGGGCGGCGGTTGGGACACCGGATCTGCAACTTGTTTTCAGATGGTTCAAGAAGAAAAACATTCTTTTTACTATACTGGGCAAACCTGCTCAAAGACTGCCTCTGATGGCTCCAAAGTGACAGGAGTCAGGGGAGCGCAGCAAGGCATTAGGAGAGTGTGGTGCATGTCTGGGTGACTCTAGAGGAGGCGGACAGCTTTCAGGCTCTTTCCAGGACAGTAGGGAAGCATGCTTAAAGTTTGAAATATAATGGTGAAATCCTAATGTGAGAATCTGATCTGTTCAAATGCAATGTTTCTCCTTAAAGACAAAACTTTTCTCTGATGAAAAATCAATGCATAATATTACAAACTGTCAAATGTCCTATTGGCATGGCGCCAGAATAAAAAATAAACAAGTAAATAAACAACTCATGTAGCTCTCTCAACCTGGGGTCTGAGTTTTCAACTCAAGAAAGACAAATGCACCTGAATGATGCTATTCTTTTTTTTTTTTTGGGAGGGGGTTTAACATCTCTCTCTTTTTTTTTTACAAGGTTATTATTAAATTTATTTTTTTAATTACAATACTATATTTGTTTTGCCATACATTGACACGAATCAGCCATAGGTGGACATAATCTCCCAATGCCGAAGCCTCCTCCCACCTCCCACCCCATATCCTCTCCTTGAATCATCCTGTGCTCCAGCCCCATGCATCCTGCATCCTACATTGAACATAGATTGGCGTTTCGTTTCTTACAAGAAAATATACATGTTTCATTGCCATTCTCCCAAACCATCCCACCCTTTCCCTCTCCCTCAGAGTCCAAAAGTCCGTTCTATACTTCTGTGTCTCTTTTGTTGTCTCACATATAGGGTCATCATTACTGTCTTCTAAATTCCATATATATGTGTCAGTATACTGTATTGGTGTTTTTCTTTCTGGCTTACTTCACTCTGTATAATTGGTTCCAATTTCATCCATCTCATTAGAACTGAGTCAAATTTATTCTTTTTAAGGGCTGAGTAGTACTCCATTGTGTATATGTACCACAGCTTTCTTATCCATTCATCTGCTGATGGACATCTAGGTTGCTTCCATGTCCTGGCTATTATAAACAGCACTGCAATGAACATTGGGGTACATGTGTCTCTTTAAATTCTGGTTTCCTCAGTGTGTATGCCCAGCAGTGGGATTGCTGGGTCATAAGGCAGTTCTATTTGCAATTTTTAAGGAATCTCCACACTGTTTTCCATAGTGGCTGTACTAGTTTGCATTCCCACCAGCAGTGTAAGAGGGTTCCCTTTTCTCCACATCCTCTCCAGCATTTATTGCTTGTAGACTTTTGGATTGCAGCCATTCTGACTGGAGTGAAATGGTACCTCATTGTGGTCTTGATTTGCATTTCTCTGATATCGAGTGATGTTGAACATCTTTTCATGTGTGTGTTAGCCATCCATATGTCTTCTTTGGAGAAATGCCTATTTAGTTCTTTGGCCCATTTTTTTTATTGGATCATTTATTTTTCTGGAGTTGAGCTGCATAAGTTGCTTATATATCCTTGAGATTAGTTGTTTGTCAGTTGTTTCATTTGCTATTGTTTTCTCCCATTCAGAAGGCTGTCTTTTCACCTTGCTTATAGTTTCCTTTGTTGTGCAGAAGCTTTTAATTTTAATTAGATCCCATTTGTTTATTTTTGGTTTTATTTCCAGTATACTGGGAGTTGGATCATAGAGGATCCTGCTGTGATTTATGTTGGAGAGTGTTTTGCCTATGTTCTCCTCTAGGAGTTTTATAGTTTCTGGTCTTACATTTAGATCTTTAATCCATTTTGAGTTTATTTTTGTGTATGGTGTTAGAAAGAGGTCTAGTTTCATTCTTTTACAAGTGGTTGACCAGTTTTCCCAGCACCACCTGTTAAAGAGACTATCTTTATTATCTCAATAGATGCAGAAAAAGCCTTTGACAAAATTCAACATCCATTTATGATAAAAACTCTCCAGAAAGCAGGAATAGAAGGAACATACCTCAACATAATAAAAGCTATATATGACAAACCCACAGCTAACATTATCCTCAATGGCGAAAAATTGAAACCATTTCCCCTAAAGTCAGGAGCAAGACAAGGGTGTCCACTTTCACCACTACTCTTCAACATTGTACTGGAAGTTTTGGCCAAAGCAATCAGAGCAGAAAAAGAAATACAAGGAATCCAAATTGGAAAAGAAGAAGTAAAACTCTCACTGTTTGCAGATGACATGATCCTCTACATAGAAAATCCTAAAGACTCGACCAGAAAACTACTAGAGCTAATCAATGAATATAGTCAAGTTGCAGGATATAAAATCAACACTCAGAAATCCCTTGCATTCCCATACACTAATAATGAGAAAGTAGAAAAAGAAGTTAAGGAAACAATTCCATTCACCATTGCAATGAAAAGAATAAAATACTTAGGAATATTCCTACCTAAAGAAACTAAAGACCTATATATCGAAAACTATAAAACACTGATGAAAGTAATCAAAGAAGACACTAATAGATGGAGAAATATACCATGCTCATGGGTCGGAAGAGTCAATATAGTGAAAATGAGTATACTACCCAAAGCAATCTACAGATTCAATGCAATTCCCATCAAGCTACCAGCAGTGTTTTTCACAGAACTAGATCAAATAATCTCAAGATTTGTATGGAAATACAAAAACCTCGAATAGCCAAAGCAATCTTGAGAAAGAAGAATGAAACTGGAGGAATCAACTTCCCTGACTTCAGGCTCTACTACAAAGCCACAGTCATTAAGACAGTATGGTACTGGCACAAAGAGAGAAGTATAGATCAATGGAACAAAATAGAAAGCCCTGAGATAAACCCACACACCTATGAATGATGCTATTCTTGACCCTCAGTTTTGGAAATCAAAACAGACAAATAGTGAGACACATTTGGCCTGAGTTACTCACAGACACCTATAAGACTTCAAGATACTGTGACAGGATAATGGTGTTAGTCCCTCAGCCATGTCAGACTTTTTGCGACCCCATGGACTGTAACCTGCCAGGCTCCTCTGTCCATGAGATTCTCTAGGCAAGAATATTGTAGTGGGTTGCCATTCCCTCTCCAGGGGATCTTTCTGACCAAGGGACTGAACCCAGGTCTCCCACATTGCAGGCGGATTCTTTACTTTCTGAGCCGCCAGGGAAGGTGGGGCGAGGGAGAGGGGGGCAAAGACTCGCTCTCCAGACAGGATGGAGGATGTGCATGGGAAGAACCTTTTTTCCCCCCAGAAAGTCTGAATTAAGTATAAGCAGGGCACGATTTCTATTCTGGATTTAGTAGTTGCACAGAAGATAAAAAGATTCACCACTGAGCCTTTCTTTTTCTCAGGTCCCATATCCCATGCTAGTGAACTCTGCTGGCTCTACCTTTCAGATAGGTCCACAGTCAGACCAGGCCTCACTCTGTCCCTTCACTGCTACTTGGAAGAAGCCACTGTATCTCCTGCTCCAAACCACTATCTCTATGCTTCTGCCCTTAGTCCCCTACTATTCTTGATCAACACAGCAATCCAAAAACTGCCTTTAAAATGTAAGATCGGGTCCCTTCACTGTCTAAGAAGTTCCGCTCTCCCTTCATTCAGAGAAAAAGCCAGCAGTCTCACAGTGAGCCACAATGCCTCGGTAGAGATTCTCAAAGTGGAGTACTGGGCCAGGGGACCAGCCTCATCTGGGGAATTACTAGAAATGCAAATTCTTGGGCACCCCATGTCCCGTGAGTCAGAGACTGAGATCCAGTTGATGCATTTGAAAGCCTTATCTCTGTTTGCAGAACAATTTTGTTCATAGTAAGAGGAATTTCACATGTTAATAAATAAGGCAGGCGAATTTTGAATGGCAGGGGGCTCTTCCTATTTCAAATTCAATACACTTGGACTGACTGGCCCCTCTGTGCAGATATTGGGCCAGGTGGCTTTTGGAGATCATCTTGTTGAAATCTCACCACACAGACCCATAAGGTATGTTTTTACTGACCACTTAATATGAAGAAGCTGCCTTTTAGTTAGAAAATCTTCCCAAATAGGGAAGCAGAACTTGGGCCCTGAGAGCTCTGTCCACATTCAGGCTGAACTGTTTGTCTCTATGAGTAGGTGGGTCCATATGTTGTCACCAAGCCGGGACATCAGCAGTGAAAGGGAACAGGTGCCACCAGGGTCAAGGACAACAGGCATACGTGAGTCATCCTGGGCTCCACAGGACTATGGCTACTCTGCAGGTAGGTTCAGCCCTTCTCCCCGTGGAAGATACCTTAACAGTCATATCCTCTAAGCCCCATTCAGAATCCCAGGGCTGGCTGAAACAGGACTTCACAGTCCTAACCTCAGTTCTGTTTAACAGGTGAATGTGGTGAGCACTGCTGCTAAGTTGCTGCTAAGTCACTTCAGTCGTGTCTGACTCTGTGCGACCCCAGAGATGGCAGCCCACCAGGCTCCCCCATCCCTGAGATTCTCCAGGCAAGAACACTGGAGTGGGTTGCCATTTCCCTCTCCAATGCATGAAAGTGAAAAGTGAAAGTGAAGTCGCTCAGTCATGTCTGACTCCTAGCGACCCCATGGACTGCTGCCCACCAGGCTCCTCTGTCCATGGGATTTTCCAGGCAAAAGTACTACTAAAAATAAAACAGACCCCTTGGGTCCTTCTCCTAATCTGTGGCAGGGAGATAGCTCAGAGTGGCCTTGAAATTAAGCAGAACATAGAGTATAATTAAAGCAAGATGGTGACACAGGCTTTTCTTCTATTCTGAATTTTACCATGGAAATTCACATTTTGCTTTAATTCATAGTATTTTAAGGTCTAGAGGATAAAAGACAAAGCTTTCCTTCATGAGAAAGTTGCTTTTCCTCATTCCTGCTTTTTTCTTTCTTATTTTAGTTTTAAAATCTGGTCAATCATTGAGCTCGTTTGAATGATGGCGAAGTCAAAATCATGACTGCCTGATTTTACCCTTCAGTGCACTTGTCAAAAAAATTAAATTAAAGATCATGCTTATGAATATAATGCATGAAGTGCTTCGTGGCATCCTGAAACAAACATCCAGAGAATGTTTGTTCTGTCCAGCCACTCACAAAACAGTTTGTCACATGATATTTTCATATGCAGAGAAAATAAGAGGGCAGAGAGAAAATGCTGTCTCTCGGGGAATACAAAGTGCATTCCACCCATGGTTCATATATTCAGAAAAATTTATTTTAGTAAAAACAATAATAATAATACTTCTAATAGCAACATTAGATCCTTCAAAACATGTCGAGCACTTCCTAGTTTCCAAAATGTTTCCACATCTAATTTCATCTGACAAAAAAAAATCATTAATATTTTAAAGTGCAGTATCGGGCTGCTTGATTTAGCATTGCCAGGGCTCAGGCTCCTGAAGAATAGGCCTCACATGCAGGCTTGCTGAATACTCTATGTTGAGGCAATTGTGCAGTGAGAGTCAAAGTGCTAGTGCTTTCTGTAAAAAATATGATGGAAAAATCACATTCAGTTCCAAAAATCACTGAAGGCTCTGGAGATGGATGTATGGAGAAAATTACTATTCTAAGCTTTCTACTGAACTTTAGAAGCCTAAAGTCTCTTTTGTTTTTAATGAAAATACCTTTTTTAAAAATTAAGTAAACCTTTCTATTTACATGTATACAGAGTCAGACATGACTGAACAACTGAGCACAGAGCACACACATATGAATATATACATAGCTATGTAGATATGTGTTTTATATGCATATTTGCATGCATATACTATCTACTCAGAGAAGGCAATGGCAGCCCACTCCAGTACTCTTGTCTGGAGAATCCCACGGATGGAGGAGCCTGGTAGGCTGCAGTCCATGGGGTCGCTAAGAGTCGGACACGACTGAGCGACCTCGCTTTCACTTTTCACTGTCGTGCATTGGAGAAGGAAATGGCAACCCACTCCAGTGTTCTTGCCTGGAGAATCCCAGGGATGGGGGAGCCTGGTGGGCTGCCGTCTGTGGGGTCGCACAGAGTCAGACACGACTGAAGCGACTTGGCAACAACTATCTACTATTTATGTATCATCTATCTACCTACTTACCTATCTATCTATCATCTTCTAATCTATTTATTGCCCTACTTATCCATCTGATTCCTGGAATACATGGCTGAGCTGGTTCTTTTATAATGAACTTTTAAGAAGCCAGAAATGATGAACAATATTGAATCAAGATTTGTAAGCAAGCACCAGAATTATTGTTTGCTTTGAAGCATCTACCAACCTCAGATGGTCTAGGCCCTAGAACCGTGGTTCTCAGACTTGAGCATGCACTGGAATACCAAGAGGGCTCTCAAAAACATGAATTACTGGATCCTACCTCAGAGTTTCTGATTCAGTAGGTCTGGGTGGGGCCTGAGAATCTGTACTTCTATCAAGTTCCCAGATGATGTTAGTGGTCACAGAAATACTCACTGAGGAACTTGGGCCAGAACTAGAAATGGAAGCAGTGACAGATTTCATTGATATTTTCATGGGCTCCAAAATCACTGTGGATGGTGACTGCACCCATGAAATTAAAAGATGATTGCTGCTTGGAAGGAAAGCTATGACAAACCTAGACAGCATATTAAAAGGCAGAGATATCACTTTGCCGACAAAGGTCTGTATACTCAAAACTATGGTTTTTCCAATAGTCATGTAAGGATGTGAGAGCTGGACCATAAAGAAGGCTGAGCACTGAAGAATTGATGCTTTCAAACTATGGTGTTGGAGAAGACTCCTGAGAGTCCCTTGAACTGCAAGGGGATCCAAGCAGTTCATCCTAGAGGAAATCAGTTCTGAATATTCATCGGACGGACGGATGCTGAAGCTGAAGCTTCAACCACCTAATGCAAAGCTTTAACTAACTAATGCAAAGAAAAGACCCTGATGCTAGGAAAGATTGAGGGCAGAAGGAGAAAGTGATGGCAAAGGATCACATGAGTAGATAGCATCACTGACTCAATGGACATGAATTTGAGCAAACTCCAGGAAAACCCGGAGGACAGAGGAGCCTGGTGCAGTCCATGGGGTCACAAAGAGTCAGACAGGTCTTAGCAACTGGACAACAACAACAGGCAGCCAGACCTGGGTTTGAATGGACCACACATATGGAGGGACAGACACGGAAGAGAGTGCTTTGTTATGAAAGCAGTGGGAAACCTGCCTGTCTCAGTTTTAGCAGTGGTTGGAGAAGAAAAAGGAAGAAAGAAGTCTCTGTTGAGATTCCCTAACTTTGTGCATGCCCTGACATGGGCTTAAAGACAAATAGCAAACGAAACAAAAAAGAAAACTTTAAGCCAAATATGTAGTTTAAGGATTCCTAAATTGGCAGTATCTTCAGGCATCGCAGAAAACAAAATATAAATAAAAAGCTTTTATTTCAACTTCAAAAAATTCCACAAAAATCCAATGAACATGTCAATAGAAAAGACAAAATAAACAAGGAAATAACTGCAGGCATGAGGCTACAGAAAACATAAACTGTAGAATTTGACATACAGAGTGAAGAAATTGAAATTGCAGATACAGATACAGATTATCTTAAAAGATACTTTCTGTGTTAACTAAATAAAGATTGACCAGGTATATTTAAAAAGGAATCAAATAAAACTTGTAAGAAGGAAAACTATAATAACTGAAATGAGAAACTCAGCAAACAGTTAAACACTAGATTATAGAAAGTTGAATAGAAATTAGGAAGTTAGATGACAAACTTGGAAAACAAACCATTAAGGAGAGACAGTGACACAGGAAAAAGAAATTCAATGTAGGTTAAGAGCTATGGAGACAAAGAAAGAATAGAAGGTAGTGGAGATCTAACATTTGCTGAGATAACAGATTCAGAACTAATGAAAGATGTCCATTTTCATGTCCAAGAAGCTCAGCAAATCATAAGAAGAAGAAAGAGAAACTCACACTGAGGCACATCACAATGAAACCGAGGAACGCTTAAGCTAAAGAATAGATTGTCAAGACAGTGGGAAAGAAAAGACAAATGACCTAAAATATAAAATAATTAGACTTAGAAATGAATTCTTAACAACTACAGGATTGATAGGATTATGGGAAAATATCTCTAAAACATTGCAAGAAAATCACCATCAACTTTAAGTTTTCACCCAGCAAAATCATCTTTAAAAATACAAAATAATATCTTTTAGACAAACAAGCTCTGAGAGACTTTCACTAGAGAATCTGCGTGTGAAAGACAGAGGAAAGAGTTGAGAAAAGCATGTTTTATTGAGGGTGCTAAGTGTTTTGTATTGATATTCTCTCAATTAAACATTATGTAAGAAAGGAAACTGGCCTAAATTATTGGGAGCTGGACTGATAGAATGGGTATTAACCAGGGTTTTTTTCAAATAATTATGCCTATGATGTGCTGGTTTATGGACAGCATTACCATTTATATCAGATGCCAATTAGTGGTTTGAAATCACTAATCAGTTCATTATTGGCATTGCATTGATATTTCAATCAGAATAATGAAAATAAAACTCTATATCCCAAAGTCCACAGTATAATACATGCAAATAATTTTAGAAAATGTTTGATTTTTAAAATTTGATGTTTAATATTTAGTTAAATATTTAAATACTTAAATATTTATAATATTCAGTCACTCAAAGCTGTAATGATGGCAACATTTCTTCCTTCAACAAAGTGAGTTCTAATTTCCAGAAGAGGGAAAGGGAAAAAGATTAGAGACACTGTGCTGCTTCCAGAAAGAAAAAAAAGAGATTCTGACATTAACAAACTGCATGGTCTTAGGCAAGATAAAGAACCATTTGCAGTCTATTTTAAAAACAGTTTTGTAGAGAGAGAAAACGTGACCATATGTGCTCAAGAGTCTTCTTCTGGATCAAAATGCAGCTATTATGGTTTTATACGCTACAAAATCCAGGTGAATTTGTATTCTAACTCCCCTCTGCATGCCCCTATCTTTATACTACAAGGTGAGCCAAGGTGATTAGTAGTACCTGTCAGGGCTGGAAGCAGAGCAGGGAGCCCAAAGCTAGGAGAGAAGTGAGAGGAGGTCAAGCGACGGGGAGGAAAGCTGGGTGACCTCTAAGAGAAAATACCAGGAGCACATGCCACAAAGAGAGGAGCCAAAGGGAGCAAGCTTGAGAAACATTCCTAACCTATTCTATTGTGCAAAAGATCACTAGGATGGTTATGGAAAGAAATCTCAAAAATTTATCTCAAAAAATTTATCTCAGGAGAAGGGCAGGAGGAGAAGGGAGTGACAGAGAATAAGATGGTTGGATAGCATCATCGACTCAACAGTCATGAGTTGGAGCAAACTCCAGGAGATGGTGAAGGACAGGAAAGTCTGGCGTGCTGCAGTCCATGGGGTTGCAAAGAGTAGGACATGACTGAGCGACTGAAAAACAACAGGAGTAATGATAGTATTTTGAGAAAAAAATCACTGAAAGCATTTTTCTGTATGTAGACTAAGGAATTCCACATGATAATGAATGCATATATGTACAAATGATTCTGAAGGTTCAATACATCAATGTAATCCTCTGTTTGGTCTGAATATAACTAGATAATTTTCTGAACTCAATAAAATCAACACAAGTCAATATAAAAAAAATTAGAGAGATGACCAAGTTGGAAAATGATTGATAACTCTAAAGCAGGAAGACTGCAGAGAAGGGTCATGACCCACATACCCCTTTACCTAGTCCCTTTGCATATCCAGCAGGAGAGAATGACTGAGACTTTCTGAATCATGGGAGGAAGTGAGGCACAGGCAACAACGTAACACCTGAATTGGGGACATGGTTCGTTTTGTCAAAATAGAAGCACTGCCGAGTAACGTGTGCCCCCATCATGCAACCACCTACCACTAGCACATCAGGCTCGGCTCCCTCCCTCACTCCTTTCCCATCAGCTTTTGTATTTCTGAAGGCATCTTAGGGACAAGTGTGCAATTCCCACCTCTCTGTAGAAGGACTAGCAGGTACATTTCATCAAGGTGCTATGGACCTAATGGTCCTGGCAAGAAATCCACAGGGACGGCACTTTTGTGACTCAGAGTGGATTCTAGGATGATATATGTGGGTGAGGTGAAGATACATTATTTAGTTGTATTAGGATTATGAGATGATGCTCCTAAACAAAGCAAATTATTTAGCAAGTAAACAAGTTTTCACATATTTGCAGGAATAACTCAGAAGAACTCCTCTGTTCATCAAGGTGACTGTTGCGGTGTATGCTCCCAAGTGGACCCCCAGGCTCTGGACAACCAGCTCTGACCTGGGTCACACCTGTGACAGGAACCTTTCAGTGAGGGGGAGCCTCTCCAGGGAAAGGAGACTGCTGTTCTGCTTCTAATCCATCTCCCAATCATGGTTTTAAGAGATTATCCAGGGAATGACCTAATTCCAGGAGGAGGTGGAGCCCTGGCTACTCTCCCAATCAGATATCAACAAAGCTTATCCACCTCCTGCCAGTTAGAGATGCTGGCCCTCTCCTTGGTTCCAAGTGTTCTTTGAATGATTCTAAGCTTTCCATACCTTTCAGTGAATTAGGACACTGTGTACCATATGATGGCCCTGCTTGTGATGTTTACTAGAATAGCCGCCACTAATGGGAAGCAGACCTGTGCTAGGCACTTTATACCCACTATTTCTACTGTGCTCCCTCACTCTGCACCCAGAGTTACTATGGATCATTTCTTCATAAAACAGCCCCATTGGGCATACCCACTCAATGCATAACTGTGAAGATACGTTGGTTTCCAGAAAGGAAAAGAGAACAGTAAAGACAGGAAATGTTTCTATCACTCATTCCTGAGGTTTTGTTCTGGATCCAAATGTATTCATAAGGGGAAAAAAAAAAAAAAAGATCCCAATAAGACAACAGCTACCTTACAACTCTTCAAGCAGAGATCTGGACCTTCACCTTTTGTGATTTCAGAACACCTAAATGGTAAGCAGTATCCACACTTGGCAGGAATGGAAAATACATTACACTGAGAAAATGATCTTTTACTTTTGATCTTTACCTTAAAATGATTTAAACCTGAACCTGCTATTTCACTCTCACATTCAGAGAAAGGAGAAAGGATAAAGAATTTCCCAGTGGTTCTTGAACACTTATATGACAGCATACACATACACATAAATTAAACAAAAATTTCTTTTCATGGTGTATTTTTTTTTTTTAGAGACAAAGAACTGGACTTACCCTCGCTGGAGTCTTTGGAGCCTTCTGGCTTCTTTGCTTTGCTCTTCTTGTGGGGTGGAGAGTGGTCTTTGGCTCTAACCCTCTGGAAGCACATAGATTTAGTACATTTTTATTTAAAAATCTCCCACGAGGTGTTCAAAATTATCATGATGTTTAAAAATACATTTTCTTACTAAATCCATACACAGAGTGAAGCTTAATTGTAGGTTCACCTGACATTATGGCTGAGCTAAATTCTGGCAAAAATCTGGGCTCCCCAGTGAACATGAACTTGACGACTTTGAGCCTGAGCATAACCATTTTTGTTACTGTTGTTGCCATCTTTAATGATTCACATGAATGTGAAACTGTGTTTTTTAAATTAAAAAAATCCTCCACTAGGCAACTCCAAATTATTGTGATTATTCTCTAGGAGAGTTTGATTTAAAACTTCATGGATTAACTGACAGTTGACATTCTGTGGCTTCATTTTAGCCCTCAAAATATGGCTAGATGAACTGTAAAGTCGTCTCATTTGGGGGAATGGGATGGGGCATGAAATTATCCTCCTTCTATTTAACAGATTTCTTTAGCAATCCAGATTCTAAACAAATTCCATATGCACCTGATTAAATTCCTGTGCTTCCCACTTTTCTCAGTGCTCCTCCTGCCAAGGAGTCTGGTGACAAATTCTAAAGACAGTTTTAGGAAAACTCTTTCAAATTCATCCCATTTGGATATGTGATACTTTGCTAAACATTATATCTGCAGCCCTGGCCTCTTTATTTCTTGAAGCTTATGTCTTCAATTGTTCACATGGCATCTTATTTTGGATTTTGCCCATTGGGCCCTCCAGATCCACTTTCCACCCTTCCTCCCTCCAGCTTTGGGACACTGGTCTCTATGGATGGCACTAATGAAGTCCCCATCTCTCTGGCTTCCTATTATACTCAGCCAATGGGGAGCCCAGGGCATTTATTTCCTAGGCTGCCAGTAGTCTTCAAGGACTAATTATCTTCCTAAATCTAAGGTCACGGTTCTACCAACTGACCCTCTCCCCATGGCCCTCTCTGTCTTCTAGGCCCTGAAACTACCACCGCCCTGTGGCCTTTTTCAGGGCTGGGGAAGTACCTGTACTCCACTCTTCCCAACCCTAGTGATTCCCCTTTACTCTGCTACCTTATATAAATAACCCCATGAGGCATTTCAAACAACTCAGCTGGAACAGTACACGTGATGTCTGCAAATCTGTTCTCTCCACAGTATTCCACCTCTCAAGGGATAGTGTGACTTAATCTACCAGGAATTTAAACCCCAAACTGCAGTATTATCCTTAATATTTTTCTTCAATTACTTCTCCAGTAAAGCAATTCCATCATAATGAGTCCTGTTACCTCTGCTCCAAGATATATCCTATGTTCATCTACTGCGCTCATCCTCTGCAACTACCATATTAGTCCAAACCAGCAGCACCTTTTGCCTGGGTTGCTATGATAGCCTTCTGAATTCTAACTCCTGGCTTTGTCATCTTCCTATAACCTATTCTGCACATAGCAGCCAGAGTTACCTTCTTCTTTTTTCCTTTTTAAGAAGACTTTATTTTTTTAATTGAAGGATAACTGCTTTACAAAATTGTGTTGTTTTCTGTCAAACCTCAACATGAATCAGCCATAGGTATGTATATATGTATATATATATATATATATATATATATATATATATATCCCCTCCCTTTTGAACCTCCCTCCCATCTTACCAGATCACACTGTTTGCTTGTTTAGAAACCACTGCTCTTAGAATAAGATCCAAATCCAGTATCACGGGCCAGGAGAACAAGTCCCTTGGGTTCCACCTACCGCATTCCCCTAGCACTCCTCCTAGCCCTGTCTCCCACTCGTCTTTGGCTTCAGACTTATTAGCTCCCTTCTATCATTCCTAGGCTGGTTATTGCCTCAGGACCTTTACACCTGCTGTTCTTTGTTTTTCCTGACACACACATTCATATGCCTACCCCATTCCCATCTTTTAACATAGAGTCACATTCAACTCCCAAGGAAGGCTTTTCCTGACTACTTAATCTGAAGGGTTGCAAGGAAAATCTGTCACGGACACATCACCTGGTGTAACTGAAATTATCTTGCTCCTTGTTTATTTCCTTATTATATGTCTCCTTCCTATACCATCCTCCACCTTGAGACGGTAGGTTCCATGAGAAAGGGCATTTGTCTTTTGTAATCCTCTCTTGTGCCACTGGTGTTCAGCAGTGCCTTGAAAATTTCATTTCAAATTCTTTTTATATCCCTGTTACCCAGGCCTTTCTTTGAGACCAAGATATAATGGGGTTTGGGCCTAATTCTCACTCTCTTAGCAACTATTACCTATGCCAGGACTCTATACAATAGAGTTATGGTGACTCATTTTCTTTTCCCATTTATTATAAAAGAAACAGAACAGAAAAATGCATTTGATAGATGTGCTATTAAAAACTTTGGCATTATGGACTATAAAGGGGTTTGGGCACTAGGTTAGGCTTTCTGTGGTTGCAAGGCAGTCACATCCAAGGTCATTACCACGACCAGGGTGAAAAATGTTGCCAATGACTACATTAGCAACTCCCCCAAATTTCTGTCATCAGGTGTGGATGGATATTGACCTTTCAGAATGGGTTCAGCAAAAACAGAAATGAGATGCTTGAAACAGCTCACTGAGCACAGATGCTGGGTTCAAAAGGATTCATAAAATGAGCAGAGTACCACTTGCAATATCCCTGGGAGAAGCCTCTCACCCTCCCTTGTGCCGAAATGCATTATGTGCAACTGGGGCCAAGAGGAGAGCTTCCAGTACTGGGAGTTCAACTCCAAACCAGCATTTCCAGAAAATGAGTTGAGAATTAAATTGTGAATTCATGATTACCCACCTAAATGGGAGTTCTTGGGAAATGTGTGAGATTTAAAAAGACATCTCTGTGTCCACATTTTGAGCTATTCATAAACTGCAAAAGCACTCGTGCTTCCTTTTGGAAGAAGCTGTAGGGCACTCCTGGGGTGATAGGTGGGCGTAGGTGCATGTTAGTTATGAGGAGCCATCTATGACAGGGGTCCCCAGTCTTCCAGAGGCCAGGAACTGGTTCCATGGAAGACGATTTTCCCACAGACTTGGGGGGTGTATGGTTCAGGCGTAATGTGTGCAATCGGGAGTGTAGAGGAAGCTTGTCTCCTTCCCCCAGCTACTTACCTTCTGCTGTGAGGCTCAGTTCCTAACAGGCCACAGGCTGGTACCGGTCCACGGCCCAGGGGTTGGGGACCTCTAGTCTACGGCATAGTATTTCACACACCCATGGAAACACTCGACTGAAAGTCACTGCTACATATGGCCTCTGTGCTCACGTTTCCCCCTCTCCCTCTTAGCCTGGGAAAGCTAGAGGACCTTCCCCAATAGCACCCCTCGCTTCTCCTTAACACGGTATCAGCTTGTCTCTGTTGCCTCAGTTTGCAGCAGAGGCTGGACCTCTCGGGTGTTGCCATAAGCATGGCTTTGTCCCCAAGGAACTCAACTGGGTTCTGGCTCTTGGGTGATGGACCTGCCAGAGGTGGCTGCTGATTTTTCTGTCCCTGGGCTCAGGTTGGGGTCCATTTCAAGAGTGCATGGTCTTGGAAGTGGAAGGACATGGGGAAATATTTACTATGTTAGAATTAGATGACTTAAACAAGATCCTAGGCATTTTAGTCAGTCTATTTCTACCACCTCAAAGAGGAGCAGAGCCTCTCTTAGGATGACTCTATCTGACACCATCTGATATTATTCCCCTTAAGCATTGGATAATAATAGTCCCCATCTCTTTGTTGGCTATCCTAAGTGAGTTCATGTATGTTAAGCAATCACCACAAGGAACAGCTCAATTAAAATCCTGCTCAGCAAAGGGATGATGGGACTGATCTGAGCTGAGCCAGCCTGCACTAGCTAGCTGGACCTCTCTCTCCTCCCACCCCTACATTCACTGGCTAATGTTTTGCAGTTTGAACAATACCATTTATACCAAAGAAATCTGCAAACTCTCCAAATTGGGGCTCCCCCTCAACCCGAGAGTACATTTCCTGGTACCTCACTGGGCTTTGATATTCATTTTATCATTTACTATCATTTACTAGCATTTGTTGACTGGCTGATTCACACAAACAGGCCTTCACTAGCATCAACTGCATTCTTAAAAATCCTTCCGGCACTACTCCTTGTATGAGAAGAAGAGGTGATGCAGGGCTCAGGAAAGGCTAGCACTTAATGGTCTTAGGAGGCTCAATCAGACTCTTCTCAGACACCAGCACACCAGAGGACGAGACTGAACAGAAGTAAGCCTGCTCACAAATATTTGGCAAGGCCAGCTGGCCCTTCATGGATCCATCTTGCACAAAATCCCTCATGATTTCAGCACTCAGATATTAGGAACAGAGAGCAGCTTCCCAAGACCATTCTGCCTGAGTGACTAAGTGTCCTTGGGCCACTGAGTGTGACATCAATGGCTGCATCCAGCTGCTAGAGATAAATCCCAGGAAACTTGGTGGGACTAATATCAGAAATGATGATTCACTTAAGGCCCCTAAACCCCAAATGCTAATTCCAGCCTTATGGGTTCTGCGTTAGCATTAATGATTTCCTTGAACTCACTCTGTGGTTCAGATAACAAGTAGCACCTTATTAAGAAGTCAGCCCCCTTTGCCTAGAAATGTGTACTTAGATCACTTTGGGCAAATGATCCTTAGCAAGATAAGGGCCTTAAACTATCTGGCTGAAAGGGCAGTGCTTTCCTTGGATGAAGGATAGTCCAAGGACATCCAAGGATAGTCCATGTGAAGTGCATGCATTAATGCTAAATTCATGGAATTTAAGACAGGGTTAACAGTATGAAAAGGCAAAAAGGTAGGACACTTCAAGATGAACTCCCCAGGTCAGTAGGTGCCCAATATGCTAATGGAGATGAGTGGGGAAATAACTCCAGAAAGAATGAAGAGACAGAGCCAAAGCAAAAATAACACCCAGGTGTAGACATGACTGGTGAGAGAAGCAAAGTCCAATGCTGTAAAGAGCAATATTGCATAGGAACCTGGAATGTTAGGTCCATGAATCAAGGCAAATTGGAAGTGGTCAAACAGGAGATGGTAGAATGAACACTGACATTTTAGGAATCAGCGAACTAAAATGGACTGGAATGGGTGAATTTAACTCAGATGACCATTATATCAAATACTGTGGGCAAGAATCCCTTAGAAGAAATAGAGTAGCCCTCATAGTCAACAAAAGAGTCTGGAATGCAGTACTTAGATGCAATCTGAAAAATGACAGAATGATCTCTGTTCATTTCCA
This sequence comes from Nanger dama, assembly GCA_917880005.1. Lineage (NCBI taxonomy): Eukaryota > Metazoa > Chordata > Mammalia > Artiodactyla > Bovidae > Nanger > Nanger dama. The sequence continues at coordinate 6,175,638 of CAKJTW010000052.1, forward strand.
AGGCAAACCATTCAATGTCATGGTAATCCAAGTCTATGCTGACCAGCAAAGCTGACGAAGCTAAAGTTGAATGGTTCTATGAAGACCTACAAGACCGTCTAGAACTAACACGCCAAAAGATGTCCTTTTCATTATGGGGGGCTGGAATGCAAAAGTAGGAAGTCAAGTAACACCTGGAGTAACAGGGAAATTTGACCTTGGAGTACAGAATGAAGCAGGGCAAAGGCTAATAGAGTTCTGCCAAGAGAACAGACTGGTCACAGCAAACACCCTTTTCCAAAAACACAAGAAAAGACTCTACACATGGACGTCACCAGATGTCAGTACCAATATCAGACTGATTATATTCTTTGCAGCCAAAGATGGAGAAACTCTATACAGTTAGCAAAAATAAAACTGGGAGCTGACTGTGGCTCAGATCATTAATTCTTATCGACAAATTCAGATTTAAATTGAAGAAAGTAGAGAAGACCACTAGATCATTCAGGTATGGCCTAAATCAAATCCCCTGCAATTATACAGTGGAAATGACAAATAGATTCAAGGGATTAGATCTGATAGACAGAGCACCTGATAAACTATGGACAGAGTTTCATGACATTGTATAGGAGACAAAAATCAAGACCATATCCAAGAAAAAGAAATGCAAAAAGGCAAAATAGCTCTCTGAGGAGGGCTTACAAATAGCTGTGAAAAAGAAGAAAAGTGAAAAGTAAAGGAGAAAAGGAAAGATATACCCACTTGAATGCAGAGTTCCAAAGAATAGCAAGGAGAGATAAGAAAGCCTTCTTCAGGGGTCAGTGCAAAGAAATAGAGGAAAAGAATAGAATGGGAAAGACTAGAGTTCTCTTCAAGGAAATTAGAGATACCAAGGGAATTTTACATGTAAAGATGGGCTCAATAAAGGACACAAATGGTATGGACATAACAGAAGTGGTAGATATTAAGAAGTGGCAAAAATACGTAGAAGAACTATACAAAAAGATCTTCATGACCCAGATAATCACGTGGTGATTGATCATTCAGCTAGAGTGATGATCTAGTGTGGTATGATCACTCACCTAGAGCCAGAAATCCTGGAAAGGGAAGTCAAGAGGGCTTTAGAAAGCATCACTACAAAGAAAGTTAGTGAAGATGATGGAATTCCAGTTGAGCTATTTCAAATCCTAAAAGATGATGCTGTGAAAGTGCTGCACTCAATATGCCAGCTAATTTGGAAAAGTCAGCAGGGGCCACAGAACTGGAAAATGTCAGCTTTCATTCTAATCCCAAAGAAAGGCAATGTTAAAGAATGCTCAAACTACCGCACAATTGCACTCATCTCACACGCTAGTAAAGTAATGCTCAAAATTCTCCAAGATAGGCTTCAGCAGTACTTGATCCATGAACTTGCAAATGCTCAAGCTGGTTTTAGAAAAGGCAGAGGAACCAGAGATCAAATTGCCAACATCTGCTGGATCATCAAAAAGCAAAAGAGTTCCAGAAAAACATCTATTTCTGCTTTATTGATTATGCCAAAGCCTTTGACTGTGTAGATGACAATAAACTGTGGAAAATTCTTCAAGAGATGGGAATACCAGACCACCTGACCTGCCTCTTGAGAAACCTATATGCAGGTCAGGAAGCAACAGTTAGAACTGGACATGGAACAACAAACTGGTTCCAAATAGGAAAAGGAGTACGTCAAGGCTGAATATTGTCACCCTGCTTATTTAACTTATATGCAGAGTACATCATGAGAAACTCTGGGCTGGATCAATCACCAGCTGGAATCAAAATTGCCAGGAGAAATATCAATAACCTCAGATATGCAGATGACACCACCCACACCCTTATGGCTGAAAGTGAAGAGGAGCTAAAGGGCCTCTTGATGAAAGTGAAAGTGGAGAGTGAAAAAGCTGGCTTAAAGCTCAGCATTCAGAAAACAAAGATCATGGCATCTGGTCCCATCACTTAATGGGAAATAGATGGGGAAACAGTGGAAACAGTGACAGACTATTTTGGGGGGCTCCAAAATTACTGCAAATGGTGACTGTAGCCACAACATTAAAAGACACTTGCTCCGTGGAAGAAAAGTTATGACCAACCTAGATAGCATATTAAAAGCAGAGACAGTACTTGGCTCACAAAGGTCCATCTAGTCAAGGCTATGGCTTTTCCAGCAGTCATGTACGGATGTGAGAGTTGGACTATAAAGAAAGCTAAGCACCAAAAAATTGATGCTTTTGAACTGTGGTGTCGGAGAAGACTTTTGAGAGTCCCTTGGACTTCAAGGAGATCCAACCAGTCCATCCTAGAGGAAATCAGTCCTGAATATTCATTGAATATTCTCAATATTCACTGACTGATGCTGAAGCTGAAACTCCAATACTTTGGCCACCTGATCCAAAGAACTGACTCAGTTGAAAAACCCTGATGCTGGGAAAGACTGAAGGTAGGAGCAGAAGGGGATGGCAGAGGATTAGATGGTTGGATGGCATCACCGACTCAATGGACATGAGTTTGAGTAAACTGCTGGAGTTGGTGATGGACAGGGAGGCCTGGCATGCTGCAGTCCATGGGGTTGAAAAGAGTCATGCATGACTGAGCAACTGAAGTGAATTGACCATTTTTTTTTCAATCTATGGTTCTTTTAAATAATAAGCTATCTTGAGTATAGTAATTGATATTTTAATTGAAATTTTGCCTTGGGCTTTATGTTTTACAAAAGGGAAGCAGAGTCCTTGTCTTAAGTTGAATTTTCTCAGAAGACAAAGAGACAAACGTTTGAGTGCAAGTATTAATTTGAGAGATTATCCCAAGAAGCAGCAGAGGGGAGCAGGGAAGTAAGACCAGAACGGGAGGGCAACCAATAAGTGTATTAATGAGAAAGTTCAGCTGTGGACAATTCATTTCTACCAGGAGCCTCTGGGTGATAGTATTGAACCCCACTGTCTAATATTACATATTGCCAATGATATTGGAAATGTGAATAGTCTGATTTAAAGTGTGTGTGTGAAATACACTCAAATTTTATTTTTATTTATTTTTTTACTTTACAATATTGTATTGGTTTTTCCACACATTAACATACACACAAATTTTATAAACTTAGTGTGGAAAAGTAAAAGAATCCAAAATATCTGACCAATTTTTATATTGCTTATGTAGAAATGATACTATTTTTGATATGTGACATATAATGTTGATTTCACTTGTCTAGTTTTACCTTTCTCAAGGTGACTAAAAGAAAATCTGAAATTATCTGAATTATCAGGCTTCCATTTGAGGCTCCTGTTAGATTTCTACTGGGCAGTAGACATGACTCAGATGCATCCTGCAATGGGATTGATCAACCATCTCCTGCTCAACCTTGGCTGAGAGGTACTCCAGAGAAGTTAACTCCCTGATACTTTGAGTTTTCTTTCATGAACAGAGGCAAGAACTTTCCTTAGAAAGCTGCCTGTGTTGTACAACCACCGACTGCCAAGGGGGCTCTAGGTAGGGAACCCAGAGCTGCTGTCTTGCCCCCTCCTCCTCCTCCTCCATTCCACTCCTGACTTTGAGATCCTCCCTCTGCCTACCATGCCCCCTGAATCCACGGCCCTGGGAAGACCAGAGGTACAAGAGTGGATAGTACCTCAGATCGTTGTTCCAGGGAACTGTTACTACCGACAAAAACAGATATTATTCCTCCACGAGGACAGTGGGAGGTCAGGTGAGGGATAGAGACTGAACGTCACAAGGAGAAGGATGATCTTAACCAAACCTTGCCCAACAAGACTGTCTGCCACACAGTTTAAAGGGCTCCCTGTTTGTGGAGCTGCTTGGAACCAAGTTGTCAGTGATTTGTAGGGAGTCCTGGCAGCAACAGGAGGTCACACAAAATGAAGGTCTCTAAGATATGTATTTCAGTTCTGGAAACAGGCCCCATCTCGCATCTAGAGCAGCGTGACGCCATAGTGAGAAACATGGAGCTCTCGTCCCATAGAATTGAGCCCTGTACTTTCTAATATGTGTCAGATACGCTGAGTAAACAAAGTGATCACCAACTATTCAAGGAACATTTCAGGTATGATCTCTCATTCAGTCCCCCCGAACAAGACTGTATAGTAAGAGTTATTGCCATCAGAAGTGTAAACTGAGGCTAACAGAGAAAACTCTAATCCAAAGTCTTTAAGTGGAGGAGCTAGGATTGAATCCAGGCCAACTGACTGATGTATTCATTAGCAAGCTCATCTTGACCCTAGGCCAGAACCAATGTTTTTAACCACTAGCTTTCTCTCATCAAACATTGGTCTTTTTTTTTTTTTTTTTTGAGGAGCAGGCATGTATCTCACTTTCTGATAGTGAGAACAATATATCACATGTACAAAATGCATTTCCCAAAGATTCCCTCAGCCATTTTTCAGGTCCTCCCTGCTATACAGACCCTCACTGAAATTCCCATCAGGAAACTGAGTCTATTCTCTGCTCCTCTGAGGCTGGGTGAGCTTGTGAAGAACCATTCCAAAGAAAAGAGTGTGGTGGAAGTAATTCTATGGGATTCTTGAAGATGAGTCTTAAGATAGGAATGTGTCTGTCTCGCTTACTCTCTAGAGAAACCGAAAGGAAACTGGCCACTGGAAGGAAGCCCAGAACACAGACGGAGGCCATGCACAAGTATTTCAGAAACTGCCCCAGCCAAGGTCTCAGGTGACAGGCCCGTCAATCACCAGCCAGACACGTTGCTGCTGCTGTTCAGTCCCTAAGTGGTGTCCGACTCTTTGTGACCCCATGGACTGTAGCCCATCAATCTCCTCTGTCCATGGGATTTCCCCAGCAAGAAAACTGGACTGGGTTGCCATTTTCTCCTCCAAGGTATCTTCCCAACCCAAGGATAGAACCCAGGTCTCCTGCTTGGCAAGCAGACTGTTTACCACTGATCTACCTATGAGACCCCGCCAGCCAGACATATATGAGTGAACAAATCTTCTAGTGATTCTAACCCCCAGTTGCTGAGTCTTTCTGTTGAAGCCTCAGATTCTGTGAAGGAGTATTATCAAATCAGTCCTGCTGTGAATTCCTGACCCGCAGAATATTTCAGCATATGTGTCGGTGCTTCAGCCGCCAAGTTTTGGGGGTGATTTGTTATACACTTCCAGTAACGACATCATGGTCCATTTTTACCTTAGCTCTCAGGAAGCTCGAAGTCAAGTTTAATGTTTAAATACAGTAAATTTATTAGTTATGAATGGGGCTTCCATGGTGGCTCAGATGGTAAAGAATTCACCTGCAAAGCAGTAGACCTAGGTTCGAACCCTGGGTCAGGAGGATCCCCTGGAGAAGGAAATGGCAACCCACTCCTGTATTCTTGCCTGCAGAATCCCATGGACAGAGGAGCCCAGTGGGCTATAGTCCATGGGGTCGCAAATAACTGGACATAACTGAGTGACTAACACACACCCACACACACACCCACACCCACACATATTAGCTATGAGTTAGAATGACTACTTCCTTATTTTGTAACCTTGAGTGTACATTTCTATTATGTTAGCCTTATTTTGTCTTTCTTTGGAAGATATAAGGTGTACATCAACAACAAAATGATCTTTGTCTATCCCCTAAGAATAAAAACATTAATACCTGAATCTTCTTTCATATCAACATCTTCTTCTTCATTATTATCATCTATTAAAAAATAAGAAAAAGAAAAACTCATATGAAAGCTAGAAATACTACTATCCTCCAATTTGACTAACAAAACAATCGAGCTAAAGAAAACATTTAGTAGAAAAGAGTATTAAATCATGACTTTCCCGTGACTTATAGTATCATGCTTAATTAGGAAGAAAGGATATACATCAGAGCACAATTTAACAACTAGGGTTTATATTTCCTTTAAAAAATTATTACATATTTTATAACAAAATGCATACATAATAATCTGTTTCACTTATAAAAGTTATATATGGTCACTCAGGTCACTTCAATTCCTAAAAAAATAAAAATCACAGATTTTAAATGTCACATTTTCTGCATTTATTAAAGGTGTGTGCTTACCTGAAGTACCTAAGAAATGCAGGCATCACCATTTTATTGTAGGCTGACACACCATCCAACCCTTGCCCTGCACCAGGAAACGTGCTTGTTTGCTACATGTGGAAACCCACGCCTTTAACCATGTACTTTCAAGCATCCCTACCAGTTGTTCCATTCCTCCTTAATCCCTTTCATCTCATCTTCTAGAATAAGTCCCTTTGACAGGACCCAGACGTATGCTTCCTCTGCCTGCTGAATGACGTATTTGTTTTTCTAAACTGTTATATGTTATCATCTCCTCTCCTTATATGTTCCTCACATCCAGCCAGTGCCAAATCCTGTCCCATTTCCATATTTCTTCTCCTCCACTCACATCATTGCACCCAAATCCCAACTCTCGGCGCCATTCACTTTCTGGGTTTTTGGTTTCCCGACTGTTCTGTTCTTCTTCCCATTTCTGACACCAATTCCTTTTACATGTAGCTGTCAAATTAGTATTAAAACACTGCTCACATCTGATTCACAACTACTAGACAACCATTCTCTGTCTAATGAGAAAAGTCTACATCTTTGGAATAACACTCAAGGCCGACGATATCTGGTCCCAACCAGGCTTCTCGGTTTCACCACCCCTGGTCCGCTCATGCTGCCAGCTAGACGCAGGGCAACGCTTGGCTCGTCCTTACTTTCTGAGGCTTCCTCTAGCTCCCTCCCTCCTGCCTCTGTCCTGGAAGCAATGCTTTTCTCCATCTCTGTTCACACTTAAAACTCAAGGCCAAGTTGAGGCACAGTAATGTCTGCTCCACTCAAATTTGAATGAAAATAATATTCTCTTTGGTACCTTATTTTCACTGCCTTTTGAGTATGGACTTTAACGGCCTTTCAAGATAGATCTGTATATTGGCTCCTCTACCCACACATTCACCAAGTATGTGATCTTGGAGAAATTACCTAATATTCCTGGGTTTCAAGTTCATCAGCCATAAAGTGAGATGATAGTACCTCCTACAGAGAGTTATTGTGAGGATTAAATGAGATAATATAACATAAAACACTAGGAGAGATACTGAAACATCATTTAACGCTAAGTTCAGTTCAGTCGCTCAGTCATGTCTGATTCTTTGAGACCCCATGAATCACAGCACGCCAGGCCTCCCTGTCCATCACCAACTCCTGGAGTTCAATCAGACTCATGTCCATTGAGTCAGTGATGCCATCCAGCCATCTCATCCTCTGTCGTCCCCTTCTCCTCCTGCCCTCAATCTTTCCCAGGATCAGAGTCTTTTCCAATGAAACAACTCTTTGTATGAGGTGACCAAAGTATTGGAGTTTCAGCTTTAGCATCAGTCCTTCCAATAAACACCCAGGACTGATCTCTTTTAGGATGGACTGGTTGGATCTCCTTGCAGTCTAAGGGACTCTCAAGAGTCTTCTCCAACACCACAGTTCAAAAACATCAATTCTTTGGTGTTCAGCTTTCTTCACAGTCCAACTCTCACAACCATACATGACTACTGGAAAAACCATAGTCTTGACTAGACCTTTGTTGGCAAATTAGTGTCTCTGCTTTTTAATATGCTATCTATGTCGATCATAACTTTCCTTCCAAGGAGTAAGTGTCTTTTAATTTCATGGCTGCAGTCATCATCTACAGTGATTTTGGAGCCCAAAAAAACAAAGGCTGACACTGTTTCCACTGTTTCCCCATCTATTTCCCATGAAGTGATGGGACTGGATGCCATGATCTTAGTTTTCTGAATGTTGAGCTTTAAGTCAACTTTTTCACTCTCCTCTTTTACTTTCATCAAGAGGCTTTTAGTTCCTCTTCACTCTCTGCCGTAAGGGTGGTATCATCTGCATATCTGAGGTTATTGATATTTCTCCTGGCAATCTTGATTCCAGCTTGTGTTTCTTCCAGCCCAGCATTTCTCATGATGTACTCTGCATATAAATTAAATAAGCAGGGTGACGATGTACATCCTTGACGTACTCCTTTTCCTATTTGGAACCATTGTGTTGTTCCATGTCCAGTTCTAACTGTTGCTTCCTGACCTGCATACAGGTTTCTCAAGAGGCAGGTCAGGTGGTCTGGTATTCCCATCTCTTGAAGAATTTTCCACAGTTTATTGTGATCAAAGGCTTTGGCATAATCAGTAAAGCAGAAATAGATGTTTTTCTGGAACTCTCTTGCTTTTTTGATGATCCAGCAGATGTTGGCAATTTGATCTCTGGTTCCTCTGCCTTTTCTAAAATGAGCTTGAATACCTGGAAGTTCATGGTTCATGTATTGCTGATGCCTGGCTTGGAGAATTTTGAGCATTACTTTACTAGCATGTGAGATGAGTGCAATTGTGAGGTAGTTTGAGCATTCTTGGCACTGTCTTTCTTTGGGATTAGAATGAAAACTTCACCTTTTCCATTCCTGTGGCCACTGCTGAGTTTTCCAAATTAGCTGGCATATTGAGTGCAGCACTTTCACAGCATCATCTTTTAGGATTTGAAATAGCTCAACTGGAATTCCATCACCTCCACTAGCTTTGTTCATAGTGATGCTTTCTAAGGCCCGCTTGACTTCACATTCCAGGATGTCTGGCTCCTGATGAGTGATCACACCATTGTGATTATCTGGGTCATGAAGATCTTTTTGTAGAGTTCTTCTGTGTATTCTTGCCACCTCTTCTTAATATCTTCTGCTTCTGTTAGGTCCATACCATTTGTGTCCTTTATCGAGCTCTTCTTTGCATTCAATGTTCCCTTGGTATCTCTTATTTTCTTGAAGAGATCTCTAGTCTTTACCATTCTGTTGTTTTCCTCTATTTCTTTGCATTGATCACTGAGGAAGGCTTTCTTATCTCTCCTTGCTATTCTTTGGAACTCTGCATTCAAGTAGGTATATCTTTCCTTTTCTCCTTTGCTTTTCGCTTCTCTTCTTTTCACAGCTATTTGTAAGGCCTCCCCAGACAGCCATTTTGCTTTTTTGCATTTCTTTTCCATGGGGATGGTCTTGATCCCTGTCTCCTGTACAGGGTCACAAACCTCCGTCCATAGTTCATCAGGCACTCAATTCAGATCGAGTCCCTTAAATCTATTTCTCACTTCCACTGTATAATCATAAGGAATTTGATTTAGGTCATACCTGAATGGTCTAGTGGTTTTCCCTACCTTCTTCAATTTAATCTGAATATGGCAATAAGGAATTCACGATCTGAGCCACAGTCAGCTCTTGGTCTTGTTTTTGCTGACTGTATAGAGCTTCTCCATCTTTGGCTGCAAAGAATATAATCAATCTGATTTTGGTATTGACCATCTGGTGATGTCCATGTGCAGGGTCTTCTCTTGTGTTGTTGGAAGAGGGTGTTTGCTATGACCAGTGTGTTCTCTTGGCAAAACTCTATTAGCCTTTGCCCAGCTTCATTCTGTATTCCAAGGCTAGTGTTAGCTATTTTTACCATCAAATCCCACAGCCTAGTAACTTGTAAACTATCGGTTTTCCATAGGCCCACCTCTAGATCATAAACCCTACAAAGATAAAGAACTTTTGTGTTCTTTTATCCCCCATGGCACCTAATCCAATTGTTTATACATTGGAATCAACAAAGAAATTTCTGCTGAATTAAATTTTTGTGATTTTTGTTTGTTTTTATCTCATTTTGTATTAGCCTAACTGGAGAATTCCTTGTTTATACTTTCTAAGTGTTTCCTGTATATCAGGACAGCATGTATGAAGATGGTCTGTAAGCAAAGGGACTCAGTCAAGATTTGCAACTTCCTAGCCAGATTTTTTTCAATATGCCATTCCTCAAAGTGTTAATTATTAATGAAGATTAGAGATATAATAGCAGAAGTGGAAATGCATTTAATTTGAAGTGTTGCACAGATAATTCTTGATGGCTACAGTTACATTTCAAAGAAGTAAAATTTCTTTCATTCAGATTGTTAGAAACAGTTGTGATTTTCTACATAATTTCTTTTTTTCATTCTTTTTATGAATATAATTTTAGGAGGAAGAATAGCTATTTCTTGGAAATGAGGTTTTCTAACCAAATGATTACCTAAATTCTACAAAGTAAACTCTTCACAGACTTTCTTTCTAAAATTAATGGATTAAAACAGAATTTTATTTTCCAAAACTGCCTAAAATATATAGAATCATCTCTATGACAACAAACCCTCTGGAATCTCAGAGTGGGATGGAAAAGACTATATTTTCTAGGGGAAAATAAAGGAAATGTCAAAGATCTCTCTGATCGCTCCCCTTATATCCATTTGTCCTTCTGATAAACACTAATTGGTAGCCTGGTATGTGTAAGGCTTGTGTTTGGTGAAATAGAAAACACAGAAATAAATCAGACACTTAAATAAAACCTTATCTAGAAACTTATCAAGAGTAAGGAAACTACGACATGCAGAGAAATTCAAATATATGATGCAGAGCAGTCATTGCCATTACGAAAGGTGCCAGAGGAGCCATAGGTGCTTCTAGTCAAGGCTGCTGGGAAGGGTTCTCAGAAAATGGGACCTCAGAGCTTACGTTTGAAAACAGACTCGATGGATAGCATAGGGATATGATAAAATTACCATTCTTCTAGAGTTGGTAATACATGTAACGTCCTTATACAGAAGGAACATTTAATAAATACTGGCTGCCACTGTCAGCATGTAATTATCATTACTACATGTACTACCTAACCATGCTGGCCAATACCGTGTGCCAGAACCATGGGAGGCTTAGGAGATTCAAGATCCCCTCCCTCAAAGACCTCACAAAGAAGTGGGTGGCATAGGAAAGCAAAACCAGAAAGCAAGGGAGCTGGAAGCCTTGTATGCAAATCCTGCCAGTCACTTTGTAAAAGGCTGCCCTGGATGGAGGGTTAATTCCATGACATTTCTCACTCCCCGCTGGTGTAAAGATTGCCACTTGAATTTTGTTTCAAGTCTGCTTCTGGAGCCGGGGGGGGGTTGGGTATTCAGAGTAAGACAAGGTTAGTGGAGCTCAAGCAAAGGGAAATGTAGCTGAAGACACTTGGATGTGAACAGTCAAGATGCTGTGAAGGCAATAAAACTAGCTCTGAACGGCCGAAGGGAGAACTTACAGATCTCTGGACAAAGCGACCCGTTCTACTATTGAAGGGTCTTCTCGGGTCCATGCTGAAAATGGTATTTAATTTTATGTATCAACATGACTGGACCATAGAGTGCCCAGACATTTGCTGAACACTATTCTGAGAGTGTCTGGCAGGAGGATTCTGGATGAAATTAACATTTGAATCAATAGACTGAGTAAAGCAGGTTGTCCCCGCATGGATCTCATCCAGTCTGTTAGGCTGACCCTCCCCCAAGTAAGAGGGGACTCTTTCTGCCAGACTACCTACCTCTGTGCTGAGACACTGAATATCTTGTGTCTTTGACCTCAAACCGGAACAAGGGCTCTTCCTGGGTCTCAAGCTTGTCAGCTTCTGGATTGAAACTACCCTATCGACTCTCCTGGTTCTCAAGTTTGCCCACCACAGATCTTGGGACTTGTTAGCCTTCATAACTGTGGGAGTCATTTCTTTATAATACATCTCTTTCCATATCTATACTGTTGGTTCTGTTTCTCTGAAGAATCTTGATTACTACACCAGGTTGAAGCATTTAAACTGTATCCTGAGAACCAAAAATCTTTAAGCAGAGAAGTAACATACCATCCACTAAGTGATAACTTGTTCTTTAAGAGAGAAATTTACTTTAAACATGCCTTCATATTTTGGTATTCGTGTTAAAATCAAGCAAGAGTACTTTGGTCTGCAAAGCACCTAATGTGCTGTTACTTACTAATGAAATCTGGTTTAGTACAAGTACAACATTATTCTACAAAATGTGCTCACTGGAGCCATATTTATTCAACACATTTCTAGCAATATTTTTTTTTCAAACAAAAGCTGGAACCAAAAGACAAGGTATAAAAGAAGATGATAGCCTATGGAGATGGGAGTCACACCATTCAAACTTGGAAAGAAGTTAAGACATGTTTGGAGTGTGGGCAGAGAGCTGCCCTTTTAAACAGTTCTTCAAGCATCCTACTTCTTTGTTAGAGGACAAAAATAAAATATAAGGTTCTCAGCCAAAGTGATACCATTTCAAAATAGAGAGCAATCCATCAGCTGGTATTATTCTGTATGTTCAGAAATATCAACTCCAGAAAATCGCCTTTCCTTCTTCCACCAGGGCTTCTCTGGTAGTTCAGTTGGTGAAGAATCCATCTGCAGTGCGGAGACCTGGGTTCAGTCCCTGGGTTGGGAAGATCCCCTGGAAAAGGGAACTGCTACCCACTCCAGTATTCTGGCCTGGAGGATTCCATGGACTGTATCGTCCATGGGGTCGCAAAGAGTCACACACGATGAGCGACTTTCACTTCACTTCCTCTGCCAAGGGCACCCAGAGACTAAGGCTCAGTTTCATCTTAGGGGGCCTCTTTGATATGAATTTCATAATGGATACAATTTTTATTCACTTCACTGTCAGATTAACCTGTTGAATTCTTCACAGAAAGTACAAATATGACTAAAGTTCTTATTTAGATCAAATACAGGTATGAAAAACAACTAGTTTTCAGTAACACCTAGCTTTATACACTTCAGAAACCCCTTCATAAGGAAGCATTTTACCTACTTTCACAGGTATCTACTTTATCTTTTATGGGAGATTGAGTTAATATGAAAGATTGTTGGCTTAAAGATATCTGTCTTTGGAGAAGGTAAATAGTAACAAATGGTCCCATGCTTCCTTGAAAAACAAAGTATGCCACAGGTTTTGCAGTGACTTGGGGTTGCCTTTTACTTCTCTCCTTACCTAGAGTTCCCATAATTAATGCAGTCTTTGAGGGAAGTAAATAGAAAACAAACAAACAGACAAACTACAAAATCCCACAGAACTTCAGTCTACAGTAGGGTCTCTGGACCAGCAGCGTCATTGGCATTATCATCTGATAACTTGTTAGAAATGCAAGTTCTTGGGTCCCATTAAAGATCAGAAGTTCTCAGGGAGGGATCCACCACTCTCTGTTTTAATAAGCCCTCCAGGTGATGCTCATGTAAGCTGATATTCCAAAGTACTATTTGTGCATTGGAGGAAAATCTTTCAAAAGCAGTAGCTGCCTCACTTTACATCCAAGCTAAGCTAACTTGGATGCTTAACCAATACTGATGTTGGTAAGGGATGCCCAAACCACATGGTTTCTGGGAGCAAGACACAGTTCTTCTCCTCATAAGATAACATGTGCTTGAAATCACCCAGCTAACGCATAGCTGGAAGGCATGGTTATCATGGTCCATGGCCAGGACCCTCAGACTGGCTGAGGGACATGTACATGGACAGACGTGTACATGGACGGACGTGTACATGGACGGACGTGTACATGGACGGACTTGTACATGTCCACTGAAGCTCCAGCTTCATTCAAAGAGACCTGTGGGTTGCATGGACAAAGGAGTGTGTTACAAAGGAAAGTTACCCTCATGGACTATTAAGGCAGCCTCTCCACTCCCAGGCAGGGGGTGGGTGGAGGTGGGGGAAAACGAATGACAGGCACGTGAAATAGATAGCACAACACTTAGTCAAAACTTCAGGGACACCTCCGCATATGGGCAAGTCTGTAAAGCAGAACAATTAAAGTGATCTCGGCTTTTATTTCATGTGCACCCAAGTCCTCTCTCCTAAGGCTTAATTTTCACACTACAGGCTTTTTATTTATCCTTTATTTTAAAAATAATTCATTATCCACGGCTTTTAGGAGCAATTTGCATTTACAGAGAAAGGAGACAGCATTAGCAAAAACACAGTGCTCCAAACATTTCAGGATTTCCATGAAGTAGGAAAGATAAAGGTATCCTCATGGCTTCTTGGGAAACTTGACAAAGCAGAAATTGAAGGCAAGGAAAGACTGATAAAAATGAATTCCTCACAGAATGAGTATCTTGCATTACATTGAAAACCAGGGCCCCCTGGATCTAACAAATTGCTAAATTTACTTTATGGAAGGTCACTGAGAGGGCCAGGAGAGAGTTTTTTTTAAAAAGTCAAAACATTTTTTTCTCTTTCCCCCACCTGGTCATTGACCTAGAGGAGCATTCAAATCTCATTCATTTATAAATAAATCAATGAGTAAAGGGCATTGCTCAGAAAACTGCATGATTCTGCTGTCTCTGGCTTGGCCAACTAGGTACATGATGGTACCAATCTCTGAGATATGGGGTTCAGGAGTGGGGTGATAGGGAAGGGGACACTTGGGATTTAGTTTTAGTGAGAGATGCTGAGGGACTCTTGGCTGGAGATGGCTGGGTACAGTGAGGATACAGAGAGAAGTGGAGACAGAAGGGTGAGCAGGTTATAAAGGATGCCCAGGCAGGTGAGATAAAGGCTACAAAGGGCACATGGAATCACGTGATCAAATATTCACTGGTTTCAATAATCACACTCCATCCATCCACCAGGTTTTGATAACCTCCACAAGGACAGCGGCTGTAGCAGGGTAGAGAGAACCGCATGATTGCTGTGGACTGCTGAGTAAATAGCAAGTGAAGGAGATAGACACCTCTTCAGAGATATTTGGCTGAGACCCCACTCCTGGGCATGTACTTGGGCAAAACTATCATTCAAAAAGATACATAAACCCAAAGATCATAGCAGCACCATTTACAACAGCCCACACATGGAAACAGCATAAATTTCCATCACCAGGTGAATGAAATACTGTGCTGTGCTGTGCTTAGCCACTCAGTCATGTCTGACTCTTTGTGACCCTATGGACTATAGCCTGTCAGGAGCCTCTGTCCATGGGATTCTTCAGGCAAGAATAGTAGAGTGGGTTGCCATGCCCTCCACCAGGGGATCTTCCCAACCCAGGGATTGAACCCAGGTATCCCGCATTGCAGGTGGATTCTTTACTGTCTGAGCCACCAGGGAGGCCCATGAATACTGGAGTGGGTAGCCTATCCCTTCTCCAGGGGATCTTCCTGACCCAGGAATTGAACTGGCGGTCTCCTGAATGAAATACTGCTGCTCTCGCTACTAAGTCACTTCAGTCGTGTCCGATTCTGTGCGACCCCATAGACAGCAGCCCACCAGGCTCCCCCGTCCCTGGGATTCTCCAGGCAAGAACACTGGAGTGGGTTGCCATTTCCTTCTCCAAAGCATGAAAGTGAAGAGTGAAAGTGAAATCGCTCAGTTGTGTCTGACTCTTAGTGACCCCATGGACTGCAGCCTACCAGGCTCCTCCATCCATGGGGATTCTCCAGGCAAGAGCACTGGAGTGGGGTGCCATTGCCTACACAGCCATAAAAACAAAAAAAGAAAAATGCCATTTACAGCCACATGGACAGACCAAGTCAGACAAAGAAAGGTAGATACCATGTGATATCACTTACATGTGGAATGTAAAATATGACACAAATGAATTTATCTGAAACAGAAACAGACTCACAGGCCTAGGAAAGAGACTTGTGGTTGCCAAAGGGAATGAGAAGTGGGGGAGGGGTGGAGTGAGAATTTGGCATTAGCAGATGCAAACTGTTATATATTGAATGGACAGACAGCAAGGCCCTCTGAATAGCACAGGGAACTATATTCAACATCCTATAATAAAGAATATGAAAAATAATATATGTATATGCATAACTAAATCACTCTGCTGTACAGCAGAAATGAACACAACTTTGTAAATCAATTGCCCTTCAATAAAATAAATTTAAAAAGAAGATGTGGCTATGGGCACAAGTCAGGTCGACACATATGGTGTCATGTAGGTTGGAGGATCTTCACCTACTCTATTGTTTATTCTTAACTTCTGTGTCTTATTAGAAACTATTTCATTTATACACTATTCTCATAAGTTATTGTTACTTTTCCCACATCTGCCTCAATGTTTCCAACTACACAGCAGAAACCAGTCTACCCAGGATGTTTGAGGAATCTTTCTAAAGCACCTTGTAGGGGTTTTTGTACAGATGCCTACAGCATCCGCCCCTTCTGCCAGCAGCATTTTCTCTTCTCTTTTATCAGAACTCCCTAATGAGATCAAACTCTGCTTAGTCAAGGCTTGTGTCCTTAGGTCTTTATTTGTTCTGCTGTTTATCAGCATTTGCTACACACACTGCACATTCTTCCCCTTTGAAGAGACTGATTGCTTTCTGTCTAGGCCTGCTGCTTGTTCCTGCATTCGGGTTGCTTGGTTACAGCAACACTTCATTGGATTTTCATTGAAGGCAAAATGTGTTTGTAGCTTTTGAGGCCCATCAAGTGGAAATGGTTAGCACCCCATTTCCTAAGAAGGCAGTCAACTCCTTTACGCACATTACAGAAAGCAGGTCTTGCATAATTCCAAGCATCAATGCGACCCACACATTAAAAGTGTACAAATGAGCACAAAAGTGCCAAGTCCCTGTAAATATTCATAATTAAAGAAAACTTTGAGTTCTTTCACTCTGTAGATTTTTTCTATGCACCGAATGTGCCATTTTAAATAAAAACAATGTGCAATTCGGACCAGGTCAACAGTTTGCTTGAGTTCCTTAGTTTACTGGTGCTGCTGTAAAAATTTCTACATACTTAGTGCCTTACAACAATGCAAAATTATTACGTTACAGTCCTGTGGATGAGAAGTCAGATGTGGACTTAACTGGATTAAGCAAGGTGTTGGCAGGGCTACAGTCCTTTCTGCGGGCTCTAGAGGAGGAGCTGTACCTTCAACCTCGCAGCTGCTAGAGGCCACACACATTCCTCAGCTCCTGGCCCCTTTGCATCACAGCAGCTAGCAAGGCTGAATCTCTCTGAACATTATTCCACAGTCATGTCTCCCTCAGACTCTCTTCTTTTTGTCTCCTTCTCCCAGATTTTAAGGACCCTTGTGATTACACTGGCCCACTCAGATAAGTCAGGATAAGATCCCTATTTTAAGATCAGCTAATCAGCAGCCCTGATTTCATTTGCAATCTTATCTCCCCTCTGCAATGTTAACCTATTTACAGATTCTGGGGTTGAAGGCATCTTTGGGGGCTTTGAGGCATCATTCCTCCGCCCAGATCTAGTAAATCAGGAAGCAGATGGCTTTGCATACAAAGTATCTGAGGAGTAGAACTAAGAATGACTCCATTTAGACACAGTGATTTCCTATGAGATCAAGTACCTAGGCGTAAAATCAAGGTCTTTCCTGAGTTTTTAATTTTCAACTTCATTCTCTTGTATAAAAAGTTTCTTTTTGCTTTCTCTTCTTCAGTCTTCATTCTTTCTTTCACTTCCCCCTCCTCCCTTCTTTCCATTCTCCACCCTCCTCTTTTTCACATTTCCTTTCATCTTTCTTTTGTCTTTATGCCTACCTTTCCTCATTGTTTGGGTCATAAAAGAATAGATAACTAACATCACAAAGACAGATGACTATCTGGGGAGCTACTTGCAACATACATTTGAAAAGATTAATAGCTTTAATATACAAATTGTTCTTACAAATCAATAAGGATAAATATGCAATAGTCAGTATAAATGTGCAAAAGATATGATTAGCCATTTCACATAGGACATTTAGAGCTATAATAAACAACTGAAAAAGGGATTAGCTATACTATTAATAAAAGAAATGTACTTTGTTATCCATTAATTAGCTTAATTCATGTATAAAATTGATAACATGAGAATGTAAACCACTTGGAAGAGTAAGGAAATAGTAAACTCTTAAATACTGTTTATGAGAATATAAATTCTGTGCAATGAACTGAATGTTTGTGCTCCCCCAAAATTCATATTTTGAAATCCTAGCCCCCAGTGAGATGGTATTAGGAGGTAAGACTTTGGGAGATAATTAACTATGAAGGTGCACCTCTCACGAATGGGATTCATGCCCTCATAACAGGAACTCCAGAGAGCTCCCCTTCCACCACATGAGGAAACAATGAGAAAACAGCCACCTGCAACTCAGAAGTGGATCCGCACCAGAACCTGGCCATGCCGGCACTGTGGTCTCACAATTCCAGCCCCCAAGACTGTGAGAGATAAATTTCTGTTGTTTATGAGCCTCTGTTTATGGATTTTTGTTCAGTAGCCTGAAAGGACATTAGCCTGAAAGGTTGTTCAGTGTGAGGTGTCGATGTTCACATTTTTGCACCAGGGAATTGTGACTCCTGAGTACACGCCATTCATTCACAGGCTTGTAAACACAAAGGCCAATTTGACGATTATTATCAGAAGCATCTTGATTTTTATGCATTTTGAAAAAGTAATACTCCTTCTAGAAAAGTATTCTTAAAAAAATTGTGGATATATGCCAATGTTTAGCTATAAAGACGTGCTTCTATTAAGTGTCATTCATCAACAAATAGAGAATAATTTGCCATGATATTTTCACAGTTCCACAATATGATTTTGGGTAAACATTGGGTTCATTAAGATTATGTTACAGAACAATATATAATGACATGAAAAAATGTTCATGATCTGTGGTATATGACACTCTGAGTTATAAGACTGCATTTTTGGTTGTTTCCATTTTGCATTTTAGAAGACCTAAAGGATAAACAATGAAATCTAATTCATCTCTGAACTATAGGATAAAAAATTATTTATATTTTTTTTTTTTTGGATTCTCTACTTTTTTTTTACTACAAATCTGTGCTACTTTTATATTACAATAAGAAGTTATATATATATATTATTTTCTAGAAGCTATATATATTTTAAAACATGGTCCAATGACTGAAATGCCTCCTTTTAAAATTATAAGAAGTAAACAGGCATATTTTAAATGCATAATCCTTGGTCTAGACATCTCTCTGAATATTCATTTACACTGTTATTAATTCTGTTTGGAAATGTCCCATTACTGCTTGTGTCCAGGACAAAAGTGAAGCGTGGAAAAATTAAACAACCTACACAAAGTCCCACAGTTCTGAGGTGGCTGTCCCAGGAACAGAGACTGTTTGTGATGACAAGCCTAGAGGTTTTCTTCCAACAAGCAGATGGCTTTGACTATATACCAAGCTCTTTACTCGTTATTAATTAGATTTTTCAGATCTTCACCATGCCTATCACCACCAAGGCCTTCAGACTTGGCCTTCTGACCACTGTGTTGACATGGCAAGAGTAAAGTAAACCACAGCAGATCATGGTGCCCAGTGCTTCACTGATGTTCTTGGAAAACAGATGACTGGGGAGCAGATAAGAAGAGGAAGGAAAAGGACATGTGGGAATGCCCTGTGGCTGAAGGCATGTTGAGCGCTTCAGAAACTCCAGCGCTATTACAACCAATAGATAACATATGACTTTCTTAGCAGAAAGTCTAGCTTTGAACAACTGCCCACATTTTCAGAATTGTTATGGGAAGAAGTGTTGCATAACAGGAAGGATTTGAAGTTAGAAATGCCCATCTACATGATTCTGGGCAATCAGCTCAACTTTCCTCAGAGTCTTGTTCATTGTTACCCCTCCAAAATCAGCTGATGAACCTATGCCATAGGATTCTTGTTGGAAGGCCAGTCTCTAGTGAGGAATGAAATAACCCTCAGGCCCAGCTAGCTATTACATGGTGACAGATGTCAACATTTCCAAGGTAAGGATTCACACATTTGATAGAAGCATCTTATTTTACCTGATTCTCCCATCTGAACTGCCCTTCTTCCTCTGTCTCTTACACAACATTCGACATCACATCTCTGCTCCTGCTCATCCTTTTTTTTTTTTTGCTGTGCCACACAGCTTGAGGGGACTTAGTGCCTCACCAGGGATTGAACCCATGCCCTCAGCCGTGAAAGCACGAATCCTAACTCCTGGACCACCAGGGAACTCCCTTCTGTTCATTTCTTAAAGCTCACTGCAGGTACCAGAATCTTCATGAAACTTATCTTAACCACTCTGGTCCTCGTATGTATTTGCCTCAGAATTCCTGGTAGCTTCCCTGGTGGTGCAGAGGTTAAAGCATCTGCCTGCAACGTGGGAGACCTGGGTTCAATCCCTGGGTCGGGAAGATCCCCTGAAGAAGGAAATGGCAACCCACTCCAGTATTCTTGCCTGGAGAATCCCATGGATGGAGGAGCTTGGTGAGCTACAGTCCACGGGTCGCAAAGAGTCGGACACGACTGAATGACTTCACTTCACTTCAGTTCATGACTGTATCAGTGTAGTACTTGATTATTTGCTGATGTTGTCTTCCAACCGTTCTATATAATACTAATACTTGCTACTTTAGGCATCTTATGTATTTTAAATGCAATAGTGATCAAAGTCTTGGGCACATAGGAGGCATATAATACTGATGGTGTATGAGAAAAACTTATGAGTGAGAAGGGAGATGAAAAAGAGGTTGGGTGAATACAGTCAAACCCTTGGTATCTGAAGAAGATTGGTTCTAAGAATCTTAGGCAGATACCCAAATCCAGGGATGCTCAAGTCCTTTGTACAAAATGGCATATTACTTGCATGTAACCTACATCTGTCCTCTCATATACTTTAAATCATTCCTACAATACTGATAATACTTAATACCATGTAAGTGCTATGTAAATGCTTAGCATGTAGCAAATTCAAGTTTTGCTTTGAAGGACTTGCTAAAATTTTTAAAAATATGTGTTTTAAAAAGGTTGGTTGAATCTACAGATATGAAAGCTGTGAATATGAAGGGCTGACTCTACCTTTTTCTTCTGAGCTTTGGAAGAATAAATTCAGGTATAAATTTTAAAAATCACGTTCATTTGTCAGAGGATATAATTTTAGAAAGATATTTTTAGAGAAATATTCTTCCCTTATGACAAAAAATATATGAAAAGAAGTGCCGTTCCTGCATCTAGATTAAGATTTCTGAAAAAAAAATCTTTTACTTGAGTGAAAAGTGAAAGTCAATCAGTCATGTCCAACTCTTTGTGACCCCATGGACTTTGTTTAGTCCATGGAATTGTCCAGGCCAAAATACTGGAGTGGGTAGTCTTTCCCTTCTCTATGGGACCTTCTCAACCCAGGGATTGAACCCAGGTCTCCTGCATTGCAGGCAGATTCTTTACCAGCTGAGCCACAAGAGAAGCCCAAGAACATTGGAGTGGGTAGCCTATCCCTTTTCCAGTGGATCTGCCTGATCCAGGGATCAAATCAGGGCCTTCTGCATTGCTGGTGGATTCTTTACCAGCTGAGCTATTTGTTTCAGCTTTAAAGGTCATGGTAGCTTTTTGTTAGTTTAATGAACACCTACTATATATATTTTGAAATTTTCCAGATTATGGAAGTACAACAGAATATCAGAAATGGTCTCTATTTGCTCCAAATTTACCTTTCCATTGATGAGACAAGACAAAGGTTAAAAAGAAATCATAACATAAAAATTCAGCTGAAGACAAACTGCAAGAATGTATAAAATTTAGACACAGATAAATGACAGAAACACATGGTTGGGAAAATTAATGAAAGATGTATTTGTATTAATACAATTTAATTTATATTTGGAAGTCTATAAGGAGGCTGAAATAACTGGAACCTGATTGAGAAGATGCTTGACTTGTGTTTATAAAATAATAGGCATATGTTAAAAGATATGACAATTCTCATAAAAATCTATATTTGGGGTTTCCTTTATGATGGTATCTATGAAAGAAGGGAAAAGCATGAAACCTAAATATGTCTGCACACTCAAATAAAAATAAATTAATAATATGTCTGTCAATATTTGAATAAAACCTATGCAAGTTAGGCAACCACTGTCATCTGTTTAATTTTTAGCAGGTTGCCAATGTAGAGTTCTCAAACTTGACTTATGCTTTGACTTTTTCATTCAAATGGTTTTGCATTATATCCAACAAAGAAAAATCTATATTTAAGGGCAGAAATCATCTCCAGTAAAATTCATAATTTATAAACATTCATAATTCTATCTCTATTAATTTCATCTACTAGTAACTTTATACAGGTCATACATGTGTTTCTATATTAAGCTAATTTTTAAGGCATTGAATATTTTTGCAGCTTTATAAAGTTTATCATTTTATTCTGTACTTGGAAATGCCTCCCAAATATATTGGTGGATCAAATGGTTCATTATTTCGCTATGTCTATAAAAAGAGTGAAAATTTCAGCCTCTTTTCTATTTGATGTTCTCAAATAGTTTTTGAGTCACACTCAAACACAAATGAAATTTTCTGTCTAAAGCAAATCTTCCTCTTAGAGATAAGTGGCAGGTTTGAGAAGAATACAGCTTCATCCTGGAATAATTTTCCTATTTTATTATTTTTCTCAGCTACTTACTATTTGAAAGGTACATATTTAATTATAGTTAACTCTGCATAAGTCAACATGAATATTGTGTAT
The DNA here is from genome assembly GCA_917880005.1 of Nanger dama. Classification (NCBI taxonomy): domain Eukaryota; kingdom Metazoa; phylum Chordata; class Mammalia; order Artiodactyla; family Bovidae; genus Nanger; species Nanger dama. The sequence continues at coordinate 6,197,952 of CAKJTW010000052.1, forward strand.
AAGCTATATAAATTTCCTACTTGGAAGAAAAATTGGACAAATCTAATAACTTTCAGGGTCAAACAATAAAGAGACTATGGATAAATTTTTTTTAGTCATAGTCACTTTCTTTGTGAATGAGTCAACTGAGTTTGGATACTGGTAGGGGATTGAAGATTTCTAATATCAAATATATTTGTGAGCTCACAAAGTAATATTGTCAATGAATGGTTACTAACCCAATGGTCACCGATAAAAGTGAAAACTTTTAGCCAAAGAAATCCTAACTTTTGCTTGAGGTATGTAGAGAGAATACTTGGTGAATTTATTCTTCCTTCTTCTGACTATGAGCTTCATCTCTACACTTATGCATTAAGTGTATAAAAACTATATAACAGTTAACCACACTTTCTGAGATTATTACGTTAGATCTCCTAGGTAGCAATAATGAGCGATACCAGGAGTGGGCTGGAGCTGCAAGAACCAGGCAGTTGGGGTGGGGGTGGCAGAGGCACACACAAAGAAATCAGTGGGTCCAGAGTGAATGGGGAGAGGGCAAACCCGGAAGACTAGACCAGGAGAGCGCTGTGAATCTAGGGGTCAAAGGTCAGGGTGAAGGCACAGGTTCAAACTCCAGCGAAGTTTGGGTAAGGTATTAGCAGCTAGAAATAAACCCGATCCAAAGGCAAAGCCTGCTTTGGTGGCCTGAATGGTAAGAGAGAGACGGTCACAGCAGAGCAGAGTTTCTCAGCTTCTGCACTCTTGACATCTGTGGTCGGACATCTGTGCTGTGAGGCTGTCTCGAGCATTACAGGATGTTGAATTCCGTGCCTGGCACTGACTCTCTAGTTGCCAGTAGCACTTCCCTTCCTCTAGTTGTGAGTAACAGAAATGTCTCCATTGGTTCTCGGAAGGGCAAAATCACCACTATTTGGGAAACCCTACGGTAAAGAAATTTGACTTTCCCTCCCCAAAAGGGAAGGTGGTGACTTGACCCTATCTTTCAAGTTTCCAACATGAGGATTCTTTGATCTAATCTCAAAACTGAGAATCAGACATTCTTTTATGAGGAAAATTAATGTCCTTAAATTCTCTGTTAGGACTTAAGAATTTAAAAAAAAATTGATTTCCACATTCAAGATCAGAACTTGTGTTTTTATGCTTTGTTTTTTTATATTCACTGAAAACTACACAAAATAAATCCTACCCACTGAAAAATCCAAACCTTTTATGTAAAGTACAAAGAGATTTCTAACTTGAATCATACAAATACTACTTGCTCTAGGCTATGAAATGACACATGTAACTATAAATTATTTGCAACTAAAGTGTATGATAATTCTATAAGCTGCCACACCAGACTTCTAAAAAATACTTCCAGAAAGAAAGTCACGTGTACTTCACCCACAGAAAGACATAGAACTGTTCAAAAAACCTCCAAAGTTCCTAATGCGTTTCCCTGATGGGCTTTAGTAAGAGCTAAATGTGTCTCCCCAACACTCATATATTGAAGCCCTAACCAGTCCATTCTAAAGGAAATCAGTCTTGAATATTCATTGGAAGGACTGATGCTGAAGTTGAAACGCCAGTACCTATGGCCACCTGATGTGTAGAGCTGACTCATTTGAAAAGATCCTGATGGTGGGAAAGACTGAAGGTAGGAGGAGAAGGGGACGACGGAGGATGAGATGGTTGGATGGCATCACCAACTCAATGGACATAAGTCTGGGTGGACTCTGGGAGTTGGTGATGGACAGGGAGGCCTGGCGTGCTGCAGTCCATGGGGCCGCAGAGTTGGACATGACTGAGCGACTGAAATGAACTCTCTGTGACTACCTGGAGGTAGGGTTTTAAAGAAGTAATTAAATTAAAATGAAGTTACTGGGGTGGACCCTGATCCAATATGAATGATGTCCCTGTGGGAAGAGGAGATTGAGAAAAAGACACACAGAGGGAAGACCACATGAAGACACAGGAGAGAGACAGCCATCAGCAAGCCGAGGAGAGGGGGCTGGCACGTAAACCAGCCCCGCCAGCACCCTGACTCTGAACTTCTAGTCCTCAGAATCGTGAGAAAATAAATTTCGGTTGTTTGAGCTGTCCAATTTGTGACACTTTATTATGGCAACCTTGATAAACTAATACAGACACTTTTTCATCTTCTCCTGTGATCCCTTTGACTTCCTAGTGACCACTTATCTACAGAAAATTGTACCACATGACCTGGATGAGTTAGATGGAATTTGATTTTGAAATCTATAATATGGTACCAACTTGACTCACGTTAGAGTGGTTTCATGAGGAAAAATTCAGATATTAGAAGGAAGAGAAGCCTAGAAGATTTGAAAAGTGATGAGAATCATGAAATCAAGGAGACTTTCTCGATGCTCCAGGTGCCTCTTAGGATTTGACCCCAGCCTTCTCAGAAGACCCTCTTGTGTTGTGACAGATACCAGTCTCAGCTTTAAAATACAGCTCTGTTATTCCCTAGCTGAATGTCTCACTTTTCTGAAGTATGCATCATTTTCCATATCAGAAAAGTAGGGCTGCTATGGTGCTGACTTTCTCAGAGTTATGAAGATTTAACTGATTTAATCTATGCATCTTATGACTGATAGACAGCAATCTATAAGGTTAGCTGTTATGCCTGTTAGTAACATCAAGCAGTAGTTATGCATGTGCTATATCTTTAATATGATCATTTCTAGTCTAACTTCTATTGTTTTCTCATTCATTTTGCCTTAGTCTCCATTATGAAATTTAAAGACAGGGACTACAGTATCCCCAAACACAGATCTGGTTTAATGTAAAAATGACTTTTCCCCCTAAACTATGACAATTACTGCATTTGGAAGGGTTAAGAAGACTAGCTAGATAATCTGAAGTCAGTCCAGACAGTATGTGCAAGTCAGAAAAATTATATTCCAATCAAAGATAGTATGGTCATGAATTAACCATAAATTCAAATTATGGACAGATAATGTATATCATCTATATTAGCAGTCACATATTCCATTAGAAGTTACTTTTATTTCATATTTCATATTTAGAATTTACAAATGGCTGATGCCTCAGCATTGCAGAAATACTGAACAATATTGGAAGATTTTGACATTTCGTTTAAAAATGTACTTACTATTATAAATATGTAATAGAAATAATTTCATGAGCACAGCATGATTCAAAGCACTGATGTGAAACTGAGAATGATTTTATTATTATTTCACTCGCTCAAGTGCTAAGATGCATTTTGGATTTATTTAAAGTAGCAATTTTCAAACAATAATTTACTTGCATAGTTATTAATACATTCTAGACCACTAAAACTGTCCCATTTTTTAAAACTTGTAATATGATTTTTGGCTTTGCATCACTGGAAACACCTGCCGATGGATAGATTTGTTTTAATAGCAATGCATTATACTTACACAATTATTTTTTTCTCATATGTTAGAGTGAAAACAAGTTTTCATTTTCAGAGGTTTAAAAATGAATATGATGTCATTATTGCCAAATATATCAAGGAATCTGAAATTTATAAAATCTTATAAATCATGCTGTGGTGTTGACAAGACATTTACAATCACATACCATAGCAAGTTGCATTTTTTTTACATGAATGGACATTTTCTTTTAAGAAGAATTTAAAATACAGAAATCTGCTCACTGTGATTATACAGGAAATAAGCAGAGAAGATGTAACAGGAAGATTGAAACAGAAAAAACTCATGAGACTATGGAGAGAAGAATTTATTAAATTCAACTCATATCAGCAACTACTTATTAAACAGCTATTATGCGCTTTATATTCTAGAAAATACTGAGTTGCTTGAAAAAAATGAATACAAGTAAAACAAGGAGGGGAAGGAGGAGGAGGAAAAAGAGAAAAAAGATCACAGCCCTGATCTTCCTCACACGGGGGTCTCTCTGGGTTGACATTATGCTCCAGTTAGGGGACACTGTAGAGTCCCAAATGAAATACACTCGGCAGGTTAACCTTTCAAGTATAACGTTACAGAGGACTTCAGATCACCCAGGAGAACTTAGCCCATCTTGACCATCTGCACAGAGCGGAACATCTCCAGCATTTTCTGTAGCTATTCTGTAGCTAGGCAACTGATCCTGATCTGAGGGTGGAAGGGGCATCCTCTCTACTATGAGTCTCTGAAAGGTTGCTTAAGAGGGTGACAGGCACCAGCAGCCTTCATTCCCAACTTCCTACTTGCCAGAATCACTAGTTAGATGAAAGACCACTTGAGATGGACATTAAAAAGAAAAATCAAAGAAATCTTCCTGAAAGGCAGGCACCACAGTGTTCATCAGTTCAGTTCAGTCATTCAGTCATGTCCAACTCCTTGTGACCCTATGGACTGCAGAACGCCAGGCTTCCCTGCCCATCACCATCTCCCAGAGCTTGCTCATGTCCATTGAGTCAGTGATGCCATCCAACTCTCTCACCCTCTATCATCCCTTTCTCCTCCCCAACATCAGGGTTTGTTCCAATGAGTCAGTTCTTTACATCAGGTGGCCAAAATATTGAAGCTTCAGCTTCAGCACAGTCTTCCAATGAATATTCAGGACCAATTTCCTTTAGGATGGACTGGTTTGATCTCCTTACAGTCTAAGGGACTGTCAAGACTCTTCTCCAACACCAAAAGCATCACTTCTTTGGCATTCAGCTTTCTTTATGATCCGACTCTCACATCTATACATGACTACTGGGAAAACCATAGCTTTGACCATATGGACCTTTGTTAGTAAAGTAATGTCTCTGCTTTTTAATACACTGTCTAGGTTTGTTATAGCTTTTCTTCCAAGGAGCAAGCATCTTTTAATTTCATGGCTGCAGTCACCATCTGCAGTGATTTTGGAGCCCCAAAATAAAATCTGTCACTGTTTCCACTGCTTCCCCATCTATTTGCCATGAAGTGATGGGGCCAGATGCCATGATCTTAGTTTTTAGAATGTTGAGTTTTAAGCCAGCTTTCTCACTCTCCTCTTTCACTTTCATCAAGAGGGTCTTTAGTTCCTCTTTGCTTTCTGCCATCAGGCTGGTGTCATCTACGTATTTGAGGTTATTAATACTTCTCCTCACAATCTTGATTCCAGCTTGTGCTCCATCTAGCCTGGCATTTCACATGATGTACTCTGCTTAGAAGTTAAATAAGCCAGGTGACAATATACAATCTTGACATACGCCTTTCCCAATTTGGAATCAGTTCGTTATTCCACGTCCAGTTCTAACTATTGTTTCTTGACCTGCATATAGATTTCTCAGGAGGCAAGTAAGGTGGTCCAGAAGTGGATGTTTTTCTGGATTCTCTTGCTTTTTCTGTGATCCAAAAGGTGTTGGCAATTTGATCTCTGGTTCCTCTACCTTTCCAAAATGCAGTTTCAACATCTGGAAGTCCTCAGTTCACATACTGTTGAAGCCTAGCTTGGAGAATTTTGAGCATTACTTTGCTAGCGTGTGGGATGAGTGCAAATGTTCAGTAATCTGAACATTCTTTGGTATTGCCTTTCTTTGGGATTGGAATGAACACTGACATTTTCCAGTCCTGTGGCCATTGCTGAGTTTTCCAAATTTGCTGGCATATTGAATGCAGCACTTTCACAGCATCATCTTTTAGGATTTGAAATAGCTTAGCTGGAATTCCATCACCTCCACTAGCTTTCTTTGTAGTGATGCTTCCTAAGGCCCACTTGACTTTACATTCCAGAATGCCTGGCTTTAGTTGAGTGGTCACACCATCGTGGTTATCTGGGTCATGAGGATCTTTTTGTGTGTAGTTCCGTATATTCTTGCCACCTCTTCTTAATATCTTCTGCTTCTTGTTAGGTCATTGTTAGGTCTTGTTACCATTTCTGTCCTTTATTGTGCCCATCTTTGCATGAAATATTCCCTTGATAGCTCTAATTTTCTCAAAGAGGTCTCTAGTCTTTCTCTTTCTGACTTTTCCCTCTATTTCTTTGTATTGATCACTTAAGAAGACTTTCTTATTTCTCCTTGCTATTTTTTGGAACTCTCATGGTAGTTTGAATTACCTGGGAGCTGTTCTTTACTATGGCTGAAAAAGTACACAGGATACTGGGATGTATTGGAAGTATAAAAATAGCAAGGTATTCACAGGCTGGAAGAGGGATAGTGGGGGTGATAGTGAAATGAATCAAGTACAGTTAACGGCACATTTGACAGATGTAAATCATTTACTCAAAGTTCTTTAATAACCCTGAGGTTTCTTCTACTTTCTAAAAAGTAGTGTGAAATAAGATGAGAGCCTACCTTTTTCAGATTGCCCTAGAAAGGACTACTCTCTCCACTACAATTTGGGGTGAGAAAACTGGGGAGAAGAGGGATGGAATGCAGTAATAATCTGCCTTGTGACTACAAATATTAATCAGTTTTGTACAATTTCTAGACCTGGATGACTTAAAAGTGTGGAGAAGAAATCACAGGACATGAAATTTAGGGCAAGAGAAAACATTGTTTGGTCCAGCCCCTCACTCTTGATGTGAGGGGCTGAGACTCAGGAGATGAACCACCTTTCCCAAGACAACACAGTCACCTGGCCGGAGCAGGAGGTGTCGGGCCTGGATTTCCTGTCGCCTTCTTTAGATCTTAGCAAGGAAAACACAAGTTGTCAGATGTGACTGGTGTATGGAAACCACACTTGTAACACCGTTTAGGTGGCAAAATAAAGTAGCAGAGCTGCAAGCAATGCCCTCACATTTTCACCTTCCACCTTCAGAGGAAACAAACTGCTTTACTCACCTGCTGGGAAAAACTCGCCCATTTTCTTTTTGTAGATTTTGAAGTCGACCTCTAGGAAGACACAGAAGATGATCCGATCCACCTAGGGGCAAACAATAGATGCCCAAAGTGAGAGGAAATAAGGCAAATACATTCCCAGAACATGGTCTTGGAACAAAAAATAAACAGAAGATCCTCTCACAGATTTTTGGTGCTATAGTGCTAACTCTAAGAGAGCACTGAGTGAAGCTCACACATGTGAGTGTGTGTGTGTGTGTGAGTGTGTGTGTGTGTGTGTGTGTGAATGTACTCTCTATGTAAATAAACCCATGGGCAATTTGGTGGAAAGATGTTTAAATCAAATAAGAAATAATAAATGACAATAAGCCACTTTGCAGCAAGCTATAAATAAGATCTGAGATTCCACCAGGATACCTAGACTTTTATGTTCTATTAAACAGCCACGCAAGAGGTGTACAGCAGAATGATGATCAAGTATGTCAGTAAACAGAGAGCTCTTTGTCCTACCCTTGTTAAACAAATATATTTATCAAAACTGTTAGTATTTGAACATGACCTAAAAAGCTTCACACAGTACAATTTGCATGCAGTCACTTGCTTTTAGCTTTACATACTTGGAAATGCAGCAGAAATAAACTATAATTAGTTGACAGTACATGAGGCCAGTGTAAGTAATCTGGTAGGTTATTTCTGAATAAGGAATGCCACTTCAGAAGTAAAATGTTCGCACAGTCCCTGTTTTCTGTTTCAAGAGCTTCTGCATGTAAGGAGTTTTTCTGAGACACTCCTAGAGTAGCTGGTACCAGAGAAGAGAGATGGGGTATACCTAACAGCTCACGGATATCTGATAATAATTCAGTGACTCAATTTTGTGCCTTGAAAACTAACACCCTCTCTGTTCCTTTATTTTAACAATGTACAAAAAGTTGAAAATTACTCCATCCATCAAATTGCAACTGGCAATTGAATGGAACATCAGTAGGGAACAGAAGTGGGGTGTATGTGTGACAGGACAGGAAAAAACCCAAATGGATTTCAGCTACCCAATCTCTCAGCTCTCCCAGCCTGTAGGGGACAGAGTCACATGAGCCAAGTCCCAGAGTTCCTAGGAGGAGAGCGCTCACGTGACTGCGAGGGGAGGGAGAGAATTGGGACACGAAGAATCACCAGGGTTCCCTGACGGAGGCTCAGAGACGTGGCTTCCTGATCCCAGCACAAGGCTAGGCCCCCAGCTAAGTGGACTGCCACCTGGGCAGTCACTGGGCTTTAACAAAAACCGTGTACCCCCAGCCACTGTTCCCACAGGGGTGAGAGAGCACCTAGCCTTCAGAAATGGAAGGACTGGGGTACAAATAACCCTGCTTTCCTTTCCCTCTATTCATCTGAGTTTCTGGTGTCCAGTCCTGCGTACATGGCATTAACATTTTTGCCAAATGTAAAAACTTACCATCAACGCACTCTCTAGGTTACGTATACATTTAGTTGAATCAGTGATTAACTATCTGTACAGTACTGAAGGCTCACCTCCAGTTTCCCTATGGTGTGTTTATGCTCTGTTGCTAAAGATGGAAATCATAATGTTGAGCATTAAAAATGAGTTACAAAAGGACATACTTGCTCTGATGCCACTATATAAAGTTTTAAAACAGAAATATACAAGAGTGCAAAGATTCATTCATAAGCACTAACTCCTAGAAACATATGTAGGAATATTGCATATGATCTTCAAGACAATGATGATTTCTGGAAATGGAGGGAAGGTAAAATGGTGGATTGAAGTGAAGTGAAGTGAAGTCACTCAGTCGTGTCTGACTCTGTGACCCCATGGACTGTAGCCTACCAGGCTCCTCTATCCCTGGGATTTTCCAGGCAATAGTCTTGGAGTGGATTGCCATTTCCTTCTCCAGGGGATCTTCCCAACCCAGGGATCGAACCCACGTCTCCTGCATTGTAGACAGAGGCTTAACCATCTGAGCCACTAGGGAAGTCCAAATAATGGACTGGTAAGGCTTTAACTGAATAGTGAATATTTTATTTATATAGAAAGAAAAGAGATTCAAGTAAAAATATGGTGATGGGTAACCACTATTAACTATAGGGGTAGGTACATAGATATCATATTCTATACTCATTCTATACCTTTCTAATATATGAAATATTTCATAATTAGAAGTCCTAACATTAAAAATAAGATTCTGTTACTATTCAGTTGCAAAAATGGAATAATATCATTTGCAGCATCATAGATGGACTTAGAGGTTATCACACTAAGTCAGAAAGAGGACAAACACCATATGACATCACCTACATGTGGAATCTAAAATATGACAGAAATGAACTTATCTATGAAACAGAAGCAGACTCACAGACAGAGAGAGCAGACTTGTGCTGGCCAAAGGGAAGGAGAGGCAGGGTAGGGATGGGGTGGGAGTTTGGGATTAGTAGATGAAAACTATTTTATATTGAATGGATAAACAACAGGGTCCTGTTGTACAGCTCTGGGAACTATATTCAATATCCTGTGATAAATCATAGTGGAAAATATGAAAAAAAAATATATATATAACTGAATCACTTTCCTGTATGGCAGAAATTAACACAATATTGTAAATCAATTATAGTTCAATAAAATAAGTTAAAAAGTAACATTCTGTGTTAGGCATACTCTACTCTTCAGCTTCAGTAAACTAATAATTTCCAAACACCATAATTATCTCGCTTCTGTGCTTGTGATGGTTGACTTTTTTCTCCAGGCTTCAAATGATTGGATTATTTCTAAAGTCCTCTAATTGAGATCAAAATCAAAACAAGAAAATTTGGTTCAAAGCAGATCTAAGAAGAACAAGCCAAGCCAGACAGTCTCATTTGTACTCATTTCTCCTTATTTTTATGTTCGCAATATAAATTGTGGAATTAAAAAAAAACACTTAGGTTGCATGTGTGTGTGTGGAGTACATTTGTTGGGGGGGCTAGTGGTAATGTTATTCACTGCTAGTAAGTGCACTTTTAGACACTACAGATTAAATCCAGATTTTTAAACTGTTGCATGGAATTATAATCTACCTTTAACCCACCTTTTAGGGTTTGTTACCATGGAAATGGTATGGGTCCAAAATTCAGCAGCCTGATTTATTCTTTTTCTTTTTCCACAGAGAGATGATGGATGATGAGGGAAAAGTATTTTTACTTTAAACTAATTGGGTGGCCCAGTTCTCTGCCCTTATCCTTAGGCATAACACTGATAATATCTTGGAAGCAAGTTAAACCCAAGAATTAACCTCATTTGCCAAGTACTTGTTATATACACACATGTGCGTGTATGTGCTTGGGGTTATTGTTGGATAAGAGCTCATTTAGCTGGCAAGCTCTGTGTTTATAAACTCATATGGGTATTGGTTACCACTTGTGGTAGACTGTATTTTCCAAGATGGTGTGCAAGATACCCCATCCTTTAGGTTCCTCTTAAGATGTAATGCTGAGCATCCTCTCATTGAGAATGTGGGGTCTCTATTTCCTTCTCTTGAATCTGGGATTCCCTAGAACCCTTGTAGAAATGATATGTGAGTTCTGGGTCCATGTCATGAAGAGTGATACAGTTTCTGCCTGGTTCTCTTGGGATGCTCACTCTCATACCTAATCATTGTGCCCCGAGATCAGAGGTCCCTGGAGAATTCATGTGCAGAAGGTCTAGTCAACAGGCTGAGCTGGAAGCAAGTTCTGTACTCACTACAGCAGTGCTGGGTCCCGGGCACCAAGGGGCACATGGATGCGGCAGTTTGTTCCTGAGGTTCCTCTTCGTCCCCGTGGCTCCCACTTTGTCTTTGCTCACTTCCATTCGGCATCCAGCCGTGCTCATGACCCTCCTGCCCTGCTCACATGCTCCAGGCCTGGTCAGATGTGGAGGCTATGACCTCCACACACGTGCTCAGCAACCCCTCTGCTGGGCCCTAGTCAGGGGCTCTTTTCTGTTCCGCCGGAAGTCATCCCCTTCTGGACACTGACTTCTTCAGTTTCTCACTGTTGAATAAGTTCTAATCCCTATAAGAAAACCCTTATTTCATATCTCTCATAAAGTTCCGCTTCCTTGTTTATACTCAACTGATGTAATCTTTAAATCCTTTAGTTGGATATTATGGTGAAGAACATGACACAGGGCAAAGAATAATAAAAGGCTCCTCAGAGTCCAGCGACTTTCTTCAGTATAAATTTTGGTTGGTCCTAGCCCATCTTCCTGGTGAACTTCCTAAAGTAAGCAGGCGATAAAGTGAAGTGAAATGAAGTCGCTCAGTCGTGTCCAGCTCTTTGCAACCCGTGGACGGTAGCCCACCAAGCTCCTCTGTCCATGGGATTCTCCAGGCGAGAGTACTGGAGTGGGTTGCCATTTCCTTCTCCAGGGAACTTCCCGACCCAGAGATCGAACCCAGGTCTCCCATGTCGTAGACAGACGCTTTACCGTCTGAGCCAGCAGGGAAGTCATGCAGGCGATATTTGGTAGTTAAAGAAACTTCTGTACTTAAAATGATTCACATTCTTCTTTTTTTTTTTAATGTACAAGTTATTAGTAAACTCTCATGGGTCCTCAGGCTAAAACATACTTGCAAATAATATAAAAAGTGACATTACCATTTTTAGGAATTGACGACATAGCTGTAGTTCTTGTTACAATCTTAAACTAGAATCTTATGAAGACTAGGGTGATGCTCATCTTTGCATCAGTGCTCACCTTTGCATTGTGTAGGTCCTGACACAAAACAGGAACTTTGTAAATATTCCCAGAGTACTAGTTAAGGAAAACAGACCTGACTAAAAGGCAAGTTTATGACAGTTGTATTTCAAGGGTATTTTAGTTCCAGAACAAAAAATGACTTCTTTTGAAAAACACAAAACTTTCATTTACATTTGTCAGAGGACCTGAGTACAGAATTATGGAGGGGCCTAGATGTTTTATAAAAAGTAGAAAAAGCCACACAAAGGGTGAGTCATTTATTGTTACTGATTGTCATCTTATCCATTGAAACTATGCCAAATACAAAGGTGCCTGAGCCCAGCATTGATGTTTTTATACAGGGTGCTTCTTAGTTTCATAACAGAAACAATGATGGTACCTGTAAACTATGATGCTTTAAAAATTTTAAAAACCTTTCTAAAGTGAATAAACAGAATCAAATATTGGCAAGGATGTGGGTTAACAAGAACTTTCATATACTGTTTTACAGTCACTTTGGAAAATTATTTGGCAGTACCTACTAAATTAGCTGAATATGTACGTACCCTACAAACCAACAATTCCACCCCTAGGCAGACACCCAGCAGAATGTATAGGTATGTTTACAAAAGGACATATACTCCAACATTCACAGCAGCCCTAATTTGTAGTTATCTCCAACTTGGAAGCTACTTATTGCCCACAATGAGTAGAATGAATAAATTAATTGTGATCTATTCATAGAAGGGTCTTCCCAGGTGGCGCAAGTGGTAAAGAACCTGCCTGCCAATGCAGGGGACATAAGAGACACAGGTTCGTTCCCTGGGTCAGGAAGATCCCCTGGAGGAGAGTATGGCAACCCACTCCCATATTCTTGCCTGGAGAATCTCACAGACAGAGGGAGCCTGGTGGGCTCCAGTCCATAGGGTTGCACAGAGTCAGGCATGACTGAAGTGACTTAGCATGCATGCACTCATGCACACAAGGGGATACACGAACTGGAAAGACTTGAAAATTTATAACTACACACAAGAATACAAATAAAAAATATTGAATAAAAGAATCCAGAAGAAAACGTTCACACTGGATGGTTCCATTTCTATAAAGTTTAAAAATGTTAGAGAAATAGGAAGAGTCACCGATGCTGTTAAAAATTAATATAGCAAATTACTCTGGGGTGAGGGTTGGTGAAAAGGGACCTAGGGAAATGCTTGGGATCCTGGTTTTCAATCTGGGTGCTAGTTCCATAGATGCGTTCAGTCTGTGAAAAGTCATACTTCAGATCTGTGTTCTTCTCTGAATATTATACTTCAATAAGAATTTTTTCTAAGATTGAAAGTCTTTTGTTACAGTTGTCTTGGTCAACAATCAAAAATCCATTTTCACTGACTTAGAGGTCAAAAAGTCCTTTAAAAACTGACCTTCTGAAGGCAATCTCTCTCTATATTTCTACTGATGCCAACTGTAGCTCACCCATCAAGGCATAAAGGAGTGAAAATGTATTTTTTTTCCACCAAGATATCCATTAATCCACAGTTGGGGGTTTTATGCCCCATAAACATGATGACATAAGTTCTATTAATCTTTCTCAGCATCACAGCCACTGCCCCTGAAGAGGGTTATGCAGCAAAGCAGGTTTGGAATATCTGTGGCCGACCTCCATTTTTCATAGCTACCAGTCCTAGGGCAGCTGACACAGCCAAGATTATCGTGGGTTCAGTGATCCTGGGAGAGTGAATGGAGTCTGATGAATGCAACTTGCTTCCCCAATGACAAATGACAAACACTCAGAGACCTAGCGTGCAGGCAAATACGGCCTTAACTGATGGAGGGGGTATCCTGTGTAAATTCAGCCTGATGGGCAAGCAAACTGAGGTTCAGCCTTATTGACGGATAAACCAACAGTCTCACCAGAACAGGCTTGGATATTGGGGATCTTCCTAAAACAGTGGCTGCTGCTAATAAGTGAATTAAATTACACGGCTTAAGTATCAACATGACATGAGGAGAGGTTTTGAGATGGACAGAAGACCAGGACAATCGGAGCTTGCTTGGGGCCTTGGGTAAGTCAAGTTTAAATAGAGTTAGAAAGGGATACAGTCACTACTGAATAAAGAACAAAACCAAGAAATGGGTACATTTCTGGGTCCTAACCCCTTCTCTTTGATTCTGTGGAGTAAAAGAAGACCGTCTCTCCTCACCCCAGTATATTAGTTCTGGTGTCATTATATAACAGATGACCACAAACTTAGCAACTTATCAAGCAAAGTTTTATTGTCTCAGAGTTTCTGTGGGTCAAAAGTCCAGACCGTATAGAGTTGGGTCCTCTGCTGGGGGTCTCGGAAGCTGCGATCAGGTGTCAGCTGCCCTGCGGTTCTCACCTGAGCCCAGGGTCCACTTACAGCCTCATTCAGGTTGTTGGCAGACTCTAGTTCCCTGTGGCTGTAGGAATAAGGTCCCCAATATCTTGCTACTTGTTGACTGCGGACAGTTTTAGCTTCTAGAAGTCACCGGCAATCCCTATCACGTGGCCTTGGAAGGCAGTTCAGGATATGGATTCTTTACTCTTTCAGGCCAGCAAGAATATGTCTCTACGACTTCCTCCATCTCCAACCTGCAGATTCCTTTTAAGAGTTCAGGTCCCATCAGGAAACTCTCCTTTTTAATGAGCTAAAGTGATTAAATACTTTCATTACATCTTTTACAAAGTTTATTTTGCCTAATTCAGGGAGTCATCACCCCCATCATATTTATATTTACAGGAGAGGACAGACAGGGGCTATGGGCTTGGAGGCATCTCTGTCTCCTGTCCCCCTCAGTGAGTCACCTCTGTGTTTCAACACCAGCTGGCTGTGTTCCAACCTGGACTTGACCACTTAGCTGCTCTCTGATCCTGAGCATGCCACTACCCTTTCTAAGCCTCAGTCTCATCTCTAAAATGGAAACACTGACCTTGTTGGGGCAGATACATTAGTTTCTCCTGTTGCATAACAAGTGATCCCAAGTTTTGTGGCTCAGAACAACCCCTGACTATTAGCTTAGGGTTTGGTAGATCAGAGCCTGCCTGGTGTGACTGTGTTTTCTGGTCAGGGTATCAAAAGGCTGAAATCAAGGTGTCATCAGGGCTGACTGCTAATCTAGAGGCCTGAAGAGAAAGCCACTACTAAGCTCCTTCTTGTTGGCAGAATACAGTTCCCTGCAGGTGAGAGCTGAGGTCCCTGTCCCCTGGCTGACTGTCATTTGGAGTCTGCCTGCCTCCCTTGCCAGATACCTGCCTCCATCTTCAAGGCACTGAAGATGAGTTAAGTCCTTCTTGGTTTTGGATGTCTAACTTCCTTCATATCTGACATCTAGACCCAGATGTAAAGAACTTTTATCATCTGGCCCACTTGGATGGTCTCCCTACCTTAAGGTCGACTGATTTGGGACTTTAATTACATCTGAGGAGAAGGCAATGGCACCCCACTCCAGTACTCTTGCCTGTAGAATCCCATGGATGGATGGGGTCGCTAAGAGTCAGGCACGACTGAGCGACTTCGCTTTCACTTTTCACTTTCATGCACATCTGAACAACCTCTTCCCCACATATTCAGATCTAGATTATTGTTTAAGCAACTGGGAGAAGGGATGTGTACACCAGACACTGGGAATCTTAGGAGAATCTCAGAATCTTTCTGTCACAGCTTGCTGTAATGACCACTTAAGACAGTCTATGTAAAGTGCTTGGCACTGGGCCTGACATGCAATAAGCTCATAAACATTGATTGTTTATAAAGTTATTATTCACAAGGTACTTGAAACACTTAGCACAGCACTGGCATATAGATAAAATCACTGATCTATCCTGATCTTTTAAAACAGGTCAAGGAAAAGTATAAGCCAAAGAGAGAACACTGGAAATGCTTTTACAGGCTGGTATGCAAAAAGGTCACTTTATTCTAGTTCCAACTTTGCAGAGGAATTCTAACTTAAAAGAAACATTTATAAAAGTGGTCCATATTATATATAAAACAGCTTTTTTTTTTTTAGTTTGATCATACCAGCCAATGAGAGAAAGGGAAAAAAGAATAAGTTCACAGTTGAAATTGCAGTAATGGAAATGATTTCACAAGACCCTCTAGGAGTCTCAGGTCTGATATTTTAATACTGTTGTCAAATGTCACTGAATATAATTCTTTTGGCTCTTGAAGGTATTAAGTATGTCTGTATTTGTGCACTCCACCACAGACACTAGTATTCTGATCTCTAAATTACAGAAGGAGAAAAATTTTCTTTCTGTGTTTCCAGAGACATTCGGAGGAGTTAGAGAGCATTCATAGTCCATACACACTCAAAGGGCATCTTTGCATTTTGAAATTGCTTCTGCATGCATAAAAAGAATCCTTTATTGTTGGGGGCTTTTTACAAACTCAGTTCATCTGTCATTACTCGGTGGCAGCACAATTCAGAGTCTTCTTGTTTTGTTTTGATAAATTGCTCTTTTTGACTTTTCTTCAACTTTATAAGAAAAAATGGTCATGGAGCCAAAGAACCAAGACTTATTTTGACTTAAGCTGGAGGCTCATTCATACAAGTTAATTTCCAAACCTGCCTTGCATCCATCAAAGTGGACACCCTGGCGAATGACACATCTCTTGTGATCCTTGAAGCTCTTTCATATGCTTCACATAGAAGAGAGATAAACACACACAAGGGCTTAGGACCCCTGGTTCTAAATGTCAGCATGGTAATAAACATGCCTTGCCCTGCCCTGCCCTTGAAACCAAAGAAACCATCCTCAGATGATTGGTGGGGAGGGGGGGACAGTGCCAGTCCAAGATAAACAACAAGTTCATGACTGGGGAGGGTTTTAAAAATTAATTAATCTTTGGCTGCACTGGGTCTTTGTTGCTGCTTGCGGGCTTTCGCTGGTTGCGGCGAGTGGGGGCTGCTCTTCCCTGTGTGCACAGGCTTCTCATGGCGGAGCACGGGGCTCTCAGGGCTCAGAAGCCGGCATATGGGCTTTAGCTGCTCCACAGCACGTGGACTCCTCCCAGACCAGGATCAAACCTGTGTCTCCTGCGTTGGCAAGTGGATTCTTACCGACTGTAACACCTGGGAAGTCCCTGGAGAGGGTTCTGCAGTGGGCTACTCACATCTGCCCCTCCCTTCAGAGCCAGAGCAGCCTTGATTCCCACTGACGGAGGTGCCAGGGACCAACAGCTCCGAGGAGAGTCTTTCAGAGGACCTTCCTCTGCTGAGAGAAGCACCGCACCATCTGAGCCTCTCTTCTCAATGTCAGCCTGCATGCAGGGACCCGCTCACCGAGCGGTCCAAAGGCTCAGACCCCTCCCTTCAGCTTGATGCAGTTCTAAAGGACCAGCTGTACTGGCTGGACTGTGTGCCCCCCGCCCCCCCACCGAACTCATACCTGAAGTCCTAACTCTCAATATCACATAAAGTGACTGTATTTGGAGAGAGAGCTTTGAAATGGGTAATTCAGTTAAAATGAAGTCATTAGGATGGGCTTTAATCCAATATGACTGATGTCCCCAGAAGAAGAGAATATTAGGACATGGCATACACACAAGGAGAAGACACCCACCTACAAGCTAAGGAGAGTGGCCTTAGAAAACCGACCCAGCTGATCCCCTGACCTCCAAGAAGTGTGAGGAAATGAATTTCTGCTCTTAAAACCACCCAGTCTGTGACACATCGTCATGGCAGCCCTAGCCAGCCCATTCACCACATCAGCATGAGCGTGCCTGGTGGGCTCAACCTCTCCCCTCTCGCCAACTCTGCTTCCCTCCTTGAGCTCCATCTCCCGCAGGGTATCCACTGAGAGTGTGATCCAAGAAAACCTCCTGCTTAAAAACCTCCTTCTCAGTCTGCTTCCCTGAAAACATGACTTATGTCAACAATCTTTTGTTTTTGGCAGTCTGACTGATTTTCTTTTATGCCCATTTCTAACATCACATCCAGGGATGCAAATGGCAGGAGCCAATTACACAGCAAGCCTCCTGCCTGCCTTAGGTCTGGCCAACAGCTGACCACAATACCTGCTCCTTGTGGAGGAGCTCCTGTGCTTGGGCTGACCCAGGGTTAGGAGGCCAGGATTCACTTTCACAGAGCATTCAGAGTCAACATAAGCCATAAATGTCATCCAAATAAAATGACAGTAGTTTCTTTGCAACGGGGGCCCCATCTAACACTCATTATTGGTAAATGAGTCTCAAAGCTCTTGGCAGACTCTGTTATGAGAATGGGAAGTCAGGCCTGGAGCAACTGTGAAGTGCCAGTCACAGGAAGTCAAGGTCAAGTTTGTCCTGATGTGGATGGAGCGTCCCAGAGCTGAGATACACTTCTGCAGATGTTATTTCTTGTTTCCAATGCCAGGCATATTCTTTCGATTAAAGATAATAGATTTCCTTTGGTGTAAGAGGTGGGTTACTTTGATGGGTTTTAACAAATCCATAAAAATGAGTCCACATGGTCTGAAGGTTCGGTCTGGAGATGTGAGGCACTCTGGGTCCTGTCCATATCCCCTCGGGCCTTAGGCCTGTCAAAGACTGAAGCCTTTCTTAGTGACAAGAGGTTCGAATCAAACATCCAGTAAACTGGGATTTTGGAGAATGAATGCTTCCCAACCCAAGGAGTTCTCAAGCAAAGACCAGATGGACTTGATGTTGAAAATATATCCACTGCATCACCCTTGAGTGGCAAAAATCAAGAGTTCTTCAAAGGGAGAAACTTCTGGTTGTGCAGGGTGGAAACCTGATTGCATGTCTCTTTTAACCGTTCTTGCCCCTACTTAATCCACAAATAATTTACCTGAACTGTAGTCCTTGCTATAGAGTCTGCTTTGGGGAGAACTCAGATGATGAGATGAGAAGAAAACTGGTCAAATTCAACTTAGCCTCTCAGTATCCTGCCTACAAATCATAGAAAAAGCAACAGAATTCCAGAAAAACATCTGCTTCTTCTTCATTGACTATGCTAAAGCCTTTGACTGTGTGCATTACAACAAACTGTGGAAAATTCTTAAAGAAATGGGAATACCAGACCACCTTCCCTGCCTCCCGAGAAACCTGTATGCAGGTCAAGAAGCAATAGTTAGAACCAGACATGGAACAACGGACTGATTCCAAATTGGGAAAGGAGTACGCCAAGGCTGTATACTGTCAACCTGCTTATTTAACTAAATGCAGATTACATCATGTGAAATGCCAGGCTGAATGAAGCACAAGCTGGAATCAAGATTGCCAGGAGAAATATCAATAACCTCAGATATGTAGATGACACCAGCCGGATGGCAGAAAGCAAAGAGGAACTAAAGAGCCTCTTGATGAAAGTGAAAGAGGAGAGTGAGAAAGCTGGCTTAAACCTCAACATTCAAAAAACTAAGATCATAGCATGTGGTCCCACCACTTCATGGCAAATAGATAGGGAAACAATAGAAACAGGGAAAGACTTTATTTTCTTGGGCTCCAGAATCACTGAAGATGGTGTCTGAAATTAAAAGATGCTTGCTCCTTGGAAGAAAAGCTATAACCAACCTAGACAGTATATTAAAAGTAGAGACATTACTTTGCCAACAAAGGTCCATCTAGTCAAAGCTATGGTTTTTCCAGTAGTCGTGTATGGATGTGAGAGCTGGACCATAAAGGAAGCTGAACACCGAAGAATTGATGCTTTTGAACTGTGGTGTTGGAGAAGACTCTTGAGAGTCCCTTGGACTGCAAGGAGATCCTACCAGTCCATCCTAAAGGAGATCAGTCCTGAATATTCATTGGAAGGACTGATGCTGAAGCTAAAGCTCCTATAATACTTTGGCCACCTGGTTCAAAGAACTGTCTCATTGGAAAATAGCCTGATGCTAGGAAAGACTGAAGGCAGGAGGAGAAGGGGATGGCAGAGGATGATATGGTTGGATGTCATCACTGACTTGATAGACATGAGTTTGAGCAAGCTCCGGGAGTTGGTGATGAACAGGGAAGCCTGGTGTGCTGCAGTCCATGGGGTTGCAAAGAGTTGGACACAACTGAGTGACTGAACTGAACTGATCCAGCCTACAAAGGCTGATTCAACATAACTCAGCTTCTGACTCAGTTAAGGTATAGATCTCCTGCCCACACTTTGCTGTCACTCGCATGGTACACTCAATACCCTTCCAGCGAGAAGACAGTGCCAGGAATAGGTCTTTTGACTCAAAGTTCTTCACAATATAGTCCATGACATGAAATTACCCTTCCAAAGATGGAGCTATTGTGCATCAGGCCCTCACATGGCACCCTTATCAACACTGCTAACCCAGGTGCAAACCCCTATTGTACATTTCATACTTCAACTTCTAAGAACGTTCTGTTTCTGTTCCCTTTTATTTGATGAAGAATATCTACAGAGGTGGTTCAGCTACAAAAGTTAATAATTACTCTTTTTTTGTGTGTCACCGTAATTAAAAATTTCAAGGAAGAATTGTCATTCATTGTAGCTTATTGAGGTTGCCCATGGTGTGGATAACATTTTAGGAAGCCCACAAATCATGACCTTAAAAAAAAAAGCTATCATGGGGAGAAACAAAACCTCTCCTCAAAATAGGGATGCTATGCTAAGCCGTGAGGTGGCTTGGAAGCCTGCTCGCACGTCCAGTGACGTGAGGGCCACCCGAGAGCCTCGCACATCATCATCCCTGCATTCTCATTTTCCCGAGGTTTCCATCTGTATCTGGCAGTCCTGTGGATGCCAGTTATGGTTCAAAGGACGCTCATTCACACAGCATCCCCCAAGAGCATTTTGTGAGAACAAAAGCTGTTTTTCTCAAGCTGGTGTCCCTCCCATTCCCGCCAGAAAGGATCTTTTTGTTCAAAAGACAAATACCAAGGGCGACAATCACTCTCCAGTAATTTTCCATACATTCATGTCTCATACAATAAGAAAGAGCAAACCAAAGAGCGTCTAAAGTGCCCCCCAGAGGGCGGGGGGGTGGTAGCAGTTGGGTGTGTAGGTGGCATTTTTGTGGTCTGTGGAGGGTATAGAAGACAAGGGCTGGAAAGAGAGCATTCTATTCACATCTCTCCTCCCAGCCACCCTCGGCCCTCTCTTTATCTCTTCCATCAGACACTGTCTGCTCTGAACCATGGATTGTTAGTTTCTATTTATATAGATATATTTATCTATTATATATAAGAGATTTTATAATAGCTATTATACATTTATAATAATGTTTATATTATATATTACATATATAGATATGTTATATTTATTTATATATACTTTATTGACACATAGTTGCTGTACAATATTATTTAAGTTACAGTGTATAATGCAGTGATTATAGGTGTTTGATACAGTGATTCCTAGTTTTTAAAGATTATACTCCATTTATACTTATAAAATATTGGCTATATTTCCTTTGTTGTACACTATATCCTCACAGCTTATTTTGAACATAATAGTTTGCACCTCTTGATCCCCTGCCCCTACTTTGCCCCTCACCTGTCCCCACTGGTAACCATTAGTTTGTTCTCTACACCTGTGCGCCTGCTTCTTTCTTTATTTCAACTTCCAATGACTCTCTTGAAATGTCAGATGAAGGAACGTGTGTCCAACCAGGACGTAAATCCCTGGGGGAGACACACCTTTACTTTAGTCCTGTTTCCATCTAGCGAGCGATGGAGCCCAACTGCAGGGTAGAGAAAAGGCCCTCAGTCATACTGCTTCCTGGACAAGGAGGCTCTGAACAGCCTGATGATCAGGCTCACTGACTACGGGACCCCAAAAGAAGGGCCATTTGAGGAAAAAGGACGGCCCTGACTCCCTTCCCTCTCCCCTCTGTGGTTCATCCACATCCACGCCATCCTTCTAAACCACACCACCATCACCCTGACAGGTTGAAGTAAAGTTGATTCCTACTTTGTACTCTGAAAATCAAATACAGCTTTCAGCTGTTTATGCATTAAGTTTTTTTCAGATGTCTATCAGAGAATGCCTTCAAGGGTTAAGTCTCTCTCAGGGACTCAACATGGCAAAATACCGCCTGCAAAATGATATTTAATTTTGAGCTTTGCCACATGGTCTTTTGTTTAATGGACTGCATAAAAAGCTCATGCTGGTAGGCATATAGAAACAGTGTTTCTCCTCCTAGTGTTTATAGATCCTCAGATCCTCAAGGAAGATGGGCTCCGCCTTACAGGAGTTTCAAGTCCTACCTGGCACACAGTTGCATATACTCCATAGGGGCTGGACTCCACTCCTGCCAGAAAAGTATGACTGTCTGACATAGGGCCAGTGCGCTTGGTATACCGACACATATACAGGAAAGAGATTGGTATACATAAAGATATTTGAACTTCTAGACGCATTTACCCAACCCACTCCAGTATCCTTGCCTGGAAAATCTCATGGACAAAGGAACCTGGTGGACTGCAGTCCATAGGGTCTCAAAGAGTCGGACACGACTGAGCGACTAACACACTACAGTGTTAAACTATACTCCAGTCTTCCAAATTCTACATTTTAAAACCAAATCCATCATGAATATCAAATCTTTTCAGGGAAACAGAAGAAAACGGACTAACAGTTACTGAACACTTCTCTGCTAGACTCTAAGGTACGTGGTTTCAACGGTGTGAACCCAGGTTATCCAGAATACTCCCTGTGAAATCACTCTTATCTTAATTTTGTAGTAAGAGAATCTTTTCTTTCTTTCTAAGAAAAACAAAACAATGGAAATGGTAAAAGAATAACCAACCTACCAAAAATGAAAACAGAAAAGGCAAGACTAGAGCATAAGAATGTCAACTGCATGTCAACTTTTATAATCACTGAGGGGAACATGGGGAAAAAATGAACAATTAAAGTCAAGTATCCACTAAGATTATTTTAATAGAGGGTAACAGAATGACAGCTTTTCTGAAAATAGCCAACAGATGTTCCCCTCCCCCATCATTACATTGAGGCTTGTTATGTAACGTCTGCTGCTGTAATCCCTTAAAAATGTATTTTTAGACTCACTTCTGTGGCAGCATCTGTGATGCTAAACGCTACAGCGGCTGTTTCCTGGTTTTCATGGATGCCAGTCACAGGTCAAAATTTAAGAGCAGTAAAAATAAAGACTGTGTTTGCATTTTCAGCAGGAAAAATGATGCTTCATTCACATCAGGGCTGTATCCAATAATGTTCTGTTTTTCTATCCTTCAGCAGGAGGGGAAATACCCAGATTACAAAGATGTGCAAATGTAATTGGCATATCGGCACAATTTAGAGTAACTAGTCAATTGCTAAGAGAGATACATTCCTGAAATAACATTGCCCACAGTCCACACTAAACTTTCCACCTGAAGTATGGATTTGTTCCATGAATTTAACTGGATGATTTATTTGCTGAAAACAAACCAATTCTCTATGTTATATTTTAGGGAAGATTGGGGAGGGAAGCCAACATTTAATTTTGTGAACAGATGTAAGAAGTATTCGGAAAGACCCACTGATGATGTGTTGACTGAAGAACGTGAACCAGGATTCTATTGTGCTATTTAATTTCTAAGTTGTGAAACACAAAGGTACGTTCCAGAAAACAAATTATTTAAAATATAGTTAACTCCTAAGTTAAACATTTTGGAAACTGGATGTGGAGAAGCCATAAACATTTCAACTATGTTGAGGCCCCACCTTGAGAAAAGTACTGGGCTCTAGGGAATCATTTAGTCTCTTTCCCCAGGATGTTGAGCATCTCACTGCTAACTTTGGTTTATCGTCTGTTCCAGGATGAAGGAACCTCTATGTTTTCTAAGTCAGTCACCAGCTCTAATCTTTGGGCATGGAGAAGGAAATGGCAACTCACTCCAGTATTCTTGCCTGGAAAATCCCATGGACAGAGAAACCAGGTGGGCTACAGTCCATGGGGTCGCAGAGAGTCAGACACGAGTGAGTCACTTCACTTTCACTTTCACTTTCTGTAGCCAGTGGGTGTGAAGTGGTTAATGGAAACTTTCTGGACTATATTCTTCATGGGTTTTTAGAAGACCTATTCTGGCATTCTTGATGTTGCTCAGTAGTGAAAAGACCATATTTTCTCTCTTTTGTGTCCAGCCAGGAAATCACTATTTTTTTTCCCTCCTGCCAAAATGGACTAAAACCATACACTTGCTGCCACCACTGGGAAAATGCAGTAGACATAAAAGTCAGGGTCCTCAGATTAGAGAACGTTGCTGCTCCATCAAGTAAATACGTTTCTATGAGCACTTCCACTTTGCAGAATGTACCAGAGGGGCAAGTTCAAGTAGAAATCCACTGAAAATAGATGAAAGCAAACTAACAGAAGCCTGTGACATCCCAGGCAGCCTAGTGTGGGACAAAATCAGCGAAAGGGGTCTCTGCTATAATATTACTGCACAATATTGACCTAACATAGCCTGGAATGTGGAGCCTTATACATGAGGGTCCTCCCACACCCCAGCTCACAGATGATGACCTGAGAAATTCTACCCTATTGCAAGTATTTCCTTAAACATACACCTTTTGTCTTAAAATCCCATTTAATTTTTCAAAATGCTGCTCAATTATATATTTATGCCTATTTTAGTATTTAAAAAAAATGTTCGCTAAATGTTGGTATAAAACTGAATCTCCTAGAAGTGATGGCACTTTTACCCCATGACTTCAGATCTACCTAGTCTTTGACAAGGCTCCTTCACAGATAAGCCATGTGGCTTTAATGAGAAAGGTACTCACTTCATTCTGGAGCCTGGGATAGAATGGAAAAGAGAAAGAGAAGAGGCCCAAATTCAGGCCTTTCAGATTTTGTACATGGACTTGGCCACTTACTATGTCAATTCCAGTGAATTACTTAACTTTCTTAATAACAGTATTTTTGCCAATAAAAATAGGGCTAATTGTAGACTGATAGCTCAGAGGTGTCTAGAATATTCAATGGGATGATACATGTGAATTAATTATCACATAGTAAGTATTGAATAAGGGGCAGCTGTCCCTCCTAATAAAGTTTGACATGGCCTGAGTGCAAAGTCACTAGAGCACCTCTCCAGGGCATTCAGTGTGTCCTGGAGGCCACAATAAAATCCTGTGAATTCCTAACACACCTAACTACTGTACTCCCACTGACAATGGCCTCTCCTCTACACGTGTACAGTAGTGTTGCCCTTTAATATGCTATCTCATGTGACTCTGCTCCTCGACCAAGAAGTACAACTAGAAGAGAGGCACCATACCTTATGTATCTTCACATCTCCCAAAGCCAAAGCCTTCAAACATTAGTGAGCATAAAACCTCTACGATGCCAAGTAAAACTGCTGATTCTTGACCCTCCTTAACAGATAATATGATGTGTGGGTTTGGAGGGTGCCCGGAAGTCACCTTTTTAGTGAGCATTCCTCATCCCTGGGCATTTCTATGTAGCTGGTCAGTGGTTCCTCCCATGGTCTCCACATGGTCTTCTTGTATGAAGACCAGTGGATTTCCGGTCCATTCTGATTCGGTATGAGCTCATCTTAATGAACTGCATCTGCAAACACTATTGCAAACAAGATGACATCTTGAGATCCCAGGGAGACATGTATTTAAGAGGGGCACTTTTCAACCCAGTGCGCCCTCCAAACCTTGACTTTGAGAATGCTCGTTTCATTAGCAGATTAGACTACAGAGTAAGTGAAAGCAATTAGGAGTTGATCTCTTAATGTTCTAGGTAATTATCAGAATATTTGATGATGTTTTGTAAAATAATTTGCCCACAACACAATTTTATGCTTCCTATAGAAACCCTGTTCACTAGGATATTTCTGATAAAATCTGCAGCTGACATGTACCCTGGTTCATCAATGAGGGCTTTTTGTTCTGCCTTGTATTTTCCCCTATCTTTCCTCATGTCACTGTGTATAAAATATGGAGCTGGCACTCAATACTGAGCTGAATGTATATATTCGTCTTGCAAACAGTGGCAGGGCTTATGGAGAAACCAGGATATGTAAGCCAGAAATTCTGCTGATTTCATGGAGATATTCCCACACAAGGGAGAGCATCCCTTACACAAATACTATAAAACCAGATGGACACTGCGCAGAGTTTGCTTATGAAGCCTGCTGCCACCACTTACTAGCTGCATGCTGCTGCTGCTGCTAAGTTGCATCAGTCGTGTCCAGCTCTGTGCGACCCCATAGATGGCAGCCCACCGGGCTCCTCTGTCCCTGGGATTCTCCAGGCAAGAACACTGGAGTGGGTTGCCATTCCCTTCTCCAATGCATGAAAGTGAAAAGTGAAAGTGAAGTCAGTCATTTGTGCCCGACTCAGCGAGCCCATGGACTATAGCCTACCAGGCTCCTGTGTCCTTGGGATATACTCCAGGTAAGAATACTGGAGTGGGGTGCCATTTCCTTCTCCATACTAGCTACATAACCTTGGGCAAATCACTTAATCTCACTAAAGCTCAGCTATCACATCTATAAAATGGGGATTTTTGTGCTTTTACTTACCACACAAGACTGCTGCAAGGAAGAAAGGGTGATTTGCATTAACTGCTCATTAAATGTTGATAATTCTAGAGATCCAGGGGAAGAAGGGATGTTTATAGGTTGATGATATTTTATGTGATTATCATATTACCCAACTGGTTTATAAGTTTCCTGACTGAAGGGTCCTCATAACTACTCTGTCCTAGAATCTCTCCTAACTCTGGGCAGGTCAGCTCCTGTAAGGAATTTGTACAATGTTACCAAATGTGGTCCTAGTGGACTGCTTCATTGAGTGATTCTGTCAGTCTGTTTGTTGGCAACATCAGTGAGATTTCTACATGTTCTAGGCTTCTGCTTCTTTTAAAATATTTTTAATTTATTTAATTGGAGGCTAATTACTTTGCAATAGTGTGGGGGTTTTGCCATACATCAACATGAATCAGCTATGGGTGTACATGTGTCCCATCATGCTTCTATTCATAGCTTTCTCTTCAAGCAAAGTAAATTTTTGTCATTCAAGTATCTGCAGGCAAACAGCAGAGGGTGGTAGATTGACGGCTGGCAAGAGAGAATACCCAAGTGAAACAGGGTGTTTGGGGCTGGGACTGAGATTATGCATATAAGACAGGAGTGGGGATATGTGAAGAGTGAAAAGGGACTGTTCATATTCCTACTCTAATGCCATGAAATCACAATCATTACGTATGTCTAATTGATACAGGTGACAGCATGATTTGCCATACGGTTCAGGGGTGTCAGGGAGCAATGCAAATTGCAGATACTAATTACATATCTTTCATTTTCCTGGAGTGGCTAGACCTTCAGTTGCAGCTTTCTGAACATGCAGATAATGCTTTGCTATTTTTTCTTTGATATAATTATCATGATATTGATTTTTAAAATAGGCCCATGGTAGAAATTAAACACACATGCCAAAGAAAATTTTACAATGACTTTTACACTTATACTAAAAAATTGTCCTAAATATCCATCTGGAGCCTTGAAGTTAATGGATTTTCAATTAGTTAATTTGGTCTGCAACACCAAAATATCTCCTGCATAAATTTACGTGAGTATCATTTATTGGGAATAGGCCTATTTATTTAGCAGAAGTCATTTTATTAAGCTGTTTTAAAAGCAAAATAGCTGAAGGGAAAATATCACATAGAATTAACCAACACACAAACATGAATTGATATACACCATCCACAAGAAAAATGTTAACTTTGCTTGCACTGTCCATTTAAAAGGAACATTAATCTTACTTTACCTAAATATCAAATAAGAGTCATCTTTCAGAAATGAGCCCCTGCCTTCTTTGAACATGTCCTAGCTCAGTCAATTAGTGAGGACTGGGAAATGGTGATGATAAATGCACAATAACGATGCCAGTTGGCATCAGCATAAAGCTGTTTCATTGTCAAAGTGTTTTTCGTGTCCATTAATTCTTTTATTTCACTATTACACTTGGGGTACTCAGAACAGAGGTGTGATGAATGGCCCCATTTCATACATAAGGTGGGTGCAGCGCAGAGAGATTACACAATGACAGTGCCTCCAGGAGGGAGGAAAAGGGTCTGGATTGACATTTTGTCTTGTTTCCTGTCTCTTCCCAATGTTCGTGTGTCTGGTCACTCAGTTGTGTCTGATTCTTTGTGACCCCATGGGGATTCTCCTCTGTCCATGGTGTCTCTCCAGGCAAGAATACTGGAGTGGGTTGCCATGCTTTCCTCCAGGGGATCATCCCAATCCAGGGCTCAACCCTAGGTTTCCCGCATTGCAGGTGGATTCTCTATCATCTGAGCCACCAGAGAAGCCCCAAAATACTGGAGTGGGTAGCCTATCCCTTTTCCAGGGGAACTTCCTGACCCTGAAACTGAACCAGGGCCTCCTGCATTGTGGGTAGATCCTTTACCACTGTCCTTGTTTAATTCACTAAATAATTCTGCTTCAAAATGTAGTTCATCTCTAGTCAAATTCTTTTGGGTACTGAATCTTGTAGCTTAAATTGTCTAGCTTATTTAGCAAAGCCAGAAGTTTATTTCTTGAGAGATGAAGCAAACTCCTGAGACAAATATGGTCAAGAGTATGGCATATCCCATACAGCCTTAGGATGTGTCTGTCTGCTCTAAGTCACTTCAGTTGTGTCCAACTCTGTGTGACCCCATAGACGGCAGCCCCTCAGGCTTCCCATCCCTGGGATTCTCCAGGCAAGAACACTGGAGTGGGTTGCCATTTCCTTCTCCAATGCATGAAAGTGAAAAGTGAAAGGGAAGTTGCTCAGTCAGTTGCTCTGACTCTTCATGACCCCATGGACCGCAGCCTACCAGGCTTCTCTATCCATGGGATTTTCCAGGCAAGAGTACTGGAGTGGAGTGCCATCACCTTCTCCACTTAGGATGTGTAGTCTGTCCAAATCACTTAAAGTTCAAGGTTCTCTATCTATCTATCTCTCTATCCATCCATCATCCATCTATCCATCCAGCCACCCACACGTCCACTCACCCACCTGTCTATCTTTTATCCAAGCATTAGAAAGCAGTAAAAACAGAATTTAAAACCAGATAATCATACTGTTCAAAATAGCAAGGCAACCAATATGATGCTTTCTGTGGGATGTGTTTCTGTAATTCCCATTAAAGTGAGAAGCAAGGAAAACTGAGATGAAGTAAACAAACAGTGACTGACTTATTTGGGGTCTTCCGGAGGCAAAAACAAAAAACTTCCCTAAAAACCTCAAAATTACTTGGATTAAAAAAAAAAAAAAAATCTCTGGAATTTTGGGCCATTCATTTTGGGCTTGATTGTTAACAAATCTGATCATGGACTTGATCAGAACATCTATTTTCTCATCTTTGAAATAAAGAGGTTGACACTAGAATTTTCCAAGGGCTTACTTATTCTCAAATTTCATAATTCTTGATGTTATACCATTCCCAATGCCTCTACCGGTGGACATCACAGGCATCCCAAATAACTGCCAGACACCTGCAGGTCCAGCCCTGCTGCAAACCACAAAGCCCACCCTAACAGTGGTTCTTCGTACTTAAAGACAGTGTCAAGAAGGAGGCAAGCCTCGTTCTGTGTCACTCTCTTGCTGGATTATATCACTATGACCCTGAAAAAAGAGGCTTCGTCCACATCTCGTTTCATAGACTCTTCACTTCGGTCCCACGTGTCCAGTGCCCTTTCAACCTCTCCCCTAGCTGAACCCAACACACCTATGCACCTTTTACTAATTCCCCTTCCCTGGCCTTGACTTCCTATTTCTCTTTCCTCAAGTTGAATCCAAATCACCTTGCTATATGAAAAGATATGAGGTTAGAACTGAAGCCCCTGGTTCACTTTTTTTTTAATTTATTTTTTATTGAAGGATAATTGCTTTACAGAATTTTGCTGTTTTCTGTCAAACCTCAACAGGAATCAGCCATAGGTATTCATATATACCCTCCCTTTTGAAACTCCCTACCATCTCTCTCCCCATCCCACCCCTCTGGGTTGACACAGAGCCCCTGTTTGAGTTTCTGGAGCCTACAGCAAATTCCCATTGGCTATCTCTTTTACATATGGTAATGTAAGTTTCCATGTTGCTCTTTCCATACATCTCACCCTCTCCTCCCCTCTCCCCATGTCCATAAGTCTATTCTCTATGACTGTTTCTCCACTGCTGTCTTGTAAACAAATTCAGTACCATTTTTCTAGATTTCAAATATATGCATTAGAATATGGTATTTATCTTTCTCTTTCTGACTCACTTCACTCTGTGTAATAGGTTCTAGGTTCATCCACCTCATCAGAACTAACTCAAATGCTTTCCTTTTTATGGCTGAGTAATATTCCATTGTGTATATGTACCACAATTTCTTTATACAGTCATCTGTCGATGAGCATCTGGGTTGCTTCCACGTTCTAGCTATTGTAAATAGTGCTGCAATGAACAATGGGATACATGTGTCTTTTTCAACCCTGATTTCCTCAGGGTATATGCCTAGGAGTGGGATTGCTGGGTCTTATGGTGGTTTTATTCCTGGTTTTTTAAGGAATCTCCATACCATCTTCCATAGCGGCTGTATCAATTTACATTCCCACCAACAATGCAAGAGCGTTCCCTTTTCTCCACACCCTCTCCAGCATTTATTGTTTGTAGACTTTTTGATGAGGGCCATTCTGACTGGTGTGAGGTGATATCTCATTGTGGTTTTGATTTGCATTTCCCTAATGTTGCAATGTCGCAATGTTGAGCATCTTTTCTTGTGTTTGTTAGCCATCTGTATGTCTTCTCTGGAGAAATGTCTGTTTAGGTCTTTTCCCCACTTTTTGATTGGGTTGTTTGTTTTCCTGGTATTGAGTTGTATGAACTTCTTGTTTGTTTTGGAAATTAATCATTTTTCAGTTATTTCATTTGCTATTATTTTCTCCCAGTCCGAGGGTTGTCTTTTCACTTGCTTATAGTTTCCTTGCTGTGCAAAAGCTTTTAAGTTTAGTCAGGTCCCACTTGTTTATTTTTGTTTTTATTTCCATTACTTTAGGAGGTGGGCCATAGAGGATCTGGTTTTGATTTATGTCATCGAGTGTTCTATGTTTTCTTCTAAGAGTTTTATAGTTTCTGGTCTTACATTTAGGTCTTTAATCCATTTTGAGTTTATCTTTCTGTATGGTGTTAGGAAGTGTTCTAATTTCATACTTCATGTAGCTCTCCAGTTTTCCCAGCACCATTTATTGAAGTGGCTGTCTTTGTCACATTGTATATTCTTGCCTCCTCTGTCAAAAATAAGGTACCCATAGGTGCATGGGTTTATTTCTGGGCTCTCTATCTTGTTCCATTGGTCTATATTTCCGTTTTGTTGCCAGTACCATACTGTCTTGATAACTGTAGCTCTGTAGTATAATCTGAAGCTGGGAAGATTAATTCCTCCAGCTCCATTCTTCTTCCTCAAGACTGCTCTGGCTATTCGGGGTCTTTTGTGTTCCCATATGAATTGTGAAACTTTTTGTCCTAGTTCTCTGAAAATGCCATTGGTAATTTGATAGTGATCACACTGAATCTGTGGTTTGCATTTAGTAGTATGGTCATTTTCACAATATTGAGTCTTTATACCCAGGAACATGGAATATCTCTCCATCTGTTTATGTCACCTTTGATTTCTTTCATCAGTGTCTTATAATTTTCTATGTATAGTTCTTTTCTCTCCTTAGGTAAGTTTATTCCTAGATATTTAATACTTTTTGTTGCAATGGTGAATGGGGTTGAGTCCTTAATTTCTCTTTCTGATTTTTCATTGTTAGTATATAGAAATGCAAGTGATTTCTGTGTATTGATTTTTTTTATCCTGCAACTTTGCTAGATTCACTAATTAGCTCTAGTAATTTTCTGATATTATCTTTAAAGTTTTCTATGTACAGAATCATGTCATCTGCAAACAATGAGAGCTTTACTTCTTTTTGATCTGGATTCCTTTTATTTCTTTTTCTGCTCTGATTGCTGTAGCTAGGACTTCAGAACTATGTTGAATAATAGTGGTGAAAGTGGACGCCTTTGTCTTGTTCTTGACCTTAGGGGGAATGCTTTCATTTTCTCACCGTGGAGAATAATGCTTTCTGTAGGCTTATCACATATGGCCTTTACTATGTTGAAGTAGGTTCCTTCTATGCCCATTTTTTGAAGAGTTTGAATCATTAATGGGTGCTGAATTTTGTCAAAGGCCTTTTCTGCATCTATTGAGATGATCATATGGTTTTTATCTTTCAACTTGTTGATATGGCGTATCACATTAATTGGTATATACTGAAGAATTTTTGCATTCCTGGAGTTAAACCCAATGTGCTCATAGTGTATGAGCTTTTTAATGTGTTGCCAAATTCTGTTTGCTAAAATTTTGTTGAGGATTTTTGCAACTATGTTCATCAGTGATATTGGCCTGTAGTTTTCTTTTTTTGTGTGTTGTCTTTGTCTGGTTTTGCTATCAGGGTGATGGTGGCCCTGTAGGATGAGTTTGGAAGTGTTTTTTCCTCTGCAATATTTTGAAAGAGTTTTAGAAGGATAGGCATTAGCTCTTCTTTAAATATTTGATAGAATTTTCCTGTGAAGCCATCTGGTCCTGGGCTTTTTATTTTATTATTATTATTTTTTTTATTTTTAAGATTTTTGATCACAGCTTCAACTTCAGTGCTTATAATTGGCTGCTGGGGCTGCTAAGTTGCTTCAGTCGTGTCCGACTCTGTGCAACCCCATAGATGGCAGCCCACCAGGCTCCGCCACCCCTGGGACTCTCCAGGCAAGAACACTGGAGTGGGTTGCCATTGCCTTCTCCAATGCATGAAAGTGAAATGTGAAAGTGAAGTTGCTCAGTTGTGTCCGACTCTTACTGACCCCATGGACTGCAGCCTACCAGGCTCCTCTGTCCATGGGATTTTCCAGGCAAGAGTACTGGAGTGGGTTGCCATTGCCTTCTCTGTATAATTGGCTAGTTCATAATTTCTGATTCTTCCGGGTTCAGTCTTGGAAGATTTAACTTTTCTAAGAATCTGTCCAGTTCTTCCAGGTTATCCATTTTATTGCTATGTACTTGTTCATAATAGTCTCTGCACTGTCTATTGTAAACTCTTTTTCATTTCTAGTTTTGTTGATTTGATTGTTTTCTTTTTTTCTTGTTGAGTCTGGCTAAAAGTTTGTCAATTTTGTTTATCTTCTCAAAGAATCAGCTTTTAGTTTTATTAATCTTTACTATTGTTTCATTCCTTTTTCATTTATTTCTGCTCAGATCTTTATGATTTTTTTCCTTCTATTAATTTTGGTTTTGTTTTTTGCTGTTGTTCTTCTTTTTCCAGTTGTTTTAGGTGTAAACTTAGGTTATCTATTTGGTGTTTTTCCTGTTTCTAGAGGTAGGAGTGTACTGCTATAAACTTCCCTCTTAGAACTGCTTTTACTGCACCCCATAGGTTTTGAGTTGTCATGTTTTCATTGTCATTTGTTTCTAGAAATTTTCTGATTTCTCTTTTCATTTCTTCAGTAACCTGCTGGTTATTTACAAATGTGTTGTTTAATCTCCATATATTGTGTTTCTCACAGTTTTTTTTTTTCTTCTTGTAATTGATATCTAGTCTCATAGAGTTTTGTGGTCAGAGAAGATGCTTGATACGATTTCAATTTTCTTAAATTTACTCAGGTTTGATTTGTGATCCAAGATGTGGTCTATCCTGGAGAATGTTCCATGTGCACTTGAGAAGAAGGTGTATTCTTGTGCATTTGGATGGAATGTCCTGAAGATTTCAGTGAGATCCGACATCCAACTCATTATTGTATCATTTAAGACTTATTTCTTTATTAATTTTCTGCTTTGACAGTCTGTCCATTGGTGTGAGTGGGGTGTTGAAGTCTCCTACTATTACTGTGTTACTGTCAATTTCTTCTTTAATGTCTGTTAGTGTTTGTCTTATATATTGAGGTGCTCCTATATTGGGTGCATAGATATTTACAATTCTTATGTCTTCCCCTTGGATTGATCCCTTGATCATTATGTAGTGTACTTCCTTATCTCTTGTAATCTTTATTTCAAGGTCTATTTTGTCTGATATGAGGATTGCTACTCCAGCTTCCTTTTGCTTCCAATTTATAGGGAATATATTTTTCCATTCTCTCACTTTCAGTCTATATGTATCTTGAAGTCTAAAGTGGGTTTTTATAGATAGCATATATATGGGGCTTATTTTTGTATCCATTCAGCCAGTTGTGTCTTTTGGTTGGAGCATTTAATCTATTTACAGTTAAAGTAATTATTGATATATATGTCTTTTATTGTGCCCATCTTTACAGAAATGGTAGGGACCTAACAGAAGCAGAAGATATTAAGAGGTTGCAAGAATACACAGAAGAATTATTCAAAAAGATCTTCATGATCCAGACAACCATGATGGCGTGATCACTCACCTAGAGCCAGACATCCTGGAATGTGAAGTCAAGTGGGCCGTAGGAAGCATCACTATGAACAAAACTAGTGGAGGTGATGGAATACCAGTTGAGCTATTTCAAATCCTGAAAGATGACACTGTGCTGCACTAAATATGCCAGCAAATTTGGAAAACTCAGCAGTGGCCACAGGACTGGAAAAGGTCAGTTTTCATTCCAATCCCAAAGAAAGGCAATGCCAAAGAATGCTCAAACTGCTGCATAATTGCACTCATCTCACAAACTAGTAAAGTAATGCTTAAAATTCTCCAAGCCAGGCTTCAGCAATATGTGAATCATGAACTTCCAGATGTTCAAGCTAGTTTTAGAAAAGGCAGAGGAATCAGAGATCAAATTGCCAACATCTGCTGGAATACTGAAAAAGCAAGAGAGACCCAGAAAAACATCTATTTCTGCTTTATTGACTATGCCAAAGTCTTTGATTGTGTGGATCACAATAAACTGGAAAATTCTAAAAGAGATGGGAATACCAGCCCTCTTGACCCGCCTCTTGAGAAATCTGTATGCAGGTCAGGAAGCAAGAGTTAGAACTGAACATGGAACAACAGACTGGTTCCAAATAGGAAAAGGAGTACGTCAAGGCTGTACATCGTCACCCTGCTTATTTAATTTATATGCAAAGTACATCATGAGAAATGCTGGGCTGGAAGAAGCACAAGCTGGAATCAAGATTGCCAGGAGAAATATCAATAACCTCAGATATGCAGATGATACCACCCTTATGGCAGAAAGGGAAGAACTAAAGAGCCTCTGGATGAAAGTGATAGAGGACAGTGAAAAAGTTGGCTTAAAGCTCAACATTCAGAAAACTAAGATCATGGCATCCAGTCCCATCACTTCATGGGAAATAGATGGGGAAACAGTGGCTGACTTTATTTTTCTGGGCTCCAAAATCACTGCAGATGGTGACTGCAGCCATGAAATTAAAAGACACTTACTCCTTGGAAGAAAAGTTATGACCAACCTAGACAGCATATTAAAAAGCAGAGACATTACTTTGCCAAAAATGGTCCGTCTAGTCAAGGCTATGGTTTTTCCAGTCGCCATGTATGGATATGAGAGTTGGACTATAGAGAGGGCTGTGTACCAAAGAATTGATGCTTTTGAACTGTGGTGTTGGAGAAGACTCTTGAGAGTCCCTTGGACTGCAAGGAGATCCAACCAGTCCATCCTAAAGGAGATCAGTCCTGGGTGGTCATTGGAAGGACTGATTTTGAAGCTGAAAGTCCAATAATTTGGCCACCTGATGCTAAGAGCTGACTCACTGGAAAAGACTCTAATGCTGGGAAAGATCGAGGGCAGGAGGAGAAGGGGATGGCAGAGGATGAGATGGTTGGATAGCATCACCGACTTGATGGACATGGGTTTGGGTGAACTCCGAGAGTTGGTGATGGACAGGGAGGCCTGGCGTGTTGTGGTTCATGGGGTCACAAACAGTTGGACACGACTGAGCGACTGAACTGACTGACTGACTGACTGATATATATGTTCCTATTGACACTTTCTTAATTGTTTGGGGTTGATTTTGTATATCTTTTTTCTTCACTTGTATTTCTTTATTACATAAGTCAGTTTAACATTTGTTGTCAAGCTGGTTTGGTGTTACTGAACTCTCTTAACTTTTACTTGTCTGAAAAACTTTTGATTTCTCCATCAATTTTGAATGAGATCCTTGCCAGGTACAGTCATTTTGGTTGTAGATTTTTCCCTTTCAGTACTTTAAATATATCCTGTCATTCCTTTCTGGCCTGTAGAGTTTCTGCTGAAACTCCTAAGCATATGGAGTTTCCCTTATATTTACTTGTTGCTTCTCCCTTGCTGCTTTCAATATTCTTTCTTTGTGTTTAGTCTCTGTTAGTTTGATTAGTATGTGTCTTGGCGTGTTTCTCCTTGGGTTTATCCTGTATGGGACACTTTGTGCCTCCTGAACTTTGTTGACTATTTCCTTTTCCATGTTGGGGAAATTTTCAAGTATAATCTCTTTAAAAGTTTTTCTCATACCCTTTCTTTTCTCTTCTTCTGGGACCCCTATAATTTGAATGTTGGTGTGTTTGATATTGTCCCAGAAAAAGAAAGCATAGATATGCAAAGTTAAATAGAAGTAGATAAAGAAGATTTATATATATATAATATTAACTGCAAGAAGAAAAGAACAGTAGGTAAAGCAAAGTGAAAGTGAAAGTGAAAGTGAAGTCGTGTCTGACTCTTTGTGACCCGTGGACTGTAGCCCACCAAGCCTCTCCGTCCATGGTATTCTCTAGGCAAGAATACTGGAGTGGGTTGCCATTTCCTTCTCCAAGGAGAAGCAAACAAGGGAATAAATGTGGAAAAAATAATAATAGGCTTAAAAAATTAAAATTTTTAAAAAGAAAAACTCCCAGAACTGCAAACACCCCATATAGAGGCAGAGGCTTATAACAACAATAAAAATGTGACTGAGGGAAAAAAAGGGAGGAAAAAAAGAGGTCGAAAGCTTAGCTAGATTTCATAGTGCCAATAAAACTGACAACCACAATGGTGGCAGGTGGGGGTGGGGATGAAAAAAATATGAAAGCATCTACACAACACGTCAAAACATAAGAATAATAAATGATATTCTTGAGTCACTGCTGTCAGAGTCCTTTCCCTCCCTGGAAGTCACAGTCCATGTCACCTCCCTAGGATGCCCTCCAAAACTGTGCTGCTCTTTGGACCTGCTGTGGGGCCAGCTCAGAGTCTAAATCTGCTCCTAGTCCTCTGTGTTCTTGCCTCCAATGCCCACAGATATCAAACTAGTGCATTTTCTTTTAGGGTTGTTCTCAACGACCTTTTTTAATATTCTACAGACACAGAGCCTGCCTAGTTGATCGTGTGGATTTAATCTGTAGCTGGTGGGAGGGTTTGGGGTCTTCTTCCTTAGCCACACTGCCCTTGGGTTTCAGCTGGTTTTATTCACCTCTTCATGTGGGTCGTCCACTGGGGTTTGCTCCTGAGCTGGCCTGAAGGGCTTGGGTTTGCCCCTGTGAGGGCCAGGTGTGGAGGTGGTGCAGCTGCTTGGGTCACAGGGGTTCTGGCAGCACCAGGTACTCAGGGGAGTTGGCGGCGAGGGCAGCAGGAAATCTAGAAAGGTATGGCAACCAGTATTGACCAATATGCTCCAGTCTTCTTGCCTGCAGAACCCCCCTCCCTGACAGAGAAGCCTGACAGACCACGGTCTACAGACTCATAACAGGTCGGACACTACCGAAGTGACCTTGCATACATAAAGAGGTGAGACTTTTTGCCTGGGGCAGCTCTGCCCCCATGAGAGTTGAGCCTGAAGGTGGTGCAGCTGTTTGACTTGCAGGGACCCTGGCGGCACCAAGTGTGCAGGGCCATGGACCGCCTCCCCTGCAGGAGTTCTGGCCCTATCAGAGTCTTTTTTTGAGCCTCTTGTAGCTGGCGATCAGAAGGCCTCTTTGGCCAGTCTTTCTCTGTAGCTCTCCCTGTTCAGGCTCTTAGAGGCTCCCTTGCCTGAGGTTCTTCTCTTCTGTTAGGCATGTCAAGCATATAGAGGGGCCCCCTAGCTGGGGTCCTACTCTAGTTCAGTGCATGAGTCACTTAAAGGAGCACCCTGGGTGGGGTCCTGCTCTGTGGTTCAGTGCCTCAGGCGTTTGAAGGGCCAGCCTCTCTATTGTTCAGCTGCCAATGCTGGTGTGTGGGGAGAGAGAGGCTATGGTGATGGCTTCACCCCCTACACAGGACTCAGCAGTATTGCCTGGCTTCCATGGCTGCCTGGTTTTCCTCCACAGGCATTTCCCACTACAATCTCCTCCCTCCCCTCCCCTCAGTCTGTCTCTCTGCAGTCAACAGCAGCCCTTGCCCTGGGATTGCTCCACATTCCCCAGACTCCAGCTCCCAGGTGCTGTGCTATCTAGGGAATATATGACTGCGGCAAGGCTTGTCTGATTCTTATTCCATTTAGGCTGCCACAGAGGAGCTGTTTCCCTCTCAGATTTAAATGTTTCTTATCCGACTCAGACAACTGACCTGGTGTGGGGATCAGACCCACTTCAGTCCCCCCACCCGCCAAGGCAGGTCCAGTCAGACCAACAGTCCCATTTCCCCCTAGTTCCTTTGTACTACTGAGTTTTGCATGGTTCCATATATTCTTTTCTGCTGGTCAGGTACTCCTGTCCACTCTCAGCTGGTGTTCTGCATGTCTGAAGGTGTATCTATGGAGAGAGATGCACCCCACATCCACCTACTCCTCTGCCACCTTGTTCCTCCTCCCTTGTTTATTTTTCGCTATTTCTATTTTTCTGGGGTTGGACGTCTAGTTGGACACCTTACAAACTATTCTCCCTTAACAAATTTTCACCAGGAACCAATCAAGCACCACTGCCTGGGCCTCCCATAAGCATTCAAAGCCTGCTCACACTGGACATCTCCCCACCAACCCTGTGACTGAATATCTATTCGTTCGGTCCCTTCTATTCTCACATACTGCCTTTTACTCAGCCCTTTCTCCTTCTCACAGCAGAGTGTGGGCCATCCCAGATCAAGGCCAACATGTAAAATGCAGATAAAGCCATTCCATCTCACCAGGATAATGTGAAAATAAAATGATATTACAAGATGGAGTGCTTGGAGAAACTTAAAAGTGAAATACAAACATGAGATTTCAGGTTGCTACAGAAAAAAATTTAAACACTAAGGTTTAAATAGGATTCAGAAGCTTTTTGTTGAAAAATATATTTACTTTTCTTTCTGCTGCTGCTGCTGCTACTGCTAAGTTGCTTCAGTCGTGTCCGACTCTGTGCGACCCCATAGACAGCAGCCCACCAGGCTCCCCTGTCCCTGGGATTCTCCAGGCAAGAACACTGGAGTGGGTTGCCATTTCCTTCTCCAATGCATGAAAGTGAAAAGTGAAAGGGAAGTCGCTCAGTCATGTCCGACTGTTAGCGACCCCATGGACTGCAGCCTACCAGGCTCCTCCAAAAACAAAACCATTTCAGACTAGGATGTGTACAGACTCTTACCATAAATTTAACCAATGTGGGTTACGTTCAGTGTGTTCATGGCTTGCTGTGGGAGAGTGTATTGCCTTATTTCCGTTCTGTCCTCTGTGTTTCTTGCTCTCTCTGGACTAACAAGTTACACAGGGGATATTCTTAAGTTAGTGGTAAAACTATTAGAGGAGAAAGTGAAAATGCACAAGGACACTTAAGATACGGCCTTGAAACTAATACAGAATCACTTCCTGTGTCCTCCCACGGGCCAGGAGAAGTCACATGGTTGAGGCCAACGTCAAGGTATTAGTACATATTTCCCCCACATTGATACAGTGGAAAGGGTGTAGATACAGAGAATAGTAAGGAACTGAGGCCAGTGACTCAGTCCACCACGGTGACGAAAGATGTGAACTCAGGCAGTCTGATTCCATAAAGTGACAGTAAGAGTTGCTCAGTTGGGTCCGACTCTTTGCGACCCCATGGACCATATAGTCCATGGGATTCTTTAGGCCAGAATACTGGAGTGGGTAGCCTTTCCCTTCTCCAAGGGATCTTCCCACTCAAGGATCGAACCCAGGTCTCCTTCACTGCAGACACAGTCTGCAGAGTCTAGCGGAGTCATGAGGGAAGCCCACGAATACTGGAGTGGGCAGCCTACACTTTCTCCAGAGAGCTTCCCAACTCAGGAATGGAACCAGGGTCTCTTCCATTGCAGGCGGCTTATTTGCCATCTGAGCTATCAGAGAAGCCCATGATTTTACATGCAACATTCTACTTCCTCTAGAGAGACGTTTCTAATTCTTCT
This sequence comes from Nanger dama, assembly GCA_917880005.1. Lineage (NCBI taxonomy): Eukaryota > Metazoa > Chordata > Mammalia > Artiodactyla > Bovidae > Nanger > Nanger dama. The sequence goes on from CAKJTW010000052.1 coordinate 6,237,596, forward strand.
TTTCATGGAGAGGTATAGTTTAAGGACCTTCTTTTGAGGAATGAGGGGTAAAAAAGTGAGATCTGCCCAACCTTTGAGATTTAAGCATAAATAAGATTTCTTATGTAGAATGAAGCAAATATTACATATGAATATATCAGAAAATAACTTTGGAAAAAGTCAGTGCATATATTTCTAACCATATCATAACTACATTTGTATGTATACATATACGCATGTGCATATGTATATCAACACATAAAATACATACACACACATATATACTGAATAACGAAAGTAGTTCCCCAAAGTATCTGGGCCTTCTGTCATAATTTTACAATAACAACTGACATTTAGGGAAGAAGTCTTGGCTTTACAAACGCTTTATCAAATAAAATCAAACTGCAAGTTCACAATTTTCCTGCTGTATATATTTAAAAGATTCAATCTGTCTTAAATCAGAACACTTTGAATGCAAAACGATGCTTATCATTTTTATTTTCATATGCTACTTCTGTGTATATAGGATCCAAGAACTCATCAAAAGCTAGCGGGGCCCACTGGACTTTATCTCACAGGTATTGTGATGTGGCTACACTGGGAAATCTCTTCTCATCAAAACAAAATTGCCACAGAAATAGCTAAATGGAAAACTACAACTGCTAAAGAATAATGAAATGAAATGAACCCCCTAAAGCTGTATCTCTAATATAAATCACAAAGTTAGGTGGCAGTGATCCAAAGACAGATTTAAGGATGTGTGTAATCCAGAAAAAGCTCAACTGATGCTCAATTTGTGCGTCACATCTGTTAATGATGTAATTAAGGGCTCTACAAGATGGAAATATTAAGCACATAGAAAGAAAAGAAATGTGAAAATCAGTATCAGGATGAAAGCAACACCCTTCACTTGTAGGATAATTTCTCTGAAACTTAAGACCATTGGTCACTTTTGTATTCATAGTTTGCTGTTTTCCTTATTAAAAAGGGATTCTATATGTTAAATTGAAAGGATTGAATGTATCATGGCTCCATAGAAACAATAAGCTTGATAGTCTGGTCGAAAACTTTCCATCCTTGACAGGAAAATTAACCTACACAGATCGCTGGGGTATTTAATGAAATGTTACATAGCAGTTACTCTCATACTTTTTAGTCTGACAAATTTATGAGGCTAGTAAGATATTACTGGGTTCTACAAAACTCAACAACTGATGGCCCAAAAGGCTCTAGCTGATGGATTTGGGATAGCTGACCATTTTCAGTTGGTATTGTAGGTCCAGGGGAGAAGGATTTGGATTTGAGAAGCCAAGAGGTTGTTTATGGGCTTGGAGGTTCACAATAATTACACAGAATTCAAATTACTTATGGGCTAAACATGGGTTTATGACCAACAACCAGGATGTAAGGACCTCCTGCCTTATACATCATCAGAGATAGACCAGAGATAGACCAAGAGGAATGTAAAGTGTCTCAGATCAGAAGCAGCTCAGAAACCAAATCATAAGTTAGTAAAATTGTTTTATCAATGACTTGAAGAAAACTAAGTTTCCAGAAATTCAAGGAAGGTAGAAAAGAAAGACTGAGCCTCAGTGATCTTAGAAGCGGGTGTAGAACACAGCAAATCAGAGAAACAGGTCAACGGATCTGGTGCCCAGAGGACAGGCATGAGCCCGTGTATCACGCAGGGTGTGCCTGCAAGAGACCTGGAGGAATTCCTGGGATAAGAGGAGCCCCTCTCAGAGGAGGATCAGAGTCTGCACAACTGTAGGCAGTGGCTCAAGGACAAAGCTGAGGGACCAGCCCACTCTGACACAAAGAAACAGGGCTCTATTCAAGGTCTTATGTGCCTCACTCCTACAGACTTTCTCCCTCTGTTAGAAGACCAGATTACTCAAGCAAGTACCACAGGACATATCACAATGAATATTACATTTCTGAAAAGGCTTCTGTGGTTAAACAAGTGGGGAAACACTGGATGTTTTATCTGTTTAAACATGTAAAAGGGTGTCTTTAATGTCTTGGTTCTCCTTCACGTTACATACAGCCCTGTCCATGAAAATCTATAGTCTTAGTAACATCAAGAGAAACACACAGACCATGTGCATGTATGTGTGGGTGCAGACAGCCTGTATTTTGCAGAAAACAAACAAAATATTGATAACCTCATGAACTGAAGCCAACCCCCCTTAATTTCTGATTCAAGAATAGACAGTGAAGTTTTCTTCTGGTTTTCATTTAGCAAGGCAATCCTCACAGGCAGTATCTCTCTAGTATACAATCAGACTTTCTTCAGAGAAATAGCTGTGGTCTACCTGCTAAGCTTCTGCCCAACTAGACCAATATTTCTTCCTTGAAAACTCCTGATTTTCCTAAAACATTGTATTGCCATTCTGAGTGCACAGCTCAGGCTCAGCCAGATCACATTAAAGTGGCAAAATCCACTAGCCATTCTCATGTCAAAGTTACTATGGATGGTAATTCCCTTTCAATGCATCATTTATTCTCTTCAAGCAATTTGTAAAGCAAACAAGAGGAGCATTGCAAGTTACAATAAAATTTCAGAAACTATTTTAAAGCTAAAACCTATATTCAGGGAAATGAATGTTTTTGGCCAACCACACACTGCTAAACCTGCCTCAGTAGACTGATGTGGTGAATTTTCTCTCTCTGAAAAGATCATGCCTTGATTGCAAATAGAGGAGAAAAAAAAAAAAGTCCAAGATAATGACTCCTATGACTCAATTCTCTAAAACTGACCTCCAGTTGGTTGTAATGAGATTGCTTTTGCAGAAGATAGAAGTTTTAAGGAAGGGGAGTGTATGTCAATCATAAGGGGGTTTTGTGGAAAATACATCACAATGCTCATTTCATAGTCAATGGAATTCACATCTGCATCAAATCCATTTACTGTCTCACATGTAGGGAAAGGAAACAGCTGTGTAATCTCTAAGGTGCTATGAAAAGGTAAAGAATTACTATTATTAGTATCTATTATGAATTTGAAAAATGCAAAAGAGATTGAATTGAAATGTGAGGTTACAAGAAGAGCTACCAAAGTTTCACAAACTTGTATGAAAAAAGGCATTTAGTCTGTCTTCCCACCTGGGGTTGCTACTGCCCACAGCTCTATTGGTCTGAGTTCCTGACTCACCCTAGAAGAAATGCTCTGGTACACTGTGAAGGAAGGGAGAACAAAATGCCACCTGTTGCTTGTGCATCATCTAGGTATCAAGAAAGGAATGTCAGTTTTATCTAATTCAATTCTCACCATACAGGCACAGCTCAACCATCACTGGACCAATTGTGAAATGATAGTATTTCCAGTTTAAGACAGATCCTGTCTTAATCACGACTCAGTACCCTATTGGTTGTTTGACTTTGAACAAATTAACCACTCTAAGCCTCAGTTTCCTCATTGTTCAAGCAGGGATAGCAGCATTTCTCACAAGGAGACAAAATAATAATTAATATTAAATCCCACTGCTGGGCATACACACTGAGGAAACCAGAATTGAAAGAGACACATGTACCCCAATGTTCATTGCAGCGCTATTTATAATAGCCAGGACATGGAAGCAACCTAGATGTCCATCAGCAGATGAATGGATAAGAAAGCTGTGGTACATATACACAATGGAGTACTACTCAGCCCTTAAAAAGAATAAATTTGAATCAGTTCTAATGAGATGGATGAAATTGGAACCGATTATACAGAGTGAAGTAAGCCAGAAAGAAAAACACCAATACAGTATACTGACACATATATATGGAATTTAGAAGATAGTAATGATGACCCTATATGTGAGACAACAAAAGAGACACGGAGGTATAGAACGGACTTTTGGACTCTGAGGGAGAGGGAAAGGGTGGGATGGTTTGGGAGAATGGCACTGAAACTTGTATACTATCTTGTAAGAAAGGAAGCACCAATCTATGTTCAATGCAGGATGCAGGATGCATGGGGCTGGAGCACAGGATGATTCAGGTAGAGGATGTGGGGTGGGAGGTGGGAGGGGGCTTCAGCATTGGGAGATTGTGTTCACCTGTGGCTGTTTCATGTCAATGTATGGCAAAACAAATACAGTATTGTAATTAAAAAAATAAAAAAATGTAGAAAAACATTGTTAGTATTTCCACCAAAACACTGGTATTTTAATAATATAACTGGTTTATTACTATTTTATCAATGTCAGGCAATACTTTGAATATCTTCATTAAAATGAATAATATAACAATGCTGCAAATAGCTTACTATGGTTGTTGTTCAGTTGCTCAGTCATGTCTGACTCTTTGTGATCCCATGGACTGCAGCATGCCAGGCTTCCCTGTCCTTTACCATCTCCTGGAGCTTCCTCAAACTCATGTCCATTGAGTTGGTAATGCCATCCAACCATCTCATCCGCTGTCATCCCCTTCTCTTCCTGCCTTCAATCTTCCCCAGCATCAGGGTCTTTTCTAATGAGTCAGGTCTTTGCATCAGGTGGCCAAAGTATTGGAGCTTCAGCTTCAGCATCAGTCCTTCCAATGAATATTCAGAACTGATTTCCTTTAGGATGGACTGGTTGGATCTCCTTGCAGTCCAAGGGACTTTCAAGAGTCTTCTCCAACACCACAGTTCAAAAGCATCAATTCTTCAGTGCTCAGCATTCTTTATAGTCCAGCTCTCACATCCATGCATGACTACTGTAAAAATCATAGCTTTGACTAGATGGACATTTATCAGCAAAGTAATGTCTGCTTTTTAATATGCTGTCTAGGCTGGTGATAGCTTTTCTTCCAAGGAGCAAGTGTCTTTTAATTTCATGGCTGTAGTCACCATCTATGGAAATTTTGGAGCTCAAGAAAATAAAATCTGTCACTGTTTCCACTGTTTCCCCATCTATTTGCCATGAAGTCATGGGACCAGATGCCATGATCTTAATTTTTTGAACGTTGAGTTTTAAGCCACCTTTTTCACTCTCTTCTTTTACATTCATCAAGAGGCTCTTTAGTTTCCCTTTGCTTTCTGCCCTAAGAATGGTGTCATTTGCATATCTGAGGTTATTGATACTTCTCCTAGCAATCCTGATTCCATTTTGTGCTTCATTCAGCCTGGCATTTTACATGACATACTCTGCATATAAGTTAAATAAGCAGGATGACAATATACAGCCTTGACATACTCCTTTCCCAATTTGGAACAAGTCTGCTGTTCCATGTCCTGTTTTAACTGTTGTTTCTGGACCTGCATATTGATTTCTCAGGAGGCAAGTAAAGTCATCTGGTATTCTTATCTCCTTAAGAATTTTCCAGTTTGTTGTGATCCACACGGTCAAAGTCTTTAGCATTGAAAATGAAGCATAATAGTACATTAATACCAACAATTTGTTAATAATGTATTATTAATATTGCTATTAAGTCACAGACAAGATTTCAGTAGCATGTCCATCATCCTCTATTCTGTCATATTTCCTCCCGGGGAAAGATGGGGGGGAGAAAATGTCTATTGACACATAATAAATAACACCGAAACTTGGTTGCTTAAAACAATAATAATCATTTATTATTTCTAAATTTCTAAGGTAACTTGGGCGTGTCTTGACTAGGAAGCTTTGGGTCTTTCATGGGGACAGACTCATATTGGGGGTGCAGTAATTTGAAGGACTAACAAGGGATAGAGGATTTGTTTCCAAGATGGCACTCACATGGCTGACAATTTTGGTTTGGTTATCAAAAATTAATAACGGAACATTAGCCTTAAATGACACATGAGATCAGATGGACTTAATTGATATTTATCAAGTACTTCACCCAGAAGCAGCAGAATACACATTCTTTTCAGGTGCACATGGAAAATTCTCCAGGAAAGATCACATCTTGAGCCACAAAGCAAGGCTTGGTAAAGTTCAGAAAATTGACATCATATCAAGTATCTTTTCTGACCACAATGTTATTAGTCTAGAAATCAACTACAAGAAAAAAAAACAACTGCAAAAAACACAGATATCTGGAGGCTAAATGATATGTTACTAAAGAACCAATGGACCACCAAGAAATCAAAGCTGAAATAAAAAGATACCTAGAGACAAATGAAAACAAAAGCATGACAATCTAAAAACTATGGGGCACGGCAAAAGCAGTTCTATGAGAAAGTTTATAGTAATAAAATCTCAAATGAACAACTTAATTTTACATCTAAAGCAACTAGAGAAAGAAGAACAAAAAAATCAAAAGTTAGTAGAAGTAAATAAATCATAAATATCAGAGCAAAAATAAAAGAATTAGAGACAATTATAAATAATATATAAGTGAGAAAGAAATAATATCAATAAATATTATAAAATATATAATATATATAACAAACAATATACTATATATATTATATAATTATATATTATAATATATTTATTGTTATATTTATATTTATAATAAAGTTTATATATTTATTTATTTATTTATTTATTTGCTTTTTAAAACTTTATTTCAACATTACTATGCTTACAGAAATACACTCATATGGGTTAATAGAATGCAATTTAACTTATCCTACACAATTGGGACCGAAAACCTGGTACATGGTTTGCTTCAAAAAACAAAAACAATAAAAAGGATTTTCAATCTGGTTTTTCATCTATTAAAAATGTATATAAAAGATTCTCCATCAAATGCTGCTGAAGCAAACAGCAGGAACCTCAAGAAATAAACCTTTGGTTTGTCTCTGAAAAATACCACGTATTGCACTGTAAAAGTTTATACAACTGGTATAACAAAACATTTCCGTAATGTTTCAATGCCAGTTCACAAAGTTCAGTAACTAATGATGTAGATAAGGGTAGGGAGAGCCTATGTATACATGTGAAAATATAAAAAGCTATCTGATCTAGTTAAATATTACATGCGGATCCCAAATCTATTCAAACCAAGATTCAGATAATCTCTTAAATCTGAATAAATTTTATATATTTATTATATAATATATAATATACTATTTTATATGTTAATATTATATATTATATAATATATAAATATATATTTTATTCAGTCCAGTAACTCAGTCATGTCCGACTCTTTGTGACCCCATGAATCACAGCACACCAGGCCTCCCTGTCCATCATCAACTCCCAGAGTTCACCCAAACTTATGTCCATTGAGTCAGTGATGCCATCCAGCCATCTCATCCTCTGTCGTTCCCTTCTCCTCCTGCCCCTCCCCTCTTCTCCTCCTGTCCTCAATCCCTCTCAGCATCAGAGTCTTTTCCAGTGAGTCAACTCTTTCCATGAGGCCAAACTACTGGAGTTTCAGCTTCTGCATCAGTCCTTCCAATGAATAGTCAGAACTGATTTATCAACACCTGATATCAAAACCAGAGAAAGATAACAATACCTTGTAAAACTGAGCCTCAGAATCACACACCATCACTTCTACTATAGGCTGCTGATCACACATCAGCCTTGATTTGATAAGAGACATGACTGTGCAAGGGCATGAGGACCAGAAGGTGAGAGTCATGGAGGCCATCTCTGAGGCTTGCTAGCACAAAATGTAATTTTTAACTAAGAAAATAAAGTTATAAAATTGTCCAATTCAATTTATCAGATGTTTACTGAGTGTCTATTACGTGCCAGGCTTCAGGGATACAAAGAATGAGATAAAATCATCATTATTGAGGAAATCCTAATTGAGTAGAAAGACAATAATGAAAAATGACTTAAAACTGGACAGATTTCTCTGTGATAACATTCAAGAAATGTATGCAGGATGAACTATGTGAGCACGGAAGTGAACCTAACTGGGCCAATGGATCAGGCAATGAAAGCTTTGAAATTTGATCTTGGCCTTAGAAATGAAGATGTACTTTACAGGTTGTGATGGCATTTGGGTTTGAGCAAAGGTACAAATGTTGGAAAATACAGAGTCTGTGTGTGTTTTTTTAAAATATTTCTAAAGTATATTCTATAGTAACTACACTCTTGACCTTTTATTGTTCACAAATGAAAAATATCTTGAAAACAAGTATGTATAACAACAAACTATCTACAGTCAGTTTTGTATTTTTCTGCCACTTGGATAGCAGTTTTCTGGTGGCTCTCATGGTAAAGAGTTGCCTGCAATGCAGGAAGAAGACTCAGGTTCAATCCCTGAGTAGGGAAGTTCCCCTGGAGAAGGGAATCCACTCTCATATTCTTGCCTAGAGAATTCCATTGACAGAGCACCCTGGTGGGCTAGAGTCCATGGGATTGCAGAGTCAGACAGGACTGAGTGACTAACCTACTGATGTTAGTCTGTATGGATATAAATTGAGGATATCCATGAGAGGATATAAATTGAGCTTCTAAAATTGTGAAAGCAAATTTACCAGATTCACAAGATATTTCAATAAACTATGGCAACCTGACTATATGCAGTTATAAAACCATAGGAGACACATAGAATAAAGAACTACAGAAGAAAAGAGCTTAAGAACACCGGTCTTCAGAGAGTTTTGGTTATTTGTGTTTGCTGATATTTGGTTTTTGAGTTTTTAAACTTCTCACTGTATATTCCTGCATTTAGCAATGCTTTGGTAGTTTCAGGTGCACAGCACACTGACTCAGCCACACATAGACGTGTATCCATTCTCCCTCAAACTCCCCTCATCCAGGCTGCCACATAGCTCTGAGCAGAGTCCCCTGTGCGGTACAGTAGGACCTTGTTGGCCATCCATGTTAAGTGTAGTAGCATATACACATTGATCCAAAACTCCTTAACTATTCCGTCCCCCACCCTTCTCCATGGTAACCGTAAGCGTGTTCTCTAAGACTATGAATCTGTTTCTGTTTCATAAAAACCTTCATTTATATCATTTCCTTTTTGATTCCGCATATAAGGGATATCATATGATATTTCTCTTTCCCTGACTTCACTTAGTACAACAATTAGAGTATGTTTAAATAATATCAAATTGTTCTGCTTGTTTAAATAATATCAAATCATTCCACGTGGTTGACAGTAAGTAGCCAAGACAAGATCCGATATAATTTTAACAGGATATGGGTGGGTTTCCATATTACAGTCTCACTGAACTGTATGTTCTGAAAGGCCTGATAGGTCACTTCATTCCAATCCTGTCCTGGTAGTTACGGAGCCCAAAGACCAGAGCCTTTGTAGGAGTTACCCAAGGTGATCTGGTGCGAGGGTGGGGGCGCTGGAAAAGCAACACAGTTTGTTCCACATGCTGGCTTCCCCTTAGTTTGCATTAGACCATGAAACCAGTGATGAGAAGAGTGATTGGCTCAAGGATGATCATCAATCACTGGCTGCGTTTTTAATGAGACAAATTTGGCCTTAAGCAATACACATCTAATTTATAATGATGCCAATTTCTTATATTAAAAAGTAAGTTCACAGTCGAGAAGATTCGTGAAGAGGGTCCTGAGGAAAGATTAAATCTAGGCTGCTTTCTCTGTGCTCCAGGGTTGCGGTGGACCCCAGAATTGAAAGAGTGAACCTCTCTGGGTGTCCCTCAATGTGGAGAAACTTTTCATCTTTAACCTAGATGTTTTATCATCGGTGCTATATAGATGGAGAAGTCTTGAGGATACTGTAAAAATACAGCTGAAAACCAGAAGCAGGAGGCTTAAGTCCAAATCCTGAGAACATCAGAGAACTCCTGACTCCAGGGAACATTAATCGATAGGAGCTCATCAAACGCCTCCATACCTACACTGAAACCAAGCACCACCCAAGGGCCAACAAGCTCCAGAGCGAGACATACCACGCAAATTCTCCAGCAATACAGGAACACACCCCTGAGCTTTGATATACAGGCAGCTCAAAGTTACTCCAAAACCGCTGATGTCTCATAACCCATTACTGGTCACTTCACTGGACTCCAGAGAGAAGAAATCCAGCTCCACCCACCAGAACTCCGACACAAGCCTCCCTAACCAAGAAACCCTGACAAGTCACTGATACAACCCCACCCACAGTGAGGAAACACCATAATAAAGAGAACTCCACAAATTCCCAGAATACAGAAAGGCCATGCCAAATGCAGCAATATAACCAAGATGAAGAGGCAGAGGAATACCCAGCAGGTAAAGGAACAGGAGAAATGCCCACCAAACCAAACAAAAGAGGAAGAGATAGGGAATCTACCTGAGAAAGAATTCCAAATATTGATAGTGAAAATGATCCAAAATCTTGAAATCAAAATGGAATCACAGATAAACAGCCTGGAGACAAGGACTGAGAAGATGCAAGAAAGGTTTAACAAGGACCTAGAAGAAATAAAAAGGGTCAATATATAATGAATAATGCAATAAATGAGATCAGAAACACTCTGGAGGCTACAAATAGTAGAATAAGGAGGCAGAAGATAGGATTAGTGAAATAGAAGATAGAATGGCAGGAATAAATGAATCAGCGAGGAAAAAGAAAGACGAATTAAAAGAAATGAGGACAATCTCAGAGACCTCCAAGACAATATGAAACGCTCCAACATTCGAATTATAGGAGTCCCAGAAGAAGAAGACAAAAAGAAAGACCATGAGAAAATACTTGAGGAGATAATAGTTGAAAACTTCCTAAAATGGGGAAGGAAATAATCACCCAAGTCCAAGAAACCCAGAGAGTGCCAAACAGGATAAACCCAAGGTGAAACACCCCAAGACACATATTAATCAAACTAACAAAGACCAAACACAAAGAACAAATATTAAAAGCAGCAAGGGAAAAACAACAAGTAACACACAAGGGGATTCCCATAAGGATAACTGCAGATCTTTCCATAGAAACTTTTCAGGCCAGGAGGGAATGGCAAGACATACTTAAAGTGATGAAAGGAAATAACCTACAGCCCAGATTACTGTACCCAGCAAGGATCTCATTCAAATATGAGGGAGAAATAAAATCTTTACAGACAAGCAGAAGCTGAGAGAATTCAGCACCACCAAACCAGGTCTCTAACAAATACTAAAGGATAGTCTCTAGACAGGAAACACAAAAAGGGTGTATAAACCTGAACCCAAAACAATAAAATAAATGGCAACAGGATCATACTTATCAATAATTACCTTAAATGTAAATGGGTTGAATGCCCCAACCAAAAGGCAAAGCCTGGCTGAATGGATACAAAAACAAGATCCCTATATATGCTGCCTACAAGAGACCCACCTCAAAACAACGGACACATACAGACTGAAAGTGAAGGGCTGGAAAAAGATATTCCACGCAAATAGAGACCAAAAGAAAGCAGGAGTAGCAATACTCATATCCGATAAAATAGACTTTAAAACAAAGGCTGTAAAAAGAGATAAAGAAGGCCACTACATAATGATTAAAGGATCAATCCAAGAAGAAGATATAACAATTATAAATATATATGCACCCAACATAGGAGCACTGCAATATGTGAGACAAATGCTAACAAGCATGAAAGGGGAAATTAACAAAAACATAATAATAGTGAGAGACTTTAATACCCCACTCACACCTATGGACAGATCAACTAAACAGAAAATTAACAAAGAAACACAAACTTTAAACGATACAATAGACCAGTTAGACCTAATTGATATCTATAGGACATTTTACCCCAAAACAATGAATTTCACCTTTTTCTCAAGTGCTCACGGAACCTTCTCCAGAATAGATCACATCCTGGGCCATAAATCTAACCATGATAAATTCAAAAAAATTGAAATCATTCCAAGTACCTTTTCTGACCATAATGCATTAAGATTAGGTCTCAATTATAGAAGAAAAACTATTAAAAATTCCAACATATGGATGCTGAACAACACGCTTCTGAATAACCAACAAATCACAGAAGAAATCAAAATATGCACAGAAACAAATGAAAATGAAAACACAACAACCCAAAACCTGTGGGACACTATAAAAGCAGTGTTAAGGGGAAAGTTCATAGCAATACAGGCACACCTCAAGAAACAAGAAAAAGTCAAATAAGTAACCTAACTCTACACCTAAAGCAACTAGAAAAGGAAGAAATAGAGAACCCCAGAGTTAGTAGAAGGAAAGAAATCTTAAAAATTAGGGCAGAAATAAATGCAAAAGAAACAAAAGAGACCATAGCAAAAATCAACAAAGCAAAAAGCTGGTTCTTTGAAAGGAAAAATAAAATTGACAAACCATTAGCCAGGCTCATCAAGAAACAAATGGAGAAAAATCAAATCAATAAAATTAGAAATGAAAATGGAGAGATCACAACAGACAACACAGAAATACAAAGGATCATAAAAGACTACTATCAGCAATTTTATGCCAATCAAATGGACAACTTGGAAGAAATGGACAATAGAAGAGTACAACTTTCCAAAACTGAACCAGGAAGAAACAGAAAATCTTAACACACCCATCACAAGCACAGAAATTGAAAATATAATCAGAAATCTTCCAGCAAACAAAAGCCCAGGTCCAGATGGCTTCACAGCTGAATTCTACCAAAAATTAGAGAAGAGCTAACACCTATCCTACTCAAACTCTTCCAGAAAATTGCAGAGGAAGGTAAACTTCCAAACTCATTCTATGAGGCCACCATCACTCTAATACCAACACCTGACAAAGATGCCACAGAAAAAGAAAACTACAGGCCAATATCACTGATGAACATAGATGCAAAAATCCTTAACAAAATTCTAGCAATCAGAATCCAACTACACATTAAAAAGATCATACACCATGACCAAGTGGGCTTTATCCCAGGGATGCAAGGATTCTTCAATATCAGCAAATCAATCAGTGTAATTCACCACATTAACAAATTGAAAAATGAAAGCCATATGATTATTTCAATAGATGCAGTGAAGGCCTTTGACACAATTCAACATCCATTTATGATTTAAAAAAACTCTCCAGAAAGCAGGAATAGAAGGAACATACCTCAACATAATAAAAGCTATATATGACAAAGCCACAGCAAACATTATCCTCAATGGTGAAAAATTGAAAGCATTTCCCCTAAAGTCAGGAACAAGACAAGGGTACCCACTTTCACTGCTACTATTCAATATAGTTCTGGAAGTTTTGGCCACAGCAATCAGAGCAGAAAAAGAAATAAAAGGAATCCAAATTGGAAAAGAAGAAGTAAAACTCTTACAGTTTGCAGATGACATGATCCTCTACATAGAAAACCCTAAAGACTCCACCAGAAAATTACTAGAGCTAATCAATGAATATAGTAAAGTTTCTAGATATAAAATCAACACAAAGAAACCCCTTGCATTCCTATACACTAATAATGAGAAAGTAGAAAAAGAAATTAAGGAAACAATTCCATTCACCATTGCAATGAAAATACTTAGGAATATATCTACCTAAAGAAACAAAAGACCTATATATAGAAAACTATAAAACACTGATGAAAGAAATCAAAGAGGACACTAATACATGGAAATCAAGACCACAATGAGGTACCATTTCACACCAGTCAGAATGGCTGTCATCCAAAAGTCTACAAGCAATAAATGCTGGAGAGGGTGTGGAGAAAAGGGAACCCTCTTACACTGTTGGTGGGAATGCAAACTTGTACAGCCACTATGGAGAACAGTGTGGAGATTCCTTAAAAAACTGGAAATGGAACTGCCTTATGACCCAGCAATCCCACTGCTGGGCATACACACCGAGGAAACTAGAATTGAAAGAGACACATGTACCCCAATGTTCATTGCAGTGCTGTTTATAATAGCCAGGACATGGAAACAACCTAGATGTCCATCAGCAGATGAATGGATAAGAAAGCAGTGGTACATATACACAATGGAGTATTACTCAGCCATTAAAAAGAATACCTTTGAATCAGTTCTAATGAGGTGGATGAAACTGGAGCCGATACACAGAGTGAAGTAAGCCAGAAAGAAAAACACCAGTACAGTATACTAACACATATATATGGAATTTAGAAAGATGGTAATGATGACCCTGTGTGCAAGACAGCAAAAGAGACACAGATGTACAGAACGGACTTTTGGCCTCTGAGGCAGAGGGAGAGGGTGGGATGATGTGGGAGAATGGCATTGAAACATGTATACTATCATGTAAGAAACGAAGCGCCAGTCTATGTTTGATACAGGAGACAGGATGCTTGGGGGCTGGTGCACGGGGATGATCCAGAGAGATGATATGGGACAGGAGGGGGGGTTCAGGATTGGGAACTCATGTACACCCGTGGAGGATTCATGTCAATGTATGGCAAAACCAATACAGTATTGTAAAGTAAAATAAAGTAAAAATAAAAATTAAAAATGATAATAATAAAAAATAAAAAAGTAAGTTAGCTATTAAAGATGAATGAGCTCTCCTTGGTGAGCCGAGTATTGAACTCCTTCAAATCTTTATTCACCGTCAAGAGCAATAGCCCATCCTAAGTATTTATCTTTCCCTGTTGTTCTCATTCCTCATTCTCGCTTCCTTTCCTGGTTTACACAAAAATTCAAAAACACAGTTCTTACTGCCTTTTATAAGAAACAGCTAAAGCCATTACAGAGTTTCCACCTGAGGGATCTTGAGTTCATTTGCCACAAAATTCCACTGGATTAAATCAGAAGTTTTGTATCTTTGCCCCATACTCTTACATACAGAGAATATTTCCATACATAAAAAATGCCATATGTGTCATATTAGAGCATGAGGGGCAATATAAAACCTTAAGAAAGAGTTAATTAAGGACAGTCTAGAGAGGAATTGAAAAAGGAGTCAAAATGTAGGGACCAGCTAACATCCTAGTGGGCTGAGCAGTTCACAAGTACTACATTGTTCTCATTTGAGAGTTCTATTTCAGCCATCAATTATAGACATTAATACTGATGATGGCGGGAAATACTTGTACTACACTGTTGAGCTAATTTTACATAAATATGCCTCATGTTTTCTGTACATTTTGGACTACTCTCCAATGTCACTTCAATAGTTCACCTTTAGGCATTACTAAAGGTTGATTTCTAAAGTCAAGAAACACCTGGAGTAACAGGCAATTTGGCCTTGGAGTACAGAATGAAGCAGGGCAAAGGCTAATAGAGTTTTGCCAAATTCAGAACACATTGGTCATAGCAAGCATGCTCTTCCAACAACACAAGAGAAGACTCTACACATGGAAATCACCAGATGGCCAACACTGAAATCAGATTGATTATATTCTTTGCAGCCAAAGATGGAGAAGCTCTATACAGTCAGCAAAAACAAGACCAGGAGCTGACTGTGGCTCAGATCATGAACTTCTTATTGCCAAATTCAGACTTAAATTGAATAAAGTAGGGAAAACCACCAGACCATTCAGGTATGACCTAAATCAAATCCCTATGATTATACAGTGGAAGTGAGAAATAGATTCAAGGGATTATATCTGATAGAGTGCCCAAAGCACTATGGACGGAGGTTTGTGACATGGTACAGGAGACAGGGATCAAGACCATCATCAAGAAAAAGAAATGGAAAAGGCAAAGATATACCGATTTGAATGCAGAGTTCCAAAGAATAGCAAGGAGAGATAAGAAAGCCTTTCTCAGAGATCAATGCAAAGAAATAGAGGAAAACAACAGAATGGGAAAGGCTAGAGATCTCTTGAAGAAAATTAGAGATACCAAGGGAAATTTTCATGCAAAGATTGGCGCAAAAAAGGACAGACATGGTATGGACCTAACAGAAGCAGAAGAAGAAGAGGTGGCAAGAATACCCAGAAGAACTATACAAAAAGATCTTCACAACCCAGGTAATCACAATGGTGTGATCACTCACTAGAGTCAGACATCCTGGAATGGGAAGTCACATGGGCCTTAGGAGGCATCACTACGAACAAAGCTAGTGGAGGTAATGGAATTCCAATTCAGCTCTTTCAAATCCTAAAGATGATGCTGTGAAAGTGCTGCACTCAATATGCCAGCAAATTTGGAAAACTTAGCAATGGCCACAGGACTGGAAAAGGTCTGTTTTCATTCCAATCCCAAAGAATGCTCAAACTACTACATAATTGCATTCATCTCACATGTTAATAAAGTAATGCTCAAAATTCTCCAAGCCAGGCTTCAAAAGTATGTGAACTGTGAACTTCCAGATACTCATGCTGGCTTCAGAAAAGGCAGAGAAACCAGAGATCAAATTGCCAACATTCGCTGGATCATCAAAAAGCAAGAGAGTTCCTGGAAAAACATCTACTTCTGCTTTATTGACTATGCCAAATCCTTTGACTGTGTGGGCCACAAAAAACTCTGGAAAATTCTGAAAGAGGTGGGAATACCATACCACCTAATCTGCCTCTTGAGAAACCTGTATGCAGGTCAGGAAGCAACAGTTAGAACTGGACATGGAACAACAGACTGGTTCCAAATTGGGAAAGGAATACATCAAGGCTGTATTTTGTCACCCTGCTTATTTAACTTATATGCAGAGTACATCATGAGAAACACTGGGCTAGATGAAGCACAAGCTGGGATCAAGATTGCCAGGAGAAATATCAAAAACTTCAGATATGCAGATGACCCCACCCTTATGACAAAAAGTCAAGAACTAAAGAGGCTCTGGATGAATGTGAAACAGGAGAGTGAAAAGGTTGGCTTAAAACTCAACATTCAGAAAACAAAGATCATGGCATCTGGTCCTATTACCTCATTTCAAGTAGATGGGGAAACAGTGGAAACAGTGACAGACTTCCTTTTTGCAGCTCCAAAATCAGTGCAGGTGGTGACTGCAGCCATGAAATTAAAAGACACTTACTCCTTGGAAGAAAAGTTATGACCAACCTAGACAGCATATTAAAAAGCAGAGACATTACTTTGCCAACAAAGGTCTGTCTAATCAAAGCTATGGTTTTTCCAGTGGTCATGTATGAATGTGAGAGTTGGACTATAAAGAAAGGTAAGAGCCAAAAAATTGATGCTTTTGAACTGTGGTTTGAAGAAGACTCTTGGGAGTCCTTGGACTGCAACACGATCCAATCAGTCCATCCTAAAGGAAATCAGGCCTGAATATTCACAGAAAGGACTGATGCTGAAGCTGAAAGTCCAATACTTTGGCCAGTTGATGCGAAGAACTGACTCATTGGAAAAGACCCTGATGCTGGGAAAGATTGAAAGTGGGAGGAGAAGGGGATGGCAGAGGATGAGATGGTTGGATGACATCACAGACTCAGTGGAAATGAGTCTGAGTAAACTCTCTGAGTTCATGATGGACAGGGAGGCCTGGCATGCTGCAGTCTGTCCATGGGGTCACAAAGAGTTGGATACTACTTAACAACTGGACTGAGGTGTTTCTAAGGGCTGTGCAAAAAGGAGACACTATTAAATGCAAATTTGTCATATAGTCTGTGTATTTTATTTATTATATTTGGGGAAAAATCAGAAGTAGGGGAAAGTCAAAAAAGTTTGCATCTTTCCACCATCAGAAATGCTAGCTGTAGTGGTCCTATTCAGGCTGCCTTACAGGAGAGCCTAATGAAGTAGAGAGTTTTCCCCATAATGGAAAATGCTGGTGCACATAAGCATCACCTACACAACTTGTTGACAATGCTACGCTCAGAGATTTGATTGAGTAGGTTGTCACTTTTCTGTTTGCCCTCAGCTGCTTTTCCTGCTCTGGTCTGTATCACAGGGACCCGTATATCCCTGGATACTCCATCCCTGTGGCTTTCATCCAGTTAATGGGAATTATGGACAGAAGACTGGCAGTTTAAGATGGGGAAAAGCCTGCCGTCACCACCACCCTCTCTTTCTGTTTCAAGGGCATTTCGGGCAGTGGCTATCTTTTTCTAGCTCATACAAGCCAGCCTCTCCATTCATGATCCCAGCTCCTGTCTGATAACCTTGGCTTCTAGGCTGGTAACAACACTGCCACCCGTGTTCCTTCCCTCCCGAGGCTGGAAACGGCTTTCTGCTGCTGTCAGTGTGTCTCACTATTTCCTACTGGGCTGTTCCCTGTACCACTGAAGGCAGGGTGTGATGGGCAGAGTGTCACAGCAATCACTGAGAGCGTCAGATGCTGGATTCCCCACGGAAAGCCTCCCTCCCTCATCCTCAACTTGGTAGTCCTTCAGTGGCCACACACACACACAATTTCCCAGGTAAAAATTCATAGAGAACTGCTAAGAAAACTACAACTCTTACATAGCATTTGGCTCCAATGTTAGTATTCACAGTATTGAAATTTTTTTCCCCATCTTGAACCACCAGCTAAAACCAAATCATGTTGCTCCAACAAAGGACAAATGTAGGTAGAACTAATCTGAATTCTCAGTTCCAGCCTCAGTTCAAGGCTTAGCTACTAAGTCCAACAAACCCCAGAGATATCAGAGTGACATTTAGATAACATTTTCTGTGAGAGTTATACAACACAAACATATCAGCACAGGAAGTTGGGAGTTGAGGACAGCTTCCCTGGAGACAAGTTTTATTTTTCTTCCGCCAGAGCGCTCCCAGGACTTGGACTGGCTTAGCTCTCTGGCTTCCTGGTGGCTCAGATGGTAAAATAATCTACCTCCAGGTTCTATCCCTGGGTCAGGAAGATCCCCTGGAGAAGGAAATGTCAACTCACCCCAGTATTCCTGCCTGGAGAAATCCATGGACAGAGGAATTTGGTGGGCTACAGTCCATGGGGTCGCAAAGAGTCGGACACGGCTGAGCAAATAACACACACACACACGCACACACACACACGCACACACACACACGCACACACACATAAGCTCTCTGGCACCTGATGCTTCAGGGGCAGAGTCATAACTTGGTGTCTCCAGGTCACAATTCCAGGGCTTTGCATGGGGTCTTGAGGTCATTGGGCGGTGGTGGGGCAGGGAGAAGGCAGAACCCTGGGTACAGTGCAAGGAATGCCAAGGGTGAAAAGAGGCCTTCTGTGGAGTAGAAGGCCAGAGGAGGAACAGGAAAGCCAGGCCTCCAAGGTGGGCCCAGACAGACAGGAGGGTGCAGCCTGAAGCAGAAGCAGCATCAGGCAGATGGAGACAGAACAGCGGCTGGCACAGGAGATTCTGGGAGCTGGGCAAAGATTCTGCATGCAACTCTCCTATGGGCAGGTCAGGCCAGCCAAGAGGCATCCGAGCTCCAGGCTCCTCCCCTTCAGATGCTGCAGTAACTCTTCATGTATGGGGGTCCTTGGAGCAGCTTTTGCAAGCAGGCCAGTCTCTTTGATTAAGGCAGGGGAAACGCCTGCAGATACAGCTCCAAGAAACCGTCTCAGGACCAAGCCCTCCTTGATATAACTTTGATCAAGGAACATGGCAGAGCTCAGCCTCACAGCCCGTGTGTGATGTAACTGATGGCTATTAGGATACATGAGAAAACATCCAGAGGGGAGCTGTCACTGAAATCCAGGGTAGCAGGATTATACCTTTTTAATGGCAATTGTGACTGTAGACCTTGGTTGATAGTAGCATCTAATGTTTTCCTGTTTCAAAAATCTCCATTTATGAGCTCATGTTGGTTCTAAATAATGTGAATACTCTGAGCCTTTAAATCCAAACACCCTGCAGACCAGATAACCCAGTGAAGGCCTTTCTTTGAACAAAAAAAAGTGTAATTTTACTCTCATGCTGTAAATATTTTAAGAAAGAAAGAAACTTCCAAAACGAGGACATATGCCTATATATTTAGGATGTACACATAAAATAACCACCTTAATTTACATACTGCTTTGTGGTTTTCAATTGACTTGATATACATGATCACATTTGATGGATATTATTTTATTGATTTTTCATGATACCACTTTTGAGGCCACAGAGGCTCAGAGAATTTCATACCCAATAACAAGCAATAGAGGTGTAGATCTCCTGACCCTACAATTACTGCTTTCTTTTATTCTCTAAGTGCACATACAACAGAGGGGCCCTCCTGAGTTAGTGCACAAAATCCACCCCTCCCCTGGCATCTCTTTATTAAAACTTAAAAAAATATATTTATTTTTGGCTGTGCTGGGTCTTTGGCACTCTGCAGGTTTTTCTCTGTTGCGGTGAGCAGGGGCACCCTTCATTGCGGTGGGTGCACTTCTTACTGTGCAGGCCTCTTTGTTGCAGAGCATGGGGCAGCTTCAGTTGCTGAGGCAGGTGAGCTCAGGAGTTGCGACTCCCGGGCTCTAGAGCACAGGCTCAGGACTTGCAGCGTGTGGGCTTAGTTGCTCCACAGCATGTGAGATCTTCCTTGATCAGGAATTGAACCTGTGTCTCCTGCACTGGCAGGTAAATTCTTCACCGCTGAGCCACCAAGGAAGTCCCGGCTTTGGCGTCTTCATTCACACTTTTGGTGTGCTCGTCCTTAGTCTATGACACACAGTTCTTACCTACTCTCTTCTGCCAAACCAAACTCATTATTTGGACAAAGACAAAACCCTGGTCATGAGATGATATAACACCAGGTTTTATGGCAGATTGGAATCATTTTGGTGTGGATCGACCCGCAGAAATTTAAAAGGCTTTCACTTACTTATCCCATGTCTGCCTTCCTACCTGGAGACTTTGTATGCTGTGCATGCCTCTCCTTGCTCTGTGGCTAAGTGAGTTCCCATTATTTTAGAAGGGTTTTTATTTGGAATGTGGATGTGCTGGGGAGAAACCTTTTAGCCCCTGGCATGGCCTCTACCCACACTGTCCACTGTGGCCATGGGTCCCCTAAGCATGTATGGCTGTCCATCATCCTCACTCTCGAGAGAACAGAAACCCCGGAGTGTTGGGAGCTTTCATTAGCCCTCTCAAATCCATCTTACGCTGCAGTCATCTGCAATGGTCTGAGCATTCTGGAACACGGCATGTCATGTGTCTGCCCTGCTGCTCTGTGTATGCTGTGCCCCGAGTCTAGGGAGTCTGATTCTTCTTCCTTCTTTCAAAATGCCTTCCTTCAACAGTCCTTTCAGATTCCACTCTTCCTTTAACCATCCCCCTTCTGGGCTGATGAAGTCCTTCCCTTCTGTATCCTCACACTGCTCCTGTACAGCTTGTCTAACACCAAACCATTTTACCCTATTTCATTCACTCTTTCAATCTACTGCCCCCACCCTCACCCAGAGGAGCTCGGATGTGTGACTCTGAGGAGCTCTTCCTCTGTTTCTGGTGCTTTGCAGATGCTTTTAGAATGAATGAATGTGAGGGAGGAAGGAAAGAAGGAAGGGAGGGAGGAGAAAGAAAGGAAGCGAAGAAGGGAGGGAGTAGGCGAGGAAATGGGTGAATAACTTCGACGGGAGACCCTGATTCAAAAGGATCAAAGATGAGCTCTCCACCATTTGGGCTTTTGAATGAAGCTCTGCTGCCCTTTGCTGGTCACAGGGCTAGGGTTGGGAGATTACAGACATCATTGAATAGAATTTATGATTTCTACAGTCTGTGTGGATGATGATGTGTTTGTTTGATTCTGTTTTCAAATCCATGTTTCCCCTCCATGATCCTACTTCATTTGTAGCTGGGGACTAAAACCACGGACTGGTCAGACAACACAGAAGAGGCTGTTGCACTGACAAGTCACTGCAATGGAATTCTCTGGCTATGGAAAAATGGGAATATCCTACAGTTAGGGAATACAATACCACTTGAGTACAGGATGCAAGTAAGTTGATTGGTAGGCAAAAGCTTTGAGTAGCATTGGCTAAATTCCAGGAATACTTTTTGAGGAAAACCAATATCCTTTGCTTTTAAATGCCTTTCCACTCTGAACTCATTTTCAACTTCAAGGTTATTCTTTTCTTTATAAAAATCAGATGAATGCTACAGTAATCTCTGCCACTCACATTTTGCCTTGGGCACAAGGTAATTTTCTTTTTATTGAATAATCCTTAAACATAATTAAAAAGAATGCTTTCAAATATCAAGTGTGTGAAGTATCAGCTTCTTAACATAATGCTCACTTTTCTCTACAAAAAACTTGGTCTTTATAAACGATTGAAAGATCGTTTATAAAATGCTCACAGGAACATTTCTGCACTTAAAATAAGTCCTGAGAGTAAAGCACATAATCTAGTCATTCATCCTCATTCATTCATTCAACATATATCTAAGTGCCTACTATGTATTATGTAGTAACTATGTTTCTGAAGAAAGCAAACACAGAGTATGGTGGAACACAGGCAATATATGGCCACTAATGCTCAAAAATATAAAGTATAATAAGGAAAACCAAGAAACACATTTCAGATGATCCTCTGGAATGTACCCAATATTGGAAAAGACCCTGATGCTGGGAAAGATTGAGGGCAGGAGGAGAAAGGGACAATAGAGGATGAGATGGTTGGATGGCATCATTGACTCAATGGACATGAGTTTCAGCAAGCTCCAGGAGTTGGTAATGGACAAGGAAGCCTGGCACGCTGCAGGCAATAGAGTCAGAAAGAGCTGGACACGACTGAGTGACCGAACTGACTGACAGCGCAGTATAGGGCAGCAACAACCGCTGTGAACACTTCTAGCTTTGTCCTGTGTGATTACAAGCTCACCTGAAAAGCGTCTTCATTCTGATGTTTTTCATGGCAAAAATCTAATTCTTTCCACTTAAGAATCAATGTCAAGGACTTCCCTGATGGTCCAGTGGTTAAGAATGCAGGGGATGCAGGTTCAAGCCCAGAATGGGAACTAAGATCCCACACGCCGAGGAGCAAATAAGCATCTGTACCACAACTAGAGAGTTTGTGCACCACAGCTAGAGAGTCCATGCACTGCAACAAAATAACCCCATGTAAATCAGTGAAGTTTCTGTTGCCATAACTAAGACCTGATACACCCAAATAAATACTCTAGAAAAAACCCCAAAAGAATCAGTGTTGGCATCTGTTACCTTGCATTCCTAAACTGAAGTATTAACAGAATTGAGTTTGAAGATTTTGATGGGAGAATACAGTGTTTTTGGCACAAAGGAGAGGCCAGTTTATATTTGCTCATCCAAGTTTTTCCCACTTCAACAAAGGCTGTAAACACCTATACCCCAAAGAAATCAAGGCATTAAAAATGACCTCACTGGTCATGATCTAAGCACCACCCTATCTGTTCTGTGCTTTTTCAGACTCACTCTGGTAAGGCACAAAGGCACTGATATGGTTAGTCTTAGGTGGGCTTCCCAGGTGGTGAGCTAGTGTAAAGAACCCACCTGCCAGTGCAGGAGATGCCTGAGACAAGGGTTTGATCCCTGGGTTGGGAAGATCTCCTGGAGGAGGGCATGGCAACCCACTCTAGTATTCTTGCCTGGAAAATTCCATGGACAGAGGAGCCTGGTGGGCTACAGTCCATAGCGTCACAAAGAGTCAGACACAACTGAAGTGACTTAGCATGCATGCATGGGTGTAGAAGGACCACTCAGCTGGAATCCCTCTGAGAAGCCCCCCAGAAGACTCTCCTCCAGGGCCCAGCAACTTAATCATTCAGGCGGATGAGCTTGTTCCACCCACCACTGTGGAAGTGCACATTTCAGAGCCTGCATATCCTTTCTTGGATGTACAATCTACTCAGTGTAGCCTTGACTCCTGATTAGAATGAAAGGTAGTCAGAACACCCACAAATATGCAGCTGAGAGTTTATTATGTGCTGATCACCTTCCTGGCTGAATGATTGCATTAATTAATCTCTATACTTCTCCCCTTCCCCAACTCAAGCCCATCCCCACAAGCAGAAAAGGAAAACACAATGAGCAATGGAAGTTACTACTTATTCTTTCTTTTAAAGGTATGTGGATAAACACAGCAGTTTTTCTCTTCCTTTGCAATGGATAATGCTACCAGACAGACCATTAGACAACTTAAGACCATTTCTTAAGGGGGTTTGAAGACACGTCTTGCTGTTTTTGTCTTATTTCCTGTGAAGGCTAACACTGTGCAGAATATTTGCTTTCTTAGGTGTGTCATAGAAAAAGGTATCTGAGATGTTTAATGATCCTCCTTTTTAAAGAATATCCTCAATATGATAATCTTCTTTAATATTTATTGAAAAGATCTAAAACTCTTTTTTGGAAATAGAGCATAAATCATGAATATCCTTGAAAAATTTTTCTGAGGCCAACTGACATTCTCTGAAACACTGCCATTGGTTTTCTTCTTATCTTTGAAAAGTTTTGCAAAGTTTCCTATAAAGATCATATCCATCAGGAAGAGAGTAGCTTTTGAAAATATCAATAGCTTCTGAAGAAGAAAATGGCTTTCAAGAAACAGCCATCCAAAGGAAAAGTTCTACTATATTTAAGACAATTAGTCTGTCATTTACCATGATTTAGAACCCCATATCCTCATGAAAGATGACAAAAGCAACTTACTTTACTTACTACTCCTTTAACTGCTTACTAGTACTGGAATAAGGTAAAGCTGTAGAATTGAAACTTATGTCAGCCACATTTTTATTATTAACAATGCTGAGAATTTTAGAAGGAACATAACAAAAACAGATAGTAGAACTAAAAGCCATATAATTTCAAAGATAAACTTCCTTGCGTGTTATTTCATTACTTATATTCTACCCAGTATCCATTGTACAGATTATTATTCCTCTTTATGTTTTGCAGAAATATAATTTATAAAGCATTATCCTAAACATCACTTTGAAAAACATTCTTTAATAAAACAATCTGTGTTCAGGCACACCTTTGCTTATACTTCTGTAGAAAAAAAAATCCACTGAGTTTGAAATAAAATAATTTCACAGCAATAACGCTTCAAGGTATGTGAAATTTCTTTCTTGTTCAAAACAATAAAAATAGCTTTGATGGACTAGGAAAAGGCAACCCACTCCAGAATTCTTGCCTGGAGAATACTATGGATTGAGAAGCCTGGTGGGCTACAGTCCATGGGGTTACAAAGAGCTGGACATGACTGAGTATAAATACACAAGATATTCACTCATAAATGTTTAAAAAGAATATATTTAATATGTTTAAAGAGGGTATCTTTATAGAAATGCTTGCATACAGAACCTCTAAAAGCTCCAAGTTCTTGAGAGTATGGACTATATAGATAGAATTTAACACACGGTAAGTTTTCAATAAATGTTTTGCTTTACATCTTTTTTCTGTTCATTTACCTACACACACACTCCCCCGACCCCCAATTTCAGCTTATTCTCCTACAAGGGACAAGAGCATAATGTAAAATAGTCTAACTTGAAAGGAATCATCTGAATGGAATGTCTAGGGACAAAGTTTTCTACTAATATATTGATACGCAAGAGTAACAAATACCAGAGTATGTCTTTAGATTCAAAATTAACAAAATCTGTGTGAACTTCTCATTAGTATCAAAGATTAATATTACTATATTTCTTTTTTACCTTTTAATTTTATATTGGAGTTTCATTAAAAAAGTTGTGGTAGTTGCAGGTGTACACCAAAGTTATTCAGTTAAACTTACACAAGTATCTATTCTTTTCTGGTCTTCTTTGCCAAGAGAATGCACTGGTCATAGCAAGCACCCTCTTCCAACAGCATAAGAGAGGACTCTACACATGGACATCACCAGATGGTCAATACAGAAATCAGATTGATTATATTCTTTGCAGCCAAAGATGGAGAAGCTCTGTACAGTCACCAAAACCAAGACTGGGAGCTGAACTGTGGCTCAGATCATGAACTCTTTATTGCCAAACTCAGACTTAAAGAAAGAAGGAAGACCACCAGATCACTCAGATATGACCTAAATCAAATCCCTTATGCTTACACAGTAGAAATGACAAATAGATTCAAGGGACTGGATCTGATAAACAGTGTCTGAAGAACTATGGATGGAGGTTCATGACAATGTACAAGAGGCAGTGATCAAGACCATCATCAAGAAAAAGAAATGCAAAAAGGCAAAATTGTTGTCTGAGGAGGGCTTACAAATAGCTGAGAAAAAAAAGAGAAGCTAAGGGCAAAGGAGAAAAGGAAAGATATACCCATTCGAATGCAGAGTTCCAAAGAATAGCAAGGAGAGATAAGAAAGACTTCCTCAGTGATCAGTGCAAAGAAATAGAGGGAAACAACAGAATGGGAAAGACTAGAGATCTTTTCAAGAAAATTAGAGATTCCAAGGGAATGTTTCATGCAAAGATGGGCTCGATAAAGGACAGAAATGGTATGGGCCTAACAGAAGCAGAAGATATTAAGAAGAGGTGGCAAGAATACACAGAACTGTACAAAAAGATCTTCATGACCCAGAAAACCACACTGGTATAATCACTCACCTAGAGCCATACATCCTGAACGTGAAGTCAAGTGGGCCTTAGGAAGCATCACTACATATAAAGCTAGTGGAGGTGACAGAATTCCAGTTGAACTATTTCCAACCCTAAAGATAATGCTGTGCAAGTGCTGCACTCAATATACCAGCTCATTTGGAAAACTCAGCAGTGGCCACAGGACTGAAAAAGGTCTGTTTTCACTCCAATCCCAAAGAAAGGCAATGCCAAAGAATGCTCAAACTATGGCACAGTTGCACTCATCTCACATAGTAAAGTAATGCTCAAAATTCCCCATGCCAGGCTTAAACAGTATGCAAACTGTGAACTTCCAGATGTTCAACCTGGTTTCAGAAAAGTCAGAGAAACCAGAGATTAAATTGCCAACATCCACTGGATCATCAAAAAAAGCAAGAGAGTTCCAGAAAAATGTCTTTTACTGTGTGGAACACAATAAACCCTGGTAAATTCTGAAAGAGGTGGGAATACGAGACCACCTGACCTGCCTCTTGAGAAATCTGTTAGCAGATCAGGAAGCAACAGTCAGAACTGGACATGGAACAACACAATGGTTCCAAATCGGGAAAGGAGTATGTCAAGGCTGTATATTATCACCCTGCTTATTTAACTTAAATGCAGAGTACATCATGAGAAAAGCTGGGCTGGATGAAGCACAAGGTGGAATCAAGATTGCTGCAAGAAATATCAATAACATCAGATATGCAGATGACACCACCCTTACGGCAAAAAGTGAAGAAGAACTAAAGAGCCTCTTGATTAAAGTGAAAAAGAACAGTGTAAAAAGTTGGCTTAAAACTCAACATTCAGAAAACTAAGATCATGGCATCTGGTCCAATCACTTTATTGGAAATAGATGGGGAAACAATGGAAACTGTGAGAGGCTTTATTTTGAAAAGAAATGCAAACAAGCAAAATGGCTGTCTGGGGAGGCCTTACAAATAGCTGTGAAAAGAAGAGAGGCGAAAAGCAAAGGAGAAAAGGAAAGATATAAGCATCTGAATGCAGAGTTCCAAAGAATAGCAAGAAGAGATAAGAAAGCCTTCTTCAGTGATCAATGCAAGGAAATAGAGGAAAACAACAGAATGGGAAAGACTAGAGATCTCTTCAAGAAAATTACAGCTATCAAGGGAACATTTCATGCAAAGATGGGCTCAATAAAGGACAGAAATGGTATGGACCTAACAGAAGCAGAAGATATTAAGAAGACGTGGACGAATATACAGAAGAACTGTACAAAAAGATCTTCACAACCCAGATAATCATGATGATGTGGTCACAAATCTAGAGCCAAACATCTTGGAATGTGAAGTCAAGTGGGCCTTAGAAAGCATCATGATGAACAAAGCTAGTGGAGGTGATGGAATTCCAGTGGAGCTGTTTCAAATCCTGAAACATGATGCTATGAAAGTGCTGCACTCAATATGCCAGCAAATTTGGAAAACTCAGCAGTAGCCACAGGACTGGAAAAGGTCAGTTTTTATTCCAATCTCAAAGAAAGGCAATGCCAAAGAATGCTCAAACTACCTCACAATTGCATTTATCTCACATGTTAGTAAAGTAATGCTCAAAATTCTCCAAGCCAGGCTTCAGCAATACATCAACCGTGAACTTCTTGATGTTCAAGCTGGTTTTCGAAAAGGCAGAGGAACCAGAGATCAAATTGCCAACATCTGCTGGATCATGGAAAAAGCAAGAGAGTTCCAGAAAAACATCTATTTCTGCTTTACTGATTATACCAAAGCCTTTGATCACAATAAACTGTGGACAATTCTTCAAGAGATGGGAATACCAGACCACCTGACCTGCCTCTTGAGAAATCTGTATGCAGGCCACGAAGCAAGAGTTAGAACTGGACATGGAACAACAGACTGGTTCCAAATAGGAAAAGGAGTATGTCAAGGCTGTATAGTGTCACCCTGCTTATTTAACTTCTATGCAGAGTACATCATGAGAAACGCTGGACTGGAAGAAACACAAGCTGGAATCAAGATTGCCGGGAGAAATATCAATAACCTCAGATATGCAGATGACACCATGCTAATGGCAGAAAGTGAAGAGGAGCTACAAAACCTCTTGAGGAAAGTGAAAGAGGAAAGTGCAAAAGTTGGCTTAAAGCTCAACATTCAGAAAACGAAGATCATAGCATCCGGTCCCATCACTTCATGGAAAATAGATGGGGAAACAGTGAAAACAGTGTAAGACTTTATTTTGGGGGGCTCCAAAATCACTGCAGATGGTGACTGCAGCCATGAAATTAAAAACGCGTACTCCTTGGAAGAAAAATTATGACCAACCTAGATAGCATATTCAAAAGCAGAGACATTACTTTGCCGGCTAAGTTCCATCTAGTCAAGGCTATGGTTTTTCTTGTGGTCATGTATGGATGTGAGAGTTGGACTGTGAAGAAGGATGAGCGCCAAAGAATTGATGCTTTTGAACTGTGGTGTTGGAGAAGACTTTTGAGAGCCCCTTGGACTGCAAGGAGATCCAACCAGTCCATTCTGAAGGAGATCAACCCTGGGATTTCTTTGGAAGGAATGATGCTAAAGCTGAAACTTCAGTACTTTGGCCACCTCATGCGAAGAGTTGACTCATTGGAAAAGACTCTGATGCTGGGAGGGATTGGGGGCAGGAGGAGAAGGAGAGGACAGAAGATGAGATGGCTGGATGGCATCACGGACTCGATGGACGTGAGTCTGAGTGAACTCCGAGAGATGGTGATGAACAGGGAGGCCTGGCGTGCTGCGATTCATGGGGTCGCAAAGAGTCGGACACGACTGAGTGACTGACCTGAACTGAAATCACTGCAGATGGTGACTGAAGCCATGAAATTCAAAGACGCTTGTTACTTGGAGGAAAAGCTGTGACAAGCCTAGGACTGGCACTTCCCTGGTGGCTCAGACAGTAAAGCATCTGTCTAGAATGTGGGAGACCCAGGTTCGATCCCTGGGTTGGGAAGATCCCCTGGAGAAGGAAATGGCAATCCACTCCAGTACTGTTGCCTAGAAAATCCCATGGACAGAGGGGCCTGGTAGGCTATAGTCTATGGGGTCACCAAGAGTCGAACACGACTGAGCGATTTCACTTCATTTCACCAGCAGTCCCAGAACCCAGCCTAGGATATTAAAAAAGCAGAGACATTACTTTGCCAACAGAGGTCCATCTAGTCAAGGCTATGGTTTCTCCAGTATTCATGTATGGATGTCAGAGGTAGACTATAAAGAAAGCTGAGTGCCGAAGAATTGATGTTTTTGAACTGTGGTGTTGGAGAAGACTACTGAGAGTCCCTTGGACTGCAAGGAGATCCAACCAGTCCATCCTAAAGGAAATCGGTCCTGAATATTCATTGGAAGGACTGATCCTGAAGCTGAAACTCCAATGCTTTGGCCACCTGGTGGGAAGAAATGACTCATATGTTAAGACCCTGATACTGGGAAAGTTGATGGTGGAAGGAGAAGGGGATGACAGAGGATTAGATGGTCGGATGGCATTACCAACTCAATGGACATGAGTTTGAGTAAGCTCTGGGAGTTGGTGACGGACAGGGAATCCTGGTGTGCTGCAGTCCATGGGGTTGCAAAGAGTTGGACACGACTGAGCAACTGAACTGACTGATACTTTTTCAAATTCTTTTCCATGTAGGTTGTTATATAATATTGAGCAGAATTCCCTCTGTATCCTGTACAGAGTTGCCTTGTTGGTTATCCATTTTAAATATAGCAGTGTGTATATGTCAGTCCCAAATTCCCAAGGGTCAGGGTGGGAGAGAGGTAATATTACTGTATTTCTTAATAAGCATATATATTTTAAGACAGACTGTATTGCCTTACAGTGAATCATCTGTTTTCACTGAAATTGTCTGAGCACAAGTTGGCTAACTATGGCCCTGGAAGAGAGGGAATTTCTGCAGATGGTATGAAGTTGGATTCGGGCAGAGGTTTTAAATTCCACAGATACATAAAATGCAGTAAAACCAATGCTTTATACGTTCTATGTAGCACCTATGTGGGTGCTATATAGGTATCCGAAGCTTTTATTATCAAATTAAAGACATACATCCATATGTGTGTGTGCATGCCAGGTTGCTTTCATCATGTCCAACTCTTTTCAGTGCTATGGACTGTAGCCTGCCAGGCTCCTCTGTCCAAGGGATTCTAAAGGCAAGAATACTGCAGTGGGTTGTCATGACCTCCTCCAGGGGATCTTTCTGACTCAGGTATGTGTCTCTCTCATAGCTCCTGTATTTTCAGGTGGGTTCTTTACCACTAGCACCACCTGGGAAGCCCCATACATCCACATGCATCACTGCTATTTATTCTGATCGTTATGTCAAAAAGAAATATCCATCAGTGAATCAGAAAATCCTGCCATTTGTGACAACATGGATGGAACTTGCATAAATCAGACAGAGAAAGACAATTCAGTATGATCTCCCTTACATGTGGAATCTAAAAACATTTTATATGTCAATTATATCTCAACAAAGCTGGGAGAAAATGGATATTTTGACATCAAAAGAAGTAAGAAGTGCAGAGTCTTAGAAGAGGCAATCCTTCTCAGAAACAGAAGCTAATAATCTTACACAAGTGAATCTATGCCATGCTTACAAGTATCTGTGACTGAGAACAAGTCAACCCAAAACTTAAACAGCGACCTTTTTACTATCTTTTCAATTATGTGGGTTCACTGAGCTCACAAGGGGGCTCAGTGTAAGTCAGTTGGCAGTTGGCTGGGGGGCTCAGCAGTGGCTGTTGACCAGAGTGTCTGCCTGTGTTTGTCTTGGCATTTGGTTTGAGCTTTTCATCATATGGTGACTGGGTTCTGGGAGGGAGCATCCTGACAGCAAGCATCTCACCACAGGAGGCAGAAGCTTCTAGTACTTCTACAGTCAAGGCTTAAACTGGCCCAGGTGTCGCAAGGTCCTCCCATATGTAAGAGAAAGGGGAACAGATCATAAAGATTTTTTCACATCTTTAATCTCCCCAAACCATCACTCTTAAGCTTTTCTCATTTTGCTTTGGCTGGTGAGAATGTTGTGTATGATGGGCACCTGTCTATGGACCATTACTAAGAAATGAGCTGGTGTGAGCAGCTAATTCTTTCCTCTGAAGAGAAATTTCCTTGGGAGTTTCTCTCCATGGGTGGGGGAAAGCTCATGGGCTCCATATTTTTCCATGAATGTTTTATAACAATTATTTACTTTGTCATGCCATATCACAATGGCATCAAGCTCTACTTCTATAGGCAACTCAGCAAAACACAAGGAGATTTGACCTTACCGTGTCATGTATAGACAGAAGGAATCATGCAGTGGGTTTTCTCACATTGAGCATGTTAGAATGAAGAAAGGATGCTTTTCTTCTCCTCCACCCCTTCTAAATATATAGTTTTCATGCAAAGTTGAATGTCTCTCCTCCCACAGATCTCTGTAACAGTCTACGCTGCTGGTCTTGTGTAGCCACTGAGTCGTGTGCAGGTCTTTGCAGCCCCATGGACTGTAGCCCGCCAGGCTCCTCCTTCCATAGGATTTCCCAGGCAAGAATACTGGAGTGTGTTGTCATCTCCTCCTCCAGTGAATCTTCCTCATCCAGGGATTGAACCCACACCTTCTACATTGGCAGGTGGATTCTTTACCACTGATCCTCTAGGGAAGCCCTGTAAGTCTATAGAACTGTCCAATGCAACTTACTCCCACAGAGTAGAATAGCTGTATCTTAAAACAGCACTATTCACCAGAGATGTCTCAAATGTATTACTGTTGAGAAAATAACACACACATATAGATAAATGTATACACACACTCAAATACGTGGTATATCTCTGAGTTCAGTGAAATCATCAAACTTAAATCAATCCCATCCCATCCCCAGCATAGTAAATGCAAATTGTACAATCGATCAGGAACCTGTACAATCAATTCAAGCTCATTACTAACAGCTGAGCTCATCAGCAAGACCACCAGTCACTGACGGCTCAGCAATTAATTGGATCTCTCTGGTTGATCCAATTACACCATTAAGAAATAACCAGACCAACTATTTTACAGTCTGGTTATTCCAGTTGTCTTCATGACTGAATTGGACTGGGCTGCCCAGTGACCCCAGCAATTGCTTCTTGATTGGCCTGCAGGTGATTGAGACAGCCAGTCATCCTTGGCCAGTGTAATCTCACTAATAAAGTGGAGCTGTCTCTTCATATGCTGCAGAAGCACTAACAGGATTGTTTTCACTATAAGCTGTGGCCCCATCTGACACAAGGACATTTTCTGACAATTACACAGCCGTATGTGCATTTGACCAGCCGCCCAGCGCTTGGAACAACTACCACCTTGGTATGGGAACTGCAGCGTGACTGAAGATGCAAATCCGATTAAGTAAATTGTAGTTGGAAACCAGGCATGTTGATCAATAGTTGGAAACTTTTATGAACATCGTGATGACTGCTATTTAATGTAAATCTCTTTATTTTTCCTGCTTTCAAAAGAAATAAATGACCAGTTTTTTCATTGGCTGACATGTTTGATCAAAGCACAAAGAACACTGGAGAAGCAGTGCTTTTAAAAGCAATCTAGTCATGCTCGGACTATAAAACATTAATTACAACCCTAGATTTTCCTGGCAGATGTGTCTGTTAAATGAAGCTCTTCTCTATTCAGCATGTATGGGCCTTGGTTTGCAAATATGATTTGCTTCCCACAGACATGAACACACACACACACACATGTGCATGCATTTCATGAAGAGCTCACCTGCTTTTATCTTACACTTTCCTCTCTCTTTAGTCAGCTCTGTTTGCAGAGGGCAGATTTTAAAGCAGTCGAGATATTTTATAGTTCACATTTGCTTTGTCATTAGCAGTACTCTTTCAAATATTTATCCATGTTGTTTCTAAATAAAACACCCAAGCAAACATTTATGAGTCATTTGCGAATATATTTAGGAGAAAAGTGATTGTCTGTGGGTCATAAGCCATTTTCACTATAATAGATTTTAACTCAGCAATTTATTTGAGGGTGAGAGAGTGGAAACTACCATGCTGATGGGAGTATCATAGAACAGAAATTAGTATAATTGGAGAAGGCAATGGCACCCCCACTCCAGTACTCCTGCCTGGAGAATACCATGGATGGAGGAGCCTGGTGGGCTGCAGTCCATGGTGTTGCTAAGATTCGGACACGACTGAGCGACTTCAATTTCACTTTTCACTTTTCACTTTTATGCATTGGAGAAGGAAATGGCAACCCACTCCAATGTTCTTGCCTGGAGAATCCCAGGGACGGGGGGAGCCTGATGGGCTGCCGTCTATGGGGTCGCACAGAGTCGGACATGACTGAAGCGACTCAGCAGCAGCGGCAACAGTGTGTATATTGTCATGAGAGCAGGTGCTCCCTCTTCTCCCTCGGGCTCCTGGATCTTATGGGTTCTTTCCTACTTTACAACCCTCTTCTCATCTCTAAAATCTCCTCTCCTTCCCTTACTGAAAACCCCCCAAAATATTGATAAGCGACTTATTGCTTATTTGTATCTGATTCTTTGCAACCCCATGGACAATAGCCCACCAGGTTCCTCTGTCCATGGGATTCTCCAGGCAAGAATTCTGGAGTGGGTTGCCATGCCCTCCTCCAGGAGGTCTTCCTGACCCAGGAATCAAACCTGTGTTTCTTACATCTCCTGCATTGGCAGTTAGGTTCTTTACCACTAGCTAAGCTGAGAAGCCCCAAAATATTGATGGGTAATATTTAAATATCTATCTATATAATCTATTAATTATATAAATACTAAGCAATTTATCTAATCACTTTGTATTAAGTAATTAATACTGCTACTGTTACTGCTGCTAAGTCGCTTCAGTCGTGTCCGAGTCTGTGCGACCCCAGAGATGACAGCCCATCAGGCTCCCCCGGCCCTGGGGTTCTCCAGGCAAGAACACTGGAGAGGGTTGCCATTTCCTTCTCCAAGTGATTAATACTAAATCTATACAAATACAAAGTGACAATCAATTAAGCAAAAGTAAATTTCTTTCAATCATGGTATCAGTTTAATAAAGTGAAGACTTATTTTTCCATGCAAAAGTAAAAACTTATTTTTTTTTTCCTAATCAGTTCTCTGTTATCTGGAAGATGCACTAAAAGACAGCAGTTAATGGTACAGCAACTTAGAGTTCCATCCCTGTATTTTATAAATTTTTGCTAATAAATGTAACTTAAGTTATGGCTTCAAGGATCATGTATTTAATTATAACTTTTCCATAAATTATCCATGCAGGAATTAAAATAAAATTCAATATTTTAACAGAAGTTTAGAATACATCAAACATTATTTGGCTTAGAGAACATTATTATAGTTTATATTAATACATTAGAAACTCATCAAATTGTATATCTCATCAAATTGTAGATCTGTTGTCTGATAATGTACATGTCATAAAGATGCAGGGACAGACTCAAGGATTCAAGGTGGATTATTTTCCCTAGCTGGATCTTGATTTAATTTGTATCATTATCTTGGCCAACTGACTTGACCCACCTATTTCTAATTTCCTGATTCTTAAAGTTCATTCTGATGTTTTTGATGATTAATAAGACTACTCATTTTGCAATGCTTCTTTATGAAAAGCAACAAAGCAATCAAACAATAATTATTTGCCAGAATTTCAATGTGCTTCACATGCTTTCTTCCTACATTTTAGATCTCATGCTCGAAATATTGTACAGTTCATGTTCTGAAATCACATTGAAAGATGCAGTGCTATAAAATAATGCAATTTTACAACTTTTCATATATATGCATACATGTAAGTATGCACAATTCATTTCAATAAGACACTGCAAATTAGTATTTTCAAATGGCCAGTCTGAATTTCATTTAATGTAAATGTGTCATGGTGGTGTTAGAGTAAGAAATCTCTTACTAGCACCTAATATACTGTCTTATCTTCAAAATTAAATTTAAAAATATACATCGTAGATAGAAACTAATTACAACCAAAGAATTTGCCAAGTGTCATGGGGGATGTACCAATAGACTAGAGGAAGAGAATTGCTGGGTATTTAAAAACTATCTTTTAAATAACAGAATAAATGAAGGCATATTTTTAAATAATTCATACAAGTGATATAATATTGGGTTGGCCCAAAAGTTTATCTGGGATATTCCATAACATCTTATAGAAAAACCCACACAAACTTTTGGCCAACCCAATATGTACAAGTTAATGCTACAAAGATAAGTAAATGATGCTTTAAAGAAATAAATATATAAAGGAATTTATAAAGAAGAAGAATTGGGATTTTATTAAAATTAAGAACTTGTGTTCATTAAAAGACATCACTGCTGCTGCTGCTGCTGCTGCTAAGTCGCTTCAGTCGTGTCCGACTCTGTGCGACCCCATAGACGGCAGCCCACCAGGCTCCGCCATCCGAGACTACAAAGGCAAGCCACAGAGGAGATGATATTCGCAATATGACCAAAAATTTGTGTCCAAGAGCATATTAAGAAGCCCCTCAGATTAGCAGGGAAAAATAAAAAGATAATCTACTTCTGCAAAACAGTAAAAAGGCTAGAATACATACTTCACAAAAGAAGATATTCAAATAGCCAGTGAGCTTATAAAGAGATGCTTATTAAATGCAAGTTAAAACCACAGTGAGATATTCCTGGAACAAAATGGCTAATGATAATAATAATATAAATTGGGCAAGATGTGGAGCAAATTGAGCTTTCATACTCTGCATATGAGACTGGAAACTGGTGTAGCTACTCTTGCAAAAGTTTTAGGTAACCTATCACTAAAGCCAAAAATATAATTTCCTAGGACCCAATAATTCCACTCCTGATACATATCAAACAAAGATGATGAATACTTATATACACCGAAAGACATGTAGAATAATATTCTGAGAAGTGTTATTTTAAAAGGTCAATATTGGAAACAACTCAAATGTACATCAAAATGGGTAAAAGCAAAACAAAATCCAACTCATGTTATAACTATACAATGGAATATTCCTCAACAATGACAAGAAAGCAACTATCAAAACAGGCAACAACACAGAAAAATCTAGTGGGAAAAGAACAACAACAACAAAAGAAAACAATTCAGTAAGAAAAAAAATGAAAGTGAAAGTCGCTCAGTCATGTCCGACTCTTTGCAATCCATGGACTTAACCTGCCAGGCTCCTCTGTCCACGGGATTCTCCAGGCAAGAATGCTGGAGTGGGTAGCTGTTCCAGTCTGCAGAGGATCTTCCCAGTCCAGTAACTGAGCCAAGGTCTCCCGAATAGCAGGTAGATTTTTTACCATCTGAGCCACCAGGGAACCAGGCACAAAAGAACAAATACTATATGACTCTATTTATATGAGCAGGCAAAGTAAGTCAACAGGGACAGAGGTAGAAGAGTGGAACGAGAGGGATGGTTACCCTGGGAGGGGAGTACAAGAGATGTTTCTGGAGTATTCAGTTAGGCTCAGTTCAGTCGCTCAGTCGTGTCTGACTCTTTGCGACCCCATGAATTGCAGCACGTTAGGCCTCCCTGTCCATCACCAGCTCCTGGTGTTCACTCAGACTCATGTCCATCGAGTCCGTGATGCCATCCAGCCATCTCATGCTCGGTTGTCTCCTTCTCCTCCTGCCCCCAATCCCTCCCAGCATCAGAGTCTTTTCCAATGAGTCAACTCTTCCCATGAGGTGGCCAAAGTACTGGAGTTTCAGCTTTAGCATCATTTCTTCCAAAGAAATCCCAGGGTTGATCTTCAGAATGGATGAGTTGGATCTCCTTGCAGTCCAAGGGACTCAAGAGTCTTCTCCAACGCCACAGTTCAGCCTTCTTCACAGTCCAACTCTCACATCCATACATGACCACAGGAAAAACCGTAGCCTTGACTAGATGGAACTTAGTCGGCAAAGTAATGTCTCTGCTTTTCAATATGCTGTCTAGTTTGGTCATAACTTTTCTTCCAAGGAGTAAGCATCTTTTAATTTCATGGCTGCAGTCACCATCTGCAGTGATTTTGGAGCCCCCAAAATAAAGTCTGAACTGATTCCACTCTTTCTCCATTTATTTCCCATGGAGTGATGGCACCAGATGCCATGATCTTCATTTTCTGAATGTTGAGCTTTAAGCCAACTTTTTCACTCTCCACTTACACTTTCATCAAGAGGCTTTTTAGTTCCTCTTCACTTTCTGCCATAAGGGTGGTATGATCTGCATATCTGAGGTGATTGATATTTCTCCTGGCAATCTTGATTCCAGCTTGTGTGTCTTCCAGTCCAGCGTTTCCCATGATGTACTCTGCATAGAAGTTAAATAAGCAGGGTGACAATATATAGCCTTGATATACTCCTTTTCCTATTTGGAACCAGTCTGTTGTTCCATGTCCAGTTCTAACTCTTGCTTCCTGACCTGCATTACAGATTCATCAGGAGGCAGGTTAGGTGGTCTGGTATTCCTATTTCTTTCAGAATTTTCCAGTGTTGATTGTGATCCAAACAGTCAAAGGCTTTGGCATAGTCAATAAAGCAGAAATGGATGTTTTTCTGGAACTCTCTTGTTTTTACATGATACAGCAGATGTTGGCAATTTGATCTCTGGTTTCTCTGCCTTTTCTAAAACCAGCTTGAACATCAGGAAGTTCACGGTTCACATATTGCTGAAGTCTGGCTTGGAGAATTTTGAGCATTACTTTACTAAAGTGTGAGATGAGTGCAATTGTGCCATAGTTTGAGCATTCTTTGGCATTGCCTTTCTTTGGGATTGGAATGAAAACTGACCTTTTCCAGTCCTGTGGCCTCTGCTGAGTTTTCCAAATTTGCTGGCATATTGAATGCAGCACTTTCACAGCATCATCTTTCAGGATTTGAAACAGCTCCACTGGAATTCCATCACCTCCACTAACTTTGGTCATCGTGATGCTTTCTAAGGCCCACTTGACTTCACATTCCAAGATGTCTGGTGCTAGATGAGTGATCACACCATCATGTTTATCCAGGTCGTGAAGATCCTTTTTGTACAGTTCTTCCATGTATTCTTGCCACCTCTTCTTAATATCTTCTGCTTCTGTTAGGTCCATACCATTTCTGTCCTTTATTGAGCCCATCTTTGCATGAAATGTTCCCTTGATATTTCTATTTTTCTTGAAGAGATCTCTAGTCTTTCCCATTCTGTTGTTTTCTCTATTTCTTTGCATTGATCGCTGAAGAAGGCTTTCTTATCTCTCCTTGCTATTCTTTGGAACTCTGCATTCAGATGCTTATATCTTTCCTTTTCTCCTTGGCTTTTCGCTTCTCTTCTTTTCACAGCTATTTGTAAGGCCTCCCCAGACAGCCATTTTGCTTTTTGCATTTCTTTTCCATGGGGATGGTCTTGATCCCTGTCTCCTGTACAATGTCATGAACCTCATTCCATAGTTCATCAGGCACTTTGTCTATCAGATCTAGATCCTTAAATCTATTTCTCACTTGACTGTATAATCATAAGGGATTTGATTTAGGTCATACCTGAATGGTCTAGCAGTTTTCCCTGCTTTCTTCAATTTAAGTCTGAATTTGGTAATAAGGAGTTCATGATCTGAGCCACAGTCAGCTCCTGGTCTTGTTTTTGTGGACTGTATAGAGCTTCTCCATCTTTGGCTGTGAAGAATATAATGAATCTGATTTTGATGTTGACCATCTGGTGATGTCCATGTGTAGAGTCTTCTCTTGTGTCGTTGGAAGAGCATGTTTGCTATAAACAGTGTGTTCTCTTGGCAAAACTCTATTAGTCTTTTCCCTGCTTCATTCCACATTCCAAGGCCCAATTTGATTGTTACTCCAGGTGTTATCTTGACTTCCTACTTTTGCATTTCAGTCCCCTATAATGAAAAGGACATCTGTTTTGGGTGTTAGTTCTAACAGATCTTCTAGGTCTTCATAGAACCGTTCAGCTTCTTCAGTGGTACTGGTTGGGGCATAGA
Source organism: Nanger dama (assembly GCA_917880005.1). Classification (NCBI taxonomy): domain Eukaryota; kingdom Metazoa; phylum Chordata; class Mammalia; order Artiodactyla; family Bovidae; genus Nanger; species Nanger dama. The sequence goes on from CAKJTW010000052.1 coordinate 6,276,638, forward strand.
CTTGGATAACTGTGATCTTGAATGGTTTGCCTTGGAAATGAACAGAGATCATTCTGTCATTTTAGAGATTGCATCCAAGTACTGCATTTAGGACTCTTCTGTTGACCATGATGGCTACTCCATTTCTTCTGAGGGATTCCTTCCTGCAGTAGTAGATATAATGGTCATCTGAGTTAAATTCACCCATTCCAGTCCATTTTAGTTCACTGATTCCTAGAATGTCAATGTTCACTCTTGCCATCTCCTGTTTGACCACTTCCAATTTGCCTTGATTCATGGACCTGACATTCCATGTTCCTAAGCAATATTGCTCTTTACAGCATCGGACCTTGCTTCTATCACCACATGCACAACTGGGTATTGTTTTTGCTTTGGCTCCATCCCTTCATGCTTTCTGGAGTTATTTCTCCACTGATCTCCAGTAGCATATTGGGCACCTCTGACCGGGGTAGTTCCTCTTTCAGTATCCTATAATTTTGCCTTTTCATACTGTTCATGGGGTTCTCAAGGCAAGAATACTGAAGTGGCTTACCATTCCCTTCTCCAGTGGACCACGTTCTGTCAGCCCTCTCCACCATGACCCGCCATCTTGGGTTGCCCCATGGGCATGGCTTAGTTTCACTGAGTTAGACAAGGCTGTGGTTCTAGTGTGGTTAGATTGGCTAGTTTTCTGTGAGTATGGTTTCAGTGTGTCTGCCCTCTGATGCCCTCTTACAACACCTACCATTTTATTTTGGTTTCTCTTACCTTGGGCATGGCATATCTCTTCATGGCTGCTCTAGCAAAGCACAGCCCCCTCCTCCTTACCTTGGATGAGGGGTATCTCCTCCCACCACCCTTCCTGACCTTCAGTGTGGGATGGCTCCTCTAGGCCCTCCTGTGCCTGGGCAGCCACCACTCCTTGGACGTGGAGTTGCTTCTCCCAGCCGCAACCCCTGGCCTTGGTCATGGGGTTTCTCCTCCCAGTCGCCGCCCTGGCCTCGGGCATGGGGTTGCTCCTTCTGGCTACTGTCCCTGACCTTGGGCACCACCCCTGGCCTTGGACGCCACCCCTGGCCTCAGATGCAAGTATTGCTATTATCTTGACTGAGTGGTGGGTATAGGGTATTTTTGCAAAAAGCCATCAAGTTGTGCCCTTAAGATGTCCATAATTTATAGAATGTATGTCACATTATTTGTTTAGAAAATTATACTAAATGTGTGTGAGTGTGTGTATCTGGGAAGAGATATTATGATATAAAAGTTGTGTTTAAGAAGGTAGGAGGGTTTTTGTTTGTTTTGTTTTTGGCTGTGCTGTGCAGCATGTAGGATCTTAGTTCCCTGACCAGGGATCAAATCTGCACCCCCTGCAGTGGAAGCACAGAGTCTTAATCACTCGACCACCAGGAAAGGTAGGACATTTGGTGTTTCAGCTTTCCAACAATCACAGCTGTATCTCAAATTCCCCTTCGAGTAAATGCATGAGCTAAATGAGATATTTTCCAAGGGAACTTCTCATTCTAAATGTCAGTGATTCTATAATTAGGCCAGCTTAGTATTTTGGCTTATGTGTGGGCTACATATGTGTGTGCTAAGTCAATTCAGTTGTGTCTGACTCTTTGTGAGCCATGGAATGCAGACTGCCAGGGTCATCTGTCCATGGGATTCTCTGGGCAATAATACTGGAGTGGGTTGCCATTTCCTCCTCCAGGGATCTTCTGAACGCAGGGACTGAACCTGCACCTCTTACGCCTCTTGCATTGGCAGGCAGGTTCTTTACCACTAGCACCACCTATGTACGGGCAACAATCCAGTGCAAACCCATTTACCTCTGTAATGGACATCATGTGGTCCAAATCTGGAGTCTATGAGGGAAGATGCTTGTTCACATAGAGGTCTCAACACAATGTTCAGATCAGAGAGTAAATTGCCAAATCTACTGAGAGATGACTTCTAACTAGGAAAGTGGGCATCACGAAACTTCCTTACCCACCTTGCTCAGATAAAGCAAAGAAAAGCCAATACTATAAGTTTCTAAGGTTGTATTTTGCTAATTAAAAATCAGTGCAAAATGTATTCTCTATAAATACCAGAACTTTCCTATAAAATATTTTCACTCATCTTACTGAATTTTTAATACAAATATGTAAAACAAATTTATACATAAATAATGCATAAATTTATGTGTTAATATACAGAGTACATATTAGTATAGATGTTAACACACATGTATAATAGATACATGTATAATAGATGTATAGTACATCTAATAGCATTCATTTCTCACTGTTGGACTCTTTTCAACTAAATTATTAAGAGTGAGTCAGCAATGGCAAGAACATATGACTGCTTTGCACAAGATGCATGCCGGTTGGTCTGTTTGGTGACAAGATTCTCAGGTGTTTCACCATGAGATGTGAGCAGTGGTAGCCTTGTCCTACTGCTGAGCACAGTGCATTTAGGCAGCTTTGGGCTGTGAGGTCTAAACAGAGGAATTTTTTTTCATGTTGGTATAACATGAATATGAATTACCAGATCTACAGTAGAAAAGCTCAAGTTTGTAGGGAGAGACAGAGATAATGGAAAGAAACAAAGCATGATTTTTAAAGATGTTTAAAAAGCAGTCCTCCTGGGAGGTCTGTTATAAGCAAAAATTTAGGGGTAAAAAAGATGGCAGTGAACACGTTTAAGAAAATACATGTTAAAGCTCATTTTTAAAGGGTTTATCTTTAGTTCTAAAAGGCCATTGAGAACAGGTAAAGATTTAGTATAAAACAGGCAATTGGATTTCAGTTGGAGGCACATCCTTCTTCTTAAAATATTTCAACTTATGTCTTGAAAACCAGAAGTGAGGTGGAAGGGCGGTTGTTGCAGGTATTTTAGCTTTACGCAGAAAGCACAAGGTCTGTCTTCTCTGGAGGTGTGGGAACATGGTATCGATAACACAGTACTATGCTTGAAGCCCAGAGAATTGGTCTTTGAACCCCTGCTCCCCCAATTACTAGCTGTATGACCTTTAACTACATTTGCCCAGCAAATGTTTGCTGAACAGATGCACAGTGCCAGCTGCTGGGAATATATAACTGAGAAAAGCCACAGTCCCTGACTTCCCAGTGGGAGGAACAGACAAGTTAACTGTTACTTTCATTATAGCGTGGTCAGTGCCGTGCTGCGGTCTATTAGCACAGGGCACTTGCTCCAGGAACAAATCAGCAGGATCCTAAAGGCAGTCTTGAGAGGAAGGCACGGAAAAACCCAGAGAGGATGGGACAAAACGTGCAGTTTGAGTCCTGAAAGATGAGCAGGGATTCACGGAGAAAAATAAGAGAGAGAGGAGACTTACAGGTCAAATATCCTTGAGGGAAAAGAAAGAACAGTTCTTTGGGGAGGGACACATTGTTCAGGAGTTAATTAGCATGGGAGGCATACAGTGATAAGTAACTCAGTACAGATGGGTAGGGCCAGGCCAAACATGTGCAGTATGCTCGGAAGCTTTATTCTGATATCAATGGGGAACATTAGGGAGAAAACAGCCCAATTGAAATTGCAATTTTCAAAAATTCATTGCAACTCCATAGGATGGGATGGAAGGGCTGGTGGTGGCAAGAATACAGGCAGAGAGATTAATTAGGAGGGTGTGGCAGTGATTCAGTGGTGGCCTAACCTAAAGATGCTGGCACTGGGGAGAGAGAGGTGGGTGGAGATTTGAGAGGCATTAGGGAAGAGGAATGAACAGAATTTTTAAATTAATCAATTTATTTTCATTGGAGACTAATTACAATATTGTGGTGGTTTTGCCATACACTGACATGAATCACCCATGGGTGTACATGTGCCCCCATCTTGAACCCCCTCCTCCCACCCCCCACCCCCACCCCCATCGCATCCCTGAGGGTCGTCCTGGTGTACCAGCTTTGAGTGTCTTGTTTCATGTGTTGAACTTGGACTGATCATCTATTTCACATATGATAATATACATGTTTCAATGCTAGTCTCTCAAATCATTTCACCCTTGCTTTCTCCTACAGAGTCCAAAAGTCTGTTCTTTAATCTGTGTCTCTTTTGCTGTCTCACGCATAGGGTCGTCGCTACCATCTTTCTAAGGAATGAACATAATTTGAATAGACACAGGCCATGGGGAAGAATGGGGCTCCCCTGGTGGCTCAGTGGTAAAGAATGCGCCTGCCAACCAGGAGATGTGGGTTTGATCCCTTGGTCAGGAAGATCCCCAAGAGAAGGAAATGGCAACCCACTCCAGTATTCTTGTTTGGGGAATCCCATGGACAGAGGAACCTGAGGGGCTACAATCCATGGGGTTGCAAAGAGCTGGACACAATTTGGCAACTACACAGCAGCACAGCATGGGGAAGGATGGGGTATCAGGAGGAAAGGTTAGGTTTTTAGCTTGCATACTCATTAGACATCATCTGAAATGGAATAACACAAGTTCCAGGAAAAGCAGCACATTTTCCTGCCACAAATACCAAATGGTATCACTTACATGTGGCATCTACAATATGACACATATAAACCCATCTATGAAACACACTTGTGCTGTCATTGAGGGCGGGGAGTGGGGGAGCTGGGCTGCGAGGTCGGGATTAGTAGGTGCAAACTATTCCACTGAGAATGGCTAAACAATAGGGTTCCACTGTATATCACAGGAGACTGTGTTCAACATCCTGTGATAACCACAGTGGAAAACACTACGATACATAATGCTCTATCAAAGTGAAATGAATCACTTTGCTCTACACCAGAAAGTAATACCTTGAAAATCAGCTATACTTCAATAAAGTAAATACAACAAAGAAAATAAATCTGTTTCTTTGCTTTGACTAAAAGAGCATTGAATACTTGAAGTACACGCTCACCAGCTGACTTTCACTATCGGAGTTTTAAATGCTTCTGCCTATTTTCAAAACATTCTCCCAGTCTTTTATAGGTTGAAGTCCTCTGTCTCCAGCAAGACCATTAAGGACAGAATAGAACAGGCTTTAGTACGTAGTAACAAATCAAATACCAACTCATAACAGTTCTTTAATAAGAAGTGTGAATGGAGCCCACACATGTGAGAAGAACCTTGGGAATTTACAAACGCTCAGCCTCTCAGTGAGCTGAACAAGACAGGGTGATGAGCATAGTTTTCCGAGACTGGACAAGCATGTATTGAATACCCACTGACGGGAAACATGGCACCTCATTTAAGTCATTAGGCAAAGTTCCCACCATCAGAGTTTATCAATTTATCACTATCAGAGTTTTAAATGCTTTTACCTATCTTCACAAAATCCTTCCAGTCTTTTATAGGTTAAAGTTCTCTGTCTCCAGCAAGACCATAAGGACAGCATAGAACAGGGATCTCACCATATCCTTTCTTTGCTTTGGGGCTTACTATCCTAATGCATAGGACAAACTAGAGCTAATGAAAATCCACTCTGATCAGGACTGAACTGATCAGAGGGTTTAGATCATGCTCTCAGAGTATCAGAATTAAGTCTTCCTGTCAAATATTAGAGGAGTAGAAGGAAGAAGGTGTTGGGATTCTCAAGGTCTTCTTGATAGGATATAAAGTCTACAGTTATATAACTCTATTTGTATCTAGCAAGAGGTGTCTGGTTGGCAATAGTCCATGGAGTCGCAAAAGAGTTGAACACGACTTAGCGACTAAACAACAGGAAACCTTAGCTTAGTGGTGGCAATTTGCATATTTCTATGGCTTATAGATAATGAAAACCCGAAATTTCTTGTAAACCAGAAAAACATGAGAGTTTGAAGCCTATACCATTTGAGGAGAGGACGAAGTTTCAGGTTTGCCAGAATAATTCAGTTGTAATAATCTGGTTCATATAAATTAGTGGGAAAGTCTGGTTCCTGTACAATCTTGTGGTTCAGTGTTGACCTAGTACACAAAAGCCACTACAGGTCATTTCTGGAGCACAGGAGACTTACAAGAGGCATTGTCTGCTAAGTGGGACAAGAAGCTGAATTATCTACCAGATAATTTACATCAATTCATTGATCTGCCTACCATGAACTCCCTCTATATTACTTTAGGTAGGCCTATGAATAAAGTACTATGGGCCAAATAGGGTCCTTATTCTTCTTCTAATGTATGTATATGCATGCACGGCAGAGATCAGGAAGGAAAAGGGCTTTTCTATGAATAATGGTTAAATAATGCCAGCATGGCCTACTAATAGCCCCTCAATCATTCAGGTTCCAGTTCACCAATTACTGACTCAGTCTTCAGATTTAAAAGCTTTGCAATCCAGTAATCAACATGATGGAAAAAAAAACAAACCTTGTTGGCATTTAGCTCATGAATGACAACGGATTGATTGAGAGAAGAGATGTAAGTTACATATTTTGACTAAAAGTCTAAAGTCCGACTTGTATGATTTCGACGTGATGCAGATCATTGAGGCAAAGTGTTTTTCAGGAAATCTCTGCCTCAATTATCTTGAATAACAAAATTTTAAGGTAGTGTATTATCCATACAATTTTCAAACATTTTACTTTACAATGAAAAGGAAGACATACCTCAAGTATAAGTGTTTCCTACTTTTTCTTTTCTTCTTCTTTTTTTCTTAACCACTCTCACATTTCTTTTCTACTCAGAGGAGGCTGAGGCTAAGTAAAAGGAGGCATCTCACAATATCATATGAACACCAGCTGTTGTATATGGGTCTGAAGTGCTATTTCATTTTAGACCATCTATTTTAAAAGAACTATTGTTTAACCATTAAAAAAAAAAAAAAACCCTGCTGAAATATGCTGCAAGTTTTAGCCTTGGGGAAAATAACCAAGTGAAAACCCATTGAGTTCTTTATCCTCTAAACTTTAAGATGCTTTGGAGAGGTGTTCATAAAATGAGTTATGTGCAGTTTACTCAACTTGGATGGGCTCTCACTTTGCTATACTGAATAATAAAATCTTTCCTCTCTCATATTCACATTTCTCAAGAAATGAGTCAATGCATACTCAGCTTCCATGACCAACAAATTGGAAACCAAATTCTTTCATTTGAAAGGGAGAAAGGTATCCAGAGTAACTAGTTTTATGAGCTGCACCTCTGTGATAAATTATTCCCAGGTGCTGATGTGGATAAAAATACCCTTCTTTCCTCTGAATACCTGTGTAAGCAGGCAGATTTCAAGCAGACGGCTTTAAGTACCACATATCCTGTGATTGTTCTAAAGCTGGATAAAGACCTTTCCACTGCCAAGGGCATAAGCATCACACTTCATCTGATAAAACATTATCTAAACATGAACTTCGTGTAGGAATTATGCTAAAGCATAAGCTTTCTATTCATAGGGTGGTCTAAATTCAAAAAATACTTATGAAACACATACCTGTGATGGGTATTGACTAACGCAAGGAAAATTCATGGCCTGGGTAAAAGCAACACCATTAAAAACTGGTTAATAACTCTTAAATATAGGAGCTGCTATAATTCCAGTGATTGGAATCCAAAGAAAAAAACCACTATGAGCAGAAATAGTGGTTGTCTTAGTTCGGGTTCTAAAGGAACTGAGTCTAAGACTAGAATATGAGTTCAAACAGTTTGTTTCAGAGGTGATCCCAGGAGGCATTGCAAGAGTAGTAAAGTGATACACGAGAGGAAGGCAGTTAAATGAAGAATGAGTTGTTGTCAAGCCAACTACCACAATGGACCACTGGAGTTTAATGCTGCAGGAAATTTTAAGAAGTGACGCCTAAGAGCAGAGGAGCTAGGGTATTTATAGACTGGAGAATCACTGACAGAAGGCAAGGTTCCAATGGGATCTACTCCTGGTAAAGAATATTTCCAGTTATGGGAAAACCCTCCAGGCACAGAATTACAGGTGGCAGCACTTGGAAATGTGTTGGAGCACAGTGAAATGGTAAGGTTCAAGGAATGTAAACAGAGAACAGCCAACATCTCCTGCAATGGTAAGATTTTATCCCCTTGGAACTTCCCTCTTTATGACCATTCTCTCTTCTTCCTTCATTTCTGTCCTTACCTAACTTGATTAGGGACATCAGGGCAGAGAGAGACCTGTCTCTTAGCTGTTATTTTCCCTTGAGAAAATTCTTTCACATCTACTTGGCAATTTTATTTAAAAATTTATTTCCACAAGCAACCTGAATATGGAAAGACAAAAACTTTTTAAGAAAAGCAATAGTATGTAAACCAAGTTATTATACATGGTTGTAAATTACATGGGCTATTTAATTTCCTTCCTATATCTACACACATCAAACTGGCATTTCTAAAACATATCTGAAGCTCAGGATGGTTTAGTATTCAAGGCTTGATAATATAATCAATTATCTTCTGTTTTCATCATCTCCCCAAGGAACAAAACATTCTTCTGTCTATGCCTCCCTAAGTCAAAGGTTTCTCATAAGAAATCAATTGACTGGTAGACTTAATGTGATTCTCCAGGGCTTTTTGCTTTTATACAAGCAGTCATCATTTAAGACCAGTGAGATTAAGAAGAAAAAGCAATAAAAAGAATCCAAATTGGATAAAAGAAGCAAAACAGTTGCTGTTTGCAGATGACATGATACTACATATATATCTGTGTGTGTGTGTGTGTGTGTCTGTGTGTCTGTGTGTATATGTATGTGTGTGTGTGTGTGTATAAATCCTGAAGATGCTACCAGAAAACTAATAGAGCTTATCAATTCACAGAAATCTCTTGCATTCCTAAACACTGACCACAAAAAAATCAAAGAGAAATTAAAGAAACAATCGTATTTACTATCACATTAAAAAGAATAAAAATACCTAGGAATAAACCCACTGGGGAGATAGAAGACCTGTACTCAGAAAACTATAAAATACTGATGAAAGGAAATAAAAGATGACACAAATAGATGGAGAGTTATACCCTTTAGAAGAGTACTGTGAAGATGGCTATACTGCCCAAAGCAATCTACAAATTCAGTGCAATCTCTATCAAATTACCAATGGCATTTTTCACAGAACTAGAACAAAAACTTTTACAGTTTGTATGGAAACACCACAAATAGCCAAAGCATACTGAGAAAGAAAAATGGAGCTGGAGGAATTAAGCTTCTTGGCTTCAGGCTATACTACAAAGCTACAGTCATCAAAACAGTATGATATCGGCATAAAAAACAAATACATAGATTGATGAAACAGGATACAAAGTCCAGAGATAAACCCACACACTTACAGTCATCTAATCTATGACAAAAGAAGCAAGAATACACAATGGAGTAAACACAGTCCTTTGATAAGTGGTGTTGGGAAAACTGGACAACTACATGTAAAAGAATACACAAAAATGAACTCAAAATTGACTAAAGGCCTAAATGTAAGGCCAGATACTATAAACTTTGTACAGGAAAACAAAGGCATGACACTCTCTGCCATAAATCACAGCAAGATATTTTTTTGATCCACCTCTAAGAATAATAAAAATAAAAACACAAACAAATGAGACAAAATGAAACTTAAAAGATTTTGCACAGCTAAGGAAACCATAAACAAAACAAAAAACAACTCTCAGAATAAAAGAAAATATCTGTAAACAAAGCAAGTGACATAAGATTAATTTCCAAAATATACAAAGAGTCCATGCAGCTCAACACAAAAAAATAAACAACCCAATAAAAAAAAATGGGCAAAAGATCTAAATAGATACTTTTCCAAAGAAGACATACAGATCGATAAAAAGCATATAAAAAGACGCTCAACATCACTAATTATTAGAGAAACGCAAATCAAAACTACAATGAAGTTATCACCTCACACTGGTTGAAATGGCCATTATTAAAAATCTACAAACAATACATGCTGAAGAGGGTGTGGAGAAAAGGGACCACTCCTATATTGTTGGTGGGAATGCAAACTGGTACAGCCAGTATGGAGAACAGTATGCTGCTGCTGCTAAGTCACTTTAGTCGTGTCCAACTCTGCACGATCCCATAGACGGCAGCCCACCAGGCTCCCCCCGTCCCTGGGATTCTCCAGGCAAGAACACTGGAGTGGGTTACCATTGCCTTCTCCAGGAGAACAGTATGGAGTTTCCTTTAAAAAACTGGAAATAGAGCTACCATATGATCCAGTATAGGGTCCCATTCCTAGTCAGATACATGAAGAAAATCATACATGCACCCAATGTTCACTGTAGCCTATTTATTAATACTATATAGCCAGGACCTGAAAGCAACCTAAATGTCCATCAACAAAGAAATGGATACATGTATAAAATGAATATTACTCTACCATAAAAAGAACAAAATAATGTCATTTGTAGCAATAGGGATTGACTTAGAGATCTGCATACTGAGCGAAGTAAGTCAGAGAAAGACAAATATAGGCTACTTACATAAGTCTAGAAAAGGCTACAATGAATGTATCTACAAAACGTATATAGAATTACAGATGCAAAAAATAAACTTTTTGTTACTGAGAGGTAAGGGAGGAAGGATAGACTGGGAGCTTGGGACTGACACATACACATTGCTGCTGCTAAGTCGCTTCAATCATGTCCGACTCTGTGCGACCCCATAGATGGCACCCCCACCAGGCTCCCTCATCCCTGGGATTCTCCAGGCAAGAACACTGGAGAGGGTTGCCATTTCCTTCTCCAATGCATGAAAGTGAAAAGTGAAGGGGAAGTCGCTCAGTTGTGTCCAGCTCTTTGCAACCCCATGACAGCAGCCTATCAGGCTTCTCCGTCCATGGAATTTTCCAGGCAAAAGTACTACTATATATAAAACAGATATCTAATAAGGACTTACTGTATAGCACAGAAAAGTATTCAATACTCTGTAATGGCCTATTTGGGAAAAGAATCTAAAAGAGTGGGTATGACAGATTCATTTTGCTGTACATCTGAAACTAACACAACACTGTGAATCAATTATACCCCAATAAAAATGTTTAACAGTAGCAGACCTTATAGGTGAGAGATGGGATAGTTACACCCTTTTAGAAATGTCTAATGACAGAGTTGTTACAATTCAAGGGGGTTACTGCAAATTTGCTTTAGTTTGTGCTTCTCTAAGTATGTGCTAATTGATTAAGGGAATATGTTCCACACAGTTATAATAAAGACATGGAAAATTAATAAAATGTATAGAAAAATACAGCCTTCTGAAATAAATGAAAAGAAGTTAACCTTATAAAATCTAAGGAGCAGCTTTGAGATACTTCTGGGGAATCTGAAGTTGTTAATATTCCAATTAAGTATATCAAGCATCATCATTATTAATATATCATTTCTCCATTTTGTTTTCAATCTCTGTCACAATAATCAGAACTAAATTCCAAGGCTCTTTTGTTTCAGCCTGTTGTAAATAGTGCAACTCCAGGAGACAACTTATATGATGGTAAACAACTAAGGCACTCTGCCCTTTCAACACTAGAGAAACGAAAGCAAAGGAGACAACTTTTCTCAGCCTGGTCCAGAATTCTGACCACCAAGACTTGGTTTCTATTGCAGAAGACTAATCTCTGAAAAATAGACAGCTATTTTAGAATTGATTATCCCCACAAGAATGTAGCCTTTTCAGGTGACTCTTTGATTTAAAAAAAAAAAAAATCCTGTATCTTAGGAATTTGTTTGGTTTCTCTTTTCTATACCAAGTCAGGAAACTACATATGTGTGTGTGTGTGTGTGTGTGTGTGTGTGTGTACACACAGAAACACATGTACATACACATACATACATATGTATATACAGACAGACATATGCACACATACACTATCCACATCTCCAAAAGGTCTTTTCCCCAGCCTTCTTTACTGTCAAAGGTGATATTTTTCCACAGTGGAAAGCTTTGGAGCAAGTCAGCTTATCGTGCATGTCCATCCTCAATATTAATTCAAAGTAACTATTATGGAGGGTCAATGGGGCATGAGCTCTTCTCGCACTTTGTGTGATGGCGGAGAATAACCTAGACAGCCTCAAATATCAGTTCAGATAACGGCCTATAGAATAACATGAGAAAAGACTCGATTTAATTCAGCAGGAATTTGCTGGGAGCCTCCCTTGCAGGAGGCACAGAGTTAGACGTGGAGAATTCAAGAGGCGAGAGACAGTCCCTGACTTTGTTCGGATGACAGTCTCATGAGAAGTTTAAGCACTGAGATGGAGTGAGCAGGCAGACGCTCAGAGCATGGCTCACTTTGTAGCATATTTGGACAGCTGGTTTCATGATGCAGTCCAAACCAGGTTTCTCATAGTCAGTTCTTCTGACCTGGCGGCTTCCTGCATGTCGAGCACTGCCTGCCTGTCCTCGCGCATCACTATTATGCCATGCTGCAGCATGACTGAACTTGCAGTTCTCTAAGCATGGTAGGCTCTCCTGGGCACTGGGATCTTGCTCATTCGCTTGTAAGAAAAAGCCCTTGCTGATGGCCTGAATGACAACTGCTGGTAACCTCCAGTGCCAGGGAAGGTGCTGTCTCCTTCAGAAATTTTTTTCTTTAACTTCCCAATCTGGAATAGGTACCATCTCTATCCACCTCCCAGCACCCCGAATCCCCTCTGCCTGATACTACTCCCCATCTCATTTCATCTACCCCTCCAGCCTGCCAGCCCACCATCAGTCAGACAGTCACCAGTTAGCCAGCCAGCTGTCATTTAAATGTTGAGGGTCTTTTATGTGCTAGGGAAAAGAGTATCAAAGAAAATAAAGCAAGCTTATGTTCTCAATTCTCAATAGACAATACACAGCTAAATGTATGTGAGAAGAAAAAAAAAAAAAAGATAGTTGCTTGTGCTGTAAAGAAAATTGAATAGTAAAATGGAGACCTAAGGTTACTGTCAGGAGAACAGGAGAACCAGGCCCTGAGGGCCACAGAAGGCAACTCAGAGGTGCCCAAGCTAAGGCTCCCTCTCTTTTCCACTGTTCTTACGGCTTAAGAAAGACTTCCAGGCAGAGTGATGACAAAGGTAGCGACCTGAAGCAGAAGCCGGTTGGAGAGTTGAGCGTGAAGGGGAAGAGGAGTCTGGGGTGAAACTGGAGAAGGTGAGCTTATTCAGGGTCTTCTGGGTTTTGCTAAGATTTTTTCCCCAAGTGCATTAGAAATTCCCTCTGGAATTGTAAGTATTGGCAGTGGGAGCGACATAACTGAGAGACTTCACTTTCACTTTTCACTTTCCTGCATTGGAGAAGGAAATGGCAACCCACTCCAGTGTTCTTGCCTGGAGCATCCCAGGGACGGGAGAGCCTGGGGGGCTGCCGTCTATGGGGCTGCACAGAGTTGGACACACTGAAGCGACTTAGCAGCAGCAGTGGGAGAAGTAAAACAAAAAGATTTATTTTTAAAAAATGTCGTGTGCTGCTACATAGAAAATGACTGCTATATAGGAAATGGGTGGATTAATCTAGATAAGAGTAACAGTACGCATCAGCCTAATGATCCATACCTCTCTACTACATTTTCTCAAAGTAGAAGACACATCATGTCTTTTAATCTCCATAGTTTAGGATAAAGGCTTATTGCTTATATAAGAGCAACCACCTTATGTGAGATGGCGGTTTCCAGCAATCATTTCATCTCAATACGGCTTGTCCCTTCCTGTCCTCTCTTGAGTGCCAAGTCACTGTGTATTTAATAAACTTGTTCTCACCAACCAATTCTTCCACCCAAGCTAATGCTTTTAGCACAGGAAACTGAAATAAGAGCCTCCTAACTTAACTGAAAACAACAAATTCTATATTATAGTATTGAAATGTTACAAAGACACTCTTACAGATTAGTATTATTTACTTTCATGGTGAATTCTGCATTTCTCAATATGTGTCATTTAAATGAGGTATTTGAAAACTCAGTTAAATGATAATTGTACTCTTTCCCAAAAGTTTTTTTGTTTTATTATTGAAACAAAATTTAATGGAAGAGACAGACACAAACAGTAATAAAAATAATACTGGTATAAATAAAATCCTAATGAAGTTGAAGTATGCTGAATGTTCACAGTTTGTAGGAAAATAAATATCTTATTAATAGTTCCTTGTATGTGCATAGAGGTTTAAGATATTTGTAAAACTAATTAGTTTTGAAATAGTTGGCCTCACTAATTAGATGGTTTCGTTGGCATCATTTTCCATCAAATAGGTATGATGTTGTTGGGTGAGTTAAAGGGAAGAACATGTAAGGAAGAAGCTCACTTTATTTTCTGAAATAGTGGAAGAGAGGAAAGTCCACCCACTTCTTAAGTTCCTTATTTCCAGAGCTGGCCACTTCAGTCGGGTCCAACTTTGTGTGATCCTCTGGACTGCAGCCTGCGAGGCTCCTCTGTCCATGGAATTCTCCAGGCAAAAATACTGGAGTGGGTTGCCATGCCCTCCTTCAGGGGATCTTCCCGACTCATGGATCAAAACCAGGTCTCCTGCACTGCACGCAGATTCTTTACCACTGAGCCACCAGGGAAGTCCAATAGAAACTGTTTAGCAACACATGTAATTTAAATTTTCTCATGACAATATTTTAAAAGTAACAATAAATGTGCACTTAATTTTATATTTTACTTAAGTGAATATATACAAATATTATCATTTGAACCTACAATTGATATAAGAAATTACCAAAGAGCTAATTTGTCTTCTTTTCTCAGTACTAAGTCTTTGAAATCTGCTGTGTGCTTTGTAACACATCTTGCTTTGGATCCTGCATCTTTCCAGGGCTCAACAGACACATGTAGCCAGTGGCTGCTATACTGGACAGTGCAACCTGATATTTTCATTATACATATTCCACACTGGAGGGGTATGTATGTGTGTGTGTGTGTCTGAAAGTAGGAAGCAGGTGGGTCAATATGCATTCAGAAAATGGATCTTCCTTTTAAATTCACAGAATGGTTCACACATTGATCCACAGCCTTATTCCTTTTTCAGTCATCAAAGAAGGTCTCATGAAGGCCTTGCTTTGGGCATTAAGATTCTGAAGCTAACTGCATCTAGCTTTTCCCCATCACTCTAATAACACAAATAAATGCTTATTGGGATAATTTAATAATAATTTGACTGAATTAAACCAAAGAGTCAATTTGTAGATGCTGCTGCTACTGCTGCTAAGTCGCTTCAGTCATGTCCGACTCTGTGTGACCCCATAGATGGCCTCCCACCAGGCTCCCCCGTCCCTGGGATTCTCCAGGCAAGAACACTGGAGTGGGTGGTTGCCATTTCCTTCTCCAGTGCATGAAAGTGAAAGTGAAGTCGCTTAGTCACTTATGTCTAATATGGCATCGTATTTCATTTCACTTGCTTTCTCTGTGATTCCTGGGATCCTTGTCTGGAGAGTGATTATTGGTGGAAGTTTGTGTAATAAGTTGTACCTCCAAGTGGAAGAGATAATATGAATAAACCTTGTCAAGTTAAACATAAATTTTCCTCTCTACAACAAATGTTTTAGAATTATTAATATATTTTGGGCTCCAAAATCACTGCAGATGGTGACTGCAGCCATGAAATTAAAAGACACTTACTCCTTGGGCTTCCCTGGTGGCTCAGAAGTTAAAGCATCTGCCTGCAATGAGGGAGATCTGGCTTTGATTCCTGAGTTGGGAAGATCCCCTGGAGAAGGACATGGTAGCCCACTCCAGTATTCTTGCCTGGAGAATCCCATGGAGAGATGAGCCTGGTAGGCTATAGTCCACAGGGTCCCAGAGTTGGACACAACTGAGTGACTTCACTTTCACTCCTTGGAAGGAAAATTATGACCAACCTAGATAGCATATTCAAAAGCAGAGACATTACTTTGCCAACAAAGGTGCGTCTAGTTAAGGGTATGGTTTTTCCAGTGGTCATGTATGGATGTGAGAGTTGGACTATGAAGAAAGCTGAGCGCCAAGAATTGATGCTTTTGAACTGTGGTGTTGGAGAAGACTCTTGAGAGTCCCTTGGACTGCAAGGAGATTCAACAAGTCCATCCTAAAGGAAATCAGTCCTGAATATTCATTGGAAGGACTGATGCTAAAGCTGAAACTCCAATACTTTGGCCACCTGATGCGAAGAACTGACTCATCAGAAAAGACCCTGATGCTGGGAAAGATTGAAGCCAGGGGGAGAAGGGGAGGACAGAGGATGAGATGGTTGGATGGCATCACCGACTCAATGGGCATGAGTTTGAGTGAGTTCTGGGAGTTGGTGATGGACAGGGAAGCCTGGTGTGCTGCAGTCCATGGGGCCACAAAGAGTTGGACACGACTGAGCAACTGAATTGAGCTAAACTGAATGGCCAATGCAGGAGACCCAAGAGGTGTAGGTTCTGTCCCTGGGTTAGAAAGATCTCCTGGAGTAGGAAATGGCAACCTGTTCCAGTATTCTTGTCTAGAAAATTCCACGGAGAGAGGAGGCTGGCAGGCTACAGTCCATGGGGTCGCAAAGAGCTGGCCATGACTTAGTGACTGAGCACACACACACCCACACAGACACACATGTAAACACATCTTGGGCTCATTTCTAGAGGGGGAGGAACAGCTCAAACCTGCCACCCTAGTTATCAGTTTCCATTCTTTTCAGAATCCCTTATCTGCAACGGAAGAGTTAAGCTCATGGGGTTTTTCCTTCACCTGACTCATTCAAAAAACAGCACATTCATTGTCCTTAGCAATTTTCAAATGGCACAAACTTACATCATGTTAGGACCGTATAACCTTTCCTCCACACTATATTTTATCAATAAGCTGAAATATAAAATCACAATACTAAAAGGCACAAATTACTGGCCGGTGAAGTTTCCTTAGGAGCTCAGAGATCACTTACAACCATTAGGCTTTCCTCTTAGACATACACAAATAAATAAATCCTGACAGGTAACAAACAAGCAAACAGGAGAGCCATGTGTAAAGAGCGTGCTATTAGTTTCCAGACACTTGAAGGGTGTTAAGTGGCTTGAAAAGCTGTGCAGAGTGCGTGGGGGTGAAAATGTGGTTGCTTCTGTGATCAGTAGGGAACATTTCAGTCCCTTTTCTGAGCAAGTGCAAGTGAAGCTGCCTCTGGTGGTGACTGTTGAGAGGGGCTGCCAATGGTTAAACGGGTCCTGGCTTTGACATATTAAAACCTTAGCTCCAATCATTCACTAAAGGGTCTATTGTTAAGAAAAACCTATCTTTTTATTCATAAAGAGAAAGGACAGGTTCGAGGACTTCAGTGCAGGGAAAAGATGTATGTGTACTGGAGGGCTGGAGAAAAATCCATTAAGGTCATATGAAACACTGACTACATTTCCAAAGGTTTCACAAGGTCCTTTCTTTGAGAGAAATGAATCCCGTTCTGATGAACTACACAGGGCTTCAGGATAGTCTCAAGACCAATAAATATTACTCTGTAAGCAGGGCTACAAATGAGGCATAAATCAAACCTGCCAAGAACACTGCCACCCTCTCAGTTCTCTAAGCAGGTTATTTTGGTTCCTCCATTCTTCCCACTCCTCCATCACTAACTCAGTCAGCATCAATCCCCACTGATTCTCCTTCATGTCTTTCATCTGTTCCTTATTTTTGTTTTAGCTTCTTCCCAACTAATCCAAACTTCCTTTGCCACTAAGAATGGCAAAAATCATTTCCCTAGGTTGCAGGCTCTACCCCCAGCCACTTCAGTACAAAGCACACTAGACCACAGAAACTTAGAATCACTTTGTGTAAACAACACACCCATCCCTGTTCAACAGCCTGCAGCAATTCTATATTAATACCCACTGTAAGTCATCATCAGGCTTCTCAGACTCCCATGGCTACAGCAAAGCCATACTCTGCCCCTTGGAGTTAGTCTTCATCTTAAGCTGAGTTTCCTCAACAGACCCCAGAGACACAGAATGTAGTTTAAGTCATTTATTAAGGAAGTGGTCATTGGAAGCACTAGTAGGGAAGTTAGAAGGTAAGGTAGGGAAAGGAGTCAGTAAGGATGGATTGGAAGGCAGATAACCATATGGGCACTGGGGTGGGTCTCACTGGGGAGCTCTAGGAAACGATGTACAAAATGCCTCAGAGTTATCCACCAGTTGCTTTTCGGAGCAAGTACAACCCAAGTGCAAAAGAGGAGGCTGGCAGGCTACAGTCCATGGAGTCGCAAAGAGTTGGATGTGACTTAGTAACTGAGCACACACACACACACCCAACACACACACGTGTGAACACATCTTGGGCTCATTTCTAGAGTGAGAGGAATAGCTCAAACCTGTCACCCTAGCTATCAATTTCCATACCCAGGGAATTGGGTATGTACAAATCCATACCCTTGATCCTGGTTGGGAACCACCCAAGGGCTTGGAATTTGTCAGTTTAACACTTAAGGAGAGCCCTAGGGTGGTGTATGGTAGAGGTTCAACCCAAGAGCACACAAGAAGTGAAGCAGGGACATTTATAACTTAGGCCCTGGAGTCAGTATATGGCATATCCCAAGGGGTCTCTAGGGGAGGTCCAGAGAAAGAGGATCTGGGGCACATCCTCTGACAGAGTCCATCAGTGGATGGCTTGGAGGTTCTCAGGCTGGGACTGGATTGGAAAATTCAAACCAAATGAAATGAGATTCCAGTAAGCTTTGTAGGTGTCTTACTTATGAGGTATCTCGGGGAGACTGAGGCTCACAGGCTGCTTGAGCACTCACGACAGAAATTTATATTAATCTGTCTCTGTCTGCTGCTGCTGTCTAGTGGCAGGTCAGGCCCCTATGGGCTGCTTGGCCATCCAAACTGGACACTGAAGCAGTAGTATCATGGATTGGACTTCCCTGGTGGCTCAGATGGTAAAGCATCTGTCTACAGTGCGGGAGACCCGGGTTCAAGCCCTGGGTTGGGAAGATACCCTGGAGAAGGAATTGGCAATCCACTCCAGTACTATTGCCTGGAAAATCCCATGGACAGAGGAGCCTGGTAGGCTACAGTCTATGGGGTCACATTAGTCTGGCCACACTCTGGACACTTGGGTATCAAATCCCAGCTCCTCTGCCTGCCTCACTCATGGGCTGTATGGATGCCATAGTGAGAGGAGGCCCCAGGGCAGAGAGCCACAGCTGGATGTTGCTGGGCTGGCATTCATGGGATGGATTGAGTACCAAAGAGATACAGGTAAATGCTAACATATTTCTCCAGGAAAATGAAGCCTTGACCCAAACACATAGCCTGATTCCAGCATCACCGACCTTCTCTACTCGTCTGTGTGCTTTTGTGTAGTGATCACGCTGAGAAATCCTGTCAGTGGCACCCAGGGAGCTCCTCGACTAGACCGTCACCAGCTACAGGGTTGCTAAACTCCTCCCTCTAGCCCTCCCAGCATATTTACTCTCTGAGTCTGATCATTTCATTCTCACAAAGGAAACGACCTACTGACATTCTTGCTGCCAATTCTTCCCCTTGAAATGGTTTCTCAGTCTCTGATCAACACTTACTACCTCCATAATCAACTCAGTCTGTCCACTGGACACCATCTCAACACAGGAACAGTATTCATTTTGGTTGTTTCACTACCACTGAGTAATTTAGTCTTGATATATTCTGTGACTCACACTAATTTGCAATGAACATCAACTTTGAAGGTAAGAGGACCTGGGTTCCAGGCCCAGCCCCACCAACATGTCCAAGGGCAAGAACCTTAATCTTTGTGGCCTCAGTTTCTTCATCTGTAAAATGGAGATGATGGTAGTTTATCAAAAGGTTGTTGTGAGGATTAAATGAGATACTGCCTCTGACAGCACATAACATGCAACAACTATTTGATAAATGTTAATTATTAGTAGTTTTACCCTCAACATGAGGATTTGTATATCGTTATCAGTTCCACCTTGCTATAAGCATGACATGCATTCTCTAAAACTAATGATTGCATCTTTTTTTAATTACAAAAAGAAATAGACCCATAGACATAGAAAACAAACTTATAGTTACCAAAGGGGAAAGGGAGGAGAGAGATAGAGTAGGAGGTTGGGATTCATATATACACACTAGTATATATAAAGTAGATAACCAACAAGAAACTATTGTATAGCACAGAGAACTATGCTCAATATTTTGTAATAACTTATAAAGGAAAAGAATCTGAAAATGTATATATATATATGTATATAAACTGAATCCCTGTGCTGTACACCTGAAACTAACATGACATTTTAAACCAACTATACTTCAATAAAAATAAAGAAAGAAAGGTAATGATCAAGTGTTCTGTTTCTCTATACTTGACTTTTTAAAGACAGACTGCCTTCTATACAATAAGCAGTCAATTAAGGCAGTGCTTAAAAAGAGAGCTGGGCAAAAGGCAACTTTCTAAAGACTTCACATTTCATTGGAAAATGTACTGTAAAATGTTATTCAAATGAAAGTCTGTCATGGCTTGTAGAACCAGTCGATATTTGGAACTAGGGCAGTCACTGATTTATGGGATTACAGTGAACTTTTGTTGGATTCTTAAGTATTAAGTGGCATGCTATTAGGGTGCTTTTAAAACAAGTGAGACAAGTACCAGTATTGTTCATACACCTATGGGAAGAATTTGTATTGATGGAGTGATTCAGTGATCTCTTCCTGAACTATAGTGAGACCTACGATG
The DNA here is from genome assembly GCA_917880005.1 of Nanger dama. Taxonomy (NCBI): domain Eukaryota; kingdom Metazoa; phylum Chordata; class Mammalia; order Artiodactyla; family Bovidae; genus Nanger; species Nanger dama. The sequence goes on from CAKJTW010000052.1 coordinate 6,297,136, forward strand.
TTCCACTCATCACTGGAAACTAGGCACTTCTTGCCTGAAATATACTTTCTCTCTGTTTCCTTCCATCCATCCATCCATCCCCCTTTCCTATTATCTTTCAAGGTGCAAATTAACAAATCCTTTCACTAAGGTGGCTTTTTAGCTATTCAGCTAAGACAACTCTAAGCCACATTTTAAAGCTATCAAAATGCATTTCTTTTGGTACATGGGGGGTGGCTGCGGCGGCGCACTAAGCGCCGCCGAGATGAGCTACCCCATGTCCGAGGTCAGGGGCAGAAACTGGGAGGACCCCATGCCCGAAGGGCAGCGGCCAAGAGGAGTTACCCAACGTCTGAGGTCAAGGGCAGCGGCCGAGAGTGCCAGGCTGTGGCGGGCGCAGCAACGGCTGAGAAGAGCTATGCCACGTCTGAGGCCAGGGGTGGCAGCGGAGAGGAGCAACCCCATGACCAAGGAGTGGTGGCTGCCCCGGCACAGGAGGGCCTAGAGGAGATATCCCAAGGTAAAGGTCAGGAAGGGAGTCGGTGAGGAGATACCCTTCATCTAAGGTAAGAAGCAGCAGCTGCACTTGGGTTTCTCTTACCCCACGCCCAAGGTAAGAGAAACCCAGGGAAGATGGTAGGTGTTTCAAGAGGGCATCAGAGGGCAGACACACTGAAACCATATTCAGAGGAAACTAGTCAGTCTAATCACACTAGGACCACAGCCTTGTCTAATTCAATGAAACTAAGCCATGCCTGTGGCGCAACCCAAGACAGCGGGTCATGGTGGAGAAGTCTGACAGAATGTGGTCCACTGGAAAAGGGAATGGCAAACCACTTCAGTATTCTTGCATTGAGAACCCCATGAACAGTATGGAAGGGCAAAATGATAGGATACTGAAAGAGGAACTCCCAGGTCATTAGGTGCCCAATACACTACTGGAGATGAGTGGAGAAATAACTCCAGAAAGCATGAAGGGATGGAGCCAAAGCAAAAACAATACCCAGTTGTGCATGTGACTGGTGATAGAAGCAAGGTCCAATGCTATAAAGAGCAATATTGCATAGGAACCTGGAATGTCAGGTCCATGAATTAAGGCAAATTGGAAGTGGTCAAACAAGAGATGGCAAGAGTGAATGTCAACATTCTAGGAATCAGCTATCTAAAATGGATTGGGATGGGTGAATTTAACTCAGATGACCATTACATCTACTACTGTGGGCAGGAATCCCTCGGAAGAAATGGAGTAGCCATCATGCTCAACAGAAGAGTCCAAAATGCAGTACTTGGATGCAATCTCAAAAATGACAGAATGATCTCCGTTTGTTTTCAAGGCAAACCATTAAATATTACAGTAATCCAAGTCTATGCCCCAAGCAGTAATGCTGAAGAAGCTGAAGTTGAATGGTTATTTGAAGACCTACAAAACCTTTTAGAACTAACACTCAAAAAAGATGTCCTTTTTTCATTATAGAGGACTAGAATGCAAAAGTTGGCAGTCAAGAAACACCTGGAGTAACAGGCAAATTTGGCCTTGGAATGCGGAATGAAGCAGGGCAAAGACTAATAGAGTTTTGCCAAGAAAATGCACTGGTCATAACAAACACCCTCTTCAAACAACACAAGAGAAGACTCTACACATGGACATCACCAGATGGTCAGCACCAAAATCAGATTGATTATATTCTTTGCAGACAAAGATGGAGAAGCTCTATACAGTCCACAAAAACAAGACCAGGAGCTGACTGTGGCTCAGATCATAAACTCCTCATTACCAAATTCAGACTTAAATTGAAGAAAGTAGGGAAAACCACTAGACCATTCAGGTATGACCTAAATAAAATCCCTTATGATTATACAGTGGAAGTGAGAAATAGATTTAAGGGCCTAGATCTGATAGATAGAGTGCCTGATGAACTATGGAATGAGGTTCATGACATTGTACAGGAGACAGGGATCAAGACCATCCCCATGGAAAAGAAATGCAAAAAGCAAAATGGCTGTCTGGAAAGGCCTTACAAATAGCTGTGAAAAGAAGAGAAGCAAAAAACAAAGGAGAAAAGGAAAGATATAAGCATCTGAATGCAGAGTTCCAAAGAATAGCAAGGAGAGATAAGAAAGCCTTCTTCAGTGATCAATGCAAAGAAATAGAGGAAAAGAACAGAATGGGAAAGACTAGAGATCTCTTCAAGAAAATTAGAGATACCAAAGGAACATTTTATGCAAAGATGGGGTTGATAAAGGACAGAAATGGTATGGACCTAACAGAAGCAGAAGATATTAAGGAGAGGTGGCAAGAATACACAAAGAACTGTACAAAAAAGATCTCTACGACCCAGATAATCACGATGGTGTGATCACTCATCTAGAGCCAGACATCTTGGAATGTGAAGTCAAGTGGACCTTAGAAAGCATCACTATGAACAAAGCTAGTGGAGGTGACGGAATTCCAGTTGAGCTATTTCAAATCCTGAAACATGATGCTGTGAACGTACTGTACTCAGTATGCCAGCAAATTTGGAAAACTCAGCAGTGGCCACAGGACTGGAAAAGGTCAGTTTTCATTCCAATCCCAAAGAAAAGCAATGCCAAAGAATGCTCAAGCTACCTCACAATTGCACTCATCTCACATGCTAGTAAAATAATGCTCAAAATTCTCCAAGATAGGCTTCAGCAATATGTGAACCATGAACTTCCTGATGTTCAAGCTGGTTTTAGAAAAGACAGAGGAACCAGAGATCAAGTTGCCAACACCCCCTGGATCATAGAAAAAGCAAGAGAGTTCTAGAAAAACCTCTATTTCTGCTGTATTGACTATGCCAAAACCTTTGACTGTGTGGATCACTGTAAACAGTGGAAAACTCTGAAAGAGATGGGAATACCAGACCACCTAACATGTCTTTTGAGAAATCTGTATGCAGGTCAGGAAGCAACAGTTAGAACTGGACATGGAACAACAGACTGGTTCCAAATAGGAAAAGGAGTATGTTAAGGCTGTATATTGTCACCCTGCGTATTTAACCTCTATGCAGAGTACATTATGAGAAATGCTGGACTGGAAGAAACACAAGCTGGAATCAAGTTTGCCGGGAGAAATATCAATCACCTCAGATATGCAGATCATACCACTCTTATGGCAGAAAGCAAAGAAGAACTTAAGAGCCTCTGATGAAAGTGAAAGAGGAGAGTGAAAAAGTTGGCTTAAAGCTCAACATTCAAAAACGAAGATCATGGCATCCAGTCCCATTACTTCATGGGAAATAGATGGGGAAACAGTGAAAACAGTGTCAGACTTTAATTTGGGGGCCTCCAAAATCACTGAAGATGGTGATTGCAGCCATGAAATTAAAAGACGCTTACTCCTTGGAAGAAAAGCTAAGACCAACCTAGATAGCATATCGGAGAAGGCAATGGCATCCCACTCCAGTACTCTTGCCTGGAAACTCTCATGGACAGAGGAGCCTGGTGGGCTGCAGTCCATGCGGTCGCTGAGTCAGACACGACTGAGCGACTTCACTTTCACTTTTCACTTTCATGTATTGGAGAAGGAAATGGCAACCCACTCCAGTGTTCTTGCCTGGAGAATCCCAGGGATGATGGAGCCCAATGGGCTGCCATCTGTGGGGTCGCACAGAGTTGGACACGGCTGAAGTGACTTAGCAGCAGCAGCAGCAGCAGCAGCAGCAGCAGCAGCAGCAGATAGCATATTCAAAAGCAAAGACATTAATTTGCTAACTAACGTCCGTCTAGTCAAGGCTATGGTTTTTCCTGTGGTCATGTATGGATGTGAGAGTTGGACTGTGAAGAAGGCTGAGCACCAAAGAACAGATGCTTTTGAACTGTGGTGTTGGAGAAGACTCTTGAGAGTCCCTTGGACTGCAAAGAGATCCAACCAGTCCATTCTGAAGGAGATCAGCCCTGGTTGTTCTTTGGAAGGAATGATGCTAAAGCTGCAACTCCAGTACTTTGGCCACCTGATGCAAAGAGTTGACTGAATGGAAAAGACTCTGATGCTGGGAGAGATTGGGGGCAGGAGGAGAAGGGGACGACAGAGGATGAGATGGCTGGATGGCATCACTGACTTGATGGACATGAATCTGAGTGAACTCCAGGAGTTGGTGATGGACAGAGTGGCCTGGCATGCAACGATTCATGGGGTCACAAAGAGTCGGACACGACTGAGCGACTGAACTGAACTAATAACCTCTTTATTGACATTCATCTTTTTAAAAAGTATAGACCCAATCTTTCCAAAGACTACAAGCTCTTTGAGGAGGGCAGTAGTGCCTTGGACTTTACAATTTCAGCATTATTCTTAAACATAAAGAAATTCAAGGGTTTTTTTGCTTCATAACAATATTAAATGATATTTGCTCTGGATTCTTTTCTTTGCTCATTTGTTTCCATCTCTGCAGAACGGAACAAGCTTTTGCAAACATGAGAAATCACTACGACATGGATGACCCGACAGCTAATGGGGACATGAGGAACCAGTGGCACTGGCCACATAAGAGTTAGTGGTCCATCTCAGAGCAGAAATATGGTCATACGTCTGTGGATCTACATTCTGTGCTCTGATGCTACGACAGTGGCTTCTAACGAGGACTTCTAGAGCCTCAAGAATCCTTCCGTGGGGATTTGTCAGACACTATTATGTGTCTGTCTACAGTAGGATGAATTTTCCATAGAGGGCTGCAGGAGTATTTCCCACCCTGCATGCTCTTCTATAATGTGATCCTGCCATTTCTTCAAGATGAAGTCTAATTCTCCCTTTGGATATGAGTGGACTTGTGATTCACTTCTCACCAACAGAATGAGTCTGAGTGATGCTCCTGACTTTCAAGGCTAGATCATTCAAGGCCGTGAGCGTCCCCCAGTCCTTGTGAAAGTCTCCCTCTCAGGACCCAGCCACCATGCTAGGAGCATGCCTGTCACCCTGAGGCTGTAACACACAGGTGTCTTGGTCCAGAGTCAGAGGACAGCAGGTCACCTTGTCATCCCAGCCCAGATAGCAGATACATGAAGAGAAGGTCCAGATGACATTAGTCCCCAAGCATTCAAATCCATGCCAGTCATTTGAGTCTTTTGAGGTGAAGCCCCAGACACTGGGCCAGGGAAGAGTCACCCCCTATGTGTTCTTATAATCCACTAAATAGATGAATGTAATAAAATGGAATGATTTGTTATACAGCCACATACTTGACCCTTACGCCAGACCTCCTAAATCAGAAATTCTGTGTGTGAGGCCCAGGATATTTTTTTATAGTAAACTCTTCAGGTGATTTTAATGCATCATATGGTTTGAGAACCACTGCTGTATGTTAACAAAACTCTTGATTTTCTCTTTTTTTTAGGCTGCAATGTTGCCAGTCTTCACTGGGAGGATGACTAGTCTACCCAGGACAATCCTGTTACCTGCCTTTCCAGATACCCTTAGAGTGCTGCAAAGCTTTGTGATAGTTCCAGCCACTGAGATGGAAAAATTTTGCTGAGGGAGCTTCTTGGAAAGCACTTGCTTTACTGATAAAAATGACATCATCTATGGATATAGAAGTTGTGGTATATACAGTGGGATATTGCTCAGCCATAAAAGGGACAAATTTAAGTCAGTGGTGCTGAGGTGGACGAACTTAAGAGTCGGCGATAAAGTGAAGTAAGCCAGAAAGTGAAAAACACATGTCATATATTAATGCATATATATGGAATCTGGAAAAATGGTACTGATGAATCTATTTGCTGGGCAGGAACAGAGACACAGACATTGAGAACAGACTACTAATGGGCTCAAAGAGGGAAGGCGAGGGTGGGCGAACTGAGAGGCTAGCACTGAAATATATACATTACCATATGTAAAACAGATAGCTAACAGGAGGGAGCTCAGGCTGGTGCTCTGTGACAACCTAGAGAGGTGGGATGGGGTTGGGGGCAGAGAGGAGGCTCAAGAGGGAGGGGACACATGTATGATAAGGCTGATATCATATGGCTGATTCATGCTGTTGTATGGCAGAAACCAACACAGCACTGTAAAGCAATTGTCCTCCAATCAACAGTAAAAAAAAAAAAAAAAAAAGACATCATTTGGTGAAAACACTTTCTTTGGTTTGTAATGCTGCTAGGAGGCCCAGAAATCATAGCTGCTCCATGACCATGGGTTAATCAGCCTGGGGGCAGAAGCAGCTAAGGCTGCTGGGAGAAAACTGTAAGAGCTGGATCCTTGAGGACATTGCTGAGCACTGTAGTCAAGGGCAGAAACCTCCTCCCTTGATTTATCACAAGTATGCCACTAATTATTCAGACCACTATTGGCTGCAGCCAAACACATTTCTAACTCATGTAACAGGCATACAACAATAACAATAGCAACAAGCCAAAAAAAAGGCATATCAATTTCTAAGTCATTTTTAGTATTTTCAAAAAATTCTCACATTGCAATTTGGCCTTAAAGAGGCCCGGTAAGCTATGAAAGAGGTCAAGTGTGCTTGCTTTGGGCTGGATTTATATCAATTCATTTTGTTAACAGTAATCCTTTCAAGTTGGCTGCATTGGACACCAAAGACATTTGGGAGTGGTGATAATTCCATCAGAGCCTTTTCAACTATTTGCCAAATGCCTGGCATTCTTCTTCAGTTCAGTTCAGTTGCTCAGTCCTGTCCAACTCTTTGTGAACCCATGGACTGCAGCACACCAGGCTTCCCTGTCCATCACCCTCTCCCAGAATTTACCCAAACTCATGTCCATCAAGTTGGTGATGCCATCCAAACATCTCATCCTCTGTTGTCCCCTTCTCTTCCTGCCTTCAGTCTTTCCCAGCATCAGGGTCTTTTCCAATGAGTCAGTTTTTCACATCAGGTGGCCAAAGTATTGGAGTTTCAGCTTTAGCATCAGTCTTTCCACTGAACACTCAGGATTGATATCCTTTAGGATTGACTTGTTGAATCTCCTTGCAGTCCAAGGGTCTCTCAAGAGTCTTCTCCAACACCATAGTTCAAAAGCATTAATTCTTTGGTGCTCAGCTTTCTTTATAGTCCAACTCTCACATCCATACATGACTACTGGAAAAACCATAGCTTTGACTAGGCATACTTCTTACATGACCTCGTATTTTTACTGAACCATAATCCCAATTTCTCCCCATTTCAGATGGGGAGACCAAGGTATAAATCAAAAAGGTGACTTTTTCTGTTGGTGTATCATTCATATAAGGTCCAGATAAACGGATTTCAGAGCTCACTCTCACAACCACTGCTAATATTAAGTGATTTCCTGATTTAATTGCATATTCAACAAACATTTATTATGTTATATCCAAATACCTTAAAAGGCACAACCTTGATCCTCTTGTAAATCAGGAGGAAAGGATGTCTAAAATGGTATTTGTGGTAGAGAAGTTTAAGATTTCTGAAATTTGAACAGATAGGTGAGTAGTGAGTGACCTGAACCTCCAAGTGTATCCATCTACCTTGAATCTCTGGAAGAATTATAGTTGCCAGAATCAAAGAAAAAATAGTCTCTGAATGTTAACATGGACTTCGTGTAGTTAACACCACTGTGGAAAGTGACTCAGATAAAGCAGAACATACGCGTACTATTTTCTTTACATCCCTTCTTCTCCTTCCATGTATACCTCCATCCATGCCTGCTTTCCCAAATCGCTCCGGTTTCAGTCTCTGGAGATCCTGGAGGGCAATATGGAGCCTTTGAACAGACACCCCCACTGAGACAGCGCCCTTCAGAGGGTTCAAAGCCCCGCCTTTTGTGTCTATAGGTTGAGAACTGTCTCTCTGTTGATCTCCCAGCATCTTATGACCACCGAGCATGAGAATAGAAATGCAAATGTGACATTATGAGCGAGAGGTAAGGACTGTCCGGCCTTTTGTGGGCAGGAGGCCTGTGGGGTGAGTGAAAGGCACGCATACAGTAGAGTGAATGCCATCCCCGCGTGTTCCCACAGTCAGCGCTCCGAGGTAGACCAGGCACTGGTGGGCTTTTGTCCTGGTCCAGTTTTGAAAGACAACTTGACATTCTTATAATATCATGCAAATGTATGCACTTGCACAATGCCAGTGATTACTCAGCCTCCCGGGACAAGCCACACATATCTTAATAAATCGAGACTATAGATTAAACAATTTAGAGAAGAATGGCCTTTCACAGAGGGAGCAAGCCATGGCTTGTGTTCTTCAAATCAGGAGACAGAGTGTTTAAATCATTCTCAGTCAGAGTTCACCCAGACACATGCGGCATTTTGTTGTTCCCAACTACACTGTGCCCCACCCTCCCACTCCACTCCCCACAAAGTGTGACTCACCCTGAAATGCCCAAATTAAATGTCACTCTCTTTATGACACTTTTTCTGATTCTCAAACCCCACCCCAAATACAATTCATGACACCCTCCTGGCTGATTTTGAACTCCTTTATTTAGATCTCTGGAGTCACATAAATAAAATTGAATTATGAGTTGTGGTATGCAGTAGTTACGGGTCCTTCCTCCTACCCAACCCTCCCCCAAATATGAACTCTACAGAGGACAGATGATGTCTTATAATTCATCCTGATGACACCCACTTATGCTTGGGCCTAGATAACTGCCTGTGTGACTGGACAGACTGTAATTGGATAATCCCCTGGGGTACTATTCATACCAAAATCTAGATAAACAGCAACTTTGAGGATTGTGTGGCATTTTTCTTCATTCCTAGCCAACACAGGAGTTCACTAAATGCTTATTAAATGAAATAATGTTGGAACAGACTAGGAAAGAAGGGGAGCATGATTTCTTTAACATTCACATGAGCTAGCTGTAGGGTTCAGCTCTTTTCAATGGCATATCAGTCTATCTGATCATAACTAATCAGGTGTTAGTGGCATATGGTTTGAGGGAAATACTGTTCTCTGTTACAGATGCCAGTTGAAAAAAAAAAAATAAAGCTTCAGTTGGTGCAAACTGCCCGCTTAACATAAGGCCATAAGGAGATAGTGACAGACAAGCTTTACATCCTCGACTTGCAAGCAATTTGCTCCTCACTGTGATTCCAAGTATTAACCTTGTTCTATCAAACCCCTGGAGTGTGGGGCAGGGAAGAGGAGAGCCTGCACAGCGGAAGCTGGGATCAGCCAGAATAGCTAATGAACCACCAGATCTGATCTTTAGGGAAAAGAAAAAGAAATGTCCTTTGGAGGGAAAACAAAACATAAGAATCCTTTGCCCCGGTAAACTGGCCACGGCTTGCTTTGCTGCTGACATGGTCTGGTGCAAAGCCCGTTTCTCTGGTTTTCTGCCGTATTAGGAGATACGGGGGCTGGTACAGAGAGATTCCAGCTTGTTTTGTATTTGTTCCCATACGTTATATAATGTTCCTATGGGAGATTACACAACAGATACTGAACAAAGGAAACCATATAAACAAAAGTAACACAGGGAAGGTTATGGAAATATGGCCTGTTAAACCAAAAGGGGGAACAGGATAGGACTGCTGCTGTTGTTACTGTTCTAAAGGTCTATAAGAGTCTGAACCCGGAGAGGCAATGCAGTCATAAAGACATATTAACAGAAATGCAAGGAAGACAGCAAATTCCAGCACCACAGTTCTTCCTCGGGAATCTGTCATCCTGTCTGTCATCTTAAATGCAGCCCCATTATATGAGTCAAATTCTATGTTTGTCACTCCCACTTTACAGGACATCGAATGGTTTTTTTGTTCTCTTATTATCTTTATATGTGTGTGTGTGCATATATATACACACACAGACACACACACAGATATTTGGCATTAAATTTGATATTATGAGAGGATGTGAATCACTGTGTTCTTAAAATATTTTGGCTTCTTGGCATAGTATCTCAGCCAATTTAACTTCAGAGTTCAAACTGGGACACAAGGAAGTATGTAGGAGGGTTAAAAGGTGGGAGAGATTTAATATCCCACCAAGGGGGCTCAGAGGTTAAAGCACCTGCCTTTGATGCAGGAGACCGGGGTTTGATCCCTGGGTCAGGAAGATCCCCTGGAGAAGGAAATGGCAATCCACGCCAGTACTCTTGCCTGGAGAATCCCATGGACAGAGATGTCTACCTAGTAGGTTACAGTCCATGGGGTCACAAAGAGTCGGACACGACTGAGCAACTTCACCTCACCTCAAGCTTATTGCTAAGGAAAATAAATAACCAAACAAAACATTTAATTGTAAGTAATAAGCAGTAGATATAATTGTGTTTTGTAGGCTTAAACTTTATAATAAATCAGTAATATCTGACTATTGCTTTTTCAATATGATAAAGACATTTAAAATGCTCCAGAATCCTACTACATAGATTGCCATTTTTTGATCTTCAAAGAAAAAAGAAATAAATATATGATTTCTAAAAATCAAAGGAACAGGTTGAGAAGCCTAGTTCTTCTATAAGAACTGTGACCCAGTGTGATTCGGGGGCCAGAAGCATCAGCTGCCCCTGGGAAACTGTCAGAGATGCACATTCTTAGGCCCCACTCTATATCCACTGAATCAGAATTCCTAGGGGTGGGGCCTAGCCATCGGGCTTTAACAAACCCTCCAGGTGATTCTCACAGGTTGACATGTGAGGACCACTGTTCTAAAAGGCAATCAGAGTTAAATTTCTTAAATTTTTTGCATCGTTTTGGTTATACTATGATCACACATGTGCACACATATAAGTGCATATATACCATATTTTTTTTACTAAAGGAATTATTATACACATTGTGTAATGCTGCTTTGATTCTTTTCAAATGTATCATTTCTCACACGTCTTTCCACTTCTGCACTTCATACCTCAGGAGATTACATAGTCTTTCATTGAATATACCATACACCTTAATGGTTCAGCCAGGTCCCTGGTGTGGTTATCTTCACTATTTAGGTTTGTTCTGTTAGTTTTACCATGCTGGTACACATTCACACATGTAAGAGTATGTTCTTGAACAAATTCCTAGTAGAGATGATTCAAGATCATACCAAAGAAAAACCATCCCAAATAATAAAATGCAAGAAGGCAAAGTGGTTGTCTGAAGAGGCCTACAAATAGCTGAAAACAAAGAGAAGCAAAGGCAACAGAGAAAGGGAAAGGTACACCCAACAGAATGCAGAGCTTCAGAGAAATACCAAGGAGAGAGAAAGCCGTCTTAAGTGAAGAATGCAAAGAAACAGAGGAAAACGGTAGAATGGGAAAGACTAGAGATCTCTTCAGGAAAACTGGAGATAAGAATTTATCTCCCAAGAAATTTATCTTATCAATCCAAGAAAAGAGAACATTTCATGCAAAGATGGGCACAATAGAGGTCAGAAACAGCAAGGATCTAACAGAAGCAGAAGAAATTAGGGAGAGACTAAAGATTACACAGAAAAGCTAAATAAAAAGGTTTTAATTACCCAGAAGGTATGGTCACTCACCTAGAGCCAGACATCCTGCAGTGTGAAGTCAAGTGGGCCTTAGGAAGCATTACTAGGAACAAAGTTGGTGGAGATGATGGAATTCCAGTTGACTTATTTCAAATCCTAAAGGATGATGCTGTTTAGCTGCTGTGCTCAATATGCCAGCAAATTTGGAAAACTCAGTATAGGCAAATTTGGAAAACCCAGAACTGGAAAAGGTCAGTTTTCATTGCAATCCCAAAGAAAGGCAATGACAAAGAATGTTCAAACTACCGCATAATTGTGCTCATTTCACACACTAGCAAGGTAATGCTCATTATCCTTCAGGCTATGTTTCAGCAATACATTAAGCAAGACCTTCCAAATGTACAAGCTGGATTTAGAAAAGGCAGAGGAACCAGAGATCAAATTGCCAATATCTGTTGAATCATAGAAAAAGCAAGAGGATTCTCAAAAAGAGCTACTTCTGCTCATTGACTACACTAAAGCTTTAGACTGTGTGGATCACAACAAACTGTGATAAATTCTTCAAGAGATGGGAATACCAGATGACCTTAGCTGTCTCCTGCAGGTCAAGAAGCAACAGTTACAACTGGACATGGAGCAATGGACTGGTTCCAAATTGGGAAAGGAATACGTCTAGGCTGTATATTTGTTACCTGCTTATTTAAATTCTATGCAAAATACATTATGCAAACTGCTAGGCTAGATGAATCGCAAGCTGGAATCAAGACTGCTGGGAGAAATACCAATAATCTCAGATATGCAGAAAGCATCTAATGGCATTTAATGCACTAATCTAAATCATCTGGAGAAGGCAATGGCACCCTACTCCAGTACTCTTGCCTGGAAAATCCCATGGATGGAGGAGCCTGGTAGGCTGCAGTCCTTGGGGTCGCTGAGTTAGATATGACTGATCGACTTCACTTTCACTTTTCACTTTCATGCATTGGGGAAGGAAATGGCAAACCCACTCCAGTGTTCTTGTCTGGAGGATCCCAGGGATGGGGAAAGCCTGGTGGGCTGCAGTCTATGGGGTCACACAGAGTCGGACATGACTGAAGTGACTTAGCAGCAATCTAAATCATCTAATGGCAGAAAGTGAGGAGGAACTAAAGAGCCTCTTTCTAAGTGTGAAAGAGAAGGGTGAAAAAGCTAGCTTAAAATTCAACATTCAAAAAACTAAGATCATGGCATCCAGTCCCATCACTTCATGGCAAATAGATGGGGAAACAATAGAAACAGTGACAGATTCTACTTTCTGGGCTCCAAAATCATGGTAAGTGGTGACAGCAGCCTTGAAATTAAAAGATGCTTGCTCCTTAGAAGAAAAGCTATGACAAACCTAGACCGTGTATTGAAAAACAGAGACATCACTTTGCTGGCAAAGTTCATAGAGTCAAAGCTATGGTTTTTCCAGTAGTCATGTATGGATGTGAGAGCTGGACCATAAAGAAGGCTGAGAGCTGAAGAACTGATGCTTTCAGACTGAAGTACTGGAGGACTCTTGAGAGTCTCTTGGACAGCAAGGAGATCAAACTAGTCATTTCCTTAAAAAAAAGAAAAAAAATCAACCCTGAATATTTAATGGAAGGATTGAAGCTGAAGCTCCAATACTTTGGCCGTCTGATGCAAAGAGCAGACTCATTGGAAAAGAAGAAAGATTGAGGGCAAGAGAATGAGGAGGCAACAGAGGATGAGATGGTTGGGTGGTATCACCTACTCATTGGACATGAGTTTGAGTAAACTCTGGGAGATCATGAAAGACAGGGAAGTTTGGAGTGCTGCAGTCCATTGGTTGCAAAGAGTCAAATAAGACTTAGTGACTGAACAACAAGATCTTAAGGAAATTTATATGTTACATTTTAGCGCAGATGACCTTAACGTTGGAAAAGAGCTTGCACCAGTTTACATTTCAAGCAAAAATTTACCAATAGTGTCTATTTTTCTGGATGGTCACTGACACTGGATCTTATCAAACTTATTTCAACTGGTGTCAAGCTTATTTCAACTGGTATCAATCTGATAATCAATCAAATATATGTTTAATCAAAATATGGCATCTTGTTATTGTTTGACTTGTGTTTCTTTATGAGATTAAAGATGATCATTTTATATTTTTATAAAGATATATTTCTTTTTCAGTGACTTGCCCATATTCTCTTGGGTTATTTATATATTTTGTTCTTACTGATTTGTATGAATTTTTATAAATTAAGAAAACTATTCTTGGCCTGTCACTTGTTTTTACTGTACTTTTCGCTAGTTCAGACATTTTAAAGTTGGTCATGACTTTATAGATTTGTTAAGGTTTTTCCTGTCCATGCTCTGTGTACTGTATCGTTACTGGAAAAACCTTAACCAATTTCAAAATTCTTAATAAATTCACTTGGGATTTTCTTCAAATTGTTGCAGTTTTTCACTTTCCACAATTTACTGAAGTAAAAGAAATGAGGCTGAAATATAAATTTTTTCATACAGTTAGTTTCTTGTCCCGACATCAGGGAATGAACAAACTCTTTTCCCAATGGTTTTAATATCATTTTCACCTCTGATCTAGAGAATTCAAGAGCTTTCTCCTATAACCTATTGGTTTTCTATTTTCAAGTTGTTTCAATTACCACATCTTCATTATCAGTTTTTATACTAGATTGTTACTTCTGTCTCAGTCATTCATCTTTTTGAAAAATGTCATGGCATTTTTCTTTTATTTTGCATGGTGAACTTTCTGTCATTTTTTGAAATACAGAAATGAATTTAGATAGAATGCTAAAACTGAATTTATATTTTAAGAAATAGAGCTTTGTTGATGCACAATATTCTGTTTCTTATTAAAAATACAATCATTTCTAATTTTATCAAAGTCTTCTTTTACATAACATTAGAGCTTCAAGTTTTCTTCCTACTGCTCCTTCATAGTTTTGGAGAACTTTAATATTAGCTATTTTACTTTTTGGCTGCTATAATAAATGTTTTATTTTTATCATTGTATTTTCTAGTTGTTCACTTGTTGTATACAAAGCAACTCCTTTCTTTTTCTTTTTAAATAATACTCATTGTGAACAACAACGATAACTTAAAGAGCAAAAAGTGGCTGTCGTCAACCAGATACAAGGGTTAAGTCACAACCCACTGGAATTGCCATTGGAAAGTAAGCTCGGAGTGGACATTCTGTGCTAGGTAGTTAGATGCATATCTCAGGATGAATTTCAAGGGTCCCAGATACTTCCATCTTTTCATACATAAAAGTACTAAAATCATTAAATTGGACATCTGTTCTCTGTGATTAGCAATAGTCTTTTATTTAGATGCAGGCCTGACTATATGTATGGATGTGAGAGAGAGTTGGATTATAAAGAAAGCTCAGCACTTAAGAATTGATGCCATCTAACTGTGGTGTTGGAGAAGACGCTTCAGAGTCCCTTGGACTGCAAGGAGATCCAACCAGTCCATCCTAAACGATATTAGGCCTGAATATTCATTGGAGGGACTGATGCTGAAGCTGAAACTCCAATACTTTGGCCACCTGATGCAAAGAACTGACGCGTTGGAAAAGACCCTGATGTTGGGAAAGATTGAAGGCAGGAGGAGAAGGGGACGACAGAGGATAAGATGGTTGTATGGCATCACCAACATGATGGACCTGAATTTGAGCAAGTTCCAGGAGTTGGTGATAGACAGGGAAGCCTGGTGTGCTGCAGTCCATGGGGTCACAAAGATTCAGACATGACTGAGTGACTGGACTGACCTATGCCTGAGTACAAGTATTTCCCTGCCAAAAATTTCATATATACACTGGCTCCACCCCTACCTCTTGGAGCAGCTCCTAAAAGTTGTCTCCTGAGTTATTGTCCGCAGTAAGACCCTGAACAAAACTTTAACTCACAACTTCCCTGTTGTGTTTTTCTTTAAATAGACACCATATATGTGTAATACACATGATACATGAAATGAATTCTTAAAAACACATGCAAAAAAAGCACATCTGAATGAAGGTTCTCTACTGAAAAGAGACATGAACAGATTCAGTTAAGAAGGTATTTTTGGAATTTCCCACAGAAGACAAAGTCCCATTTACTTCCTAGTGGTACATGGGGAATTTTTAACACTGACTGACATGGTCTTGCTTGGTCAACCAGTATATCAACTAAGCTTTGTTTAGACAAATATAATCATTTTCTTACAGTATCCTATGAAAATAAACGGGGAGATCTGTTACCATTTGAGATATTCCAAAAAACAGTGCTAATTCTAAATAAATGTTTAAATATGAAGTTATAGAAATGCCTTGGCCAATGGAGGTTCCAGTGATTATAAGTCTAAAATAATTTTTCCTTTTCCCTTCTAGATTCTTTGCTGAGATACTCCTATAGTAAAAAGGTGGATTAACAGGGGGAAAAAAATTGAACAACATGTATTCCTCCTATACACCTGGGAGAGACCCAGGAAAAGCAACTAATTCCCTGAAATGGCCCAAGTCATTTCCAAGCCACCATCTTAAAAAAAAAACATCCAGCCAAAGACACAAGAAGATGTTACAAGGAAAAAGCACGGTGAGCAAGGGTAAGGTTGTTAATGCTGACATAGGTCTTTAGGTCTCTGCCTTCTATAAAAGTTCCAGAGATTCAATCATCCCTCTCTTCCTGGTGCAGAAGGGAGATACCCTTACAAATGGAGTTTTCCCTTGTAAATTGCTCTTACAAAAGAATAAGGGCTACTCAGTTTCCAGAGTTTCATTTGTGCCTGCTATTCCTTAAAAATGATCAGGCTAAGGGTTGTGAATTCAGCTCTCTTTTACAAGTTAAAAAGCAGGACAAAACAATAAAAAGTGTAATGAAAATGACAAAGAGAGAAGACAAATAAACATAAGAAATGATAACGGAGCAATAACACAAAGAGGAAGTAAAATTAATCATAAAATAGTACTTCATTAAACTTTTCCATATATATATATAAAATATCTACTTTCTAGGTACAGTTAAACTAACCCAAAAAAAAAAGATGAAAAGTCAAAATTGATTATCTTATTACTAGTGACATTTTATGTTAAGTGATTGTTTTATAAATTTTTCAGTTGATTATATTGGATTTGCTCAAAATACAATTATATAAGAAGCAATTAATGTGTGTCTCATCCTTAGCAATATTTATACCTTAAATTATCATTTCTCATATACATGGGCTATTTCAAGAACAATATTAACACTGGGGATAAAAATTAAAAAAAAATAAAGTATATCCTATACTAAAAAAAAACCACTGGGGATAGTAGGCATTACTATTTTTATTACTGATATAAAAATAAAGCTTTTAATGTCTTACTCTTAAACTTGCTGCTAGATATTTGTTTCAGAGATATATATTCTTAGTAAATGGTATAGTGTATGGTGTTCTTTTATTGTACCACTATTCTGTTTGCCAACATTTAATATTCTTGCCCCAACAGTAATAAGACTGTATTGAGATTGTGAGAAATAAGGATATTGTATTTTTCTTACAATACATCATCTGATTTCTATTTCAATGTTGTGATGCTTTGTACAAAGAATTTGGAAGTTGGTATTCTTTATGTTTGAAAACCTTACATAATTTGTAAGCTTGCTCTTTTATGAAAGTGTAAAAGAACTACTTTTTGATAAGCATTTGATTCTGGAAATTTCCTTTTGCTATATAACTTTTTAATAATTTTCATAGTTATTCATCAACTAGAAGTTTCACTTCTTCTCTGTGGACACTTTTGTTAATTTGGGGGGGACTTCTTTAATGCTTTTATAGAGATTTCTAATATAACATTTTCTTCACGCCATTTTTGAATATTCTAAGTGGTGACTAATCCTTCTCCTTTGTGTTCATGCTGTAATGTAAGAAAAGTGGCTGAGTGTCATTTCGAACAAAGCTTGCCTGATAGAGTGGTTGACCAGCTTGGTCATAAAATTTTGTGTCAAAAATCATGTGCCTCTGTGATTAAATGAGGCATTGTTTTCTGTGGGTTTCATACACCAACTCTGAAGGCAATCCAAAACAAGGTTCAAAATCTGTTTCCATCAAAGGCTCTTTAGAGGCAAACACTTCTTTGGATGTGTAAGCACTTCTTTTGTCATTTTCAGGACTCATTACCATGTAGTCAGCTGAGCATGCATTGTGGCTAGAAATCAGAAAGGCAGATAAACCAAGAGTGCAAAGTGAGGGCTCTGCAAAGCTGGGGACTCTGTGTTTGTCCTGAGCTGATCTTTTTTATTAGTCTAAAATGCAAAGTCGTCCCTTTCAAGGAAAGAAGTAGCTGTACTTATTTATAGCTATTAGACAAATATGCAGAGCAAAAATCTGTTTTTCTAAATGAAGAATGAAGCACAAGCCTGTATAAATATGTCAAAACAGAGTGTGCTTTTGATAAAGGATAATGAAGAGATAAACTGTAAGAAAAGACATTGGTAAATGAAATTTTTATGTATCCCTTCACCAAAGCTAGGGTTCTGAACACCCTCATAATTCCCTTACATATTGTAGTTCTGTCATTTAATGTGAATGCTAATGTCATTTATAAAGAAAGCAGTCATACTTCCTGGATAATTACTGCGTATCTATTAAAATGAATCATGTCTTGCTTTAAAATGTGCATTTATTCTTCTCCCATTCGGTTAATGCATATCTTTTCCTTCATTATGCTGCTAAAATGTCAACTTTGCTATGTTGAAGAAGTCAATAATTAAATAGCTTTACGGTAATTACCTCCCAGTAACACATTTTTCCACCTTAACAACACAAACCTAATCCACTAACATCTAAGTGACACAAATATATTGGCGAGAAGGTCATTTTGTGAAAACTGTTGGGGAGGGAAAATTTTCCACTATCCTTCTAGATTTTTAAAATTTAATAATTACATTGATACAACAGATTAACAGGATAAAAAGAAAAAATAATAAAAACATTTTAATTTCCATATGGAGAAATGACAGAAGAACACAAATGTTATATTTTTAGTCAAAGAAACAATAAATTTATGATGAATAGACATGACAGAGTAACTAGGCTTGGGTACTAATAAGTGGAGAGTCTAAGCAGTTTGTTTACATAGCCTTCTCTCCCTGAATTCCCTGTGACTTGTACAAAGGATGTCTCTCTACCTCCTGGTGCAGGGAGGGTACGTTTCACATGGGAGATTTATTTCCTGCTTTCAGTGGAGGGTCAGCATTTCTTTTTGCACCAGCTGTTCTTCAAGTAATCTTAATTTGAAATAATCAATATGCCACAAAGGCATATTTTGGGGCTGAGTGCCCTGGGCCCCATCCTAACTGAGTTTATGCACATTGTGAATCACATTTTAAACACCAGCTTCTCTATTTTGGGGGGAGGGAGGATGAAATACACAGTTAAATTTTATTATTTTCCTTTTTTTCAAAGGAATTAAACTTTTTTAGGTTTCTCCATTGAAGATGAACTGTTTTTACAATGTCGTGTAAATTTCTTCTGTCCAACAAAGTGAATCAGCTATATGTATATATATATATCCTCCATCGGCCAAAAAACACAAGAAAAATGCCCACAAAAACAAATCTAAAGTAATTAAGAAAATAGGAATAGACATATAAATAATTACCTTGAATGTAAATTGATTAAAAGTGCAAGTGTGTGTGCTCAATTGTGTTCAACTCTTTGTGACCCCATGGACTGTAGCTCCCCAGGCTCCTCTGTCCATGAGATTCTCCAGGCAAGAATCCTGAAGTGGGTTGCCATTTCCTTCTCCCAGGGATCTTCCCAACCCAGGAATCAAACCCATGTCTCCTAAGTCTCCTGCATTGGCAGGCAGATTCTTAACTACTGAACCACCTGGGAATCCCAACATGCTCCAACCAAACAACACAGACTGGTTGAATGGATAGAAAAACATGACATATTCAACCAGTCTGTGTTGTCCGTCTAGTCAAGGCTATGGTTTTTCCTGTGGTCATGTATGGATGTGAGAGTTAGACTGTGAAGAAGGCTGAGCGCTGAGGAACTGATGCTTTTGAACTGTGGTGTTGGAGAAGACTCTGGAGAGTCCCTTGGACTGCAAGGAGATCCAACCAGTCCATTCTGAAGGAGATCAGCCCTGGGATTTCTTTGGAAGGAATGATGCTAAAGCTGAAACTCCAGTACTTTGGCTACCTCATGCGAAGAGTTGACTCACTAGAAAAGACTCTGATGCTGGGAGGGATTGGGGGCAGGAGGAGAAGGGGACGACAGAGAATGAGATGGCTGGATGGCATCACTGACGGGATGGACATGAGTCTGAGTGAACTCTGGGAGTTGGTGATGGACATGGAGGCCTGGCGTGCTGCGATTCATGGAGTTGCAAAGAGTCAGACATGACTGAGTGACTGAACTGAACTGATATATATGTGTGTGTGTGTGTGTGTGTGTGTGTGTCAAGAGTTAGAAGCACTAACTCTTGAGAGCAAACACTGAGCATCCATTCTGAGCAACTCACATGAACTTCAGCTCTACATTTATAATAAGCAACACTCCACTCTGTGGCCCTGGGAATTTGAAGTCAACCTTAAAACTTAACAAAAATAAAAAAACTATGACTCTTGCAATAAGCTATGTCATATCTTACAAAATTTCCAGATGTTTCTTAAGTTTTCCAGTAAACTAGACAATTTCTGTGTCTAAGCTACTGGGAACTAAACAATTGGCCACGCTAGAGTTTTTACCACCTCATTGGCTAAAAATGATCACCCAGTCAAAGTAACTAGTCATGTACAAGTGGGCTTCTCACAGACATGATGAAAGGACCAGAGAATTAGTCTCAACATGATTTCTGTACTGTAGGGGAGCACAGTTTGTCACCCCCAAATGTGTCTTTTTATCATGAGGATTATTTCAGACTGTTTTTAAGAAACAAAAGGCTCAGCTCAGGTAGAGTTCTGACAACTCCCCCAACCCTGACTTCTTAACTGCCTAAAAGGATTTAGATAGGGGGCCTATCCCAGGAAGAGAGGATGACAAACATTTGTTTACCAAATATTTGCTTTTCTCATCTTCTTGTAAGTTATTTTCCTCTCCTTTAAAGTCCTGAATCTTTAGCCCTTTCATCCCCCCCTCCCCCTCAGATGGCACATAAGCCTCAATTATCTAACTACTCCTGGGGTCTCACTTTTCTTATGAGGTCCCCAAATGTATGAAATTAGGTTTTCTTCTATTAATCTGTCTCGTGTCAATTCAGTTCTTAGACCAGCCAGAAGAACCTCAAGAACAGAGGAAATCTTCTTCCTTCCCTCCTCTCTGTCTGCAGGATCCAGAAGAAACAAAAGTGATGAGCTCTTTTTCTCTCCCTCTGTATGTAACTTAGCAGCATAAAATACTTGTGGAGCTAGATTCTTGGGTACAGCGTCTCTGGTAAAAATGTGACTGATCTTTCTTCCTAAGACGGTCCCTGTTTTGTCTCTGCTGTGCCATGTGCCTTGTTCTCTGTCTTCAGAGCTTGCTTCATGACGGGTGAGAATGTTCTGTGGAAGGTGCATGTAGCAGTGTGCACTGGTGGTCAGTAGAATGAACTAGGACTCCAAGCAGCTGCAGCTAGTGGGTCAGAAGCACAGCCAGCAACCTAGACTTGCAGCTGGTGTTTATTTGTCCAGCTGTGTGAAAGTGTTAGTTGCTCAGTTGCGTCTGACTCTTTGTGGCCCCATGGATCGTTGTCCATCAAGCTCTTCTGTCCATGGGATTTTCCAAGCAAGAATACTGGAGTGGGTTGCCATTTCCTTCTCCAGCGGATCTTCCTGACCCAGGGATCAAACCTGGATCTCCTGCACTGCAGGCAGATCAGCTATGCCAGCTCTCCAGGGGATTAGTCATAAGGGGGCAGAGTCCCTAAGGGGTCTTTGTTGTCTCAGCCTTCATTGTCTTATGTCTTATGCTGCCAGTGACAACAAAGGTTTCCCTTCATGGACTAACTCTGGGAGTGAACGTTATGGATCTTATGAGGGCTGCATCCTTTGTGCATCTTTCATCTTTGGTTAAACCATAAAAAGACTTTCATCTGAGTTGTTATTTGAGAGTAATATAAGATTTTACTTATCAATGGCCAGATAATGGATCCTGTGAACTGGTTTTATTTAGAAGGAAAAGTCTTAGATGGCTCTCATTTTAAAATCAGAGTGGACTTTTGGACTCTGAGGGAGAGGGAAAGGGTGGGATGGTTTGGGAGAATGGCAGTGAAGCATGTGTATTTTCCTGTAAGAAACTAAGCGCTAATCTATGTTTGGTGTAGGATGCAGGATGCATGGGGCTGATGCACAGGATGATTCAGGTAGAGGATGTGGGGTGGGAGGTGGGAGGGGGCTTCGACATTGGGCGATTGTGTTCACCTATGGCTGATTCGTGTCAATGTATGGCAAAACAAATACAGTATTGTAATTAAAAAAATAAATTTAATTTAAAATAAAAAAAATAAAATCAAATCAAATTTAAAA
This sequence comes from Nanger dama, assembly GCA_917880005.1. NCBI lineage: Eukaryota > Metazoa > Chordata > Mammalia > Artiodactyla > Bovidae > Nanger > Nanger dama. Next base: position 6,318,959 of record CAKJTW010000052.1, read on the forward strand.
AATGGAGCTGTACACATATATTTATACATTAACATACAGACACATATATACACACACAACACATAGCATCAGGGACTTTAATAAGATGGAAGAACAGCAATTAGAACAAAAATCAAAGTTCACGCAAACCCCTTCCTATTTGCCTTCAGACAGTTACAAATATTTAAAAAAGAGAGAGAGAGAAAGATATCAGGACATTGGAAGTACAATTGCCCTATATATAGGGAAAAATTTTTTTAAGAGAGAGAAGAACTGTTACAAATTGGGCAAATAAAAATCTTAAATGTCTACGAACTATGTTCTTAGAAGTTATAAATATCTTTAAAAACAATAGTCAAACGAAAATGTGCGTTGCACCCCATTTGCAGGTGGACTTGTAGGTTAAGCTCCATTTGTGACTGGAATTCAACCAAACAGTCCTTAAGGAAATTGCAACCTAGGGTTATTAGTGTCATTAGGAAAAATGTTCCATTAGATAAGCTTATTTTTACAGTACATGTGAAAGCAAGGACTTTCAAATCACACAAACAGAATGAGATACCTATTTTAACTGGTGTGCAGGAACTTCCAGAGAGCTTCAAAATTCCAAAATACTTTCAGTGGAAGATTTGTTGTAAAAAGGCAGAAAACAAGATAGAAGGCCACTTATCTGATTGCACTTCTGATCCAAACTGATATTCAGAGTTGAAAAGGAAATTTTTAGGTCTTCCCCCAAAGCTAAATGTACCCAGGGATAAAGAAAAACATTCTAACAGAGGTGGATGGATACATCAGTCCTTGGATAAGCTACTAACCTCTCTGACTTGTCTCAACAGGCTTGTAAGTATTCTAGCCTCATAAAACCCAAGTCCTTCTTGGAGGAAAGTACATTTCTCCTCTGTATCTTTGAGATGCAAACTTTCTACAAATTTCAGGAGGTAACTTTTATCAGAAGAAGAAAAAAAGGGGACAAGACTATTTGAAAACTAAAACAAATGAGAATTCATCTCTTATTTATTGCTGAGACTTCTCTGGTGGCTTAGACGGTAAACTGTGTGCCTACAATGTGGGAGACCTGGGTTCAATCCCTGGGTCAGGAAGATCTCCTGGAGGAGGAAATGGCAACCCATTCCAGTATTCTTGCCTGGAAAATCCCATGGACGAAGAAGCCTAGTGGGGCTACAGTTCATGAGATCGCAAAGAGTCAGACACGACTGAGCGACTTCACTTTTCACTTAGTACTTTCTATACTTAAACATATTTGAGTGACAGTTTATATCTTTATTATCCCTTTACTCCTAGAATTTAAGTTCTATTTGTTGGCTGAATTTAATATTCTTATTGTCCCTTTTCCCCTCTAACCAAAAATAGTACAAAAACACTTCATCCCTTCAATTTATTTACCTGAAATGATCTATTCTTTGACTTTATATTCAAAGGAGAAGGAGTTATCTTTTTTCCATCATAATTTCTTTCCCTTTCAGTTCAGTTCAGTTCAGTCGCTCAGTTGTGTCTGACTCTTTGCGACCCCATGAATCGCAGCATGCCAGGCCTCTCTGTCCATCACCAAATCCAGGAGTTCACTCAAGCTCATGTCCATCGAGTTGGTGATGCCATCCAGCCATCTAATCCTCTGTGGTCCCCTTCTCCTCCTGCCCCCAATCCCTCCCAGCATCAGAGTCTTTTCTAATGAGTCAACTCTTAACATGAGGTGGCCAAACTATTGGAGTTTCAGCTTTAGCATCATTCCTTCCAAAGAACACCCAGGGCTGATCCCTTCAGAATGGACTGGTTGAGTCTCCTTGCAGCCCAAGGGACTCTCAAGAGTCTTCTCCAACACCACAGTTCAAAAGCATCAATTCTTTGGCGCTCAGCTTTCTTCACAGTCCAACTCTCGCATCCATACATGACCCCTGGAAAAACCAAGGCCTTGACTAGACAGACCTTTGTTGGCAAAGTAGTCTCTGCTTTTGGATATGCTATCTAGGTTGGTCAGAACTTTTCTTCCAAGGAGGAAGTGTCTTTTAATTTCATAGCTGCAGTCACTATCTGCAGTGATTTTGGAGCCCAAAAGGATATCTTTCCCTTTAGCCTTGTAGTTATTAATCAACTTTTTCTGGCATCAAATTCTACATCAAGCACCTCATCTAACTCACTTTTTTTTTTTTGCTTATGCAGAGATGTAATTTTTCTTTATACCTTTAGTTCAATAATTTCAAGATTATAGTGCCTTTCCATTGATAATTTTTATCAAATTTTCCTTTCTTCCTTACAAATTAAGATCTTCTATTCAACTGATATATTCTCATTCTATCTTTTAATACATGTCTCCTCCATTTGTTTTCAGAGTCAGTTATATATGTATAGATATCTTTTGATTTTTCTTCTATATCTCTTATCTAATCTAGAATTATTTGACTTGTTCCTTTTTCTACATTGTTAAACACAGAAAACTTATTTCCCAGTGCTTTATCAAGATTTAGTCTAGCGTCTCCTTTTGTTATTGTTAATGTGGCTCATCTCTATTGCTTTTATGCTTCAAAATATTAACACTTTTTATTTGAACCCTTGTATCTCACCAATATATTTTTAGGAAAATATGTAACTGACACTTTGAGAATGTGAAAAACTATTTTATAGAATATTCCTGTGTCTTTGCGCAATTACTCTTACGGTATACTATTTCTATCTGCTTTTACGCACGTTTCTCAATTTTTAATTTCTTTTAAGTTGGAAGATAATTGCTTTACAATGCTGCCTTGGTTTGTGCTGTATAATAACGTAAACCAGCTGTAAGGATACATATATCTCCTCCCTCTTGAGCTTGCCTCCCACTCCCATCCCATTTCTAGGTCATCACAGAGCACTGAGCTGAGTTCCCCGTGGTGCACAGCTGCTTCCCTCTAGTGTCTGTCTTACACATATAGTGTGGCTGTGTTAGTACCACTCTCTTATTTGTCCCCCACTGCCCTGCTGTGTCCACAGCCAGTTCTCTCCATCTGCACCTCTATTCCTGCCTTGCAGATAGGCTCATTAGTACCAATTGTCTAGATTTCATATATATGGATTAATGTATGATTGTATATCACACATTAATGTATAATTTGTTGTTTTCTTTCTGACTTCTGTGTATAGCAGGCTCTAGGTTCATCCACCTCACTTCAACCAACTCATTCATTTCTATTCACGGCTGAGTAGCATTTTATTGTATATATGTACCACAACTTCTTTATCCAGTCTTCTCCGGATGGACATCTAGGATGCTTCCATGTCCTAGCTACTGAAAATATTGCTGCTATGAAGTTTCTCTGTTTTCCTCTCTTGTCTTTCACTAGCCCTTTCCTGTTTATTTTTGAGGTAGGTTGGCTGTTTTGTGCAGGACGGTACTGGGAAGGAAGGGATAGCATGGCAGGATGGGTATGATGGCACAGCTGCAGATGCTCCCTGGGTGTGTTAGGACACTTGAAGGCTTGTGTCAATGAGGCTCCCAGCCAACGCTCTGGCAGAGGGCCCCCTGTGCTTTGCTCTGACACTCACTGCCTCCTTCCTCTCCTTCACAGCCTCTCACTTCAGAGAGCGCTCCTCTTCTGATGGATCTGATTACAGAACATAGAAATGACTCATCTGCATAGCTTTCCCCAAACTCATCTTCTTTGTGCAATTTGTTTCAATATGTTTTTTCTCCTCTACCAATGTCAGGTCATATTAGTGACTCAGATTCTTATAACTTCACATAATGGTTGTCACCTTGCTTATTTAACTTATATGCAGAGTACATCATGAGAAACCCTGGTCTGGAAGAAGCACAATCTGGAATCAAGATTGCCAGGAGAAATATCAATAACCTCAGATATGCAGATGATACCACCCTTATGGCAGAAAGTGAAGAGGAACTAAAGAGCCTCTTTATGAAACTGAAAGTAGCTTAAAGCTCAACATTCAGAAAATGAAGATCATGGCATCTGGTCCCGCCACTTCATGGGAAATAGATGGGGAAACAGTGGAAACAGTGTCAGATTTTATTTTGGGGGCCCCAAAATCACTGCAGATGGTGATTGAAGCCATGAAATTAAAAGACACTTACTCTTGGAAGGAAAGTTATGACCAACCTAGATAGCATATTCAAAAGCAGAGACATTACTTTGCCAACAAAGGTCAGTCTGGTTAAGGGTATGGTTTTTCCAGTGGTCATGTGTGGATATGAGAGTTGGACTGTGAAGGCTGAGCGCTGGAAGAACTGATGCTTTTGAAGTGTGGTGTTGGAGAAGACTCTTGAGAGTCCCTTGGACTGCAAGGAGATCCAACCAGTCCATTCTGAAGGAGATCAACCCTGGGAGTTCTTTGGAAGGACTGATGCTGAAGCTGAAACTCCAGTACTTTGGCCACCTCATGATAAGAGTTGACTCATTGGAAAAGACTCTGATGCTAGGAGGGATTGGGGGCAGGAGGAGAAGGGGACGACAGTGGAAGAGATGGCTGGATGGCACCACTGACTTGATGGATGTGAGTTTGTGTGAACTCTGGGAGTTGGTGATGGACAGGGAGGCCTGGCATGCTGCAATTCATGGGGTCACAAAGAGTCGGACACAACTGAGTGACTGAACTAAGCTGAACTGAAAAAAATCTTTATATTTCTCTTTTAGGATGGTACTGGTTGCCCAGAGCACCAAGAGCTCCTAGACCGCTGAAAACATTTTACAGTGAACACCTGTGTATTGTCTAGATTCTAGCACTAAGGTTTTACTGTTTTTGTTTAACCACATATCTATCCATTTATCTAGTTCTCTTCCCCACTACCAATGAATTAATCATCTTTGTTGTTTAAGAAACAATGAAAAATAGCAATTCGCCAGGGGAAGGTGATTATGAAGTAGTAAAATTTCATTTATAATGGCAGTCAGTTTAGAAATCATAGGTAGAATGAAACTCTTGTATAGCCCTTTGATAAAAATGAGTAATGTTATCAAGTAATAAGTAATATAATCAAGAATTATTTTATAGGATATTATTATAAGAATGAAACTTGCATTAATAACCAGATTCATAAATTTCTTCTCTGTGTGTGACTTGGTCCCTTGGGGCATCTTGTCTCAAATAAAATGTTTATTCTAATATCATTCATATCATATAAAATTAAAACATATAAATTCCTTCCATATGGCTCAACTTTCTTGATTCTGTCACAAGCTACCAGAGACATGTAATACCATATGTCACTATCACATCAAAGAGGACCTTGGTTCTCAAATGCATTTGTCGAGGGTGGGAGATGTTGCCTATTACAAAAGCTTCAGTGTTTTTTCACTCTGCAGAGTCACACACAGAATCGACTAGAATTGTTCATATACTTAGGTCTCTGCTGCAGATTTGACATTTGAGACTATTGCATGGAAGATCAACTAACAAGTGACGTTCTTTCAGGGATTATGTCAGGAAATGTTCAAAAAGAAGTACAAGATAATATCCTCGAATTGTGAAGGGGTCGGGAATTAAGATCAGCTTGCATTTCTTTGCTCATTATGGATCAAAATCAGGAAGAAGTGAAAACCAACCAACCAACCAACATGAGTGTAGTTCCAGTAGATTTTCTGCTCCTTGGCTTCTAGTAACAGCAGCAGTGTGAGGCTAATCCCACTGGGCCAGAACCTATCAGTCTGGAGGGGCACAATCTGCAGAAAGGGCCAGCACGGGCAGATGGGAGACTGAACACAGCGGCCACCGTGGCTCCAAGCATGACATCACATGGGTAGAAAGGGAGCTTTCAGAGTTAGAGAAAGAAGTGAGCGAAAGTTAGCAGCAAAAGATGCTGTTTGAAAAATTACATCGGCATTTGGTAATCTTAGTAACTGTGGTATACCATCCCCCAAAATGATCATCAACAATTCCTTCTATCTTTGTATCATGACAGGGCTCCTCCCATCAGGAGGATTCCCTTTTCCATGAATTGGTGGCCTCGTGACTGGCTTTGATTAACTAGAGGTGGTAGAACTGTGGCTCAGGGACTTCTCAGACCAGGAATTAAGAAGACTGGCATGTTTGACGGCACAAAACAAAAGTCTGTAAAATAATTTGTCTTCAGTGAAAAAATAAATAAATAAATACCCCCCCAAATAAAAAGAAGACTGGTAGCTTCCACTACCAGTTTCCATGTTGTCCAGGATAAACCAGTGGATGAATAGAGGTCTTAAGAGAGGCTTTGATAGAAGGAGAATTCTTTCTATAGTTCAAATCCCATCCCAGTTCAGGCTGAATGCAGTTACAAGTGAACCCAGCTATAATTACAGAACAGAACTGCTCACCAGAGCCCACCTAACACATGGGTTGATTGTACTAAGCAAGCCACTAAGCTTTACAATGGCTTGTTAAGTAGTAATGCATATTGGAACCAGTAACATTCCTTATGTAATTGGTATATGCCAAACTTTCTGTTAAGTACTTCATCCGTGCTTTCTCATTTAATTTTCAGATCCCTCTGGTTTTCTTTCATAACATCATTGCTTTATGTCAAGCCCTCATTCTTGCTCCAACAGAAGAAAAAAAAAAAAGAGGATAAAGAGCTTTCAAGTTAGAGTCCTAGACTTCTGACTTGATCCAATCCCCAACTGATCCTCTCTGCTGTCAGTAGAGAGAGTTACGTAAAATGCAAATTAAGCCATGACCCAGCTACAAATTCCAGATTTCTCTCTCACCGGCCCCTCTGGTATATTTCTCAGCTGTGCTCCAATACTACCCATTACTTGCCCCTCCTGCAACTTCACTCATGATGTCTCTTGCCTCTATACCGTTACCCCTGAAGGACCTTCTCTATTCTCATTAACTTCATTTACAAACTTTTTGTGTATCCTTCAAAATGAAGACAAAAACCAAAACTTTTGTCTTCAGAATGAAGCTCATATCTCATCTCTTCCAGGAAGCCTGTCTTGACTCTATCTGCCTAGGATCATATCATGTGCCCCTTCTTGAACTACATAGAAAACCATCAATACAGTCATTATAACAACTTTGCCACAACAGTGTCTCTATTTGTTTATACGTTGGTCATCTGCAGTAGACAATAACTCTGTGAAGACAAGGATTTGCATCATGTTCCCAGCAGCTGCTTTTTAGTCATGAGACCTTAAGCATGTTCTTAAGCCCTCTTGGCCTCCACGGTCTTTGTCTGGAAAGCAAGATCTCTTGCACAGAGTTTTGTTGTGAAGATTAAATGAGTGGGCCAAGTAGCATGCTTAGAACAACTTACACCTTTTAACTCATTATTTTTGCTATTGCTCAATATGTTTGTTGAACATAATTATTCTGAAAAGACAGATGATATTTGATGGAGAAAGGGATTAGAAGGGATGAGGGAGAAAGGAAGGGATGTATGCAAGATGGAAGCAAGATTCTACCTAATTCAGTAACAGTCTCGCCAAACACCCAAGCACTCAGACCACACACTCAGGAATTCAGACCGCAAACTCAGGAGGTACTCCTGAGATGGCCCAGAGCCCTGTACTCTTCATATTCAATCATTGGTATACATTCCTGACTCCCCAAAAGGCATGCTGAATCTGTCCATTTATGTCTATGTCAGTGGACATCCCCTAGTCTGAAACACCACTATTCTCTTTGTAACTAACCACAGTAGCCTTCCAATGGGCTTCTACTTTCCCCCTTGTCCTTGGCCCTTTAGAAATTCATTCATGAAAGAGTATTGAGAATGACCTTCAAAAATGTCACTTAGGTATTTTAAATCCTCTCCTTCAAGCCACTGCAGTCATGGTATTCTCAAGGTCCTACCTGGCGCAGCCTCGCCTACCTGGTGCAGCCTCGCCTACCTGGTGCATGCCATCCATACTCCCTGTCTTCTTCTCCAGGCACAGGGGGCTCCCTCTAAGTCCCCACTAAGCCTTTCCAACCATATGAACTCTGTGTACTGCATATGCGTGGCTGATTCTCTTTTTTGTTCTCCCAGTAGTCTTTCTTTTTCATCTTTCAAGCCTCAGCTAAACCACCTCCAGTCTTTCTCTTGCGGCAGCACTATTCTGTTGGAGTACTTACCTGAATCCTAAGTAAATTACTTATTTTTCTGTGTACTTGCCTAAAGTGTGTCTTCCACACCAGATTCGAAGTTAAAAGGAAGAAAGGGGTAGGACATAGAATGTTAGCTAACTACAGTGGTAGTTAATGGGATTTAAGTATTAATTCACTTAAAGATTTATATTCAGAGGCCGATTTCCCAAGAAGAGAGATAATTTTTAAAACAAATAATTTTACAAGAGGTAATTCTGTAACTTAGTGACTCCTCTATGCTAAATGCTCTGTATTCCTCTGTGCTAAAATGCATTATTAACTTATTCTTTCCCTCTTTTCGTATCAGAAAGGTATAGCAGAGCACAGCAATGCCAGGTGTTTGTCAGTCAATAATGCTCCAACACAGACTGAGCAGGGATCTCTTCATATGCAATGCAGAACAGATGCAATGGTTTCTAAGCTAGCTCCAGGAGCAGAATCTTGGTTGTATTTTTTCATACAGATCTCTTTCTTTATCTGGCAGAAAAGTTCTTATGGGAGGCAGTAACAGGAGATGTGACGTCTTTTGAGCTATTTTCCTGAACTTCTAAATCCTTACATCCACCAAGTACAGGGAAAAGAAAAGCCAAACTCTTTGAGTTGGGTGAAGGTTGTCATGGTGTCATTGTGTTTTTTTGTTTTTGATCAGCCAATTTAATAGACCTCTGAGTGACACTGGCTGCCAGTGAGAACGCTTTTCCTGATGTGACTTGGTATTTGGATAAATGGGAACCCTTTACAAATGGAGTTTCACAATGCAGCATGAAATTCAGCAAAACAAAATATATCGGTGAACAGTGTATGCCACCGCTTTAGCCAAATATCAGAATTCATGATTGAACCACTGGAGCCCCACTGACCGAGGCTCCAAACACAAATGTGTGCTTAACTGGGACAGAATTCAAGAGCATCCCCAGTTTAGTTGTTCTGCAATCTAAAACATAACAAGGATATAATAGCTTTTTAGAGCATCAGTATCAAGGTGTATGCAAACAACTCCAGGGAGATTTTCAGCAATAAGGATGATGTTAAATCCAAATGTTCTTGAATATTCTCTAGGTAGCTCTGAGGACTCCCGTGGAATATGATGGTTAAAGGGTCAGATTAACTTGACTCATCACTGCTTGTCCCTGTCTTATGCCTGCTTGATATTCTTCTATTCCTCTCCTCTCCTTTTGGTCTTATATTTTTCTTTTACTCTGTGATCCTCATTTGATCAGACTGCATAGAATTTTCAGTACCCAGAGCTACTATACAAATCCAGAAAATCAAGACCATTTTATAAGATATTATGTGAGCCACACATGGCTTTTCCTTCAACTCTTTTCTAGGAATCGCTTCTCTCAAATTGTACTGGAAGCATTTGTTGAGAACAATCAATAACATTTCATCCATCTGATAAATGAATGAATATATAGACCAGGGATCTGAGACTTTTATTTAACCCAGAATATAGATTTGTAAGAGATTTCCAGAATTAATAGCATGCCAAACACAAGTGGATATTTAAGGAAACTGGATTTCTCGTGTTCAGACATCTGACTATTTCCCTCCTCAGTTTTGTACACGTAGACCTAAGTAGTATTTTCAGGAGTTACCATGATTAAACATGTATTTCTTGTTCTACTCCATGCTCCCAAAACTTCTCAGAAGAAGCCTTGGGAAACACCAAGCTTCAAGAGGAGAATAGAAGGTGTGGATCCACAGGAAGAGACTAAGATCTGGTGGTCAGCAGCGGAAGAACGAGCAGAGGGACAGACGCAGCTTAAAATCGGTCTCATAAAGCACCTGTGGAGAATACATCCACTAGAGACAGATGCAGTCCCTTCTCGTGTTGAGCTGGCACGCGGTCTAAGCTAACAGTTCCTCCATGTTTGTCATTCTATATTTTATAATAGCTTTAACTTGAGTAAAGTAATTAAATATTTAGGGTTAAGTTCTTATACTAAGCTCCAGGCTACATGGCAGAGTAAAATACAACTAGAGATTCAAATAATCTCATCAAATCCTCTTCTACCTCCTCAAAAACTCTGCAGAAAGAACTGCCCTGGAGTCCATTTGGATTTAGCTGCAGTTATGTGCCTGCCGATGTCTAAGGTATACTATGGGGTTTACTGGTGAAATAGTTTGAGTTTGGGAACCACTAAGTGGGGAAGAAAAACTTCATCTCCTTGTAGAAGGCACTCTATATGTAATCTGTATTGCTATGAAAACGTGCACAGTCGCTGGAGACAGAGGAAATTTCAATGAATTTTAAAATACTTCAGTATTTTGGGAAGAAATGCTTTTTAAACAAACAAAAGAACTTCTAAAATCACTTTAATTCTTCCATTATTCTTGAATGTAGAGGAGCAAAACTCACACGTCTTAATCTCTTAGCTATATCTAACGGGACTTCCCTGGTGGCACAGTGGACAAATCCACCTGCCAGTGCAGGGGACACGGGTTCAATTCCTGGTTCCGGGAGATGCCACGGCACAGGCGCATCTAAGCACGTGCAGCACGGATACTGAGCCTGTGCTCTGTAACAAGAGAAGCCTCTGCAATGAGTGGTCCGAGCGCCGCAAGCAAGAGTAGCCCATGCTCACTGCAACTAGAGAAGGCCCACCCATAAATGACTTAGAACAGCCATAAACAAACAAAAAATACCTAAAAATCACTGTCTTCATGAGCTAGAGATTCTCACATGTTCTTGCCATTATCATCCAAGTGACAGCATCGATAAGGGTTGTGAACTTTCCTTCAGCTGGGACACAAAAACTACTCTCACATCACATGTGAGATGGCAGAGGTGATAGTTAGTAAACGCTTACTTTGGTCCACTGATGAGACAGCGGTTTCCTGAAAGATTTAACAGCACTCCCAGAAGCCCCATCTCTATCTCCAGAGCTGGGGAGTGATTCCTTTACTCCAGATGGCACATATGTGTTGTGCTTAGTCACTCAGTTGTGTCCGACTCTTTGCGACACCAAGGACCGTAGCTAACCAGGCTCCTCTGTCCATAGGGATTCTCCAGGCAAGAACACTGGCATGGGTTGCCATGTCGTCCTCCAGGGGATCTTCCCAATCCAGGGATGGAATCTGGGTCTCCCGCATTGCAGACGGAATCTTTACGACTGAGCCACCTGGGAAGCCCAATGGCATGTATGACTATCACTAACTCAGCGGTGATCTCTGTACCTGACATTCTGCAGGTACACCAACCTCAAGTTCAAGTCCACCTAAGGACGGTGAGTACCTCATTTAGCTAGAGAACATCGCTACTTGAAATAACTGGTCATTTGTTTCAGACCTACACTAGCTTTGGAAACAACTCTATCTGTCATTTTATTTTGCTATGTGCAGACAAAGCCAGATTGAATAAGCACTTCAAGGGGCAGGGCAAGAGCACATCTGTGAGAGTGACTTGGTTCAGATGTTTTAGGAGTGGACTCTAGCCATTTTGAGCAGTGGCAGAAGTGATCATCCTTTCTTTAGCAACTATGAAAGACTGAATTACATGTCTGTCAAAACAGGGAGATGGCATTGCCATGGTGCCCTTCAGCAGTATCCATCCTATCCACCTGGAATTTACTATAATAATGGTATATGCCACAGTGTCTTCAGGGTAACCCAACTAGGGTAAAGTTCCTCTGAGACTACTTAAAGATAGGCTGGTGAGCACAATGCCATCCAAACTCTTACTGGTAACTTTTACAAACTCTGCTTTGTTGGATTTCTTTTCCAGCTGGTCTCTCAGGGTTACTCATGAAGCATCATTTCCTACCTGTCCTGGCTCTGGCTCCTGCCTTTAACCTATATTGACAGGTAGTGTCATAAACACACCAAGATGCTCTCCACTGCCTTCTCAGGTCAGAAGAAATCAAAGTGCATAATCACTTGCATAATTCTCAACTCTGACCTCACGGGTTCTGGATTCAGGGAGCTGACATTTTCAAATTTGATACAACAATGGAGTTAAGGCTAGTACAGAGTTATTAAAATGTCATGATCAAGTACTTTTGTCATTCAGTGCATGGAGGTAGAAAATCCCACTCAATTTGACTTATGGTCTATTCTACCATCTTGGATAAAAATGGTTATGAGAACAGTAGAGAAAGGTGCTTAAGATAATAGTTAAAGGCCTTGGAATCAGATTAAGCCAGACTGGAATTCTGACTGCACTTTATGTGACCATACCAAATCACTTATCTACCCTGAGTACTTTTATCCTCATTTCTAACATGGATGATATTGACTCCATGGGGTTTGTGGGATTGTTTACCGAGATAATTCAGGTGAGACACAGTTTCTCCACAAAGCAAATAACCAACAAATACTAGGCAAATAAAGTGCAAAGACTTGGCCAGGAGTTTTGATCCTTGTGTGCTAAATCTGGCTTGCCCATTACCAGTACCTGAATTTGAAAAACTCTTGCAATGTCTCAGTCTCATATTCTCATATAGAAAACCGAAAAGCAGGACTACCTTAGTCCAGCTGGTATTGCTTACCACACCAGCATTTTCTTTTAAGCATAATTTTACATGGAACCCCATTACATAAAACTAAATAAAGGAGTTAGATGCTTCTCTGGTTGAAGTAGGGAAACTCATAAACAGACATACACATTACCTGTTTATTTACATTCTCTCTCACACACACACACACACACACACACACACACACACACACACACACAGAGTTATGCTAGCAGCAAGAAGAAACAAGTCTCTAAATTCATATAACCTCGACAAATAACACTTCAGGAAAAAGGCTCAGCAGATATTCTGGCAGATCCTCAAATAAGGACTATTGTTTTTATAGGCTCTAGCACTGAATTTCAATGAGGTGAATTCCAACTTTCATCATATGTAATGGACAATCGTCCAACTCATCTATACTAAGGAGGTTTCTTTTCATCTCAATAGTCACATTCTTCCCACGTAAGCAATGCAATGCTAAGCACTTACAGTGATTGCGATTTCTTCCAAGAAAATCTGTGGCACTTAAATATAATCAGTACCTCGCTCAGGACAACTTGTGTCGTCAATATACTCTCTTGTTGAGTAATCAAAGCATGAAATTTAGTTTGGCCTTTTTTCCCCCACCTCCTGTAAAACCAAAATTCATTTGTAGGATAAATATGCTGCTGTTGGTCAGATCTGCAAACGTTAACTTTCAAAAGGGAATGTTTGTATTGGTATTTAATTTAGAAAGAGAACACCCTTGTAGGTGTGCACATTAGTAGCATCAATGCATATATCATCATTGCCTAGCTGCTTAATTGTTTTATTATGTGATTTGGTTTAAATGACTGCTAGGTTGACTCTGGGGTGGTCTGGAGCAAGTTCAAGATGACAGCCTGGAATTCACAACATGAAGGGCCCACTCTGAGTTGGGTGGAGAGCTTAGGTAGGTGTCAGCCAGCAAATGCACCAAGGTGGATCCCACTGAGCCTTGGAGGGAGTGAAGGCTCACAGATGAAGAAAGCCCACTACTCCAGAGAGCATCCTGGGGCACTGAAGAGGCTGGATGATGAACGCAACAGCAGTGGCAGCCCAGAAGGTCAGGAAAGGAAGTCCAAGGTGCCAGAAGTCAGACTTGTGAGAGGACTTGTGTGTGAGGGGACTTAGGGGGTAGGGTGGGGGATTGTATGTAACCATGTAGGCTTGGTGAGAAGGCTGCTCCCTAAAGAAGCAGCTGTTCTTCAGTTCTTGAGCATGTGTACCCAGGTCTTCTAAGAGAAGCCAGATCTGGATTTCTAGGGGAAATATTTGATTGTTAAACCTTGTCAATAGCTTCATCTGTTGTTTAAAACACCGTGGAAATGGAAGCAAACCTATGCTGGCCAAATGGAATACTTCTGCGGGATCCACAAAGCCCTCGGGTTTCAAGTAAATCTAAGCATTCAGGCCCAAAACTCTACACTCAGGTTTCATGCCTATAAATTCAGGGATTTAGGGGGAAACTATGAACATTTTTCCACTTTTGTCATAATTCATTCCTTTATGTCTTTGTGATCCCAATCATCAAGTTATCTTAGGCTTTATGAGAGGCCAAATTCATTCTTCATTTTGGATTCCAAAGAAACATCCTCAAAATCAAGAAATATTGCAGTCTGTTCAGGGGTGGTCTCACCTTATTAGTTAGCCTGCTCTCTTCAAGAAATGCTGGGCTGAACTCCGTTCCCCACCATTCTTTCATTAGCCAAAAATATCTCACAACCTAGCAACGCATTGCACAAAGGGTCTAGCTGTTTCATAGGATATGGCATTGGGGTCCAAGGCAATTTAAATGCATGTAGGAATAGGGTCAAATTCAAAATCAAATGAAATTGCTCAGTCATACAGTCATTAATACATGTTTTTCTGTAGAAGATGGATAGAGGGAAAAGTATTACTGTTACCACATAAAATAAAAAATACTTTTACTCCTTTTCTCCCCATGAGACTTTATTCTCTTCACAGTGCTTTTGGAGGGGAGGGCAATGGAGACGCATGTGTGTTGTGGGGGTGCCAGTCCAGCTCTCTGTCCCCTGTCTCCCTGGGCGCTCAACCTGAAGTCTCCACTTGGCTCTCCAGCTAGGGAGACCGGCTCCTAAGTGAGAATGTTGGCCCTTCCTTCACCACTCAGCCTGTAGAGGCCTCTAGGGGAATTTTGACACCTCAGAATCTCCAGAACACACTCGAAAGTAGACAGTGGATCCACGAGCAGACGCCTTTTGAGACTGCAAAGGAAAAGGGGATTGGAAAACTCTAAATATAAACAGGAAAAGACGCAGAGTGGAGTCCCCGAGAGGAAAGTGGGCCCTGGAGGCGCTGAGGAAGCCAGCGGAGCAAGCATTTGAAACAGCAGTTAACGTAACCCTCCTGAATGGCTCAGACTTTTCTGTAACTTAACTGCTTTTACATATAGATAACTTTTACCCCCTTTAGGCACCAGTTCTTACCATCTATTAAAACTTCCCTAAACACAAAGTAAGTTTCAAAGTAGGTGGTTACAATGGTCTCAGAGCCCAGGAAAGTGAAATGGCAGAATCCTCTGACCTCGAGGGAAGCTATTTCATTACACTGAAGAAACACAGGAAGCAGGAAAGAGAGAAAACAGTCTCCTTTTTAGATGACATGATCAAACGGATTTTCCTAAGTGCAAAATGTACATCACTATTGCTTCCCTTTGATGGAAGACATTTGACTCACTGCTCTGAGGCTTTTATTAACAACAGAACAGCAGCCAAATACCGAGAAAGGAAATTAAGTGGAAACTGTATCTCCCCTTCATCTTCCTGTTTTGTAAACTTTGCTTGGAACTATTAAGTGACTTCTTTCAAGTGCATGACATCTATTCATTATTTTGCTTTCTTTGTAATTTGGGGGAATACAGTCAGCACCTACTAGAAGGGTGTCTTTTATCACTAATCTTCACGAAAAAGAAAAACATCCACTTGAACACTGAACTTTATAATGCTCAGTTTATCAATCTCTGAGTAATATATTGCACAGCTCTATTAAATATGAAAATAAATCACTGAAATACACTTGGCCAGCAGAGCTTGAATTGTTAGAATGAGTTAACAGGGAATTCATTTGATTAATTAATAAGTAATGTGAACCTGGATGAAAACCATGTCTTTCTAAAGAGCTCTGAGTGATCTTGCATCATCCTACTTCCCTCAGACAATCTGGAGAGTAAAATGAGATGTCAGAGCCGAAAGTCGCATGACTGATTTGCAGGAGAATCAGTCTTTATCCCCTCATTTTTAGGAACGTGTAATAAAACCCTGAATCATATTTCTCTAATTAAAAAAATAGCACTCGGTATTTACAATGTAACATATGTAACATTCTAAAATCACACCGTGTCACTGGGGGTCAAGTGGACTCATAAAACAAAACCAATTATTTCTAGACAAGATAATCATTATTTAACCATCTGAGGGGAAAGAGATTTAAAGACATAAGAGCTGATGCAACTCAAAGTGTAAAACAGGATAACAGTAACATCATGATTATCTTGTGGACTTTCACTAACTCTGCATCAAAGAAAGGATTTAAATGCCTAAAAAAGAAGACATTTAAAAGTACCACTTTACTACATATTAAATATTAGAATAAAATCATAACATTAGCCAGAATAGCTTTGGTGTTTTGTAGATTTGTGATTCTCTAAATTCCTCACCATTTTTGAGGGGGTTAAATGACCTAGGATCTTAACTTCTGCTATGACCTTGAACCTATGACCTTGGAAGACTCACATAATCTTCCTAAATTCCAGTTTTCTCATCTACAAAATGATAATGCCACCATTTAAATCAGTGGAGGTACTTGAAAGCACGGTGTAAACTATGTGGCTGTCTAATAATAGAATAGTGTATTCTTACTATTATATGTATACTTTATTTGTAGGAGGCCCTATGGAGGGATAGGCTGGAGAGGCTGGCCAATCTTAATCCTGCTTGTGATACAGCAAAACTGTGGCCTTGCTGTTGTTGGACACAAAGAAAGATTTTCAAGCTTTCATAAATGTGTATTTACAGGGCTGTGTATTGGTAACAGAAAGCAATTTCTGATCAAAGATTGCAAATGGCAGTCTTTATATTACAGCCGGTCTGCACATTTTTTTTGTTTGGCTCAAACATGATTTTTAAAAGTATGCTAATTTCCAACACTTAAAAATGAAAAATTTTAACATAAGATTCCGAGTTTCTGTGTGTTCTTTCCGAACATCAAATTGCTACAGAAATTCCCTGGGAATTCCTGTTAAGCAATCATCCTTGAAGCTGAGTTTCTGCTGTCTTCTTCTGAAGGCATCTCCCCTCTGCTGTTTGCTTCATTTCCCACACAGACTGCTTTATTCAAATGGTTGCTGGCAGTCTCTTTAGGAATCTCAGTTTATAATATTTCTTACGTGAAGGTGAAATACCAGGCTACTGTTCTGTAAGTCTTTATGGCTCTTTTTACGTCCCTGTGGCCAGAATACATGGTCGTTCTTCACTGATCTGGAGTCTGAGGGAAGACTTGATTTGGTCAAAGGACTGCCAGCAGATGTGACGTGAGCAGGAGCCTTCGCCACGCTTGGGCGTCTGGCCTGGCTCGGTGTTTGCTTATCCTGAGGCACGTATGTGTAAGAAAACGCTGCAGGAAGAAAAAGCCACCTCTAGGGACCGTTAGTAAAAAGGCCTTTATTGGGCGGTCGCTCTCGGGCAGAACTCCCAAGGACAGGCAAGCGAGGGAAGCGAGGGAGTCTGCGAGGCGGGGAGGGGTGCGGGGAAGGTTTTATAGCAAGGGCTGGCGGACAGGCCAAGTTTTTCCCGACAAACGCAGGCTGCAGCGGTGATTGGTGTCCAAGGGCTCTGTGTAGGCACCTGATTGGGCCAGGATGCCGGGGGTTGGCCCCGGAAGCCTGGTCCACTTCCGGTTCCTGTTTGGTCTTTGTCCCGCCTCCAAGGCTTGTCTGCGGCACTTTTCGGGCGTGCCTCAGCCAGCCTGGGCGTGTCCTAACCTTTCAGTATGCTCCAGGCAGTTGCTCCCCTTTTACCTTGAGCCCTACAGTTAAACACACGGGATGGAACTGAGTCCTTCCTTCCAGACCTGAGCCTGAAGCCAAGGTCAAAGGCCAACCTGAAACAGAGTTGCTTCGGCAGATCTAAATTAAAAGAATACAATAACATAAGTGCTTATTGCTGTGACTCACTGAGTTATAGGTTAGTTTGTTAGGCAGCATCATTATGCTAGTAGCTGACTGATACATTTGTGAGTAAGATAAACCTCCTTCAAATGCAAACTAAAACATATTTGTAGTATGTGTGCCTGTGTAGATGTATACACATCTCTGTGTACACCTGGAAACGTAAATATTTTAAGGAATGTGAGCCAGTTATCAGTGATAAGTGCATTTTTAGTATATCACTAACATCCTCTCAGGAAGATAAACAAGCTTAAGTAGTTCCCAACTTTCTTTGTTTTTACTCTTTCCCTCTTAAATATAAATTTAAGCTTTTTCAGAGGAAGTTAATATAGAGACTCAGTGTTACTTTCTGTAATGACTGCAGTGTCATAATAGACATACCCAGCACACCTTTTATTTCTTATTTATTACTTCATTTTATTTTTGTGACTGAATTTTAATACCCTAAGTTAGGCTATTGTTTTATAAATGGTATCTGCTCACAGATACATATTATTTAAATGCTTCATGTTACCTATTTCATAGGGTGGAAAAGCTTGGTTAACAGAAATATGCCATGAAGTTATTTGCACCTCCTTCTTATCCAACAATGCACTGGGGTTTTATGTCAAGATTTCCAAAGTTGTTACAACACATTTGCCAAAAATTAAGGATTGTAAAATCTCCTTGCAAGATTCTCAGTACAAATAAATGGCTTGAAAGAATGCTACACATTCAGCATAAAAATCCCAATAATGAAGTATTATATAGAATAGAACATATCATGTTAAAATGCACCACTTTTTCAAATGGGCTACAGTATGGATCATTAAACTTGAAGAAAATACAGGCTTGCTAGACATGCTTAGTAGGCTGTAGTACATCCTGGGTTTCCAAAATAACCTTAACGCTTCCAGTTCAAGAGACAACATCACAGCCTCCAGGAATATAGAGTGCCTTTGGCAATCAAAAGTCAAAAAAATCAGCAGAAATTTCCTGAGAGGAAGA
Source organism: Nanger dama (assembly GCA_917880005.1). Lineage (NCBI taxonomy): Eukaryota > Metazoa > Chordata > Mammalia > Artiodactyla > Bovidae > Nanger > Nanger dama. Next base: position 6,337,643 of record CAKJTW010000052.1, read on the forward strand.
AAAATGCATATATATATATATATATATATATATACACACACACACATTAAGACAGAAAAAAAAATCTTTTAGTGATGAACTTCAGATAAAAATGGAGCCCAGAGAGAAACAACTCTAGATGTATTTTAAAATAGTGAAATTGTTGGCTTGTAAACATGAATGTTAACAAACACAATTTAAAAGAATTAAGACTGGGGTGGCTTTGCCCTTGAGCAAATGCAAAAAGACAAAGTGGAAAGAAATAAGCAGCTAAAGATAATTTATGCAAGTTTGGGACTTCCTCATCCTTTGTTATAACAAGTTGTTCTTCATTTGAGAAAGGACGGGCTTGTCAGCATATGTCACAAGTCAAAAAATCACTTTTGTAAGAAGTGTAAATAAATGTTCTTCCTCTTAGACATTTATCTATTATTTACCAAGAAATTGTCATAAGAATCTAAAATCACTAAGAATATTGTGTAAATAGCATCTCCTAGGCTGTGCCATGCACAGTCTGTACAATCTGAGGCACTTCTCCGGAGCTGAGTAAATTGCCACCAGCATCCTTAGAATGTGGTCTACCACAAGGCTTCTGCTATTCCTCCCAAAAGATGATCCATACATGCTTTGGCAAAAGGAGTAACAGGATACACACACACACAGACAAATGTACTCATTGTCTAGAGAAAGTACACATTTTGCGTTACTCTATAACCATTATAATAGAAGAAGAATGTCTGCCATCGATTGCCAAATTCTTGGTATTTCTTCCCAGGAAGAGGTGGGGGAGCTCTTTCTTTGAGTTTGACTTTGGACATGTGATTTGCTTTGGCCAGTGGGACAGTAGCAAATGCAACATAATCAGAGACCCGAGACGAGCTTGTGCCCTGGGGTCTGCCCTCTCTGGCCTCTGGCTGGGTGGAGGCCTTCTGTGTACAAGCCTGGGCTAGCCAGCTGGAGATGGAGGTAGTACATGGAGAGACATGTGTTTTTTAAGTCAGTGTATTATGGGGTGGTTTGTTATGTAGCAAAAAGTAACTGTTACAATGTCTCAAATAAGAAAAGCGTTGTGGTAATTGCCCATTATCCCAATTATCTAAGTAATAAAAGATGGGTCAAGTCATCTCTTTTCTTTGGGAATCTGTCTATGTCAAGTCCACAAAGCTTGTTTGGAAAGACAGCTTTTTTGGAGTCACTCTTCTTCAGATTAGGGTGAATGGTGGTTTCAGGTACTTGAATTTTTTTTTTTTTTTTTAAGGAAAACAAAACTTCTTAGCAAATAGCAAAAGAAACCAGCATAAATGCTTACCCTTAACTTCAGTAGAACATATAGGTGATTTTTAAAAGACTTTACTTGATTTTTTTAATATTTGAAACTTATCCCACTGTTTATTTTAAAACTGTGAAATCATTGGCTTGTAAACATGAATGTGAACAAACACAATAGACAAGAATGAAGACTGGGGTGGCTTTGCCCTTGAGCAAATGAAGAAAGACAAAGTGGAAAGAAATGAACAGCTAAAGATAATCTATGCAAGTTTAATAATCAATTAATTACTTGAGGACTAGAAGAGAAAGGAATGCTTCCTAATCACTGAAAAGGAATATTAAGGTGGGTCACCAGAAGAAAAATGTCTTTCTTTCTGAAAAAGCCAGTCTGACGCTATTCTAAGGAAAGAATGCTAAGACTTTACACAGTGAAAAGGAAACCGTAAGAAGAAATGACACCGGCAGAGAAGGCTTGTGATGGTTAGAGCTTTGGTTTTCAGAAAGAAATCTCCAGATCAGAAGTGTCATCATAAATTGCCAAAAGAGAGATTTTAGAAGGCTCTAGAGAGAACTGTGACATGCAGTGTGGGGATTTGCAGGCATAAGAAAAATTAGAAAAGTTCTCTGAACCTGTAAAATCAATGACAAGACTCACACTGAAAAGCATGCTTCACTGGGGTGGGGCCAACAATTAACAAATGAAACACACACACACACACACACACACACACACACACACACACACACACACGAGTAGTCTTCAAATAAAGGAAGAATAGTGATATTCATTTTCTTCTTCCTCCCTCCTCCTTTATGGCCTGTCTCTTTCCCTGTCTTCCCCTCTCTCTGTATCTCTCTGATTTTTTTACTGGTTCCATGAAAGGAAGTAAAAGACACAAGTATAGACATTTGTATCAAATTAGCTTCTCTTGAAAGTATAGAAGTACAAATATTTGTATTGCATAGATTGTCACTGCAATGTAAGAAAATACTGTTTGAAGTTATGCCAAGGAGAAGATTGATCTACTGATCTGTCCACACACGTGTATGTATCTGTGATATGTCTCACTTGTCATATTTCTTTCTTGTTTTTATAAACATGTTCACTTCATTTCATTTTTGGGTCTCACTAACTTTTGGTTTTCTAACAGAAGAAACACATAAATATATAGAAACAGCATATGAAGAAGAGTCGAAGACAGACTGTACGGCTTGAAAAATGAAAATTCTCCTCCTACTCTAATCATTTGCATGCATCCTTCCAGTTTGTGTGTGCGATTTTCCATGCATTTACAAAGCTGAGCCATGCACTCTGCTATAATGAGTATTTCTGTAACGCAAAGTAGAGCACACACCACTGGTAAACAGGGAAGTCATCACTACAATGAGGGAGTCACACTGGTCCATATGTGTCCATATTTGTAGGTAAGAGGAGCCAGGAAAATGGCAGCAGAAGTATAAATTTGAGCAAAGAACAGTGTCTAGAGCTCAGTGTTGGAATTGGCATCAGGAGTCTTCTATCCATATTTTAAAAAGTAATACTTGTTAAAAACTATCAAGTGCAGCCAAAATCACCCTCTTAGAACAAACACCCGTCTAGCTGTCCCTGGGGGCAGAATGCGCTACCGTGAAGGTGAAGAGTAAGGGCCTGCGGGGAATGCTTCTTCGAGAAGGGGCATTTGAGAAGAAACTTGGAGCAGGTGAGAGAGTGAGCCAGAGAAGATGGGGGGTAGGGCAGTTTTCCAGGCAGAGGGAGCAGCAGTGGAAAGGCACGGAGCTTGGGAACAAACACAGGGTGTTCAGGGAAGTGTAGGAGGGTCAGCAGGGATAGACTGAACAGGGCAGAGAGCAGCAGGATAAAACACTGGAGAGAGGAGCAGGGCCTAGCCTTAAACATAACTGCAGACTACGAGGAAATATTTAGATTTTATTCAGCAGGTGCTAGGAAACCACTACAGGTTTCCAAGCAAGGAATGAATGTATCTGTTTGTGCTTAAAAAAAAAAAAAAAGTCACTCCAGGGACTATGTTAGAAATACATACTGTGGGCAAAGAGTGAAGTCAGGGAAACCCATGAGCAGCTTAAATAGAAGATGGTGATGCTTTGAATGATGGTGATACTAGCGGAGAATAGACTTTGAAGTCAGAGTTGGTAGGGCTCACACACAGATTGGAGGAACGGTATGAGGAAAGGAGGGAAAGCAAGGAAGTTTCCCAGGCGTGGACTTGGGGAAATGGGTGAATGGTAAGGCCATTCATGATGGTGGGAGAGACTGAGGCAAAACAATTTTGGCGTAAGTAATGAAGTCAAGAGCTTTCTTCAGACAGTAAGATGCCCCTCAGACATCCACATAGAGAACTGCAGATTTCAAGGGGTATAATGGATGAATACAGAAGAAACATTCCTTGTAACAGTCAGCTAAATCAGGACTAGTTAATGATTCCACACGTAAGTGATGTTCATCTAACCAGATCAATATCACAGAAAACATTTTTAAACACAGAAGACACAGAAAGGTTACAAAACAGAACATAAATACTAGGTTGCATCTAATCGGTTTGCAAGTTCAAACAAGGTAAAAATGGTCTGTGAGACACAATACAGTCAGCTTTCCCTTAATCACAGGTTTCTCTTCTGTAGAATGGTGGGGTTTTGTTTCTGGCTGACCATTTCCGGTCAGTTACTGTTTACTGTACCTATCCCTCTAAGAGAAAACATTTACTGTACCTACTCCCTCAAACCACCAAGGCAGAAGAGAGCATATCCTATTACAAACCATGGAATCTTTTGATTTAAAAAGGAAAATCTTTGACATGTTATTAAAATTACACAAATCTTACTAAAATTCTAACCTGCATAAAATAAAACTCTCAATTTCCCACTTTATATTAGAAAATCAGGGTATATTTCACAGATTTCCTACTATCATAATGTGTAAATTTCTACTCATGCATCAGAAAAGCAAACATTAAATGAATAAACTGATCATGAAACTGAATGGCTTTAGAATACCTCAGCGTGCCTTTGTGACAACTGACCCAAATCCACTTTTCTCAGTGAGAGTAACGTGTGTAAGAATGTTAAGTAGAGTTAAGTAGAATGTTGAGACGAAAATTCACCTTTTAAGGCAAGATTAATTGACTGATTTCTGTCAATATTAAGCAGTTATCTACCTCATCTTATATGCTCAATCATAGTTTAAGAATATAACTATGACTGTATCAAATAGTCATCTCAAGCACCAGATAGGTCAATACTCCAAAAGTCAGAGTTACAAGACTCTGACTCAACCACAATCTGAGAACAGCTTCAGATGCTTTGTGAAATGTGTGTGTATGTGTGTGTGTGTCAATGTATGTATGTACACTACTTTTTTCCTTCTGCATTGTAGCCTAGTAATTTATAAAATGACATGATGCCACTTGATGACAGGCTCTGATGTTGTAAAATTTCTTCCCAGTTCACAATGATTCACCACTGATGATCTTGTTCAAAGTCAAAACCACCTCAGGTAGCCCTACAGCTGAGAATCACCAGGATGGAATTTGGCAGAGGAATGCTGGACTGTCTCTGCCCTGTGGGGGTCTAGATGCCTCTCAGCAGCACAAAGAGTGTCTTTTTAAGTGTCAGTTGTCAGGAAAATGCACCAAAAGTCAAAGCAAGAGCTAAGCAGCTAAGCTTTTAATGGGAAAATCAGGAAAGAAATGGAAGAGTTTTCCAAAGGAAAACAATACTGAAACCCCGTCTCCTTTGATAATAAAATATTTATTTGCACCAAATTATTTTCTGGATGTAAAATTGATACTTCTGAACTGTGGTGTTGGAGAAGTCTCTGGAGAGTTCCTTGAACTGCAAGGAGACCAAACCAGTCCATCCTAAAGGAAATCAACCCTGAATATTCATTGGAAGGACTGATGCCGAAGCTGAAACTCCAATACTTTGGCCACCTGATGCAAAGAACTACTGATGCTGGGAAAGATTGAAGGCAGAAGAAGGGGACAACAGAGGGTGAGACGGTTGAATGGCATGAACAGCTCGATGGATATGAGTTTGAGTAAGCTCCGGGAGTTGGTGATAGACAGGGAAGCTTGGTGTGCTATAGTCTATGGGGTTTCAAAGAGTCAGACACAACTAAACTGAACATAAGACAACAAACTTAAACTCAGTTTGGTGTGTAAATGTGTGTGTATATATATATGGCTTTCCCAGTGGCTCATTGGTAAAAATCCACCGGTAACACAGGGAATCCAGGTTTTTTATCTCTGGGCTGGTAAGATTCCCTGGAGAAGGAGATGGCACTCCAGTATTCTTGCCTGGAGAATCCCATGAGGAGCCTGGTGAGCTACAGTTCATAGTGTCACAGAGTCGGACACAAATGAGCACACAGTGTGAAGATGATATATATGTGTGTATATGTGTGTATGTGCGTGCGCATGTGTACATGTGCATGCACACCCATTCATTCAGCACATATTCTGCAAATCAGACTTAGCAATTATGAAAACATCCAAAACTCAGATGACAATGATCACTCATTACTGCTTCCTCATCTTTGGATCATCTGAGGTTTATTAGCAGGTGACCCTGGGCAGCACGGTCCCATGTGCCCCTTGTGTTCACTGGCCAGCAAACTGAGCAGGATGTGGTCTCAAATCCATGACAGCGAGCAAGAAGACAGGCAGAGGTCCTGCAGCCAACGAGAGCCTGGACTGAAAGCTGCCAGCAGCCCGTCACCTCTAGCCAAAGCAAGTCAAACGGCCAAAGCGAAAATCAAAGTGTGTGGGATGGGAAAATAGACTCTGTTCCTTTAGTAGAAGCAGCTCCAGAGTCATAGGGGCAAGGGCATGGGTACAGGGAGGGTTAAGGATCATGGTCAACCACAGCATCTACACCAGAACACCTATTCCTATTTTAATCTGGAGAAATATTGGGTTGGTCAAAAGTTCATTTTTCTTAACATCGTATGGAAAAATATGAATGAACTTTTGGCCAACCTAATAAAGGTAGCACGAGGTCATAAAACATAGATTTGGGGGAGAGTTGAGTTCAATCCTTACTAGCTCTGGCCCATGAACAATCAAAATAAGGCCCTTGTCCTTATTTTCCCTTTGAGTAAACTGGAAATAGTAATACTTGCCTTGCAGGATTCTGAGATTCTTAAAAGGCATATTTATAAACAGTAGTTAGTCCATCTAAATCTTCCAAAAAGTAGTGACACTCATTGCTATTATTGCTATCATTATCAATATTCTCATTGTTATTACTCAAACTTAGTCATAGCCAAGGCTTTGATCCTATTGACACTGGCCTACTCAATTTATTCACCAAATTACGCTACTAGTTGTGAGATGTGTACCTCTGACCACACAAGGAAACGAAATAGAACAAAATGAAAAGTATCTACCTGTGTCCTGCATGATTCCTGCCCCACACAGCTCTTGGAAGGAGAATCTCTGTGGATTAAAATGTAGTGTCTAAAGAGGGAATTTTAAGGAAAGTTTTTTGACAATAAATGCAGAAAAGTAATGCAGAAAAGTTCTGCATTTATCAGAGATCTTCCTGCAGTCATTTCCCAGGTAAAATGAGTTGCTTTGCTTTCAGAGTCATTAATTTCTTTTGAAATCATTTGGAAAATAGTTGCCTGGAAGGATCAGTGGTTGAATAGTTGGCTAGGTCTTTCTAGCTTTTCCTGGGTCATGCCTGCCTAGGAGACTTCACCCCCACTCTGGCCCCAACCTTCCCTCATCTGCTTTGTTTCATATCCAGGGATGTTCCTGAAGTTCTCCTGGTATTTTACCTCTAAGATGTAGATATGTGTGTAGCATATATTCTTGAGTCAGCTGAAATAGACACAAATCAACCTTTTTTCCCCCTCAATTGAGCGCATAATTGAAGCTATTTCTATTTTTTGCACAGTTACAGTAATTGTCTTAATTTTCTACTAAGCTAAATCCATTCCTTTTCCACTGAGGTGGTACTTGAATGATAACAATGTGACAAATTTTTAAAAGGACAATTTAGAGAAATTCAAAATTTTAATCTAAATAATTATCCAAAATAAATTCAATTAATGTTATTGACTTTCTTGTTTCAGCATTTGCAGAAACAGTTTTCCATTCCATTCTAGGCTTCGTTTAAACTCAGTTTTCTGAATCTAGCAAAATTATATTCTCTCCCCTCACTGACTCAATGGAAACGAGTTTGAGCACACTCTGGGAGATGGTGAAGGACAGGGAGGCCTGGCGTGCTGTGGTCCATGGGGTTGCAAAGAGTCGGACACGACTGAGCAGCTGAACAACAAAACAGTAATAACGCTGCTTGTTTTTTCCTTCTTCATATTTCAACTTTCAAATCTTTAATTTTTGCCATTATTGAATTATAATTGCAAAAACGGTCCCTTCTAAACCATGGTGTCTGTGTCCATTCAGGAAACATCAGCTGAAGATCATGTGCAGAGTATTTTCGGCATTTTACTAGAAGGTGTTGCTGAGGGCACGCCTGATGTACAGACATGTTGCTACCTTGAGATCTACTCTCCCCTCTCCTTTGGGGTTCTCCTGACCACTCCCCTTCATGCTGCCCCAGAGATGGAGGACTCATCTACAGTGGGGTGAGGGTTCCCAGGAGTGAGGAGAGATGAGGGAAATCTCTTTTCTAGGCCTGGCTCTCCAGTCCCAATGACCTAGATGAGAACCGGTGTTGCCTTCCCATCCTGGAAATGCTATCAGCAGGACCTGCTGGGCTGGAAAGAAGGCTGTTTCCAGAGCAGTGCTTTCCCCAGCTGTGCTCTACTTCTAAACATAGCAGACCCCCCCTCCCTGCAATGCCAGCCCCAGCTGGAAAGCCCACCTGCCTCTCAGGAGGCATTTACTCTGAGTAAGCGGCTGAGAGCAGCTGAGATGCCCTCCAGGAGCCGGCAGCTGCCGCCTCGGCTTTGATTCCTCCAGCTTCAGTGAGCAGCCCTGGGTCATTTTCACGAAGCCCAGACACTCCTCAAGATGATTCAATCCAAAGGATCAGACGTGACCCTGTGGTTCTGTTTTGATCCCCGGAGCATCTGAACAAGCAGTACAGGAAGAAGCTTTGTGATCAGCTCAAAGGGTTGATCTTTGTGGAGCTCCAGCTCGTGAATTTCTATCAGGGAGAATGGTTCTGTTCTCCGCTTGTACCATGAGCCCAGTATTGTTATTATTTTCTCTTTTCTAAGCTTTACAGACAAAAATTCAGTCTGCCTCTTGGGGATGCTACTTTTCTTTAAGACAAGAATTGTAGCATTTTCCTAGCATAAACGCACATACAGGTTTTGTAATAAGATCTCCTGCAGGTATTCGCTGATGTTTCCCTTCTGGCCTAAGCTGTTGGGTGTGACTCGTTTAAAAGCTGTCAAAATGACATAAAACAGTTATTAAAACCACTAGCTGCCTCACTGCCAGAGGGCAATATTGTTCCATAAATAGTCTGCTTCACAACAGTGCCCAGAGCAAGGCTAAGCCATTGGACCTAAGGGCAGAAGGCATTTTAAACCCACAGTCAAGTGCAATCATAGAGACTCACACAGAAGTAACTGGAAACAGCTTTTGTAACGCTGATTTGGGCAATAGGTACAAGTGAAACCTAGGTATTTTCAGTATCTATCTGATCACCTAAGTGAACATGTAATTGCAAGATTAGTTTTTCACGGCAACTCAATTAAACACGAAAATTACTGTCAAACGTTCCCAGGGGCCACAGAACATACTCGGTGTCCAATGTCATTATCCTCTATCAGGCGTTTGTGCATCAGAGTATACACTTCTGTAATTAAATAGCAAATATTGTTACTTCTAGTCCCATTAGTAATATTGAAAATCTGAACTCCTATATTGCCTTCCTTCATTTTTGGCTTGGATTCATAATATGTTTAATGAAAACACACTTTATGGCATCAGTGGGTTCCCACAGAGGTAGCTTTTAGCATATTTGTCGTTGGAAAGGTAGGGTGACTAGCAGTCCTCTTAAAATAGAATCACAAGAATGTGTTAATCTGCAATGTCTCTTTGAGAGTCTTAACCCATAGCCAACACTGAGAGATGAGCTTCCGTAGTTTACACAGAATATTATCAACGTTAAGAAATAATACCCAACAGGTACTGGGTTGGCCAAACATTTTGGCCAATTCAGTGTCTACCAATAATATTTTTAAGCAATCATATGTCTTGAAAAACTGGTGGTAACTGTTTCTTCTATTTAATTTACAGCATTCCTGGTAAAAGTAGACTTCCCTGGTGGCTCAGATGGTAAAGCGTCTGCCTACAATGCTGGAGACCTAGGTTCAATCCCTGGGTTGGGAAGTTCCCTGGAGAAGGAAAAGGCAACCCACTCCAGTACTCTTGCCTAGAAAATCCCATGGATGGAGGAGTCTGGTGTCCATGGGGTCTCCAAAGAGTAGGACACGACTGAGTGACTTTACTTACTTTGTAAAATTGGGGCTTCCCTGGTAGCTCAGATGGTAAGAATCTGCCTGCAGTGCAGGAGAACTAAATTTGATCCCTGGGTCAGAAGGAAGCCCGGGAGAAGGGACTGGCTACCCATTCCAGTATTCTTGCCTGGAGAATTCCATGGACAGAGGAGCTTGGCAGGCTACAGTCCATGGGGTTGCAAAGAGTTGGATATGACTAAGCGACTAACATTTGAGAACTTCAACTGGTAAAAAGTGAATGGACAAACCAGAGGCATTATTTTGAGGACCTTTGTGTGTGAGGGTTGGCAAGGACAAGAAATAGTAGTCAAAACCTCATGGAGATCCTTCCTAGAGTGGGTAGTCAGTTTTCAGTCCTTCCAAGATAATTTAAGTAATGAAGTCTCATAAAATATTTGTGATAGGAAAAAGAATCTTCTCTGATAGAGGACAGTAGTATTAACAGCATCCTCTGGGTTCTAGGCAGGAAGAGAAGTCCAACAGAATCGAAAGAAACCTGGAGCTGTTGAATAGTACTGATTTAGCCCAATGAGATGGAGCCAAAACAGTCCATTCAACTGGTCTACTTTGATCTCTCCTTCTACTGATAAATAACTACTCCTGTTTTACAACTCATTTCAATCACTTAGTAGCAATGCTACACAAGTTGTGAAGATGTGAAGTCTACAGATTTCCACAGGGTATTCCTTTCATTGTTTTGTTTTGGTTTTGGTTTCAAAAAATTATGCAAAGAGAATGTGCTCTGAAGTTCCAAATGATTTCAAAAATCAAACCAATCCAGTCAATTTCTCCATAATTGGCTTTGAAGAAACTGAGACAAGAGCAATGCAAACAAAGTGCTTTTAAATAAATCATAATTACCCATGCAAATGTCACCAATAATTTGAAGGTTTAATCAGATGACTAACAATTTGGAAGCCTTCTTGCATTTGCTAATGTGACAGGTAACAGGGATGTGAAGTAAGCAGCCCTTGTAGGGACAATTCAGGTGTCAGAGGGAGAGGCTGGGGTAACTTCTAAATTACCCTGAGTCTGACCCAGACTCAGCAAACTCTCATATCAGGAAACTGTTTATGCATTTACCTTATTATTTAAAGACCAGCATATACAGGTAACATTTTCAACTGGTTTTTAAGCCTTTGAATTGATCTGGAATGGTTGCAGGCTTTCTTTGCCCCTCCAGATGATAAACATTTTTGTGCACAACAAGGAGCAGTGTTGGTTTTGCAAATGCAAAGCCTGTTACCAGTTTTCCCCCATGACCCTTTTCCCTATCCCTATTTTGAGCCCATATCCTAATGTCTTCTCATGCCACCCAATCTTATTTTCCAATTACAGAAAGCCTTTTAGAAAGTTGCACATCTGTAGTCCTAGACGATGCAACCTTTAACAATGTTATTTCACTCCTTTTTGGTGGTGGTGGTGGGGGGGCAGTTAAAAATCGATACCGTATGTGACTTCTTTGTGATATATATATATATATATATTTTTTTTTTTTCTGGAACCAAGAAGCGAAGTACTCCACTTAGTGCAGTTTTAATTAAACCGAATACATTATAAAACACTCTCCTAATTTGCTTTGCCTAGAAAATGTTTTTTAAAGTGTTACAAATCAATCAACTAATTGAGCTATGTAGTAGGAAATGCAGATGGCATCTCGTTCCCCTCTTTTCACTCTGCCAACCAAGTGCCTCTTCAGAGACTGGGTTTGTGCTGGGGCTGGCAATTCACATTCCATGGTGGCAGCATGGGGTTGCGGCTTTAGCCAGTGCCAACAGCGAACACGGAACAACACAAAATGCACTGGCGGGGGCAGAGCTGGCGCGGAGGCCGCGGCAAGGCGGCGGAGCCGGCGCGGCAAGGCCTCAGCTGCGTCTGCTCTATGTCGGGTCAAGGAGAGGTAGTGTTGCCTGTCTGTATGCAGAGTGGTCGACAGGGAATAAAGTCCTATCTGCTTTGGGGATTTATTCTTTTTCCCACAATTTTAATGCTGGGAGGTGTTAGGGTTATGCTCCTGCTATGCCCTTTCAGTCAAATTTCATAAATAATGAGACACTGTACTGATGGTGGAATGACCTGCTAGCTGACGGACAAGACAAGACCTTTGCTTTTGAAGGACTTTCACTGGACAAATATTTACTAAGCAGATATAGCCTGTGGGTATAGGCTTCCCCAGTGGCTCAGAAGTAAAGAATCTGCCTGCAATGCAGGAAATGTGGGTTCAATCCCTTGGTTGCGAAGATCCCCTGGAGGAGGAAACGGCAGCCCATTCCAATATTTCTGCCTGGAAAATCCCATGGACAGAGGAGCCTAGTGGGCTATAATCCATGGGGTCTGAATCAGACACGACTGAACATAGGCATGTGCATACATGATAGATAGATCCTGAAGCACAATTTTGGGTGCTTGCTACAGAACACAAGAATAAATGGTCTCTGCCCTCAAGGATCTTCCAGTTTAGGAGGAAACAGATAAGCCAAAAGCCATTGTACAATATTGTTTTATATTATTCAAGAAAGTACATAAGAGACAAACAGGAACATAACTAACTTTCTCTGGGAGATTTTTGAATCCTTTAGAGAGGAATTAGAAGTTAGAGTACATTCTGATGTGAAGGCTTATGGGCTTTGGGTGATGGAGACAGTTTAGCATCAGCTCAAATGAAAAACTTTATTTTGGTAGTTATCAAACAAGTGTCTCTCTAGAGCTCACATTCTGACTGTTCTCAAACCCTGAACTACAATGTCTCTTTTCCTTCACACCTGAGGTTGCTGTTCCAGTTTAAAGCATTGCTTTGTATTATACACATAGGACTCTCATGTCAACCCATGTCTGAAATGCACCGTGGGAAATTCTGATCCTCAGCAGCTCAGTAGCCATTTTGCTCACACACTTCAGAAACACTGACAAGGTTTCATCAGTACCTAGCTATTTTCCAAGGGATGCTATATCTAAGCACTTAAGATGTCCCAAACTCAGGCTCAAGAGTGAGACTATGTAAGTAAAAGGCAGAAAAATGAAAAGTAAAACTGGAGGATTAACCTAGATAATTTCTAATGTTCTTACTTAGCTGGTTGACGCATGCTGTTTTTACATTTTAAATGGACTTTTCATTTGTGGCTCCCCTTGTGGCTCAGCTGGTAAAGAATCCACCTGCAATGCGGGATACCTGGGTTTGACCCGTGGCTGGGAAGATTCCCTGGAGAAGGGAAAGGCTACCCATTCCAGTATTCTGGCCCGGAGCATTCCATGGACTGTATAGTCCACGGTGTCACAAAGAGGCATACACAACTGAGTGACTTTCACTTTCACTTTCCATTTGTGGAAAAGACAATTCAAATATTGAATATCCTAAAAGACAAAAGATATTTAATGTAAACATATCAGGAAGGCCAAGAAACTGCTTTGAGCCACTTGCGTCATGCTGGAAAAACTTCTGCTTCTCTGTCCTTTAGTTCTATTGTTTCCAAAGTGGGTCCCCAACCAGCAGCATCAGGATTCCCTGGTAACTTGTCAGGTAACAAATTCCTCAGTCCTCCTGAGTCAGACACTCTGGAGGTGAGCCCAGCATTCTTGTCTGAAGAAACCCTCCAGGCAATTCCAATGTAGGCTAACTTTGAAAAGACTTCTTTTTTTGTATACGCAATGCACAATTCATTACCTGTCTGTTGTGTTCTAGTCACAATAAATTGTGGAAAATTCTTAAAGAGATGGGAATACCAGACCACCTGACCTGCCTCTTGAGAAACATATATGCACGTCAGGAAGCAACAGTTCAAACTGGACATGGAACAACAGACTGGTTCCAAATAGGAAAAGGAGTACATCAAGGCTCTATATGGTCACCCTGCTTATTTAACTTCTATGCAGAGTACATCATGAGAAACACTGGGCTGGAAGAAGCACAAGCTGGAATCGAGATTGCCAGGAGAAATATCAATAACCTCAGATATGCAGATGACACCACACTTATGGCAGAAAGTGAAGAGGAACTAAAGAGCCTCTTGATGAAAGTGAAAGAGGAGAGTGAAAAAGTTGGCTTAAAGCTCAACATTCAGAAAATGAAGATCATGGCATCCGGTCCCATCACTTCATGGGAAATAGATGGGGAAAAGGTGGAAACAGTGTCAGACTTTATTTTGGGGGCTCCAAAATCACTGCAGATGGTGATTGCAGCCATGAAATTAAAAGACGCTTACTCCTTGGAAGAAAAGTTATGACCAACCTAGACAGCGTATTGAAAAGCAGAGACATTACTTTGCCAACAAAAGTCTGTCTAGTCAAGGCTATGGTTTTTCCTGTGGTCATGTATGGATGTGAGAGTTGGACTGTGAAGAAGGCTGAGCACCAAAGAATTGATGCTTTTGAACTGTGGTGTTGGAGAAGACTCTTGAGAGTCCCTTGGACTGCAAGGAGATCCAACCAGTCCATTCTGAAGGAGATCAACCCTGGGATTTCTTTGGAAGGAATGATGCTAAAGCTGAAACTCCAATATTTTGGCCACCTCATGTGAAGAGTTGACTCATCGGAAAAGACTCTGATGCTGGGAGGGATTGGGGGCAGGAGGAGAAGGGGACGACTGAGGATGAGATGGCTGGATGGCATCACGGACTTGATGGACGTGAGTCTGAGTGAACTCCGAGAGATGGTGATGAACAGGGAGGCCTGGCGTGCTGCGATTCATGGGGTCGCACAGAGTCAGACACGACTGAGCCACTGAACTGAACTGATAGTACTAAGAGAGGTGTTCTGTATACCACTGTGACACATACCAATCCCTCTATGAGTTAAGTAACTATTATAGGTCATTTAATCTTCTCATTTCTTATATATTTTGGTCTGCTTGATCCATCACATTTTGGAAGATAATGAAATATGCCAAGATGACTGTATTTGTCATCTTTCCCCTATACTCTGTCAATATTTACTTTATAAATTTAAAATTCAAGTTGTTAGGTACAGGTTGGTTTTTGCTTATCTCATATTCTTTGTAACCTGTTGTTATTATGCTTCAGGATCCAAACATGCTCAATGGTATTTTTCCCACAAAACATACTGTTTCCCATGAGTGAAGAATACAGATGCACCCTCTACATATACGCTCCTTTTTCCACTCAAACCCAGAATCCTCTCCACAGCTCAGTCTCACTCCTATAGCTCAACCTCCCACATTTACGTCTGGCTCAACACACTGAAAGGGTACATACAGTATCCAACTGTAATCAAATAGCAACAGAATCTCTACAAAGCTCAGATAGCCCTATGATGGAGAAATTGTGCAAGAAAGGCATTTCCTAAGGTCTAGAGTAAAAAATATGCAGGAAAACCAAGGAAAGTGGAATATTCCATGACAGAGGGTGAATTATAAATCTTAAAGCAGGAAATTACATTGGTATCTGTTTCTGAGCAGAAACAAAGGCTGTTCATTCAAGAGGCAACCGTGCAAAGAAATACTGCACTCCTTATCAGTGAAAAAATCAAAGTCATACCTGCAAAGTCATACTCTTTGACAGAGAAGTCGATAAGACTGGTCAGGATCTGTAACTGGACTGCCTACACCAGAATAAAAATCCATGTGTTTCTGTGCTTTGTGGTGTGTGTTGTGTTGAGTGCTGAGTTCAGTTTTCACCTGTTGCTGCCACAAGAGAAATCATAGTTAAGGAAAACATATTTTCCTTGATAGCAGCAGGGATTTTTGTCTTATGCCAATTGATCATGGGACCAATAAGACTTAACTTTTCTTTCCATCATCTCCAAAAAAAAAATAAATCTAAAAATTATTGAAACAGTCACAATTAGGTAAAGGATTCTTTCTACCATAATAGATGGTCCCAGAATTTCTTCTTCACAAGGCAGTCTTGTATAGAAGAAAGTACTTAATAACAGAAATGAGATACACCAAACTTTTCATAAGGAGGAACCAACCTTGACTTCCTAGAGCTTTAGTATCTAGTCGACACTTGCTTAGGAAGCAGTGCAGACAGCTAGGCACATTTAGAGCCCTGAGATGGAAGGTCAGCCACTTTGGACATCAATAAGGTAAGAGTTGTGTTGAAAATGAGATTTTTGCAAAGATATCTGCAAGCTAAAATGTGCTAACATAATATTAAACATTTGTATTTATATCCATCGGTTATTTGTCATCAACTAGATGACAATGCCTGAACTAAACAATTACATCCCAAGTTAAAGATGACATCCTGAGCTTCAGGACTATGGGGGCTCAGGGGATCTGGATGCGATTTCAGTTTCTCTCTTGCGGAGGAGAAAGGAACAGATATGGAGGCCATGTGCACTGGCACACTGCGCTGTTTCCACAGCACATCTGATGCACCGAATTTGGAAAAACACTCTCATGAATACAAATAACAAACACAAGTTGCTACCTTGGTAGGATGTGCAATGTGCTGCACCTCCCCCACTTGTAAAATACTCCCCCTTACTCATCCATAGACCTTCAGAATATATGGAGAACATTTCTAGACCAAGACAAAAGATGCTTCCGCAGTGTATTTTGTCCCTTATGTAGAGCCTCCCAAGCTATAGCTTTCTGTCACATCTTAGAAATTTACGCGTAAGAAATATAATGACTTCCCAAATGGCTAATTCCTAGGGCCTATGTGAGGACACTGTAAGAAGTGATAAAAATGGAAGCATCTCTTGCTTTTGTCCTCAAGAAAACAAAGTTTTAATTTAACCAATTTCTCATAACTGTGCAAACAGTAAATATGCTACCCTTCAATGAACAAAGGATTTATAGCTCTGAAGAGTTCAGTGCTATTGTATTTTGCTACCAAGCATCATTTTCCTGTATCTTTCAAATGGGAATATTAATATATCATATAGCATGACAAGGTAATAAAAATTGTACTTTTACTGTGGGGAAAACACTAGTACCTTAATCATGTTATTGTTTGAATTTAAAAAAAAAAGCTCTAGAAGTAATCATCCCTCATTTTGTAGGAAGAGCACTTTAAATCGGTGTCAGAAGTAACAGCTGATCTTGCTCACACTTCAGACCAAACTTTGGACTTCAGAGAAAGTTTATATTCTCAGTAAAGAAAAGAATGAGCCAAATTCAGAATAAATGTTGTTCAGAAGTGCAGAAGTTGAGAACTGAATAGAGTTTCTAAAGATGGCAGATATCAATAATAAGTCAATGTCATAAAAATTTCTAACTCCTTGATTCCTATAACCATTCATTTCCTTAAATCAATTAATATTCATCAAGTACCTATTTTGTGACAGGAATTGTCCTAAACTTTAGGGATTGAAGTTCATATTCTATTTGAGGTAACATAGAAAATAATCAATGAAACAAATAATGAAATAATATAATTTCAAATAGTGACAAGCAGAATGAAGAAAATGAAAAGGGCTATTGTAACAGTGAGTTATTGAGTGAGAATCCTGACACATGATCATTCAATATTGCTTCACAGTCTTCATGAAAATGCAACTGTTGTCCTGATGAACTAAATCAAAAGAAAAACAATTAATAAACACCTACTCTGTGATAGCCAATGCAGAGATTGCAAAAACAATTTAAGACTCACCACTGCCCTCAAGGAAGCAAGATATGGAAACAGATCAGTTATTAATTCAAAACGTAATCAACAGTTCAAGTCAGGAGTATGTACAGATGCCACAAAGACAAAAATGATAGCAGCAGTTATCACTCATGTCCTAAATACTGTAAGTAACACTGAGTGAAATAAAAGACTCAAATACATATTGTATTAGTGTGTCCTGGAGTGGTTAGCGCTTAGTTTTATCTTTTTTTGTTGTTGAAAATATGCAATTTAAAATTATGCAAAATTCAAAAGAGATAAACTAAACTATCCTGTTCAGGGATTCATATATATAGTA
This sequence comes from Nanger dama, assembly GCA_917880005.1. Lineage (NCBI taxonomy): Eukaryota > Metazoa > Chordata > Mammalia > Artiodactyla > Bovidae > Nanger > Nanger dama. The sequence continues at coordinate 6,355,218 of CAKJTW010000052.1, forward strand.
AGACTCTAATAAGAAGGGGTTACTGCAATTGGACAGAACAGATGGGGGCTTCTTGGGTGCTGGCAATGTGCTAGCTTTTCTCCATGGGGATTATTACACTGCTGCTGCTGCTGAGTCGCTTCAGTCGTGTCCGACTCTGTGTGACCCCATAGACAGCAGCCCACCAGGCTCCCCCGTCCCTGGGATTCTCCAGGCAAGAACACTGGAGTTCATTTTAGAGCTACTTGTTATATGAGATTACCATTTCTCTCTGTAAGTAATATTTCATGACTGAAAGAATGAAAAATATGGAAAGAACAAGAATATGAGAGACAGAAGCGTAAGGAAGGAGAGGGAGAAGAGGTAAAGGAGAACACAATGTAACGTCAAAGATGGAAGAAATAAAAATTACCGTGCTAAAAGGGAGCGCTTTACTGAGAAGGGTTTTGAGTTGGACCATGAAGTGTGAATTAGATCTGCTTCAACACAAGTGCAGGTCGGAGCTTTCCAAGCAAAGGAAAGAACGTGCATAGATGCCTGGAGGTAAGAAAGCTCAAGGATGTCCAGTGGTGAGAAATTAAATTAGTCAATGTGAATAAAAATTGTAATGGGCAATCCTTCAGGAGTCTCCTGAACTCTGCTCCTCCCAAGGATGCAGTGAATGAACAGCTTCACATACAGAACAATTCCCTCTAAAAGAAATTCAGTGACTCATACACATCAGGAAAATGAGAAATGTCTCACATCAAAATGGGTAGAAAAGGCTGAGACCCACTCTTATAATAAACTCCACCTCTAAAACAGTGCCATACAGTTAGAAGAGAACCCCCAACTCTCAGCTTCTCCTTGAGGAGCAAAGAGTTTGGACCACACATCTAATATACCTTGTTTTAAGGTTCCTGAATAAAGAATGGGTTCCTCAAACACATAGCTTTGAAAACCAACAAGGCTGGCATCCATGAGACCCATTAGATTATAGCAAACCATGAAGCAGTTTTTAAAGACAGGAGTTTCACCTCAGCTATGACCCCAGGCCTCAACACAGAGGAAAGAGGCAAAAATTGCCCATCTCTCAGTCCTTTGGAGTCCTTTTTCACAGATTGGAAGCTGTTACCTGAGGGTCAGACTTGTAATTTAGCGCCTATTTAGAGGCAGAAAGCAATCCTCCCTGGACATCCGGGAGGCCACCAGACACCTCCCTCTCCTTCTCACTCAGGTCTGCCTCAAACTGCCAGTACCTCCCTAGAAGGAGTTTGTGTACATCTACGTTTCATCTTTCGCAGCTGTCATCCAAGGGACAATTTCCCCAGAATGCTTGACTCCGTTATCCCAATGGACCTTTCATTCATGTGTCCCCAGACTACTGTAGCAAACAAAAAGCAGTTCTTAACCAGCTATGCCCCCAGGGCTCAGCACAGACAGAGCAGGCAAAAACACCCAGCTCCCAGTCTTTCCCTAAAACAGGTCTATTTGCATACTTCAAAAGCTGTTGCCTGCTGGTCAGGATTCTAATTAGCACATATCTAGAGGCTGACTGGGCTTTCCTGGTGGCTCAACCCTCTCTACCAACTGGGGAAGGCTGTGAATGCCTCCCCCAGACATCTCTCTCTAGCCTGCTCTAAGTTGCCAGCATCTCCCTGGGGGTATATATACACATTTAGTGACCCAGATTTGGGGATTGATGTCTGGGGGAATGAACCCTTGGGTCATGAGGTTCTGATAGCCAGAGGACTGTAGAACTCCAAGAAGTTTTTCCTTTTTTTTTTTTTAACAGACTCAGATGTATCCCTACCCCACAGCTATATATCTAAAACTAGCACAAAGGAAGAAGGCAAAAATTCTTAAGATCCAATTACTTCTTGAAAAAGATCTAACTACATACTTTCCTAGATGCTGTCTGCGAGTCCCGCTTCCAAGCAGCCTGCATCCAGGTACTGAAAGTGATCCTCCTCTTTGGGACTTTGTTAGATACTGGCATACCCTCAACTACTAGGGAGTCACTAAAGACAAAAGGTGATGATTCGAACAATCACAAAGGTCTAAGAGGCAGCCAGAAGAACAGGCTGATTGATAAACGTAGTCTCCAACACAAGACACTGTATCAAGACTGGGAGAGGTGGCTGTTTTCTCTAATGCACAGAAACCAACATACAGAAGATTATGCTTAAAACAAACAAAAAACCTAAAACTCCAAAAACAGATTTTAATGAAACACAGCTAAATGATTTATCTGAGAGTTCAAAATAATGGTCACAAAGATACTCACAGGGAACAGAAGAACAATACATGAATAAGGCAAGAATAGAGATAGGACAAAGAGAAGTGAGAGAATTGAAGAATATAATTTAACTGAAAAATTCAATAGAAGGGTTCAGTAGGGGACAAGATCAAGTGGAGGAAAGAATCAGTCAGTGAATTTAATGAGAGCACATTGGAATTCATCTAATCAGAGAAGCAATAAAGGAAAAAGATTGAAGAAAAGTGAAGATACCTGAAGGGACTAATGAGAGATTATCAAGAGGACTAGTAAATATTTATAGGGCTTCCAAAAGGAGAAGACTGAGAGAAAAAGGGACAGAAGGCTTATGCAAAGTAATAATGGCTAAAAACTTCAGAAACAGATATTCAGATCCAGGAAGCCAGAACCCAAAGAAACTCATGCTGAGACACAATAAAACTGGATTGTTGAATGATAATGACTAGGAGAGAGTCTCAAAAGCAACAAGAGAAAAACAACTTGTTACTTGTTACTTATAAGAGAATCCCATAAAACTACTGGAAGATTGTCAGCAGGAATTTGGAAGCCAGAAGGAGTTGTATAATATCTTCAAAGTATGGACATACCTTGGAGATACTGCAAGTCTGATTTCAGAACACCAAAATAAAGCATGTATCATAATAAGGTAAGTCACATGAAATTTTTTGGCTTCCTAGTGCATATAAAAGTTATGTTTATGCAGTGCTGTAGTCTATTAAGTGTGAATAGCATTATATATGACAAATTATCTATACCTTAAAATATTTTATTACTAAAAATTCTAACCATTATCTGATCCTTCACTGAGTCATGGTAAGTAATATCAAAGATCACTAATCACAGATCACCATGACAAATACAGTAATAATTTTTAAAAGTTTGAAATATTGCTAGAATTATCAAAGAGTGACAGAGAGAAAAGAAGTGAGATAATGTTGTTGGAAAAATGGTTCTGATAGACTTGCTCCATGCAAGGTTACCACAAACCTTCAATTTGTAAAACAAAACAAAACAAAAATACAGTATCTGTGAAATACAGATACTGTACAGTCAAGTGAAGAGTGCACATGCACACACACACACAGAAAGTATGCTGTTGTGGAAAAAAAGAAAAAAAGAAAAAGGAAACAACTGCCAACTAAGAATACTCTACCTGGCAAAGTTGTTCTTTAGGCTGAAGAAGAGATAATTTGAAAGCTCATTACCACTAAATTGGCTTCATGAGAAGTTTAAAAGACAGGCCTTGTAAGAAATTTAAAAGAACTTCAATGTAAAATGAAAGGATGCTAATTAGCAACAAAAAATCTATATTAATGTATGAAAATAACTAGAATATGTAAATATATAAATTCAGAACACTAGAATGTTGTAATAGTTGTGGGTATATAAGTTTTGTATGAAAGTTAAAAGCCAAAAGTATTAAGAATAACTATAACCCCATGGCAAGTGAGATATATTCCAAGGATGTATTAAGTATTGTTCAACATTCATAAATTAATCAATATAGTATACATTAACAAAATGAAGGATAACAATCATGTGATCATCTCAATAGACACAGAAAAAGCACTTGGCAACATCCAATATACTTCCATGATAAAAACTCTTAACAAACTGGATATAGAAGAAGCATCTCAACATAATAAAGGTCATATATGACAAGTCCACAACTAACATCATCCTCAGTGGTGGAATGGTTTCCCTTTAATATCAGGACTGAGGCAAGGATTGCCAGCATTCCGTTTTCCCATTTAATGTCGCTTTCTCAGTCACTCAGTCACATCCAACTCTCTGTGACCCTAGGGACTGCAGTCTGGCAGACTCCTCTGTCCATGGGTTTCCAGGCTAGAATACTGGAGTGGGCTGCATCCCACCACTCCCCCGCCCCCCGCCCGCAGGGATCTTCCTGACTGAGGGGTTGAGCCTGCACCTCCTGCACTGGCAGGGGGCTTCTTTGTCACTGATCCATCCTGGAAGCCCCATTCAATGTTTCAGTGTAGTACTAGAAGACTTATCCGGAGTAATTAGACAGAGAAAAAGAAATATAAGGCATTCAGATCAGAAAGCAACAATCAAAACTGTCACTCTTTGAAGAAGACATAAATGAAAAACCTTGAAGACTTTTTCAAATTCTTTTACCTCTAAACAAAAATTCAGTAAAGTTTCAGGATACAAAGCAAGTATGAAAAATATATTGTGTTTCTCATTAAAAACAATATATCAGAAACAAACACTAAGAAAGCAATTCTTGTTCCAATAACCTCAAAAGGATAAATTTTAAAATGAATTAAACTAAGGAAGTGGAAGTGAAGGATCTATTCACTGAGAACTTTAAGACATGGATGAAAAAAATGAGAAAGATACAAATAAATACTGTGTTGATGGAATGGATTTATTAATATTGCTAAAATATCCATACTACTCAAAGAAATCTACACATTTCATGCAACTCTTATTAAAATTCCAAAGGTATTTTTCAGAGAAATATAAAAGAACTTCTAAAATTTGTATGGTGACACAAAAGCTGATAAACAGCCAAAGAAAGAAAAAGGCTAAAGGCATCATACTTCCTTATTTCAAACTATATCACAAAGCTACAGTAATCAAAACAATATGGTATTGGCCTAAAACAGACATAAAAGATGGAATGAAGATGCAGGGAAAAAAATGCCTATGTATATATGTGACAAAGGAGTGAAAAATATACAATGGGGAAAGGCTAGTCTATTCAGTAAATGTTGTTGAAAAAACTGGATATTCATATGCCAAAGAATGAAGCTGGACCCCAATTTACACCATACACAAAAATAACTCAAAATAGATTGAAGAATTAAATGTAAGCCTGAAGCCATAAAATACCTAGGGAAAAAAACAACAAAAAAAGTGGTAAGCTCCTTGACATCTATCTTGGCAATGCTTTTTTTTTTTTTTTTTTAATTTGACACCAAAGGAAAAGTTGACAAAAGCAAAATTAGACAAATGGGACTGTATTAAACTAAAAGTATCTGCAAAGCAAAGGAAATCAACAAAATTAAAAGCATCCTATTCCATAGGACAAACGGAGCAGCAACTTGGAAAACAGTATGAAGGTTATTTAAAAAGTTAGAATGATCTCATGATCCAGCAATCTCACTTCTGGGTACATATTATAAGGAAATGAAAACAAAACTCAAAGAAATATCTGCACTCCCATGTTTACTGAGGCATTATTCATAATAACCAAGTTATGGCTAAAGCACAAGTATCCCTTAATGGAAGAATGGATAAAGATGCATTCTATAATACAACAGAATATTATTCCCCCATGAGAAAGAAAGAAATCGCACCATTTGTGATCACATCAGACAAATGCTGTGTGATATCACTTATATGTGGAATCTGAAACAGCTGAACTTGTGGGAAACAGAGAGTAGAAAGGGTGGTTACTAGGCGGTAGAAGGTTGAGAAAATGGGTAATGGTATTTAAAGAATACAAATTTCCAGTTATAAGATGAATATGTTCTGTAACCTAATATATAGAATAGGGATAATATTTAAGAATATTGTATTATATACTCAGAAATTGCTAAAGAGCAGAAAATAAATGCTTTCATCACCAAAAGGAAATGGTAATTATGTGATGTGGGCTTCCCTCTGATATGGTGGAGGTGTTAGCTAACACTATAGTGGCAGTTATTTTATAGCATAGAAGCATATCAAATCAACAGGTTCTATACTTCAAAATCACACAACGGTCAATGTCAGCTATATCCCAGTGATGCTGGAGAAAACTTCTTAAATAAAATAAAAAGAAATCTCAAAATGAAGAGGGATGTGAGAGCATACAAGAAGGTAGATTAGGATGAAATTAGGTGGGACTTTAAAAGTCAAAATGAATCATTGAGGTCTTGACTGCTGAGCATAGATGCGGGGGATGATTTTGCAGTTCAGTAATCTCTCTTCTGATGCCTCATTAAAATAGATTTCATCTTCATGCTTATTTGGATCACATTTTGAAAATTTATAATCTCTTTGTCCAATTTTAACTTCTTCTGATTAATTCATAGTCCAATGGCAAACCAAGGATAGCATTTGAGATCAGTGAATATTTGAGGTCACATGTGCACAGCTGAGATCAGCTGGGACCCTTGTAGGGTCTGTCATCTGCTGAAATGCTCATATGTGGGGAAGAGGGTGGTCTGGCTAAGCACAGAGGGCCTGGTTTCTCAGCAGGTACAACATTTCAACAACTTTGCAAAGGGTCTGTCTTGGCTCATCAATAAAATTGTTGTTGGTGGGGTAGTTTAAATATGAAATTTTGAAGGTAACAGTCTTATTGGGAAATCTATTTGGGGGAAAATAGCAAAGATATCAAACAAATATAACTTGACCAGACAAAGTACTTAATAAGCACACAAGAGCAATGGACAGGGATCCTTGCAAATTCCTCATTATCAGCCAGTTGCATACCCTAGGAGTCAGCCTTCTTGTAAACCATAAACAGCTCACATTTCTGCCAATTGTATCTATGTTTGCATTGGAGTGAACAAATGATGATAAATATCCTGTTTTATTTACCTCTTGGCTTTGAAAAGATGGATCTAAAGTTAATGCCTAAACAGGAGCTAAAAGAAATTAAGACTGAAGGATTATTTTAGTTAAGATCAAAAGGTAGGCAGGTGGCAAAGCCCATCTTCAGTAAATCGGTTTTTAATTTTCAAGAATTCTTTATTCTTTCCTTTCTGTTTCCTTTAGCAACAAAGTTTAGTAAAAATAGAAGAAACAGCCAAACACATCTGGGATGGTGAGTTTCTTCTTACACTGATTCCCCACATTATGGGCTGTTCCATCTCTAGTCTAAATTACTATCTATCTGTGAAAATGAAATGGAAACTGAAGTGGGGATTACTCAGATAATTTAAGTCAAAAATAAAGTTCTCCAGAAACATCCAGATTGAGGCAAACATGTTTTCTATGGTACATATCATCCTGATAATTGCCTTAATTCTCTATTTCGTTTTGCTTCCATAGACAGCTTAATGGCAGTTAAGATTTTGGGGATCTTGCAACATAAGAATAAATACTCAATTAAGGGTTCTTCAGATGAGTCAGAGACAGAAAATCACTGTAGCTGGAAGTGATGCATTCTCTCCACTCCCAACCATTTGCCAGCCTGTAAGTTTTCAGACATCATTTGAAACACAGAGGATACTTATCCTGCTAACCTGAAGAGTATAAATCAATAATTCATGAAGAAAATTTATTTCTTTTCAAAGGAATCAAAGTCTAGTTGCCATCTGTAGTCTTGGCCCAAGTCACTATCACCAGAATCACTGCAAAGTGTGGAAGTAAATTACTACTTGTCAGGTAATATGGAGGTATGGAAGTTCAAGGCAAAATCAATCAATCAATCGATTCATTAACTCATTCATTCATTCATTCAACAAGTATTTATGGAGACAGATGGGACAGCTGCTAGTCAAGGAACACAGGATATATAGGTGAACAAAAAGGCAAAGACTCCTGACTTCATGGAGTTTAGGACTGTGTCGTGGAGGTGGGAGGCCAACTCAACAATAGACATAATAAACATGTAATTTACATATTATGCTTCAGGGTGAAAGTACTAATGGTGGATGAAGCAGGGAATGAGAGCGTTTTCAAGGGGTGCGTTGCTTTCTTAGGTATGGTCCCCAGGGGAAGGCTCTGCAAAATGTGACATGTGAACAAAGATTTTAAGGAGGTGAGAAGGTTACCCACGTGAATATACAGAACAGAGGTTTCATGCTGTGAAGACACCAGAACCAGCACTCCTAAGCAGGGATATGTCTAATATATGCGAGGCACAGCAAGGAGGCTGCAATTTGAGGAAGAACGCCAACAGGAAGCAGGAAGATTTCAGATCTGAGAGCCATGCAGGCCATGTTGGCACGCAGGCAGCTGTTCTGAGTGAAGTGGGGGCCACTGAAGGTCACTGAGCAGAGGGGGTGGCATGATCACGTGATAAAAGGAGACGGGAAAGAGAGCTGGCAAAGGCGAGAAACAATGGCCGCAGCAGGACAACCTGGCAGCAGGGAGGGGCATGGCGTGATCAACTGGAAATGTATTTCAAATTTCCTGATCGACTGACTGTTCAATATAAGAGTCACAAATGACTCCTGAAATCCCACTCCTGGGCATATATCTGCAGAAAACTAACTCAAAAGATACATACATCTCAGTGTTCACAGCAGCACTATTTACAACAGCCAAGATATGGAATCAACCTAAATGCCCATTGACAGATGAACAGATAATAAATAATAATAAAGAACATTCAGTTCAGTTCAGTCGCTCACTCATGTCCGCTCTTTGCAACCATGAATCGCAGCACACCAGGCCTCCTTGCCCATCACTAACTCCCGGAGTTCACTCAAACTAATGTCCATCAAGTCAGTGATGCCATCCAGCCATCTCATCCTCAGTCATCCCTTTTTCCTCCTGCCCCCAATCCCTCCCAGTGTCAGGGTCTTTTCCAATGAGTCACTCTTCACATGAGGTGGCCAAAGTATTGGAGTTTCAGCCTCAGCATCAGTCCTTCCAATGAACATCCAGGACTGATCTCCTTTAGGATAGACTGGTTGGATCTCCTTGCAGTCCAAGGGACTCTCAGGAGTCTTCTCCAACACCACAGTTCAAAAGCATCAATTCTACTATGCTCAGCCTTCTTCACAGTCCAACTCTCTCATCCATACATGACCACAGGAAAAACCATAGCCTTGACTAGATGCACCTCTGTTGGCAAAGTAATGTCTCTGGTTTTGAATATGCTATCTAAGTTGATAATAACTTTCCCTCCAAGGAGTATCTTTTAATTTCATGGCTGCAATCACCATCTGCAGTGATTTTGGAGCCCCCAAAAATAAAGTCTGACACTGTTTCCCATATATTTCCCATGAAGTGATGGGACCAGATGCCATAATCTTAGTTTTCTGAATGTTGAGCTTTAAGCCAACTTTTGCACTCTCCTCTTTCACCTTCATCAAGAGGTTTTTTAGCTCCTCTTCACTTTCTGCCATAAGGGTGGTGTCATTTGCATATCTGAGGTTATTGATATTTCTCCCGGCAATCTTGATTCCAGCTCGTGTTTCTTCCAGTCCAACGTTTCTCATGATGCACTCTGCATGTGAGTTAAATAAGCAGGGTGACAATATACAGCCTTGATGGACTCTTTTTTCCTATTTGGAACCAGTCTGTTGTTCCATGTCCAGTTCTAACTGTTGCTTCCTGGCCTGCATACAGATTTCTCAAGAGGCAGGTTTAGGTGGTCTGGTATTCCCATCTCTTTCAGAATTTTCCACAGTTGATTGTGATCCACACAGTCAAAGGCTTTGGCATAGTCAATAAATAGATGTTTTTCTGGAACTTTCTTGCTTTTTCCATGATCCAGTGGATGTTGGCAATTTGATCTCTGGTTCCTCTGCCTTTTCTAAAACCAGCTTGAACATCAGGGAGTTCACGGTTCATGTATTGCTGAAGCCTGGCTTGGAGAATTTTGAGCATTACTTTACTAGCATGTGAGATGAGTGCAACTGTGCGGTAGTTTGAGCATTCTTTGGCACTGCCTTTCTTTGGGATTGGAATGAAAACTGACCTTTACCAGTCCTGTGGAATAAAGAATATTACTTGGCCATAAAAATGAAATAATGCCATTTGCAGCATCATGGATGGATCTAGAAATTATTATACTAAGTGAAGTAACCCAGACAGAGAAAGACAAATAGCATATGATATCACTTATATGTGGAATCTAAAAAGAAAAGACACAAATGAACTTATTTCCAAAATACGGACTCTCGGACACAGAAAACAAACTAATGGACACCAAAGAGGAAAGGTGGAGTGAAAGAGGGATAAGTTAGGAGGCTGGGATTAGCACACTACTTTGTATAAAACAGATAACCAACAGGGACCTACTGTCTAGTAGAAAGAACTATAGAATAACCCATAATATAAAAGAATCTGAATATATATATACAGACACATGTACACACTGAATTCCTATATTGTATATCTGAAACTTACATGATATTGTAAATCAACTATTAGATATTAGTAGATAGTAGTGTTAGTTGCTCAGTCGTGTCTGACTCTTTACAACCCCATGTACTGTAGTCAGTCAGGCTCCTGTCTGTGAAATTCTCCAGGCAAGAACACTGAAGTGGGTTGCCATTTCTTCATTCAGGGGATCTTCCTGACCCAGGGACTGAACCCAGGTCTAAGTTGTCTGAGCTATTAGGGAAATCAACTATACATACATAAATAAATAAATAAATAAATAAATAAATGTTTTTAAAATAACATTTAGAAAGAATGATTCCAAGACCTGTAATTTGAATACCTGGAAGAAAGCTATTAGTGTCATACTGATTTTTTTTTTTAATTAAGGCACCAGGTAAAATGAAAATAAGAGAAGTTAAAGGAAAAGAGCAAAGGAAAGATATACCCATTTGAATGCACAGTTACAAAGAATAGGAAGGAGAGATAAGGAAGTCTTTCTCAGTTATCAATGAAAAGAAATAGAGGAAAACAACAGAATGGAAAGACTAGAGATCTCTTTAAGAAAAGCAGAGATACCAAGGGAACATTTCATGTAAAGATAGGCACAATGAAGGACAGAAATGGTATGGACCTAACAGAAACAGAAGATTAAGAAGAGGTGGCAAGAATACACAGAAGAGCTGTACAAAAAAGATCTTCATGACCCAGATAATCACTCACATAGAGGTAGACATCCTGGAATGTGAAGTCAAGTGGGCCTTAGGAAGCATCACACTGAACCAAGCTGGTGGAGGTGATGGAATTCCAGATAAGCTATTTCAAATCCTCAGAGATGATGCTGTAAGTGCTGCATTCAATATGCCAGCAAATTTGGAAAACTCAGCAGTGGCCACAGGACTGGAAAAGGTCTGTTTTTATTCCAATCTCAAAGAAAGGCAATGCCAAAGAATGCTCAAACTACTGTACAATTGCACTCATCACACATGCAAGCAAAGTAATGCTCAAAATTCTCCAAGCCAGGCTCCAACAGTACGCTAAACCATGAAATTCCAGATGTTGAAGCTAGTTTCAGAAAAGGTAGAGAAACCAGAGATCAAACTTCCAACATCCACTGGATCATTGAAAAAGCAAGAGAGTTCCAGGAAAACATCTATTTCTGCTTTACTGACTATGCCAAAGCCTTTGATTGTGTAGATCACAACAAGCTGTGGAAAATTCTTCAAGAGATGGGAATACCAGACCACCTGTCTTGCCTCCTGAGAAATCTGCATTCAGGTCAAGAAGCTATAGTTAGACCCAATCATAGAAAAATAGACTGGTTCCAAATTGGGACAGGAGTATGTCAAGGCTGTATATTGTCACCCTGCTTATTTAACTTCTAAGCAGAGTGCATCATGCAAAATGCTGGGCTGGAAGAAGCACAATCTGGAATCAAGATTGCTGGGAGAAATATCAATAATCTCATATATGCAGATGACGCCACCCTTATGGCAGAAAGTGAAGAGGAATTAAAAGCCTCTTGATGAAAGTGAAAGAGGGGAGTGAAAAAGTTGGCTTAAAGTTCAACATTCAGAAAACTAAGATCATGACATCCGGTCCCATCACTTCATGGCAAATAGATGGGGAAACAATAGAAACAGTGGCACAGTTCACTTTTGGGGGCTCCAAAATCACTGCAGATGGTGACTGCAGCCATGGAATTAAAAGATGCTTGCTCCTTGGAAGAGAAGCTATGACCAGCCTGCTGCTGCTGCTGCTAAGTTGCTTCAGTCGTGTCCGACTCTGTGAGACCCTATAGACAGCAGCCCACCAGACTCCCCCATCCCTGGGATTCCCCAGGCAAGGATACTGAGTGGGTTGCCATTTCCTTCTCCAAGGCACGAAAGTGAAAATTTAAAGTGAAGTCGCTCAGTTGTGTCTCACTCTTTGCGACCCCATGGACTGCAGCCTTCCAGGCTCCTCTGTCCACGGGATTTTCCAGGCAAGAGTACTGGAGTGGGGGTGCCATTGCCTTCTCTGATGACCAACCTAGACAGCATATTAAAAAGCAGAGACATTACTTTGCCAACAAAGGTCCATACAGTCAAGGCTATGGTTTTTCCAGTAGTCATGTATGGATGTGAGAGTTGGACTGTAAAGAAAGCTGAGTGCTAAAGAACTGATGGTTTTGAACTGTAATGTTGGACAAAGCTCCTGAGAGTCCCTTGGACTGCAAGGAGATCCAACCAGTCCATCCTAAAGGAAATCAGTCCTGAATATTTATTGGAAAGACTGATGCTGAAGCTGAAACTCCAATACTTTGGCCAGCTGATGCGAAAAACTGACTTCTTGGAAAAGACTCTGCTTCTGGCAAAGATTGAAGGCAGGAGGAGAAGGGGCCGACAGAGGATGAGATGCTTGCATGGCATCACTGACACGATGGACATGAATTTGAGCGTGCTCCCGGAGTTGGTGATGGACATGGAAACTTGGTGTGCTGCAGTTCGTGGGGTCACAAAGAGTCGGCCATGACTGAGTGACTGAACTGAACTGAGAATGAATTCTGGAGGGGTTGTGAAGATCAGTTTAGTTTTGGCTGTGTTTAACTTGAGAGACCTCTAAAAACCCACATGGAAAGGAAACATAGCAGTTGACGATGAGTCAGATACACAGAGGAGGTCTGCACCAGAAGTGTAAGTTTAGGATTGTAACACTGTCCTATCCCATCCTAGCATTTGCTAGTCTTCTCAGGATATGTGCGTCTTCCTCAGCTTCCTCGAGTTTGCTTTTAGTATGTTCATGTCTATCTTTCTCACCCCTACTGTTCATCAAACCATTTGTCTTTTATCTCTTCTCCACTCTTTGGGAATTAAGTTGGCTGAGACTTTGCCGTACATAAAAATAATAGTAATCATAATAGCAGTTCCAGAGAGCACTTCTGGTTTTACCAAATATGGTTCTTTTCCTCTAGGGCTCATGTTTGAACAGCATTTCTCAGCCTTTCCCTGTTAGGAGGAATCATGCGACTCATTTCCGGGCAACAAAGAACACATATAGCATTTCTAAGCCTTCAAATTATCCCCCCACCCCCACCACGTTCTTCCACATCCTCTTTCTTTCATCCAACAGCTGGTCACAGAGGATCCACTGGGTGGTTCCAAGACACTGGGGAGGGCAGGGCACTAGGTTGGAAAGACCTTTTAGTCCTGAATGATTGCAGGAAGCTCAGGCTCATCTCAGGCCTACACTAGACTATGGCTTGGAGGGGAAGTCAACCTTCTAATGATAAGCTGCTGGAATTATGAACTTGTTTACAACAGTTTGCATATCTTGACTAATAGAGAAAATGAATGCTTACTATGTGCCAGGCAGTATTCTCAGCTCTTGAAATATAATGTCATTATTATGCCAGCTTTACATCTGTCCTTGAAGGCAAAGGGGAAGGACAACTTCGTATTTCCAAGCCTGTCTTCAACTTCCTCCAAACAGCTTCTGCCTTTCCTTCATGCCATTTCCTACCCATCTAGCATATTCATCATGCAGTCTTCTAGTTTTCATTCTATATTTTGTTGCTAAAGGACAACACAGACTTATCCCACTCCTGCTAGCCGGTGTCCACTGGAACTTCATAGTTGTTTAATAGGCTTCTGATACTTTCTTTCCCAGAGGCATCTATGCTAATGTTTTAATGCTCACTTTTATTCCTCTTCATCTCTTTGCAATCTGGCTTTCACACAGTGCAGAACTGAAAATGTCCTTAATAACTTCGGTGAATACTGTGTAGATTCAACTTAGCTAAATGTCTGGGCCTTCGCTCTGGAACTTGTTGCTTCTTGGCTTCTACTGATTTGCTACAGTTGCTTCTACTGATTTCTGCTGGCTTCTTTTTGCATCTCTGTACCCTCCTCTGCGTCTCTTACCCACTAAATGTCATTGGACCCCAGCTCTGTTATCACTGGGTAATGTTATCTCTGGCTAGAGATTGAACTTATAATTTGATGACTTCCAGATCCAGACTTGAACTCCAAATTAATATTTCTGCTTCTGACAGGGCATCGCCAGCTTAGTGTTTATTTTAAAAACACTTCTGACTCAACATCATCAGAACTTAATTCATAACCTTGCCTTCAACACAGGCCAATCCACTCCTTCTCTTGTGAGACTGATTACAGACTAAGTACCCATAATATATATTGATGGAGACCTCCTTTCAACGAGTCTCTTACCCTCATACTCAGTTTGTCATCAGTTCAGTTCAGTCGCTCAGTCGTGTCCGACTCTGCGACCCCATGAATCGCAGCACACCAGGCCTCCCTGTCCATCAACAACTCCCAGAGTTTACTCAGACTCACGTCCATTGAGTCAGTGATGCCATCCAGCCATCTCATCCTCGGTCGTCCCCTTCTCCTCTCGCCCCTAATCCCTCTCAGCATCAGAGTCTTTTCCAATAAGTCAACTCTTTGCATGAGGTGGCCAAAGTACTGGAGTTTCAGCTTTAGCATCATTCCCTCCAAAGAAATTCCAGGGCTGATCTCCTTCAGAATGGACTGGTTGGATCTCCTTGCAGTCTAAGGGACTCTCAAGAGTCTTCTCCAACACCACAGTACAAAAGCATCAATTCTTTGGTGCTCAGCCTTCTTCACAGTCCAACTCTCATATCCATACATGACCACAGGAAAAACATAGCCTTGAGTAGATGGAACTTAGTCGGCAAAGTAATTTCTCTGCTTTTGAATATGCTATCAAGGTTGGTCATAACTTTTCTTCCAAGGAGTAAGCGTCTTTTAATTTCATGGCTGCAATTAACATCTGCAGTGATTTTGGAGTCCCCCAAAATAAAGTCTGACACTGTTTCCAATGTTTCCCCATCTATTTCCATTATTGTGATGGAACTAGATGCCATGATCTTCATTTTCTGAATGTTGAGCTTTAAGCCAACTTTTTCACTTTCCACTTTCACTTTAAAGCCACATTAATCCTCAATATCTAATGAGTTCAGTTTTCTCCAACCACATAGCTACTACCATAGCTCAAAACTCTATCCTTTTTGGCCTAGATTTGCATTAATCTTTCAACCAGTATCTCTGTCACAAATTTCACCTATATGCAATGTACCCTTCAAGCAAGTACCAAAATGATTGTAAAAAGCAACACCATAAACAACTTTGGCTGAGCCTGCTCCATTTAACACCAGGGTTAGTGGGTCTGTTCCCCACCAAAGCGTTTATTTCAAACTAAAGTCTCGGGACCTGACATCCTCTTCTAGACCCCAAGCTTTGCTACCTGTGACATATGTGTTGGGTGGTTCTACTGGGTTTGCCTCAGCTTCTGGGATTCTGTACACCCTCCCAACTACACCTTATCAATCTTCCTGAGTATCTTTGCCCTTCCTTCCTATATTTCCCAAATTAACACTGGTTTATCAATAGCTGTAAAAGACAAAGCTTTGAGTCCTTTTGTGCTTTACTTTTTCCTATGAGTGTTATTTTCTATAGCCTCATGAATATTATCTTGACTACTCTTTATTTTGCTGAACTATTTAAAAAGTTGACTGATGAGTTTTCAACTTTCCCACGCCCATTTTCTCAGTCTTTCCATGTCCCTAAATGCTGTGGAGCTTGTCCTTTTGATGTTTTCTCCCCTTGGCTTCAGCAGCACTGTCCTATCTGGCGCTCTCCCTGGTCTCTACATCGTATAATCTCTAGTTAACTACTTCTATTTACCTGTCTCTCTGTGTCCATCCATCCATTCCTTGATTCATTTAATCTACTGGCTACTTTCCCATCCATTACATGGGTCCATTCCCCAAAGTTCACTTTTGAGTCCCTTTACTCTCTTCCTCACCTCTCCTTATAGCAAAGGTTCTCATCCAAGGTACTGAGGTACAATGGTTACCATGAGTACATTGCCTCCAATAAGTTATCAGGGTTTGTGAATGATTTAGGTCCTTAAAACACTTAGAGTAGTTTTAGAAATATTTTAATAGCAATGCCACTTTTCATCCATAAAACTCAACTTTTGAAAAATTTTAAATTGGAGGCTAATTGCTTTACATGTTGTGTTGGATTCTGCTGTACAACTTGAATCAGTCACAGGTATTCATATATGCCCTCCTTCTTGGACCTCCCTTCCCAACCCCTTGACCCCCAGCCACGCCTCTAGGCCATCACAGAGCACCAGTCTGAGCTCCCTGTGATATACAGCAACTTCTTACTTGCTGCTGTTCAGTCGTTAAGTCATGTTCGACTCTTTGCAAGTTCATGAACTGTAGCACACAAGACTTCCCTGTCCTTCACTGTCTCCTGGAGTTTGCCCAAGTTTGTGTTCATTGAGTCAGTGATGCCATTCAACCATCTCATCCTCTTTCACCCCTTTCTCCTCTTGCACTTAGTCTTTCCCAGCATCAGAGTCTTTTCCAATGAATTGGCTGTTCACATCAGGTGGCCAAAGTACTGGAGCTTCAGCTTCAGCATCAGTCCTTCCAATGAATATTCAGGCTTGATTTCCTTTAGGACTGACTGATTTGATCTCCTTGCTGTCCAAGCAACTCTCAAAGAGTCTTCTCCAACACCACAGTTAGAAAGCATCAGTTCTTCGGCACTCAGCCTTCTTTATGGTCCAATTCACACATCCGTACGTGACTACCAGAAAAAACCATAGCTTTGACTATATGGACTTTGGCGGCAAAGTGATCTCTGCTTTTTAATACACTGTCTAGGTTTGTCATAGTTTGTCTTCCAAGGATCAACTGTCTTTGAATTTTGTGGCTGCAGTCACTGTCTGCAGTGATTTTGGAGCCTAAGAAAATGAAATCAGACACTGTTTCTACCTTTTACCCATCTATTTGCCATCAAATGATGGGACCAAATGCCATGAATTTAGTGTTTTCAATATTGAGTTTTAAACCAGCTTTCTCACTCTCCTCTTTTACCTTCATCAAGAGGCTTTTTAGTTCCTCTTCACTTTCTGCCATTAAAGTTCCTTTTCACATCTACATATCTGATGTTGATATTTCTCTGGCAATCTTGATTCTAGCTTGTGCTTCATTCAGCCCAGCTTTTTGTATGATGTACTCTGCATATAAGTTAAATAAGCAAGGTGACAGTATATAGCCCTGACATACTCTTCCCAATTTTGAACCACTCTGTTACTCTATGTCCAGTTCAAACCGTTGCTTCTTACCTGCATACAGGTAAGGTGGTCTGGTATTCCCATCTCTTTAAGAATATTTCACAGTCTGTTGTGATCCACACAGTTGAGAGCTTTAGTGTGGTCAGTGAAGCAGAAGGACGTGTTTTTCTGGAACTCTCTTGTTTTGGCTATGATCCAGTGGATACTGTCAATTTGATCTTTGGTTCCTCTGCCTTTTCTAAATTCAGTTTGTACATATGGAAATTCTTGGTTCATGTACTGCTGAAGCATAACATGAAGGATTTTGAGCATAATCTTGCTGGTATGTGAAATGAGTGTAATTGTTTTATAATTGAACATTCTTTGGTGTTGCCTTTCTTTGGTATTGGAATGAAAACTGACCTTTTTCAGTTCTGTGGTCACTGCTAAGTTTTCCAAATTTGCTAGCATATTGAGTGCAGCACTTTAACAGCATCATCTTTTAGGCTTTGAAATAGCTCAGCTATCTATTTCACACATAGAAATGCATATATTTCAATGCTACTCTCTAGGCTCATCTAGATTCCATATATATGGGTCACTATATAATATTTGTTTTGATTTTTTTTTAAGTAGGGTCTTGGCATCTTGAGATCAAGAACGTGTACATTTTTTTATTTTTTAATTTTGGCTGCAGATCATGTAGGATCTCAGTCCCCCAACTGAGGGTCTAACTGGCATTCCCTGCATTGACAGTGCAGAGTCTTAATCACTGTGTCACCAGGGAAATCCTGAAAAATCAATGTTTTTGAGAGGCCTGGCTTTATAGCTATTAAACAGAACTGAATATTCTCATGCCCGTCAGTCAAGCTGTGCTCGCCGCTTCATGGGTGGGAACTCCGCGGGTGTTCACGCTGTATCTCTCACTCAGGAAGGTGACTGGCATCCGCTCATGCATCCGTGTCTCACTACAGTTTCACTGTTGACTGAATATGTTTAACACAAGGTACAGTTGGGAAACACTCCCTTAAAAAATTCATTTGCTTGTAGATGTTTAATTACTTATGAGGATGAATGACTCATACCTTGATTTCCTGACTGTCTTGAATTTCTCTCCCCATATGCCAACTATTGATTAGAACTTTCTATTTGGATGCCCTGTGATCATTTCAAGTTGAACATATCTAAAAGCAAACACTCACCTTTCAGAATTAATTCAACCTTCTCTCATTTTCCTAACTAACACATACTGACTGCTTGGGTCAACCTCAGTTTCTTCGTTCATTTTCTCCCCCATATACATTCAATAGCCAAAGCTCATCAGTACTTCTTTCACCGAAGTTCTATGCTTCTTTCTCCTATTGCTTCTGCCAGAAGCCTGATTCATTCAGGTCTTGGTTATTAAAACTCTTATCAGTCAACTTCTTTTTAATTCACCCTGCGTTGAAAATAAAAAAATTAGTTTTCTTAAAAGTACTAGCTTCAACTCAAAAATCTCACATGACTTTCATTACTGAAGTAAAATATTTTTAACTTCCACCAACTAATCTGTAACTTTAAAATTGCATCTATTCCCCATTTACCTATCTAATTCATCTGTTTTAGTCAAATTATTCTACTCTAAGTTCTTCTGACACATGTAGTCCTACTTCAAAGACACTGCTCACACTCTATTCTTAACCAGGACTTTCATCTCTTTCTAGTTTACACACTTAGATTTGGGAATGCTCAATTCAAATTTTGACAACTTCAAGAAGCCTCACCAAATCACTTCAATGATGAGAAATAGCGATTCTATTTGTGCTGGTAACCTGCAAGTGCCCCTTCCTAATGCTCTTTACAATCAATTATGCCATACGTATGAACTTGCCTTAGATTCCTTTGAATTCCTATCTGACTACGGACGTGGCCCCTTCACGGCTCACTGCCTTGTCATGGCAAAGGGGTTTGTGTAACTTGATGAAGCTATGAGCCATGCCATGTAGGGCCACCCAAGGCAGATGGAGTTCTGACAGTGATCCACTCAAGGAGGGAATGGCAACCCATCCCAGTATAATTGCCACGAGAACCTCATGAACTGTATGAAAGGACAAAAATATATGACACCAAAAAATGAGTTCCCCCAGGTCCAAAGGTGCCCAATATGCTACTGGGGAAAAGCGGAGGAGAACTATCAATAGACCCAGAACGAATAAAGTAGCTGGGCCAAAGCAGAAACAATGTTCTGCTGTGAATGTATCTGGTGATAAAAGGAAAATCAGATGCTGCAAAGAACAGTGTTACCTAGGAACCTGGAATTTTAGGTCCATAAATCAAGGTAAACTAGATGTGATCAAGCAGGAGATGGTAAAAACAAACATCAACATCTTAGGAATTGCTGAACTAAAATGGACAGAAATGGGTGAATTTGATTCAGATAACCCCTATGTCTATTACTGTGGGCAAGAATCCCACAGAAGAAACGGAGTAGCTCTTATAATCAACAAAAGAGTCCAAAATGCAGGTACCTGGGTGCAACCTCAAAAATGACAGAATGATCTCAGTTCATTTTCAAGGCAAGCCATTCAACATTAGAGTAATCCAAGTCTATGTCCCTGCCACCAAGGCCAAAGAAACTGAAGTTGAATAGTTCTATGAAGACCTAGAAGACCTCCTGGGACTAACAGCAAAAAAAAAAAAAAAAAAAAAAAGATGATTTATTCATCATCGAGGATTGGAATGCAAAAGTAGGAAATCAAGGGATACCTGTAGTAACAGGCAAGCTTGGCTTTGGAGAAGAAAGTGAAGAAGGACAATGGCTAACAGAATTCTGCCAAGAAATGCATTGGTCATAGCAAATGCCCTATTTCAACAACACAAGAGATGACTTTACACGAGGACATCACCAAATGGCCAATACCAAAATCAAATTGATTACATTTCTGGTAGCTGAAGATGGAGAAGCTCTATAGTTAGCAAAAACAAGACCTAGAGTTGACTGTGGCTCAGATCATCAGCTTCTCATAGCAGAATTCAGGCTTAAACTAAAGAAAGCCAGGAAAACTTCTAGGCCAGCCAGGTATGACTTAAATCAGATCCCCTGTGAAGATGCAGTGGAGGTAAAGAATAGATTCACGGGATGAGATCTGGTAGACAGAGTGCCTGAAGAACTATGGACAGACGTCCATAATATTGTACAGGAGGCAGTGAACAAAACCATCCCAAAGAAAAAGAAAAGCAAGAAGGCAAAGTGGTTATCTGAGGGGGCTTATAAACAGCCAAAGAAAGAAGAGAAGCAAAAAGCAAAGGAGAAAGGGAAAGGTGTATCCAACTAAATGCAGGCTTCCCAAGAACAGCACAGAGAGACAAAGCTTTCTTCAGTGAACGGTGTATAGAACTAGAAGAAAACAATAGAAGGGGGAAAGACTAGAGGTCTCTTCAGGAAAACTGGAGATATCAAGGGCACATTTTGCCCAAAGATGGGCACTATAAAGGACAGAAACAATAGAGACCTCTTAGACGCTGGAGAGATCAGCAGAGATGCAAAGAATACACAGAAGAACTATAAGAAAGATCTAAATGAACCAGATTGCTACGATGGTATGGTCAGCCAGCCAGAGCCAGACATTCTGGAGAACGAAGTCAAGTGGGCCTTAAGAAGCACTGCTGTTAATAAAGCTAGTGGATACAACAGAATTCCAGTGGAACTATTCAAAACACTAAAGGGTGAGGCCATCAAGGTGTTGCAATCATTATATCAGCAGATCTGGAAGTGGCCATGGGACTGGAAAATGTCAATCCTCATCCCAATTCCCAAGAAGAGTACTACCAAAAAATGTGCTAACCATTGGACAACTGCGTTAATCTCCCATGCTAGTAAGGTCATGGTCAGACAAGTCTCAGCTAGTGAATGGTTAGGTACCCTATAGCCCAGGCCCCCTTCTTTCTACCATGGCACCATAATCCTTACAATATCCACTCACGAGTTTTTTCACATGGAAGAAAGTGAAGAGGAGTTAAAAAGCCTCTTGATGAAAGTGAAAGAGGAGAGTAAAAAAGTTGGCTTAAAGCTCAACATTCAGAAAACTAAGATCATGGCATCCGGTCCCATCACTTCATAGAAAATATATGGGGAAACAGTGGAAACAGTGTCAAACTTTATTTTTTTGGGTTCCAAAATCACTGCAAGATGGTGACTGCAACCATGAAATTAGAAGACTCTTACTCCTTGGAAGAAAAGTTATGACCAACCTAGATAGTATATTCAAAAGCAGAGACATTACTTTGCCGACTAAGGTCCATCTAGTCAAGGCTATGGTTTTTCCTGTGGTCATGTATGGATGTGAGAGTTGGACTGTGAAGAAGGCTGAGCACCAAAGAATTGATGCTTTTGAACTGTGGTGTTGGAGAAGACTCTTGAGAGTCCCTTAGACTGCTTGGACTCCAACCAGTCCATTCTGAAGGAGATCAGCCCTAGGTGTTCTTTGGAAGGAATGATGCTAAAGCTGAAACTCCAGTACTTTGGCCACCTCATGCAAAGAGTTGACTCACTGGAAAAACTCTGATGCTGGGAGGGACTGGGGGCAGGAGGAGAAGGGGACGACCGAGGATGAGATGGCTGGATGGCATCATGGACTCGATGGACGTGTCTGAGTGAACCCCGACAGATGGTGATGGACAGGGAGGCCTGGCATGCTGTGATTCATGAGGTCACAAAGAGTTGGACACGACTGAGTGACTGAACTGAACTGAACTGAAGAGAAGGTAGTAAGTGTCAGATAAAGACATATTAAATAAACGTGGAGGTTGGGGGCACTCCTTGGGGAACATGGGAGAATATATGGTCTACATTGATTTTTCCTCTAACTATGGAGCTG
Organism: Nanger dama; assembly: GCA_917880005.1. Classification (NCBI taxonomy): domain Eukaryota; kingdom Metazoa; phylum Chordata; class Mammalia; order Artiodactyla; family Bovidae; genus Nanger; species Nanger dama. Next base: position 6,377,418 of record CAKJTW010000052.1, read on the forward strand.
AGGTCAAAATGACTTCAAAAGAGCAGAGATCAGGCTTGAATAGTCAGTTTGTTCCTTAAATTAGATAACTCCTTTAGATGATAAAACAAGTACATCTAAGCAAACATAGAAATAGAAACTTACACTAAAAATTTTCACCAATTCTTTCCAACAGAAAAAGAATGAGTGATAACATAGCCAGTGGCAGATACTGGAGCAGAATGTCATTGCCCCAGGCCAAAAGCAGTCAATTCCATTTATTGAGCTGATTACCAAAAATTAAAACTGCTCCACATGAAATAGGGCATGTTAACAGTACCCATCGGATTTCTCATGGAAAGTGTTAAACTCTGGCACGGAAACTCTGAAAGAATCAACTTCTTCATATCTTCCAGAAAAACCACCAAAGCAGTGGCTTCTGTTAAACTAAATTAAAGGCATTTCAGCTTTTATTAAAACCAATTTATCTTTATTAAAACAATTTTATCACATTCATTATTAGTCAGACAAACAAATACATTTGTCATTAGTGGTGACACCATGGGCTTCTATGCACAAATAATTCAATTAAAAACTCAAATTGTTCAGTTAAAACTCACCTTTATTGTTGCTGCAATTCAAGATAATGATTGGTGTACTTTCCCAGAATTGAGTTATTTTGCCACCCTAGCCAAGAACATTATGAAAAATGAGTGGAACTGAATATATTTATTTGAATCACACCTGAAAAAGGGTAGGTGTATATTAAAGAAAACACCTGCAAAGGTATGTCAGTACAATCCATTAATTAAAGGGAATTCTTACAGAGAGACACATATCCCAGGAATAATAATAAGAGAAACAAGAAATAATATTGGAGGAACAGGAAATAGGCTCAAGGCATCCTGTGAAGATAATTTTTATTTTCTGAAGGTATCCCAATGACTCATTCTACTTCTAGAGAACAAAGTAAGTATCAGAAAAACACCTCACACAGAGTCTACTATCTTTCCTAATGCCTCATCTATATCCTAGCAAATTTATTTTAATCACATGAAGCTCACTAACAGGGTGACCCAGGATGAATTATGTAACCTCTCCTTGTCTCTGGCTTGTTGACCTTCATCAGTTATGGAGACCTATCTGGATAGTTGGAGGGCTGTCTGAAGCTTGGACTATGACTTTAAGTCCAATAGATCTCCAATTTGCTGACTCTTACACAGACCCTGGACCTTTCATCTTGTACTTCTGTCTTCAATCATTCCTCTAACACACCCCTGCCAACCTCATGCAGCATGCCAACCTCTGCCAGGGCTTGGCACCTTTGCAAAGAGCACTGACAGTAATATCCTACTTTCTCACAGGTCAAAGTCCCTTTCATCCTTCAAAACATACTCTGCAATGTTTGCCTGACATTCCTACTCCACTCTAGCACTCATGTCAGAGTTAAATACTCCTCACATATGTTTCTGCAATGATCTGCAGACATCTCTCTTCTAACACAAATGTCTTAGCACGTAATTCTCGGTACTTGAATTTTCCTGACTAGACAGTGCTCCTTGAAACCTATGTCCTGTTCAACACCTAATGACCTTTAATGGTTGCCATATGTGGGTCTCCTTTTGATTGATGGTTGTCCCTAATGTCTCAAGGTGACAGAATTTGAATTCTAGTAAGGAAATCAGCTGAACTGAAGGAAATAAGACAACCTCAGATATGTGGATGATATCACTCTAACGGCAGAAAGCGAAGAGGAGCTAAAGAACCTCCTGATGAGGGTGAAGGAGGAGAGTGAAAGAGTTGGCTTATAACTAAATATTACAAAAACAAGATCATGGCATCTGGTCCCATTACTTCGTGTCAAATAGAAGGGGAAAAGGTGGAAACAGTGACAGATTTCCTCTCTGGGGGCTCTAAAATCACTGTGGATGGTGACCACAGCCATGAAATCAGAAGACGATTGCTTCTTGGCAGGAAGCTATGACAGACCTAGACAGTGTGTTGAAAAGCAGAGACATTACTCTGCAGACAAAGATCTGTAGGATCAAGACTATGATCTTCCCAGTGGCCATGTATGGTTGTGAGAGCTGGATTGTAAAGAAGGAAGAGCACCAAAGAATTGATACCTTTGAACTGTGGTGCTGGTTAAGACTCCTGAGAGTTCCTTGGACATCAAGTAGATCAAACAAGTCAGTTTTAAGGGAAATAAACTCTGTATATTCATTGGAAGGACTGATGCTGAAGCTGACGCTTGAGCATTTTGTCACCTAATTCAAATAGTCGATTCACTGGAAAAGTCCCTGATGCTGGGAAAGATTGAGGGCAGAAGCAGAAGAGGGCATCAGTGGATGAGATGGCTGGATGGCGTCACCATTGTAATGGACATGAACTTGGGCAGACTTCGGGAGATGGTGCGGGACAGGGAGGCCTGGTGTGCTGCAGCCAATGGGGCTGGAAAGAGTCGGACACGAACAACAACAAGGAAATAAAACAGAAATCCAGATAATGGAAACAAAATGATATCTCTCCCCCAGTTCAAGTCCTAATTATCATAACTATTAGTGTGTGTATGTCTATGCAATGCACATGGTTGAGGGTGGATTGGAATTAGCATGCCTACATACAATACAGATGAGTCACTGAGAGCACACAGTCTAGCACCAGCCTATCAGGGTATTAACTCTAGGTTGTTCTCAATGATTGGATGAGCCAGGATAAGTCATTCAATCTCTCCTTCCCTCTGTCCCATCATCTGTAAAATGGAGAGAAAGAAAGTGCCTACTCCACAGGATTGCTGTGGATGGAGATGTTTCCTGTAAAGAATCTAAGTCCATGGCAGCACATATTGAGGACTAGACAAATGCTAACAACTGGTATTGTCATCAATATCCTTGTTTTAATTGTTAAATTTTCCCACCTAGAGGCTGTGAGTGACAATGTTAAGTTCACTAACCTATCAGGCTTAAGGAAGATTTCCTTAGCTATAAAACAAAATAGGATGGAAAGCAAAGAGTTAGATTCTAGTATATTTTGAGATTTTCTTTACTTATCAGGCATGCCCTAGAGATGGGAAAAGAAAGGTAAAAATACTAGTCTCTTCTGAATTTGCAAGACACTAGAGTTTTGTATAAAAGATCTAACAGAAGATCCCTGCTGGAAATCTGAATAAGAACATATTTTGTAAAATTAAGCCTCTTTTGTGTACAGATACTGCTCCATACATTGGGAATGCAGTGGTGACCTTGAGATGCCTTCAAGCAACTTTTATTCTGAAGCTGGTCTTAATTATCTCTTGCCATTTCCCTATACATCATAACCTAGATAATGGAATGTAAAACTATACCAATCAGTTGTTCTTATTTTGACCTTTTTCTTTTTTTTCCCAGTTGTACATGTGCAGTTAGAGCCCTTAAAGTTGAAAGTAAAAAGTCAGGGAGTCTTATTTTACAATAGGTAGCCACACCCTTAACTGTTTAAATGTATTCATTAAAAGGATGTATAGAGGACAAGTTGCTCACAGATCCAGTGAGTGAGGAAGTGCCTTCATCAAGGTGATAGCAAAGACATCCTCATCGTATCACGTTGGAAACACAACTGCAGGAGGGCCTAGGCCAATGGAAGGCTGAGAAGGGGACACCAGTTCACTGAATCTTAATCTCCTGAGGAATAGTTTCCCCAGTGATTAGCTCAACAATTTAATAAATTTTTTTCTGAAGTTTTCATTTTGCCACTGCTTCTGTTCTTATCTTAGAGAAGGCTAGATAACTGTGGTGAGCAGTTTGAGGATCATTTGTCACAATTTAAACTGCATTTAAAAGAAAATCTGTACCTTCACATGTAAAAACAAAGGCAAAGTGGTATTGACAGGAAAATTCAAACAGAAAATTCTAGCATCAGTCCTACACATTCATAGGTGTCTGCCATGTGGCAAAAGTGGCAAGGGGCAAATAATGGATTTCTTGGTAAATTTCAAGGAGGCAACTGAATGTCCATCTATAAAAGAAATAAAATTGCATCTCTAGCTCATATTTTGGCACCCTACTGCAGCACTCTTGCCTGGAAAATCCCATGGATGGAGAAGCCTGGTAGGCTGCGGTCCATGGGGTCACTAAGAGTCGGGCACGACTGAGCAACTTCACTTTTGCTTTTCACATTCATGCATTGGAGAAGGAAATGGCAACCCACTCCAGTATTCTTGCCTGGAGAATCCCAGAGACAGAGGAGCCTAGTAGGCTGCTGTCTATGGGATCGCACAGAGTTGGACACGGCTGAAGCAACTTAGGAGCAGCAGCAGCTCATATTAGATAGCAGTAGGTCTATTAAACATGTCAACATGAAAAAACGAGACTGCAAAGCTTTTAGAGAAATGATTTGGGATGATATCTTCATGACCTTGGGGTGGAGATAAAGGACTAGTATTCAGAATAAAGAAAGAACTCCCATAAATCAATATGAAATGTCATATGAAATATCAGTTAGCACAGTGGCGGGGGGGAGAATAAAAGACCTGAAGATATGTCTCACAGAAAGGAAATTCAAGCGACAAACACAAGGCGACATAGAAATATGCTCAAACTCATTAGTCATTAGAGAACTGACAGTTAATGATATTGTAAAGTAAAATTATAAAACAACGAGTTTCTCAATATGTTTTTAAAAATCCGTTAATAGCAAATACTGGTGAGAACATGGAACTGGGTTGGAAGTGTCAGCTGGCACAAGTTCTTGGGAAAACAGTTTGGCATTACTTGCATGTGTGCTCAGTCGTGCCCAACTCCTTGAGACCCTATGGTAGCCCACCAGGCCCCTCTGTTCATTGGATTTTTCAGGCAAGAATACTGGCGTGGGTTGCCATTTCCTTTTCCAGAGGATCTTCCTGATCCAGGGATTGAACCCACATTTCCTGTGTGCCCTGCATTGGCACGCAGATATTTTACCACTGAGCCACCTAGTAAAATGTAATAGATCTGCTGCTGCTGCTAAGTCGCTTCAGTCGTGTCCGACTCTGTGCAACCAAATAGACGGCAGCCCACCAGCCTCCCCAGTCCCTGGGATTCTCCAGGCAAGAGCACTGGAGTGGGTTGCCATTGCCTTCTCCAATGCATGAAAGTGAAAAGTGAAAGTGAAGTTCCTCTTTGTGGCCCCACTCATAGGTAATAGGAGAAATTTGCATATTCCCTAAGAGGCACATGCAGAATTATTCACTATATCATTACCAGAGCCCTAAACTGGAATAATCCCAAATTCCCATTAAGAGTAAGATGAATGCAGACTATGGCAAACTCATTCAGTGGAACACATTCTCGGATAATTTCCCACAATTTAAACTGAATTTAAAAGAAAATTTGTACCTTCACATGTAAAATCAAAAACAAAGATATATTGACAAAAGAATTCCAATAAACAACCTAGCATCAGACCTATACACATATAGACATCTGCTTCATGAAAAAGGTAGCAAGGAGTAAGAGAGGACTTTTTAGTAAGCGTCAGTGTTAAAGATAAACTATGTATAGATTCAGCAACTTTAATGAATCTTACAAATAGGTTTGAACAAAAGGAGCAATTTGGAAAAGAAAACATGGAATCATATTTACATAAAGTTCAAAACCATAAAAAATAAGCTTTTACAGAGGTACATGTAGAAAATTATTATGACAAAATTCAGAAGAGTGGTTACCCTTATGATGATATGTAAACAGGTTTCTGTATTTCTGCTATTTTGCCAATGATGATGGTTACAAGGGGGTGTTTATAATTATTTAACCTGTTCAGATGTATTTTATGTGCTCTTCAGATATATTGCACAAGCCAAACACACAACAGAAAATTTACCTAAAGTGTGTTATGAAATCATTCTCACTTGACAATAAAAATGATTAATAATATGAACATAGGAAAGTCTATAAAAATATATCAAAATGTTAACAAGTTTTCTTTGAATTGTGGAAATTTTGATGCTTTTTTTCCTTTTCTGTATTTTATGAATTATGTACAATGATGCATATTCACTTACACTAAAAATATATTTATTTTAAAACAATAGAGGCCAAGGAAGGGTTAAAGATGAAAGTATAGCTTAAAATATGTTCAGAAATTTGTCTTTTAGCAAAATGATCATGTAACAGATTTTGGCAAACAAACGCACAAACATTTGCAAGATAATTCCTACACCATTCCACGAGGTTTGTGAATGAAAAGACAGTTGGCTTTTGAAGAAAAAGCTTTCCTGTATAAGCGCGTGTATATATCACTGCAATGCTCTCCAGAAAGCTAAGTACAAGCCAACACCAAGAGTGTGCATTTAGGGATGTTGATACACTCCTGGCAAGCTGACTAAGGTCTCACACACATAGTTTACAAGGCATAACACAGACTGGCCAAAAGCTTCCATATGACGGGTTTTGAGGTTTTACACACCAATGTGTGTGAAATGTGTCTGGATTTTGGAAATGCTTTATTTTTTTCCCTTAACATCTAACCAAAGCTCAGTGGAAAGATTCAACATGGAGAGGAAACATACAACCTCAGCATGACTGCTCTAGGACGAACCTACTAAGCAGTGAAGCAGGATGGTTTTGACAGCTGTCCTCATCCGGCTGGGGAAACCCTCGCGCAATTACATTTATGTTTTAGGAAAGTTAAAACAGAAGTCATGGCTTTATATAAACATCTGTTTTTAACAGGCAATAATTAGGACATGCCTGGCTTTTTGTCCCTTTGCTGACAAAAGGGTGTAATAAATAGGAAGAGGGGCCTCTCAGTGAAGACTCATACAGGAATGCTTCTCAGTGTCCACAGTCCAGAGTGATCCAAATCAAAGAGCTGATCAAGCTGGCCAGTTCTAGGACAGCAAATCTATGACTGATATGCTAATCAAAACACAAATTGCATCTCTAATGATGTGTTGATTTTTCAATCAGCCACTGTGTTAAATACAAAGGTGACCTGCTGGTTGGTTGGTTCTATCAATTAAAGCCCTAGGTTAGGGCAGTTTGAGATTACCTTGAAGGAAGGAGAGAAGAAAGGGAGGGAGTCAATGTTGCATAGAATTTAAAACAGTGAAATTTGGCAAAAATGCAGAGATGTGTTTGTGTACCATCGGCAAAGAAATCACAATTTTATGACCAGCCAAGCAACTAAAATTTTATTTTGGGGTGTTTATGTTTAATTTATTAACTGGGCCATTTCACTGAAGCTTGGTTACAATTGATCATTTTTATTTTTGAGAATCAAGACTAGTTTTCAAAAGATTCTGTGGGGAAGCTGGTTGGATAGATTTTCCTTAATTAGGAAAAAAAAAAAATTACCAAATAGATGACTCTAAAGATGCCTATTTTATAAACAGAAACATCCAAAGTTCAATCATGACTCTCACGACATGTTGAGAACAAGTAAATTTCTAACATTTTTGCCCCAGAACTTCTTCAGAGTTGGCAAAGTGCATAAATTCTTCTCTGGGAGCTTCTGCCTCAAACCTTGTTCAAAAGCCCTTATAATAGAACTGCCAGTCATTTCAGAGCATACAGTGGTTATTTCTTAAGAAATCATCTCCCATAAATTTCTGATATTTACAGCCTGAACATGAAATAAATATAGTTTTTGTTCAGTAGCATTCATGAATAAGAAGTCATATTTCCCTTTGTGTGCACAGAATTAAGAGCTTTAGAAGACTCACCTCTGCAGAAGGATAATTTAAAGGACTGCATTGAAAACAAATTCAGCCCAGTTAGGATTATAAAAGTGTTTCATCATCAGCCCTGATGCTAGCTTGAAGAAGGATAATTAGAACTTTTAATGTGCAGGATACCTTCTGAAAATATTTCTGGTGACTAATACTGCCACCTTTAAATTCAAAGAAGGGCCACTGAGCCGAAAGATGATAACCAAGAGCTTTAGCCAAGGTCACGTAGCAAAGGGAAGGAAAGGCTTCCATTCTTCTCAGATGAACTTTCATGCTCTCATTAGATTTACTGCCATCCTGCCACATAGTTTTGGGGTATAATTTTTCCCCATAAATGTCAAGGATCCGAGAGGGATACTCCCGGAATGACAGATGAAAGAGAACACTTCTTACTTCCTCCCTCTGCTAACGGAAGACTGAAAGCCAGCTTTGAGGACAGTTCTGCTGTTCTATTGAGTCCTAAAATGACCTCGGGAGAATCAGGCAGACACCCCTCATGAACACAGAGCTCAGTAAACAGAGCTTGGGCTACAGTTCTTTGAAAAAAAAAAAAAAAAGTGTTTTCCTGAATCCAAAGCTCTCCACCCCTTTGGCATTACTTGTTTGGTAAACATGCAGTTTAAAGAAGAAGTGTAATGGTCACTTATAATTTGTGATCACGACTAATCTATGGTCAGGAGTCAAGGCTTTTTGGTAGAAATTAAGCCATATATTGATGCAAGGAAAGGAGACTAGAGAATAATTTGCTCATATGCTAAGAAAACAAACCGAGGCGTGCACACTGTTATTAGGAGACTTCCGTCCACCACAGCAAAGCCTTCCTCTTCCTTGTCCTCCTCACTGGCTCTGTCCATCCTCATTGACGGTGTTTTGTTCCTGTGAACTATGCCCCATCTCTCCACACCTCTTTATAGCAGAGCTCTTTGAAAGAGTTGCCTGTATCTACTGCTTCCGTCTCTTCTCTTCCAGATCTTTCTCTAGTCCGCTCTGATGAGGCTCCCTACAGTTCCACCGCAACAACTATCCCCAGCGTTCTCCACTGGCCCAGCTGCGTCGTCAGTCCTCAGGCCAGGATGACAAGCCATGGCACGGTAGCTCCGTTCCCCTCCTAGTGCTCCCCTGCGGGTATATCCTCCTTTCTCAGATGTCTAGATCTAAGCTGTGTGCTCACTGCTCTTTTGTTCTTTAACCCATAGGTTAGAGGCAACACATATCTGCAGGACTCAGACATTTGGAGGAAAAACTTCTGGCACAATCCAATGTGTTACACCTTCCCCTTCATTTACCTCCATAGATAATGGGGTTGCATAAATACATGGTTCTGTCCAACTGTGAACACATCAGCTCTACCCCTCACCTCTCACACACACACTGTCACATTATCAGTTAATGATTCTATTTTTTTTCAACTGGTTAGCTCTCAAGTCTACAAGGCGAGCAGATGTCTGACATTCAATCAGTGACCCAATTATGGCTTTCTGCTGGCCTCAGCTTATTTTTTAATTTAGGGGAAAATGAGTTCAAATTGATTGGGTTTATAGTGGAAAAGAAATTACAACTCTAGTTATTGGTTCTAGCCTTCCCAGGGAAGAAATGACTTTTTAAAAAACTTTTCCTCCTAAAATTAAAGGGACAAATTAAAAACCATTATAATTATTTCAGAGGATACATTTAGTACTTAATAAAAAAAAGTTATAATCAAGAGATGGTTTCCTCAGGATATGCCGGTTCATAGCTGATCAGAGTATTCTTTTACTAAGAGTGGGATATGAGGAAGCAAAAAAAAAATAAAAAATGTCCACAAGATAGTGTGAATAGGTCACAGAAAATAATGTTTTGGCCAACAAAGAATTACTTTTCTTTTTCTGTCACTATATTTTCATTTCCCATTACACTTTTCAGGATCTTCAAGTCTCACCTTTTCCTAATCATGGGAAGTTTTTTTCACCCTTCTTTTCAGATAAAATCTGTTAAAAGGTGTTACAAAGGATAAGGCCTAAAAGTGTCCAGAGAAGAAAACCGGTTGACGGCTTTCATTGTTAGGCTTGATTCTCCTCTCTTTCTTTTGTTGTTTCTTGTTAAAAGCAGAATCATCTTGTGATGAGAAAAAAAAAGAAGACTTACAACAACAAGAAAAGTGTTAAAAACACTGTAAATAGAATTGGTGATAAAGTATAAAGCCTGTGGACCTTTTTTAAAAACCTGTTTTGACTACAAAAGGCAGTGCCCCCTGCTGGTCTCCTGAAAAGTGAAAATTGCTCAGTCCACATGGACTGTATAGAATTCTCAGGCCAGAATACTGGAGTGGGTAGCCTATCCGTTCTCCAGGGGATCTTTCCAGCCCAGGAATCGAACTGGTAAAGAATCTGCACTGCAGGCAGAGCTGTGAGGAAGCCCTGGGAATATGTGTATTGACCCCTTAATTCCTCTGCAGCTCTCCAGCTGGGCTTATTGGCACCTTTCCAAGTCAGTCTGTGAAATACAGGGAAGGGTCTGGAACATTTGGTTGTAATCAAAATGGGAACACATATCTAGAATTAACTATGATTAAAACACTTTCAACTGGCTGAAAAATCCATGTTTCTGGAGAATGAGACATCTGCTAGAGAATAAAACCATCCATTGCGAGATTCTGGCTTCAATAGTTTGCAAAAGAAGGCTTTTAACTGGAAAATAGCATCAATGATAAATCGATGACAGAACAATTTTTTATGTGGGCAGATATTTGGGGCAAGTTTTTATTTACTTTTTAAAAATAAAAAAAATAGATAGTCACTTCTATGGGCTGGTAGAAAGGATTCGCAGAGATAACCTCTTTGCCCAGTATCTATAATGAATGAAGACCACATAGTTTATCTGCTGTGCTATTAAAATATAAAGTCCTGTAACACCTTATATAATTTGGAGTGAAAATAACAGCATACTTTGTAGAGTAGTACTCTAGAAACTGTTTGCATAATCTTAATGAAATTCTTTATTACTGTATGCATGTTGAACTTGAATGAGGCAGAATATCAGTCTTTAATCTTTTTATAAAATCAGGGTGATAAAATGATCTATCTCTGAAGACTGTGACAACTAAAAGACAACAAAATCATCAAGCACTTAGTTTAGAATGTGGTATTAGAATAAGCTCTAAATAATTAGCAGTAATTATCAACATTATTCGACTAAGATATACAATACTATATACAATCAGCAAATGTCTCAACATGAAGTGCTGATAGAGTGTATTAAGCTAACAAAATATATGCCACTTTGTTTAACTTATTATTTTTAATTGGAGGATAATTGCTTTACAATGTTGTGTTGGTTTTTACCATACAACAGTGTGAATCAGCCGTAAGTATACATATGTCCTCTCCCTCTTGAAACTACCTTCCAGTTCCTAACCCCATTCTACTCCTCCAGCAAGAAGGAGTAAAAATCTAAGGGAGGCTAAGAATTGCCCTAGTTGACTAGAGTTCCCTCTGGGCAGTGGTGACCCTTGACAGACAAATTTGTCCATGTGACCTAAAGACAGTACGCTATCATGTTTTAAAACAATGCTCAAAATCAGTCCTCAAATTAATTTTTAACATCACACAAAAAGTAAAGATAATCCAAAGTGGAGTTGGTTTTCTCAGCCTAGTTCAATAATTGAATACAGTAGAATTTTATTCACAAACCTACATTCTAGCAAAGAAGCCAAAGTAACTAATTAATTTCTAATATAAATCTTTAAGGTCTTGATATTGTGTCTTCAACAACATCTTGTGTCTTCAATAACAACTGGCATTTTCCTGTAACTATAACAATGTGTACATAATTACAATTACAGTACATGGTTGAGCAGGGTAGAATTCAAATTAATCAGGAAGCTTTTGAGCATGGAATTTTGAGCAGGAAACGCATGAGAATGTAATTGAAAAAAAAATTGGGAGTTTTAAACAAGTTTTAAAATTTAAAATTTGGAAGTACATACACATAAAAGAGATGGGAATACCAGACCACCTGACCTGCCTCCTGAGGAAATCTGTATGTAGGTCAAGAAGCAACAGCTAGAACTGGACATCGAACAACAGACTGGTTCCAGAACAGGAAAGGAGTACCTCAAGGCTATATATTGTCACCTTGCTTATTTAACCTCTATGTAGAGTACATCATGAGAAATACCAGGCACAGTCTGGAATCAAGATTGCCAGGAGCAATATCAATAACCTCAGATATGCAGATAACACCACCATTATGGCAGAAAGTGAAGAGGAACTAAAAAGCCTCTTGCTGAAAGTGAAAGAGGAGAGTGAAAAAGCTGGCTTAAAACTCATCATTCAGAAAACTAAGATCATGGCATCTGGTCCCATCACTTCATGGCAAATAGACGGGGAAATAATGGAAACAGTGAGAGACTTTTTTGAGGGGGCTCCAAAATCACTGCAGATGGTGAGTACAGTCATGAAATTAAAAGATGCTTGTTTATTGGAAGAAAATCTATGACCAACCTAGACAGCATATTAAAAAGTAGAGATATTACTTTGTGAACAAAAGTCCATCTAGTCAAAGCTATGGTTTCTCCAGTAGTCATGTATGGATATGAGAATTAGACTATAAAGAAAGCTGAGTGCCAAAGAATTGATGTTTTTGAACTGTTGGGAAGACTGTTGAGAGTCCCTTGGACCGCAAGGAGATCCAACCAGTCCATCCTAAAGGAGATCAGTCCTGAATATTCATTGGAAGGACTGATGCTGAAGCTGAAATTCTAGTACTTGACCACCTGATGTGAAGAACTGACTCATTGGAAAAGAACCTGATGCTGGGAAAGATTAAAGGCGGGAGGAGAAGGGGATGACAGAGGATGAGATGGTTGGATGGCATCACTGACTCAATGGACATGAGTTTGAGTAAGCTCTGGGAATTGGTGATGGACAGGGAAGCCTGTTATGCTGTAGTCCATGGTGTCACAAAGGGTTGGACACGACTAAGTGACTGAACTGAAATGAACACATAAACTAATGAGATATTATTGTGCGTCTTCAGTTGCTCAGTTGTGTCCAACTCTTTGTGACCTCATGGGCTGTAGCGGCCAGTTTCTTTCTAGGAATTCTCCAGGAAAGAATACTGGAGTGGGCTGCTATTTCCTACTCAGGGGATCTTCCTGACCCAGGAATTGAACACATGTCTCTTGCATTTCCTGTATTGGCAGGCAGATTCTTTAGCACTGCACCATCTGGTAAGTGATATATATAGATACTCATATATATATATATATAAATGGCACCCCACTCCAGTATTCTTGCCTGGAAAATCTCATGGATGGAAGAACCTGGTGGGCTACAGTTCACGGGGTTGCTAAGAGTCGGACACACTGAGAGACTTCACTTTCACTTTTACTCTTATGCATTGGAGAAGGAAATGGCAACCCACTCCAGTGTTCTTGCCTTGAGAATCCCAGAGACGGGGGAGCCTGGTGGGCTGCCATCTATGGGGTCCCACAGAGTCGGACATGACTGAAGTTACTTAGCAGCATATATATATCATGTATTAGCTATATAATATCATTACTATATAACTAATATTATATGATATTATATAGCTAATTAATGTTTTATATATATATATATAATTGGCCAACCCTACATTAACTAGTCATGCTGTTGCTGCTGCTGCTAAGTTGCTTCAGTTGTGTCTCTGTGCGACCCCATAGATGGCAGCTCACCAGGCTCCCCCATTCCTGGGATTCTCCGGGCAAGAACACTGGAGTGAGCTGCCATTTTCTTCTCCAATGCATGAAAGTGAAGAGTGAAAGTAAGAGTTGGCCAGAAAGTTCACTTGGGATTTTCTGTAACATCTTATGGAAAAACCCAAACAAGTTTTTTTAGCCAACCCAATATATGTATATATGCACAAAGTATAACTTTTCCATACATATATGCATATCTATATCATATAAATATACATATTTCTATATGCATATACATATATGGCTCATATTTATACAAAGATGCTAGGCTTTTCCTCTAGGCATTTTATTGAGATTTCATATGGGACTATGCCAACATTTGATTGTAAATTCAAATGAAAGTGATTCATTATGAGGGTTATGTTAAGAATCCAATAAGCTGAAAAACTGTACATCTCATTTAGAAACCATTTGACTTGTTTTATTTCCCCTGAGACTTTTTGTAACAAGAAAGAGCCTATGCCTGATTTCGTAAGCATCTTGGCCTTTGGCTACTTATTTCTTTTCCCTTCAGCTGCAGATGTAGCAAAGAGCTGCTGGAAGAAGGTGGCCAAATGTCCTTCAGTAAAGGATTTAAGTTACTTGTGTCAGTAACAGTAAGTGGCAGAAACCAAGAACTCAGTGGAGCAAAAACTTGCCAGTGAGCTTTTCTACTTGAGACAGCAGGGGAAGAAGAAAAGAGAAGACGCACAGATTTACTTACGTCTTAGTCCTCTTGTGTTTGACCGCTTGCTCAAGAGCTGAGCAGACCAACAGCTGGCCTAGGGTGGCTGGATTTCATTTGTTTGGTTGTTTCTTTTGAATGCATGTAGTGAACACACTAACACAGGGAAGGGAGACCATCCTGGGGGCACTTGTTTATATGCCACCATGGTCCCCTCTTCTCTCTACATCTCACTTGTGTGTGTGTGTTTGTACTAGGGAATGACTCCTGGATCCATACCCCAACTTCAACACTGCTTTGACCTTCCTTAATTTTAATATCCTCAGCCTGGCCTCCTGGACTCAGGGACTGTGAGTTTTCAACATGGCCATTTACTTCCATGTTGGCCTTCTCACACTGTTTGGGTGAGACCATCTCACTTTGGGGCTTAGTCTCCTATAACCTACCCTTGACCTGACTAGACTAGACCCCATAACCCCATACCAATATTCATAAAAGATGGAGATTCAGTCATTTCACGAGAACACTGGGGACCAGCCCCTGGATAGTACTGGTCTTTCTTAACTCTAAGTGGAGACGCAGACTCTGTATCTTTGGCCAAAGACTCATCTTGCACTACCATTGGTTCTGGTGGGCATTCTCAGCCTGAATGATAGCTTGAGTGCTCCTCTTATCTCCAGAGAATGGTGTTTGGCATTTCAGGATACTGTTAATCTGAGAAAAGATGTGGCACAGAAGTGGTGAGAGCCAGACCCTCAGCCAATCTGGACTGAGGGATGGTGCCTGAGAGAGGTCAGATCCCAGGGCTTAGGACATATGCAGGCGAAACTTTGATTGACTGCATATTTGATGCAGAATCTTGGGCAACTCACTCCAATCTCTCCAGGGCTATTTACTTTTAACTAAAAAGTAAACAAAAAATAACAATGATAGTCTCAAATGACTGGGCCAGGATCCTGTCAGGCAAGACACGTGGAAAGGTTTCTGCATTGTCAAAGGGCTAGTGATGCTATAACGTGACGTAACGAGATTATAGGAGCTCAGTCTCCCAAGAGTGAAATAGAAGAAGCTGGCAAAGGACACAGGGTTTTGGAGCCCAAATGGGCGCTACACTTTCAAGCCTGGATTGACACAATAAGTTGCACGATACTTTTGGGCTTCTGGATCCTCCATTTTGTAACAACAACTTTCTTGGCTCTTGCCTACTCTGTTGATGATGGGCCTGGAACAAACAGTGAAAAAGAAGAGGTATAATTAGATCAGCAGAAACCAAATGCAGGTGGGAGGTGACAGAACCCTTGGCAACAACTCAGTTAACTGCGAGAAGTGCCAAGCCAAGACTAATCTTCTATATCAAGGGTCAACACACTACTGCTGTGGGCCAAGCATGGTCTACCACCTGTTTCTATGAATAGCTTCACTGGAATACAGTCATGCTTACTGACATTTTGTCAATGGTTGGTTTTACAGGACAAGGCAGAGCTGGGCAGCTGTGACCGTAGCAGCAGGAGGCCTTGCATACTGAACTCTCGAGGAAAAGCTTGAAGATGGCTGTCCTATACTTTGGTTCAAACAACTTATCATGATAGGGGCAACATCTGAACTACCAGATTACTTTCAATTAGAAAGAGAAATCCTCAAAAAGAATGGGCTGTGGTGTCCTCTGGGAATAATACGCTGGTTTTGCCTTCTTTTCAAAGAGAATAATCAAGAACCATTGAAGGAATGCCAGTTTCTTAGCACTTCAAGCAAGGGAATAGGAAAAATAAATGCTTTCAAAACTCAAGGAGTCCCAGAGGAAAAAAACCCACTAGCAATATTTAGGAAATAGCATCAGAATCTACCCCACTATAGTTATTCTCTTTTTTTCCCCTAGATTTTCATTTTGATTAATTACAAACGATACTTGTAACAATTTAAAAGGTACAAAGGCCTATAAAAAATTTAAATCGAATCCCTTCACTCCCACTCCCACTGAACAAACTGGTTTATTTCTTTCCTCATTACCTTCCATGTGTCCCGCGTTCTGCACATACACCCCACACAGAGTTTGTCGTTTGTTTCGTGATTACATCATCCCATCTAGCTGTAATTTATCTATTTTCCTCAGTACTTCTCATCTGTTATGTCATACCACCACAGTTCTACTATTTCCTATGATGGACATTCAAGTGGTTTCCTGGGCTTTACCAAATCACATAAAGTTACAGTAAATATCCTGGTACACACATCTTTATGCACCAGGGCCATCATTTTTATAGGACAGATTATTGAATCAGTAGTGGCACAAGGATCCAGCAAGATGGGAACCTTCCTGGCAAGAATTATATCATGCGAAAGCAGAGACTGATTCCAGCTGGTTGTGAGGAGTGGATTGAAAGTGTGCAGAAGGACTGTAAGAATCTAAGAATAAATATTCTGATAGTACCTTGTTTTCCTGTGAAACTAAAGCACAAAGGCAAATTTAGTGTGAAGAAAAGCACACTCAGTTTCCCTAAGCCAGGTGCCCACTGTAGACACGATGAGATGTGGGGGATCACTACACCCAGTGAGGGGCTCAGAGCGAACGGAGGCTCTTTCTGCCCAGGATAGTCAGCTGCCACTCAGGGCCAAGCAGAGAGAAAAGAAAAGAGCTAGCATGGCAGTCAGGGCGGAGTGGGTCTAGGCAGAAAGAAAAATGGTCTCAATGCAGTGAGAAGCACATCATTGCTGAATGCCCAGTTTTCCATGTATGCCCAGCACCGTTTTTACTTTCCCATGTATCTCAGCAATTAAAGTAGCATGTAGCATGCAGCATGGAGAAGGCAATGGCACCCCACTCCAGTGCTCTTGCCTGGAGAGTCCCATGAACGGAGGAGCATGGTAGGCTGGGGGCGCGCAGAGTTGGACACAACTGAGCGACTTTACTTTCACTTGTCACTTTCATGCATTGGAGAAGGAAATGGCAACCCACTCCAGTGTTCTTGCCTGGAGAGTCCCAGAGACAGGGGAAGCCTGGTGGGCTGCTGTCTCTGGGGTCGCACAGAATCAGACACAACTGAAGTGACTTAGCAGCAGCAGCAATATGTAACAACGGGGCCTTACTTGTACTCCCTGTAACTGATCAGAACCTGCAACCAGCGTCCCCTGCTTTGCAAAGCCAAATGAAAGCGCAACGAGAAAACAAACCTCATTCACCTCTCCCCATTCCCTTCCCTCCCCACATTCTCTCCTGAAAGTCTATTTACTGGTTCTAACTCATGCAGCACCCTGACAGACATGGTAAATATAAACCAGAGGGACAAAGGTTTAGGAAACATAAATTACCAGTGATACAAATGCAAGATATTAAAACAATAAAATATGAGTGAATTCTTATCCCTCCTCATAATTCCCAATACAATTTAATTCTGTTTCTAGAAAAGAGTACGGAAGGAAATGACAAAAATGAATAAAATAACTACAGGAAAAGAAACCTTTGCCTTGTGTTGGCAAAAGCTGGCGCCCCCAAAACAGTCTCCGTGGATCAATGAATCACTGTCCTTGAAGTGCCTCCGAAGGTCAAACCGCCGGCAACTTAGAAACCACTTACCCAATGATTGCTATGGGACAGATTCTGCCAAAAGCATCAGTGACAGGCGCACATGTACTAGGAAAACACTGTGCTGTTTCTTTAATGTTTATGTGGCCTCGGAGGTTTCAAAGGGAACGTTTTGTGCATAAAACATCATAAAGGAAAGCCTGCAACTTGACAGGGTTCCCTTTAATGGAAAGACTTCTTCATGCCCATAAACGCTTGATGCCCACATCTGTAAGGGAGAAAAGGAGAGTCTGACTTCCCTCTAGGATGAAGAGAGTTGGAATTCTCAGAGACCATATAACATGCCTAATGAGAACAGAAAAAACGCTATAGTTTCTCTGATTAAATTAGCACTCCACTGAAACTTAAAGCTTTATGGACTGCTTCAGGTACTTCTCTTTTTATGTGGCTTTGGGTGTGTGTTTATATTTTAATTCTAGGGAATGGCTTGTTATTGTCATTTTGAAAAGTCTCAGCTCAGTTCAGTTCAGTCGCTCAGTCGTGTCTGACTCTTTGTGACCCCATGAACCATAGCACGCCAGGCCTTTCTGTCCATCACCAACACCGGGGGTCCACCCAAACCCCTGTCCATTGAGTCGGTGATGACATCCAACCATCTCATCTTCTGTCGTCCCCTTCTCTTACTGTCCTCAGTCTTTCTCAGCATCAGGGCCGTTTCCAATGAATCACCTCTTCACATCAGGTGGCCAAAGTATTGGAGCTTCAGCTACAACATTAGTCCTTCAATGACCACCCAGGACTGATCTCCTTTAGGATGGACTGGTTGGATCCCCTTGCCGTCCAAGGGACTCTCAAGAGTCTTCTCCAACACCACAGTTCAAAATAGTGGTTCCTAGATTAAATAAAACAGATTTTCCCGAGAAGTATTGCTCTTCACTTCTTAAATAATAGGCACTGACCAGAGTCAGCCTGACCTTCCCCCTCACCACCACCCACAGTACCGCTGGGGGACTGACATGGCAGAATACCATCCTGTTGTCTCAACACTTCATGGGAAGCCTGTCCTTCCCTGTTGAGTCTCCTATGATTTGGGAAGAAATTCCTTGGTTTCTATGCTGACACTGATCTTAGAAAGACAGCAAAGACCCTATGATGTCTATTCATTCCTTGGAGAGGAAAAGAAAGAGTCCTGGCACAATTCTGTATGATCTATCTCCCATCATCTTTCTGATTATGTCTCCTGTATTTTTTTTTACGCCCTCACTTCACATCAGCCACACTGATTTCCCTGCTGTTTCTCCAGCACAGCTTTGCCCCGCTGGGGCCTGCCTCACACAGTGCTCTTCTGCACGTCTGCCTGGCCAAGTCCCTCCTGGGCTCCAAGTCCTGGCTCACATCTCAGCTTCTCAATGACTTCCTCCCTAACCACTCTAACCCCACACCTCTGGTCCTCCTCACCCTACTTTTTCTTTCTTTTCCATATCTCTGGTCTTCTAACATATAATTTGCTTATTATTATTGATTACTTACTCTGTGTTCCCCAACAGAATGCAAGCATCACAAGGCCAGCGAACTGTGTCTGGAATAAAGTATAATGTCCAGTAGGTTCTCAATATATATTCTGATGAATAAATAATAAATACATGCCTGAGTGAAATAAAGATTTCAAAAGCCATGTTCTATTAAAACTTATCTTCTTACAGAATCAGTAAACTCCTCTTTCTCATCTCTGGACCACTATATTTCCTACTCCACCTGTTTGAAACTTTCCCCCTGGATTTTTCTCACTCTTCTTTCCTTTCATCACTTAAACCTCAATTCAAACATCATTTTCTTTAAGAGATCAGCTCCATAACATGCAGCCCGGACCTCGACCTCCCTTCTCTATCCCTCCCTTTATATTGTCCTCATCACACTAGTCAATACTGAACGTATACCAGACATATGAATACCAAAGGGAAGGCGGGTAGGATGAACTGGGAATTGGGACTGACATGTATACACTGTTGATCCTCTGTATGAAACAGATAACTAACGAGAAGCTATTGTATAGCACAGAGAACTCTACTCAATGCTCTGTGTTGACCTAAAAGGGAAGGAAGTCCAAAAGTGGAGATATAAATATAAACACAGCTGATTCACTGTGCTATACAGTAGAAACTAACAACATTGTAAAGCAAATATATTCCAATAAAAATAAAAACAACTAAATAATGGTACACTGAAAGTTAAATATCAAAAGAAGGATTACAAATTAGTGAATATGCTCAATTAAAATCATGAGTGGTTTGATATCATTATTTTCAGTACTTGCATATGTTAAAAGTATCTTTAATATGCAAGATGTATAATGTCACTAAAGATCACCATTAACAGGGAAAAAGAAAAAAAAACAACCAAATGTGATCTTACTTCTGTTTTCAGTTGTGTAAACATGTTTGGGAATCTTTACTTTTTCACTAGAATATAAATTCCTTGGGGACATGGAGAGTTTTATCACCATATTCCCAGAGATAAAAAGTGCCTGGCATTTGGTAGAGGAGTAATAATTATTTGCTGATTCTGTTGAATAAATAGCTGCTATTTACAGTCACCTGGAAAGGTATCAGAACGTGAGCTATGTAATGCGCTGGGCTGTGCTGGGCACAGCTTCACTCTCTCTGCTGAAATGGGAGTGAATTCACCGCTCCCCAGGTTAGTCTTTGAAACTATCTTGGAACTCCAAGTCCAGTTCCTTTACCTAGAATCTGATGAGTGCAGAGTCCCAGTGATGTTTCTGGGTAAGTTACTGTGTATGACTGTATATAGGCATGTGTGTACGTACATACTATGTAGGACATTGCATGCATGCTAAGTTGCCCCAGTCACATCTGACTCTTCGTGACTGTGGACTGTCGCCCTCCAGGCTCCTCAGTCCATGGGATTCTTCAGGCAAAACTACTGGAGTGGGTTGCCATGCCTTCCTCCAGGGTATCTTCCAAACCCAGGGATCAAAACTGCATCTCTTACATCTCCTGCCTTGTATTACTAGCGCCACCTGGGAAGCCCCATGTAGGACATTACTATGTTACTATGTAAGACTATCTATCCTACATAGGGTCCTATCTAGGACTCTTAGAGCAGTGGAGTTACCATGACTTTTCACCTGGAGGCTCAAACAGTAAAGAATCTGCCTGCAATTCAGGAGACCTGGGTTCGATCTCTGGGTCAGGGTGATCCCCTGGAGAAGCAAATGGCTACCCACTCCAGTATTCTCCCATGGAGAATTCCATGCGCAATAGTTCATGGGATCACAAAGAGTTGGACATGACTTAACACTTTCAGCAGGAAGGCTTAGCATCTTCTGTGAAACTAGCTACAGAGTATTTGTCTAGAAAGGCATCCAAAATAGATGGACCCAATGATGTCAACCCTTGGTATGCCAATCTGTATTTGTAGTATTAGGAGCCATGAGTCACATTATGGGCCACGTGTGAAAACTGTGAGATGCCAGTCTTCAGAAATCCTGAATTATCATGAATATAAACCTTAGAGTCACTTCCTCCTTATGAGTATGGTGGTTGAATTATGATGATGATAAAGATTTTAGTTGAAGTAAAGGATTGTACTGTTAACCTAGACAAATCCTCATCCTTTGCTAGTGTGCTATTGTATATATTAGTAATAGGGAGTCACTTGAGCTTTCTGGGCTTCAGTGTCAACTGTAAAACAAAGTGACTGGAATTAACATATAAAATTCCCTTTTTATGACAGAATCAAAGCATTAATACATTTCTTTATTTTCATCTTTTTTTTTCCCTTGGGCTTAATTTAACAATCAAGTGACTTGTATGTCTGCCCATTTGAAAATTCTCCTATAGGGCCATTGACTTTTTGAGAGTTCTATGAGAATTATTTTAAGTCACTTCACACGGTTCCTGACTTAGAAGCACTCAAAGCTCTTAGAAGCACCCTATCCTTTTTTCAGTTATAAGAATCTTATATAAGAATCTCATATAAGAATCTTTTCCTTCATTTACAAATAAAATACTGGATACCATCAAGTTAAGAGACTTGCCAAGGATTACACAGTTACTAAGAGGCAGGGCTTCATGGAGATGTCAGGTATTTGGTCTTCACATTCAGAGCTCTACCAACTCTGTTAGGCTGCTTTTATTTTAGTCTTTATAGTTTGACCTTGAATACCCAAAAAAATAAGCCATATTTTTTTTTCCTCTGAGTAAAGCACTCCTCAGTGACACAGAGATCTGTTCATGATGCTAACGCTCATGAGGCAGGCATTGAGCAGTATTCTATTCAGAACTGAGACTGACTTTGACTAGCAGATATAAAATATCTGCCAAGTGTCTTTATGTTTTACAAAACCTAGAATAACTGGCAAAATAATCTGGTGTGTTTGCTTAAAAATAGAAAGGTACAACCTGCATCAACATCTTCTGTTTAATTAAGAAGCCATACTCATTTAAGGTGGAATCAGGGGTGCTAACAAGATTGGGTGCAGGGTGGGCGTGGGGCCTAAAATAGAATATCCTTAAACCCAAGCTTGGGCTTCCCTGGAGGCTCAGTGGTAAAGAATCTGCCTACTAATGCAGGAGACTTGGGTTTGATCCCTACATCAGTAAGAACCCGGGAGAAGGAAATGGCAGCCCACTCCAGTATTCTTGCCTGGAGAATCCCAGGGACTGGGGAGCCTGGTGGGCTGTCGTCTATGGGGTTGCACAGAGTCAGACACTATTGAAGTGACTTAGTAACAGCAGCAATCATTTAAGAAAAACTTAGACTGTGCTAGATTACAGAAGTTACTATAGTAGATGTACACTTATTTAAAAATTGATACAATTATATTCTACAGGTGAAAAAAAAACAGTGAAAAATTTTCTATGAACTGATCTTCAATGATAATTCCAGGTATATATTATTAAAATTCATTGGGCAACAGTAAACACCCAAAAGATGTCCTTTTCATTATAGGGGACTGGAATGCAAAAGTAGGAAGTTAAGAAACACCTGGAGTAACAGGCAAATTTGGCCTTGGAGTACAGAATGAAGCAGGGCAAAGACTAATAGAGTTTAGCCAAGAAAATGTACTGGTCATAGCAAACACCCTCTTCCAACAACACAAGAGAAGACTCTACACATGGACATCACCAGATGGTCAACACCGAAATCAGATAGATTACATTCTTTGCAGCCAAAGATGGAGAAGCTCTATACGGTCCACAAAAACAAGATCAGGAGCTGACTGTGGCTCAGATCATGAACTCCTTATTACCAAATTCAGACTGAAATTGAAGAAAGTAGGGGAAAACTGCTAGACCATTCAGGTATGACCTAAGTCAAATCCCTTATGATTATACAGTGGAAGTGAGAAATAGATTTAAGGGTCTAGATCTGATAGATAGAGTGACTGATGAGCCATGGAATGAGGTTCATGACATTGTACAGGAGACAGGGATCAAGACCATCCCCATGGAAAAGAAATGCAAAAAAGCAAAATGGCTGTCTCGGAAGGCCTTACAAATAGCTGTGAAAAGAAGAGAAGTAGAAAAACAAAGGAGAAAAGGAAAGATATAGGCATCTGAATGCAGAGTTCCACAGAATAGCAAGAAGAGATAAGAAAGCCTTCTTCAGCAATCGATGCAAAGAGATAGAGGAAAACAACAGAATGGGAAAGACTAGAGATCTCTTCAAGAAAATTAGAGATACCAAGTGAACATTTCATGCAAAGATGGGCTCGATGAAGGACAGAAATGGTATGGACCTAACAGAAGCAGAAGATATTAAGAAGAGGTGGCAAGAATACACAGAAGAGCTGTACAAAAGATCTTCATGACCCAGATAATCATGATGATGTGATAACTCACCTAGAGCCAGACATCTTGGAATGTGAAGTCAAGTGGGCCTTAGAAAGCATAACTATGAACAAAGCTAGTAGAGGTGATGGAATTCCAGTTGAGCTCTTTCAAATCCTGAAAGATGATGCTATGAAAGTGCTGCACTCAATATGCCAGCAAATTTGGAAAACTCAGCAGTGGCCACAGGACTAGAAAAGGTCATTCCAATCGCAAAGAAAGACAATGCCAAAGAATGCTCAAACTACTGCACAGCTGCACTCATCTCACATGCTAGTAAAGTAATGCTCAAAATTCTCCAAGCCAGGCTTCAGCAGTACGTGAACTGTGAACTTCCTGATGTTCAAGCTGATTTTAGAAAAGGCAGAGGAACCAGAGATCAAATTGCCAACATCTGCTGGATCATGGAAAAAGCAAGAAAGTTCCAGAAAAACATCTATTTCTGCTTTATTGACTATGCCAAAGCCTTTGACTGTGTGGATCACAATCAACTGTGGAAAATTCTGAAAGAGATGGGCATACCAGACCACCTAACCTGCCTCTTGAGAAATCTGTATGCAGGCCAGGAAGCAACAGTTAGAACTGGACATGGAACAACAGACTGGTTCCAAATAGGAAAAGGAGTACATCAAGGCTATATATTGTCATCCTGCTTATTTAACTTATATGCAGAGTACATCACGGGAAATGCTGGACTGGAAGAAACAAGCTGGAATCAAGATTGCCGGGAGAAATATCAATCATCTCAGATATGCAGATGACACCACCCACATCCTTATGGCAGAAAGTGAAGAGGAGCTAAAGGGCCTCTTGATGAAAGTGAAAGTGGAGAGTGAAAAAAGTTGGCTTAAAGCTCAACATTCAGAAAACAAAGATCATGGCATCTGGTCCTATCACTTCATGGGAAATAGATGGGGAAACAGTGGAAACAGTGTCAGACTTTATTTTCTGGGCTCCAAAATCACTGCAAATGGTGATTGCAGCCATGAAATTAAAAGATGCTTACTCCTTGGAAGAAAAGTTATGACCAACCTAGATAACATATTCAAAAGCAGAGACATTACTTTGCCAATTAAGGTCTGTCTAGTCAAGGCTATGGTTTTTCCTGTGGTCATGTATGGATGTGAGAGTTAGACTGTGAAGAAGGCTGAGCACAGAAGAACTGATGCTTTTGAACTGTGGTGTTGGAGAAGAGTCTTGAGAGTCCCTTGAACCGCAAGGAGATCCAACCAGTCCATTCTGAAGGAGATGAGCCCTGGAATTTCTTTGGAAGGAATGATGCTAAAGTTGAAACTCCAGTACTTTGGCCACCTCATGCAAAGAGTTGACTCATTGGAAAAGACTCTGATGCTGGTAGGGATTGGGGGCAGGAGGAGGAGAGGACGACAGAGCATGTGATGGCTGGATGGCATCACTGACTTGATGGACTCGAGTCTGAGTGAACTCTGCGAGTTGGTGATGGACAGGGAGGCCTGGTGTGCTGCAATTCATGGGGTCACAAAGAGTCGGATGTGACTGAGTGACTGAACTGAACTGAACTGAATCAAAAAACAAGCATCTGATTGTAAACGCTAGTAGAGTATCATCAAGTAAACTAGTGGTCCTTAATTTCTAATAGTAGAATTACCTAGGGAGTTAAAAAAAAAAAAATCCTATACCTGGAACAACTGACTGTTTCAAATTGAGAAAGAATATGACAAGGCTGTTTCCTGTCACCCTGTTTATATAACTTATATGCAGAGCACATCATGTGAAATGCTGGGCTAGAAGAAGATGAGGTTGTTATCAATAACCTCAGACATGCAGATGGTATCGCCATTATGGCAGAAAGCGAAGAGGAACTAAAAGGCCTCTTGATGAAAATGGAGAATGAAAAAGCTGGCTTAAAACTCAACATTCAAAAACAAAGATCATGGCATCTGGTCCAATCACTTCATGGCAGATGTAAAGGAAAAGGTGCAGGCAGAGACAGATTCCCTCTTCTTGGCTCCAAAAGCACTGCAGATGTGACTGCAGCCGTGAAACTAGAAACTGATTATTTCTTGACAGGAAACCTATGACAAACCTAGACAGTGTATGAAAAGCGAAGACATCACTTTGCCAACCAAGGTCCATATAATCAGAGCTATGTCTTGTCAGTGGTTGTGTACAGATGTGAGATGTGGACCATAAAGAAGGCAGAGCACTGAAGAAAAGATGCTTTTGAACATGATGGAGAAGACTCTTGAGAGTCCCTAGGACAGCAAGGAAATCAAATCACTCAATCCTAAAGGAAATCAACCTTGAACATTCGTTGGAAGGACTGATGCTGAAGCTCCCATACTTTGGCCACGTGATGCAAAGAGCTGACTCACTGGAAAAGACCCTGATGCTGAGAAAGACTGGGGGCAGGAGAAGAATAGGGAGACAGAGGATGAGAAGCTGGATGGCATCGCCAATTCAGTAACATGAAGACTTGGGCAAATTCCAGGAGATGGTGAGGGACAGAGAAACCTGGCGTGCTGCAGTCCATGGGATCACAAAGAATTGGTAATGACTTGGTAGCTAAACAACAACACCACCTGGGTCTACCCTCAAAGATTCTGATGTAATGAGAGTGTTAAAGTGTAGCAGAATTTTTTGTTGTTTGGCCATGTTAATTTCTATTCATTTGAACAAATTAACTTCATCATGGCATTTTAATTTAGTAGCTTCTTAATAGTAAATGTTTTACTTGATTAGGGGAATTGTATTATGTATTGTACAACAATGTAATTGTAAACAAAGGATTTTTAAATACTCATAGTGGAAAGTATTTTGAGATGGCGATCCTGAAGCCAGAAATACTTTGGGAAGAGAGATTCTTGGGAAGAAATGATTAATATAGGAAATTAATAGAGGGCAGTCTGGAAATTAGGAGTTGAGCAATCAAGCAGTAGATATGTTTAGAACACGTTTTGTGTAAAAGGAGCTATGTGTCAGCTGTGTAGGTGACATGACCATATTCAATTGAAAAGAACTTTGAATCAAGACTGGATGCAGTAAAACATCTGTGTACATATAAAGGCTAGCTCAACAGAGCAGTAAAGAAATTTGGCGTGAGTCATGATTTCAAATATTGAAATCAGCTCTGGTGATTGAATTAAGCCATGATTCTCTTCACTACTTTTCCTTCACAGTGTACATTCAATTCATATTCTATATTATGCCTATATTCTAGTACCTTGCTACTCAAAGTGTGTTCCATGGGCCAGCAGCATGAGTACTAGCATCACCTGGGAGCTTGTTAGTGAGGCAGCGTCTCAGACCCCGCCCTGTTTGTACTAGGTCTCAATCTGCATTTTACTACAGCTCTACATGGTTCATATGAATATTTCAGGTTGAGTAGTATTGGTCCAGTAGACAGTGATCTCTTAAAAATATCATACACACATATCATTATTACTTGTAAGACCTTCTATAATATAATGTGGTTCAATCTGTAATTAAGATCTGCTTTTTTCCACCCCCGCAATGCATCACATAGGGGTGTTTTTTTGCAGTAATATTAAAGGTTTTCCCTACTTAGGAAGAACTGAACTCTTTGGACTATTTTATTTGTGAATAAGAACTATTTCTGTGTGTGAGTAGCTGCTAAAACATGTGATGAGGATAAGGAGACCACAGGAGAACAAAGGAAGATGTGATTTCTTCAGGCCAAAGAACTCCAGTGTCATAGGGAAGATGGGATGCCAAAATGAGCATTAAGAGACAATCTGATTCAGAGAATGGTTCAAAAAAAGAGACAGAGGACATTCCAGATAAGAAGAACCTAGTAAATGCTAAGTCCCTGCCCAGAGCAGGAGCATATTAAACCTACGCAGTTTCCAGGATTTAAAATGGCCCCAACATTGTCAGTCCCTTGATATTCACACACCTGGGTCATCCTCCTCCACTGACTGAGACTGACCTGTATAATGAAAAAGATAATGCAGAAATGATGAGGTGCAGCTTCTGAGGCTATGTCTTAAGAACATCATGGCTTATCCCTTGCTTTTTCACACTCTGTGAGCAGCCAGCCCTTGAGCCCCAAGAAGGAAAGAGCCATGTGGAAGGGGACTGAGGTCGACAGCCGGCAAGCAGCACCAACATGCCAGTGGCGTGTGCCACCTGCTGCAGGCTGATTCTGCAGACTTAGAAGCTGGCTGATAGCACCAGACCGGTATCACCACAACCCCATGAAAGAGCCTGAGCAAGAGCCTTTCTCCAAATCCTGCCTCACATAAAACAGGAGATTAAGAAAAAAAAAAAAAGAAAATCCCTATAGTTGTCTTAAGACACAGTTTGGAGATAATTCGTTATCATTAATAAATAACTAATATTAGAAATAAATAAAAACTAATATACATAATAAATTACATACAAGAAAACAACTATAAAGTAATTTGAAAGATAGTGAGTAAACTAGCATGGTTTTTATTTTTTAATTCATACATTTTCATATTTTTGTCTTTCTCTCTTTTTTTTTTTTTGGCCACACAGCACAGCAAGTGGGATCTCAGTTCTCTGACCAGGGATCAAACCCACGCCCCCTGCATTGGAAACTGGAGTTTCAACCCGTGAACCACCAGGAAGTCCCAAAGCTGGTGTGGTTTTGATCCTGGGTCGGGAAGATCCCCTGGAGAAGGGATGGGCTGCCCGCTCCAGTATTCTTGGGCTTCCCATGTGGCACAGCTGGTAAAGAATCCGCCTGCAATGCAGGAGACCTGGGTTCGATCCTTGGGTTGGGAAGATCCCTTGGAGAAGGGAAAGGCTACCTACTCCAGTATTCTGGCCTGGAGAATTCCACGGATTGTATAGTCCATGGAGTCACAGGTGGTATAGAAAACAGTGGGGTTTTTTCCTATTAGTCCAGGTGGTAGAAAAAAACAGCGCTAGTGGTTTGGTTGGAGAAGGAAATGGCAACCCACTTCAGTTGGAGAGTCCCAGGGACCGAGGAGTCTGGTGGGCTGCCGTCTACGGGGTCGCATAGAGTCAGACACGACTGAAGCGACTTAGCAGCAGCAGCAGAGGTTTGGTACCACAATGTTGAAAAACTGTAACAAAAGAAATTCTTATTCTGAAGACTATCATCACTAAATAGCTACATTTAAGCTATTAATTCTGGAAATGCTTCTAGATAGAAGCTACTAAAGGGAGAAAAGTGCTGGGAGGAAAACTCTTATATCGGGGAGGTGTTTTCCTTGTGAAGACTGAAGATGGAGCATGGGCTAGGGCTACAGAAATGTGAATGAAAATACTCATGGAAAACCTTAAAGGAAATAAGGTCCTGAATAATTAAAGATGGAATTCCTCAGTTAAGACTTCCCCTTATACTTTGTCTTCAAAACTCACAAAAATTTTAGCCCTGTGTTAGAATGTGGGCTCCACGAGGATATAACTATTATATCAATACTTTTGTCCAAGTTGCTCCAGATAACTTAGCATACATTATAGCAAATATTTTAGTCTAAGTATCTTCAGTTTTATAGACCAAATACTCCTCTGCTATAACAGCACAAAGGCAGCTATGGACAGTACATAAATTTACACTCATGTTTGTGTTCCAATAAAACTTAAAATATGAAAAGTAAGATGCACTGGGTTTGGCTCAAGGGCTGTATTTTGTCAGTACCCAGCCAGTGGTCGCCGATGTCGCATCTGCGTTAGCAAAGGCTGATTCAGTTCAGTTCAGTCGCTCAGTCGTGTCCGACTGTTTGCGACCCCATGAATCGCAGCACGCCAGGCCTCCCTGTCCATCACCAACTCCTGGAGTTCACTCAGACTCACGGCCATCGAGTCGGTGATGCCATCCAGCCATCTCATCCTCTGTCGTCCCCTTCTCCTCCTGCCCCCAATCCCTTCCAGCATCAGAGTCTTTTCCAATGAGTCAACTCTTCACATGAGGTACCAAAATATTGGAGTTTCAGCTTCAGCATCATTCCTTCCAATGATCACCCAGGACTGATCTCCTTCAGAATGGGCTGGTTGGATCTCCTTGCAGTCCAAGGGACTCTCAAGAGTCTTCTCCAACACCACAGTTCAAAAGCATCAATTTTTTGGCGCTCAGCCTTCTTCACAGTCCAACTCTCGCATCCATACATGACCACTGGAAAAACCATAGCCTTGACTAGACGGACCTTTGTTGGCAATGTAATTAGGGCCCAGCAAATGCAGATGAGTGGCATCTCCCTGCATGCTAACTTCTGTCTCTATTAGAATCGTACATAACACGGTATTTGGGATGTCACAAAATTCTATGCTTGGCTCTTTTAAGTCCAGTTTTGGGTGTTAATGTTTCATGGTATCCCACAAAGCAGGCCATGGCTTATAGGCTCTCCACCACCTAAAAGACATTGGAAACCACTAACCTAACACAGCTGCCTGTTTGCAGAGAAAAAGAACATGAGGCTGACTATGGTGAATTAATTGGGCCAAAGAAACATGTAATTCCTGGGAGAGTTAAGAAAAAACACACTCATATTTACATAATCAGCATGCCTCACATACAATATGATGTATCTGAGCTTGGCAGAAAATACCAAACAAACAAACAAACAAAAAGTGGTGACATGTAGTGATGGGATCTTATTTTTAATAATAGAATTGCAACTGCATTTATTCTGTTTTCTCAACTTAATGACTGGGTGGAGCTGAAGTTTCCATATTCTGTTCAAAGACTGAGAGGATAGGGAAGGAGTGAGACCAGACAGCAGAGGAACCGAAATCTCCCTCAGCTGTCCACCATCAAGGCCCTTCCTCCAGAAGGACTGTATCCCCGAGCCGCCGGAGGCATGGATGAGCCGGCAGGAAACAGCAAGATCCTCCTGCCCACCTGACAAGAGGACAGATACAAGATGAACTTGGCTTGGGCGTGAAGCTCGGATAGATACGAGACAATTGCTGTAAGGCTAGAATTCAGAGAGAAAATGATGGGTTCACGCATGATGTCTGCTTAGCAAAAAAAAAAAAAAAGTCAGAAAGCTTCATTAAACATTCCTGAAAGATGTGGGTTTAACTCAAAGGAAAGAGAAGTTTCCAGCTGATCCATGCACTGGCCCGCAGGGTGGGCAAGCCTAAGCGAGATACCAGATCTGAAGCATGAGACGCAATGCCTGCTGAGTCTGTGAACTCCACTGGTATTATCACTAGGATTACAGCCATGTGGGTCCCACCACCGGCCCTGCCCTCAGCTTCCTTTACCTCTGCTTCTGCAGGGTACTGGAGGTGAGGAGAAGCACTGCTCCCCTGAGTATAATTGCATTTAAGACCCCTGCTCTTGAATTTGCCTGGCAACTGGATTGGCTTATCTAGAGTCAAGAAGAGGAGATTCCCCATCATTTCTCCTTTTGACCCTGGGATAGGCTAAAGTACAGAGAAGGCAATGGCATCCCACTCCAGTACTCTTGCCTGGAAAATCCCATGGACGGAGGAGCCTGGTGGGCTGCAGCCCATGGGGTCGCTAAAAGTTGGACACGACTGAGCAACTTCACTTTCACTTTTCACTTTCATGCATTGGAGAAGGAAATGGCAACCCACTCCAGTGTTCTTGCCTAGAGAATCCCAGGGATGGGGGAGCCTGGTGGGAGGCCATCTATCGGTTTGCACAGAGTCAGACACAACTGAAGTGACTTAGCAGCAGCAGCAGCATGCTAAAGTAGGAATTCAAAGCATTGCTGATGTACAAAATCAGCCCATGTCCTTAGTGTCAGGGGTGAAGGTGGGTGGGTGCCTGGGAAACACAAGCAAGCTGCCACCTGGGGGCCCTGAAGTGGGGTATTCACCATCCCCCTTGGTGACCTTACCCTTGAAAGTCTGATCTTTGCCAGAGGCCACGAAGAACTCAATCTAATGGTCAGTGAAGACTCATTGGGTGCCTACTATGTGTCAGGCGCTGATGTTCCCCTAAGTTCAGGAGGCGAACGTGTTCCATCAGAATGCCGGTTGCTAAACTTACAATGAGCAGGAGCTGCAACAGGAGCTAGGATAATCAAAGTCCATGTGATGAGCATAGGCACTCTATGTGGCCAAGCTACACGGGAAGCCAAATCATAATTAGAGCGCCTGTGTCTCAAAGCATAATGAGAAGAGCTACGAACGGAAGCTGAGCACTGGAGGGCTATGTGATCAGAATATCCCTCCAGGTGGGCAGGTTTACATGGCAGGTTAAATCATGATTAGAATGCGTTTGGTGAACAGATTCAGAAAAAGAGCAGTTGGATTCATCATGCATTCCATGGCATCAGCTACAGCAGCCAGAGACTAACTCGTAGCTGTCAGTGGATGAAATGATTCCCAAGGCAAAGGCTCTCCCCAGGCTGGGCAAGGGGCCCGTGATCCTGGGTACCACCCTTGTCTGCTTTCTGACTCTCCTTTTCCCAGGATGGCATGGCTCAAAGCAGGTGTCTAGTCCCGTGCTAAACATATTTTTGTGTGCTGTCTCATTCCATCCTTGTCCAGCTCCCTGCCAAAGAAGCCTTCCCTGACTTGTCATGATCCTCAACGCTGCTCTCCTTTCTACACGGCTCATGCCACCATCTGTATGCTCTCTGACACCTTGCTGATTGCTCCTTGACTGCTTTCCACCAAAGATGGCAGTCTCAGAAGGGCAGTAGCTTTATTTTCTGCAATCGATGCTTTTCCGATGTCTAACGTGGAGGCTAGCACATAGTAGGAGCTTTTGTGTTTGGCTGGTGAATGAATTCATTGGTCAGTGGAAGGCTGGGTAAATTACATGGATGTATGAATTCACAAACAACCTGACAGGTTATTAGCATCCTCACTCTATAGATGAGGAAGTCAACGCATTGAAAGCTAGGCTACTTCCAAGGTCAAGTGGAGAGCACAGATTTCATCGAACTCTGTTAGACTCTAGAGCTCTTGCTCTCAATGGCTGCTCTATTTCTTTAAAAAAGTTGATATATTCAGGAAATTTCCATCTAAAAACTAGATGCCTTAGACCCTTGGAGTCAGAAGTATCTTTCTTCTGCCAATCTCACTTGTTACTTCCGTGACCTCATCCAGAGAAATTGCTTAATTAACCTTTCGTGGCCCACATTCTCTTCTGTTAAAAGGAGGAATGAGAATATCTGTTTAAAGAGTTGCTCAGTCCATCAAACGGGAGACTGTGCACGTCCTTCACACTTCATGGATTGTTACAAGGACAAAAAAGCAAAATGGGATAATGAATATAAAGTCCCTGGAGACTGTAATACTAGTACAAGTTACTATTACAAAGGCTCAGGGATGAGAGGAGAAATGGAATCTACCTTGTTCATGCCATCAGGGCCATTTTGGATTTTGAGTTCCTAGAAGGCAAAGACTATAATTGTTTCATTCCTGTGTACAGAACCGATGTAGGGAGGCATCATACAGGGGAAAGAGCTGGGTACATGGTGCTAAGAAAGCTAAACTCACAAATTATTTTCTAAAATGAAAGGAATTCTCTATGTGCTTTTTCCAGCCCATGGCTTTAAATACCATCCACATGGTGTGCTGTGCTTAGTCGCTCAGTTGTGTCTGACTCTGCGACCCCCATGGACTGTAGCCCACCAGGCTCCTCTGTCCGTGGGGATTCTCCAGGCAAGAATACTGGAGTGGGTTGATATGCCCTCCTCCAGAGGATCTTCCCCAACCCAGGGATCGAACCCAGATCTCCCACATTGCAGGCGGATTCTTTACCCTCTGAGCCACCAGGGAAGCCCATTCACATGCTACTGTCTTCCAAATTAATTTTCCTGTACAGTATGTCCTTTAACATTCAGACCATAACAGCCATGTCCACGTCCTAAAGCCATAGGCCAACTTGGATCTACTTTAGCCATCTTAGAGATACCTCACACCTGGCATGGCCAAAACGGAACCTTATTGTGTGCTTTCCTTATCTCTCAATCATAAAACCACAGTACATTCTGCTCATAAAGTCAAACTCCTGAGAATCATTCTTGAGCTCTCTCTTCCTTTTGCTCCTCTCCACCCAAAATCAGCCTGTGGAAGTTGCCAGCACTATCTATAAAATACGTCTTCATTTTAGCTACTGCGGGTCCTGTCCACTGTCAGTACTGGAGGGCCATCAGCCACCTTCCCTCCCCTGTGATATGGCCACAGCCTCCTTACCAGATGTTCTGCTTATATTCTTTCTTCCTGCCTCCTAAACCATTCACACAGCAGGCACAGAAATCTTTTAAAACTGTGTCCTGGACTTGCATTTCTCTGTTCATTTTGGGGTCTTCCATTGCATTAAGCATCAGAGCCATTCCTTACTGTGGCCTCCAGGTCAAGCTCCAGCTATTTCTCACAGATGGTGGTGGTGCTGAAGGTGGGCAGGAATAGACACAGTGAATGGAAGGGGTTTGGGGTTTTGCTGCCTTGGGACAGGCCTGCTTAGCACCGAGGTCTCTGTCCTGGGCTGGACCCATGGTCTGACCTGTGACATTAACACTGTGAATCTCACCGGGCTTCCTTCCGCTCTTCCCATCAAGTCACCAGCCATGAAAAAGCTCTACTTTAGGAGAATACGCCCGGGGGAAGCACCCTGCTCTCAGCTCTGCTTCCGTGTAAAACCCTGAAGATTCTGCTCCCTGCCTACCCCGCCACCATTTTTCCAGATCACTCACCCCATTCCCGTGTTTGCTTACTTGGCCAAACTGGCTTCTGCTAGTCTCTTAAACCATCTGGGCGATTCCAACCTTAGGACCATTTTACAATAGGCTTCCTCTGCCTGGAATGCTCTCCCCAGATTCTTAGCAGGGCTAGTTCCTTCTTTAGTGTGTACTTTAAATACCTTCTGTGAGACATCTCTGCTGATTGCCCTGCCCGAAAGAAGTATTACCATGATTTCTATCATAACACAATTGTTACTTTATTATTTTTACAGCTCTCATCAAAATCTATTATCTTCCTGGTTTTGTTTGTCTATACTTACTATACGACTCTGTCCCTGTGGCCTCCAGCACCATGTCTGACATGTAATATGTACATAATAAACAATGACATGTTTAATATGCATACAATAAACACCTGGCATCCATAATGGTGCATCATGCGATACATGTCAGTGGTTGGCATTAGTAAAAAGTATTATTACCCACTAAGATTTCTCTTTACAGTTTTCATACTTTAATAATAAAATATCCTCTCTCTCTTTTTTTTGACTGTAATCCATGCCTTTCTCTCTCCATGATTATATGCCATAGAACAGACTGAAAGAGAAAAGGTAATTTATTTGAGCAAATGTAGGTCAAATTCACTTTTGGAAAAATCTGTGCATATTATGTACGTCGGAAGAAAAGCATAGACCTTTTCATTTTCTCCTCTATTTCAGGTAGCTCTTTTTCATCTTACTTATATTTGGAAAGATATAGGATCATAATCCATGGCACTCAAGATTCTTCACTTCTCAAAGCACATTATCCTGCCTGTATCAGATGACTCCTTTAAAAACTCACCTCAAATACTGATGCTTCTGTGATCCCTTCTGTCCACTTTTCATACTTTTAAAACTTAGACCCCTTATGTCTATGTATGGTAGCTAGCTGTTCACACTGCTGTGTAGTATGACTTACTTTGCTATGAATCTAAATAATTTTCCATCCCGATAATCCCTCTTCTGCTTGTTAAAACTAAACTCACAGTAGAGAACATGGCCTCAGGGAATGGGTGTGGTGCTTACAGCAAAACAGAAGCAAATATTAGAAAATTATTACTCAATTTTCTAAAATGGCTTTTGAGATTCTGTATGGTGACAGTGATCTGAGAGAAAAAAGTTTCGCATCTCAAAAATCTAGGTGTATAAACACATGAGCCAAACCACAAGTAAGTGAACAGTCTTTGAGATGTTCAGGGAAGAGTGAAGAGTTTAGAATGTTCAGAGCCTAGGGTTCCCAGGGCTGGTAGCCTTGTCCCACTGTGTTTTGCCTGTTCAATTTGAGATCATAGATGGAAAAGACCACATCTCATCAATCATGGTATTTTCCGTGCCTTATATAAACCTAGCAGAGAATATATACTTGCTGTACTGCCGCTCAATCATGTCTGACTCTTTGCGACCCCATGGACTGTAGCCTGCCAGGCTCCTCAATCCATAGGGATTCTCTAGGCACAAATACTGGAGTGGGTTGCCATATACTTGCTAAACACATTATTTAATCATAAGGGATTTGATTTAGGTCATGCTTGAATGGTCTAGTAGTTTTCCCTACTTTCTTCAATTTAACTCTGAATTTGACAATAAGGAATTCACGATCTGAGCCACAGTCAGCTCCCGATCTTGTTTTTGCTGAATACAGAGAACTTCTCCATCTTTGGCTGCAAAGAATACAATCAATCTGATTTGGTATTGACCACCTGGTGATGTCCACGTGTAGAGTCATCTCTTGTGCTGTTGGAAGAGGGTGTTTGCTATGACTGGTGCATTCTCTTGGCAAAATTCTGTTAGCTTTTGCCCTGCTTCATTTTGTACTGCAAGGCCAAACTTGCCTGTTTCTCCAGATATCTCTTGACTTCCTATTTTTTCATTCTAGTACCCTATGATGAAAAGGAGATCTTTTTGGGTTTTTGTTCTAGAAGGTCTTGTAAGTCTTCATAGAACCATTCAGCTTCAGCTTCTTCAGCACTACTGGTTGGGGCATAGACTTGGATTACTGTGATATTGAATGATTTGCCTTGGAAACAAGGAGATCATTCTGTCATTTTGAGACTGCATCCGAGTACTGCATTTCAGACTCTTTTGTTGACTATGATGGCTACTCCATTCCTTCTAAGAGATTCTTGCCCATTGTAGTAGCTATAATGGTCATCTGAATTAAATTCGCCCATTCCAGTCCATTTTAGTTCACTGATTCCTAAAATGTCTGTGTTCACTCATTCTATCTCCTGTTTGACCACTTCCAATTTACCTTGATTGATGGACTGAATATCCCAGGTTCCTACACAATGTTGTTCTTTACAGCATTAGACTTCACTTCCATCACCAGTCACATCCACAACTGGGCACTGTTTTCACTTTGGCTCAGCCTCTTCATTCTTTCTGGAGTTATTTCTCTATTCTTCTCCAGTAGCATATTGGGCACTTACTGACCTGAGGAGTTCATCTTTCAGGGTCCTATCTTTTTTGCCTGTTCATACTGTTCATGGGGTTCTCAAGGCAAGAATACTGAAGTGGTTCACCATTCCCTTCTCCAGTGGACCACGTTTTGTCTGAATGCTCCAATGACCTATCTGTCTTGGGTAGACCTACAGGGCATGGCTCATAGTTTCACTGAATCAGACAAGTCTGTGATCCAAGTGATCAGTTTGGTGAGTTTTCTGTAATTGTGGTTTCTGTCTGTCTGCCCTCTGAGGCTTGTGGAATCTTTCTGATGAGAGGGACTGGCTGTAGGGGAATATGGGTCTTGCTCTGATGGGCGGGGCCATGCTCAGTAAATCTTTAATCAAGTTTTCTGTTGATGGATGGAGCTGTGTTCCCTCCCTGTTGCTTAGCCTGAAGCCAAACTATGGTAGGGGTAATGGTGATAGTGGTGACCTCCTTCAAAAGGATTTATGCCAGGGCTGTTGTATTCAGTGGCCCCTGATCCCAAGGCAGGCCACTGTTGACCCACGCCTCTGCTGGAGGCTCCTGAACATGCACAGGCAAGTCTGGCTCAGTCTCTTGTTAAGACTTGTTCATTGGAAGAAAAGCTATGACCCATTTAGAGAGCATATTAAAAAGCAGAGTCATTACTTTGCTGACAAAGGTCCATCTAGTCAAAGCTATGGTTTTTCCAACAGTCATGTGTGGATGTGAGAATTGGACTATAAAGCTGAGCACTGAAGAATTGATGCTTTTGAACTGTGGTGTTGGAGAAGACTCTTGAGAGTTCCTTGGATAGCAAAGAGATCCAACAAGTCCATCCTAAAGAAAAGCAGTCCTGGTTATTCACTGGAAGGACTGATGCTAAAGCTGAAACTCTAATACTTTGGCCACCTGATGTGAAGAACTGACTCATTAGAAAAGACTCTAATGGACTGACACATTAGAAAAGACCCCGATGCTGGGAAAGATTGAGGCCAGGAGGAGAACGGGACAACAAAGGATGAGATGGCTGGATGGCATCACCGACTCGATGGACATGAATTTGAGCAAGCTCCGGGAGTTGGTGATGGACAGGGAACCCTGGTGTGCCTCAGTCCATAGAGTTGAAAAGAGTTGGACACAACTGATAGACTCAACTGAATTGAACTGAAACACGTGAATTGATCTGGATTATTATAACAGATATAGTATTTACTGACTTATATATATGATTATTTATTATGATTATTCAAAAATTCTAAAGCATCAAAGTAAAGTTTGAGTATTACCCTGGACAGATACTAGAAAGTGGTACAACCTGTGCCACTACATACAATCATACATACATACAAACAACATGTGGCTTTACATACAATCTTTCCCCCATGTGAGTGATCTAAGAACCCATCCTGAAGCTGAGTTCCCTATGTATTTTATTTTCAGAGGAAACCATT
Organism: Nanger dama; assembly: GCA_917880005.1. Lineage (NCBI taxonomy): Eukaryota > Metazoa > Chordata > Mammalia > Artiodactyla > Bovidae > Nanger > Nanger dama. The sequence continues at coordinate 6,415,317 of CAKJTW010000052.1, forward strand.
TTCATTTAAGTGGTTGATGCAGACCACCTTATATAACAAAGTACAAGTATTTTAACTAATAGTTATTAATTACATTTCTAATACACTTCCTTCAGACATTTGTGTTTATCTACTGGTCTAGCAGAGAAGACTACAACCATTTATTTATATTTTTGGAGGCTTTGGTAATACACAGATAAAAATATGAAGAAAAGTCTACTAATCTTTCTCTCCTTTAAATGCCAGAAAATCCCAAAATTCAAGGAATAGACTTAAGAGTCTCTCTGTCCCTATGGTACAAGGTAACTACTAATCACATCAAATCTACATTATAAAGATGGGTATTTCACTCTATGCAGAATAAATATTTTTAATATTTTTATAATTTTTATAGTTTTATATTAGAACTCATATCATGAAGACTGTTTCATTAACGACCTTCACACTGCCAGTGAGAAGATCAATAATGATTTCACTCATTATGATTTATATTTTAAAAGCATCTATTTTTCTAGGGGGGATTACATAAACTGTGGAGCTCATTTTGTTAAAGTTTCCATGCTTATGAACTAGTGTCCCAGGTGATTTGAACAATTTCCTCCCCTTTCACCTAAAATGGATACTTTCCTCCTTTTGCACCAAAATAACAGTCATGAATGGTCTAACATTTATGCATAAACATGTGTTTAGTTTTTATGTCAAGAAATAAAGTAATGGACACATCTTAATTTTAAAAATAGTTACATGTTATTTTCCGTGGCTGATTCATGTCCATGTATGGCAAAACCCACCACAGAATGGCTGCCATCAAAAAGTCTACAAGCAATAAATGCTGGAGAGGGTGTGGAGAAAAGGGAACCCTCTTACACTGTTGGTGGGAATGCAGACTAGTACAGCCACTAAGGAGAACAGTGTGGAGATTCCTTAGAAAACTGGAACTACAACTGCTATACAACCCAGCAATCCCACTGCTGGGCACTGAGGAAATCAGAACTGAAAGAGACACATGTACCCAATGTTCATTGCAGCACTGTTTATAATAGGTAGGACATGGAAGCAACCTAGATGCCCATCGGCAGATGAATGGATAAGGAAATTGTGGTATATATACACAATGGAATATTACTCAGCTATAAAAAGAACACATTTGAGCCAGTTCTAATGAGGTGGATGAAACTGGAGCCTATTATACAGAGTGAAGTAAGCCAGAAAGAAAAACACCAATACAGTATATTAATGCATATATATGGAATTTTCAGTTCAGTTCAGTTCAGTCGTTCAGTCATGTCTGACTCTTTGCAACCCCATGAATCGCAGCACGCCAGGCCTCCCTGTCCATCACCAACTCCCAGAGTTCACTCAGACTCGCCTCCATTGAGTCAGTGATGCCATCCAGCCATCTCATCCTCTGTTGTCCCCTTCTCCTCCTGCCCCCAATCCCTACCAGCATCAGAGTCTTTTCCAATGAGTCAACTCTTTGCATGAGGTGGCCAAAGTACTGGAGTTTCAGCTTTAGCATCATTCCTTCCAAAGAACTCCCAGGGCTGAGCTCCTTCAGAATGGACTGGTTGGATTTCCTTGCAGTCCAAGAGACTCTCAAGAGTGTTCTCCAATACCACAGTTCAAAAGTATCAATTCTTTGGCATATGGAATTTATATATATATATATATATATATATATATATATATATGGCATATATATAAATATAGAATTTAGAAATATGGTAATGATGACCCTATATGCAAGACAGCAAAAGAGACAGAGATGTGAAGAACGGACTTTTGGACTATGTGGGAGAAGGCAAGGGTGGGATGATATGAGAGAATAGCATTGAAACATGTATATTACCGTATGTGAAATAGATGACCAGTGCAAATTCGATGCATGAAGCAGGGCACCCAATGCTGGTGCTCTGAGACAACCCAGATGGATGAGGTCGGAAGGGACGTGGGTTCAGGATGGGAGGATACATGCACACACACAAAAAAGAAAAAGAAACACATATTATTGTAAAGTAATTATCCTCAAATTAAAATAAAAAGTTAAAATATATGTTGTTTTTAACAGCATGCCCGTGTCTCTTGGTAGAGCATTATTCTCATTTGTAATATTCAAAGGAAATCTTGCAGTCCACGGATGCTACCTAGAGCTCACAGAGAAATCTCCTATTGATAATGCTTCATTTTGAAAAATCCTTAAAAACCCTTAATTAGACCGTTAAACCTTTTGGGTTGGTATTTTAGTAATTCAGCTATGGGTAAACTCAGAATGAATGTCCATTTTAAATGAGTCACCCCTGAGATTTGTGTGGTGGTGGTTTTTGCAGTAAACAATTTTCACAGAAGGTTGTGGGAGCCACCCTAGTGTGCTCACGTCAGTTTGGCAGTGCTATTTTCCTCTAATCAAAGTATCTCCCTCACCATTTGAAAGAGCCTCTGGGGAATTTTCTTTAGAAATGTAATTTCGCACTATCTGATTTTGCCTATGTCTTGCCCATCCAATGACCGTAATGGGGTCTAAGCTTTTCTTCAGATGCAGCTGGTCCGTGCCATTCAATCTCCTTCACAGAGTGAAAGATGGCATATGACTGCAGTGAGGATGAGTGACAGCCCTCTTACACAGGAAGAAATCTCAAGCCAGCCTGGGATGGGCCATAATTCTTTGGTGCTTAAAATAAAAGGTCATTAGAGTACAATAGGAGGGATAGGGTGAATGGAAATGAAAAGCAGGAAAGAAATCTAAATAGAGAGGAGGATAGTTTAAATTGAAGTGACTGGAAGTCACTGAATTAATGTTTTCACTTTAATGACTAAAATAATAACAGTGGAGGAGAGGAAATGACTTGCTCAGGGGCATACAGATGGTAGCAATGCTGAGACAGGAGTCTTCTGGTTACTAATGTGGGGTTCTTTACATTTTCCAATAATTTTAACCTGGTTTGAAAATATTTTATATTTCCCAATGAGCTATAAAAAGATATTATATGGAAATTACCATGTTGGTTATTTCTGAAATAATTTTCAGCAGGTCATTAAAAAAAAAAAAAAACAGACTGAACAATCCATTCTTGCTTTGCAAAGGAAAAGAGCTTAAACACTATATTTTAATACAAAAGATTGCCCAGAGAGGTGTTGCATTATACAGCAAGTGCCACAAGAAGATTAACTGCCATGCGGGCTGTACCTCGAGCAGGGAAACTCAATGACTTCTATATAAAACTCATAAATGAAAGTGTTCATTTATTCATGATATTCTAACATATTCCATACTGTTTTTCTAAGACAAGCAATGCATGGCCTTTCAGTTTTATTCCATTACTTAAAATATTTGAAGAAAATTGTTCATCAATCTCTGATTCTATTATTACACTCAAGAGGAGGTTAATTACTATCTCCTGGGGTTGTAAGCAGGAAATACATAATGGATTGCTACCAAGGCATGAGTTCATGGCAAGTAAGACCTGCCTTACAGTTTCTAAAAGATGACTGATATGAATTATTTCCAGAACACCGGAAAAGACAGAGCTTGCCAAGTTAAATTCATTTTTACCAAAAATGTGCTTATTTTCAGAGAATGATCTCTTTTTAAAGTCCATCTTGATAAGAGAAACAAAAAACCATTAACCATAGATTTCTTAACAGAAATTGAAGAGTCATAAGAGAGGGTCATATTTTTGATAGTCAAATGTGATAAGAAAACTTTAAATCTGCTGTTTGGTTAAGACTGCACCTATATGTCCAACAGAACCTCGTGTGGCATTGAAAAGAATTTTCTCACTGGTTTCAAATGCTAAACAATATGTAGAACTTTAGTAAGCTTGCAGGTTTCCTCTTGAGAAATGAAGAAAAATCTGTGAATTTGGACAACAGCTACAATTCTGATACCACAGATTGTGATATCTGGTATTGTGGTGTGTGGTAACCAGATACAATTCTGGTCCAGTAATGGTGACTATATTATTGAGCAGTGCCTTATAGCAAGTCTAATTATTCTTGTAATCTCCATGGAATTTCTACAAATCTATAGTGGCCAATTAGTAATTTCCTGCAAGTCACCCTATGCTAATGTGCTTAGTCTCTCAGCTGTGTCCAATTCTTTGTGACCCTATGGACTATACTCGCCAGGCACCTCTGTCCATGAGCATTCTCCAGGCAAGAATATTGGAATGGGTTGCCATGCCCTCCTCCAGGGGATCTTCCCAACCCAGGGATTGAACCCAGGTCTCCTACATTGCAGGCAGATTCTTTACTGTCTAAGCCATTAGGGAAGCCTGTAAGTCACCCTAGTTTCATAAAACCAAGCTGAGAGTTGCAGTGTGACTTCACTGTATCTTCCTACTTCATTCAACTTAGTCTAAAGAACTTTCTAGTTAAATTCTTAAATGCAAGAAGAAAGAGTTGAAATGTGTATCCCATCTTTTGTGCTTCTCTTTATTGGGCTTTGGAGCTGAAGTTCTTCTGCCCTGGAACACTCCGATTCACTTAATTCAAACTCTCCTTTCACTGGAAATGCCTAAAGGACCTCAGTCGGAGAAGGCAATGGCAACCCACTTCAGTACTCTTGCCTGGAAATCCCACGGATGGAGGAGCCTGGTGGGCTGCAGTTCATGGGGTTGCTACAAGTTTGACATGACTAAGTGACTTCACTTTCACTTTTCACTTTCATGTATTGGAGAATCCCAGGGACAGTGGAGCCTGGTGGGCTGCCATCTATGGAGTCACACAGAGTCAGATACGACTGAAGCGACTTAGCTGCAGCAGCAGCAAAGGACCTCAGTGCTTAGGCAGTAACATACACAGCTATACTTTATGAGCCATGTATTGCTATAGGACTGAGAAACTCTGCTAGCATTAGAGGTGAAGTTCATGATAATGAAATTCTGCAAAGACTACGAACCAAAATTACAAGACTTTGGAAGTGTTCTTCAGAAGGACTGTCACCACAGCTATCATCTGGTGAATCGTGGATATGGCTAACTACATGACCACAGACTAGCACAAAATGATGCGTTAATGCCTTAGTCCCCCAGGTTGCTCTACTATCTCTAGTAATAGAAAAGCAGTATGCTGGCAATCGAACAGGAGTCACTGCAGCTCCATTTTATTCCATTACACACCTCATGTAACATTCAAATTCACTTAGAAGGCTTCAGGATGAAATCTGATTATTTTAAATGAGAACAAAAATGTCATCAAACAGCTATAAGACAGGCAATGTCCTTATCATCACTGGAGAATAATGTAACATTGGCAATCTGTTAGCCATCCCATACCCCTGCTTCTCTCCTGCTGTTGAAAAGGATCCCTGGGTCTGATATGAAAATGAGCAGTGACTAAGACACTTGAAGCCTCAAACAGATCAGGTCACACCTAATATATCTGATACAGCTGATCTAAAATGGGTTGAAAATATCGATCTTTTTCATGCCCATTTTGCTTGTTTTTTTGTGGAAGGGCAAATTGGTAGGGATACTAGAAAACACCAAATGAAAGCTACATTGTCTGGATTGCCTATTGAAAAAGACTAGCAGAGTTACACAGAGAAGGCAATGGTACCCACTCCAGTACTCTTGCCTGAAAAATCCCATGGATAGAGGAGCCTGGTGGGCTGCATTCCAAGGGGTCGAGAAGAGTCAGACACGACTGAGCTACTTTACTTTCACTTTTCACTTTCATGCATTGGAGAAGGAAATGGCAACACGCTCCAGTGTTCTTGCCTTGAAAATCCCAGGGACGAGGGAGCCTGGTGGGCTGCCATCTACGGGGTCACATAGAGTTGGACACGACTGAAGTTGGCAGCAGCAGCAGAGTTAGGATAATTGTTTCTGGGTAGCACTGGTTTTCACCCATCATTAGACTGCTTTGCTTTTGAACAGCACTTTATACTTCAATCATTTCTATATATTTCTGAGCATTAAAACAATATCAGAAACTAGACAGAATCTCCCACCGAATCACGTAAGCAGAGGATGAGGCTAGAAGACTCATTTTGAGGTCGAGTGTTAAACCTTGAACTGGAAACCCAACAGCTGTAGCATCCTGTCCTTTGGTAAGCAGAGGACAGTGGCCATGATGTCATGGATTTTAGGAGCATCTTCAACCATGACATTGAAACTATAATGAACTGAGATAACAACCTGAATTTGTTACTTGTCTTTCTTACAAAGTTGAGCAGCCAGATGTAAATGCCCTTGTGTGGCACCTTGGAGAGTATAATGTGATGAATTTTATTCAAAATAAAGTTTTTAACCAAGGCCAAAAGTCTCCTCCTAAGATGATTTCTTATCTTCAATAAAAATTAATATGTCTGCCTCATTTTCAGACTTTTTACTGCTCTACAATTGTCAGTGTGTTTTGTTGTTATGTCATCAATCATTGTATCTCCATGTCATTTTAATCTCGGTATTTATTTACATTAATGTCATGACAAAAATATCAACATTTTGCTGATGGTAAGAAAATTTCTGATGAAAGCATTAAAACCAAATACTGGGGGTATTTTTGGTACCTGAAGTATAAAGCAGACTTCTCACGTTTGGATGTTTTGCTTATTTCCAGATACTCACAGTAGTTAACTTCAGGGTTTCAACTCACAGATTGTGGCTCATCAAGGTTATAGTATACAACAGTGTAAGTCAGTGTTCGGCGAACAGATAACTATTTCTCTTTCCATTTTATGCTTTCACAGTATTCCATCAAGTCATGACATAGGCCAAGTATTCTGCAGGACAATATCTTTCTTCTTCACAATTAGTTATTTTGTTGATAAGAGAAGAAAGAAACATGAGCAAAAAACAGTACACACAATACATATTATACTTAAAAGAACCTTGGGCTTATAGATTGGAGATGTATTTTATTTCTGGTTCCTGAACAGTAATGTCAAGAATTCTACTCTCTGTACTTTGCTTTCCCTCTTGATCAACTGAAAATACTATCAGGACAGAGAGAGAAGATACGGAAATGTAAACGCTACCACCCACAGCTCCCTTCTGTATTTGTCAGCTCAGACTACAGGGGATGGCTCTGAGCCCTGCATGGTTCTGCCGGTGGAAGGCACCCCCGGGGTTTCCGTCTGTGCCTCTAGGGGTGTGACTTCCCTTCCTATCCTGAACATAAAACATCACAGGAAAGTGCAAATAAGATTCTTACATTGGTAGGATATTTTTTTCCAGTTGCCTATGGCTACTTCTTTAGTGACCCCCAATCTGGGCTGTATTTGCTCACAGTTATGTGGGCTAGGGACTCAGACAGCACAAGGCACGCACTAAGGTGGGCTTCACGCAAGCGACGGGCTCAGCTAGCAGGACCGAGGCGCAGAAGCCTGGGAGCCCAGCTGTGTCCAGTGGGGGGCTTCCTCGGTCCTCCTCTATTCTCGCCAGGACCTCTGCTTCCCTGTGTGGCCCTCCCACATGGCCCCCTGGAGCCAGGGAGCCAGGCTTCTCGGGGAACAGCCCAGGGCTCTGCAGGTGCAGGAGCAGTAGCCACCTGGTTGGCTTCAGGCTGAATCTCAGAAACGGCGCAGCATCCCTCCTGGTAGGGTCTGCTGGGTGAAGCTGGGCACAGCGGGGGCCACAGGGAGGAGGGCGTGGGCCAGGCCTGGACCCTGGGAGGGAGGTTCCCTGGAAGCTGCACAGGAACTGACAGCCATGGCAAAGAGCAGGGCAGCTGTGGGCCTCACCTGGCGCCGGCTTGGCGTGCCCTCTCAAGATATGTGCTGCCTCCTCCCGTGCGTCACCCGTCCTCCCCTGGGCCCCTGGAAGCCAAGTGGTGAGAGTGGCCTGTGCATCTCCTGTTAGCTTCTCTTTCAGGGACTCCACCCTGGAAGCTTGAATTTGACCACAGAAAACCGGCAAACACCACCACCAGAGTTTGTTCCGTGGTTGTTTCTCGGCTTATTTTGGATTGCTAGTTTCCCGAGACACTGCCATGCCCATTCCATGCCCATGCTGCCCCATGTGACTTCCGGTCTCTCAGTTCATTAGGTTCACAAAGGATGACCTGATAATGATAAAAGGCATTTTCCCACCACGGGGAGGAGTGTTTTATAGGGAACCAGGTGTGGGCTGTGGCTTCCAGAGTCATGGATTCAAATCCTAGCCCTATCATTGAGCAAGTGTGTTCTGCGACAAGTTACCCAACCCCTCTTAGGTAAAACAGAGGAAAATTAACAATGGGAAGCCTGAGAGACTTTTTCTTTTTCGCCTTTAGCAATATATGCTGCTGCTGCTGCTGCTAAGTCGCTTCAGTCGTGTCCGACTCTATGTGACCCCATAGATGGCAGCCCACCAGGCTCCCCGTCCCTGGGATTCTCCAGGCAAGATCACTGGAGCGGGTTGCCATTTCCCTCTCCAATGCATGGAAGTGAAAAGTGAAAGGGAAGTCGCTCAGTCGTGTCCAACTCTTAGCGACCCCATGGACTACAGCCTACCAGGCTCCTTCATCCATGGGATTCTCCAGGCAAGAGTACTGGAGTGGGGTGCCATTGCCTTCTCCGTAACAATATATATCTGAACTTAAGGAAAAAAAAAAAAAAAATCTCTCAGGCTCCCCATTGTTAATTCTGACCTTTTTCCTAAGGATATTTCCCAGATGGTGGGCTTAGAGTGCTGTGGAAGCCTGGGGTGCACAGTGTCCATCCTTCTCCTCTCTACTCTGCCTATTTCAGGAGAAAGAGCAGCCAAACTCCCTGACGTGGACAGGCAGGCACAAGGCGCAGGCTTCTCTGCAGTGCTGGCTGGCCCTGCCTTTGTGGGGATACTGTAAAAATGATGGTAGCACACTCAAAAGTCACAGGGTACTTCCTCAACATTGAGGTGCTGCCATTAATAATCAATTTCTGTGGGTCAGAGCGTGACTTTAGGGTTGCCCTCTAAATTTCCTAGATGCTTTATCTCAGAATGGTAGGAAAGAGCGCCTACAAGTTTTCGCCTGTGTAGGATAAAAATTAAACATTAGCCACAGATGATGACAACAGTCCAAAAGAAAAACAAAATTCTCCAGAGCAAAACAAAAGCCTTTACCAACTACTCACATATCACATAGAAAAGCATTTGTAAAGCTCACTTTTATCTGTAAGTATGGCTAGTAGTTCTTTTCAACCTCGTAATCTTAACCCTGGAGCACCGGGATGGTACAAATGTTCCAGAGTCATCAACTGATATTCTATATTGTGCAAATAGTTCCTGGTCATTCACAAGTCTGACCCAGAGGGCACCTTCATGAAGGAGAGGGACCCAATACATTTGTCTTATTTTCATCACAATTTCTGTCACTGTTGTTGCCAAGCTAACTTTCTTTACATTCCAGTATGAGAGCACATCTAATCATGATGAATAAGTAAGGTCTGTAGCATCGCAGATTATAAACTTATGGCTCTGAGACATAGGCTATAAAAAGCTGAACATAAGCCAAAAAATGTCAGTTGAAATGACGTGTTTTTGAGCGAGCTGCTCACATTTAACAAGATACATGGAATCTTCATAGTGAATGTAGTACAAGAAGTTAGAATACAATAAAATAAAGTGAAACACACAGCTTCAACTGCCCCATAAATGTAAAAGAGCTGTGGTTTTGATTATTTGGACTGGAGGTGGGGCAAGAGGAAAGATAGGCTGTGAATCTGAATTAAATTTTATTCCTCTGGGAATCTGCAAAATATGATCAGTCTGCACATGGATTTGGTTTTTGGTTACACTCTTTAACCAAGTAGGAAAGGAAAACAGGTTTTAGCTTATGATAGTAATCTAACTTGCTATAAACATGGTGTGTTTATTTTATTTTTATTTTTTATTTTTTTGTTAACAAAGTCTTCTTTACTTCTTCCAAGTGGAGGAGTTTACATATTTTGAATCAGAACACACACACAGTGAAGACTAAGTTTTTCCTGGGAAAAGTATGTCCCCCAGATGGTTTAGAGGTTTTGTCTTTGCCTCTACTGGCCCTTGAGAAACTTTAGTAATAATGAAGAATGGTACAGATTTTCAAATGTATATAAAAGTATTCATCTATGCTATATGCTATAAGACTTTAAAAATATAGTTTATAACTCTATGCCAGTGAATACTTGGGGGCACCTGCTATCCAACACCCCCATGGGTTTATAATCAATATTTACATGGACCTTGCTGGTCTAAATTGATTTTTCAAGTGGAATGTTCAAATGCATGACTCAAATTGCTCTTAATCATTGTTCAAATGAAAGCCAGGCACATTAGTGAGAAGGTCACGGTGTCATATTTTCACAGCCTTTATGGAGGTACACAAGATGCTGTTTCCTCATGGAATAAAGGGACAGCAACAAATTGAGCAAGAGGGTAGGAAGAACTTTAAAAGAAGGGAAAGAGATCCTTGAAATTTTCACATAATTCTATACCTACGAGTTAAGAATGAACACAGGAAACAGAATGAAAAGCAGCAAATTGCTTCCTTAATTGAATAACATATGTAGTGGATGACTACCAATTGATTCTCAGTAAAGGGAGGAGACAGACACAGGAGAACCTTGTTAACCTAATTAAAGCCTCACAGACACACATTTCTAAGACTTGAGTTTCGAGACTCCATTGGGATAATGAACACATAACCAGGCCCGGCCACTTAAAACGTCATCGCTGCCGCAAGAGGTTATACTTGTCCTCAGCGGGTTCTCATAGTTTACATATATAACAAAGATAACCCCTGTTCTAACGCTTTGGAAATATTGGCCCTTTGGAGGCTGCTGCTGATTGATCTACTGTAATTTTTGAACCTTTCAGTTCAGTATAGCTCAGTCGCTCAGTCGTGTCCGACTCTTTGCAACCCCATGAATCGCAGCATGCCAGGCCTCCCTGTCCATTACCAATTCCCAGAGTTCACTCAGACTCACGTCCATCCAGTCAGTGATGCCATCCAGCCATCTCATCCTCTGTCGTCCCCTTCTCCTCCTGCCCCCAATCCCTCCCAGCATCAGAGTCTTTTCCAATGAGTCAACTCTTTGCATCAGGTGGCCAAAGTACTGGAGTTTCAGCTTCAGCATCATTCTCTCCAAAGAAGCAAGCCTCAGTCTTCTTTGTTTTGAATAACGTGCTTGAGTCAGGAAGCAAATGCATGAATTACTGTAAACACTGCACTTTCTGATTAACTGATCTGGCCATTTTTCAAGCATTCACAATTTTTTAAATTGCCTTTAAAAGAGTTGCTAGTGCTGAATGGTTGAAGATGGGGCTTAGGAAAAAATCCACTCTAAGTAAATGCACTGAACTCTGAAAACTCAATCCTGCCTGCTTCTAGTGTCCAAGATAAAAGTAGATTAATAGTTTAATTAAACATGTAAGAGACTGGGCAGTGTAGCTATTACACCTTTGACCTCATGCGGGGCTGCCAGAGGTGTAGGGAGGGTGAGTACTGAAGTTACATATTTACGATGCACAGCTGACTTGAAAAGCACACCAAGCTAGACAGAACTTGTAATTAACCAAAAGATCCAGTAAATTATGAGATCAGTAAAATTTCCTGGGCGCCATAGTTTTCAGAACTAGTTAGTGCCTGCCTAATTTATTGGCAAAAACTTCGCAGACTAGCAAGGAAGATAAATAAACATGCCTGGATGTAGAAATAAATATGTATGCTTGACAAATCTGAAATACACTGTTTACAGCTAATGAGGAAGCAACTATGCGTTTGGCTGCATGTTTTATATTTAGAGCAGCGGAGAGCATTAAAACCAATATAACTGATAACCTTGGTGCAAATAGCATAAGCCTTCATTTCCCATTATTCCCCAGAGTTAGAATTAATTAGTGCTTGTCAAAACCAGAGCGATCCCCTGCTGTAAAACTCAAAGTAATACAGAGGGCATGAATGGCTTGTATTACTTTTAGTTATATGGCTCTACTCCAGAAATATTTCTCATCTACTGGGGAGAAAAATACTGCATGGATGCCTATATGAGTATATATATAATACTTCCTTAATCCCAGATACCTCATCAACAAATACAAATTAAAAAAAAAGTCTTGGTGGGCTACAGTTCAAGACATATCTATAAAGTGCCTACCATGTGAGCATCCAGAAAATAGAAATACTTTGAGTTCACAGTTTAGTAGGGAGAGATGGGAGGGACATTCCAACACAAAGCATTAGTGGTTCTATGGGAAAATATGCAGTGAGTTCTGGGGACTCGAAAAGGGGATCTATCGGAATGCGGCAGGGAGATCTAGAGGAAGAATGGATAGGAGGCTACAAATGGGCAGAGTCGGGTGGGAAGACACTCCTAACCCACTCTTGTAAGAGTTTCTCTGTGAAATAGCTTTCAGTTCAGTTCAGTTGATCAATCGTGTCCAACTCTGTGACCCTGTGGACTGCAGACGCCAGGCTTCCCTGTCCATCACCAGCTCCTGGGAGCTCACTCAAACTCAAGTCCACTGCGTTGGTGATGCCATCCAACCATCTCATCCTCTGCCATCCCCTTTTCCTTTCGCTTTCAGTCTTTCCCAGCATCAGGGTCTTTTCAAATGTGTCAGTTCTTCACATCTGGCAGCCAATGTTTTGGAGTTTCAGCTTCACATCAATCCTTCCAATAAATATTCAGGACTGATTTCCTTTAGGATGGACTGGTTTGATCTCCTTGCAGTCCAAGGGACTCTCAAGAGTCTTCTCCAACACTACAGTTCAAAAGCATCAATTCTTTGGAGCTCAGTTTTCTTTATAGTCCAACTCTCACATCCATACATGACTACTGGAAAACAAAGCTTTGACTATACAGACCTTTGTTGGCAAAGTAATGTCTTTGCTGTTTAATATGCCCTCTAGGTTGGTCATAACTTGTCTTCCAAGGAGCAAGAGTCTTTTAATTTCATGGCTGCACTCACCACCTGCAGTGATTTTGGAGCCCCAAAATATAGTCTCTCACTGTTTCCATTGTTTCCCCATCTGTTTGCCATGAAGTGATGGCCCCAGATGCCATGATCTGAGTTTTCTGGATGTTGAGTTTTAAGTCAGCTTTTTCACTCTCCTTGTTCACTTTCATCAAGAGGCTCTTTAGTTCTTCTTCGCTTTCTGCCATAAGGGAGGTATATCAAGATTTCCAGGAGACATCTTCATTTCAGCTGTGTTTCATCCAGCCCAGCATTTCACATGATGTACTCTGCATATAACCTAAATAAGCAGGGTGACAATATACAGCCTTGACGTACTCCTTTTCCTATTTGGAACCAGTCTATTGTTCCATGTCCAGTTCTAACTGTTGCTTCCTCACCTGCATACAGATTTCTCAGAAGGCAGGTCAGGTGGTCTGATATTCCCATCTCTTGAAGAATTTTCCACAGTTTGTTATGATCCACACTGTTAAAGGCTTTGGCACAGTCAATAAATCAGATGTTTTTCTGGAACTCTCTCGCTTTTTGATTACCCATCAGATGTTGGCAGTTTGATCTCTGGTTCCTCTGCCTTTTCTAAATCCAGCTTGAACATCTGTTCAAGGAAGTTCATGGTTCACATACTGTCGAAGCCTGACTTGGAGAATTTTGAGCATCACTTTGCTAGCATATGAGATGAGTGCAATTGTGTGGTAATTTGAGCACTCTTTGGCATTGCCTTTCTTTGGGATTGGAATGAAAACTGACTTTTTTCAGTACTGTGGCCACCACTGAGTTTTCCAAATTTGCTTGCATATTGAGTGAAATAGCTTAGTCAAAAATAACGTGGGCATCAGTGGTGCCCTTTCTACAACTGCCTCCCCCAACCCCTTTCTCCTGACCAGCTCAGATGCCTTCTGCAGGTTTCAGCTCCAGGATCCCCTCCCCACTGAGATCTTTTATGACTCACTTCCAGTTCAGTTCCGAGTCCTGTCCCTTCCATTCTCTTTAGCACCCTGTTCTCCTTGGTGGTCTTAACATAATTCATACTTACTATAATTAAGTAATTATCATTTACTTTGATGATCATCTTTTCTACTCAAAGTGTGGTCTATGGACCAGCCACATTAGCATCACCTGGCAACTTAAAAGTGCAGAACTTCCACCTCCACACAAGACCCTACTGAGATGGAATCTGTATTTTAATAGGTGATTCCTATGCATATTAGTGGAGAAAGCAATGGCAGCCCACTCTAGTACTCTTGTCTGGAAAATCCCATGGATGGAGGAGCCTGGTAGGCTGTAGTCCATAGGGTCGCAAAGAGTCGGTCACGTCTGAGTGACTTCACTTTCACTTTTCACTTTCGTGCACTGGAGAAGGAAATGGCAACCTACTCCAGTGTTCTTGCCTGGAGAACCCCAGGGATGGGGAGCCTGGTGGGCTGCTCTCTATGGGGTCGCACAGAGTCGGACACGACTGAAGTGACTTAGCAGCAGCAGCATGCACGTTAGAGTTTAGGAAGAAATGTCTAGAGTCCTTCACATTTCACTACAGTAGACAGAAGTCATGTGGCCACATCAATGAATTCCAATTTAAAGTCAGCTTTTCGCTACCATCCTCACATGCTCAATAGCTACAATACATGGCTGACGTATTGGACAGCGCAGCTAGAGACACATACATGACAGAAAGTTTTACTGAATGTGCTAGATTATAAGCTCTTGAAAGAACAGGGCTATTTTTTTCTCACTGACCACCCAACACTGAGGACAGGTATGCAAAATTTTCCCATAAATATAATGAATAAAAATATGCTAAAGTACTTGAAAAACTAGCCCACTGAAGATGCAAAATAAACACTATTTCCCTTTCCTATTACCTGTGATCTTCAAATAAACTCTGGCATATGGACCAGGAAGAGCTACTATGTAGGCTATATCGTAATAAGCATTTCCCTCTTTTTTTTCTAAGTAGAGATTCTTGGGTTTTCTATTCTGGAGACTTGAGATTTCGTAGGATCTGTGACACTTGATGCTTTTGAACTGTGGTGTTGGAAAAGATTCTTCAGAGTTCCTTGGACTGCAAGGAGATCCAATCAGTACATCCTAAAGGAAATCAGTCCTGAATATTCATTGGAGGGAATGATGTTGAAGCTGAAACTCCAATACTTTGGCCACCTGATGCAAAGAACTGACTCATTTGAAAAGGCCCTGATGCTGGGAAAGATTGAAGGCAGGAGGAGAAGGGGATGACAGAGGATGAGATGGTTGGATGGCATCACTGACTCAATGGACATAAGCTTGAGTAAACTCCCAGAGTTGGATAGGGAGGCCTGGCGTGCTGCAGTCCATGGGGTCACAAAGAGTTGGATATGACTGAACTGAAATGAACTGTGACACTTGAATTAGTCACCTGTTTCTAGATTTGATAGTCTCAAAAGTGAAATTCCATCCTTTCAACAGGAGGTGGCTTAATTTCCCCTCTCTGATGGATGTCTAATACAATTAATTTGGAATTAAGGAAATGAAATGTCAGCATTTTCATGTGGAAGTGCCAGACAAGTTGAGTTGTCTTAAGAAGATAAAATATTTTCTTATTGAATCCTGCACTTGATGGCTCAGATAGTAAAGAATCTGCCTGCAATGCAGAAGACCCAAGTTCGATCTCTGGGTCTCCTATACTTGAAATGGGCTGGTGTTAGGGCTTTGAGTCAACTGTCAACAGAATGTGAATTCTTCTCATTTTTCAGTACTCATTTCGTACATATCAGGCTCATTCTAGAGTTTCATGTGGCAGAAAGATGCTGCATGAGATCTCCAGATCTCTTTTTTTCCAAGTCATGTAAGGACCTCGGTGAAAGTTATACTGAACATCACTGGCTTTGACTGGGGAATATGTCGTCTGACCTATCACAGTGGTAGGGAAAATACACAGTACTCATTGAACAGACCCCAGTCACATGTCCACCCTCAAGCCCAACTCATCTGAAAAGCATGGAGTATAAGAGTGAGAGAGAGGGCGTGGTTCGCCAGAAGAAAATCAGAGTAATGTCAGTAGAAAAATGAATGAATTTTGGATGACAAAAAAGATGTCTACAATATGCCACTTCATTTAAAATGAATGAATGAATGAATTTGTGATGTGTGAAACAGAACAAAGTTTGAAACTGAACTAGAATGTTCAGTTATTAATCATTGTTTAAGACTAGTCAAATCTTTGACATGGGAGACAAAGAATTTCTAACCTAGACTCAATGCCAACTGTAATTATAAACATTAACAGACTTTAAAATACCTATTCTTTCATTAGTATACAGACAATTCATAAGCATAGAATCTAAATGCATGCCAGACCCAAAGGAGACTCTGCTTCACATCGCCAGCCTCGGCTTCACTATTTCCTTTTGATTTAAGCAGCTTATCGAGGCCTGGATCCTTCCCAGTATCCTGCATGACTGTTTACTACGGTGGGTAAGACATTCAGATTACCAAAAGGTCTTTCCAGCTCTGAAGGAATGATTGCTTTATAAAATATTGTTGTATCGCCTCCCTGAGACAACACTTTTCATTGACAAGGCACAATAGGAAAAAAAATGAAATAATTCACTCCAATAATTCAATGTAAAACTATAAGCCAAGACTCTGGCAATGGCTGCAAATTTTCAGAATATAATTTTCAGACAAGCAGCTCACAGGCTCAAGCTTTCTTGTTAACCGTGCTCACAAATGGTAGTCCTAGGCATTTCACCATGAAGAAGGGGACCTGGTCCATTGGGTGCTTTGTTAAAATGAATATCTCTCTAATACAGTTGATGAAGACTCTCTGGAATCTAAGTGGTAGGCAAGTGACATTTTTTTTACAGATACAGGATTCTAGAACTAGAACATGCTCTTGGTAAAGCTAGTTGATATTTTCAAATCTTGTCCCATTGTATCTTGAAGGGCTCCGTGGACACTCATTAGAGACCTCCCATCAGATGAAGGAGAAACAAGAAGACAGGGATTCAGTCCCATCAACTACAGGATTGGGTGTTTGATATATTTTACTTCTATAGTTTGATCTAAGATTTTTAAATTGAAATATTTCAGCTGTTTTCAAGTTACAGGAAGGGATAGATATTTGATGGATTCCATTAACAATAATAAGATAGTTCTGCATGTACCGAAAAGCAATGACCTCCACAATCTATCGCCAAGTGAACAAATCAAGGTACAGAGAGCTTTGAATATGTTTATATAAACAAAGACAATTCTAGAAATTATGCAAGAAACATATTAGCTGTCTCTGAGGTGGGATCCTGGAGGACAAATTAGAGATGAATTGGATATTTACTTTCATTCCCATGCCTCTGTTTCATCTGACTGCTTTGTTGGTAATCATATTTCCTGTTTAAGTACATCTCTAAAATTTTTTAAATCACTGATTTAGCTTAACTATCTCATTTTATAGATAAAAGACAGCCTTGCTCAGGTCTGCCTAGGCATAGCCCCCAAGGCAGAGGCAGGTTGCATGAGGAAGGTAACTGGACCCCAGAGCTGGACCATGGAGCTGGTTCATGGCAGAGTTTCTGCCTCAGACGGAAACACAGGTGCTGCCATGTTTTCTCTGGGCAAAACATAAGGAGAAAAACGTGGTGGTTGTTGGTTTTAGGAGTCTCTCAGCACTCTAAGGTACCTTACCCAGGACACGCTGCTAATCTCTGTCCAGTGCATAGTACTGGGAGAAATTGCAAACAGACCCTGACAAGCCGTGCTCACTCAGAAGCATCCTTGGTCTAGCTGTTCTCGTGCCCTCCACAATGTTCAGTGACACTCTGGATTCGCAGTATTCAGAGACATTCAACTACTTTCTTTCTGTGCTTTTAATTAGTGAGGAATAACCATATTGCTCCTCCATTGGTATCTGGGACCTCAACAGTCTTACATTTCAGGAAACTGTTCATGCCAGTCAGAATTTTACTTGCTTTAGTGGCTGAAAGTCCAAAGGAATTCCAAAATTCTAAGAGGGAAAAGTAGCCATGTCACACTATTTATGTGTCATTTTGGAGTCCTCCTCTTTAACCTTTCAATCTACACACGTGTCCCTGCTTTCTCTGAAAGGAAACATTTACTACCCAGAAAAGGTACTAATCTCTACTGATCAGAAACACAGGGGTCAGGGAAACCCCAACAGTTATTAACTTGGGTGGCCTTAAGTAATTTGCCTCAGTTTCTTGTCTGTAAAATAGGGATAGTAAAAATACTGGCTCTGGTGAGATTCAATCAGATGATGCAGAGAATAAATACAAAGCGCAACGCCTGTTACACTGTAAGCACTCCGTATGTGTTTTAAAAGAAAGACTTAAAGCCAGTTGCTGGCAACTCTGTCTCCAGCCTTCTTCATTCCTCTTGCCATTTAAGCACCTGCTTCAAATTCTACCTCTTGGTTATTTTCTTAGGTCTTTCTAGTTTGAGCAACATTGATGGAGCATGTAGGATGATTTAAGCTTTGGCAGATAGAATCTAATTTTCCTACAATTCTTAAGACTGCTGAAGTTAGACAAGTTCCCTACTGATATCCGCCCTTCCTATTCCCTAATGAAGACCTCTAGGTGATCTCCAGGAATAGGGGTCAGATATTATTCACCTGAGTCATATGTCATTTCATTTTCTCTTCTCCACAGTTCTCCTCCATCTATATTTTATCTTTCTTCATTCAACTCGTTTCCAGTGTTTACTATTTCATATCGAGCTATGCATCCAATAGACATAAACTCAAACTGTGTGTGTGTTAGTCGCTGAGTTATGTCTGACTCTCTGCGCCCCCGTGGACTGTAGCCGCCAGACTCCTCTGCCCATGGAATTCTCCAGGCAATAATACTGGAGTGGGTTGCCATTTCCTTCTCCAAAACTCAAACTACTGGACTTAAATTCATCACAGGAGGATATCAAAATTATCCTTGGCTTAATAAACTATTTATTCTTGAAATATCAGGAAGAGGTCGTGATACGGTTGTTGTACTGATGTTACTGATCCTGCCACGACTAGGAAAGGCTGCAGGTATGTAAATCAGTTTTTGAAGTTCACTGAAAATTCCTTAGTGTTAGCAATATAACTTGGCAGGAGCATAATATAGGTAAATACAAAAACTCACTGCCTACTGCATATGTACAATAATATTTACCAAGGCTGAAACAAGCAATCTATTATTCTACAATATTATAATTCTATGGATAATACTGCCAATAAATGAGCAGTAATTTTACATGGGTGTGTTGACCTCATTTCCACCCATGTATGGTGTGCTTCCCTTTATTCCAGGGTTTCAATTACAGCAAACTCATTAGTTATGAGATCAAAATAAACAACACAGTTGGACCTCCCTTTTCTCATCTGTGAAAAGAATTGTTGGGATATATACTATTTTAGGTCCCTTTCAGCTCTAAATTGCTATAGTTTCTCTAAATTTGTTTCAAGTTCTTAAGCATTTTGTTTATGTAAGGTTAAATATTTGCCATTTCTAGGTCATGCTCTACTCAAATACACCTTCTTTCAAAAAAGCAGCTAAAATGAGTTCTTTACAGAAGAATGCTAGCTAATCTATGCCAAAGGAATGATACAATAAGAGTCTCCAATTTTTAACCCTGTGTTGTAATTCAGACAAGGCTCATGAACAGATGATATGAGCTTTAGGTTTATCACAATAAACTGTGGAAAATTCTGAAAGAGATGGGAATACCAGACCACCTGACCTACCTCTTGAGAAACCTACATGCAGGTCAGGAAGCAACAGTTAGAACTGGACATGGAACAACAGACTGGTTCCAAATAGGAAAAGGAGTACGTCAAGGCTCTATATTATCACCCTGTTTATTTAAATTCTATGCAGAGTACATCATGAGAAACGCTGGACTGGAAGAAACACAAGCTGGAATCAAGATTGCTGGGAGAAATATCAATAACCTCAGATATGCAGATGACACCACCCTTATGGCAGAAAGTGAAGAGGAGCTAAAGAGCCTCTCAATGAAAGTGAAAGAGGAGAGTGAAAAAGTTGGCTTAAAGCTCAACAATCAGAAAATGAAGATCATGGCATCTGGTCCTATCACTTCATGGGAAATAGATGGGGAAACAGTGGAAACAGTGTCAGACTTTATTTTGGGGGCTCCAAAATCACTGCAGATAGTGACTGCAGCCATGAAATTAAAAGACGCTTACTCCTTGGAAGAAAAGTTATGACCAACCTAGATAGCATATTCAAAAGCAGAGACATTACTTGGCTGACTAAGGTCCGTCTAGTCAAGGATATGGTTTTTCCTGTGGTCGTGTATGGATGTGAGAGTTGGACAGTGAAGAAAGCTGAGTGCCGAAGAATTGATGCTTTTGAACTGTGGTGTTGGAGAAGACTCTTGAGAGTCCCTTGGACTGCAAGGAGATCCAACCAGTCCATTCTGAAGGAGATCAACCCTGGGATTTCTTTGGAAGGAATCATGCTAAAGCTGAAACTCCAGTACTCTGGCCACCTCATGGGAAGAGTTGACTCATTGGAAAAGAGTCTGATACTGGGAGGGATTGGGGGCAGGAGGAGAAGGGATCGACAGAGGATGAGATGGCTGGATGGCATCACCAACTTGATGGACATGAGTCTGAGTGAACTCCTGGAGATGGTGATGAACACGGAGGCCTGGCGTGCTGTGATTCATGGGGTCACAAAGAGTCGGACATGACTGAGTGACTGAACTGAACTGAACTGAAATAAGCAATGCAAAATGTCTACTTATCAACTGCAAAGACTAAACAACCTGTCTTTATAACAGAATCTGGTGGTCACCATCACAGCCAAGCAATAGGACACAGAACCACTAATAACATTAGGAACCTCCTCATGTGAATGAAATATAAAGAATCACCCATAGAGTTTTCTATCAAAAATATTCAGTGTGAATCTAATCAAGCTAAGATGTAACTTCCAATTTACAAGAAATAGAGGACATAAATGGGGATTTCCCAGTGGTTCAGGGGTAGAGAATCTACCTGCAATGCAGGAGTCACAGGAGATACAGGTACAATCCCTGGGTCAGGAAGATCCCCTGAAGGAGGGCATGGCAATCCACTCCAGTGTTCTAGCCTGGAGAATTCCATGGACAAAGGAACCTGGCGGGCTACTGTCTATAGAGTCTCAGAGAATGGGACATGACTGAAGCAACTTGGCATGCACACAGAGGATATAAAGGAGCACACTGTACATCTCCTTAAGAAAATCATCGAAAAATACAGAATACGATTGGACTTTACAAAATCAGGAGGGCACTATGCTATATTCAAAAAAATTAAAAGAACATAAAAATGCAATGCTAAAATCTTTACTGGATGCGGATTGCAAGAATAAAAACAGCCATGAAAGTCTGAAGCTCAATTGAGGAAATTCAGGTATTAGGTGACACAGAATTTTAAAAAATGATTTTAGAGGATGTTACAGTGGAATTATGGCTTTTAGTACAGCATTATTATTCTTTGGAGAGGTATGCGGAAATGTTTGAGGTGAATTGTCATGATTTCTGTAACTTGCTTTCACATAATAGATAAATGACAGGTAAAGAGAGAAATACATACACATAGAGATGAATAGAAGTAAGGAAGGAACACCAGGTGGGTAGATGGGTGGGTAGGTGGATGGATGAACGGAGAGAGAAAGAAGGAAAAGATGAAAATGTCAACTGTTAACTCTAGCTGGATGGCACATATATTCATTACACTATTCTTTCAACTTTTCCTAATGTTTAACGATTTTCATAATAAGTAAACCTGGGGAAAATGTGCCTTCCTTCCTCCATGAGAAACGATACAAATGTAAGGGTGAGTGGGTCTCTTTAACATCATAAATGGGTCTTTCTCTGTCAGGCCCTTGTCACTCTGTTTCACAAGTACTTGTGTTCCATTACCTGTGACCTTCTTGAGGCCAAGGGCTAAGTCTGGTTTATGGTCATATCACCAGTACTTAGTCCCCAGTGCCTTGCACGCAGGGAATACACAGCAAATATCTGTTAAATTTAATTGAAATTTATGTACTGACTGAATAACCACATAGACTGATTTGGAAAACAACACACTTATTTTTGATACATAGTGATGAAACCCAACATTAAAAATTCATTGTTCAGAATAAACTGAAATCGGTTATACACAGAGCTTGAAAAAGAATGCATAAATCTTTAACAGGGTCAAGTAATTTGCTTAACGTCTGGCAACAGAATGCCTTCACAGAGAGGAAATGAATCTATGTTTAGAGAAATATCCTGATGAACAATTACATGTGAAAAGTAAAGTCACTGGGGCAGGTTGTGGAAAGTTAAAGCAGGTAAGGGAGGGGGTTGAACTTCTCTGAATAAGTGATGGAAGGGGTTAACTATTCTTATTTTTACAATTTGTATTTTATATTGGACTACATTTGATTTATAATGTGTTAGTTTCAGGTGTGGAGAGGAAATGGCAACCCACTCCAGTATTCTTGCCTAGAGAATCCTGTGGACGGAGGAGCGGGGAGGGCTGCTGTCCATGGGGTCGCACATGGTCAGACACGACTGAAGCAACTTAGCAGCAGTGGCAGTCTCAGGGGTACAGCAAAGTGATTCAGTTATACCTATAGCTATTTTTTTCAAATTCTTTTCCCATTGAGGATATTATAGAATATTGAGTAGAACTGGGTTACTTAATTGATGATTTATTTAGCCATTTTATCCTCTCTGAAGTTGCCAGAGGGTTAGATTTTTTTTTTTTTTTCAGTAAGAGGTGTCTAATGTTTAATTTCAATTATTTGCCTTTCTGGGATTTAAGTTGCCCTGTGTGTCCTCAAACTTCTAGTCCAGTAATGCAACAGGATATGCAAAAATTTTATGAAGGTCTTAAGATATCAGATGACAAGAGAGAAAACCTCATTTTAAATGTAATTTAACTGTCTTGTTAATTACAAAGCTATTCATTTATCTTTCCATTTACATTCATACTCTTTTAACTATTATTATTTCATTATTGCACTCATCTCACATACTAGCAAAGTAATGCTCAAAATTCTGCAAGCCAGGCTTCAGCAATACGTGAACCGTGAACTTCCAGATGTTCAAGTTCGCTTTAGAAAAGGCAGAGGAACCAGAGATCAAACTGCCACCATCCGTTGGATCATGGAAAAAGCATGAGAGTTCTAGAAAAACATCTGTTTCTGCTTTATTGACTATGCCAAAGCCTTTGACTGTGTGGATCACAATAAACTGTGGAAAATTCTGAAAGAGATAGGATTACCAGACCACCTGACCTACCTCTTGAGAAACCTGTATGCAGGTGAGAAAGAAACAGAACAGGACATGGAACAACAGACTGGTTCTAAATAGGAAAAGGAGTACATCAAGGCTATATACTGTCACCCTGCATATTTAACTTACATTCAGAGTACATCATGAGAAACACTGGGCTGGATGAAGCATAAGCTGGAATCAAGATTGCCGGGAGAAATATCAATAACCTCAGATATGCAGATGACACCACCCTTATGGCAGAAAGTGAAGAACTAAAGAGCCTCTTGATTGAAAGAGGAGTGTGAAAAGTTGGCTTACAACTCAACATTCAGAAAACAAAGATCATAGCATCTGGTCCCATCACTTCATGGGAAATAGATGGGGTAACAGTGGAAACAGTGGCTGACTTTTTGGGGCCACAAAATCCCTGCAGATGGTGACTGCAGCTATGAAATTAAAAGACAGTTACTCCTTGGAAGAAAAGTTATGACCAACCTAGACAGCATATTAAAAAGCAGAGATATTACTTTGCCAACAAAGGTTCATTAGTCAAGGCTATGGTTTTTCCAGTAGTCATGTATGAATGTGAGAGTCGGACTATAAAGAAAGCTGAGCACTGAAGAATTGATGCTTTTGAACTGTGGTGTTGGAGGAGACTCTTGAGAGTCCCTTGGACTGCAAGGAGATCCAACAAGTCCATCCTAAAGTTGATCAGTCCTGGGTGTTCATTTAAAGGACTGATGTTGAAGCTGAAACTCCAATACTTTGGCCACCTGATGCGAAGAGCTGACTCATTTGAAAAGACTGTGATGCCGAGAAAGACTGAAGACAGGAGGAGAAGGAGACAACAGAGGATAAGATGGTTGGATGGCATCACTGACTCACTGGACATGAGTTTGGGTAAGCTCCAGGAGTTGATGATGGGCAGGGAGGCCTGGCATGCTGCGGTCCATGGGGTCACAACGAGTTGGGACATGATTGAGAGACTGAACTGAACTCAACTGATTATTTACAGGACACACAGGTTGGCTGGATGGATGGCTGGGGGAGATACTCTGGAGTAGGATATGGAAAACCACTCTAGTATTCTTGCCTGGGAAATCCCATGGACAGAGGAGATGGTCCATGGGACTGGAAAGAGTTGGATACAACTGAGTCCAACTCTCATATCCATACATGACCACGAGAAAACCATAGCCTTGACTAGACGGACCTTTGTTGGCAAAGTAATGTCTCTGCTTTTACATATGCTATCTAGGTTGGTCATAACTTTTCTTCCAAGGAGTAAGCGTCTTTTAATTTCATGGCTACAGTCACCATCTGCAGTGATTTTGGAGCCCCCAAAATAAAGTCAACCACTGTTTCCCCATCTATAAGACCTAGGAAGGCAAGGGAGAGATTTGGTAGGTGGCATGACTTCAAGGGGGTCATCACAGGCTTTGGTCTGATTGTGGATCTCTATTTCACCAGGATACCCAGCAGTGAGGATGCTTAGAGAATAAGTTTCAAATGTATGAACAGAATGAAAAAAGGTTTATTCATAATCACAGAAATCTCTTGTCAGAATAAGCATATCTGCAATTTTCTTACTAGAATATTAGCTCCTTAAAGGCCAAATTAAAAACCAAAGGATTTCTTAGTATCATGATATTAGGACAAGGAATAAGATGTTTTAAGATGGAAATATGGGCCGTTTCTGACCCACAGCTCTTTTTTTTTTCCTCTCTAGAAACTAAAGTCTACCTTCTGCTATAATTAGAGTTGGAGAAACACTGCCATAGTCTTACTCATCCTTGATCATCCCCTGCAAATGGGATGCAACCCAACTGATTGGCTGCAGTTTCCACTGTGGCTCTAAGATTGCAGTTCTACTTCCCTAGGTCCCCTTGCAAATTCCCAAGGATGTTTACTCAAACTTGCACAGACAACCCTGTGAGCTATTAGAGACTGTATAGCAATTTTGTTTGGGAGATGTTTAAACTATAAAAGACAAGTTATATCCCCTTATTATCAAGTTATTTGTTGAAGGTGGGAATGTGCCCCATCATGACCAAGATACCAACTAAAATGCACTGTCACTCATATATTTAATTCTGAGGCTCTCAATGAAAACTAAAATGAACAGTTCCTTCAGAAGAAGGCTCATAACTAGCATACAAACTCTTCATGAAACTTGAGTGATTGAACATTAACATAAATGCTCACCAATCACTTAGACTTAAAACAGCACTGAGAAAGGTTAAAATCTTTCAATTATGTTGAGGAGAAAGTCTGTGTCTGTAAACCTTTAACATCAGTGTAGCCCTGGATAATAACTCTTTTTCATTATGTGATCCAAGTCTAATTCCATATCCATAGTGCCCTTATAAGCTCAGGAAGAGACTTGGGAACACAGCTTGTGGTAGATTCAACTACTGCCCCCAAACTTCACCCAGGGTCTCTGCCTGTAACTCTGCGGTTCTTCCGCTAAAGGTAGAGTTTACTTGCTTGCACTCTGAACTTAGGGTTTGACCATGTGGTTTTCCATAACTGTCAAGATAACAGCAGATGGGAGTCAACAGAAGCTGAAAATGTGCTTGTGTCATTACGCATGTCTCCTGTGATCTGTCATCACCATGGAAAAGAGCTTCTTGCAGTTAGCCATTACTCCTCAACCTGAGGGCCCAGAATAAGCACATGAGACACAGACCTGAGCACAACTCATAGCACAACTCAGAACTGTCACACACACAGTTAAGACAGAGTCACCGAGGCAAGCCCAACAGCTACCAAGGCTAGGTAATCCCTAGACATGTATCTGACTCCATATTAGATCTATATCCTTTCTTCTTGCTCAGTCAGGTGGGTTCTGCACCTTTTGTAAAAGAATGTTGCCTATAGTGTGAAATATACAGGAGAGCCCATTCTCAGGGCTCTGACCTTTAAGAGTCCCTTCATACAGAGATAAAAGTTGTAGAACAGACAATTATGTTTGTCTTGTTGGAGGTTTACAGGAACATTGTGACCTGACATACATGGGCAGCTGCAAGAACATAGGATTCCGACACCAAGAAGTTTGCAAAAACTAAACAAGCCCCTCCCTAGCCTTGCCTTTAAAAATGTCTTGCTGAAACCCTTTGAAGACTTCAGGGTTTTGGGGGCATGAGACACCCATCTCCTTGCATGGTCCTGCAATAAACCTTTCTCTGTTCCAAATTTCAACGTCTTAATTTGTCTGGCCTCAGTGTGCATTGGGCACATGGACTTGTGAGAATAAGTGATTATAGCTTTATGTCTCTCATATTTAGGGGACTGTTCCCTGGTGGCTCATAAGTTAAAGCGTCTGCCTGCAATGTGGGAGACCTGGGTTCGATCCCTGGGTCGGGAAGATCCCCTGGAGAAGGAAATGGCAACCCACTTCAGTATTCTTGCCTGGAGAATCTCATGGGCGGAGGCAGCCTGGTGGACTACAGTCCACGGGGTCGCAACTTTGACACGACTTTGCACTCACTCATAGAACTATAGCTGATGGATACAGTGATTAATTTAAAATAATTACCCTAATTTGGGGATCTCAATTATTCACTCCAAGAGATATATTTTTATGCTCTTTAAAGCCAGTCCTATCAGAGAATGAGTATGCACTCTGCTGCTCCCTGCAAGCTGTGCTTCCTCTTGTGGTTTTCAATCACGTCATCTAACCCCCTCTGCTGTTCATCTCTGCCCTGAAGATTCAATTCCCCCTTTTCACTCTCTCTTCCCCTCAGTAAAGTGAGACTCATCTGAATCTTACCAGAACTCTTGGTCATATTTATTGGAAAGTCACAACTGTTTAATCTAGGTGCAGACTCAAGCTGAGGGTGATTTCTTTAATTTTGTCCCAGGGCTGACTGCTGGTCTAAATTATCAAACCGTCACACTCATGATTTATGGTGCAGAGAGATTGACCAACTGATTTATACCCTGTTCCTCACCACAGACTGTGAATTATATTTTACAGGGACTCAGCAAAGATTTCCAGGGACAAGAACACCTGTGGAGTCATCATTACATGTACTACTGTGATTAAACTTTAGTTCATATGGAAGGGGCCTGCACTGCTTTTGACTTATTTCTGATTTTGCAGTCAGTGTGTTGATGAGTAGCTGCAGCCTTCACCAGGAAAAAATAAAATAAAAAGCAGTCTCATTGGTATTAGCATTTAGAGTGTAGAAAATACTACTTGTTCTTCTATATTAAGTGTGTTATAAGTAAGGTGTCTTTTGTTAGCAGAGTTTGAAAGCAGGAACCATCATACTGAACAAGACTGCTGGCCTTATTTTGTTTGGCCTGTACAAGATCCAACAGCATTTTGCTCATCTTCCAGTTTTAAGTTTGGTATTAGCAGCCAGAATGCATTTAACATGGAGATACCACATAAAAACATATCCTGACTAGTCTTGAAGAGAGGAAAAATCTGGCAACACTGAGATCTCTTCCTTTTGTTTTCCCCAAGTCTCACCCAACAAATAGTGGCCATCAGAAAAGCACCTCCTTCATAAGGGAACTTGAGCTCTCCACTCTGGTTTCCTTTTGGGGAGTTAAGCTAGTGATCTATCTTATACCCAGCTTGTTGTTTTTGTTTTGTCGCTAAGTTGTGTCTGATTCTTCTTGATGCTTTTGAACTGTGGTGTTGGAGAAGACTTTTGAAGAGTCCCTTGGACTGCAAGGAGATCCAACAAGCCCATCCTAAAGGAGATCAGTCCTGGGTGTCCATTGGAAGGACTGATGTTGAAGCCGAAACCCCAATACTTTGGCCACCTGATGTGAAGAACTGACTCATGGAAAAGACTGTGATGCTGGGAAAGGTTGAGGCCAGGAGGAGAAGGGGACAAAAGAGGGTGAGATGGTTGGATGGCATCACCGACTCAGTGGACATGGGTTTGGGTAGACTCTGGAAGCTGGTGATGGACAAGGAGGCCTGGCGTGCTGTGGTTCATGGGGTCACAAAGAGTTGGAGATGACTGAGCGACTGAACTGAACTATGTCTGATTCATGCGACCCCATGGACTCTAGCCCACCAGGCTCCTCCATCCATGGGATTTCCCAGGCAAGAATACTGGAGTGGGTTGCCATTTCCTTCTCTAAAGGATTTTCCCAACCCAGGGAGCAAATCTGTGTCTCCTACAATGGCAGACAGATTCTTAACCACTGAGCCACCAGGTAAACTCTATATACAGCTTATTTTTCCTTTGTCTTCTTTGCTTGTTTGACTCCTTTAAGAATCTGTTTATGAACCAGATATTAAAGGAAAACAATAATAAAGTGATTCTGATTAGTAAACACTTGAGGACCTCAACAACAATTAGATGTGAAAGTAGGTAAAAGCCAAAGAAGAAGGCAATATGAATCTAATGTAGAATGAAAGCTTTTATTACTCATTTGTTCTTTCAAATAATGCCATTAAGAGTGCTTACTATGTGCCAGACACCATGCAACACACCAGAGATACCAGGGACCTACCACCTCTTCTATAACTCATCAACTATTGGGTTGTCCAAAAATTCATTTTTTTTTTTTTCATAACATCTTATGGAAACGGAACATCTTTCCATAGTGGAAAAACCTTAACAAACTTTTTGTCCAGCCCAATATTATTGTGGCTTTTATGCTTTACTAAGAATGAACTTAGGGGGCCAGAGACCCATATCTCCAGGCTCCACTTTCAGAAAAACGGATACATATGGGTGGATATTGATTCCGGGTGAAATCCAGGACCAGGAGTTGTACCGAAGGTAGTGGTTATGCATGTGCGGTAATAGTGCACAATACCAACACTAAGGAAGAACTTCAATGCCTCTTGAAGCAAGCTCTGAGATGGGGCAAACCAAGGACAAGCTGAGTTCTCGGGTTTGTCCAGATCAGCCCAATGGCTGGAGGTACTGAGACATTTAAGTTCCTTGTGGGAAGAGAGCAAGAAGTTTACCAGATGAAAGAGACCAGAGAGTTGGGAACTGTAAGGGATCTCTGAGAATACAGGAGGAAGATGAAAACTGAGATTAGAGAGGAACACAAAGTTCAAATCATTAAGGAAGGGTTGGGTTGGCCAAAAAGTTCATCTGGATTTTTCTATGATATCGTGCTGGAAAAATTCGAACTTTACAGTCTACCTGGTAATAACTCAGTTATCTTCATAACAATAGCTAAAACACTCAAGCCATTGGCTGCAATAAAGATGTGACATGCATTGCTTCATCCTGATTACATGGCCATGATGCAGGCGATATCACTGTCCTAGTTTTACAGAGGAGGAAACAGAGGTTTAAGTTGGAATTTCTCAACCTCCACCTTATTGCCATCCTGGGGCAAATAACTCTTATGGTGTGGTGGGTTGTGATAGGATGTTGAACAGTACCTCTGGCCTCTAGCCCCTAGATGCTAGTGGTGGCTCCTTCCTCTCCACATCCCCCAACTGGTATGAAAAACCAAAATGCCTCCAGACATTGCCAGAAGGCCTTTGGAAGGTGAAAGTAACTCCTAGTTGAGAACCATTACAAATAAGGTTTAAGCCATTACACATAAGCTCTCAAAAGTAGTGAGGGGCCAGGCAGAATTTAGTACCATTCTATTAACTGCCGCGCTCAAACTCTCAAACATTTGCCAAGAAAATAATAACAAAATAGAGATGATCAGATTAAAACTTTGTTTTAAAAAGATCATTCTTATAAAAAATATCTCAGTATGAATTAAAGGGGGAAAAAAACACTAACGACTTCTAATAAAAAGAATGGAATCCAACTAAATATAGTATTCATTGGCTTGAATGTATGGGCTGAGCTGCTAATGGAGGTCCGAAGTGTGGTGAAAAGCCACACACATACACACCACACTCTGTGCCTGTGGTTCCTGCAATTTCACTCTGTGATGCTTTAAAGTAAATGTGACATTACACACCTTTTAGCATCTGTTTTCCCAGCAGGAAGTGTAAGATAAAGAGGCTCAATCAGTATGTTAAAATAAGACCTGATGCACAGAAGGGAGAAAAGCTTTCAGATCACAAGAAATATCATCTCGAGGAAATTAAAAGCCTGAAATATAGCATATGATTACTGACCCCAAAGTCCTGCTGTGGTGTGGTTGAAAGATTTGCAAAGATATTTTCTATTAGCTAAATAAATCTGCAAAACTACACTGCTTTCCCAGATATTAACGTGAATCAGCGGGAAAATCTGTGTACATGGATATCATCACCAAACTTTCTCAACTGAGGATTTGTTGGAGAAAAATAAGTTGCTTTAATTAACAACAGAACAACTGGAAACAGTCCTGATGGTTACTTTTTTAACATTCTATTTCCATCTATTCTTTCCAAGGACATTGAAGAAGGGATTTGTACCCTATGAATGTTATGGTTTGAAATTAATCAACAAGCACATCACACTGATACCTTTTTTTTTCTTCCTTCCGCCTTTATTCTTTCATGTTCTCTTTTTCCTTCAAGCCTTTCCACCTTCAATTATTCTCCCATTCAGTCATTCACTGAAAAAATACTTACTAAGCAAGTGCTCACTGGGGCTTCCCAGGTGGCGCTAGAGGTAAAGCACCCTCCTGCCGATGCAGGAAACGTAAGAGAGGTGGGTTCAATCCCTGGGTTGGGAAGATGCCATGCAAGAGGGCATGGCCACCCACTCCAGTATTCTTGCCTGAAGAATCCCATGGACAGAGGAGTGTGGCAGGCTACAGTCCGTAGGATCGCCCAGATTTGTACACAACTGAAGCAACTTAGCATGACATGCACAAGTGGTCGCTATACGCCAGATTCTCTATGAAGCTCTGGCGACAGATGCAGCCCCTGCCCTCATGAAACTTTAAATCTAGAGGGAGAGGCAGACAGCAATCAAACTATCACTCAAGCAGAAGAACTGCACTTCTTAAGAGAGCTACAGCTGATGGGTCACTGTTTTGATGACAGCCTACAGTAGAGGATTTTGTCTCATTAAGAAGTCAGGGAAGGACTCCCTGGCATAATATCTGAAGGATAAGTAGGAGGTTAAAATAATAATAAACATTAAAAATTGGAGGCAAATATTTAAATATGTTTCTTGAGAAAGAAACAGGCTTGATTCTTGAATCATTTCTTAGTCTTTTCTACCTATAAAAACCATGGGATCGTGAAGAGCCAAACGCGACTGAGCGACTTCACCTTCACTTTTCACTTTCATGCATTGGAGAAGGAAATGGCAACCCACTCCAGTATTCTTGCCTGGAGAATCCCAGAGATGGGAGCCTGGTGGGCTGCCATCTATGGGGTTGCACAGAGTCAGACACGACTGACGTGACTTAGCAGCAGCAGCAGCTATAAGAATTAGTACAACTGGAGCCGATTATACAGAGTGAAGTAAGCCAGAAAGAAAAACACCAATACAGTATACTGACACATATATATGGAATTTAGAAAGATAGTAATGATGATCCTATATGTGAGCCAACAAAAGAGACACAGAGGTATAGAACGGACTTTTGGCCTCTGAGGGAGAGGGAGAGGGGGATGACTTGGGAGAATGGCATTGAAACATGTATACTATCATATAAGAAACGAAGTGCCAGTCTATGTTCAATACAGGATACAGGATGCTTGGGGTTGGTGCACGGGATGATCCAGAGAGATGATATGGGGTGGGAGGTGGGAGGGGGCTTCGGCATTGGGAGATCGTGTACACCTGTGGCTGATTCATGTCAATGTATGGCAAAACCAATACAGTATTGTAACGTAGAATAAAGTTAAAAAAAAGTAACATTTGTACTTTCAGAATTTCTGATAAATAGATCATAATTTCACGTGATAGTTACACATTCACATATAGTACAATGTAGTGGTCAAGTATTAGTGATGGTAATTAACAAATTATTGAAGTAATAACCCATCATTTTAACAATTTTAATGTTCCATGACAGGATAATTTATATCTAACATATAAAACAAATACAGGTGACTTTAAGGAAAAAAATATATCACCTTTAAATAATCAAAAGTAGCAATCAGATTTTTGTATTATTGTCAGCCTGTAGAAGGGTTTTCACTGCCTAAATTTAAGCAATGTGCTGATTAGAAAAGAGACAGTATATTAATGGTACAATTATATAAACTGTGGTATATTTACACCTAACTATGTTTGTATGTGGGTGCATGTATATCAACAGCCAACTTAAGGTGTCTGGTTCTTTTTGTAAACTATAACTTCCAAGTTGTATTTTACACGAGTAAGATCTGAATAGACAATTCAACCTCGTAAAAAAAAAAAAGAATTAGTACAATTTGATGACATTACAGGCCCTTTGGTGATGTACCATCTTAAGAATCCTGAATTGTATCATCTCATCACTGGTGTTTCTTCAGGGGGAAAAAAAAAGCCACATGAGCAGCTGGATTGTCTGATGTGGCAGATGTAGAGGAAGGTGGCCACACTGAACGCAACCAGTCGAGACAAATTCATATAAATTTGTCCGTGGGGCTTTTGGGGAGGAAATTCTGACTCCGATTTCAAGAAAGTTGAGAATTATTACATTTCTGTTCTTACCTAAAGCTATAGGGGGTGATGTTGAGAAGGTCTGTCAGAGTTTGTCAAGCAGAGCTCCCGCAGAGCTGAGACTTGCAAAGCACATGCCATCTGGAAAAGGAAGCTTCTTTGGAAAGCAGATAATGTAAACATGCAGTGGCTGAGGGGGTAGGGGTGGGGAAGTGGGTCTGGGAGCCTGCCTGTCACTCAGCCAGCTGGGGACAGAGGAAGCTGAGAGGCAAACATGGACATACTGGTGGCTGGTCTATGGGTCATCAGAACTCTTCATCAGGACCCTCCTGACCACTCTCCTTCCAACCCCTGTCACAGGTCTCTGAAGAGAAGCCTCCAGACGACCACACAGAGAGGTCTCCAAACACTAAGGCCCACTAGGCAGATGCCGCCCTCTCACCCAGTAGGCAATTTCAGTCCAAAGCCAGTGATCTCCGGTGTCAATAACACAAAGCAGGATATATGAGAATCAACTGCATACAAGGAAAGCAGGTTTATCTCAAAATATCCAACTGGTTTCCCTTCTTCGCTTCATAAGCATACTCGTGGCAAATAGAGACGCCCAAGCACGGAGCAGCTGGTGAGTTTCACAGAATAACATGGAGATGCTCGAATTAAAAAAAAAAAAAAATTGTGTTGCCTACCCTTTCTTTCTAAAAAGTAATTTCAAACATTATATTAGGTTTTAATTAATTATTATTTGTTGTTGTTCATTTGCTAAGTTGGGGCCTCACTGTGACCTCATGGACTGTAGCATGCCAGGTTCCTCTGTCCTCCACAATTTCCTGGAGTTTGCCCTGATTCATGTCCATTGAGTCAGTGATGTTATCTAACCATCCTATCCTCTGCCACCCCTTTCTCCTTGTGCCTTCAATCTTTCCTATCATCATTACTTAATTACTAATATTGATGAGGCAAAGGCTGCTGGTAGCTCCTTTTGACAAATGAGGACACAGAAGTTAAGAGAAAAATCTGGTGACCATCTTTGGTCTACCTAAGGTCACACAACTAGTTATCAGGACTCAGTTAAACTAGAGCCTGAGCCCCACACAAAGATGCTGCCTACAAGGAGCTATTTTCCTGTAACCCATTTAATTGTTTTGTATGCAGAGTTGCTCCCTTGTGTCTGACTCTGTGACCCCATGGACTGTGGCTTACCAGGCTCCTCTGTCCATGGGATTCTCCAGGTAAAATTACTGGAGAGAGTTACCATTCCCTTCTCCAGGGGATCTTCCTGACCCAGGGATTGAACCCAGTTTTCCTTCATTGCAGGCGGATTCTTTACCATCTGAGTGAATAAATTGGGTCTTTTCTTTTTGCTATTAGAGTTTAAGCATATTTTAAGAAGGAAAAGAAAAGTGCCTCGTGTTTGTTTTTGTAAGGAGCGTCTGAAAACTAACCAGTCTGATACGGTATTGATTTAAAGAAATGCAATTTCATGAAAACCAGCCACAGGTGCTTGGAAAGGCTTCCATTCACTCCCCCTCAGCGAGCTGCAGCTGAATTAGATTTCTCTGTGCCATCTCTTTAGCAAGCCGTATGATCTAACACTTGACAAGAATAGAAAGCCACAGAGACAAAAGAACCATAAGAGAAGAAATAATGAATATTGCTGTAATTTTTTAAAAATTCCATTTGCCAGGTTATTGGGGCATTGTCTACCACAAAGAGAGGGGCTTGTTTACTGGCTGTAACTGATTTTACTCAGCATTAGCTAATTTCTGAATGTTCCTTGCAGTCCATTCAGGAGTATGCATCCACGTAGTCTTCCCGCTTTCTTTGCATTGTCCTTTAGTTTTTATTATTAGCTGCCGGCAATACTTCTTTCCTCCCCTTTTTCTCGATTAGCGCTTCCTTCCTTCCATGCTAAGCGAATCAACTAAAAAAAAACTGAAGGGACAAAGTTTCAGAAATCAAACTGGAAAAATCCTTATCTGACTACAGACTGACCTTCTAAAAGAAGATAGCCAGCTTTTAATAAATTATCCCTTCATGTTCCCCTAATCCCTGGGTGGTCTCTTTTTACTTTGGCCAAAACTTGGGAGTAAGATCCATTCTTGGGGCAGCACCAGGGCTATTATGTTTAATTAATTTCTGTAGCTATACTTTCTAAGTCTTGGGAAATGAGAGCAACTGCATGCCCTGGGGCTGGGCTGCGTTTAGTCCACAGAGGGCGCCATGGAAACCCCCTCCTGCTCCCCTTGCTCTGGCACTGGGCCTTGGCCGGGGACCTCTCGCCGGCTGATCTTCATTTATGCTAAACCTCTCCCTTATTGGATATGTACAAAGGCGCCTGCAGCGCCAGCTCTGGGGTTTGGCCCAGACGATTCTAATTGTCCCCTTATCCAATATTCAAAGATAAGGCTCAGCCATTAGGCCCTTGAAAAGCAATATACAAACACTGGCTTATGGACAAGGTTAGTAATAAGATACGGCTCTACTTTGTATGTCATACTTGAGGGATGCAAAAAGATAGCTGCCCCCTATTCCTGTTCTCACACATTTTGTAGCTCGTACATGTTTATATTTCCTGCTTCAAATGTGCCAGGCGGAGCTGCAGCAATTCAAGACTCTGGATACAACCTTACCGTCTGTAATTTACTTCAGGAACTAGTTAGCCTTGTTATCAAAAGGAAAAAGCTTCTGCTTCTGACAGCCTTCTCAGTTAAAATTAGGAAATGGATCACGATAGATCAATATTGCAACCACTGTGCATTAAAGCTTCACCATCATCCCTCACCTCCCATGATCCCCCTCAACGAAACCTCTACACCTTGCACTAGGAAGACCAAAGTGTATGGAATTAAAGCAGCAAGAGAGTTAGGTGAGCCACAGGGCTGCCCATAACAGAAGATGATTCAAGAGGTTTCCTTTAAAATGGAGTTGATGTCTTAAAGATAACTTGCTAACATCCCCCGTTTATCACTAAACGATGGTAAATATTTAATCTTTAGCAAAGAGGAACTAAAATACAGCAGAAATCAGAGACGGAGAAATAAATGACCTTTTCTTCTTTTAAGCTGCTTGTTCTGTTTATTTACAAAAGATGTGTGCCAGGTTCAGAAGCAAACAATACAGACCCTAGCGACTTAAGTTTGGTAATGAAATATGTGTGTGTTGGGCAGTTCTCAAAAGTTTCCAGCATGTGTTTTCTTTGACAGATTAAATAATAACAGAAAGTTGTGACATGAAAAAATACATCATTCTGAGAAATGTTGACATGGCTTTTCTTATAGATTTTTTCTTTTGTGGTAGGTGGTATAATGTTACACAACTCTTAAAAAGTGCAAGAAAGCCTATGAATAACTTCTTTCAAATCTTTATGTCAGGGGAGCAACTTTTCAAAAGTGATTCTGAAGCCCAGGATTTTCTGCTTCCCACACCTAAACCCCAAACCACTTGTGAAAATTCAGCTTTTCAAACAAAGCCCAGCCCTATGGTTTCCAGCTGTCTATCTGTTGCCAAATGTCCTGAGATTCATGTACTCAATCTGTGAATCAAAAGAGAAAGGACTGGAAGATGTAAAAGAAGTGGGGCACTTGAAAATAACACTCCTAGATATCTATTTGTTTTAGAAGTGTGTATATGTACATTTCAAGTTAATTCTTGATAATTATCAGTGTTGTCCTGTTTCACATCTAAGTACTAAACCACCATCTATTCTCTTTGACACAAACAATATGCACACAGTGCCTACAAATTCATAACATATTCACAATATACGCACACACAATGCACGCAGATTCATAACATACACATGTGCAACACACATATGTGTAACACATACACACAATGTGTTTAAAGACACATACTCTTCAATAAAAAAGCATTTTCTTTTCCTCTGGCCTCACAGCATCTCTATCAAGCGCTGCCTAACTTGGAGCTTAAGGCAGTAACTGTGGAAGCACAGTGACCTGAATCTCTTGAGAAGATTCCATCTCCATCATCCCAGCTAGGGGATCATCAGGTTCCAGTATCTACAGTTGAGCTTTCAAAGTTAGGTGTTCTGTACTCTGTGAGGCTTGGGCCCCATCACTCAGGGACAGAGAGACAGACAGAGCTGGTGGCATTTTACTTCTGCAGCAGGTTGGTTAGGCTACAAGAGGTGCTAATTGACACCCTCACAGGCTATGACATTTGAGATCTCCTGCCAAAGGGCAAGAGACAGATGTCTAACTTCCCTTTGTTCCCCGTGCAACATCAAATGGATGCCAAAGAAAGCCTCTATGTCCTGAGCCTGACAATTCCAGGCCGGCTTAGGTGATGGATTTAGCCATCTCCCCCACCTTGACCCCATCATTTTTAAAGTGGTGCTTTAAATTTGTTCGGATGTTGTATAGGAAAACAAAATCACTTAAAATGGAGGGGTGCTAGCGGAAGAGGGGAGAGATACACGCTTTGGAATATAACTTTGTGCGAAGCATTCTGAACTGCTATGTTCTCTGAGCTTTAAGTCCCCCGGCCCAGCATTTTAAAAAGGCCAGGAAAAGTAATGGATAGCAGTGAATTTTCAGCGCTACAGGGAAGCTCTAGGTAGCCACACGTTCACTCCATTCCAACGAGGTCACTGTGGGAAGGGTGAAGCTCCTGCTGAAGTAAGTAGTGCTACAGGTGGACTCCTCTGATGCCTCTCTGCTACTGACTTTTCTGGGTCTTGTTGTTGCTTTGCTGTTATGCTGTGCCCTTCTGTATCTGCTATCCACGCTAGTCTTCACCCTATCCTGGTGGCAGAAAATGACACAATAGCCTGCTATTTGCGACAGTCCCCACCCTGCCAACCTTGGAAAGAACAGCACAACCAGGAGATGAGACCTGGAATGGGGTGTTTATCCCAACCTCTCCTCTGGCCTAGGGGAGACAGGTTATCTTCTCTTTTCCATGGTTTCAGCTTGCTTCTTCCTCCACATTTAGAATGGAAGCATCAAGAGTAGAGTTTAGAAAAGAGCTGGCCTCAATTCTAGCCCCCAATCCTCAGGAATGCTGAGGATCACAAGGGCTTACCAGCTCTCCAGACTGAACACAGAACAGGGATTTGAATTCAATATCATAAGGAGGGTTTCTTTTCCCATATGTCTCTGTGTTTATACCCAAATAACCCAGTGCACTGAAGGGTGATGAGAAATGATTCAAGGATTTGGAATCTCTGGATAGTCCTCCCAAAGACCTGACCAAGAGCGGTCATAGGCCCCTAAGGAAGAGGATGCTGGTGTCCTATCACAGCTGACACTCTATCTGGGAGTCAGTTTAGACTGATTTATGGAGATTCTAAACAGTTTTATGAGCCAACCAGATGATGGAATTGTGGAATCCAGTAGCGGTGATTATCTTAACTGAATCAAATTGCTTCACATTCACACTGAGTGATTGATGCTCCATTGATCCCGCCTATCACCAAAATAGTCACCTACTGCAAGACAACCAGTTCTGTCCATGTTTATAGATATGGAAACTTTGAGTTTAGTTACATGTCTATATATGTAACTAGATATATGTATCTCCCTGATAATATAAATCATTTTTTTATGGAAAAGTGATTTTCTTACCTCTGGGACTTTCTCACCACTCATGGTGCCCTGAATAGAGTAAGTGAATAATAATTATTTACAGAAAAAAGGACACAGCAATTTAAGGGCACAAATAAAGATGATGCTGACCTTTTGGTCACATCTACCCATGGAGATGGTAATTACTTCTAGAAGGTTCACTTCAAGCATAAGAGATAATACTCTAGTAGTTTAGGGTTTGAACACTGTCTAGGGTCAAGTGGACAGACTAGAAAGTAAGACTTCTATCTTTTCCAATGTCTTCTCCTTTAGGTCCTTCTAACCTGAATGATTTTCTGTCTGAGCATTTTGATACAAGAGATGATACAATTATCAGACCAATCAATAGCAATGCAATAATTATGATAGTACTATTAATTGCAGCTTTAGTGTTATAACACTAATAACATTTATCACTTAATAGGTACAAGACACTTTTCTATGTAATTTACCTATATTAATAATGTACTGGTATGCCAAAAGTTCATCTGGATTTTTCCATGACATCTTATGAAAAAATCGAAATGAATGTTTTGGACACCCCAATATTTAATACCCATGGCAACACTATGGAAGATTGTGTTTTTGTCCATTATTAAATCCATTTTATAAATGAGGAAACTGAAAGAAAATGTAGTTCAATCATTCAAGGTTTATAGCTAAATAAGAGCTGGGAGATCACAAAACACAAGTCAATAAAACAGACCCCAGGCATTCACCCATTTAACATTTATGGGTTCTCATGTTGTTGATTATTGACCTGAAAGTCCATGATAAAGTAAGATTTTGTATATGCCCAATTTTGGACAGACTTACTACAAGGCTGACATGTTACTGCTGCTAAGTTGCTTCAGTCGTGTCTGACTCTGTGCGGCCCCATAGATGGCAGCCCACCAGGCTCCGCAGTCCCTGGGATTCTCCAGGCAAGAACATTGGATTGGGTTGCCATTTCCTTCTCCAGTGCATGAGAGTGAAAAGTGAAAGTGAAGTCGCTCAGTCGTGTCCGACTCTTAGCGACCCCATGGACTGCAGCCCACCAGGCTCCTCCGTCCATGGGATTTTGTCCCTGGGATTCTCCAGGCAAGAACACTGGAGTGGGTTGCCATTTCCTTCTCCAATGCATGGAATTGAAAAGTGAAAGTGAAGTCGCTCAGTCGTGTCCGACTCTTAGCGACCCCATGGACTGCAGCCCACCAGGCTCCTCCGTCCATGGGATTTTCCAGGCAGGAGTACTGGAGTGGGCTGCCATTGCCTTCTCTGAAGGCTGACATTGACACCCCCTATCCAGTGAATAAACTTAGTCATCCATCCAGCAGTCATTTCTCAGCACATCATTTTTGTTTGTTTGTTTTTCACTTTCCTGTATCTTGTTCTGTTAGACAAAAAATAATCCCTTAAAAAGAGAGAAAATCTTAGTGAGAAATGATGAGTTAACTATGATATGAACATATATATGCAAAGTCCATGACTCTCATTGGAAATATGATCCAAGAGAATTCAAGACAAACACTTCATATTTCCAGACTCTCAGATCTGGGATTTAGTGAAGTTTGTGAGAATTATTCTCTGTGACTGTAAAGGGTCTACTGAACAACTGCCTCAGGAAGAGCAATACTTTTTATATATCCTGTAGCTTGTGACCAAGACTAGCAGGTCTTGTTTCTGACATGACAATCTAGAAATTAGACATGATTTCTTGTCATGATGCTTGTCCAGTGCTCTGAGCAAGTTTCTGAGACCAGCATAAGAAACAGGTCAGCAGGGCCAGACCTCCCATGGCCATCCAAGCAATGAGTCTGGCTCCAATTTTCTTCCCTGTTAAATTCTATAGAACTGCTGTTTCCACAGTTATAGCCACTAGGTGAAGGCTCTCTTCCAGGAAGGTCCCCACTAAAATGCAAAGCAGTTATAGAAAGATAAGCAACCAATGGAGATCCCTGGAAGAAGCCTTGGAAGAGGAATAGGCGTGATGGAAGGGACGAGTGAATTGGAAATGGGACACTTCCCAGGTACCTCATCTTTGAATCCTATTGGCCCTGTTAAACATTGTATATGATGCAGGTAATACATGCAGGTCCATCTGAGAGCCTGGAATGAAAGCAGAAAACTACAAAGCTGAATTTAATGAAGCAAACTTTTGCCAAAGACCCTAGTGTTTGATACACATTTGATAGCTCTCTCAGTGCAAGTTCTGGATCACAGAGCACACACTGGCTAGCATCGAGACCCATTCTGCTCTCATTCCCAATTAATTAGTGATGCTGGGCCTCTAAGAGCTTTTGTTAGAAATAATTAAATAATAAATGTCTATAAAGCCGTTTGCATGTTGAGAACAAACTCCACCAAAATCCAATTTCAACTCTTATTGCTTTTCTGAGCCAGATTTAAATTGGATTTGTGTTTCTGAACTCTTTGGCATAAGGATCAACCATCACATGGGTAGATTTGGCATGGTGACTGCCTTTGGGGTCAGCTGCACAGAAATATGGTTTGGCTCAGCCATGGTATCTCCCAAACATGGACACAGAACCAGACCGTTGGGCTGACCATTTCTGGATATCCAAAGGGTGTCAGAAGTTCTCAATTATGCTCCCAGAAAAAATAACTTTCATTCACTTCAGTTTCAAAAAGTAAGAAAGGAGAGAGGGAAAGCAAAGAGCAATAGGAAGGCTAGGATGTCCCAGTTCTGTAAGGCTGGGAGGATTGTTGTTAGCTTGGGCTAATGATATGGCGTCATCAACAGAGCAGAGCCTTTACAAGACAGAGATGCGGAACCGTGAGCACAAGGGCTCCTTGGATTTCATATGTTATACCTTGTTTCCCCCATTTAGCATATTTTCCATGCTAGATCACATTTAAATTCACTGAATAACAAACTGAAACCTCTTGTTGTGCTATTAAATGTCCATGCTGTGTGCTAACCAGCGGTATCACTGACTTTAACTGTTATACAGTGTTTAGAAAACAAATGAGTAATTTAATTTTGCCTTTCTTTCATAAAAAAAAAGTGAGTGGAAAACAAAACAAAACAAAACAAAAACCTAAAGTATGTGTTCATTAGTTCTAAACCTCGGACAAAAAGTCATTTCCAGGCACACCTGGAAGGGAAGAATTTGTTCAAATCAGAAGTATGTTTGATTGACTGGTTGGCTATGAGTGTTTGGCAAGTGAAAAATACAACTAAAGAGGACATCAGAAGTGTGAGAAAAATGTCAAAGAGAGGGGTAGTTAAGGAGAAAATGGAGAGATAAGGTATTGGGAAGCATAAAATTTTCTTTTTCAGAAACCGCAAAGCAGAGAGAAGTAGCTTGTTCCACAGAACTATTGATACAGTCTGTTATACTTGTCCTTTATCAAAAGAGAAGGAAAGGTAGTGTTCAGCTTTGTGTGATCAATTTTTTCAGCAAAACTGACTGGATTTCAGTAATGTCAGCCCTGCTAAGACCAGCTCAGTCTCTCATGAATTCCCTGCTTGATTCCTCTGCACCAAACAGAGGTAGCGAGTCTCACCCCAGACGTAAATCATCTTCCTTTGTCTACTGACAGTCACACCAAGTAAAGAGATAGAACTAGACTTTAAGGCAAAATACTGCTTTACAATTTTTATCTATACTTGATAGTAAATTATTGTTCTTAAATAGCATTCAACGAGGAAGGAGTAAGTCCAAATACATATGCCATTACTAAGGATTATAAAATATGCCTAACAATTTCAGAAACAAACCCACTGCTCAAATTTTGTTTATGCAACATCCATAGATATATCATGGGAGGTATTCTTGATAAGTGAGCAGACATTCTTGAATAACTCTAGTAACACATACCTGGGTTTATTTCCACACTATAAAGGACACAATGGCTTTCCCCCTCAGTATCTACTCCACTCCCTTCTCATTTTTAGCATCCATGATGCTTCTACTGATCCCATTCCCAGCTCAAAAAAAGTTGCCTAAGTCAAACAGAGTAATTTTATCTCTCAACAGATTGGTTCAGGAATCCCAGGCTTGGGTCAATTGGCACATACCATCCCAATGACTTATGTGATGGGTTCAGAAGTGCTCCAGTCATAGCAAAGCTGAGGACTTTTGCTGGGGTCTGGGAATTAGCTATTCTCTCTCCTTCTGGGCAGTGTGGTTTGTGTCTATGAGGCTCAGGAGAGCTG
The DNA here is from genome assembly GCA_917880005.1 of Nanger dama. Classification (NCBI taxonomy): domain Eukaryota; kingdom Metazoa; phylum Chordata; class Mammalia; order Artiodactyla; family Bovidae; genus Nanger; species Nanger dama. Next base: position 6,457,633 of record CAKJTW010000052.1, read on the forward strand.
CAGCCATTTTGACACCATGAGGTAAGCCAGCCTTTCAGAGCAGAGTCAGAAAAAGATCCAGCCCCAGGCAACCTCTTGAAACTCTAAATCAAACCTCCTTAATAGCTCTACCTCTTAATTGTCCAGTTACTTGAGTCAATAAATTGTCACTGTTAACAGAAGTCACTTTGATTAGGCTTTCTCTTTATTGACCATGTAAAGAGTTTTAACAGATAGGATACATTTAGTCGTTTCTAATCCTTTTTGGATAGCTTCCCGGCCTCTGACTCCTCATCTCCCAGTGGGAAAACACTAACTCTTTAGTGGGCTTGCGAAGGGATCAGCTTTAAGAAGAGTCACTTTTAGCTCACTCATTTATGTATTCATGTGTCTATTCATTCTTCTGTTCAGTGTTTACGGAGCACATCCTACACAAGTCAGGCACCACTGCATTAGAGAGAGAGCAGTGAACAAAAGCAATGCCGTCCCCGACGCCACACTATTACACAACAAGACAAGATTATAGAACTGTTCAGATGGTAATGCTGTAGAAGTGATCAAGGTGGAGAGGTCATACCCAGGAGCAGCTGAGGCTGACAGAGTAGAAGAACTATACGGGAGTCGTCAAGGGAGGTCTCGTTGATAAGATAGGGTTGGCCTAGAGATGAGAAAGGAACGAGGAGTCCAATCAGGCAGAGGTGAGGGTGGGAGGAGAGCTTTCCAGGCACAGACAGAGGAAATCCCAGTGCCGTGGAGATCTGTAGTGGGCACACTCAAACACCAGCAAGGAGGCTTGTGGCTGGAGCTTATCGAAAGTGATGAAGTCCTTGTCAAAACCATGGTCAGTCCATCACCAAATGTTATGTATTCAACCACCTAAAAATCATTTTAAACCACGGCCTTTGATCTGTCCCACAATTCTGGATCATATTTTCACCAACGCTAACTTCCTTGGTGGCCGACTTCTCTTCAATATGCTTTCCTGTCTGAGTCTTAGACCTGTGTCATTCATATCGTCCTTCATGGGGCTTCAAAAAGAATCTGTAAACAGACATGTGTAAGAGAGTCCCCCTTTACATTAACCTGTCTACTGGCTCCCCATTACTTATGAAAGTGACTCTTAAGATTATATTTCCCTTGACCCTATCAATAAAAGAATTTCAGCCTTGAACTCTCTCACATAAATTATATACCTGTGCTATGCGCCCACTCCCACACACATAAAGCTTCATCAAAAATCAAAACAAATTTCTTTTTAAAAATAGGGGATTAAAAGGTACAAACTCTTATGTATAAAATTAATACGTTATATTGTTCAGCACGGGCAATATAGCCAACATTTTATGATACCTATAAATGGAATATAAGCTATAAAAATTATGAGTAGTACAGTAACTACTGTACACCTTAAGTGTACAGTACTGTAAATCAACTAGACTCCAATAAAAATAAAAATAACAGAATACATGCTTTGGTGTTTTCCTCTGGTGCCTCTGTGCAATGCTTCATGGCCCCTAATGTGGAGAGGGCTGACTTCTCAGCCTGGCCCATGTCTTAGCGCCCTTCTCACCTGCCACCTCACTTCTCATCCCCACCCCCCTACAATGAAAACCAACTCTTTGCAGCTCTGCCCCACATACACCATCTTTGTTTCTTGCCTCTTTGCCTTTGTGCAAGCTATTCCTTTCAGTCAGTTTCTCGTCATTCTACTCTTCTGTTTAACCTTTGGAGTCCATTAGCTGACATGCACTCCATCAGTTATTGCATGACTGCACCCCCAGCCTGGGCAAGGAGAGCGCCAAGCTTCCACAGCGCTTCGGCAGCTTTATACTCTCTGCATGCACTGCTCTCTGTTCTCAGCAAGGGTTCTGTGTCTTGTCCTGGCCAGTTCATGAGTTCTTGGGAGACAAATATTGTGTTTATTGTATCTACATATTATCAGTGCCCAGGACAGCTTTGGGCAACTACTAGCAGACACTTACTCTTTCTGGGTGGGGTGAGAAGGAATGGGTGGGTGGATGGATGGATGGCACCTTAAAAGGAAACACAAAATGGTGAGCTTAAGGAGACAGCATGAGACGGAGCCAGACTGCCTGAGTTCTCATTCCAGCACTATCACATCCTTGCTGTGTAATCCTGGAAGGATGCCTTAATTTCTTCAGGCCTCCACTGCCTTTTCTGTAAAAAATGGGTTATGTAACAATACCGAGCTCACAAGATGGCTTTTAGGATTAAAGGAGCTAGGAAGACTTCCCAGCACAAAGTACCACCTTAACAAAATTCAGTGATTCTCTGTCCGTCAATGTGAAAGCTCTTCCCTTGCTATTATGACAGAGAGAAATTGACGCTTGGAATTTATCAGAAGAATTAGTTCCTGTTGTGACAAGGTGTTCTCATTGTAATACTGGTAAGGGTTTTGACAACAGATTATTTAAATGATATGCCTATGAGTTAATACATAATGCTGAGTTCACCTTTGACTTACCTCAGGCATGTGCTGAGAGGATTAAGTGATTAATATTATGATCCTAAGAGCTCAGAAGTGGGGGACAGTCTAGTGTGAATCACACAAGAAATACCGAAAGAGAGGAGCCGGAGAAGGTGAGGTGGTATGGATCTAATGTCTTTTAAAACTGTTGACTAGAAGGGAATATTAGGCATTCTTCTGTAATTTGCATAATACGGGTTTGTGAACAGCAAGCAATATTTCTGAAGGCTGTGTCTACCATTATGGAACATGTGCACGTGATTTCAAAATGAGCTTGCCTGCTAAGTTACCTCTTAATCCAATGAAGTGTAACAAAACTGAAGGAGGGTGTACAAGCATCCAATAGATGTTTCTTAGAAATAAAGACCTACCCAAGTATTTAGCCCATCCTCAAGCCCACTTACTCTATGTTTATGTGGTTTGCCTTATTAGTTCCAGTTTGCTTGTTTTTACTTAACAAAGCAGGTCTTAAGTTTTGAAAGACGTTTTCCTAGAAGACTCATGAGGTTTCTTCCCATCTATTTATCCCTGATATAAACTTTAAAAAAATTTTTTTGGCTTTGCTGGGTCTCTGTTGCTACACTGGCTTTTCTCCAGCTGTGCAAACAGGGGCTGCTCTCTAGCTGTGGTGTGAGAGCTTCTCTCTGCAGCAGCTTCCATTGTTGTGGAGCACAGACTCCAGGGCGGGTGGCTTCAGAAGCTGAGGCAGGTGGGCCCAGCTGTGGCCCCCAGGCTCCAGAGCAGAGGCTCAGGGGTTGTGGCCCTTAAGCTTAGCTACCCCACAGCATTTAGTATCTTCCTGGATCAGGGATTGAACTTGTGTCTCCATTGGCAAGTGGATTCTTTACCACGGAGCCTTCAGGGAAGCCCTAAACATTTTTAAAAGAGAGTTTTCACAATATCTTTATTTCCTCTGCTGGATTCCACACCCTCCCCCTCACCGATTTTCTTTAAAAGCACAAAAACAAAAACTCAAGACTGTCCCTTGTAAAATGAGGCACTGAGCTTTCCTGAGTTTTCAGAGAAAATGATTAGCTATACAGAGAACACTCCTCAATTCATTTCTTTGAACCATCTTCAACTTATATCTCACCAGCCTAGAATCCCTGCAACTACTCAGATAATTGGAGAAAAATGACATGACAGGATACATTATCATGACACAATGTCTAGACAGTGACCGAAAGAGAAGCAACAGGAAAATTCCACGTGCATCTCTGCAGTGAAGGAGGGGTCTGGGGGCTCTGTAATGACATGTGACCCTCTTGCCTCAGAATCTTGAGCTGTAATTTCACATAAAGCTTGAAGCAACCATCCACCATTCTAGCATGGTGGCTGCTCTGGAGTTCTGGTGAAATGCAGGCATGGTCCAACTCAAAGTCCTGGTAACTGCAACCCCCTACCCCAAGGACTCTACAGCCCCACCTAGAGGCAAGAAGGGCATCTGGGCTGACATTCCCAGAAGAAATCCAGTGTCTTCCCAGACTTTGCATGTTGACCTCCTTCTTGCCATCCTGACCCAAACAGGACTAAAACGTCTCCAGACAGACAGAGTGGGGTCTGTGGCCATAAAAGCCCTTTTGATCTCCAGTCAAGTGGAGGCGTTCAAGCCTCAGGCATGGGAAACACGATAGCAAGGGCAGAGTTCACTCAAAAACAACAAAGTAAGGTTAAGGCACAAACACAGCTCAAAGAAATAGACAATCACTTCTTTTGAGTCACTAAGATGTACTTTAAACATGATTACGTTGGAGAGAGTGGAGAGGAAAGCATCCAAGGGTAAGAGATTCTTGAACTGGAAAAAGCTAGTTGTAAGAGTGAACTCTGGAGTGAAATTCTGGGTATACTTGGAGAAATTAACCACTCTAAGCCTGATTACCCTGGCTCTCAAATAGGTTCAAGTTTTAGAACTGAGTGAACAATTTTTTTATAAAAATAAAACACTCAGCAGAGTACATAGTGAATTAAAGCAAATTTCCAATAGAAACTATTATAATCATTAGTAGTATTAAGCCTATATTACATAATAAAAGGGGGTGGAGAGGGCGCCAACAGGTGAAAGTAGAGAGGTAAGGTGAGTGCAGGCGCCATATAATGTCTGACAATGACTGTATCCTCCCTGGCTTCTGGGAATAAGAAAAAGAAGGGGGAAGACTCTAACCCTAGCTTTTTAGTCCATTGAGGATCCCTCAAGAGGGACTTGGGAAACAGCTGTATTACTGGGTGTGGGGGGGACATTTAGATGCTTTGCGGGTAAACATAATGTCCTTACATATTTCCATGGTGTAGTGGTTATCATGTTCACCTAACAAACGAAAGGTCCTTCCCTGATAGCTCAGACAGTGAGAGACTTCTTCTACAATACAGGGGACCTGGGTTCAATTCCTGGGTCGGGGAGACTCCATGGAGAAGGGAATGGCAGCCCACTCCAGCATTCTTGCCTGGAGAATCCCATGGACAGAGCAGCCTGGCAGGCTACGTGGTGCCGCAAGGAGTCGGACAGGACTGACTGAGTGACTAACGCAACAACAACATAATGTCCTGCGGCCAGGTTCCCATCTCCGCTCCAGCATCAAGTAGCTGTGTAGAGACTGGAAGCGTTTACCTTCCTGCTCTGAGATTCAACAAGGATGCAGCAGAATGGGCTAGTTCCTTCCCTCCTGGGAAACAGAATCTCACGTTTGAGTTAGGTAAGCACCTTGTTGCCCTTAAATTACTATTATCAGCTCCTTTCCTAAGCAGATATTGTATGGGTCTATATTCTGGCCAGTGAGACAGAATCAAAAATGTTGAGGGGATTAGCGTGAAACTTCTTAAAGGGAAGGAAGCATTACCCTTTTTATTCCTTCCTCCAGCCTCTTGCCTGAAAACAGAAGTGATGGTTGGACCCCAAGCAGTCACACTGGATATGAAGAAGGCAGAGCAGATGACAAGTAGAACCCCCATTAACAGTCTTACATTTCTTCTACATGAGAGAGATATACCCATTTCTATGTTGCTTAAGCCACTCCTATTGAGAAATTCTGTTCTATGCAGCCAAACCTAAGTTCCTATCAAGGCAAATATAAAAATGGTGTGTATCCAATAAGGTTTTTGTAGAGACTTGACAGCCTAAGTCAGGCAAATACCTCGGAGAAGACTCTTGAGAGTCCCTTGGACTTCAAGGAGATACAACCAGTCCATCCTAAAGGAAATCAGTCCTGAATATTCATTTGAAAGACTGATGCTGAAGCTGAAACTCCAAAACTGGCCACCCAATGTGAAGAACTGACTCACTGGAAAAGACCCTGATGCTAGGAAAGATTGAAAGCAGGAGAAGGGGATGACAGAGGATGAGATGGTTGGATGGCATCACTGACTTGATGGACATGAGTTTGAGTAAGCTGTGGGAGTTGGTGATGGACAGGGAAGCCTGGTGTGCTGCAGGCCATGGGGTCACAAAGAGTTGGACACGACTGAGCAACTAAACTGAACTGAACTAATGTTATTTAAGCTACTCCTATTGAGAAATTCTGTTCTATGCAGCCAAATCTAAGTTCCAACCAAGGCAAATATAAAAATGGTATGTATCCAATAAGGTTTGTATAGAGACTTGACAGGCTAAGTCAAGTAAATACCTCACACATGATAGGGTTTCATAAATTCATAAATCCATTCATTCATTAAATACACATTACATCTTCTCTGTTTCAAACCATCTTTTTGGCACTGAAAACATAATGGTAAATAAGACTGTAAGGTCTGGGTCACTAAAAGAGATCATATTCCAGGATACAGACAGGCAATAAACATGCGGTGAAATAAGTCAACCCGGCAGAGAATGATATGCCACAGAAGAAGATTAGTGGAGCTGGGGTGCAGAGAGTAATGGGATGAGGGAAGGTACTTCACAGTGGCCTAAGACAGTCTCTTGGATGAAGTGACATTTCAAGAAACGTGTGAATGGGAAAGAGCAAGTCAGTTACAGATTTGGAGACATCATTATACAGGCTGGGGAACGCCTAAGCAGAAGGGCACTGGAGCAGGAAGACACCGAATGAGACCAAAAGGGGCCCTCCTGGATGCAGCTTGGAAAACGAGGTTGAGGACAAGAGAGGAGGTTGTGGTGAGCACAGGTCAGATCACATATGACCCTGAAAAATTAGTTACAAGAGGCATCCATCAATATATATCAAGGGAGCAAGAACTCTAAAATACTGGTCATCTCGAAATTCATGATTTGTTTAAAAAAAAAAAAAGCACCATCAATTGTTTCTGTACTTATTTCTCGCAATGCTGACAACCTTCTCCTCCAGTTAAAACTAGGTGGGAAGGACTTCTCTGGGGGTCCACTGGCTAAGAGTCCACCTGCCAGTGCAGGGGGCACAGGTTGGATCCCTGATTCGGGAAGATTCCACATTCTGTGGGGCAACTAAGCACATGCTGCCACAGTACTGAGCCCACGTGCCACAACTGCCCACGCACCCGAGAACCTATACACAACAAGAGGAGCCCCCACAGTGAGAAGCCCTCGCACTGCAAATCGAGAGTAGCCCCCCATTCGCCGAAACAACAGAAAGCCCGTGCGTAGCAACAAAGACCCAGAACAGCCAATAATAATAATAATAAAAACCTGGTGTATAACTATCCCAACAAGACGTGCAGGCAGTGGCAGAGTGTGGTCAGTTTACATAGGTCCATGGGCGGCTGGATCCAGGGAGGAGGTCCTCAACCTTCAAGATCCAACTGTTGATGGGTGTCTGAGGTAGTGAGTTGGAAGGGGAATCCTATTCTGTGATCCAAATGGTGTGTCGCCTCTGTGCCTCTGTGTGGGGAAGAGTGCTGTGTGCTTCAGAGAGGAAAGTGGAGGATAGAAGGGACATACTAGAGCCCAGTAGTTGCTCTGGGGAGAAACCTTCTGGCACACAGAGAATTGTCTGTATTTTGTTTTGTTTCTTTTCTGTTTTGTTGTGGGGCGGGGGTGGGGGGCAGGTATACAGGCATATAACACCCTCCTTCCCCCATCTCTATTTTAGTCTAACCACAAATCAGAGAGAAAAACAGCTTAATGATGTGAGATTTTGCTTTACTGCAGGGAAAACGGGCATGCACATCCCTCACCTGGGGAAATTGATACTGTACCATTAAATGAACACTCACAGAAGGTTGAATCCGCAAACCACCTAATAGGCAAAGCTAAAGAAGAGTGAGAATGGGAAATGGATGCTGGGATCGATTCCAGACCTGCTTGCTTTATGATGCTTGTAATTGTTTGTTCAAGGGCTCCTGTATGGACTGTTTTTCCGCAATGCTATCTATCCTTTTGGAGATAAACGAGGGCAGGATGCTGATCTATTGCCATGGTCCCCTCCGTTGTCCAGAAATTAGCTGCACTGATTTCAAAGTTTCTATTATTTTGTGGCTCGAGTCATCTTGAGATACAGAATCTTTTGTGAGCTTGGAGGAGCTTGCCTTTTTATGCTCTTCTCTCTTGTCTCCCCACAAATACTCAGCAGACAGAAAAAAAAAATAGGCTTTGCAAAATTGCCTCTGGATTCCTAGGGTTTCCTATGTCCTAAAGGCAGTTTGTAGTCATGCCACCTTCGAGTCACTTAGAAAAGGAGGTTTTAAAAGATACAGACATAGATACAGATATAAACATATTTTTATCCAATAGAGCCAGTCCTACTGATTACTAGTTCACAATGGTTTTTTAAACAAGGATTTTAATAAAGAAAGCCATTTTCAATGGCTGGGGCTATCTTTGATTAGGAGACAAAATAAATCTCCTTAGCAGTCTAATAAAACTGAAATATTATGTATTTTTTCCTCTATCCAGGCTGATAATTTACTCACTGGAATTAACTCCAAAATAAATCTATCTCTTGGGAAAAGGGCAAAGAGGTGTTGAGGTTTGTCTGTCAGAAGGAAAAACAAGTCCGTGAAACAAGTGCATGAAAATGCACTGCCAGGTCTTTATTTTTTGCTCTACATCTTCCCATGAATAATGGAGCCCTTGCTGCAGCATGTATCAGGTTCCATGGATACACACATTCCAGTTTCTCTGGCTGGGTGATGATGGAAGACACACAAGCCTAGTGAAGACCAGGCAAGCTCTGAAACTCGGCAAGCATGCCCTTCCTGAGCCATGAACGGTCTTCCTGTTCCTCACATTCCTTCTGTTAATCTGCACAATTCATTCTCAGCTGGTTTTGTGGCATCTACAGTTTTAAAGCCAACACACTCTGCTCTATCTGCCTCGAAACAACATGAAAGCCCTACGCACTTAGATGCAAAAGCAGAGGGGAAGCAGCAGAATCCAAGAGAAGGAAAAACGAGGGAAAAAAAAGGCCAGAATGAGGCAAGGGTAGGCATAGCGATCAAGCAGGCTCTGACTTGTAACCAGAGTCATAGAACTTTTCCTATAGCGGCAAAGGGCCCTCTGCAAATCCCTACAATCAGCATCTCCAAAATATCTTATTCTCAATACACAGGCTCCTGCTAGACACTTTGCTTGTTAAGATAATGTCAGCATGTTCCAGGGAGACAGGCCATCCTGCTCAGTGGCCCCAAGGAAATGAGGCAAGACTGTAATGTGAGGTTAAGTACAATTTGAAGAAAATCTTCCCATGAGCCCGCGTACTGGTAGGCTTCTGGGCGGTGCCCTGGCAGTGGGGGCCCAGCTCATTCATCTCAAGAGCCCCGTAGCTCCTTGATGTGGGGTGCCCAGGAGCCTCCTGGAAAGAACCATCCTGTGGGGAGGGAACAGAGGCTGCCAAGCTCCCTGGAGGGACAACAGGCAGAGTCTGACGGGAAGTTCTTGAGCATGGCACAATGTCTACTCATCAAGGGTCCCTTGCCTGCATGCCTGGGACAGAGAGTCTCCAAGCGTGAGGGGCCACAGAACTGGAAAAGCCACTTGGCTCCATTCACCGTGGACGGCCTCATGGTGCATGTAACGGTGGCTCAGGGAGCCCCTGCATCTGCGGTGGCAGCTGGACAGGCACGTGCTGGGGGCAGGGGAACGCCGCCAAGCCTCCTCCCGGGAGCAGAGAGGTCATCTCAGCATCCAGTCTGTCTCCCCTCCAACTGCCCCCAAGTCTGTCCCTCTCTTCCGGGCAAGCGTCTCACTGTCTCTGGCTCCCCCTCCATCTCTCCCCACCCTCCTCCGCAGCTCTCTCACTTTTCCCCTCACTCGCTATTTGTCTCTCGTTCCATCTGTTACCTGTCTCCCTCTCCCTCTCTGTCTGTCCTCCTCTCTCACAATTTCTCCTTCTCTCTGTGTCCACGCCCTCTCTCTGTCTCTCCTCTCCCCCATCCCTCTCACTGTGCCCTCTAGCACCCCAGTGATGATGGGGAAGAACCCGGAGGTTCCACTGACCAAGCCCGGCTGGAGGACCTGATCCCTGGGGGTCATCTGTTGGGAAAGGGGTGCACGGGCCTGCAGACACCCCACACCTGGCTGGGTCAGTGTCCTGTGGATGAGGTGGACACACCAGGAAGGCTCAGGTCTGTGCCCAGCTGCCAGGGAGCGGGCATCTTTGTGGCATCTCTGCCAATGGCTCTACCAAGGCCAGAGTTTTCCAGTGCTGGGGTAGAGGCTGGGAGAGTACAGAGTGGGGACGCTGGGCGTTCTCAAGACACAGGTGACTTGAAATTTCAGAGAAAAGAACCTGATGTCACATTCTCATCTAACTACCTTCTCACAGAGCCTTGAATTTTTCTGGGATTATGTGATACAGGTTGTGAGCAGCTCTGGTTATGAATTCTTCAATCTGCCCCAAACCCTCCTACCATCTCATTTTCCACATAAATACTTTTCTGTGCATCTAATTCAAATCCCTATCAGATCTGGTCTTTATTGTATTTTTCATTATTCATTCAGCACAGCATCAGCCCCTCTGCCGTGGATGATTTCCTTCAAGTCGAGGTTTCTCAGAAATAGCTCGTTTGTATCAGTGCTCTAACCACAGTGCCTAAGGATCCATCTAGAAGGAAGCTGGAGCCAAGCGCTGGTCCTACCCACTGATGTCTCTCTTAAATTGCCGATGTCTAAATATAGAAGTGTATTCAGGTGATCTCGAACTCCGTAACCATCTACTGCTATATTCAAAATGGGTAATCAACAAGGATATACTCTATAGCACAGGGAACTCTGCTCAGTGTTATGTGGCAGCCTGGGTGGGACTTTGGGGGCAAATAGATACGTGTATATATATGGGTGAGTTGCTCTGCTCTGAAGCTGAAACTATCACAACATTGTAAATCAGCTATCCACCAATATAAAATAAAGTTTTTGTTTTTTTTTTTTTTTTAAATCCCAATGTCTTTTACTGGTGTCTTTCAGGAAGTATTTGTCTCAAGCCTTTTGGAAACAACAATGACTCACGCAAACCACTGAGACCCTCAGCCTGCTGTCTGCTCACATCCTCCTGCCTTGATGGTATTTCCACTTGGTCTAAAGCCTCTGGTGGCTCAGCTGGTAAAGAATCCACCTGCAATGTGGGAGACCAAGGTTCAAGCCCAGGGTCAGGAAGATCCCCCTGGAGAAGGGAATGGCAACCTGCCACTCCAGTATTCTTGCCTGGGAGAATTCCACGGACAGAGGGCTATAGTAGCTGGAATACTGGAATAGCTGGAATAGCCCTCCAGCTATTTTTCTGGAGGGCTATAGTCCATGGGGTTGCAAATAGTCAGACACAACTCAGACATGACTGAGAAACTAACACTTTCACTTTTGCTGGAGTTGAGAATTTCTAAGTTATCATCAAAATGTCCTTCTCCTTGGCTTGTAATTCATATGTTCTTTACTAGCTCTTGAACCATGAAAATGTGACCTCCTGCCCCCTTGGCTCAGCCAGCATGCTCTTCTTTCCTAGGTAATTATCAGCTCTTAAGTAGCATTCTTTTAATTTCATGGCTGCAGTTACCATCTGCAGTGATTTTGGAGCCCCTCAAAAATAAAGTCTGACACTGTTTCCCCATCTGTTTGCCATGAAGTGATGAGACCTGATGCTATGATCTTGGTTTTCTGAATGTTGAGCTTTAAGCCAACTTTTTCACTCTCCATTTTCACTTTCATCAAGAGGCTTTTTAGTTCCTCTTCACTTTCTGCCATAAGGGTGGTATCATCTGCTTATCTGAGGTTACTGATACTTCTCCCGGCAATCTTGATTCCAGCTTGTGCTTCTTCCAGCCCAGTATTTCTCATGATGTACTTTGCACAGAAGTTAAATAAGCAGGGTGACAATATACAGCCTTGATGTACTCCTTTTCCTATTTGGAACCAGTCTGTTGTTCCATGTCCAGTTCTAACTGTTGCTTCCTGAGCTGCATACAGATTTCTCAAGAGGCAGGTCAGGTGGTCTGGTATTCCCATCTCTTTCAGAATTTTCCGCAGTTTATTGTGCAGTGGATGTGAGTCTGAGTGTACTCCAGGAGTTGGTGATGGACAGGGAGGCCTGGCATGCTGTGATTCATGGGGTTGCAAAGAGTCGGACATGACTGAGCGACTGAAATGAACTGAACTGAAGTAGCATTTTGATTCTGTAACGTTCTATCGGATGAATTCAGCAGCACCGACCCATGGTGGTTATTACGTGTCATCTGGGTTTGTCAAAAGAAGAATCCAGGAACTTGAGTTTCTGGCGGCCCCTCAGCAAGTCCACGCCTCCAACAAAGGTAAGCCAGTATCCACAGCCCTGACCCGCACTGCCCACCTCTACTCTGATTTTTGGCCTTGGCTAATGAGTTGGAATTCTTTTCTGATGCATGTCGGAATCATGCCCTGTGACTTTCACCTTCTGTGAATAATTTTAGCTTTTAAAAAGCAGTGATTTCTTTTCCATTCCAAGCCCTGTTCCATTTGACATGGTTGGGTGACTGCTATCCCCTGCCGGGTGTGTCTGTGTGTAGGGGGACTGGTTTCCATTTATGTTGAGATATTTTTATTTTTCCTTCTTCTGGAAAGAACAGAGACACACAGAGGGTTGGCAAGAGGAAAGAAGCAGAGCCTGAAGCCGCCCCATTTCCATGTGGAATGCATCTCCATTCCCCTTAATACTGAGGATTTCTTCAGGCCAGAGCCAAATTCTTCATGTTTGTCTCATAGCCAGGTGGCATGGAAGAGTGCATGGGTCATTCCAAGGGAGTTCAGAGTATGTGCTTTAACTTAATCAGCACAAATCTAATAAAAAAAAAAAAGAACTATATCTGGACCTTCCTACAATTTACCTCTCACTAAAGGAGTTTATGGCCCACCATGTGATCTTTAACTAAATTTGAACATAATACTTCCCAACAGGAAAGCAGCCAAAGCAAGCCCAGACTTTACAGAAACTTTCCTTTCTCATTAGGCAGAAAGACAAGCACTTTCATTTTCTGGTTTAGAGTTTCAAAATTAATGTATCTTCTGACTGATATGAAGTTCAAATCCCCCAGAACTTCAGCTCCCTAATCCTTCCTTCAACTGAGGAGGGGTGGAGGAAACACACAAAGGTGATGATCCCTAAAACATCCAGGGTCTCAAGTCTTTTCTTTAATGTTCTCCAGGAGTGTGAGCCCACGTGGCCCCATTTATGGAAACAGTAGCTGCTTGGACATTTTGAAATGCAGACCTTAAGAAAGTTAGATTCTCTCCTGAGGGTTGGGAAAGCCAGTTTGAGACCAGGTCAGATGATGGTAACAGTTTGCCATGCGGTCCCTGAGCTCCCCTGGTTCTTTAGCGTGAGGGTCTGGGAGTACTTTCTCCCATTGACTTGTCTGGGAGCTGCGATGTCAGGCACCATAGAGCCAGTAAGTAGACGAATCCACTTGATGTGAATTACATTACTTGATTTCAACACCTATCCCTAACGAGGGAGGCACCATCCCAGCTTCCTTTTCACAGATGGAGAGACTGAAGCGCAGAATTAAAACAATCGAGCAAGTAAACGGAGGTGCTAGGATTTCTATCTAAAGTGGCTGCTTCTACAAATGACCCTTGTGGAATCTAGAAAAGTGGTATATAAGTGAACCTATTTCCAAGGCAGGAATAGAGACGTAGAACGGGCATTTGTACCCAGAGGGAGAAGGGGAGGGTGGGAGAAACTGGGAGAGCAGCGTTGACCTACACTACCGTGTGTAAAATATACAACTAAGGGGAGCGGCTGTATAACACAGGGAGCTCAGCTCAGTGCTCTGTGACAACCGCGATGGACAGCGTTTGGGGGGCAGGGTGGGAGGCTCAAAAGGGAGGGGATATATGTGCACGTGTAGCTGATTTACTTTGCTGTATAGCAGAAACTAACAGAACATTGCAAAGCAACTACATTCCAATTTAAAAAACTGGCTGCCTCCAGGGCCACGAGTTATTACAGAAAGGAAAGGAGCAGCTCCTTCCCTGGGAGTCGGAGGACATCTCCACTCCCTCCGGTCCAGCTGGATCCTAGCTGCAGCTTACATTCAGCACGCCCCTCACGACCCCCAGCAGCGAAGCTGCTTTATGGAGCCCACACACATTTCTTCCAGGCAGTTTTTCCTAGAAAACCCTTTCCCCGTCTCTGCAACTTCCACTTGCATTGTAGTATCTAGACTCCTGTGTCTTCCTCGTGATGCCTCAGTCCCTCCTGCTTAGCCCCCAGAGTCACACCTCTGCAGACAAAACACCTCCAGTCTTTCACCGGAGCCTCCTGAGACCCCCATGTTGCATCTTCCTGCCGGCTGGTCACTGTTCCATTGACTTCTGGAAAGGGTAGTGATCTCCGTCCAGGCACCTGTTCTCTGAGTCCGCTAACCACAGGGAGCTGGCTACTTCCTGCCCAATTGCCCTCCTGTCTTATCTTTTGTTTTATGTCAGGCTCCCTGGTGGCTCAGACGGTAAAGCGTCTGTCTACAATGCAGGAGACCCAGGTTCGAGTCCTGGGTCGGGAAGATCCCCTGGAGAAGGAAATGGCAATCCACTCCAGTATTCTTGCCTGGAGAATCCAGTGGATAGAGGAGCCTGGTTGGCTACAGCCCAAGGGGGTCGCAAAGAGTCAGACACAACGGGGCGACTTCATTTCACTTCACTTCCAAAATGCTGAACGACTCAGCCAAATGATACACTCTGTCTTTTCAGAGTCTGCTTCTGAAAGATTTAGAAATACAAAAACTTTCTGAAAAAATATACAAACAGCCTCAAGAGGATCTGAAATATGACACCTGATCCATTAAGGCGATAATTTCCCCCTTCAGTGTTGTGATGAGGAATACACAAAAAAAAAAAAAAAATTAGGGATGAATGCCATGGGCTAAGGGACCGCTCTTCATCCACATCTGATGGCCACTACAGTGGCGTCGGCTGATGCGGGCTTGCTTCAGGGATGCAGCTCTTTCCGTAAGAAGTCAAGGCTGCACAGATTCTATCTGCTTCACCCAAGGTGTGTGCTTGCGTTCTTTTATGGCAGTGACATCAGAGGTCTTGCATTTAGCTTTTAGAAACTGCCCTAGCACTTGGGAATTTATTAAATTTTTAAATTAACTTTAATTGGAGGATAATTACAATATTGTGATGGTTTATGCCATACATCAACACAGATCGGCCGTAAGCACACATGTGCCATTCCTCACCCCTCCAGGTTGTCATAGACCACTGGCTGGGGTTTCTTGCCTCATACATCAAACTCCCACTGGCAATCTATTTTACATATGTATACATATGTAATGTATATGTTTCAACACTATTCTCTCAAATTATCTCACCCTAAGGTTGATGTTCAGAGGCTAAGTCGTGTCCAACTCTTTGCAACCCCAGGGACTGCAGCATGCCAGGTTTCCCTGTCCTTCACGAAAATTTTTAATAGCAGCAGGCTTATTGCAATTTCTGCCCTTTACCTACTAGTTTTGCAGAGAGACTCATTCAAAAATTGGCCTTGCTGCTTACCGGCTTTGCCACCCTGTACAAGTTGCCCATCTCACTGAGACTCAATTTGTCTGGCATTTAGTAAAGACTCAAGAAATTGTAGCTTTTTTTTTTTTTTGGTACCACTGTTTTTGTACTAGTCAAGGTTGGCTGCAGGCGATGGTAACCCAGGATTTCAAGCAGAATGGTATTCAGCGCAGAAGATTAGTTCCTCACACAGTTCTTAGTAGGGGTGGTGGATTGGCAGACAAGGCCACAAAACTGTAGCTGCTGTAACCGCAGGGCAGGGGCTCTTGCTGCCACCAAACCACTGTGGGGCTGAGTCTAACAGCCATAGCCCTTCTACACACTAATTTCTGTGCCCATCCTCAGCAGCAGAAACAGTAGCAAGATAATGGCCTCAGCCTTGGCTGTTTTCAAATCTCATCCACAAGTGTCTTATTGGCAAAACATAACTTGCACCCAGAATCCTAGAGCCTCAAAGGAGTCTAGAGAGTTGGTTTTTGCCTCTCAAGTCCCTGGAGCATCATAAATCTCATTTAAAGGGGAGAATGAATGCTGGGTGCTAATCGACAGAATTTATCACGTTGGTCATAGCTACTGTCTCTACCATCTCCACCATCAATACAGCATATCCTTGACAGCATTATCAGAGCCCCAGGGATAATCTGGTACAAAGTTTGTAGCAACTTTAACACCATAAGTTAAATGATTAGGACTTCTGATACTGCTACCTGTAACTCTTTGAGATTTTCTGTGTTGAACTTTATTTGGACCACATGGGATCAGATGTACAACCTTTTCTGGTTAATATTCTAATTCAAACAACAGAGTTTATCAGACCCGAAAAGAGAGTCACTTTCATAACTACAGCCAACACATGTATGTTGAGATCAGATGAGGGAAGTTTTATGAATAATGAAGATTTTCTGATTAAATAAATTGTTGGGTACTCCAATAATTCAAACAAGAAATCAACTCTTATACCTGTTCTTCATGATAAATGTATGGAATCACACCTGAGGAACTTCCAATGACTTCCATTATGTCAAATGGGTAGATCACAGATAGAACCATAAATTCAAACTACTTAATCTTCTCTAAGGATCCAAGGAACTAGGAAACACACGCATGCCTTTTCACACATCTGCTGATCTTTTGTTCTCTCTGCTCCTTGACTAGCCTAAAGAGCAACCTATCAGTGAAAGGCAGTCAGAGAAGAAAAAGCACAGCAGACATTAAGTTGGAGAAAGATGAAGGGCATGTGACCACGGCAAAGAGAAGCTGAAGGGGTGTGAGGAGATGAAGTGAATCCTTTGAGTTTCATGAAGAAGAGCAACACTATTGAATTCTGACTCATTGGACCTGCTAAAGAAGTTAAAGTCTTTCTTACCGCAGATTCACGCAAAGCCATTTGTAGAGTAAATACTCCTAAACCGTTTGTATATAGACAAACATCTAATTGTATTTTGTGACACAAAGTAATAAGAAGTAAACATTCATTTAAAATACTATTAACTTGATTATGGTAATAGATTCAGTGTAAACCCAGAAAATTATGGGCTGATAATATTAGCTTGTTCAATTTAAAAATAACGTGTTGACTATTAATAGCAATTTAGTCTTAGCAATAACCAGATCATGACAGAGGAATGGTAAATACATGTGAAGTAATCCAAAAGAATTCAAATGATGCTGCTGCAATGACTAATGAGACTTGTCATGGATAAAAAGGCTCTGCTTTACCCAAAATGAATTAATCAAAATACTTGTTGTCTATTAACACTTTGCCTCAAGATAAAAGCCAAAGCAAAGATAAAGATTATACTTTGGAATCTTGAATGGCATTTTCTATTTCTGGGGATAAAGTTGTTACCCCCCCACGCCACCCCTAGCACACTGATGAAGTCCCACAGTAACATTTAAGAACAATGCTTATCTGACAGCATGACATTGTCATTTACATCTCCATCAGAAAGCAGCCACTTTTTGTTTTGTGTGTGTTTTTTTTTTTTTTTTAAACTTCTGTTACTTACTTCAGGTCTAGTTTTGATATTTGGCAAATTGTGGTTAATAGTGGCTATTGTAGTTGTTATTGTCTCATTTTTTACCTTTTAAGCATTATTTTGAGGTCAAAGAAACAAGTTGCTTTTATTTCAATACACCCATACTACTCCAAATGGGAGAAGAAAATTAAATTATATGAGAGTAATGTCCACAAGAAGCATCAGTGAAATGCAAGTTAACTGGGGTATTAGTAAATTGAAAGCAAGATCAAGGGTTGTCATTTTTGTTTTTGAAAACTGTGACTCATTTAAACAACAGAAGAGAAAGTTGTAGGTGCTTCTCTCAGTAAGTGGGCAGGTATGCACATAAGGGAACGGATGGAAGGAGGGAAGGAAAGAAGGATGGAAAGCAGACAAAAGGATAAATCATTGTGCTGGTTTATGTTGGACCATTACTAAGAATACTCACATTCATAGACGTTGGTTGCACCCATGACAAGCCAAGTTTTAAAGGCAACATAGAAAACACTCCGTAAATGAGATCTTTCCTACAACCCATATTTTCTGTGCTTCCCTTAGTCTTTAAAGTTTCAGAAATACTAATCACTTGATATAGTATATCACGAAGACTCCTCTGTAAAGTATTCCCTCATCCCCTTCTCCTGTCCTCTTCTTTGGACCAATTTCTGATTTTGTATATACCACACTGTTTTGTAGTCAGTTGGGCTGTAATTGTAATTGAACTTACTTGTCCCTCTAACTGGTCTCTCACCACTGAGCTCCATAGGAGTGGGGATCTATTTTCTTATTTCTGTCTATATCACTGGAGCAGAGCATACAGCTCTGCACACAGCATGTGCTCAGTCACATTTAAAATAAGCTGAAATTGACACATTTACTCTTTTTCTGGCCTTTTTTACTACACTAGTCTACTGGGGTCTTTAAAATAGACCTAATCCCCATGCCCAAATCACCCCCTAGAGCAGTGAAATCAAAATGTCTTAGGAGAGCTGGATGTCAGAATTTTTAAAAGATCCCCAGTTGACTCCAATGGACAGCAAAGTTTGGTAACCAGTACACTGGGGCTCTTTTCCATCTTTTCGTGATGTTTTGTTTCAAAAGAGTGAACAGGGCATTTCATTGACCAAGTCTTGCCCTTCCAAAATGCTTCATATGGGCAACACATGAGTTCAGAGGTGTAAGGCAGAGAAATTTAAGAGTTTCTCTACACCCCAACTCCAACCAAAGGCCCTAAGCCCAGGCTCTGGACAATGTCTTTCTTTATTCTCTCATGATAGCTCTTAGAATCTGTCTGTAGGAGTTAGAACAAGATTGGAAGGATGGTTTAGATGAAAATCATCTTTCCCAGATAAAACAAAAACATTTTATAATCGTATTTTGATAACATACTTGATTCTGTTTATTAAAGAAATAATGACACTCAATTCTAGGTCCTAAGACTTAATTCTTGTCCTAGTATCAATAGCTGAACACACACTCATATTCATTAATCCACTGGAACCTGCAGATGGGCATTTTTTACTGAAGCGTATCGTGGAGCTGAGAGGCAGCGTGATATCCCCCACCAGTGCTCGGCACTATGTCTCTTCCTCTATGTGAACGGAGATTTATTTGCAAAGTATATCGCAAGTATATCGCTCCCATTTGGTTAGTTTCAGTTCAGTTCAGTTGCTCAGTCATATCTGACTCTTTGCGACCCTATGAATCGCAGCACGCCAGGCCTCCCTGTCCATCACCAATCACCAACTCCCAGAGTTCACTCAAATTCACTTCCATCAAGTCAGTGATGCCATCCAGCCATCTCATCCTCTGTCGTCCCCTTCTCCTCCTGCCCCCAATCCCTCCCAGCATCAGAGTCTTTTCCAGTGAGTCAACTCTGTGTGAGGTGGCCAAAGTACTGGAGCTTCAGCTTCAGCATCATTCCTTCCAAAGAACACCCAGGACTGATCTCCTTCAGAATGGACTGGTTGGATCTCCTTGCAGTCCAAGGGACTCTCAAGAGTCTTCTCCAACACCACAGTTCAAAAGCATCAGTTTTGTTGGTTAGTTTGGGACTCTTAAAATAGCGAATCAGAGTTTGACCCTAAATACAGTTTACTCAACACACCAAGTTTTAGAAAGGCGGATCTCTCTATAAAAATCCTTTTATGTGGAATTTTTAGCTAAAGCCATAATGATCTGTTGAGTAGATGCCTCTCTGTTCCAAAATGATGCTTACTCTGGATAGACTTGAAGTTCCATTGAAACTATTTGTGTCCCCTCTTTAGACTACCTGCCCCAGTGTGGATCCTTCAATTCAGTTGGTTTCAATTCTAGTCTGGGGAAAAAAAAAAATCTATCCGTGCACACAGCATCCTGCCCCTGAGGTGGGAACTTAGTCTGAGGGTTATTCACAAAGAGTTGGAAAAAGACCACTCTCTTCCTTGTGTTTCGTGCATGGCCAAAGGGCAGCTATATTTGCTGTTGATGCTTTTCTTGAACATTAAACTCACTTGCAGAATTTATTCTCTACTCCCCATTAGGAGAGTTATGCAACCTGAATCCTTGATGGACTTAATCAGCAGGATAACATGACATTTCCC
Organism: Nanger dama; assembly: GCA_917880005.1. NCBI lineage: Eukaryota > Metazoa > Chordata > Mammalia > Artiodactyla > Bovidae > Nanger > Nanger dama. Next base: position 6,477,568 of record CAKJTW010000052.1, read on the forward strand.
AATTCTGGGCTAAGTACAAGGCAGAGTACAAAAAAACGTATTAGAGACATCTCTGCCCTTGAGGATTTTATAATCTAGTTGTAGAGACGAGAGGGTCACAAAAACTACTGTAATGTATGACATGTCTACTAAAGGGACTACTCAAGTCAGGGCTCCTTTGTTTGCAAGGAAGTTGCTCAAGTTTCAATGCAGAACTTCGTTGTGGAAAGTCTAAGGAAACTTAAACCAACAGCTTCCAGGAAGGGCGTATGAAGACAGCAGAGAAGTCTTGTCTTATCTCTTGCTATTTCATCTTGCCTCCTTCACTTGCCTGGTTTTCTCTACATCTGTGCTCTGAGCACCACTGTATGTCACAGCTTTCTCAGGTAACTCGCACAGGCTAACCCAGTTAATTTTATATTTGAAAATATCTTAAAGGAGTAGACATACTTATCCCCTATATCACCATCACTACCATGATGTGACTGCTGCACCAAATAGTTTCCCTGTGTTTTCAAGCCTTACCAAAACCCTGGAAAGAAGGATAAGGGAGATAAAATGGGGGATCAAGAGGTTTTACAGAGAAAGGTAAGTAGCCTGACTCTTCCCATTTCACAAAGTCACTTTAAAACATGCACTGCAGCGGGGTCACACACAAGAGATGGTTCCTTTGCTTCTGCAATTTGAGGAGGCATCTTCCACTACATCTATATCCACAGGTACAGATCATTTTCTCTGCCATCCTGACAGCTAGTCCCAAATTTACTTTTTCAGTCTCCTGCTTAGCAAGGAGGGCTTCCCAGGTGGCTCACATGGTAAAGAATCTGCCTGTGATACAGGAGACCTGGGTTCACTCTCTGGGTCGAGAAGATCCCCTGGAGAAAGAATAGAAACTGACTCCAGTATTCTTGCCTAGAGAAGTCAATGGACAGAGGAGCTGAGCAAGGAAACACACTGGGGAAGTTGAGCTAAATCTGGAGGTTTCTGAACATCCAAATTCAAAAGTTTTCACATGAAAAATTTCACTTTTTTTTAAACATTTAGTTATAGTGTGGTGGATGTTGAGATTATTGGTCCTCCATGAGAACTGATACAACAAGACAGTGAATATCATTTGGCTTTAAGATGTGGGGAAAACCACCAATAAAATGTTAGGAGAGGTCCATCTGAATCATTTCTCTCAAAGCTTCAGCAGTTTTGAGAGAGATTCTACAAATAAAAAAATAAGGCAAGACTTAAATGGGATAATCAGATAGGTTATCCCCCATAATCTGTCAGGAAAGCAAGAAAAGTTACCTAAGCAGAGAATGATGGGGCAAGAGAATGAGATGAGGCCTGGGTTAATTTGTCAAAACAGTCCCTTCAGAAGAGCTAAGATGGCTAGAATTAATAAGATATGATACTACCAGTTGCTGTTGCAAAGAGCTGACTCATTGGAAAAGACTCTGATGCTGGGAAAGACTGAAGGCAGGAGGAGAAGGGGACAACAGAGGATGAGATGGTTGGATGGCATCACTGACTCGATGGACATGGGTTTGGGTGGACTCTGGGAGTAGGTGATGGACAGGGAGGCCTGGTGTGCTGCGGTTCATGGGGTCACAAAGAGTCGGACATGCCCGAGCAACTGAACTGAACTGAACCAGTTGATGTGGAACAATTAAAATTTTCATACACTGATGTTAAGGTATAAATCTGGACAAGAAGTATAGAAAAGTGTTAATGCTGACATAAACACATGCTATAACCCAGAAATTATATTGGAAGGAAGGAACTCAACAGAAATAGGAACATATTCACACAAACACACATGCCAGAATATTCATAATGGCTCAGTATTCATTCTAGCTCAAACCAGAAATTACCCAAATATCCATAGGCAGTAGACTAGGCAGCTAAATTGTGGAAGAGTCACACAGGGTGATACTATGCTGCAGTGAAAAAGAATGAACTATGATTGCCCGTCATGGTGTGGATGAACCTCACAGACATACTGTTAAGCCAAAGAAGCCAGACTCAAGAGTCTGTAGTATATGATTCCATTATATAAAGTCCCCAGAAAGGCAAATGTAGCTCACTGAGTGCTGGAGATGCCTTTGCTGGAAATGCCACACGTCAGGCTCGCGTGGAAAGTCCAGCTGACCCAGATTCCCAGGCATTCTCATCAGGTGCCACGCATGTGTGTGACGCTACCCGGCTCCTTCTAGACCAGTGCATCTGCCAGCCGCACACCACTGCGTGCCCTCTGTCTGTAACAGAAGACTTTCCCAGCCAAGCCTGTCCCAGCCCCTGCCCCCAAAAATTTTGAGCTGTAATAAAATAATTGCTATTTTCAACTCCTATATCTTGAGCAGTTATTATACCACAGTATATGGTAGGAACACTTCTCAATCCACAAGGTTGAAATCTCCTTGCTTTCTCAGTGTTGCTCTTTGCCTTCCATACTCTGATAGAGTCAAGGTGCTCTGATCAAGAACATGGGTCTTGCAACCAGGCATCCTGGAGTCCAAGTCCCACTCAGTAGACTACTAGCTGGGTGGCCTCAGGCTACTCAGCTGCTCTAAATCTCAGTGTGAACAAAGTGAAAATCATTCAGTCATGTCCAACTCTTTGTGACCCCATGAACTATAGAGTCCATGGAATTCTCCAGGCCAGAATAGTGGAGTGAGTCACTATTCCCTTCTCCAGGGGATCTTCCCAACCCTGGGATCAAACCCAGGTCTCCTGCACTGCAGGCAGATTCTTTACCAGCCGTGCCACCAGGGAAGCCCTAAATTTCAGTGTGTTTGTATGCAAAATGGGGATAAAAGTTAACCTACATATTATTGACTTATTTGGTTGACATGTTGCTTAAAAGAATATGTATACAAAGGTCTACTATCTTAAGGAACCAGGAAATTGATGAACGCCATTTTCTGATAAATGCTTGGAACACTGAAAGTACAGAATATGCAAACCCCACTATCCAGTCATCCCTGTGGTTATGTTCCTACTGTCTCCCTCCCACATATATCCTTCTGTCCGCAGCTGCTACCGTCATCTAGTTCAGCTACTTGGGATTTCTCATACGCCTCTGCAATGACCTTCAAACTCACCTGTCCACACTTGCCCTCTCCTCGGCATCATATGTCTCACAGTGCTGTCAATCTAATCTCCCTAAAACAAAACTTTAAACTTGGCATTTGAGGCTGATCTGCAGCATTTCTTCTCTGATCTTTTTCTATTAGCTCTTCTCTGCTTGTACCATGATTTTCCATCTAAAAAGATGACTCGTTCCCTCTCTGAACACCATCCAAATCACTGTAGCTGCCATTCTGCAGCCCCAAATGCCTTATCACCCATCTCCACCTATTAAAATTCTAACTACCCTTTAGGAACATTCAAATCTCAGCCTATTAACTAACTGTTTGCTAATTCATTTCTTCTTTTGTTTCTCTGTTCATCTCCTCCCCACCTCCCTTTCTCTTTCCATCTCTCTGCTTCATTCCTATGAAAACTCTACAGCAATGACTCTGAACCTCCTTTGTCAAAATTGCCTTAAACAACCATTTATTAGTCATTTGTAAATTTCTGAACCTCAGTAATATAATACAAGGAGAAGGAATGCAACCCACCCTGGTATTCTTGCCTGGAGAATTCCACGCACAGAGGAGCCTGGTGGTCTACAATCCATGGGATTGCAAAAAGTTGGATGTGACTTAGCAACTAACACACACAATACAAACCCTTTAGCTCTTGCACATAGTGGACATTTAATAAATATTTGCTGGATTGCACTAAAAGGCTAGAAGCAAACAGAGTTTACTGGCAAAAAAGGCAGGGCCTTGTCACGAGTTTGCACATCAAACAAAAATTTTTGTGTGTCTAATCCATTTTGAAAACTCTTTGCATTTCAACTGATGAGAAATCACTTCTATTTTTATAAACCACTAAGAAAAGATATTCTGCTCTTTTCAGTAACATCTTCAGTGTGTAATAAGCTCTAATGGCAGAATAATCTTATTTCTCTCTAACCTAAATCCTTCCTGTTGTAGACTGAGCTCTTTTTCAGGGATTTTTTTCCAACTGAAGGTAAAGAAATAATGGGCCGGTCACTTAGAACTGTCCATCAGTTTCTCCTTTGCCATTAAGTGCTCCTTCCACCTTCTGTATGGGTAATACAGGAGCACAGTATTATCACCATCATTCACAAGTCTAAGGTGTCTGGCCGAAGAGCAGGTGTTTGACCCAAATGTGGCCAATAAATCTCTTCCCCAAGATTTTCTCTTCCCTGACCACAGAGAGAACCTGTGATCAGCTTTTTTCCAGGGTCAGCCTTAGCTAGCTCCTCTCTTTCTGTCATTTTCAAGCAAAGAATTTCTTGCCAAGCCATTTCCCATCTTATATATGCTTCAGTTGATCAACAGGTGTTTACTTTTTGTATCATAATGAACTTAAATGGTAGCGATGTTCCACCAAGCCATTTCTTATCTTTTTTTCTCTTTCAAGATAAATTAATTCAGTCTCCTTTACTGTTTTAGAAGTAATTACTTTTCCATTTCCTTCCATCGCCACTGACCTTTGCGTAGCCATCTTCATTTCTTCTGGAACACCCTGGAGCTGAACGCCTGTATTCAGGAGGCGTCTGAACGTCATGGAGCACACACATGGCCACTCACTCTCCACACATTTGATGCCCCCTTGTGCCTCCCTTAGTTACACGGCTTCTTAACTTCCTCATTTAATAGGCATTTTGTGGTCCTCTCTGCACTTGAGTGCTTTTCCTTAAAAAGTGCATCCATTTTCCCGTTTCTTTTCCCCTTTTTGGTTTGGGCAAAATAGTGTGGCTAGTGTGGGAAATTTCTATTTCTTTGAGCTACTGCAGATATGACACCTCAAGTTTAAAGAGGGGGGCCAAAAAACCCACAAGAGATGAAAATCACAAAGTGCCAGATACAGAAAGAATCACTCCAAGGAAGCTTTTAGGAAGGAAGGTAAAATACTAAAACGTATGTAAGGCAATGGAGTGTAAGAAAGAACTGCTTTGTGAACTGTAGGGGCCTAGGCTCTGTAAAGTTACATATTATATTTCTGCTATGTTTGGGGAAATCACCTAACTGGTAGTACCAGTGCCTAAGATGAAAATCTACTATGTAATAGTTTTTTCAGAGATTGGCAAACTTTTCCTGTAAAGCGTCAGATAGAAGATATTTCAGGTTTGGGGGCATTTGGTCTGTACTGCCTTCAACTCAACTCTGCTACTGTTTATGACTTGGGGTGGGGGGAAGCAGTATGGGAAATACATATGGGAACAGGCACAGCTGTATTCCAATCAGAGTTTACTTTATAAACACAGGTAGTGAGCCTGTTCAGGCCTATAGGCCAGAGCTTGCCATATACAGTCCATAAACAGCACGTATATACAGCAGATCTTTGCTTTGTTCACCACAAAAAATGATAGTAATAACAGATTTTCATTAAATCCAGGAACTTACAAATTTTGACACCAGTGCCATATGGTGCTGTAGGATACCAGGTACGATGAGTGTATATCTCTCCCTATAAAATTATCTAGATGTAGTTAGATAGATTGATGATAGGTCACTGGCTAACAGAAGCTACGCAAGATTTCTGAGGTTGAGGTCTTACTAGTCAAGCCCTTATCTTCTCTAAGTATGTGTATCGGCTTCTATCACATGGCCTAGCTCATAGAGACCATCTGTATATTTGAAAGCAAACTTGCAGCTCCCAGTTCCTCATGCCCTCTTTGTTTTACAAGTCTCTATCAGTCATTCCTTCTCTTCTCACTAACAATGGATTGGTCCTCTGAAAAGGTATATCCTCTTCTTTCACCCTGAAAAAAATTCAGTCAATTAATATGCTCATTTAGCAAACACCAAATGCTTGATGAACGTCTAGGAGACACAAGTCGATACAGTGATGAAAGATGGTAGGGACACTGGGTGGGTACGTTTCATTAAAACAACATATGTCTTTCATTTTAGTGATGGCAATCCAGATTTTGTATAGAGTTAACATTAGATTTCACTCTATTTCAAAGTAATTAAGAACCATTTTGCTTCCACACAGGCGAAAGTTTTATGAAAACACATTCACACATACACCCTAGAGTTCACTAACATTTTTACTCACTGGTCGTTGGATTACTTGGGGCCCCACGATTTCTTCTCTACCAGAATTTGACACAAACTGGAATGGCACATGGCTCCAAAATTAACAAACTGCTATCACTATTTTATGAAAAAACAATTCCACATTTAAGAGACTGCTCTCCTCAGACTTCTTTGGAGAAAACGCCAATGAGGACAACACTCAATTTTGAATTATTTCATGAGATTGTGCACCACTATCCAAACTCAACGCACCAAAGAGCGTGTTCATACGAATTTTCATAATGAAACACCTCCATTCACTGTAGATAGCAGTGCCACCTCCTCTATATCACCTTGATTTCTCATTTAAGTGTGCAGCTACCTGAATCACGACTCCCAGCACCCACTGCACTACTGAGGGCTCCTGCTGGAGGCCACTGCGCCAGAGACAGAGTGTAGGCGAGTAAGTGCCCGCACGAGCACACCCCGGCCAGTAACCAGTGTGAGTGGTGTATCAATGCCCAAGCCCCTTGTCCCTCAGATGGGCTGGCTCTGCGGTGTCAATTTCCTATGGCTGTCAGTGGCTTGCTACCTGCCTTCCCTCCCTGCCCACTTTTCACTCCCTTTTCTTTCACTGCCCAAGAAAACTTCTTGCACTTGAATCTTTGTCTGGTCTCCTCTGAGGAACCAAAAAGAAAAAAAGAGCCAAAGCCACACACTCAGCCCTTCTTAACTGCAGAGACTCAAGCACAATTGCTGCATGTCTAATTTTACTTCCCAATCCAAGCCTATTTTTAGTCTGTTTTGAACAAATCTATTTTTAAATGGCACGAAGGCCTTGGGGAACTATATGAAAAGTGAAAGTGAAAGTTGCCCAGTCGTGTCCGACTTTTGTGATCCCATGGACAATATAGTCTATGGAATTCTCTAGGCCAGAATACCAGAGTGAGTAGCCTTTCCCTTCTCCAGGGGATCTTCCCAACCCAGGGAACGAACCCAGGACTCTGGCATTGCAGGCAGATTCTTTACCAGATGAGCCACAAGGGAAGCCCAAGAACACTGGAGTGAGTAGCCTTTCCTTCTCCAGGGGATCTTCCCAACCCAGGGATCAAACCAGGGTCTCCTGCATTGCAGGTAGATTCTTTACCAACAGAACTATAACGGAAGCCCTGGGAAACTATATACAAAACATAATTAAAATCCACAGTATCCATATAGATTTTGAAGAACCTAAATCATCCTCATAGCCATTAAACGTATAATCTGAAGGGCTTGGTGTTGTTCAGTTGCTATGTCGTGTCTGACTCTTTATGACCCCACAAACTATAGCACACCAGGCTTCCCTGTCTTTCATTATCTCCTGGAGTTTGCCTCAAATTCACATCCACTGAGATGGTGATGCTATCTAACCATCTCATCCTCTGTTTCCCCTGCTCCTCTTGTCCTCAATCTTTCCCAGCATCAGGGTCTTTTGGGGGTGTGTGTGAATTTCCTTGGTAATACGTTCCCATTCTCTCCTTTCCCTGAAGTAACCAGAAGGCAGTCTGTCCCTTTAAAGGGCAGAAGCAATTTGTAGCAGGTTTGCATGAATGAGTAGCACTGGGTCAAAAAAACTATTTTTGAGTCAAATACTAAAAATATTAAGAACATGAAAGCATTTTAAAACCTGCAGATGAGAATTATTCTCACCAGTTTTCATTGTTTCCAGTTTCAGTGCTGTATCTGGAGGGGAATTAACTGTGCAACCATTTTACAGATTTCTGCAATGAGCCAATCTCAAATTAGCTTAGAGGAAGTTTCTGTATTTTTAGATAAGTAGCTCTTAATATACACAGCAAGAGTAAAAAGCGAATTGCTGCAATCTGCAAAGCCTGGGCAAGGTTATCTAGAAGAATCAGGGGATTCAGAGACTTGTTGAGGCCATTCAGCCTCTAAAAAGCCACCCACATCCAACAGCACCATAGCAAGTCTGAAGTTAGGCATCTTAATTCATTTGAGGCCAAGATCTAATGCTGAGGTTGTCCCAAACGAGTGGGAAAAATAATTTGAAACAGTGAAGAGACTTCTAATGAGCAGAAGAACGTGAGTCAATGAGAACAAACAACAATGTCCTAAAAAGTTCTACCTTGAAATGGAACAACGTGAACTGAAAGCAGTCTGAAAGTTCAACCAACATCCTCCCTGAACAGCACGAACGCACAGACATGCCAAGGTATCCCCATGGATGGCTTGTGACCTAGAACGTCCCCAGTTCTGCTCCATGTCTTCTGCACCATCAGCCATGCCATCAGCCATCACTAGAAGAGTCCATGGCATCTCTACTGGCCACATGTTCAGGTATTGCTCCTATCCCTAGTAGTGCTGCCTAGCTCCTGTCAGATTGTCCTCACTTCAGAAATGTCCTCAAACTGGCAGTGATGTTACCAAAGGCAGTGAGGAGCCTTTAAGAACTTCAGCTGCATCTGTGGTGGGTGATGATGCCCGGGACTCTTTATAAACGTTGAGACTTTGTCCAGAGTCTCTGGGAATGTCTCTAGATATGACCTTCTAAATCCAGAAATAAACCCCATGACTAGTCTAAGTCCTTCCCTGATCTTTAACAAATTAACAATATTCATAATCACTAACAGCCACTGCACGTGACAGAAGGGTCTTCTTTGTATTTAACCTACTAATTATCCCATTTCATCCCACGACGCTCTGAGGTGGGTGCCAGTAGAGCTAAGTGACAAGATATTTCCCTGGTCATTCCATCTTACTCAAATGATCTAAACATCTAGCCTGGGTGGTTCTCTCTAGGCTCCAGGTACAAAGTTGTCATCTCTTCTTCGGTTCCCCCACACCCTGAGCCTGAACACAAACACATGAGAGAAGAACTCGTTCTCTTCCATCCCACGCTTTCTGATTCCTCAGTAAACTCCGGCCAAACAGTATTCAACACCGCAGGTGTCCAGGCCACAAAGGGAGGCCTTACCCTACGCCCTCTGCCCTTCCTTACACTGTATCTCCGTGCAGTCATCATGTCTCCTTTCTCCCCAGGAGGACTGCTTTAATGTAGCCCGTCATCATTCCCTGCCTAGATCATCCCATCAACCTTGTACTAGACTCCTGACCTCTCCTCTGCCTCAAACCTCTAAATTGTTCAGGCCAGGCCTCTGCTTGAGAATATCGATGGCTCTCTAGAGACATCAGAGAAATCATCTCAATCTCCTAACGTCCTGAGACTAAGTCCCATGCTGATTTGGCCCCTGCCTGCCTTTTCTGGTCCATTTTTCATTCCTACCCTCTCCTTTCTCCTGATGGATAACAAGTGCTACTGTCCTATGGTGTCCACATTGTACATTCCATCTTTCAGAACCCTGTTTCCATCCATAAGTATCCAGTGGGTAACCACCACCTCCAGTAAGTAAGCTTTCCTGAACTTGTCCTACCCACACCCAACACCACAACACATAAGCCCATCATTGCCTTTGACACCCTGTGGTGAATGAGCAGTCCTTCTTCCTAATAAGAGACCAAATACCCTGCCTCCTTCCTCTGCAACCCACAGCTTATCACAGTGCTTGGCACGCATTGTGGAATGAATGATGAATAAGGTGGAATTCTCCTGCCATAAACATGTGGCATCTATAACCTTCCATTTCCTAAACAGTCTGAAAACTGTTTTGTTCACCTGTCCCCAGGTGAACATATTATGAATATATGAATATATTAAGTATAATATAAGTGTATTAAGTATAATATATTAAGATAAACAAACATGAATATAAGTATATTCATATTTAATAGCTCAATTGAATTTCCACTTTTGCTTTGAAAAATAGGGTAATTATTGTCTTTCAGCTATTAGTCATGGTTGGATCAGCTTTGAGACCAGTTGTTGTGATGGGACCCAGTCCCTGAACCTTCTGTGCTTAGGGCGATTTTAATAAATTATTCCTTGGTTATCCTGGGAAAACTGAAACCACACTTTCAAAGCTCCAACCCAAATCTATTTTTTCTGTCCTTCTGTACTGTCTAATCATGTCTGTTCTGATGCTGAATGTGTTTGAATTATGCTTCTCTCACCACCACATCAGCCCAACTGAACCTCAACATATGCTAGCAGAAACAACAGATAAATGCTAGGAGAAAAATGACAAGAGAAGAACCACAAAGCCTGATAATTCAAAATGAAAAACAGCCCAGCAAGAATTTTCCTGCAAAACAGGAAAAGAATCTTGAGATGCAGTGAATGGCACATTAGAGTCAGACTCAGAAGTATCCCTGGAGAAGTCATTATTCTAGCATACCTCCAGAGATGGACTAAGACTTTGTGCTGGAGATCTGAAAATGCCCAGCCTGGGCAGAAGGGAAGTATCGGCCTTCAGGGAGAATGGATTCAGGAAACTGAAGCCCATATGGGTTCAGCACTCCAGTAGCCATCTGTAACAGGAGAAACTCCAGAAAAGTAAAGGACTGACAATGGTTGAAGCAAGTTAATTTCAAGATCTTTGATGACACAGCCCAGAAAACCAGGTAGCCTATCACTTCTAGCTAGAACTGGAAGAGGAGTTTTACTAGCATGAAGGACAGAAGTGAAGATTGTATAGGGTAAGAGAGATGATCCTGTCTGGCATGGAATCAAAACCAGAGCCAAATGATTCACAGGCAGAAAATAAAGCCAACCAGCACCTGGGGAGCCTGGTGGGCTGCTGTCTATGGGGTTGCACAGAGTTGGACATGACTGAAGCGATTTAGCAGCAGCAGCAGCAGCACCTGGGATGTGGCAGGCAGACAGTGCAGTCACATCCTGCGGAGGCTTTCAGAGCAAGCAGTCTGCTGAAGGCAAGATTAATAGTGATGAACTTCTCAGCAGAAGTACAAGAGTAGGTGTCAGCCCAACCATGCAGAGATCCTCCTTCAATTCTCACTTTGCTATCAAGCATGGGGAGCTAGAACTTTCCTGGTGGTGCAGGTGATGAGAATCGCCCGCCAGTGCAGGGGACATGGGTTGGATCCCTGGCCCAGGAAGATTCCACATGCCATGGACAACTGAGCTCGTGTGCCACAACTACCGAGCCTGTGCTCTGGAGCCCAGGAACTGCAGCTACTGGGCCTGTGCACCTCAACAGCTGACGCCCAAGGGCCCAGAGCCTGTGCTCCCCACAAGGGAAGCTGCTGCAAGGAGTATCCCCTGCTCACAACAATTAGAGAAAGCCTGTGTGCAGCAGTGAAGACCCAGGAAAGTCAAAAACAAATAAAAAAAGACATGAAATGTGAAAGGGCGAGCTGTCTGAACATGGCCAGAAGGGGGCCGGCCTTGAAGCCCCCGATCCAGCAACAGCACCAGGTCCCCCACGAACGTGCGGTACGTGACGGGCGAGTCCTGAAGCCCCGATCCAATCAGGGACAACACGGAAACCATAGACACCAATAACCGCTGTAGTCTGCAAATGTTACCTAAATGGGAAAAAGACCTTGGAAAAAAGACCAGTCCTCCAGATAAAACTTTCCCGCACCCCTCCCCGCCTCGCAGACTCCCTCACTTCCCTCACTTGCCTGTCCTTGGGAGTTCTGCCCGAGAGCAACCGCCCAATAAAGGCCTTTTTACTAACGGGTCCTAGAGGTGGCTTTTTCTTCCCGCGGCATTTTCTTACATCTGGCGCCCAACGTGGGGCTCGAGGTGAGGGCCTCGGGCTCTTGCCGTTGAGGTCCCCTTGAGCTCCACCGCCGCGGTAGCCCCGGACCCAGGCAACTGACCAACCTCCCGGACGGCAGGATACGGGGTAAGTCCCTTCGGCTTTGGAGCTTGCCCTCCCTGGCGACCACTTCCTAGGGCCCTGTAACGGGTGTGCACTTACTGGGCCCTCCCGGTCATCAGTTCGTGAAGGAGACGTCCTAATCGACTGATTGACCTCCGGCTTCGGCCTCCGGCTTCGGCCTCCCTCCGGCTTCGGCCTCCGGCTTCGGCCCCACCCTCCCCAGGTCCCCAGTTCGTGAGGGAGACGTCCTGATCGACTGCGTGGACCTCCGGCTCCGGCCTTTTCCGGTCCAGCAGACCGTGAGGAAGACGTTCTGATCGGGCTGCCTGGACCTCCGGCTTCCCCCAGCGTGTCCAAAGACGTTTGGATACCGGGGTCTGCCTACGCTGTTGGTGGTCGCTATGGGATCGACAGTCTCCAAACCCGAACCCAAACTCCAAGATTTAACCCCTTTAAAATGCTTATTGGCTAATTTGCAGACCTTAAGACTAAAGAGACATGTCCGCGCCAAATAGCTTACTTTTTTTTTGCTCACAGGCCTGGCCTCAATATTCTCTAGATAACGGCTCACTGGCCGGCCGCAGGGACATTAGACTTTGATGTCCTCCGTGACTTAGATAATTACTGCCGGAGAACGGGAAAATGGTCTGAGGTCCCTTATGTTCAGGCTTTTGGGCGTTGTGCTCTCGCCCCCCCCAGCACCACGTGGCTCCAAGCCAACTCCTCCCGTCTCTGAGTCCTCTGCTTTCTCTGTTCCTCCAGAAGACCTGGTGGCTCCTCCTCCCTATACCTCTCCCATGGCTCCCTCCCCTTCCACCTCGGCCCCAGCCTCACCCTCGACCACCAACCAGCTGGCAGTTAACCCTATTCTTTCCCCTCCTCCGACCCTGGTTCTCTACCCTCACCCTCCCCCTCCACTCCGGCCCCTCCTACCTCCGTCTCCCACCCCCGAGACTCCGCCGCCGGCCCTGGATCCTCTGGCCCTAAACCCTATCTTGTATCCTCCTCTTCCCTCCGTCGGCAGCCCCCCCTCCCCTCCGTCTTCTCCGGTTAGCTCCGACACTCGCTCTCACAGCAGTCTGCAAAAACCTCCTTCTTCTACCCCCCCTTCTTCTGTCCCAGCCTCGCTCTTTCCCTTGCGGCAGGTGGCTGGAGCTGAGGGCCTAGCCCAGGTCCATGTCCCCTTTTCTCTCCAGGACCTAGCCCAGATTGAGGCCAAGCTGGGATCTTTCTCTTCCAACCCCACTCACTATATCAAACAGTTCACGGGCCTGACCCATGCCTATGCTTTAACCTGGCAAGACATCTGTTATTCTGGGGTCCTCCACCACCCCAGAAGAAAGGCAGGCTATATGGACTGCAGCTAAAGCTCAGGCCGACCAACGGCATTTTGCTAACCCCTCTCCGGAACGCCCCCAGGGGCCCAGGCAGTACCTGACACCGATCCTGACTGGAATTATCAGGAGGGGGTGGTGGCCAGCTGCAAGTACGATATATGGTAGAGTGTCTCATTGACGGGATGGAAGTTTCCTCTCATAAGGTTGTGAATTTCCTTAAGCTGGACGAGGTGACTCAGGGGCCTGATAAAAATCCAGCTATGTTCCTCAATCGGCTTACTGAGGCCCTTATTCAATACAGTAGACTGTCCCCTGAGTCCCCTGTAGGGGCAGCCACCTTGGCCAGCCGTTTTATCTCTCAGTCAGCTCCTGATATCCAGAAAAAGCTGGCCAAGGCTGAGGACAGTCCTCATACCCCTATCCGAGATCTGGTAAAAATGGCCTTCAAAGTTTACAATGCCCGGGAAGAAGCAGCCGAGGCCAGCCAAAAGGCAAGGCTTAAACAAAAGGCCGAATTTCAGGCTAGCCTCCTCAACCAGCAAGCAAGTCTCTTTAACCAGCAAACCCAGGCCTTGGTAGCGGCTCTGCGGCCGGCAGCGGGTTCGGGGCCCCAAAAACCCCCTCCGGGGGGCATGCTTCAAATGTGGCCAAGAAGGACACTGGGCTAAGGCATGCCCCAACCCGCGCCCTCCATCCAAGCCATGTCCACTGTGCAAACAATGAGGACATTGGGCCAGCGACTGTCCCCAGGCCTCTCGGGCCCCGACCTCTAGGGGCTGGGGACCAGAGCGCCCTAGGGAGACTTCCTGCCCTACTCCGGCTTTGGAGCTGCTGAGCTTCGACGAAGACTGATGCCGCCCAGACTCGGGACCCCGATCACCCAAGCCGAGCCCAGGATAACGCTCCAGGTAGCGGGTAAGTTTATCAACTTCCTGGTTGATACGGGGGCTACCTATTCGGTTCTTCCTTCCTTTGGGGGCATTTTGCATCCTTCTCAGATTTCGGTTATGAGAATTGACGGCCGACCTTCATGTCCTCTCCAGACACAACCTCTGTCTTGTCAGTTAGATTCATCCTGCATACCCGCTGGTCCCTAACCCTTACACCCTCCTTTCCTCAATTCCTCCTCAAACTTCTCATTTCACTGTCATTGATTTCAAAGATGCCTTCTTTACTATTCCACTTCATTCCGATTGCCAGTTTCTCTTCGCTTTCACCTGGACAGATCCTGACACCCAATTGACCACTCAGCTCACCTGGACTGTCCTCCCTCAGGGTTTGAGACTGGCCAAGCTTGCAGGGGTGAGTAGAGGACCTCAGGGGGTACGGAAGAAGCCCAAGGGGCCGTGGCCACAGAGGGTGGCCTTCAGGGACAGTAAGCGCGGGGCGTAGTAGAAGGCAGCCAGCGCTGGTGTGACAGGGAGGTAATAAAAGGAACAGGTGACAGAAGGGGGTCCATGGGGCCCCGAGAGGCAGGGATGAGGGTGCATGGATTGGATGCGGGGGTTCGAGGATGTGTTGACAGAGACAGAGGTGGGAGCAGGCCAAGGGCTGGGCGTGTGCAGGCAGTCACGCCCTCATAGTGGCCCATGAGTGCCCCTCGACTCACCCAGAGCTGGCCAGTCCCCAGCCCACCCTGAGGCCCCAGCGTCCATGGGGCCCTGGGCAACAAGCAGCCAGAACAAGAGGGACTGTGTTTCCTTGTTGTTGGTGATACATGCAAACCAAATGGGTGTATGGCAACAACGTCTGGCCCTGGCTTCCGGTCAGATGGATGGACAGATGCACTTTGGGATTCGTTTTTGCCCCTAGACGGATACACACGAAAAAGATGCCTACACCGGCAAATTTACCTCTGGTCAAAGCCAGATGGGCCAGATCACTATTCCACTGGTATGATTATCTAGCAGCTGTGTTTGTACCCTCTGTGAAAAATCTAGATGTCATGACCCGGGTCGACTACAAAACAGAATGGCCCTCGACATTCTCACAGCTGCCCAGGGAGGGACCTGCGCTATTATCAAGACAGAGTGCTATGTATATATCCCAGATCTCTCCCAAAATGTCTCTAACGCTTTGACT
The DNA here is from genome assembly GCA_917880005.1 of Nanger dama. Taxonomy (NCBI): domain Eukaryota; kingdom Metazoa; phylum Chordata; class Mammalia; order Artiodactyla; family Bovidae; genus Nanger; species Nanger dama. The sequence goes on from CAKJTW010000052.1 coordinate 6,492,799, forward strand.
GAGGTAAGAGACAGTATCTCCCGGTTGGGTGACAGCTCCCCCTCTCTTCTAGATGAGATTACTTCCTGGTTCAAGTTCAGTTGGTGGAAGCCCATTTTCATATTTTGTCCTTGTAGTGCTAACCCTTCTTCTTTTTGAGCCTTATATCCTCAGCTACTTGTCAAACGTGACCCTAAACATGTGCCAGCTGGGACAAAGGCCCAACGCGGTTCAGCTGATGGTGCTGCAACAACAGTACTCAGGGTCCACTCCCGAGAGATCTCCACCAAATCTAAGAGCCAGCCCAAAACATCCCGACCACCCTTTCCCTTCGTCGCCCTTGTTCAGCAGGAAGTAGCCAGAAAGATTCGGCGCCCCTTATCCTATATCAAAAGGCCGGGATGAAAGGGCGAGCTGTCTGAACATGGCCAGAAGGGGGGCCGGCCTTGAAGCCCCCGATCCAGCAACAGCACCAGGTCCCCCACGAACGTGCGGCACGTGATGGGCGAGTCCTGAAGCCCCGATCCAATCAGGGACAACACGGAAACCATAGACACCAATAACCGCTGTAGTCTGCAAATGTTACCTAAATGGGAAAAAGACCTTGGAAAAAGACCAGTCCTCCAGATAAAACTTTCCCGCACCCCTCCCCGCCTCGCAGACTCCCTCGCTTCCCTCGCTTGCCTGTCCTTGGGAGTTCTGCCCGAGAGCAACCGCCCAATAAAGGCCTTTTTACTAACGGGTCCTAGAGGTGGCTTTTTCTTCCCGCGGCGTTTTCTTACAAAATGTATTTATTTATTTTTATCAGAGGATAATTGCCTTACAGCACTGTGCTGCTGCTAAGTCGTTTCAGTTGTGTCCGACTTTGTGTGACCCCACAGACGGCAGCCCACCAGGCTCCGCCGTCCCTAGGATTCTCCAGGCAAGAACACTGGAGTGGGTTGCCATGTCCTTCTCCAACGCATGCATGCATGCTAAGTTGCTTCAGTGATGTCCGACTCTGTGCAACCCTATGGACAGCAGCCCACCAGGCTCCTCTGTCCACAGGATCCTCCAGACAAGAATACTGGAGTGGGTTGCCATTGCCTTCTCCACAGCGCTATGCTGGTCTCTGCCAAATAACAATGTGCATTAGTCCTAATTAGATATACCCCCCGTCTTTTGCCCTCCACCCCTGTCCCACCCCCTCTAGCTCATCACAGAGCGCCAGGCTGGGGTCCCCATGTCATATAGCAGCTTCCCGCCAGCTATATGTTAATATTTCACACAGAGAGTGCATATATGTCAATGCTGCTTTCTCAATTTGTCCTGCCCTCTCCCTCCCCTGCTGTGTCCACAAGTCCATTCTCAAAAGAAGAAAAAGGAATGAGGAGCTGACCTCATGGGCCACAGATCACAGCAGGCAGAGCTGGGCACCAGAGAGGCTGCCTGCCCCCTGCACACAGCCAATGCCAGCTTTACTCTTTGTCCTACAGTCCGCCCAGAACCCTGCCAACCTGTTTTATTCCACTTAATTAACTAAATTTGTTTTCAGTCATTTCTGGCTTAAAAGAGCTTCTTTTGGGAATGTTTCACTTAAATTCAGGTATTATTGTCCTTTTACACTACAGTTTGATATTTCCATCTTAGAGAGTCTTCCTGCTTCTCACAGGTAAGGTCAGCAGCAAGACAAAGAAGCAGAAAAGACAAGTTTGTTGGGGGTGATTCCTCACACCCTGTACACCTCAAAATAGGGGTTACAAAAATCTCAGCAAAGGAAAGCGGTAAAGTTAGTTAACAAAAACAGGAAATGTGCTAAAAACAGGAAGGTATACAATTTTATTTTTAAAGCCAGAAATAAGAATTATCCAGCAAGAACATAAAAAGTTCACTTTTCTTTTTCCTTTTGCACTAAGATATGGGTTTATCAGTTTGGCAAAAATCTTTGGAAACTTAATAAAATGTTAATACCCATGACGCTGCATCTCACCAGCATCCAGAGTGTCTGACTACTGGTTCTTTAAAATGCATCAACCCTTCAAGCTTTGCAATCCTTTGATCTGTTCCAACAATCTTCCATGTCTGTTGCCTTTAAGTGCTCTGTGAGGTGTCAGACAATTCACTTTCTATATGCACAATATACGTTTTGTTGTTTTAATGTTGCATAGGATACACTTAGTGATAGTGATCCCAATTTAAGTTAAAATCCAACCGTAGGTAGTGATGCCAAAGCAAACAGCTCACCTGTGTGGACAATGAGAGGAACAGGGCAACCCATACCTTGAACACATGATCCAGTGCTCCCATCCACAGGTAATGCCCTGCTGGGTGGCTGGCCTGTTCCCCTTTACTCCAACTGTAAAATAAACGGCTATTCAGAGTTTTTCAAATGTATAAAAAATAGGAAATACAATGAGCTCCTGAAGTAATGGGAACTTGAGTATGGGAGAAAAAGATCAGAGGAGTGATGTTTATTTTTGCTCTTAAGAATAAAAGAATAAAGAGATTGCAGAATAATCTTTGAAATTTAATACTTGTTCAGTGTTTTTGTTTGTCACTTTAGGTTAGGTGTTTGGCATTCATTTTATTTAGTTTTCATCTGGCAGAAGCTGGGTGTAATTAAAGTGACTTCCTCAAGGTCAAAAATAGGAATGAACTGGATTCAAACTCTGGCTTTTCTGTAAAGATACTCAAGACAAGTGGCTTGGGCTTGAAAGCCTGGCTCATCCCTGCAAGGCTAGTGGAGTCTAGAATGAAGAGTGACACCCTCCTTCCGTCTCTCAATTGCTCAGGGGTCTAAAGCACAGTCACGAACAGTAATAATAGTTTGACAATGCCGTGAGGTCAGCAGCCAGGAACCCATGCACGGATGACATCACGTGGATTATCAGCCTCTGCTTCTGTCCTCTGCTAATGTTATTCATTTCTGGGTAAAATAGATTTCCCACTTTTCTATGTCCTTTTCAACAGGACAGATCTGTTGGAATCTGCTAACAGGCAGATTCCACTGTATTAAGACAGCCTCACACAGAATGGAAGCGAAGCCATTAAAATCAGGGACGACTGGATTTAAATCCCAGCTATGTAATCTTCAGTTCAGTTCAGTTCAGTAGCCCAGTTGTGTCCAACTCTTTGCAATCCCACGAATCGCAGATTAATTTCCAGAAACCTCTATCTTCTCATCAGTAGAATAGATCACTGAGAATAGCTTTTGTGATTATTGAGAAACTTAAATGGGTTAACATCTTATAGATCTAAACACAATGGCTGATAAAGAAAGAACATTGTATGTTAATAAGGAAATAACCCTTCTTGTTTACATTCAAATGCTTTTAGAGGATACTGGGAAAAGAAAAAGGAGGTTTGATGATAAGCTTTGTATGCATCTCCTTAGCCATCTACCTTTATAAAGGCAGGAAGGACCAAACAAAGTCTGAAGTAAGGCGATCTCTTTAGTATTATATGTATAAATAAGACAAAACATAACACTGTGATGTTGGCGTGCCAATCTAAGACATAAATCAGGAGTGAACACAACTGTCATCATAACCAGCAAATCTGGAAGGATGGGAGCAGATGGAAGTTTAAAGCCATTAATTTCTGACTGTCTACCAACACAGAGTACAACAGGGTCAGTGTGCCTGTCATTTTAATACAGCCAAATGGCCCCGGGACCTGTCCTGTCATACTAATACAGTAGGTACAGCTTAATTCCAGTAAAAAAAAAAATCTTCCTTTTCAATGGACAGTTTAGGAGATGCAGTTGGATATACCCCCCCACACCCCGCCCCTTTTTGCCACAGGGAAAATGATCTCTTCCCCTCATAAATGACAACCCCTTTGCAGCTATCCCCACTCTGGAATTTGAGACCATGCTCTACCTAGATGCACAGAACAGAACATACAGGAGTCAGAGCTGGGTTGCAGGGTGACAGGCTTCTCAGGCAGCTTGTCTGTGCCATTTTATTAGTCAGTGATAAGTAAATGCATTAGACACTCTTCTTTCAAAAGAGTCTGTCCTATTTTCTTTAGCCAGAAACATGGGATGCTTACATTTCTAAAATTTTCTGTTTTGCATTCACTCTTGTCTAGAGGCACATTCTAGGGAACATTATAAAAATGACTACAAGAAGCTATTCTTTCTGTTCATTTTCTTCTCCAATGTTAGACCTTGTGTGATTATAATTCCACTGCTCGTGATGAATAGCTAAAGTCATAGTCATAGCGGAGTATTTCTTCTGTAGAACATGGGGTCTGCAGTCTCTATTTTGCTCTGTGTCCTAAGAATCTGTCTTTTAATGCTACTTCTGAAAGAGCTTCATGCAAAAGATGCTTCTTGTGGAGTCTTGAGCTTAATCAATTGCCCATGATTTTGCAGTCCTTAATGGGAAAAGACAGAGATAATGTAATGAGTATTATGCAGAGTTAGCCAAAAGGGAGGCAGCGGAACCCCATCAGCCACCATTATCTCCCAGAAGAGTCGACACAATAGAGGCAGACAATTAGATTAGAGCATTTTCTTAACTAGGCCAGACGTAAAATCTGGGGGACAAGATAATGTTTGGATTTGGGTAGCAGCCAAGAGACGAGAATCCTAAGCCATCATGGTGGAATCTTGCTGTATCTGTTTGTTAGACTCTAGAACTTGGAGTAAGACTGACTCTTCTTGGAATGAAAGCACCAGGAACTATTTACTAAAGTAGCGAGGGAACCCACTGTGCTGTGGCCTGAATCTCACCAATATCGTTTTCTCACAGACTGTAGGGAAATCTACTTACGCAGTCAGGTATCATGAAGTTAGCTCACTGCGGGAAGTATGGAAACTTGTGTCTGGTGGGGAGCAGGGAGGTTAGATATTGAATTCAAAGAGGTAAGAGAAGACTTGCTGGGGAAGATGTTCAAGAAACAGCTGTGATCGGCACCCAAGCGTGCTCACACACAGACTTACACAGAACATCGCGTGGGTAGGTAGGATGCAATATCCCCACGGCACGCCTGGCTCCCAGGTATTGCTCAGAGCCTATACACATTGTCGGGCAACTGCTCCAACTGCCAGATTTAGCATTCTGCCTACAATAGATGCAGAAATGAAGTTGTTTAGAAGCAATTACAAAGCCATATTTCAACCAGAACAAATGAACACAGCACAAGCTTAGCATGTAAATGCTGAGGGGGTCACAGCATGAAGGAATAATTGGAGTCAGATTGAATTAATCATGAGCAAGTGCAACAGGATGAGGGCCGGCATGCTAATTCCCTCAGGGCTGTGAGCAGTGCTGCCCTACCAAGAGGGCCGTAGGGTCCTCCCTGCTGTCAATCAGCAGCAACAGGACAGACAGGCACCCAGTAGGTGCTTGGCTGGTGCTGAGTATACCTAATGACACTCATGCAAAGCAAATCATAAGTATAAAAACAGTAGCCCGAGCATGTAGCCAGGCCAGCAAGTGATGACACAATATTGCACGGAAGAGGCAGTGTGCCAGTGGGAAATCCCTGGAGCACAGAGCCCGAGGGCAAGATTCCAGTCCTGACTCTGTCACTGACTTAGCCATGTTCCCTGTGGGCAGCTTTTAATTTGTAAATTCTTTGAGACTTAGCTACCTCACTTGCAAAATGAAATATCAGTATCTACCTTAATAAGATGCAATTTACAAGTACATATCTGGCACCGAGTGGGCTCTCAACAAATGACCAATGTGCTCTTGGATGCACAGATTGAAGCGCATCTATTAGGAAGCAGAGGGAGACCATGGTCCAAGGGTATTAGGATACCCAGGGGCCAGAGTGGCTACTGCTTTTTTCTCCCTGTCTCCTCCAGGGGAGAGGACAGGCCAGGCCAGAGAAGCAATAATCTCCACTGGTCCAGTGGCAGTTCGTTGCCAACACCAGTTGAAGGGATGGAAAGTGGGCTGAATTAGCTCAGAATGCACTTCTGATCACCTCCAAATCCAAGTCAGGTGGTAAGTGCAAACACTTAAAATACCTTTGAAGACAAAGATGCCAACACCTGGGATACCAACAGTGGGGTGAATGGTAGCCCCCAAGGATATGTGCAACTGAAGCCTGTGGATATGGCCAATTTGAAAAAAGAACCTTTACAGAGATTGTTTAGTATCTAGAGATGGTATCATCCTGGATTACCTCAGTTCAGTTCAGTCCCTCAGTCGTGTCCAATTCTTTGTGACCCCGTGAATTGCAGCATGCCAGGCCTCCCTGTCCATCACCATCTCCCAGAGTTCACTCAAACTCATATCCATTGAGTCAGTAAGGCCATCCAGCCATCTTATCCTCTGTCGTCCCCTTCTCCTCCTGCCCCCAATCCTTCCCAGCATCAGAGTCTTTTCCAATGAGTCATCTCTTTGCATGAGGTGGCCAAAGTACTGGAGTTTCAGCTTTAGCATCATTCCTTCCAAAGAACACCTAGGGCTGATCTCCTTTAGAATGGACTGGTTCGATCTCCTTGCAGTCCAAGGGACTCTCAAGAGTCTTCTCCAACACCACAGTTCAAAAGCATCAATTCTTTGCCCTCAGCTTTCTTCACAGTCCAACTCTCACATCCATACATGACTACTGGAAAAACCATAGCCTAGATCAGTCATCCTTAAATTCAGTGACAAATGTCTTTATAAGACAGAAAAGAAGTGGAAACAGACAGGGCAAGACCATGTGAAGTCAAAGGCAGAGTGAGAACTTGCAGCCACAAACCAGGGATTGTCAGCAACTATGAGGAGCAGTTAGGAGACATGAGGGGCAGACACATTTTCAGATCCTCCAGAAGAAATTAACCCTGCTGATTTTGGACTCTAGGCTTCATAACCTGTAAAAGAATACATTTTTGTGGTCTTAAGCCTCCTGCTTTGTGGGAATCAGTTGCAGCAGCCCAAGGCAACTATGACAGCACCCACTTAGGAGGGGAAGGGATGAAGTGGCAATGATTGCGGGCAAAGAGAATGGGCCTCCCTGGAAATCTGTGTTCAATCTACCCACATTACTCTTGGGTTATGAGCTTAGATATGGTCTATGTGAAGGAAAACTTTTTATAAAAATAATAATTTAGTTAGTTAGTTTTGGCTATCCTGGGTCTTTTTTTTTTTTTTTGTGTAGGCTTTTTCTCTAGTTGTGGCAAGTGAGGCTACTCTTCAACATAGTTCTCAGGGTTCTCACTGTGGTGTCCTCCCTTGTTGCAGAGCATGGGCTCTTGAGCACGCAGACCTTCTCGAGTTGTGGCATATGGGCTCCACGGTTGGGGTTCCCAGGCTCTAGAGCATAAGCTTACTAATTGTGGCACAAGGGCTTAGCTGCTCTGCAACATGTAGGATCTTTCTGGATCAGGGATCGAACCCGTGTCTCTTGCACTGGCAGGAGGGTTCTTTACCACTGAGCCACCAGGGAAGCCGTAAAGAAAACTTTGGACATAAATTTGCAATAAGAGTGTCCTGTGTTTCAGGTATTCCCAGGAGTGCTAGAAAAGGAGAGACAAGAAACATTTCACATGGCCGTATTCCATGAAATGCGTTGCCTGGGGGGAATCTGTAGACAACTGCACAGACTATGATGCTGGAGAAGGAAGTGATGGTGCCTATGGTGGCTTTCTGGCTGTGGACTGAGTATCTTGTGGCTGATCTGACTCTCCTGAGAGGGTGGGTGAGGGACTTAGAAGCCACTATATCCACTTGTGACTGTAATTATGCTAATTTATACTGCAACAGTCTAGCCCCTGCTGACCCTTTATGAAAGACTTTAGAAGTTAAGGATTCCATAAAGCAGTGCACTTAAGCCAGTAACATAAGTAGCAGTTGGGGGTTGCAGGCATTGATACCACCCATCCACTCCCTTCATCCCAAAAGGGCACAGACCTAAGGCATCCCTGAGACTGACAAGTGGCACAAGAATCAGCTATCTTGCTCCCTTTTCACTCACATGGGCCAGATTCCATGAGGGTTCATGGGGACCATTTGGATCCTGATTTCTCTGTATTTCAAATTAACTCAGAGAAGCATATGGATGGCTGTATTGCACTGCCTCTGGGCATTTTAGACTGATAATGTGTTCCAGTGTAGTCAAATGCATCTTCAATATTGTTGTGAGCTGATGGAAAGGAATTATGCACATTTTTAAAATTTGGCAAGACAAATAGAAGCTTATTTCTCAGTTCTGACACAATGGGTTTACCTTATGCCTTGTTTTCTCCAAATCTCGTTTCAGAAAACAAAGATGCCATTAACAAGCTCCCCATGGTTCTTCCTTCCCTCACCTGGCCCATCTCACTTCCTTTCCTTATTTCCTTCCTGCTGTTCAAAGACAGAGCAGCCTGGAAGGAGTGTAATTAATGAGCTCCATCTCTGAGCAGCTGGGGGTGGGTGGACCACGGGAGCCAGAAAGCAAAATGCAATTATCAAGGGGAGGATTTCAGTCCGTTTGTTCATCTGCCTTTCTGATTCTGGAGGGGCAGTGAAAGGACCGCAGGATGGACTGGGGCCATCACCCTTCAGGGCATAAGAGAAGCAGAAGAAGAGCCCAGGGTGGGCAACAGCAGCACGGAAGGGCACCGATGGAAGGATGCAAGCGACTTGCAGGGAGCAGCAGAAGAAAAAGGCAAAAATGAGATCAACCTCGAAAAATAAGCATTCCTGGGAGAAGTAGCAAGTCAAGTAAAGGAGAAAGGAGAAGAATAAGAACTGAAGATAAGCAACTTAACACAAGCAAAGGTGTCAAGAATCACATGGGATTGCAAAAAGCCTAAGATAGCAGAGAAAGGGAACGAGATGAGGCCCACAAAGAGTATAGTGGGGTCAAGGGTGCAAAAGGCTCACAATTTTTAAATTTGGTGGCCTGTGAGGGAGAATGTTATCAGTTGGCTACTTCTGCAAAACAAACATTCCCTAGGAAATCAGTGGTTTTCAGAGACAATGATCGGTTATTCTTGTCTGTGTGGGTCACCTGCTGGCTGGTTCACCTGCGCTGGGCTTGCCCGGGAATCTCTGCTCCGAGCTGTGGGCCCAGCCGGACTTGGCTCCCCTAGCACAGATTGCTCTCAGGTTGGTTTTGCCACACGTGCATCCTCAAGGGCCACGGTGAGACAGATACTATCTACCCAGAGCAAGGAGTTTCTCTGGCAATGGTGGAGCTCAAGTTCTGAGCCATTTCAAGCTTCTGTTTACATGACATCTGCTAATATCCTGTTGACCAAATCTTGTCTTACTACCAAGTACAAAACTAATGTGTAAGAAAATTTACTCGTCTCCTGGAGGTGGTAGTGAGGGAGTACGCAGTGGAAGAATGTTCTAATCAGTGATAGAAGTGAATGAGGGAGAATAATTGTGAAGTTATCACAAGAGGGCTCTTGGACTGTGGCAAGATTGACTGACAGACTGAAACACACATATAATAGAACAAAGATACAACTTTATATGCTACGTATTTGCAAAGCCCAAGAACATCATGCCCCGGAACCATGATGTGAAGTGGAGGAATTCCACTTTCCTTCTCTCTGATTAACTTGTTTTGGACAAACATGTGGTCATGTTAAGATAAGTGAACCGAGGATCAGGTCATACCAAAATATCATATTACATAATTCTTTTTCCACTCATGCTGTTTATTCAGTTCAGTCTCTGAGTATCAATTTTAATCAGCAAACACATTTACAATGACATGCAAATTAATGTATCACATAGAATGGGTAAGTTGGCTTATGGAAATATTTTAGTAGGCATGATGTGTGAGATTCATAAGAATGTAAAACAAACCACAGTAGAGTATACTCAAGGCAGAGATGTGCAGAAGAAAATGGTCAAAGGCTTGAAAATATTGAGCTACTGGGTCATTGTGAATAGAAAGAGGAGAGAACATCCCTACAGTTTTCCCTAATAAATGTAATTAGCGAAAAGTCAATATAATCAAGTTATACCAGTATTTCTCATGGATATGTCAAATTAATATATAATATAAAGTAGGTCAGAAGGCATCACACCATAGTTTCAGCTTAGTTGCATAATGAACATTTAGTCTGACATTTTACTTCGGTTTCCTGTGTCTTAGTTCCCGATTTTTGAAATAAAGTCCTTCTACTATTTAAACTCTAACCTTCCTTCTGGCTTCTGCACTCAAGTTTTAATTAAGCATATACTTGTAACTTGATATTTGGTGGTGCTAAGGTGAAGATGTGATAGTTCTGTTCTCAAGGGGCCTAGAACCTAGCGGGGTGGGGTGGGATATAAAATACATCATATGAATTAAATGTGGCAAGTGTCACGTAGAGAAATATTTTGGAGACCTTGGAAGGATAGAGAAGAAGGAAGTCCAGGGTCATATGCAGGTTGAAATTTGCACTGAGTCTTGAAAGATTGATGGCAACTAGGGCTTCCCTGATAGCTCAGTTGGTAAAGAATCCGCCTGCAATGCAGGAGACCCTGGTTTGATTCCCGGTCAGGAAGATCCCTTGGAGAAGCGATAGGCTACCCACTCCAGTAATCTTGGGCTTCCCTTGTGGCTCAGCTGGTAAAGAATCTGCCTGTAATGCAGGAGACCTTGGTTTGATTCCTGGGTCAGGAAGATCCACTGGAGAAGGGATAGGTTACCCACTCCAGTAATCTTGGGCTTCCCTTGTGGCTCAGCTGGTAAAGAATCTGCCTGCAATGTGGGAGACCTGGGTTCAATCCCTGGGTTGGGAAGATCCCCTAGAGAAGGGAAAGGCTACCTACTCCAGTATTCTGGCCTGGAGAATTCCATGGACTGTATAGTCCATGGGGTCACAAAGAGTCAGACACGACTGAGCAACTTTCACTTTCAAGGAAATGTTTCAATCAACTGAAGTGGGGGAAAGAAAGCATTCCAGGTGAAGGTAGAAACAACATAGGAATGGAGGAGGAGAAGGCCCATTTGTGGATGTGCGTGGAAAACCAATTGTAGAGTCTGCATCAGGGACGAGCCTAGAAAGAAGCTGAGGGCTCTGCTCAAGAGTCAATAGTGAGACACTGAAGAATTCTCAGTGAAAAAGTACCACTGTGGGTTTGCATTTTTCCTTTGCTCACACCATTGGAAGACAGATCTTCAGAGGTACAAAGCTGGCCGCAGACAAACCAAGTAAGAAGCAACACAACAATGTTAATATAACATTCTCTTATAAATAAGAGAATATAAGAATCCAAGCAAACGCAATAAAGTAGGGACAGGGAGAGGGAACAAGTCAGTAAATATTTGAGAAAACAAAATTAAAGGAGATTCAGTTCAGTTCAGTTCAGTCGAATCACAGCACGCCAGGCCTCGCTGTCCATCACCATCTCCCGGAGTTCACGCAAACTCACGTCCATCAAGTCAGTGATGCCATCCAGCCATCTCATCCTCTGTCGTCCCCTTTTCCTCCTGCCCCCAATCCCTCCCAATATCAGAGTCTTTTCCAATGAGTCAACTCTGCATGAGGTGGCCAAAGTACTGGAGTTTCAGCTTTAGCATCATTCCTTCCAAAGAACACCCAGGGCTGATCTCCTTTAGATTGGACTGGTTGGATCTCCTTGCAGTCCAAGGGACTCTCAAGAGTCTTCTCCAACACCACAGTTCAAAAGTATCAATTCTTCGGCACTCATCTTTCTTCACAGTCCAACTCTCACATCCATACATGACCACTGGAAAAACCATACCCTTTACTGCTGCTACTGCTAAGTTGCACGACTGAATCATGTCTGACTGTGCAACCCCACAGATGGTAGCCCACTAGGCTCCACCATCCCTGGGATTCTTCAGCCAAGAACACTGGAGTGGGTTGTCATTTCCTTCTCCAGTGCATGAAAGTGAAAAGGGAAAGTGAAGTCGCTCAGTAAGTGCCCGACTCTTCATGACTCCATGGACTGCAGCCTACCAGGCTCCTCCATCCATGGGATTTTCCAGGCAAGAGTACTGGAGTGGGGGGCCATTGCCTTCTCTGCAGCCTTGACTGGATGGACCTTTGCTGGCAAAGTAATGTCTCTGCTTTTGAATATACTATCTAGGTTGGTCATAACTTTTCTTCCAAGGAGTAAGCGTCCTTTAATTTCATGGCTGCAGTCACCATCTACAGTGATTTTGGAGCCCAGAAAAATAAAGTCTGACACTGTTTCCACTATTTCTCCATCTATTTCCCACGAAGTGATTGGACCAGATGCCATGATCTTCGTTTTCTGAATGTTGAGATTAGCGGTTCATATTATGACATGCTGGACTGACTTCTTAGTGGAGAATCCAAGAAGAGATACACATAAGCATTGCTATTTATTTGAGGTTGAGAGATAGGAAATCAAGATCCTTGAATTACATCAAAGACAAATATGGTCTTATAACTGGGACCTGTGCTTCTTAGTGGACCTCATGGGAAATGAATTTTAGGAGGCTCTAGACAACAGGCTCTATGTATTGAGAAATTCTAAGACATGTCTATTTCTTATATACAAAAGCTAGTATTTAAAAACATTGTCTTATTTTTTGAATTATTTTTATAGATTTTTTTGGCCACACCCATGGTATATGGGATCTTAGTTTCCCAATTAGGGATTGAACCAATACCCCTTGAATTGGAAGCTCAGCGTCTTAACCACTGGACTGCCATAGAAGTCCCCCAAAACACTGCTTTTAAATGAAAACCAAATTATCAACAGATTTTTCCCAATTAGCATTTTCAAGTGTACAAATTTTATGTGAGCTTTTACAATACAGTATTCTTGTTATTAGCTAGCAAATAACCAGTATTTTTATTTTATGTATTCCATCTGATTTTAATTTTGGAGCCTACCTAACGTTGATTTGCTCCTGAGGAAACGTCTCACACACACACACACACACACACACACACACACACCCCATCTTTCTGACTGAAGTTTTCTGAAATAGTCTATGCCCCACAGAAGAAAGAGAATCAATACTGTCTTTTCATTTTGCATCTTTCTCTAGGAAATATGGGAAACTATGAAAAAAAAACAACAAACCTATATTACAAAGAATGATGCCCCAAGACTGCAGAAGAAAGAATGCTCAAAGAGAGAAGGACCCACGACTCTCCACCCAGGCACATTTTCTCCTGATTCAAAGGAAATGAATGTGCACAGGTCCTGCACTACAGGTGTGTCGCCGTGCTGGCAGACGAGAAAAGAAGTGGAAAGATTTAAGAGAACTAGGAAGGGTCTGAAAAGCCACACATACTGCAATGGGGGAGAATCACACAACGCTTGCCTTTAGTTTCTAAGGTCAAAAATCACTTAAAGGAACATCTGGGAATAAAACAAAGGCCTTTTGCTGCTAAAATTACTCCACAGTCTACCATTTCTTCATTCTATTTCCTAAAGGGTCATGACTTAAAAATTTACATGAACTATTAACATGTAAGAAGGGTGGATACTTGTAAAATGTGTTGTGAATTATTTCATCATGATTTTTGAGATCTCTAAGAGGAATATGCAAATCTAAGCTGCCAGTTTTAATGAGTTATCAGATATACATATATGCAAAACTGATTCTCTTTGCTGTATGGCAGAAACACATTATAAATCAACTATATGCCAACAAAAAATTTTAAAGATAAGTAAAATTTTTAAGAAAAGAAGAGAAGACCCTAGAGTAAAGGCTTTGCTCTGCCATAGAGGAGTCTAGATCTCTGACACTCCAGTAAAACCCCCAGAGGAACCATGTCTTTCTGAGACTTTCCGGAAAGGCTGACAGTGGCTCAGAGGTGGTACACAGATTCTGTAGTACAACTCAGTAGAGGTGGGTGGCAGTCTGTGGCTGGGCACACAGCTTGGCATGTCCCCTTCTATCTCTTGTCCTTTGGCATTTTCCTTCTGGATGGGGGAGCTCTGTGCTTCTCAAACCTGCTGCAGAACTGCCCACGGGGCATTTTACAAATAAAGCTGTTCAGGCTCCATTCCGACAGCTTTTCAGTGTTGGAGCACATGCATTCTCCAAAAATAAAATGCATATAAAAAATTCAGTTGGTAGTTTTGTTGCACTGCCTGGGTTAAAAATCAGAAAGAGAAAAGACGGGAGGAAAGGAGGAAAGAAAGAAACCAAATAAGCCCACTTGGATGGATCCTTACCCCTGTGTATTGAGACTGCTCCAAAATTCTGGGCACTATTCTGTCTGGGCCATTTCTTTTCCATTCCCATACCTAAACAGAAGCCCATGTGGTCAGCATACTCGCACAGTGGATCTGATGTGCCACATCTTGCCAATTTTAGTAGCAGTGGGATGCAGAAAGCTACCTTTAAGCAGGACATCACAAAAGCTGCCATCTAAATCTGAACTCTACTGGAATTCAGAGTTACATGCCAGGTTGGGGGAACAGACGGGAATAGAGAATGACAGCTGATTCTAGGTGTGCTCAGTTGCTCAGTCCCGTCTGATTCTTTGCGACTCCATGGACTGTAGCCCACCAGATTCTAGGTATTGGTGAGTTATTCCAAAGAACCATTCCAGCAGCACATGTTGTTGAATCAGCTCTGAAAACATTTAAAGACACTGTGTTTCCAGGAAAATCTTCAATGTTCTCTAAAGAGACTGCAGGTTGAATATCCACTGAAGAGTCATTTTTACTGCTGAAAGGACTCTCTCAGTTGAGAGGGAAGTTGGTGAAATTCTCTTTTATTTTCCCTTTATGCCAACTAGTTTATTGATTTATCAAATACCAGATGAACTGGTTTTCAACAGCGGTAAAAATTTTAGGCCTCATGCATCTTTTAAATATTTAACCACCTTTAGTGGTCAAGGGTACACCTACTTTCCTCCTCTCAGATTGCAACTTAGAGAGGTTTGTTTTGTTGATTTCTTTCCCTAGAGCTTGATTTGATGTTTTGGATATGAATCAAAGAACATTAATGAGCATTTCAGTCTAAGCAAAGGATCTCTACATATAATAATCACACGTCGTGAGCCAGACCTATTTGCAGTTATTTTCAGTTAGAAGTAGCTATAGGCTTTGAAAAAGACAACATAAATAAAGTCTCTCCCATCATACACCCACAACAGTGTAATTTTTAGACTGACATACAGTCAAGAAATAGATCAGATTTTTAAAAAGAAAATGGCATTGGCTAAATTTTCTAGATTATATTTTTAAAGAAATAATCTATAAGAACTGCCAAAGGATGGCTGTTAATAGACCTGGTTTTTGCAGGAAGTAAGATGGCAGAGTTCCCAATGATAATTAGGTAGCTGGAGCAACTATCTTATGAAGAATCCACTTCCCTACCATTTATTCTTCTGTTTTCATTATACAGACATTTTATCCTGGGTTCATCTTATAAAAATAATTGATCACTAATCTCTCCTCGGAAGCTTTGGTTTTTGGATGCAGCTATGAAAAGCTGCATGATAACTTGAAAAGGAAGCATATTGTTTTAGTATATTCTTTGTAGTCCCCAGGCTAATAAAGAGCTCTCACTAGGTCTGCAAGTGTGAAATCCCCCAGGAAGCTGACTCAGAAATGAAGACTTAGAGGCAATGGGATAGTGAAGAAGTGCTCTTGGGGTCAAAATCCCTAGAAGGGAAGTGAGGAAAGCAAAATTGGGCAGAAAATTGAAATGGAGCTGTGATACAGTCTTGCAGTTTCAAAGGTCTCAGACAATTCCACAGGGAGCCTGAAAGTAACGAGACCTTTCAGAAGGTTGAGTTGGAGCCAAGGGGCCAAGGCTTGATTCTCTCAAGCTGCTGGGTCACTGAAGATGCACCAACTAAAATGGGAGCATGGCCTCGGCTCTCTTTAGTGTGGCAGTGCCCATAGGGGCTGGTAGCTGAGGCTTTCTACCCTACAGCATTCCCTACACTCTTAAGTGGGGGATCTGGGTGGTGTCTGCCTACATCTACTGCGTTATCTGTCAGTGATGACTGAAGAACCCAAATGGTTCAGGGTCATCTGTGAGCAAATCTACCTGGTCTGCCATGCTTTACTTTAATGAAAAGGATGAATGAGTCAACTTTGAGGGTTAAAATAGGTGCTTTGTTATTGTTAACTGGAGGGCTCAGAGCCAACCAATGAACAGCAAAATCATCATCCATCGCTGGACATAAGGACTTGAAGAACATTCTTCCAGAGGTAGGATAGTATTGAAATTCAACAGACAATTATTTAACTATACTTTTTATTACCAACTCCATAAGAACAAGGTGTGATTATATATTAGTATTTTTGCATGTAACTGTGAACGTTAAATGTACTTTCTTTGTTCATTTCAACTGAGGTTTATTGAGTGAGCATACATTGTTTGGAATGCGTACACACATTTTTTTTTCCCCTATTGCTTGAGCTTTCTGCAGAAGCAAAGAGCTTTCTACTTGTGGGCTCTCTAAGAAACACCCATGAAAGAGGTCCTGAGTGGTATGAAAAGGTGCGTAATGCACAACTCGGACAGTCCAATGGCCAGCTTCTTTCCCAATGATGGGGGCTGGCAACTGGAAACTCAACAAGGCTGAGGATGTTATTAATGAGTGTTCAACAGAAAGAAACAATGTGCATCCTGAACTGAGTTACCTTCATGTGCTTAATCTCTGACTCAAATTTTTAAAAATTATCAATATATGTTTCTTATTGCTCTGTCATCCTGTGGTTATACAGTCACATGAATGTGGGGCTGCCTGGCTGAACTGCCACGTGATGGAGCTGGATGAGTGAAGTATTGACACACTTCGAATGAATGTATTAGAGGAAGGATAATCAGTTGCAGAAAACTGAACCCTGGATTTCCCTTCTAGCTGCTCCATAAAAGATGGTCAGAATGTCAAGGTTTTTCCAGCAGTAATATTTTTTGAGCTCTTATGTTTATCTGAAAGCTCTCCTCTGCCACTGCACTCTTTCTGCAGATATCAGCATATTCTCCACAAACTGGTGATTGCTCGCATTAGCCTGTGGTATTCATCTCAAGAGCTCATCAAGCCCCATTTGTCTCCTCTGAGCTTCTGATTTTTGAAAATGCCTTTACCTTCCTCCCCAGGCTGTTAACTACAGAGTTTCTGCAAAGATATTTTTCAGTATATTGGACATCACACAACTATTTTGTCTTGGTTAGACTTCCTGAAGCTCTCTGTGAAGTCACTTGCTGCTTTGTCATTAACAGAGCTAGAGGAAAAAGAACACTGGGGCGCTTGGGAAGGGCCTCCCCCCGGGTTTTACAAATAACTTCTTTGATAAAGATCAGAAGAAAATGATTAAAGGAGAACTGATAATGAGCAATGCAAAATTAAGATCAAATGTGCTTGTCTTGTGACTTGCTGGTTCGAACAACAAAAACAACAACAAAACTAATGAATCAAAGAGGAAGTTAAAACAGGCTACCAGAAACTCACCAGAAGCACACGAATGCGTGCTGAAGACAGTGAAAATGAACTTGGGAATGGAGAGGAGGAGGAGGAGGGTCCCCTAGAGGGACAGTGGCCCGGTCTACCCTGGCCTGAGAAGCCTGGAAGCCCAGGGCTTCTAGAATAACGAGCCTTAGATCCTTGACTACCTGCAGAGCTTCCATGTGATGGAAAGGAGACACCGTCAAGGTTGGCACATCGGCTCTGATTCACTGATTTTCCTCATCAGCTCTTTCTCATTCTTCTCACCTCTGAGCTGTCCCTCAGTTTATGAGCATCACCCCAGACTTAGCAGCCAAAGGGAGAGACAGTGCCACTGAAAAGGTCTGCCAGCCTAGAGGGCATTCTGGAAAAGCCTTCAATGGAAAAGGCATCCGAGTTGGATACCTGGAGTTCCTGGATCTGCTGTGGTTCCGACATCCCTGGCTAAGCCCAAGTTTACAAGGGAGGCAGGTCTCCTGAATTGCATGTTATTTTCAAGAAGTAATTTTCATGCAACTCTGTGCAAATAAAACACCAATATAGAAATTTTAAAATTCAGACATATTGGTTCTAACACTACTGCCAAGAAGAGTGACATCGGTAAGGACTTCCGTGGTGCTGATTGTCAATTTCCTTTCATTTGCTTATTTGGGTCTCACTACGATCATCTGGTATTTCCAATTTCTGGATGAAGATGCAAAAATTCAGAGGGTTAAGCAATTTGCCCCAGACCACTCTCCTGGAGAAGATTTCCAACTGAGCAGAAAAGTTACCCCAGTTCAGTTCAGTTCAGTCGCTCAGTGGTGTCTGACTCTTTGCAACGCCATGAATCGCAGCACACCAGGCCTCCCTGTCCATCACCATCTCCCGGAGTTCACTCAGACTCACGTCCATTGAGTCGGTGATGCCATCCAGCCATCTCATCCTCTGTCGTCCCCTTCTCCTCCTGCCCCCAATCCCTCCCAGCATCAGAGTCTTTTCCAGTGAGTCAACTCTTTGCATGAGGTGGCCAAAGTACTGGAGTTTCAGCTTTAGCATCATTCCTTCCAAAGAACACCTAGGGCTGATCTCCTTCAGAATGGACTGGTTGGAGTCCAAGCAGTCTAAGGGACTCTCAAGAGTCTTCTCCAACACCACAGTTCAAAAGCATCAATTCTTCAGTGCTCAGCCTTCTTCACAGTCCAACTCTCACATCCGTACATGACCACAGGAAAAACCATAGCCTTGACTAGACGGACCTTAGTTGGCTAGGTAATATCTCTGCTTTTGAATATGCTATCTAGGTTGGTCATAACTTTTCTTCCAAGGAGGAAGCGTCTTTTAATTTCATGGTTGCAGTCATCATCTGCAGTGATTTTGGAGCCCCCAAAATAAAGTCTGACACTGTTTCCACTGTTTCCCCACCTATTTCCCATGAAGTGATGGGGCCGGATGCCATGATCTTTGTTTTCTGAATGTTGATCTTTAA
This sequence comes from Nanger dama, assembly GCA_917880005.1. Lineage (NCBI taxonomy): Eukaryota > Metazoa > Chordata > Mammalia > Artiodactyla > Bovidae > Nanger > Nanger dama. Next base: position 6,511,521 of record CAKJTW010000052.1, read on the forward strand.
GCCAACTTTTTCGCTCTCCTCTTTCACTTTCATCAAGAGGCTTTTAGTTCTTCACTTTCTGCCATAAGGGTGGTATCATCTGCATATCTGAGGTTATTGATATTTCTCCCAGCAATCTTGATTCCAGCTTGTGTTTCTTCCAGTCTAGCATTTCTCATGATGTACTCTGCATATAAGTGAAATAAGCAGGGTGACAATATACAGCCTTGATGTACTCCTTTTCCTATTTGGAACCAGTCTGTTGTTCCATGTCTAGTTCTAACTGTTGCTTCCTGACCTGCGCACAGATTTCTCAAGAGGCAGGTTAGGTGGTCTGGCTATCCCCATCTCTTGAAGAATTTTCCACAGTTGATTGTGATCCACACAGTCAAAGGCTTTGGCATAGTCAATACAGCAGAAATAGATGTTTTTCTGGAACTCTCTTGCTTTTTCCATGATCCAGCGGATGTTGGCAATTTGATCTCTGGTTCCTCTGCCTTTTCTAAAACCAGCTTGAACATCAGGAAGTTCACCGTTTATGTATTGCTGAAGCCTGGCTTGGAGAATTTTGAGCATTACTTTACTAGCATGTGAGATGAGTGCAATTGTGTGGCAGTTTGAGCATTCTTTGGCATTGCCTTTCTTTGGAATTGGAATGAAAACTGACCTTTCCTAGTCCTGTGGCCACTGCTGAGTTTTCCAAATTTGCTGGCATATTGAGTACAGCACTTTCACAGCATCATCTTTCAGGATTTGAAACAGATCCACTGGAATTCCATCACCTCCACTAGCTTTGTTTGTAGTGATGCTTTCTAAGGCCCACTTGACTTCACATTCCAAGATGTCTGGCTCTAGATGAGTGATCACATCATCATGATTATCTGGGTCGTGAAGATCTTTTTGTACAGTTCTTCCGTGTATTCTTGCCACCTCTTAAATATCTTCTGCTTCTGTTAGGTCCATACCATTTCTGTCCTTTATCGAGCCCATCTTTGCATGAAATGTTCCCTTGATATCTATAATTTTCTTGAAAAGATCTCTAGTCTTTCCCATTCTGTTCTTTTCCTCTGTTTCTTTGCATTGATCACTACAGAAGGCTTTCTTATCTCTTCTTCCTATTCTTTGGAACTCTGCAAAGTTACCCCAGGCCAGTTCTATTCACTTTGTCTCAGGTAAGGGATAAGGTTGAAGCCATCACAGGTCTGAATATTCAGGAATGATTTCAGTTGAAATAATGTAAACTGCTTTTGTATTCAGGCATCAAATCATGCATGCCAAACTTTGATTTGGAGACTAAGATCACTGCAGAAGCATATGGCCCCATCTCGGAATTTTTTAAGTGGCTATTTCCTACATGTAATCCAACTATGCAGGAGCAGAGAGGAGGGCAAGCTTTCCTTGATATTTTATGTCAATAAAGTGTCTTGATACTTTAAGTCATCAGATACAGTATCGCTTGCTGTAATCTGGAATGTTGATTCCTATATGATAATCAAAACCTCATCTGGGATTTGAAGTTAAACTTCTTTCTTTTGTCAGCTGGTGCTTTCTGTAGGTGGGAAGCTATGGAAATGGGCATGGGCTGCCTTCTGACTCTATTCTCTGCTTCTCTTGTTAACTTTCAGTTCTGATGCCATTTAGGTCAGAGAGGCGAGGATGAAGCATGGACAATGCAGAAGTTAGAGAAACAGGAAAGATGTTTCTGTGCTCTTGAGAGCAGGTCCTCTTCAAACTAATTTTTTTATTAAGCCTCTTTGTGGATTCTTCGAAGACCCTCTGATCTTATACCCTCACAGGACACCTCCTACCTGTGGTAGCCTTTTACAGGTGATGCGTTTCCTCTGGTACATAACTTGCTTCTCAGCTGTACCCAGGAATCTGGGATTATCTTCAGATTCTCTTTCCCCAGGTCTCCCCATGTCTCTGGACAGCCCCATTGGACAGAACCCAAGATAATTCCACTTTAAGTTATTTTTCAGTTTCTGGTCCATGGGTACCACTCTTACATCCTTTGCCCTCTATAATAAACTAAATCCTAATAGAACAACTTTCTCTTTTTCTCCACAGTACAAGCTACTAAAACATTTCCATTTGGAAAATGTTTTAGGTGGGCCAATGTTATTTAGGTGGGCCAATATACTACTCCAATGCAAAAAACACACACACACACACACACACACACACACACACACACACACAAAAGATCAGGCCAATATAGTCCTCAAATGCAAAAACCATGCATTTTTGAAGTTCTTGGAATAGTCTCATTGAAGATTTTCTTACTTAGGCTTGAGGCAAATACTTCTCCCAGTATTTGGGGATGGGACTCACCACCAGCATCTATCTTAGAAAGTTTGTTTTCAAAACAAAAAACAACTTTTGACAATGCTTTTAGACTAACAGTATGGAGAAAGGGTTCAAGAATTCTTTAAGGGATCACAGACTTCCTGTTTGAACTTTTTTCAGGATGAACACCATGGAATGTGGCATCACTGACCTATGTCTTAATGGGAATAGAGAGGGAAAGAGACCCATTTTCACACCTATCCTCCAGGGAAATGTGTACTACTAGTAAGGGAACACACGTATCCAGAGCATGCACTGAGCCCAGGATCTCAAGTCATGCTTTGGGGTCCTCAAAGCGTTTAGATCTATTTAACTCAAGAAAAGCTTCATGTTCTTGAAATTTCTAATAAGCAGGAGTATTCTGGCTTCATAAATCTTGTGTCATGCATGGGTTCTTTTGATGTAGGATGCACATATAATGAACCAAATCACTTAGAAAGCCCTTCCGTGAAAGTATACTGCAAATCACCGCAAGAGCCTGAAGGGCTAAGGGAGTCATTTCCAGTCATGGCTTTCAAGAGCACTTATAATCTAAAATAGCTCACAGAGCATTCTGGATTTCCCAAATAATGCATGTTATAAATGCCTTGCTATGGAAAAAAGTTGACCAAGTCCAGCACATTTGAGTCAGTGAGTCAATATCCTTCTTTCTGAATACATTCTCAAGGAGGCTGCCAAGCACCAAGACTTTGACCAGCTACCATGTGCGACTCTCTGCTTCATTACTTCAGTGTTGACTTGTTCCAGCGAAGGCTACAATACATAAGCATCAGAATACCCAGCAAGGGAGGGTGTTCTGATCAGCCACCTCTGTTAAGACCTTTGCTCTCAGTCAGTGACAACTAGGAGCTGGCCCTGGACATCACCCGCTAGCTCCCAAGCCAACAAGATGGCAGAACACAGGCAGTCATGACCAGCCTTTCTTGCTCTATCTTCAGATTATATCAGAGTTGGCTGACTAGTAGGGGGAGCTTCCCTGATGGCTCAGTGGGTAAAGAATCTCTCTGAAATGCAGGAGACACAGATGTGGGTTTGATCCCTGGCTCAGGAAGATCCTCTGAAAGAGGAGATGGCAACCCATTCCAGTATTCTTGCCTGAAAAAGCCCATGGACAGGGTAACTTTGTAAGCTATAGCTCAAAGGGTTGCAAAGAGTCAGACACGGCTGAGTGACTAAGCACCACCTATTAATAACTAGTAGGGATAAATGCAATGGAGTTCTGGGCCCAAACGTCATGGCTCCTCAGCTTCCTAGCTGTTGTATGACTGCTCCAGGCTTCATTTTTACCATCAAGGATTGGAATAGAAACAGTAATTCTCCACAGATCAGCTGGGAGGACTGAGTAAGGTAATACACGTAGAGAGCTCAGGAAAATGCTTACACCTAAAATAGGTTATTTATGTTGGTACAGCTCAGGTCTTCCACTCTGAGTGGCTGACAACCATTGCCTTTGCTGGTGAGCCAAGTTATTGTTCACAAAGCACTTTCACACACATTACAGATAATCCAACCACTGCCAGATTTGAGTGCATGGCCTTACATTTTGTTTTTAAGAAGTGAAATCATATTGAATTTGCAGCTTTGTATACTATGTATACTTTCTTCGTGTAATAGAATTTTAATATTTCTCACATAATAAAGTATATTTCAAAAGAAGTTTTAAAAAGCTGCATTTTCCTTCCTATGGACATACCGACCTTCATTTAACTCATCCTCTGGTTGAGGACTAAGTATGCCTTTTAAAATCATAAATAATGCTTCAGTGAAGAACATTAAATGATTCCTGACCATATTCTCATTATTTTCTTAAGATGCACCTAAAGAGGGTATGGACATTCTTAAGTCCTTGATACAGTACTAAATTACTTTCTAGAAAATTTATTTGTGTTCAGTTTTTATAAGTTTTCTTACATTTATTTCCTCAACTAATTGCAAGATCCATTTTTATCAAATTGTGATAAATTACATGCAACATACAGTTTCCCTTCTTAACCATTTTCTAAGTGTACAATTCAGTAGTGTTATGAATATTCTTAAAACTAAGACCATGGCGTCCGGTCCCATCATTTCATGGCACATAAATGGGGAAACAGTGGAACCAGTGACAGGCTTTATTTTTCTGGGCTCCAAAATCACTGCAGATGGTGACTGCAGCCATGAAATTAAAAGATGCTTTCTCCTTAGAAGAAAAGTTATGACCAACCTAGAAAGTATATTAAAAGCAGAGATATCACTTTGACAACAAAGTCAAAGCTATGTTTTTTCTAGTAGTCATGTGTGGATATGAGAGCTGGACTAAAAAGACAGCTGAGTGCTGAAGAACTGATGCTTTTCAACTGTGGTGTAGGAGAAGACTCTTGAGAGTTCTGTGGACAGCAAGGAGATCCAAACAGTACATCCTAAAGGAAATCAGTCCTGAACATTTATTGGAAGGATGGATGCTGAAGAGGAAATTCCAATACTTTGGCCACCTGATGTGAAGAATTGACTCATTTGAAAACACTGTGATTCTGGGAATAATTGAAGGCGGGAGGAGAAGGGGACGACAGGATGAGGTGGTTGGATGGCATCACTGACTTGATGGACATGAATTTGAGCAAGCTCTGGAGCTGGTGATGAACAGGGAAGCCTGGCATGCTGCGGTCCATGAGGTTGGAGAGTCAGTCATGATTGAGCGACTGAACTGAATTGAACTGATTGTTGTACAAGGATATCTAGAACTAAATCATCTTGCAAAGCTCTTCCCACTGGTAACCGCTAGTGTGGTCTCTGCATTTTGAGCCTGTTTCTTTTTGGTTACATTCACTACTTTTTAGATTAGTAATATCATATGGTATTTGTCTGTCTAAGATAAGCTTACTTTTTTATAGATCCTGTGCTAAGAGTTTCATATTGAGAAACTCATTTACTTCTTACTTCTTATATCAGCTGCACAAGGAATTTATGGTTCTCCTCTCTTCCCAAACGATGACAGAACGGCTTACAGAGAGGAAGCCAGGTGCCAGCATCCCATTAAATGTATGGATGGGGACAGCCCACCATCAAATACCTAAACCCTGGACACCATCACAAACTGCCTTCCTGAAATCTCTTCACAGCCACAGAAGATGCAAATATAAGGACAGATGTGTGTCCTGTCACCACAGTGCCACAGCTGCGGCCCATACCACCCAGTACCTCATCACAGACCTCAGACCTGGGGGCAGAGGAAGGCCGGCCACACACAGCACCCAGAAGTGGCTTCCTCCAGCCTCTCTGAGACGCCTCCTGGTGTGCGTAGTACAGACAAGCTGATATGAAGTTTTTACAACATGGACAAGTCAATCCATACTTCAAATGAAAAAAAAAATCTGCTTTCAGAAAATTAAAAGAATATACCAATAAAGGAACTGAGAAAGAGCCTTTCAGATGAAAGCAAAATGCTGACACAATGCCAATTTAAACTTAAGAAAATAGGCCACCTCTTGGAGGGTGAAATTTCCATGCCTTCGGGCATTACACCTATGGAGTGAGTCTGGCTCTCATGCGTCCAGTCTAAATAAATCTTATTCCGTATTCCTTAGATGACTATTAAAATGGGGTACAAGGAGTGTCTCTTATGAACGCAGGGCCTATTGCAAGTGATTACAGGAAAAGGCAATAATGTCTGCCTTTGTTATGAGAGTAGTTTACAATTAGCAAGAAATGCCACTGTGCCAGAATATGCGTTAGGGGACGGGGCACTAGAGAATTTGAGGTACAAATCACATTTTGCAAGTGGAGAAAGAAGATGGCAATACCTCGCCTTATCAGTACTCCGCCTTAATAAAAAGGGTGAGTGCCAGAGTCTCATCCTAAGAAAAGGAAGATTAAGCCAGAGTGCCTTATCAGTCTGTCATGAGAGACTCAGGGTGTCAGAATTAAGTCCTGCAGGGTCACAGCATGAGACGAGGATAATGTGCAGAGACACCTCTAGCATCACTATTCCAAAAAGCAACCGGATAATTGCTTCGCATCACATCTAACACACTATGATAATGTCAGAGTGTCGCTCCTCAGATACCTGGGGCGGCGGCACCGCAATTGGCACCCTGGCCTGGCTTGGTCTGTGTGTGCTCATGGGTCCCTCTCGCCGCTGCTCGAGTGCCTCCTTGCAGACACGGCACTCAGACTTGTAGATTTATCCCCGAGGCGGGGCACAAGGGTTGCTTCTGAACTACAGAGATTGAAGTGCACTGATTTGCGTCCTACTGGTAAAAGCTTGAATTCATCTGACAAAGGCTGATGAGAAAGGGATGCTTTGCAAAGAGAACCTAGGCTTGGAAGCATCCTTTGGAATTTTTCAGCTCTCCTGTTACATCTGTTTTGTACTTTACTCCTGAGATTTTTTAATAATGAAGACAATTGCGGTTAACAACTCTAAAGAAGGAATGTTTTAAGCTTTGCCATGGAAAAAGATAAATAAAACTTCAGGGAACTGGGGACCTTTCGTTTTGTTCATGCTCTCCCTTTCCTATTTTTTTGGGAGGGGATCACACTACCTATACAATTCATTATTGGGAACTTCGGCAAGAGCTGGACCTAGGAAGGTAAAACAAGGGAAGAAAGACAATCTTTCCTGACTATGAGCATTAAATTAGCATCTCTGAGCTAGTCTGAGAAGTCAGAGGAAAACATGGTCAAACAGTCTGGGTAGTAGAGATTTTCCTATTTTTCAGACTAAGGGCCGACTTTGCCTCTGTATATTTCAGTATCAGAAACATGCAACCCTTGAAATGCTCATCTCTGGTCTGAAATAGACAATAGCTGGCTGTAAAAAACACACAAAAAACTTTAATCCATATCTACCAATCTGGACTCTTAGTAATAATGGTGATCATTTATTGAGCAGTTTGTACATATCAAGAGTTGAAATGCTTTACATATATTAACACACATTATGTAATTTAATTCTCAGTGATTCTCTGTGGTCTTACTTCATCCCCATTTTACAGATAAGAATGTTAAGCAATGAGGTTTCCATCCCTGGACAAATAGCTACTAAGTAGCAATCAGGATTTAAACTTCCTAAGCCAGACTGCTGCTAAGTCACTTCAGTTGTGTCTGACTCTGTGCGACCCTATAGATGGCAGCCCACCAGGCTCCCCCGTCCCTGGGATTCTCCAGGCAAGAACACTGGAGTGGGTTGTCATTTCCTTCTCCAATGCATGAAAGGGAAAAGGGAAAGTGAAGTCGCTCGGTCGTATCCAACTCCTAGTGACCCCATGGACTGCAGCCCACCAGGCTCCTCCGTCCATGGGATTTTCCAGGCAAGAGTACTGGAGTGGGGTGCCATTGCCTGCTCCCTAAGCCAGACTAGGGAGATTTTAAAATTGCCCAGGATGGCAGACTACCCACTATGACTCTGTGAGTCAACTGACAATCAACTAACCAAAAACTGGCTGTCCTTTCTATTGTTCATCAAATGTTTTATAACTTCTAGCTGGTCTAAAAGTGCTGCAGCAAAACCACTTTGGTCTAGATTAGCAATTCACGTTATCATTTTAAAAAGCCAAAAGAAAGGGAGGAAGGGAAAGTAAGGTTACTCAGTGCCTACAGACAAATAGAAGCTTAATTTCCTGTCATACAGATAATTAGGCACCAAATAGGTCCCTAAGGTAATTAAAAACATAATAAACCCAATGAAACAAGGGCTGCATCCTGGTTAAAGAGGAAAAATAAAAGTCATCAATCACTAGTAAATGATGAACTTCCACAACTGGTGGACTGTGCTTGTTTTAACAAAAACCTACTGGCCTTCCTCCAAATCAGGGGTTGAGCTCCAGGTCAGCTATGAATGGCCTAGCATCACTGAGGTCAGTGACCAACCTGCTATTTCCCACTCGTGGGACAGAGGGGCAGCGGAGCGCCTGGAAGGATCAGAAGCCTGAGAGCTGTTCCGATGCCCAGCATCATGGTGCTGCACTGGTTACCACATGCACAAAAGGAGCGCCTCTGAGGCACCCCAACTAGTTGGGAGAGCATGGGAGAGTGGTGAGGGGCCCAGGAGAGACCCCAGGCTCACACCAGCGCTTCTGGATGTGCTCAGACCTAGCCATGCCATGTCCTGAGCTGCTGAAGATATTTCTTCCAGCCTGAGGCCTGGTGAAAATACACCACCAAGGTTATGCTTAAGACCTTTTATGGACTAACTTCAATCACCTAGACCATCAATCCTCTGCTATCTTGATGGCCTAAATTAAGAAATAAAACAGATATTTTAATAATCAATTTCATGATTTAAATTGCAGATCAGAAAATCATGTTGAGTACCCTGGAATATGAGGACTAAAATGAAACAAAGACAGTGAATAGAAAGCATTAGAAGAGAAATGGTCAACAATATTGCTTATTGAGATTTGCAGCTGGGTGTACAAAGGAGCCCCAGAGAGGAAATCAGAAGGCCATGGTTTGAATTCCATCTGTGCCCCTTGTTGCTGTGCAACTGTAAGCAAGATTCCTAATATCTCTGGGCCTCTATTTTCTAAAACTTTAAGATGGAGTTAGAGAATTCCTGCCCCACGGTTTTCTGTGAAGAATAGACAAGTTAAAGCCTGTGGAAATGACTAGCAAGCTTTGTAGCATGTAGAGAATTCTCAATAAAGTAAGTTGCAGGTGAATCTGAAGCAATGCCAGATGTAACTATATGAATACCATGGCCATGGGTCTGGGTTGGAAAAATCTGTTCCATTTCTTCACCAGGAACAAAAATGTCAATTTCACGACCTGATTCCTATTTGAGATTGGTGGCTATTTGTGGGTATTCTATATTTGACCTGCTACCAGATTGTTTGAATTATCATCATTTTATAGTATATTTTAGTATCTATAAATATTTCCTCATTACTCTTGTAGAATTCTCCTAGCTAAACTTGTTAGTTTACTTTTCCATGTGCACTCTAGGAATACCATCTCTAGGTAAAAAAATTCATGCTGACATTTTAATCAATGTAAATAAATCCTTATCAAGTTTATTTCTTATCTAAAATTAACGCTTGCATGAATTTAAACCTTGCTCCTCAAGAACACTGCATCTTCTTCCATTGGTTCAAGCCCTTTTTGTACACTTAGGAGATCTCTTAAAAATTTATTTGTAACAGAAGGATAATTTCTTCACAATATTGTGCTGGTTTAAAAATGAAGGAGAGACACTGCATCACCACGAGGTTTCCTGCAGTTGGGATAAAACCCCCAAGCACAGGGGTGCAGGCAGAGACGGCTGGGCCTTAGCTGGAGCACGGGGCTTGGGGGGCACAAGCAGGGCACTGACAGCACATGCTGCCCCCATCGTGGGACCTGAAATCAGCCTGTGATGAGCTGCCCTCTCTACAGGCATCTCAACATCACTATGTGTATCCGATTAGCAAACTCCATCTTGGGAGATCTGATGCAAACAGCACTTCTGGTAAAGAAATCCAGGGAAATTGTTCTCTTTTCAGTTGAGTGACAGGATGGTAAATTCATTCTCAGACAGGGCAAGACAGCCAGGGAGAGAGCTGGCATTAGAGGGAGAATAAAACACTGCACCAGGAAAACCGGGGCGAGGAAGAAAGTGGAAGCAGACACCAAAGGCAAGAATCTTGCATTTCCCAAACAGCCAGCCTCATGGCTCCAGGGCGCTGCCAGGGAACCATGGGGAGGGGCCTGGGAGGGTGGCAACCACGCTCACAATGGGCCCACACAAGTAAGTGGGTCAAGAAGAACATGTCTGATGTGATTCAAGCAACTAGCAGCTGAACGGGAATTTGAACAAAACAGCAGAACCCTGTCACCCATTCAAATCCCCCGTATCTTTTTCTGCTTATAAGTTTTTCTTAAAACAGTAACTTTATTTTTCTTCAGCCTCATCCTAACTATAACATCAGTAAAGCCACTGGTTTGAGACTGCACTTTACTTTGTTCTGAAACATATGAAAATTAATGCATAATTATTTTTTAAAAGTTATTCCAAAATGTCTCTAATACCTTGAGTGGTGAGCAGGCAAAATTTTGGCAAAACCAACTCTAGAATTTGCTTTCTTTTTATTACTCCAATTCATTACACAATAGACCAGAGGTTCTCAAGCTTTACCTTGAGTAAGAATAATCTGACATCTAAAAATACACGTCTACCTGATTTCCATCCCACAAAATGCTGATTTAGAAGGATCCCCAGTAAGATTCAGAAGACTGAATTTTTAGCAAGTATCTGAAGTTGCATCTGGACACTGAAACAAACACTTTACAGGGTAAAATCTTTGGAGTGGTTCGAAAGAAGCTTTAGGGTAATACTCTGACTTGTAAAATTGGATTGGTTGTTTAAAACCAGAGCAGCTGAGGGAGTATCTTCCATGAGGTTGGAGAAAGATGACCACAACATGCCGGAAGCATGAAGGCTGTAGACAGAGACCCCTGTGGGCTCAGGAATGTGATATGGGAGTGCAGAGTCTTTTTGTCATAAAAGCTGGGGCCATGCGGGATGAAGCAGATGATCACAAGACCCATGGGTTCCTGGTTCCCTGCAGGAACCTGAGCCACTCTGCAGAAAAGGAATCAGAGTTGCTTCTCCTGTTTCTCTCTACTTTGTGATGATGCTGAGTCTTTTTTTTAATTTAATTAATTTTAGTTTATAATATTGTATTGGTTTTGCCATACATTGACTTGAATCTGCCATGAGTATACATGTGTTCCCCATCCTGAACCCTCCCCCTCACCTCCCTCCCCATCCCATCCCTCTGGGTCGTCCCAGTGCACCAGCCCCGAGCACCCTGTATCATGATCTAAGTGGAGACTAGAGAAACAGAAGCTTCGTTACTTAATCTGTCCATTAGGGATACTTCCCATCCATTCTAGGCGGTGTACATTTCTTCACATAGTCTTTTGTCAGAAGGGCCTCTGAGGTAGGAAGCTGTATGGATAACAGAAGGAAAGGGGACCCAGGACTCCGACTGCATAGGGATGCCGGGGGCATGGGTGAGTCCTTGAAGACAAACAGGGGCCTGGAATTAGGGATGAGGATCAGGAAGAGAAAGCACTGGGGTCTTTCTGTGCTTGGAATGAAGACACACATTTAGAGGGGTTTTCTGAACACGACTGAGGTGAACTGGTGGCTAGACTACACTTATTTTCCTTTCCTCTTCCCCTCTCTGAGAAATGACATGTTTGCCTTCACATCCCATCAGCTCAGCCCCTACAGCTTCTAAGGTGAATTTTCTAAGACTGAAGGGGGAGTCAGGCAAAAGGTGAGATGACTTTCAGCAGTCAGAACTCCCGAAGATACGTGCTAGCTAACCAACATCTCTCAGCCTTGACAGAGCCTGATTACAACAGTTTAGCACTGACCACAGTGGCAGAACGGATCTTCCACCTGAGGATGTAAGCAGGTAAAGAGATGTGAACTGCAGTTTGCAAACCTTGATGCTGTCTAGGGGTCTGCAGAATCTGTCTTTTCTCCCCACCCTCCTCCATAGGGCAGCAAGATACAATGGCTACTATCTAAACAGAAAGGAAGTGGATTCTTCCAGCTTACAGCATGTCACTTGGCTCCAAAAGACCCGAGAAAAGTAGGATTCTAGCAGGCAGACTGAGCAGTGCAGACATGCTTTGAAAATCCTCTAATTCCACCGTTAGATACAGATCCTCTTTGACTTACCTGATAAACCCATTACAAATTGGAAGCATTATAATTTGAAAATGCATTTAATACACCTAAACTAGGGGGTGCTAGAGATGAAGAACCTTCTAGTCAATGCAGGAGACATAAGTGACATGGGTTTGATCCCTGGGTCAGGAAGATCCCCTGGAAGAGGGATGACTACCCACTCCAATATTCTTGCCTGGAGAGTCCCATGGACTGAGGAGCTTGGCAGGCTGCAGTCCACAGGGTCACAAGGAGTTGGACACAACTGAAGTGACTTAGTTCACACACACTCACCAAATATCCTAGTTCAGTGCAACCTACCTTAAACATGCTCACTTACATTAGCTCAGTGGGGCACGATCATATAAAACACATAGCTTATTATATACCATTGAAAGTCTCATGTAACTTATTACTGTACTGAAAGTGGAGAACAGAATGGTTATTTGGATGTAGAATGGTTGTCAGTGTATGGGAGGTGGACCCTCGAGATTCTACAGCTGATGGGAGCCAAGACTTGCTGTCGCTATCTAGCATCATGAGACTCTCAAACACTGCTAACCCAGGGAAATATCAAAATTCAGAACTCAAAGCACGGTTTCTACTGCACACATATTGCTTATATATCAAGAGATTTTAAGCAGGCTGGTAATCAATCGGCCCATCTCAAGTCCCACAGACACTAAGCGGCACGTGGGTTACAGGACCACAGGTGAGGAAGCGTGAGAGATGCATTCCCAGTCTCCCATTCTTCCAGAGGAAGGTGATGTGTTGTCGCTGCAGCCACAGAGGTAATAAAAGGTGGTTAGCTTAGGAGTATAATTTGGACATTGCATTCATAACAGCAATTTATGAGAGAGTGTTATAAGGATACCTAGAAGATGGAGTTTATACAATGACAGACTGTGGCCCGAGGAAACATGGGATGTATCATTCAATGAGAAGGCGGCAGGAGAGGGAGGTTGGAGAGAGGCAAGAAATCCAAAAAAGCACTGCTCTCAACACATCAGGTTAGAGATGCCCATGAAATACCTATGTAGAAATGAGCCGGAAGCTGTGGCTACTTGGCTCTCAACCTGTGGGAGGCCAGGGCTGTAGATATAAAGTTGGGATCATGAATGTACAGACGCATGGACTGAAAGCCAGGGGGCTAGAGAAGGCGATCCCAGGAGGGAGGAACCTGCTCCAAGCTTCTGGACACACAGCTATTTAAATAAGCTGTGGATGATGCAGAGCTGAGAAGAGAGAGTGAAAAGCAGCAAGTGAGAGAGGGCATGCGAGTCATCAAGCTGCTGGTCTCGCCTCCAGGCTCAGCCCTGAGGTCCTGCTTTGTGATGTGGGGCGGAGACCTCTCTCTCCTGCTTTGCAGGCAGCTCCCTCTTAGGCTCAGTCTCCCAGCAGCAACCAGAGGGAAGGTGGAAGGCAGGTGGCGGTTAGAAGGAGTTTGGGGTTTCCTTGCCCTTCAGCTTCATGCCAGTCTCCATTGCTCATCCTAGCAGAGAGAGCGCTTTTTCTCAGCAATAGTTTATTTCATTTTATCAGACTTCACAGACTAAGGCTCATAGCCCTTGCCCAGCAACTCCAGCATGACTATCCAGCGTGCCCAGCTCAGAGGGCAGAGTCTCAGCTCTACCCACTCTGCCTTCCTCTTGGCTTCTAACTTAGAATCCTTACAACCTCACCCCCTCAAGGCAGTGGCTGTTTCCTGCAGTGACTACCTTCATAACGCCTTGGAGATTGCCCTTCCTGCACTTCAGTGACAGCATTAACATCCTTTACATTTGCTGTTATTGTTGTTCAGCCACTAAGTCATGTCCAGCTCTTTGCAACCCCATAGACTGCAGCACACCAGGCTTCCCTGTCCTTCACCATCTCCCAGAGTTTGCTCAGATTCATGTCCATTGACTGTGAGGCTGCTGCTGCTAAGTGACGTCAGTCATGTTCGACTCCGGTGGACCCCATAGACGGCAGCCCACCAGGCTCCCCCGTCGCTGGGATTCACCAGGCAAGAACACTGGAGTGCGCTGCCATTTCCTTCTCCAGTGCATGAAAGTGAAAAGTGAAAGTGAAGTTGCTCAGTCGTGTCCGACTCTTCACGACCCCATGGACTGCAGCCTACCAGGCTCCTTTGCCCATGGGATTTGCCAGGCAAGAGTACTGGAGTGGGGTGCCATTGCCTTTTCCCGTCTGTGATGCTATCCAACCATAATTCTACATACGCCTTTCACTTCCTTAGTTCATATTCCTTCTTTCAAGTTCCATTTATTAAAATAATGGGAGGATGTGCTGTCAAAGAAGTCTAGAAAAGAGGAATGTTTCAACAAAGGAGGTTAACTAAGAAAGGTCCACACAATGGACCACTCATTAGATTTAACCAGGAAGTTCTGGATACAGTGACACGATGTCTGTGCACCCAGGGTGGACTGGGAGTCTGGTGGAGACGATGGAAAGGGGTTGGACTGAAAAGACTTTTTGGAGTTTGAGTTTATAAGAAAACGTCTAAGATGGAGCTTTTAAACAACTCCAGTGATTTTGGCCTGCAGAAATGGTAGATGGATGTGTCATTTATAAAAAGATGGATGGATTTGGAGGCTTGATGGAGTTGGCTGGGCAGAGAAGGGTTGAGGAGAACTGAGCCACCACGGAATCCCAGAGATGACTCACAGAGCTACTTCTCTAAGCACTTTTGCCGCTGCTGATGGGAGAGGTTTGCTTTTTAAGATCAGAGCTGCTATGTTAGGAGAGCAGACTAGTGGGGGCAGGCACCCCAGGGTGGCGGGGTTTGACAGTGACATTCTTGACTATAGGGTGAGAAAAGCTGGAGTCTAGATCAGGAGGGAACGGTCGGCTTCTAGAAGAACTGGGACCCTGCCCTCAGTTGTCCAAGAGAGGAGGCACAAGCTGTGAATTCAGATGCTAGAGGTTAGGGGATCCGGTGAGAAGAAAAGCAGATGATTATTTTTTATAAATCTCAAAAAATAAAACAAAAACCCTCTGATCTATTTTCATAATAATAAAACCCCAGAGAGCCCTCAAACAACCTACACTGCAAAAGAACCATGGTCACCAATGGCATTACCAGAAAAGCACTTTTGACTTCCAGGGATGACAAAAATCAATATTTAAGGGTGTGCAAGTGATACAAATTATCTTATTGGTATGGAGAAGAAAGATATAGGACTCACATTCTGGAAGTGATGTGAGTACCCATAATTACCACCATAAATTTGCTGAGTACTAAAAATAATTCTGTATTTTCCTGTAGGATTTGCAAGCTAATAATAAGCAATTTCCAGCTGTGTGCTGTGACAGCAAAAAAGAGGGTCTAACATCCTTATAATTATATTTTCCATATCTGTATTCACATTAGAAAATACTGATTAAGATCCATCTGCTTAAACTATTTTTTGTTGTTATAATCTCTATGGTAGGTGACTTTTATAAAATCTGACTACACTGGATACATTAGACTTCAAAAGGAGGATTATCAAATATTTCACCTTTCAGGCTTTTTAAATATACATGTATGCTTGTGAATCAAAAGGACTAATATCAGTGAGAATTGAGATTTTTCTTCAGAGTGGATTCTACACACAAGTCTCAAGGGCTCCCCTTAATTTGGCATCTAAAACTGCAACAAACAGCAGGCTTTACCCTACCAAGTGTTTGGCCCGGCTCACTTTCTTCTGCTTGACGAGATGAGTATTACTGTCTCAGAACCACTGAATCGAGCATCTATTCCTTGGCTGTGTTTTCTCAAATTTCAAATGTTCTTCTTGGCATGTGATATGTCACCACCCAAAGAAAGGAGATAACTCTTTAAATCCTTTATGGATTCACTGCTATTTCTTGGAGGGATTCTGGAAAGGAAGTTACTGTTCAGGGCAACTAGATGGGTCTAGCTTGCTCCCCATGACTGGTTTCAAAGCCCACAGCTCTGGTGTAGGCAGACCAGATGAGGCTGCTGACATACCAGTGAGACCCCCAAGGAAACCCTGAGGAAGCAAGGAAGGCAGACAACTGCCCCCCCAGTTGAATGTGAAAAGTTATCTTAAAAATATAAAGGTGCAGAGTTTAACTAAACCACAGACATAGAAAACAAGCTTACAGTTACCAAAGGGGAACGTGAAAAGGAGGGATAAATTAGGAGTATGAGATTAACAGATATGTCCACTATACATAAAACAGATAAACAATGAGGACCTACTGTAGAGCACACGGAACTCTACTCAATATTTTATAATAACCTTTAAGGAAAATAACCTGCTCCCAAGTCAAATGTAGAAAGTTCTCTCAAAAATTTAAAATATGGGATTAACAGATACACTATAAATAAAACATACAACAAGGACCTACTGTATCACACAGGGAACTCAACTCAGTATTTTATAATACTCTATAAGGGAAAAGGAGCTGAACTGCACTACTGAGTCAATCACATTGTAGACCAACTATACTGCAATTTAAAAAGGTCCTTAGCCTTAAAAAAAATTCCAAATATATATAATGTATGACTTTAATCAACATGATTCTAAATTTTCCTAAAATTTAAGAGAAGAGCAATAATTCAAATTGAAAACAATTAGCATTACATCTGTCTGTCTATCAACTGTGGTACTATATGCCAGATTTCTCATTGCCAGGAATAAGACTGGTGTTATCTTTTCTTTTCTGGTAGCTCAGCTAGTAAAGAACCTGCCTGCAATGCAGGAGACCCCAGTTCAATTTCTGGGTTGGGAAGATCCCCTGGAGAAGGGATAGGGTACCCACTCCAGTATTCTTGGGCATCTCTGGTGGCTCAGAGGGCAAATAATGTGCCTGCAATGTGGAAGACCTGGGTTCAATCCCTGGGCTAGGAAGATCCCTTGAAGAAGGGAACAGCTACCCACTCTAGTTTTCTGTCCTGGAGAACTCCATGGACTGTATAATCCATGGGGTCACAAAGAGGCAGACACGACTGAGTGACTTTCACTTTGATTTTTCTATTTTTCCTTGCTGTTCTTTGAAGTTCTGTTTTCAATTTTTGCTTTTCCTTGACGTATAAAGTGTATACAGAAAGGTGCCTATTCATACATATACAGCTCAATGAATTTCTGAAACTGAACATACCTGTGTAACCAGCACAAACCAAGACAACACCCTAGAAGGCCCTTGAGCTCCCTTTCTAGTTACTATCCTCCTAAAGATAATCTTCATCTCAACATCTAAGGCACAGATTCATTTTCCTGTTGTGCTATATGTAAATGAATCTCCCTGTGTATAGTCTTTGGTGTTTTCAATTTACTGTGGTCTTGTAACTGACTGGAAGCCACTATAATTTATTGAGCTCCTGGTTAACCATGCATCAGGCACTATGCCAAGCCCTTTACTGCATCATTTTCACGTTCCATCCCCACCATCACCTCACGATTAGGCAATACTATTACTATCATCTCCTTTAAGCAGCGAAGAAGTTTCAAGCTCAGGGATTTTAATATTCCTCAGTCACCCAGCAGTAAATGCTGGAGCCAGGATTTGTGCTTTGCTTCTCTGGCTTCTAAGCACTGGCCTTTCCCATGGAGGTCTTCACAAACGTACAAAACACCAAATGTTCCGGAATCACCAAAACCCACAAGGATCTGAGTCTCAGGAAACACTGTCATTGAATCTTGTATCTTATTTATTTAACTTCAGTTCTGTACCCACCAAGCATGCTAACTCAGACCTTATGAATTAATATCAACAGTTGGTACTCTCCTGGCAATGTACCTCGTGATCAGTGACACACAAGGTCATACGCATGTGGTTCAAGTATCTTTACTTCTGTTCACAGAAAGTAAAACACACTTGCCTGAAGATACAGTCACCAGAGACAGAACCTGGGGCTCACTGCTTTGCTCATCAAGCAGTTGTTAATATCTAAAGTATATTAGATATATATATCTAAAGGTATACCTGTGCATATAATGCAAACATATTCAGTGATAATTTAAATGTTATGTATATTAAATGCAGGATAGTCCATAATGAATAATTAAACTGTGGAAAATTCTGAGAGAGATGGGAATACCAGACCACCTGACCTGCCTCTTGAGAAATCTGTATGCAGGTCAGGAAGTAGCAGTTAGAAGTGGACATGGAACAACAGACTGGTTCCAAATAGGAAAAGGAGTACATCTGTTGAACCTGACAGAAGCCATGACAAACTTCAAGGACTAAAGTAGCCAGAGCTACAATCACAGAAAAAGCTGGGTCACTGCCCAGAAGGAGCTGAGATCATCATCCCCTTGACCTTGAGACTCAGCCAGTCAACATACTCCCCATAGCCTGGTTAGAGCTAGCCCAGATAACATGAAAAGTCCCTTAGGCGAGCCCGCATGCGGGAAAATTTAGCCAATTAATAGGTACCAAGAACCCCTTGCAACCAATCCGCCCTTGCAAACTCTGTCTTTGTTCTAAGTCTATAAATACTGCTGTAATTCAGGGCTCGGGGCCCTCTTGCCTTACTCCACTGTATTGGATGTGGCAGAGTGCCCTAACTCGAGTTAGCAATAAATAAACTCCCTTCTTGCCTTTGCATTGCCGTGGTGGACTTGTTCTCTCAGTCTATTTGGAGACTTGGACTCGGAGCATAACACATCAAGGCTGTATATTGTCACCCTGCTTATTTAACTTATATGCAGAGTACATCATGAGAAACACTGGACTGGAAGAAACACAAGCTGGAATCAAGATTGCTGGGAGAAATATCAATAACCTCAGATATGCAGATGATACCACCCTTATGGCAGAAAGTGAAGAGGAACTAAAAGGCTTCTTGATGAAAGTGAAAGAGGAGAGTGAAAAAGTTGGCTTAAAGCTCAACATTCAGAAAACAAAGATCATGTCATCCGGTCCCATCACTTCATGGGAAGCAGATGGAGAAACAGTGGAAGCAGTGTCAGACTTTATTTTGGGGGCTCCAAAATCACTGCAGATGGTGACTGCAGCCATGAAATTAAAAGATGCTTATTCCTTGGAAGAAAAGTTATGACCAACCTAGATAGCATGTTCAAAAGCAGAGACATTACTTAGCCAACTAAGGTCCATCTAGTCAAGGCTATGGTTTTTCCAGTGGTCATGTATGGATGTGAGAGTGGGACTGTGAAGAAGGCTGAGCACCGAAGAATTGATGCTTTTGAACTTTGGTGTTGGAGAAGACTCTTGAGAGTCCCTTGGACTACAAGGAGATCCAACCAATCCATTCTGAAGGCGATCAGCCTGGGATTTCTTTGGAAGGAATGATGCTAAAGCTGAAACTCCAATACTTTGGCCACCTCATGAGAAGAGTTGACTCATTGGAAAAGACTTTGATGCTGGGAGGGATTGGGGGCAGGAGGAGAAGGGGACGACAGAGTATGAGATGGCTGGATGGCATCACTGACTCGATGGCCGTGAGTCTGAGTGAACTCGGGAGTTGGTGATGGACAGAGAGGCCTGGCGTGCTGCGATTCATGGGGTCGCAAAGAGTCGGACACGACTGAGCGACCGAACTGAACTGAACTGAACTGAAATGATAAATGGATAATAGTGAGGCATCCTATGAGATTCTAAACAGCCATGAGGGAAAAAGAATGAGGAAAACTTAGTACATTGTTATAGGAAGATATCACAGAAAAGTATTTCAGGGGATACGGATTTATGAATACGAGTGTATGTTTGTATAAGTGGACATCTGGAAGGAAACATATGTATACACAAGCATACACACACAAAAAAGAGGAAGGCAGTTGTTGAAAGTATTACAACAAGATATTACAAATGGTTTTTCTTTCACTGTGGAAAACAGTATGGAAAATCCTGTAAAAATCTAGGAGTAAAACTGCCATGCTGCTGCTGCTAAGATGCTTCAGTCCTGCCATGTGACCCAGCAATCCCACTGCTGGGCTTATATCCTGAGAAAATCATAATTCAAAAAGTACCCCAGTGTTCACTGCAGCACTGTTTACAGTAACCTGGGCATGGAAGCAACCTAGATGTCCACCGACAGATGAATGACTAAAGAAGCTGTGGCTAAATATTTCTCAACAATAGAAAGGAACAAATTTGAATCAGTCAAAATGAGGTGGATGAACTTAGCGTCTCTTGTACAGAGTTAAATCAAAAGAGAAAAACAAATACCCTATATTAACACATATATATGGAATCTAGAAAAAATGGTACTATTGAAACTACTTACAGGACAGGAACAGAGACGCAGACATAGAGGGCGGCCTTGTGGGCGCAGAAACGGGAAGGAGAGAGGATGAGCAGGAAGAGAAGCGCTGGCAGAGATGCAGCACCATGTGCAAAATAGCTAGTGGGAAGCTGGTTTTTTTATTATTAAAATTATTTTTGGAAGCTGCTATTTAACACGGAGTCCAGTCTTGTGCTCTGTGATGGCCTGAAGGGATGGGATGGGGGTAGGTGGGAGGGAGGTTCCAGAGGGAAGGGATATATGCATTCTTATTTGAGTGCTGTACAGCAGAAAGCAACATGGCATTGTAAAGCAGTTCTCCTCCAATTAAAAAAAAAAGAACATAAGAACCCAAACAGTTGTTTTTCTAACCATTGATACCAAATACAAGTTGATCGGGGAATTTGTATTGGCAAAATATTTAATAATATAAAATTATTAATGCATTTCATCTGTGATCATAGCACTATAGTGTTTTGAAAGCTTCATCTTTTAGGAGTACATACACAAAATTTTGGATGAAATCAAATGATGTGTGAGATTTGCTTGAAAATAATCAAATGTGAGACAGGATTTCTGGGCAGAGATGGATAAAGAGTGGGTGTGTGTTGATCCTTGTATAGTTGGTGATTGGTGCCTTGGGTTCTCAATACTATTTTCTCTACTTTTATATACATTTGAAATATTCTTTTAAAAAAGTTTAAAAAGAGTGACGTTTCTGTGCGGAGGTGAGAGGGTCAGAAGAGTCAAGTGTTTTCAATGTTCTTTTGCTTGATTGTATTTTTGTGCTTTTTCTCCATAAGAATACATTTTGCATTTATAATATACTAAACATAAGATGAAAAAAATTGTTGAGAAGGCACATTTTGAAACCAATACTCACTTTAGTTAAATACAAAATGTACAGTGCTTCCCTTCAAAAATCAAATTCAGAATACTCCTGAAATCACGGAATGGTTTGCCAACCATGCAACTATGTATTAAAAACTATGCATTAAAAACATTTAAGCTGATGAATTTTCTTCCAAAATACCATCTCTTTCACTGTTATCAGAGTTACTGCAAGGTGGTAAAGAACTCTATTCAAAAGGTAACTTGGGAAAGTTCTTAACGGTGAATAAATTGGGGGAAAATAAACGTTTTCCCGGAGAAAGAATTGTGAAAAACTCAAAGCGGTATTTGAGGGCACATCTACCCGTTGTTCCTGATTCAGCGCCGAGTTTTTCTTTTCCACTCCATTCTATGGAGATTCAGATGATCCTTACCCAAAGGTCAGTATCTCTGTGTTTTGAAGCATATGTAACCTCTGGAGAAGAAAAGAATATCCATTATAGGAAACACGGTTAGTCAGCCCAGTAGAACACTGTAATTTTGGACCACCAGAAAAATGCCTTTTTAATATGGACAGACAGACTTTGGCCTTTGCAATCAAAAAATGAAAGGAAAAAGGGGAAATCTGCAGCTGAGAAATGAAGAGTGAGGGAAGTTTCCTCATAAGTGTCCTGAAACTCAAAATGTGGACTGTGATTCTCCATCAGGCGTTGTCAGAATGACTGGGGAAAGTATGACTGCAGGAGGGCGAAAGGAGAGAGTTTTGGGGTGATGGAATCCTTTGGAATTCAGCTTGAAGGGGTAGTTACTACTCCTGTGTCATAAATCATGTAATCATGCACCAAAAAACAAGAAAAAAGCATACTTCAGTGCATGCAAATTAAAAAAAAAAAAGACAATTCAAAGCTCCAAAACATTCTAAACTTCAAGGTTGTTAGGTGTCTGGTGAGCATTCACGATTTTGTAAATGGGTCTGAATGGATGGATGGATGAAACTGTGAATGAAGACATTATTTTAAAAGTATAAATTATTGAAATACATGTCGTTAAAATAAAAAACTAAAACGATAAAACCAACTTAAATTCTGAGAAGACTCAGTGGGTGTTTTGAGGGAGGAGATTGTCAGGACGAGAGGAGGATCCCCAGGTCTTTGGGAGGCTGAGACATTCTATCTTTACTCTGGGAGCTGGTCCCACAGATAAGGCTGGCTTGTGAAATCTCATCTAGCTGTATACTTATGATCTGTGCTCTTTTCTCAGTGTATGTGAGGCTTCCATAAAATGCTTAAAAAGTCTCCCACAAACTTTAAAAACTATTTTAAAGCCATATTACAAATGTCTTTTACAATTCAGTTGTAGGGCAAAATTACCTCTCCTGATGAACCAGTATGCTTTCTTTCTGCCTCTTCACACCAGGTAATGAGAATTAAGTAATCCATCACTTTAACTTTTTGCCTTGGTTGTCACAGGATCTGGGGAAGATCACCTGCTTAGCTCTAGGACTTATTCGGCTGATATATTTTTACCTCCCTCCATGTATGACTTCTAATTTTCTAGTTCTATTTTAAAGATGTTGTTATATATACACCTGCTCCTTGTATTATAAGCCAGGTCCAAATGCCTTTTGAAAGTAGATCGAGTATAACTCATAACCTCAAAATAAGAAAGTCGATTCTTATTTAAGAGTTTTTTTACAAGCAAAGCTTGAAAGGAGAAGAAGGAAAAAAACTATTTTAAAATGAAATGCAACTGATTTCTTGTTCCCCAATGCAGCATAATCTTTACTGGCCACTGAGGGAGAGCAGACATGTATCTTTTCTAGATGAATACAGGGAATGGTGAAATGAACTCTAAGCTTATATACAAATAAGTTGAAAAACATGTTCTATGTGCCTAAGTATGAGAAGAGAGAAAGTTAAATGAAAACCCAGAGACAGGAGAGGAACAATTCAGACCTTAGACTGTGGAGTTCAGTGAAAAATAACAGCTGAGTCTAATTTCATGCATAAGCTTTGTTAAATTAAAAGAAAACGGAGTGATGAACAAAAGAATCTAAAACAATTGCAGCCATTTGCTCAGATCTGGTAACTGGATTTTCCAGTTATGCAAGTCATTTCACTTTACGTTTCAAGCATTCTGAGAATGGCCCCTAACAGGCTGACTCCATCAGTTCAGTTCAGTTCAGTATTCAGTCATGTTCGAATCTGTGTGACCCCATGGACTGCAGCACACTCCCCTGTCCATCACCAACTCCCGGAGCTTACTCAGACTCATGTCCACAGAATCGGTGATGCCATCCGACCATCTCATCCTCTGTAGTCCCCTTCTCCTCCTGTCTTCAATCTTTCCCAGCATCAGGGTCTTTTCCAATGAGTCAGTTCTTCGTATCAAGTGGTCAAAGTATTGGAGTTTCAGCTTCAACATCAGTCCTTCCAATGAATATTCAGGACTGATTTCCTTTAGGATGGACTGGTTGGATCTCCTTGCAGTCCAAAGGACTCTCAAGAGTCTTCTCCAATACCACAGTTCAAAAGCATCATTCTCTGGCGCTCAGCTTTCTTCATAGTCCAACACTCACATCCATACATGACTACTGGAAAAACTATAGCTTTGACTAGACAGATCTTTTCTGGCAGAGTAAAGTGTCTGCTTTTTAATATGCTGTCTAGGTTGGTCATAACTTTTCTTCCAAGGAGCAAGAGTCTTTTAATTTCATGGTTGCACTCACCATCTGCAGTGATTTTGGAGCCCCCCAAAATAAAGTCTGTCACTGTTTCCACTGTCTCCCCATCTATTTGCCATGAAGTGATAGGACCAGATGCCATGATCTTAGTTTTCTGAATGTTGAGTTTTAAGCCAACTTTTTCACTCTCCTCTTTCACTTTCATCAAGTGGCTCTTTAGTTCTTCTTTGCTTCCTGCCATAAGGGTGGTGTCATCTGCATATCTGAGATTATCGATATTTCTTCCAGCAATCCTGATTCCAGTTTGTACTTCAGCCCAGCATTTCTCATAATGTACCCTGCATATAAGTTAAATAAGTAGGGTGACAATATACAGCCTTCACGTACTCCTTTCCCTATTTGTAACCAGTCTGTTGTTCCATGTCCAGTTCTAGGCTTACTACAATGAACATATAGTTGGCCTTTTTGGAGAAAAAAAAAAATATATTAGAACTGATGCAATAAGGTGAAAGTTTGGGTATGGTTTGGGCTACTGAGAAGCTAAAATTATAGAAATATCAACCAGGAAATACTATGAGGGTTGCCAGGGCTAAAAATCTTCTAAGACATTCCTATTTTATGGTATATTAGAGTGTCTTCTACTCAGTCTAAGGAAAGAGCCTTCAGAGCTTGTCTACATTCATATAATAATTGGGAAACACCATCTTCAGATTCATCTATAATAGGCTTCCATGAAAAGGTGAACTAAGTATAATTCAACGTTGCAAGATGAGATAAAAGAGGTCTTTGGAACACATCTGGAACACAAGATGAGATAAAAGGATGGTCTTTGGAACACATTTCAACATCTAGATGACTCCAGATTTAGTCTTAAAAATCACGAACAATGATCTGACATTTCCATCACTTTGTTGACCCACTAGAATTCAGCATGGTTTCTTCAGCTGAAGAAGTTACTGTGAAATGCCAGCATGCAGCATCAGCCCCAAGCAGATGCCTCCTGGTACCTACAGATGCTTTGAATTTTATGAAACTGTATATGACTTTTTTTTTTTTGGTTATGGCCAAACAGTAGTGGTTAGAGCAACATTGCCAAAGCACTTACAGAAAAAAGTATTCTTATTATACCCTCATGTGGAACCAATGTTTAAAGTTTATAAATACCAAAACATGTGTCACACACAAAATCACACTTAACTGTGTGTAATTTTGATTGGTTGAGAGTCGAGAGAAACATAGACGGACTCTCCAGGGATTTATGTTTTAAGGGCTATTCTGAGAATCAGATGGGAGAATGAAACTGTCACAGTTGCACATCAATAAGGTGATATCAAGGCACAATTGCAGTTAGAGTATAGATAAGGCATATGCGCATGCACTGTGACCTAGTTCCCTACAGGACAGGAGAGGGACGGGGAGGGAGGGAGACAGGGAAATGGTGGGGGTGGCATTCGGAAGGGGGCTATTGACAAAGACCCGAGGGGCTGCAGTGTGGGAGGTGTGCGGCTTACCGGTCATTCTAACACATTCCAGGTTTATTTAGCAAATAAAATTTTTTACTGCAATCATTTATCTTGCTGGACTTTACAATTTCTCATGGAATGCTACTATTTCATACAACTATTTATAAAAGAATTATTCAGCTCTCTCATCCTAGACTGCGCTTGTCTTTCTTTCTCTGCCTTGATTAGAGAATTAAGAAAAGGAAATTGCAGAAAATATTTTGATGATTTTTCCAGGAACTATTCCTAAGAGAGTACAGTAATCTCGAAATCTACACATGTTTTCAAACATGCTGTGAGCCCTTTTACAATGAGCCCCTTTTATTCCCAGAGGGGAAATACAAAACAACACAAAGTTTATTTTAATTAAGAAAAATACTCTTCTGGTTTAGCTATGTGACAGCATAGTACGCTACTAATAAAAGGGATGTTCATTTTGTTTTAAACTGACGTGTCCAAATATACAGCTTATAGCTTAGTGATAAAAGGAGAGACCAGAATGAACTACTTCAAAATATCGCAGTTGTAGTTGAATGGTGGGGTATTTCTAACTGTGCTTCATAGTGTTTAGTTTTTCTAAATTATGGCAATGAGTTTATTTTCTTTTTGAATAACAGTATCTTGAAAAGTAACTTGGTGATTCTGATTTTGGTATAAGAATATTATTAACTATATTTTTAATCATGTAATACGGATTGTTGTTGCTATTCAATTGCTAAGTCATGTCCAACTTCTTGCGACCCCATGGACTGCAGCACTCCAGGCCTCCCGGTCCTTCACTGTCTCCTGGCGTTTGCTCAGATTCATGTCCATTGAGTCAGTGATGCCATCCAACCATCTCATCCTCTGCCGCCCTCTTCTCCTTTTGCCTTCATATTTCCCAGCATCAGAGTCTTTTGCAATGAATTGGCTCTCTGCATCAGGAGGCCAAAGTATTGTATGCATGCATGCTAAGTCGCTTCAGTCATGTCCGACTCTGTGCAACGCTATGGACAGCAGCCCACCAGGCTCCTCTGTCCACAGGATTCTCCAGGCAGGAATACTGGAGTGGGTCGCCATTTCCTTCTCCTAAAATACTGTATACACTATATTTATTTATAATTTGAATTTCCAGTAGTTCAAAATGACTTTCCCTGCATCTACAAAGTCCTCAGATTAAGATTTCTTCTTGGTCCTGTATCTTCCTTCCTCATTCTTTGCATGTTGTTTGATAGTTTGCTGATTGAAAATATACGCTCCATCAAGTACAGCTAGCTGTAAAAGAACTTCTTTAGCAGAATCACTTTTCAGATTTAAATATAAAATTATGAGGTGTTTCCATCATTTACAAGAAAGGGAATTGTTTTTAAACTAAGAGCACACATATTGTAGTAAAAAAAAATAATCTACTTTAAAGTTACATCAAAATCATTGTCTATTAATAGACAACCCATTTAGGAAAGGTAAAATTTCAACATTCAGCTCTTCTGAGAAATTAGCTAAATTAACCAGTAGTTCCTACCACACTGAATAAACTCTAGACAGATTACAATGAATGCCAGTGAAGTTTGTTTTTCTTTTCATATTCTGCTTTGGCAGGAATTAACTGTGAAAATTACATGTTAGAAAAGGTTAATTTCAAAGACAATTTTGCTTTACATGAGTATGTTACTGAAGGAATTAAGTATGGTTTTCATTGCAAATTTGAGAATAAGACAAAAGAAATTCTCTCTCAATGTCTAATGGATTTATGATTTGCAATAATGAACACTGACTCACACAAGGGCTTGGTGAATGCTGCCGTTCCCAGGAAACTTATCTTTTCCTCTTACCTGGGAAATTTAAGTATTTACTTTCAGTGAATTATTTGTACATAAATAGTTCCCTTTTCTACTAGTTAAAGAGGAAAGAGGTTAAGAAATAATGTTTACCAAGATACAGCATAGGTCTATTTTTAAACACTGTGAAGAAATTAACATGTTTTTCAAAACCTGTCCTGTGGTTCTCTATGTTAGTAGCTGTTCATGTCAGAATATTGTGGTCAAAATAGGTTTAAAAATTTTATGTTATATGGGGTGGGATGTGGGAGGGGGCTTCGGCATTGGGAGATCGTGGACACCTGTGGCTGATTCATGTCAATGTATGGCAGAACAAATACAGTATTGTAATGTAGAATAAAGTATTTAAAAAAAATAATAAAAAAATAAAAAGACCAAGTAAATATGAAGCAGCCAAAAAAAAAAAAAAAATTGAATAGGGCTTTTTATTACCTTTTTAAAACTGCAGGACTTTTCAGAAAACTTACAAGATTTATTTTTAATTTCCAGGGGGAGAATAGAGAATGCAGCATTTTCTTCACTTCTCTGATCAAGTAACCCCTGCAAATTGGTGTTCTAAGAACATACTTTGGAAAAACACTAAATCATTACATGTTTGCAAGTTTAAATAGCATTGCATCTCCCATCCTTATTTCATTAGGCTTTAGTCATCTGTCCCCTGCTGCTCAGGATATATTATCAATCTGGACACCTCCCAAGTAAATGCCTTCTATATCTGCTAAAGATAAAGAAGCACAGTAATCAATGTTTAATTTTCCCCCTGCTTGGAATCTTATAGAATCTAAACAGCTCACTAAGTTTCACTTTTAAAATGAAATATTTTTAATCATAAAGTTTATACCTAAGAGAAAACTGGATATTTGCAATACAATTAGTATAGTTTCCTGCGAAGTCAATATTAAACTTCCACCAAACTAGGGGACATTTTTAAAAGAAATACATCTGTCAACAGCGATACACTCGTGAAAGAAACCAAAGTAAAGGAACAAAGCTTGGGGAAGATATTTGAAAAATAATTATTTCTGTCTCAAAACCCTCTTGACTTGGATAAATCCAAAGAGAAATCCAGAGATTATAACCATGTGATTATTTTTCATTTCAAGGACATCCAAACTGTTTCCAGCTATCTGCAGGCTGCCAGATGTACAAACAGCACCATGTTAAAAATAAAATAGTGGCTATAGTTAAAAAGTACTTCTGTTTTGACGACTTCAACCTAGAATTATAGATTAAAATATACTTTTAAGGGTTAAAGTCCATCAGCACACTTTTAACTATCCACCTGCTGCCTATAGTATGCCAAGTCAGCAGGCACAGGAAAAGCTCATGATGACTGGTAGCAGTGCAAATATAATAGGGTGGAGTAGAATAGAGAGCCCTGAAAGAAACCCACAGGATAGTTACCTGATGTTTGACAAAGGAGAAAAGGCATACAATAGAGAAAAGATAGCTTTTCAAAAAAATGGTGGTGGAACGACTGGACATCCATAGGCAAAAAAGAATCTAGACACAGACTTTAAACCCTTCACAAAAATGATATCAAAAGGACCACATATCTCCATGCAAAATGCACAACTGTGAAACTCCTGGAAAACATAGGAAACTAGCTAGATAACCTCGGGTTTGAAGATGATTTTTTTAGAATACACGACCCCTAGTATGATCCATGGAAGAAAGCATTGGTAAACTGGGCTTCATGAAAATTAAAAGCTCTGCACTGCAAAGACACTATCAAAAGAATGATAAGTCACAGTCTGGGAGGATATATTTGCAAAATACATATCTGATAAAGAACTGTTAGCCAAAATATACAAAGAACATAAAACTCGACAATAAGAAAACACAATTTAAAAAAAAAAGTCAAAGATCTTAACAGATATCTCATCAAAGAAGATACAAAGGTGGAAAATAAGCATGTGAGAGATGCTTCACATCATATGTCATTAGAAAAACACAAATTTAAACAATAGGATCCCAGAACACACCTATTAGAAAGCCTAAGATTCAGAACTCTGACAACACCAAATGTTGGTGAGGATATGGAATAAAAAGAACTTCCATTCATTACTGGTGGGAATTCACAATGGGACAGTCACTCAAAAAGACAGGTATTTTGTTTTGTTTTGGCAAAACTAAACATATACTTTGGCAACCCACTCCAGTATTTTTGCCTGGAAAATCCATGGATGGCGGAGCCTAGTAGGCTACAGCTCATGGGGTTGCAAAGAGTCAGACACAACGGAGCAACTTCACGTTCTTTTCTTTTTAAACCACATTCTTTTCTTTTAAACATACATTTACCGTACAAAGAAAGCAATTACGCTTTCTGGTATTTATTCAGAGGAATTGAAAACTTATGTCCTCACAAATATATATATACAGGTGTAGATATATATGTATGTGTGTGTATGTGTGTGTATAGAAACATGCATGATTGCCAAAATTAGAAACAACTAAGAGGTCCTTCAGCAGATGAATGGATTTTGTGATACATCAAAATGATGGGCTACTATTCAGCTCTAAAAAGAAACGAGCTCCATTGCTGCCCTGCGGGTAGGATCGTCAGTACTGTTTTCCTAGATTCCATATATATGCGTTATATACAATATTTGTCCTCTTTCTGACTCATTTCACTCTGCATAATAGGCTCCAGGCTTATCCACCTCATGAGAACTCAAATGCATTCCTTTCCACAGTTGAGTAATATTCCATTGTGTATATGTACCATGATGTATGATGCAGGGAACCCAAAGCTGTACTCTGACAACCTAGAGAGATGGGATGGGGAAGGAGGTAGGAGGGGTGTTCAAGACAGAGGAGACACATGTATACCTAATGCTGATTCCTCTTGATGTATCACAAAAATCATCACAATACTGTAAACTAATTATATTCTTGAAAAGAAGCCATGAAAAGAGCTACAGGAAACCTAAATGCATATTTTTAAGAAATGAAACCAATCTAAAAAGGTTATTTGCTGTTTGATTCCACCCATATGACAACTGGAAAAGGCAAAATTATGGAAGCAATGAAAAGATCAGTGGTTGCCTAGCGGGGAAGGAGGGATGGACAGGCAGAGCACAGAGGGCTTTTAGGCCATGAAAATACTCTGTGTAATACTACAATGGTGGATAGCTATTATACATCAGTCCAGACCCATATAGGTAAAACATCAAGAGTGAAAGCTAAATGTAAACTGTGGACTTTGATAACAAAGCACCGCTGTAGATTCATCAGTTGTTACAAACGAACACTGGTGAGGATGGTGTTGCTAATAATGCATGAATGGAGGAAGAGGGAAATCCCTATCCCCCACTCAGTTTTGCTGTGAGCCTTAAAATCTGCTCTAAATAATAAAGCTATGAAAATAAATAAACAACATTTATAATTATAATGGACTTCCCTGGTGGCTCAGATGGTAAAGAATCTGCCTGCAATGCAGGAGACCCAGATTCAATCCCTGGGTTGGGAAGATCCCCTGGAGAAGGAACTGGCAACCCACTCCAGTATTTTTGCCTGGATAATCCCATCCATATAAAAGGGTTACATGATGAAACTATCTAGGTAAGTAACTTTATTCTCTTCTTTACATTGAGTAGTATATATGGATGTTTATTGGATCCCTGTATCTTTTTTTTTTTGGTCCACACTGCAAGCCAGGCAGGTGGAATCTTAGTTTCCCAGGAACCTAAGACCAGGGATCAACCTCACACCCAGTGCATTAGAAGCGTGGAGTCTTAACCACTAGACCACCAGGAAAGTCCTCCTATTATCCTTTTGTTGTTGTTGTTCTGGTAATAGCTATTACTTTTTGATTTGATACAAACCAATCACCACATCTCAAGTCATACTGGTAGGATCAGAGTAGGGCATGTGACTTAAGTAGTTCAATTCAAGTAAATCTTAAGGCTTTTTAAGAACACTCCAAAGGATTCTCATTTTTTTCTCTAACTTTGAACCTGCGAAGTTTTGAACCTGGAGCTTCCATCTTGAACAAGCTGAAATGCTAACAGCCAATGTGTAGTGGCTCAAAATAAAGTCAGCGTGGATAATAACACAATAGCGAAACTGTGGGTGCCGACTGCACAGTGTGAGTTTTGAATCCAGCTGTAAACGGAGCCAGTCCTTCTGCTGGGCTTAACCAACTGCTTGAGAAAATCAATTCCTATTCTTGCCTGAGCCCGTTCAAGTTGGATTTTCATCAGTTGTTTATAACTAGAAGATACATGAGATTTGAAGTCATTCTGTTCATTTTTCAAGCAAGATTGATTCCCCACACATGCATGTTGAGACCTTTTTGCTCAGATTAGTGCAAAACTGCTTCAAAGTACAGACTTTGGTAGCACTGAGAGGACACGTACTTCCGATTGGCCAATGTGGAACCATTCGGGGAGGAGTCAATCAGAAGGTACTTGCCATCCTTCCCTACATTTGTTTTTTTTTTTTGGCCTGAGCTCTGTGTTTGAGGATTCCTGGGAGAAGACATGTCAAGGCTTCCTTAAGGCATTTTTCTCTTTGCTCCCATGCTGTGATCACGACACAGCCAAGACCTCACGTGCTATCTCACATTCTCCAGCCTCCCTGACGTTCAGTGGGAACCACATAACTGGTTCTGGCCATGATCAGAAGTACTATGAATCATTTCTAGACAAAACTCAAGGGCATCCAGCCATTGGACTCCTCTATGGAGTCCCTGGAAGCCGTATTTTGAGATGACAAGCATCACAAAGAAGTAGACCATTTTCAGTCTTGGTCCCTGAGTAACCATGTTGAAGGTACCCACTTGTTCCCCACACAGTGAGCGCAACGGAGAACACTTCCTTGTGTGGGGCCAAGAACAGTGAGGGCCGGTTAGCTACACGGCATAATCTAGCGCAGAATGGAAAGCAACTGTGGTGCACAGTAAGTCCCCTACATACGAACGAGGTCCATTCTGAGAGCATATTTGTAACCCTGGTTTGCTTGTGAAGTCCAACACACTCAGCCTAGGTAACCAACTAACACAATCAGCTATACAGTGCTCTACTGTCATAGGCTGATAATGCTTTCCACACAAATAATACATAAAACATAAACAAAAATAAAGAAAACATTTTAAATCTTTTTACAGCGTGCCTGTGTGCTCAGTTCTGTCCAACTCTTTGCAACCCCATGGACTCCTCCGCCTGTGGAATTTTCCAGGTAAGAATACTAGAGTGGGTCGCCATTTCCTACTCCAGGGGGCTCTTTCCCACCCAGGGATCGAAGCTGCATCCCTTGAGTCTCCTGCACCGGCAGGATTCTTCACCACTGCGCCACCTGGGCAGGCCAGTCTTACAGTTCAGCACCTTGGAAAGTACAGTAGCGCCAACTACACCACAGCTGCTCTCACAGTTGCATCCTGGGCTTGAAATACTCTGCCACTGCGCTCCAATGCTCCGTATCGTAATGCACAGCAAAGCACCAAAAGCAGAGCCTCTTACAGAGCATGCCCGCATGCCACAGTGCATGCCAGACACAGACCTGTGTGACTGGACACACACATTCCCACTGCTGAAAGCTCACAACTGGAAGGTTTGTATTTGTAGGGGCTGACTGTTTCAAGGTGTGTTGCCCATTCCCAAAGCTCAGAACCTAAAAGTCTCCATTTTACTGGTGAAGATATACAAAGGATGAAAGTCATGAGACTTTCTTGAAAACTTAAAGGATACTTTTAAAATATGATACCGGCCAACCCTTGACCTGGTGGGGACGTGACAGGGAAGAGGGGGAAGATGGCGCGTCCACAGGAAATGTGGAGTTTTCCTTTCTAGCAGCAGTTTAGAGCCAGAGGCCCAGGCCCTGGGGACCCATGTCTGTGCTCAGTCATGCTGACTCTTTGCGAACCCATGGATTATAGCCCCCAGGCTTCTCTGTCCATTTGATTTTTCAGGCAAGAATACTAGAGTAGGTTGCCATTTCCTACCCAGGGGGATCTTCCTCACCCAGGGACTGAACTCACATCTCTTGTGTCTCCTGCATTGGCAGGCAGATTCTCTGTCACTGTGCCACCTGAAAAGTCCCTATATCCAACTACAGTCAAAAAGAAACTTGCCTGCCCAAGCACACTAATGTTACATCTAGCTCAGCTAGCACAATTTTTTAAAATTAAGTTACATATTTAAGATTCAGGAGATTTCACGAAAAAATCTGAATTTTCAACTTTTCCTGGAGGGTGAGGAGAGGTGATAACTCTGAGCCCACATCGTGACCAGGTCACCATTGTCTGGAGCAGAAAAGCAGGCTGTTCCTTTAAAGGGGCAATGGGCCTTCTTTTACCTCTGGTCCCTACTGTGAGCCTCTTGCACTTGCTACCACCTGGCTCTTATACGTATTTGAGTTCATGCTTTTAAGCAGACTCTTCAGGATAGAACTCTCCACTACTTAAAAATTACCAAGCAATTTTGACAGTTCACCACTTCATGGCAAATAGAAGGGGAAAAAGTAGAAGCAGAAAAAGATTTTATTTTCTTGGGCTCCAAAATTACTGAGGATAGTAACTGCAGTCATGAAATTAAAAGATGTTTACTCCTTAGGAGGAAAGCTATGACAAATCTAGACAGCATATTAAAAGCAAAGACATCACTTTGCTGACAAATGTGTGTCTAGTCAAAGTTACAGTTTTTCCAGTACTCATGTATGGACGTGCGAGTTGGACCATAAAGAAGGCTGAGCCAAAGAACTGATGCTTTTCGAATTGTGTTGCTGGAGAAGACTCTTGAGAGTCTTTTGGACAGCAAGATCAAACCAGTCCATCCTAAAGGAAGTCAATCCTGAATATTCATTGGAAGAACTGATGCTGAAGCTCCAACATTTTGGCCACC
The DNA here is from genome assembly GCA_917880005.1 of Nanger dama. NCBI lineage: Eukaryota > Metazoa > Chordata > Mammalia > Artiodactyla > Bovidae > Nanger > Nanger dama. Next base: position 6,545,352 of record CAKJTW010000052.1, read on the forward strand.
TGACACAAAGAGCTGACTCACTAGAAAAGATCCTAATGCTGGGAAAGATTGAAGGGAAAAGGAGAAGGAGGTGGCAAAGGATGAAATGGTTAGATAGCATCACTGACTCAACGGACATGCATGTGAGCAAATTCTGGAATTTAGTGGAGGAGGAAGGAGCCTGGCATGCTGCAATCCATGGAGTCATGAAGAGTCGGACCTGGCAACTGAACAGCAAGAAGTACCCCTTAATAGATCACAGATGTCAATCATCCAGAGGAATCCAGGAAAAAGTTAAGGCTTATGGGCAATGTTCCTGATTTAATCCCAGAGCATGGTTTATATACTATGGATATGTGCTTAGTCACTCAGTCATGTCTGACTCTTTGTAATCTCATGGACTCTAGCCCACCAGGTTCCTCTGTCCATGAGACTGCCCATGGCCAACAGTGGGTTGCCATGCCCTCCTCTAGGGGATCTTCCTGACCCAGGGATTGAACCCACATCCCCTGTATTACAGGAGGATTCTTTACTGCTGAGCCACCAGGGAAGCCACACATTCTATGTGCCATGTGCTGGGCACCAGGGAGGCCACACCTGAGGCGTTAGTCCAGCCTCTTCAAGTAAACTCACCCTAGGTGAATACTTAGACACCCACACCAGCAGAGTTGATTATTCTGACTTTTCAACTACATGACCGAATTCTCCTCCTCTTCATAAATGAGAAAGAAAACTATTTTTCATATAATTCATAAAATGATAATAAAACCTTAAATACATTGTGCTTGCCATTCACTTAGGAAAAAAATACAAAAATTTACCTTAACTATGAATTGAAGTATTTTTAACTAGGTACAGTACATTTAAATAATTTTTGAAGAAAAACACACTAGTTATTTAAAGAGGATAAAATGCTGAACATATATTTCTTTCAGTCATTAATCTGCTCGGTAAAGTAACAAAAGAACTTAAAAAAAAAACTAGCTAGCTTCAGAATTTGTATTTATCTTTTCCATGATGAGAGTAATTTGAGATAAAGGGCACAATTCTGTTTGTTGAACAGATAAGTGACAGTATTTTTATCTAATAGTGATATTTGGAAAACTGAAAAGAAACAGTATAACTACGGTAAATTACTTGACAATTGCAATAAAACTGCTTTGAGTGTTAGAGACACACAGGTAACTAGCTGGGGGCTTTGAGATAAGCTGGAGAGTGATGCTTATTCATATAAATGATTAACTGAAGAGTATTTTATTGGGTTAAACAAGCCAGTGTGATAACACGGTAAACTAGGGGGAACGTCGAGAGGTGCTCTTTCTTTTGAGCGACAGGAAATGAGATGGTGTAGCAGAGTCGCAAGGAGGTGTAAGACTGGAAAAAGTACCCCTCCCAAGCATGGATGTCCCAGTCACCATGAGTGAAATCATTTCCAAACTGGGACTATACTTCTTTTCATGAATGAGTAAATGGATACCCACTGATTATGTTATTTTAAAGAACCAACTGGGGTGATGTAATAACCTATTAAACTAATACTCTTTGTTTTCCTGTCCCCACCCTGCCTTTAAACAGATGTCTGTTTTAATAGCCTTAAAACACACTATTTTTCCATAGTCCTTTAGTGCTGAGTTGCTTTATTTTACAGAGGAGACAGATGAGGCTTCAGGGCTAATCAATAGCAAGAAAAAGATTATTATTTGGATTCGTAACTCCAAACATAGTGTGACTTGTATTATAGTAGACCACCAGCTTTTTGCCTTCAGACACTATTGAAAACAAGTCATAGCCACAGCTGACTTACTGCTCAGCTGACAATTCTACTTTCTCTATCTCAAGAAACTAGATACAACAGTATCTCAGAGTTTTTAGTGTCTCACCCTGTTTGGTATTTTATTTTATTGCCACAATAATTAACTCAGGTGAATGCACACACTTATCCCTTCAGACATTCCAAACTATTATCCACATAAGAACATTCTAGGAAGTAATCAGTGCACATCCACGAAGTTTGTGGTGCTTCATTCAGTTTTAACCACCTTTATAATTAAATCTGTGTATTTGATCTAAAAGTAACTTTAGATTGCTTCCCTGTTTACCTGTTTAGACACTCAGAGATCTCAAGGAATTTATTTTCAGATGGATATTTGCATTTGAAATGCTTTCTGATGAAGATTGTCAGATTCATCTTAGTTACTAGAAAACCAAAAGGGTTTACAGCAGAACCTGGCAAGCAGTGATGTGGGGGCCTTGGCACAGCTCCTGGTGGATAGTTGTTCCATACTATCTTTAATATATTGCATTTCAATTTTATTTTATTTTTTAGCCTTTTTATTTTGATATAAATTTATTTATTTTAATTGGAGGCTAATTACTTTATAATATTGTATTGGTTTTGCCATACATCAACATGAATCCACCACAGGTGTACACGTGTTAAAAGCAGCTGTGTGATATTCCAGATTAAAGGCTAACTGGACATGGCAATTAAATACAATTAATCCTGTACACTGGTAGAAAAATTTAGAGAGATTTGAAGATGAATTGTGGATTAGACAACAGTCTTGTATCAATTTTTCCTTCCCGATAGTTTATTTAGAGTTCTATAAGAAAATACTCTTATAATGCTGTGAAAATAGTAAGGTTAAGGGGCATGATGTGTCCAACTTACTGTGAACTTGTTCAGAGAAAAATATAAGCAAATGCATATGCTATATATTTTATATATTAAAACATATGCACATACATAGTATACACCTATATTGTGCATATCTGTATCGTATACCCACATACATAGGCACACACATGTATGTGCATGTGTGTATATGCATAGCTCCCTCTCTATATCCCGGTGAATGTCTACTGGAGTTCTCACCACTATTCCTGTGACTTTTCTGAAAGAGGGCAAGTGTATTCAGATACAAAGGTAGGGGGAAAGCAGTCTCATGAAACTTTATTTTCACCTCAAATAACAATTTTGCAAGCATTCCTTATTGTTAGTCCTGTTCTTTTTCCACATTTTCTGACATGGTACCTAAGAAGAACTGCCCCCTAACATGCTTTATGCTTCAAGAAAAAAAAGACTGAACGACAACAGTGCTTTTAAACCTAGCTACAAAATGTACTTACAAGTAACAGCGGTACAATAAAAAAGATCGAAAATGGGAAGTTGGATAGAAATATATTTTTTCAACTTGCAAATGACAGTGGGAAGGCATAGAATGCAGACTTTTAAAGCAGACGTGAGTGTACAATCTTTTTCATCATGTAAAAATTCTATTTTTCCTAACACCTAACCAAAAAGTGACCTGCAGGCATTAGCTGTCAAAAGATATCAGTGTTACACTGTGTGTAGCTACATAGACAGATAGCAACAAAAATGTGTGAAGGTTCTTAAATGCACTATCTGAAAGTGAGGCTGGTCTCGGGCTGGATTTTAATATACTTAGCCCAGTTATCTTCACTTTCACAGTAACGGTGATGGCAACTGACAGTGTAATTATCTTTCAAGGACTGACTGGTCTAAGAAATATTCTTCTAGCATGTCACACACTGTTGATATTAAACTGGCGACATGAGAAACCATCTGGAAAAAATCTGGGCATAAGGAAGTTTAGGGGATCTAATCCAACCTAGGTTTTGGCTGATTTACTTCAGTTCACTCAAATCTTATTTAATAACATGAAATAACACATATGGAAAAAAGAAAGAAAAATGCCATCCTTTGTTCCAGGCTTGATTAAATGGAATCATATGCAAGGAAAGCAGTTTAAGGATCCCCTCATCCAAGGCTCTGCTTTCATTGATCATTTCATTCTCCCTGCTAGTAAGACAAACAATGTGCTCTATCCCTGTGTTTCAAACCACGTCTTTAAGAGGTTTTTATAGGCATGTATTTCCTGCAAAGCACTAGCACAAGTGTGCAATAAAATATATTATTTTATTCCTTTGATCAATTTCTACCATGCTCTGCTCACCCGTTTATCCTGCTAAGAATATACGTTTTTCCTTTAAACCTGAAAAAAAGAGATTTTCATAGCTGTCTACTTAAGTGAAATATACTCTCTAATAGTTTTAATGCCAAGATAAATTATAGTCTTCCTTTTAAGATAGCACTACAAATTCTTCTTATGTCTAACACTTAAAAAGTGCATATGAAATCTGAATGAAGCATGGAAAGTAGATAGACTTAGAGGCTTTCCTAGCCCACGATGGAGCAAAGTACCTACGTAGTATTACCGGATGGGACCAAGTATTAACACCCTGGACAAGGTGTAAGTCAGAGACAGAGGAAAAAGAGTCTTCTAGCTTCTGAGGGTGGGGAGTCTTGGAGAAGGAGCGGGGGAAGGTTTGCATGGTTAGCCAGCCCAGTACCTCTCAGGCTTCTCTGTCTCTCTGATTGACATGATAAAAGACATGTTAATATAAGGTGCCTCTTTCTAACTCTCATGGCAACCACACAGTCCACGAGTGATACTGTGTTTAGGGGCGTCAAGCCTCCACCCTCACCTAGGAGTCTGCATTTGTGCACAGTCACGCACACAGACATTATTTTCAGAGTCTGCTCGCCAGGCGTCACAGCACTAGCAGGAAAGGGATGCTGCCAGTTTTCTTCTGATTTCCTACCCCACCATGTCTAGATACTCTGATCAAGCTATGCATGCTTCAGTGCAAGTGTGGCATGCACTGTGGTATGTTATCAGTATCTGTCACTCTTTGTCCCTGGCTCTCCGTAGCTTCATCTTAATGTACCAGCTTCCTTTTTTAGACCCTTTCACCAACTATGGCTTACTCATTTTATCTTATTCAACACAGTTCCGAAGTCTTACTTTAATTTCTTCCATGAAGATAAATTTCCATCACAGAACATATAGGTAAGATACCAATTGCACATCAGCCTTACTTGGCGCAATTTTTTTAAGCAGTGCTTCGTTAGGGCCTACCCTAAATAACATCTCAATGATTAAAGATTTCAGAGAAGTTGCTACTGCTTCAAACATATAAAAAGAAAGAAATCACCTTTAAATCCAGAACATATGGTGATGAGCTCTAATAATAAGCCTACACACAAAGCGTGCACGCACACACACACACACAAATACCTTTCAATACTAATTCCCTTTTTGTCATGCATATATAATATCACAGAAAAGGGTATTTTGGAATCTCTAAGCTTAGATCTAGTTAAGAAAATATTAGGAAACCTGGAAAGTTTAAGTGCTCATAATCATAGCTGCTGGCAAGATATGTGGTGGAAAATGGAACTTTTCATACTAATTAACTGTGTGTTCACACATGGGTTTCATTTTCCACATCGCATACTAGAGGAAGGCCCCGTATCATAAAGGGGTCTGAAATCCCAGAGACAAAAGCAGCTGTCGAAGCTGTATGCAGTTGCTGCAATATGGAGATAGCTAGAAAGACACTCCACATTGGGCATGATGGGGGCGGGGCATTGTCACATTGGCACATACTCAGTTGCTAAGTCATTCCTGCCTCTTTGCGACCCCGTGGACTGTAGCCCACAGGCTCCTCTGTCCAGGGGATGTTCCCGGCAAGAATACTGGAGTGGGTTGCCATTTCCTCCTCCAGGGAATCTTCTTAACTCAGGGATCAAACTCACATCTCCTTTGACTCCTGTGTCTCTTTCATTGGCAGGCAGATTTTTTACCACTGAGCCACCTGGGAAGCCTCCTTGTTTACAGTAGATAGTACCAGTGGACATAATTACGCAAAGATGAACATTAATTTTTAAATTCTTTACAAGAATAAGTTGTCCATCCATACGAAACAGAAATAGTCTATATTCAAAGCTTCATTACGGTCATCTCTTCCCCAGTGGTAAGAGAGGGGTTGGTCCCTTCCAGGAATAAGTCAGGCCTGATTATATGCTGACTCAGCATAACCTTGGCACAAAGCAGCCAAGACTTTCCTGTCAGGAAAAGTACATGTATCATTGTTGGAAGCTACTAAATAGTCTCTTGTTCAGCCTGGGGTGTCCAGCAGAGATGTCGCCTTAGCTCACAGCTCAGATAACACAGGGTTCTCTGTTCTTACTTTAATTCCCTCAGCATCCCCCAGAGTTCACACAGCTACAGAAGAAAAAGCAGGCTATTTTCACCACAGTGCAGCTTTCTAATGATAACTCCTAATAAATGACGTAGCATAAAATAAAAGCCAAAGGCACTATCTGAAATATTTTTGCTTTCACATTTCTTCATTGACTCACTCATTCATTTTAAAAACATGTGTGATTTTCACAACAGATAAGTGGCAGTATCTTCTGGGCGCCAGATGAGATCCAAAAGGTATCAAGATCAGGTAGCATGGACAAGATTTAACCTATTATTTAATTTAACCCAGTGTTGCCGAGCAACATAAAGGTGCATGAAGTTGAAGTAGGAAATCACTCCATCCAGCCAGACTCTGGCCACAGTGGGAAACTCAGCTATTAAACTGGTGCAATGACAACCTCACTACAGCTTGCTAGCAAAATTCCAAAAGTTGAAAAAATCTACCAATCTGGGGGAAAGCCGTACTGTCTTTTTTCTGGTTCATTTTCACATGCTGTAGAAAAGTGGCAAGTCTAATTGCTTAACTCATACTTATTCCAGTCAAATTCAAGTGACAGTCAGGCAGTCTACTAACATTTTGAAGAAGAGGATGTCTGGACAAAGGAGGTGGAAATGCTGGAAACGGATGATTCTGAATGAAGTCACTGCCATGGCCTTCCCTCAGGACAATCCCTGCCTCCCTGTCAGAAGCATGGACCCCAGTGTCCTCTGGCAACACTGAAATGAACACAGCGTTTACTGGGACACAACCTCTTAGGAGCCTCCCGTTTTGTTTTTCTGGCAAATAATATAAGTAAGAGCTAATCTGTGACATTTTAGATCTAGCCATCTTGGAAAATTGTTGACATTAATCATCTAGTTTATTCCTTGCCCTCTGTTCAACATTTCTCCTTTTGTTTTAAATATGAAGCAGGCTCATTTAAAGCAAAATAACTTGTCTAAGAATGAAAAACCAAAGACAAGGAAACTATTGACATGTTCAGAAAGATCATGGTCAGTCTTGACTGATCAGGTCATTTATTCGATAAGAACAACACTGATCACTAGTATTATATTTCCTCTTTTGAATAATTATGAATATATGATATCTGGAAAGTGAAAGTCATGCAGTTGTGTCCACCTCTTTGTGACCCCATGGACTATATAGTCCATGGAGTTCTCTAGGCTAGAACACTGGAGTCAGCAGCCTTTCCCTTCTCCAGGGGATCTTCCCAACCCAGGAACTGAACCAGGGTCTCCTGCATTACAGGTGGATTCTTTACCAGCTGAGCCATCAAATACTGTTATTCGAAAATGAAGGCACTTAATTCAATCTTATTTAAAGTACTAGAATCTTATAAAATAATTCTTATTTTCCTTATGTTACCTAAGAGGAAGGACCTTGGAATCAGAGATATTAAGGAGTTCACTGAAGTGTCTTTAGGAAGTTTCTCAGGTAGACCTAGGAGGCAAACTTGGATTCTTTTTTTTTTTTTAATCTGGCCATATCTCATGGCATGTGAGATCTTAGCTTCATGAACAGGAATTGAACCCATGTGCTGCATATTGGAAGCATAGAATTTTAATTACTGGACAACCAGAAAGTCCCAGATCTCTTCGTTTTAATCCCACACACAACCTCTTCCCTTCCACTGTTATTTAGCCAGCCACTAATTTGGGAAATAGGCATTAATAGTAAGACAACCTGGCTGTCTTTTTACACTGGAGGAGACTTCCATGGACTATTATTTCTTCAGTAAAAAGCCTTGGAATTTGATGCAGAAAGTGGTTTGTACTATGCCTGTGATGCCCTCAGTTTTGATAAACTAAGTTAAAGCTACAGTAGGTTGAGTATGATGACATATTACATCCATGTAACTTCCAAGCCATGAATCAGTTGAAAAATATATGCAAGATAAAATAGGGATTAGAACATTAGCTTTCAGCTAAGACCAATACTCCGCCTCCCTATGGACACCATGTTTATACCTTGGCATCCACGGATACTTAGAACTGGGTTTTCAGGACAGACACTCAAGCAGAGAACTTCATAGACAATTGGATATGCCTCATTCCTTACCAAGCACTATGAGTAGAAGAGGAATGATCATAAATCAATCTTCTCCCATTGATTTCACTCAACAAAGAAATGTGGACTCATAGATGTTAGACTCTTGCTGTTAAACTAATCATTTCTCCTCTAGGGAAAGAAGCCAGAGGATGACAGAGAATTCATTCAGCATTCAGCTCTTGTCCTAATTCTTCCAAGAGCTGGTAGAAGTTCTCATTTTATGGGGTGGCAAGAATGTGAGCAATGGATGAGGAGATGGAGTGAATGGTTTCTCCGCAGATAAAAATCTACTTTTATCTTAAATGAGACTATGGTTTTCAACATTTTAACTAAAAAGTAACATCAGATCTATTTTATTCAATTAACATTTGTTTGATGCATTTAGTGATCTTATCCCAGAGACAGATTTAACTGGGACTATAATTTAATAGTTTTTATTCACTACTGATACCAAATAGATCTAAGCTCTTACCCCTACCTACCCACATGTGATAGTCAGTTTGAGAATATATATATATATATTGTATAATACTGCAAGGAAATCCAACCAGTCCATCCTAAAGGAGATCAGTCCTGGGTGTTCTTTGGAATGACTGATGCTAAAGCTGAAACTCCAATACTTTGGCCACCTTATGCGAAGAGTTGACTCACTGAAAAGACTCTGATGCTGGGAGGGGTTGGGAGCAGGAGGAGAAAGGGGACAACAGAGGATAAGATGGCTGGATGGCATCACTGACTCGAGGGACATGAGTATGAGTGAACTTCGGAAGTTGGTGATAGACAGGGAGGCCTGGAGTGATGCAATTCATGGAATCGCAGAGTTGGACATGACTGACCAACTGAACTGAACTGCAAAGTAAAAATGTGTTCTTTGTATCATAAAATCCTGAATGGTTTAGCTAAAGCATCTGAAATTATTGCACCATTTGCAACAATTCAAAAAAAAAATCTTGATTTTTGATAGTCACTTGAACAAGTCTTTACTTCATAAGAAAAATAAAAATAATGCTATAGGCTATTCAGTAACATTAGTTGTGTGGGATATTTTTTCAGGCTCAGAGTTAAAATACATTAGATCGTTTAGTGGTTTGTTTCCCTAACCAAAACTTCTGGAGATCAGCCAACAGGAAAAAGACACAAAAGAAGCATATTTCTTAGACTCTTTCAGATTCAAGGAAGAGCTCAGAAGATGAGGGAAAACAAAACAAAAAATAGCACAATGGAGTGAAATTACCACATGTTGCAAAGGATGCCAAAAGAACTTTCTTCACCAAGAAGTGGCATCTTTGGAAGGTGTTTTAGTGCCTGCTTTTGGTCAGCCACAGTGGAATGTAGAAGAAATGCCTCCCAATTTAAGGGCAGAAGGGTGGGAGCTGGGGTGGTAGGGCCCCCACAGCCCCAGGGAGGTGGCTGAGGCAGTGGCATGGGGCACATAGTTGGCAAGAGGTTAGCAGGGTGAACAGAGTGAAATCACCCACTGGCATCTTTGGTGGGGATGCCACCAAATCATTAGTTCTGTGGAGACAAAATGCACAGGACACCTATGACAGTCTTGCTGACTTTGTGTCAAGAGCTAAAGAATTTCAGCTGAGAACAGCAGAAGACTAGCCTTGAGCATCTGACTTGACCTGTGATTCTTCCCATCATTTTTGTGTCTTAATGATGCTCAACACAGAGACTTGGGAACAGACTCCATGCCAAAGTCTTAACGGAACTCAGCAAAATGCCCAGCACACACAGAATGATGACTGTAGGAGCCCATCCCATTTGAAGTGTTTCTGAATGGTTACTTTGTGAGGGAGGAGATGATGGCTCCTACTTGACATGGCTGGGGATGAATACAGAGCACAATGGCTGTCCAACAACAGTCATCTGCTCGAGCTCAGTAAGGCGAAATCCAAACAAATGGCTCAGCAACCAGGGGATGCACTCAAAACAGCTGTGCCAAATTAAGCCCAATCCCCCCTTCCATGCTGTGTTCCAGTGTGAGCTCAGAAAGATAAAATCTGAGACTACTTCAGAATGCTGTCCGTAGTAAACAGATTTGACCACAACCGGGACAAGGTTTCCTCATATCCCTTAGGCTTAGGTTGTTTGACTTGGCTGCTAGGGTTTCAGGCAACCAGGGATTTTTAAAGCTCTAGTTGGAAGATGAGCCAAAGGCTAGTGACAAGGTTCCTAAGTCATGAGGCAGGGAAAACCCAAAGATCAATCTTAGAGCATGCTGCCTTTGCTTCAGGTTTTTCTGTTTGTTGTGTCTTTTGTTTCTAAAACCAAGTGGAATGCTCTATTTTTCCCCGCTTCTCTCTGTACCTGAGGCATAGCTTTTTTCCCCGCTATGCAATAGCTCACTAACAGAATCAAAGTGAGAGTCCTAAATTGAATCTTCTTGTTCTAACCTGCATTTTGTAGCACCAAGCTGAATTTTACTAAGCAGAGTTGTACCTAAGGAAAACAGAATTGTTTTAAAGAGTTTGAAAACTTGCCTCCTTGAAATAGAGTGCCCTGCTGAATGTGGTTTTTGAATGAAGAAATGCAATGAAGAAAACTGTTCCAAGTTTTTTATCTTAAAGTGAAATTACACTAAATGAATTATCCCCTATTATTTGCATGTGAATTTTGTTGTTACTCAGGATTGTCTAACAGATACATTCATGCCTGGATGATTGATAAGAGTTTGCCTTACTTGCAATGGTCAAACTTAAATGCCAAGATGATATGAGCCTTCAGTTCAGTTCAGTCGCTCAGTCTTGTCCGACTCTTTGCAACCCCGTGAATCGCAGCACGCCAGGCCTCCCTGTCCATCACCAACTCCTGGAGTTTACTCAGACTCACGTCCATCGAGTCAGTGATGCCATCCAGCTATCTCATCCTCTGTCATCCCCTTCTCCTCCTGCTGCCAATCCCTCCCAGCATCAGAGTCTTTTCCAATGACTCAAGTCTTCACATGAGGTGGCCAAAGTACTGGAGTTTCACCTTCAGCATCATTCCTTCCAAAGAACACCCAGGACTGATCTCCTTTAGAATGGACTGGTTGGATCTCCTTGCAGTCCAAGGGACTCTGATAGGAGAAATTGAAATTCATGGAAAAAAAAAAACCCAAACAATAAATAAAGTTGGAAACACTAAGGGGAAGAGCCCTAGCCATTCTCTCTTCAAGCAAACTCACCGTGTGGTGGGGATTCAAGTTCCCCAGCTGAAGCCAATCACTGCCAATCAAGAGAAAGAAGTCAGAACAGACTGAGGGTCCACTGGCCAGAAATAAACTCCACAATGTACTCAGTTTATAACATTTGTTCTCAATAATGAAACTGTAATCACGTGGAACACAGAAACAGGGACAGTGATTCTGTTTGGTAATACCTCCCAAATGTTTTTCTTGTGTTTTGAAAGATGAATAGTTAGCATAGTCAGCCATGTGAACTGCACTGCGGTATACGTGAACAAGTATATTGAAGAAGACCCCCGTTACTATAAAGAATGCATGCCATCTAACCAAAAATGTTTTAGAGAGTGTGTGGTAGATCACTGGTTAGAAGTGACCGGGCACCAGTAATGCCCAGAGGTTATTTTATCTCTGAGTAAACAGCTTCAGTTTAAGCAAAGGTTTCAGGGGTAAAAAAAAAAAAAAAAAGCCAGATGTCCTCGTATAAATCAAGAGATCTTTGATTCTTTAAGTAAACCGCAGTGCCCCAAATCCATCATTTATATTGGAGTAACCAGCATTCCAGAAACACATACCGTGAGCGAGCAAGCGAACGCGCCTCCAGCACTACCCTGCACTCTGAGAAGCCAGAAGGTTTAATCCCCAAATAGATTAAACTAGACAGATGGATAAAACTGTTTACGATGTTCCCAGAATGGCTGTTTTTGTGATATGCCTCAAAGAGGACACAGATGCATATGACCCATTTTAATTTTCCTTCTCTAAGCCTCTCTGCTTCACTGAGCCAGGCAGGGTTCAGAAGCAGGTTTGAATAAGTCAGGAATGCATGAGTTCCAGGGAGCCCCATTTATGACCTGAGAGAGATGAAGATCAGGGCAATGAATCCTGAGTAAACTACCTTCAAACCAAATAAACATGTTCTTCATTGGAAGATTATGCCAAGCCATAAATGTCACACACATTCAATCGCAGTTAATTTACAGTTATTTCTAATGTCAAATTTTCTTGATAAGTGGGACAAGCTCAGAGTATAAATTTGAAAATTCATTGTCCTAACTGTCAACCTCTTACCTGTTCCTTTAGACTTTTCAGTGATCTGTTTCAGACTAGCAAAGGGCAGAACCAATTCATCACTCCCTGTGATCAACAGTTACAAGTACGTGCCATTCCCCCCCTCTGGAAAATACTAAACTGTTCTGGAAGAAGGTCTTTTTAAAAGTATATTAAATGGTATTGATAAAACCATAAACTAGTTACAAGAAGATAGGTAAATGTAAATGCCTATTCAGGTAGCAATCTACAAGCAGGACAATTTTCAAATCTCAGTAAAGCTCTTGCATCTCCCTGTTCCAAAAGAGGAATAAAAAGTAGATAGAATTAGTCAGGATTCTGATCTGGAAATAAGATGTGTGGGAGAACAGGAGAGCTGATACAGGGAGATTGAAAAGGCTCTTGGCACGTGACCTTCCACCCTCTGCCACCTCTCACTTTTCCTCACCCTCCCCACACTTCCTCCTTCCACTGATTCACACTCACAGCCCTAAACGCTTCCTGTCTTTAGAGATTGGCAATATCTTAACCCCAGCCGTATAACATCAAGAATAACTTGAATCCCATTGGCACACAAACAGCTTCTGCATTTTAGTGGTAATGCTACAAGAAGTGAGGATTTCTCTTGAAGATTTGTATAGTCCAAAATGAATAAAAGATAAGAAGTCTGAGCACGGCCATGGGGTTCATGAGATTAGTATTCAGGTGGCTGTTTATTCCCTCCAAGGCTAAACAGCTAAAGTCATTTCCTTCCAAACAAAGGTCTTTTAGGACATTTTTATTCAGCATTCAGAATGTAAATGCGTGCCTTCTTTAAATGGCCAAGCTTGCTACTTCAGCTTCATTTAACCTTCTTACCCTTCCTCACATCTCTGAAAGAAGCAATTTCAAAATAATAAACTGCACCTCAAGGGCTATAATCAATTTCATTAAACTATTCCAACAGAAAACTGTTCTAAGCATACAAGTTAAATAATCATGTTTTGTTAAAGAAAATTATTATTATATAGGTTTGGTTTTGTGTTTGTTATTTTTGCCAGATGGGACTACCATGATTTACAGTTTCTGGCATTAAAAATAAGATCTGATAGAAAAATTAACATATTATACTAAATTTTCATCTTATTTGAAATATTCATATTTGCAAGGCTATAAATGATCTAGCTATATTTAAGTGATACATTTAGAATCTTTTCTTTTCCATAAATAGTCCTTTTAGACCTATATGGACAGAAGGAATTGTTACATACAACTTCAGTGAAAATTCTTTTCTTCTTTCAGCACCAACCTCAAGTGAATTCCTTTCTCTTTACCTTCATCCCTAAACTCACTGCCCCTCTTGTGGTCCCAACTTGGAGAGGCCTGTGGTGGTCAGAATCCTGCATGTTATCAGCACTGTCTTGCCCTCCCCACTGCTCATATCCAACAAGTGCCAAGATTTATCCATTTGATCTCTGAGTCTCTTTCCAGCCCAGCCACATCTCCACCGCCTCTCGCAGATCTGGGTCTCCATCAATATGCATGTAGATTATAGTGCAGTGCTAATTGATTTTTCTGAGCCCTGCTTTGCTGGCTCTGATTCATTCCTCGTGATGCCTGCAGAAGGGGCATGTGAAACTGCTCATCTGCTTCTGTCCCTCCAATGCCAAAAATGTAGAGTCTCCTGTAACTTGGGATAAACTCCCCACTCCTAGACATAGTATGCAAGGTCACTACCCACCTCTTTCATCTGATTTACTCATCACATTGATCATTTTTGCTCTTCCTTAAATTTAACTCATTCTTGAATATACTTCTTTTTACTCAATAAATATTTCTGAAATACCCATTGTGTTCCAGGTTTTGTGCTGGAGATTGAAAGACAGGAATAAACAAAGACAGTCTTTTTGACCCCATGCAATCCTTCAGTAACGAGACTTCTACCACAGTATGTTCCAGCCCTCACAGTAATTGACTGTTAGTCTATATTACAACTAGAGTCTAAACTCTATAATAGAGAAGGGTAGGCTACATTTATTTAGCTTACTCTTGTGTTCTCGGACTGTAGCAGAAAGCTTGGCATACAGCAGACATTCCAGAGACATTCCAGGGTTAATAATAAATTAACTTGTATTTACACAGTAAATTCAATTGTTTATTAAAAGAAGGGTAATACTGTTAGATCAGAACATAATATTGTTATGGCAGAAAGTGAAGAACTAAAGTGAAAGAGGAGAGTGAAAAAGTTGGCTTGAAGCTCAACATTCAGAAAATTAAGATCATGGCATCCAGTCCCATCACTTCATGGGAAATAGATGGGGAAATGGTGGAAGCAGTGTCAGACTTTATTTTTTTGGACTCCAAAATCACTGCAGATGGTGACTGCAGCCATGAAATAAAAAAGATGCTTACTCTCGGAAAGAAAGTTATGACCAACCTAGATAGCATATTCAAAAGCAGAGACATTACTTTGCCAACAAAGGTCCATCTAGTCAAGGCTATGGTTTTTCCAGTAGTCATGTATGGACGTGAGAGTTGGACTGTGAAGAAGGCTGAGTGCTGAAGAATTGATGATTTTGAACTGTGGTGTTGGAGAAGACTCTTGGGAGTCCCTTGGACTGCAAGGAGGTCCAACCAGTCCATTCTAAAGGAGATCAGTCCTGGGTGTTCTCTGGAAGGAATGATGCTAAAGCTGAAACTCCAGTACTTTGGCCACCTCATGCGAACAGTTGACTCATTGGAAAAGACTCTGATGCTGGGAGGGATTGGGGGCAGAAGGAGAAGGGGATGACAGAGGATGAGATGGTTGGACGGCATCATTGACTCGATGGATATGAGTTTGGGTAAACTCTGGGAGTTGGTGATGGACAAGGAGGCCTGGCATGCTGCAGTCCATGGGGTCGCAGAGAGTTGGACACAACTGAGTGACTGAACTGAACTGATTGTTAGATCAAAACCAGATAATTTCTTATACATCTTCCCAAGGCAAAGTCCATTTCCAACAAGATATAATAGTTCTTTAGAACTTTTGGATCTTTGAACAGTTCCCCCCAAACAGACTCTGAGACAAAGACTTAGGTGTAGTTAATTTGAGAAATGATTGTAGAAAGTACAAAAAAGTAGGAAATGAGATAGAGAAGGAAATGAGATAGAGATATGAATAAAGATATGAATAGAGATAGAGAAGGAAATGAGAAGGAAATGAGATAGAGAAGGAGTATAAAGGAGTATTAATGAGTTGGTTGGGAGAAGGAAATGGCAGCCCACTCCAATATTCTTGCCTGGAGAACCCCAGGGACAGAAGAGCCTGGTGCGCTGCCATCTATGGGGTCACACAGAGTCGGACACGACTGAAGCGACTTAGCAGCAGCAACTGCAGCAATGAGTTGGTTACCAGGGTGAGCAGTTGGTTACCTTCTGAGGAAGAGCACAGGACACTCCCAGAACCATCCAAGAGAAGGGCTGAGATGCCAGAGTATTTATTCATTGATTTCTGTCCCTTACTGGTTAAGGAATTAAATTCTTGGAGGCATTAAATTCTTATTTTGTCCAAGCTACTTTTCATGGAGACTGAGGAAAACTCCCGTATCACAGGAGAACTCCCTGGAAAAGTAAGCAAGGAGACGGAGGCATTTGAGATGGGAAGCTGTCTGAATATACAGGAGCTGTCCAGTAGGGCCACAGGTGAACTCAGAGCTTGGCTACAGGCACTGTCTACTAAGCACATTTTAACACGGTGTTAAAAACAAAACAAAACAAAAATCTGGAGTGTCTCCCCCTTCTAGTATCTGATAACAGATCAGAGTACTGCAAAATAATGAGAGATTTCCAAAACACCAAAATTGCCTGAAGACCAGATCCACAGTTAGGAGACTTTTACAGCACCCTGGGTAGGAAAAGATTCGAACATTTCAGACTGGTCTAGAAAGCGAAGGAAAGATTGTGAGCATCTACAAAAGCATGTAAGCTGTCAACAAAACAACCTGAGGACTTTGCCAAAGGCCCAGATGCTACTTCTGGCAAGGGAGTGCGGATTTAACTATCTTCCAAGAAAGAGAACTTTTAGTAAACCAAGGCAGGAGGAAAACCTGTTCCGCCTCCATATATCTGACAAACCTTCCATAGGTCTGATTAATTACTAAAACATGGCTCTTTTTGAGAGGAAAAAATTATGTGTCCTTGAAGAAAAAATTATATATGCACAGAAACAGGAACCGTTTTCTTCCATAAAAGTGTGCTTATATAATCATAAATAAAAAAGGAACAGTAATGTGATCACACAGGAAGGAAATATTCTTGAACATGAAACAATGCAACACAAATGGAGACTTGAAGCATTTGTCTTGTGAAGTTCAAAACTGAAAACATCAAAATCCACAAAACATGAGACTAAGTACATGCTTTCCTCTTCATTGCCTTCTGAAATTTCACTCAAGTGATGGTGAAATAAAGATAAACAAAAGCCCAAAGGAATGGAGAATGGGAAGTAGGTGATGAAAGACCCCAAAGGCCAAGTGTTTTTAAACATATGACGAGAGATAATAGAGTAAAGGGGGAAAATGAAATTGACAGTCTGCAGAGAAGGTAACTAATAAACCAGAGAGAGTTGCCTGGAAACTCTGGAGAAGATATGGAAGTGGAGGCCCCTGGTATCCTGGAACAAAGGGGGCAAAGCTCAGGGCTGAAAATAGGAAGACTGATGTCGAGTCTAAACATGGAAGAGCTGAACCTCATATGCTGTCTACTGCCCCAGGTTGCCTGACTCTTCCCCTTCTTTGAATCTAGCCTAGAAGGAAACAGGAGATATTTCTCTCTGATAGGGTTAGAAGGTTACCAATACAATAACTGATTCAGGAGAGATTCATCAGTAAACACTGAAATCATAGGATGAAAATTTTTCATAGGATGAAAAAATGGAATATCTCAAAGAATCATATCTCAGATTAGTTAGAAATTATTAAAAGAAAAATATGCCTATAGAATGAAAAGATATAAAAAGGGCATCACCTTTACATTGTAAATAATGAAACTAATGGATTACAAGTATCTCCTAATGTGATGTTCTGGAAAGGAGTAAGATCACCTATAAATATTCTCACCCAAAATGTAAAACCTGAATTTAATCATAAGGCAATAATAAGATAAATTCAAACTGTGGAACATTCTAAAAATAATGAGTCTTGACACTGTAGAAATGTCAGTTTCACTGAACACACACACACAATGATGGGACCATGTTTCTAGGTTACAGTAGGATAAAAACACTTGATAATGAAACACAGCGCATTGAATGTTATTTAGGTTAGTGCAAAAGTATTGTAGTTTTGCATTGTTGAACTCTGCCATTTGATATTGGAATACATTCTTAAATAAATGTGGTTATGTTATATATCATTTTAATGCACATTTCTCACTATATGGTTTCTTTTTGCTAGTGATTTAGTACTTGCCATATATATTTTTTTAAGACTGTGAAAATGATGTTAGACAAAAATCCTATTTGATCAATTTTCTTATTCCAATTCAACATGGGTTGTAAAGCAGCAGAGATAACTTGCAACATCAACAACACATTTGGCCTAGGAACTGCTAACAAATGTACAGTGCAGCGGTGGTTCAAGAAGCTTTGCAAAAGAGATGAGAACCTTCAAGAGGAGGAGCCTAGGGCTGCCCATCAGAAGTAGACAACAAGCAATTGAGAGCCACCGCTGAAGCCGATCCTCTTAAAACGACACGAGAAGTTGTCAAAGAACACAATTGACCATTCTATGGTCTTTCAGCATTTGAGTTAAATTGGAAAGGTGAAGAAGCTCATTCAGTATATGCCTCATGAGCTGACCCCCAATTTTTTTTTTTAAACTGTTTTGAAGTATGGTCTTCTCTTATTCTATGAAACAACAATTAAAAGTTTCTTGATTGGATTGTAATGCGAGAAGAAAAGTGGATTTTATATGACAGTCAGCAGCAACCAGTTCAGTGGCTGGACCGAGATGAAGCTCCAAAGCACTTCCCAAAGCCAAACAAAAAAAGGTCATGGTTGCTGGTGGCCTGCGGCCCGTCTGATCCACTACAACTTTCTGAATCCTGGCGAAACCACTACATCTGAGAAGCTCAGCAAATCAATGAGATATACTGAAAACTGCAACACCTGCAGCCAACATTGGTCAACAGAAAGGGCCTAATTCTTCTCCCACGACAGCGCCTGACTGTATGTTGCACAACCAATGCTTCAGAAGTTGAATGAACTGGGATACAAAGTTTTCCATCATCCACCATATTCACCTGACCTCTCAGCAACGGATTACCGCTTCTTGGAGCACCTTGATGACTTTTCAGAGAACAATGCTTCCACAACTGGCAGTGAGCCACAAAATGCTTTCCAAGAGTTTGTCAAATCCCAGACCACAGATTTTTATGCTACAGAAATAAAACTTATTTATCACACCAAAAGTGTATTGATAGCAATGGTTCCTATTTTGATTAATAAAGATGTGTTTGAGCCTAGTTATAATGACTTAAAATTCATAATCCAAAATCACAATTACATTTGCACCAACCTAATATATTAACAACAAAAAGAGAAAACATCCTCGGGGCAACTAGGAAAATATGAATATGGACTGTATTGGATATGTTATTGTATTATTGTATAAGTGTCAAATCTTTTGAATGTGATAATGCTTTTCTGGTTGTATTTTTAAAAAGTCATTTTACTTAGAAGATATAGGTTGAAGTATTCCCTTGTGTCTCAGATGTAAAGAAGCAGCCTGCAATGCAGGCAGGAGACCTGAGTTGGATCTCTGAGTTAGGAAGATCCCCTAGGGAAGGGAATGGCAACCCACTCCAGTATTCTTGCTTAGAGAATTCCATGGACAGAGGAAACTGGTTGGCTACAGTCCATGGGGTCACAAAGAGTCAGATACAACTGAGCCACTAACACTTAATTTGTGAATGAAGTGTCAACCTCTCCAACTTAATTAGTACTCGAAAAGTTCTGTAAGAAAAATACACTGGTGTGCACATATCTGACAAGGGCACAGGCAATACCTGGTTTGAGTTAACACATTATCTGACAGTGAAAAGACTAGCCACAGGTACTAAAAGAATGATCAGCAAGAGTCAGAGGGAAGCTGCTTGGCTTTTACGACAAGATGACTGAGACTGGAGCAGGTATGAGAAAAGTGAGCTCCTTGTAGGAAGATCCACAGAATTATTACAGTGAGGCCTATTTTTCCTGTTACCAATGGAGATGAAGCTTTGGTCTCAAAATCAAACCTCAGTGGATACTGAATCATGTTAACAGAATATCTAGTGAATACCCAATCTTTAAGAGATGAAGTACTTGTGGTACACAGCCCAAAATATAAATGTGAACCTACCTAGGAGTAAACAAATTGAAACTGATAACCTAAAACATTTCTACCCCCTTGCCCCGTTGGCTTCCAAACTCATGCAACTAAGATCTCTCCATATTTGTGTACATCATACAACCCTATGGACAAAAGATATTGACAGCCATACTTTCTAGATCAATTTCTGTTTCAATCTATATCTAGGATCAAGGCTTATAAAGCAAAGTTTAAAATAGAAAGGTGAAAGCTAGAAAAATAATTAGCCCTTTTCTAAAAAATGAAACCATCAACTTTCCTTTAATGTCTTAAGTAATTTACTAGTCAAATATTGGCTTTATTTTATTATGGTTATCATTACTACAGAATGAATTAATCTAAAACTTGGCAGTTCAGAGAGCCATTTTATGATGATCATAGTTATTGGTTAATGGATCCAGAAAGGGCATGTCTGGGCAATTCATGTTGGTGATTTCTCATGAGGATGATGTTCGATGTAGCTGGGGCTGGAATCATCTTAAGGCTTGGCTGCTCGGAACACCCAAGATGGCTTACTCTCATGACTGACAGCTGATGCTGGCTGCTGGCTGGGAGCTCGACTGCACTGTTGGCCAGAGTGTCCACATGTGTCCTCTTCCCACATGGCCGTCCCAGGGTCCTACCACATGTTCATGGTAGCTGGCTTTGCCCAGAGACAACAATCCACAAGAAAAAGTAAAAACGACATGGTCTTTACTGACCTTGGCTTGGAGATTTCACAATATTATTTCTGCTTCATTCTATTAATAAAAAGCACATCACTGAGGTGGGTCCAGATTCAAGGAAAGGGAACACCATCTCCTCCTCTCAAAGAAAGGAGTGTTAAAGACTTGGTAAGATGTTTTAGAATACCTGTGCTTCGATTGTGAAGTTCTAATAGTTGATTAGAACTCTAAAAGATAAAGTATTTACTTGGTTAAAACTAAATAGATAAAAGTTAGATTACTCTCATATAATCATATAACAAGAGGCTAAATTTTGAGACTATTTCCAAATGTTAAGAAACTGTAAATGACCAGATAGATGGACAGGTAGATGAATGGATGGACAGATGGATAAATGAATAGATGCAGAGAAATGGAAATGAGGGAAGAACTACTTGGCTGAAACCAAGCGCATTAAGGGCTATTCCCAACCCTAACATGTACACTGGGGTTGCAAACATCTTTTTGAGAAGATTTACCAGGTAGCTCAGACGTTAAAGAATCTGCCTGCAATGTAGGAGACCTGGGTTCAATCTCTGGGTCAGGAGGATTATCCCCTGGAGGAGGATATGGCAACCCATTCGAATATTCTTGCCAGGAGAATCCCCATGGACAGAGGAGCTTGGCATGTTACAGTCCATGGGGTCAAAGAGTTGGACATAAATGAACGACTATCACTTTTACTTTTCCACACTAAAGCCACTGTTCATTTGAAACAATTACTATATAGGGTAAAACTAGGACAGAGGGCAGGTTCTGACATAAAAAAATGCTTATTAGGCATTATAAGGAAGTGAAGATTTACACAGGAAAAACTCCATTGGATTAATGCACAACCCCATCTGTTAGGCCAGCTGTTCAATTCTACTCTTAGAGTTGGTAGTACCATGTCAATTCATGGCAGGACACAGATCCTCTGAAAGTGGGAATTAAAAAAAAAAAAAAAATGCTTTGGCAAAGGAGAACAATTAGATGATTTATTCTGTCCTAAAAACTTATGATCACATTACATGGGTTCTTTAGCCTTCTCAGTCCAGGAAATTACCAGGATACAGAACCAGACTGAGAAAAGGATTAAGACAATGGGAGGTAATATGAGAGATGGTCTCACTTACTTAAAACTTTGAAGGCTACAACTGGGATAGTCCTCCATTACAACAGATGGCTTAGAGACATGAACTCTCATCAAGAAAATGGAATAGAACCTGTCATCGTGGACAGATTGTTAGGGGGTGAAAAGCATGGCGATGGGCATATTATGAGATAGGGACAGCTAGTACCATTGCATTTGGAACGCTCTCAAAGCTCCCGAAGCCTTTGTTTTGCTCTTTGGATTGGTTCCATCTGTCTAGTACTGCTAAGAATATTTTGACAGTGTAAATGTGTGATATGAGGCAACCTCCACTATGCAGTGACATTTATTAGTCAGAATATCCTTGATGGAAGGAGGAAGGATCTGAGACATCGGTTCAAGTGAACTGGAACCAATATACCATGAGGACCACATGACTGTGATTCAAGGAAACCTTGGGTGGCAGAGACTTTGATGTCAATTTCTAGGGTTTGGGGTGAGGGAGGGGGAGGCAAAAGGATCTCTCTTTGATTTTGACTCTCTACAGCAAGCTGCACAATAGCTCATAGGTAAGATAATTGTTAGCTCTCTGGCTCGCTAATTAAAGGAGATGGGGAGCCATAGGGACATTAATTCTGTTCACTCACCAGAATCTCCTTTGGAAAAGGGAATTCCTTTTGAATCCTAAAAGAGATCAATTTGCTGCTTGATATGCACCCATGTGAGTATGAAAAGTATGCCTTCAGGCTGAGTGATGTATGAATCAGATGTCAAGCCTCACATGGTAAAATAGTGATATTACCTTTTAATTGCTCTGGGAGATAGAAAAGTCATCTGAAGCTGAGGTGCAGCAACCACTGAAGAGATGGCATCAAAAGGAATCATATTTCAAAACATGAGGGAGCCAAAGGGAAGATCAAAAGCTCTTCTACCTCACTCACCTGTGCCTTGATGTGCTTTGTGTGTCCATTCCAATATTTCTAACACTGCCTTTTAAGTGAATCTGAATTCTTTTCTTTATTCTTTGGAGGTTTCCTGCAGGCGTGCAGGATAAAACAACTTCATTGTTAATCCATTCTCAATTTTAGGTTAAGTGTGGCAATCCCTTGAAATCAGGCTACAAAGCTGATCATCCAGGCTCTAACACTTAATAGCTATGGAAGTTTGAGAGTGTTTCCTCACTTCTGCAATGCAAATATGATGGGTAACTTCCTGAGGTTTTGAGAAGAACTTCAAAAATGTTGAAACTTCTATATTTAACCACTTATACAGGGCCTGGCACATAATTGAAATTCAAGATGTATAAGCTACTATGATGTGTTTCTTGGTCAGAAAAAGCCCTCTCTTTCTACTAGGAATGCAGCTCAAAAATAAGGAAGAGATGGGTGTGGTCAAAGACTTGGTGAGTGAGAAATAGTTGCTCACTCATGTAGCCTGCCAGGCTCCACGGAATTCTCCATACAAGAATACTGGAGTGGGCTACCATTTCCTTCTCCAGAAAGACTTGATGAGGCAGAGCAAATCGGAATAAGTCGCCATGGCAAGGTTTTCCCTCTTCCATACTTGGGCCATCCGCTTCGTAGTCTTTGAGGCGAAGGGATTTTTATTCTGCCTTGTCCCTTTGTGGTGTGCAATGCCACTTAGATTTTTTCCTGAGGTGTGGTAAATCCAGGATTTATAAAATTGAGGTTAAAAAAATGGCAAAATGCATTTCCAAGCAGATCTATAAACTCTCTATCCCTTGAGTACAAAGCTTCACCCTCTGGTCACAAATGTTTCAGAAAATACAAGAAAACATGATTTGCTTCCAATACTATATACGGTCAGAATGAAAAGAAAGAAGGAAAAGAAGAGATTTTAAAGGTGACCTCATAATTCCAAAGAGACCTGTTTTTCGTTCTCACAGACTAGCAGCCTCACTCCAAGATTACTGAGTGTGCGGTATCTGTTTTCTATGGGCAGCTGCCAACAGATGGCTTATTTTGAGTGGAGAGAAATATCATTAAGGAACAAAGAGAAATTAGGACTAAATAGGAAATTAAATATGTTCTTAGGATTACAACTGATGATCAAGGAGTTGCAAACCAGTGATTTGCAGCTTAATATTTTGCCTGCAGCCAATACCCACTGTTTTAGGGAAACCTTAATATTAAGAAGGCTGTTCTCACACCATGCAATTTATTTGTCTTTCTGTCTTGCCAGTGCCTTTGCCAAACATCATAATTTGCCCAGAATCTTGAATTGCAAGATGAACAAATAATATTCATTTCCTCCATGGAGAAAACATCCCTTGATTGAATTGTCTCCTTCCATGCCACTCACTGTTGTGCGTGCTGCATGTCAGACGTGCGAAATGGAGTTGAGCCTACTTGAGAGCAGAGTATAAATTAGCTTCCAAATGAAAACAGTTAGAAGGAAAACATTTTCAAAATGACAGCCAAACTCGATCGGCTCCTAAAGTACTCTCTGAGGTCTCTCTGAGGATGCAGCATGAAAATGAGGGACCCAGAAGCACAGACTGTGACCCGACCACTGTTTCCTGGGTTCAGGGATTTTCCTGGAAGACCATGGGGGATGGAAGGCAAGCAGAAAAAGGTAAGCTTCCTCTAAAAACCAGCTATCACAGTTGACTTTTAAAGCTACATCAATCTATTATTTTACCTAACAATAATTAAATATAATAACAAAGGACTTCCCTGGTTGGTTAGGAACCCACCTCCCAATGCAGGGGACACAGATTCAATTTCTGGTCCAGACACAAAGATCCTGCATGCTGCGAAGCAACTAAGCCCGAGTGCCGCATCGAATCACGGAGCCTGTGTGCCCTACCGCCCATGCTCTGCAACAAAAGGAGCCACCGCAGTGAGAAGCCCGTTCACTGCAACTGGAGAGCAGCCTCTGCTCATTGCAACTAGAGAAAGTCAGTGCACAGCAAGGAAGACCCAGCACAAACAAAAATTAAAATAAATATAATAACAGAGAAAACCGATCAGTGAACTATTCGCTCAGTCGTGTAACACTTTTTGCGACCCCATAGACTGTAGCCCACCAGGCTCCTCCAACCATGGGATTCTCCAGGTAAGAATAGTGGAGTGGGTTCCCATTTCCTTCTCCAAGGGATCTTCCCAACCAGGGATTGATCCCAGGTCTCCCACATTGCAGGCAGATGCTTTAACCTCTGAGCCACCAGGGAACCCCAAATGAAACATAATTCCATCCAAAGGCAGTGTTTAAATGTAGCCAGAAAGGTAGAAGAGGATGTTTGGCTACCCAGAGCTTGTCAAGCCCTCCAGCACCGCATTGATACATTCACAACCAAATTTACCATGCAGTCCCTGGACATGTTCCCACATGATGGCAGCGCCAGGAAATCTAATCTTGGATGGCTCCTAAATTAGTTGTGGCAAAATCCAGAGTATTCCCAGGAGGCACTGTGATAAAGAATCCACCTGCCAATGCAGGAGATACAAGAAACACGGGTTCAATTCCTGGGTCAGGAAGATCCTCCAGTGTAGGAAATGGCAACTCACTCCAATATCCTTGCCTGGAAAATTCCATGGACAGAGGAGCGTGGCAGGCTACAGTGCATGGAGTCACAAAGCATCAGACAGGACTGACTGTGCACGCTCGCACACACACACAATTCAGAGACTACATTGAAAATTATAATCAGTCCCATCCCAGACTAGCTGTTAAATAAGTGAGAACCTATTAAAAATGACTGAGAATCATTCTTGCCCCCACCTAGAGAGTCTGTATTCTTGAGACCAGAGTTTGGGTTTTCTCTTTTAGCTCAGACTATGGCTATATGAGAATCACCGAGCCTTTCTGCTGGGCTGTGATTACTGATGGCACAGCCAGCTCCTCTAGAAAACTGGGGGAAAGAAATAATAATAGGGCAAAAGTCCATGCTCCAGAGCCTAGGTGCTGTGGAGGTGAGTGACTCCTTGACTGAGGGTCCCTGTCCTGGCCGCTTCCCTAACTCTGCATCCACACCTCTTCCCTAGACTTTGCTGGGCTCTTCTATTAGTGGTAGGTCGTCTCCCCTGGGAGCTTGATGCTGAGCTCAGCCACGTGACTTGCTTTGGCCAATAAGACAGCAGCAGATGTGAGGCCCCGTCTCAAAGCATTTGGCTCACTGCACCTGCTCAGCCTCGTACATCTGCCGTTCCCATGAGAAGGCTGTGCCCAGGCAGGCCTCTTGTCCCAGACAGAGGACGGAGGCGGAGAAGACATCTGGCTGACCCGACCACTTCTGACCGAGATCAGCCAGCAGCCCGCTGGTCCCTGTTTGCACAGCAGCAAGCACAGCTGAGGCCAGCACAGCCACTCAGCCCTAGTTGCTGTCCCTATAGATTAATGGATCAAATAAGGGCTTACTGCTTTTAGTCACTTATTTTTTGGTGGGAGAAGGGAAACTAAATGTTTTAAGTGAAGTCACTCAGTCGTGTCTGACTCTTTGCGACCCGTGGACTGTAGCCCACCAAGCTCCTCCATCCATGGGATTCTCCAGGCAAGAATACTGGAGTAGGGTGCCATTTCCTTCTTAAAACGGTGGCAATAAGAAACTACACACATTTTAAAAGTAAGAGAGGCTTTGCTTCCTTGTCTGGATGGAAACCATTTTTAAGTTTCCATTCTGCAACACAACATCCCATCATTCTACTATCGTGGCTTCAAAGTCAAAGAAATGGCATTCCTGGCATTTGAAGAACAATATATATTCAATATATAGCTCTGAAAACTGGAAGGTCTATCTGTGATGCCATTAAAACAATAGCAGCTGATCTTACTGAGGGCCTACTATGTACCAAATGCTTTTAGTATAGCCTCAATATTCACTACAACTTTATGTGGGGCATATTAACAGATGACGAAACTGACACTCAGAAAAGATAAGTGACTTACTCAGGAACCTACAACTAATGTATTTGAACCTGGATTTCAGTGGCTCAAACCAAATATAGTGCCCCAGGCCAAATTCTCCTAATAGTATTAAAAATAGTATCAAAATAGTATTAAAATAGTATCAAAGGATTTTTAGCAGCAAATCATTTTTGAATTAATTTATTTTTTATTGAAGGATAATTGCTTTACAGAATTTTGCTGTGTGGGGATATATGTATACCTATGGCTGATTCATGTTGAGGTTTGATAGAAAATGGCAAAATTCTGTAAAGCAGCAAATCATTTCATAGAAATAGTTCTATAAAGGTACAGGAAGGGGTGAAAGTTGCAGTCAGCTCTTAAGAGAGCATATAATCCTAAATCTATGTATGTCTGTGCTTATCACATTTTGGTGCAGAACAGGGACATCAGCCAAGCACCCCAGTTCCTAAAGGAGTTTTTCTTCACTTCTCAGACCCTCACTCTCTACCAGCAGGTGGGATTCAGAAGAGTCATTTGCTCTGAAGAGTTGAGATAGAGAAAGCACAAGTCCTGGGCCTGCAAACAGAGTTGGTATTATTCACCAAAGAATGATTAAGTTCCCAGTCACAGGGAAGGCAAAGGTTAAGACCTCCATTTTTTAAGAAATCTCCTGGCTGTTTGATGAAGCTTACAATAGTAAATATTGCAAGAGCCAATGCGTCTGTGAAATTGTGTTGAGGAACAGATTTCAGAGAAGTCAAAATCAGTCAAGTGCCCCAAACGGTAGAGTTCTGACAGTGCATTTTCATTCCCTCCTTCCGGTCTTCTTTTAAGCAATCCATCTCTGAAGGGCCACTGACCTCATTCCAGGCCTCTCCCTATGAAGATTGTAGGAGCACCCCACTAGGCCCCTCCACTCTGAATATCCCTGGTGAGTATGGCCTCATATCTCTCAGTCCAACTTTCTCAAGTGGTTTCTTAATAGGTCCATGTGAATACACAAGATTCTCAGACCTCTAGTATAAAGGTGATGATAATTTTTACAATAATATCTACTATTTGATGCACTTTTCTATATATCTAGTCTCTTTGGAGTCACTGTGTTCACAATAATCCTAGAAAAGTGAAAGTCGTAGTCATGTCCAACTCTTCATGGCCCCATGTACTATAGAGTCCATGGAATTCTCCAGGTCAGAATACTGGAGTGGGTAGCCTTTCCCTTCTCCAGGGGAATCTTCCCAACCCAGGATCGGACCCAGGTCTCCCACAATGCAGGCAAATTCTTTACCAGCTGAGGCACAAGGGAAGCCCAACAATACTGGAGTGAGTAGCCTATCCCTTCTCCAGTGGATCTTCCCATCCCAGGAATCGAACCAAGGTCTCCTACATTGAAGGCAGATTCTTCACCAACTGAATTATCAGGGAAGCCCAATAAGCCTAGAAGTCGGTACTGTTATGCATGCATGCTAAGTCGCTTCAGTTACATCCGACTCTTTGCAATCCCATGGACTGTGGCCCCTCAGACTCCTCTGTCCATGGGATTCTCCAGACAAGTACAATGGAGTGGGTTGCCATTTCCTTCTCCATGGTACTATGATAATCCTTATGTTATAAAGAAGCAACTGAAGCTTACAAAGCTCACATAGGTTTTTTTTTTTTTTTTTTTTTTAATGCAGACCGGTTGTAAAGTCTTTATTGAATTTGTTACAGTACTGGTTCTGTTCTATGTTTTGCTTTTTGACTGTAAGAAAAGTAGGATTTAGCTGCCAGACCAGGGATTGAGCCTGTACCCCCTGCCTTAGAAGATGAAGTCTTAACCACTGGGCCACCACTGAAGCCCCACACAGCTTGCTCAGGGTCACAGAGCCAGAGAATGGTTGAGTGGGATCTGAGACAGTCAGACTCCAACAACTTTGGCTTTGACTGTCTGCACAAAAGACACCCTCTGATATTCTTGGTGTAACCTGGAGGTGTCTGGCACACTAAGAGATGCAGAGCAGGCCCTCATCCATGTGAACATTACAGGTCACAACTTCAAAAGTTTCCAAGAATTGCCCAGTGTGCCTGTGTGATCACAGTGCCTATTTGGCTGGAAGGCTGGATGCCCAAGGTAGGCTCATTTCTAGCATCGCTTGGGCTTCTTAATAAATATGACATGTTTCCACATGCTTTGGACAGGTAGATAGAGCATTGTATGAAGGCCTATATGTGCTGTGTGCTAAGTCGCTTCAGTTGTGTTTTACTCTTTGTGACCCCATGGACTGTAGCCTGCCAGGCTCCTCTGTTCCTCTGTCCATTGAATTTCCCAGGCAAGAATACTGGAGCGGGTTGCCATTTCTTCTTCCAGGGGATCTTCCCGACCCAGGAATCAAATCTGTGTCTCTTATATCTCCTACATTGGAAGTTGGGTTCTTTACCAGTAACATCACCTGGGAAGCCCTTAAGGTCTATATATCACATTCAAACATGGATTGCAGAGATTCTTTTCAATGCCTGTGTCCCAAACAGTTGCACAAGTTATTCAGCAGCTGGATTTACTCAACATCTACCACACATGAGGTACCATGTTGGACAATAGAGCTACAGGTGTAAAAAAATGCTCTCAGAATTTTGTTTCCTTAGAAAATCTATTACAGAGTAATCTATTAAGGATTTGGCTAAGTGTTCTGAGCTTTCTGAAGAAAACTGTTAGGCAAAACTTCTATAACACCCAAGATGCTGCTTTGGAACATATGGATATGTGTCAGTCATATTATGGAATCAAAATATTCTGAAAAAAATAAAAAGACTCCATTCTTTCCACTGAGTCTGGGCTACTTCCCCGTTATCAAGACTCTGTATCAATGCCACATTGTTGAAAGTGATCTGTGAAGGGGGCTCCTGTATTTGTATACTTGGCTCTTGTCTTTTTCAAATTTCTACTCAATATCCAAGTTTTTGCTCTCCTATCAGTATAACTTGAATATGTTAAAATATTAAATAAAGAGAAATGAAAGTGATTGTAGTAGGCAGTGTACCTAAAGCCTCTCTTTTTAAGAGTCATTGGTTTCTATATGCCAGACTCATAAATTCAGTTTTTAAAAAATCACTAGTTGAATATTCCCTTGGGATATCAAACTTAGTCTAAGTAATGAAAACTGGACAATCTTCATGCATTTCCTATTTATCTGAATAGCACCCTGTTATGTATTTCACTGTATCCTCTAAGACTTCTCAGGTTCAAGTCTAACCTGCAGCAGTTCCAAATGTGACCTTATCAGGGAAAAGCATCACTGCAGATGTTATTAGTTAAGATGAGTCATACCAGAAAAAGTGGAGAGGCTACCTCAAAAGGTCTGGTGCCCTTATAAAAGGGGGAAAGTTGGACACAGACATACACAAGATGAGAATGCCTATGACAATGAAGACAGAAGTCTGAGTGATGCTTTGCAAACCAAAGAACATCGAAGACTGCCCACAAACCACCGGAAGCTAGAAGAAAGAATGAAACAGAGTCTACCCTGCAGTCCTCAGATGGAATGAATCCTGATGATACCTTGCTTTTAGAATTTCTAGCATCCCAAGCTATGAAGCATTCAATTTCTGTTGTTTAAGCCACCCAGTTTGTGATATTTTGTTACGGCAAGCCTTGCTGATATATATCCCATTAACCCAGTTACCCTGGGATTCTTCCTAAGCCTTCAGCCTAATCATCAAATTTTAGATGTATTTTATACAATCCCCTCCTTTCCACATCCAGTGCCTTGTCCTTGGTTCAAGTGCTCAGTATTCTAATTTAAATTGCTACAAGAGTCTCTTACTTGGCCACCCTGCCTTCTCTTCTGATTCCTTGCCTTACCTCCCAATCCATCCTCCACACTTTAGCCAATGTCATCTTTCTAAATTTCAAATCTGAGATCAGTCTTTTACTGAAGATCCCTGCACCCTATAGGATACATATCCTAATGACCTTTAGACATCTCAACACTTTAGCTTAGCATTCAAGGCTGCTCATGATTTGGTCCTGACCAACTATTCAGCCCATCATGCTGTTCCCCCATGTTTAAAGTAATATTTCATGTTACTTACTGACCTGCAGCCAGTCATGCTGAGCTATTTGCCACCATCTCTACATCCATGCTGTCAGCCTCTATTTTTACATATTCTTCCCTATGCTCCCCAGGTGGAATTCCCTTTCAGCTACAACGTTCTCTCTCGTCATCACTTTCTCTCTCCTCCATAAAGCCTAGTACAGTGCTCAACATTGAGTAGTTTTTAAACAGGTGTTTATTGAGTGAAAATGTAAAATCAGAATTTCATCTTGTTAAGATAAGATCCTCCACCAAGCTGGACAACCCAGGAGAAAAAAATGCCTCAGTTGAACCAACAAGTCAGTGAAAGTATCTCCAGTCAATCCTGAGTTCACTAAATTCTACTCCAATATTGAAATAACAATTTATTGGACAATAAGCCAATGCGATTTCTAGAACAGATACTGGAAAAGCAATAAAATAATACAAAATAAGTACAAGCAGAGTTAGTATGTTTTGGTCTTGCTGCACACTTGGCCCAGGTTTCCTGGGATATTAAAGAGCTGGCAAGGCAGGATGGTCTTAGGGGATTCTGCGTGCGTGTGTGGTACTGAGGCACACCTGTGTCCTCCCGCAGTCAGCTCAAGCCCCACATGCTCCTCTTTGTCTCTGATATGAATCTTTCTCTTTTTATAGAAAACATTTGGCTCACACAGTATACCATGGGTTTATATGAGTTTCATGCCTTTCCTAGATCTCTTGAGATTCTGAAGCCTGCTGCAAAAGACATATTTATCACTGAATTTGTTGGTTAAATGCATTCCTAAGTGTTGCTTTAAAGGGAAAAATTTAATATATTAAGAACAAAAGATAAAAACCAGAAAACTGTCCTATACATATTTAAAATCAAAGTATTTTATGTATTTTATATAAATATATTAAATTTTTATATATTTATTTCATGTATTTTATACCTTGTAATTTATATAAATGCTTTATATAAGATTCTAGGGCATACTATCAGCCAAAAAAGCATTAGAATAGCAAATAGCAATTTAATCCGTTGACACTAAATAAGAATACTCAATTATTTTGCTCCTCCTTATGACTGTTCTGTTTTCACTTTTAAACTATATTGTCCATGAAATAGATTTCTTCAAAATTTCTAAAAAAAAATCATTTTTTTCTCACTCATTCAAAACATGCATATTCTAAGGGTCAAAGGAGAATGAGTCAGTTTAAAAAAAGATGCCTTTCTATTTTTAAGTGATCTGTGCTCTCTCTCCAGCCTTCATAGAACAATGTGCACAATCAATCAGACGTTCTACACTACAGAGTGAAGTTTCATTCCCCAAACTGTCAATGGATCTGTTCATTCACCTGCAATTCTAGCAAGTATCTCTAACTCAACATGTTCAAAGCTGAACACTCTCTCTTTTGTCCAAACCTGCACTTTTTCCTGAAGTCCTAAAATGGAGTTAGCAGAATCACCCTTTATACAGTCACTGAGCTAGAGACCTTCTGTTTCTCCTGAATTCCTTCTCTGATATCAACAACTGCTCGGTGGGTCTCATTGATTCTACCTCCCAAGTGCCTTTGGAATCCACTGCTTCCTTTCCATCTTTTGACTTAGAGTCTGTTGCTGCCTTGGCACCTAGCACAGTGCTGGACGTGTACATTGCAAGCACTCAGTAATGTTCTGCAAGTGAGTAAAAGGGCAATTAAATGGAGAGCTTAGATAGGTTTGTTTTCTTTTTCTTTCCTAGACAACTACAATAGTCCCCTATATGAAATCCCAATTACTGATTGTTCTACTTTCCAATTTGACCTCTAAATTGACTACAGGAGTTATTCTTCTAAAACACAGCCAAGCATATCATTCCCTGCTCAAAACATTTGATGGCTATTATTGTTCATGATAAGGGAGGCAGGCAGTCTGCTAAGTGCTAGGGATACACTGATGAGCAAGTAATGGCCTTGATGTTGAAAGGTAGGCATTAATCACCTAATTACTCTATTACAAAACTCTAAGATGCTTTAAAAGCATACAACCAGGGTCATGAACCAGCTTGGGAGACAGAGTGAGATTCCCAGAATGCGAGTTGTAGGAGGAGTTTCCAGGCCAAGTAAAAGGACTAATCACAGCAAGTGAGCAAATCATGCAAAGTCCATGTATAGAAAGAATCTTAGGGCCTTTAGGGAGCTCAGAGGAGAGAAGTGGGTACAGAACTTGGAGCTAGTGGCGAGCAGTGTGTGTGGAGGCCACAGGGATACGCAGGAGTGCTGGGTATCCCTTGCTGACCACCCTAAGAAAAACCCATTGAAGGACTATAACCAAGCCATGGGTTGCTCTCACTGCTTTTGTTTTTAATTTAGTTCTTTAAAAACTACTCAGAGAGGCATATTTTAGATGGGCAGGATTGCCTTAAAGCTCTGGACCACGGGAAATGAACCTAGGGGCAACGTTATATAATTATTCAGGAGTTGTCAAAGTATGAATAAGGATAAGTTTCAGCCCATCAGCACGTCAGTGGCTGGGCATAACTCACTGCACAGTGACTTCATTATTGTTTCTTAATCCATGTTAATCACAAGCATTTTCAGCAAGCGAAAACGGTCACTGCACGCTCTGTAGCAACCCATTCTGCAAAGCCAAGATAGCGGCACAATTAATACATGTGATAAATGCAAGAACACCCCAGCTTTGTTTCTGATCTCACTTTTTAATCAACATGGAGACCTTTTAACATTTAACTTCCTTTTTTTTTTTTTTTTAAATACTTCTGAAGACATTCAATCCCCTGGGCTCTTGGAATAATGGAATTCACTTTCCTTTGTTTCAACAGCTGAGGAACAATCACCCCTCCTCCCCCAATTCTTCATTTGTGCCAAGACACAACCCATGTGGAAGTGACAACAAGGATTTCACCGTCTCTGCTCAAAGACCTTCCCATAGAGAACAAAACCGAAGACGACACGTCTTTATCAGCAACTGCCAGCTCAAAAACTCTTCCATTTGGGACGGATACATTAATCTGTGTACTTGCTGAGACCGCTTTAGACTCCAGCCTCTGGAAAGCAGAAGTGCTGATGAGGGGCTCAGCGTCACATGGCAGGCGGACCCCGCTGCCTGCTGCAGTTTTATTGTTCTTGTAATTGCAATAATAAATAAAACACTATGACCTTCAGTGTTCACTGTGATGCCTCAGATTACTGCTTCAATTTCTGTCCAGGAGCTCCTTTTCTTCAGAGAGCATCCTTTTCAGTCTTACTTTTTGAAATGAACATCTGTGTTACCCTCCAAAATTGCCACGTATCTGCTAATAGGTTTGTCCAAGGGACACTTTCCTTATTTCCTGGTTGCCTCTTTATTTCTCATCCATAAGTACTCACCACAAATTTAGGTGAAATACTCAGATGAACTTTCATGCTGAAAATATATCTGTGGAGATGGAAATCCCAGATGCAGGAGACCCAAGATTGGAAAGTGTCTTGTCAGGAAACAGAAATAGGACCTGCCTTGCTTGTTCACTTGCATAGTAAACCCTGGGTCCCACTCTTCTGTTTACAGATCCCTCATGGATGGAGTTAAGTGGAGATCGAGTTACGGGGGTCTCCATCCAGCAATCTGGGAATCACGTTTGTCTTTCAAATAGCATAAAACAGTGATTTTCCATCACTTGGAGGGCTTATTAAAACATAAATAATTTCTGGCCCTGTCTCTAGAGTTTGATTTAGCAAGACTGAGGTAGGGCCTGAGAATATTTACATTTCAGACAAGTTTTCAAAACCACATCTTGAGACCTAATGGTAGAAGAGTAGGAGACAATGTAAAGTGACTTTACATTGTCTGTAGGAGCTACTAGAAAACAGAATGTTCAAAATATTGACATGGAAATGCCTAAATTTATTAAACCAATCAAAGATGGTAGAATTTAGGTTTGTCACTTAAAGCACAGACATAACACACCTTAAAGAATGTGATATATCTAAGGACACAAACCAGTTGGCAATGGAGTTGAGGGTATAACATGTTCTGAATTTCCCCCATCTGTGTTTGCTCCACCACTATCTTGGTAGCCAGATCTGACATCAACTCTATTTACTAAAAATTATACCATCGGTTACAACATTTTTATAATGAAAGGTGGATCAATTATGTGATTGCAACTGGTAAACATATTAGTTTTCACACCTATCATTACACTTTTCAGACTCCTTTGATTATTTAAAACACAAGCACAAAACAAAACTTCTACATTAAAAAAAAAGTAGCTATATATTATTTTTGTTCAGGCAAGGAAGAAGCCTGAAAGGGAAGGAAAACTGCATTTACTTCTAAGGAGAAAAAGTTTGAACCCTATCAAATATTGTGTTATTTTAAAGTCAACCAATGGATTTCCGTCAATCTGGGTATTTTAAAATGAATAATTCATTTATTTATTTCATGTAATAGGCTGTGTCATGATAGTTTTATATTCTTCTACCAATAAATGTGTACATGATTTTAGCCATGTATTTTTCAGAGAGATTTTAAAGAAATTTAATTTTAATTACTGTGTTCAGAGGGCTTTACAAGCGTCCCAGTGGTAAAGACTCCACCTGCTAATGCAGGAGATGAGGATTTGATCCCTGGGTTGGGAAGATCCTCTGGAGAAGGAAATGGTGACCCACTTCAGTATTCTTGCCTGGGAAATCCCACAGACAGAGGAACCTGGAAGGCTGCAGTCCGTGGGGTCACAAAGAGTTGCACACAACTGAGCAACTCGACACACACACACACACACACACACACACACACACACACAATGAGCACAGAAAGAAACGCATCTCCATGAGACAAACACTGTCACAAGTGGCCCTGAAGTCTGTGTCTCCTGGCCTCATGGCAGGGAGTCTTTCAAAGTTGTGGAGGTCACACTGACCCCATCAGTATGGTATAACGCAGAACCCATCTGGATTTTGCTTCCTAGACCTGAGTTTGAGTCCTGCCCATCACTCTGTAACCTTTGGCAAGTCAGTAAAATGCCTCAGGGTTATCTGTACAATTGGAAAAAAAAAAAAAAACACACACACACACACACAAAAACCCCTCCCCTCCCACCTCACAGGTAGTGCTAGAGCCAAAATGTGGTTTGGGAAAGATACAGCCTCTCCGAGATTTCCATCAGATCCTTCCGGCCAGTCATGCCTCTCTCATCAAGGCACCTAACAAGCTAAGTAGAAATAGTAAAAAGCCTCCTACTCAATGCCTCCCCCTGCTATATCACTTCCCCTACTCAATAGCCACACTGTCCCCTTCAACCTGCTTCTCTGCTGAAAATCCAGGGCTTGCCCAGCCCACCCTGCATCTATGGTCACACATGGGCTCTATCTGCAGAGTGCTTGTCACTGACTCTCTTTTCTTCCCTTACTAACTCGCCTCCCTTGAGTGAGTCATTAACTGTGCTAGGACTGAGTTTCTTCTCAAAAAAAAAAAAAAAAAAAGGAGTAGAATAAATTACCTTTAAGATTTTTCTTTTTCTTTCTTTTAAAAAAAATAACTATCAAAACTGCACTTAGATTATTCAAGTAATAGAAATTGGAAAACTTGGATGGGGGGTGGGGATAAATGTTTATATATTAGAGTAGAAAGCATCTGTCTCATGTAAGTTTGGTTTAATGTTTGAAATCACTATGACCTATATACACTTATTTTATCACCTGCCTTTCTCTTTAAAAAAGATAGATCTACAATTGGGCCACCAAAATTGTTCTTCCTGAGGAAAATATCATTTTATTCTATCATTAAACTTTTAGAATGAGCTTCAAAATCCTTAGGGAGAAATGCTGACTTCATTTAAAGGATACACTCAGCATCCTAATGTGAATACTAGTGAGCTTTGTTTGGACTTACTTTTGAATTATTGCTTTGCATGAATGACATCATCACATCCCCTATTAAAGGTGAATACTAAGTCCATTTCAATGAAAAATAAACACAGAAACAGCATAGTTTACAAAAGAAGTAAATAAGTAACACACCTAGAACAGACTTCATGAGTACCATAAATACATAATTATTAACCAGGAACTTGAAGGAGTAAATCATGGGCTACTATAACCTCTCTGGTCTGGAAAAGTCCTTAGAGATGCTTTTGAACTGTGGTGCTGGAGAAGACACTTGAGTCCCATGGACAGCAAGAAGATCAAACCAGTCCATCCTAAAGGAAAGCTACCCTACCCTGAATACTCACTGGAAGGACTGATGCTGAAGCTTAAGCATCAATACTTTAACCACTTGATGTGAAGAACTGACTCATTGGAAAAGACTCTGATGATGGGAAAGACTAAGGGCAAGAGAAGGGGGTGACAGAGGATGAGATGGTTGGATGGCATCACCAACTCAATGGACTTGAGTTTCAGCAAACTCCAGGAGAATAGTGAAGGACTGGGAATCCTGGTGTGTTGCAGTCCATGGAGTCACAAAGATTTGGACACGACTAAGTGACTGGACAACAATAGTCAAGACTTCAACCCCCTTTAATTTTCATATGAGAACAAGGAATCCTTTGAGGGTTTCAGATACTCGCCCAGACCATGGAGCTCATCCAAACAAAGCCAGGAGTAGAAGAAAGATTTTCTGAGATCCAAACCAATGTTTTCTGAGAAAAGAGGCAGATTCAGGAAGGTGATAAATTTAATATGAGGTAGTGCATTCATGGCTTTCTGTGTTTTATAGGAATGCTTTTTAAAAAATATTTTTGCATGTTTTGATGCTTGCTTTTCTCAATGAGCATATGTTAATTTGCACATAGGAGAAACACTGTAATCAATGAGCAAAAGATAAAATTAAAAAATCATATGGTTGAATAATTTTTAAAAATCTCACTTTACTATCTTCCTCAGCAATGGTGCCAAGTTTTCTTTTTCAGCTTATCAGACAGGTAACTAAAACTTGCAAATATTCTGTCAATCATGAAACTGACAAAATTAAAAAAAAAACAGAATCAAGCAAAAGACTAGATAATTAAACATTTTACATGTTATGTTCTGCTAAGTTTGCCAGATTTAGCAAAGAAAAATACAGGGCACCCAATTAAATTTGAATTTCAGATGAAAAATAATTATTTTAATATAAGTATGTCCCAAATATTTCATGGGACACAAATTCAAATTAAACTGGGCATTCTGTATTTATCTTGTAATCCTAGATCGGCACACATTAAAATATTTAATTAAAATGTCACTTGGTGGTAAATTAGTACCAACTCAATACAGTTGCTAAGTTCTTACTATGCAGAACTAAATTTTATCAAGTCTATGAAACAAGAAGGCATTCAATATTCAATGGATATTGGGGGTAGTGATTTATTTCAAGGAATAAAATGAATTAGTAATTGGAAAAGGACAAGTGGATTTTATCTATGTATTCATGAAGTATACTCCATGAAACAAAGCAAACCAATCACATAGACAATAGACCTTCCCTTATTGCTGAATGTAGTTAATTGATCTTTAGCATAAAACTAATACTCAATTTAAATTGATAATTATTTGGTAAGTATTTTGCTAAATTTTATCCTTGTGGCACACAGAAATATAAAGGAGACTTAAACAAAAAAAGAGAAAGGAGTAACATAAGATTTGTACTGGATACTCATATCTAGATCTGTGAGTCAGTAATTTTGCCAATCTAGATTTTGTTCTGATTTTTCAAATATATTACAATATCTCACTGTATACAATGTCTGACTGTATAAAAACAAGACTGGGACTTGACTGTGGCTCAGACCATGAACTCCTTATTGCTAAACTCAGACTTAAATTGAAGAAAGTAGGGAAAACCACTAGACCATTCAGGTATGACCTAAATCAAATTCCCTTACAATTATACAGAGGAAGTGAGAAACAGATTTAGAGGATTAGATCTGATAGAGTGCCCAATGAACTATGGACAGAGGCTCATGACACTGTACAGGAGACAGGGATCAAGACCATCCCCAAGAAAAAGAAACACAAAAAGCAAAATGGCTGTCTGAGGAGGCCTTACAAATAGTTATGAAATGAAGAGAAGTAAAAAGCAAAGGAGAAAGGGAAAGATATACCTATTTGAATGCAGACTTCCAAAGAATAGCAAGGAGAGATCAGAAAACCTTCCCCAGGGATCAGTGCAAAGAAAAAGAGAAAAACAATAGAATGGGAAAGATGAGTGATCTCTTCAAGAAAATTAGAGACACCAAAGGAACATTTCATGTAAAGATGTGCACAATAAAGGACAGAAATGACACGGCCCTAACAGAAAGAGAAGATATTAAGAAGAGGTGGCAAGAATACATGAAAGAACTGTATAAAACAGATCTTCAAGACCCGGATAATCACGATGGTGTGATCATTCACCTAGAGCCAGATATCCTGGAATGTGAAGTCAAGTGGGCCTTGGGAAACATCAGTATGAACAAAGCTAGTGGAGGTGATGGAATTCCAGTTGAGCTATTTCAAATCCTGAAAGATGATGCTGTGAAAATGCTGCACTCAATATGCTAGAAAATTTGGAAAACTCAGCAGTGGCCACAGAACTGGAAGAGGTCAGTTTTCATTCCAATCCCAAAGAAAGGCAATGCCAAAGAATGTTCAAACTACCACACAATTGCACTCATCTCACATGCTAGGAAAGTAATGCTCAAAATTCTCCAAGCCAGGCTTCAGCAATACATAAACGGTGAACTTCCTGATGTTCAAGCTGGTTTTAGAAAAGGCAGAGGAAACAGAGATCAAATTGCCAACATCCACTGGATCATGGAAAAAGCAAGAGAGTTCCAGAAAAACATCTATTTCTGCTTTATTGACTATGCCAAAGCCTTTGACTGTGTGGATCACAATAAACTGGAAAATTCTGAAAGAGATGGGGATATCAGACCACCTGACCTGCCTCTTGATGCATGCAGGTCAGGAAGCAACAGTTAGAATTGGACATGGAATAACAGACTGGTTCCAAATAAGAAAAGGAGTACGTCAAGGCTGTATATTGTCACCCTGCTTATTTCACTTATATGCAGAGTAATGAGAAATGCTGGGCTGGAGGATGCACAAGCTGGAATCAAGATTGCTAGGAGAAATATCAATAACCTCAGATATGTAGATGACACCATCTTTATGGCAGAAAGCAAAGAAGAACTAAAGAGCCTCTTAAGAAAGTGAAAGAGGAGAGTGAAAAAGTTGGCTTAAAGCTCAGAAAACAAAGATCATGCCATCTGGTCCCTTCACTTCATGGCAAATAGATGGGGAAACAGTGGAAACAGTGACAAACTTTTTATTTTTCTGGGCTCCAAAATCACTGCAGATGGTGACTGCAGCCATGAAATTAAAAGATGCTTACTCCTTGGAAGGAAAGTTATGACCAACCTAGACAGCATAATAAAAAGCAGAGGTAATTTTGCCACAAATGTCCATCTAGTCAATGCTATGGTTTTTCCAGTAGTCATGTATGGATGTGAGAGTTTGGACTGTGAAGAAAGATGACCACCAAAGAATTGATGCTTTTGAACTGTGGCATTGGAGAAGACTCTTGAGCATCCCTTGGACTGCAAGGAGATCCAGCCAGTCCATCCTAAAGGAGATCAGTCCTGAGTGTTCATTGGAAGGACTGATGTTGAAGCTGAAATCAAGAGGCTTTGGCCTCTTGATGCAAAGAGCTGACTCATGGAAAAAACCTTGATGCTGGGAAAGACTGAAGGTGGGAGGAGAAGGGACGACAGAGAATGACATAATTGGATGGCATCATCGACTCAATGGACATGAGTTTGGGTAAACTCCAGGAGTTGGTGATGGATAGGGAGGCCTGGTGTGCTGCTGTCCATGGGATTCCAAAGAGTTGGATATGACTGACTTACTCAGCTCAACTGAAAATTGTCTCAAAACAGTGTCAATGATATAATGCAGAATTTAAAAGTTGTACTGCATTTCTTTTTAGGTGTTTTCCCCTATTTTAACAATTTGCATATTCATATAATAAAGGTTTTATTCTCTTAAGGTATAATAGCTATTGAATTTTGGAGGTTCATTGTTCTTTTCTTTCAATGTCTGTGTTTGAAGACTTTTAAAACAAGTTGGGGGAGAAGAAAAAAATGTGAGAAGAGTAAACAGTGATGTAATCTTTAAAATAAGTTCTAGGAACAGCAAAATAAATAGTGCTCAGTTCATTCAGTCTAGTGTAACAAATACACTGCAGATTGAATGGTTTATAAACAATAGAAATTTATTTCTCCCAGTTCTGGAGGCTAGAAGCCTGAGACTGGGTGCCAGAATGGCCGGATTTGGGTGAGGCTCTACTCCTGGCGGCAGGCTCTAGGCTTCTTGTGTCCTCATATGGCAGAAGGAGCTCCACCCTCATGACCTAATTACCTTTCAAAGGCTCCTAATTACCTTTCAAAGGCTCCTAATACTTCACATTAAGGGTGAAAATTTCAACATACAGATCCAGGATGAATACAAACATTCGGCCCATAACAAGTGTAAAGCAAGTTTTTCGCCAATAATATACACTCTTTTGATATGTATTTATATCCTGGCTAATCTTATCAGAAGTATATTGCCTAGAACGTCTACACAATGGAATATTATATAACCATGAAAATGAGTGACCTTTAATGTACATGAAACTAAAAATGTTAATAAAATTTTAATAAGAAAATATAGCTTATAAAAATGTATATACTATTTATGTAATTTAGATTATGGCAGTAAATGTAAATATACCTCTGAGAAGTATCCCGTCTTTACTGTATGACGGTCTAAGATTTCATTTATAATGTGCTCACAGCCTTTAGTTGACAGTGTTCAGTGCCCATTATCACATGGATCCCTGGATGGACCCCTGTGTCTCGAGCCAAAGCCTTGCTTCTACTTTTGCATCTGCCAAAGAAGCAGAGGAGTAAAAACTAATTCTACAATAGTCAGTTCAGTTCAGTCACTCAGTCGTGTCCGACTCTTTGCGACCCCATGAATCGCAGCATGCCAGGCCTCCCTGTTCATCACCAACTCCCAGAATTCACTCAGACTCACGTCCATCGAGTCAGTGATGCCATCCCCATCCAGCCATCTCATCCTCTGTCGATCCCTTCTCCTCCTGCCCCCAATCCCTCCCAGCATCAAAGTCTTTTCCAATGAGTCAGCTCTTCGCATAAGGTGGCCGAAGTACTAGAGTTTCAGCTTTAGCATCATTCCTTCCAAAGAAATCCCAGGGTTGATCTCCTTCAGAATGGACTGGTTGGATCTCCTTGCAGTCCAAGGGACTCTCAAGAGTCTTCTCCAACACCACTATTCAAAAGCATCAATTCTTCGGCGCTCAGCCTTCTTCACAGTCCAACTCTCACATCCATACATGACCACAGGAAAAACCATAGCCTTGACTAGATGGACCTTAGTCGGCAAAGTAATGTCTCTGCTTTTGAATATGCTGTCTAGGTTGGTCATAACTTTTCTTCCAAGGAGTAAGCATCTTTTAATCTCATGGCTGCAGTCACCATCTGCAGTGATTTTGGGGCCCCCAAAATAAAGTCTGACACTGTTTCCACTGTTTCTCCATCTATTTCCTATGAAGTGAAGGGACCAGATGCCATGATCTTTGTTTTCTGAATGTTGAGCTTTAAGCCAACTTTTCCACTCTCCTCTTTCATCAAGAGGCTTTTTAGTTCCTCTTCAAGGAAGGGCTAAAATATGGTGAACAGCAGGTAAAGAATGAAACTTTTCAGGCCCAGTTAACTCAGCTTCACCACACGTTGTTCAGCTTATTTTTCCTCCTTAAGCTTTATTTACTGCCTCCTTCCTTTCTCTGCTAATAGATCTCCTGCGTTCTCCCTCTGGTTTCTTCTACCTGCTGACTCAAACCATGGTTATCCATCCTCACACCTCTCTGAACACACTCTTGTCCTTATTTCTTTGCCATCTCTTCTACACTGTTTTATCCACTTCCATTGTATTGATAGTTTTGCTTTTCTTCTCCCAGGTTCTCAACTTAATTATCATTTGCTAAATCTTAGAATCATTGATTATAAGGGGATAAATGAGTCAAGCTAGAAGTTTCAACTCTACCATGTCAAACACTTGATTTGCTTGATTTATTTTTTTTTTCAAA
This sequence comes from Nanger dama, assembly GCA_917880005.1. Classification (NCBI taxonomy): domain Eukaryota; kingdom Metazoa; phylum Chordata; class Mammalia; order Artiodactyla; family Bovidae; genus Nanger; species Nanger dama. The sequence goes on from CAKJTW010000052.1 coordinate 6,587,808, forward strand.
GGTGGCAATACACAGACATAAATATCATAGTTTAAAATATATTTTAAGAGATAAATTTTTTTTCAACTCAAAATCTCAAACAGCATTCTTTTTCTTTTTCTTTGAGGGAGGGTTATAGTTGAGTTCTTTCTTATTTAAAAGAAATGCCACCTATTTTGCATTGGTAAGTATCTATTTTCCTTGGCAGATCTTTCTATACAGTTTCCATTCAATACCATTTTAACAAATTATTTCAAGTATGTCTCAAGTGGCCTAAAAGCACATATACATTCAGTATAAAATATTTTAAAATATAGAAGTGCAAAATAATGAAAATTAAAAATCGCCTGTAATCATACCTTTCAGAAATAATTGCTGTTAACACTGCATGCAAAGGTGCATGTGCACACCCTACACATATATACCATGCATCACAATTTTTAAAAATATGCTACACGGGAGTGCCTCTCTCTCCCCATCTCTCAAACGGGAAAGTAGATATAGTTTCTTCCAGATCTTTCTCCTTTTGTTTGAAGACAACACTTGGAGAATGACACACTAGCTAGAAGGAGGAAGCTTGGGTATCTGGCTAATAGCATGGAGTAGTGCCACCATGATGACTTAGACTTATCACACTGGAAAGAAACGCACTTCGATTTTCTTTGCATTAAAGTATTCGAGGCTCTCTTTGTTAAGCAGCAACCCTATCTAGTATATTATTCTAATGGCCAAAACTTTTGGTAAAGTTTCTAAGAGTTCAGAGATGAGAGAATAGCAGATGGAGTCATACTGAGGGCATCGGAGAAACTTAAACAAGGTAAGGATGATGAGCTTTCAAGTTCAAGATGGCAGCTGAGTCCAGGCATTTGCCTCCCCTCTTGTGGGAAACCACACTAAAATGGCAGGAAAGGAATGCAAAAGCAAACAAATAAGAGGTTTCAACTTTCGCATGACAAAAAGCCAAAAAATAAAGAAGTGTGGCCAGGAGATGAGCCAGAAAAACTCCGGCAGAAGATGTGCCAGAGGGAGCCACGGGAAAGATGGAAGCGCACCTCCCTGCAGAACTCTGGACTATTCTGTGCAGCAGGATTTCTCAGTCTCAGTACTGTTAATATGTGCAGCCAGATAATTCTTTGTTGTGAGAAGCTGTCCTGGATACACATGGGTAACAGTAGCTGTATCCATGTCCCTAGTCGCAACAATAAAAAATGTCTCCAGGCAATGCCAAATGCTCCCAGAGGGCCAAACCTTCCTGGTTGAGAACTACTGTTTTACATTACTTACTCCAAATATATACTAAACACTTCTTGTCTGTCAGATACTGTCCTAGCTACTGGAGATCAAAAAAAAAAGTTAATTAAATCATCAAAAAGTCCTTGCCCTCATAATATTTTCTATTGAAACAGGGTAGGCAACAAACAGGATTTAGCTGGCCAAGTGTTGATGAGAGAGAGAGATAATGAAGAAAAAGACTGAAGACTCTAGGAGGAGAAGGAAAAGGGAGATAAAACACACGGGCTTCCCGGAGCAGCTGTGCCATGTGGCTTTCAAACCTTTTTCCTGGATTCATGTGTGTGGAACCTCAAGTGTCTGTTTTTGCTTCTTGGAAATCCACTGGAGAGATATTGGCCAAACTATTTAAATGGGCTTCAGGAAAGAATGAAGGATGTTGGCAATAATGGACTTTAACCGTCTGGAAGCCATCTACTGAGGAAACAGATCAGACAGGCAACGGGCAGTCACTGAGAGTTAACGGGCAGAAGGGTGAAGGTGGTGCTGGTTAGAGGATTCAGGGAGAAAAACAGCTGCGGTAACTCAGGAATCTGGGTTGGCATCTGACTTTGGATGGTTTTAGTGAAAATGGATTTAACTGAATCCACAGGCTATTCAACAGTAAATATATAAACCCATCATTTTCTTTTAAACTCATTTTCTCCATCAGACACTCAACAAAGATGGTCTACAAGGTTGTATGAAACAAAATTTCCTTTCAGAGAGTTTATTTCCTATGATTGCATTACAATGCTGAGTAGAACACAGTTAAATCCATTAACTAAGCTTTACTAATATTATTGTAGAGAAATGAATTAGGAGCTTTCTTCTTGAATAAAATCTTTAAAAAATTCACACTTAAGACACATGGAAACCAAAACACTTAGAAATATTTACCAATTTCTAGTGGGCTCATTTTATTTTCTCTGAAGAACACATGTACTTGCTGTTATAGTCCTAAAACAGCTTGAAGCTACAAACTCAGACAAGGGGTGTAGGTGGGGGGTAAAAACGGAGACAGGGAGTTTTTTTTTTTATCCTTAAAGGTTTTATTTTACATAATATTTTGGCATTTTCCCACCACAGCAAAATCAGATGGTCGTATCTTTCTGATCTCCAATATATGGTAAGATACTTGTTAGCAAAATTATGAAACAGACAGAAGATAAATGAACTGGATCTGTGGGATTTTGGTTATTTGGGAGTTGCTCATGTTTCTTTACTAGAGATTCTCTATGTGTTGCGAAAGTCACTTTATTTAATGGATATTTGGGAAAGGTGTATGCACTTTAAGAGAGAAGGAGGGGGTTCATCTTTAAAAGCCTGGACAACCAAGCCAGGCTTATCAAGCAGAAACAAACAAAAACCAAAAACACAAGGCCAAGCTCCACACTTCCAATATGGTTTACCAATTTTTATGTATTTTTTTCCCCTAACTAAATCAAGCTGGTAGATACAACTTAATGAATTTTCACATATGATTAGTCTAAAGCTGTCAACTCATATTTTCTTAGTAAAAAGATCAGTGAGGTCAGAATCATTACTGATCTGTAAGCGCATATGGTCTCTCATGATTCTTTGCTCACACCACCCTGTAGGTAGCCTCCACGCTCCACACCGTCCAACTTGAACAGCCTCCCTTCTACTCATGCCTATGCAAATCTTTCACTGTGTCAATTTTTCTCCTCTTCTCCACAAAGCCTTTTCTGAACAATTTAGCCCAGTTTAGTCTCTTCATTCTAGTTAGAGCTATGGTTTTTCCACTGGTCATGTATGGATGTGAGAGTTGGACTATAAAGAAAGCTGAGTGCCAAAGAACTGATGCTTTCCAACTGTGGTGTTGGAGAAGACTCGCAAGAGTCCCTTGGACTGCAAGGAGACCCAACCAGTCCATTCTAAAGGAAATAAGTCCTGAATATTCATTGGAAGGACTGATGCTGAAGCTGAAGCTCCATTACTTTGGCCACCTGATGTGAAGAACTGACTCCGTGGAAAAGACCCTGATGCTGGGAAAGATTGAAGGCAGGAGGAGAGGGGGATGACAGAGGATGAGATGGTTGGATGGCATCACCAACTCAATAGACATGAGTTTGAGCAAGCTCCGGGAGTTGGTGATGGACAGGGAGGCCTGGCATGCTGCAGTCCATGGGATAGCAAAGAGTTGGACACGACTGAGCTGAACTGTCTCTTCATCCTCCAAATCTCTAGAGGATGTCATGTTACATCTCTGCTATTTGTGGCAGTGCCACGTTATATGCTGTTTTGTCTTTGTCATCTAATTCTTTTACAAGATCAGATACCTTTTGTTTCAACTAGCATTTCTTTTGTCTGGCTTATGGTCAGAGATTAAGGGATACATTTTTTTTTGATACCCACTTCAGCATCTGATGCATTTATTAAAGAAATCTCATTAGATTGCTTTGAAGGAAAGATATTCCAAGGACAGACCCCATAAAACACAGTCTTAGCCTCTGTGGAGTTTATAGTAATGACATACATCCTTCTTTTTTAAAATCTATTTTTTCTTTTGGAACATTTAAAGAATATTTGTTTTTCATTAGTCCCTTGTTTTACTTCCCAGCATCTCTTATTAACTTGCCACAAATATTCTTGTTCTGAGATTGAGTGTGAGACTCACATGGCTGCCAGACACTGAGTGGAGACCTGGAGTGCCTCTGACCACCCTGTACAGAGTATTCAGCTGCCTGGATTCTGTGTGATGAAGGAGATAAAGGTTTATACAAAGAGAGGATAAATGGCCATGATACAGAAAGAACTATGGAAGGATAGTTAGCACATCCAAACTGCTTTTTAATAGGAGGTGACTATCACTGACACTTTGTCAGTGTGTTTTCACATGAAATTGCACTGGCTCATGAGAGTTGACAGTAACAAGAACATTTTAACTCTGGATGTATGAAAACATACAGACTGGGCTGACCTCATTCACATCGACAGATCAGCACTTGACTGCTTTGGGTATATTCTTCTCAAAGGACCGGAGACTGTGTGAGTTTGAATCCCACCATGACACCTCACAAGCCAGTAGATGATAGAAGCTCTTTCTTTGAGCTCTGTCATTTTTCTTGTTTGGTATGGGGTTTTGCTCATACTGGATGCTGTTATAAAAGAAATGCATGATACCTATGGCCTCTGCCACAGATGAAATGGCAAACACTCCAGGACAGCTGCCCTTCTAGCTCTTAGTGGGATCTGGTGGACAGAAAACATTTTCCAATTGAATATGAAGGCATAACTGTGATGAAGGGTCTCAAGCATATGTGCAAGAGGAAACAGGAGCTCCCACTTTCCTCAGTGACCAAACCCTTCATCTTCATGAGCAGACAGTAATTAGCCTGGAAATAAGCCAACACGGGGATGTTTTTGGATTAATGGAGAAAATGAAGCAACAAACACACTGTAGACACTGAACCAATCACAGCTGCAAAATGGCCAGTGTCAGGAAGTGCCAGGACAGACCCCACAGAACAAAGGGGCAGGTGCTAGTCCTGTTTTCTGCGGCTAATAGAGGAATAGTTCATCAAAGATGCTGCATAGGGTCTGGTCTCAGAAAGAAAACCATACAGGAATAGATTTGAGACCATATGAATCCACTGAGTTGTGAGTAGGTTATGCTCATAATTCCAAGAGGTGATGCTACACTGGGGCATGGTTCAAGGTATTCTGATGAGTACAGTCAAGAAAAGGCCAAAGGGAAGAGGAAATAAGCCAGAATTCAAGACAGAAATAGAGAAATACTAGGTCATGTGGCCATGGCAGACCTTGTACCATCCATAAGAGACAAGCCTCTTTTACTTCCTGAAATGTTCATGGGTGAGGTGATTTATCAGTAACTGGAACACAATGATTCAAATCCCATAATGCACAAGATGTCTGAATAGAGTTCAAAGAACAGCAAAGAGAGATTAAAAAAAGCCCTCCTAAGTGAACAATGCAAAGAAATAGAGGAAAACAATAGAATGGGAAAGACTAGACATCTCTTCAAGAAAATTAGAGATACCAAGGGAGCATTTCATGCAATGATGGGCACAATAAAGCACAAAAATGGTATGAACCTAACAAAAGCAGAAGATATAAAAAGAGGTAGCCAGAATACACAGAAGAACTGTACAAAAGAGATCTTAACGACCCAGATAATCAAACAAAAGTGTGATCACTCACCTAGAGCCAGACACCCTAGAATGCAAAGTCAAGTGGGCCTTAGGAAGCTTCACTATGAAAAAAGCTAGTGGAGGTGATGGAATTCCAGCTGAACTATTTCAAATCCTAAAAGATGATTCTGTGAAAGTGCTGCACTCATTATGCAAGCAAATTTGGAAAACTCACCAGTAGCCACAGGACTGGAAAAAAATCAGTTTCATTCCAATCCCAAAGAAAGGCAATGTCAATGAATGTTCAAAGTACCATACAACTGCACTCATTTCATCAAGCTAGCAAAATAATGCTCAAAATTCTCTAAGCTTGTCTTCAACAGTACGTGAACCAAGAACTTCCAGATGTTCATGCTGGATTTAGAAAAGGCAGAGGAACCAGAGATCAAATTGCCAATATTCACTGGATTGTAGTAAAAGCAAGATATTTCCAGAAAAATATCTACTTCTGCTTCATTGACTACACTGAAGCTTTTGACTGTGTGGATCACAACAAACTGTGGAAAATTCTTAAAAAGATGGGAATACCAGATCACCTTACTTGCCTCCTGAGAAACCTATATACAGGTCAAAAAGCAACAGTTAGAACCAGACATGCAACAATGGGCTGGTTCCAAATTGGGAAAGGAGTACATCAAGGCTGCATATTGTCACCCTGCTTATTAAACTTATATGCAGAGTACATCATGCAAAATGCCAGGCTGGTTGAAGCACAGCTTGAATCAAGATTGCTGGGAGAAATATAAATGACCTTAGATATGCAGATGACACCACTTTTATGGCAGAAAGCAAAGAGGAAATAAAGAGCCTCCTTGATGAAAGGGTAAAAGAAGAGTGAAAAAGCTGGCTTAAAACTCAACATTCAAAAAACTAAGATCATGGCATCTTGTCCCATCACTGCATGGCAAGTAGATGGGGAAACAATGGAAACAGTGAGAGACTATTTGGGAGGAGGGGCTCCAAAATCACTGCAGATAGTGACTGCAGCCATGAAATTAAAAGACACTTGCTTCTTGGAAGAAAAGCTATGAACAACCTAGACAGCTTATTAAAAAGCAGAGACATTATTTTGCTGACAAAGATCTATCTAGTTAAAGCTATGATGTTTCCAATAGTCATGTATGGATGTGAGAGTTGGACCATAAAGAAGGCTGAATGCCAGAGAATTAATGCTTTTTTACTATGGTGTTGGAGAAGACTCTTGAGAGTCTCTTGGAGTGCAAGGAGATTAAGCCAGTCCATCTAAAAGGAAATTAGTCCTGAACATTCATTGGAAGGACTGATGTTGAAGCTGAAACTACAATACTTTGGCTACCTGATGCGAAGAACTGACTCATTTGAAAAGACCCTGATGCTTGGAAAGATTGAAGACAGGAGGAGAAGAGGACTGACAGAGGATGAAATGGTTGGATATCATCACTGACTCAATGGACATGAATTTGAGCAATCTCTCAGAGATAGTGAAGGACAGGGAAGCCTGGCATGCTGCAGACCATGGGCTGCAAATAGTCAGACATAACTGAGTGACTGAACAGCAATTCAACTCCTGAAATGCACAAGTCTTCTTCTGAAGAATGGCTCTGGATGCCAAATCCACAGGCTTCTGTGATAAGGAATTATTTCATACATTCTCTCGATGACTAGGTAATTCTGTCAGAGTGCACAGCTAACCCCTAGCTAAATGGAAAGGATATTCACAAAAACTGAGGGGCAGAAAAATAATTCCTACATCATTCTGAATGCTTTGTGGACATTAGTGGTTCCCAGCATTTGAGGACTGGAATCACCTGGGAGCATGTTAAACCTATTGATCCCAGGGTCTACCCTTACCTACTGAATCAAGGTCTCCAGGATGAGACCCTGTAAACACTAAACAACATCCTCAAGAGATTTCCATCTGCATGAGATGTTTGGGAACCATTACATAAAGTAATCCTTATGACCAATTATAGATGGACATACCCAGACTGAGAGAAATTAGGCATCGTTTCCACAAAGGTCTCTGGATGCTCCATTAGCAACAAAAAATGCATTGGTTTATTACATTTTAAAACTTCATAACCATTATGATAAATATGTTCCCATGTTATGAAAATATAATTTTATGACTGTATACTATTCCATTATAGTTGACTATTTCAAATTTATTAAACCAATCTCCTGCTGGTGTTAAAAAATATATATGTATATATATATATTTTTAATCAGGGATTTTCCTGATTCAGGAACACCAGTCACTCACACTAACTTGTTCTTCCTGTTTCATATCCAGAGAGGCATTAAATTTTTCCATATAATACAAAAAATATTTAGCTTCTGTCATTTACACACAGAGAGCCCACTTGGTGGTCATAGATGTAAAAATGATTAGAATTTAGAGGGCATGAATTATTGAGCAGCAGTGAAAGGTCCTGGTAACAGTCATCTTCCTGTGATATTTTTGGCATTCAATCAGTGGATCCCAAGCTTTGACTAACATTGGAATCACCTAGGATATTTAATCATAGCTTTTCTTCCAAGGAGCAGAAAAAGTTATGATTAAAGATCCTAGGTGATTTCAATGTCAGTTTGCTGACAAACTAATTTGCCAACAAAAAATCTGTCTAGTCAAAGCTATGGTTTTTCCAGTGGTCATGTATGGATGTGAGAGTTGAGCCATAAAGAAAGCTGAGCACCGAAGAATTGACCTTTTGAACTATGGTGTTGGAGAAGAGTCTTGAGAGTTCCTTGGACTGCAAGAGATCCAACCAGTTAATCCTAAAGGAAATTGGGCCTGAATATTCCTTCGAAGGCCTGATGCTGAAGCTGAAGCTTCAACACTTTGGCCACCTGATGCAAAGAACTGATTCACTGGAAATGACCCTGATGCTGGGAAAGATCGAAGGCAGGAGAAGGGGATGACAGAGGATGAGATGGCTGGATGGCATCACTGACTCAATGGACATGAGTTTGAGCAAGCTCCAAGAGATGGTGTTGGCCAGAGAAGCCTGGTGTGCTACAGTCCATGGGGTTGCAAAGAATTGGACATGACTGAGCAACTGAACTGAAATGAACAGGATCTTCAAAAATACTGATGCTTTGCTCCCATTCCTAAACACTAACTTAGTTAATATATGACAAGGTGAGCATTTGGAAGTTCCTCCAGGGTGCAAAGTTTAAGAGACACTAGGTTAAGTGAAAATCACTGATAAAATAGGTTGGTGGAGCTTCTTTGAGTAGCCTTTTAAGGAAATTAATGTGACTTCAGAGCAGCTGTTCATCATCAGTGTGGCCTTCACACAACCTTCCCTGGAGCCACAGGCCAGGCCATTGAGATTCAGCCACAAGGACCTTTCCTTCCTAGGTTCCTCCTACCCACTGCTGCCTGGTCCCTCTCACTCCCTGCAGTGTGTCCACCTAATGTGTCCTTATCCAGAGTCTCTTTATTTCAATCCATGTCTTCTTCCCTCTATTCAGAGTGCCAGCAAGAGCATCCATTACTCAATCCATGCTACTGTAGTCCAGCATTCTGGCATGCTGGGTGATCAAACAGGTCTCCAAGTGTCCCTTTTTAAAAGGCTCTGCAACTCCCTGGGAGGGACTGGGAAGTCCAAAGTGAGGTCCATGGTCAAAATGGACCCATTCCCAATTTTGCCCCTCTAACAGCTATTTCCAATCTAGTACCTATGATCTCAGTATAGAGCATGTTAACTTCAGGAGATCACCAAAGAGTATGGATGAAAGAACTGTCAGTCTTAGAAAATGCTCTCTTCCTACTGAGACAGATCAGTATTCTAAGATTTCCTTAACTTCTTAGAATCTGCTCTACTAAGGTAACTGCCTAAGTGGCCATAAAGGAATTTAGTGATGCTGAAGTCCAACAACATAAAGGCAGGCTTTAGCCAAGATACCATTTGATTATGACCCAAGCCTTTGAGTTTTCCCGAGGCTGGAATGACCTAGGAAACTTGGTCTGCACTCATAGAGTGATGCTTAACCAGAGACATCCATCAGGATCACTGAGAGAAATCCTCATGAGCAGACATCCTTGGTCCAACTCCCTAGAAGTAGCGCTAAAGGAGACATGAATTAGAGCACAAACACTTGGATTTTGAAAGTATCCTCAAGAATTACCGCAGTGACTTAATGGCACTGACTTCTACTCCTTTCTAGGAAAAATAACTGTACTACCATTCAAGCCAGCGATCCTACAGAGACTCCAACCACAGAGGCAAAGAGATCAGGAACGCATTTCCTGAGAAAGTGGGTCATTCAGCTTTACTCAAATCATACAAACACCCTCTTCTGTCACTTAGCTACAACATGGCCTGTGCTACCAGAATCTAAGAATCTAGAGCTAGACAGTTGGATAGAACTTCCTGCAATGATGGAAACATTTAATTCTGTTCTGTCCAGTATGGTAGCTGCTAGACACATGTGTTTATCGAGCACTTGAAATGTGGTTGGTGAAAATGATTAAACTTTCAATTTAATCCATTTCAATTTAAATAGTCATATGCAGCTCGCAAGTCTACCATATTGTACAGTGCAAAGAAATAACCCATCTTGACTAGAAAGCATGCAAAATAGTAAGTATACACTGGACAATAAGTAAGTCCTTCTACTAGACAATCCCTCCTGCCCTAGGGTTTCCTATAGGAAGCCTTTCTTTCTTAAGGAATAAGAAGCAAAGTCCTTTTGTAGGTGGCCCATCATTCACCCAGAACAGAGGATATCAAAACACGGCCACCCATGAGCCAGATCTGGCCCAAAGATGGGCTTTGAGTTGCTTTTCACTGTACTTTTAAAAAGCTTTAAATTTTGTTTAATAGGATTGAACTTTTTAAAAACTCAGTGTCTGCTTTCTTCGGAAAAATTAGACAACAAGGCCCTCTCAGCTAATCCTTCATGGCAGTGAGCTCCTGGCACTGCAGCAGAGAGATGCCTGAAATTCAGTGGAGGTATTGTTCTCCCTGATTCCAACTCACGTGGCCTGCGTTGGCCCCAGGAGGGCTTGGGTTTGTGGGACCTGGTCTAGAAATCTCTCCCAGGCAGAAGTATCTAATCTCAGAGACTGGCAAGTCTGGTTGTTACCTCTGATGCCCTCACCTTGAATACTCAAAGACAAGATAGACCTCCATACAAATGCCTTCTGTTCAGGGTAGAATCTCTTCACTGTTCTTCAAAAGAAGACAAGCATGTGCATCTATACAGAGGATTTCAGAGTTATTGTGTCAGGATGAATGAAGCCAAGGCTAGAGTATATACCAGTGCCATTTACTTGCTGAAGCATGTTTCTTAGTTGTGACTTAGCTTCTTGATCTGCAAAATATCAGGACCTATGAAAGTGGAATAGGACCTGGAACAACAGAAGTGCTCAACATCTGTTAGCTACTGTCATTCCAGTTATGGAAACTACCTCTCCATGGGGAGAGGATGAAGTAAGCCTTCTCCACAGTGTAATAGACACACACAAGCAGCTTCTCATTCTCCAGTTGATTCTCTAGGTTTGCTTGTATACATAAAGTGAACAGTCCCAAGAAGCCAGTTATTAGTGATTAATCAAAATTTCCCCATTTCTCCAATGTGTTCTGAGATTCATCATGACAAACACTACACACAAAAGACAACCATGACCAAGTGTATCCAAACCAGCCCTTTGTCTGACTGAACTTGAGTGCAACTTCAGAATAACTACAAAATTTTTAAGACTAAGAAGACACTAAAAATTCAGCTTTTCTTTGCAGACATACTTCTGAAAATTATACTGTGCTCATACTTGACCCAAATTATTTGCCGCAGCTCGTGGCAACTCTTGGCAACATCCTCCCCTCAGCAAAAAAAAAAAAAAAAAAAAAAAAATCTTTCTTTGCTCTGAATACATTTAGCTTTTAATTCATATGAAGTTAGTCAGTTCTTTAAAAATCCTTCAAAGGGTGCCTAAGGCCAGCTTCGACATCACCAGAGATGACTGATTCTTATTCATTTCCAAAATCAAATGAATCGATGCTTTTGGATGGTAAGAATGCCAGTCCTGTCAATTGTCTGCTCACCGTCTTCCCTAAGTAAAGCTGCAACTGCCTAAATTCCCCACTCCATCCATCAGGCAGACTGCACCCTCCAATTCTGGAAGAATGTTCAATCCTGATGCTTTTTTCCAACCTCATCCATTTTCTGGTATAAAGCGACTGTATCATGTTGCTGGGCTGGTGGTCAAATTAAATAAGGTGAGAGGATACCACCCCTCCTGAGTACTTTCCTAGTCTGTACTCAGAAATCATTTCAAGTCTAGTTTAAAGGATTATCTTTAACATACTAATTAATACACATTAGATAATTTAAAATCTTTACCAACTATAACAGCCATTGTATATATACATACATACCCAACACACATCTTTGCTAATGAGAACAGCAACACAGCAACTGCAATTGTCATTTAGCACAACTAATGTTTCTATTGCACTTCACAAGCACATTCATGTACTTCTCTTACATACTTCTCCAAAGACACCATGAGGCAGACAGAATCAAAAGGGGAGAAACATTTTTGGAGCCTCCATATGATCCAGGAATTGGGACTAAGTCTTGAACAGTGCTGGGACTAGGGGAAAGTGAGGCAGGCATCTCGGGAGCTGCATTTAAGGACGCCCTCACCCTCACAGTCATACAGCCGTAGAGCTGGCACGTGAGAGCTGCTTCCTTACATTGCATTTTCTTGGCATCCTGCTGGCCTCCTCCAAGTCCTGACCCTGCTAATACTTGTCAGTTACATACTATATTCCTCCCTTCAAAGCTGGACAAACTAACATGCAGGGAGCTCCGGCAGCTCGCCAAAGGCCTCCAGTTAGTGACCCTTCTGACCTCATCCTGGTGTCCTTTTTCCCACTGAAAGGCAAAGAGCCCAAAGCCATGGCTAAAGAAAACCACATTCGTGAGCTGCCTAGGAATTCACTTAGATCCCTCAATCTTCACTTAAAATTCAACATAGACTGCATTCCAAAGACCATCTCAATTTAACTGTTCTCACCATTTATACAATGAGAAGGCTGTTTATTTTTAGCTTTGTTAGTTCTTTAAAATCTGCAATTAGCATTTCTAATTAAGTATAACACTGGGTTTTCATCACCAGTAATTTTCATTTGAGCATGTAAGGAGGTAGATGGACTATCCAAGAGGTGGCAGAAAGTAAATTTATGTCAAACTTTCATTTCCATTTTTATACAACTTCAAATATACTCTGCCCCCTAGCTTCAATGATAGTTTACGGAATCCACCAGAAAAATCTTACCATGTCCATTACTTTAGCATTCTCTAACATAAAAAAACTGTCAGGTTAGTACTTATCCTGCTCCAAAGTCACTAAAATACAAAAGCTTCAAGCTTAAAACAACTTTATTGTAAAGGACTGTGTATTTTATTTCTTCCCAGTAACCTTAAATCTACTGCAGCGGTCCCAGGCAGAATTTATAGGAAAACAGTAATATGCCAATTAACTACAGTCATCCAGTTCCTAATTCTCCATCTCCACGATTTCTTGTTATTAGTGAAAAACTCTGCCATATTCATTGAGAAACAGGAAGGCAAGTTGAAAAGAAAACCTTAACTGTAGTTATCATTGTTCTTACAGAGACAATTCCTTGCCTGGAGCTTCAAGTCTGTGGATCAAATTCAACCAGTTCTCTGCTGGGGAAGCTGCTGACACAATTAGGGCGAGTCACCCAAGAGAAAACCCTCAGCCAGGAAACATGTCTAATTATATATTTGTTCTCGCTGTCCCTTCCCTCTGGTTTAAACATCTACTTGCTGTTAAATGCATCTGATGAGGAAGAGGAAGAAAGGCCAGCTGATGCTGCAGCTCCACATGATGAGTTCTGATGACATCTATATTGGGCCCAGGGCAAGTCTTCCAAAGGGGTCGCAAAGAGTCAGACATGACTGAGCAACTGAACTGAAGTTTTCCAAACCCATCACCAAGACCCAGTGGGAAGATGGGCATGAGGCTGTTGTTAAGACCCAGGCCAGGGTATTCTGTTTGAGAAACCACAAAGAAGGAACTCTCTCTGAGACTATCCGTAAGCCCAAACTTGATTTTGCCAAAATATGAGTTTAGTCTTTTTAAGGTAGATAGTGGAAGGGAGTTCTCATGATGTCCAATGATACAGAGACATAGATGCCCTGGGCCCAATGGGACCTTTCAGTTCTTTTGAATCTGATCTTCGCAGAGTCTCAACTGTCATGGAAGCTGAGGGTCTTTGTTATTAGAGGGGAATCTCAACATACCAGGGCCACCTTAAATCTTAACAGGGAAGATGCTTGTGTTTATTGTCCTAGCATGCAGTGTCACAGTGGATGCTGTTACTGTTATCTGTCAGAGTTCTGCACAAGACAAAGGGGATGAGAACTCCATTCCTGCAGTTATTGTTATATTAACTGTGGCTCAGCTGCACTTTAATAGATTCCAGAAATTGTCACTCTGTTAATATTGCAAATGGTCTCAGAGCCACTGCTCCATCCTATGGACATGCCCCCCAGGCTCAACGGTTAACACAATTAGAAGGTAGGTTCATCTCTTGGGATTCATCTAGAACTTTATTTACTACACAACCTATTTGAATTTTACTCATTACAGTTCTTTATACCACAAAATGTCATCTACGTTAACTGACAAAATAGGTCATCCTTTGCCAACAAGATGTTTAAAGAAATATTCAGCTACTTATATCATTAATCATTCTACTACTGCAGGTTTTTTTCCTCCCACATTTTATTTGTTGGGATTGATTGAAATACTTCTTTCTGACCCATCACTTCCCCTAACATCAGTAGAATATGCCCCTCTGCAAGATATAGAGTTCTGGGTTTCTCGACTTGGCCTCAGAAGCCTCTGCAGGTCAGCTCTTAGCAATCAGCCATAGGTGTTTCCGATAATGGAACTATTGTGCAGACTGACCTCATTTCTGCTCTGCATCCCCAGTCTTTAATCCCTGCCCCCAAGAACAGCCCTCTCCAACCTAGTATCGGCCAGAATGAGGACAGAAGGTGATCACACTCCTGAGTGTGGCACACTTAATCCTTCCAGTCCATTTTATCTTCTTTCCAAACCAAGTCACGTTTGAGGAGTAAGACTCCATCCCTTTCGCTTGTGTAACTAGAGCTAAGGGTTAATTTTAATACAAGGGTTAGTTTCTGCACATTTCTCCTTAAACTGTGTTAACTGTATTTCTTAGCAAACTATAACCGTTTTCACGTGAAACTGTTTTATGGAAATTATCCTTCATTAAGACAATCTCGTATACAACCGTGGTGGATTCATGTCAATGTATGGCAAAACCAATACAGTATAGTAAAGTAAAATAAAGTAAAAATAAAATTAAAACAAATAAAACAAGACAACATATTTGAGTCAAGACTTTAACTTTGTCTGCTGATTTATAAAAAACAGGGGGCAAGTCCTAACACTCTGGAAGAGTGGTGGTGAGGTTACATCCTGAGCTCAAGATCTGACATACAGTAGCTAAAAAATGCTAAGTCATTCCATGTTCAGCACTTGAAACACCAAGCCTGTGACGGGTTCTTAATAAACGGTAGTTATTACATTATCTTAATTGGCCACAAAATGAAAAGAAACGGAAGTGAGCCTTTCCCATATAAAGTGATTAGAACATGGGGCAGAGGGTCTTTCCTCCCTCCCCCTCTTCAAGTCCCCCTTCTTCCTGTCAACTTTCCTCCTTTCCCTTGCTGCCAATCCCTTCTCCACTTCCTTCTCCCCTTTCTGACTTCAAATCAAACCGGTTGGCAGATTGAGGAAAAAGAGAAAAAGGATGGGGGCACACAACATGCAGGTCTAAAAAGAACCATTATTGAAAAATAATTTGGCCTCTGCTTAAGGGGACGAAATTGCCAGCACAGAGCCAAAAGAAATTGATGGTATTGTCCCAGGGGCTGAGATTCAATTAACACCGGGCTGTTGTCAATTGGCTCCGCAGTCATAGGGATAAATCTTTCACAGGCTAGGCTGGACACTCCTCCTGTGGCCACCACCGTGGCGTCAGTCTTCTCATCAGCTTTGTTGTTATGGATCTCAGCCATTTCTCACATTTTCAGGAACTCTGCATGGATTTGATCTCGAGAAGTATTGGGCTGCTATCATCTCAGCTGTTAAATGTCAGACTCAGACATCTCATACTGTGTGTCAAGATACTGCATTCTGCCAGCAATGAACCTATTACCTTCCCCTCCTCAAAAAGCATGCTCTTTAGGCACCCCAAATTACGTGATACGAGTTCTCTCATGAGTCTTGTTGGATTGTGAGTGCCTTTGAAAAGAATACTACCAGCTGCATTAATTTTGGGGACTTTTGGTAGTTTTGGGAAATTGATGCAAATAATGTCTGCTCATCTTTACTGGGTGAACTAGGTGGCAGGGTTAGGCAAAAGACACAGCTAAGGTAGGAGAAAGGGATGACAGAGGATGAGATGGTTGGATGGCATCACCGACTCAATGGACATGTGTTTCTTTCTTTTAATACAAATTTATTTTAATTGGAGGTTAATTACTTTACAATATTGTACTGGTTTTGCCATACATCAACATGAATCCACCACAGGTATACATGTATTCCCCATCCTGAACCTCCCTCCCTCCTCCCTCCCCATACCATCCCTCTGGGTCATCCCAGTGCACCAGCCCCAAGCATCCAGTATCATGCATCAAACCTGGACTGGCAATTCATTTCATATTTGATATTATACATATTTCAATGCCATACTCCCAAATCATCCCACCTTCTCCCTCTCCCTCTCTCCACAGAGTCCAAAATACTGTTCTATACATCTGTGTCTCTTTTGCTGTCTCACATACAGGGTTATCATTACCATCTTTCTAAATTCCATATATATGTGTTAGTATACTGTATTGGTGTTTTTCTTCCTGGCTTACTTCACTCTGTATCATAGGCTCCAGTTTCATCCACCTCATTAGAACTGATTCAAATGTATTCTTTTTAATGGCTGAGTAATACTCCATTGTGTATATGTACCACTGCTTTCTTATCCGTTCATCTACTGATATCTAGGATATCTAGGTTGCTTCCATGTCCTGGCTATTATAAACAGTGCTGCAATGAAAATTGGGGTACATGTGTCTCTTTCAATTCTGGTTTCCTTGGTGTATATGCCCAGCAGTGGGATTGCTGGGTCATAAGGTAGTTCTATTTGCAGTTTTTTTTTTTTTTTTTAAGGAATCTCCACACTGTTCTCCACAGTGGCTGTACTAATTTGCATTCCCAACAACAATGTAAGAGGGTTCCCTTTTCTCCACCCTCTCCAGCATTTATTGCTTGTAGACTTTTGGATCTCAGACATTCTGACTGGTGTGAAATGGTACCTCATTGTGGTTTTGATTTGCATTTCTCTGATAATGAGTGATGTTGAGCATCTTTTCATGTGTTTGTTAGCCATCTGTATGTCTTCTTTGGAGGAATGTCTATTTAGTTCTTTGGCCCATTTTTTGAGTGGGTCGTTTATTTTTCTGGAATTGAGCTGCATGAGTTGCTTGTATATTTTTGAGATTAGTTGTTTGTCAGTTGCTTCATTTGCTATTATTTTCTCCCATTCTGAAGGCTGTCTTTTCATCTTGCTTATTGTTTCCTTTGTTGTGCAAAAGCTTTTAAGTTTAATTAGGTCCCATTTGTTTATTTTTGCTTTTATTACCAATATTTTGGGGGGTGGGTCATAGAAGATCCTGCTGTGATTTATGTCGGAGAGTGTTTTGCCTATGTTCTCCTCTAGGAGTTTTATAGTTTCTGGTCTTACGTTTAGATCTTTAATCCATTTTGAGTTTATTTTTATGTATGGTGTTAGAAAGTGGTCTAGTTTCATTCTTCTACAAGTGGTTGACCAGTTTTCCCAGCACCAATTGTTAAAGATATTCAGTGATCTCTGGGAGTTGGTGATGCACAGGGAAGCCTGGCATGCTGCGGTCCATGGGGTCGCAAAGAGTCAGACACAACTGAGTGACTGAACTGGACTGAACCAACCTGAACCTTTAACACTTTTCAAGCTTGTCTGTTAAGATTAATACATTCTTCAAGTTGTACTTTTTACTGTTCAAAAAGTCATGCTGAGCCCTCTTAGTGAGTCAGGAGCAGGCAGGAAGGCCAGTGGATATTGCCTATGAGACAGGCTGGGACCAACGACCCATTGCTTCAAGGACTTCACCTGGACATACCCCCTCTCAAGCAACAAAATGCAAATAAACTGAATGGAACTAAAAATAACTGCATGCACCCACAGTTAGGGCAAATTCTGGACAAAAGATGTAGTGTGGTTTAGTCGCTAAGCTGTGTTCGACTCTTCCGACTGTAGTCCGCCAGGCTCCTCTGTCCATGGGATTCTCCAGGCCAGAATACTGGAGTGGGTTGCCATTTCCTTCTCCAGGGGATCTTCCTGACCCAGGAATCAAACCCAGATCTCCTGCATTGCAGGTAGATTCTTTACCTACTGAGCTATGAGGGAAGCCCAAGAGAAACCTTCCCTGGCCGGGAACCGAACCCAGGCTGTGGTGGTGAAAGCACCAAATCCTAGCCACTAGACTACCAGGGACAAAAGATAGAGAGGCCAAAAAACCTAACTGTCACTTTTAAAGAGTCTTGAACAAAAATAGGGTGCTGCACATGCCCTCCTGCATATACCACCACCAAAGAGTGTGCAGAACACCACGCCAGCCCTCCGCCCTAACCCTTGGACTTGCTCAGGAGCAAGCAAGGACATGTGGTGTCTGTTCTTGCTCCCACTGCTGCAGCAGGGGCCCTAGTGAAGCCTTGCCTGGATTTCTTGTCTGGTCTCTAGTCAATTTCTATCTATCAGGAAAGGTCGAGAACCAGGCATAACACCAAGTGTACCGCTGTTGGTGTGTTTCCAGTAATTCTGGCCCATTCAGGCTGTCTGCAGTCTGCACCTACGGCAGTGGTGGCCTAAGGCCTGAGCATGCTGGGTGGATTCCAAGGGGAGCCAGTGAGGCTGGAGGGCTAAGAGCAGAGAGCAGGAAGACAGGTAGGACCACAGGGCCTACTCCCTGGTGTTGGGAACCACTTAGCATCTGAATGGAGCCCAGAAAGCCTTCTTAGAATATAGGTCTTAAGTAAATAAAGTTACAAAAGATTACCAAGGGAACACTTTTATTGAGCTGATGACTCAGAATCTGCCTGAATGTAGGAGACCTGGGTTCTATCCCTGCGTTGGGAGGATCCCTTGGAGAAGGGGATGGCAACCCACTCCAGTATTCTTGCCTGGAGAATCCCATGGACAGAAGAAGCTGCTGAGCTACCATCCATGGGGCCACAAAGAATCAAGCACTACTGAGCAACTGAGACTTTTCATTTTCTCTGTCAATACACTTAAACAAGATCTAGTGGTGATCTAAGTGTAAAGTCATAGAAAATTTCTGGTTTCTATTGATGACAAAGTCATAGTAAATGCTGAAACCACTGTGGTTTGTGGATACAGTCATGACAGAAGGAAGTGCTAGGTTACAGTTAGAGACTGAAAAAAAAAATCAATTAGTTTGCTGGTAAAAGGTTGAGGGTGTGTGCTAGGAGAGGTCTGTGGATTTACTCCCAGGGGACTGGAAGCCCTGGGAGGGATATGCAGGCTCCAGCCTCTTGTCCGTTTAAATTAGGAAGCCCCAGAATCTTCCCTGTCTCTTCCTTCTGTCCAGCGCTCTGGACAGAAAGACACCATCTGCCCTGGCTCTCGCCTCATTATCAAGTGACAACTGTCTGTCTGGTCTCTTCCATCAGATTATAAGGACAACAGCTATGAATCAGCCATCTTTGTATAAAAATTGCACACAGCTAAGATCATGGCATCTGGTTCCATCACTTCATGGGAAATAGATGGGGAAACAGTGGAAACAGTGTCAGACTTTATATTTTGGGCTCCAAAATCACTACAGATGGTGACTGCAGCCATGAAATTAAAAGACACTTACTCCTTGGAAGGAAAGTTATGACCAACCTAGATAGCATATTTAAAAGCAGAGACATTACTTTGCCAACAAAGGTCCGTCTAGTCAAGGCTATGGCTTTTCCAGTGGTCATGTATAGATTTGAGAGCTGGACTGTGAAGAAAGCTGAGCACCGAAGAATTGATGCTTTTGAACTTTGGTGTTGGAGAAGACTCTTGAGAGTCCCTTGGACTGCAAGGAGATCCAACCAGTCCATTCTGAAGGAGATCAGTCCTGGGTGTTCTTTGGAAGGACTGATGCGAAAGCTGAAACTCCAATACTTTGAGCTGACTCATTGGAAAAGACTTTGATGTTGGGAGGGTTGGGGGCAGGAGGAGAAGGGGATGACAGAGGATGAGATGGCTGGATGGCATCACTGACTCGATGGACATGAGTCTGAGTGAACTCTGGGAGTTGGTGATGGACAGGGAGGCCTGGCGTGCTGCAATTCATGGGGTCGCAAAGAGTCGGACACAACTGAGCGACTGAACTGAACTGATTGAGTACTTGTTAAATACATCAGTGAAGACTAGGTTGCTATTGAAAGAATTCCACATGAATGTACACTGCCAACATTCTTCTAAAGAACATATTTTCCTTTCTGAAAGGGGTTATATGTGGAAATACACAGCATTTTAAACATAATATCAGACTTCACAACTGGAAATGGAAACAGTGACACCATCAAGTAGATTTTCTAAAAATAATGTCAAAGTAGATTGATCAAAAAAAAGACAAAAGATAATATGGTTACCTAAAGACCACGCTGGGCTTTCCAGGTGGCACTAGTGGTAAAGAACCTGCCTGCCCATGCAGAGGATGTAAGAAACCCAGATTCCATCCCTGGGTTGGGAAGATCCCCTGGAGAAGGGCATGACAACCCACTTCAGGATTCTTGCCTGGAGAATCCCATGGACAGAGGAGCCAGATGGGCTATGGTCCATAGGGTCGCAAAGAGTAGGACACAACTGAAGTGACTTAGCACATGCACAAAGACCAAGGTGGCCCAGTTTTTAAAATCATAGGAGTCTCTGCATGACTGCAGAAGGCCAGGTAGGCAAAGGAGTTAAGTGATGTGTTCACCAGCCACAGCTCAACAGCTCAAGGGCTCAGGTCAGAGGATGAGCTTCTAGGTATATTGAATTTCTCTAGCTCATTTCCTGAATAAGTTTCTCCTTTTATACAATAGTCTGAAGCTGCCTAACCCCTCAAACACCACCAGTCATCTGGGACCTGGCTAGGGCTGTGAACAGGAGAGCTGGCTTCTAGCCCTCTGCTTATTTGGGAGGTAGCCACAGGGATGAAGGCTTGACTCAATTTGGAACATCACTGAAATACAGATAAAAACCTACTGAGCATGCTCACCATCTGACACAGAAAAGAAGGTCTGCAGGAGACAGATGAGCAGGGTTCATGCGTGCTCAGGTCTGTCATCATAAGAAACAATATCAAATAGCCATTCAGTCAGTGTGCTTGCATCAAGGCTTTCTATTTGCCAGGCCCCCTGGATTTAGCATGCACACACACAAAGTTCACAGGTTAAATGACACAGTCCCTGTCCTCAAGTTCATAGTAAAGCTAACAGGTAAATCCACAATTGCAGTCAAAGCCCTGAAACTTGTATGTTTTCCTAAGGTTGCATGTGGGGGTGTGAGGGGGAAAAAAATTCCCCAAAGATACAACACCTGAGCAGACATGACCGGCCAAGTAAAAGGAACCTGTCATCTCAAGAAGCATGTGCTCCAAACAAAGACAGCACAGATCCCTGTGAAGCTGGAGCCACTGTCAGGGCCTATCTACCCTCTGGGAGATTTAAATTCTTCCTGAGCTTGCTTATCATTTGATCAGATTTGCCTAATGAATTAACATCAATGTCTGTGGCTCAGAAGTGTCACCCCAGCATGGCTGTTCGGCTTTTAGCTCTCATCACATGAAAGCTTAGGAAACTAAGAAAGCTCTGGCAGGACAATAAAAAGCTCCATGTGTTACCTCTTTACTTTTATCCAACCTGGAATGCATATGGGCCTGGCACTGTACTGTGGCTGCTGCTGCTGCTAAGCTGCTTCAGTCGTGTCTGACTCTGTGTGATCCCATAGATGGCAGCCCACCAGTCTCCCCCGTCCCTGGGATTCTCCAGGCAAGAACACTGGAGTGGGTTGCCATTTCCTTCTCCAATGCATGAAAGTGAAAAGTGAAAGTGAAGTCGCTCAGTCGTGTCCGACTCTTTGCAACCTCATGGACTGCAGCCCACCAGGCTCCTCCGTCCATGGGATTTTCCAGGCAAGAGTACTAGAGAGGCACTGTGCTAGGGGCAAGAAAATCAAAGATGGCCAAACTGTGGACCTGCCATCTTGGTTTCCTAAAAAAAAATTAACAAGGCATTTGAGCAACAGTGTGGGAGGTTCCAAGGGAACAAGGCGGAGGGAAAAATCCAAAATTAGACTGCAGACTTGTAAACAGTGAAAAAAGTTCCCTGAAATTGTAATTTACTATCATTAGCTTTCCTGTCGGCTCAGAGGTGAAGAATCTACCTGAAATGTAGCAGACTCAGTTTTGATCTGTGGGTCAGGAAGATCTTCTGGAGAAGGAAATGGCAACCCACTCTAGTATTCTTTCTTGGGAAATTCTATGGACAGAGAAGACTGGCAGGCTACAGTTTTATGGAGTCACAGAGTAGGACAAGAAAAAAAATGAGGCTTTCAATGATCACGGTTACGAGTTTGAAATCCTGAATTAGAATTCCAGCTCTGCCATTTATTTGCTGTGTGGTCTTTGAAGTTTTACTTAGTATTGCTAAATCTCAGTTTCCTCATCCATAAAATAGAAGGATTACAACGGCAACCACATAGGTTTGCTATGGTAATTAAATAAGATCATGCAAATGAGGCACCTAGACAAAAGATGCACTCAGTTTTTCAACATGCGTGTCATTAAATATATATGTGCATGTATATGTGTGCGCACACACATTCACTCAGTCATAACCAACCGTTTGCAACCCTAGCCTGCCAGGATGCAATGTCCATGGAATTTCCCAGGTAAGAATACTGGGGCAGGTTACTACTCCCTCCTCCAGGGGATCTTCCCAACCCAGGGATCGAACCCAGTCTTTTGCATCTCCTGTATTGGCAGGCAGGTTCTTTACCAGCTGAGCAACCAGGGAACCCCTATATATATATGTGTGTGTGTGTGTGTGTGTGTGTGTGTGTATAAATAAATATATAGTTAGTGAAAAATCAAGCTCAAGTGAATTTGCTTCTGAAATCCACTTATCCTCAGCTGTCACTGGTAGAACAAACTTTACTTATTTGAAAAAGTATGGTATGGTATATTACTTCTGAGCCTCAAAAGTAGATCTATTGAACTCAATAGGAGAAATACAAAATGTAGAAATGAGGTTAGAATAAAATCAATCTCAATCACACACACACACACACACACACACACACACACGCACGCACACACAGAAATAACCTCTGATGTACATACTGAAGAGGTCACACATTTCACTTAGGTCAAGGCTCTAAGTTACTGGGCAAACCAACTACAGCAAATCCCCTACGTAGGAAGGAGTTTCATTCGAAGAGTGTGTTTGTAAGTCCAACAAAGTTAGCCTAGGTACCTAACTATCACAACTAGCCGTACAGTGCTTAACAGGTTTATAATACTTTTCACACGAATAATACATAAAAACAAACAAAACAAAGAAAATATTTGTAATGTAACAGCGCAGTACCTTGAAAAGTATAGTTGAAAGTTCACAACTTGAAGGTTCATTTGTAGAGGACTTACTGTACTCTAAAGACGTCTCTGGTGGGTCAGTGGTTGAGTCTGCCTGTCAATGTCGGGGACATAGGTTCAATCTCTGATTTGGGAAGATCTCACATGCCATGGGGCAACTAAGCCCGTGTGCCACAACAACTGAGTCTGTGCTCTAGAACCCAGGAGCCGCAACAAGAGAAGCTGCTGCAACAAAAAACCCGTGCAGCACAGCTTGAGAGTAGCTCCTACTTGCTGCAACCAGAGAAAGCCCAAGGACAGCAACGAAGATGCCACCCAGAACAACCAAAAATAAACAGTGATAAAAAAGAGCTTCACAGGTATACGGTAAAGGGGGTGATGTCAATCCCACTGCTGCTCCAACCACCTCATGGAATTTCTTTAACCATTTAATAAATCTACTAATATATTCCAGAGGATACACTTATCCCCACCCTCTACAGAAAATCATTAGTCAACTATACTTCGAAGCAAGGGATGAATTTTCTTTTTCCTTTGCCTCCTGCATAAAATGTGACTATTTGGGGGTTCATTCACTGCTGGCAAATGGCCATTTCCTGCCTCTAGACAGAAAGGCTTAAAAGAACTTATACAAAACAGTCAAAATCCTCTGCAGACATCCAATAACTTATAAGGGAAAGAACATTTTGATGAGTTAGTGCAAATGAATCAGGACCATATGGATCCGATTTCCCTGGAGTTTAAATTTGTAAAGAGAAAAACTTCTTAGAAAAAGGATCTTTGTAGATGTCACTGAACCCAGGGGAAAAACATATGAGATGATTAATCAACTTAATACATTCCCAAGTTGCCCTGTGCTTAACTGAAGCACACCCAGGTCATTTGTAGATCAATTCAGACTGTCAAACACACAGACCATCATGCTCTAATTGTTTTCAGAGCACAATTTTGAGCAGCAGAAGATATTAAGCTGGTTAGCATTTTTAGCCATGAATTTTAGTACAAATGTTTATTTTCTAATTCCTTAAATAGTTAATTTCATCAGTGGCAGGAGATTCTGGAAACACAGTAGGTGACATGTATCTGCATATCCAGGGGCCAGTCACAGGTAGGTGGTGTAAACAGGCTCCCATGCAGGACAACATGGTACCAGTCAGAAAACACATTCCTTGTAGCCTGCTAAAGGGTGGCCTCATGCCCAAGGAGAACTAACTTGCTTCATGTGGCTGGGTGCTTTATTCTCAAAAGGTTTTTCAGAAACAATATAACTGTACGAGATCCAAGAGACAGACTCATCATCTGTATGTAAAACTCAAATAATGATTCAGTTGTTTATGTTGATGACTTTTACTAACTTAGTAAATATATCTCATGCATAGAGGCATTTGAGTACGTATCCAGAGACAATGATTACTATAAATAAGATTTTGGAAAGGTATTAAAAGTGCTTTCTAAAAAGAGATAAAAGGCCCCTACTATGTGTAGGGTGCCACAGAAACCTAGCTAGCAAATCCTATGAATATTTAACATGAGTAAAGGTGATATGGTATATGTAGACATGATCAACATTGTTTATTCGTCAACTCATGTCAAAGGGGATTACAGGATGGAAGAAACAAGTGTCTATCAGTGAGAAGGCTATGGTGGCTACTCTGGAAACTTCTAGACAATACATTCCCATTAAGGCCCCTAAATCTCTTATTAGAAGGTCTGTTGTTCGCTGGTTTAGAGAGAGGTTTATTCTCACAGTTCTCAGAAGATCTTTTTCCACATTGAAGAGAATAAATATGAGCTTGCATCATAGTATTTTCTAGCTGGAAAAAAATCTATGAGAGTTACTGGTCTAATCAACCACTGGCTGGAGAATGTTTTAAAATAACAGGCTGCTGTCCTCCCAGATATGGCAATACAGTAGATTTAGGCTATGGTGCTGGTATATGATTTAATCATTTTCCCAGGCGACTTTCACCTTATTTTACAGATAAAGAACAGACCTAGAATGGTTACAGCTCTCTTGCAATCTCCTTATTCCCAGGTCAGTGTCTTACCAACAAGCTCAGCAATGCCTGGGTCATTAGGGAGAGTTTCTCCAGTGTATAATCAGCCAGGAAAAAGAGCCCAGACTAAGCAAAGATCTACAGGCTCAACGCAGCCAACATTTACACTGAAAAATAAATGCAGCTGAGTTTTTCCTATGCCTTATTCAGGATCTAAATTTCAGCACATAAAAATGAAATTTTCACATGGGCAAAATTAATCTTTAAACTTCTTTAGGAAGGCCCTATGTTAGAAACTAACATGTCTCCCAATAAGCTCAACAAAGTCTACAAGCAATAAATGCTGGAGAGGATGTGGAGAAAAGGGAACCCTCTTACACTGCTGGTGGGAATGCAAACTAGTACAGCCATTATGGAAAACAGTGTGGAGATTCCTTAAAAATTGCAAATAGAACTGCCTTATGACCCAGCAATCCCACTGCTGGGCATACACACTGAGGGAACCAGAATTGAAAGAGACACATGTACCCCAATGTTTATTGCAGCGCTGTTTATAATAGCCAGGACATGGAAGCAACCTAGATGTCCATCAGCAGATGAATGTTTAAGAAAGCTGTGGTACATATACACAATGGAGTACTACTCAGCCCTTAAAAAGAATAAATTTGACTCAGTTCTAATGAGATGGATGAAATTGGAACCGATTATACAGAGTAAAGTAAGCCAGAAAGAAAAAAAACCAATACAGTATACTGACACATATATATGGAATTTAGAAGACAATAATGATGACCCTATATGTGAGACAACAAAAGAGACACAGAGGTATAGAACGGACTTTTGGACTCTGAGGGAGAGGGAGAGGGTGGGATGGTTTGGGAGAATGGCACTGAAACATGTATACTTTCTTGTAAGAAAGGAAGCACCAATCTATGTTCAATGCAGGATGCATGGGGCTGGAGCACAGGATGATTCAGGTAGAGGATGTGGGGTGGGAGGTGGGAGGGGGCTTCGGCATTGGGCGATTGTGTTCACCTGTGGCTGTTTCATGTCAATGTATGGCAAAACAAATACAGTATTGTAATTAAAAAAATAAAAATAAACAACAACAACAACAAAAAAACCAAAGCCCGTTTTTCCTGCAGTTTTAAGAGAAGCTGCTGGAGTTTTCAAAGTCCCCATTGCGCAAGAGATGAAATTGTTGGCTAACATTTAGGAGCAATGTCAGAGAAGCAATAACAACAAACAAGTCCTTATGGGCGAGCGTTACACTGATTCAGAAGGAAGCTAAGACGTTTGTGAGAATCTGGACCAACTGGAAGAAGAGTGAATTTATATTTATCTCATACCAAGATTTATTATAAAACTCAAAATAAATCACCTCATTTAAAATCTCTTATTTACATCTTTTTTTTTTTTCTTTAACAGAGTGCACATAGCAGAAGCTACGGGCACAGAAGGCACCTCCTCACTATCAGGCATCACTTGCCCTGGTGCCCAGCGGGGTGCATGCCAGGGGCTGCAACCCTTGCTGCAGAACCGAGTCTAAGATCAGTACGTCAGGATCTATCGTCCTTGCCTACAGCCTCAAAATCTGGATCACAGACGTGAGTGCCTCATTCTGACCAGGTTTTAGTAACTCGGACTCACCACAAGTTTAAGAAACCAGATATCCTCCAATATCCTTTCTGTTCTCTGCTTCAAGGAAATAGCCTCCTCATTGAAAGTTAGGGTCTCCCTGGTGTGGACTGAAGATGCCACAGCTTTCTTCTCTACCCTCAAGCTTCTATATGATGAGACTTCCTAAGAATCTTTAAACAGAAATAAGAAGAAGTTGATCTGATTGAGCAGGTCATGTTAGCAAGTCTTTCTATTGCCAAGCTCACAATCCACCTCCTCCATATCTACTTCTGTCTATAACTCAGCTGATTTGCATGTTCATAGGTCCACATTCTTTGGAAGTTTCTTCTAGCGTGTTTTTGTTTAAGTGTCAAGAGATTGAAGTACTGCTAGCTTTGGCATATCTACTCCTGTTTCTTACCATAATGAATGGGCATGTCACTAGCAAAGAGGTGCAGTTTCCATAGAAAAGTCAAAGTGTTAGTTGCTCAGCCCTGTCCGACTCTATGCAACCCCATGGACTATAACCCGCCAGGTTCCTCTGTCCTGGAATTCTCCAAACAAGAATACTGGAGTGGGTTGCCATTTCCTTCTCCAGGGGATCTTCCAGACTCAGGGATCGAACCTGGGTTTCTTGCATTGAAGGCAGATTCTTTACCATCTGAGCCACCACAGAAGCAACTTCCACAGGGTCCACTCTTAAACCCAAATGCGTTAGGGAAAGCAATAAGATGGCTACAAATCTGGCCACAGTTTCCACATTAAACTGAGATCTGGCTGGGAACATTGCCTCTTGGAGGCAAATCATTTAACTTCACAAGAATCTTTCTTGTTCTTGCCTGAATTAAGCTCGATGATGGTGGCAGGATTGCTGATTTTCCATTCAATCATAGCAGCACATGAATCCTGTTCAATTAAGGTGGAGAGCAAGGCAAAGGGTTGATTTTCCCTCCCTACTCAGCAAGAAGGAAGGCACACACTTCCAGCTTATGAAAATGGCAGTAGAACGTCCTTAAGTAGAGCCTCTCAGTGTCATTTTTATCCCTGTGTCAGATGTAGATCCAACCACATGCTCAGAGGTTTATTTTCTATTTATAAAATGCCACATCATTTGGATAATCAGCAGATTTAATTTCATAAGGAGTTTTAAAGGTTGTCTATTTTGAAATCACTATATAATCCAGATCATTTACAGAAAAGCAACACGGTGGGCCCTTCTCCTACGCTAAATGGGTCAAGGTTGTTAATACTGACTCTAAAGAGACACCCATATGTAAATTAAGAATCGTCTTAAAGGCATCAGAGAGCATGTGAGAATGATGCTTGATATTTGGTATATCACCTGGAGAATCAGATAGGACAAAACCTTCTTTTGGCCTGACTATGCCATGATGACCTGAGCAAAGACATGACTGTGGCTGTATCAGTGAGACTGTTCCAGAAGACGACACCAGTGGTGATAGATCCTGGAGCTGGAAGAGACTTGGCCCACATTCCCCATTTTACAGATAAGGAGTACAGACAGATGGCTTTAATTGTCCATATTTACACAGCAGAGTTGGAGTAGGACATGGCAACCGCCTCCAGTATTCTTGCCTGGAAAACTCTATGGTCAGAGGAGTCTGGTGGGCTACGGTGCATACGGGGTTGCCAAGAGTTGGACGTGACTGAGCATGCATGCACCCACACATACAAGAGAACAATCTGATTAGAACCCACATTTTTCTGACTTCTAATTCAATGTTCTAATTTTTATATCAATCTGCCTCTTTGAGACAATAATAGCCAGGGTTGAATTGCACCATACCTTCACCCATCCAACTTCCTGAAGCCTTAAGTCCCATTTGACTCCATGAAGGTGGAGAGGAGCTATTGCTACACAGTGGCCACCCTGATACAACCCTGCAGGCGTGGAAGATGTCCTGTAGCCTCACAGATTTTGTAAAGAGATCCATCTTATTTCAAAAACACAAATTCCAATTGTAGGAACATTCTTCTCATATCATCTTAACAGACTTCTTACTCCCTTTTAAAGAACTGTTCACTTAAGTACTAATTACAGAGAATCTCTGCTTCACCTGTCTCATACTATTTATTCTTGGCTTTTACTCAGTACTGGCTTCCAATAAAACTTAGATGTTTCTTTACCTCGAGGTTACAGTAAAGAGGAAGATACAGCCAACAGCAAAAACAAGCTAATGATTTCCCCCTGCATGAAAGTACTGAAAGGCTATATTTTTAAAAGAGTTCTTACTCAAGCATCTGTCTACAATGCGGGAGACCCTAGTTCGATCCCTGGGTTGGGAAGATGCCCTGGAGAAGGAAATGGCAATCCACTCCAGGACTATTGCCTGGAAAATCCCATGGACAGAGGAGCCTGGTAGGCTACAGCCCATGGGGTCGCAAAGAGTCAGACATGACTGAGCGACTTCACTTGCTATTAAGAACAGTGACTCAAAGTATTTTTCTGACCCAACATATTTGAAAAATCTGGAATAATTCTACTGAAAGCAGTAGTTCAACATAATATGAGTTCTGTGAAAGGGGTAAACTACTTAAAACATGCAGCTTTGGGAAACAAACCTCCAAATAATTCCCAACTGTCCCTCTTCTCTAGCTGAGAATTATTAGCTTGAGTTGTAGATACTAAAATGAGAGGTCAGTTTTGCTAAAATATACCAACATTTTTGATTCTTCACTCAGGCCAGTAAAATGGGCTCTTTGACTCTGTTAACTACCCAATGATCAGTAACATCTTCAGCAAAATATCCTCTTAAGGTAACCCCTCCCCGCCAGCCAAAAAAAACAAAAACAAAAACATGGCAAGGAACATGGCCACTGGCAGCTGCTGAGCCCCAGCTCTCCCTGCTCCGTCGCTTCAGCGGGTCCTCAGTTTCCTTTCCCATGCCAGTCTGGATCACTAACTAAAGCAGCGCAATTTGTATTAGTGCATCTATTGAGTTTCTTGATCGATGGGAATAGGATGATGAAGCCTGGAGACAACACCAAGAGATTCTAATTTTTGGCTGCAAAATTTGGGTGTGTCTGTTGGGAACAGATGCTAAAACAGCATGGGGATGCAAAGGGAAGTGCATTTGCACACTTGGTGCGCTCTCAGGTACGGTCTATGGCGACATCCAGCACTTGAACACTATCTCCCATCAGGAAAGGCAGAAGCTGCCTTGGGACATGGCTTTTACTCTAACAATGGGTATTTAGAATCACACAATCAAGAGATAAAATTCATATCCAGCCACTCATGAAACTGCTTGTCACAAACGTCAACCCAGACAATGTGAGGATGAAGTATTATGTATATGAGTGGGCGGTGAGTGAGTGAGTGGATGAGTGTGTCTGTATATGAAAGAGGAGGGAAAGAAGGCAGGGACGGAGGGAAGGAGGAAGGAAGGAAGATGGAGGGAGAGAGAAAAGTTGTTTCCAAGTCCTGAGGGTTCCTGAAGCTCAAAAGGAACATGGCACATGTGCAAAGTCTGCGAATACTTTTCTTCCATTATGTCAGAGACGATAAGCATCACGGCTTCCACCTGAAGACTGGGCCTGGACTAGTCAAAGGATACATTTTAATAGCAGCCTATTACGAGGATGGGTGTTATTACCATAATCACATTCCTACAACAGAATGTGA
Source organism: Nanger dama (assembly GCA_917880005.1). Lineage (NCBI taxonomy): Eukaryota > Metazoa > Chordata > Mammalia > Artiodactyla > Bovidae > Nanger > Nanger dama. The sequence continues at coordinate 6,618,221 of CAKJTW010000052.1, forward strand.
CGATTTTAAGATGGAATTTATTTTTTTTAATACACACATCTTAAGCTTAAATTGTTCCAGAAACTAAGGCCTGCATAGATGTTCAAACGATACTTCTAGACATAAAAAGACATTCCCCAGGGAGAACCCCAGGCAACACCTCTGGCTTCTTGCAGATCTCTGCATGTCAACCACATCTCTGTCTCCTGCAGAACTGAAAGACAGTGCATTGCTTTGCATTTCTGTAAACAACTGTCCGCAGGAATTGAAACTTGGTGTGAAGGATATAATTTTCCCATCAGAAATGTAAACATCATTTCATGTTTCATTTAAGCCCTCCTATTAAAGAAACATACACATAGATCCTAAGGTGTTCTATGTCAGTGACATAAGGCAGGCCCTGCAGTGATTTTTTTTTTTCTTGGTTATCCATAATGTGATTCTGAAATAAAAGTGACAAACAATTTTTAACACTGCATATGTTCAAAGACCTCTGCCAAGTAGGGGAAAAAATAGTCTTGGCGTCAGAAGCTAAAGTATGACACTTCCTCCGTGATCTGTGAGGAGGAAAGGAGTGGCCGTGTCCCTGATCTTGTCAAGTTAACAGCAGAACGGCAGATGAAACCTTCAGGAAGCTGAGGCACGTGGCTTCAGTGGATTCCCATTTCCCATTTCTATGCTCTGGGGGAGAGGAATGTGTTCACCTTTTTCCATACTTTGCCGATTGTGTGTCTGCATGCTGGAAGGCAGGGAGGAGGATGCTGAAACCAGAGACAAATATCTTAACTTCTACAGAACACCAAGGATGAGACCAAAACTAAAACTAGTTCTGTTCTCTGACTGCCAGCAGTTGTCTTGAGGCCTAGACCATACCGGGTAAGGTCTGGGACCTTAGCTCGTGGCTAGCTGTCACACAGCATCTCAGAATGGCCTGCCTCAACTGTAGGCAAACTACCCACAGTGACAAACAGCAATACCCAGGTTTCCCTTGGAAGGCACAGAGCAAACAACTTAAATGACAAACAGATGATATTTAACATTCTTGACAACAATTTGTTGGCGCTAAAAGCACAGTTAAAAAGTATTATATGTTAGGCAAAGGTCCAAACTCTGCAGGCAATGAGCAAAAACCTCTACCTTCCTCCTACACAGAAGAAAACCTACTGATTCTGAAAATGTAGAGCTGGGGCTCCTCCATGTCAATGATACCCAAGTCAAGCCAAGTGCCCATGGAAGGCCTGCAAAGGTAAACCAAAGGTTGCACCATTGAATTGTTCCCACCGCAGAACAGGGCGATGGCTTGTGGAGGAGGAGTCTATGGGCAGGAGAGGGGAGATGAGGGAATTCTCATGAAGTAAATGAATGGGGAAGATTTCTGGAAGACTGCCATCCTCACCTCAAAGATCTGCAGAGATGCAGTTAGGGCCTGTCTCAGGTGAACCACGACCTCCCCTCTGAACAATGGCTGCCCAATACCAGAGCTTTAATGAGAGCTCCCAGAATGCTATGCTTCTGCTCAGCTATCTGCTGCTTTATCACTGGCAGAAGGGTGGGCAGGGGTTACAAGTCTATGTCACACTGTAACTGAGGCCTGGTTACTATCTGAGGGTTTCCAGATTACAAGTGCTCTGGACATCCACTGATCTTCTGGCTTAAAATCTTCATCTTAGGTGCCTTACTGCCTAAGATAGTTTCTTGGAAGCCTTAACCACAAGGCCTCTGAGCTGTAGAATGGTTACTCCCTTGGGGTATTTGAAATCACTGAACATGACCTCCCTAATGGGCAAATGGCTCACAACATCAAGCCGTTTGTAGCTTTTACAAGTGAAAGACATCCTATTCTTCTTCTGCTACCTATGGAAAAACTGACAAATACAGACATTGCTCTGGAGACCGGTACCCAGAGGGCAGATGAGTCCCCAGGGTGGACCAACAGGACAGGCCCTGTAGAAACGCCATTTAGCCTAACTTCCAAATAGGAAGGGGAACTTCTGAGCTGTGCAGTGAGGAAATCACTATTTGACGAGGAACAGTATTTTCAGATGGCGTGAGAAATGAGGAATGCATGAAGCTGCGGATGGGAACACGGGGCAGTCTCCCCAAGGCAGACATCTGGGCCGCATTTCTGCCACTCATTTCCCAAAGGGGCCCTTGTTTTGCTCACTTGTCTCTTTAAGAAAGTTTCTGCTTGAGAAAAATGGGTGCTTCTGAAAGGGTTACCATGCCACATGCTGTCAACTTTTTATAGTCAACTCTGACATGTTTTTCTCTTGATTTTCTCAACTTGTGAGTCCTTAATTCTTGGTTAAGCTGAAAATGCCAGTGGGTAATGTCCACCTCTCACTGCCCACCTCACATCTGATCTCTGGGTCTCCCTGCCTCGCACCTTATCTCTGCATCCTGATTTCCATCTCCTTGTGTTTCCGGTCTTTAAGATAATCCATCTCTCTGGTCTTCCCAGAGCAATAACTCAACTCTCTGTAGTGAATATTCTCTTTTGTTTTCTCAATTTCTCAGTCAGAAGTCATTATATTTCTTAGGCCTGGTGGGTCACCCATGTGCCCTAACTATATCCTCTGGAGGATTCACCTTCCTGTTTTTAAGAAAGTGTTGTTCCATCTCTTCCGTTTGAGCCACTGCAGTCAGAGCCAATTGCACTATTAATATTTGTTCAGCTGGGCTCCAGGTCCTCAAGTCCCCTTAAATATGTGGTGACAAGAGCACCCTCAGAGCTTAAACTGCGGGCAAGTGAAGCAAGCTGATGGTGGATGAACAGAACATGCTTTTCCCAGTCCCACCACTGGGCCCAGGTGTACCAGTCAGGCCTCTCAATGTGGGAATGTGTGATTTGTGTGACAGGACAGAATCAAATCAACTGTTCTGAAAAAAAAAAAAAAAAGTATGTTAAACCCGACGCCCTTGCCCCCTTTTCCACCATCACTCTGTTTCCAGCAACATTTGTCTCTTGCTTGGATTTACTGCAGGGCCCCCTTAAGCAGTCTTCCCTTTTGCACTCAGACATTTTTCAAGTCCATTCTCCAAGTAGCAACCAGACTTTAGTCATTCTCAAGGTGAATCTGCTCATGCTACTCCTTGTCCCAAACCCTCAACAATTTCCCATTAAAAGTCTTAGCAAAAACTCAAAGTCTCTTCATGAAGCCACAACACTCCCACCTGACCCCTGACGGTCTGTCCAAATTTGTCTCCTGCTATTCTTTTATCTCTTTGTTCCACCACACTCTCTCTCTTATTGTACTTGCAAACAGTAAACTTTCTCCTCTCAGGGTCTGCCTCTTGCTTTCCCTCTGTGTGGAATGTTCTTCCTGAAGACCTCTTGTGTGGCTTGGCTTCCCATCATCCAAACCTTCATCCCAATGTGATGTCCTCAGAACAATCTCTACATTCTGTAAAACCACATCCCCCGAGAACCTACTATGCAATTACTTGGTTTAACTTTGTACTCTTTGAGATATTCTATTTATTTGTTTAACTTAGATTTCTCTTTTTCTAGACTATGAACATCGTAAGAAAAAATTTTTTTCAGCATTCTGTCCCTAGTATTAGCAAAGTGTCTGGTTTTGAGTGCGATTCAATATATAAACCTCAAAAGAGTGCATTAATGAATAAATAGCTTAAACAATCAGGATGCCAAAATAATACTGCCATGAAGAGACAAATGAAAAAGTCCTTAACCTAGTTTGTCAACAGAGCAAAAAATACATCAAAATATTGCTAGATAATCCATTTGTACAGCTTTTATCTATGTCATGGAACTTATAATTTATTTATTAGGCAAAACCTGACTTGTTGAAATTAAATTAGCTGCATATTTAAGTAGGGAGCCTTTTGAAAAAGCATCACATACGCTGTTTAAAGTTGTAATAACAATAACTAAGTTATGTTTCTTAATCCAAATTATGTAGATTCCCTACAATGAATCCAAGACATGAGCATGGAAAGAATAAGACAGCAAAAGAGTAAACTCAAAGAGAGTAGGCTAGTAAGGAGATCAGAGCAAAAAAAAACATTAGGTGGGAAAGCTAAGCTAACAAGTATCTAAAAAAAAACTCTGAATAGTTTAACTAGGGAGACTCCATCAGAAAAATGTGTCAGTGAGGTATAGACGTGACCAACATGCTTGTTCCTGTTTTGTGTAGTTATGTGCATTCTCATCATGTGCCAAGATGGCTCATGGGGATTTCCAATATGGGCCATGTCCTTGTATTATTACTTTACTGGAAATGATGGATTCATACCAATACACAAGCTCATTTACCAGTTTTCAACTCATGAAACACTACCTTTTTGCCAAGCAGATGGTCCAAAGAGTCTTCACTATGACCAAGAGATATATTGAAGATTACCAGCTTTCAAAGGAGCTGAACGTCTCTCCTAGCCTCAGGAGCATTCCAAGGAGGAATGGCTCTTAGCATCAGGAGAGGCAGGTCAGACTCTTGGCTCTGAAATGCTGAAGTTTTGAGTTTGTCATTTGACCGTTTGATTCCAGATGAAGATAAAGATAGCAATACCTACCCTACATGTTCTGCAAGATTGTTGTGAAAATAATACATGTCAGATAAAGGTTTTGGAAACTGGCTATTTTGGTTTAATTTTTACTCTTCATCTTTGAGGTTATTTTGTGTGTGTGTATGTGTGTGTATATCATTATCCATTCCTTTTTATTGAGTGGGCTTTTTATTATATGTATATACTACAATTTTTAATCCATTTACCTGTTGATGGACAGTTGAGTTGTTTCAGTTTTTGGTTATTATGAGTAAGCTGCAACGAACATTTGTGTACAAGTCTTTATGTGTTTTGTTTCTCTTGGACTTGCTGGGCCCTATGGTAGTTTTATGTTTAGCTATTTAAGAAACTGCCAGTTTTCCAAAGTAGCTATACTGTTTTATAGCCCTGAAAGCATGCATGAAGTTCTAGTTGCTCCACAATTTTGCCAACACTCAGTATTGTCAATACAGTTGACCATTGAACAGCAAGTATTTGAACTGAAAGGATCCATTTATAAGTAAATTTTTTTTAAACTGTATGTATCACAGTGCTATGCTACCTGCAGTTGCTTGAATCCACAGATGCAGAATCTTCCAGGGTCAACTCTAAGTTACATGCAGATTTTTAACTACTGGTTTCAGATTTTTACATGCAGATTTCAACAGATAGTTGGTGCCCCTAACCCTTGGGTTGTTCCAAGAGTCAACTGTATTTTGAAGTGTAGCCATTCTAATATGTGTGTTGTAGTATTTTATTATGGTTTAAATTTGCATTTCCCTGATAACTAAAGATACTGAACTTTTTTTTCATGTGTTTATTGGACCTGTCTATGTCTTTTGTAAAGCATCTGTAAATAATTTGTTAAACTTGTTTTTTAAAATATGCTAATTTCCAAATATTGAGGGATTTTTCAGCTTTTATCTGATACTAGTCTCTAATTTAATTCTGTTCAAAATTTTATTCGGTTCGGAGAACACACTCTAAAAATCTTAAACCTATTAAGTTTTGAGACTTGTTTTGAGACCTAGAATATGATCTACCTTTGCTAATATTTCATTTGCACTTGTAGTGAATATACATGTTGCTGTTGATAGAATGTTCTCTAGATGTTAATTAGGTCAAGTTGTTTGATAGTGTTATATACATATTTTATATTCTTACTGATTTTCTATCTACTTATTATCCAGCTATAACTGAGAGTTTATCTATTTATTCTTTCAATTAAAAATTCTTTCTTTTGTTTCAGGTACTATGCCATTCAGTTACTGGATGTAAACATTTTAGACTTAATATCTCTTCTTGATGAATCAAACCCTTTATCATTATGAAAACTCCCCCTAATCTCTGGTAATATATCTTATTTCAATATCTTCCTTCTCTGGTATTATTATATCACTCCAGATTTCTTACATTTACTTTTACATGGATATATATTTTGCCATCCTTATACTTTTATCCTGTTTGTCTATATTTTTGCATAGATAATTGCCTCATTTATGCACTCCTTTTTTTTACTTTACAATATTGTATTGGTTTTGACATACATTAAAGTTATCCTGTAAATTGAAGTTGTCCTATGTACACCTTTTAAAAGTAAGAGGAAAAGAAAAAGCAAGCACCAAAATGGGTATGTCTGATCATGTCGTCTTTTACTTGAGATCAACAATGTTCATACCTGTTTAAAAAATGCTGAAATCACAGTAATTAGCAAAAATGACACTGCCGTTTCTTTAAATACAGAAAAGCACCAAGAGCTCTCATTAGGAAACTCCCATGGTCTCTTTCCATACCCAGACATTTCCAAATAATCTATTTCCTACCAAAGGAGAAAGCTAAATTCATGGGCCATCATAAATGGAACAAAATATTTTACAGTACTCATGTGAGCAAATGAGGACAAAACTAAAATCATAAGAAAAATGTACAATATTGTGTGTTGTCTGAAACCTATTTGCTGTTACATGTTAATCACTGAAGCTCTAAAATCCAAGCCTCCAAAGCATATTTACTTATTGTTTTCCTTGGTTTACTTGAATAATCCTTTTACACATCACTGCATATATCCCAAAGATCTTATTAAATGAGTATAAAAACAAGCATGATGTACAATGATGGAAATATTCAGTTTCATTTTAAAAAATCCCCATCATGATGATTTAGCATAATTAGTCAAACCCACTCTGATATCACACTCAGAGGTTGCTTTAAAGATTGGTTATATATAAAGTGATCTTAGATTACTGAAAAAAATTAGCAAACATCAGAAATCCCCTATCAACAAAGGTAACTCCTTCAGGAAAACAGAACCAGACGATCCCTGAATTCTTCATCTTAATGAAACCAATCCAGCTGTTTTATACAAAACCCCACTTTTTCTAAAGAAGCAAAAGTGAGATCATGACTAAATAAATTGGACCATTTTGCCCATCTTCACCACCAAATCCAGTCATCAACCTCATGCCTCCAATCAATAATTACAGAAAGGTAATCAATCACCAATCTTTGGCTGAATGAGTAGGTCCACTGGATACTTATGGAATACATGTATCTGCCTTTTCAAAACTGAGGATCAAGTCATAGCATCTTCTATGTTCACTGACTGTGTTCCCCTACCTGGTGCTGATTCTTGGCCAGCCATTCCTTAATGGTGCTAAGGGCGATGACTGCAGCAGGCTCGTTTGGAAAACCTAAGTGAAAAGCAGAATAAGACAGAGTTTTTTAAAAAGGCATAGATGATAGAGTGTCAGTCATGGATGGATACTGGTTTTTTTCCTCATTCAGTCAACATTCAATCCAACCATTTAGTACTGAGCAAGGCAGACTTTAGTAAGTGGTCTTCACCCTCTACATGTCATGTCACAGGAGATGAAATCTGCAATGCCATATACAAGGGCACTGGTCCTACACCCATCTAGAGCAAGAAGGGCAAAAGAGAATTATCTCTTCAGTTGTATGGTTATCTATTAAAAAGAATTTACAATTGCTTAACAGCTTTCACAACTTTTTCACATAATTTTCTCACACAGTTCAGTTCGGTTACTCAGTCATGTCCGATTCTATGTGATCCCATGGACTGCAGCACACCAGGCCTCCTGTCCATCAGTAACTTCCAGAGCTTACTCAAACTCATGTCCATTGAGTCAGTGATGCCATCCAACCAATTCAATCTCTGGCATCCCCTTCTCCTCCTGCCCTCAATCTTTCCCAGCATCAGGGTCTATTCAAATGAGTCAGCTCTTTGTATCAGGTGGCCAAAGTACTGGAGTATCAGCTTCAACATCAGTCCTTCCAGTGAATACCGAGGACTGATCTCCTTTAGGATGGACTGGTTGGATCTCCTTGCAGTCCAAGGGACTCTCAAGAGTTTCTCCAACATAACAGTTCAAAAGCATCAATTCTTCAGCGCTCAGCTTTTTTCACAGTCCAACTCTCACATCCATACATGACTACTGGAAAAACCATAGCCTTGACTAGATGGACCTTTGTTGGCAAAGGAATGTCTCTGTTTTTTAATATGCTGTCTAGGTTGGTCATAACTTTCCTTCCAAGGAGCAAGAACCTTTTAATTTTATGGCTGCAGTCACCATCTGCAGGGATTTGGCCCCCCAAAATAAAGTCAACCACTATTTCCATTGTTTCCCCATCTATTTGCCATGAAGTGATGGGACCTGATGCCATGATCTTAGTTTTCTGAATGTTGAGCTTTAAGCCAACTTTTTCACTCTCATCTTTCCTTTCATCAAGAGGCTCTTTAGTTCTTCTTCACTTTCTGCCATAAGGGTGGTGTCATCTGCATATCTGAGGATATTGATATTTCTCCCAGCAATCTTGATTCCAACTTGTGCTTCATCCAGCCCAGCATTTCTCAGGATGTACTCTGCATATAAGTTAAAAAAGCAGGGTGACAATATACAGTCTTGATGTACTCCTTTTCCTATTTGTAACCAGTCTGTTATTCCATGTCCAGTTCTAACTGTTGCTTCTTGACCTGCATACAGATTTCTCAAGAGGCAGGTCAGGTGGTCTGGTATTTCCATCTTTTGAAGAATTTTCCAGAGTTTGTTGTGATCCACACAGTCAAAGGCTTTGGCATAGTCAATAAAGCAGAAATAGATGTTTTTGGAATTCTCTTGCTTTTGATGTTGGCAATTTGATCTCTGGTTCCTCTGCCTTTTCTAAAACCAGCTTGAACATCAGGAAGTTCACAGTTCACATATTGCTGAATCCTGGCTTGGAGAATTTTGAGCATTACTTTGCTAATGTGTGAGATGAGTGCAATTGTGCGGTAGTTTGAGCATTCTTTGGCATTGTCTTTCTTTGGGATTGGAATCAAAACTGACCTTTTCCAGGCCTGTGGCCACTGCTGAGTTGTCCAAATTTGCTGGCATACTGAGTGCAGCACTGTCACAGCATCATCTTTCAGGATTTGAAACAGCTCAACTGGAATTCCATCATCTCCACTACTTTGTTTGTAGTGATGTTTCGTAAGGCCCACTTGACTTCACATTCCAGGATATCTGGCTCTAGGTGAGTGATCACACCATTGTGATTATCTGGGTCATGAAAATCTTTTTGTACAGTTCTTCTGTGTATTCTTGCCACTTTTTCTTAATATCTTCTGCTTTTGTTACGTCCATACCATTTCTGTCCTTTATTGAGCCCATCTTTGCATGAAATGTTCCCTTGGCATCTCTAATTTTCTTGAAGGGATCTCTAGTCTTTCCCATTCTATTGTTTTTCTCTATTTCTTTGCACTGATCCCTGAGGAAGGCTTTCTTACCTCTCCTTGCTATTCTTTGGAACTCCGCATTCAAATGGGTATATCTTTGCCTTTTGCTTCTCTTCTTTTCAAGATATCATATTAAAGCCTATTACCCTCAGTTGACAAATCAAATAAATTCAGGTCAGAGACTGCGTGTAGTAGACCCAGGGTAACACAGTCAGCAGCCCTCCATCAATGAGCTGGCACAAGACAGGATGAGAAACTGGTCACATAATCAAACCACTGAAAGATATTGTACAAATTCAAGGCAGGCAATGCCTGCTCCATTTAAAGCCATTGGAAATGGCAACATGAAAGGATCTGATTTTATAGTACAGGTTTGGTTTTAGAAGGGCAGGAAAAATGATGCATTTATAACACATCAGTGAGCATGAGCACACATAATCAGAGTTTCTAAAACTCATCCTGTAGTGTACGTAAACCAAACACATTCAAGAGCTCAGAGAATCATCAGACATTCTGCCAACAGAGATAAATGTGAGGGGATAACCTTATAAGTTACTCATTTATGGGGCAGAAAGGAGAGATGGGAGTGACTCTTCTACTAAAACTCAAGCTCACCACTGGCTTCCTAGTCACAAAAGTCTGTAGTCTTTCATTCAGTCTTCATCTTCTTTGGTATTAAATGTTTTTAACTCATTTTTCATGTTTCAGTGTCTCTTCCCTTCTGAATTTTTAAAAAAATCTTTGAAGTGTTTTAAAGTATATAGTTTAGCAGTTTTGATGTCCACAAACTTGTGCGGTCATCATCACTAATCCCAGTATATTTTCACCATCCAAAAATAAGCTCTGCACTCATTACTCTCCCTGATCTCACCTCTCTCTCACCTCCTGGCAAGTACTAATCGACTTTGTCTCTACAGATTTGTATATTCTACTCCTGGGTTTTCTTTTTTCTATCTTTGGCCACACTGCACAGCATATGGGATCTTAGTTCCCCAACCAGGGATTGAACCCCACCCACCCACCCCTACCCCCCCACCCACTCACCCCTACCCCGCACCAGCACTGGAAAGAATATATTCTAGTAGTTCTAATGGTTTAAATACTAATGGTTTAAATCTCAGTGGACTTTCAGAGAAAATGCGAGAGAGAAATAAAGAGGACTTGTTTGCCCCCGCTTCCAAAAGTAAGTGTTGCTTTTCTAATTAAGTCTCTACATTCTTTGTGAAAGAGTATAAAAGGAAAGGGACCAAAATAAAGCAGCGCCAGGCTCCACTTGGTCACTGTCATAGAGGAGAGAGAACCCTGCCATATGAAAAAAAGTGCACACGCTATCAAACTTGCAGATTCGTTTATGGCATTTAGGATTATGGCTTTCTTGCACGTTGTTTCACTTTCCTTAAGTGAAGTCTTCAAAATGTAAAACTCTTATAATGAGAAAAGCCTGTTTGTTCATTAGCTAGTTCACCAGACAAACAGATTGAACCCCCTTCTCTTATGTTCTTTACCACTAGTGCCACCTGGGAACCCCACCATTTAATTAGAAAAGGGAATATATGTACATACACATATGTACTTATGGATATATCTGTATAGACAGACCCTAACTAGTCCTTGTCTTTAAATCCCAAAGTTGGGAGGGAGGAAATAACAAGAGGCCATCACAATCCAGCAAACAAGGGCATTTAGGAATGTAGGGACATGGATGAGAGCTGAGCAAGGAAGGGGGTTACTTCCTAGAAAACAACAGAATATTTGGGAAAAGGAACTGTGTGTCAGGAGCCAAGGGGGACACTGTCCTTGGGAATAAGATGTGAGCAGCAAGGAATTGATGGAAAAGGTGAGAGAAAGTGAAGTGGGGGAGCAGGACTCCTAGTGGGCTGCGAAGAAAAACAAGGTGGCCAGAATAGGTGTACGTGGTTAGGGGTTAACCACAGTGAGATTTCCAGTCCAACTGTCCCTGAGTTGAAAACCTACATTTGTAATTACCCAGGTGCCTCGCCTGATGGGCTGTAGAGCCGGACGTACAAAGTGTAACCGAAAGTGCAACATGCATTCGTCCACAAAAGGAACCTCTTCCTGAGTTTCTGGTTCTGCCCAAGCTCCAGCTCTCTTTCAGCAACTGCAGAGTCCAGTGGCTTCCCCCTGGTAACTTGGTCCCACAGGCAGTGTCCCTCTGACACATCGGACATCACCCCGTTCTTCCTTACCCATCGATCTCATAGAAGGTCTGATCAGCTCTCACCTCAACAACTGCAGTTGACTTGTACCTGTGCTCTTGGTCTTCTCCCCTTTTCTTGCCTATCCAGCACACTGCCTTCAGGTGATTCTCCTTAAGTACAGTTACCACCACCTTACTCAAAACTATGGCAGCCTTGGCTGACTCTCCGGCTCCTTCAGAATAAACCTTAGCATCTTAGCTTGGGTATACAACCCAGGGGCCTTTCTAGATTTGTCTTACCTCTATTCTCTTCCCATGAAAACCTCCAACTTTTTGATGTGTTCAAGAAGTATTTAAATAGCAAAATTATAGGGCTATATAAAGCTAATAAATTCTATAATCACGCTCAGTTGCAATGGCCATCAGCATTAACCTTTAGAAGACGTAATTCCCCACAGAGAAATTATACAAGTTCTCCTAGAACCATGGCAACTGTGGTCACTTCTCAATTATGTGTGACCTCCTGGTCACTTTCCCACATTCATCAAACCTCTGGCACTGAGTTATAGTTTTCATTTCTACCTCCAGGTTTGTAATAACCTTGGGCAATTTTAACATCCAAGATAATGACTCACTCAACATCTGGTTTGCCAGTTCCCTGACCTGGTCATTTTTGATGACAATCCCCACCTTACCTTCTCCCCAGATCACACTCTGGACCCTGATGTAATATTTCCATTCCAAAGCTATCTCCGAAAACCTCTTCTTTTAGAATGTTCAGCTACTTTCCAAAGAACAGCCTTTGCAAGCCTTTGAAGGCTGCTCTGTCCTCAGACCACTCCCCAGATTCGTGCTGACAACTCTCTCCCTGAGTGGTCTGACTCTGTCTCATGTTGTTTTACTCTCTGCTTTCTCATTCCAGCCACACTGACCTTCTAGTCTTTGAATGTGGCATGTTCCTTTTCACCTTCCTGCCATGAGGCCTTGCTCATGCTGTTTCCTCTTCCAGAAATGGCATTTTTCTCTTTTAACATTTGCTCTTTGCTCAGCCAACACTCCACCAGGGAAGGCTCCTCTGATATGGATGACTACCCACCTCATGCTTTCATAAGACCACATGCCTTTTCCTTGCAGCACTCACTGGAGTTGCAGTTTTACATTTATTTATGGAAATATTTGATTAACAATCTTCATAGAGTGAAAGTCCTAAGGAGATAAGCTATCACACGTGTTTTTACTTATCGTGTATCCCTAAAACATTGCTGGCGCATAAAAAATGATCAATAAGTACATGTGGATTCAGGAACCTTTGCACCAACAGCAGGAATGGTTAATTACTGGGAGAGCAAGAGCGCTTAGCTCAAGAGTATGGTATGAGATGTCCAAGCAGAAATGATGTATCCACATTATCCTATTTCATCCATGAGGAAATCTATTGAGAAACTGCATTTGAGAAAATACAGTTCCTAGTGGGAAGATATGCTGTAATTAAAAGGGGAGGAAGATATCCAGACAATATCCCTGAAAGCATACTTGCTGTCAGCAGCCTAAGTGAACAAGATAAATATCATGCTATGTTCTGGGTAAACAGCAACCACACAATCCTTTGCCCACTTAACTGCAAGACCCCCAGGGTTACAAGCAAGACCAATGGATAGACAAGGGCAGATTTGTGCCCAGGGATGGGCTCCTGAGGAAGTAAGGCCTGCCTCAGAAGGTCTCAGTGGTATTCTAGTCACCAAGGGGCTTTTGTCCACAAAGCAGAATGGCCACCCAGAGGCAAGGCTGCAGACAAGCTTCAGATGAATCATTGAATTAGATGACATAGAAAATCTCTTCCAAGGATGAGGGTCAATGAGGCTGAGCAAACCATTAGCAATTCAGGGCCAAGCATGCAGGGGAGTTGTGTGTGTGTCCAGGTGTGCATAGGACATGCTTCTCTCATTCCAAAGCTACTTAGTGCCTCATCCATTAGAGTTATTAAAATTAACTTTTGCTGTCAATGGTGAAGCCACGTACCCAATTTTAAAAAATTTATTTTGTATTTAAATTGCTTGCATAGTTTTTCACACACACATATATGTGCATGTGCGTGTGTGTATATATATGTATATATATATACCTTTTATACACACACACACACACACACACACACATTATTCACCACATCAAGATAAAAACATTTCCGATACTGCAGAAAACTGTCTTGCCTCAGGTCAATGCCTATGCCCTGAAGGGACAGCTAATCACAGATTCATTTGCTTCGTCTGCTTTTCCACTTCATATACGTGGACAACGCGCACTGTCTGTATTTTGTTCAATATCATGCCTGCCTGATTTATCCACGTATCCATGTAGCCATGCTATATTCACACATGCAGCAGAAGCTCACTCTTTTTCACTGGAGGGCTGCATTCCCCTGCATGAATGTTCCACAGTTTATCCATTCCAGTATTGATGGATAATTGGATTGTTTCCAGTTTGGGGCTATTGTGAATAAAGCTGCCATAAACATTCTCTTACATGCCACGCTGAAAACAAAAGCACTTGTTCCTGTTGAGAATGTACCCAGGATTTGGGGCTATGGGTCCAGAGGTTCACTCCCCAGATGGTAGGACTGGCAGCTCCTACCAGTTTCCCAGAGCAGTTGTACTGATGTGCAATCCCAACAGAAATGTATTAAAGTTTAAAACAATGTATTTATCTTTCTGGTTAGTTAACATGTCAGGATGTACTTCATTATATTTTCTTGACCACATTTAAAGTCATTAAGGGTAGCTTTAGGCTAATCAATACCTTTTATAGCTAGAAGCTCAGACACACTTTCTGACTCTCTTGTTTTCTCTCTACAAAGCAGTGAGTACTTAAAGATTGAGGGGACAAATTCTGTCAACAGAACATCAAAACAGAAGAGGGAAAAGTGGGGACAAAGGGAGAAACAGAGGAAGAAAACTGAAACAGAAAGTTGAGCTTGCAACGCTTTTCATCCGTGGCGTATCAAATACCACTTTAGCCATTTTCTCTCACTCAGTTATTACCTTATATTTTCTCTTTGCATCAAGCTGCAGAAAAGATAACAGCAGCGAAGAATCACTGAAGTCTCCACCCAAGACACTGTTTATTGGAACTGTAGAAAACCCTAATTGTTTCCAACATAATGGCAGTGAATCTGGCTTTGACCTTGTCATTGACAATTTTCCTCTCTAGCTTTCTTTAAAGAAAAAAAAAATTGTTGCTGTTGATAATTTCCCACTATCAGTTCATGAGGTGGCAAAGAGCTGGAAACAATTGAGCGCACAAATATCTTTAACTTTGTCTATAGGCTCCTATGGAGAAATTAAAGTTGTCCCGTTGTTATAAAACAAATATTTTCTACTGAAAATCCAGCACAGTCTACCAAAATAAATATAACATACTCTGCCCATTTTTGAGGAAGAGCAATGGATTAACTTCTGTTTTAAACTCATAGTGAGGTATGCTTGGAGCTATAGATTACTACATCATACAGAGGCAGATGATAATGCTCTAAATCAATTATTTCTGAGAAGCTCTCAGCATGCAAAAGAGTTAAAAATCAAATTGGACAGAATACCCAGTACAGTTAATCCATGCTTTAAAATATTAAACCCATTTACCATTCTGAAGGAAATTAGCCCTGGGATTTCTTTGGAGGGAATGATGCTGAAGCTGAAACTCCAGTACTTTGGCACCTCATGTGAAGAGTTGACTCATTGGAAAAGACTCTGATGCTGGGAGGGATTGGGGGCAGGAGGAGAAGGGGATGACCCAGGATGATATGGCTGGATGGCATCACTGACTCGATGGACGTGAGTCTGAGTGAACTCCGGGAGTTGGTAATGGACAGGGAGGCCTGGCGTGCTGCGATTCATGGGGTCGCAAAGAGTCGGACACGACTGAGCGACTGAACTGAACTGTTTATAGTCCACTCAGGGCTTGCATTTCCCTTCATCTTCCAGCCCAGTTTCCAGCGATCACCTGCTCTTTAACTGCCAATGCCTCTCTAGCAGTTGTAAGGGAAAAAACCATCTGGTGATCAATGCCCAGGCAAAGCTCATAAATGTAAAAACTATTGTTTGTTTACAGAATCATTTTTTTTTTTTTTTTTTAGCTACACAATTTCTTCTGTAGTGGCCTTCACCTCAAAGGGTATTTAGTCCATATTATCAACTCTACCCAGCCAGGCACTTGGCCCAAGGCTGTGATAAAATACTAACAACTTTATGGGATGATAAATCTCCATGTCCACTGCATATTATTTAGAAAGTGGTTGCCACACTCACCAGCCCTTAGGGTGACTATAAGCACCCAGTTGGGGCCAAATGGCCATAAATATCCAAAAAGAAAAAGAAGCAATAGTTTAAAAAAAAATCAAACTCAAACTCTGCCCATTAAATTCACATCTACTTTTAAATCCTCCCTCCCCATCAAGTCTTTAATGAGGAAAACATGCTGCTGCTTTTAATGTTTCTATTTGCACACAAGCTCAAGTAAAATAAAAAATATCAGTTATTAAACATGGGATTTTCCACACTGATGAAAATCTGTCCTGAATGAAGGGGATCATGAATTACTGGGCTTATTGAAATGTAAACATCAGTTGAACTGGGATTTTCAACATTGACTTAATGTAAAATTATACTTTGCTTGATTTTTTAAGAGGATAGCTACAATCTTTTTCTATCTGAGCGCATGAATTCTGGTGTGGGGACTAAGCAGACAATGAAACAACACACTTTACAAGCTCAGGTAAAAGAAGATGCAATGTGAGCTGGGTAGCATTTTGCTCAGAAGATACTTCATCCACCCCCTGAACACACATTCCCCCTGCCCTGTGTGGGCGAGAGAGGTAGAAGCATGCAGATGGGGAGTGTGGTGGACACGGGGAAACTTACAGGACGTGATTGTTGTTAACCTCAAAACAGCTTTCCATAAACCCCCTCCTAGGCCTCTTTCCAAACCAAAAAAAGCAATTCTGATAGCGTGATGGAATCAAATTACTTGAGAGAAATGAGCTGAAGGAACCTCACCGTTAAGCAATTGCCAGAGCAGCCACTCAGACAATTCTGGCTAACGGCTGAGTTTCACAAGAGATAAAACAGGTGAAGTAATAAGACTGACACTGGCCCCTGTCACGGCAGTGAGCAAGGCAGCAGAATGCTAACGAGGGTGTTGCTGGCTTCTCTCAGCAGAGCAAAAGGGCACCTGGCAGGCAAGAGGGAGGCATCTGCAGCCCGTCTTCAACAGGGCGGAGTCTTAGCTGTTGCTTGAAGGGACAAGGCAGGCTGTGTCACCCATATACACATAAGATGCCAGGCCTGGTTATTTGCATATACGCGTGCAAGCTCAGTCGCTTCAGCTGTGCCCGACTCTTTGCAACCCTATGGACTGTAGCCCACCAGGCTCCCCAGGCCATGGGATTCTCTAGGCAAGAATACTGGAACAGCTTGCCATGCCCTGCTCCAGGGCCTCTTCCTGACCCAGGAATCACACCTGCATCTCCTACATCTCCTGCCTTGCAGGCAGATTCTTCACTGCTGGGCCACCAGGGGGAACCTATTTGCATACAGATACACATCCAGTATGGATATCAATCAGGTGCACCACTGTGGCAGACTCAGACCATGCCCTACATACATCCCCGTGGAATGTGCAATCCTCGCATCCTGACTCAGCTTACACCCACTGGCACCTGCTGCCTTTTAACTGTGGGTTCTCACTGCCCACTGTGGGGCAAGTGTCAGGGAATCAAAGGCACCAGGAGCATTCTTCAGTCATGATTAATGAGGTGGTGGGTACCCGCTTCAGATCACCTGCCCCCTGGTGGAGAAGGCTGAGGGCACGCTGAATGCTGCCCAGTGGGTGGATGCTCCCATGGTCCACAGCGGTGATGCTCAGCAAGATCCTCTTTGCTGACCCCTCTCCTTGTCTTTCTCCCCTACTACCTTTCACAAAACTCTTCCAAACTCAACCCTAACCTCTGCTTTTGGGAGAAAGGAAACTATGACAGCCATAGCTTCTGTTCATGTATTTGAGCAAGTGAGGTGTTACATCTTACCTGGAGAGCACTCTTGCCCTAAACTTTTCTAGTTGTCACCTTGGGAACATGAACAATAGAGAATGTTTTATAAGTTACTTAATGACAGAGGGGAAAGAGTTGGGGAGCCCGCTGGTCATCACATCATGAAATCATGATCATATTTTACTTTTGGGAGGTGCAGAGGGTTTCCCTTGTGGCTCAGCTGGTAAAGAATCCACTTGCAATGCGGGAGACCTGGATTCGATCCCTGGGTTGGGAAGATCCCCTGGAGAAGGCAACAGCTACCCATTCTAGTATTCTGGCCTGGAGATGTTCCATGGACTGTATCATGGGGTCTCAAAGAATTAGACATGACTGAGCAACTTTCGCTTCACTTTCAGAGGTCGTAAGACAGGTTCACACTGGCATGTGAAGGTGCCCACGACATAGAAATCTTGAAATAGCAAAATTGCTGCTGCTGTTAACACTTAGCAAGTAATTATTGTGTACAAGTCACTAAGTAAAATGCATGCCAATACTAAGTAATCTTCACAGCAGCCCAAGGAAAAGAAGGGAGAAGAAGAATGAAGATGAGTTGGCTTCTAAATGGACAGTGACAGTGTACTGAGGGAGGAGCTGGTCAAAGATGTTTAATTTGGATACATTCTGAATACAGTCAAGAGGTGCGCAAAGTATAGTCTGTGTTGCACAAGCTTTAATGAACTTAGAATCACTCACTAATATGATTAATGTGACGTGGACCAGCATCTACCTGAAGAGGAAGCAATGATACCACACGTGGCTATGGATGGGCACAGGATGGAAGCCTGTTCTTAGAAGCCCTGCCACCTCCGGCTTCCACTTAACAGAGCTCCAAGCCCTCAAAACTCCCTTCAAGATGTATACAATCTTTATCATTTTACAGAAGTGAAAAAAAAATGACTGTAGGGTAACTCAAGCAGAGGCAGGGCCAGAGCCAGCCTTCTCCCTTCACCCCCTGACCTGGATCTACCAGCTTCCCTCCCTCCATCCACACTCGAGCCCAGTGCCTGGAATTCAGTTCAGCCTCACATCTCCGCAGAAGGATGATCACCATAGCGCTTTCTCCTTCAGAGACTCCAGTCCAGATGCAACACTGTTTCAAATTCCAAAGAAAGGAAGTCAGCCTGAAGGCTCCTGTGGTCAGAAAGTTTGTTGCCCAAGTACAGAGCCTCCTGTGAGGACCACACCTGATAGCCCTGGGCCTCATGCCCTGCCCTCTTTCTCAGGTGGCAGCCCCCAGTCTAGCACTTAATATCTTCACTGAAGAGCAAGACTTGGGCCCAAGGAGCCCCTGGGAACCATAGACAAGCTGGTCATTCCTCAACATGTAGGTACTGTAATTTTTGACACAGTTATTAATAAAATTGGAACATCTGAAGCTCACTGGCTCACAAGGGAACTTCTGTGACATCATGCTTTTCCCTACGGCTCTGCCTTACCCCTCACTGGTATCAGCTTAGTACTGATTTTCCAAACATGACTTCTAGAATTGGTCATAAAGAAAGGAAATTTCTATACTTCTTAATCTCCTCATGCCCATTCTTTCATTTCACTTGACATGATGTGTGCTATAGTGAACAATACCCCATAAATTCTATTATATTCACCTCAGAGTTGAGTAACTTTTGCTTTCCCTTAAAAAAAAAAATTGTGGAACATGAAGTTTTCAAGTTGTCTCTGCTCTGCAAAGCAGGTCTGAATGAGCTGCATTTTTATGGGACACAAGGTTACCATCTATGCAAGCTTCATCAACTTCTCAAACTTATGAGCACTGGTGTCTTATTTCTAAGAGTGTTTAAAATCACCTTTTGCCTAAGGAATTATAATAATGACCTGAGAAATGGCTCGTGAAACAAATTCTATTCTATGCAAGCTGTTCCTACTAACCCTGAATAAGTCTCTGGAGAAGGGAGATGAAAGATCTCACAGAATCACCTGGAAAAGAATTCTTATGAAATTTTTTAAAAGATGATTTTTCCAAAAGGGTAATCAAAGGAGTTTGTTGAGGACATCACATTTAAGTAGAAAAGACTGATACTGGGATCAACTGAGAGATGAAAATTCAGTGTCTACTTTTTGAACTGGTGGTGTGTATGGTACATGGACCTGGGGGCAGTGACCTTCCCAAATTTAAAGCGTGTGATCTCATGTTCATGCGAGAAGCCCCAAGTGGCTTCCTCCATGCTTATGACCAAAGTCCACACTCCTCACTTTGGCTTGCAGGGCACTTCTGCTGCCCTTCCCCAAATCTGAAATGACCTCAGACCCGTGCGACTGGTCACCTTGCATCTATCCCATTGCAATAGCAGCTCCAAGAGGCAGGACCCTTGTCTTACTCATTTTTCCACCTTTAGTTGTGCTGTTCAGTGGCTAGGTCATGTCTATTTGTGACACTATGCACTGCAGCCCACCAGGCTCCTCTGTCCATGGAATTCTCCAGATAAGAATACTGGAGTGGGTTGCCATTTCCTTCCCCAGGGTATCACCCTGACACAGGGATCAAACATATGCCTCTTGCATCAGCAGGCAGATTCTTTACCACCGAGCCACCAGGGAAGCCCTCCACCTTCAGTGAAAAAGCAAAATAGGAGCTCAAAAAGATGGAGTATGAACAGTGAGAACCTGGGGCATAATTGCTCCAGTGCCCTGTGAGGCTCCCTGCCATGATTTTACACCACCCGAGGTCTAGGGAAATCAGTCCTTGCCACTGGAGGGAAGGAAATGAACTGATTCTGTGTTGTGTACTGGAGCGTGCTGGCTAACTATCCCACGCACATGACCTTCAGTTCAGTTGCTCAGTCGTGTCCAACTCTTTGTGACCACATGGACTGCAGCACACCAGCCATCCCTGTCCATGGCCAACTCCTAGAGTTTACTCAAACTCATGTCCACTGAGTCAGTGATGCCATCCAACTATATCATCCTCTGTCTGCCTCTTCTTCTCCTGCCTTCAACCTTTCCCAGCATCAGGGTCTTTTCTGAGGTCTTCTTAGAGATATTTTCTAATGAGTTCTTCACATCAGGTGGACAAAGTATTGAAGTTTCAGCTTCAGTATCATTCCTTTCAATGAATATTCAGGACTGATTTCCTTTAGAATCGACTGGTTGGATCTCCTTGCAGTCCAAAGGACTCTCAAGAGTCTTCTCCAACATCACAGTTCAAAAGCATCAATTCTTTGGCACTTAGCTTTCTTTATGGTCCAGCTCTCACATCCATACATGACTACTGGAAAAACCATAGCTTTGACAAGTTGGACTTTTGTTGGCAAAGGAATGTCTCTGCTTTTTAATATGCTGTCTGCTGCTAAGTCACTTCAGTTGTGTCCGACTCTGTGTGATCCCATAGACGGCAGCCCACCAGGCTCCCCTGTCCCTGGGATTCTCCAGGCAAGAGTACTGGAGTGGGTTGCTATTTCCTTCTCCAATGCATGAAAGTGAAAAGTGAAAGTGAAGTCGCTCAGTCGTGTTTGACTCTCAGCGACCCCATGGACTGCAGCCTTCCAGTCTCCTCTGTCCAGGGGTTTTCCAGGCAAGAGTACTAGAGTGGGGTGCCTGACTAAGTTGGTGATAACTTTCCTTCCAGGGAGCAAGCATCTTTTAATTTCATGGCTGCAGTCACTATCTACAGGGATTTTGGAGCCCTCCCCACCCCCACCAAATAAAGTCTGTCACTGTTTCCACTTTTTTCCCATCTATTTGCCATAAAGTGATGGGACCAGATGCCATGATCTTAGTTTACTGAATGTTGAGTTTTAAGCCAGCTTTTTCACTCTCCTCTTTCACTTTCATCAAGAGGCTCTTCAGTTCTTCTTCACTTTCTGCCATAAGGGTGGGTGGTGTCATCTGCATATCTGAGGATATTGATATTTCTCCTGGCAATCTTGATTCCAGCTTGTGCTTCCTCCAGCCCAGCATTTCTCATGATGTACTCTGCATATAAGTTAAATAAGCAGGGTGACAATATACAACCTTGACGTACTCCTTTCCCTATTTGGAACCAGTCTGTTGTTCCATGTCCAGTTCTAACTGTTGCTTCTTGACCTGCATACAGATTTCTCAAGAGGCAGATCAGGTGGTCTGGTATTCCCATCTCTTTAAGAATTTTCCAGAGTTTGTTGTGATCCACACAGTCAAAGGCTTTGGCATAGTCAATAAAACAGAAATAGATGTTTTTCTAGAATTCTCTTGCTTTTTTGATGATCCAACAGATGTTGGTAATTTGATCTCTGGTTCCTCTGTCTTTTCTAAAACCAGCTTGAACATCTGGAAGTTCACGGTTCACGTATTGCTGAAGCCTGGCTTGGAGAATTTTAAGCATTACTTTGCTAGCATGTGAGATAAGTGCAATTGTGTGGTAGTTTGAGCATTCTTTCACGTTGCATTTCTTTGGGATTTGAATGAAAACTGACCTTTTCTAGGCCTGTGGCCACTGCTGAGTTTTCCAAATTTGCTGGCATATTGAGTGTAGCAAAATAGTTTCATCTTTTAAGATTTGAAATAGCTCAACTGGAGTTCCATCACCTCCACTAGCTTGGTTCATAGTGATGCTTCCTAACATCCACTTGACTTCACATTCCAGGATGTCTGGCTCTAGGTGACACACCATTGTGATTATCTGGGTCATGAAGATCTTTTTGTCTAGTTTTTCTGTGTATTCTTGCCACCTGTTCTTTATATCTTCTGCTTCTGTTAGATCCATACCATTTCTGTCCTTTATTTTGCACATTTTTGCATGAAATGTTCCCTTGGTATCTCTAATGTTCTTGAAGAGATCTCCAGTCTTTCCCTTTCTATTGTTTTCCTCTATTTCTTTGCACTGATCACTGAGGAAGTCTTTCTTATCTCTCCTTGGTATTCTCTGGAACTCTGCATTCAAATGGGTATATCTTTCCTTTTCTCCTTTGCCTTTCACTTCTCTTCTATTGACAGCTATTTGGAAGGCCTCCTCAGACAACTATTTTGCTGTTTTGCATTCATTTTCCTTGGGGATGGTCTGAGCCCTGCCTCCTATACAATGTCACAAACCCCAGTCCATAGTTCTTCGGGCACTCTGTCTATCAGATCTATTCCCTTGAATCTATTTGGCACACATAGGAGAATGAGATCTAGATCCTCTTGGCTTTAGGTCTCATAAACACCTCTTGGGCTTCTGTCATCCTCAAGTGAGGAGACTATAGGATCAATTTAAAAGGCACATCAGCACAGGGAGTGCCTAAGTTTCAACTGTCAACCACTCGCAGGCAGCAAACAGTTTATGTCCCAAGAAGCTGATTTTATGTCCCACACCTGCCCAGGCAGGATCAAGGTTCTCCTGAAGGAGCCACACCAGAGATCATCAGCACAGCTCCCAGCAGTGTTATTCCCAATCAACAAACATGGAATGTGGTGAGTTAGTCCCCAAAGCCTCTGATTATTGGATTTTACAGATCAATGCCTGGTCCAGTTCCCTGAAGGCCTGGGTAAACTGCCCTCATCAGTCCAGGAATGCCTCTGAAAAGATTCTCAGTGACCATCTGCACTGTGATGGTCACACAGCGTGAACTCTCTCAAGGCTGAATGCTGAGATAGACACTGGCTTCAGCCCTCTATAATCTGAGGTTTGAGCTAGCCTCCCAATGTCAGTATGCACTATTTTCCTACATAGGGAGAGCCCAGCTGGTGGAAACTCTTTTCCATGGTTTGAAAGCATGTATCACGGCAGCCAGTCTTTTGCTGAGTGAGCCAGAGGTGAATGCACTCTTAGGGCCTAAAATCGTAACCAAAAATAAAACACTATATATGAAATCTTCAAAAATACAAATGACTGTATAGGCAAAACAGAAACAGACTCATAAACAGAATGACAAACTTGTGGTTACCAAAAGTAAAGGGAAATAGGGAGGGACAAATCAGGGATATGGGATTAACAGATAAAACAGATAGCAACAGAATAAACTGTATAGCATAGGAAATCATAGCCATCATCTTGTAATAACCTTACAATGGAAGATAATCCGTGAAAATATTGAATCGCTATGCAGTACACTTGAAACTATACAATATTGTAAAACAACGACATTTCAATGAATAAAGAAAACACAACTGAAACTAATACAGCATTGTAAAACAATGATACTTCAATAAATAAATAAATATCAGGATGAATAAAATTTTTTTAAAAATAAAACATTTGGTGTGATTTTTGTGATCAAAAACCTTTTGATATAATTAAAGTCCACTTGAGGCCTACATACTGAAAGTCATTTGCAAAGACATTTCAAAAGATAGCAGGTGAGAAGTTCTGAAAATTTCCATGTTGAGACAGACGGCAAAGCGTCAGGTCTGATGTGAGCAGGAATGTCACCAGCAGACCACTGGATCTCTTCTTAGTAGTTTAGTTTGAGTGTGCTGGATCAGATAAGCACACTCAAAGTGTTCTCCACTCTTCTTTGCTACCTCATTTACCACCTGGCTTTGCAGAACCTGTCCCTGTGGGTGGAGTGTTCTTCTCTGCCTGACTGACGCTGAAATTGGGTGTGTGACTTGCTTTGGTCAATAGGATGTGAGCAGAAACAAGGCTTTAAAAGCTCTTGGTGTAGGGTTAGTAAAAGGAAAGAAATCTTAAAAATTAGGGCAGAAATATATGCAAAAGAAACAAGAGACCATAGCAAAAGTCAACAAAGCCAAAAGCTGGTTCTTTGAAAGGATAAATAAAATTGACAAAACATTAGCCAGACTCATCAAGAAACAAAGGGAGAAAAATCAAACCAATAAAATTAGAAATGAAAATGGAGAAATCACAACAGACAACACAGAAATACAAAGGATCATAAGAGACTACTATCAGCAATTATATGCCAATAAAATGGACAACGTGGAAGAAATGGACAAATTCTTAGAAAGTATAACTTTCCAAAACTGAACCAGGAAGAAACAGAAAATCTTAACAGATCCATCACAAACGTGGAAATTGAAAATGTAATCAGAAATCTTCCAACAAATAAAAGCCCAGATCCAGATGGCTTCACAGCTGAATTCTCCAAAAATTTAGAGAAGAGCTAACACCTATCCTACTCAAACTCTTCCAGAAAATTGCAGAGGAAGGTAAACTTCCAAACTCATTCTACGAGGCCACCATCACCCTAATACCAAAACCTGATAAAGGTGCCACCAAAAAAGAAAACTACTGGCCAAAATCACTGATGATCATAGATGCAAAAATCCTTAACAAAATTCTAGCAATCAGAACCCAACAACATATTAAAAAGATCATACACCATGACCAACTAGGCTTTATCCAAGGGATTCAAGGATTCTTCAATATCCACAAATCAATGCAATACACCACATTAACAAATTGAAAAATAAAAGCCATATGATTATCTCAATAGATGCAGAGAAGGCCTTTGGCAAAATTCAACATCCATTTATGATAAAAAAAAATCTCCAGAAAGCAGTAATAGAAGGAACATACCTCAACATAATAAAAGCTATACATGACAAACCCACAGCAAACGTTATCCTCAATGGTGAAAAATTGAAAGCATTTCCCCTAACGTCAGGATCAAGATGAGGGTGCCCACTTTCACTACTACTATTCAACATAGGTTTGACCACAGCAATCAGAGCAGAAAAAGAAATAAAAGAAATCCAAATTGGAAAAGAAGAAGTAAAACTCTCACTGTTTGCAGATGACATAATCCTCTACATAGAAAATCCTAACGAGTCCACCAGAAAATTACTAGAGCTAATCAATGAATATAGTAAAGTTGTGGGATATAAAATCAACACACGGAAACCCCTTGCATTCCTATACACTAATAATGAGAAAATAGAAAGAGAAATTAAGGAAACAATTCCATTCACCATTGAAACGAAAAGAATAAAATACTTAGGAATAGATCTACCTAAAGAAACTAAAGACCTATATAGAGAAAACTATAAAACACTGATGAAAGAAATCAAAGAGGACACTAATAGATGGAGAAATATACCATGTTCATGGATCAGAAGAATCAATATAGTGAAAATGAGTATACTACCTAAAGCAATCTATAGATTCAATGCAATCCCTATCAAGCTACCAATGGTATTTTTCACAGAGCTATAACAAATAATTTCACAATTTGTATGGGAATACAAAAAACCTTGAATAGCTAAAGCAATCTTAAGAAATAAGAATGGAACTGGAGGAATCAACCTGCCTGACTTCAGGCTCTAAAGCTATCATCATCAAGACAGTATGGTACTGGCACAGGACAGAAATATAGATCAATGGAACAAAATAGAAAGCCCAGAGATAAATCCACGCACCTATGGACATCTTATCTTTGACAAAGGAGGCAAGAATATACAATAGATTAAAGACAATCTCTTTAACAAGTGATGCTGGGAAAACTGGTCAACCACTTGTAAAAGAATGAAACTAGATCACTTTCTAACATCATACACAAAATGAACTCAAAATGGATTATTGTGTTAACCTATGGTTGATTCGTGTCAATGTATGGCAAAACCAATACAGTACTGTAATTTTAAAAAAAATAAATAAAATAAATTAAAAAAAAAAAAAAAAGATCTAAACGTAAGACCAGAAACTATAAAACTCCTAGAGGAGAACATAGGCAAAACACTCTCCGATATAAATCACAACAGGATCCTCATGACCCACCTCACAGAATATTGGAAATAAAAGCAAAAATAAACAAATGGGATCTAATTAAAATTAAAAGCTTCTGCACAACAAGGGAAACTACAAGCAAGGTGGAAAGACAGCCTTCAGAATGGGAGAAAATAATAGCAAATGAAGCAACTGACAAACAACTAATCTCAAAAATATACAAGCAACTCCTGCAGCTCAATTCCAGAAAAATAAACGACCCACTCAAAGAATGGGCCAAAGAACTAAATAGACATTTCTCCAAAGAAGACATACAGATGGTTAACAAACACATAAAAAGATGCTCAGCATCACTCATTATCAGTTCAGTTCAGTTGCTCAGTTATGTCCGACTCATTGCAACCCCATGAATTGCAGCACGCCAG
The DNA here is from genome assembly GCA_917880005.1 of Nanger dama. Lineage (NCBI taxonomy): Eukaryota > Metazoa > Chordata > Mammalia > Artiodactyla > Bovidae > Nanger > Nanger dama. Next base: position 6,644,699 of record CAKJTW010000052.1, read on the forward strand.
GCTTCCCTGTCCATCACCAACTCCCGGAGTTCACTCAGTCATGTCCATCGAGTCTGCCATCTCATCCTCTGTCATCCCATCCTTCTCTTCCTGCCCCCAATCCCTCCCAGCACCAAAGTCTTTTCCAGTGAGTCAACTCTTCATACGAGGTGGCCAAAGTACTGGAGTTTCAGCTTTAGTATCATTCCTGCCAAAGAAATCCCAGGGTTGATCTCCTTCAGAATGGATTGGTTGGATCTCCTTGCAGTCCAAGGGACTCTCAGAATCTTCTCCAACACCACAGTTCAAAACCATCAATTCTTCGGGCTCAGCTTTCTTCATAGTCCAACTCTCACATACATACATGACCATAGGAAAAACCATAGCCTTGACTAGATGGACCTTAGTTGGAAAAGTAATGTCTCTGCTTTTGAATATGCTATCTAGGTTGGTCATAACTTTTCTTCCAAGGAATAAGCGTCTTCATCTCACATGCTAGTAAAGTAACACTCCAAATTCTCCAAGCCAGGCCTCAGCAATATGTGAACCGTGAACTTCGTGATGTTCAAGCTGGTTTTAGAAAAGGCAGATGAACCAGAGATCAAATTGCCAACATCCGCTGGATCATGGAAAAAGAAAGAGAATTCCAGAAAAACATCTATTTTTGCTTTGTTGACTATACCAAAGCCTTTGACTGTGTGGATCACAATAAACTGTGGCAAATTCTGAAAGAGATGGAAATACGAGACCACCGGACCTGCATCTTGAGAAATCTGTATGCAGGTCACTCATTATCAGAGAAATGCAAATCAAAACCACAGTGAGGTACCATTTCACACCAGTCAGAATGGCTGCTATCCAAAAGTCTACGAGCAATAAATGCTGAAGAGGGTGTGGAGAAAAGGGAACCCTCTTACACTGTTGGTGGGAATGCAAACTAGTACAGCCACTATGGAGAACAGTGTGGAGATTCCTTAAAAAACTGGAAATAGAACTGCCTTATGACCCAGCAATCCCACTGCTGGGCATACACAGCAAGGAAACCAGAATTGAAAGAGACACGTGTACTCCAATGTTCATTGCAGCATGTTTATAATAGCCAGGACATGGAAGCAACCTAGATGTCCATCAGCAGATGAATGGATAAGAAAGCAGTGGTACATATACACAATGGAGTATTACTCAGCCACTAAAAAAATACATTTGAATCAGCTCTAATGAGGTGGATGAAACTGGAGCCTATTATACAGAGTGAAGTGATCCAGGAAGAAAAACACCAATACAGTATACTAATGTATACACGTGGAATTTAGAAAGATGGTAATGATAACCCCATATGTGAGATAGCAAAAGAGACACAGATGTATAGAACAGTCTTTTGGACTATGTGGGAGAGGGAGAGGGTAGGATGATTTGGGAGAATGGCATTGAAGCATGTATAGTATCATATAAGAAAAAAATTTCCAGTCCAGGTTCAATGCATGATACAGGATGCTCGGGGCTGGTGCACTGGGATGATCCAGAGGGATGGTACAGGGAGGCAGGTGGGAGGGGGTTCAGGATGGGGGACACATGTATACCTGTGGTGGATTCATGTTGGTGTATGGCAAAACCAATACAATATTGTAATTAGCCTCCAATTAAAATAAATAAATTTGAATTAAAAAAAAACAAAAGCTCTTGGTGGCATAGAAAGACTATCCCAGGTAGACACTGCTCTTTCAGCCTGGCCCCTGAAATGAGAGAACTGACAGAGACTGAGCCCCAGTAAAGCCTGCAACCCATCTTGGCCAGACCAAGCCTGGCCTTTATCAATTAAACAACAGCAAGACCACAGAACCAGGAATCAGAGAATAAAGGCTCTTTTCTGTCAGCCATTGGATTGGAGGGATTGTCTTACTGCAGAAAAATCTGACTGATACACTGAACGAGAATTGATAGTCAGGGAACATAAGTTTTTTTCTGAAATCCCACTAAGGCAACACAGTACCCAGGAGTGGTCTGTACTTTTATCTAGGTCTTTGTCATCTTCAGAATATGGTTTCACTTGTGGATGGTTCTTCCAGAGTAAAATATTATCTACATAATAAAATCTGTATACTCGTTCAAGGAACGAGGCATGGGAACAGGGCATGGAAATAGGGTCAAGAGGGCCGCTCGAACAAGGGCAAGAGGAGGCCTGGAGTCAGACCTACCACACTGCGCATGTCCCCCTGCATCCTGCAAGCTGCCCTCTGGGTGAATGCAGCACATTTCTGTTGTTCTGTGTTTGTACCTGCAACGTGGTACTAAGGTTACTCTTGTGAAGACTAAGGGGTGTAAGTCACATGCCTCTTGTTGGTCACAGGTGTTCTCATTTAGGCCCCTTTCCTTATAGGTACTTAGAGATGTGAGAGACCTGAAGAGTGTAAGAAAGCCTGAAGCAAGTTAGGTGAATGCCGGTCAGCACGGGAGCCCTGGAGACCCAGCTGAGAGTACGGAGCGCTTCCGTCCACTGTGGGCAGTGGCTCTGACCACAGGTGCGTTCATTCAAAATCAGTCCCCCAGTCTGTCAAGAACTTGGGAGCAGATTTACATTACCTGCCTTCTCCCGGAACCCCCTCCTGACACTAGGAAATCCAATCTTTGGTAACAGAAACAGGTACTGGAAGAAACAGGTTTTCACAAGATTGACCTTACTTACAGCTAAACTTCTGAAAGAATTGTACCATACTTGCTGTCCTCTAAAGTATCAACCTCCAAAAGGAGTTTACTGATTAGATTCCCTCAAATCACCACACTCTGTAATTTTACAGAAGCATAGTAAGAGAGGTACACCTCTTTAAAGAATCTAAAAGGAATTTGGAGGGACCTGAACAGTGGATTGATTTGGTGTGTGTGTATACACACTATTCTATCTAGAACATTCCCTTCACTGGTTTTTGGATTTCAAAGTTTTACCCAGATATAAGACACAACTCCTAAAAATGGCTAGAGAGATGTAACAGGAAGTGATGCATGTACCATCTTCCTCAGATGGACAGACCCTGGCTCATTCTTCTAAACCACAGTGAGGCACTTGGGGGTAGGAGGTTTGAGGAATGACACAGGAATGAAGAGACCAAATAAGCCACAGAATTGTAAAGCAGGAAAACTGCATTTTCAAATGCAAATTTCCCACAATGCTTGTCATTGTTCATCTTAATAATGAATGACAATATCTCACAAACCATGAGCTCTAGACCAAGATTGTGGTAAGATAATGAAATCCTAGAAGGGTGTATTTCTCATCAAAAATCAATCTGTTCTCCTGCTGGAGTTACAGTAAGCAAATGCCCAATAATGTGAAGTTGTAACACTATGAAAACCTGCCAGGGTCAGAGAAGCTCAGTATGTGCTTTTAGAGGTAATACTACCCACTTAAACACATAAGTTGAAGGTTTGATGGATTTCTTTTGCAAGTGGGAATTTTTGTGTGGATGCCAACGTATCAAGGTATTGCTGATAGAAATATAAACTAGTCACACAACATTTCACTTATGTTAACACCTGAAAATATTTTTTTTTCCCTTAAAAAATAGAATGGCATTCTGGCACTTAAGGGTGCTTGGGATTCATCCCTCTCTTCTGACAAGGCAAAGGCTGAGCAAACTGAAAATATTTTTAAAAAGATCTCCTTAGATCCATCAGAGAAGTGAGGTCACAGAGAAAACCACTATCCCTTTAATTTGGAGAAACTAGTGAATAAGAGAATTCCAACTTATCAGACCAGAAACTCCTAAGCAGAAATCACCACAGGAATCAGTACCTATGGCAGGAAAATCTAAACTGTAATTGAGGAATCGTTTATTGGAACTTGGAGTAGACAATTAGGTGTCAACTTCAAAAAAAACTGCCTTACCAGACTAGCTCAATGAGTTTACTCAGGAGTAATTGAATGAACTGCAATTCAGAAGAGTCAAGCTCTGGTAGACCACAAGCAAACCACAGGTTGCTTTTGTAGGGAAAATGGGGCTTTGGGAGGGACTGTTCTAAGTGAAATTTCATTGGAGGAAAGTAAGCCTTCAGGGTGGTGGTGTCTTCTCATAGGCTGAGCTGCAGTGTTTTCCATTGGTTGGGCTTGTTGCTAGGCACAAGAACTAGTCCTCCTTCTTGCTTCCTCTTTGAGATGCAAATAGTCTCTTTTATTTAGGATAACTGACAGTGGCTGGGACGGGTAGGAACTTCCCACACAGGCCTTCCCAACTCTAATTTTAGTTGAAGTTTCCTTTTTATTTTTAGTACACTGGAAAGTTACAAATTCCACAGAGGTGGTGGGCTAGTCTTAGGGTCACCCCTCGCCTTGTGAATTTTACATTGACCAGGTTCTTACAGTGAGTACAGATGTAAAAATCACCTCCTGCTAGACTCTGCAAAGGTGGGAGTGTTGGTGTAGGGGAAGTGGGGGAGATGGCTTAGGACTTCTCTGAAACATGTTGCTCAGTTCTTTACAAGGCCTGACTTCAGGAGAAATTGCTTTACCAGAGCCTAACCTACCGCAGGGAAGGGCCATGTTCTACTTCAGCCAACTCTAGGCACCTACATTGTTGTTGTTTACTCACTAAGTCCAGTCTGACTCTTTTGCAACCTCATGGACCATAGCCCACCAGGCTCCTCTGTCCATGGGATTTTCCAGGCAAGAATACTGGAGTGGGTTGCCGTTTCCTTCTCCAGGGGATCTTCCCCACCCAGGGATCAAACCCGTGCTTCCTGCCTCAGTGGATTCTTTACCACTGAGCTGCCAGGAAAACTTGAGGCATTTACATGAGGAAGGTAAATACCTAACTCCAGGCACCCTAGTTATTCCATCCACCTGAGGTGGAGAAAGGGAAGCTGAGAAGCACCTGTGATATTCACAGTTCAGAAGCCCAGGCTCAAAACAGACTGAGAACTCATCACAGAACTACAGAACGTTCTCTCCCTCCACCACCTCACTACCACCTTACTAAAGATCTATTTAGTGCAGTTCCATCTACCCAGTATATCATGTCCAGTTATCAAGGAAAAATTACAAGACATACTAAGAGGCCAAAAAAAAAAAGCACAGTTGGAAGAGACAGAGCAAGCATCAGAATCAGGATGCTGGAATGATTAATATGCTAAGGATTCTAACAGATCAAGTACATAGCATACAAGAACATATGTGCATTATAAGTTGAGAGACAAATTCTAAGAAAGAAATAGAAAAAAAATTCTAGAGTTCAAAAATAGTGTAACAGAAATGAAGAGTGCCTTTGATGGGCTCATTAATCATGTAGACACAGGTGAAGAAAATTTCTGACCTTGAGGGTATAGAAGCTTTGAAAGTTAATAGACACTTAAAAATAGAAAATAAAGAGAATAAGACTAAAACAGAGCAGAATATCTAAGAACTGTGAGGCAAATACAGGAAGTATAAAAATATACAATGGAATACCATAAGGAAAAGAAAGAAACAAACAAAAATATTTGAAGCAATAATGGCTGAGAATTTCCTCCAGGTTAATGTCGGACACAAGACTACAGATTCAGGAAGTTCATTGAACACCAAGGAAGACTAAAACAAATCAAAAACAAAACTACACCTTGGCATATTGTATTCAAATTGCAGAAAGTTAGATAAATTTTTAAAAATCTTGAAAGAAGCCAGAGAGAAAAAAAGCATTTTACACATAGAGGATAAAAGATAAGAATCTTACCCAATGTCTCAGAAACCATGCAAGCAAGAGAGGGAAGTGAAGTATTTAACGTGTTGAGAAAACAAAATCACCAATTCTGCACCTTGCAAAATTATCCTTCAAAACTGAAGAAGACATAAAGACTTTCTCAGATACAAAAATGGAGGGAATTTTTTTTCCGGTAGGCCTGCTTTGTGAGAAAAGTTCTTCAGCGTGGAGGAAAGCAATGTAAGTCAAACAGATCTATATACAGAAAGGAAGAGCATTAGCGAGGGAATAAGTGAAGATAAAGTAAAGTCTTTATTCTTATTCTTAATTGATTTAACAGATTTAAAAAATATAATAGAAACCGGTGTGTGTGTGTGTGTGTGTGTGTGTGTGTGTGTGTGTGTGTGTGTATGTATATGTATATGTATATCTTTGCAGATAGCATGGGAAAATATATAGAAAACATTTGTATGGTGATAACTTTTAGATACAGCATCAAAGGCTCAATTGATAAGCTGGCCGTCATTAAAATTTAAAACTTCTACTCTGTGAAAACCACTATCAAGTGAATGACAAGCCAAACAGGGAGAAAATATTTGCAAGACACATTTGATAAAGGACTGTTATCCAAAAATATACAAAGAACTCTCAAAACTCATCAATAAGAAAATGAACAAGTTGATTTAAAAATGAGCAAAAGATCTGATCAGATACCTCACCAAACACACACACACACACACACACACACACACACACACACACACACACACAGATGGGAAATAAGTTTATAAAAACTTCTCTCCATCACATTTTATAAGAGAATTGAAATTTAATAATGAGATACTACTACACAGTTTTTAGAATGACCAAAATCTGGAACACTAACAACACCAAATGCTGGTTGAGAATGCAGAACAAGATGAACTCCCCATTCATTACTGGTGGGTATGCAAGGTGGTACAGCTACTTTGAAAGACAATTTGGCAGTTTCCTACAGACTAAACGTACTCTTACCATACGCACCTTAGTATTTATGTAAAGGAGTTATGTCCACATAAACACCTGCACACAGATCATTTCATAATTACCTAAATTATAAGCAAAATGTCCTTTAGCACGTGAGTGAATAAACTGTGGTACCTTCAGACGATAGAATATTTTGTTGTTCAGTTGCTAAAGTTATGTCTGACTTATGGCCTGGAGCTCACCAGGCTCCTCTGTCCATGGGCTTTTTGCAGACAAGAACACTGGAGCAGGTTGTCATTTTCTTCTCCAGCGGATCTTCCCATACTAGGGATCCAACCGGTGTCTCCTGAATTGGCAGGCAGATTCTTTACCACCGAGCCACCAAGAAAACCCAATCAAATATTAGTCAGTGAGCTATCAAGACATGAAAAGACACAAAGGGAACTTATAATACTAAATGAAAGAAGCCAGTCTGAAAAGACCACATATTGTATGGTTCAAACTGGAAATTACAATACTATGGATACCATAAAAGGATTAAAAGGTGCCAGAGGTTAACGGGGGAGGAAGCAATGAATAGGTGTAGCACAGAAGATTTTTAAAGGCAAGAACAGTATTCTTTATGATATATAATTATAGATACGTGTCATACTTTTATCCGAGCCTATAGAAAGTACAACACCAAGAGTGAACCCTAATATAAACTACAGACTTTGGGTGATAATGATGTGTCAGTGTAGGTTCACTGATTATAAATAATGTATCACTTTCCTATGGGATTTGTGGTGGAGGCTGTATGTGGGCAGTGGTGTACAGGGAATCTCTGTTTTCCACTGAGCTTTGTCATGAATCTAAAACTTCTCTAAAAAATAGCCTACTAAAAATAAAGTTAAACTTTAAAAAGTAAAATAATGTAAAATAAACAGCTCTCAGCTTTGACAGATGAGCATTTCCAGTTTCTGTGTTTAGCATATTTTCTAAATGACAGTTTTACCCACCAGCAACGTCAGTGTTCTTTCGGAATCCTAAATTCAAAAGCTCATTTTAGGAAATGATATTAAAGCAATTCCCGTGTGACAGCAAGCATATAAAATTTCAACTCTCTTAAGCACAGAGGCTTGGTAATTACTAAGGAATGTTTTATCAGACGTAAAACTCTTCATTGTGTAATAATGTCAGTAGTGGCTTTAATAACACATTGAAGTTACAAAGTACTTTTCATGGTCATCAGAAATTCCCTTTAGTACTGCCCATTGCGTCTCATGTCAGGCACATTTCTGACATATAATAAATGCTGTATTTCCATTAAAAAATGTAGAATGGACTACTGATACATACAATATGGATGAATCTCTAAGACTACTTTGAATGAAAGAAGCCAGATGCAAAGTGTATATACTGGCAAGATTCCATTGAAGTTCCAGAACAGGCAATACTAAGCTGTTAGAAATCAGAACACTGGTTGTTAAAAGGGGAATCGGATTGCCTGAAAGGTAAGGCAACTTTCCAGGGTGACAGAAATGTTCTACATCTTGAATGCGTAGTTGGTTACACAGGGATATATGATTATTCAAATCTTCCCTCCTGACGCAAAAAGGAACTGTGAAAAAATTCCTTCCAAATGATTGCTGTAGAATGGGGCCCAGGGGCCCAGGTTGACTGCCTTTATTAATGCCCAGTGTTCACACAGAGGAGGTGGACGACTCGAGCGTGAGGAGACTCCTAGTGTTCTAATCTCTCTGCAGCACAGATGAGGCTGGAATCCCTTTCATAATAAGCAATGCTTTTGTAAAACAAGAAAGAGAGGGTTGGGGGAATAAAGTAAAGAGTAAGAGAGTAAAACATTCCCGTGACAGAGGAGACATCGGGAGTACAGAAATGAAAACAATCAGAAGGGGAGCCACGCCAGAGATGGGGGCGGAGTCTGTCACAGGGGGTGGGGTCAGCCTGAAGGGGTTGGGGTTTGTCTGAGTGGGGTGGAGTCTGCCAGAGAGGGGCGGAGTCTGCCTGAGGGTGGGGCGGGTAAGGGCAGGGCGGGGTAGGTGGTAGGTGACACCTGCCCAGAAGAGCAGAGTGAAGCAGCCAGTGTGTTCACAATTTACTTCTCTGCAAGATTGCTGCTGCTGCTGCTGCTGCTGCTGCTGCTAAGTCGCTTCAGTCCTGTCCAACTCTGTGTGACCCCACAGACGTGAGCCCATCAGGCTCCCCCCGTCCCTGGGATTCTCCAGCCAAGAACACTGGAGTGGGTTGCCATTTCCTTCTCCAGTGCATGAAAGTGAAAAGTGAAAGTGAATTCGCTCAGTCATGTCCGACTCTTTGCAACCCCATGGACTGCAGCCCACCAGGCTCCCTCCGCCTATGGGTTTTTCCAGGCAAGAATACTGGAGTGGTTTCCTATTGCCTTCTCCGTTTCTGCAGGATTCAGTTGAGTCATTCAGTCGAGTCCGACTCTTTGCGACCCCATGAATCGCAGCACGCCAGGCCTCTCTGTCTATCACCCACTCCCGGAGTTCACCCAAACTCATGTCCATCGAGTCAGTGATGCCATCCAGCCATCTCATCCTCGGTCGTCCCCTTCTCCTCCTGCCCCCAATCCCTCCCAGCATCAGTCTTTTCCAATGAGTCAACTCTTCGCATAAGGTGGCCAAAGTATTGGAGTTTTAGCTTTAGCATCATTCCTTCCAAAGAACACTCAGGACTGATCCCTTTAGGATGGACTGGTTGGATCTCCTTGCAGTCCAAGGGACTCTCAAGAGTCTTCTCAATACCACAGTTCAAAAGCATCAATTCTTCAGCGCTCAGCTTTCTTCACAGTCCAACACTCACATCCATACATGACCACTGGAAAAACCATAGCCTTGACTAGATGGACCTTTGCTGGCAAAGTAACGTCTCTGCTTTTGAATATGCTATCTAGGTCGGTCATAACTTTCCTTCCAAGGAGTAAGCATCTTTTAATTTCATGGCTGCAGTCACCATCTGCAGTGATTTTGGAGCACCCAAAAATAAAGTCTCACACTGTTTCCACTGTTTCCCCACCTATTTCCTATGAAGTGATGGGACCAGATGCCATGATCTTCGTTTTCTGAATGTTGAGCTTTAAGCCAACTTTTTCACTTTCCTCTTTTACTTTCATCAAGAGGCTTTTTAGTTCCTCTTCATTTTCTGCCATAAGGGTCGTGTCATCTGCATCAGTTCAGTTCAGTCGCTCAGTCGTGTCCAACTCTCTGTGACCCCATGAATCACAGCACTCCTGGAGTCCCTGTCCATCACCATCTTCCAGAGTTCACTCAAACTCATGTCCATCAAGTTGGTGATGCCATCCAGCCATCTCATCCTGTCGTCTCCTTTTCCTCTTGCTCCCAATCCCTCCCAGCATCAGAGTCTTTTCCAGTGAGTCAGCTCTTTGCATGATGTGACCAAAGTACTGGAGTTTCAGCTTTAGCATCATTCTTTACAAAGAACACCCAGGGCTGATCTCCTTTAGAATGGACTGGTTGGATCTCCTTGCAGTCCAAGCATATCTGAGGGTACTGATATTTCTCCTGGCAATCTTGATTCCAGCCTGTGCTTCTTCCAGCTCCGTGTATCTCATGATGTACTCTGCATATAAGTTAAATAAGCAGGGTGACAATATACAGCCTTGATGTACTCCTTTTCCTATTTGGAACCAGTCTGTTGTTCCATGTCCAGTTCTAACTGTTGCTTCCTGACCTGTATACAGGTTTCTCAAGAGGCAGGTCAGGTGGTCTGGTATTCCCATCTTTTTCAAAATTTTCCACAGTTTATTGTGATCCACACAGTCAAAGGCTTTGGCATAGTCAATAAAGCAGAAATAGATGTTTTTATGGAATTCTCTTGCTTTTTGATGATTCAGCGTATGTTGGCAATTTGATCTCTGGTTCCTCTGACTCTTCTAAAACCAGCTTGAACATCTGGAAGTTCACGGTACATGTATTGCTGAAGCCTGGCTCGGAGAATTTTGAGCATTACTTTACTAGGGTGTGAGATGAGTGCAGTTGTGCAGGTTTAGAAACAACAAATCAAGAACCAGGTGATCTTGACACGTTTCTTAAGCTTCATAGATGCTCTGCTATGTCGAACTGTGATTATATCCTAAAGGATTAGTAACTAACCACAAAATTTAAAGAACCTGTGGGTTGCTCTTTCAGTTCAGTTCAGTCGCCCAGTCGTTTCCAACTCTTTGTGACCCCATGAATTGCAGCACAGCAGGCCTCCCTGTTCATCACCAACTCCCAGAGTTCACTCAAACTCATGTCTATCGAGTTAGTGATGCCATCCAGCTATCTCATCCTCTGTCATCCCCTTCTCCTCCTGCCCCCAACCCCTCCCAGTATTAGAGTCTTTTCCAATGAGTCAACTCTTTGCATGAGGTGGCTGAAGTGTTGGAATTTCAGCTTTAGCACCAGTCCTTCCAAAGAACAGCCAGGACTGATCTCCTTTAGGATGGACTGGTTGGATCTCCTTGCAGTCAAAGGGACTCTCAAGAGTTTTCTCCAACACCACAGTTCAAAAGCATCAATTCTTTGCCTGCAATGCGGGAGAACTGGGTTTGATCCCTGAGTCAGGAAGATCCCCTGGACAAAGAAATGGCAACCCACTCCAGTATTCTTGCCTGAAGAATCCCATGGATGGAGGAGCCTGGTGGGCTACAGTCCACGGGTTGCAAAGAGTCGGACACAACTGAGAGACTTCACCTTCACCTTTCTTCATAGGTTGTTCTTTAGTGACAAGAAAAAAATAGGAACCATGGAGAACATGACCTTCTTCTCAGCCAGACTCAGTGAGAGAGAAAGGCACAGGTGAAATGGGCAGTGGCAGTTTTGAGAAAAAAGAAAAGAAGATGGTGGAATAAACCATATGGGCTGAATTAAGAAGACAAGAGCATAGGAGGTCATGTGAGGGTGTGACAATCCACTCTCTGCTCATCTCTCCTTACTCCCCACAACCAAAAATAATATAATGATTTATAAGTCACGCCCCCCCTTAAAAAAAAAAAAAAACCCTTGTATTCTATTCCTATTGGGGATTCTTTCTTTCTCTCTTTGTTAGAGTGAATCGCTGGGTAGAAAACTATTCAAGTACTTTTCAGTCATCGAGGAGTCACCCTATCTTCAGAGACTTCTAGAGAATAAAAGAAAGAAGAAAGACATTCATGACAGAACAGTGGTTTCATGACCACTCTCATGACTGGTTTAATTTACTTCTCTTCAAGGGCAGGATCCAGCCCTGTCTTAGAATTCATTTCTGCCTGGTCACCTTCTCTCTGCATCCCAGTCAGTTCCTCAGCACCTGTGTAACTTGTTTAAACTCAAGTTAAACCATATTCATATGTATGCTTCCTAGAAAATATGAGTTTTTGAAAGGTGTTTATTTTCTATAACCTGGACTATCCAGTGAGGAACTGAGTGTGGGCTACCCCTGGCTTGCTTTCTGGCACCACAGTATTTCTGCAGTGTGATACTTTTAGTTAGCACTGAGCTCCAGCCATTGCCCTGGAGAAGGAGATGGCACCCCACTCCAGTCCTCTTGCCTGGAAAATCCCATGGACGGAGGAGCCTGGAAGGCTGCAGTCCATGAGGTCGCTGAGGGTCGGACACGACTGAGTGACTTCCCTTTCAATTTTCACTTTCATGCATTGGAGAAGGAAATGGCAGCCCACTCCAGTGTTCTTGCCTGGAGAATCTCAGGGACAGGGGAGCCTGGTGGGCTGCCATCTATGGGGTCGTATAGAGTTGGACACGACTGAAGCGACTTAGCAGCAGCAGCAGAGCCCCAGCAGGACTATTCATAGGCTTCATAGCTCAGATTCTCTCTCTCTAGTATGTGAGTGTATAAATATAAATATATATGTGTGTGTGTATATATATATATAAAACATATACTATGTAACTATAATATATGCCATACAGGCCATATATACTAGAATTATAAACACATTGGGCTAAGACTTCATCTTAGCTTTTATTATACAGACTAAAAGGACCTGGCCAGCCTCTGCCTTGTGTTTAACATGAGTCATTTGGCCACTTCCAGAGTGGTAGATACTGCACCAAGGTATGCAGATGCCCACCTTGCTGGCTCCTGCAGGCCGAGACCGTCTTTCTGAAGAGACAGAATGACATATACCTTTGAGCTCAAACTATAGTGTTATGCAAGATGGCACCTTCTATTTTTGTTTCTCTCCGCAAAGTTTGGAGTAGCATGCTTGCCAAATGAGAACTCCCGCATCACAAGTGTGTCAACTTGAGTATTTTATAATTAAATATTAAATACCTATCTTCCTTACTTTTAAAGAATGCTATGGTTAGGGAAAGCAAAGTGTACCTGTCAGCATCCTGGCAAAAAGACAATTTGCTAAGATGGTTTACACACAGATATTTGATGAAGGGACCACGTACAGAGACATAGCAGGGTGGAAAGATAAGCAGAATACGTTGGGACACTCTAGGGCCAAGCGGTGGAAATCATATTACCACTGCCCAGCAAAAGAGAGCTGGAGACATAAAGTGGAGACTGCCCAGTGAACCCACAGCCACAGCCATAGTGGGGGATGGGGAGGAGAAGAGGGTGGGGAGTCAGGGGAGTGGGGGTGGGGAGGGGGCCATTGAGAAATATCCCAAGCACTTCCCTCCCCCCTTCCCATCCTGCAATTACCCCAAATCTCCCCTTTCCTATCAGCCGGACCCAAACAGAGTCCAGGTAGCAGAGATGGGACTCTGGGGTGACCTTGCACAGAGCGAGACAGAGAAGGGAGGGCAAGGGGTGGAGAGGAGGGGGACAGAACCGCCAACAAACAAGGGAACCGTGCTGTCATCAAACACAACCCTCACTACGGTTCTGGCTTACCACTTCTAAAGTGTTGATTACCGCAGACACAGCCCCAAAGATAGGGGAGCACACAGCAGTGGCACAGAGCTCAGCTTGTGTCGGGGAGGGGCCAGAACCAGTCAAGTATGACTTGGCTACGGGCCACGGGTCCAGGAACCAAGGTGGACAGGTGGGAACTGGCGACTCTGGCTCATGCCAACATGCGCCCAGTTTGGGGGGTGGGGTGGGGTGCTTGTTGCTCAATTAGGTAGCAAGCTGCTTTCTCAGAAAAGGAGTCCAAAGTTTCGGGACTGCAACCTTACTTGATCCCACAAGCTGATCACTCACAAGCTGATATTCACAGTCCACAAATCTGCAGGGGTCAGAGAGTCCCTTGAGACCTATGGCAATCAGGACCTTTATGTAATTAGCAAAACTATGGATCCATCGGGGCTTAACTACTCTAAAATCTCCTTCAGAACCTGATGATTCTTTGAAAAGATCAATTAATTTTAATACCATGTGTTACATTTACTCTTTATTATTTTCAAATATTTTAAGTACACAATGACCTTCAAAATATATCTTCCTGTGTATATGTATGTGCTTAAATATTTTATATATACATATGTTTGTGTGTGTGTGTGTATGTACATGAAGAAGAGCTTTTCTAATATCCTAGGGCTATTTTAACAGTGAGTGTCAATGAATTTAGCCAAATACCATTCAAGGGCATCACACTTTTGTCTGACATGTTCAAATCAGGAGAAGCAGCCTGTGTGGAAGAGAAAGACCATTTTCCAGGTTTCTCCTAAAGAAGAGCACTCAGCCTTCATTTTAAATAAGTTCTGAAGGCTAATGTACCTGGCAGAATAGAAGGTAAAGTGAAAACATGCACGGCATCTGCAAAGAGCAGTGAGTGCACTGCTTGCTCAGTTTATTGCTTAAAAAAAAAAAAAAAAAAAAAAAACAAAGAAAAAGTCCAGGAGTAAAGAGTATCTGGTGTTTAACAAGCACTGCCCAAAGCTAGTCCCGTTAGATACCTAGCAAAGGGAAGACTTTGCTACATTCATCACATTGTCCTCTCCAAGCCCTTGTCAAGACAAAACTGTCTCTCATGTGTCAAGTGGGATTTGTGGGAGTTAATCTGATTTTTCTTTCAGGACCAGGGATCATAGGACTTTCATGAAGGAAGTCTTTAGTACTTTACCAATATGCTCAATTTTCTGCCAGACACATGAAACGGCTGTTTGACATCAGCACTGCCTGTGATGCTCGGCTCTTTCTTGTATTGATTTATCTGCTAACCTTGACGAGGCAGTCTTAGATTGCAGATGGATTGTGTGTCATGAGAAAGCCGTTTTGCCGAGCGACAACTTGCGTTTGTGATTGACAGCCACCTCGCACCCACACTGCCTGGGATCTACAAAACCTCTTGAATCACTTTCCAAGAAATAGCAATGTTTTCTTCCCTGCAGTCTTAATTTAGGAATTAGAGAAAATGGCACTGTAAAATAGCCAACTTCCTTATTTACTGTGACATTCACAAGCTGTCCAATTCTGTCTCCTGGTCCACCAGGAAGTTTTTCCTAGATGTCAACCACTGAGCTGGAGCCTCACAAATGGGAGAGAATTTCCAGCTTTGAAGAACTTGATGAAGGGGAACAAAACACATGCATTCGTGCATGCCCACACACATGCACTTAGGGCACCATGGCAGGCAATGCCGGTCTTCCACCCACATTCCCCTGGTTCTCCCTACTTATCATCTGTATCCTTGGCAGTCAGTCACGGCCAGGCACATCAGTCTCTATTCATGCACCTCTGTCTCTTGGACTGAGGCTTTCTCTGGCCTCTGGAGAGGATGAGCGGTCAGCTTGAACAAGTCAATCGTAATGGAAAGTTAATGCCCCTGGGAGCAGTTCTCACCCAGCGAGTGAGGGGAGTCACTGGACACATTCCCTGGTCTCCTAGGCCCTCAGAGGCATGAGTATGAACTATGATTCCCATGGTATCTCAGAAATCTCTGCACTGGTTTCCTAGTGCTACAAATTAACCATGAACTTGGTGGCCTAAAAGAATACACATTTGTCATCTTAGATCTTGAAGTCAGAGGGGCAACATAAATTGCACTTTACTAAGATCAGGGGTGGGCTGGATTGCACTCCTTCTCGAGGCTCTGGGACAATTCCGTTTTCTCACTTCCTTCCACTTCTGCACTCTGCCTGCACACCGTGGCTCCTGGCTCGTCCCCCATGTCACTGTCACATTGTCCTTCCCTTCTTCTGCTTGTGATGTCACTTCACCTTCTCTAACTATGACCCGTCAGTCTTCTTTGAAGGAGCATTGTAAATATATTGGCTCCACCTGAATGATGCAGAATATTTTGCCAACTCAATATGCTTAACTTAATATCAGTGAAACCCATTTTGCCATGTAAGGTAATATATTCAAAGTTTCTGGAATTAGGATGTAGACTTCTTTGTGGGCTGTAATTTAGCCTACCACAGTCTCCAATAAAAATGAGCCCCACTTGCCCACAGTAGTAACCCATTAATTAATGCACCCTGCCCTGTCTCACTTTTCTATTCACCAACCAGTGCTTGTGGGATTACCTCTTTAAATTTCTTTAATCCAAATCCTTATTGCAAATTAGAAGACTCACTTGTGTTCATAGAGTGATTTTTGAATGTAAGAGGTGTCCAAAGGCAGAATCTGATAAATACCCAAAGGAACTCACATACCATAAAAATTCAGACAAGGTGCGATCAGTCCAACTTAAATTCTAGAAAGCACCATAGAGAAGGAAGAATTGAAGTTAGACTTTAAAGAATGAGAGTACTGTTCACATCCTAGTGAGTAATTTGTGATTTCCCTTCCTTCCTTCTTAAAATAGCTGTATCAGAGCCAGTTTCTGACCAATGGAAAAAAACCCACCATCTTGAGATGAAGCACTCATCAAAACTCTCTCAAGTTCCCAAGGAGCGGCATATGACCCAGATTTTTCTAGTATCTGAAGACATACAATTTTGTCTGCAGGATTCCAAGACTGGAGAAATACTTTTCAGGCAGATCTTGCTAATTTTCCTTCTCTTCTACTGAAATAGGATGCAGCAATCCACCTGAATGAATATGTACTGGGGACTGAACACAGTGAAACACAATGCTGAGGGAGATACCAAAATAAGAATGTGGCAACTATACTCTGTTCAAGAAGCTTATAAGCTTACTGGGGAAGCTAAACAGGTGGAAAACAATTCTGTACCTTTTTTAAAAAAAGAAAGACTACATCAACATTATTTTGACATCACAGACAATGATACTAGGTGGAAAGAAACCACATCTATTGATGACTCTGAGAAGCCTGGTGATTTGGCAAACTCAGTATTTGTGAAGAAGGTTAAGGAATATTTTCACGCGTGCATTTTCATTTTCTTTTTGATTGTGCATGCAGAAGAGTGATATATCATAAAGGACTGTGTCTAAAAATAAATACAAAGTGCTCTTTTGAGAAGAGCATGTGCATGCTTGCATGCTAAGGCACTTCAGTCATGCCCGATACTTTGAGACTCTAAGGACTGTAGCCCACCAAGTTCCTCTGTCTATGGGTTTCTCCATGCATGAATACTGGAGTGGGTTGCCATGCCGTCCTCCAGTGGCTCTTTCTGACCCAGGGATCAAACCTATGTGTTTATGTCCTCTGCATTGGCAGGAGGGTTCTTTACCACTAGCACCACCTGGAAAGCCTCCTTTGATAAGTATAAAATACACATTTTAAGGAGTTATGACATAACATCATAGTTGAATGTTTCTAAAATTACAGGGATATCTTACAATTGATAGTATTTTGGATCCCATAAAACAGCATTGCATAGTGCTAAGTCAGTCCAAAATTTAGACATATTGTCCCTTTATTGCAATTCTGTAGAAGATGTATTTGGTCACAAACATTTTGCTTAAGTCTCAAGACTGAGCAGTGTAAGTTTAATGGGAGAATAAAGGTGACCCTCTCTCCTTCTCTTCATTTTTTGCTCTCCTAAGCTTCCTTTATTTGCAACCTATTTCCCTTAAAGAAGGCAGCAAATAGCATCTTCTTCTCTTTCATACAATCTTACAAGGTGTGCAGAGCCAGAAAAGTTAGAAAGTTAAGCTGGCCAAGAATTGTGGGATTAAAGGTTTTCTTTCACAAGACTTCTCAGCAGTTCCACAAGCCCTCCAGCAGCCATGAGGAGCTAATCTCCAAGGGTGACACAGATATCGGGATGGGAAACCCTTCCTTGAACTCTTTACAAGTCATAGCACATGTTGGTGGAAGCGGGTGGCAGGTGGCCAGGGGCCCTTGCACCACGAGATATATGGCTGCTGGGCGCTGCTGATGCCTGATGGAGAGACCTGCTGAGGAAACATATTTATGGCAGCAAATGCTGAGAAATGCAGCCCCCACCCCCCTCTCTAGGCAGCATTAAATTTTTCCCCATCAGAATGAAGATTTCCCAAGCACTCTCATGCAGTTCTCGTGGAAAAGAATTGGTCCCCACACTGCATTCCTCTGCAAAAGAAAGTTCACCATAACATTAATGCCAGTAGAAAAAGTTTCACCTGCCTGACTTTCAAAGTATTTGGAGATCCACCTCTCATTAAAAATCAGAGAGGGGCGACTGGGGACTTGCAGGGGAGGGGGAATATTCCAGTGAGAATGAGGGAGAGGTCATGCTGTCTCCTGGCATAGCCCTGGTTGCCTTAGGGTTGTGGGGGAGGGTGCAAGCATATGTCTGCTCCCAGCAGGACCTCCAAGTAAGACCGTGCTGAGTCAAGATGTAGATCAGAATGAAATCCAGCCTAGGTCAGCTGCCAACATTTGTGCTCAGGTTCAAGGGTTCCCCATCATCCCAGACCATCCCCACCATCCCCCACTATCCCCACCGTCTCCCACCTTCCCCACCAGCCCCAACCATCCCCACCATCTACCCCCAATCCCCGTCATCCACAACAAAAGACTGGTTTTCTTGTCCCAGAACACCTAAACTACCAAGCCTTTCAGCTACGGGATCGCCTCTGTCCAGAAAGGACTGCGTTCTCTGACTTATACTAAGTAATTGTGCAGGATGGTAGTTGTCCTACAAATCAGAGAGGCGTCCTTATTTGTTTGTTTACTTACATCTGTACCCCCCACGAGAAGAAGTCAGTTACTGATATTGATGGGACTATGTTAGGCAAGCTGAAGCAGGGAAAAGAAAAAGCCGAGAACCTGCGTAGTCGATACTGGGGGAATGCCTCTACTGTAAGAAGACAGAGGGGTGTTTTGCATTCTCGTCCTTCTTGCCCATGATAGCCCAACTCAGACATCAAGAATAGGCAGGGAGGGGAGTCAAGACAACATCGAGCCTGATTCATTAAGTGAAATGTTTACCCTGAGGAATAATAGAAACACATCCACACAAAATCAATGAACAACAACAAATCTATTATAGAAGGAATAAACAATTTGGAAAGCCAAAAGCATAAAATCAACAGTGAACTTGATAATTATAACAGACTGATAATAAAATGTTAATATGAATATCCAGTACCTATGAACTGTAAGTGATTCACCATGTTAAGACGTTTAATTGCCTTTTTCATTCAATTTCTCCCAGTTGCAGATGAAATTGGTTTAATTCTTATATCCACTTTAGAGACAAGCAAACAGGTTCACAAGGGTACATATTTGCCCTGAGTTCACGGAGTCAGTAGGTGCTTCAGGTGGGCGCCAGATCTAGCCATGTTTGATAAAGTGTACACACCTTTCTATCATAGAAGCCAAAACAGAAGATCACAAGATAATTTGCTTCCTTTAACTGAGACAAAATTGGCCATTTTAACCTTTGGGGATCATGCTACTTAAAAAAGATGCAACTCTAATCAATAAAACCAAGTGGGCATCACTTATGAGGGAAAGCAAACTGGAAGTGGAGAAAGGAGATAGCTCAGGGGACATTTAAAAGCTAGATGTGTTCATGTCAGTAGAGATTGAAAGCTGAGGGAATCGACAAAGTCACTGTAGCACAACCAGCAGCTATTATTTTTTGAAAATGCAAGCACAGGCAGAATTCCCTCAAGCTTGGGAAACAGTAAATGTAAGGCTCAACTCAGAAAATAGGACCGAGGATGGCTGTGGTCACTACAAGCAGTTGAAATGCAATTGTAGAATGACGGTTTCTACTGTCTTGAGGGGATGTTTTCAAGCAAAAGTCACTCCATGATAGATGATAAATGAGTCAGGCTTTTACCCAGTCTAATTTTAGCCTTCTCTGGCTACTGGTGGACAGATTTTAAAACCGATGGACAAAACTGGTGGCAGGTTTATGCCTCCTAAAATTCTAGCCCTTTCACTGTGCAAACATTTCCTGGATGCCTACTGCATGCCATGGTTTGTGCTCTTTCACATCTCATATTCTACTGGGAGAGAGCATTTCATTCAACAAATGCCTCTTGAACAGCAACTCCAGGTCAAGCACAGTATCAGGAGCTGTGTCATACGTTGTTTGTTATCTTCCCAATACACTTGAAGGTCAAGACTTGTTATTCTTATTATGTAGATGAATGAAATGAAGTTAAGGGCTTTGCCAGGGCTTCCCTGGGGACTCAGCAATAAAGAATCTGCCTGCAATGTGGGAGACCTGGGTTCAATCCCTGGGTTGGGAGGATTCCCTGGAGAAGGAAATGGCAACCTACTCCAGTATTCTTTCCTGAAAAATCCCATGGAAGAAGAGCCTGGTGGGTCACAGTGCATGGGGTCTCAAAGAGTCACACACAACAGAGCAACTAACAACAACAGCAACAAGAAAAAAAGTCCAGAGACACTGAGTAACAAGCTTAAGACCACCTAGCTGATAAGAATAGAGCTGATCAGCCGAGGCAGACTGGACTTGAAAGTCAACGTTCTTGCTATTCTTTTCTATTACGGATAAGATAATAAGAGGTCTGAGAAGATGTTTTAGGAATTTAGGGGCAAAAATCTTTACCAGTTTGGGAATGAAAGGCAGAGAAAGTGGATCATGGAAACTTTCTGGAAGAAATGTATTTATTATAAACCTTATCAGATAATGGGGTTTGAATAAGAAATGGGGAGCAGGATTCTGCAGAGGTGATGTGAGCAAAGGCAAAGGGACCAAACATGGGCTTCACTGTAGGAAGTCTAGTTAAGGGAAGGAAAATTGGGCCATAAGGTAAGAAACCAGTTAATAAAAGAGGGCATTGGAATAACTGGGGATAGAATATACTTGGGTGATGGCAGAAGGGGAAAAGGAGGGAAATATTCCATAGCTATTGGTCATGTATGGATGTGAGAGTTGGACTGTGAAGAAAGCTGAGTGCTGAACAATTGATGCTTTTGAACTGTGGTGTTGCAGAAGACTCTTGAGAGTCCCTTGGACTGCAAGGAAATCCAACCAGTCCATTCTGAAGGAGATCAGTCCTAGGTGTTCTTTGGAAGGACTGATGCTAAAGCTGAAACTCCAATACTTTGGCCACCTCATGCGAAGAGTTGACTCATTGGAATAGACTCTGATGCTGGGAGGGATTAGGGGCAGGAGGAGAAGGGAACAACAGAGGATGAGATGGCTGGATGGCATCATGGACTCGATGGACATGGGTTTGGGTGGACTCCGGGTGTTGGTGATGGACAGGGAGGCCTGGCATGCCGCAATTCATGGGGTCACAAAGAGTTGGACATGACTGAGCGACTGAACTGAACTGAACTGATGGAGATTAAAATGACTTAAAAATAGTTAGCAGTGGAAACAGGGGGAAAGAAATGGTGAAAAGTAACTACGGACTTAAACCTTTGGGCAGTGTTAACATAAATGAAAGAAAAAAAGAAAAGACAAAGGAAAATACGATGATGGACATAATCTTAGACTAAAAGAATGCAGACAACTTGTCTGTATCCTGTGGCCAGCACACCCCAGCTAAGAACACGCACTGGGGTCCCATCTCCCACAACCACAAGCCCGTCACTCTCTTTACACTTGTATTTCACAACTCTCTTGCAAGCACTTTGACTTCAACCACATTCCAGTCCTCCGCTTGTGCCTTCTTGGTTCCAGCTCCAATGCCTTTCCCAGTCCTGTGCCAGCCTCTTCCTTCCTTTCTGTGAAGGGCTTCTACCCTCATTCCAGATTAACTGCAGTGCCCACTTCCTGCCCTGAGCCCGGCTCTGACTATGTCAACCAGCAGACTTTAATATCAATTCTTTTCTTGTGCATATTGTATATGCCTTCCAACTAGTGGTGATTTCTTTTAGGGTCAGGACTGCCTTCTTGTTCTTTTCTCCTCTCTCACAGAATGTATACCAATGTTAAGTACATAGTCGTCAATAAATTGTAGTAAACAATTGGCTTTGGAATTCATTCCTTTAGTTCCTAAATATGCTTCTATATTCTAGACAGCTCCATAAAAATGAAATACACTAGCTAGGAATGTGGTTTAAAGTACCTTTCCCATCTTCAGAGGCCTTTCAAAATACCTGAAATTCCTTTAATAGCAAAGCATGAAGAAGGGTGTAATAAAATTGCACAATCTGGGATAGGGTTTTTCCTTTGATATTTAGTAGAGCTATTAGGAGAGTGAAAAAGTTGGCTTAAAGCTCAACATTCAGAAAACGAAGATCATGGCATGCGGTCCTGTCACTTCATGGGAAATATGGGGAAACAGTGGTTACAATGTCAGACTTTATCTTTTGGGCTCCAAAATCACTGCAGATGGTGGCTGCAGCCATGAAATTAAAAGACGCTTACTCCTTGGGAGGAAAGTTATGACCAACCTAGATAGCATATTCAAAAGCAGAGACATTACTTTGCCAACTAAAGTCCGTCTAGTCAAGGCTATGGTTTTTCCTGTGGTCATGTATGGATGTGAGAGTTGGACTGTGAAGAAGGCTGAGCCCAAAGAATTGATGCTTTTGAACTGTGGTGTTGGAGAAGACTCTTGAGAGTCCCTTGGCCTGCAAGGAGATCCAGCTTGTCCATTCTGAAGGAGATCAGTCCTGGGTGTTCTTTGGAGGGACTGATGCTAAAGCTGAAACTCCAATACTTTGGCCACCTCATGCGAAGAGTTGACTCATTGGAAAAGACTCTGATGCTGGGAGGGATTAGGGGCAGGAGGAGAAGGGAACAACAGAGGATAAGATGGCTGAATGGCATCACGGACTCAATGGACATGGGTTTGGGTGGACTCCGGGTGTTGGTGATGGACAGGGAGGCCTGGCATGCTGCAATTCATGGGGTCACAAAGAGTTGGACACGACTGAGCAACTGAACTGAACTGAACTGATTCAACAGAAACAACGTAATTCATACAAAACAACTTGGATATTATGAAGCACTGATGTGCTCTCATCTGCAGGTGAAAAAAATTCAAAACACCACTAGGTAAAAAGTAAACAGAAAAGTATTCTGTTCTGAAAATTTTGTCATTTGCAATTTGTAGCATGATAAACCTTTTGATTCACTGCTAGAAACTTTATGCATGTCTTATAGGATAACCATTGATCACTGTTTTGTTACATATTGATGTGTGTGTATATATACATCCCAGTTTCCTTGGTGGCTTGAGCTTCCCTGATAACTCAGTTGGTAAGGAATCCGCCTGCAATGCAGGAGACCCCAGTTTGATCCCTGGGTCAGGCAGATCCACTGGAGAGGGAATAGGCTACCCACTCCAGTATTCTTGGGCTTCCCTTGTGGCTCAGTTGGTAAATAATCCATCTGTAATGCAGGAGACCTGGGTTCAGTCCCTGGGTTGGGAAGATCCCCTGGAGAAGGGAAAGACTCCCCACTCCATTATACTTGCCTGGAGAATTCCATGGACTATATAGTCCATGGGGTCACAAAAGTTGGACACGACTGAGCGACTTTCACTTCCCTCTGCTTTGTTGGTGGCTCAGTGGTAAAGAATCTGCCTGCCAATGCATGAGACACAGGTCTGATCCCTGATTCAGGAAGATCTCCTGGAGGAGAAAATGGCAACCCACTCTTGCCTAGAAATCCTCATGGATAGAGGATCCTGGTGGGTGACAGTGAATGGAGTCAGAAAGAGTTGGAGATGACTTAGAGATTGAAAAACAGCAATAATATATACATCCTCTGTGTCTATATATGGATTTAAATATAAAAAAGCATGCTGCTTGGCTTGACTAAAAAAAAAGTACCTAAAATTCCACTATTATGGGCTCTTTCTCCAGGCCTTACACACTCTTCCATCCTTCATCATTTCTAACGTTTTATCCTACTAGCAGATGATGCTTTGCATGGCAGTTGGGATACCTGACAGAGAGAAAGACAGCCACAGTTAAGTGGAGCAAAGAACCACGGCCTTTTACATGGGATGTGTACATGGGGAACAGGAATGTAAGAAAAGCTGTGGACAGGTGAAAAAGAGTAGGAGGCCAAGTTTGTGGAATCTATCGTTTTGAACAGCGACGGGCCCTCATGATAAGGTGACCCGCCCTGCTCTGTGACTGCACAGCCCTGAGCCTCTCCCTTCATGTCTACAGGCTGTGTTTTTGGAGCCCACCTGCTTTCATAGATTATGCCATAATACATCCTAAGTAATTTGAAGCAAGGTACAAATCACTAGTCAACCATGAAATCATCATCATAGCACTCAGAATGGAACGACATTGGGATATTGGTTTCATTTGTAGTTAAGATGCCAACAAGGCTAAACACCAATTTCTTCCCACTGATTTAAATCAATAGCTTCTCTCTCTCCCCTTTTAATTGAATGAAAGTATGAGGAAAATATTCTGTTAACATCTTCAATACTCCCTTAGTTCAGGCACTTTCTAAGCGAGTCTTATACCCAGTTTTTAAGTTGATGTGGATCATGCAATTATATTCAGAACTTTGGTCATAATTACTTATTCAAAGTCAATGCAGTGTCAGAAATATTCATTACCTACAAAAGGCATTTATATTCAAGTGAAAGGAAAACATAAAAAGGTCAATCCAAAAGTAAAAAAAAAAAAAAAAGAGAGAGAGAGAGAAACGGGGTTCTGCTTACTGACATAAAGCCAACTAATTGGCATCTGAGTAGATGCTTAGAAATCAGGTTGTCATTTCTGAACACTTCTTGAATAGCAGCCTAAGATCCTGGCATGACAGGAAGCTCTAATACCACAATGAGAATTTTTCACAAATCAGTATGCATTCAGCCTTCTCATAAGAGAGCTCCTCACTTGCCACTGTACATTCAGGAAGGAGTGGAGAGCCTGGCACTTAGCAGGAGAAAATAAATATTTGTAGAAAAAATGAACAGAATTCCACCTCCTGCATTTTTGACCATGACTACAGCAGTTCAAATCAATAAATATTTGATTTATTATTCTGCTGCAAAATTCATTAACCACATGGCTGCACATTCTTAAAAGATCATACCTTGCCAGTCTTCTCTCAATAAAGTAGGAAAGGAAGGAGATTTGGAATAAGAGAGCAAGCTAATTAATCTCTCTGAACCCCAGCTTCTTCATCTGTAAAATGGGGATAATAACATTTCCTGTGGGGCTTCCCAGGTGGCGCTAGTGATAAAGATGAGCCTGCCAATGCAAGAGACACAAGTTTGATACCTGGGTCAGGAAGATCTCCTGGAGGAGGGCACGGCAACCCACTCTGCTATTCTTGCCTGGAGAATCCCATGGACAGAGGAGCCTGGTGAGCTACAGTCCATAGGGTTGCATGGAGTCAGACATGACTGAAGTGACTTAGCATAATACAAAAACATTTCGCCTGGACAGGAAGTAAAGATGAACAGATCACGTATGTGATGCACATGTCCTGGTTTGCCTCCACCAGAAGCAGACCTTGAACAAGGCAGTGACATGAATGGAGGACAACCCCAGAAACACGGTTAGGAAAGTAGAAAGATGGAAGAGTAGAACCCTGATAAAGGGTGGCTATAAAACCAGCTACCATTGTGGGCATTTGGGGCACAATGTCAGTGCGGAACTTTGGGAAATGGTGTAGAGCATATACTTCAAAGTTATCTTATCTGAGAAGCAAAAGAGGTGGGGTATTTATCCACCAAGCCCCATTACTCCTGGATTGCAGGTGGCTGGTATGTGTGTGATTTGATTCCTGGACATCCTGACCTGCCCTGGTCTTCAGCAGAGCACGTTCCAGAAGTCAGAGGATGCTCTCAGAGAGAGACGCAGGTTCTGGTAGGAGGATGTCAGGCTGGCTGCATAGACACAATGAGTGTGGAGAGGAGAAGGAAGGGCAGGACGGGGGCAGCATCTGCTGCAGAGCCTGACCTTGAACTTGGCACCAGGATGTGTCCAATAAACAACTGTCAATTATCATGACTTCTGTAAAGACTTGCTGGGCCTCTAAGAAATGCTCCTCTTCAGAAGCAAGCATTTAATTTCAATTTTTATGGTGTTCAGGGAGACCTTACAGTGTGCTAGAGCTTGTCTGCTCTAGCCATGAAATTGACATTATCAGGATTTAAATAATTAGAGAGGGCTGCTTATAGGCTATCAAATATCAATGACTTTAATGTAAATAAAATTCATTTTATACTTATAAAACAACCCCATTTTTCTTGTTTGTATTTTCCTAACCTCTTGTTTTTAAGCTTTACATGGTAAGCATACCAGCGAAAATATTATCTTGAAATTCTTATGACTTAGAAGTAATAGAGAGGGGAAGGAATGACAAAGAAGGATAAGGATATTGGTGCCAACTGTATGTCCATCAGTCAAATCACATTTTGAGGGGCTTAAAAATTTGGACGTTTTATTAGATGCTGAGTCAGTTCATAAATACGCCAGAGTTGACTTGTAAGATCTAGGTGAATGACACACTGTGTATTCTTTTATCTACCTTTGCCCCATACCAATAGCTATCTCCAGGTAAAATTTCAATACAGTGGCAATTCTCAATGGATGAATAATTGAATTACCTAAATGTGCATAACCCCCTTCCAAAATAATTCGGAAGGCTGCCTAGTCAGTGTATCATAGTAATGCCTGGCAATGTGCTTAAGTGGATGCAGGCATTCATGGTTATTGAATGAATGAATGAATGAGAGAATGAATGAATGAGAGAATAAATCCATAAAGACAAAGACCTGTGTAGAATGACTAGATCTTCACTCTTCCTGACCAGTCAACTCTTAGATCAGTTTTAAAGTAGCCGCTCCCCACCATCCCTACACCCTCAATGTTACAACTCAAAAATTAATAGAGAAGAAGGTTGGACAACTCAAGGATCAGCCCCGTGTCCATCCCTTCTTCCCAAACTGTAGGTGTGTCCTACAGTTTTCTCATGCCTCACCAGCCCAGAGGAGAATCTGAGACACTACTCTGACTGCTGATAGACCACAGACAGTTCTGAGCAGGGTCTCCTCTCAAACAGCCCAGAAGAGTGTGCCTCCATCCATCTCTAAAGTTATCAGAGAAAACTCTGCCTCTTCTGGGAAGTCTGTCTCAGGCTTGCCAAGCACTCATCTGAGAGCCCAGCCAAAACCTCAGTGAAGACAAGTCACGTCACCTGAAAGCTCTTAACACAGACAGAAATATGGTCAACTCCACCACTCCTACGGTGCCTGCCTACACTTTAGGAGAATATTTTAATATGTTTTATTTTCAAGTTAATAGTCAAAAGTAATTCATAAAATAAGATGTATTGTGGCAGTAAAAATATTTTTAAAAATTTAATAGCATTTATACTTTAAATGTAATAAAGAAATCTCATTCACTGAGGCAACACTCATCTGTTGTATTTATTTATGATCCTCATTATGTACAGTAAAAAGCAGTACTGTGCCTTAAAGGAAAAAAAAATGGGGAAAAAGAGTATCAATAAAAGAAAAAAAAACACAAAAACATACAAACTAGCTTTCAGTGGGGAATAGGCTGAGTCAGTGAATGAAATCAGGGGAGATGGTGGTGGCGGACTGGAGTGAGTGAGTGAGTGAGTAGAAGTCGCTCAGTTGTGTTTGACTCTTTGCGACCCCATGGACCATACAGTCCATGGAGTTCAGTTCTAACCAGTGCTTATGGGGCATTTACCACCAGCCGTTTGCAGCGAGGCATTCGAGATACAGTGATGACGAAGACACAAGCCCTGCCCTCACCCAGCCCAAGTGAAAAATACACTTTTCCAAAAACAATAATGAAGGTAAACACAAAGCTGGCCTGGAGGCAGAGCAATCAATTTTCAGGGATAGGAAAGGAAGCGATA
This sequence comes from Nanger dama, assembly GCA_917880005.1. Classification (NCBI taxonomy): domain Eukaryota; kingdom Metazoa; phylum Chordata; class Mammalia; order Artiodactyla; family Bovidae; genus Nanger; species Nanger dama. The sequence goes on from CAKJTW010000052.1 coordinate 6,672,360, forward strand.
TCTAAAGATGGGTTTTTGAGATCATAAGCAGCTGAATAGGTGCAAAACGAGCAGGGAGAGAGCAAGTACATCTTCTTCCCCTCAGAAAAACAGAGCATTTATGATGAGTTCATAACTGCAAGGAAACCCCACTAAAATATTTTTAAGTATGTAGTTATTTTAATTTTTTCCAACATGCTCACAGAAGAATAAAGCTAAGGTAGAAAACTTTCAGAAGAAACTAGAAGATTCCAGGAATGGTTAATATATAAATTATACATACCATTGGAGTTTATTCCTCTCCTGAAAAGCATTTCAAAAATCAGTAAAGAAGAAGGTTGAATAGTTCACATGGTAAGTGACTTATAATTAGAGAAATTCATTTAGATGAATAGAAGTATTGGGTTCAGGGACCAAAGCTGTCTTTCACTTACTTTTCTCCATATCCCCACTTTTGAGTAAGTGGTCTCAGTGAATGACTCATCTTTCAAGAGAACAGCTAGTCAGAATAAACCAAGCACCAACAAGCCAGATGGGATGGCTGCGCCAACCAGTGATGGGTAGGAGAGGTCCCCCATCAAATGACTAAAATAAGAGAAGAGACTTCAATATTTAATTAGTATTGGAGAAAAACAGATGGTTTCCTAAAGTGGAGGGAGCAAGAACAGGGTGGTTAATCACAGGGTAAGTCTGGAATGAAAGACCCAATAAACTTCACTTGTTCTTAAATATATTTTGTAAAGCAGATTTTATCTTTTAGAGCAGTTTTAAGTGAATTTTAAAGTTACGTTCTTAGTTTAAACCTTTGTTAGATATCTATTTTAGTGGCTATCTCTACTATCCTTTCCCAGAGTAAGCTGAGTCAAATGGTCCACACAGTCTGAGTCAAGGATGTCAAACATGTGGCTCTTACACCCCCTAAACTGTTCCCCTTCCCTGGCAGACATCACCAGTTGATAGACATCACCTCTTTTGCTCTGAACTCATCCTGGGACTTACAGTACCTTCCCACACAGCCCTTCAGACAGCCATTCCTCTCAACTGGCACTGACATATGAGATGTAGGAGGCTGTCCATCCCTGAGCTTTCTGATTCATTAGTTATGAATTCCTAGGGGACTTTAGAGTTATTTAGAGAGTTTTATGAATTCATATTTATACTCTTGAGAGTCCCTTGGACAGATCAAACCAGTTAATCCTAAAGGAAATCAATCCTGAATATTCATTGAAAGGATTGATGCTGAAACTGAAGCTCCAATACTTTGGCCACACACTGCAAAGAGGCTGACTCAATGGAAAAGACCCAGATGCTGGGAAAGATTGCAGGCAGGAGGAGAAGGGGATGTCAGAGGATGAGATGGCTGGATGGCATCACCAACTCAATGGACATGAGTTTGCGTAAACTCTGGGAGACGGTGAAGGACAGGGAAGCCTGGTGTGCTATAGCCCATAGGGTTGCAAAAGTCAGACACAACTTAGCAACTGAACAATAACAAATGAATTCATTGTGTATCACGACTGGCCTTTAGAATGAATAGTGTGCTTCATATATGTATATGTTACTACTTTACAAGTGTATGCATCTATTGAAGTTATTAAAATGCAAATACTTTGAAAAACATTACAGGCGTCATAGCTGCCTTTTTAGCGCTACAGAATAAAGACTTGCAAACTTTTCTTTCACCTTATTAAAAAAAAAAAAACCCTCTTACTGGATAAGTTTGGGAACCAGTTGGTATGTGCCATCAGTGTTTACCCTGTGCAAACTGTGCAAAGTGGTTGTGATAGTACCCTCAGGGCAGACATTGGTCTCTTTTGTACGAACACAAAACTATGGCACAAACATATTATAAATCATGATTCAATTCAGTCAGTAAAATTGTTCTCCTTTTTTACTAAACTTGAAGTTGAACAAAAGTCAAATAGCTTCCAAACCAACAAAGAGAGCAAAGCATCAAGAAACAAAACTACCACTTGTAAATTTAAAATGGCACAGCTATAGTATCTATTTGCCTCCTTGCCAAATATCATAGTAATAGCAGTTTCCTTTACTATATTACAAAGGTTTTTTTTTTTTAAGGAATTATAGAAGCAAGAGGTCATGACATGCCTTGAAAAGTACATGTGCTATACAAATGCAAAGGGTTCTCATCACTTCTGATTACTGATTATTTGCAACTGCCCTACAGTAAAAACTTCATTTTGAAATATGTTCATTAGGTGCACTTGATTTTTGGTGGTCTCTACATTTCCGGGAAAACAAAGCCAACTCAGTAAGAATCTGCATTATTATTATATTTCCCAAAGGCACTCATAAAATATCTGAGACATGGACACTGTCCATACAAAAGTCATACTTCACATTTCACAAGCATTTTCTCCAATAATTTTCCAAGAGTGAATTTTTCACTTCTCAGAGATGGCTTCTTAGAGGAAATGCTTTGGGTAGTCCCAAAATTGGCAAGAAAGAAGCTCCATCTGGAAACTAGATTTCATGTAGTTCTTACAGACATATCATTTTCACCTAGCAGGAGTCCAACAGAATTTGGGTACTGTCTGTGATTTTGATTTGTTCATAGAGTTAAAGAGGAAAAAATGCCAGCAGTTGTTAGTATGTTCAAGAAAATATGTAAATAAGGTTAGTTCAGTTCTAGAACAACAACAAAAAAATATTCTTACATAGGAAGTTTACCCAACTACACTTGAAAACTTAATGCATAAACAAAATATATACCAATTCAGGGAAATCCTAAGGTTGCACTTTAAAAGCTACCAAATTTTAGGCTGGTTTGTGAGGCAGCAATAGTAACTAGACCAGTTTATTTTATGCAGTTTTGTTTTTAGGCTCTTACTGAGGGCAGATACAAGCACTGAGCTGTGCTGTACACAGTGGTGGAGGTACACAAAACTAACAATAAAAATAAGCAGCATTTCACTCATGTTTTGGATGATCATACCATTTGTGTAAGGTAGATATTGTTATCCTTATATTAAAGTAAAGCAAAATAATACAAATTCCATTGTATTAAAATAGAGCCAAAGGCGGGTTTAATAACTTGCTTAGGATAATCCAGCAAGTGTGTATAATGTTCTAAGGACTCAGCCTAAGGATTTCTAAGCCCTGGTTCCATGCTCATTAATGATACAGTGCCGTTTCTTGCCTTCCTTGGGAGGACAGTCCAGTAGAAAAGAAAAAATGTAACATAGAATCCCATATTTAAGTAGAATATAGTTAATGTGTTAAGAAAATTCCAAACAAAAGATATTGGAAGAGCAGAGTGAATTTATTCCTGGCAGGGGTAGAAAGAGACAACTTCAATCAAATACTTAGACAGCGATACTTTATCACATGCTTCTAATATAAATCAACATTATAAGAACATCCCTGGAATCCTTTTAAATGCCACAAATCTTATACAAAACACAATATGGAAAAACTTAAAAGCATTTGTGATGAAGAAAAGTGAGGCTTTCTTGCCCATCTTCTCTGCATCTAGCCTTGATTCTCCATCACATGTAGGGAGTTGCTCTGGGACAGGCAGACTTCGCTTTGAAAATCACTGAGTTCACAGAAAAGATCACCAAGCAGAGGCAAGTGTCAGGGAGGCTGTAGTGATTTGATAGAAGTGGGAATGGGTGCCCTGTCCCCCAGGGTCAAGAAAGGCAAACAGGAACCACCACAGTTATTGTAATAGAGAATGGAATAGCAGGGACTGGTCACATGGGTTTTGAAGGACTGCAAAGGTAATATGTGCAAAGCAGGAAGCAACTACCACTCAGAGCCCTAGTGGACAAAGGGAACCAGCCTTGATCTCTGGAACTCAGAAGCCTGGAGGAGCGTCCCCAACTTGGCAGAAACCCAGACTTTGAGGAATGGGCACTGCTCAGGACCTCGGAGGAGCTGCCCTGGCTTCTGGGACCCAGATCTCTGAGGAGAGCATTGAAGGATGGCAGAATTCACCATCTCCCAAAGTGCCACTTTGCCGTAAGGAGTACTCGGAGCTAGAGGCATTTAAAAAAAAAAAAATGCAACAGAGCATTCTAATCTCCCCTTTTCTTTCTGAAAAGAGGAAATAAAAACACCCGTGTGAAACATGTTCTCCCTGTACTAGGAGAAAATAAACGTTTTTGACAGGGAATCAAGGCTAAGAGAATCCGGTCCAAACAGATGCTGTTAAAACAATTCTTGTCTTCCTCTAGCTTCCCTGTATATTTCAGTTACTTTTCCACCCTTGAGTCTCTTTGTTTGACCTGGAACGAAAGTATTTCAGTTTCGCCATTTCTCTGGTTTGATATTTCCTTATGAGGGCTTCCACGTCACACAAAACTTACATAAATTTGATGTTTTTTCTCCTGTTAATGTGCCTTGTTAAGTGTTAGTTGCTCAGTCGTGTTCGACTCTTTGTGACTCCATGAACTGTAGCCCATCAGGCTCCTCCAGTCCATAGAATTCTCTAGATAAGAATACAGGAACAGGTTGCCATTCCCTTCTCCAGGGGATCTTCCCAATCCAGGGATTGAACCCAGGTCTCCTGCATTGCAGGTGGATTCTTTACCATCTGAGCCACCAGGGAAACCTTATGTCAGTTTAATTTTCAGGTTAAGAGGAAAAGCCCTGAGACAGAAGAGGTAAAATTCTGTGTCCCTACAGGATGCCACCTGCCAGAACTCCTATTTCTCAGGAAAAGCCAGGGCCTGGGTGGCTTCTGAGGTGCTGAGGTGGAAGCTGGAAGCAACTGCTTTGGCCCAGGTGAAGAGCCCTGTGGGGGTGTCAACAGGGATAGGAAGCAAACCAGAAGGAGCACAGATTCTGGAAAGACATGTGCCTGCACCCTTCTCCTGCTTCCTGGTCTTCTTTGCACATGCTGCTAAGAAGTTAGGCCCTCCAGATGGAGAGCAAACAAGCATCCATCTCAAACAGTCCATCGCAGAAGCAAAATTGAAAACAGCCCATCTAGTGTTCCATATTCCTAACACCAACCCAGCTAGGCCATTTTGCAAATTGCACTTTTCACCTGGGACCAGGACTATTTTCTGTGAAGGCATTCGCAGCATAGCACCCTTGCAGCTTAGAGGTAGAAATGCCATTTCCAAAACTGCCCACTGTGCAAACTGCCACATGCACAATGACGCCTTGCCACCGTGAGCCCTGGCCAAAAGCAAACATCAGATGCTGTCATCAGACATCATCTTCTGTAAGACTTGGTCATGCTGGAAGTGTGACAAGGTGAAGAAACATGAGGTGAGATACACCTTCATAACCAGGTGATGCTCCTTAATGGCAGGGCTCATGAATTCTCCAGACAAGCATGCTGGAGTCGGCTGCCATGCGCTTCTCTGGGGATCTTCCCAACCCAGGGGTCCAGCTGGAGTCTCCGGCGTTTCCTGCAGTGGTTGACAGCTGAGCCGCTTAGAGAGCCCCGTACATATGGGGCACAATATGCACACTCACAGCCAGCTTGTTGAACTGAAGGTGATTTTTTTAATAAAGGAGAAGCAAAGCACAAAATGAATAATCCAGGAAGAGGTAATGCAAGCTACCCTTTAATATCTACATGACTTTCAACATCACTATCTCCTGCTTTTGAGGTACACAGAGTAATAGAATGGTGCACCTCATTTTAGCTTTTTTTTAAATTCGAATTTTTAAATTTCTTATTATATTTTGGCCACACCATGGTATATGGGATCTTAGTTCCCCGACCAGGGATAGAACCCAGGGCCCCTGCAGTGGAAGTGTGGAGCTTTAACCACTCGACCTCCAAGGAAGTCTCAGGGGAACTTGATTTTAAAGATGAGGAAAGTGAGACTCTTCAAAGTGGGTTTACTGATTCTAAGGGATATGTAAATTTCAGAAGCTAGAGTTAGATTACTTTGTAAAAACAGATGATCAAAATTCACATTCCCATCTGTATTACATGAAGTAAGTCTTAGTTTCTCCATACCTTCACCAGCACTGGTTGTTATCAATCTTTTTATTTTTTTCTCTTGCAGTCAATTGCATAGGAAATAAAATGATATTTTATTTTGATTTTTGTTTTCCTGACAACTGAATATCCTGTTATATGTTTACTGGTTATTTATATTTCCTCTTTTATTACTCTTTATGACTTTTGTCCATTTCTCTGTAAGGCTGTTTATATTTTTTTTTCTAAGAATTCTTTACATATTAAGGATTTTAACACTCTGATAGCCAGGAATTTTTCTTTTAGTCAAATTTAATGTCCATCCAAAATTCCCACCCATATATTATACAGGTATTATCCTAAAATTTAATGTGATTATTTTCTTTTTAAACTGTATATTATTAATCCATGTGTACTTTATTTTTATGCTTTGGTATGAGACAGACATTCCTCATGATTGATTAAAGTTACATTAACATAGCTCATTAAATAAATTATATTTTTATTATTTTTTTCACTGAGCTAAAATGTGGCATTAAACTCACATTAACTTCCCAACTATACACAGTTACTTTTATGAACTTTGACTCAGTGGGGGAACTTTCTGATGTACCTAGACCACTTTATAACATTAATTAAAGGGAATCACAGAATAAGAAAGGATGTTATTTCTACTGAACTTCTCTCTGCAACTGTAGATTCATTTTGAAGTAGATAAAAACCCTAAGTTGGTGTCTTTGGTTTTGGAATTATGAAACACAGTAGATTTTTAACAATGAAACAACTAGAACAGACAATTAATGACAATAAACACTTCTTCACAATGGAAAGTGAAAGTCACTCAGTTGTGTCCAACTCTTTGCAACCCCATGGACTATAGAGTCCATGGAATTCTCCAGGCCAGAGTACTGGAGTAGGTAGCCTTTCCCTTCTCCAGGGGATCTTCTCAACTCAGGAATCTAACCAGGATCTCCTGCATTGTAGGCAGATTTTTGCTAACTGAGCTATCAGGGAAGCCCTCATAATGGAAGACGAACAATTAAATTGAGCATGAGACATTATCCAAATGTTTTTGGGTTTGTTTGTAACACTGTGGGAAGTCATCCTCAAAACTGGAAATTATATATATATATATATATATACATACACACACACACACACATACACACAAAAGGTCTTTACATAATTTTATAGCATTTGGGATAGTTCACAATGCAAGTGACACATAAACCAACTCAAACTCTCTTGAACAATGATATGTATATGTATGAGTGAGTGAGTGAGTAAGTGAAGTCACTCAGTTGTGTCCGACTCTTTGCGACCCCGTGGACTGTAGCCCCCAGGCTTCTCCATCCATGGGATTCTCCAGGCAAGAATATTGGACTGGATAGCCATTTCCTTCTCCAGGGGATCTTCCCAACCCAGGGATCGAACCCAGGTCTCCTGCATTGCTGACAGACACTTTAACCTCTGAGCCACCAGGGAAGACATAGACTCACATAACTAAAAAGTTCAAGAGTTATCCCACTTCAGAAATGGTTTAATCCAGTGATCCACATAACATTATCTAGACCTAAGCTGTCTCCATCTCTGGGATCTTCTTTCATCTATGTTGCAACCACTCTTGGGTCCAAATGATAGTAGAATGCCTATAAGCAACTACAAATCTACTTTCTCACAGGTTTAATTTCATCAGAAATGACAACAGTGTCTCTTTTCAGTAACTTCCCCAAACTGCCCATGTCTGCATAATCTCCACAGCCAAAAGAGTAGACTCAATCTACTTCCCAGACCTCTGTTATATGACTGTTTCTAGATGAGTCAGTATGACTGGTTCCAGGTTGCAAACTACATCTCTGTGGCTGGAGATGAAATCCATGAGAACTATTTGGACTGAGGGTAGAGGTGTGACCTCAAAAGGAAAATTTAGTGTACTGCTATGTCTTATCTGAAGAAATAAGAAGGTAAAATACTGAGAAACTGAAATACAAACATTAACCATATGCATCATCTCTGTATCCTACTAATCCCCTAAGAATCTCAATATATATAGGATCGTGAGAGTGGAAAATTATCTAGAAAAGGTCAAGAAGTGACAAGGTTGCACGAACTCTGAAGACTTCCTGTTCCCCTTGCCCAGCTTCTTACACAGATCTGGAAGCTTGGCAAGCAGCTGGAATCCTTTAGGAAGATTAGAGGATGGAGACTGAAAGTGTCATAGATAATTATTAGATAATGATCAGGATGGTGAGCATTTAGTGTCACTGTGAAGACCAGGGAAATTCCTGTAAAGAGATAGTGTGGCAGGGGTAGTCAGGGAGGCTCCCATTAAAATATGGCATATGTTGAAAAACTGCTTCAGATGTTGAATATATGCAGCAGAGAGCATCTAGCCCCCTTCTTCCGCTCTAACCTTCCTCCAAATGAGCATCCATAGTACCTCAACACTGAAATGGGTGAGCAGGAGGGCTGTGCAGCAGATACAAGACACCCAGGCAGTGGAGACACTAATGAAAAATACATTGCAGGTAAGAGAGTTTGTTCTCTACAAATCTGCATCACCGAAGGAAAAAAGAGAAGTCAAGCTCCCCAGCTCTAAATATTGCCACGTTTTCTTTCCTTTTTTTTTTTTTTTTTTTTGGCGGTGGGGAGAGACTGTACCCTCAAGAAATGTTTCTTCTTTGATTTCAGGCCTACAAATTGCCTTCAGATACTATTTCATCTTCCATCCTTCCTATCAAGGAGGCCCTGGGAGCTTCCTGGAATGTCTAGATTTGGCTCTAAGCTGGAACTTCCAATTGCCCTTCAAAATTATGGGCAAGAAGACCTGGGATCACTGCCAAAGGACTTAGGACTCCGATGCTCACTCAGCACATACCTCTGAGGGGCTAAAAGTGAAGGGTCAGGAGCAGGTGACAGGCTGTCTCTCCTCACTGTCTCAAAACTACTCTCCTTCATTCTGGTCAAGATATATCAAGCCCGGAAGAATCCCTTGTACACAAGGTGGTGGGAACTCAGGAAATAATTGTTGAACTCTGAATGAATGGACTATTAATATTAAATGAGTATTCTCAGTGTCAATCGGGTGTCGCATTTAGTGGGCATCTATTGAATAAATGGTGCATTTTTAAACAGCTCATCCACTTTATCTCTCCTGAAGCATTTAGTGTTCATAAGTTTAGTGTCACTCTCCGATTCAATGCTAAACACTATGTAAGAACCTTGTCTTTAAGAGGTATGCTCACCTAGGATATATCTCAGTTCCAAGTCCACATTTTCATCACTGATAATGACTTCTGGTTTATATCACAGCAGCTTCATGAAAGTCAAGTTACCTTCCCTAGAGAATACAAACATCTTCCTGAGTCTGACCACAAAAATGAGGCTAAGGTCTAATTATTACTGGGAACTTTCTTCTTTTTTAAAAAGAGGGCAGAGTACATTTCCTTTTTATGAGTTCTTATATGATTTATCTCAATGCTGTGGTCATCCTTGATCCACAAGGGAATGGTTTCTGAAAATATGTGGATTCATTACTATCCAAAATGTCTTTGGAAATGCTCAGAACAGTTTGAAACCAAGCCTTGTGTGGCAGGATTCAGCAGTTATAGCCCAAATTTTCTTCTACTAGTGGAAATAATTGGAAAAATGTAACTCAAGATTAAAGTTTAGGAAACAGAACTAAATAATGCATACCATTTACTATGGACGAGTTCTCTGTGAATCAAATATGGTACTGAGCACTTATGCATGTTTTTTCATTTAATGTGCAAAGCAGCTCTGTTAGGTTAAATTGTATTTTCTCCATTTTACAAAGGAGGGGAAAGCACAGCTCATAGAGATAAAATAATTAGAGAAAGAGATAGTATGTAAATCCTAGTAAGTGTGGGTGCTTAGTGGTGTCCAGCTCTTTGCAACACCATGGACTGCAGCCCACCAGGCTCTTCTGTCCATGGAATTTTGCAAGCAAGAATACCAGATGGGGTTGCCACTTCCTACTCCAGGGGTTCTTCCTAATCCAGGGATTGACCTTGCATGTCTCGCATTTCATGTATTGGCAGGTGGATTCTTTACCACTGAGGCACCTGGGAAGTCCAAAACTCAGTGTAAGCAACTTCAAAGGCCCAGATCATCACAGGACATCGGGTGATCAGGCCTCCCAGGGACCTGACACTTATTAATATTGTGAAAAGTGTATCTTCAAATGGCCAGATAGCTTAGAGTATAAGCCATATGACAGGGAAAGGACAAAGGAGAGATTTCCACAGCCAAATACAGAAGAGCTTGGTAACATATCCTTTCCCCAACTTTAAGAAAACCAAGTCATATTCTAGCTTGTGGTCATCATGGTTAGTACCAGAGTAATGCTCAGACAAAACGGCATTTCAGAGAAGTCAATGGGATTGTTTATTCTCCAATCATGCAAATCCAGTTGCTTTGTACTTCAGAATAACTGAAATATTTCAGTTATTCTATCTCCATGTGACCCAATTTCATCAAACAAACTTGTAGCATTCCAAGATTGCACCTGACTGTACACAAAGTTACCAGAAACAATAAGGGGATGATGGTCAAATTAACACGGCCAAGTTGGATGACAAAAAGTTTTAGATTTGCTATATCTATCATTACACAGTTGTGGCTTCTCAGAACAGAAACATGTCAGATGCAGAATAGTCAAGTCCAGAAATCCTTGTCAAATTGTACATCCTCTAATAACTTCAGAAGTAACAGAAAAATTAAACTGAGGATAAGAATTTCAGACTATATTCAATAAGTACAAAACAATCACAATCATTTGAATTAATCCTTACATCTAGGTTAGCAGATGTTCAAAAGTAAGATATCTTTCAAAAATTAAAAATGAATTTCAGTTCCCTTCAACAACTTCAGTCTTTGAGGGTGCCAGCCTGTCTGCCCACGAACAGATAAAATGAAGTGATATGAAGTCAGCTGCCCACTGTAAAAAGCAAGCTGAAATAAAGCTCTAAAGCCTATGAAAGGGTAAGCAAATTTCACTTCCACCAGCTCAGTGGATCTCAGTCCTGGCTAAACATTAGATTCTCCTAGGAGACTCAATAAATCCTGAAGCCCAGGTCACAGCCAAGGCCAATCACATCAAAATTTCCAGGGATAGGATACAGGCACTGGATTATCTCTTATAGTTTATTTAGTTAGTTTCCTGGTGATTGCAAAAGGCAGCCAAGATTGAAAACTGCTGTGTTAGGGACAATGGGGGAAGAGGCCAATATCGGATCTTCCTCTGGGGCTCCGCTTCTGTAAGTGGAAATGGGTTGCCATTTTCTTCTCCAGGGGATCTTCCCGATGCAAGGGGAGAACTTGCATCTCCTGCATTAGCGGGAGGTGGTTTTCTTTTTCTTTTTCTTTTAAATAACATTAAGCCACTAGAGAAACTCTTAGTTTACCTACCAGATGCAAAAACTGTACGCCTGACCTCAAGGAGCTTGTACTCTGTTATAGAAAGTGATTCGTAACCACAAATAACAGATTACGACCACAAGTGAAGAGAGAAGTCACATTTGTGTCTCCAAGCAGCAGACCATGGCAGGGATACAAAGGAAAGACACATTCCTGTGGTAGATGATCAACAGACTACTCAGCCACATTCCTGGATGAGACAGTGTCTAGAGAAAGGTGTTCCCAGGGTAGGAACTGTGTAAGCAAAAGCCAGAAGTGCAGAAGACACATTTTAGGAAGAGGTAGAGCCTGAGTGATGTCAGGAGAATTAGATAGGGTAGTTCAAGAATATTTTCTGTCTCAGATGCCCAAGCAGTTCTGTGATTCCTAGTATTTGCCTCAAGGATTCCTGTTGCCTGGTAATTACTGTCAGACACTACAGTGATCACTTAACACACATCTTTCCCCAAAACGGAATCGTTGAAAGCACATTTTTGTAGAGACATCCTGCTGCACAGAACCTGATGAGGTCAACAGAGCTATCCCTCAGGCCTGTCTAGGTCTTTATTAAGCTCATAAAAGAGAGATTTCACAAAGCAGAAGGCTCATTTTTAGTTTACAGATTTATGAAGGGAGCCTGTCTGACTGCTGAAAATGTCAATCAACTCCCGTCTTCAGAAATAAGCTGAAATGAGAGGGCAGTCGGCATCTACAAGGTTGTAACCCACTTTGGAAAACTGAGCAGAGGCTGCAGTGGAATGAAAACCTGACAATGAAAGTGAATCTGCAGTAAAAGCTTAAGTAATTAATTTATTCTTCAAAATATGCATCACATTTCACAACTATAATTTCACAGGCTGCCCTTTATAAAAAGATTTTGACAGGCCTGACAGTTATTTGCTCAAAGTCTTATGATATTTCCCAAGACAAATTCTTAAATATAAACCCATCAGTATTTGGGGGTAAAGATAGCTTTGTATGGTTTATAGTAACTGCAGTTACCCAAGGGTGTGTACATAAATCACATGTCTGAAGGGTTCTCATGGTTTCATTCATCACTTGTTGAATGTTCTGGGTTGCTCAGATGCTAAGATACTTTTATTCCTGCCTCTGATTACCTATATCCAATTTTAAAAAGTGACAACTCATTAATCAGTCTCTAAAATCACTGTACAAGCTGACACCGACTAGAATTTCCATTAAATCAGATGGCAGAAGGGGGACCAATATGTACACTCATTATCCACATAATCACTGGTTTGAAAGCAGTGCTGAGTACTAATTTTCTATTAAATGGGCCCATTTGGTGACTGGTGAAATATTCCTCTACTACCAGGAAGCTAAATGTCTAAGAAAAAGCACAAGAAGAAAGCCCCTAAATACCATAAGGATGTCATTCTTGCTATTTGTTAAGTGAGGACAATCTAAAGTCAGAATTCCTGGATTTAGTTACTGTTTTGACTGTGGTGGTTTCTGTATGAACTTGAGCCAGTGGTTCAGGAGATCTGAATTTCTTCATCTGTAACAGTAAGAGCACTTATCCCACAGATTGTTTTGAGCATGAGATGGATTAAGATACACAGAGCAACTGACCCATTACCAAGCAGAAGGCACAAGGTAAATCCTTCGTAAGTAACCACCATCACTGTTAATAATCATTTTTAATCCATGAAAGGTCACCTCCACAGCTCAAAGTATTTCTATATAGGGATAGGGTCTTGTTTGAAATGTTAGACTGCTTCCCATGAAATGGGAAAAATAAATCTTTAAAATATATATGATAAATATATGTGTGTATGTATATATAACTAAATATATGTATATATAACTAAATATATGCATATATGTATGTGTTTGTATATGTATAGTATACTGTTAGTTGCTCAGTCATGTCTGGCTCTTTGTGACCCCATGGACTGTAGCTTGCCAGGCTCCTCTGTCCATGGAATCCTCCAGGCAACAATACTGGAGTGGGCTCCCATTTCCTTCTCCAGGGGATCTTCCCAACCGAGGGATCGAACCCAGGTCTCCTGGGTCTCTTGCATTGCTGGCAGATTCTTTACTGTCTGAGATACCAGGGAAGTCCCTTGTGTATATATGCATATACACACAAATATGACTAATATATGTATAAACATCTACATACACAATCATGTCTGACAGATAAGACTTAAAAAAGAGAGATCTTCATAACAACTCATCAATTTTCCTAAGTTAGAAACACTTAGAAAAATGTAGACATTCAACTAACAGTGGCATAGTAAGTGTGTGTGTGTGTGTGTGTGTGTGTGTGTGTGCATGCATATGCATGTGTGTGTTGAAGGAAAGAAAATATTAATAACACTTGTTAGGGAGAGAGGATGGAAAAGCAGTGTTAGGGAAGGTTGTAAGGAAGGAAGAGAGAGTGATTTAGACATCTCACCATTGAAAACTGATAAAGATGCTTACAAGCAGCTAAGAATGCTTTAAAAATGATTAAACTAATAATACTGTTCTTATTAAAGATACAGCCGAACAAACACCTGATAATTAAAGCACACAAAAATGATTAAAAGGCTTTGGCCATAACTCTTTGTCAAATGACAACTTCACCTAACGCTCATACCCTGTACTGGCAATTGGCTAGGGACATGCCCTCCCAACTGCTCAGCATTCTCCAGAAACCCAAAATTAATTGTCAAAGCAGAGCAATGGCCTTGTGCATAAAGCTGAGATTATGCAGGAGACACCGGTCAATGTTAGACGAGCCAATAACTGCAGGTCTAACATCCAGCTTCTAGCACAACCATTAGGGTTGCTTATGGATTTCTCAATATTGGGTCTTCAAGCGCCTCGGCCAATGAGATAACTAGAGAGATTGTGATATAACCAGGAAAGCAAAATTTGGATTCTTCAAACCAAAGGCTTGCTGGACAGAGTTGAGGCCTTTGGTAACATTCATTATACATTGTATAATTGTAGACACTGCCTCCCAAATCATGGCTCCTCTTTCAGTAGAAGAGAAGGCTGTTTCTCTGAGCACTGCCCTTTAACACAGAGAAGCAAGGACTGCTTTCAGGTGCGCCCCTGAAGAATAAGGCTGAGTTAGGGTCTCAACTCTGTTCTTTCCTAAGTCAGTTACTAAACTCACAGAATCTCAGATCCCTCATCTGTATACTGGGGATAGTTGTACTGATCTATCAAGACTGTTGTGAGGATTAGAAATGATGCATAGTATATCAGGAACAATTATAGGTAACCAAGAGATAGGAGGCAACATTATTAACTTTAAGGTAAATGTCAGTTCAGTTGGTGCAGAACCATTTTAACCTAAACTGTAATATGCAACATGATATAAACACTTTTAGGAACAAAGCAAATAATTCAATGTTTGGAATGGCTAAATTAGTTGTGAAGTGTCAGTCGCTCAATCATGTCTGACTCTTTGTGACCCTGTGGACAGTAGCCTACCAGGCTCCTCTGTCCATGGAATTTGCTGGGCAAGAATACTGGAGTGGGTTGCCATTCCCTTCTGCAGGGAATCTTCCTGAACCAGGATCAAACCCATGTCTCCCACACTGCAGGCACGTTCTTTACCATCTGAGCCACCCGGGAAGCCCCTGTACTTCCTGGTAAAATTTTATTTGAACAAGAGATGAGAGGCCTGGGTGTGGGAAGTGGGGAGAGGTTCAACTAATGAGCTGTGATTCAATAAGCACTGGGATTTTCAGGTCACTGGGGTAGGTTCAGAGAAGGCAATGGCAACCCACTCCAGTACTCTTGCCTGGAAAATCCCGTGGACGAAGGATCCTGCTAGGCTGTAGTCCATAGGGTTGCGAAGAATCAGGCATGACTGAGCGTCTTCACTTTCACTTTCCACTTTCATGCATCAGAGAAGGAAATGGTAACCCACTCGAGTATTCTTGCTTGGGGAATCCTAGGGACAGAGGAGCCTAGTGGGCTGCCGTCTATGGGATCACATAGAGTTGGATACGACTGAAGCGACTTAGCAGCAGCAGCAGAGGTAGGTTTAGAAAATTATAATATATCTTTCTCAGAGAGAGAAAGGGAGAAATAGCAATTGATTTACATCTTTTCACATGTGATTTTTTTTTCCTGCAGAAAGAAGCTAATCATCAGAAAAATTTCAAATCGTGTACCTCTGAGGGAAAAAAAAAATCACACAGCAGCACCTGGATGCTGTGGTCATGGTCTGGAGTCTACACTTACAGGTTGGTACTGGGAAATTCTTTGCTATAATTTGGACCTCAGAAAAATCTCCATTGTTTTTTATTACCTGAGTTAATAAATAGAATCTCTAGTCTTAAATACATATGGAAAAATGTGGCTTTTTTTTTTTAAGTTAGTACTAGAGATGAAGTGTTTTAAACCTGGCTTTAAAAAGCAATAAAACTCCACATTTTAATTATACCTTATTTCTACTCAGTTGTCAGGAAGAGGTAAAATGGAAAATTTAGAGAAAATGATGCAATACAAGCATATGGTCTGAAGAGTGATCAGTTTTCCTAGGAATTAATATATTCCACTACCAACCTATAAGAAGACCCTGACCCCTCTTCTGTGAAAGCTACGTGTCACAGCTGTGAATGCCACTGTCCATAGTTACAAGAACATTATTACTCTTGCTTGATTCAATTTGAGCATCTTGAGCATTTCAGAGGGGACATAAAAGAATAGACTCTTAAACTTAGGACGGATAACATCAGAAACATTCCATCACATAGACTGGCTGTCTTTTACAAAGAATGAGCACTCCAAAATATGATTTTTCTCTTGGCTATACTGCAGGGTAGGGAAAGAAAATTGACTTTTGTTTATCTTTTACTATTATGCCACTTCTTATTGTCAGCATCTTCCTCTTAGGATCTTCCCACCTTCTTTAAATTACTCTAGTTCAAGAAAGTATTTGTTAGGATTACATCTAAAATAAGACAAATTTGGCCTGAGTGATGGACTGAGAAGATTTCCTATGGGTAAAGCTTATGAAATTTATTAGAGGGACTAGGGAGATAGATGAAGAACACTTTTAAAGATATTTTTAGTTTGATGGTTAAATGTTGAAGAGAAAATTCCATGGTAAGTGAATGGTAATAAGTGGAAAGGGCTAGATACCGCCCTACCCAGCAGATGAATGGCAGACCATAGACAAGCAGCAAGCATAGACAGACAGACACTCTCATTTGGAGCTTACAATGGACCTCGGCCGATTTTCAGACAGTCAGACACAGCATCCCTTTCCAGGGTTCCCATGGGCAATCTCACATGCCACTGCCCAGAGCCTCTTCCCCAGCAGGATGAAACTCTACCCTCATCTGTGCAGCACAGATTGGTCAGTCCCTGGCAGACCGAAGGAAGTCCCATTCAGATCAGCCGAATTTCGAGCAGCTCGGAGAGGTTTGTTTATGGGTGGTGTGACAGGCAAACCACAGTGTCCCTTCCTTCAGTCTAACGGGGTGAGTTGAAAGATTCGGCTGTCAGACCAGCGTGAGGCCTCATTTTTCTTCCCTGCTGCGTAGGGTGCCCCTCGCTGCAGCCAACATTTGATTGTGATTAATTTGTCAAGGATGGCTGTACAATGGAAATGGAGAAATGGATTGCCAATTACAGCTGGTCTTTTCTGACTGCTTGGCAGCCGAGGGCCTTGCTGCAGGGCTGACAGCCCTAGAGCACGGCAGATGTAGACTGGGAGGGAAGGAACCCATTTTCAAGTGAGTTTTAAAGATGAGGAAGGGGTCAAGGTGACTCATTTTTTAATTTACTTGCTGACGCTTGTCCTGGCATTTTTGGCAAGCACAATAGGAAGGAAAGCTACTCTGAGATTTGCTTTTTATTCTGTCGATTTAAAATGCCTTATACTTCTGATTTCAGTCTTAGCAGCATAAATGAAAGGTGTGAAAGAGTCCATTCCATATTTCACCCTGAAAATGCCCCAAGGGAAGCAGTATCCCCAGTGCCCTCTGAAATGTTTCCAGCATGCTAATAATGGTGGACACACGGCAGGCCTGCCGTCACTTTTTCCCTTTTAGTTCCAAAAGACAATATGCAATTGCATGTTGATAACGGTCACACAATAATTTGTGACTTACCTCCTCATGGAAGAGATAACCCTCTATAACTTAAAAATTGTCCCAAGGGAACAAAAATAGTTGCTCAGTCGTGTCTGACTCTGAGACCCCGTGGACTGTAGCCTGCCAGCTCCTCCGTCCACGGGGTTCTCCAGGCAAGAGTGCTGGAGTGGGCGGCCGTTTCCTTCTCCAGGGGGTCTTCCCGACCCAGGGATCAAACCCGGGTCTCCCGCATTGTCGGCAGATTCTGAGCCGCTAGGGAAGTCAGTAAATGAGGAAATGTCTTTAGTTGTCAAGCCCAATGGATCTCACAATCAGATATGCTTTCAGATGGTGAATGAAATGGACTCGTTCATACTTGTAGAAAATTGTCACCAAACTGACATCAACACTTATAATTCTAAGGAATCTCATTGCACCTCAGAAACACTTGAACTACAATTTGTGAAGGGTTGCACTATTAATTTATTCTCACGTTACATGATTTGCTCATTTGAAGGGGCAGGGGTAGGCAAAATGGATCCTGTTTCTGTGGAAAAATCTCAGTGTCACTGTCTTGTAAAGAACAGATGAAAAAATGAACACAATTATTCAATGATAAGAAGATTAAAAAAGAAAACCTTACCCTAAAATTTCCTAGTAGCTATAATAAAACTGCTTGAGATATAGATGCACATTTACTACTTTTCTCATATCCATACAAAAGAGCACAGACACACATAATAAGTGATATATTTTCTATTATCTATTATCTATTATAATATATGTGTCTCTATATATACATACATAGAGGAATATATAAGTATTATGAAATATAAATAATAATATTGGAAAAGTATTACCTTGAAGTTATCAATTCTAGAGAAATTTAAAAAGCTAGGAATTGTTTATGAAAGAAATGAGATATAATTAAATAGATGGTTGTTTACAGTCACGTATATCCCCAGAATCTTTGAGTAATTCATACTTTTCCTTAAATCAGTACACACACATAGGTAAAAATATGTAATTATACTTTTTATATTAAAATATATACTACTTATCATTCAATAACTTAAAGCATCTGCCTGGAATGCAAGAGACCTGGGTTTGATCCCTGGGTTGGTAAGATGCCCTGGAGAAGGCAATGGCACCCCACTCCAGTACTCTTGCCTGGAGAATCCCATGGAGGGAGGAGCCTGGTAGGCTACAGTCCATGGGGTCACAAAGAGTCAGACACGACTGAGCGACTTTACTACTTTACTTACTTATGCACATACATATATCCACATGTTTATACACAGAGGCATATCTGTATGCACACACATATGCTATGCAGTGCATATGTATCTATGGATAAATATATATCTATATATGTATGTGGTGTATGCATGTGTATGTGTGATATTTATGTATGTACACAAACATATATAGAAAGAGATGGTTTAACACACAAATGTTTGTGTGTTTGAAATGTAGCAAGCTCACCAGAAGTAAGTTGGGGAGAATTTTTAAAACTGTCTTGAAATGGGAAGACCTTCCTAAGTTGGAAGCTATCAATATGAAGAAAAAGACTGATAAATTTGATTACATTTATAGGCTTTATAGTCAGTGAATTTTTTTTTCTTTTTGGAAAATGCACAAGGAATTCAATAATGGCTGCCTCTCGAGTGATATTAGCAGTTTTACATGAGGAGAGATTTTTTTAACTTGATGACCTTTTATACGGCTTTATTGTTTGTTTGCTTGTTTGCTTTGTGCACGTATTACTTTAATAGTAAAAGCATAACATTTTAAAATGTCCCTCGATCTCCCATTGTCTTTGGTAACATTAGTGCAATATAAGTGCTCAGATGCTCTAGCCATATGTTTTCACTAGTCCTCTAAAGCCTGGGGTGATGATCATAAATCTTCCAATAAGTTATTAGCCAAAGCAAAGCGGGGATCTGTGTGATTCACTTCATTGTCATGGGTATTCATTTGCCATGTTCCATACCAGATATACTAGACACGGAACATGTTCTATGTTCCATACTAGATAGACTAGTGAAAGGCAAAGGAGAAAAGGAAAGATATACCCATTGGAATGCAGAGTTCCAAAGAATAGCAAGGAGATGTAAGAGAGCTTTCCTCAGTGATCAGTGCAAACAAATAGAGGAAAACAACAGAATGGGAAAGACTAGAGATCTCCTCAAGAAAATTAGAAATACCAAGGGAACATTTCATGCAAAGATGGGTTCAATAAAGGACAGAAATGGTATGGACCTAACAGAAGCAGAAGATATTAAGAAGAGGTAGAAAGAATACACAGAAAAACTATACAAAAATATCTTCACCACCCAGATAATCATGATAGTGTGATCACTCACCTGGAGCCAGACATCCTGGAATGCGAAGTCAACTGGGCCTTAAGAAGCATTACTATGAACAAAGCTAGTGAAGGTGATGGAATTTCAGTTGAGCGTTTAAAATCCTAAGAGATGATGTGAAAGTGCTGCACTCAATAGCCAGTAAATTTGGAAAACTCAGCAGTGGCCACAGGACTAGAAAAGGTCCGTTTCCATTTCAATCCCAAAGAAAGGCAATGCCAAAGAATGCTCAAACTACCACACAGTTGCACTCATCTCACACGCTAGCAAAGTGATGCTCAAAATTCTCCAAGCCAGGCTTCAACTGTAAACTTCCAGATGTTCAGGCTGGATTTAGAAAAGGCAGAGGAACCAGAGATCAAATTGCCAACATCTGTTGGATCACTGAAAGAGACACGTGTACCCCAATGTTCATCGCAGCACTGTTTACAATAGCCAGGACATGGAAGCAACCTAGATGTCCATCAGCAGATGAATGGATAAGAAAGCAGTGGTACATATACACAATGGAGTATTACTCAGCCATTAAAAGAATACATTTGAATCAGTTCTAATGAGGTGGATGAAACTGGAGCCTATTATACAGAGTGAAGTAAGTCAGAAAGAAAAACACCAATACAGTATACTAACACATATATATGGAGTTTAGAAAGATGGTAGTGATAACTCTGTATGTGAGGCAGCAAAAGAGATACAGATATATAGAACAGTCTTTTGGACTCTCTGGGAGAAGGAGAGGTTGGGATGATTTGGGAAAATGGCATTGAAACATGCATAATATCATATAAGAAACAAATCGCTAGTCCAGGTTCTATGCAGGATACAGGATGCTTGGGGCTGGTGCACTAAGATGACCCAGAGTGATGGTATGGGGAGGGAGGTGGGAGGGGGGATTCAGGATGGGGAACACGTGTACACTTGTGGCAGATTCATGTTGATGTACGGCAAAAACAATACAATATTGTAAAGTAATTAGCCTCCAATTAAAATAAATAAATTTAAATTAAAAAAAAAAGCAAGAGAGTTTCAGAAAACTTTACTTATGCTTTATTGACTGTGCCAAAGCATTTGACTGTGTGGATCACAACAAACTCAGGAAAATTCTTAAAGAGATGGGAATACCAGACCACCCGATCTGCCTCTTGAGAAATCTATATGCAGGTCAGGAAGCAACAATCAGAACTGGACATGGAATAACAGACTGGTTCTAAATAGGGAAAGGAATACATCAAGGCTGTATATTGACACCTTGCTTATTTAACTTATATTCAGAGTACATCATGAGAAATACTGGGCTGGATGAAGCACAAGCTGGAATTAAGATTGCCAGGAGAAACATCAATTACCTCAGATACGCAGATGACACCACCCTTATGGCAGAAAGTAAAGAAGAACTAAAGAGCTTCTTGATGAGGGTGAAAGAAGAGGGTGAAAAAGGGCTTAAAAGCCAACATTCAGAAAACTAAGATCATGGCATCTGGTCCCATCACTTCATGGCAAATAGATGGGGAAACAGTAGGAACAGTGACTGACTTTATTTTGTGGGGGCTTCAAAATCACTGCAGATGGTGACTGCAGCCATGAAATTAAAAGATGCTTGCTCCTTGGAAGAAAAGTTATGACCAACCTAGACAGGATATTAAAAAGCAGAAGCATAATTTTCCAACAAAGGTCCGTCTAGTCAAGGCTATGGTTTTTCCAGTAGTCATGTACGAATGTGAGAGTTGGACTATAAAGAAAGCTGAGCACGGAAGAATCGATGCTTTTGAACTGTGGTGTTGAAGACGACTCTTGAGAGTCCCTTGGACTGCAAGGAGATCCAACCAGTCCAACCTAAAGAAATATCAGTCCTGAATATTCATTGGAAGGACTGTTGCTGAAACTGAAACTCAAATACTTTGACCACCTGATGTGAAGAACTGACTCACAAGAAAAGACCCTAATGCTGGGAAAGATTGAAGGTGGGAAAAGGGGGAAAAGAAGGGGCCAACAGAGGATGAGATGGTTGGATGGCATCACTGACTCAATGGACATGAGCTTGAGGAAACTTTGGGAGTTGGTGATGGACAGGGAGGCCTGGCGTGCTACAGTCATGGGTCGCAAAGAGTTGGACATGACTGAGCAACTGAACTGAACTGATACTAGACATTGAGGGGACAGGTATGCTCACTGGTAACTGAGAATGTAGACACTAGTGAACTGCTGTTTGGAAGTAGGGATGAAAATATGAATTAGTGCATCTAATGACTGACTTTTTAGATAAATTCTGAGGGTCAACAACCTGTCATTAGACAGTTGACTTATCTGCTCTGAGTAATCCTACAATCTTAAGGATGATCCTCTAAGGGGAATGATGACCATTTGCATAAATGTTACCCTAGGATAACCACAAGAAGGATCAACACAAACAACAAATCCTGGCTCTTTATAATAATATTAATAGAAAAACACTCATTTGGTTACATGCATTATAAGAAAAGAAGAAAAAAATTGCTAGAATGAGACATAAGGGCTCTAACTTATTATGCTGTCCATGTTCAAGATCTGTTATTTCCTGTTTGATTTTTTTGGTACTTATAATTCATATTCTCAATGAGAAAATATTATACATTTTAATTCTGTTGTATGGAAACCTCAAGGAGATTTGATTTATAGCAAATATAGAGCATAGAGCTTTTTTTTTTTTTCAAAACAGGAAAATGCATGCATTCATTTAACAAGAATTTACCCTCAAATATTTGTCAGACACTGTGCTGGGAGCTAGGGACTTAGGGATGAGCAAAACCAGACGCTAACACTGATAAAATAAAACCCCAATGAGCATAAGCTGCAGCTGTAATGAGGACTGTGAAAGAGAGTCGCATAGTACCACGAGTGCTGGTGATAGGAAGGTTTGGTCTGATCGAGGAGGTCAGGGAAAGCACCCCTGCTTGTGCTGGTTAGCCAGCTGAAGACAAGGAGGTAGGGGTTCCAGACCCTGACACACACAGCAGAGCAGAGGCCTGGGGGAAAGGACTGAAAGGCTGACACTGGAATGGGGAACAGAGATCCAGGCAAAGCCAGGCACCCGATGAGGCCAGGAGAAGAATCCAAGACCATGCTGATATTTTTATCTTCATCCCAAGAGAATTTGCTTGGAATTCTGGACTGGGTTCCCAGAAATACTTCTCTACTACAGGGACTTCTCCTGTCTTCCACCTCCCAAGCAGTCAGAACGGTAATTCTGTACCTCTTTGTTATTAGCAGTGAGTTACTCCTATAGCAGTGTATCCAGGGAAAAGGAGTTAGAGGTGGCAGAATAGAAACCTAAGAGTTCCAGGGCTGGGAACTGGAGGATGGATGAGGTCATGGCTTCTTATTAAGGAAAACCCTTGGGCTTTTTTTTCATTTTCAGCTTTACTGAGATATAACTGGCATGTAACACTTTGTAAGTTTAAGTTGTACAACCACGTTTCTTTATATATGTATGTAATGCAAAATGATTACCACAATCAAGCTAATTAACGTACCCATCACCTCACAGAGTTATAACTGTGCATGCGTGTGGTAAGGACTTTTAAATATCCAATAAGGTGCTGTTAACATAACTGCCAGACTCTTATTGTTAATATAGCCCCGGAATTTATTCACTTTATAACTGGAAGGTTGTACTCTTTGACCACTCACACCTATTTCCCTAATCCACTAACCTCTTCCCCTGGCAAAAATTAATCTGTTCTCTGTTTCACTGAGTTTGTTTTTTTAGATTCCACCAATAAGTGAGATCAGATAGTCTTCCTCTGTTTGACTTATTTTACTTAGCATAGTAGTCTGATTTCAATATTGACCATCTGGTGATGCCCATGTGTAGCGTCTTCTCTTATGTTATTAGAAGAGGGTGTTTGCTATGACCAGTGCGTTCTCTTGGCAAAACTATGTTAGCCTTTGACTTGCTTTGTTTTTACTACAAGGCCAGATTTGCCTGTTATTCCAGGTGTTTCTGGACTTCCTACTTTTGCATTCCAGTCCCCTATAATGAAAAGGACATCTTTTGAGGGTGTTATTTCTAGAAGGTCTTGTAGGTCTTCATAGAACTGTTCAACTTCACCTTCTTCAGCATTACTGGTTAGGGCATAGACTTGGATTACTGTGATATTGAATGGTTTGCTGAGATCATTCTGTCATTTTTGAGATCCAAACACTGCATTTCAGACTCTTTTATTGACTATGATGTTGACTATCCCATTTCTTCTAAGGGATTCTTTCCCACAGTAGTAGATTAAATGGTCATCTGAGTTAAATTCACCCATTCCAAACTAACATCCGTTGGATCATTGAAAAAGCAAGAGAGTTCCAGAAAAACATCTAATTCTGCTTTACTGACTACACCAAAGCCTTTGACTGTGTGGATCACAACAAACTGTGGAAAATTCTTGAAGACATGGGAATACCACACAACCTTACCTGCCTCCTGAGAAATCTGTATGCAGGTCAAGAAGCAAGAGTTAGAACTGTACATGGAAAAACAGACAGGTTCCAAATCAGGAAAGGATTTCGTCATGGCTGTAAAGTGGCACCCTGCTTATTTAACTTATATTCAGAATACATCATGAGAAATGCTGGGCTGGATGAAGCACATTCTAGAATGAAGATTGCCAGGAGAAATATCAATAACCTCAGATATGCAGATGACACCTCCCTTATGGCAGAAAATGAAGAAGCACTAAAGAGCCCCTTGATGAGGGTGAAAGAGGAGAGTTAAAAAGCTGGCTTAAAACTCCACATTCAGGAAACTAAGATCATAGCATCTGGTCCCATCACTTCATGGCAAATAGATGCAGAAACAGTGGAAAAAGTGACTGACATTTTTTGGTGCTCCAAAATCACTGCAGATGGTGACTGCAACCATGAAATTAAAAGGCACTTGTTCCTTGGAAGAAAAGTTATGACCAACCTAGACAGCATATTAAAAATCAGAGACATCACTTTGCCAACAAAGGTTTGTCTAGTCAAAGCTATGGCTTTTGCAGTAGTCATGTACGGATGTGAGAGTTGGACTGCGAAGAAAGCTGAGCACCAAAGAATTGATGCTTTTGAACTGTGGTGTTGGAGAAGACTCTTTAAATTCCCTTGGACTGCAAGGAGATCCATCCAGTCCATCTTAAAGGAAATCAGTCCTGAATATTCAGTGGGAGGACTGATGCTGAAGCTGAAGCTCCAATACTTTGGCTACCTGATGCAAAGAACTGACCCCTTGGAAAGAGATCCTGATGCTGGGAAAGATTTAAGGCAGGAGGAGAAGGGGGCGACAGAGGATGAGATGTTTGGACTGCATCACCCACTGGATGGACGTGAATCTGAGTAAACTCTGGGAGTTGGTGATGGACAGGGAAGACTGGCGTGCTGCAGTCCATGGGGTCACAAAGAGTCAGACATGACTGAACTGAACTGAGCTATAGTGAAATTGTGTGGTATCCTGCAACTTTACTAGATCCATTTACTGGCAATAACAATTTTGTTTTTGGTTTTTGTTTGTTTTTTTTTTTTTTTTTTTTTTTGGTTTGGTGTGGTGTTTAGGATTTTCTATGTCATCTGTAAATGTACAATTTTACTTCTCTCTTCTCAATTTGGATATCTGTTAATCCTTTATGTTGGAGAAGGCAGTGGCATCCCACTCCAGTACTCTTGCCTGGAAAATCCCATGGATGGAGGAGCCTGGAAGGCTGCAGTCCATGGGGTCGCTGAGGGTTGGACTGAGCAAGTTCACTTTCACTTTTCACTTTCTTGCATTGGAGAAGGAACTGGCAACCCACTCATGTTCTTGCCTGGAGAATCCCAGGGATGGGGGAGCCTGGTGGGCTGCCATCTATGGGGTTGCACAGAGTCAGACACGACTGAAGTGACTTAGCAGTAATCCTTTTTGTTGTCTGATTGTTCTGGCTAGGACCTCCAGCATGATGCTGAATATGAGTAGTGAGAGTTGACACCTTGTTTTGTTTCTGATCTCAGAGGGAAATCTTTCAGACTTTCACAGCTGAATATGATGTTAGGCTTCTACATATAGCATATGTTCACACATAGCATAGGCTTTCATATATGTAGGGCTTATCACATATAGCTTTTATTATGTTGAAGCATGCTCCTTCTATATTCTATTTGTTTTATCATGAATGAATGCTGAATTTTGCCAAATGCTTTTTCTGCACCAGTTGACATGACTATATGATATTTTATCTTTCCTTCTATCAATGTGATGTATCACATTTACTGATTTGCAAATGTTGAACGATCCCTGCATCCCAAGGATGAATCTCATTTGATTATGTTACATGCTCTTTTTAATGAGTTTCTAATTTAGTTTGCTAGCATTCTGCTGAGAATTTTTGCACTTACATTTGTCAGGGAAATTGGCCTGTATATTTCTTTTCTTATAGCATCCTTAACTGACTTTGGTACCAGGGTAACACAGGTCTTGTAAAATGAATTTGGGAGTGTTTCTCTGCTTCAATTTTCGGAAGAGTTTGAGAAATATTGGAGTTCATTCTTTAAATATTTGGTAGAATTCACTAGTGAAACCATCTGGCTGAGAGTGTTTTATTTTGTTGTTGTTGTTGTTGAGAGGTTTTGATTGCTGATTCAACTCCACAGGTTTTTTTTTAATTTCTTCATAATTTAGTTTTGGTAGAATGTATGATTCTAAGAGTTTATCCATTTATTCTATGTTTGCAATTGTTGATGCACAGTTTTTCACACTAGTCTCATGGTCTTTTGTATTTCTGTGGTATCAGTTGTAATGTCTCCTCTTTCATTTGTAATTTTATTTATTTGAGGTCCTTTTTTCTCCCTGGTTACTCCTGCTCAAAGTCTGCCAATCTTGTTTTACCTCTTCAAA
The DNA here is from genome assembly GCA_917880005.1 of Nanger dama. Lineage (NCBI taxonomy): Eukaryota > Metazoa > Chordata > Mammalia > Artiodactyla > Bovidae > Nanger > Nanger dama. The sequence goes on from CAKJTW010000052.1 coordinate 6,698,946, forward strand.
GAACTGAGTCTTGGTTTTGCTAATGTTCTCTGCTGTTGGTCTAATCTTTATTATTTCTCTTCTTCTACTAATATTGGGCTTGTGTATGTGTGTGTGCGTGTTTTCTTTTTAGGTCCTTGAAGTGTAAAGTTTCTAAGTGGACAATGTGTGTGATACATATACCGAGTAATTTTCACAGTTACTTTTTGTCAGAGACATTGCTAAGAGCTCTACATCCATTGTTTTTGTTGTTTAGTCACTAAGTTGTGTCCGATTCTTTTGCGACCCTATGGACCATAGCCCTTCAGGCTCCTTGGTCCATGGGATTTCCCAGGCAAAAATACTGGAGTGTGTTGCCATTTCCTTCTCCAGGGGATTTTCCCAGCCCAGGGACAGAACCCACATCTGCATCTCCTGCACTGGCAAGCAGATTCTTTACCACTGTTTCACCTGGGCACCGATCTGATCCCTGGGTTGGAGATACCCCTGGAGAAGGAAATGGTAACCCACGTCAGTATTCTTGCCTGGAAAATCTCATGGACAGAGGAGTCTGGCAGGCTACAGTCCATGGCATTGCAAAGAGTCAGACACTACTGAGAGTGTACGCATGCATGCACACATGAGATGTAAAGTTAAGTGTTGTTTACCTAAGATGTTTCTTTATCCTTTATGCTGCACTTATCGCTTTAAAAAATCTTTCTTTTGCTGTATCCTTCAAGCTTTGATATGTCTTTCCATTTTCATTTGTCTCAAGCTTTTTTTTCTTCCTTTTGATTTCTTCTTGGTTGTTCATGAAAGTGTAGTTTAATTTCCATGTATTTGTAAAATATCCAGCTTTCCTCCTGTTATTAATTTCTAGTTTCATTCTATTGTGCTCAGAAAAAAACACTTGATATAGTTTCCATCTTCTTGAATTTTTTGAGGTTTGTTTCATGGTGTTCATATGTCCTATTCTAGAATGTGTTCTCTGTGCATTTGACATGAATGTGTTATGTTGCTGTTGGATGGAGAGTTCTCTATATGTCTTTTAGGTCCCTTTGGTCTATAGTGTCCTGAAAATATCCTTGGGTTTCACATGGTCCTAGGCCAACCTCCACTCAACTCCTTTGTTTTCTTTAAAGGTCATGAAGGACAGAGCCACCATCTCTTACCATCCATCATTTCCCCAGTAGGTTCATTCCTACCTCACTCCACTGTAGAATGCACAACAGTTTCAATTGTCTTATCCTTTTTTTTTTCTAATGCTTGAGGTAAGTACACAGTTTCCTGGGTTTCCTGAGAATCAGTGCCATTTGCAGACAAGAAAATACACCGAAATATAAAAGATCAAGATCAGTTTCTTCCACATGGAAGTTTCACTGGGCACTGCACTTCTGCCTTGGAAGGCAAGCTGCATAGAGACTGTGATGGTAGGAAATGCTATGGAGGCTGGGAAAGTCATCAAGGTTGCCCTTGGTCTGGTAGGGGGTTGGAGGGAACTTGATAGGAAAATTATTAGGAAAATCCCCATATTTCCACTTTATCCCACTAGAAACAATTCTGACACTATTGCCCCATTTAAGATAAGCAATGCATTGTCTCAAGTGAGAAGCAGAAGTAGTTGGTAGTGAAAAGGATGGGAACAAACACTGGATGTAAAGAACAGGAAAGCAAAGGATGTTCTTGAACACAAAGTGATCTGTAAATCCTAGCCAATCCTGTAGCCATTCTTCTTCTGCCTGAGAATGACTGTCCTGCCATGAAATTATCAATCCACTTGCTCTAGCTCCTTGGCATTTCTGTATCATCTTGTTACATTTCTCCTTCACCAATTCCTCATGTTCACCATATTTTCTACTTCTTGCCTTATCCCATGGCTGGACAGGTAGTGTGGAGTGAGATCTGTTGGGAGAAAGGCTAGACTAGGATACCTCCTAAACACCCGTATGTCTTCATGCTTACACACACACAGACATACATACAACACACTATTCTTAGGTTAAAATATGCCTTTAACATGTGCAGATACCTTAAAAAAGCATTTGAAGTCAAGTATTTTTACATTTCTCAGATCCTTGATGCATATGCCTATTTTTTCCTAGCAGTGAGGTCTATTTTCATTGTTTTATGAAGGATGAAAAAAGCTGATGAGTCCTCATTTCCTTCAATATACAACATGGGAAAACAACACTCTGCACTTGTCTTTTTTTTTCACTATGGATCTATAGATGAATGGATTAAAACATTTTCAAAACTGAAAAAAAAATACTGAGAGGCAAGAATTTAGAATGGTTGCCATTCCCCATGGCAGTGTCAGAAGATGTCTTCAGCTTGCTACAGGATTCAGAATTTGTGGACGCTCATGAGCTGCTGGTGATCACGTTCATAGGTTCCCATAATTATATGCAAGAGCTGGCATTTGTAAGTTTGGTCAAATGCCTGGCTTTTAGACTGGAGCATTGGTAGTGTGCCATAGGAACAATAAACCATAGAATGGGCAGCTTCCTGAGGGTTAATTTTACATGAAGATTTATTGGAAGAGGTTTATACAATTACTTAACAGGTAACTAATTTGGAGTTTTTATTTATGGAAACAGATTGTATTTATGCTTTAGATAGAGTACAATGTGAGATTTCAACTAAAACTAAAAATCCTCACTTGCATAGGTGAAGCCCTGGGACCTCAAGGATACAGATGCATCAAACTTTATCTTTAAAAGGGCTTTGGTAATATAATGGAAGAACTGATATGATACAAAGAGAGTTGAATGTGCAGTTACTTTCTATATTATCTCAGTCTTTACAAGTTACTGATAGTAAATCCAATGGCCTGGGGTAGCATGATTCTTATTAAGAGAATTTGGCTGGGAAAAAGCTTAGGTAGAAGAAAAGGAAGGGCTTGGAGCAGGGTCATAGAGGAAGTATAGGAGTCACGACACTTATTGGGCTGTCCTTGGGGCTTAGTTTTAAAGGAGTCACAACTCAACATTTTACTTTTCTTCTAATGGCAGAAGTGGACATGGAACAACAGACTGGTTCCGAATAGGAAAAGGAGTACATCAAGGCTGTATATTGTCACCCTGCTTATTTAACTTCTATGCAGAGTACATCATGAGAAATGCTGGACTGGAAGAAACACAAGCTGGAATCAAGATTGCCAGGAGAAATATCAATAACCTCAGATATGCAGATGACACCACCCTTTTGGCAGGAAGTGAAGAGGAACTAAAAAGCCTCTTGATGAAAGTGAAAGAGGAGAGTGAAAAAGTTGGCTTAAAGCTCAACATTCAGAAAACAAAGATCATGGCATCTGGTCCCATCAGTTCATGGGAAATAGATGGAGAAACAGTGGAAACAGTGTCAGACTTTATATTTTGGGCTCCAAAATCACTACAGATGGTGACTGCAGCCATGAATTTTTTTTTTTTTCTTTACAATACTGTATTGGTTTTGCCATACATTGACATGAATCTACCATAAAAGCCACTTACTCCTTGGAAGAAAAGTTATGACCAACCTAGATAGCATATTGAAAATCAGAGACATTACTTTGCCAACAAAGGTCCATCTAGTCAAGGCTATGGTTTTTCCAGTGGTCAAGTATGGATGTGAGATTTGGACTGTGAAGAAAGCTGAGCACCGAAGAATTGATGCTTTTGAACTGTGGTGTTGGAGAAGACTCTTGAGAGTCCCTTGGACTGCAAGGAGATCCAACCAGTCCACTCTAAAGGAAATCATCCCTGGGTGTTCTTTGGAGGGAATGATGCTGAAACTGAAACTCCAGTACTTTAGCCATCTCATGCGAAGAGTTGACTCATTGTAAAAGACTGTGATGCTGGGAGAGATTGGGGGCAGAAGGAAAAGGGAATGACCAAGGATGAGATGGCTGCATGGCATCACTGACTTGATGGATGTGAGTTTGCGTGAACTCCAGGAGTTGGTGATGGACAGGGAGGCCTGGTGTTCTGCGATTCATGAGGTCGCAAAGAGTCAGACACAACTGAGCAACTGAAGTGAACTGAACTGAACTGAACTGATGCATCTATTTAGTTCTTACCTAATAATGAGGCTGTGAACAAAGCTAGTAGAGGTGATAGAATTCTAGTGAAGAGATTTAAAATGCTAAAATATGATGCTATTAAAATACTGCACTCCATATATCAACAAATTTGAAAAACTCAGCAGTGGACACAGACCTGGAAAAAGGTCAGTTATCAGTCCAATCCCAAAGAAGGGCAATGCGAAAGAATGTTCAAACTATTGTACAATTGTGCCCATTTCAAATGCTAGCAAGGCTATGCCCCAAATCCTTCAAGCTAAGCTCTAGCAGTACATGAACCTAGAACTTCCAGCTGGGTTTAGAAAATGCAGAGGAAACAGAGATCAAATTTCAACATTCATTGGATCATAGAGAAAGCAAAGAAAGTCCAAAAACCACCTACTTCTGTTTCATTGATTATGCTAAAGCTTCTGACTATGTGGATCACAACAAACTGTGGGAATTTCTTAAAGAGAAGGGAATACCAGACCACCTTACCTGTCTTCTGAGAAACCTGTATGTGGGTAAAAATCAACAATTAGAACCTTATATGAGATAATGGACTGGTTCAAAACTGGGAAAGGAGTGCAATAAGGCTGTATATTGTCACCCTATTTATTTAACTTCTATGCAGAATACATCATGCAAAATGCAGGGCTGAATGAATCACAAGCTGGAATCAAGACTGCCAGGATAAATGTCAATGACCTCAGATATGCAGATGATACCACTCTAATGCCAAAAAGTGAAGTGGAACTAAAGAGCCTCTTGATGAGGGTGAAAGAGGAGAGTGAAAAACCTGGCTTAAAACTCAACATTCAAGAAAACTAAGATTATGGGATCTCATCCCAACATTTCATGGCAAATAGAAGGGGGAAAAGTGGAAGTAATGACAGATTTTATTTTCTTGGGCTCCAAAATCATTGCAGATGGTGACTACAGCCATGAAATTAAAAGACAATTGCTTCTTGGAAGGAAAGCTATGACAAACCTAGACAGAGTATTAAAAAGCAGAGACATCACTTTGCAGGCAAGGATCCGTATAGTCAAAACTATGGTTTTTCCAGTGGTCATGTGTGGATGTAAGAGTTGGAATATAAAGAAGGCTAAGCACCAAAGAATTTATGCTTTCAAAGAATGGTGCTGGAGAAGACTCTGAAGAGTCCCTTGGACAGAAAGGAGATCAAACCAGTCAGTCCTAAAGGAAATTAACCCTGAATATTCATCTTGGTGGATCAGATGGTAAAGAATCTGCCTGTAATATGGGAGACCTGGCTTAGTTCCCTAGGTTGGGACGCTCCCCTGGAGAAAGGAATGGCTATACAATCTGGTAATTTTTGTCTGGAAAATTCCATGGATAGAGGAGTCAGGTATGTTACAGTCCATGGTGTCACAAAGAGTTGGACATGACTGAGTGACTTTCACACTTTTTTTGGAAGGACTGATGCTGAAGCTGAAGCTCCAATACTTTGGCCACCTGATGTGAAGAGCCAACTCATTGCGAAAGATTCTGATGCTGGGAAAGATTGAAGGCCAAAGGAGAAGGGGGGTGGCAGAAGATGAGATGGTTAGATAGCACCACCAACTCAATGGACATTAATCTGACCTACCAGGGTCCAGCCCCAGTTGGATCCAGGGTATCCAAAGTGTGGACAATGAGGTGAGAGAGATATATAGATATATAGAGAGAGAAGGAAAGAATTTGCAGTTAAGAGAATAGAGGAGAGAAAGAGGCTGATATTCCTTAGTTTATGCAGAAAGCCAATAAAGTCTCAGAGAAGAGACTTGCTTTATTCACATAGGCCGCAGGTGCCTCTCGAATAGCAGAAGGTGTCTCCACCTTGGGCATTTTCTCGAGTGGGTCTTAGAAGCCCAGGCAAAAAAAACCCGAATGCACAGAGCCTCTTTGCTCCAAGGGATCAGCCTGAAAAAGAGAGGGAGTGAGAGGGAGAAAGAGAGACAGAAAGAAAGAATTGACAGGGGGAGGCCAAGCTTGTGCAAAAACCCCATAACTTTATTTTCAAGAGGTGCTTATATACCCTACGTTTTACATAATGGAAGATGCAGAGTCATGCAGGGGCAGCAGTCCTGACCCTTATCGATACCAGGCTTTCTTTCTGCATACCTTTCTGTATATAAAAGGTCTCAGGTGATTTACATTATCTTCTGGCCAGGAGGCCTGTTAACATTTTATGACTTTTTTCCTTGATAAATGTTAATCAACCAAAAACTCGTTTCCCTTGAAGTGTTGTTTTCTTAAATCTGCATTACCCTCAAAGTACTAAATAAAGTTACATATTTATAGATCAAAGGTGCAGTGGGTTATAACAAAGAAAGTACTTAACTCAAGGATCTAATGTTGCTACATGTTTTTTCTATATAACAACTATATTAATTAATGCACTTCCGGGTACACAATAAATAAAGGATATGAAAACTTGGCAGCAAGTATTGGCTCAACAATGAAACCCTTAACCAGTTCTATTCTAATGATTTTTAACTCCTCAAAAGATTCTACATTCCTAGAATGTTTTAAGTTTCCTGTGCCTCTCACAGTTGGGAGGCTATAAATAATCATATGCATGGTTGAAAAAGTCCGGATAAACCTGTCAGGCAAGTCAGAAAGCTATCAGAGGGGTTTGAATTGAAACACTCTTATTATGCCCAGGAGACTTATTAACCAAAGCTCTAAGTTGATTTTCTTCAGAGAAGGTGGTCGGGGATAGCCTCCTCTTAATGTCAGAGGAGTTGGTGAAAGTCATAAAATAGTAAGACAGACAGACTCTGGTTTTGGGGGTAGATGCTTGAGCAGGTCTAGGGGATCTCTTGAGCCCTGATCCGCCTTGCCTGCAAGGTATCTCCACATGACCTTGTCATAGGCGGTATCTCCTGTGCTGGCTCCCGGCACTGACCCAACTCTGGGAGATAGTGAAGGACAGGGGAGCCTAGTATTTTGCAGTCCTTGGGGTTGCAAAAGTCTGACATAACTTTGCGACTCAACAACAATAACAGTATATGAGGAAGATTTGAAAGAAAAGTGAAAGTGAAAGAAAACTTTTCTTTTTTTACTGAACATCAAAGAAGAGATTAAATGAATCATCCTGGATTGTAATCTCATATCCTCCTGATTCCTCATCCTTACCTTTGCTTCTTTGCCTTGTTAGTGGAATGGGAATCTGATCTTAGTCTCATATGGACTATTTCTGTATGGTAAGGCAAATCACTTAATAATTCAGGGTCTCATTTTTCCCATTCAGAAAAATAAGGAGCTAGACAAGTATGCTATACAAAATGGCTTTTAACTCCAAGAGCCTATGGTCTTAGAAATTTAAAAAAAAGAAAAATGTGCAAAATGTTTAGGTACTTCTGGCAAGACAAAGCAAGCATCCATTGGGCCTTTTCACTCTTTAAGCCAACTTACTGTTGTGAACTTGAAACTGATGAAGCAAATTGACTTATTTTATAATCATTAGGCTACAGTGGTTATGGGTAGGTGTGATATAGAAAGTCTGCCATGATATTACCAGCAAGTTTCATTTCCATGTGGCTAAACTCACAAGGCTTAACCATAGGACCACCTCAGAGAGGACAAAGAGACAACCATTGGCCTTCAGAGAAGCAGGATAAAGAACTCAATAGGCAGTGAGGTGGTTCAGACAATAAGACTGCTTCCTGGTGTCATTCAGTCTAAGTAAAGCCTTAATACAATGAATCACTTAAAAATGAATTTAATTAGTAAAAAAAAAAAAGTAAATTACTTGTTCAACAGTATAGATATTCTTCTAGAGTCTAGGTGATAGGAGTGAATAACACTCAAAGCTCCTATCCCTGAGGAACTGACTCTGGTGGGAGAATAACACTTGTAACAATAATAAAATTACTATTAAACAATAAAAATAATGCTAATTGAAATCTGTTTATCTTTATGTCAATTCAATCTTTGCGGACCCCGTGGACCGTGGCCTGCCAGACTCTTCTGTCCATGGAGTTATCCCAGCAAGAATACCGGAGTGGATTGCCATTACCTCCTCCAGGGAATCTTGCTGATCATTCTTTTGCATTGACAGGTGGATTCTTTACCAATGAACCATCTGGGAAACCCATTATCTTTATGTATCTGGTACCATTTTAATACATTATCTCAGTCAGTTCAGTTGCTCAGTTGTGTCCAACTCTTTGTGACCCCATGGACTGCAGCACACCAGGCTGCTTCCCTGTCCATCACCAACACCCAGAGCTTGCTCAAACTCATGTCCATCGAGTCGACGATGCCATTCAACCATCTCATCCTCTGTCATTCCCTTCTCCTCCTGCCTTCAATCTTTCCCAGCGTGAGGGTCTTTTCCAAGAGTCAGTTCTTCGCATCAGTGGCCAAAGTATTGTAATTTCAGCTTCAGCATCAGTCCTTTAGGATGGACTGGTTTGATCTCCTTGCAGTTCAAGGAACTCTCAGAGTCTTCTCCAACACCACAGTTCAAAAGCATCAATTCTTCGGTACTCAGTTTTTTTTTATGGTCAAACTCTCACATCCATACATCTAATTTAATTCTTTCCAGGAGTCACAGTGGTAAAGAATCCATCTGCCAATGCAGGAGACACGGGGTCAATCCATGGGCTGAGAGGATCCCTGGAATAGGAAATGGCAACTTGCTCCAGTATTCTTGCCTGAAGAATTCCATGGACAGAGGAACTGGCAGGCTACAGTCTATGGGGTTGCAAAAGCAGGGCATGACTGAGTGACTGAACACAATTTAATCTTAGAACAAACCCATGTTGTTGGCATTGTTATTCCCATTTGACAACTGAAGTTACTGAAACCCAGAGAGAGTAATTTGCCTGGACACATGGTTATGACAGACTCAGAATTTCAACCTAGGCCTGTGTGATCCTGAAACCTGGATCCACAGCCACTTTGATATATGCCCTCCTGCTCCAGATCCGTTTGTACTCTAAGAGAGCTCCGAGGCAGAGATGACTCAAAGAATGATCACACACAGTGATGCAGAACATGCTCCAAGAAATGTTTATCATCCTCCAGGCAGCAGGACCCCACAATCATGATAAAAGGTAGCCACTGAAGGGGCTTGAGAAAAAGGGGGCAGCCAAAGAATTAAAAGTTTCAGGATGATTAAAAATACTAGATGATTAAAAATAAACTCAAAATATATAAAAGACCTAAATGTATAATATCAGATATTATAAAACTAGAGGAAAATATAGGCAGAATATTCTTTGGCATAAGTTACAGAAATATTATTTTGGATCTGTCCCCTAAAGCAAAGGAAACAAGCAAAAATAAACAAATAGGACTTAAGTAAATGTAAAAGCTTCTTCACAGGAAACGAAATCATTGACAAAACAAAAAGACAACCTCCTGAGTTGGAGAAAACATTTGCAAATGACATTCCTGATATGGGGTTAACATCCAATGTACATAAACAGCCATTTCCCAAAGAGGAAAAGCAGATAGCCAATGGGCATATGAAAAGATGCACAATACAAGTAGTGATCAGAGAAATGTAAATCAAAGCCACAGCGATTATAACATTTCACATCTGTGAGAATGGCTATCACAAACTAAAAGCAGAACTACCAGGTGATGTAGCAATTCTACTCCTGGGTATATATCTGAAAAAAAAAACCCAAAAACATTAATTTGAAAAGATACAGGCATCCCAGTGCTCACAGCATTATTTACAACTGCAAGGTATGGAAGCAATCTAAGTCTCCATCAACAGATGAACAAATAAAGATGATGTGATACACACACACACACACACACAAACACACACACAATGGAAAATTTGGCATTTGCAGCAACCTAAATTGATGTGGGAGGCATTTGCTAAGTGAAATTAGTCAGGCAGAGAAAAGCAGATACTGTATGAATCACTTATATGTGGAATCGAGGTAAATAAAAAATAGTGAACAGGACAGAAAAGAAGCAGACCCATATATTTAGAGAAAACTAGTGGTTACCAGTGAAAGTGAAAGTTTCACTTTTACTTTCATGCATTGGAGAAGGAAATGGCAACCCACTCCAGTTTTCTTGCCTGGAAGAATCCCAGGGACGGGGGAGCCTGGTGGGCTGCCGTCTATGGGGTCGCATAGTTAGACACGACTGAAGTGACTTAGCAGCAGCAGCAGCAGCAGCAGCAGCAGTGTTTACCAGTGGGGAGAAGAAAGTGGGTAGCGGGGAATAGGGGTTATTAGGATATGATACCATGTGCAATCAATGCAAAGAAATAGAGGCAAACAACAGAATGGGAAAGACTAGAAATCTCTTCAAGAAAATTAGAGATACCAAGGGAACATTTCATGCAAACATGGGCTCAATAAAGGACAGAAATGGTATGGACCTAACAAAAGCAGAAGATATTAAGAAGAGGTAGCAAGAATACACAGAATAACTGTACAAAAAGATCCTCAAGACCAAGATAGTCATGATGGTGTGATCACTCACCTAGAGCCAGACATCTTGGAATGTGAAGTCAAGTGGGCCTTAGAAAGCATCACTACAGACAAAGCTAGTGGAGGTGATAGCATTCCAGTTGAGCTGTTTCAAATCCTGAAAGATGATGTTGTGAAAGTGCTGCCCTCAATATGCCAGCAAATTTGGACAACTCAGCAGTGGCCACAGGACTGGAAAAGCTCAGTTTTCATTCCAATCCCAAAGAAAGGCAATGCCAAAGAATGCTCAAACTACGGCATAATTGCACTCATCTTACATGCTAGTAAAGTAATACTCAAAATTCTCCAAGCCAAGCTTCAGTAATACGTGAACCGTGAACTTCCTGATGTTCAAGCTGGTTTTAGAAAAGGCAGAGAAACCAGAGATCAAATTGCCAACATCCACTGGATCATGGAAAAAGCAAGAGAGTTCCAGAAAAACATCTATTTCTGCTTTATTGACTATGCCAAGGCCTTTGACTGTGTGGATCACAATAAACTGCGGAAAATTCTGAAAGAGATGGGAATACCAGACCACCTGATTTGCCTCTTGAGAAATCTGTATGCAGGACAGGAAGCCACGGTTAGAACTGGACATGGAACAACAGACTGGTTCCAAATAGGAAAAGGAGTACATCAAGGCTGTAGATTGTCACCCTGCTTAACTTCTATGCAGAGTACATCATGAGAAATGCTGGGCTGAAAGAAGCACAAGCTAGAATCAAGATTGCTGGGAGAAATATCAATAACCTCAGATATGCAGATGATACCACCCTTATGGCAGAAAGTGAAGAGGAACTAAAAAGCCTCTTCATGAGAGTAAAAGAGGAGAGTGAAAAAGTTGGCTTAAAGCTCAACATTCAGAAAACAAAGATCACGGCATCTGGGAACAGATGGGGAAACAGTGGAAACAGTGTCAGCCTTTATTTTGGGGGGCTCCAAAATCACTGCAGATGATGACTGCAGCCATGAAATTAAAAGATGCTTACTCCTCGGAAGGAAAGTTATGACCAACCTAGATAGCCTATTTAAAAGCAGAGACATTACTTTGCCAACAAAGGTCCGTCTAATCAAGGCTATGGTTTTTCCAGTGGTCATGTATGGATCTGAGAATTGGACTGTGAATTGGCTGTGTGCTGATAAATTGATGCGTTTGAACTGTGGTTTTGGAGAATACTCTTGAGAGTCCCTTGGACTTCAAGGAGATCCAACCAGTCCATTCTGAAGGAGATCAGCCCTGGAATTTCTTTGGAAGGAATGATGCTAAAGCTGAAACTCCAGTACTTTGGCCACCTCATGTGAAGAGTTGACTCAGTGGAAAAGACTCTGATGCCGGGAGGGATTGGGGGCAGGAGGAGAAGGGGACGACAGAGAATGAGATGGCTGGATGGCATCACTGACTTGATGGATATGAGTCTGAGTGAACTCCAGGATTTGATGATGGACAAGAAGGCCTGGTGTGCTGCAATTCATGGGGTCGCAAAGAGTCAGACACGACTGAGCGACTGAACTAACTAACCATGTGAGTGAAACTTTTGAAAATTTAAAGCACTACAGAATTTAAAGAATCTCTTATTCAATTAGAAATTTAAAGAACTAGATAATACCCCACTATATATTTTATACATTTAGATATATTTTTATACATTAGATATATTATTATACTTAAGTAATTGCCTATTAGCATTACTCATGATAGTCAAAAAGTAATACCAAATACATATATCCATGAACTGACAGATGGATAAACAAAATGGGGTACATTCATATAATAAAATATTAATAAAAAGGAATAAATTACTGATGCATGCTACAACATGGATGGAGTATTATGCTAGAAGGTAGTCACAAAAGATCACATATTTTATGATTCCATTTATAGGAAATATATCCAGAACAGGCAAATCTATAGATACCAAGAGTAGATTATTATTTGTCTAAAGTTGGGGAAGAGGGACTATGGAATAACATCTTATATGGAGTCTCTTCAGGGGATGGTGAACATTTATTAAAATCAGATGATGATGGTTCTTTAGCTTTGTGAATCTACTAAAATCACCATGAAAGGAAGGGTTTTATATTGTGTAAACTATATTTTAATAGAAATGCTTAAAATGAACTGCAAATAAAAGATTGGGCTCTGTTATTATTAACTGACTCTTCTGTTAGCCTCTCAGAAGTCTATGAAATCACTCCTTTCAGTACGTAAGAAAATAGAAACGAGTGTGTGATCGATCTCAATGACTATTGAATCCAGAGTCTGGTTTCCTAACATTGGATTTCCCATTATACATTCATTCATTCACTCATGTATAATGCCATTCTTTTCTCTAAATTTATTTATTTTTAATTGAAGGATAATTGCTTTACAGAATTTTGTTGTTTTCTGTCAAACCTCAACATGAATCAGCCATAGGTATACAAATATCCCCTCCCTTTGAACCTCCCTCCCAGCTCCCTCCCCATCCCACCCCTCTGGATTGATACAGAGCCCCTGTTTGAGTTTCCAGAGCCTACGGCAAATTCCCATTGGCTATCTGTTTTACATATGGTAATGCAAGTTTCCATGTTACTCTCTCCATACATCTCACCCTCTCCTCCCCTCTCCCCATGTCCATAAGTCTCTTCTCTATGTCTCTTTCTCCATTGCTGTCCTGAAAATAAATTCTTCAGTACCATTTTTCTAGATTCCATATATATATATACATCAGTATACAATATTTATCTTTCTCTTTCTGACTTAGTTCACTCTGTACAATAGCCTCTAGGTTCATCCACCTCATTAGGTTTACAACAAAACTGAGAGGAGAGTACAGTGATTTCTCAGATACTCCTACCTAGCCCCAGACATGCGGGGCCTTCCCCATTGTCAACATCAGACACTAGAGTAATACATTTGTTACAAAAGATGAACTTACAGTGACATATCATAATTACTCAAAGTCCATAGTTTACCTTAGGGTCCCTTCTTCACATTTTTACGTTCTGCAGGTTTGGACTAGAATGTAATGACATGCATGAATCACTGTAGTATCAACAAGTGTTTTCACTGCCCTAAAAATCCTCTGTGCTCTGCCTATTTATCTCTCTTGCAACTCAAACTCTGGCAAACATTGATCTTTTTTTTTTATTGTATCTGTAGTTATCTACTTTTCTAGACAGTGGTATAGTTGGAATCATATAGTATGATTCCAATATGAGGCCAGAAGACCAGCTTCTTCACTTAGTAATACAAATTTGAAATTTTCCTATGTTCTTCCATGGTTTGATTGCTCATTTCTTTTTAGCAAACAATATTACACTTTTTAGTGAATGATAATTTGCTGTCTTAATCTGCTACAGTTTATTTACCTATTCACTGACAGAACAGGATTTTGTCTGCTTCCAAATTTTGCCAATTATGAACAAAGCTGCTCTGAACAGGTGTGCATGTTTTAGTGTGGATAGAAATTTTCATCACCTTTGGGAGTTGGTGATGCACAGGGAGGCTTGGCGTGCTGCGATTCATGGGGTCGCAAAGAGTTGGACACGACCGAGCAACTGAACTGAACTGAACTGAACTGAACTTGCATAAACAACAAGGAGCACAACTACTGGATCACATGGGTAAGACTATATTTAAAAAAGAAACTATAGTAAGAAACCTTATAAGAAACTATAGAATTATCTTCCAACATGGCTGTACCATTTTGCATGCCCATCAGTAATGAGAGTTTCTATTGCTCCATACCCTCACCAGCATTTGATGTCATCAGTGTTCCAGATTTGGGCCATTCTAATAGGAGTATGGTAGTATTTCAGGGTTATTTTAATTTGCAATTCCCTGATGACATATGATTCAGAATATATTTCCATATGCTTATCTGCCATCTGTGTATCTTCTTTTATGAAAAGTCTATTAAGGTTTTTGTCCTACTTTTTCATTGGGTTGTTCATTTTTATTGTTGAGTTTTAAAAATACTTTGTATATTTTGAATAACAATCCATTATAAAATGCATCTTTAAGAAATATTTTCTCCCAGTCTGTGGCTTATCTTTTAATTCTCTTGACTTTGCCATTCATAGAGCACATGTTTTCAATTTTAATTAAGTCCAAATTATGAAATTTTTCCTTCTGGATCATATTTTTGGTGTAGTATTTATAAAGACATCACCATACTCAAGGTTATCAAGGTTTTCATCTATATTGTCTTCTAGGACTTTTGTAGTTTTGCAGTTTACATTTAGGCCTATGATCTATTTTTGGTTAATTTGGGAGAAGGGTGTAAGATCTATGTCTAAATTATTATTATTTTTTTGTATGTGCATATCCAGTTGTTCAAGCAACATTTGACTATATTTACATGGGTCTGTCTTTAGGATCTCTATTCTATAGATCTAATTTTTCAGTTTCACACTGTCTTGATTATTATAGCTTTAAATAATTCTTGAGATTAGATATTGTTAGTCCTTCAACTTTGCTCTTTTCCTTCAATACTGTGTTGGCTAGTCTAGGTCTTTTGCCTCTCCATAGAAACTTTAGAATCAACTTGCCAATATTTATAAAATAACTTTCTGAGATTTAAATTGGAATCACATTGAACCTATACATCAAGTTGGGAAGAGCTGATATCTTTGGAATATTGAATCTTCCTATCCATGAGCGTGGGATAGTTCTTTGCATAAATTGTATTTATTTGTATAAATTGAAGCATTTATAGTAACCATTACCTTACAATCTTGCTATAATTGTTTATTAGTTCCAGGATGATTATTTTTGGTCAGTTCTTTTAACTTTCTACAAACATGATCATGTTGTTTCCAGATAAAGACAGCTTTATTTTTATTTCCTCTTCATAGCAAGGACTTACACTATGACGCTGAAAAGAAGTAGTGAGAGGGAATGGCCTTGACTTGCACGTGATCTTAGTGAGAAAGCTTTGAGTTTTTCACCATTATGTATGGCATTAGCTATAGGTTTCTGTAGATAGTCTTTGTCAAGTTGTAGAAGTTAGCTACTAGCCCTAGTAGTTTACTAAGGGTTTTTTTTTTTTTAATCATAAATGTGTGTTGGATCTTGTCAAAAGCTATTTCTGAATTCACTGATAATTACATGCTGTTTCTTTCATAGTCTGATGATGTAATAGATTAACTTCATTTAACCAGGCTTGCATATCTGAGATAAGCCCCACTTATCATGGAATTTAATTCTTTTTTAAATTTGATTTACTAATATTTTTGAGGATCTAATTACTTTGTAGTTGTTAATTAAGAAAATATTTGTTAAGAACCACTCTACATCCAGCTCTGGAAGCACAGAACTTCGAGCCCAGTTGCATAAGCTGTCTCAACAGAATAAAAGTCTTGAGTAAATAGAAAATTAGTTTTATCAGCAATTTAGTTGCTTAGAGAGATTCTGGGAATGTTTAGGTAAATCTACATTCATTTAAAACATTTTGAAATAAATTCTGGGTGACAAATAGACAACATGTAAGGTAATTTCATGTTGAATTCATTAATTTCAATTTAATTTTCAATCACTTGCAGGAAACTCTCCCTATTGACCATAGCTGAAAAGAGAGACGAGGTATAAAAAAATTGATTTTTTTCAGTTCTTAAGAGTCTAAGGAAATTGACTGCTAAGGAGATTTAGATTCATATTCATATTATTATTCTCTCTCTGTCTCTTTCTTTCTGTCGGTCCTTCTTGCCCTCTAAACATCTGTTGGTTATATTTTCACCCTACTATGATCAGACTCTTCTCTAAAGTCACATTTCTCTAGGGTTTTTGGTACACAAGATGCTGATCTATATCTGCTCAGGATCTCTGATATGTTTATAGATGGATATAGCCTCGGAGCTTAAGGTGTTACAGAAACAAACTATAATTGATTCCTCCAAGGGTTTCTATGGAAATGGGCAAGAATTAGGAATGTAAAGAATGATACAATTATTTATTCATTCTCAATATATTGATTTTAGTTTCCACTGATATGTCTGCAAATTTTGGAAGAAGTACAGTACAAAAAACACAATTGATGTAAGATCTAAAGGTCTAAATATACTGGCTGACAACTAATAATAAGTCACTGTACTAATGCCTTAGGAATTTCATACTTTCAAATTTTTCAGGATTTGGGATTATAAAGGCATCTTTATAAAATAGATACTATCAAAACCATTAACTATTCTTTCCAAATAGAGACTATAAACATTCAAATATTTACTGATTCTGAGTAGAATCAAACCACTCCATAACTAATTTACCTATGAGTGACCTGTCTGATTTAATTTGGTCTTCTTTCCCCCTTAAGTGATGATATCCAGAAGACCATTGTGATTTAATGCTTTCTTCTTGCTACATGAAAGAATTGTAGTCAGACACATGGAATTCAAGTTAAACTAATTTCCAATCTCTTTTGCAGTTAGGTTGGTCAGGAGACCAATTTCTCTCCAGTGAAAGAAAGATAGAAGTGAAAAGTGCTACTGTGAATCCAGGGACTGTAGAATAGGGTGCGTGCCCATCCTACTTGTTTATTTTCCTAGAACTAAGAAAGATAACTACCCAAGAACAATGCCTAATGAAAGGCAGAATAGCTACTTAATACCATAACAGATTAACGGCACCTTGAATGATAGTGTGGAACAAATCCTCCCTAACCAGAATGCTCTCTTAGGAATTATTAGCATAGAAATAAATCAGCATCTATATACACTAAGGCACTCTATTTTGGATTCTCATTGTTACAGAAGCTTAGCTTTACCCTAACTAATATGGTCTCATTCAGATGCATCTCAGGATGATTTTTTAAAAATAGAATCATTGACTAAAAGGATTTGACATGAAAATCATTGTCCTAAAGAGCTAAATATACTTGACTTCTCTAAGAGCTGTCAGAATTATTTTTGAATTCCTTTCTAAAGAGAGCTGAGCTATGTTTATTTAAAGTCACTCTTTAGATATAAGCATGTATAAGGAGCAAATAAAAAGGAGTGTCATTCAAGACTGGATGAGAATAATGAGCAAGCACATGGAAATTACTCTACTGATCAAATGGAAAATGTGACCCATTCTTAGGAAATTCTTCAGGGAGAGCATCTTATTAGTGCTCCCATTTTTAACATGGCTGAAAGGTATCCCCAGGGTTCCTACTAAATGGATAGACTTTGTAATTTACTGAAGTGGTTTCCCTATTTCCTTAGAAGGCTTACTGTTTCATTACTTCTATAAGAAAAGCCATTTTTAACATGTAACATAATAATAAATGGCAGCTTCTAAGGATGAGGTGGCTTGGAATTCATTTCTGCTTTCTAGTCCTGAGACAAAATTTTACCTTGACATAATTGCAAGGGGGTAGATAGTCAGACCTCAGGAACAATAATAAAGTTGTAATTTTTATTACTTTTTGAAACACTTAATCTTTTAATTAAGTCCTAAAATTGTTCAATTTGAACAGAACACCAGGGAGAATGACACTGGTTTCCTCAGTACCACAAAGCTAGGTTTCCAGAATTTTCATTTCTTTCGGTAGATCCCCTGAGGGAATCCCGCCTGTGGGTCTCACTGTTATTTTTAGGTAAACTGAACTGGCATATTTTGTTGCTGGATGATTGAAACTATTTTTCAGAGCAAAAGAAACTTTGGTTTCTTTGTTTATGTCTTTTTTATTATTAAAGACTCTGCAGTATGAGAGAGTAAAAGGGGAGTTTGTACCACGTTTTGTGGGATGAATGTATAAATGTGTACATGTTTGAATGAATTTTCCAGAACTGTCTATTCAGATGATAAGGCCTCAGAGGATTAGAAACAATTTAATAGGGATAATTGAGTTATCTGTTAAACTTCCTCCAGTGCTTCCTAAGGATAGTTCATGAAATATTATTCAAATATGATAGAATTAAGATGAGTGCGGCCACAGCACTGCATTTTCCCAAAGGGAAGCAAGTTACCCTGACTCCAATGTTACTTTGCTTTGAGGGCCAGCAATT
The DNA here is from genome assembly GCA_917880005.1 of Nanger dama. NCBI lineage: Eukaryota > Metazoa > Chordata > Mammalia > Artiodactyla > Bovidae > Nanger > Nanger dama. The sequence continues at coordinate 6,717,361 of CAKJTW010000052.1, forward strand.
AACTCGAGGATTACCAAGAAGAGTAACACTTCCTAGAGTGGGAATTATGTGTCCAGGACAAAAAAATACAGGATGGCATAGAAGGCAATTTATGAGAGAGAGTAAGAGTCATCATTAGCCCACCTGAAAGAAAGTTTTCAAAGCAAATGGAAATATCAAAGGGAAAAGAAGAAAGCCAGAGGAAGGAGGGGAGCTGTCAGGGGGATGAAAGGGAGGGACACACATTTTTGTCAATTTTGCTCTGGTTTCCAAATGTATTACATAAGATAAGTCTTCCCGCAAGCCCCGAATTGTCCAGCCATGGTTGTCACACCCTCTGAAATCTGTCAGCATTTAGAGCTGACAGAGGGCATGCCCTTTAGCATTGCCTTTGGAGAATGCCCTGGTTTCTTTCCAAGTCATGTCTGTGAATGTAGACAGATGTAGTGATAAAAATATTTGCCAAGTAGATATAAGGTTAGCGAAACATCGTGTCGATCTCCTTTTTACCACTTAAAAGCAGAAGAGCAAACTCGAATGCAAATGAGGGATTCAATTAGCAAGCTGTGTTCTGGCAGCATGTCATGGAAAGCAGAGGGAGGCCAGGTGATTTGATAGAAACCGACCTTCCACGTTGATAACAAAAATCGTATGAATAAATATGGGAGCTGCTTTCACTAAATTATGCTGTGCTTAAATTTTTCCACCAGATTTCCAGCCAATAACTCAATGTCTGAAATTCTTTCCTTTCTAAAAACACCATCTTGTACCTGGAAAGGAAGATTCAAGTCTTGTTTTGTTTTGTTTTCCTCCACAGAGAATATTTTCTCAGTTACTCAAAGGATATACTTTTCCACCTGGATTTCATTTCTGTTAACTATATTGACTCTCATAAAATGGATAAAAATTATTTTCGCTGCCCACTTCTCAGTAAAAATTCCATTGCTATGGATCATGTCTAGCCTCTTGTGTTAAACTTATTAGCACCAGAGTATCCAAGTTGGGCTCAAAGAGCAGAAGGCACGCACAGGATCTGAAATGTCCATCAGGGAAGCTCAAATCTATCCCTCTGAGACAGGTTTAGCAGCCAATTCAAACTTTTAACTGGGATCTGGGAGTTCAGAGCCCCTGGAAGCCTCATCTGGATCTGTTTTTGCAAAACTAACACAAGTCTTGCTCAGTGTTTTACCAAATGCGGCTTTTCATCCTGAGTGTAAGCAGGTGGTCTGGTGCCCCGTGGAACCAGCCTGGAAGCACCACACGGGGGCAGCAATGGCACTGGCTGAAAATCAAAGTGGGAAAGTCTAGCTGCTCATCCAGGGAAACTTCAGAGCAAGCAGGGCCTGCTCCCATTAGGCTTTTCTCTTAAATCAGGTTGAATCGCATGGCAGAGAGTTGTCAGTCTGTGTCTTGCAAAAAGAGGCAGCTGGTTTCATCTCCAAAAGGTTGGAGGTTGAGGAGAGGGTAAAAGAGGAAAGATTTCTGCCGGGGTCTCTAGCGGTTCAAAGCCTGGATCCTCCAGACATGCTTTGAATGTGGAGATTATATCTAGGTTTCCATAAACTGGGGATGCTTACTGTTGAAACTGCCCTGTATGAGATCACCTTGGCAATTAAATAACTCAAACCTTCCCAAAGAAGGCTCTACCATAGTTAGTAATTTTGTTCTAATAGAAGAATTAGAGTTACATTGAGTTTGGGGGCCATAAACCTAAAAGTGAAGGTTAATCCAAAGCAAAAGGGTGGTGTCTGAGAAATTACAGTGGATGGGCTGGTGGGCTGGGACTAGGGCATGTCGGGAAAAGTCAGGATGGGGTCTAAGAGCAACGAGTACCTCCCTGTAACACCATCATTTGATGGGCCATGATAAACAGCAGAGATTTTTTTGCTGTTGTTGTTTTTAAGTGAAAATAGAGTGCTGTATTTATCTGGGTTTTCTTTCTTTTAAAAGTAAAATTATTGGAGTAGAGTTGATTTACAGTATTGTGTTAGTTTCAGGTGTACACAGTAAAGTGAATCAGTTATATAAATACACCCCCTCCAAAAAACCCACTATATATATATATATATATATTTTTTTTTTTGGAGGGGGTTGTATTTGTGTATATACACACAAAGATTGCTTGGTTTCTGACTAAACAAGTTCTTGAATTTTCATTTTTCCTTATGAAGATGGACACTGCTATGCCTAAAGATATCATTCCCAGTTTGAGAGTGCTTTTTAAAAGCAAATTTGTTTCTCTTAAAATAGAGATGTTTGTCCATTTAAGAAAATACCAACTAGGTAGTTTCTCTACTTGTTATTTTGCCAACCAATAATTCTGCTTCTAGTATCGTTGGTTAGTCATCAATTAGAGTTATAAACATCACTGTTGTAATCGAGCAGCAGTATTTCCTGAGCTTCTCCGGGAGATACCATGCTAGATACTGGATGTGTGTAGAATATGCACAAGTGAATCCCTACTCACGAGAAAGCTCCAGATAGGCTACAGTATGGAACAATATGAACTGGCAATTATTAATTGTCCAGATTACAACTGCTGAAAAGTTTCAAAGATGTAATGTCCATCAAGAGTTGGAATATTCAAGGAAGACATCTCATAGATCAAGCTTCAACCTATACAAGTGCATGTGGTGTGTTTTTGTTTGCTTGTTTTGCTTTTAATTTTTTTTCTTTTTAGCTGTGCATCACTTTCTTCAAATAAAGTATTCTTTCAAATGCCAATAAGTAAAGATAAAAGTAAAATTGATCTAGATAATAGAGGAGCCAGAACTAAGTTCTGAAAAAGAGCAAGAAAACCACTGATCCATAAAATATGAGTACTTAGGAGAAAATCAAGGACTGATTAGAAAGCTACAGTTTCAGAAGGGACATATGACATAATTTCCAAGTTTACAAAATGCTAAATGGTTCAGAAAGTAAAGAGATCTGGAGTAATCTAAATGTTACTAAAGATCTCATGGAGCTGAAACTAAGTCTGGGTCTAAAACTCAAGTGCAACTAATGAAAGACAACAGGGCACCTGACTTGCAGGTTTCAGCTTCACTTTGAAATTTATTCCAGCACTAGGCAGGAAATGAGATGAGTAGCCAGGACTTGAAAATCACTTTCTTTGACCTGGCGCTGTGAAAACTGAGCTCGTGTGGCGGCAGCCTCTAAGCCAGCGACTGTGACTCCCTCTCAGCGCCCTTCTCAAGTCTTCAGCATTCCCTGCCACCAACACAGAGCAGCACTGCTCTAGTTACTATATCCTGAGCCACGTTGCTCTAGGGAGAGAAATCCCTGTCCTTCAGGGATCACAGTTCATCAAGGGCCACGTTAACTTTGGTTCCGTTTTTACCGCCCTTTCTCGAGCCTTTCCTTTTAGTGTTCGTGCTCATCCTCCTTTACTTTTCTGTGTCTTTCCCCACCAACTCCCTCTTTAGTGTATTAGCTGTTAAATTCAGCTTCTAAAGGTCTTTGAACACTACTAATAGATTCTCAGAGGTAAAACTGACATCGACAATATGACATACTATTGTCTGGGGCCTTTGGATTTTTTTTTTTTTTTTGGTCAAGGAAAATCAAGACCCATAATGTGAGAATATCCTCAAAATCAGAACCATTTCTGTGGTGGAGTCTGATTTGCCTTTAGACAAGGTGACATGAAGATCTGGGTAAAATGTTGCATGTAATGCTTCTTTTAAGCAAATATATCAGTGAGTTATAACGGGGCACCTGTGAAGCAGAAAGAGTGGCAGTGATGGGGTGATGGTGCAGATGGTCAGCCTTAGCTCATCAGCCCAGTGTCCACTGTATTTCCCCAAAGACAGGCTGTAGTGGAATCCAGAGCAAGGGGGTTGGGGTCGGGCAGAGGGGGGAGAAGCATGCCTTTGATTTTTAAATAATGTCACCAAATCTTTTCCCATTTAATTTAATTCAGGCCTATATTTCCCACTTTATTTTCACTGAAACCTTAAAAAAAAAAAAAAAAAAACCCTTGGGTACTTCCCTAGTGGTCCAGTGGCGAAGACTCGGCCTTGCACTGCAGAGAATGTGAGTTCAGTCCCCAGCTGAGGAACTAAGATTCCACATGCTGCAGGGCATCTGAGCCCAAGCGCTACAACTAGAGAGACCACGTGCCTCAAATATCCCATATGATGTGACTAAAACCGGATGCAGCCAAATACATATTAAAAAATACCACCTTAAGAGGAAGAAGTCTCCTGCCTTTGACAACACTTTAGCTATCCTTTCCTTATAGTAACAAATTTAAACTAGTCCTTTACATCTGCATGTATTTTATTTTTCACTTAAAAGTCTCCACGTGAGAAGTGTGAGCTCAGAAAAGTCAAAATCTTATTTGCTTGGCCAGAAAACTCTAAAATGACAAACTCTGTTTTACCTGAATATTGTGAAACAGATTTATTAATGAGCTGAGGAAAACAGTATACGGAAATGCCATTGAGGGTGAAAGAATATTTAGAGAATTTTAGGCTGATGCAAACAAGGAGCTATAAAAAACATTTTGCTTCCATCTCTAAGTAAAGCAGCTGCTACTTAAAACAATCTATTGACACCAGAAAAATAAAATCTTCCTCTAATCAAAAATGTGTGTTTATATTAACAATCACGTCTTTTAAATATATAGATATATGCATGTGTGTGCATTTTAATGCTTCTATAATTTTGTAATTCACAACAAAAATGGTAATGTTAGATTTTATATGTATTATGACTCATCTAATAGAAAAATATGACAACGAAAACACTATTAGAGGTCAGATCATAGGAGAGTAAACATTTTTACATAACAAAAGACATTAAGCCACAGTGCACCTAATTATTGCACCTGATATGCAATACAACTAAATTCAGAAACACCCAAAATATCCAAATAGCCTCTTCAGATTCCTCAAAGAAGTTTGACCTGCATTTGAGTCTCTTTAAATGACAGCAAACGGCATCCATCAGAGAACCTCTGATGTTTCCTGTTAACCTTGACTTTAACAAGAAAATAAAGAAATGTAAACATTACCAAAAGATAGGTCACTTACCATAAATGCCTGTTGAGATACAGGGAAACGCCTGTGAATAAACCACAAAAAAACAGAATAAATTTTAAAGGTCCAGCTCTCTCCAAACCCAACAACATCTATTTCAACATCTATTTTGCTTGATAATGGGATGCCATTTACTCACATACTTTGAGCTCTGAACTCTACTCAGGTGAAGTAAGAGACATTGTGGAAATGGTATATTTGATTAAATTTTCTTTACCAGCAATTATTCCAGCTCACAAGAGCCAAGGGTCAAATTACCAGGAATCTTGCGAACCAGTTGTTAAACATTGTTACAAGGAATTATACCACATAAGCCTACAATGAACTAAGTCATATTGAAAAGAAATAATCATCTTCAAGTCCTAAGTATTTGCCACATTTTACTATTAGCTTTGCTATTGAGATGACCATGTTTATTATATGTGTCTGGTGGAAATATGGTATACCAGTATGGTATGCTACTGGGTATTCTCTCCCAGCTCTGTATGAAATGACATCATGTTGGTGTCATAAAATTTGAAAATACCAATCAACATTCATCTGTGTCAACTGAAACCACAGGTTGGCTATGGAAATAAAATTCTGATAAAATTTAACAGAAAGAATCTGTAAGAATCAGTTGGAAATACAGAATTTCTAGTAAAGGGCATCACATATTCTATTCTATTCAAGAAGGAACATTTAGAACCTTACATGAACAACTGACTGTTTCACAATTGGGAAAGAAGTATGGCAAGGCTATATGTTGTCATCCTGTTCATTTAACTTACATGCAGAGTACATCATGCGAAATGCAGGGCTGGACTAATCACAGCTGGAATCAAGATTGCGGGGAGAAATACCAACAACCTCAGATAAGCAGAGACATCACTTTGCTGACAACGGTTCCTGTAGGTAAGGTTTTTTCAGTAGTTATGTATGGATGTGAGAGTGGAGCCATAGGAAGGCTGAGTTCCTAACAATTGATGCTTTTGAAATGTGGTGCTGGATAAGACTCTTGAGAGCTCCTTGGACTGGAAGGAAATCAAACCAGTCAATGCTAAAGAAATCAACCCTGAATCTTCATTGGATGGACTGATGCTGAAGCTGAAGCTCCAATAGTTTGACCACCTGATGTAAAGAGCTAACTCATTGGAAAAGACCCTGATGATGGCAAAGATTGAAGGCAGGAGAAGAGGGCAGCAGAGGATGACACTGTTAGACGGCATCACTGACTCAACAACATGAACTTGAGTGAACTCTGGCAGAGGTGGCAAGAATACACGGAAGAACTGTACAAAAAAGATCTTCATGACCCAGATAATCATGATGATCACTCTTCTAGAGCCAGACATCCTGGAATGTGAAGTCAAGTGGGCCATAGAAAGCATCACTACAGACAAAGCTAGCGGAGGTGATGGAATTCCAGTGGAGCTGTTTCAAATCCTGAAAGATGATGCTGTGAAAGTGCTGCACTCAATATGTCAGCAAATTTGGAAAACTCAGCAGTGGCCACAGGACTTGAAAAGGTCAGATTTCATTCCAATCCCGAAGAAAGGCAATGCCAAAGAATGTTCAAACTACCACACAATTGCACGTGCTAGTAAAGTAATGCTCAAAATTCTCCAAGCCAGCCTTCAGCAATATATGAACCGTCAACTTCCTGATGTTCAAGCTGGTTTTAGAAAAGGCAAAGGAATCAGAGATCAAATTGCTAACATCTGCTGGATCATCAAAAAAGTAAGAGAGTTCTAGAAAAACATCTATTTCTGCTTTATTGACTATGTCAAAGCCTTTCACCATGTGGATCACAAGAAACTATGGAAAATTCTTAAAGAGATGGGAATACCAGACCACCTGACCTGCCTCTTGAGAAATCTGTATGCAGGTCAGGAAGCAACAGTTAGAACTAGACATGGAACAACAGACTGGTTCCAAATAGGAAAAGGAGTACGTCAAGGCTGTATATTGTCATCCTGCTTATTTAGCTTATACACAGAGTACATCATGAGAAACGCTGGACTGGAAGAAACACAAGCTGGAATCAGGATTGCAGGAGAAATACCAATAACCTCACATATGCAGATGATACCACTCTTATGGCAGAAAGTGAAGAGGAACTAAAATGCATCTTGATGAAAGTGAAAGAGGAGAGTGAAAAAGTTGGCCTAAAGCTCAACATTCAGAAAACGAAGATCTTGGCATCCAGTCCCATCACTTCATGGGAAATAGATGGGGAAACAGTAGAAACAGTGTCAGACTTTATTTTGGGGGCTCCAAAATCACTGCAGATGATGACTGCAGCCATGAAATTAAAAGATGCTTACTCCTTGGAAGAAAAGTTATGACCAACCTAGATAGCATATTCAAAAGCAGAGACATTACTTTGCCGACTAAGGTCAAGGCTATGGTTTTTCCTGTGGTCATGTATGGATGTGAGAGTTGGACTGTGAAGAAGGCTGAGTGCTGAAGAATTGATGCTTTTGAACTGTGGTGTTGGAGAAGACTCTTGAGAGTCCCTTGGACTGCAAGGAGATCCAACCAGTCCATTCTGAAGGAGATCAGCCCTGGGATTTCTTTGGAAAGAATGATGCTAAACCTGAAACTCCAGTACTTTGGCAACTTCATGCGAAGAGTTGACTCATTGGAAAAGACTGATGCTGGGAGGGATTGGGGGCAGGAGGAGAAGGGGACGACAGAGGATGAGATGGCTGGATGGCATCACGGACTCAATGGACGTGAGTCTGAGTGAACTCCGGGATTTGGTGATGGACAGAGAGGCCTGGCATGCTGCGATTCATGGGGTCACAAAAGTCTGACATGACTGAGCAAGTGAACTGAACTGGCAAATCATGAAGGGCAGGGAAATCTGTCGTGCTTCAGTTCATACGGTTGCAAAAGAGTGGGGCACAACTTAGCAACTGAACAGCATATTCTGTTCTTATATTTGAGTTGTGTGCTATACATTCTTTGTATTAGTGAACCTTAAAAATAATGTTATAGAGTAACATATTAAAATTTTGGACTTCCCAGGTGGTGCTAGTGGTAAGAAACCTGCCTGTCAATGCAGGAGATGTAAAAGCCTAGGGAGGAAGATCCCTGGAGGAGGCCATGGCAATCCACTCCAGTATACTTGACTGGAGAATATCCCCATGGACAGAGGAGCCTGGAGGGTTGCAGTCAGTAAGATCACACGAATCGGATATGATGAAAGTGACTTAGCACATACACTAATTTTTGAGTCATTTTTTAAAACAATTCTGGCAAACCACTGATTATACCAGACACTATGGATTGAATGCTCATGTCCACCCAAATGTAGAAGCTGAAACTCCAAGGTGATGGTATTTGGAGGTGGAATCTTTGGGAGTTAATTAGGTCATGACAGTTGAGCCTCCATGATGGGATTAGAATTCTTAAAAGAAGAGGAATAGAACAAGCATGCTCTCCTCTCCACCAGGTGAAAACACAGTGAGAAGATGTCCATCTGCAAACTAGGGGGTGCACCTGCACCAAACACCAGATCAGCTGGCATCCTGATCTTTGACTTCTCAGCCATGAGAAGTGAACACCTACAGTTAAAGCCATCTAGTAGTTTGTGACTGCTGCTGCTGCTGCTAAGATGCTTCAGTCATGTCTGACTCTGTGCGATCCCTTAGAGAGCAGCCCATCAGGCTCCCCGGTCCCTGGGATTCTCCAGGCAAGAATACTGGAGTGGGGTGCCATTTCCTCTCCAATGCATGAAAGTGAAAAATGAAAGTGAAGTCGCTTAGTCGTGCTCGACTCTTAGCGACCTCATGGACTGCAGCCCACCAGGCTCCTCCGTCTATGGGATTTTCCAGGCAAGAGTACTGGAGTGGGAGGCCACTGCCTTCTCCAGTAGTTTGTTATAGCAGCCCAATAAAAGACATGGTACTTTATCTAGCAATATTTAGAGTTAGATTTAAAAAGTTAATGAATAAATGTAAATAGAGTGAAGTCAAAATCGAGCTTTCTAATAACAGAAGGGGATTTGAGAATGGTGATGTTCTCCTGCCAATGTACCTATATGTAAATCTGCTCCAGTTGCTGTCATCTTTGTCTTTTCCCAGGATAAATGCAGATTATAACATTTACCATATAGAAATATGCTGCAGGAAATCATGACAGGATTGTTTAAAAAGGACTGATGTTGCACTAGAAATTCAAAAAACTGCAGCTGCTGTTGACTGTAATAACTAATATGATGGCTGAGCTCAATCATAATGAAATGCTTAAGCCTTTTAAATTTTTGTCTTAGGGTTAAATGTGTATTGCATTTCATTTTCCTTAACATTTTATTTTTATATAAATTTATTTTAATTGAAGATTAATTTATAATATTGTATTGGTTTTGCCATACATCAACATGAATCTGCCACAGGTATACATGTGTTCCCCATCCTGAAACCCCCTCCCTGCTCCCTCCCTATACCATCCCTCTGGGTCATCCCAATGCACCATCCCCAAGAATCTCGTATCATGCATCAAACCTTGACTGGCGATTCATTTCATACATGATATTATACATGTTTCATTGCCATTCTCCCAAATCATCCCACCCTCTCCCTCTCCCACAGAGTCCAAAACACTGTTCTATACATCTGTCTTTTACATACATCTTTTGCTGTCTCGCATACAGGGTTATCATTACTATCTTTCTAAATTCCATATATATGTGTTAGTATTACTCAGCCATTAAAAAGAATACATTTGAATCAGTACTAATGAGGTGGATGAAACTAGAGACTATTATACAGAGTGAAGTAAGCCAGAAAGAAAAACACCAATACAGTATACTAATGCATATATAGGAGAATGCAATGGCACCCCACTCCAGTACTCTTGCCTGGAAAATCCCATTGACGGAAGAGCCTGGTAAGCTGCAGTCCATGGGGTCCCTAAGAGTCAGACACGACTGAGCAACTTCTCTTTCACTTATACTGCATTGGTGTTTTTCTTTCTGGCTTACTTTGTATAATAGGGTCCAGTTTCATCCACCTCATTAGAATTGATTCAAATGAATTCGTTTTAATGGCTGAGTAATACTCCATTGTGTATATGTACCACTGCTTTCCTATTCATTCACCTGCTAATGGATATCTAGGTTGTTTCCATGTCCAGGCTATTATAAACAGTGCTGCGATGAACATTGGGGTACACGTGTCTCTTTCAATTCTGGTTTCCTCAGTGTGTATGCCAGCAGTGGGATTGCTGGGTCATAAGGCAGTTCTATTTCCAGTTTTTAAGGAATCTTCACACTGTTCTCCATAGTGGCTGTACTAGTTTGCATTCCCACCAACAGTGTAAGAGGGTTCCCTTTTCTACACACCCTCTCCAGCATTTATTGCTTGTAGACTTCTGGATCTCAGCCATTCTGACTGGTGTGAAATGGTACCTCATTGTGGTCTCGATTTGCATTTCTCTGATAATAAGCAATGCTGAGCATCTTTTCATGTGTTTGTTAGCCATCTGTATGTCTTCTTTGGAGAAATGTCTATTTAGTTCTTCGGCCCATTTTTTGATTGGGTCCTTTATTTTTCTAGAATTGAGCTGCAGGAGTTGCTTGTATATTTTTGAGATTAGTTGTTTGTCAGTTGCTTCATTTGCTATTATTTTCTCCCATTCTGAAGGCTAACTTTTCACCTTGCTTATAGTTTCCTTTGTTGTGCAGAAGCTTTTAATTGTAATTAGGTCCCATTTGTTTATTTTTACTTTTATTTACAATATTCTGGGAGGTGGGTCAAAGAGGATCCTGCTGTGATGTATGTCAGAGAGTGTTTTGCCTATGTTCTCCTCTAGGAGTTTTATAGTTTCTGGTCTTATGTTTAGATCTTTAATCCATTTTGAGTTTATTTATGTGTATGGTGTTAGAAAGTGATCTAGTTTCATTCTTTTACAAGTGGTTGACCAGTTTTCCCAGCACCACCTGTTAAAGAGATTGTCTTTAATCCATTGCATATTCTTGCCTCCTTTGTCAAAGATAAGGTGTCCATAGGTGTGTGGATTTATCTCTGGGCTTTCTATTTTGTTCCATTGATCTATATTTCTGTCTTTGTGCCAGTACCATACTGTCTTGATGACTGTGGCTTTGTAGTAGAGCCTGAAGTCAGGCAGGTTGATTCCTCCAGTTCCATTCTTCTTTTTCAAGATTGCTTTGGCTATTCGAGGTTTTTGGTATTTCCATACAAATTGTGAAATTATTTGTTTTAACTCTGTGAAAAATACTGTTGGTAGCTTGATAGGGATTGCATTGAATCTGTATATTGCTTTGGGTAGTATCCTCATTTTCACTATATTGATTCTTCTGATCCATTAACACAGTATATTCCTCCATCTATCAGTGTCCTCTTTGATTTCTTTCACCAGTGTTTTATAGTTTTCTCTATATAGGTCTTTAGTTTCTTTAGGTAGATATATTCCTAAGCATTTTATTCTTTTCATTGCAATGGTGAATGGAATTGTTTCCTTAATTTCTCTTTCTATTTTCTGATTATTAGTGTATAGGAATGCAAGGGATTTCTGTGTGTTAATTTTATATCCTGCAACTTTACTATATTCATTGATTAGCTCTAGTAATTTTCTGGTGGAGATTTTAAAAGAATGTATATTTATTCCCTTTGCTTGGATCTTCTATTTAAAGTCACAATTTACATGATTTGTTTTGGACACAGTAATATTAATAATTGACTCTGTTAAGCTTAGTTATAGGTCTGTGAGACACTTTTTTCCTTTCATTTCACTAGTAAATGCTACTAGTTTCTAATGAAAAAAAAAAAAGGACAGTTTCTGGGATGGAGTAGAAGCTATTTTTTTAATGAATTGAATTAATTATTTGATTCCTTGAATTCTTGCTGCTGCTTCTGCTAAGTCTCTTCAGTTATTGAGGTGCCAGTAAATCTGAAGGATTTTCACAAACTACTCAGTCCATCCCGTGACCCTCAACCATGAAAAGACAGGATGGAGCAAACTCTTCTGAAAATATTATAGTTTTTTTTTTTTTTTTAACAGGCATTCGCCAGGTTTCTCCATAGGCACATAAATCAACTGCATGCTTACTATAAGTCATTTGTTGCTAACAGTAAGGACTTGACATTCAGGAATGGCCAGCTTAGAAGTACAAATTAGAAAATTAGAGAGGATTCAGAGTCATCCCTATCACTTGTGCCATGCCTATTCATGTTTCGTTGTGCTTTTAAATTCAGTGGAGAGAGGTGAGTTACAGCTGATGCCCCAGGAATTCCATGGAAACAAACTGAACACATAAACATTATCTATCTTGTGCTCCACGCAGACAAAGAGAAAATTTGAGAAGAGTTGCATCAAGCCATCCAGCAGAAACTATTAGCTACTAGAATGGTTTCCACAAGCCAGTCTCCTAGAAACCCCAACTGGACACCCTTTCCATTTAACGTGCTAGAGAGTTTAGTTAACTGCTTGGAGCATCTGTTTCCTCATCAGTAGATGGAAACTCAAAGTCCTCCTGAGGGGTCTGTGGAAGGATGAGGAAGAATGAAGAACGCATAGCATTGTGTCTGATGAGGGGCACTATCCCAGCTAATGCTGACTCTTCTGTTGGCCACTGTAATGACCACCAGGCTCTGCTTTAAGCAGGGAATCTATTGCCCCAGGGGCTTCCCTGGGGGCTCAGATGGTAAAGAATCCACCTGAAATACAAGAGACACTGGATCAATCCCAGGATCAGAAAGATCCCTGGAGAAGAGAATGGCTACCCACTCCAATACTCTTGCCTTGAGAATCTCATGGACAGAGGAGCCTGGAGGGCTACAGCCCACGGGGTCGCAAAGAGTCGGACACGGCTGAAATGACCGAGCACGCACACAGGCACTGTTGTGCTAGCGCAGGGCTTCCTGACCTTGGCACTGTTGATATCTGGGACCAGGCAGTGCTTTGTTGCTCAGGGCTGCCTCGAGCATGGCGAGATGCATAGCAGCTTCCCTATGCTCTCCAGCCACTTGCTAGGAGCCGGCTCGCAGTCTTGACAATCAAAAACATTTCCAGGCATTGTCACATTTCCGCAGGGGGTGAAATCACCCCTGGCTGAGGACTACTGCCCTAGAATCTAGCACCTAGACCCCAGCAGGGCTGTCTGCAGACAGCCTTCAACTGTCAGCCTTTTCAGGGATGGTCTCAGGCTCCGAGACTCTCCTCGCTGGGGCCATGCCCTGGCCCATAGTCAGTGCATAGTATAAAGGCCTTGGCTCATCTTGGCTCAAGTCAGTGTAGGACCCTGGAGCACCACAGCCACCGCCGAGCCACACGGCAGCTCACCCCTTTACCCCTGCCCCCTCTTGTTACCCTCCTCCCCTGTCTTCTCCAGGGTCTGATCTCCAGGCACAGCTCAGTAAACGTCCTGCACCCTGAACTCTGTCTCAGAGTCAGCCTCCAAGGGAACTGATCTGACTTCACTCCCTTCTGCTTTCCTCTTACGTCCAGTATTACCAGTCATTCTCCCATCAGATTCAGCAGAAGAGAGAGCACACCAGACCACTAATGGCAACTTTCATTTGCCTCAGCTCCCAGCTCTTTCTCAGAATCAATCACGCAACTTAATAATTGAGTCTGAATGCACCAACTGTCTTGTCTGTTTTAACAAAGACAAACAGCTTCATCTGAAAATGACATTGTTGCCTTCAAAGTGAAGGTACACAGTTGTGTAATGGAGCATGGTGTTGATAATATTATTGTATTAAACACAAAGGCAATGATAAAGTAGAGATGGGATTGCAATATCATGGAAAAACTCATTGTTTGTAAAGCAACTTTGCATATAATTCATCCATATAAATTTCCTAATTGATCACTTTTTATCATGAGAAAAAGAGAGGAACAGAGAAAGAAAAGAGTGAGCAAAGTGAGCTCAACTAAAGGGTTTCACAGAACATTTGTTCTTTGCCATACTAAATTTCTGATAGGGCCACCAGAAGTGAACAACATAGGATTTCTTTATTTCAAAGTTATATTTAATATTACCACCTCCCACAAAAATCCTCTCCTGAGTAAGAATGATAGATTGCATTATACCAAAACCCCGGCAGTTCAGCCTGGTTTATTTTAAACTGCATGTAATTCTGCAGTCACCTGTAGAACCTGGGGAATTGACATCATCAGCCCACTTTGTAAGGCTCCAGACTCCCCTTCCAGCAGGCAAGCCCCAGGAGCAAGGACGTCTCCATGCTAATCACGGCTGAACATACAGCGACCGGAAACTTCAGAGCACTTGACTGCCAGCCAGTATTTTTTTACTTTTTCCCAAATCAGCATGTACTTCCCTCTTGTAGGAAAAATATTCATTTGACTTGGAGAGTGAGAGAGGATTTTTCTTTTGTAAAATTATAGATTTCCACCTGGAAAATACTTCTTTAGCCCAGCACTTTGGTTTCAAGTACATTTGTAGGAACACTAAAATCCTCAAGGCTGTAGACTATGCTTCCCATCCTTTTGAATGCCCGTTTCCACTTCTCTCATTTCTGTCTCAATAATTTAAGGGCAAAGAAAGAAATACCCCTCAACCTTTGTTTTGACCCTAATGATGCCTCAAACTCAATGCAGTGAGCCCTTAGCCAGCATTATAACCACTGTGTGCTTTCCTTTGATCTTTGATTCATACAAAGTGGGAATTTCTTCCTCTCCTCCTTATCCAAGGTCACTATCATCTACCCACTGCTTATACAGGAGCCTTGTGATCTAAGTAGGTCTGACTCCACCCTCAGTTCCACAGGAAGGTGATGACTGAAGAAGGTAAGGAGCACACACCTCCTTTAGTCACAAGGATGGAGAGATGGGGAGTTGTGGCATCACTGAGCCAATGGTGTAAATTAACTATAAATTAACTGTAAAGTGGTCTCAACCTCTGGAATCTTTCAGTTGCTTAGTCAACACTTTCCTCATCACTTAGTCAGTTTTAGTTAGGTACTTCATTATTTGCAAGCAAAAGCATGCTACCTAATACACCTTTCATTTAAATGTCTGTGATTATATATCACTGTTCACTGACTTGAGGAAGCTGTCAACTGCAAGGAACACCATTATATTGTTGTACTTTGTGTGCTGCTAAACAAGAAGAACAGTGAAAATACACTTTCCTACCACTTAGGATTTTTAGTCTATACCTACTGAAATGACTATTTTGGATTTATTTAAAGTGTTTCTTAAGTCATAACTTGCTCTGCTGCTGCTGCTAAGTCATTTCAGTCATGTCCGACTCTTTGAGACCCCATAGATGGCAGCCCACCAGGCTCCCCCATCCCTGGGATTCTCTAGGCAAGAATACTGGAGCGGGTTGCCATTTCCTTTTCCAATGCATGAAAGTGAAAAGTGAAAGTGAAGTTGCTCAGTCATGTCCAGCTCTTAGTGACCCCGTGGACTGCAGCCCACCAGGCTCCTCCATCCATGGGATTTTCCAGGCAAGAGTACTGGACTAAAAGGATAAAAACTGGTTACAATTTCCTCAAACTTTCCTCGTGTGAAGAGTCCAGTACTTCTGAATGACTTTTCAAAACAGAATTTGAGACATGAGCTTCCCATAGTTTTATCCTTGTGCTCTCAACATGACATTGACTCAGGCCATCACAAGTGCTCCACTGCTGACTCAGAACTTTCCTTCTAGGCCCATGACACCCTCTCTGAAACTTTGGAAGCTGGCTCCTTCTTTGTTGCTAAGAAAGGTTTTCAGGAAACATCAAAGACACATAGCTCCTTAAATGGCCCCTAACTGGCTGGGCAGCTGAAGGTCAAGACTGTCCAGTCAATGCCTTGGGGAAGACAACAAGCGTATGCATGCACAGCAATAAGACCTTACTAAGTAGGCTTGACTGTAAACAGCCCGGGCTATAAGAGGCATCCTACTTTCAAAGAAGTTAGAATATGAGAAAATGTGCATCACTGAAACTTAGGGTACTGCTCTTTGTCTTTAGATGTCTGGTTATCAGCCTAGTAAGTTGTACCAAAATCCTCTTAACCCCAGGATGAAGCATACTTGGGTATTTCTCAAACTGTGATATACCTCACTCTAGGAGTATGCAAGATATTTTGGTATACAGAAAATGGTCACTGTTCATTCCAATGTAATGTCAATATATTATTTTTAAATGCTGTATTAAAGAGCCAAGAGTATGCTCCTCAGGGCCTCAGTTTCTCTAATTATGAAAGGAGCAGAGTTGGACTAGATGGATCAGTTCAGTAATTACATTCTGGAATGCTATGAAACAGCCTCTTTTGCCTCTCTAAAGCTCAGGATAAAGGTGCTGAAGAGCCAGGCAATTTTACAGCATCCTGAATTCTTCAGTGTTTAAACATGGGAGGTGGTAACATAGCAACAACAGCTGTCATTCTTGAATTATAGCAGTCTGCTCCTTATCTGTGGTTTTGCTTTTCTCAGTTTCAGTGACCGCTGGTCAACTGCAGTCTGAAATTATTAAATGGAAAATTCCTGAAGTAAACAATGCACAAATTTTAAATTGTGCTCCATTCTGAGTAGCGTGGTGAAAGCTAGCATCACCTCACTCCACCCTGCCTGGGGCGTGAATCCTCCATGTATCCTACCTGCTGGTCACTCAGTAACCGCCTGGGTTATCAGCGAGGCTGTCGCAGTACTGCTGTGTCGCGGTGCTTGTGTTCAAGTAACACTTCCTTCTCTTAATGACGGTCCCAAAGCCCAAAGGCAGTGGTGTTGGCAATTTGGATATGCCAGAGAGAGGCAGTGCTTTCCTTAGGTGAGAAGTGAAAACTCTCGGCTCAAAAAAGAAAGGGAAAAGAACAAACAAACAAATCTGTGCTACTCTTGCCGTCACACCTCAAACTGCGAAAGTTACAGCCATCGTGTGTGATAAGTGCTTAGAGAACACGGAAAAGGCACCAACTTTGTACAATAAGACTTTTTGAGAAAGAGAGAGACTGTATTCAAATAACTTTTATTACAGTACATTGTTATAGTGTTCTATTTTATTAATAGCTATTATTGCTAATGTCTTGTGTGTGTGTGCATGTGTGTGTTAGGGGGACAGCTCAGTTATTCAGTCCTGCCCGACTCTTTGGGACTCCATGGATTGCAACCCACCAGGATACTGGAGTGAGTTGCCATTTCCTACTCCAGGGGATTTTCTAGACCCAGGGGTCCAACCCGCAACTCCTGGGTCTCCTGCACTGGGAGGTGGATTCTTTGCCACTGAACCATCTGGGAAGCCCTGTTAATCTCTTACTGTACCTAATTTATCAACTAAAAACTTAATCATAGATATCTATGTCAGGAAAAAAATACAGTATATATAGAGTTGAGTACTATCCATATTTGGGGCATCCACTGGGGGTCTCAGAATGTATGCCCCACAGAAAAAGGGGATCACTGCACTCCAGTGTGCTAAGCATGGGCTAAAAACTCTATGCAGAAAATCTGATTCATTCTCATGAACAATCCGGTGATAAAGAACCTATCACTCTCTTTTCATAAACATGGAAGAGAGAAAGCTAAGACAGTGAATTCCCTCAGGGTCACAGAAATTTATTTTGTGTAAGATATCTACTTTATGTAAGGCATAACTGATCATTTACCCTTCACACTTGTTAACTACACAAAGAATTTGTAAGTAATTCTCAAAAGGCTGAAAGAAGACAGGCACGGGGAGACACAGTGGGAATCTCCTTCTACAGCCACAGCGCTTTCTTCCTCAGATTCAGCTAGAAAAGCCTCCCCTCAGGCCATCACAGAAAATAGCCTGGTGACCATCACACCACTCCATTCATTTAGACTTTGAAGCCTGAGACTGTGTCTTTTTCCTGATCTCAAACCCTTAGTCCCCTCAAATCACGTTTTAATAAAACGTGAAGTCATGTTTTATGTGTCCTTCCTCCCACTTGTCCTTGTGCTCACAGAGTTCCAGCCGCACTGGTCTCCAGTTTTTCAAACAGGGAAGCGTGATCCCACGTCAGGGCTCTGGACTAGCCATCTCCTGTCTGGAGCACTTCTTTGTAAGTTACTGATCAGATAACACCTCCTCAGGGAGTCTCCAGGCCTCTTCCCTCAGGCTGCTGGGTCTCCATGACTCTTCTGCCACCTGACAGACAGGTGTTTGCTTGCTCATTGCCTCCTCAACCTTGTCTCCCCACTGGCAAGCAGAATCTAGGTGAATCTTTGTCTTCTTTATGATTGCATCAGTTGAATGAGGCCTGGCATTCAATAAATATCTTTTGAATGGATGCATGAATGAATAATTGAGTTATAAGGCCACACAAACATAGATTTTTTTTTTCCCTACAGAAATTGGAGCATATGTTGTGTTTTATCTTCTGATACTATCTTTTTCATGTCCTAGATGTTGGAGATCTTTCACTGTCCGTGTACAGTGATATAATGTCTACATAATATTCTAGGCATGCTTACACTATGTTTACTTAACATGATAAACATGCAGGTCGTTTGTAAATATTGCTGTAATAACCCTTCCATAAGCATTCTTTACTATGCCTTTATGTAGCTAACATATTCTGACAGGATATAGTCCGAGAAATAACATTAATTTGTTTAAATGAGCAAATTGACCTAAATGAAAAAGTTCAAAATTTTGAAAATGCCGTCCTTCCATGACCCTCCTCACATACCTAAATCCACAAATGCCCAAGTCACTTGCATAAACTATGTAGTATTTGCATATATCCTGTACATACCTTCCCATGTACTTTAAATCATCTCTAGATTACTTATAATATCTAGTGCAATGTAAATGTGATGTTAATAGTTGTAAATACAATGTAAATGATATGTAAATAGTTGCCATTACAGGGAAAATTGAAGTTTCACTTTTTGGAACTTTCTGGAATTTTTAAAAATATATTTTTGATCTGTAGTAGGTTGAATCTGCAAATAGGAAAGTAGATAACTACAGAGGGCTGACTGTACTGACAAACTGTTCCCCTTAAAATATTTTTTCAGTGTAAAATGTCTTCAACAGTAAAGACAATAATTCAACTCCCCCTTATCCCCATTACATGGGTGAATAGAGCAAAAGAATGCTGTCTCTTTAACAAATTACAGGAAAATGCACACATTTTCAGGGCATTCCCTTCCATAAAGCTAGATAACCTGAAGGCCAGGGTCATTTAAAGGAGCCTGTGAATGACATCAGTTAGAAATGGCCAGGGTTGGAGCACATGGCAGAGGCTCCCCGGGCACTGTGATTATAAGCAATAACTTTGTTTCTGTTTTCTTCATTATACCTTGGAAATAGCTGTCATAAAGTCATTTAATGCCAGCTGCTTTCGTGTTTATAACTACAACTCTATGCAATATAAAACAAACTATTACACAGCCATGAATAGGAGCAGTCCTCTTGTAAACTTTATATTTTCCAAGAAGACAGATGGGTTACTTCCACCATGAATTTATATGGATGCAAAATGTCAGAACCAGCAAAGGGAAAAAACTCTGCCTTTTGCCTGAGCTTGCTTGAGTGACTGGTAGGAATGTTTTACCAGAAACTATATGTATATGAAAATGAGAACTAGTCCCCATAAACCCACTGAACCCAAAAGAATGTGCATTCTGTTCCCAAATGTCTACATCTGTAAACTCCTTTTACACAGAAGCAAAGGGAAGAAACAAAGGTTAAAACCAAAAAGGGAAAAAAAATATTTCCATTTTAATAGCAAACCAGTGGTGCAATACGGAAACTCCTACTGAAACAAAATATTCCTAAAAGGATGCTCTTTTCCTATAAACTTGACCACCTCTAATTTCGAAAGTATCTGTTCCCATGTCTTTCTCAAAATTAAATATATGTAGCAGGCTCATTCTACACCCCTGGCAAGACGAGAGTAGGATGAGGGGATGGCCTTAGGTGCCCCTTTCTTGGGTGGAGCTGGGGAAGCTGAGATTACTGACCATCACCTCAGATCCCCTGAGAAGTAAATTACCCTCTTGAGACTGAAAGGTCCACAGCCATTGTGGGGCCAGACTCTTTCTGCATAGAGGGGCCTTCCTGGCCGAAGAAGGGGCCAGGATGACAAGGAAGCCCCCTGTGCATATAGTACTGAGTGACCAGCGCACTGCAGGAAAGAGCCCAGTGCTGTGGGCAGAGCTTTGGAGGACTTAGGGTCCTGGAGCTTCCCTCAGCACGCTGGAAGGGACACCACCATCCTTCACCATCTGCACCCCTGCCAGAGGCAGGCACCCCTACACAACCACGACTGTCATGGGGATGCCCTTGGGCAGCCGGGCCCGCTTTGCCAGTGCACTCACAGCACAAGGAGTTGGGGATCAGGCACCTCCAGGGCAGCCCCTAACTGATATCTGACCAGTTAGGGGTGTGGAGGTGTCCCACTCCTGCATCCTTGCCTTGGAGGGGACAAAGCAGAGCTGTGACCTGCATTATCTGGCAAGCATCACTGGGGGACTTTGCCGTCACCTAGGACAAAGCCTGAGCTCCACCCTCCTCTTCTGATCTCAGTCTTCACATCTCGCACCTGTTTTATTTTCCCTGGGATTTTCCTAACAGATTCCCTTCCCCCAGATCCTCACTCCAGAGTCTTCTTTTGGGAACCACTGCAGACATTTATTATCGTCATTAAGCTTGATGTGGCTGCAGAAGAACTTTTACAGTGAAATGAACCTGCAAGGTGATTTTGGGGAGAAGCTCAGAGGAAACAGAGCCCATGGTCACTTCTGTTCAGTGCTGGTGAGAGAAAGAAGAAAAAGCAGGTGAATTCTTTAAAGAAGCAAGAAGGAAGAAAGAACATTCTTAAGACCACGAGTAACAAGAACAGAGACCTGGCTCACAGCCAAGGAGGAGCAGCCAGGGTGTACAAAAGGAAGAGATTCAGAGAATGACCGCACAGGGATGAGGCAGTGGTCCTGGGACTTTCTGTCTTCCACCTGAGGGCAAGGCTCCATAAAGAATGTGCACCAATGGGATGGGGGGGAGGTGGGAGGGGGCTCAGGATGGGAAACACATGTACAGCCATGGCTGAATAGTGTCAATGTATGACAAAATCCACTACAATATTACAAAGTAATTAGCCTCCAATTAAAATAAATTAATCAAAAAAATAAAGTAAGGCTATTAATTGAAAAAAAAAAGAATGTGCACCACATAAATAGTAAATAAACCCAAGTAGAAGTTATCATCTAGTCACGTGAAAGGGAAAGTGTTAGTCATGTCTGACTCTTTGTGACTCCATGGACTGTAGCCCACCAGGCTCCTCAGTCCATGGGATTCTTCAGGCAAGAACACTGGAGCAGCTTGCAGTGCCCTCCTCCAGGGGATCTTTCTGACCCAGGGATCCAACCTGGGTCTCCTGCACTGCAGGCAGACTCTTCACCATCTGAGCCAGCAGGAAGGCCCAGCTACTCAGGGGCTGGGGTCAATCCTTGACTTCCTTAATGATAAGTTGTATCTCTACATCTTTCGTAGGAATAAAGTTAAAGATTTGACTTCCAAAGGAAACATTTAAGAAAATCTATTAATAGCAAACAACCACAAAACAAGAAACATAGATGACCTCATCAGGGAGCAGCCCCAAAGACTTGACACGATGGGGTGGTGAGGCGATATTTTCTAACAGTCTATGCATGGATTAGGCACAATGGATATAGTAACTCAACCACTTCTTAGCCAAACCCGTGTCTCCACTCTTCTTCCAAGAATCCCTAATGATCTGTTAACAAACCAAACAGCCGTGAGAAAGGAGGGAGATAATACACAGTCACCAATACTTCCTAAAACACCGTGGAAAGAAACGGATGCCAGGGTGTCCAGGAGCATCCACTATCAGCTTCTCCTCTGTGACTTAAGCAAAGAGACAGAAATAAAGATGCCATCTAATAAATGCTAAAACTTCCTGGATGTTTTTACATGGCCTTTTATCTCAAAGAAGCCTGAGAGGAGGCATTATTATCTCCAGAGAGAGTGAGGACGCTTCCCAAAGTTATACCATGGCTAAGAGGAAAAGCTCAGACAGTTCTGATCTTCTGGCTGAAAAGTCTAAGCACCTTCCACTGCAGAACAGAGTCCATGAGGTCAGTGGAGAAGGAGGAAGCGAAGACAGAAGAATCCACCTTAAAGCACCCCTGGTCCTTGAGGAAGGACTGGTTAGAGACGAGAATTCTTTTTCCACATCAACAGAGGATGAAAATCCTCCCGGGCACTAGCTACCAGATCACAACAGTATTAAATCTGCCATCTAATTAAAGATCAGTGTCACGGTGTCCCTGAAGATTAGGACATTTTGAGAACCAGTGTGTTATTTTATTCTATTCCCACCACTGCACCAGACAAGCACAGCCCAGGCTGCACCCTTCTCGTACCCAGCAGACTTCTTCCCTGGGATGCACTGAGGTCCTCCCGTGTCCATCCGTCACAGACCATATCATTAGAGAGGGAGCAGACTGCTAGATTACCAACACATATGCGGGTTTTCTGCCTGCAGGATTTCTTGAAACCTCTGTTCCATCTCTTAAAATGTCAGCATGTTTTCTTCATAGATTGGGCAATCCCACTTCAGCCCCTCTACAATTTCATGGTATGAACTTGAAAACACTACACAGAAAAAGAGATGGGTTTCCACAGGCACCTTTAAAGTCAATTCTATGTGCAAACACTTGACTCCCTTTCCTATGTATGAGAGTTAGGTGAGATTCTCTTGACAGTTGCTTGGGGCCTAACCTACAGTGTGGTTTGTAAAGAATAAGGACTTTAAATAAAATGAGTTATGATTATGCAGCTTGAGTCAATATGTAAAAGTAATACATTCTTCTTTCCTCAGTCACAAAGGAAGACATTAATCAAGCCTAATGCACGCTTTATATTTAACAAGGGAATTAATTAGGGGATAATGACTAAGAAAGAGGTGTCTACAGAACACTCGCTATAGGAATGACTAAAGAAAAAGAAAGAAAGAAAGGAAAAGAAAAAGGAAATTGACTGTAGTCATACTTCCCAAGTTTAGGAATTGATATTCATAGCCTGAAAACGGCTGTGCTTTTTGGACCATCAATAATAGTGAAGACTTTTATCAGCTAGAGTCTATTATGGAAATGAGCAAAAATAACAGGACAAGGAGCAGCCAGTCTGCAGGGAGATGTCTGACAACTTAGGCCCCAGGAGGTGGGTTATTTGTAGACATTTCCTGGTGATCACCACATTAATCCAACCAGAATTATCTGAGAACAAGGAAGGAAGCAGGCACCTGGCCTTTCATTGTACACGTGAAGGTTCAGTGTTGGCTCTTGTACTAGGAGATGAGCAAACCAAGTTTTGCAGAATGTGACACACCTGTGATTCACTAAAAATAGTCAAGACTAAAGTCTCTTCTACTCTCAGGTAGTTAAATAGCATCGGTATTGGGTCATCATTACTGTTACAGAGGCAATGAGGAGGTCATACGTGATGGATGGATAGATGCATGGATGGATGGAAGGGCTGAGGGTGGCAGACGGAAGGACAGACAGATGGAAGAATGGAGGGAATCATTTTGGATGTAGAGGTGGATACTCTCAAGCTGCCACTAGCTCTGGTAGACTTTGACTTCACCAAAAGTTTAATCTAAGAAAGTGAATGACTTAATTTTTAACCACAATTTTATAAACGCATCTTTCCTAAGGATAAACGAAATAAAAGCCATCCATAACAGGTTGTAACCCTGTCTCAGATAAAATGCATTGCCGCCAAGAGTTATGTTGCTTTCAAGTGTATGAAAGAATTTCTTCCCACCACTTTTCCTCTCCCTCGGTGTTACTGCTTCTTTTCTTTTTTTTTGGGGGGGGTGTGTTGAAAGTAGAATGCATCCTCAATGTGGAAAATAATAGTTTCATCAGAAACAGATGTCACTTGATGTAACTGAGCAATCTTTTTGAGGACATAGCAAGAAGCCAAAGATTCTGTATTAGGGATTTATTTCTCCCGAGTTACAAAGAGCTGTCCAAGGTTCCTCTACTCCATGAAAAGCAGTAGTTTCACAACCAACATTTCACTACGTGATCTCTAGTGCATGTCTAATTGCAGAAACTATAAATGATACCTTTTGGCACACATCACAGTCCTGGCATTCAGTGTTCCTGTTAGATGCACAGATCTCTCAGAGGTATACTGTTCCTGGCAGGGATCTGTTCCCAGTGGCCCACACATTGCTCCTGTCTCCACCGTTGTTGATAGGCTTGCCTAGGCTCCATATGAAATTCTCCCAGGATGAAGAGTTCACCGGTTCAGAAAGTATATGGACCAGTGATTCTCAAATGTCAGCATATGTGTATCCACTTGCAAGAGCATCTTGCTGAAATGAAAATTTGGCTGCAGTCAACCTGGGGCAGGCTGAGATTGTGTGTTTCTAACAGCGTCCCAGGTGATGCTAATATGGCTGGTCTGGTCACAAGTAACTACACCATAGTACCCCTTCAAGTCCTACTTGTCAAGGTGACATTGCCTGAGTTGAAACCTGCGGAAAACCGGGAGGAAATCACCGGTTCCACTTAATACGGGTGTACCTGAAATGGCAGATCTTCCAAAGCTCCACAGAAGGCAGCAATAAACCAGGAGAGGCCAGATGATGAAGCCCCTGCTCTTCCACAACCCCTTCTATTTTCCCACAAAACTGCTCTCTTCCAACACCCAGCTCCTTTCATCCAGATGAACACACTTGCCCTTCTGCTCACTGGATACAATGTCAATGTGAGTGTCCCTTATTGCCCAGTGGGACTATTTTGTTGTTATTGTTGTTGTTTGTTTACTTCCATCTGTCCCTGTCATTACTATATTTTAGACCCACAGTCAAGGCATTACAGTTTGGACTAGGATAATCCTCACACATCAGTGTGTAGACATGCCCCTAAGGAGGACTTTTCTTAAAATGCAGATTCTGACTCAGTAGGTCTGGGTTGAGAGCTTCAGTTCAGTTCAGTTCATTTCAGTCACTCAGTCGTGTCCAACTCTTTGCAACCCCATGAATCCCAGCATGCCAGGCCTCCCTGTCCATCACCATCTCCCAGAGTTCACTCAGACT
Organism: Nanger dama; assembly: GCA_917880005.1. Lineage (NCBI taxonomy): Eukaryota > Metazoa > Chordata > Mammalia > Artiodactyla > Bovidae > Nanger > Nanger dama. Next base: position 6,742,386 of record CAKJTW010000052.1, read on the forward strand.
CACGTCCATTGAATCAGTGATGCCATCCAGCCATCTCATCCTCGGTCGTCCCCTTCTCCTCCTGCCCCCAATCCCTCCCAGCATCAGAGTCTTTTCCAGTGAGTCAACTCTTCACATGAGGTGGCCAAAGTACTGGAGTTTCAGCTTTAGCATCATTCCTTCCAAAGAAATCCCAGGGCTGAGCTCCTTCAGAATGGACTGGTTGGATCTCCTTGCAGTCCAAGAGACTCTCAAGAGTCTTCTCCAACACCACAGTTCAAATGCATCAATTCTTCAGCGCTCAGCTTTCTTCACAGTCCAACTCTCACATCCATACATGACCACAGGAAAAACCATAGCCTTGACTGCTACTGCTGCTGCTGCTAAGTCACTTTAGTCATGTTCGACTCTATGTGACCCCATAGACGGCAGCCCACCAGGCTTGACTAGACAGACCTTAGTCGGCAAAGTAATGTCTCTGCTTTTGAATATACTATCTAGGTTGGTCATAACTTTTCTTCCAAGGAGTAAGCGTCTTTTAATTTCATGGCTGCAGTCACTAGCTGCAGTGATTTTGGAGCCCCAAAAATAAAGTCTCACACTGTTTCCACTGTTTCCCCATCTATTTCCCATGAAGTGATGGGATCGGATGCCATGAGCTTCGTTTTCTGAATGTTGAGCTTTAAGCCAACTTTTTGCTTTCCTCTTTCACTTTCATCAAGAGGCTTTTTAGTTCCTCTTCACTTTCTGCCATAAGGGTGGTGTCATCTGCATATCTGAGGTTATTGATATTTCTCCTGGCAATCTTGATTCCAGCTTGTGCTTCTTCCAGTCCAGCGTTTCTCATGATGTACTCTGCATAGAAGTTAAATAAGCAGGGTGACAATATACAGCCTTGACATACTCCTTTTCCTATTTGGAACCAGTCTGTTGTTCCATGTCCAGTTCTAACTGTTGCTTCCTGACCTGCATACAGATTTCTCAAGAGGCAAGTTAGGTGGTCTGGTATTCCCATCTCTCTCAGAATTTTCCACAGTTGATTGTGATCCACACAGTCAAAGGCTTTGGCATAGTCTATAAAGCAGAACAGCTCCCAGATGATACCTATGCTGCTGATCTTGGGATTGTGCTCTGAGAGGTAAGCATTGAGACCATTACTGATGGACTTTCATACTCTGACCCCTCTGCTCATTTTGACACCTAAAACAGTAAAACACATTATACTGCAAATAACAGGCAACTTAACTCCAAGTAGCATTCAAAATAAAAAAAAAAAGCAACATTTTATACTTTAAAATTTTCAGCGATATATATAGCATCACAGGTAAGTCTTGATCCAGCTTCTCAATGATATCTCCAATTATTATAGTAAGTGACTCCTTGATTTAGGTTAATTTGCTGGTGTGAATCACATGCGTGTACACATGTAGCAGGTGTGAACATCACATATCTGATGAAGAGGAAGTCACCTAGTACATGAGGCGCTTTATTTTCTGCTAAGACAGAAGTTAAGATATCCCTTCTTGTCAAAATTGCAAATGGACATTTTCTTGGGTTGAGAGGAATGCCTTGTGGAAAGACATCTGAGACTGTTTCTGCTGTAAAGACTTATGATTTAGTGATGTGAAAAGCTCCAAACATCTGTTCAACATTAGAAAGCATAGATTATTAAGGACTAAAAAACAACAACAATGCATGAACATATGAACTCTTTTGCCTTTAGACTGAATATAAAACGATATATTTTTTATAATTAAAAGAAGTTCCACCTGAACTCATTCCCTGAACTCTCAACCCAATATTTACTTCTCCTCCCCAATCACAGGTAAAGGTTCCCTTTACACCATTTCCTCCTCTTCTGTATCTCTATCTCCATTCTTTCCTGGTTTTAATTTGGTAAAGTGAAGCTATCCTTAATGAGGCACGCTGGACCACTCTCATAGGACTGAAGCTCCTAATTAATAGCTTCAGAAAAGTTAGGGAAGGAGAAGGAAAGACAAGACAATGCTTTCCTTAGCTATGGTGAATTTCCCTTAGTTGGTCACTCTAGTCTTTCCATTCAGAATTCTAAAGTTGTCTGGAATCTTGACCCTCATTTTCTTTTTATTTTTTTAATGTGGAGCAACACTTCCAAAAAAAAAGTTTTATATTCCTGAAGAAATGTCATGACATTTTACATTCTGCAGTGAATGCACAAGCTCAAGAGATTATGCTGATGTGATGGTGACTCTGCTATCACTTCCAGGAACTGATATATAGAAGAAAATGCAAATATGTTCACTAAATGGAATCAAGAAAAGGTGCTTGTTTATAAGTATAGATCTTGATTCTATTTTCTCCTCTTGAATGATAATATACAATCTTTTCTAGTTACTTACAGTAAGAGATATTTTAGGAAAATTATTAGGAATGCAAATGTGAAAATCTTTGGGTATATTTTATTAGGGAGATTTTTAAGTCTGTAATGACTAGCCTATGATATTTTATGAGCTTTCATAAATGGGTCATTTGTCCAGATAAGAAATTTAGTTATAGAATGAACATAGAGTTATATTTGGATCTTAATTACACAGGCCAGAACCACTCGCAAAGTCATTAGACATAATAATTCCTAAGCTTCTTAGAAGAATGGACTGATCAAGGGTGATCTCACTGAGGCCATTTTCTGGTTTTAAGAGGCCTGAAATTCTACTCTCAGATTTCTCAATAATTTAAATGGTGTAGTGTCTGTGCTAAGATCTCAAAGAGCTGTCAGTTTCCAGGAGGAAAACAGAGTCTGGGTCTACAGAGGCCCCACAATTTCTGAAAATTGATGCAGGTATCTGGATAAGTCAGTAAAATGGAAATCATCTTAGACAAAGTGTTTTTTTTTTTTTTTTAACCTGCACTGTGCTGATGCTTTGTTCATTTTGATGTTTTAGTTACTGCATTATAACTTAATGACAAAACATAGCACGGTCAAGAGGCAATATATAAAGGGTATTAATTAACACTAATAAAGTGGGTTGGATTTTCTTCCCTTCTTGATCTTTTCTCACTTTATTTCAGTTTTTTTAATAGAGCAAGTGCAAAACTAAATCCCCTCAAACTTGTTTAACCTCTTCTTCACAGGTCATCAACTGTCTCATTAACACAAATAAAAATTATAGGTTGTTTTGAAGCTCCAATTGGTAGCAACCATTTATATTATTCACAGCTCTTTTTCCAAGGCAGTTGTGCCCTTGGGAACACAATGAGGAACTCATTATGGTTGATTCAGCATCTGAATTTTTCTGGCATTCTTTGCCACCCACCTGACAGGCAGCATCAGGAACAGTGGCAGAGGCAGGGCGGAGAGTTTCGGGAGGTGCTGAGGTGTGGCCACAGGTGTGCCAAGAGGCACAAGAATAACCATGGTGGCACCAGCGTAGACATTTCCAAGCACACTCCCGTCACGCTGTGCGGCACCCAGGATTAACCCCTCTGGACCCACCCTCCTGCACACTGGCGTTCCATTTCAGCGAGGAGTAGATGGGCTTTATCAGTTAGAAATGAAAGATGAGCTTGTACGGATAAACACTAATGTTTCACATTAGGCCATATTTTTCTCCCAGCTCCATATGGAGTCAAAAACTCAACTGTAGTCAAAGCATAAACTCATAACAATTTTTAGACGAAATGTGAAACACTAGCTAAATAATTTGAGGACAGTTCTAATACCAACTTATTAGGCTAAATGTCATTGTGAAGTTAGAGGAAGTTGTGTTTTTCTACAATATCTATTCAAACCCATGTGATCATCATGTTATCCTATACTATCAAGAAAATTTAATAAAGCATCTGTAGCAGAATGTAGTTTTAAAAAATTTGCCTGAGAACAGGGATGGGATAAGGGGATGTGAAACAGGGTTATCAAAATTTTAATTTTTTTTAATTAACAGAAAAAAATCAGTTCTGGCAAATTTTTAAAGAAAGCCAGTTAACAAAGTAAAAGCAGCAATGCTATATGTTAAGATTATTTAGATTCTCTTTACCAAAAATTCAGACTAACAACCATGGGAAATTTCAAATTGCTGAAGTATTTTTCTAAGAAAGGTGAATCGTGATTTCTAAAGAGTTTCTGTTTTGGAGTATTGTCAAGGTTGAAATTTGGTTTTAAATACCTTTCTGTGTGTGTGTGTGTGTGTGTGTGTTTACAGCCTGGAGGCAGTTAGTTCATATGAAGTACCCTAATCAGATATTCAACCTCCACAGATGGCTCCATCAACCATTTCAGCTATCAATATTGAAGCAAAGAGGGTTAGTTAACAATCAAAGGAGATATTAGAAATAATTCTTTATTGGTAAAATGAGAGGTGTTCAACATATGTAGTTGGCCAGAGAAGTTGTAAAGGTACCATCACCTTTGCATGAGAGGTGCATGGGAATCATGCAAGTTCAAGCACCTAAAAGCTTGGGAGCCAAGCTGATATCCACAGCTCTGTCCAGGGTTACAACCACAGTGAGTGGACGAGTCCATGGCCCGATCTGCCTTCAGCACTAGTTGCTCAAATGATATTTATCTGTAAGGGATTTGTTGGATGCCTGCAGATGGAGGAGTATCACTCAGCTTACAGGGTAAGACTAGATGACCATTTTTGTGACTGCATGCTAATGGATGTTTGTATGGGTAACAGAATTCACGCTGAGAAGTACTTGTCCTGTAACACAGAGTTTGATATAGATATGAGTTATCAGTAGGAAATGTTCCTTTCTTTCTATTTTTCACCCCTAGCAGAGGCCAGTGGGCTTCCCAGGTGGCAGTAGTGGTAAAGAACCTGCCTGCCAGTGCAGGAGACACAGGTTGGATCTCTGGGTCAGGGAAGATTCTCTGGAGGAGGGAACCCACTCCAGTATTGTTGCCTAGAGAATCCCATGGACAGAGGAGCCTGTCAGGCTACTGTCCATAGGGTCGCAAAGAGCTGGACACAACTGAAGCGACGTAGCACGCATGTACGCTAGAGGCCAGTAATACTTGACAAATGGATTTAATGATTAGTGATAGAGCTAAAGGTTGCGGGCAGAAACAAGGAAACAAAGGTAGAGCAGATGCTGGTGGTACTGACTCGGGAACAGGCAAGAGGTGGCTAGGATTCCCCAAATACACCCAAGAAGCAGACTTAATGCAGGGGACACACGATTTTTTCCTTTTCAGTCAAGTTACAAAATATACTATCAGCTCAAAAATTATACACTATACTTCTCCTTGTCAAGATCCATTTAATAGCAGTTAAGAACTCGCAAGCTAGAGATACTCAACAGTTCTATTTCTAGTTTGGATGATATTTTGTTTGTTTCATTACATTTAGTCACATCTTTTGGCTAAGAATTTGTTTACAAGTATCTTTATTATTTCCCAATTATTTTTTATTAATATATTTTCAATCTTTCAGAGAAATTAAAAGGAAAGAAGAATGTAAATTTGACTCAGTTCTAATGAGATGGATGAAATTGGAACTGATTATACAGAGTGAAGTAAGCCAGAAAGAAAAACACCAATACAGGATACTTATACATATATATGGAATTTAAAAGACAGTAATGATGACCCTATATGTGAGACAACAAAGAGACACAGAGGTATAGAGTGGACTTTTGGACTCTGAGGGAGAGGGAAAGGGTGGGATGGTTTGGGAGAATGGCAATGAAACATGTATATTTTCCTGTAAGAAATGAAGCGCCAATCTATGTTCAATGTAGGATGCAGGATGCATGGGGCTGATGCACAGGATGATTCAAGTAGAGGATGTGCGGTAGGAGGTGGGAGGGGGCTTCGGCATTGGGAGATTGTATTCACCTACGGCTGATTCGTGTCAATGTATGGCAAAACAAATACAGTATTGTAATTAAAAAAATAAATAAATTTAATTTAAAAAAGCAAAATAAAAAATAAAAAAGAAGAATGAGAGCAAAAGAGAGGAACAGACTCAGACAGAGACAAAAATCATAGGGGCCAGATATTAACATCCAATTTAATATCCTAAGTTCTGAGGTGGCACTCCAGTTTATTTCCTATGCTCAACTAGTTATCACTATACATAATTTGGCTGGTAGAGAATTACACTGATGCTGTACCCATGGCCCCTTAAAGGTCCCTGTTCCTTGCACACCACTGCCTTGTCATCACAGGCTGCTGAGACTCTCTGGCCAGGATGGACGAAGAAAGGAAGGTGGCAGGAATCAGGCGGGGCGATTCTGAGATGTACTATGTACTCCATGCAATCTGTCAGGGGGTCTCATGGGCGTGAGTCCTCATTGTCCAGAATAATAACCTGTTCAGTAATGCACCTGCATTGGCTTCCTGCCACTTCCATTATTATTCCCAGGTCTCCATACCAGGGGGTCCTAGCATTACCTGCAGAATTGACTGCACGTCCTCACCTTCTCACCATGTGAGCTTCTGGGGAAACCCAGACTCACACCTGTGCTAACAGGCATGTGCACTCTTCTCAGCGCCCACAGTAAGCACCTGATTTGAACAAGTCATCTTTCTTCTCCCAGAGACATGAACCAATAGCCCTTTCCCTTTATTGCTGTTTCTGCATTCTGTTGCCACACCCTAGTTTTGCTGCTTGGAAGAATTACAGACTGCAGCCTTGTGACTCCTGGAACTGCATATAATCACTATTCAAAGTGGGAAAAAATGAATTGCAAAATTAAAGCCTTCCCCACAACTTGATATACAGAAAACAAAGGCAAGGAAGGACACAAGTGGAAACAGGGAAGCTTGATGCCTATCATGGTACAATAAGTCCCCTAAATACAAATGAGTTTCATTTCAAGAGAGCATTTAGAAGTCTCATTTGTTTGTAAGTCCAACAAAGACAGCCTAGGTAACCAGCTAATACAGTTGGCTATAGAGTACTATACTGTAATAGGTTTACAATAAGTTCCAGACACACACACACAAAAACATAAAAAACAAACAAACAAAAAGTAAACATTTTAAATGTTATAGTACAGTACCTTGAAAAGTACAGTATTTCATGCCAGACACACACATGAAGTGATTTACATGACTGTACATGCAAACACGTGTTCACATTTTGAAAGTTTGCAACTTGAAGGTTTGTATAGGGGACTTACTGTAATTAATCAGGAAAATAATTTATGCATATCATGCATCATTTGATCCTGAATAGAGGTTATATTATGGTTCCCAGGTGGCGCTAGTGGCAAAGAACCTACCTGTCAATGCAGGAGGGCTGTAAGAGACGTGGGTTCTACCCTGGGTCGGGAAGATCCCCTGGGGGAGGGCAGGCAATCCACTCCAGTATTCTTGCCTGGAGAATCCCATGGACAGAGGAGCCTGGCAGGCTATAGTCCATGGAGTCACAAAGAGAAGGACACAACTGAGGCAACTTAGCACACAGAGAGATTATATTTTTTCACAAAGGCTCAAAGACCGTCCATTTGTACAGAGTTGATCTATGTCCCCAACCAGAATTGGCTTCCATGGAAGCTTTAAAATAATAATAATAAATCGATTTTGTTGTAGCTTTATCAGTTGTAAATAAGAAAATTTAGAGAAATGAGGCTAAGTGTATTAATATTGGGATAGTCAACAAGCAAAGATGTTAGAAATAATTCATTATAGGCAAAAATGAGTGGTGTTCAAGATATGTAGTTCGAATTGAAGAAATAAAGATTAACTGACTGGCTGATCTGATGGCAATTATTTACTGTGAGACAAAAGAAACTTCCCTATAGCAGAACAGATAAAATGACACTATTTTCACAAACCAGCTTGTTTCACCTTTTAAGAGATTCTCTCTGGATTTCCTTTGCCAGACATACTCAAAGATAAATAGAAACATGAGTCTCAGACAAATATTTACAAGTCGTGGCACCACAGGGCTCTCTCCTCCCTGTAATGTTTTGTGTATTTATATGGAGACATGCTTGCAGCGGCTGAAAGATGTCGTCTCTGGAGAGAAAGGGCCAGAGGTCAGCTTTAATGTGGTTTTATTCCACTGATCTCAGTGGCTGGATAGGAGGGAGAGCTTTCGTTTAGTGCTCTGATTCACTTCTGGCAGTGAGTCCTCATGATTTGCCCCTTCATGGTTTTAAGGTCAAAAGTAAGACGAGAAGATGTGGCTTGCATGAAGTGGATAACAAGCAGAGACTTAAAAAGCCAAGAACTGTTATAGAAACATGTATTTTTAGTTTGTTAGGTCTGGTTCCAAAAGCTAGTGAATACTACCAAGGCTGTAAGCTATAATCAGATAAATGCCATCAAATACTCTAAGGACTTCAAATGTACAGCGAGACCTGTCTTGTGCCGGGACCCAGGACCAGGAGGTTAAGCTGAGGTTTGTCATAAACTCTGCAGCAGAGTACATTCCCATCTAAATCCTACATTCTCCAAGAGGACACTCTGCCTCTGGCATTGCAGGGGTGATTTTTTTTTTTCCTTAAAATAAATTTCTACTTTCCCATTCATGAGATCCCTGAAATCTTCCACAACTCCTTCATTGTTCCTGCCTTGCATTGCCTAGGAGTTTGGGGGTTTTGTTGTTTGTTTTGATTTTTTTGTTTGTTTTTTAATTCAGTAAATTTAAATGGCCACATTGAGTCCAATGTCTTAATGGAATATCTGGAGGTATGACTGCTGTGAAGCTGGATTTGGGGTATCATACACTGGGCTGAGATATCTTAGGGTCTTGCTGTTGCTAATTAGCTGGGAGACCCTGAGGAAATCACTTGATGTTTTTCTGGGTCTTGTGGAAAATGGGGAAGTTACACTCCCTAGTCCATAAAGGTCTTTCCTGACCTGATGGTCTGTGACTCTAGGAGTCACAGCTAACCAGCCTTGAGCATTTACCCCGTTGCTGTGCAGTATTTCAGAAGGAGTGTATGGATCACTCACTTAATTCTCGCCACCAGCCTGCAAGGTGGGTACTATTTTTATTATTGACCGCATTTCCTGAATGAGGAAACTGAGGACCAGAGAGATTCAATGTCTTCTGGGAGGTCACCCAGCCAGTGAGTAGACAAGCTGGAATTGACACGGCATTCTGCCCTCCTTTTTTTTTTTTCTTTTTAAGGTATTTATATATTATTTTAATTTTTTAAAATTTTATTTAAGTTTAGTTGGTTTACCATGCTGTGTTAATTTCATCTGTACAACAAAGTGACTCAGTTACACACACACACACACAGACACACACACACAGACACACACACACATCTTTTCCAGTCTTTTCCACGATGCTTTGTCACAGAATATTGACTGTAGCTCCCTGAGCTCTACAGCAGCACCTTATTGTTGACCTGTTAGCAGAGGACACCCTCCCCAGCAGGCTAGCCTGCCTCTCAAGCCACCTCTGACCTTTATGCTACCCCAGGAGTGAAAGGCCCAGAGCTGCATTGTGCCTCAGCAGGTTCCTGCTAAAGCAGACACTGAAAGTAGGATTTTGGAAGCAGTGTTTCCTTTGGGAGATGATTTCAGAAGAGCCCCGAGGTGGCAGTGAGCAAGCCCAGGAAGAGAGGAAAGCCGCGCGTGTATTGCCGCTACACAAATCGGTATTGTTGTTGTTGTGCTAGTCACTTGGTCGTGTCTGACTCTCTGTTGACCCCATGGATTGTAGCCCACCAGGCTCCTCTGTCCATGGGATTCTCCAGGCAAGAATACTGGAGTGGATTGCCATTTCCTTTTCCAGGGGAATCTTCCTGACCCAGGGATCGAAACCAAGTCTCCTGCATTGCAGGCAGATTCTTTATCATCTGACCTACCGGGAAGTCAAGAGGCTACTAACTGGGCAACCACACTCGTTCCTGCAGGGGGCGCTCTGAGCAAGTGCGTGGACCACAGCTTGGCCTTTGCCACTGAGGGTGACTAGGAGAGGGTATTTCCTCTCCCAGGTCCCATCCTAATGCGCTAACTCTCTGAACATCTGGCCGGCCTGCGCCGAGCTCGAGCCAAGAACGACCTTTCAGCCATAGAACGACCAGGTCTGAGCTGCAGGATGCCTTGAGCAAGCACAGGAACCGGGCTGTCACATCCTGGGAAGTTCTGAGTGGCAAGGGCAGGGCCTGACAGATCTGCCGGTCGTGGCCCAGAAGCACAGCCGCCAGCTTGCTGGGGTAGGTCATTTGGCTCTAGACTTTGGCCTGTGAACAGGCTAATCACCCATGCTGACACCTACCTAGGCTCAAGAGTTACTAAGGGGGAAAACAGCCTTGCTCAGTCCCCTCCAAAGGTCTCTACCAACCAGGCGCCTTAAGAATCCCAACTCGGTCTCTTGTTTGGTTTAATTCAAGATAGGACACATTCCATGATTTATAGGAGGCCCAGGATACTTAATGAGCTTGATCTGTGCCTTCAGCTAAGGGCATCTCCTGGTGCTCAGCTGCTATCAATTAAAAATGCATGCTGGCTTTGTTTATTCTGGACAATTTGTTCATCTTCTGTATGAAGGTTCCCTTAGCTATCAGGGAGGTTTTTGAGTTCGGTTGCCAAGACTAGTGAAATTTGGATAGGTGCAAAATGATACATGCTTGCCCTTTCTGCTCAAGTTGAAGGCATTTAAAGAATATTTTAAGCAAAACTTTTCCTCTTTTAATTAAAGAATAAAACCCAGTTTGAGCTCATTCCTTTTAAGATAACATTTTACCAGTAAGAGACATTCCCCAAGGACTCTAATAAAAAGAACAAATATATTCTTATAATATGATTAATCCACATTAAAGATTCTCTTATGAAAGAAGGTCAGTGAGACTCGTTTGGAAGGATTCTTAGCTTGGAGCCAAGAGGTCAAGGGTTGTTACTATTTGACATTTATAGACCTGGCAGCAGCAGATGATGAAGTATTTGAGTGAGCAAACTGGACATGACCTAACAGCCCAATAAAACAATGCTGCCCACTTGCGCTGAGCACCGCAATCATTTAGTCATCTTATCCTCCCATTAGATTGCAGGTGATTCAAATGAAAATGACAACTGTAACATCAGACCACCTCACCGGGTCCTAGGAGGACAAAATGATCAAATTCTGGCAACTTAAGGGAAGAAGGACACAGCAGTGAATAGACCTCTCAAGGCCAGAAGGGACAAACCTCTTCTTTCGGAACCCATGTTCTCTTGGATAGCCAGACAGTAGATCACTCTTTATATTCTTTCATTGAGCTCATCATCATGGACTCCTTGAACCTCAGCATGTGCCAGATGCTGAGAAGTGCTGACCTCATTTGAGTGAGCAAAGGCAGGCAGGCCCCTACTCTCAACAACTTCAAACTCTGCCAGGAAAGGATAATTAGATGAAGGAAGCACACCAGTGTGAAAGTGCAACTTTAAGAGTTTAGGGAAAAGGGAAATGTAAGACAAGAATGTGTGCAGCTGGCAATTTGAGCTGATTATGAAGGTCAGGGTAGAGAGGTTTCACTGAGGCAATGACATGAGTGCTAAGATCTGAAGATGAGGAGGAATTCAGTAAACAAGAAGTGTAAAGGAGCAGCTTTCCTAGGAAAGGAATGTATGTGCACAGGCCCTGCACTGGGGAAGGCAACAGGAATTAGAATGGGCTGGAGCTCAGACTCCAAGAGACATATGGCACACAATGAGGGCAGAAAGATTGAATTAGGGGTTTTGCTCTTACCCTAAGCAGCATCTCATTTAAAAGTATCTTCTTCTCACTCCTGGAGGCTGTCCCACATTGCTGGGCTGGTTTTATTGTAAGGTTCCTTTCTGTAGTCTGAGGTGTTAGAGACCTAAATGTGTGTATGTGTTTAGTTGCTCAGTGGTGTCTGACTTGTTGTGACCCCCTGGACTGTAGCCCATCAGGCTCCTCTGTTCATGGAATTCTCCAGGCAAGAATGCTGGAGTGGGCTGCCATCTGCTCCTCCAGGGGATCTTCCTGGCCCAGGGATAAAACCTGCATCTCCTGCATTGGCAGGTGGTTTCTTTACCACTGAGCCCCCTGGGAAGCCCTTTGAGGGCTGAGACAACACTATTTGTTTTTGCCTTTTCTGAACTTAGCATCGTAACTGGCTCAATCAGTCTCTTCTTAAATTTTATTGAGATAAAATTGACCATTTAAAAGTGTGGTCGTTAGTATATTCACAGACTTGTATAAGCATCACCACTACCTAATTCCATAACACTTCCACCATGCAAAAAGTCCTCCCATGGAGCTTCCCAGATGGTCCAGTGACCAAGACTGGACCATGCTCCCAACACAGGGGACCGGATTTTAATGCTCAGTTAGGGAACTGGATCCCACAGGCCACAGCTAAGAGTTTGCATGGTGCAACCCAACTCTTTGTGACCCCATGGACTGTAGCCTACCAGGCTCCTTTGTCCGTGGGATTTTCCAGGCCAGAATACTGGAGTGGGTGCCATTTCTTCTCCAAAAGAACCTGCAGGCCACAACAAAGATCAAAGATCCTTTGTGCCACAGCTAAGGCCCAGTACAGCCAAACAATTAAATAAACAAATAACGGTTTTTAAAAGCCCTCCTATTTGTTAGAAGTCTCCCCTCCATTCTACTCTCTCCTTGTGTCTGACAACTACTAATCTACATTCTAACTTTGGATGTGCCTATTATGGACACTTCATGTAAATGCTATCATACAGTAGTGGCCTTTTGTGTTTGGATTCCTGAGCTTAGCATAATATTTTTATGATTCAATCACAGTGTACCATGCATCAATACTTTATTCATTTTTATGACAATGCTATTCCATCAGAATAGAATAACACCCCATTGTAGGAATATACCACATTTTGCTTATCTTTTCATCAGGTGGTAGACATTTATGTTGTTTCCACTTTTTGGCTATTATGAACAATGGTGCTATGAAATCCATGTACAAGTTTTTGTATAAATACCTGTCTTCAATTCTTTCCATTATATGTAGGATTAGAATTGCTGAATTATATGGTGCCTCTGTGTTTAACTTTTGAGGGAACTTCACACTGTTTTCCATAGCAACCTGCTTTATTCTGTGTCATTGCTGCTGCTGCTGCTTAGTCGCTTCAGTCGTGTCCGACTCTGTGCGACCCCATAGATGGCAGCCCACCAGGCTCCCCCGTCCCTGGGATTCTCCAGGCAAGAACACTGGAGTGGGTTGCCATTTCCTTCTCCAATGCATAAAAGTGAACAGTGAAAGTGAAGTCACTCAGTTGTGTCTGACTCTTTGCGACTCCATGGACTGCAGCCTACCAGGCTCCTCTGTCCATGGGATTTTCCAGGCAAGAGTACTGGAGTGGGGTGCCATTGCCTTCTCTGATTTTGTGTCACTAGTAATATACAAACATTCCGGTTTTTCTATATCCTCCCTAACATTTATTATTGTCTGCCATTTTGAGTATAGGCATCCTAGAGTGCGTGAAGTGGCATCTCATTTTGGTTTTGATTTGAATTTTCTTAATGATGCTTAAGCATCTCTCCTTGGTCTTAGTAGCCACTTGTGTATCATTGAATAGATGTTTATGCAAGTCATTTACCCATATTTAAAAATTGGATAGTTTTTTTGTTGTTGAATGGGAGGAATGGACATTAGAACCCTTATCTGTTTTATGAATTGCCAGTATTTGGCTCAGAGGTTAAAGCGTCTGCCTCCATGCGGGAGACCCAGGTTCGATCCCTGGGTTGGGAAGATCCTCTGGAGAAGGAGATGGCAATCCACTCCAGTATTCTTGCCTGGAGAATCCCATGGACAGAGAAGCCTAGTAGGTTACAGTCCAAGGGGTTGCAAAGAGTCAGACACGACTGAACGACTTCACCTCACCTCACCTATCCCAATCTATGTTATCTTTTTAACTTCTTGACAGTGTCCTTTGATGAACAAAAGTTTGCAATTTTAATGAAGTCCAATTTATTTATAGTTTATTTAATTGCTTATGCTGATTGGTGCCATATTTTAGAAACTCTTTTCTAATTCAACATCACAAAGATTCATACCTATGTTTCCTTTCAAGAGCTTTATAGTTTTAGTTCTTATATTTAGGTTTCAAAGCTATCTGGAATTCATTTGTATAGGGTGTTAGACAGGAGCCCGACTTTATTCTTTTGCATATGGATATACAATTTCCCAGCACCTTTGTGAAAAGACTATTCCTTTTCCATTGAATTGTCTTGCACCTTTGTGAAAACTTACTTGACCATTGGACTTCCCAGGTGGTGGTACTGGTAAAGAACCTGATTGCCAGTGCAGGTGATATAAGACTTCGGTTTGATCCTTGGGTCAGGAAGATCCCCTGGAGAAGGGAATGGCTACCCACTCCAGTATCCTTGCCTGGAGAATCCCAAGGACAGAGGAGCCTGGCAGGCTATAGCCCATGGGGTCACAGAGTTGAACATGACTGAAGCGACTTAGCACGTACTCATGAACTGTGGATTATTTCTGGATTCTCAACTGTATTCTGCTTATCTATACATTTCCTTATGCCAGTCTCACTGACTTGATTACCATAACTGCAGTAACTATTAAAACTGGTAAGTCTGAATCCTCCAACTTCATCCTCCTCTTTAAAAAGATTGTTTTGGCTATGAGTTATCTTGATATTCTAGGAGCTTTAGAAACAGATTTTTCATGTCTAAAAAGATAGGCAGTTGGAATTTTGATCAGTGATAATACTGAACCTATAAATCACTTTGGGGAGTATTGCCATCTTATCGATATTAGGTCCTCTAATCACTGAATAAGAGATATCTTTACATTTATTAAGTCTTCTTTAATTAATTTTAATAATGTTTTTATAGTTTTTAGGGAAGAAGTCTTACAGTTCCTTGGTTAAGTTTATTTAGAATATTTATTCTTTTGATGCCATTGTATTGACATTGTTTTCTTGATACCATTTTCAGATTGTTTTATTAATAGTGTGTAGAAATATGTCTGATTTTTGTATATTGATCTTCCATCATGAATTTTTGCTGAATTAATTTATTAGCTCTAATATTTTTTTGGTTTCCATTGCTTTCTTTTTGGCAATTTTTTTAGGATTTTCCATATTTAAAACATACTATACGCAAGTAGAGTATATTTGTATCTTTCCTTTCCAATCTGAATGAGCCTTTATCTCTTTTTCTTACCTAATTGCCCTGGCTAGAATGTCCTTCACCATGTTGAACAGAAGTGATGAGCATGGATATCTTTTTCGTACTCCTGATCCTTGTTGTTTAGTCGCTAAGTCATGTCTGACTCTATTGCAACCACATGGAGTGGGCTGTCATTCCTTTCTCCAGGGGATCTTCCCAATCCAGGCATCGAACCCATGTCTCCTGCTTGGCAGGAAGATTCTTTACCATTAGGCCATCAGGGAAACCCACTCTTGATCTTGTGAGATAATTATTCAGTCTTTTCCCATTAAGAAAGATGTTAGCTATAAAATATTCACAGATGGACTTTCAATCATTCTCTTCTGAAAAACAAAATACTAAACACTTTTTTTTTAACCTTCCAAGATAGAAAATGAGTTTATTCCTAAAGACTAATACCAATGATTCTTTTTGCTCATTCAGCTTTCTTGCTAAATGGTACTTTGTCTCAGTCAATGTTTTCAAGCACGATTAATAAACAATTCACTAAAATCACTTGGAAACCTGATTTTAAATACAGATTCTTGTGTATCTCCCCAGAGTATGCTGCCAAAATCTCTGAGTGTGGAGCCTAGGTATCTGCATTTTAACAAGCCCCCATGTGATTCCTGAAAAGAGAAAAATAAAAATGAACAGTTTTGTTTTCAAATAAATTTGGGAATAGTGCCAGAATGCATATTAAAGACTGAGTATGCTGAAAAATGGTTGGATGGCATCACCATCTCCATGGACATGAATTTGAGTAAGCTCTGGGAGTTGGTGATCGACAGGGAAGCCTGGCGTGCTGCAGTCCATGGAGTTGCAAAGAGTTGGACACAACTAAGTGACTGAACTGAACTGATGCTGAAAAAATAAATAAATAAACCCACTTAAACTAGGAAATTTCAAATGTATTTCACTAAAAAATTTAGGGGGGCGTCAAACACCAATTTCAAGTGGTATATAGCATTAAAATTGCTAGATAATCACTTTTCATAAATCTGGTGGTGAGGGAAAAAACACTTTCCCTACACTTAAGGAGATTGAAGCATCTATAAAGCCAGCTATCAGTGAAAGATGTTCAATAGTAGGAAAGAAATGTGAACAATGGTTGGACCCTGTTCTTTTGGCAAGACTAAAATTGGCCAAAGACCTTGTTCATAAGTGGCTTTACAAGCACTGAGTCTACATAATGTTCTGTGAAATGGAAAAAGGAAAAAGCATTTATATGGAAAACAACTATGATATAGATATAATAACAGGATGGGAATGATTCAAAAGGCGTTCCACGGCCTATTAGCAAAAGACACATCCTAGCCTCTTCGGAGCCCTCCTGCTAATGCTCTACATAGGAGGGTCTGGTGGTCTGCTCTAACCAGCTGTAGAAGCTCCATCAGGTTTAGATCCCATCCTCCAGCACATTCACAGTTGTCCCTTCTCTCCCTTTGCACATCTGCAGATTCCAAACAAGCTCATCTCTGATATCCTTGCTTTACTGGCATGTTAACAGCCTTTCAGATGTCCTTGAACTAGTCAGTAGGCACCTGTTCTTCCCTAGCTAGAAGAGCATAGCCCGAGCACCCTGAAGCCACGGGGAGGGGAGCAACAGAGTAGAAGGAACCCGAGGTCTGCGTTAGCTTCACTCGTGAGTCATGTTTGCTGTTTGGATATTTAAGGTGCCATCGCGTTCTCACATAAGGAGTCTCTCTGTAAAGATTCCTAGGATGTTTCCCCAGGGCTTGTGTTACCTAAAGAACCTGGGATGGGATTGCAGCCAACATTCCACACTTAGGAGCAGGACAGGCCTGTCCCTGAGCCCATACTGAGCATGCTCTAGATTCCATGTGGGGTTCTGGTCCATCTTTGAGCCCTCCTCCATGGTCTCTTCCAAACTCTCCCTTTCAGTCAGTAGGTCCTTCAGGTAAACTCCTGGCACCAGACTTGTAAACAAACTCCCCTCCTAGGGTAGCTTGTGGCAACCACTCTCTGATGACTACTGGCTTTGGCAAACCAGCCACAGGCATGCTGCTGCTGTTGCTAAGTCACTTCAGTCGTGACTTAGCAGCCACAGGCATGCTGCTGCTGTTGCTAAGTCACTTCAGTCGTGTCCGACTCTGTGCGGACGGCAGCCGCACCAGGCTCCCCCATCCCTGGGATTCTCCAGGCAAGAACACAGGAGTCGGGTGCCATTTCCTTCTCCAATGCATGAAAGTGAAAAGTGAAAGCGAAGTCACTGAGTCATGTCCAACTCTCAGCAACCCCATGGACTGCAGACCACCAGGCTCCTCCATCCATGAGATTTTCTAGGCAAGAGTACTGGCCCCCAGGTATACGCTGGGCTCAATCTTTGTGCCAACTATTGAATTATTCCTTTCTATTGTTGGTGAGTTGAGGACCTGGGAGAAGGGGGTGGATTTGATGAGTAAAGCCTTAACTGTTAAGGTGTCTTTACTTGAAACTTTTAGAACACAGTTGAGTTCCCTGAATCATTTGTAGAGTAGGGAGAAAAAGTACAAATGAATTACTTTCTGGAAAAAAATATATATAATCTATCCCTTCAGCTCTCAATGGACATTAGGTTGCTTCCATGTCTTTGCTATTGTAAATAGTACTGCTTTGAATACTAGGGTATGTGTATCTTTTGAAATTATGGTTTCCTCAGGATATATGCCAAGGAGAGGGATTGCAGGGTCATACAGTAGCTCTATTTTTATAGCAGTTTTTTTTTTAAGGAAACTTCAAACTTCTCTCCATACTGCCTGTACCAATTTACATTCCTACCAATAGTGTTAGGAGAGGTCCTCTTTTTCCAAACCCTCTCCAGCTATTATTATTTGTAGACTTTTTAATGATGGCCATTATGACAGATGTAAGGCAAAACTTCATTGAATTAAAGTTTTGATTTGCATTTCTTTAATAATTAGGAGTGTTGAGCATCTTTTCATGTACCTTTTGGCCATCTATACAGATGGATGAATAAAGAAGATGTTGTGTGTAACAACAAAATGTGGAAAATTCTTATAGGGATGGGAATACAAGACTCCCTTACCTGCCTCCTGAGAAAACTGCATGCAGATCAAGAAGCAACAATTAGAACTGAATATGGAACAATGGACTGGTTCAAAACTGGAAAAGGAGTACGTCAAGGCTGCATATTGTCACCTTGCTTATTTAACTTATATGCAGAGTACATCATGAAAAATGGTGGACTGGATGAAGCACAAGCTGGAATCAAGATTACAGGGAGAAACATTAATAACTTCAGATACACAGATGACACCACCCTTATGGAAGAAAGTAAAGAGGAACTAAAGATCCTCTTGATGAATGTGAAAGAGGAGAGTGAAATAGTTGGCTTAAAACTCAACATTCAAAAACTAAGATTGTGGCATCTGGTTCCATCACTTCATGACAAATAGATATGGAAAAAAAATGAAAACAGTAACAGAATTTATTTTCTTGGGCTCCCAAATCACTGCAGATGGTGACTACAGCCATGGAATTAAAAGACACTTATTCCTTGGAAGAAAAGCTATGACAACCCTACACAGTGTGTTAAAAAGCAGAGACATTACTTTGCCAACAAAAGTCCATGTAGTCATAGCTATAGTTTTTCTAGTAGTCATGTATGGATTTGAGAGTTGGACCATAAAGAAGGCTGAGCACCAAAGAACTGATGCTTTTGAACTGTGGTGTTAGAGAAGACTCTTGAACGTCCCTTGGACTGCAAGGAGATCCAACCAGTCCATCCTAAAGGAAATCAGTCCTGGCTGTTCAATGGAAGGACTGATGTTGAAGCTGAAACTCAAATACTTTGGCCACCTGATGTGGAGAGCTGACTCATTGGAAAAGACCCTGATGCTGGGAAAGATTGAGGGCAGGAGGAGGAGGGGGCAATAGAGGATGAGATGGTTGGATGGCATCACCAACCCAATGGACATGGGTTTGTGTGGACTCTGGGAGTTGGTAATGGAGAGGGAGGCCTGGCGTGCTGCAGTTCCTAGGGTCGCAAAGAGTCAGACTGAGTGACTGAACTGAACTGAACTGAACTGATACCCAAGGAGCAGCTTGGCATTGTTGTACAGAGTAAGGCAGAGATGAGAGCAATTTGGTGCTGATCCCAGCCATCCCCTCCCTAAGTAGCAGTGTTTGTGGGGCACTTTAAATAACTTCCTTGCCATCCTTTCCAGCCAGCTCTGCCCTCTGCCTTCTACCCAAAAGAGCCACGATGCTGAAGAGGGTTACGTACAAAGATCCCTATTACTCAAGAAGAGCAAAGGCCTCTTGAGAGAAAAAGACAGTGCATCTTAAGCCATGTCTCTTTGCTCAGTGAGGTGAGCATGTAGAATAGTGGTAGATATCAGGTGAGGTAGCTCAACGACAAACACATTAAAGGAATGGAATTTTCACAGGTGGGTAGAGCAGCAATTGTCTGAAATATCCAGAAGAGATCAACTTCCCCTTTTGGCCCAGAGGGTGGAACAGATAAGAAAATAAATAACACCTGAATGCCTGATCCTGGTGTAATTGTCACATACATCCTGCTCGCTGATAGTTTCTGAAACCCTTCACATCTATTGGTATATTGGTTACACATGCTTTAAAATTGTGTCCTCTTATCTACATTTGTTGTTGTCGTTTAGTCACTCAGTCATGTCTGACTCTTTGCAACCCCATGGACCGTAGCCTGCCAAGATCCTCTGCCTATGGGATTTCTCAGGCAGGAATGCTGCAGTGGGTTGCCATTTCTTTCTCCAAGGGATCTTTCTAACCCAGGGACTGAACCCACGGCTTCTGCTGCATCTCCTGCTTTGCAGACAGATTCTTTACCACTGTGCCATATAGAATCAAAAATAAAATTGCCAATTGTATTTCCTTTAATTATAACATAGAATACTGAATAAGCATGATGGTAAGAAGGATCACAGCTAATTAATGTTAAATATATCTTATATAAATCAAAATCTTGTTAATAAGTTTCTAGCAAGATGTTCCCACCCAGAAGAAAAATATAATATTTCTAAAAATGAATATGTCAGAGAATCTACTATACTTTCAAGCACCATGAAGATGTAAATACTCACCTGTAGTGAGAGCTGGAGCTCCTTGTAAATTTCTAAATAGCTATGGCCACCCAATAATATCAAATCTGTAACACACCCATCTTAGTCCTAGGAGTGGATAATGAATGAATGAGAATTGTTCTTATCTCCCTTCTTGCTTTACTGTCCCATATGTTCCTTTGTAGCTATTATTATAGTTGTTATGATTGACTTAAACAAATGTGCTTATTTTCTTCCTTCAACAGTTGAAGATAGTTCCATAAATTCATTAATTACCGGAATTTTAATGCTCCTGTCTATCATGCATAGAGTGTGTCTTCCATTCCAATGGTCCCCCACAGTGGCCCCAAGTGCTAAGTTCCAAATGATAAGAAGAAAGGGACAAAGAATCAGGGGCATTCCGCATTTCAAGAAACAAAAATTTGCTAGTAATCTCTAACAGACTTGCATTTAGAGTGCATGTCCCAGACACACAAGCACACGTAGTTGAATTGGAGTCCTGGTAAACATGTGTGGCTTCTTTTTTAATACCTGGGTGAATTGCCATTCCAAATAAAATTGGGATTATTATAAATGAAGAAGGCTAAAAGTGAATATTACATCTAAAACTAACAGTCTGCCACAGCTATAAAACACACACACACAAACAGACTTACTTATTCAAAGTATTAAAGACTAAACTATAAAAATATTAGAACAAATGCTCTTTTCCTTTTTGTCTCTATGTACTAGCATTACAAATCTATTAAGAAGACCTGCCTTGGGATATTAGTTTATATTGCTCTTGTATTTCTCTCATAGTATTTAAATATCTCATGCCTTTTGTACACATTGGGGATTATTCTCAATTTTCAAGGACCAAGATACCTAATTAAAGCAAAAGGCCTTACTCAATCACATCAAATTAAACCCTTTGAGGGGAGAAGATGTGCAGTAATAGGGAAGGACATATATGCAGTGTCAAATTAGTTCTATCTTTGCATTTCTTTTTTCTTTGTTCTTCCCCTATTTCCTAAATATGTCTTCCCAGAAGGACTACCCTGCACTCACTCTTCTGGGCCTCATTCCTCTTGACTGTTTACATATTCATGCTTTTCAATTTTGAAGCCTTTTGAAACATCCCAGAAAAAATATTTGATCTCAAAGATATGAAAGTGAGGATTTCATATTCAACCATCCCTATAAGTCCTCTAGTCTTACAGATTTAAGGCATTCCCAAGGCATTAATAGAAAAGTTTTTACAATTTTATTATTTAAAATATTTATAGTTCTCAGTTATGCAAGTAATAGGCAATTTCATTGCATTTATTATAGGTCTGATTTTGCCAGTCAGTGTGCTTATTACATAGGCAGTCTACAAAATGGAAAGGACATACACAGTCAAGTTTATCTTTTAGATTCCACTTGTTTTTACTGAGCCTTCAACAAGCCAGGTTTCCACGATGGATATCTATGGTACCATCCACACAGTGCCTCTGCCCAAAGAGAAGAACCTTAGGAAATGTAACTGATCTTCCTTGACCTGTAACATCTGTGTGGTTTGGACCACTGCTGGGGGCTTGAGCAACACTCCTCTTGTCAAGGGAGGTGACTGAAACCTGGAAAATGTCCTGAAGGACTGTGAGGTGATGAAAGGTGTAGGAGGGAAGCACAGCTTGGAAAATGTCCAGCAGAACACAGGCAGATCTTACTCTCTCAAAAGGAATAAATTATATTTAGGAAATGTAAAGCACTTGGCATCTAGAGACTTCACAAAGCCTTTGCTATTCCCCGGCTTGCAGGAGGCCCAGCTCAGTTGTCGGTCTGTGTCTCAACCATCTGTCACTAAGAACATTCCCTCAAGGTTTCCATCTGTCAGGTGGGTCACCTCTCTCTGGCTCTCTACTCTACTGGTGGATTCTGTGCCTACAATTTCTCTTTTGTTACCTGTAATTGGCCTCAAAGTCCTTGGTTATTCTTGCTGTTAATTTGTTAACAGGCATGTACTCTATATTCCTAGTTCTACTCCAAAAGCTTTGCAAGTGTTAACTAATTTAATCCTCATAACAATCTTATGGAATAGGTACAATTATCTTCCACATTTTTCTGATGAAGAAAACAGAGCAGTCAGGTACTTTACCCAATATCATCCAGCTAATAGATCATGAGTTGGGATTACACCCAGGCTTTATGTCTCCACGCTTCAACCACCAAATAATCATACCCCATGCCATTGGAGTAAGGGCCTTGACCTTGGAGGTCATGTCAGATTTTACCTGTGAAGAAATTCCTACCAAAGTGCCTATGAAAGGTGGTTGGTCAACTCTGAGTTGGATTCTTTCTTCCCTGGGGGTAAGAAGCTCTCCAGATCTGTTATCCAAATCACCGATGGTGAATCTAATTTCACTGGCTTCATGCTAAACAAGGAGGATGAGTGGATGCCAAGGTCTTTCGTTACCACACTGCTGCTATTTCTCATCCCTTGCTTGTGGGGCAGAAATGAGAGATCTGTCATTATGCCTCTGTACTCTGTTAGCCAGTGCTGTCTGCTAAAATCTGGAGACAAATCAGAGTTTCAACTCTTACAAACCAAGTCACTTCTGTGATTTGGCAGAGTATGCTAAAAATTCCAAACACAAACATTTTATATTACTTGGAATGAAACAAAATAAATAACCAAAATCAACCTGTACGATGGCATCTCAAAATAAAGGAGAGAAAACCCAGAACCAAGGAAATTGCATCCTTTTTCTCATTTGGCCACTAACTGCCCTCAGAACCATTCTCGTTCCTTATTTTTGTCCTGAAGCTCATCTGGCATACCCAGCTTCCCTCACAAGATCAATTTCAAACCAAAGATGTGTAATGACTTCTCATTGGATAGAAGATGCAGAACTAGGTCCTGAGGAAAGAACAGTGAACCAGACCTAGACTCACAATAAAGAGCTTGACCACAAAAGAGTGATATGAGTTCTCAGAAAAATTAAAGTGTGTGATAAGACACACAGAATCACTGTAGATGGTGACTGCAGCCATGAAATTAAAAGACGCTTTCTCCTTGGAAGAAACATTATGACCAACCTAGATAGCATATTGAAAAGCAGAGACATTACTTTGCCAACAAAGGTCCATCTAGTCAAGGCTATGGTTTTTCCAGTAGTCATGTATGGATGTGAGAGTTGGACTGTGAAGAAGGCTGAGCGCCGAAGAATTGATGTTTTTGAACTGTGGTGTTGGAGAAGACTCTTGAGAGTCCCTTGGACTGCAAGGAGATCCAACCAGTCCATTCTGAAGATCAGCCCTGGGATTTCTTTGGAAGGAATGATGCTAAAGCTGAAACTCCAGTACTTTGGCCACCTCATGCAAAGATTTGACTCATTGGAAAAGACTCTGATGCTGGGAGGATTGGGGGCAGGAGGAGAAGGGGACGACAGAGGATGAGATGGCTGGATGGCATCACGGATTCGATGGATGTGAGTCTGAGTGAACCTCGGGAGTTGGTGATGGACAGGGAGGCCTGGCGTGCTGCAGTTCATGGGGTCGCAAAGAGTTGGACACGACTGAGCGAATGAACTTAACTGATGAAACACACAGGAAGATGAAGCAGCTAAACCATAAGGTCAGAAGTAAAACCTATCTAAACTGAGGCCAGGAGAAGGCAATGGCACCCCACTCTAGTACTCTTGCCTGGAAAATCCCATGGATGGAGGAGCCTGGTGGGCTGCAGTCCATGGGGTCGCTAGGAGTCAGACTTGACTGAGAGACTTCACTTTCACTTTTCACTTTCATGCATTGGAGAAGGAAATGGCAACCCACTCCAGTGTTCTTGCCTGGAGAATCCCAGGGACGGGGGGAGCCTGGTGGGCTGCCGTCTATGAGGTCGCACAGAGTCGGACACGACTGAAGTGACTTAGCAGCAGCAGCAGCAAGCTGAGGCGAAGCAATTGAGAAGAGTGCCCCGAGTCTCAGGACTTCCAAGGGTGCCTGGTTCCTTAAGCAGGAGATAAACTTAAGCTGAGCAGGAGATAAACTTAAGCAGGAGATAAACTGGCCTGTTGGCCAGCTCAGCCTGAGAAAATACACAGACCAAGTTAGAGAAAATAGGTTTCTATTGTATAGGTTATTTAAATAGAATCATTATTTAAATGCAATGGAGAAAAACACAACTATTCTGAACCTTTAGCAGAAAAACCAAGTGGTGGAAAACTCATTTTCTTTTCAACTTCCCAATTTTTTCATAGTGATTCTCCTGGAGGACAGTGATCATGGGTCTTCCAGAGTTGTTTACGGTCATTTCCACTGGTTATTCAGTGTGGGTGGCTTCCACAGTTGCTGGTTCACCAGGGCAAAGGAGACACAAAACAATGACCCTTCTCACAGCAGAGCAAGACCCACTGAGAAGAGAGCTAGGATGTTGTTAGGCCCCAATTCAGATTTTCTTTCTTCCTCAGGAAGAGGTTCCTAAAATGTCTTCAATCTAGTGTATTATGCAATTTTAGGATGACCCCTAAATAGTCATTCCTCAATGCAAGAAAAGACAGTCAGAGAAGGATGTGAATGAGGAATGGCTTTACACAGTTATCCTTAATTTGAGGAAATGACAACTTAAGTTCTGAATACACTTTCTTTCATTTAAAACACTCATTCTTCCCAGAGAGAAAAGAAGAATTTCATCATTTGGATGGCTGAGATCTAGCTTTGCTAAAGACTAGATAACACGCAAGAAAAGGAGGAAATTACTTCTAGAATTATATAAAGTCCTAGAGAAATGATAAAATAATTAAAGAAGGATGTTCAGGAAATGCTCAAGAAAACAGAATAGATACAACAATAGTATTCCATGCTAGATATACACTTCACCGTGTTTGGCCTCAGAGGACAGGCTTATTTTCCTTTGGGGGAAAACACTATAGGAGTGCAAGTGATGCCGCATCCAGTAAATCAGGGTCTAACACTTTCTTTTGAAGAACGGCTACATTTTATTTCCCGAAGCTTAACAAAATTACCAGGGAGCCCAGGGGAGTGTTTACAACGAAACTTCTGCACTGGGAAATACAGAAGGAGGCTGACTGTACCCTATCAGTAACTATTATAGACAGTGTGTATTTCCTATTCAATATCCACTTTCTTCTTTTTCTGCCTAACAGAACCTTGCTTGTTTGAGAATGGCGGTACGTACCGCCCCAGGAGAGAGAACCACTCCCATAACACCCCCATATCACCACGTGATACAACTGTAACTAACAAAGTCGAAGCAGAAGACTGCTAGGAGCTCTTGGGTAAACATCGGTGTTTCCTATTGAAAATGAAGATATCGATGCTCGAATACAGTTGTGATAAGTGGAGCTACAACAGTCATTCTACTTTCATGAGGTCACGGCCAATACCCTAAAAACTGGCGGAGCAGGAAGAGAAAAGATATGCAGACCTCTCTTGATGACGCTGAGCAGCTACGTCTGCCCTGGACAGCCTAACTCTGGAATTGTGAGAAAACGTATTTATAGACGCAGCCTGCTCCTGACACCGTAATCATTTTATTCATGTTCTTAGATACATATGTGAGGAAAGATGAACAGTATCCTCTTCCTCCTCCTCCATCACCACCATCCTCTCACCCCTACCTGTGCCCCAACCCCTAACATGGAGCCTGGATCCAGTTGACAGAATATCTGGGTTACAATGGTAACACCCAGGTCCACATTCCAGCTACACTGTTACTTAATAAGAATATAGACCTGAGAACTTAACTTTTCTGAGTCCAATTTCTTCTTTTCTAAAAATCAAGAGAATGACATGAGTTGACAATACATTTGCTAAACAACACACACACACACATGCACACACACACACAGAGTAATGGTTACTTAGGATCTCAATAAATACAAAATTAAGTTGGGATAAGTAATAGAGAGTAACTTGTTTATTGTCCTTCTTGAGTCAGCTTCAAAGTCCCCCAGTTTTACCATGACATTTTGCATGTCCAAAACATTCTATTCTCCTGCTGCTTTGTCAATTTAGTACCACTCAGAGTTACTGAACTCTCTATATAGGTGGATAACCAAAGATATCTATGCTTCTAGTAGCAAAAACTTGTGGGTTTTCTTTGCTCTTAATTTACTAAATTGGCATATATCGAAGGGATTTGATGTGCAATTTATATATCACAGAGGTAATTTTACTCTGTACAACATTTCTTTTCTTGCAAATGAAAATTAAGCCAGCAATGGAGTTGGTGAGAATACCTCTGCTGTTTAATCATGATTTTATGTAAACCAATCCTCATGAGAAGACATTGGGAGGATAAATTCTCAGCATGATTGCACACTGAGGCTGTGAGTTTCCATTAACTTTATGACAATTTATACAATCAGATTCCTATACCCCAAGAATATATGATACTTAGATCTTCCTTTACTTCTAAGATCCACCTTGATTTTAAAATTATGATAATGTGCCCAGAGAAAACACAAGAGGCTGAAATTATACCCACAATAAACATAAGATGTGAGAGTGTGTTATATGACCTAACTAAAAGCCTCTTGATGAAAGTGAAAGAGGAGGGTGAAAAAGTTGGCTTAAAGCTCAGCATTCAGAAAACGAAGATCGTGGCATCCGGTCCCATCACTTCATGGCAAATAGATGGGGAAACAGTGGAAATAGTGTCAGCTTTATTTTTAGGGGCTCCAAAATCACTGCAGACGGTGACTGCAGCCATGAAATTAAAAGATGCTTACTCCTTGGAAGGAAAGTTATGACCAACCTAGATGGCATATTGAAAAGCAGAGACATTACTTTGCCAACAGAGTCTGTCTAGTCAAGGATATGGTTTTTCCAGTGGTCATGTATACATGTGAGAGTTGGACTGTGAAGAAAGCTGAGCACTGATGAATTGATGTTTTTGAACTGTGGTGTTGGAGAAGACTCTTGAAAGTCCCTTGGACTGCAAGGAGATCCAACCAGTCCATTCTGAAGGAGATCAGTCCTGGGTGTTCTTTGGAAGGAATGATGCTGAAGGTGAAACTCCAGTACTTTGGCCACCTCATGAGAAGAGTTGACTCATTGGAAAAGACTCTGATGCTGGGAGGGATTGGGGGCAGAAGGAGAAGGGGACGACCGAGGATAGGATGGCTGGATGGCGTCACCGACTCGATGGACGTGAGTCTGAGTGAATCCTGGAGTTGAACTCAGGGAGGCCTGGCGGGCTGCAATTCATGCAGTCAGAGTTGGACACGACTGAGCGACTGAACTGAACTGATAATTTTACAAGTTTACTATAAGTTTACATTATAAGTTTGCATAATGATGGTTGCTTCCACTGAGCAGTTGTAGCTCTAGTGCATAGGAATTTACAACAGAAAGTAGAGTGTGAGATTCTTTACATTCTTAGAAAACAGTCAGCTAGCTTTTGCTTTAATTGTATTTTGACAGAGCTTTCAACTACCCAGTGAGAAGCTAAGAGACAGCAAGTCAGACCTGGTGTTGAGAAGTGATATTTTTAATAAAAAGAATTCACTGTCCTGCCTTCCCACTCAATAGAGCACGATGGGCGGGCTTGCTTCACAAAGAGTCCCTCATTCAGTGGATGGGGGCAAGGAGGTGACCCCAACAGGCCCATAACTGACAATGTGTGTATGCTTTAAAAAGCAAAGTTGCACGTTACTCTCTTACACAGACTAATGTCCTTGGCAGGAAAAAAATTATCTTCTGATGAATTCATGTTCTCTTTTTGCTATTTTGTCATGTAGTACTAAAACACAAAACAAACTAACAAAAATAAATGATTTTGTTTAAACAGTAAGAACAACAGTGTTTTAATTCTAGCAGACTACAGCTACTTTATCAAACCCAAAACTTTCTCTGAGCCTCAGTTTCCTTGTCCTTAAGTATAAGATTCTAGTAAGCAACCTCCAATTTTCCTTCTGCATATAAGATTCTATTATGAATCTCAACCATCTCTGATCTAGAGAAGGCTTGCTTCTTTATGTCTACAGAATTAAGGCTGCACATCCTTGTGTTCAAAAACAATCTGAGCTACATCGGAGTGGTGTAACTTTTAAAGTTACCTACTCTCTATTAATTTTATTTTCCATGCTGGCTCAATGTATGCTGTTTATCTTCATTTTTAAAAAAATATAAATTTATTTCTTTTAATTGGAGGCTACTTTACAATATTGTATTGGTTTTGCCATACATCAACATGAATCCACCACAGGTATACACGTGTTCCCCATCCTGAACCTCCCTCCCACCTCCCTCCCCATCTCATCTCTCTGGATCATCCCAGTGCACCAGCCCGGAGCACCCTGTATCATGCACTGAAGCTGGACTGGCAATTCATTTCACATATGATATTATACATGTTTCAATGCTATTCTCCCAAGTCATCCCACCCTCTCCCTCTCCCACAGAGTCCAAAAGACTGTTCTATACATCTGTGTTTCTTTTGCTGTCTCACATACAGGGTTATCGTTACCATCTTTCTAAATTCCATATATATGTTAGTATACTGTATTGGTGTTTTTCTTTCTGGCTTACTTCACTCTGTATCATAGGCTCCAGTTTCATCCACCTCATTAGAACTGATTCAAATGTATTCTTTTAATGGCTGAGTAATACTCCATTGTGTATATGTACCACTGCTTTCTTATCCATTCATCTGCTGATGGACACCTAGGTTGCTTCCATGTCCTGGCTATTATAAACAGTGCTGCGATGAACATTGGGGTACATGTGTCTCTTTCAATTCTGGTTTCCTCGGTGTGTATGCTCAGCAGTGAGATTGCTGGGTTGCATGGTAGTTCTATTTCCAGTTTTTTAAGGAATCTCCACACTGTTCTCCATAGTGGCTATACTAGTTTGCATTCCACCAACAGTGTAAGAGGGTTCCCTTTTCTCCACACCCTCTTCAGCATTTATTGCTTGTAGACTTTTGGATTGCAGCCATTCTGACTGGCGTGAAATGGTACCTCACTGTGGTCTTGATTTGCATTTCTCTGAGAATGCGTGATGTTGAGAATCTTTTCATGCGTTTGTTAGCCATTGGTATGTCTTCTTTGGAGAAATGTCTGTTTAGTTCTTTGGCCCATTTTTTGATTGGGTCATTTATTTTTCTGGAATTGAGCTGCAGGAGTTGCTTTTATATTTTTGAGATTAATTATTTGTCAGTTGTTTCATTTGCTATTATTTTCTCCCATTCTGAAGGCTGTCTTTTCACCTTGCTTATAGTTTCCTTTGTCGTGCAGAAGCTTTTAAGTTTAATTAGGTCCCATTTGTTTATTTTTACTTTTATTTCCAGTATTCTGGGAGGTGGGTCATAGAGGATCCTGCTGTGATTCATGTCAGAGAGTGTTTTGCCTGTGTTCTTCTCTATGGTCACTGGTGCTGTGGGAATTAGATAGCATTATGCATTGCCCTATGGACTCCTCTAATCAGAAAATTCTTCCTCAGCCCTCTGCCAGGTATTTTACAAGTTGACGTAGACATCTGTGAATTTAAAAATCCTCTTTTAATATATAAGTACTCTTAAAGGATGAACACATTAAGCTATGGCCAGTGGCCCATTCCTCAATGTATATTATTTTATTCTGTCCTCTGGCTAGTTGAGGTCACTGTGCTAAGAGCCAGTGTGTAGTGATGGGAGAAACAGAAGAGAATATATGTTAAACTGAGACACTCTGGATGGCATTTGGGGGTGGGCAGCACAAGGCGGGAGATATTGGCAGGGAAAAGGGCAGAGGGGGTGGACAAACAACAAAAGTAACTGGGTTGAATTACAAGGTGAATGCCAGCCTTATTTCTAGAAATATTAATCTCTTAGTACTCTGAGGCAGGAACCAAATTCTATTCATCTCTGTTCCCCAGAGCCAAGTATAGGAATGAGAACAAGTAGGAGGTAATCAGTGTGTTGTGTTGGGGGTCAGCTAACAACAACCCACTTCCTGTTTGATATAAAGTTTACTGACTCTCAGACAGGCTCATTTGTTTATGTACTACCTATGGTTGCTTTCATGCTCAACAGCAGGTCTGAGTAATTGTGATAGACTGTAGGCCTGCAGTGCCTAAAATATTTGCTATTTTTTGCTAACTAGCCCTTCACGTAGATAAAGTCTGCCAAATCTTGTGTTAAATGAATGATGAATACATCAGCGAATGAATAAATGTAATTGTAGAAAACAAATTTCTAAAAACAAAACAAAGAGATAAGAAAAATAGCTAATGTTTGCTTTAGGACCAAAACAATGATAAAAACAAATAACAGAAAAAGAATTGGAAGTTCATGATTGCTAAATATCAGACCACACTCAAATGCATTCTCTTTAGCACATGCTTGTGCTTTGTTTGGGTGTCCCTGGTGGCTCAGATGATAAAATTCCACCTACAATGCGGGAGACCTGGGTTTGATCTCTGGGTCTGGAAGATCCCCTGGAGAAAGAAATGGCTACCCACTCTAGTATTCTTGCCTGGAG
The DNA here is from genome assembly GCA_917880005.1 of Nanger dama. Lineage (NCBI taxonomy): Eukaryota > Metazoa > Chordata > Mammalia > Artiodactyla > Bovidae > Nanger > Nanger dama. The sequence continues at coordinate 6,772,911 of CAKJTW010000052.1, forward strand.
AATTCCATGCACAGAAGAGCCTGGCAGGCAACAGTCCATAACGTCACAGAGCTGGACACAACGGAGTGACTTAACACTTTCATTCGCATTGTATTCCGTTTATGCCTCAAGCCTGCTTGAATGCATTCTGTTTGGTGGATATGGTAAGGGGCAGATCGTGGCCAAGATAATAGTTAAGGACAAATAAAATGGGGTCGTCTCTAGAATTTTCTTGTGGAACCAAATCACAGAGGAGAAAGAATACCTTTTAGTTACCTTGTGTCAATTCTGCATTGCCCATCCAGTGGGGTGGGAGGTAGCGTGGAGGAGAAACTCATTGGTGTCCTTGATACACTTGGAGGACAGGCACCATTTTGTAGAGTAAGCACTCCTTAGTTAGGTATCATGAAAATCTATTCCGCTCAGCTCCTATGACCCTGAAGAGATTTGGGTCTGGCATCTTTGCTCCAAAATATTCATTGAGTTTAACTTACAGTGGACTTTCAGGTTTCTCTAGCTCCAATCCAGAGAAAACAATAAGGGAATTAAAAAAAAGGCAAAAAAGGCCATGCTGCCAGGAGGGACCCTGCTGACTCTGTATTCAGGGTGATGTTAAGGATTTGACAGAAACTAACAAAGTAGCAGAGTGGAACACACATGTAAATGCTCTGTTCTGAGCTCTTGTTCTCCTAAAACCATCCCAAAGCGGGTGTAGGCAGTCCTTCAGAATAGACTGCCTAAAGACTAAAAATGTGGAGACCTTGAGTGGCGGCTGGTTTCTGTGGATCCTCCATCTGCTTTCAGTATTGTCAAACTTTAATCGGGCTGTGCTATAGGAGAATTTAAGATGTAAAACAGGATCGATCCTGCCTTTCTGTTGACCAGCACTCGAAATATCACAACTCCTGGGAAACAGGTGGAAGCAGGCAGACCATAGAAATCTTGGAGGTCTACGAGGGCCTAAAAAATAAGCAGTGGAAGAAATGTGCTGGTTTACCCAAGGACCAAGCCACGGCCCTTGCCTCCTGGCTAATCTGAAGGGAGATTCAAACTGGCCTCCGTACTTGTTCCTTTATGTGCTCCTAGCCTAAAGGAGTTTGTTCTGTAATTTTCTTTGTGCCAAGTATATATGTTTCAGTTGCTTAACCGTTAGAAGAAATGGCCTGAAGTTCTTCCCTCTTGCATCACTCAGGTAATCTCTTGTGAATTGGCAACAGAGTAAGCATGTCATTTCCAACCATGAACCTTTTGGTTAGAAACTCACTCCAGAAGTTTCCCCTTTGAACGTATTCTATTCTTTCTCTTCGTCTTTATCACCATCAAACCACTTACCAGGAACTTATGATTCAGACAGTGCAATGAGGAGACAGTCATAGGTAGGTGTGTGTGCAAGTGTATATGTGTGTCTTGGGAGGGGTTGGGAAGGGGAGATAGGGAAACACTTCTCAGAGAATCCTCTTAGCCAGTACTCAGAGAGGGAGTAGTTGAGAAGGAGGATACTGGCAGGCTCGACTGGTTAAAACAAAGACAGTGTGAAGGGACTTACACCAGAAGAGTGATTAATGGAAGCCCTTTCATTCTGGGCTGGCAGGTTTATACTTTATTCTGTATCTAACACAGAAAATCCTGAAGGATTTGGGACAAACAATGATTTGGTCAGGGTAGTTGATTAAACTAAAAGTGGACTTGGAAAAAGAATTGAAAAGAAAAATCCAAACATGGGGCAATGGGAAAGGGAAAAATATGTGCACGCACACACACACACACACACACACACACACACACACACACACACACACACACACACACACACACAAGTTTGGGTTGGGGGAAGACAGAGAAAAGTCCAGAATTTGAGTGGAGAAGATAGAGTTCTCAAATATAAAGGAAAAATTTATGGGACTGACCTGGGATGGAAAGATGAAAGAGCCAAAGATAGCTCTGATTATTTTGAGCCCAGATGACAGAATGGAAGAATAATGAAACTGTTAAAGAGAAATGGAAAAGTCTAGAGAGACAGTGGGTTGGAAAAGGAGATGCTGAGTTAAATGGGTAGAGTTAATCCTTTGTCACCATCTGTCTTCTCACCACGCACTTATTCCAATCAGTGTCATGAAATAATCTAAGACGATTCGGCTCATCACAGCCCTGTAACACCCAGGGTGGCACTGCTGTTAGTCTCCTGACAGAAGACCACGCACTCCTCATACTTCACGTCAGTGTTAGGAATTAGAGCATCCATCCTTTGCCACAGACTCGCAGGGGAATGTCATGGGAAGCCCTGGACTGAAATCTGGCTTCCGGAAAAGGAGAGAGACTGGCTGCTGCGGCCGCGGCTCGCTCACCAGGGCCGTTCCAAGGGCTCCCATCTCTCCTTCCGCGCCAGTGTCATGACCCGAGGGGTGGCAGGATGTGCCCTAGAGTGTTCCGTGAATAGAAAGCATAACTTTATCCTACATAATTTCCTCTTATAAAACAGCGGAAACAAAATTTTCTTACATTATTCTTTAAAAGAGAAAAACAAAAGAAGAAAGGAAGGAAGAAGGGAAAGAAAGAAAGAAGGGAAGGAGAGGGAGACGGAGAAGGAAGAGAGGAAGGAAGGGAACAGTGAAGGAAGAAAGGTGGGGGCAAGGCAAAGAGAGAGGACAGAAAGAAGGAAGAAACAGGAGGGGAAAGGAGAGCACTGGCACTCCAAACAGAAGTTAAGACCGTTCAAAAATTCGGTAAATCACGGCAGGATCTCCGAGTCTTCCCTTTTCCCATTGGTAGAGAGGCATAATGATGGATTATTATCCACCTAAGGGAGAAAATATGAGGCAAAATGACACCAATTGGGCAAAAATAGAAGTAATTGAAAATAAAGCCTAACAGTGCTGAAGTGTGAATATTAAAGATATGGAATGATCAAGAGCCATCTTATAAATGAAAATAATAAATCACATTAAATATGATATTAGTGTCACATTATTGGCTTTTCCTCACACTAGTGACCAACATATTAAAACACTGAATATTAATATCACCCATTAGAAAACCAATCATAATAAAAATCAGTGATGGTAGATAATGAGGTATTAGTGAACCCAAGCCACACTGGCAAGAACAAGGACTTTTTTATAATATAAAAATATACTTTTCTGTAGTTCCTTCAACTATAAAAATTTCCTTTGCATGATAAGCATATTTTATACTCGCTTTAGAGCTTATAATAACTGGTCTCTTGCACATTAACTACATTTGCTATATAGCAAAGCTAATTAAGGAATTCCCAGGTGGCTCAGTGGTAAAATAATCCACCTGTCATTACAGGAGACTCAGGAGATGCAGGTCTGATCCCTGAGTTGGGAAGATCCCCTAGAGTAGGAATTACTGGAGTTAGCTCCAGTATTCTTGCCTGGAAAATCCCATGGACAGAAGAGCCCAGTGGGCTACAGTCCAGGGGGTCTCAAAGAGTTGGACATGACTGAGACTGCACAGGAGTGAGGGGGTGGGGGTGAGTTAATTAAATAACCTATTAGAGTTCCTCTCTCTTCCCATCTCCCCATATTTTCCCACTTAAAAGGACAAACAAAAATCCTTGGACAGCGACATGAAAAAGAATGAAATTAGAACATTCTCTCAGTCCAGTTCAGTTGCTCAGTCATGTCCGATTCTTTGCGACCCCATGAATCACAGCACACCAGGCCTCCCTGTCCATCACCAACTCCGGGAATTTACCCAAACTCATGTCCATTGAGTCGGTGATGCCATCCAGCCATCTCATCCTCTGTCGTCCCCTTTTCCTCCTGCCCCCAATCCCTCTCAGCATCACAGTCTTTTCCAATGAATCAAGTCTTCACATGAGGTGGCCAAAGTACTGGAGTTTCAAGCTTTAGCATCAGTCCTTCCAATGAACACCCAGGACTGATCTCCTTTAGGATGGACTGGTTGGATCTCCTTGCAGTCCAAGGGACTTTCAAGAGTCTTCTCCAACACCACAGTTCAAAAACATCAGTTCATCAGTGCTCAGCTTTCTTCACAGTCCAATTCTCACATGCATACATGACTACTGGAAAAACCATAGCCTTGACTAGATAGACCTTTGTTGGCAAAGTAATGTCTCTGCTTTTGAATATGCTGTCTAGGTTGGTCATAAGTTTCCTTCCAAGGAGTAAGTGTCTTTTAATTTCATGGCTGCAATCACCATCTGCAGTGATTTTGGAGCCCAAAACAATAAAGTCTGACACTGTTTCCACTGTTTCCCCATCTATTTCCCATGAAGTGATAGAAGATTCTCTAATACCATATCAAAACAAGATAGACTCAAAATGTATTAAAGGCATCAATGTAAGACCAGATACTATAAAACTCCCAGAGGAAAACATAGGCAGAACACTCTTAGACACTAATCACAACAGTTTTGGACTCGTCTCTCAAAAGTAAAAGAAATAAGAGCAGAAGTAAATAAATGGGGCCTAATTAAACTTAAAATCTTCTGCACATCAAAGGAAACATCAACATAATGAAAAGTCAGCCTACTGAATGGGAGAAAATATTTTCAAATGACATGACCAATAGGGATTAATTGGAGAAGGAAATGGCAACCCACTCCAGCATTTTGCCTGGAGAATCCCCATGGAAGGAGGATCCTGGCTGGCTATAGTCCATGGGGTCACAAAAAGTCAGATACAGCCAAGCAACTAACACACACATGACCAATAAGGGATCATTACCCAACTTATATAAACAGCTCATACAATTCAACATCAAAAAACAAACTGACTGATTAAAAAATGGGCAGAATTGAATATATATCTTTCCAAAAAGGAAATGCACATGGACAACAGGCACATGAAAAGATGCTCAATATCACTAATCATCAGGGAAATGTAAATCAAAACCAACAATGAGATAACACCTCACATTTGTCAGACTCACTATCATCAGAAAGAACACAAATAACAAACTTTGGTGAGGATGTAGAGAAAAGGAAACCTTGTATATTCTTGGTGGGAATGTAAATTGGTACAGCCACTGTGGAAAACTATGGAGATTACTTAAAAATATACTAAAACTTGAGTGGCCATATGATCCAGCAATCCCACTCCTGGATATATATCTGGAAAAACGAAAGCTCTAATTTTAAAAGATACACACACTCCAATGTTCATAGCAGTATTATTTACAATAGCCAAGATACTGAAGCAAGCTAAGTATCCATCAACAGATGAATGGATAAAGCTGCATGAGCTTTACATAATATATTTATATGTAATATATATTTATAACAATATATTATACAATATTTTATTATATATTTATTTAAATATATGTTTGTATTATATTATATATAATATATTTATTATATATATTTTATATAATTTATTAGTTAGAAATTATATATATTTATAAAAATATAGCAAATATTTTTAATAACTGTAAAAGCAGTATAGCCTTTAAAAACTGTATTAGAAAGTTGAACTTTTAAAAAATAAAATTAAAAACAAAAATCCTGAACCGAAATTCTGAGACAAAGATGTAAAAGCAAAGTTTGGAGGTTGATTTATATTAGATAAAAGCTTGATAATCCTAAATTTTGTTTATTTTGTTTATCATTGAGATTAACATGCTACCTTAATTCTTTTTGCTTACTTTAGGTATGTTTTCTAAATAAAAGTGGAGCCCTTCAGTGTGACCTGAATTGAAGTCTCTGTGATGGTTAAAACGTCTTTTCACTTTTAATGGGCAGATATCCAGACGTTTCTACATAGTTTCCAAGAAGATCTCACTCACACAGGACAAAATATAAAAGAAAAAAGAAAAAAAAAAGGAAAGAAAGAAATTGAAGAGAAGAAGTGAGCATTTTGGGGGTAATGGAAGACACAGGTGATTCCCCAGAAACCTCATAAAATCCCTTCCAATATTTACCATCCAACCACATGGATGGGGGAATGAATCCTCACAAATTTCCTCAACCTGGGCTCCTTCCTGACCACGGCTGGGACACCTGCCCTCTTTGCTAATGCCAGCCTCACCACCGCCAAGCTTCCCCATGTTCTGCACAGCCCAAGCCTCTTACAAATGCTAACTAAAAGTCCTAGACCAGCTGTGGCACAACAAAATCATCAAATCCCGGCATATTACTTAGATCTCCAGGATAATTCCTCTCCCAGGTTGTACTGCCATTAAATATTTTACTTTTAGGAACTCTCCTACACTGCTGGTGGGGATGTAAAGAGGTGCAGCCACTGTGGAGAACAATACGGAGGTTTATGAGAAAACTAAAAATAGGGTTGTCATATGGTCCAGCAATCCCACTCTTTGGCATATATCTGGAGAAAATCATAATTCAAAAAGATATACAGCCCTCAGTGCTCACTGAAACACTATTTACAAGAGCCAAGGTACAGAATCAACCTAAATATCTGTCAACAGATGGATGGATAAAGAAGATGTGGTACATACACATAATGGACTACTACTTGGCCATAAAAAGAATGAAATAATGTGATCTGCAGCAACATGAATCAACCTACTGATGGCCATACTAGGTCAGAAAGAGAAAGACAAATACCATATAATATCACTTATATGTGGAATCAGAATATGAGGCAAGTGGACTTATTTACAAGGCAGAAACAGATTCACATAGAGAACAGGCTTGTGGTTGCCAAGGGGAAGGGAGGAAGAGGAAGGAAGGACTGGGAGCTTGGGATTAGTAAATTAGAACCATTATATTAATATATAGGATGGATAAACAATGAGGTTATACTGTATAGTATAAGGAACTATATACAACATCCTATAATAAACCATAATGGAAAATAATATATATATATATATATATATATATATTCTATAACATACATACTATGTACAAGAAACTAACAAAACATTGTAAATGAATGATACTTCAATAAAAATTAAATTAAAAAAAGTTTTACTTTTTAAAGGCAACACATATAAAACCACATGCACTGATTGAACAAAATCGACCAACTATTTGTGCTAAAGTGCCTAGGAGGATTCCTCAATCCCACTTTTGAAAGGTTATAATGATGATTCAAACCCTGTAAGCAGGTAGGAGTCTTTCAGCTGGTCCAGTTCAGTGCTTTTGTTAGCTCACTTTTATTGACTCGCAGTGGAGTTCACCTGCCATCAAACTCTTCAGTTACCTCTCGCTCTTTTCTTAGGTGACTCAGCCAGTTTCACACAATTTCCTGTACATGTGATACCAGCCTGGTGGAATGAAGTGGTGGAGGACACTTGCCCTGCCTTCGCTATTTGGACCCACAGACTTTGGTACCCTCTGCATCTGATACATCAACAGAATAGCATGAAGCAGGAAGTGTGGTGAGACAGAGCTCCAGCTACTGAGCTCCTACTTTTTCTCAGTTTCCTGATTTAAGTAAATCTATGTTACAAAGGGTTGAATTTATATGACCAATCAATAACTTAAGAGTAGCTACATTTCAAAATATTACTTTATCCCAATAATTCATTTCTAGTGGTTTTATTAAAAGTAAAAGTTTTGAAATTTATAAATGGGTTATATTCGAGATTTTTAAAATAATAATTAATAATAAAATAATAATTGTTAATAATAATGTTTGGTGAAACTTAGGACATATTTTTCCAAAGAAATTGATTTGTAAATGATATCGAAGGCAGGCCACAGATACACATTTAATTCACTGAGAGTTTGGTGCTATCTACACCCACAAATGCATTTACTCACTAAACAAACCCTACTATGTGCCAAACCCTATTCCAGATGCTGAGGACACAGCTGACAAGGTGCCAGCTCTCAAGGGATTTAGATCCCAGTGGTGAGAGAAATCCAGAGAGAATCAGAGGAACAATAAAGCGGCAACATGATTTTAGAGAATAATCAGTGCTAAGAGAAAACAAGGCGGCTCGGGAATGTTACAAGTGAACTTGGGCAGGTGGAGAGAGTGGGCAGTTCAGAAGTCTCACTGAGAAGCTTACATTTGAGCTGGACTCGAATGCTGTGAACATCTGAGCATACGACAGTCCCAGAGAAGAGAACTTAAAGCAGACAGAACGGTAATAGCAAGAACAGCCCAATGGCAGGAATGTTGCGTGCGACTCACTGTTGAGGAGGAAGACATTTCCCTCTATCCCTCTAGGTTCTTCTGGTTGGTCTAAGAATTAGCTTGACATGAGACAGATTAACAGCAGAAAATTAAACAAAAGTTTAATAAGGTGTACATGGAAGAGACACAGGAGAGCTAATACTCCAAAATGGCCTAAACCCTCACCCTGAGTACCATCTTCAGCTAATGACAAAAGAGGATGTTAGAGGTATCGGTTTGGGACTTCCAAGAGGAGGAAGACAATTCTCTTGGAGATGGAAAAGCAAATGTTTGCAGGGCCAGCCAGAGACAAGTGGACTCAGAGAGGACTCTGATCCCCTATGTGCTGCTGAGTTTGTCCCACTACATGAGCCAGTATTCTTGGTAAATAGCTCTGGTGAGAGCTTTATCCCAGGAGTAGGTCCTTTATCTGAGTTATTTAGGCAGTTGAAAAGGAGACAAAAATAAAGGCTTCCTGAATCTTCTGTCTCTTAAAAATAATCAGACTGAATTAATCCTCTGGCCAAAGAGACACACTTGAGGCTGACAGATTTTGCCTCTCTGCGATACAAAGACCAGATATACAACCAGTGTGACTAGAAGAATGAAGGCTGAGGGTGGGAGAGCCAGATGATGGGGGTCAGCCTGGGTAATGAAGCTGCGCAGGCCGTCCTAGCCCTAGCACTTCCACACAGACCCTCAGCCGTCTCTACCTCTCTTCATGGCTCAGCTACGGCAGCCGTGAGGAAATCACTTCAGAGCTGTCGCTTGGATTTTCAGGACCCTATCTTTCTCTTTTCAGTATGGATTCATTTTGTTCCCACAGCTAGAGCATCTCTTCCTCATCAGTTCCTCCAGTGCTCAGAACTGTTGAAGGAATGAATGAGAGTGAGAAGCAAACAATGCCAGTAGCATTTGTCCTCCTGAAGGGTTTAGACGAGGTGGGGTGAGAGACAGTTAGAGTAGGGGAGGCACCGAGGAGGAGGAGGAGGGGAAGGAGGGAGGGCAATAAAGAGCACAGCTTCCCGGCAGCGCCACACTCCTGCCAAACTCTGGAGCCGGGAGACACCTACTCCCAGGTACCTCCTTTTTCCAGTTCTGGGGGACCAGTGCAGGAACTAAGCTGGTGAGGCTTCAGCCTCCCGGTTGAGGCCACTGAGAATCACTTCTGAAAAGGAGGGAGGGTCTCTGTAAGAACACTCACTCTTACTACAGTGAGTGAGCGGGAGATAGGGTTAGCTTCTCCATCATGCTCTTTCCAGCAGGGAGGAGGATTCATAGATCTGACTTAAGCCCCTACAGGGACCCTCAGAGGCCATGGGGTAGGGCCAGAGCCTTGACCTGGACCTCAGGGGCACGCTAGCCTGATCTTTGGCTGCTTGTGTACATACTGGTAGTTCAAATACTGAAAGACCCCTGTGGAGTAGCTGCTTCCCCAGGTTCCTTAGATTTCAATCAAAGAGTCCTGGCCAATTCAAGACCCTTCCCCGGAATGCTCATGACCACCCTTAATCAAACAACAAATGGGGCTTCCAAACCAGGAACTGATTCAGGATTCTAAGCCTATTGTCTTTCTGATGAGACCATGCTTGCTGTTATATACTATGAATATCAAATATTTTCAATATAGGGAGGATTCACAGGCTTAACTGAGAGACAGCTGTTAACTAAGTCATGGGCATGCAATGGACAGCATGGTGAATATAGAAATATTGTATTGCATATTTGAAAGGTGCTAAGAGAGTAGATCTTAGAAGTCCTCATCACAAGGAAAAAATTTGTAATTAGGTATGATAATGATGTTAACTAGACTTACTATGTTGATCATTTTTCAATATACACAAATACTGAATTATCATGTTATATACTTGAAACGAACATAATGCTATATGTCAACTATACATCAATGGCATAAATTGACTAATTTTTTTAAAAAAGAAACAGTCATTATCCTCATAGATCCCTGGGGAAGAGTTCATTTATCATGATATTCTTGACCATGAAACAGTCCCTTGGAGTTTAAATAATGCCAAGAATGTGCCTTTTAGACCCTCTTCTCTCCTTTTTGTGTTTGCATTTGCTTCTCCGTTTCTCTCCCCATCCCTCTTTCTGCACACATTGTTTCCCAGGGCAGGGACTTCCTCTCACCCTCCTCCATGAGGTCTTTGCAGATTATCATCCAGGTTGGGTTCACTTAGAGAAACCTCTTCTCTAGTAACCCTTTAATCCATCCCTGAGTTTCTGTACTTAGCACATTATTTGAGTACTGAGAGCTTGTCTGTCGCCCTTGCCTGCAGAACCGAAGTGTGAGGACCCCATACGTGGTCCCAGGACCTGATGTACGACTAGAAGGTAAAACAAAGGAAGAGCTTGGGGGAAAGGCTGTGGAAGGAAGTGGGGCTAAGAGGAGGAGAGAGGGAAAATGGAGTTAAGAGAGAAAGGAGGCTTGCATGCAGTTAAGGAAAGTGGAATGGAGGGGGTGGGGGACAGAAGTGGAGGAAGCGAGAAAGAGAAGGGCAAGAGAGGGAAGCAGGGAGAAAGAGGACGGGAAGCCAGGGGGCGAGGGCGGGATGGAGGAGGGAGGAGGCGAGCGAGGGGGCATTTTTGGAAAAGAAGAAGCAGTAGGAACTAGAGAGAAGGAGAAGGGGGGATACAGGGAGGGAGGCCAGAGAAAGGAGGGAAAAGGGAGAAACAGGCTCTGACTTCAGGCAAACGTTGCGGAAACAGCAAAGCACCTGGAGACCTAAGCTTCCCCTGGGAGCCGCATTCACGCCTCAGCTCGCAGCCATCGGGTTTCTTTCTGAGTGACCTCCTCACGAGCTGTGGCTGCATTCTGCGTCTCTCCTAAGGCGCCCTGCGTTATTTCTGCCGGTTTGACGTTGTTTCCTCACCGCCTGTGAATTTTGATGAGCGAGGGAAACAGGCTCTGCTCCAACAATCGCGTCAGCACTGCTCCCGGCTCCTGCACTGAACGCGTTTGGTTTTCTCTCCCTTTAAATGATTTTCTTATTTGGAAGGATAGCAGGGGGAAAGGAGAAAAACAAAAAAAAGATGCAAGTATTTGAGAGTGAAGTTTTCCCTCAGGATTCACAGACAAGTTAGCCAGGGATCACAGATTACAAGAATGTTAACAGAATAGACGATACGAAGAAATTAAACACTTTTCAAATTCTGTGTTCAGTTCTAACTTAATAACAATTGATTTTCCAGTGATTTGGTCAATGTGGCCTCAAGTGCCACTTTTATTGTCCAAGGAGCAGGGAGTTAAAAATGAATAGGGCGTTAGGCTCAAGTCTGGAAGGAACATATTCTGGTATTAATATTTTCACCATTCCAGCAAATGACTGCAATACATTTCAAGGGATCTGAAGTTATAATGTAATTATTGGGCAAGCTCTTACAGCTTCAGTGGAATTTCCATCAGCCCTGGACCTAGCAATTCAGGATCACTTCTTGACACTGGGGTTTTGAATAGCGCAGTAGTGCTTTCAGTGGCATTTATTGAAATCATAATGGGATATCCCAAATGGACTCTTAAAAGTTTTTACTGCTCTAAGTGGTTTGACCTTGCGGGTCACTTACCCTCTCTGCTTCTTACTTTCCTCATCTTTAAAGTGATCTATTTGTACAAAATTATTTTTAATATCCCTCCCAAATTTAAGATTCTGGAAACCATATGAAGCAGAACATGAGGATATAGGAGCAAACAGGCTAATTTATTCCTGGTGTACACAGAACTATCACTTAGGATCATACAGCTCAGGGCAACGGTGCTGAAGTCTACTCCTTTTTGCCAGTAACTATGACATGAAATCTATTTTGCTTAAGCATATCTCTACTGGGACAGTGCAGAAAAAAATGCCTCTACTGGGATAGCACAGGAAAAATACACATGATTTATCTCTTTACGGCCACTTTTGAATGATATCCCAGTAGCTTCATCTCATTGCATTTTAGGTAGTCACTTCTGGAATCTCAACATCTTAATATCTGTCAGTGTGGGACTGAAACAAAGCAGTCTTTCAGGCCCTCAAGTATCAGTTTGTAAAAACCACCACAGGTTCTCACTACTTTGACCTCGTCACCTTACAGAACAGACTGTCATTTATGACACAACTCAAGTCTAAGAACTGTTATTTTAAGCTCAGTTAAAGGAAGTTTCTTTTTCTTTTCTTTTGCATTTTTAGGAAAAGAGACTCTTGAGGACATATTAAAGTTGACCTAAAGAAATAATTTTAGGATTAAACAGATCCACAGAGCAGTTGGCTAAACTCACCTTCACCGTAAGACATAAATTTGAGTAAGGGTAGTTTCTCTTTAATGAAAAGAGACCAAGAATAACTGATGGGAAACAAATAAAGCCATAATAATTCACAGAATATTAATGGACCTGTCCATGGAGAAGTTAATAATTTATGTCAGGCAATGTATACATTTTCAAGTGGATAAGAAGGCAGGTCTCAGGGTAATCCTTAGACACTAATGTCAAGAACACGCAGGAAAATAAACAGACAAGTATGTCCTTGTGGTTTGCTCAAGTAATCCAGACCACACTGAATTATGCAATCATGCCACTCAGTAGCCATAGATGTAAAATATGACTGCCTCATGTCTTCTTGGGGACACAAGTTTGAAATAATTTCATTAATTTCCTGCCAAAGACATATGGATACATTATATTGTGCAGGAAAATTCCTTCCATCATTTGAGTCCAAACAGTAGTCATTTTATTCCAAAACTCACTGGCTTCCATCTTTCATGAGGTCAAAGTTCTACCTTGTTAAATCAAAAATTATTCAAGACAGAGTCTCTGTCTTCAGTGTTTACATGAACTTGAATCTGTCATGTGCAGATACCATCTGCCCTGTCCTTCTAGTTAGCTCTAAATCTCCCCTTCTTTCCTCTTGTGTACAGTTGGAAATAATCTATCTTGAATGCGTTCTCAAGGCTCTATTGATTACAGAAGTTTCAGAACAGTCTCTGTAGCTGTTGTACCAATATTTTCTTTCTTTCTTCTCTACTCTGACTTAGCAGTTTATTTCTTGTGAAATATCACGGGGTCACATGGACTTGCCAAGTAAGAGGGCCTATTAAGGGGAGATGTCTTCCTTTGCTTAACTAAAACCAGGGAATACACCGGCTCAATTTTAGAAGGACCCCTTGTCAATTTGTCAAGATTTAGTAAGAGTGAGAATTAGGTTAATGGATGTCTTACCTAGTTTACTGCTAGAAGAACCTCTTCAGGCCTCCCAGCTGGTGCTACTGGTAAAGAACCTGCTGGCCAAGACAGGAAGAATAAAAGACAGGGGTTCAATCTCTGGGCTGGGAAGATCTGCCAGAGGAAGGAATAGCAACCCGCTCCAATATTTTTTCTGGAGAATCCCATGGACAGAGGCTGTCCTACCAGGCTACAGGCCATAGAGTCGCAAAGAATCAGACATGACTGAAGCGTCTGAGCACAGCACACGTGGAGACAGCCTCTTCAGGGTTTCCCTGATGGCTCAGATCTTAAAGAGTCTGCCTGCATTGCAGGAGACCAGGGTTTGATCCCGGGGTTGAGAAGACCCCCTGGAGAAGGGAATGGTTACCCACTCCAGTATTCTTGCCTGGAAAATTCCATGGACAGAGGAGCCTGGCAGGCTACAATACATGCAATCACAAAGAGTCAGACATGACTGAGCGACTGAGCACACACATACAACCTCTTCAAAGGTCCTGAGAATTTCGTTTCATATGTTAATTGTAAATAATGTGTTGATTGGTAATGATTTGGAGGATACTATATAAATATGCAATTTTGACAAGTATGGGTCCTGCCTCAGCATTTGTCACAGTGCCTGGCATATAGGAGGAACACAATAAATGATTTTGGGATGAGTGAATGGATGAACTAAAGAATTAGTGCCTTCAGATATGCAAAGGTTTGCAAGACACATCCTTTGATCTCAATGTTAAGAGGTTTCAAAGAGTGGATTGAAAATATTTCTGACTGAAAGCCACAGTTACTATCACAGTCATTATTTTCTCCCTTCTTGGATCTGTCTTGGGCCTTTCAAAAAAAAAAAAAAAAGATACAAATAACCAATTGTGCTCCCTGAAGGTTATACACTATGGATTAATGTCCATTAAGAACTGAGTTGAAGCCACATGGCTGAGGCCAAGCTAACATGTCATTAAGAAAGGCATGCAGTCCCCAAAGCCTCTATTCCAATGCAACTGAATGCATGAAATTTATGGAGTGCCATTAAATGTCCCCATGCAGTTTTGAAAAATAAATGTTTTTGACAAAGCCTAAGTACAAAGCATTTACCAGATCTATTTCCCAGAAGAAAAAAAAAAAAAAGACTGAGTGGCTCCTGGAGCTAATTAATAGCCACTTCCGGAGATCAGAATTTAAGTAAAGAAGTATTAACAAAAGAAAACTCATTAAAGGGAATGGAACTGGATTACTGAAACCAATACACTATTATAACTCCTTTTATGATGAATAGGAAAGTGACTTGGAAAATAAAACACTTCTGCTCAACGTGAAACTTATCAATTGTTTTCAAAAGTGAGCACACATCATATTTCACTTCTTGGAAGTGCACTGTGACAACCGAAAATGCAAGCCTTCCTGTAGATCTGTGTCACAAGTCTGCACACAGAGGACTAAAAATAATAGGGACATGGAAATTCAATTGTTTGATGCTCATGAAAGCCAGCAGAACGTGCTCAGCCTCGTCCATTTTGCCCCTTAAAAACATTAACTCCAAAAGGAACATCATGTCAGAATAAAGTTGAAACTCTTACTGGGAAACAAATGCTGTTGTGAAAAGAACCTGGGCTCTAGGTTAGTACAACCTGTGTTTGAAATTCCACTTACTAACTGAGGGAACTTGGGCAAGCTTTCATCTCTCTGAGTCTTTTAACTGGAAAGGCAGTTCTTCTCAGGGCTGCTGAATGGATTAAAAATGCAGCATCTGGCTTTCTGCAGGTAATGTCAGCCAACACTGGCTCACTCTCACAGGAACATTTCTTACTAATTCTCTATCCTTATTAGTCTATTTGGAAATTTCTTAGAAAATAGTTGGAGGTATATCTAATTAAAGTGACAAAGTGAAGTCACTCAGTCATGTCCAACTCTTTGCGACCCCATGGACTACAGCCTACCAGACACCTCCGTCCATGGGATTTTCCAAGCAAGAGTACTGGAGTGGGTTGCTATTTCCTTCTCCAGGGTATGTAGAGTCAGATCTAATTCTTTTCCCAAAACTTGTGTTCAAACCTCAGTTTATTAAAATTTATTTTCTCTCCATCCCATTGAAACGAAGTCCCTACCTTCTGGATGATCTTTCTCATCCTTCATTTTCAACTGAAGATTTCATGTAGCTTTAGCTTTCTTTTAGGACAGGGGGAGGCCAGCGTGTGAAGATATAAATCTGGAGGCCACTTGTAAAGTTCTACCTTATCCAAGGGCTTCTCTGCTCTTCCAGCTCTCTGAATTGATGTTCTGCTCTTTCAACTGTCTGAATTGATGTCCCTCTTTTTCTCTCCCTCAGATTCAGATGCCTTGACAACACCTCTGCCATTGGCCAATTTTTCTCTCCCTCTCCCAGAACATAGTTTCTTATTCAAACTACTGACTACGCACCTTGCCTGTGTGTGTGGATAGACCGACACACGTTCCTCCTCATCACTGATCAACTGCATGAATCAGTTCCTCACATGCAGTGGCTGGTTCTCCAGATCCACCTGTTTCTGTCTTCCTTCTAATCATTCAGGATTGAATTCTTTCACGCTTTCTCTTCTTTACACCACGAGAACGTGCATATTACAAGTAATTTACATACATACCTTCTCTGAGTTTGCCTTACCATGTGCCAAAAAAAAAAAAAAGAACCAGTGAGCTCTCATTTATCCCTTCACACTTTCATTTGTGCAACAGCTATTTACTGAGTGCTCAACGATGCAGCCAGTCCTTGCTCTCTTAAAGCTTTAGATTTAGAGGGGAAAGCAATAAATACATTAAAGAAATGTATCTGGTTCATTCAACAGGAATGGCTTCTAGGGATGAGCCATAAGGCCATCATTTATTTGTCTCCTAATGTCCCTCAGTTGACTTGATGGGAGTTGGCTCTTGTTTTGCTCCTTCAATATGCAGTCTTGTGTAATGATCAACTGTGAACCTGATTAACACGGGAGGAGTTTTTCTTACCACAGCCAGACCTCCTGTCAGTAAGAAGTCAGCAGCCAGGGTAGGAGAGGGTGGACGGATGTCCTTCATTTCTTTTTCCCCAATTTATTTACAATTTACTTAAAAGCCCTAACAAGACTGGCACCATCGCAAACTGGTAATATATTCATTCTTCCTTTCTAGGGGTTCAGAGCTGCCTTCTCCTTTAGGTGTGTTAAGGGGTTCCTCAGAGATTCCCAGTTCCCAGTTGAAGACTTTCCAACTGGAATTCTCCTCATGCAAGACATACATCTCTTCCTGTGGTTATAGAAAACCAGGAGTCATTTAGAGCTGCTTCATACAAATGCACTTTACTCATCTGGATCTGAGTTGATCCTGCGCTATATTTGATTCATATGAGGGCTGTCTTTGGTCCTGGAGGGAACTCTCACTCAACCTTTGCCACACATCACTCGGTACGTGCTGGTGAGTTGCTATAACAGCAACCTTTCCTTACTCCTCCTCTTGGAGCAGCCAGCCAAATCTATCTCTCTGCTTTCAGATTTTCCAACAGAAGTAAGACTCCACTTCATAGCCTCTTTGTCCCGGCCCTGAGAAACATAGTCTACACTCGGTTGGTGTCTTAGGAGATGCCCCTTCTCTTGACTTGAGGTAAAAGAGAAATAACTTGCCTTCCTCTGGGACAGATAGTGCATCTAACACAGTTCTGTGCTAGAAAAGCTTAACAAAGAGCTCTCTAAAATACAAATGTATGCATATATACCTATACATAAGTTTACGACATATTTTACTGGTATCAAGGAGTCATAGAACAAAACACAATAGTATTTACTGTAAATTCTACATGGCCAACTGATTCTCACAGAATGATTTAATCAATTTAATCAATTTATGATTAAATCAATGATTTAATCAATTTAAAAAATCTGGAACCAACCTAGAGTACAACCAGTAAACACGTATAACTCCAACATGAATATTGGTTGCTATTTTCATTTATATAACTGAGTAAGATGAAAGTGACAGTTCATCATGTAACAATGCTGTGGTCTGAATGTTTGTAGCCCTCCAAATTTATATGCTGAAATCCTACACCCCTAAAGTGACAGTATTAGTAAGTGCAGGCTTTGGAAAGTGATAAGGTCATGAAGGGCAAGCCTTCATGAACGGGATTAGTGCTCCTATAAAAGAGATTCCACAAAACTCCAGAACTCCTTCTGATAAGTGAGGATACAAGGAGATGTCTGCCATCCGGAAAAGGGCCCTCACCTGATCGTGATGGAACCCTGATTTCACACTCTGAGCCTCCAGAACTGTGAGCAATAAATGTCTGCTGCTCAGAATCTACCTAGTCTGTGGCATTTTGTTACAGCAGTTTTGATGGACTAAGACAAAAAGCTACAGACATGACAAATATTTGGATTCTATGCTATATGTAATGGGAAGTCCTTTAAGAGTTTTAAAGAAGGGGATGACATAATCTGATTTACATTAAAAATGTTTTTTAATGAATTCAGTTTAGTTCCGTCACTCAGTTGTGTTTGACTTTTGAGACCCCATGGACTGCAGCATGCCAGATTTCCCTGTCCATCACCAACTCCCAGAGCTTGCTCAAAGTCCATCAAGTCAGTGATGCCATCCAACCATCTCATCCTCTGTCGGCCCCTTTGCCTTCTGCCTTCAGTCTTTCCCAGCATCAGGGTCTTTTCCAGAGAGTCAGTTCTTTGTATCAGGTGGCCAAAGTATTGGATCTTCAGCTTCAGCAACAGTCTTTCCAATGAACACCCAGGACTGATCTCATGTAGGATGGACTGGTTGGATCTTCTTGCAGTCCAAGGGACTTTCAAGAGTCTTCTCCAACACCACAGTTCAAAAGCATCAATTCTTTGGTGTTCAGCTTCTTTATAGTCCAATTCTCACATCCATACATGATGACTGGAAAAACCATGGCTTTGACTAGATGGACATTTGTTGGCAAAGTTATGTCTCTGCTTTTTAATATGTTGTCTAGGTTGGTCATAGATTTTTCTTCCAAGGAAAAAGTGTCTTTTAACTTTATGGCTATAGTCATCTGCAGTGATTTTGGAGCCCAAGAAAATAAAGTCTGTCACTGTTTCCACTGTTTCCCCATGTACTTGGATGAAGTGATGAGACTGGACACCATGATTTTAGTTTTTTGAATGCTGAGTTTTAAGCCAGCGTTTTCACTCTCCTCTTTCACTTTCATTAAGAGGCTCTTTAGTTCTTCTTCACTTTCTGGCATAAGTGTGGTGTCAGCTGTATATCTGAGGTTATTGATATTTCTCCCAGCAATCTTGATTCCAGCTTATGCTTCACCCGGCCTGGCATTTCACGTGATGTACTCTGTCTGCATAGAAGTTAAATAAGCAGGGTGAAAATGTAGCCTTGGCATACTCTTTTCCCAATTTGGAACTAGTCTGTTTTTCCATGTCCAGCTCTAACTGTTGCTTCTTGACCTGCACACCCAAGAGGCAGGTCAAATGATCTGCATACTCATTTCTCAGGAGGCAGGTAAGGTGGTCTGATATTCCCAATTCTTGAAGAATTTTCCGGTCTGTCATGATCCATACAGTCAAAGGCTTTGGCATAGTCGATAAAGCACAAGTAGATGTTTTTCTGGCGCTCTCTTGCTTTTTTGATAATCCAATGGATCTTGGCAATTTGATCTGTGGTTCCTCTGCCTTTTCTAAATCCATCTTGAACATTTGGAAGTTCATGGTTCGTGGACTGGTAAAGCTTGGCTTGGAGAATTTTAAGCATTACTTTGCTAGTGTGTGAGATGAGCGCAACTGTGCGGTAGTTTGAACGTTCCTTGGCATTGCCTTTCTTTTAATGAACTAGAAGGCAAGAGTGGAAAGCTGAATGACGAGTTGGATTGTCTTTCATGTATTCACACTAGAATGCTGACAAGCAAACCAGAGAAGAGGGAATGAATTCGATATATACCTTCCAGGTAAAGTTGAAAGAAATTACAGATGAATTTGGTGTAAAGTGTGAGGGAAAGCAGAAAAATGAGAACAATGCCCATGATTTTAAAGCTTGAGCAGCAGAATGAATCATGTGTTTAAACGGGGATCCCTACAGTTGGAAGAGGTTTCAGTGGAAAAAATAAGACTTTATTTTGAGCAGCCTGGCTGATGCAATGCCAATGCCAAGAGGAAATGTCAATTTGAGAGTGGCATATTTTAGATCAAACTATGAGAAATTATCACTTTTGTAGACTCAAAATGATCAAAACCTGGAAATGTCTTTGGTTTAATTTAATATGTATTTGACGCCCAGTGGAAAGATATGTGAAGATGCTATCCATATAATAAAGTCTGTCTATTAGGCTGGATGTAATTTATAAACAACAACAAAAAAAATACATGGGTATATAGTTTCTCATGGTCTGATTTATAACACATTCACAGCAAGCCATAGCTACTGATGTAACCAATCAGATTTTGAGGATTCAGCATCTACATCAATTTCTTTAATATTTGGCTTTCAGTACTTTGGCTTAAAGGTATTTCTTCACAATTATGAGGTCTGCTTTAGAAATCCCACCCCTCAGTGGCAGCTGAACACCATGAAATGAGACTCACTACACAGTAATCTTTGCAGTTTGATAATTAGCACATTTTGTGTTGAATTTCCCTCTCAGGACAATGGTAGTTTGCCAGTTTAAAGTAGAGATAATCTCATGCATCCATTGCGATTTCTTTTCTTTTCTGTATGTTCTTTCTCTTCTGTTTGGATTTTATTTGTATAAAAGTCTCAAACATATAAAAATCAATTATCACATATACTCTGTTGAGGTAGTCACATGACATTAACTTTGATGGCAAATAAACTCTTACTTAGAAGGACTAGCACTGTGATAGTTTATTTTTTTTAAGAAATAAATTATCCTCTCAAAGTAAAGAAGACCACATTCTAATTTAATGAGTGATAAAATAATAAACTTCTTTTGAACACAAATAAATGTATAATATAACCTATAAATGCAAGACACATCATTATAATTATCAGTATCTTTGTTTAATATACTCCATCAGTCATATGTCATCTCAATTTTTCCATTAATGTGTCTTTAGCATGTACCTCTCGACTCTTCCCTTCCCAACCATCTGTCTGGCATGGCATTATTTTCCTCTGCCTGGGTTATCAAAAAAAAAAAAGAGCTCAATTGTGTCCACTTCTTTGCAACCCCATGGACTGTAGCCTGTCAGGCTCCTCTGTCCATGGAATTTTCTAGGCAAGAATACTGGAGTGGGTTGCCATTTCCTTCTCCATGGGACTTTCTTGACTCATGGATTGAACCCAGTCTCCAGCATTGCAGGCAGACTCTCTACCATCTGAGCCAGCAGGGAAACTAAAGTTTCGTAATGCTTTCCACCTATCTATCCTCCACTCCAACTTTCCTGTCTTCACTGGCATATTCGGTGACTACTGACACTTACCAGTTATAGCTCAGATGGTAAAGAAACTGCCTGCAATGCAGGAGACCAGGGTTTGATCCCTGGGTTAGGAAGATCCCTTGAAGGAAATAGCAACCCACTCGAGTATTCTTGCCTGGAGAATTCTATGGATAAAGGAGCCTGGTGGGCTACCATCCACAGGGTCACAAAGAGTCAGACACGACTGAATGACTAACACACACCCACGCTGATACTGTATATGTGGCCCCATACAGATCTTCCTGTAGGGGGCTAGGAATGGAATTATGACCATGCTGCAAAGGTATTTATCCCAGTGTCTGAGAAGCAGTTCATGGTAGATCATTGTTTTATTCTCAAAGTTTCAGACCAGCAAGATAAAGGCTTCTTCTTTACCCAGGGGGTCAATGTATTGGGGAAAGTATTCCCATTCTGGAAACATGTTAGACTATGGCGATTTCTTGTGATATTTCTTAAATGGGTTAAATATTTGAATTCACACAGGAAGCACTTGGGAGCTGGAAGATCATTGAGAAGCCCTAGTTCCTTCATAATGAAAGCAAGGCACAAGTTTAAAGTCTTCCATATTTCACTGTTAAATTATATCTCAAGGTAAGCAGGCAATAGTAAAGTAAAACTTGTGTGTGTGTTTTAATATTGTGTTTTGCTTTGGCCTCTGGTTTTCATTATCTCTGTGGAGACCAATGAACAGTAAAATACTCTAGAGGAAATACTTTTCTAAAAAGATGATTTAAACAATTTTTTTCAAATGTAATATATGAAAGCAAATGAACATTCAAAATAATACAAAACTACAGAGACTAGGACCTGCCATGACGTGGTGGGTACATCACTGAGCTAGGATTCAGATAATTTGAATTTTAGTCTCAGTCTTATTGGTAACTATTTTGTTTTGGATTAGCTCATTTTTCTACTTCACAGTTTCTTTCTCCGTAAAATAGAAGCAATCTTAAAGGCCTTATCTAGCTTTCAAGTTTATAATTCTTTTATCTCTAATTTCCTGGCTAAAAGTAATTCTGTGGTAGTATGTTAGACAGCTCTAGTGGTGTAACAAGTATTTTCTCATACCCCTGGTGGTAGAAAAATCTAATTTGGGATGGAGCGCCTTTATCCAAATCTAAGGGGATCCTCTATAATTTTTGATATTGAACAACATAGTAGAGAAAAAGTCTGTACTGCTCTTTTATCTTCCAGCAATAAATACAGTGTCAGGCCACTCTGATTCTGCATTTTCTTATCTACTGAATAGAGTGATAATTTATGGCCCTGTTTGTCCTAAAACCTACCTCAGCTTTCTCTTTGATGATCTGGAATTGTACTATATTATCCAGAAATGATGCACACAAGTGCTGTGGCCATTAGGCTGAGCCTAGATTCCCCTCTGGACTGGACTGGACAGGCTTGCAGATGGACCCTGCGGTTCCCCACTGCTTGGTATTCCTACCCTTACGAAATCCCATTGCCTTCAAATTAGCCAGAGCAGGGAATCCTAAAACAAGCATTAATAACAGAACGTAACACCGACTGAGTAACAACATTTCCTGTCTTTTACACCAACCCACAGGTTCCCAAGGACAGGCAAACAAGCCAGAATCACCTTGTAAACATGAAATACATGATCTCAAAAACTTCCCAGATAAACTAAATAACACTTAAAAGAGCATTAAGACAGAATTAAGAAGAATATATCTTGATACACATGCTCATTATTACCATTGATATAGAATAAAGTCAGCAGTGGCCACAGGACTGGAAAAGGTCAGTTTTCATTCCAATTCCAAAGAAAGGCAATGCCACAGAGTGCTCAGACTACCACACAATTGCACTCATCTCACACGCTAGTAAAGTAATGCTCAAAATTCTCCAAGACAGGCTTCAGCAGTATGTGAACCATCAAGCTAGTTTTAGAAAAGGCAGAGGAACCAGAGATCAAATTGCCAACATCCGCTGGATCATGGAAAAAGCAAGAGAGTTCCAGAAAAACATCTATTTCTGCTTTATTGACTATGTCAAAGCCTTTGACTGTGTAGATCACAATAAATTGTGGAAAATTATGAGAGAGATGAGAAGACCAGACCACCTGACCTGCCTCTTGAGAAATCTGTGTGCAGGTCAGGAAGCAACAGTTAGAACTGGACATGGAACAACAAACTGGTTCCAAATAGGAAAAGGAGTACATTAAGGCTGTATATTGTCACCCTGCTTATTTAACTTATATGCAGTGTACATAATGAGAAACTCTGGGCTGGAAGAAGCACAAGCTGGAATCAAGATTTCTGGGAGAAATAGCAATAACCTCAGATATGCAGATAACACCACCCTTATGGCAGAAAGTGAAGAGGAACTAAAAAGCCTCTTGATGAAAGTGAAAGATAGCATTGAAACATGTATAATATCATATAAGAAATGAATCGCCAGTCTAGGTTCGATGCAGGATACAGGATGCTCGGGGCTGGTACACTGGGATGACCAGAGGGATGGTACGGGGAGGGAGGTGGGAGGGGGGGAACATGTGTAAACCCATGGCAGATTCATGTTAATGTATGGCAAAACCAATACAATATTATAAAGTAATTAACCTCCAATTAAAATAAATAAATTTCAATTAAAAAAAAAAAGCTCAACATTCAGAAAACGAAGATCATGGCATCTGGTCCCATCACTTCATGGGAAATAGATGGGGAAACAGTGGAAATAGGGTCAGACTTTATTTTGGGGGCTCCAAAATCACTGCAGATGGTGATTGCAGCCATGAAATTTAAAGACGCTTCCCCTTGGAAGAAAATTTATGACCAACCTAGATAGCATATGCATAAGCAGAGACATTACTTTGTCAACAAAGGTCTGCCTAGTCAAGGCTATGGTTTTTCCAGTGGTCATGTATGGATGCGAGAGTTGGACTGTGAAAAAGCTGAGTGCCGAAGAACTGATGCTTTTGAACTGTGGTGTTGGAGAAGACTCTTGAGAGTCCCTTGGACTGCAAGGAGATCCAACCAGTCCATTCTAAAGGAGATCAGCCCTGGGTGTTCTTTGGAAGGAATGATGCTAAAGCTGAAACTCCAGTACTTTGGCCACTTCATGCAAAGAGTTGACTCATTGGAAAAGTCTCTGATGCTGGGAGGGACTGGGGGCAGGAGGAGAAGGGGACAACAGAGGATGAGATGGCTGAATGGCATCACCAACTAGATGGACATAAGTTTGGGTAAACTCGGGATTTGGTGATGGACAGGGAAGACTGGAGTGTTGCGATTCATGGGGTTGCAAAGAGTCAGACATGACTGCGTAACTGAAATGAACTGAACTGAACTGAAGCAGACTTTGGAAAAAGACAAACTGGGTTTGAATGGTTATAAAAATTCCTCGACTTACGATGGGATTGTGTACTAATAAACCCAACTCAAGTTGAAAATAACATAAACTGAAAATGTATTTAATACGCCTAACATCATAGCTTAGCCTTGTCTGCCTTAAATGTGCTCAAAATACTTTCATTAGCATACAGTTGAGCAAAATCATCTGACACACAGTCTGTTTGATAATAAAGTGCTGAATATCTCATGCAAATATTAATCATTGAATATTGTACTGAAAGTGAAAAATAAAATGATCATCAGGTACTGACTGTTGTAAATGTATCAGTTGTGTATCCTCGTGTTTGTGTAGATGACTGGGAGCTATGGCTTGCCCCCACAAGAAAGCACAGTACTACTTACTAATAGTAAATACGTATGTATAGCTTTCACATGGTCATAATGTTGAAAAACCACTAAGTAGAACAATCCTAAGTTGGGGACCATCTGTGTTAGCTGTGTGACCTTGAGAAATTTTCTAACCCGTCTGAAACACAACTTCATCTTCTGTTAAGTGAGGATAACCCTCACTTTTCAGGATTCTGAGAATTAAATTAAATGGGCTAAAATATGAAAACGCCTACATAGTACTCAGTACACAATAGGCATACTATAAGAGCTTGCCCCATTTCTTTCTTGTTTTGTCAACTTCTCTTTATAATTCTGGTTTTTCTTTTCCTTATAAGGAATGAAGAGATGAATACAAAATCTCCAGAAACATGACTGTAAATAATTTCTGGCTAATTCAAAGTTTAGAAAAAGCTGAGAGTCATCTGGTCCAGGCACCTCTACTTTAGTAGTCAGTCTTTGTAATAACCTCCCAATTACTATTTGGCTGAGACTGTAGTTCTGCAATTGGTGAATCTTGGCATCTGAGATTTTTCCCAAGGTTGTTATCATTGTCAATTCATAATTAGCATCTGTCTCACCAGATTGCCACAGAATTATAGCACCTGAGTCTTTCTTGGAGCACTTGCAATTAAAACACTAGCTGGGATTGGCAAGGCTTAATTTTCTCCACCTTAATGGTCCAAATTAGCAGTGTATTATTTGATGCCATATAAGGATGATTTTTTTCAAGTCCCAGGTATCTCATGAGTTTATCTGTCATCCATATGACTTTATTATGTCTGTAGAAGGTTCTGTGCTGGGAAGACCTTTAGATTTAAATTAAGAATAAATTGAGAAGCCCTTAGGAGATGAACTTTCTGAGTTGGATAATTTAGTCGCACCAAGATGAACAGTTTATATGGACAGTGGAAGAATTTACTTGACTAACAGAAGACTGGCATATTTTGCAAAACGTAAGAGTACCTAAGTGAAGGCGGGAGCTAATGGAAGTTGATCTAATCTCACCCCATTTCCTGAAAAAAAAAAAAAATCCCTTCTTTTAAGTTGTGAAGAATTTGTCAAACCAATTTGTCATCAACTTTGCACAACTGTTTGGCCTCTGATGTACACTGGTCTGGGGCAAAGCCATTTGTCTTACATGGCAACTAATCTCCTCAAGGCAAAACTGTATGGCCTTAAAAAAATGCTCTGTAGCATTAGCAGCAAAAGTCATTGATACACATCCTGGCCATTCTCTAACTTGGATCTCTGATGGTTAGGAATGCAATACAATATGTACACGTGTTTATTCGTATGGTGGGAGACTGGATAGCTTCAGGATGAAACTGGAGAAGTCTCTCTTACGCAGGAATAGTGTGCGTGTGTGTGTATGTGTGTGTGTGTGTGTGTGTGTGTGTGTGTGTGTGTGTATGTGTTTTTACCCTGCTTTGGGAGTAGAATTTCCAGAGATAAATCAAATGTCTACAATCTTGAAAATTAAAAAAAAAAAAATGCGTAGTCTCAGGGAAAGTTTGGTCGAGGGATAACTATGATTATTTCTTCAAATTAATCTTAAGTGGAAAGCAATTATATAAAGATATAAATAGCACACATGGATTGAAATGGGTTTCATATAGTTAGAAAATATGAAAACTTTGCAGGATATGAAACAGTGCAGATACACACACACATATATTTGACTTTATACATTAGTATATATTCTTTCCGAAACTTTTTCAAGATTTTATGTACATTTGATTATATTGTCAAACCAAGATATAGATATATTCTTATAAGCATTCAAGTAAGAATAAATGAAAAGAGAAAATGGGAGAAAGGTAGTAAGACTGCATTTTCCAGAACTGAAGAAAAACATGAGTACCTATCTTGGGAAAAACAAAAACATATACACCATAATAAGATAAATAAATGTAAATTCACTGCAAAATGAATTTATAACATACACATATAAAAATAAAGATATTAAATGCTATCAAAACACAATGCAAATATTTACCAAGGATAATGTAAAAATATGCATAAGTATACAATATTCATGGATCAGAGGACTCGAGAAATTTATCAATTCTCACCCCAAACTAGATCTATAAGTTTATAATTAGATCTATAAGTTTAATAATACTTCAACGAAAGTCTCCAGAGAAACTCATATAAAAATAACAAATTATCCTGTAATTTAACTGGAAGAAGAAAAGTCAAGAATAGTTAAATCAGTTTGGAACATAATAAGAAGTATGGGACTTTGTCCTTCCAGTTCAGTTTAGGCCCGTTCAGTTGCTCTGTCGTGTCTGATTCTTTGCAGCCCCATGAACTGCAGAATGCCAGGCCTCCCTGTCCATCACCAATTCCCAGAGCTTACTCAAACTCATGTCCATTGAGTCGCTGATGCCATCCAGCCATCTCATCTTCTGTCAATCCCTTCTCCTCCTGCCTTCAATCTTTCCCAGCATTAATGTCTTTTCTAGTGAGTCAGTTTTGCACATCAGGTAGCCAAAATATTGGAGTTTCAGCTTCAGCATCAGTCCTTCCAATGAATATTCAGGACTGATGTCCTGTAGGACGGACTGGTTGGATCTCCTTGCAGTCCAAGGGACTCTCAAGAGTCTTCTCCAACACCACAGTTCAAAAGCATCAATTCTTTGGTGCTTAGCTTTCTTTATAGTGCAACTCTCACATCCATACATAACCACTGGAAAAACCATAGCTTTGAGTAGATGAACCTTTGTTGGCAAAGTAATGTCTCTACTTTTAATATGCTGTCAAGCTTGGTCATAGCTTTTCTTCCAAGGAGCAATCATCTTTAATTTCATGGCTGCAATCACCATCTGCAGTGATTTTGGATCCAAAATAAATAAAGTGAAAGTGAAGTCACTCAGTCATGTCCAACTCTTTGTGACTCCATCGACTGTAGCCTACCAGGCTACTCTGTCCATAGGATTTTCCAGGCAAGAGTATTGGAGTGGGTTGCCATAAAGTCTGTCACTATTTCCATTGTTTCCCCATCTATTTGCCATGAAGTGATGGGACTGGATGCCATAATCTTAGTTTTCTGAATGTTGAGTTTTAAGCCAACTTTTAACTCTTCTCTTTACTTTTATCAACAGGCTCTTTAGTTCTTCTTCGCTTTCTGCTGTAAGAGTGGTGTCATCTGCATATATGAGGTAATTGATATTTTCTCCAGGCAATCTTGATTTCAGCTTGTGCTTCATCCAGCCTGGCATTTCCCATGAGGTACTCTGAATACAAGTTAAATAAGCAGGGTGACAATATGCAGCCTTGACGAACTCCTTTCTTGATTTGTAACCAGTCTGTTGTTCCATGTTCTAACTGTTGCTTCTTGACCTGAATACAGATTTCTCAGGAGGCAGGTCAGATGGTCTGCTATTCTCATCTCTTTAAGAATTTTCCATAGTTTGTGGTGATCCACACAGTCAAAGGCTTTGGCATAGTCAATAAAGCAGAAGTAGATGTTTTTCTAGACCTCTCTCAAAATCAGGCCCTTCCAGTTATCAAGGTATAAAGCAAAAGTCACTGGAACAGTTTAAATCTGGAGCAGACAGACCAATGTATCAAAAAGAGGTCATAGAAATAAAGTTGTACATTTTAGAAATATGGCCTATGAAAGATGGATTAATGATCTAAATATGAGTGCCAAAATGTTAACCTTTTACAAGAATTTATAGAATTGATAGGATTGCTTTACCCTATTATGATAAAATTATGATAGGGAACGATTTTTAAAATAAAGTCTGAATGGCAGAAACTATAAAGAAAAGGATCAGTATTTTTTTGACAATAAAATTTAAAACATGATAAAAATCTCCATGGAAAAAATTAAAAGAATAGCTCCAGTCTGAGGGCAAAATAAATAGCAACACACACAACTGACAAACACTTATAATAACAAATATATAAATAATTCCTATATTACAAGAAAAAAAAAACTGAACAATGGTCATTAGGGGTAATTCCCAGAATAGAAACCCAATGGACAGTAAATTAGGAAGATATTTAATATTGCTAATAATCAGAGAACTGCCTCTTAAATCATCAATAAGATGCTATTTCATACTCATTTGGCAGGAAATAACAGTCTGAAAATATTGCTATTGAATGCAGAAAAGCATGGGCCGTAATACAATGCTAGAGAGCACGTAAATAAGAACAGCCACTTTGGGTAATATTGATACATTGGTTTTTTTGAAGTAATGAATACTGTGAGTCTCAAGAACATTTCTGGTTATAAACCCAGCCTATTTTAACCCTTAAACATGTGTGTAAGGATATAAACTGTCATGCTGTCTATCAGAATGAGCGAGTACAGGCACTTTAATAGTTTCCATAGGAATTAAATTAATTGATTAACATGACATATTCATTATATGGAATTGCAGCAAGCAATTAAAATGAATGAATGAGAATCTATATATATTGACATGGAAATCAAACATAAAATATGATGTGAGGAAAAAGATGACCAATGATTTTATAGTATAATATTTATGAAACATCTCAAAAGCACACAATTAATATAATATATACTTTAATGAATATCTTTACATATGCAGTAAAAGTATAAGAATACAGATAGGAATCAAGGACACCAAACTGAAGATAGCACTTGTGTTTGGAGACAAACAAAGGGTAGATTTAAAGGAGGGATTTCAACTTTTCCTATTATATTTTATTTCTTTGATTAAGATGTTATTAATATTAATTCTATGTGTTTTTTGGTATCACTTTGCATTTCTGAAATGTAATAATGATACAAAAAGAACCAAAGGAAAAACTAATTTCTTTTTCTATATTACAAGTAAACCATAGGATTTTCCTATGATTTCAGGGGATTGCTAACATTCCAAAAATCATCTTAAACATAGCAAACATTCTGAAAAGCATCAGAGTTAGGATACACTGGTTAGAGGCTGCACAAACCTATCCCTCAGGGTCAGCTGCAAATCCCTTCTCCAGGAGGACAGCCGATGACTTTTAACTAGCAGTTATCCAACTCTTTTCAGTGGAACTTGGTTTCAACGCAATGCTGAGTAGAATCCAACATGGTCAAAAAAAAGAAAAACAAGTTGTTCTGGGCTAAGTAATTTGTGTGAAATGTCCTCCCTGTTACCTAGGAAGTGGCTGTTGAACCCTCTAAGAAGACTCTAGGCAACAAGATTATTCTCATTTCTTATACTGAAAAGCAAGCTGTGATGGGGAGCCCAGTCAACCACGAAATCACCCTATTGCTCAAGTTTCCAACGTTAACAAACTAAGCAGTGGGATAAAATGAAGAAAATAAAGTATCGGTTGTTTTTGGCTGGTTTTGAATGATTTAAGAATAAATTGAAAACACTGAGAGATTTTAAAAGATGATTCAGATATTGATTACTGAACCAGGTGACCTATGGACGAAAGCCATTGGCAAACATTTATTTGGGTTCATACTGTATACTCTTAGAGCTAACAGAAGCTTCCTCTGTATTTACTAGTCAAAACTTAAGACCATAACAATAATCAACTTTATTTGCCTTTGCTCACAAGGAGTTCAGAGCCAAAATTTACACAACTTATATATACATATATATATTGCTGCACCGTGAGGCATGCAGGATCTTAGTTCCCCTACCAGGGATAGAATCCATGTACTTTGCAGTGGAAGAAATCATAATATGATAAGCCTATGGGTTATTACCCTCTCTAAAACACTTTTTAAATTTTGCACGTGTTTCAATTTTCCATCTCTATTCAAGTTTAAAAAATAAAGTCAACAACTTCTTAATGGAAATAGCTTCAAATTCGTTTGAAAAGGAGGTGTGAGTATAAATAATTAAGAAGACATTTTCATTAGATACAAAATGTATATTTTAGTCTCCCAATCTTATACAAATGTTTTATGAATGTCTATGAATATTATTCCATTTACTATTCTATTCTATTTATTTGTTCATCTAAATATACAGTAATTTTCTGGCAGTGCATATTTTTAATGACATCCCAGTTTTGTTTCTCTGTTAGACAAATTGATGACAATATCAGTCATCAATATGATTTTTTTAAAAAGCAAAATGCAATTGGGCTAGACTCTAGGAGAATGAAGAGTCCTCCATTCATCCATCAACTCATATGTATTCTATATCACAGAAATATAAACTCCTACTTAAAGATCTATGTGAGACTGTCAGCTAGAATCTGTATTCCTTAAATGTCACTTAATGAAACTGAGACTTATATTTTTCAAAGCTGAAGTTCAGTCACTCAGTTGTGTCCAACTCTTTCTGACCCCATGGACTGTAGCATGCCAGGCCTCCCTGTCCATCAGCGACTCCTAGAGTTTATTCAAACTCATGTCCATTGAGTCGGTGATGCCATCCAACCATCTCATCCTCTGTAGGCCCCTTCTCCTCCCACCTTCAATCTTTCCCAGAATCAGGGTCTTTTCTAGTGAGTAAGTTCTGCACATCAGGTGGCCAAAATATTGGAGTTTCAGCTTCAGCATCAGTCCTTCCAATGAATATTCAGGACTGATTTCCTGTAGGATGGACTGGTTGGATCTCCTTGCAGTCCAAGGGACTCTCAAGAGTCTTCTCCAACAGTATAGTTCAAAAAAATCAATTATTTGGTTCCCAGCTTTCTTTATAGTTCAGTCCTCACAGCCATACATGACTATTGGAAAAACTGTAACTTTGGCTAGATGTACCTTTGTTGGCAAAGGAATGTCTCTGCTTTTGAATATGCTGTCTAGGCTGGTCGTGACTTTTCTTCCATGGAACAAGCGTCTTTTAATTTCATGGCTGCAATCACCATCTGCAGTGATTTTAGAGCCCCCAAATTTAAAGTCTTTCACTGTTTCCATTGTCTCCTCATCTATTTGCCATGAAGCGATGGGACCAGATGCCAGGATCTTACTTTTCTGAATGTTGAGTTTTAAGCCAATTTTTCACTCTCCTCTTTCACTTTTATCAAGAGTCTCTTTAGTTCTTCTTCGCTTTCTGCCATAAGGGTGGTGTCATCTGCATATCTGAGGTAAATTATATTTCTCCCAGCAATCTTGATTCCAGCTTGTACTTCATCCAGTCCAGCATTTTGCATGATGTACTCTGCATAGAAGTTAAATAAGCAGGGTGACAACATGCAGCCTTGACTTACTCCTTTACCGATTTGGAACCAGTCTGTTGTTCCATGTCCAGTTGCTTCTCGACGTGAATACAGATTTCTCAGGAGGCAGGTCAGGTGGTCTGGTATTCCCATTTCTTTAAGAATTTTCTACAGTTTGTTGTGATCCCAAAAGTTGAAAGGAGGTTCAAAATTTACTTCTTTAGTAAATTTAGAAATAAACAAAACAATAAGTAAACACCCTAAGAGCTCACTGATGAAGGATGAATACAATTTTTAGCTAATGAACAATTTCAAATAATCATGGTGGATTCACTTCCAATTTAGATCAAATGTTCCATCCTTGGTCTTTGATCTTTGTTCATAATACAAATGTGAAATCATTCAACCCTGGAGCCAATCATATAATTTTATTAAGAAATTCAAGGTAGATATACTAAATAGTTTCATCCTAACGTGTATTTTTCTCTTTTTCTAAAAACTAAATGAATGATTTTAGGTTGTAATCAGCAAAACAGAGGTCAGAGTTTTTAGAATTAATTTGCATCTCATTATGAAATGATTCCAGGTGCAAGAATTAAAGTGCCTCATTTTGCTTCACAATCCTTATTTAAAATTCCATTTCTATTTTCATTCCTGCAGAAATGACATCCTACACTCATTTGTGCTTTGTTTGTTTGAGGGAAAAGAAAGTCTGAACTCAGTCTACCGGGATCTAATTATTGGGACCTAATTCTAATTACAGTCTTTTAAATCAGTGCTGTAGGCTTTCCTCCTCTCCACTGCTTTTTGAATAAGGACCGTTTATATTGTTCAGAAGATTTTCCATGTTAGATACCTCTATTTATAGATACCATCTACCAGGGGTTTTGTAGCTCTATAATCTCAGTTTGCCAAACAGCTTCATGCTCATTTGAACTATGGAATGTCTTTGTAATTTAAACACACAGGATAAGAGACATGCAAAGATAAAACATATACAAATCAAGACTTTTTGTTGAGATAAAACATAACATTTTCCCTGTTTTACAAAAGGTATAGAGCTACTAACAGAGAATGTTGCCTATGGATGTTTAAATAAAATGTGTAATGTTTGAACCCTATTATTAAATCATCAGAAGTCCACTAACAAAATTTAGGGGTGGTTTCCCCACTAATCTTTGACCTGGAAACAAGCAATAGGCCACAGATTCATGTTGCAATTTTCTAGCAGATGTAATAATAGTTATTTTCAACTTTTCATTTTTTTATTTTTTAACTTAAATAATATATTTTGTTTTATTTACTAATTTCATATTCTCACTTTGTATCATGACATTTTTTTCCTCATCAGATAATAAGTATTTGGTCCAAAGTCTCTGAATTTATTTTACTCAGATATGCAATCATCTCTAATAGCCAGAAACTATTAGAATATTTCCTATCAGGTTTGGTAACACAGAAGCCATTATGATACATTTTATACAAGACACTCAAATATATTAAGATACCCATGGCAGGCATGTGGTGGGGGGTAGCAGAGGTGAATCAGCTCAGCAGGCAATGACGCATCCTTTGATTAAGGATATAGTTAAGAAAGGGCTGTGGTTTTCTCATGATGTACTCATAAGAAAAACATAAAACACTAACCCACTTCAGTTGTGTCCGACTCTTTGCATCCCTGTAGACTGCAGCAGACCAGGCTTTTCTGTCCACGGGATTTTCTAGGCATGAACACTGGAGTGGGCTGCCATGCACTCCTCCAGGGGATCTTCTCACCCAGGGATCAAACCTGTGCCTCTTATGTCTCCTGCATTGGCAGGCGGGCTCTTTACCACTAGCGCCACCTGGGAAGCTCTAAACGTTAACGCGCATGTGTAAACGTAGTGACCGCTCGGGCTGAAGCTAGCAACTGCCCTTTGAATAGAGACACACTCTATTGCCGTAGGAGTGCTGTGGCGCCCACCCCAGCACTCTTGCCTGGAGAATCCCATGGACAGAGAAGCCTGGTGGCTGCAGTCCATGGGGCCACAAAGAGTCGGACACTACTGAGCTACTTCACTTTCACTTTTCACTTTCATGCATTGGAGAAAACAATGGCAACCCACTCCAGTGTTCTTGCCTGGAGAAGCCCAGGGACGGAGGGGCCTGGTGGGCTGCCGTCCTGGGGTCGCACAGAGTCGGACACGACTGAAGCACCGTAGCAGCAGCAACAACAACATAAATATAGCACAGTCAACATTTGGGGACTACAAAGTTTACAGAAATTTTTTGTGCTATGATATGTATTTTTTCTTTCCTCTACAGGCCTTGTCAGAAACTTTAATAAGGTAATGACATCAGATGTTGCCAAGAAGAAGTTAAAGCAGTGGTTCTTAGACTTTAGTGATTAACATAACAACTAAGGGCTTGTTAAAATATGGATTGTTGGCTCTGCCTCCAGAGTTTCCTGATTCAGTAGGTGTGGGTCAGACCTGATATTTTACATTTCTAACAAGTCTGCATATGATGTGGATCTTGGTAGTCCAGAGATCACATTTTGAGAAGGTTCGAGGTTAAGAACACATTTCATACTTTTACTGAGTTTTTAACTTTTCTTTATGGAAATTTCATCCTAAGGTATGTGTGTTCCCTAATAATGTATTTTTAGAAATAGGTTTTATAATCCTCCAACTAGAAGAAAACCTTAGGTTGGGAAAAGTATTCCAGAAACAAACAAGGGCAAAAGGGATTCCTTTATCTCCAGTAAGACATTTTAGAGAAAAGAAAAAAAAAAATGATAGACCACTAAAAATGTAAAAAAAAAAAAATACAGAATACAGTTCCTGAGGATGTCATCTTCTTATTCCAATTTATACCAAGTGATAATGCTAAAGTTATTTCTAATGTATATACTTTAGTATTTTAATGCATAAGATTTAAGGTAAAGTGAGAAATAGATAATATCAGGAAATGTCAAATTCCTTAGATCCAAAACATATATCATTAAATCATCTTTCCATTAACAAACTTTTATAGTCAGGGGCTTCCTTAGGTAGAACAAGTTTTAAAAGTCTTACTAACTTTAAAGTTTCTGAGTTTCTTTTCTTCTTTTTTTGGTAGTGGTCTTCTTAGAAGTGTTCATTGGTTCCTTGGGCTTAATATTATGATGCTTTAAAAGCTATTTTTCTAAAGAGAAACTCATGTTAATGAAGACCTAATAGTAATGTAAATAGATACTACTATAGAAAATAATATTGTAAAAATGAAAATAAATGCTTATGCCTTGACTCCCCAAGGAAGTGTATTTCAAAGAAATAACTCAAAAGGAGAAAAATGTTTATGTCCAGAAACTATGTTTCCAATATTATCTACAACATTTTTAAAACATTAAACAAATTACATGTGTTCAAACACAGAAATAATAGATTATGGATGTAAAATTGGTGAAACAGTATTTCAAGATTAAACACCAAAGTTGTAATGGGTATGACAGCATAAGAATTCTATGTGCAAAACAGATCTCATTATTTCTCTGCTTACAAACCACGGCACAAGAAGAGTGAGGGAGAAAGGAAAAAGGGTTGAATTATAGTACTGAGAGTATCGATGACTTTGTTTCTTTAAAAAAAATGTGTTAATGTTATTTTTACAATATATGAACGTTTTAAATATTCTTATCAATATATTTATTCTCCCCCAAAATACCTCTTTAATTTTCTGACAGTTGGTATTAACAGCTCTAGGATCAGAATATGGTAGACGTTTCTGGAACACGTAGATAAGAATACTTAGGAAGAAATACTGAATAAAAGGAGATTGAAATCTTCCATAACTTAATTTTCTTCATATTTTAAATGAGGGCTCACTGGACACAAAAAGTTAGGGCAAGCTGGAAAATGTTCAGGAGAAAATGAATTTTATGTTCAGGCAACCAGGTTAAAATTTTATTTGTGTGATTAATTTGCTCTTTTGAAAAAGATATAATTTTTCTTATCAAATAAAAACTCTCCTCATTGCAATTAAGAGTAAGCATGAAATCAGAGATCTTGCTGATTACAAACAGTATTTTCCTTCCCATATTTTTGCTGAAAAGGCTCAGAAGTTTGGATAGAGAGTCTCTGAGTTTGTTACTTACTGAACAAGGTACAGGTTTCTTTTTCTTTTCTCATTATATCATCTTCATATAGATTTTTTTCAATATTCACAAATACAAATATATTCTCTACAAAACACCATTTTGATTTAAAACATCTGCCTTACATTTCTAATCCTCAAAGAATAATTTAGAATACAGAACATTTTCCCAGTTATTTAAAAAGTGATGTGTGGTACAATTATAAAGTTGCCCTAAAAAGCAAGTCTCAGCATATTCTTAATCAGACTAAACTGTGGTTCTTTCCAGCAAATGCACTGTTGAATTTCCTTCTGCCTTTGTCCATAAAACAGCTGTGAACAGATAAAACTTTGTGTTTTTTTTTAAACGTTTTCTCTTATGACTTGTGACTTTCCTTTTTTCTTCTTCTACAGCTACTAGAATTTTAGAGGAAACAAATTGGATCAAACTTACTTCCCAGTTCATATACTTTTTCCTTCTCATCGTTCATAGTAGATTTTACACTTAAAAGTAACCCTTTTGCAACCTTCAGTTCATGCAAGGGTCCCTGTAGGACCTTAGTTCATTGGTAAGCACACATCCACTGACGACTGTCCTTGTTTGCATTCTAAGCTATGAGAGAGAGAGGGAAGGCATGAAGGTGTTTGTGCCTGCAAAGATCTGGGTGAAAAGATCTGACGAACTACTGACGTGACTCATAACTCAGTCATTAATTCAGTAAATCTCTGGGAATTCTTAAATTCCACTCTCATGAGAATGAAGACTTTGATCTAGGCTGATGGAGGTGTGATCAATACAAACAACTCGAGAACCACCAGCAAGCATTCCCCAATACTGAAAATGTAATGAATTAAATGATGTTTACACAGGGAAGGGCAGTGGGAACATGCCTGGGTATGTTTGTTCTTCACATATTGAAAACAAAACAAAACAAGGCCTTTGTGCTGACAGTATAGGAGAATTTCCCGGAACAATAGCGGAAGAAGTTTCAAAGTGGGATTCCCTTGGAATAACTGGACAGCTTTCTAACAAACCGGAGGCCTCTAACATAAACTGGTGCAGTGGCATTCGTGCTTATATAAACAGAGAGGTGGGTTGGAGGAGATGGCAAAAGTCAAAAAGCCTGGACATTTTTAAAGAAGGATAATAGGCACAGTCATGAAGGCCTTGTTGGTGATGGTTTTGTCAA
Source organism: Nanger dama (assembly GCA_917880005.1). Taxonomy (NCBI): domain Eukaryota; kingdom Metazoa; phylum Chordata; class Mammalia; order Artiodactyla; family Bovidae; genus Nanger; species Nanger dama. The sequence continues at coordinate 6,809,679 of CAKJTW010000052.1, forward strand.
GAATAAAATGTTATTAATTTAACCTAGTTCTCATACTTGTATATTAGGCAGGAATATAGTCACAGAAAGTCAGGATTGTGCCAGGAAATTTAAAACCAGTGGATTTAAACATACCCATTAAAATTATATTAGTAATCACCAAAGTTACCAAAAAGTATTGTAAAGAAAATAAAAGAGGTGAGTTCATGTGAACCATCCAGACAGTAATAATGTACATGGAGCTCTGTTAATGGATGTGCTAACTGCTACTCCTTGTATCCAGTACCATTTCCCTGGACCACATCCCTCACCTCCAGTGATTCATTATGCTGGACTGTGAAGCCATTTGCAAAATATCAAGTGCTAGAAAAATACTGGATAATAATGATAATCCATCTTGCCTTCCATCTCTAGAGTATTTATTTATATTACACTAAATTTGAGCTTTTATTGCTCCCTAGTGAATCTGTGGACCCATATTTCTTTCTTTTCCTCTTGCAGTAATACTTTCTAAACATGTCGGGCAGGTCAGGGCTGGATGGGTGGCAATGTTTTCCTGCAGTAGATTTTATGCAGTTTGGACCAAATGATGCACAACCCGTGGGCTTTCCTTGTCATTCACAATGGACACTGTCTGATTTCCTTAACTTGGTCAAAACTAATGATATGAGAAAGCTCTCTCTAATTGGTCATTTCTGCCCTCAATTTATGGCACTGTTCTATAAAAGCAACATATTATCCTGTGTCTTCTGAAACTTTCTCTTATAACAAATGTTCCTATTCCACCAAGCATAGATTTACACAGTGATATTATTTCATCCTCAGGTTAACACTGCCTTCATTCTACCTCTGTCTCTCTGGCAGAGACAGAATGCTGAAACTGGAGGCTCCTAGACCTATTAACAGAATGACTCTACAGCACACAATTAAATGTGTCCCCACTAAAGAAGCAGATGGCCATTTGTCTCCTGGAATCTGGATTCCATATGGGTTCTCAAGTCAGGAAGCACCCAGCTTCACAAAGAAAAAAAAGTGGCAGCAGAAAATAAAGAAAGAAAATACCAGGGAGATAGTAATATAGTTGAATAGAAGCTAAGTTAACCTGTATACTATCATGGATTCCTATGTGTCTGTTCTTTCTTTAATTCTAATATCAACACTATATTAGATTTCATGGCTTTACCTTTTTTTTTTCCCTTTCATGCACTTTTGACAGTTTAGCTGATGACAGATGTAATGTTTGTTTACTGAGCAAGAAATATTAACTTCTAATAATGAACTGAGTAAGTATTAAAAATGTTCTTCTGAACCAAGGTATTCACCGTATTAACAGATTTTTTTAGAAACACAAAATCATACCAGTTGATGCATAAAAAGCATTTGACAGAACTCAAAATCTCTTTACAATAAAAATTCCCAGAAAACTGAAGAGAACTTCTTTAATCTTTAGTAAGACACATCTACCAAAAACTTATAGTTAACATCATACTTTTTGATGCTTTTGACCTATGGTGTTAGAGAGGACTCTTGAGAGTCCCATGGACTGCAAGGAGATCAAACCAGTCCATCCTAAAGGAAATCAGTCCTGAATATTCACTGGAAGGACTGAAGCTGAAGCTGAAGCTCCAATACTTTGGCCACCTGATGGAAAGAACTGACTCATTAGAAAAGACTCTGATGCTGGGAAAGACTGAAGCCAGGAAGAGAAGGGAATGACAGAGGATGAGATGGTTGCATGGAATCACCAAATCAATGGACATGAGTTTGAGCAAGCTCTGGGAGATAGTGAAGGACAGGGAAGCCTGGCGTGCTGCAGTATATGAGCTGCAAAGTGTCGGACACGACTGAGCAACTGAACAACAACAACAACAGCATCAGACTTCATGTTGGAAGACACTTTTTCCCCAAAGACTGAGAATAAAGCAGTGAAGTCCACTCTTAATACTCCTGGCCTATGTGATAAAGTAAGGAACATGAAAGAAAAAAAGGAAATCTACATATGACTGAGAAACATTTAGGTAGCATTTCTTTTAAAGGTTCCTTAGATTGACCACTTTGGATGGTACAGATAGTTTTGTGACTGCCAGAATATTATTTAGTACAATTGATTATCCTAGATGACCAAGAAAATGAAAAATATTTCCCAAGTATCTGTCATTCTGAGTGAAGAGCTTCCTCAGTTCAAGACAGATTCATAAGACCAAATCAGATATACATGCTGTGGAATGAATGCTAAGAAAATCATAAAGAAACTAATACAGCAGAGGAGTACAGTTCCTTGGTTTTCTTTCTCTGAGGTTGAATCCTTTAAACTCTAAGAGTAACTTTGTAGCCTTTCTAAGTGCAAAATCAGGTCACTGGTCTCCTTCAAGAAGAGCCAATAAAATTTTCACCTCGATAGGCTGCTTATATTTCAAATCTCAAGCAAAAGGATAATATTTGGAAGAGAAATAAATAGTCATTGACCACTAAGTGATTAATGTTTCTTTCAGAAGACTATATCTCTATCTATATCTGTATTTTAGTTGGACAGTCCTACCGGAAAACTCATTTATATAATAGTCATCCAATAAACTAGGTGCCTTTTCTGATCACTTAATCTCCCCTGTGTTTGATAACAGGCATGTAGATACAGGACCTATCTCTCTTGCTAAATGCTATACATTTGTCAACTTCTCACCATCATCACTTCATGCTTATATTAGCTGAATGAATGCTTGAGAGAATGTGTGAAGAGTAAGAATGTGGATACCATTTCTACCTTAAGAAATCAACTCATCTCAACTTCAGAAAAATATCGTTTAGACTTTTAAAAATTACTTACATATTTGTCCAAGAGTTTCATTTACTACATATTAAAAAATGTAGATAAGAAGAAATGAAAATACAGAGATAATGAACTTTATAAATATGTACATCTGATAAACATGCAATGTAGTAGTTATTATTAATTATCTGAATGCTGGTAATGTTAATATTCATGATTGATTATTTCTATAAGTGTTATTTGTGTCTCATGGACAGAGGGAAGAAAATTAAAATTAGTATACATGCCGTGATAGCAAGACTAATTATTTTAGGCCAGATCACAAAAAGCAAAAATAATGCTAAAAATGGAAATTTCTATTAAGTATGACATATTCTTGTCCTCTAGGTTTATTAAAAAGTAAATTAAATTTTAAGATAAACTTTTAATTATATTTATAATTAGTAGGACAACAAATAGAAAATGATAGAAATGACTCATATCTGCAGGATGGCAGCATAAAATTTAAACCTTTTCATTCAGTCAGGTATTTCACAATGGCTGTTTTTAGAACTTGTTTCAGAAGTCAAAGCCCCAGGGCTAGAATATGGTAACACCAGAATTGCTTTCAGGCAAATCTACTCTAGTTAACTCTTACTGAGATGCTTCTATTAACTAAGTTATACAGGTTGATCTTATATTCAAGAACATGTATAAACATTCATTTTGTATTCACCATAATATAATAGCTACTTCAGTTATTCCATTATTTAAGGATTTTCCAAGACCTCTGCCATCCTCTCCTGACCCACATATAATAAGCTTGTTATTCTCTGAATGCAGTATGTCATTCTCCCATGACAGTAAAAACATCCATAAAACATTCTCCTTCACAACATTCAGATAACCTATAATAGCAGTAGAGCAGTAGATTGTTACAGGATAAATTATAATACCCTTTTTGGCCCTCAAATTCTGGATATATGTATTTTTAAATTGCATGTCAGTGGTAACATGCCTGATATTCTTATCAGGAATACACCAAAGTTCTATTGATCCTTGATGCAATCATTTTTATTCCAGAGAGTTAAAATCATACAAAAATTTAATAAAGTATAAATTACCTGTGAGAACACTTACTGAGTCTTTACTATATTTCTGCAGAATCAGTGCTAAATTCTTTACCTGCCTTATCACATCTTATTCTTTTAGCAACATTGTAATGGAGACACTGCTATTCTCACCACTTTGCAAATGGGAAAATTCAGACACAGACAGCTTAAGTAAATGACCAGAGGTCACACACCTGAAAAATGGCAGAGATGGGCTAGATTCAGAAAGCTTTGAGCTAAAATTGCTTTCAGAAATAGCCTTCAGTTTATACACACGCCCACGCGCGCACGCACACACACACACACACACACACACACACACACACACACACACACACATGTCATGCTAAATCAATCAATCAGAAAGTGATGGATGGTTAGGAGTAGAAGAAACCAATAATGTCATTTAAAGAGCCATTAGAGGAGAAGAAACTTGGGCCGGGAAAGTAAGGTAACTTGGGGAGAATTCTAGGGCTTGTAAGTTATTTAAACAAGAGATATTAAGAGACTGGAATGAAGTTAGAATGCAGTGTTCTTTCCATTGGATCGGGTTCATCATTATGGGGAAGGGATGGCTAATGATTTCTCAAGAATAAAAGATGAATTATCCAAGCTCATGAAAGATACTTGATATGTATTAAAGAATATAGTCTTTGCCCCCATTCTTGGTATGAAACTTTTAAATCCTTAGAATTTCTGAAGTGATGGAACTGTCTTTGTTATGTTATTAAAGTCATTCTCTATGAGCCCCAAAGATAGCTTCAGGATGAAGACTGGTCACCACAGAGACAAACCACATGACAAGAGGGTTGAAATTTCTGGCCAGCCTGATCTCTGGGGAAAGAAGGAGGGTCTGGGGGGAAGGGAACCTGGAATTCAATCACGCAGTCAATGATATGATCAAAAATGCCTACATAATATAACTGATAAAAACTCTGGCACTGAGGCTCAATGGAGCTTCCTAGCTGATGTACACAACAGTGTGTTGGGAGGGTCATGTCCTGATTTCCATGAGGTGAGGGCATAGAAGCTCTGTGATCCCTCACCTCCCAGACTTTGCCCTAGGTGTCTCTTCATTTGGCTGCTCCTGATCTACAGCCTTATAGTAAAACTCAATGTGGCATTGACCTGAGTCCTGTGAGTTGTTAGAGCAAATCATCCAGCTAGAGGGAGATCAGGAGAACCTCAGACTCTAACTGGTCACAAGTGAAGGTTACCTAGGGATCCAAAGCATGGATGACAAGTAAGACAAGTCTTGTGGAGGCCTCAATTTAACACCAATTCTAGGTGGCTCATGTGAGAATTATGAGACAGAACCCCAACTGGTGTCAAACCAGTTGCACTGAAATGGAACAAAACTCTAGACTATAGAACACTAGCCAAATGACTTTCTTCCCTCCAGTTTTTATTGAGAAATACATAAGTAGAAGTAATTGAGAAATATGTCACTATACAAGTTTAAGGCATATAGCATGATAGCTAAATTTATAGGCACTATGTATGAAATGATTGGGCTGCCCAGATGCACAAGTGATAAAGAACTCATCTGCCAATGAAAGAGATGCTAGGGACTTGGGTTCGATTCCTAAGTCAGGAAAGTCCCTGGAAGAAGGCATGGCAACCCACTCCAGTATTCTTGCCCAGAGAATCCCATGGACAGAGGAACCTGGCAGGCTACAGTCCATGGGGTAACAAGCAGTTGGACATGACTGAAGTGATTTAGCAATGCACACATGCACATGAAATGATTACTAGATTCAGCTAACATTCGCCTTCTCTTATACATACAATAAAAATTAAAGAAAGAAAATAAGAAAAAAAAGTTCTCCCTGACATGAGAACTCACGGGATTTACTCTCTTAGGAGACTGACTGACTAAACTGTTCAGTGTTCTGTTTGGCACAGACAGTTCTATCCTAAAACTGTCAGGTGTGGTCAGTTCCACCCCAAGACTATATGGATATGGCCACTCTGTACCCAAAATCACATTGCTACGATCTGGTCCACTCAAATCTCTCAAGCAACAATTACCTCCCTAGTATCCAAAGGCAAAAGCTAGGTCTTCTCCTGAGACAGAGTTAGTTCTTTACTACACTTCATGACATATTTTTAAAATAGAAATCAACCAATACAGTATTGTAAAGTAAAAAGTAAAATTAGCTGCACTCAATATGCCAGCAAATTTGGAAAACTCAGCAGTGGCCACAGGACTGGAAAAGGTCAGTTTTCATTCCAATCCCAAAGAAAGGCAATGCCAAAGGATGCTGAAACTACCACACAATTACACTCATTTCACATGCTAGTAAAGTAATGCTCAAAATTCTCCAAATCAGGCTTCAGCAATATGTGAACCGTGAACTTCCTGATGTTCAAACTGGTTTAGAAAAGTCAGAGGAACCAGAGATCAAATTGCCAACATCTGCTGGATCATGGAAAAAGCAAGAAAGTTCCAGAATAACATCTATTTCTGCTTTATTGACTATGAAAAAGCAAGAGAGTTCCAGAAAAAAACATCAATTTCTGCTTTATTAACTATGCCAAAGACTTTGACTATGTGGATCACAATAAACTGTGGAAAATTCTGAGAGAGATGGGAAAACCAGACCACCTGCCTCTTGAGAAATCTGTATGCGGGTCAGGAAGCAACAGTTAGAACTGGACATGGAACAACAGACTGGTTCCAAATAGGAAAAGGAGTGCATCAAGGTTGTATATTCTCACTCTGCTTATTTAACTTATATGCAGAGTACATCATGAGAAACACTGGACTGGAGGAAACACAAGCTGGAATCAAGACTGCTGGGAGAAATATCAATAACCTCAGATATGCAGATGACACCACCCTTATGGCAGAAAGTGAAGAGGAACTAAAAAGTCTCTTGATGAAAGTGAAAGAGGAAAGTGAAAAAGTTGGCTCAAAGCTCAACATTTAGAAAACGAAGCTCATGGCATCCGGCCCCATCACTTCATGGGAAATAGATGAGGAAACAGTGGAAACAGTATCAGACTTTATTGTTTTAGGCTCCAAAATCACTACAGATGATGACTGCAGCCATGAAATTAAAAGACGCTTGCTCCTTGGAAGAAAAGTTATGACCAACCTAGATAGCATATTCAAAAGCAGAGACATTACTTTGCCAACTAAGGTCAAGGCTATGGTTTTTCCTGTGGTCATGTATAGATGTGAGAGTTGGAATGTGAAGAAGGCTGAGTGCCAAAGAATTGATGATTTTGAACTGTGGTGTTGGAGAAGACTCTTGAGAGTCCCTTGGACTGCAAGGAGATCCAACCAGTCCATTCTGAAGGAGATCAACCCTGGGATTTCTTTGGAAGGAATGATGCTAAAGCTGAAACTCCAGTACTTTGGCTACCTCATGCGAAGAGTTAACTCATTGGAAAAGACTCTGGTGCTGAGAGGGATTGGGGGCAGGAGGAGAAGGGGACGACAGAGGATGAGATGGCTGGATGGCATCACCGACTTGATGGACATGAGTCTGAGTGAACTCCAGGAGTTGGTGATGGACAGGAGGCCTGGTGTGCTGCGATTCATGGGGTCACAAAGAGTCAGACACGACTGAGCGACTGAACTGAACTGAAGAAAAATAAAACAGAAATCAATGATAAAATTAAGCTAATATTTGTATCAATCTTTTTTTCATATTAGCTCATTCAATTCTCACATTAATCCAATAAAATAAATAATTTTTCTATCATACAAGTAAAATAAAGTTCAGTTCAGTTGCTCAGTCACGTTTGACTCTCTGTGACCCCATGGACTACAGCACAGCAGGCCTCCTGGCCCATCACCAACTCCTGGAGCCTGCTCAAACTCATATCTGAGTTGCTGATGCCATCCAACCATCTCATCTTCTGTCGTCCTCTTCTCCTCCCACCTTCAGTCTTTCCCAGAATCAGATCTTTTCCCATGAGTCAGTTCTTTGCATTAGGTAGCCAAAGTATTGGAGCTTCAGCATCAGTGCGTCCAATAAATGTTCAGAACTGATTTCCTTTAGGATTGACTGGTTGGATCTCCTTGCAGTCCAAGGGACTCTCAAGAGTCTTCTCCAACACCACGGTTCAAAAGCATCAATTCTTCAGCATTCAGCTTTCTTTATAGTCCAACTCTGATATCTATACATGACTACTGGAAAAATCATAGCTTGACTAGATTTACCTTTGTTGGCAAAGGAATGTCTCTGCTTTTAATATGCTGTCTAGGTTGGTCATTGCTTTTCTACCAAGGAGCAAGTTTCTTTTAATTTCATGGCTGCAGTTACCATTGCAGTGATCTTGGAGCCCCCCAAAATAAAGTTTCTCACTGTTTCCTTGTTTCCCCATCTATTTGACATGAAGTGATGGGACCAGATGTTATGATTTTAGTTTTCTGAATGTTGAGCTTTAAGCCAACTTTTTCACTCTCCTCTTTCACTTCATCAAGAGGCTCTTTAGTTCTTCTTTGTTTTCTGCCATAAAGGTGGTGTCATCTGCATATCTGAGGTTACTGATACTTCTCCCAGCAATCTTGATTCCAGCTTGTGCTTCATCCAGCTTGGCATTTTGCATGATGCACTCTGCATATAAGTTAAATAAGCAAAGCAGGGTGGCAATATACAGTCTTGATGTACTCCTTTCCCAATCTGGAACCAGTCTGTTGTTCCCTGTCCAGTTCTAACTGTTATTGTTTCTTGGCCTGCATACAGATTTCTCAGGATGCAGGTAAGGTGGTCTGGTATTTCCATCTCTTTAAGAATTTTCCACAGTTTGTTGTGATCTATACAATCAGAGTCTTTGGCGTAGTCAATAAAGCAGAAGTAGATGTTTTTTCTGGAGCACTTTTGCTTTTTTAATGATCCAATGGATGTTGGAAATTTGATCTCTGGTTCTTCTTCTAAATCCAGCTTGAACATCTGGAAGTTCGTGGTTTATGTACTGTTGAAGCCTGGCTTGGAGAATTTTGAGCATGACATTGCTGGTATGTGAGATGAGTGCAATTATGCAGTAGTTTGCACATTCTTTGGCATTGCCTTTCTTTGGGACTGGAATGAAACTGACCTAGGTTAAATAATTGTCCACAGTCCTGTAGCTTGTCATTGTTTAGCTGCTAAGTTGTGTCTGACTCTGTGACACCCGTGGACTGTAGCCTTCCAGGCTCCTCTGTCCATGGGATTTTCCAGGCAAGAATACTTTAATGCGTTACCATTAACTTCTCCAGGGGATCTTCCTGACTCAGGGATCGAACCTGCATCTCTCACATTGGCAGGTGGATTCATCGCCACTGAGCTACCAGGGAAACCTGTTCTGTAGTAAGCAAATGATGAAATGGTATTTAAAGCCCATTCTATCAGTCTCTAAAACTAGTTGGCTCCTTTCTTTATTATCCAACCTATGGCAACAAATAGTTTTAGGGATTCAGGTGTGCTAATGTGGCTTCTTGTCTCATTTTGTAGATGTGAAAGAGTCACTTAATCCCACATTAATACTAGTATCACTCCCCCTTCTCTCTCTGTAACTCCAGCTTCAAATTTCTTTGGAAGAGATTAGCCAGAGAACTTGTGAGTGAAAGCTTAAGAGGTAATCAGGAATTTTTAAATTTTAATTGTCTTTCTCCAAACAGTGACAATCTCTCCTGTTAGTACTCTTCTAAAATAATGTTTACAAAAATGCAAATATATAAAACTTACAGGTGAAATCTCATTTATTATTCTAGGTGATACATTAATAAAAAGATTAGATTTATGTTGCTATTGTCATAAATCCATGGAAGCCAATCCATAGAGTGGGTGGACAAAGAATCATTGTTACCAGTTGATTTGTTCAAAGGAGAAATGTAAACTTTAACAATCTCAGCTATTACTCACTTTGATTACCCCATAATATGAAGAATCTTATCAAGTGTAAAGATGGTGGAGTAGAAGGACGTGTTGTCATCTCTTGATTGCAACTCGCTACTGAACAACTGATAGGAGAATGTTGGATTCCACAAAAAAGATACCCTGCATCCAAGAAAGGACAAGCCCCAACAAGACAGCAGGAGAGGCGAAACCACATTTAGAATCAAACGTTATACTTACCAGAGATGCTCAGAGGGGGCAAACAAAACCTTGGGCACACCAGGGCCCAGGGACCCCACAAGACACTGAGCCAGACCTGTCTTTGAGTGTTTGAGTGTCTCCTGCAGAGGCATGAGTTAGCAGTGGCCTGCCACAGGGACAGGGGCCCTGGCTCCAGCAGACCTGGGAGGCACGGTGTGTGGCCTAAGTCCTCCTGGAGGAGGTCACCATGAGTCCCACCACAGAGCCACGGAGCTGACGCCCACAAACTGTAGAGCCATCTGCCAATCCCTAACCTGGGGACCTGGCAAAGGTATCGAGAACCCCAAGAAATTTGACTTTGAAGGCCAGTGGGTTTAATGACAGAACTTCCTCAGGACTGGGGAAAAAGACTCTTGGAGGGCACAGACAAAACACAGTGTGTACCAGAACCCAGGAAAAGGAGAAGTGACCCTACAAGAAACTGAGCCAGACTTGCCTGTGAGTGTCCAGGAGTCTCCAGCAGAGGTGTGCGTTGACAGTGGCCTGTTGCAGGGTCAGAGGAATTGAATATAATAGTCCTGGGAGCTGCAGCATGCTGGCATAAGTCCTATCAAAGGAGGTCATCATTACCCCTACCATAGTTTGGCCTGAGGCCAAAGAGGGCTAACATAGCCCCCACCCAATAGTGGAAAGTTGGACTAAAGATTTACTGAGCATGGCCAGTACCAACCAGTCCATTCTAAAGGAGATCAGCCCTGGGTGTTCTTTGGAAGGAATGATGTTGAAGCTGAAACGCCAGTACTTTGGCCACCTCATGTGAAGAGTTGACTCATTGGAACACTCTGATGCTGGGAGGATTGGGGGCAGGAGGAAAATAGAACAACAGAGGATGAGATGGCTGGATGGCATCACTGACTCAATGGATGTGAGTTTGAGTGAACTCCAGGAGATGGTGATGGATAGGGAGGCCTGGCGTGCTGCAATTCATGGGGTCGCAAACAGTTGGACACGACTGAGCGACTGAACTGAACTGAGTGTGGCCTCGCCTATCAGAGCAAGACTCAGTTTGCCCTATAGACTTACAATAAGGAAGCTTCCACAGTCCTTTTCTTGCTCAGAGGCCAGGCAGAATGAAAACCACAATCACAGGAAACTAATCAAACTGATCACATGGACCATAGCTTTGTCTAACTCAATGAAACTATAAGCCATGCCATGTAGGGCCACCCAAGATGGATGGGTCATGCTGGAGTAAAGTGAAGTGAAGTAGCTCAGTCGTGTCTGACTCTTTGCCACCTCGTGGACTGTAGCCTACCAGGCTCCTCCCTCCATGGGATTCTACAGGCATGAATACTGGAGTGGGTTGCTATTTCCTTCTCTAGGGTATCTTCTTAACCCAGGGATCAAACCCAGGTCTCCCCATTGCAGGCAGACGCTTTAACCTCTGAGCCACCAGGGAAGCCCCTACATGGTGTAGAGTTCTGACTAAATATGGCCCACTGGAGAAAAGCATGGCAAACTACTTCAGTATGCTTGCCTTGAAAACCCCATAAACAGTATGAAAAGGCAAAAAGATATGACACTGAAAGGCGAACTCCCCAGCTTGGTAGGTGCCCAATATGCTACTGGAGAAAGAGCTCCAGAAGGAATGAAGAGGCTGAGCCAAGCAGAAACAAGGCCTAGTTGTAGATGTATATGGTGGTGAAAGTAAAGTCTGATGCTGTAAAGAACTATATTTCATAGGAACAAAGAATGTTAGGTCCATGAATTAAGGTAAATTGAAGTGGTCAAACAGGAGATGTCAAGAGTTAATACTGACGTTTTAGAATTAGTGAACTAAAATGGACCAGAATGGGCGAATTTAATTTGGATGACCATTATATCTACTACTGAGGGCAAGAATCCCTCAGAAGAAATAGAGTAGCCATTGACAAAAAAGTCAAACATGCAGTACTTGGATGCAATCTCAAAAATGACAGAATGATCTCTGTTCGTTTCCAAGGCAAACCATTCAATATCACAGTAAATCAAGTCTATGCCCCACCCACTAATGCCAAAGAAGCTGAAGTTGAACAGTTGTATGATGACCTGTAAGACCTTCTAGAACTAACACCCAAAGTACGTCCTTTTCATCATAGGGGACTGGAATGCAAAAGTAGGAAGTCAAGAAACACCTGGAGTAACAGGCAAATTTGGCCTTGGAGTACAGAATGAAGCAGGGCAAAGGAGAACAGAGTTTTGCCAAGAGAACACACAGGTCATAGCACACACCCTCTTCCAACAACACAAGAGAAGACTGTACACATGTTACCAGATGGTCAACACCAAAATCAGATTGATAATATTCTTTGCAGTCAAAGATGGAGAAGCTATACAGTCAGCAAAAACAAGATCAGGAGCTTACTGGGGCTCAGATCATGAACTCCTTACGGACAAATTCAAACTTAAATTGAAGAAAGTGGGGGAAAACAAGTAGACCATTCAGGTATGATCTAAATCAAATCACTTATGATTATACAGTGGAAGTGAGAAATAGATTCAAGGGATTTAGATCTCATAGACAGAATGTCTAAAGAACCATTGACAGACGTTGGTAATATTGTACAGTTCAGTTCAGTTGTCAATCATGTCCAACTCTTGGTAACCCCATGGACTGCAGCATGCCAGGCTTCCCTGTCCTTTACTAACTCCCAGAACTTGCTCAAATCCATGTCCATTCAGTCAGTGATGGATCCAACCTTCCATCTCATCCTCTGTCATCCCCTCTCCACCCGCATTCAATTGTTCCCAGCAATAGGGTGTTTTCTAATAAATCAGTTTTTCGTATCAGGTGGCCAAAGTATTGGAGCTTCAGCTCAGCATCAGTTCTTCTAATGAATATTCTGGACTGAATTCCTTTATAATTGACTGGTTGGATATCCTTGCAGTCCAAGGGACTCTCAAGAGTCTTCTCCAACACCACAGTTCAAAAGTATCATGGCATTCATATTTCTTTATGGTCCAACTCTCCATCCATACATGACTACTAGGAAAACCATAGCTTTAACTAGACAGACCATTGTTGCCAAAGTAATGTCTCTGCTCTTTAATATGCTGTCTAGGTTGTACTCACCATCCACAGTAATTTTGGAGTTCAAGAAAATAAAGACTGTCATTATTTCCATGTTTTCCCCCATCTATTTTCCATGGTGTGATTGGACCAAATGCCATGATCTTAGTTTTTTGAAAGAGTTTAAAGCCAGTTTGTGGTTTTTTTCCACTCTCTTCTTTCACTTTCATCAAGAGGCTCTTCAGTTCCTCTTTGCTTTCTGCCATAATGGTGGTGTCATCTGCATATCTGAGGTTATTGATATTTCTCCTGGCAATCTTCATTCCATCTCGTGCTACACCCAACCTGGCATTTCACATGATGCATAAGTTAAATAAGCAGGGTGATAATATACAGCCTTGAAGTACTCCTTTCCCAATTTGGGAACAGTCTGTTGTTCCATGTCCAGTTCTAACTATTGCTTCTTGACCTGCATACAGATTTATCAGGAGGCAGGTAAGATGGTTTGGTATTCCCATCTCTTTAAGAATTTTCTACAGTTTGTTGTGCTCCACACAGACAAAGGATTTGGCATAGCCAATAAAGCAGAAGTAGATGTTTTTCTGGAACACTCTTGCTATTTTTATTATCCAGTGGATGTTGGCAATTTGAGCTCTGGTTCCTTTGCCTTTTCTAAAACCAGCTTGAACATTTAGATGTTCTCGTTTCATGTACTGTTGAAGCCTGGCTTGGAGAATTTTGAGAATTACTTTACTAGTGTGGGAGATGAGTGCAACTGTGCAGTAATCTGAACATTCTTTGGCATTGCCTTTCTTTGGGACTGGAATGAAAACTGACATTTTCCAGTCCTATGGTCACTGCTGAGTTCTCCAAATTTGCTGGCATATTGTACAGGAGGTGGTAATCAAAGCCATTTCCAAGAAAAAGAAATGCAAAAGGCAAAATGGTTCTCTGTGAGGCCTTACAAATAGATTAGAAGAGAATTGAAAGGCAAAGGAGAAAAGGAAAGATACACCTATCTTAATACAGAGTTCTAAAGAATAACAGGAGGAGATAAGAAAGCTTTCCTAAGTGAACAATGCAAAGAAATAGAGATAAACAATAGAGTGGGAAAGATTAGAGATCTCTTCAAGAAAATTAGAGACCAAGGGAACATTACATGCAAAGATGGGCATAATAAAGGCAGAGATATAAAGAAGATGTGGTAAGAATACATGAAAAACTACACAAAAAGATCTTAATGACCCAGATATCTGTGATGGTATGATCACTCACCTAAATCCAGACATCATGGAGTGTGAAGTCAAGAAGGCCCTTAGGAAACATGATTACAAACAAAGCTAATGGAATTGATGGACTTCTACCTGTACTATTTCAAATTCTAAAAGATGAAGCTGTGAAAGTGCTGTACTCAGTATGCCAGCAAATTTGGAAAACTCAGCAGTGGCCACAGGACTGGAAAATGTCAGTTTTCATTCCAGTCAGAAAGCAAGGCAATGCCAAAGAATGCTCAAGCTACCTCATGGTTGTACTCATCTCAAACGCCAGCAAAATTCTCCAAGCTAAGCTTCAATAGTACATGAAATGAGAATTTCCAGATGGTCCAGCTGGATTTCAAAGAGGCAGAGGAAGTGGAGATCAAATTGCCAACATCCGTTGGATGGTAGAAAAAGCAATAGCATTCCAGAAAAAAACATCTACTACTGCTTCACTAACTACACTAAAGCCTTTGACTTGTGTGGATGATAACAAACTGGAAAATTCTTAAGAATATGTGAACACCAGACCACCTCACCTGTCTCCTGAGAAACCTGTGTGATGGTCAAGAAGCAATAGTTAGAACTGGACATGGAACAATAGACTGGTTCAATACTGGAAAAGGAACACATCAAGACTATATATTATTATCCTGCTTATTTAACTTATAGCAGAGTATATCATGTGAAATGCTGAGCTGGATGAAGCACAAGCTGAAATTAGGATTGCTGGGAGAAATATCAATAACTTCCGACGTGCAGATGACACCACACTTGTGACAAAATGAGTAGAGGAACTAAAGAGCCTCTTGATGAAAGTGAAAGAGGAGAGTGAAAAAGCTGGCTTAAAGCTCAACATTCAAAAAACTAAGATCATGGCATCTGGTCCCATCACTTCATGGCAAATAGATGGGGAAACAGTGAGAGACTATATTCTTTTGGGCTCCAAAATCACAGCAGTTGGTGACTGCAGCCATGAAATTATAAGAGGCCTGCTCCTTGGAAGCAGGCCTCTTATAATGACAAACCTAGACAGCATATTAAAAAGCAGAGATATATTACTTTGCCAACAAGTAATAGTTTTTCCAGTAGTTCATGTATGGATGTGAGAGTTGGACCATAAAGAAAGTTGAACACCAAAGAATTGATGCTTTTGAACTGTGGTGTTGGAGAAGACTCTTGAGAGTCTCTTGGACAGCAAAGAGATCCAACAAGACAATCCTAAAGGAAATCAGTCCTAAATATTCATTGGAAGGACTGATGCTGAAGCTGAAGCTTCACTACTTTGGCCACCTGATGTGAAGAGCTGACTCATTAGAAAAGACCCTGATGCTGGGAAAGATTGAAGGCAGGAAGAGAAGGGGACGACAGAGAATGAGATGGCTGGATGGCAACATCAACTCAATGGATGTGAGTTTGGTCAGGCTTTGGGAGATGGTGAATTTCAGGGAAGCCTGGCATTCTGCAGTCCATGGGGTGGCAAATAATTAGACATGACTAGCTACCGAACAATTTCAAATGAAGCACATGTATCAAGTAACTTGATTCAAGGAATACTATTTAGAAATTCTTGACAGCGTCAGTTTCTAATCAGGTTAATAAGAAGTCTTGGGTCCCCAAGGAGGAGAAAGGGGTCTGGGGCTCTCAAGGAGGAGATAGAAGTCTGGAATTCTCAAGGAGGAAAGGACAAATTTTTTTCTACATTCCTTAGTAAGGATTATATAACAATAATGTATCCTGGTTGAGGACATGTTTCTCCTTCCTGAAAAACCTTCTGACTAATCCTAGTATATAAAATTTATATTGAGGGAGTGGGTCTAGTAAGTTCTTTACAACCTTGAGACATTCTTTTGATTTAATGTAATAACCAATTAAAAATGTATATAACTCCCTTACTAACACTAGCAGGGGCGGGGGCACTCTCTGTCCCCTCTCTGATGTCTGTGTCTGAAGCTTTCTCTGTGCCTTTTCATACTTTAATAAAACTCCGCTACACAAAAGCTCTTGAGTGATCAGGCTTGGCCCCTGGTCCAGAAGCTAAATATTCTTTGGAGATCAAGAATCCAACATGGTTCACGGTAAGCTAGCATTCTCATAATATTAGCTTTTGTGTTACAATTTAAGAATATCCTTACAAGCTGTCCAGGTCTTCCCAGGTTGCTCAGTGGTAAAGAATCTGCCTAACAATGCAGGAGAAACAGGTGCCTGGGTTCGATCCCTGGGTCAGGAAGATCCCCTGGAGAAGGAAGTGACAACCCACTCCAATATTCTTGCCTAGAAAATCTCATGGACAGAGGAGCCTGGTGGCTACAGTCCAAGAGGTCTCTAAGAGTCAGACATGACTTAGCTACTGGGCATGCATACACGCAATATGCTGTCTATATGCACAGATAAATTTAAAATGAAAGTTTCAGGTATAATATACATTTAAGTGAATTTAATTCATGATATTTTGATGAACACATATTCACACCAATCTACACAGTACTCACATCCTGATATGTGATCCTATATGAGATCAAGAATTTTTCATTTCCTATCTGAGTAAACACCAATTTGCATTTATGATTAAAGGTTATGGGAATATTTAACATCAAGCTGGCTTTCTGCTTCCACTCATCACTTCCTCCCATTTACCTACAGCCAGGTAAGAACTAAAAGCTAACTCTATTTATGGAAGTATATCTGCAACTAAAAACAAAAACACAATTGAAAGTCAAATATAAATGCATTTGATTGTTATCTTTACCTGAGTATTTCCAGCCCTACCAGCCTGTCTAAATGAGGGTGACACTGGGCAAGCTCCCGACTATGATCATGACAGGCTTATTGAAAGCCAGCATCCAAAGCCATAATGAAACAGAAGTAGATGCCAAATCAAGGAGTACCATGTTTCTGGCAGCCAAAAGGAATTCTCTCTATATTCTGTTAGCTAGTCAAATAACCAAACTCAGTTTCATTAGACTTATCCTTGCCTGTACTTCTTAAATTCAGGGCTGAAAATCATATATGTAATACATAGTATAGTCTCACTTCAAGTTGATGGAACAGGAAGTCCCAGTTTAACCTCAGCTATTAGCAATTGGAAACCTATCTCAGGATGGTGGAGGGTGGCAGTGAGGCTGCAAAGGAAATGCATTGACCATATAAGATCTTGTTCCAGCCAAGATGAGACCTTTCTAAGAAACCCAATCAAAGAAAGCAAATTCTTACTTTTCAAATTCAAAGCTTTTCTTCTTTGACCATTTCATTCACTCTTATTAAGAATCACTATTTAACCATGTTTTTTAATGCTTGATCCAAGAAAGAAATTGTTTGAACTACAAATTCCTCCCCCCTACTCCAAAAAAAGGTGGAGAAAAATTGGAAAAGCTGAATGTCTCTACAAAAAAAAAAGAAAAGAAAGAAAGAAAAAGAAAAACAATGTGCTAGCTTACTTCAGTAGCAACATATGGCCCACAAGTTAAACTCCAGACATGTAAGAGAGGCACGAAAAACTCCGGGAAACAAGAAAGGGGTGGGGGCAGAGGGGGGGCAGTTGGAGGGGAATGGGGCTTAAAGCAAATAAACTGAAAAAAGTAGATTATGTTTCTTGGTTCTTTCATGGGGGCACTATTGAATGAGTTGACACAAACATTCAATTAATTTAAAATGTTTTTAAAATAAAACACACTGGGTGGTTTTTTGAAAGAAATGGAAAGGCCAAGTAAAAAAATTATCTGGGTCTGTGTCAAAATTCTCTAGAGCCTATCGTTTCTCTCCCATGAAGGAAATTACTCCATTTTTTAAAACTGAAAACATGTCAGTCAACTGATTAGAAAAAAGCAGGAGCATATTTTTTTCATTTTGTATTTTAAAGTTGATATTCTTTTCTTAAAGTGACACATTAGGCTGTGATGAGGAACGCTGAGATTGTTCCTATAATACAATCACACCCTATAGCAATGTTTATTTTTCTTCTAAAACCTGAGTCCTTCTTTCAATAAACATAAAAATCTCCTGCTCATGCTGAAGGGAGCACTAACTGCTGCTGTAACAGATCAAATCTCAAATCTCAGTGGTTTCACACAGACACACTTGCTTCCTATATTGTTAGCAGGATAATGTTAAAATCCAATTGTGTATGTGAGATGCAGGAGGCTTCCCCAGTTGTATGGCTCTCCTCAGAGACACAGAAGCTTCCTCTGATTCACTTGGTCTCCTTCAACAAAGAGATCCAAGGATGCCTTCAGGATAGGCTTCATCTGAGCAAGCTAGAGAGGAAAAGAGCATGGAGGAGCAAGCAGGCAGGCTGTCACAACCAGATGCAAAAGGGGCATGAGTCATTTCCACCCACATTTCATTGGCCAGGACACTGTCACACATTGTCATTGAAAGTAACATATGACATCCAACACAGTCTAGTTGGAGGCCAAGGAAAGAAATGGGCTTGGTGAGCACATGATTAGGCTTTGCCATACTCCCCAAGAAAATTGTAATAAATTCTCCAATAAAGTACCCCTATAAGGCCCATGTATTAATGCCCCTTTGGGAGTACAGAGTTTCAGTGTTGCAAGATGTGAGAATTCTAGAAATTTGCCTCACCACAATGTAACTGTACTTCACACTACAAATCTGTACACTTAACAATGGTAAAGACAGTAAGATTCACGTATGTTTATTTAAAAAATAATTAAAAACTTTTTAAATGGTCAAAATTATTTTTTAAAAAGCTCGTGGTTTAGAGTATATCTTTGGCATATCCCTACCAGGCAAGAAACAGGTGTTTTTCTGGAACACTCTTGCTTTTTCCATGATTCAGCAGATGTTGGCAATTTGATCTCTGGTTCCTCTGCCCTTTCGAAAACCAGCTTGAACATCTGGAAGTTCATGGTTCACATATTGCTGAAGCCCGGCTTGGAGAATTTTGAGTTTACTAGTGTATAAGATGAGTGCAATTGTGTGGTAGTTTGAGCATTCTTTGGCATTGCCTTTCTTTGGGATTGGAATGAAAACTGACCTTTTCCAGGCCTGTGGCCACTGCTGAGTTGTCCAAATTTGCTGGCATATTGAGTGCAGCACCTTCACAGCATCATCTTTCAGGATTTGAAACAGCTCAACTGGAATTCCATCACCTCCACTAGCTTTGTTCGTAGTGATGCTTTCTAAGGCCCACTTGACTTCACATTCCAGGATATCTGGCTCTAGGTGAGTGATCATATCATTGTGATTATCTTGGTCATGAAGATCTTTTTTGTATAGTTCTTCTGTGTATTCTTGCC
Source organism: Nanger dama (assembly GCA_917880005.1). NCBI lineage: Eukaryota > Metazoa > Chordata > Mammalia > Artiodactyla > Bovidae > Nanger > Nanger dama. The sequence continues at coordinate 6,829,114 of CAKJTW010000052.1, forward strand.
ACCTCTTCTTAATATCTTCTGCTTCTGTTAGGTCCATACCATTTCTGTCCTTTATTGAGCCCATCTTTGCATGAAATGTTCCCTTGGTATCTCTAATTTTCTTGAAGAGAAGTCTAGTCTTTCCCATTCTGTTGTTTTCCTCTATTTCTTTGCATTGATCACTGAGGAAGGCTTTCTTACCTCTTCTTGCTATTCTTTGGAACTCTACATTCAGTTGCTTATATCTTTCCTTTTCTCCTTTGCTTTTTGCTTCTCTTCTTTTCACAGCTATTTGTAAGGCCTCCCCAGACAGCCAAGTTTGTTTTTTGCATTTCTTTTCCATGGGGATGGTCTTGATTCCTGTCTTCTGTACAATGTCACGAACCTCAGTCCATAGTCCATCAAGCACTCTATCTATGAGATGTAGTCCCTTAAATCTATTTCTCGCTTCCACTGTATAATCATAAGGGATTTGATTTAGGTCATACCGGAATGGTCTAGTGGTTTTCCCTACTTTCTTCAATTTGGCAATAAGGAGTTCATGATCTGTGCCACAGTCAGCTCCTGGTCTTGTTTTTGCTGACTGTATAGAGCTTTTCCATCTTTGGCTGCAAAGAATATAATCAATCTGATTTTGGTGTTGACCATCTGGTGATATTCATGTGTAGAGGCAATAGTTAGAACTGGACATGGAACAAAAGAATGGTTCCAAATAAGAAAAGGAGTATGTCAAAGCTGTATATTGTCACTCTGCTTATTTAACATTTATGTAGAGTACCTCATGAGAAACGCTAGGCTGGAAGAAGCACAAGCTGGAATCAAGATTGCTGGGAGAAATATCAATAATCTCAGATATGCAGATGACACCACCCTTATGGCAGAAAGTGAAGAAAGCCTCTTGATGAAAGTGAAAGAGGAGGGTGAAAAAGTTGGCTTAAAACTCAACATTCAGAAAACTAAGATCATGGCATGTGGGCCCATCACTTCATGGGAAATAGATGGGGAAACAGTGGAAGCAGTGTCAGGCTTTACTGTTTGGGGCTTCAAAATCACTGCAGATGGTGACTGCAGCCATGAAATTAAGAGATGCTTACTCCTTGGAAGAAAAGTTATGACAAACCTAGATAGTATAGTCAAAAGCAGAGACATTACTTTGCCAGCAAAGGTCTGTCTAGTCGAGGCTATAGTTTTTCCAGTAGTCAGGTATGGATGTGAGAGCTGGACTATAAAGAGGGCTGAGCGCCAAAGAATTGATGCTTTTGAACTGTGGTACTGGAGAAGACTCTTGAGAGTCCCTTGGACTGCAAAGAGATCCAACCAGTCCATTCTAAGGTAGATCAGCCCTGGGTGTTCTTTGGAAGGAATGATGCTAAAGGTGAAACACCAGTACTTTGGCCACCTTATGCGAAGAGTTGACTCATTGGAAAAGACTCTGATGATAGGAGGGATTGGGGGCAGGAGGAGAGGGGGACGACAGAAGATGAGATGGCTGGATGGCATCCCTGACTCGATGAAAATGAGTTTGAGTGAACTCTGGGAGTTGGTGATAGACAGGGAGGCCTGGCGTGCTGCGATTCATGGGGTCGCAGAGATTCGGACACGACTGAGTAACTGAATTGAACTGAACTGAACCAGGCAAGGAGATCCACTCATTTAGCCAGTGTAGATATACTGTGTTTGCATGTTACATCGCTTTAGTCACGTCCAACTCTGCAACCCCATGGACTGTAGCCCACCAGGCTTCTCTGTCCATGGGATTCTCCAGGCAAGAATACTGGAATGGGTTTCCATGCCCTTCTCCAGGGGATCTTCCTGACTGAGGGATCAAACCCACGTCTCTTATGTCTCCTGCATTGGCAGGCAGCTTCTTTACCAGTAGGACCACCTGGGGGTGCCAGCTATATGCCAGAAGCAATTTAAGCAAGAAGACATATGGATTAAAAAAAAAATCCTCTCCTGCATAGAGACTGCATTTTAATGGTAAGAGATAAGACAACAAACAAAACACACAGGTAAACTTTGTAGTATATTAGAAGCAATCAGAGCCAGGATAAAAATATAAAAGAGATTGTGTTCACCTATGGCTGATTCGTGTCAATGTATGGCAAAACAAATACAGTATTGTAATTTAAAAAATAAATAAATTTAATTTAAAAAATATATATATATATAAAAGAGAAAATAGAGCAAATCATGGCCAGGGCATGACGGTATGCTTACAATTTTGAGTACAGTAGTCAGACTTAAAGGAAGTGACTGATGATGTGCACCATAAGAAAATGTAGTCAGGTATTCAGTAGATGGCATTGATTTAAATTTTTCCCAATATAAGTTTATGTAACCCTGAATATGACTTAAGAAAACATAAGAACTTCTTTGAGATTTTGAAAACACTTTTTCTCCAGGTAATAATCCACTGGCCCATAAGATAAGTACAAAGTGCTTATATTTCCATCTCTATCAAGTAAAAGCAAAGAGTTTTTATTCAGAAAAACAAGTAATGTAACAAGTTAACATAAAAAACAAGTTAACAACTTTTAACAAGTAGTCTAACTGAATCTTCTGATGTGTGAAAGTTACTCAAGTTAAGGGAAGTTAGTCTTGACTGATGAGACTATGAAAGTAGTCTCAGGACAAGTGGATAATTTCACTTAAATGGATTATTTAAGCCAAATTATTTTTGAGAAATAAGTTTAAGTATGTAGGGAGAATCAAGTTGCAAATTACTTGTAGCCTTGAAAGACTTTTATTTATTTATTTTTAATATAAATTTATTTATTTTAACTGGAAGGTAATTACTTTACAATATTGTATTGGTTTTTGCTGTACATTAGCATGAATCTGCCATGGGTGTACATGTGTTCCCCATCCTGAATCCCCCTCCCCCTCCCTCCCCATACCATCCCTCTGGGTCATCCCAGTGCACCAGCCCCGAGCATCCTGTATCATGCATTGAACCTGGACTGGTGGTTTGTTTCACATATGATATTATACATGTTTCAATGCAATTCTCTCAAAGCATCCCACCCTCACCCTCTCCCACAGAGTCCATAAGACTGTTCTATACATCTGTTCTCTTTTGCTGTCTTGCATACAGGGCTATTGTTACCATCTTTCTAAATCCCATATATATGTTAGTATATGGTATTGGTGTTTTTCTTTCTGGCTTACTTCACTCTGTATCATAGGCTCCAGTTTCATCCACCTCATTAAAACTGACTCAAATTTATTCTTTTTAATGGCTGAGTAATACTCCATTGTGTATATGTACCACTGCTTTCTTATCTATTTGTCTGCTGATGGACATGTAGGTTGCTTCTATGACCTGGCTTTTTAAAACAGTCCTGAAATGAACATTGGGGTACACATGTCTCTTTCAATTCTGGTTTCCTCGGTGTGTATGCCCAGCAGTGGGATTGCTGGGTCATAAGGCAGTTCTATTTGCAATTTTTAAAGGAATCTCCACACTGTTCTCCATAGTGGCTGTACTAGTTTGCATTCCCACCAACAGTGTAAGAGGGTTCCCTTTTCTCCACACCGTCTCCAGCATTTATTGCTTATAGACTTTTGGACTGCAGCCATTCTGACTGGTGTGAAATGGTACCTCATTGTGGTTTTGATTTGCATTTCTCTGATAAAGAGTGATGTTGAGCATCTTTTCATGTGTTTGTTAGCCATCTGTATGTCTTCTTTGGAGAAATGTCTGTTTAGTTCTTTGGCCCATTTTTTGATTTGGTCATTTATTTTTTCTGGAATTGTGCTGCAGGAGTTGCTTGTATATTTTTGAGATTAATTCTTTGTCTGTTGCTTCATTTGCTATTATTTTCTCCCATTCTGAAGGCTATCTTTTCACCTTTCTTATAGTTTCCTTTGTTGTACAGAAGCTTTTAATTTTAACTAGGTCCCATTTTTAAAATTTTGCATTTATTTCCAATATTCTGGGAAGTGGGTCATAGAGGATCCTGCTGTGATTCATGTCGGAGAGTGTTTTGCCTATGTTCTCCTCTAGGAATTTTTATAGTTTCTGGTCTTACATTTAGATCTTTAATCCATTTTGAGTTTATTTTTGTGTATGGTGTTAGAAAGTGTTCTAGTTTCATTCTTTTACAAGTGGTTGACCAGTTTTCCCAGCACCACTTGTTAAAGAGATTGTCTTTTCTCCATTGTATATTCTTGCCTTCTTTGTCAAGGATAAGGTGTCCATAGATGGATGGATTTATCTTTGGACTTTTCATTTTGTTCCATTGATCTATATTTCTGTCTTTGTGCCAGTGCCATACTGTCTTGATGACTGTGGCTTTGTGGTAGAGCCTGAAGTCAGGCAGGTTGATTCCCCCTGTTCCATTCTTCTTTCTCAAGATTGCTTTGGCTATTCGAGCTTTTTTGTATTTCCATGCAAATTCTGACACCATCTGTTCTAGCTCTGTGAAAAATACCATTGGTAGCTTGACAGGGATTGCATTGAATCTATAGATTGCTTTGGGTAGTATCCTCATTTTCACTGTATTGATTCTTCTGATCCATGAACACAGTATATTTTTCCATCTATTAGTGTCCTCTTTGATTTCTTTCACCAGTGTTTTATAGTTTTCTATACATAGGGCTTTTGTTTCTTTAGGTAGATATATTCCTAAGTATTTTATTCTTTTCATTGCAATGGTGAATGGAATTGTTTCCTTAATTTCTCTATTTTCTCATTATAGTGTATAAGAATGCAAGGGATTTCTGTGTGTTGATTTTATATCCTGCAACTTTACTATATTCATTGATTAGCTCTAGTAATTTTCTGGTGGAGTCTTTAGGGTTTTCTATGTAGAGGATCATGTCATCTGCAAACAGTGAGAGTTTTACTTCTTCTTTTCCAGTTTGGATTCCTTTTGTTTCTTTTTCTGCTCTGATTGCTGTGGCCAAAATTCCAGAACTATGTTGAACAGTAGTGGTGAAAGTGGGTACCCTTGTCTTGTTCCTGACTTTAGGGGAAATGCTTTCAATTTTTCACCATTGAGGATAATGTTTGTTGTGCATTTGTCATATATAGCTTTTATTATGTTGAAGTATGTTCCTTCTATTTCTGCTTTCTGGAGAGTTTTTAGCATAAATGGATGTTGAAATTTGTCAAAGGCTTTCTCTGCATCTATTGAGATAATCATATGGCTTTTATTTTTCAATTTGTTAATGTGGTGTTTTACATTGATTGATTGTGGATACTGAAGAATCCTTGCATCCCTGGGATAAAGCCCACTTAGAAGACTTTTAAAATGACAAGGACAGAGTCAACTTGCACAGCACTGTTCCAAAAGAGAGTTGTCAAGGCAGTGAGCGAAGAGCTGAAATGAAATTTCCTGAGTTCTCTTAGCCTAGACCTTTGCTTTTCTCTAATACCTTGCCCTGTGCTCACCTGCCCAAGTCAGCTTTGCCCCTTTTGGTTTGAATTTTTAGTTTTCTGTCCTAGAGATTTCAGGCTGTGGATGCCCCGTGGATTCTCCTGACTCTCTGTTTCACAGTGTTCTCTCTCTGCCAGGCTTCATGGTGGTTGGTCATGGAACTAAAGCTTAAGATGATCAACAAAAATGGAGAGAGTTAACCAGTGCTAATATAAGATCCCTAGACAGGGTTTATTATGCATTTGTTTTGAAGTCCTTTCTAAGACATGATTTCTCTCTTCAGATACTCTCAAGGAGATACTCCAAATTGCTAAGCAAGCAAAGAGAACATATTTCCGCCTCTCTCTCAAGTTCCTTCCATGACAACAGATGGTCTTCAACTCCCAGCCCATCCAGATCCATGCAAGAAGAATAGAAGAAGCTAGTTTAGATCACTGGACTCAATAGTATGTGAACATTGCTGCTGTACACTGTATGATTTTGAGAATAAGTTATTTTATTTGGAAATCTGCCTCTTTCCTAATACTCCAATTCTAGTCACCGAGTAGCTGCCTCAGTTACCTAAACTCAAAACCCAGTCCCAGATAACATTTTCTCAAAGACATGGGTCTCGTCTCCTTCTCAACAGTCCTCCCAGGAAGAAGGAATGGGGATTCTGTTCTGGCAATGTAAACCAGTGTTTAAAGATCTCTATTTAGCCCATATTTCATGAATTCTGGTCACAAACGCATGTTGTCCTGTCTGGAGCTCTTGAGCTTTTAAGTGGCAAACATCTGCATGTCTGGCTACCTCCACATCATTTCCAGGAATCAAAATCCTGCTGTCTAGCTATGCACTGTCTCAACTGTTGATATCTGACCTGGAACAGTCTGGATCCGTGGACATTCAGAATGGCTCACTGCACCATTTCCTGAGCAGCAACCTGCCAAAGAAGCAGCAGTTCTAACCTTACAGAAACAACAGGGAGCTATGGATCGTCTAGAGCGGTCCTGTCCAATGTGATGGCCACCAACCGTGGGCAGTTACTGAAATGTAATTTTAAGTTCAATAACATTTAAAAATTCAATTTCTTAGTTGTACCAGTGACATTCCAAGTTCTCAATGTCACATGTGTCTACTTGTCCAGCATAGAGCATATTTCCATCATCAGCCTTCCCATTTCTGCCGGATGGTATCAATCTAGAACCTGGGAATGAGATGTCAGCGGTCAAGGATTTGGCCAAGAGGAGTCAGTCCTGATTCATACATGCAACTGAAAGATGTGTACTGAACTGTGCTGATCGTAGAGCTAATGCAACTATATTCCAAAAGAGTTAAAGCACGTTCTGAAGGATGTAGATAATTAAGGAAAGGATCTTCGCCTACTGTGCTCATTGATAAATACAAGAACCTAGGACAGTAACTGAAGCATTGAAGAAGTACCCTACATACTGAATGAATGAATAGACACACAGTTAATTATAACAGGATCAGAACTTCCCCAGTGGTCCAGTGGCTAAGACTCCACACTCCCAGTGCAGGAGCCCTAGGGTTGATCCCTGGTCAGGAAACTAGAGCCCATGTGGTGCAAGTAAAGATCCCACATGCCCCAGTGAAGATCAAAGATCCTGCATGACAACCTGAAGACCCAGCATGGCCAAATAAAGAAATAAAATAAACAAAAATTATAACAGGATGGGAATAATTTTCTATTATTACAGGTCAGATTAAATAACATACGAAGAATTCCAATCCTTTTTCTATGGTTGCCAATTTTCTAGTCACTAATTCCACATCTTCGGCCAAGAAAGGGTGAACAAACAGATAGGACCATTGTGGCTGCAAAACTAGATCAGCCACATTGCAGTTGAAGAAACAGGCACAGAGATTTAGAAATCAGTCCTCTGTGAGTCTAGCTGCCAAGGCTGATGCTCTCTGGAAGTACACACACCAAAAGTTTCTACACAAAACAAACCAAGACTCAGAGCTTAGGGCAGATTGGTCCCTGCTGCTGCTCCATCTGAGCAGTCCACCCCTGATTGCTCTATTAATGTCTTCTAACAGGAGCAGTGCTTGCTTTGTCCCCAAGCCTGGGGCATAGGAGAGCTTCTTCTAGTCCTTCCAGTGACCCAGAACTGTACATACAAATTGGTCATTGCCTCCTCTCATCTCTGCCTTAGCCACAGCTTCTCAGTCTGGCTTTCCCAGTCTTACAGAGCATACAGATTGAAGAGTATCAAGAGGAAGAGGAAAAGGGGGGAAAAAGTTTAAAAAAAAAGTTATAAAAACTTTTAAAAGTTTAAAAAAAAAAAAAGAAGGAAAGAAACATTAGAGGCAAGGAGTCTCTGAAGTGGGAGAAAGGCTGGCACTTGGAGATCAAAAGGAGAAAGGGAAAGATTGGGAATTAGATTTTCATCAGTGAGTCTGGATTTGTATTTGGAATCTAATGTGAATTTTATGCTATCACCTAATTCATTTTAGAAGAATCTCACTTAAACTATATATACCAAGATAACTGAAACTTCAGGAGCTAATTTAGACTGCAGCTTCCAATCCCATTTCTCTCTCTCTCTCTCTCTCTCTCTCTCTCTATATATATATATATATATATATAAAATATATATATAAATAAATATATATATATATAAAAATATAAATATATATATATATATATAAAGAAAATGATAAAAAGATAAAAAGAAAATGAATGGGAGTGTGGTTACTCCTGTACTTGCCTTGATCTGTATGTTAAAGTCATATTTTCAGGGGTTATGCAGACTAGATGGGAAGAGGGGATAGCTCATCAAACCAAATAGATCACAGAACTCAATATTAGAGTTTGATGACATGAGAGATGCTACAGTGGCTCTCCCTCGTATCTAAATGCATGGCTGGCCAGCTTTTTAGACAGTGGTTATCCTGGGATATTTGAACGAAAATCTGGAGCTTTTAGGAAAAATAATGAATGTTTGTTAAAGTTACTTGGTATTATTCTTAGAAATGATCAACGAATTCTCACATAAAGTATTGAACTAGGAGACAAGAAACCAGATTTCTGTCTTAATCTCAGCACTAACTAGATGGATCATTTACTTCCATTGGTCTCTGTTTTCTTTTATGTGATATTGAAGTTTGGCAGTGAGTCAGAGATAGAGTTGAAAAAGAGAAAGAAATTGAGAGAAAGAGAAAGACATATAGAGAGAATACCACTGATTGTCAAAGTATTAGATAAGCAATGTGTCTTAATGAAAACGTCTTCTGAATCAATGCCCTATTTATGTCTGGCCAAACAAGTCAAATAAACATGCTATTCCAACATTTTTATCCAGTAGATCAATTTTTCATCCTCAATCAGGTTGACACCATCTTCAGAAATTGCTTGTAGTAGGCACTTTGCTTTCATTTGGTCACAGAAGGGTTTAAAGTAGTCCAACAAATGAACACACAAAGTGTCAAAATAATGTTGCCACAGAAGCACGCACAAGTCAAGCAGCATCAGATGTGCTTGCAAAACCACGGCCTTAATTCACCCTGATGTGAGTGGGAGGCCTGGCTGGCCAGTGGCTCCGTGAGGAATTCTGACAACATGCCTTTACGTCCTATCCTCATGCTGCAGTTCCTAGGTGCATCTGAGTTAGCACCGAGGCAATCCTTTCAATTTCTGAAGCACTTGCTAATCATTAATGATTTAAGCCTTACAACATCCCTCCGAGGGAGGTCAGTAGCAAAACACCAGGAGCACAGATGAAGAAACAACAAGAGGAAGATGTTAAATGCTGTGGTAGGGATTGCAAACAGAAAAGGCAGTATCAAAGCAGGAGCCCCCTCGCTTCATACAGATATACCGAAGTGGGTAGGTGGTCAAAATGAGGTTACGTCTATCCCCTTACCACCAATAAAGCTCAATTCTCCAGAAACTTCTTCCTGTCTACACTTTTTTTGTCATCTGCTTCATCCTTTTAATGTCTGACATCACCTTTTCATGATGTTAATGTGATTTAGTCCTCGGCTATTTGCAATGCAATCAAATATCCTTGGCTGTCATCTAACATAAGTCAATAAAAAGACCCTCTTTATCTGAAGGAGAAAAAAACAAAAAACCAGAAACACATTAACTATTTCCTTAGCTTGTCCCCATCACATACAATTCTGTCCATTATTTTAAGGATTTCATATCTCCATTGATTTCCATTAATAGATTCCCTGAGACTCAAGTTCATACCACAAAAGTGCTGCCTACTCTCCTAGGGGTTCCATCCCCATACCACACATTCCCCCATGACATAGACACTTTAAAACCCTAAATTAAGAGTCTCAGCTCCGGGACTTCCCTGGTGGTCCAGAGGTTAGCATTTCACCTTCCAGTGCAGGCGGGACAGGTTCAATCCCTGGTTGGGAAGCTAAGATCCCATGTGCCTTGGAGTCAAAAAACCAACACATAAAAACAACAGTGATACTGTAACAAATTCAACAAGGATTTTAAAAATGGTTCACATAAAAAAAAATCTCAGTTCTGATTTCTGGAGATAATTTGCCTAGCTATATCTGTGTAACTTATTTTGATCTGCATGAAAAATGTATTTTGAAAAGGCTGTATGTTCACCATTTTATAAATTATATGACATGCTTCTATTGATTTACATTATAATATAATTGATGTTGTACCTTTAAGGTTAGAGCCATATCAAACTGTCAGTCACTCTTAATGCCTTAATTTTACGTTGATATGCTTTTTCTTCTTCCCTTTGCTCTCCACCTGGCTTAGGAAGTACCTACCAATCAATATCATAGAAGGCTGAAATACAGAGTTTTGTAGGTGGATGGTTTTGTATACTTAAGAAATGTTTTTGTAAAGTGAATAAGCCCTGAATTCATCTTCTAGATTTGTTGCCAACATTTTTCTTAATGGATATTGAAGCCATTATTAAACAGAAAGGTTTTTTGAAGATGCCTTTAGAGCAATACATTACCAATAGTGAAGCTTAGCTATATAAAACTCTCTGGAGATTTCTTATATTCTTTCTTTGGTTGCACCTAAGTACATTTTCTCATGAGGCAGTCTTGGACTCAGCAGAATTATATCATATTAAGGTAATTTACTAGATACTACTATATTACGTTGGTATAGATTAATGGATTTTTGAATTAGTATTTAATATAGCACAAATTGAGCTTTCCTGGTGGCTCAGTTGGTAAAGAGTCTGCCTGCAATGCTAGAGGCCTGGGTTTGATCCCAGGGTTGGGAAGATCCCCTGGAGAAGGGAAAGGCTACCCACTCCAGTATTCTGGCCTGAGGAGTTCCATGGACTGTATAGTCCACGGGGTCAAAAAGAGTCAGACACAACTAAGCGACTTTCAATTCACTTCACTTCACTTCATAGTATGATGTTGGTGCCTACATGAGTAGAACTTTGCTTGAATATTGAGTAAGTAATTTTAAAAACTTAAAATCTACCAAAGAGCAAATCATATAATCAAAAGAAGACAAGCAATTTGTTAAAACTTTTCTCACCATTTTATGCCTCAAAGAAAATCTAAATGACCTGAGAATGGAAGTAGGGATGTTTTGCAGGAAGTATTTTGTGCTATGAGTGGAGTGGAGAGTCCTTTCTTATATCATTGTTGAATGAAAGAAGTGGTCTCTCCTCAAAAAAGTAGGTGATTAGACCTCTATATAAGGAACCTGATGCTGTCAATAACTCAAGAATTTGTATCATTCCAATGATACTAAAATAAGTCTGGTATGTTTCCTGAAAGATATACCGTGATTGTAACTTCATGAAAAATAAATCTAAAAAAGTTACAGTTTGAAGAAAGTCCATGTGAACCAGAATAGAATAGCAAGCATGGAGGAAAAAAAAGTTTGTATGTGGAGGGTGATCAGTCAAACAGAATCTGTAGCTTTCATGAGCACAGATCCAGGGAGAAAGTCACTGAATTGAAAGGGTGTGAGAGCCCAAGTCTAGAAAATTGTGTCTGTTGTGAGACAAGGATGAGTTTTGGTCTGGAGGAAAGTACCATGGGTCACTTGGTTCTGTTTCCATGATCTTGTGTTTACCAAGTAATCTTCTGTTGCTAATTCAGGGCTCTGAATCTGGGAAACTCAAGCAGAGTATGGTTGTAGACTCATCAAAATTCAATGTAGCAATGCGAGTCAAGTTTACCCAAAGGGGAGACAAAAAGAAAGGTTGACTAAGGGGAAAAAAGAAAAGCAGACCCTATATGTATCCTGGTTATTTTAACAAGACAATGGGAGCCAATGAGATCAGGCTAGCTTATTTTTCTGTGTAGTTACAAGACTAGAAATGTTGGTCAATAATGCACTCATCATTGCATTATTAATAATACACTATATATTGAAAAATTGGGGGTGGTGGTGCTGTGCTTAGGCGTTCAGTCATTTCTGACTCTTCACCAGGCTCCTGTGTCCATAGCATTCTCCAGGCAAGCATACTGGAGTGGGTTGCCATGCTCTCCTCCAGGGGATCTTCCCAACCCAGGGATCAAACCTAGGTCTCCCACACTGCAGGTGGATTCTTTACCATCTGAGCCGCCAGGGAATCCTGGTGAAGGGAGGGGTTGGAGGGAGTGGGTGTCATTAAATCAGGCCAAATAATCACATGATATGTAGCTGCACTTTACCATCAACATTGCCAGCAAAGCTACAATAAATAATCTTTAGATCAGGATTTAAATATTTTCAATTAATTTTTCTCTGTTCTATAAATCAAAACTAGTTCAAATAGAATACAATTATAATCATAATATTAGAAGCTGACCTGGAAACATGAATTTCACTTGCTGAGGAACTATTACAACAAAACAGCTGTCTCTTGGACTACGTAAATTCACCAATAAGCACAAGATAAGTTAGTAGAGAAACATTTTTCTGAGCCGTGCTCAGGATCCTCCATCATGCTGGGCTTCAAGTGCTGGAAACAACTTAGCAGCCAGCTCTTCCATCTGCGCTACAGTCGGCCAGCAGCCAGCATCGAGGATGAGCAACAGCCTCAGGGGCTTATGACTTACCAGCCAACAAGTAATATATTGTGCTGTTTGGTGCGTTGTCGATTGCTTTCTTAGAGTGAAAACTGCCAAAGCTGCAACCCACCTGCCGATACTTTAATCTCTGCCAAACTGCTTTAAAAACATAACCTGAATATCAGGATATATACAGCCCAACACCTCACCTATGGTAGATGAACTCCATTACCACTGGGTACTGAGTGACTATAACTGTAAAGGTTTTCAAAGGTATCTGTACATACATATGCATACATATATACATACACATGCTGAGAATACCTCATTTGAGTTTCTAAAAAGAGTAAATATTCCTTACCACAATATCTTTCCTACTAATAACATTTGCTAGAGGCCAGCTATAATAGATTAAACAAGCTTATTTGAAGGAGCCAGCAAAGCCAGTGGTTGATATTAACAAGCTTCAGTGACTGCAAAGAGAAATGAATGTTCCAAATATACAGAATGTACTATTCCAAAGTGTATCATCTAAATAGTGAACACAGTGCTTATAAACTGTAAAATTAGAATCATTGCTTTAAAATGAGCCATAATACTTGTGTTTACCATCGGAGTTTGACAGAAACAGTGCGGGAAGACAGCGTGTGTGTGCTTCCTCACTCATTCGCGCCCGAATCTCTGCGAGTCCCTAGACTGCAGCGTACCAGGCTCCTCTGTCCAGGGGGCTCTCCAGGCAAGAAGACTGGAGTGGGTTGCCATGTCTTCCTTCAGGGGTTCTTCCCGATCCAGGGATAGAACCCAGGTCTCCCACATTGCAGGCGGCTTCTTTACCATCTGAGCCACCAGGGAAGCCTCGGGCAGAGAGCATAATTTGAATAATATACCATTTGGCACAGTAATTACGAACTGAAATTTTGGAAGCTGTCCCTCTGTGTTCATAATACAGACTATCATGTACTTTATAAAAACTTTTAGAAGTCTTTTTAGATGTCAGAAGAGTTAACTTAAACTCTCTGTGCCTCCAGTTTCCTTGCTTGCAAAATGGAGATGATAATGACATCTCATGGTGTTATTCTGAGAATTAAAAATGAAATAACAAAGTACCTAGCACCTGTTAAGACTTTGATGAGTCTTCGATAAGTCTTCTTGCTATTTATTACCACCTTGAGCTTAGGTCGTGGGTTCTCATAAGCTCCTCTATCCTGATAGATAATCAGATCCAAGAGAAAAAAAAAAAACAAAAACTGGGCCTTTTACAAAGGACTGTTGGTGAGTCAACCATGGCAGGCAGAGCGCTTTGAAGTGATGGCTTCAGATACAGAGGCAGCAGGAGACCTCAAAAGATTTGACTGACCCCTTCGGGAAAGAAACTCATTGGCATACAAAGGAAAAACATGCTTGAAAAGCTGGATGAGAAACTTTGACTGAATAAACACAATATAAGGTGTTTTGAAGCAATGTCTTATAAGTCATAAATGGTAGAATCAAAACTATGTCGCCATATGATGGCTTAATTGGGTTTTGTGTCTACACGTAGAGGAAAGAGAGGAGAGAGGCAGATAGGGAGAAATCAATGGTCCTGGGATGGATTTCTAAGCTAATCTGAGAGCAAAAGTGTTCTTAGTCTATTTTCTAAAGTACTTCAAAGCCACTGAAGGGTCTTCAATATTATTTAAAGGCTTTAGTACCTCCTGAGTTCAACATTGAAAGAGATGGTTGAGGGGATACAATTTTGGGTCAAAAATGTTATGGATGTTTAAGAATAAGAAACAACTGAAGAAACTAAAGACAATGATGGAGGAAAACAGAGCTGTGTTCAAACATAATCCTCCTACTCAAGGCAATAGCTCTGTATAATTTCTTAAGTTCTCTCAAAGTAGTTCAATAAATACTTTGGTAAAAAAAAAAAAAAAAAAACACAAGCCCATATACGTATACACACACACACACACGCACACACACACACACACCCCACCACCACCATTGTATGTTGGGAGGTTATCAGAGTCAAAAGATCTGTTGAAAATCAGCTTTTGAAAGGCAGTAGTGCTAAGGCTTTAAAAGGAAAAATTTAACATGCAAAAGAGAGAGGGCCAAGCTGGAAGAGAGTTGCCAGCTGAAAGTTGATCCTGCAGGGACTCAGAGCTGGGCAGCGCCAACGAGAGTGCACACAGGTAAAGGTTTACTTTGAAAAAGTGTGACTATCAAAATATTGTTGAATTCTTCCCAGGCTTTCTAAGAAAAAAATATATATAAATACAGCAAGGGATAGAAGACAGCTTAGAGGAAGCTCTGTTAAAAAAAAAAAAATCTGGGACTTCCTAGTGGTTGAAAAGCTGTGCTTCTACTGAAGGAAGCATGGGTTTGATCCCTGGTCAGAAAACATAGATGTCAGATGCTGTACTGTATGGGGATTAATAAAACAAAACTGTACTGTGCCATATAAGGGTATCCCAGAAAGAGATGACAGAGGAAGTCAGAAGATGGGTCAAAGAGGTAACATAAAACCACCTAATCTGCATGGAGATCAAACCAGTCCATCCTAAAGGAAATCAGTCCTGAGTATTCATTGAAAGGACTGATGCTGAAGCTGAAACTCCAATATTCTGGCTACCTGATGCGAAGAACTGACTCACTGAAAAAGACCTTGATGCTGCGAAAGACTGAAAGCAGGAGAAGAAGGGATGACAGAGGGTGAGATGGTTGAAGGGCATCACCGATGCAATGGACATGAGTTGTGCAAGCTCTGGAAGTTAGTGATGGACAGGGAAGCCTGGGTGTGCTGCAGTCCATGGGGTCGCAGAGAGATGGACACAACTGAGTGACTGAACTAAACTTAATCTTTGTGAAAAGCCTTAAAAAGGAAACATATTTACATCAAACCTCATTTATCAACTCTGGTTAAACTATAGTTAGTCCTAGTGTATAATTTCCTCATAGGTAAACCAAAACTGTCTTCTTAGTCTAAAATATCCTTACTATCAGAGTCTAATCAAACAGTGAATCAAAAAAATTATTTTTTGTTACTATGCTTAAGTCTTTCCTGGTGGTAAAGAATCTGCCTGCAATGCAGGAGACCTGGGTTTGATCAGTGGGTTAGGAAGATCCCCTGGAGAAGGGAATGGCTACTCACTCCAGTATTCCTGCCTGGAGAAGTCCACGGATAGAGGAGTCTGGCAGGCTACAGTCTATAGGGTCACAAGAGTCAGACACGACTGAGCAACCAACACTAACACTTACTGTGCTCCATGCAGAGGCACTAGAATGGGTGGGGGAGGGGCAGGGAGCTGCAACAACATGGGAGGCAGGGGCCTAGGCCCTCAAACTGTGATCTAGGTATAGAGACAAGATGTGAACACGTAAAGAAACAAGGTCACACTTAATTTTACAGAAAAAAAGATGTTCAATTAGTGTTCAATGAGGGCAAGAAGAGAATTGGATCTTGGGTCTTTTTGGCCTGGATGTGTCTGAGCAGTTGTAAAGAAGAGGCCATTTTCAGCTGGGTCAGGGTGAGGGTGGGGTTCAGGCAAGTGGAGATATTAAAAAAAGGCATCCTAACATTCAGAAAAAGAAGATCATGGCATCCGGTCCCATCACTTCATGGGAAATAGACAGGAAACAGTGGAAACAGTGTCAGACTTTATTTTTGGGGCTCCAAAATCACTGCAGATGGAGACTGCAGCCATGAAATTAGAAGACACTTACTCCTTGGAAGAAAAGTTATGACCAACCTAGATAGCATATTCAAAAGCAGAAACATTATTTTGCCAACTAAGGTCCATCTAGTCAAGGCTATGGTTTTTCCTGTGGTCATGTATGGATTGTGAGAGTTGGACTGTGAAGAAAGCTGAGCACTGAAGAATTGATGTGTTTGAACTGTGGTGTTGGAGAAGACTCTTGAGAGTCCCTTGGACTGCAAGGAGATCCAACCAGTCCATTCTGAAGGAGATCAACCCTGGGATTTCTTCAGAAGGAATGATGCTAAAGCTGAAACTCCAGTACTTTGGCCACTTCATGTGAAGAGTTGACTCACTGGAAAAGACTCTGATGCTGGGAGGGATTGGGGGCAGGAGGAGAAGGGGATGACCGAGGATGAGATGGCTGGATGGCACCATGGACTCGATGGACATGAGTCTGAGGGAACTCTGGGAGCTGGTGATGGACTGGGAGGCCTGGCGTGCTGCGATTCATGGGGTCACAAAGAGTCGGACACGACTGAGCGACTGAACTGAACTGAACTGAACTGATGTGATGGAAACATAGTGAACAAAGACATAGAGCCTGGAAAGTGCAAGGAAAGTTCTAGGAAATGCAGATAAACTAGTTGGGCAGGAAGGGTGTTAGGCAGAGGGGACTAGTGTCCAAGATCTGATCTGTTCTATCCACAGTCTGTCTTGGCTTCACATCAACAAACATTTGTGCTGGTGACTGACTCAAGAACCTCATTTCAACTCCATGATTTTTTTTTAATGTTACTTTTGCTACAGAAGGAACATTTGAGAGAAAGGAGTCCATTGACATTCTTTAAGAGAACTGTAGTACAGAGCGTCTGGGATTATCATGACCATATGCAGATATTTCCTTCCAGTGACTTGTCTGGTGAGCAGTCTTTGTATTACCACTATCGTGTATCACATGCCTTAGTAGGGCCACAATTTTGGTATATAGATTTAAAAACACAGAACTCAAAACAACAAGGTGTATACCTTCCCTAAGGAGCAGGAATAGAAAGAAAAATCACACTAGCAGAATGGAAAGCCTATCAGTAGCTTAACAATGGAAAGACAATACTGCTTTTAGGAAGGAGGTATAAAACTCCTGATATGTAACAGATGATAAGAAAATGAACTTAGTTTGACCAAGAAAACCGTGTGTATATAATGTTGCCCTTTTGGTTGAGAAATAACAATAAGGGCCTTTGAATAACTCAGTCTCTTTGTAGAGAGAAGAAAGAGCAACAACTACTCCTATTGTGTTGTTCAAAAAGTCCATTGGGGTTTTTCAGTCACATCTATGGAAAAACATAAACTAACTCTTCTGGTCAACTCAGCCTTGAAGCTATGAAGATTCAGGGGCCTCACAGACTCCTGAACAACATCTCAGTGGTCGGTGACTGGCTAGTCACTTCCCTGCCAGGGTCCAGCATTGTTTTCCAATCAGGGGTTGGAGAAGAAGACCAGAATCCTCAGTCTTATACACAACAAACTAGCTCTGGGAACCAATCCAGTCCTGACTTTCATCACCATGATTGCGCTGGAGTCTGTGACCACAGAGGGCCTGCCCACCTTTAGAAATCTACAACACAGGTAGCCTTCTGTGACTCTCATCAGGAAAGGTGGGGGCTCTCAGAATGCAGCCTAGGACACACTGGAATCCACTGCTGCTCTGGATCCCTTGGTACAAGAGACAGTAAATTTCCTTACTGTTTCAGGCAGAATGTCCTTTCACCTGCAGTCAGAAGTTGAAAACGTTTCTAATCAGGATTTGAACACTGATTACGAAAACTGGATTTGCTAAGCTTTATTTATGAATTAATAAACTGAATGCTAAACACATTGCAATAATGTTTTTTATATCAGTCAGTTCAGTTCAGTTGCTCAGTCATGTCTGACTCTTTGCGACCCCATGAATCGTATCACGCCTGGCCTCCCTGTCCATCACCAACTCCCAGAGTCCACCCAAATCCATGTCCATTGAGTTGGTGATGCCATCCAACCATCTTATCCTCTGTCGTCCCCTTCTCCTCCTGCCCTCAATCTTTCCCAGCATCAGGGTCTTTTCCAATGAGTCAGCTCTTTGCATCAGGTGGCCAAAGTATTGGAGTTTCAGCTTCAACATCAGTCCTTCCAATGAACACCTAGGACTGATCTCCTTTAGGATGGACTGATTGGATCTCCTTGCAGTCCAAGGGACTCTCAAGAGTCTTCTCCAACACCACAGTTCAAAAGCACCACGGTTCAATGACCGACATAGACAGCATATTAAAAAAAAAGAGACATTACTTTGCCAACGAAGGTTCGTCTAGTCAAGGCTATGGTTTTTCCAGTGGTCATGTATGGATGTGAGAGTTGGACTACAAAGAAGGCTGAGTGCCAATGAATTGATGCTTTTGAACTGTTTTATATATAAGTAAATATAGATATGTGTATATAAGGCTTTTCATGGTCCCCAGCTCCTCATAAGCCCTCAATGAATGTCAACTATCATCAGTTTTTAATAACTAACATTAGAATGGCACGTTAGCATTTAAAATAGCATTCACTTTTCCTCAGCTTGAACTCCTCATTACCCTTTAAAGAGGCACTATTATCCCAGTTGAAACATCAGTCTAAGTGAGAAAATTGTTCCAAGAGGATGAATGACTTTCCTGAGTCAAAAGCTAATCATAGATAGGGTCAGAACCATGTCTCTGGCTCCAAATATGTTGCTGTTTCCATTACTCCTCATAACTTTTTATTATGTTGCCATCATATAGAAGTAAGGTCAGAAATAAAAGTCTATTTTGGTGAGTCAAAATGGCCTCTTTCTTGACTAGTGGAACTTTACAAGATGGAAGGGAAAAGAAAAACAAAAACAGAGCTATTATAGAACTCTCCACTGGCTATTCAATCAAAGGTGAGAGCAATCATGTATCCAAAATTGTACACATGTAAAACTAGTTGCTTTCTTTAAGAAGTTAGTTTTAAAAGACCCATACACTAGGATGCAGGAAGTTGGGATTTAATGAGGAAACTGGGGACAGAGAACTAGTGTGCCTATTTTGAGAAGAAAGTGTCAGAGATTTGCACCAGAGAGAATGATCACTTAACTGAGAATCCACAACAGTTTAGCAGCCTTGGATTGTGAATGTCTTTTAACATTGCTCTAATTGGACCAGTATATTCTTATAAAACTGCCTTAAAGCTATGATCAATGTAGTCCAGTCTCAAAAAGCATGCTTTTAAAGCAAAGCAATGAATCCAGCACTCAAAACATAATTTTTGAGATCACACTGAGTCTTTTAATTTTGTTTTATTTCTGAATATCATAAAGAGAATATATTGCATTGAACAATGAAAACAAATGAATACTGATCACTGTTTCATGACATTTATATAAATCAGCTAAATGGATACTTTTCATGGGAAATAGATGGGGAAACAGTGGAAACAGTGTCAGACTTTATTTTTGGGGCTCCAAAATCACTGCAGATGGTGACTGTAGCCATGAAATTAAAAGACACTTACTCCTTGGAAGGAAAGTTATGACCAAACTAGATAGCATATTGAAAAGCAGAGAAATTACTTTGCCAACAAAGGTCCATCTAGTCGAGGCTATGGTTTTTCCAGTGGTCATGTATGGATGTGAAAGTTGGACTGTGAAGAAAGCTGAACACCAAAGAACTGATGCTTTTGAACTGTGGTGTTGGAGAAGACTCTTGAGAGTCCCTTGGACTGCAAGGAGATCCAACCAGTCCATTCTGAAGGAGATCAGCCCTGGGATTTCTTTGGAAGGAATGATACTAAAGCTGAAACTCCAGTACTTTGGCCACCTCATGCGAAGAGTTGACTCAGTGGAAAAGACTCTGATGCTGAGAGGGATTGGGGGCAGGAGGAGAAGGGGATGACCAAGGATGAGATGGCTGGATGGCATCACAGACTCAGTGAATTTGAGTCTGAGTGAACTCCGGGAGATGGTGATGGACAGGGAGGCCTGGCGTGCTGCGATTCATGGAGTCGCAAAGAGTCGGACACGACTGAGCGATTGAACTAAACTGAACTGAACTGAATATCCCTTCAAATTTTTATTGCTGTTTTAGCTCCATTTTACAGATAAGGAAACTGAGTCCTGGAGAAGTAGACTCCACTGACCTGAAATAAGTGGACCAATGATATGCATCTTATAAGCGGCAGAGCTGGGATTCAAACCTGGAGACAACCTCCGACTCAACAGTGTTTATCCCCAGCGATATGTGCAGCTCTCCTTCCAGCGCTGATCTCCACACTCTGGGAAAATTCTTCTCATGGTTCTGACCTGATCTCCTTCCTCTCCTGTCTGCATCATAAAAGTCTAAATTGACTAAAAGTTCAATCTGTCAAGGAAATGGCCAGCTTTGAAAGAAAAAGGAAAGGAAGGAAGTGACTGAAGAAGCCTGAAGGGGAAGCAGACAAGAGGCAAGGATTTTCAAACTGGAACTTTCATTAGAATCACCTGGAGGTTTTACTAAAACCAACTACCAGGTTCCACCCACTGGGCTTTGTCATTTGTTTGAGACAGGGCCTGAACATTTTCCTTTCTAAGAAGTTCCAGACTGATGCTGGTCTCAGGATCATATTTTGGGAACTGTGGCTCTAGGTGAATAGCTTTTTATTCATACTTGAGAGAATAACCCAATTTTAAAGGTTCTTCCAATTATTCCAAAGTTACACCGTATTGTCCAAGCATACAGAGTATCTACTTATCCGGCTTAACCAGGCACTGCTGATCCCAACCTAAGAGAAGTGAGACCCAGAGGAAGAATTCAAGCTTCCTCTCTCTCTTGACTAGAGCCAGCCTTCTGAGTTCCCACTAAAGGCCTGCCTCTTCCTATTGGTCACCTGGCCTTCCTTTAACTTCATAGACTAAACTTCATTTCTTCTGCAAAATAAGGCCATGGCCATCACTTACATTCCAAACAGAAAAGAACACTCACTGTATTACAGGGATAATAGAGGAATGGCTCCTTTACACAAACTGACAGGGAAAAAAAAAAAATATATATATATATATATATATCTCAAAACAACTGCAAGGAAGAATTGACAAGCTGAAAGCAGAAGATCACAATATATCATCATCATCATTGTCATCAGATATCCTCTCACAAAGGGTATCAATGTAGGAATATGCCCTTTCCTTGTAAAATACGAATACTCTATATTTGTATTAAGAATTCCACATTTAAACCTCATTTTCACCTAAATAAATTATAAATTAATCACATGAATTCCCAGCCCATATTTTATTTTTAATGTTTTGGCCTGTGAGGCCCAAATTCAAATCCTGGCTTTGTATCCTAGGACGGATTTCACTTGCACCGAGTCTTTAGAGCATAAAGTCTTTCTTCTGACAAAGTGCATGGAATTATACATCTAGAATAAATAGATGCTTTAGATTGATTAAGCTGAAGGAACACAAGCATTATTTTATTATGCGCACTTCCTGATGATTTAAATGGATTTATTCAGCTATGTTAAATAATGCATTATTTCAGCAGCACATGCAATTTTGCCTATTTTGCATATGGAAGAAAAATTTAAATACTGTCTTCACCCAGACAAAAATGGGACTCCTGTGTCAACATCTTTGGAGAGAGCAACTCAATCAGTTCAAACTTTTCCAATTTGCTGTGCAGTCATAACCCATGTCTTTAGTTTCCAAACTCATCTTGATTGAGATTCTTGCTTTTACCTATTAAATATGACCTCAAGCTTTCTTCTGTTAAAGGGAAGTAAGATTCCTCTGGGAACTAGGGAGATCCCTGTTTAGGCCTAAACACTATTTGCTTTTTAATTACTAATGCTGGAATAACAGTTATACAAATCAAGTAGAGTTAGGAGCACAGGAAAAGAATGACCATAGAAAAGTTAGGTGCATGTCTGTGTGTATATATTTGCATACATGCATCTATGCATGGATATATGTATTTGCAAACTGATGCTCTCAGAAAGCTTGGAAACGAACATTCACACAGAGACACATGTACCCCAATGTTCATTGCAGCACTGTTTATAATAGCCAGAACATGGAAGCAACCTAGATGTCCATCAGCAGATGATTGGATAAGAAAGCTGTGGTACATATACACAATGGAGTACTACTCAGCCCTTAAAAAGAATAAATTTGACTCAGTTCTAATGAGATGGATGAAATTGGAACCGATTATACAGAGTGAAGTAAGCCAGAAAGAAAAACACCAATACAGTATACTGACACATATATATGGAATTTAGAAAGATAGTAATAATGACCCTATATGTGAGACAACAAAGAGACACAGAGGTATAGAGTGGACTTTTGGACTCTGAGGGAGAGGGAAAGGGTGGGATGGTTTGGGAGAATGGCAATGAAACATGTATATTTTCTTGTAAGAAACGAAGTGCCAATCTATGTTCAGTGTAGGATGCAGGATGCATGGGGCTGATGCACAGGATGATTCAAGTAGAGGATGTGGGGTGGGAGGTGGGAGGGGGCTTCGGCACTGGGAGATTGTGTTCACCTATGGCTGATTTGTGTCAATGTATGGCAAAACAAATACAGTATTGTAATTTAAAAATAAATAAATTTAATAATTAAAAAAAAAAGAAATCCCTGAAAATGGCACAAGAGAAATTTTAAAAATAAAGACCATCTCAGGAGTAAGCTCCTAAATTCCATCTGATACTATTTAGAGCAATGGACCAAATGAGGTTTTACCTGGCTTAGAGCTTGTGTTTTGAAGACTTGAGCATGAATCATCTGAAGTTAAATCATTTTCTTTTACTTTTCTATAACTTCCTACGAGAAAATTCCCAAGGTATCTCTTTGAAATTAAATATTTCCTTTAATATCATAAGTTTTCACACAGATAATATTTTCTAGGAAAAAAATTGATGTACATTATAAATGCATGAGTACCATACTCTGATATATGAAAGAATCACATCAACTTTAGTCAGCATGTGGTTCATTAATAATTCAACTAAGTAGACTTAATCATAATAAAGCCTATCTTCATCAGATAATAGACATTTAAAAATTAACGATAAAATCTACAATGCACAAATATTACTTTGTATAAAAATAATTCTTTATATTACGAATCCATTTAATTTTTAACAAATAGGTTTCATCTGTTATTCATAATTCTATAAAATAACTAAAATACATTTGGAAAGTTGTGGGAGAATAAGTCAAATCCCTGTCCCAACCTTTAAGCACGTTTCCATGTGCTATTGCATTTGGTTTAGATATTTAAATATTAACCACCTTGCCTGAGTTTTCATATGAAGGAGATATCACAATTTTTATTCCTATAAAGCATCAAAGCTGAAGTATTTTGCTCCTATTTTCAAGGAAAAGAAAATGAAAGTAGTGCATGTCGCGGCCCTTATGTAAGCCCCAGGTAGGCGATGACCAGAGGCAGAAGACACACAGGCCAATCTCCGGAATTATTTCAGTGCAGGAGGTCGCTTGCTGAGAAGAGTAATTTCATCTTTTGGTTCTAAACTTGGTATGCCTCCTGAGCGTATAACACCTGATGGCTCAACAATATCCCACAGGGAGATGTGACAGCTCCATTGGAATTTCATCACTTCCGTCCACTAGTCAGAAGTGTGGAGGAAGTCTTCCAGTCCACCCTAGAATGCAGCTAACTTCCACATCTGCGTGTTTTGCATCTGTGGATACTGAGGGCTGATAGTACTCAGTACCCCGGACCATTTTATCAAAGGAACTTGAGCATTCACAAATGTTGGCATCCCTGAGTGTCCTGGAACTGTTGTCCTGAGGACACCAAAGGAAAAAGTGGGTTGACTTCCTCCTGCTATGAAGGTGGCAGGTTCCTGAGTTAGCACACCTTGTTGCCATTTTGTTTTTCTTGCTGTTATCATGGAATATCAACTTGGACTTACTAGAGATAGAATTTGAAATATAAAATCATCCTACATTTTTCATCTCCATAAAAATACACTGGTTATAATCTGCTGTGCAGCCCTCCACATTCTCAACCACTAATCTACGACCAGGACACACTTCTCTCAGGGAAGAGGTTGAAGCTCTTCTGCGTTTCCATCAGCTCCATGGAAAAGCTATTTGCAACCAAAGCTGCCCTCTGAGCCAAGACTGTAACAAACCCAGACACTTCTGAGAATTTGACATAGAACAACGCTTGTCAAGATTAAATGGAGCTAAGAATCACTTGGAAATCTTGTTAAAACACGGATTTCTGGGAGTGGAGTCCAAGAGGTTGCATCTCTAACAAGATTCTGGGCTCACTCTGAAAAACACTGACAAGGGGTCTAGATTTCAGAAAAACGGAAAAGTGCAGTTCTCAGGTACCTGTGAGTTCCCTGAAAGATTTTGCTTTGAATGGTCATATACTCATTTCCATGATAAAGATTTCAAATGATATGAGTCTTTCTTTCAGGCTGAACTACTTGGGAAAGTATATCCTACCCAACCCCAGATAAAGCGGCACAGAGGGGCAGATAGAGAGACCCAGACTTCAAATAACATACTAGTGAAAAGAAGGCAAAAATTAGAGAAGGCAATGGCAACCCACTCCAGTACTCTGCCTGGAAAATCCCATGGACCGAGGAGCCTGGTAGGCTGCAGTCCATGGGGTCGCTAGGAGTTGGACACGACTAAGTGACTTCACTTTCACTTTTCACTTTCAGTACAAACTATCTCCACCCTCCACAACCCCATGCAGGCCCTGAACTTGGCCATGACATCACCAGGACCTTCTCTAAACTTTTTTATTGATGGTACCTTCTAGAAAGAACATTATAAAATAATTTTGGGGGTGGGGTGTAGAGGTAGGGTAAATATTAAAGAAAAAGCATGAAAAGTATTTTACATAATCACACAGACTCTATTAATATCTGTTGTATTCCCTTCCAGAGTTTTTCTATATTTTTGAATCTTACTTTTATTTGCATTACTTCATAAGAATTTTCCTATAATTAAAATGGCTTTCAATGGTGAATAATACTTTATCTTACACATGTCACAGTATTTTAAAGTTTTTTTCATTGATGTACGTGAATATTGAGTTTTTTCTGATCTATCACTATTA
Organism: Nanger dama; assembly: GCA_917880005.1. NCBI lineage: Eukaryota > Metazoa > Chordata > Mammalia > Artiodactyla > Bovidae > Nanger > Nanger dama. Next base: position 6,854,236 of record CAKJTW010000052.1, read on the forward strand.
TACTTTATATTATATGTGTGTGTGTGTATATATATATATACACATATATACACACACACACACAATATATATACACACATGTACATATATATCCATATATCCACAGTTTTGGTACATATCTTTGGACATATTTTTCCTTGCATTTTGACTAATTTCCTTTAAGCAAACTTCTAGAAGTATAATGATTATGTCAGAAATATTACACACACGCACACACACATATATAAATTAAAACTGTGCCATAACATGGATCCCAAGAATTCCACTGGAGACAATGTGGATGTCAACGTAAGGTTGACCAAGCAGACAGCCAGCATGGGATTCCAGGTACAGCCATGAGACACAATCCATCCCTGTCTGGGTTGTGATTTTACCACCAAGTCAAGCTTATTTGCTCTGACTTAAACATCTCTGGGGATGATTCTAGGTCCTGGGCCTAAATAGGAATTCCAGAACAACTGCAATGCTGCCTCTCCACCCTAATTCAAGAGAACACCATAAACAATGGCAGCTGTGCTCCCAGTTGACCTGAGCATCCCCTTTACATTCTTTCATCTCCTCTCCAGGAGATGACTGTGTCCCCATCCTCTGCCACCTGGATCATTGCAAGAACCCCAATCACCCCCTTTTGCTCTTTCTGCCTGTTCTCAATCAACTGCCAGGAGGATCCTTTTCAAAACATAAATCAGAGTGTTTATCTCCTCTGTTCAAAATCCTGACATTGCTTTGTTTCATTCAGAGTTAAAGTCAAGGTCACTGCATGACCCTACAGGATCAGATCCTGGGTTACCCCTGGGACCTCATCCCCTGTTCTCTCTCTCTGGCTCACTGCATCCAGCCACACTGGCTTCCTGCTCTAGCTCACACAAAGTTTTATAGTTACTGTTCCTACTTCCTGAAATGTTCTCCTCCATGATATCTACTTAGCCAATTACCTCATTTCTCTCTAGAATTTATCTAAATATTGCCTTCTTTAAGAAGGCTGTTCTAACCACCTACTAAATACTGTAAAGTCACCACCCGACCCTGCACCCCAGCCCCAACCATTTGGCACTTCTGATCCTTCTTACCTTCACTTTTTAAAAATATATTGTAATTATCATCTTAATAAACTATGTGATTTAGTTATTTATTATGGTTACTATTTATTGTCTGTAAACTCCACAAGGGCAGTGATAACTTTGTTAACTGATACATCTCAAGTGCCAAGAAAAGTCCCTGACACATACTACAAATGTAATATATATATATATATATATTTTAAAGAACATTAGCCTGTCCTAAAAGGAGAGTAGGTGCTAGGCAAAAACAGAATCTAACCTTCTGCCACATTACAGTCACATTTTGGTGGTGGTGTCACATTGTTTGGGAGATTCATGGTTGAACCAGTTAACCTCACCCAAAAATGCGCATGGGCCTCCGGGGGCCTTCTGGGCTCAATTCTCTGGCTGCCTGTGCCTATTTCTGCACACGTGTGGTCTTGCAGATTTGGGCAGAGATGAAAGAAGTTCTTCCTCATCAAGATACAGTCTTCTCCTGCTTGTCTTCTTAAAGCCCTACTCTTGTCCTACCCCAGGATGACTGGAAGTTTAGGTCCTTATCGTTGTTCAGCTGGGAAGCTGTGTCCAACTCTTTGCGACCCCATGGACTGCAGCCCACCAGGCTCTCCTGTCCTTCACCACCTCCAGAGTCTGCTCATCTTCATGTCCATAGAGTTGGTGCTGCCATCCAATCATCTCATCCTCTGTCACCTCCTTCTCCTCCTGCCCTCAATCTTTCCCAGCGTCAGGGTCTTTTCCAGTGAGTCAGCTCTTTGCATCAGGTGGCCAAGGTGGAGCTTCAGCTTCAGCATCAGTCCTTCCAATGAATATTCAAAGTTGATTTTCTTTAGGACTGACTGGTTTGGTCTCCTTGCTTTCCAAGGGAACTCTCAAAAGTCTTCTCCAGCACTACAGTATGAAAGCACCAATTCTTCAGCACTCAGCCTTCTTTACGGTTGAACACAAAACCATTGCTTTGACTATATGGACTTTTGTCAGCAAAGTGATGTCTCTGGGTTCTAGAATCCAGTAATTTTCTTCCAAGAGAGACAAGTGAAACATCACAGAATCTCATATTATTCACTTTTAGAAATAGGTACAGGGAATGCATGTTTAAGAATGTATGGAGAGGGAAAGAAAAAGGAAAGTACAATAATAGGATAAGAAATTTAAAATAATGCAAAGTAAAATTGTGTGAAATAGATAAAATGTACTCTGTATCAGTTTATCCAATAAGGTAAAAAAAAAGCCAAAATATATCCATTAATATCTGGAGCTGTCTACAGTGCTATAATATTTAGACTTATTAAAAATGTCCAGTTTTAAAGGAAACAATATTATTGTACAAGACTAGCAAAGATAAATGCTGTTATCAAGATAAGTATCTATGAAGAAATTTCCAAAGTGACCAAACTTTTAACAGTTATTTTTTTTTCAAAACAACTTTCCATTTTGCTCCGAAAATGAATCTAAACGTATTTTCAGCTTTTCTAAAAATATGAAAAATGGTCCTGATGGCTTACCTCATTCATCACTTTTACAATTAAGGAAAGATGGTCTCTTCCTCTTTCATATTTGTTCTCTAGAGGCAGATATAAGGAAGCTGATATGAAGCAGCAAATCACAGTTTGGACCTGAATATGATGGATATGAAAACATCACAGGGCACATCAAGAACCTAAACACAATTACCAAGGAGGAAATTGGGGGATATTAACTCCCTGGGAAAGAAGTGTACTAAAATCTAAGTCATTAAGCAGCTCTTGTATGACTGGAACAAACCCTGAGACCATCTCCCAAAACATCCAAGACTTGGGGAAGGCCACCATATGTCACTCTAATAGAACCCCTGTTCCCTTGTTGCCTGCGTGAGCTCTGATTAATGAAGGACATGCTATGAATGATACAAGTGATTACACTACATAAGTTAGGACTCAGACAGGCCGTGGCTTGATTAGATTCTGGAACAAACAACTCCTCTCTCCTGGGGCACGTCTGTCCACAGCACGGCAATCTGTTAAATACTGGCATATTTTACCAGGGAACTTACCAAGGACTAGGGTAAAATTTAACACCTGCTTTACCAGAGCTGCCTTAAAATCTATCCTCCATTACCACAAATAAAAATGAGAATGAAGCATAAAGGAGAAGGCAAACTTTATAAAAAACAGAACAATTTAATAAGATGGAGAGATCTAAATGGGTCAACCATGGACAAACACATGTTTCTAGCTATAGCTATAACAAGATTTTGCAATTTTCACTTTGTAAATATTCTTTACTGAGTACCTGTTGTCTTATACCTCAGAGGTCAGTGACTTTGGTCAAATGTTTAGATTTGCAAGATACAAATATAGAAGTTTGGCAAAAGAAGAAGGGTATACATTTCTTTGCCAACCAGAGCTACTGACAACAAGGATCAACAGCATGAATGACCTTATGTTATCCTAATCTCATTAACTTTTGACTTCTTCTATTGTCAGGTTGTTAGGATACACTTATTTTCCATCAGCTACTACCACAGAAGAGCCAGTATTTTTATCAACAAGTCCAAGGGACTAACAATCTGCCTGTGGAAGAAAGTGTTTTGATTAGCTTTTTACATATGGGCAGAAATAACTAGTTAAGGACAGCTTTCAAACTTTCAAAGAATATACAAATGGCCAACAGTTACGTGAAAATGTGATCGACATTATTGATCATCAGGAAATTGTAACTCAAAACAAAACAGAATGAGATATCACATCACATCTGTTAGGATGTATATTATAAAAAAGAATAAGAAATAACAAATGCAGGCATGGAGATGAAGTAAAGAGAACCCTTGTATGCTGTTAGTGAGAAGGTAAAAAGGAGTGTAGATGCACCTGGAGGGCATTATGTTAAGTGGAATCAGCCCGTCAAAGAGCAGCACTGCATAGTATCACTCATATGTGCAATCTAATGTTCTAAAAAGGTCAGACTAGGATGGTCATTGCTAGCAAATGAGGAGAGGTTGGTAAAGGGTACAAAATTTCAGTTACAAGATGAGTATTTTCTTAGAATCTAACTTGCAATAGCATGACCTTAACTGATAACATAGCTGTATTATGTAACTGAAATTTGCTAGGAGAAAACTGTTCTCATAAAAAAAAAAAAGTAAATATGTGAGTGGATGGTTGTAACTAACTTAATCAGGGACATCCTTTCTGAGTGAATAGATATATCAAATCATCATGCTGTACATTTTAAATAAATTATAACTTTATTTGTTAACTATACTTCAATAAAGCTGAGAAAAATGAATAAAACCAATGGAGTAACTCTTTCCTAAAGCTTATTCCTTGTATAGATTTTATTTCCGATCACACTGAGCATAAGCATAAGGAATACAGAAAGTGTTCTAAAATCCTCCTTAAGTAACTTTTATAATAAAAGCAAAGAGGTGAACTGGAAATAGCATAGAACTCAGATGTACAAGACCTATTTTGCAATCTTACCTCTATCAGTTCAGCTATAGCCTGGGGATGAGGTTAAAGGAAGGAGTATGATGTGACTCAAAATTGGGGATACAATCTAGGGATGCCTACGATGGTTCAGGCAAGAAACTACTGTCATAAAGGCATCCATTGGAGAGGAAGGGACAGATGCTAAAAATATATAGAAAGTAGAATCAACAAGATTTATGGAATCAATTAGATGGAAGGCAGAATGATGGAGGGAAGTGGGAAAAGAAAGGCTAAGGGTGATGACTCAGAGGTTTATGGCTTGGGCCAGAGGCTGAATGGTGGCATCATCTACCAAGATAAGAAATATTTGCAAAGGAACAGCAATTGGTGGAGGCAAAATGAGTTCCATTTTAGACTCAATGAATTGTGAGCACTTATGGATTTTTGTAATATAATCTTAAAAATACATAAAAACATAAAATCTCCAGGGAAAAAAATAAATTGTCTGAAAGTTCTGACCATCTCAAAACAGATAGATAAAGTAAATTACATGCATTTTTACTATGTTTCTATAACACTGTGTGGAAAAACCTGAACAAACTTTTGGCAAATCCAATAAAAGTGCCTGAAGAACTATGGGCGGAGTTTCACAACATTAAATAGTAGGTGATAATCAAAATCATCCCAAGAAAAAGAAGTGAAAAAAGGCAAATGTTTGTCCCAGGAGGCCTTAAAAGGCTGAGAAAAGAAGAGAAGCAGAAGGCAAAGGAGAAAAGGAGTGATATATCCATCTGAATACAGAGTTCCAAAGAATAGCAAGGAGAGATCAGAAAGCCTTCCTAAGTGATCAATGCAAAGAAATTCAGGAAAACAATAGAATGAGAAAGACTAGAGACCTCTTCAAGAAAATCAGAGATACCAAGGGAACATTTCATGCAAAGATAGGATAATAAAGGACAGAAATGGTATGGACCGAACAGAAGCAGAAGATGATGTGGCAAGAATACACTGAAAAATAAGATAAAAAGATCTTAATGACCCAGAAAACTATGATGCTGTGATCACTCACCTAGAGCCAGACATCCTGGGGTGTGAAGTCAAGTGGGCCTTAGGAAGCGTCACGAACAACAAAGCTAGTGGAGATGATGGAATTCCAGCTGAGCTATTTCAAATCCTGAAAGATGATGCTGTGAAAGTGCGGTAGTCAACATGCCAGCAAATTTGGAAAACTCAGTATGGCCACAACTGGGAAAGGTAAGTTTTCATTCCAATCCCAAAGAAAGTCACTGCCAAAGAATGTTAAAACTATAACACAATTGCACTAATCTCCCACGCTAGCAAAGTAATGCTCAAAATTCTCCAAGCCAGACTTCAACAGTTTATCAGCTGAGACCTTCCAGATAGTCAAGCTGGATTTTGAAAAGGCAGGGGAATGATAGATCAAATTGCCAACATTCATTGGATCATCAAAAAGCAAGAGAATTCCAGAATGTCTACATATGATTCATCACTAAGGCCTTTGACTGTATGGATCACAACAAACTGTGGAAAATTCTTAAAGAGATGGGAATAACAGACCACCTGACCTGCCTCCTGAGAAATCTTATGCAGGTAAAGAAGCAACAGTTAGAAAGGGACTTGGAACAATAGACTGGTTCCAAATTGAGAAAGTAATACATCAAGACTGTATATTATCACCCTCCTTATTTAACTTATATGCAGAGTATATCATGTTAAATGCTGGGCTGGGTGAAGTACAAGCTGAAATTAAGATGGCCGGGAGAAATATCAATAACCTCAGATATGCCGATGACTCCACCCTTATGGCAGAAAGTAAAGAGGAACTAAAGAGCCTCTTGAGGAAAGTAAAAACGGAGATTTAAAAAAATGGTTTAAAACTCACCATTCAATAAACTAACATCATATAATCTGGCCCCATCACTTCATGGCAAATAGATGGAGAAACAATGGAAACACTGACAGACTTTATTTTATTGGGCTCCAAAATCACTGTAGATGGTGACTGCAGCCATGAAATTAAAAGATGCTTGCTTTTTGAAAGAAAGGTATGATCAACCTAGACAGCATATTGAAAATCAGAGACATTACTTTGTTGACAAAGCTCTGGAAAGCTACGGCTTTTCCAGTAGTCATGTATGAATGTGACAGTTGGACCGTAAAGAAAGCTGAGCACTGAAGAATTGATGCTTTAGAACTGTGGTGTTGGAGAAGACTCTCGAGAGTCCCTTGGACTGCAAGGAGATCCAACCAATCCATCCTAAAGGAAATCAGTCCTGAATATTCATTGGGAGGAGTGATGCTGAAGCTGAAGCTCCAGTACTTTGGCCACCTCATGTGAAGAGCTGACTCACTGGAAAAGACCCTGATGCTGGGAAAGACTGAATGCAGGAGGAGAAGGGGGTGACAGAGGATGGGATAATTGGATGGCATCACTGACTCTATGGACATGAGTTTGAGGAAGCTCTGGGTGTAGGTGAAGGGCAAGGAAACCTTGTGTGATGTAGTCCACAGGTTTGCAGAGTTGGCCACAACGAAGTGACTGAACTGATAGGTTTGTGCGTGTCTTGCTCATTTGGTTCTGATTCTCTGCAATGCCATAGACTGTAGCCTGCCAGGCTCCTCTGTCCATGGAATTTTCTAGGCAAGAACACTGGAGTGGTTTGCCATTCCCTATTTCAGGGGATCTTGCTGACCCAGGGATTGAACTTGTGTGTCTTGTGTCTCCTCCATTGGCAGGCAGGTTCTTTACCAGCTGAGCCACCTGTTTCATTATTGGCACCCCACTCCAGTACTCTTGTCTGGAGAATCCCATGGACAGAGGAGCCTGGTGGGCTACAGTCCATGGGGTCGCTAAGAGTCAGACACGACTGAGCGACTTCACTTTCACTTTTCACTTTCATGCATTGGAGAAGGAAATGGCAACCCACTCTAGTTTCTTGCCTGGAGAATCCCAGGGACAGGGGAGCTTGGTGGGCTCCCATCTATGGGGTCGCACAGAGTTGGACACGACTGAAGTGACTTAGCAAAAAAAAAAAAAAAAAAGCTCTCTCTCTCTATATATATAGACATACACACACACTATATAGTTTACTTTTAAGGTAGAATGTTACATACTATTGCAGTACAATGGTCCTGTTACATCCATCTGTTAACAATGGCAGGAAAGTGAAGAGTAAAGGTTCCGAGTTGACAGCAAATTTGACCATGAGGAGGAAATACTGTAAGGGGAGCAATCTGCCATTACTGCTCCCTGGTGCTCAGTGAGCAACAAAGGTGAATTATGCAGTTTATCCACACAGAATGGTGAAATGTCAGTGTCAATATGCAGCATTATTCTAGCTGAAACATGAGCCCTAAACTCATTGGAAAAGACTTTGATGCTGGGAGGGATTGGGGGCAGGAGAAGAAGGGGACAACAGAGGATGAGATGGTTGGATGGCATCACTGACTCGATGAATGCAAGTCTGGGTGAACTCCGGGAGATGGTGATGGACAGGGAGGCCTGGTGTGCTGCGATTCATGGGGTTGCAGAGAATTGGACACGACTGAGCGACTGAACTGAACTGAACTGAAACTCTTACTTGATGGTTGAGGACATTGGTTACCACAGAACGACAACCATAGAGTTCATTGACAGAGCTGCAGGACTAGAATTCATATACAACTCCTCAGGAAAAAAACATATTTGATTTTTAATACCAAATTCCATTTCTTATAAGTATATTTTATGGATTCACAGTCAAATTCCTAGCACAGACAGCTTATTCAAGCTACAGTTATTAAAGGAGAGCACAAAACACAAAAGGAAGATCTCCATGGTTTTATACAATTGTAAACAATCCACCACTAAAGAAAAGATTAGAGAATTGAGTAGCCATTGCTTTCAAAAAGGTAATTCAGATTCCATGCAAATCTGTAACTAAAGAACACAGGAAAAGTAACTCCTTAAACCTAAATTCTGTTCAGTTCAGTTCACTGGCTTAGTCATGTCCGACTCTTTGCAACCCCATGGACTGCAGCACGCCAGGACTCCCTGTCCATCATCAACTCCAGGGACTTGCCCAAACTCATGTCCATAGAGTCAGTGAAGCCATCCAACCATCTCATTCTCTGTCTTCCCTTTCTCCTCCCGCCTTCAATCTTTCCAGCATCAGGGGTCTTTTCTAATGAGTCAGTTCTTAACGTCAGATGGCCAAAATATTGAAATTTCAACTACAGCATCAGTCCCTCCAGTGAATATTCAGAACTGATTTCCTTTAGGATTGAATGTTTGGATCTTCTTGCAGTCAAAGGGACTCTCAAGGGTAGTCTCCAACACCACAGTTCAAAAACATCAATTCTTTGGTGCTCAGTTTTCTTTATGGTCCAACTTTCACATCCATACATGACTACTGGAAAAACCATAGCTTTGACTAGGCGGAGCTTTGTCAGCAAAGTAATGTCTCTGCTTTTTAATATGCTGTCTAGGTTTGTCATAGTTTTTCTTCCGAGAAGCAAGTGTCTTTTAATTTCATGACTGAAGTCACCATCTGCATTTTGGAGCCCAAGAAAATAAAGTCTGTCACTATTTCCATTGTTTCTCCATCTATTTGCCACTAAGTGATGGGACCGGATGCCATGCTCTTTGTTTTCTGAATGTTGAGCTTTAAGCCAGTTTTTTTTTTTTTTTTCACTTTCCTCTTTCACTTTCATCAAGAAGTTCTTTAGTTCCTCTTCACTTTCTGCCATAAGAGTGGAGTCATCTGCACATCTGAGGGTATTGATATTTCTCCTGGAAACCTTGATTCCAGCTTGTGCTTCATCCAGCCTGGCATTTCATATCATGTATTCTACATATAAGTTAAATAAGCAGGGTGACAATATACAGGCTTGGCTTACTCCTTTCCCAGTTTGGAACCAGTCTGTTGTTCATGCCCACTTTGAACTACTGCTTCCTGACCTGCATACAGACTTTTCAGGAGGCTGGTAAGGTGGTCTGGTATTTCCATTTCCTGAAGAATTTTCCACAGTTTGTTGTGATCTATACAGCTAAAGGCTGTGGCATAATCAATAAAACAGAAGTAAATGTTTTTCTGGAACTCTCCTGCTTTTTCTATGATCCAACAGATGATGGCAATTTGATCTCTGATTCCTCTGCCTTTTATAAATCCAGCTTGGACATCTGGAAGTTCACTTCTTTTGAAGCCTGGCTTAGAGTATTTTGAGCATTGCTTTGCTAACGTGTGAGATGAGTGCAACTGTGCAGTAGTTTTAACATTCTTTGGCATTGCCTTTCTCTCAGATTGGAATGAAAACTGACCTTTTCCATTCTTGTGGCCACTGCTGTGTCTTCCAAATTTGCTGGCCTATTGAGTTCAGCACTTTCACAGCATCATCTTTGAGGAACTGAAATAGTTCAACTGGAATTCCATCACCTCCACTAGTTTTGGTTTTAGTGATTCTTCCCTAGGCCCACTTGATTTCACATTCCAGGATGTCTGATTCTGACTGAGTGATCACAGAATCGTGGTTATCCAGGTCATGAAGATCTTTTTGTATAGTCTTCTGTGCATTTTGTCACCTCTTAATATCTTCTGCTTCTGTTAGGTCCATGCCATTTCTGTCCTTTATTGGGCCCATCTTTGCATGAAATATTCCCTTGGTATCTCTAATTTTCTTGAAGAGATCTCTACTCTTTCCCATTCTCTTGTTTTCCTCTATTTCTTTGTATTGATCACTTAGGAAGCCTTTCTTATCTTTCTGTGCTGTTCTTTGGAACTTTGCATTCAAATGGGTATATCTTTCTTTTCTCCTTTGCCTTTAGCTTCTCTTCTTTTCTCAGCTCTTTGTAAGGCCTCCTCAGACAATCATTTTGCCTTTTGCACTTTTTTTTCTTGGGGATGATTTTGATCACTGCCTCCTCTACAATGTCGCTGACCTCCATCCATAGTTCTTCAGGCACTGTATCAGATGTAGTCCCTTGAATCTATTTGTAACTTCCACTGTATAGTTGTAAGGGATTTGATTTAGGTCATACCTGAATGGTCTAGCGGTTTTCCCTACTTTCTTGAATTTAAGTCTGATGTGGCAATAAAGAGTTCATTATCTGAGCCACAGTCAGCTCCTGGTCTTGTTTTTGCTGACTGTATAGAGCGTCTCCATCTTTGGCTGCAAAAATATTATCAATCTGATTTCAGTATTGACCATCTGGTGATGTCCGTGTGTAGAGTCTTCTCTTGTGTTTTTGGAAGAGGGTGTTTGCTATGACCAGTGCGTTCTCTTGGCAAAACTCTATTAGCCTTTGTCCTGCTTCATTCTGTACTCCAAGGTCAAATTTACCTGTTACTCCAGATGTTTCTTGACTTCCTACTTTTGCATTCCAATCTCCTATAATGAAAAGGACATCTTTTTTGCATGTTAGTTCTAGAAGGTCTTGTAGGTCTTCATAGAACCATTCAACTTCAGCTTCTTCAGCATTACTGGTTGGGCCATAGACTTGGATTACTGTGGTATTGAATGGTTTGCCTTGGAAACGAAATGAGATCATTCTGTCATTTTTGAGACTGCAGCCAAGTACTGCATTTTGGACCCTTTTGTTGACTTTGAGGCCTACTTCATTTCTTCTAAGGGGTTCCTGCCCTCAATAGTAGATGTAATGGTCATCTGAATTAAATCTGTCCATTCCAGTCCACTTTAGTTCACTGATTCCTAAAATGTCAGTGTTCACTCTTGCCATCTCCTGCTTGACTGCATCTAATTTACCTTGATTCATGGACCTAACATTCCAGGTTCCTATGCAATATGTTCTTCACAGCATTGGACTTTATTTCCATCACCAGCCATATCCACAACTGGGTGTTGTTTTTGCTTTGGCTCCATCTCTTCATTCTTTCTAGAGTTAATTTTCCCCTCTTCTCGTAGCATATTGCGCATCTACTGACCCAAGTAGTTCATCTTTCAGTGTAATATCTTTTTGCCTTTTTGTGCTTTCCATGGGGTTCTCAAAGCAAGAATACTGAAGTCGCTTGCCATTCCCTTCTCCGGTGTACCACATTTTGTCAGAACTCTCCACCATGACCCATGTGTATTGGGTGGTACTACATGGCATGGCTCACAGTTTCATTGAGTTAGACAACACTGTGGTCCATGTGATCAGTTTGATTAGTTTTCTGTGATTGTGGTTTTCATTCTGTTTTCCCTCTGACGGATAAGGATAAGACTTTTATGGAAGCTTCTTGATGGGAGAAACTGACAGTGAGGGGAACTGCGTCTTGTTCTGATATGTGGGGCCATGCTCAGTAAATCTTTAGTACAATTTTTCTATTGATTGTTGATGAACAACCATCAACAAGAGAATGTTGGATCCCATCAGAAAAAGATACTCTATGTCCAAGGGCAAAGGAGAAGCCCCAGTAAGATGGTAGGAGGGGTGAAATTGCATTTAGAATCAAACTCCATACCCACCAGAGATGCACAAATAAAATCTTGTGTGCCCTAGGACCTAGAGACCCCACAGAGACTGAGCTGGACTTGTGTTTGAGTCTCCTGCAGAGGTGTGAGTCAGCAGTGGCCTGCCGCCCGGGCTCTGGGTGCAGGTACCTGTTCACACAGCCTGAGGCATAAGCCCTCTTAGAGGAGGTCACCATTAACCCCACCACAGAGCCATAGAGCAGATGACCCACAAACAGCAGAACAATTATACCAAATAAATCCTCACACTGTTAAGAAAGTTCTAGACTGCCTTATGACCCAGAAATCTCACTGCTGGGCATGCACACCAAAGAAACCAGAATTGAAAGAGACACATGTACCCCGATGTTCACTGCAGCACTGTTTATAATAGCCAGGACATGGAAACAACCTAGATGTCCATCAGCAGATGAATGGCTAAGAAAGCTGTGGTACATATACACAATGGAGTATTACTCAGCCATTAAAAAAGAATACATTTGAATCAGTTCTAATGAGATGGATGAAACTGGAGCCGATTATACAGAGTGAAGTAAGCCAGAAAGAAAAACACCAATACAGTATCAGTTCAGTTCAGTTCAGTCGCTCAGTCGTGTCTGACTCTCTGCAACCCCATGAATCGCAGCACACCAGGCCTCCCTGTTCATTACCATCTCTCGGATGGTAATGATCTCACGTCCATTGAGTCCATGATGCCATCTAGCCATCTCATCCTCGGTCGTCCCCTTCTCCTCCTGCCCCCCAATCCCTCTCAGCATCAGAGTCTTTTCCAATGAGTCAACTCTTCACATGAGGTGGCCAAAGTATACTGACAAATATATATGGAATTTAGAAAGATGGTAATGATGACCCTATATGTGAGACAGCAAAAGAGACACAGATGTATAGAATGGACTTTTGGACTCTGAGGGAGAGGGAGAGGATGGGATGATTTGGGAGAATGGCATTGAAACATGTATACTATCATGTAAGAAATGAAGCGCCAGTCTATGTTTGATACAGGATACAGGATGCTTGGGGGCTGGTGCACAGGGATGATCCAGAGAGATGATATGGGGTGGGAGGTGGGAGAGGGGGTTCAGGATTGGGAGCTTGTATACACCCATGGCGGATTCATGTCAATGTATGGCAAAACCAATACAGTATTGTAAAGTAAAATAAAGTAAAGAGAAAAAAAAAAAAGAAAGTTGTAGGATCCACAACAGATTTCCCCAACCTGGGGATCTGGCAAACAGACTGAGTACTCCCAGATAATTTGACTTTGGAAGCCAGTGGGATTTGATTACAGAACTTTCACAGAACTGGGGAAACAGACTCTTGGAGGGCACAAACAAAACCTTGTGCACACCAGGACCCAGGAGAAAGGAGTAGCGACCCTACAAGAGGCTGACCAGACTTGCCTGTGCATGTCCAGGAGTCTCCGGCAGAGGCGCGGGTCAGCAGTGACCAGCTGCAGGGTCGGGGCACTCAGGGCGGCAGTGCTTGCATGAGACCTTTAGAAGGAGGCTGCCATTGTCTTCATTACCTCCACCATAATTTGGTCTCAGTTCAAACAACAGTGAGGGAACAGAGCGCCGCTCATTAACAGAAGATTGGATTAAACCTAAATTACTGTAACTGAAATGCTCACCCATTTTCACGACTGAATATTGCTGCTGTTTAGTCACGAGTGGTGTCCTACTCTTTTGCGGCCCCACGGGCTGTAGCCTGCCAGTTTCCTCTGTCTGTGGGATTTTCCAGGCATGAATACTGGAATAGGTTGCCATTTCCTCCTCCAGGGAATCTTCCTGACCCAGGTGTCAAACCCATGACTCCTATGTCTCCTATATTGCAGGTGGATTCTTTACCCACTGAGCCATCAGGGAAGTCCTCTTTACTTTATGATATACTCAAGACAATTATTATCAATCCTTTGGCATATAAAATTAAACCCTGCCATATTTGATTGAGCTGAACCCACTGGCAATTGCTTTGCTTATTAAAAATATATTTTCCAAACTCAGTGAACAACAAAACTATTTGAAGAACTGTGAAGCTGAAATGCTAGCAATGGGTTAGAATAAACTTCAGCCTTCAAAAGTTCCAGGATTATGTGTAGTGACCTGATCTATGAACAACTAATCCATCTGAAAAATGGAAAAATGCATATTTTAACATCACCAGACATATACATGACACATGCAAATTGATTTACTTATTCCCCTGGAGGGGGAAAAATGAATGCTTTCTCAGTATCTTCACAAAAATTTAATGTCCATCACAAACACTTTCCAATCTATAACTGATATAATCAAGGGAGATATTTAACTAGCAATTTGTCTGATTAACATTCCTTGGAGAATAATTTAACAGATGGCCTTCATAAAAATAATTCTTAGAGGATTTCTGTAAAAAATTAGCTAAGTGATTATAAGATGTAGAAAGAGACAGGAATGTCGACAATCATACTAAGAATATATTCATGTGTTCAGGTTGGAAATCAAGACATGACTGGAATGATGAAGAATGGCGAAGGGGAGTCTATGGGCTGGCCCAATGAAGACGCAGGGCCCTGGACGAGGACCAGTTTGTTGAAAGGGTCAAACCAAGGGTCTGAGTCATACAGAAGCTGGGGGTGAGCAAGCTGTCTCAGAAAGACAAACCCCAAATTAGACACTGGAAACTAAACTGGACCAAAGCCAAGGGAATTTCCAAAGCACAAAGGAAAAAAAAAGAGAGTAGGTAGGCACAGAGCCCAGAGAGAATTCTGCTGAACGCTTCGCTGGCAGCCCTATCCACTGTGAGTTCGCCACAGCGCCGCGCTTAATGGTCTTTCCTCAGGCACACATTTTGAGACACATATCCAGAAGCTGTGATGGATTCTCTCTTACCCACAAAGAAAGGAGCTCACATTTATGAAGTGACTATTTTTATCAGACACCGAAGTAGAAGACTGATATATGTTATTCCAAGTAGCTTTGTCCTCAGTGATTTTTTTTCCCCCTTCCTGACACTCATAGCTGTCTGCACTGCTTAGCCCTTTTTGCAGGTAGGCCTGGCAACAATATTAAGCTATGGCCAATGGAACTGGGGGAAAGGGATGCATTCAGCTATCTCGTAATGTTCCGCAAGAGATCTATGATGTTTTTATCCATTTGCTGATTGATGGAAAAGGAAACTATTTTAATACAAAGGCCTGAGAAGGGGGTCCCTGATGATCATGGATAATGCTCTCCAATTCATGAACAGCCACAGTGGACTCTTGTATTTGTGAGAAATAATGCTTATTGTGATAAACCACATATATTTGGAGATTTGTTTGCTACTGAACCTGGCTTCACAGATATATTTGTTTCTCTAATTTAATCACTACAACCATTTGTTGTACTGTTAATTTTATCCTGACTTATCAGATGTGTAAATTAAATGAATCATGAATTTGAATTCAAGTCAGTAAGACGCCAAAATGTATTCCCTCTCACCAAATACTCTAGTTATCAGTATATGAATTAACAACAATATGTGTTTTATTTTTTAATTAAAATTAAATTCACATAATATAAACTAGTTTGTGGGGAGGGGGGTGCGGCATGTCCTGTGCAGCTTGTGAGATCTTAGGTCTCCAATCAGGGATCAAACCTGGCCCTGGGCAATGAAAATGCCAAGTCATAACCACTGGCCTATCAGGAAACTCCCATAAATCAGCCATATACCTAATGTAAAAAAAAATAAAATAAAAAATAAAATAAATCCATCAAAGGAAATTTATTTAAAAGCATACAAGCAACTGCTTACTCAAAGGTTAAAGCCTGCATGCTTTTTTTTAAAAGCTGAAGAATATAAGATAAATATAAATAATAATTTTGTTCCTATGTACTATCAAAGATATGAAATACTTAAAAATAAGTCTCAAAATATGTGCAGGACTCATACACTTAAAAGAAACTGAAATCGTCTAAATGAGCTATAGAATCAAAGCAGTCTTAGTCACAAAAAAAAAAAATAAAGTGAACAATCAAGTAGTAGTACATTAAATATAATGTGCAATCACCACACATGTATCTAGTTCTGAAAACATTTTCGTCACCCCAAAGGAACGCCATATCTATTAAACAATATGCCCCCATTTACCCCTCTTCCAGTCCCTGGCAACCAACAATCTGTCTCTGTGGATTTACATATTCTAGACATTTAATATAAATGAAATTGTACAATAGTGTGCTCTATTGTGTCCGGCTTCTTTACTCAGCACGATTATTTAAGATTCAACCACAGTGTACCATGTTGTCAGCATTTCATTCCTTTTCATGGCTGAAAAAATACTCCACTGTATACCATAATCTGTTTATCCATATATCCACTGATGCACATATATTTCCACCTTTTGGCTAATATTAATAATATTTTGATGAACATGAATGTATAGGTATTTATTTAAGTACCTATTGCCCATTTGGGGGACATCTATTTAGAAGTGGAAATGTTGAGTCATATGATGATATTGTATTTAGCTTTTTGGGGAGCCATTAAATTTTAAATAAATTTTTTTTTTCCACAGCAGCTGTATCATCTTCCATTCCCACCAGCAAACTACAAAGTTCCAATTTCTCCACCTTCTTACTAACATTTGTTATTTTCAGGGTTTCTTCCTTTCTTTCTTTTTTTATTAAAGTCATCCTAGTGGGTATGACATCACTGTGATTTTGATTTATATTTCATGTTTCCCCAATATTTCCCTAATGACTAAGGATGCGGAGTGATTTTTAATGTTCTCAGTGCCCATTTGTATGTCTTCTTTAATGAAATGTCAGTTTAAATTCTTTACCCATTTTTATAAAATTGGGTTTTTGTCTTTTCATTGCTGAGTTGTATGTTCTCTATATATTCTTGATAATAGGCTCTTATCAAGATATATGATTGCAAATAATTTCTTCCATTCCACATGCTGCTTTTTCACTTTGTTAATGATGTTTTTTTAATACAAATGTGATTAATTTTTCAAAGTCCGGTTTATCTGTATTTTCTGTTGTTGCTCATTCTTTTGATGTCATACATAAGGAAACACTGCCAAACCTGAGATCATGAGGATTCATCCTTTGTTTTCTCAAGACCTTTATGTTTTTAGTTCTTCATATTTAGGTTGTTGTTCATTTTGATTTAATCTTTGCATATGGTGTGATGTAAAATGTTCAACTTCAAGTTTTACATGTGAATATTCAGTTGCGCCAGCACCACATGTTGAAGAGACTGTTCTTTCCCCATTGAACAGTCTTTGCACATTTGTCAAAAGCCAAGTAGTTAATTGATTTAGATGTTTGGGTTCATTTTGTAGACTTTCAAACCTATTCTATTGGAATATGTCTATTTTTATGCCAGTACCACATTGCTTTTTTCCTTAGAGCTTTGCAAAAGTTTGGAAACCAAGTGGTATGAATACTGCAACTTTGTTCAACACTGTTTTGACTATTCAGGGTCCCTCACAATTCCTTATGAATTTGAGGATTGGCTTTCACTTCTGCGAGAAAGGGCAGTTTGAATTTTCATATGGATTGCATTAAATCTCTAGATAGCTTGTGTAGTTTCACCATCTTAACAAAACTCTTCCAGTTTATGGACACAAGATGTCTTTCCATTTACTTACATCTTCTTTAATTACTTTTAGCAATATTTGTAGTTTAAAATGTACAAGAATTTTACCTTCTTGGCTAAATTTATTTCTGGATATTTTTATTATTTTAGATGCTGTTTTATATGAAATTTTGCTTTCTTAATTTTCTTTTCAGTTTTCATTTCTAGTATTTATCTTGTACCCTTCAATTTTGCTGAATTTATTAATACTAATATCTTTCTTTTCTGCAGACTTTTAGAATTTTCAATATACAGAACATATAATCTGAAATATAGACACAGTTTTATTTCTTTCTTTCCTATTTAGATGTTTCTTATTTAATTTTCACCTACATTCTCTGGCTAGAACTTCCAGTGCAATGTTGAATACCAGTGTTGAAAGCAGGCATACTTGTCTTGATCTTAAAGGGAAAGATTTCAGTTTTTCACTATTGAGTACATTATGCTGCTGCTGCTGCTTTGCTTTTTTTTTTTTTTTTAAATAGATGTACTTTATCATGTCAGAAAGTTCCTTCCAGTCTTAGTTTCCTGAGTGGTTTCATCATGAAAGGTGTTAGATTTTGTCAAATTTTTTTTCTATATCAATAAAGTGAAGATGTGTGTTTTTTCTCCCCTCTTTGTTCTATTAAGGTGATAAATGCTATGGATTTTTTTTAAATGTTAAATGACCCTTGCATTCTTCACATAAATTCCAGTTCACTAGTGTTTAAGAATTTCTGCCTCCATATTCGTAACAGACATTGGTCTGTAATTTTCTTTTCTAGTGGTGTCTTTGTCTGGCTTTGGTATCAGAGTAAGCCAGATTCATAGAATAGTTTCAGAAATATCCCCTCTTGTTCTATTTTTTAGAAGAATTTAGGAAGGTTTGATCTCAATTCTTCCTTAAATATTTGGAAGATCCACCATTGAAACCATTATTTGGTCTTAGACTTCTCTTTGTTGGGAGATGTTTAAGTACTGATACAATTTACTTGTTATAAGTCAGTTCCAGATTTTCTGTTTGTCCTTGAGTCAGTCTTGTTAATCTGTTTCTAAAACCTTGTCCATTTCATTTAGTTACCTAAATTGTTGATGTACAATTGTTGAAATTTTCTTTTATAATCCTTTTAAAAAAATTTCTATAAGGTTGGATAATTTTAACTGACTTATCTTCAAGTTTACTAGTGCTTACTTATGCCTCCTTAAATCTGATGTTGAAACCCCTAGCAACATTGGCTGTGCCACTCCTTCAACATTTTGCCACACTGCTTAGAACTCTGCCTTACTTTCACTTCCTGCTTACATAAGGTCTATAGATCAACCAAAGGTGGAAAGCTTAGTGTCTTCTTAGGACCCTTATGAGCATGTGTCCAGCACTGGGCAAGCATGTGACTTTGTAATTTCTTCAGTACACACAGGTACCTTTGAATGCCCTAATTCCCCATTGAAACCTCTGTCCTAGCTTTTTCTCCCAGGCTTTCAGTGTTGCATTGTTTGTGTGAACTGTAATCCTTGTCCTCCAGGTGGCTGTAGGTTGTTCCTTTGCCTTCCAAAGTTTTGAGAAATATCTACTGCTTTATTACCATGAGTGAGTTCTAAGTCGTGCAAAGCAAAGATAAGCACCTTGCACCAGTCCTGCAGGGAGTCCCAGTCAGGTTTGAATAGACAAGTATGACTCTTTAGGAATAAGGTTTTATCTTCTTCTTGAAGAATCAAGAAGCAGGGTTCCTCACTGCAAACTGGGGCTTCAAGAATTTTATCAGCCTAGGGGGTGGAGAGTGTGAGGCAAGGCTGAGTATAATGCACAGAAGCTCTTTATACCATTTTTAAGTTGCCTTAATTTTTATGTTTTTAAATTCAGTATGGCAAACAGATAAGAAAAATGTATTTTGTAGCCTGCCAAAAATACATTCTTAGAGGGGAAAAGACTGTCCTCAGGAATTTGATCCATTGATCCAATATACTTGTATATCTTCATTATTTCTTTCACAGTATCCATCCCCACCCCACCCAGTGGACAAGGTATTGGTCACCAGGAGTACAGTGAGCAGCTGAACATATTTTTATTCCTTGTCTCATTCATTCATTGCAAGAAGTGAAACTGCGTTATTTTGAAAAAAACTCCCTGACATCACTTTTTTAAACAAATTGAAGTATAGCTTTTTACAATATTGTGTTAGTTTTAGGTATACATATAAGTCACTCAGTTTTATATATCTATTTTTAAGATTATTTCCATTATAGGTTATTATAAGATATTGAATATAATCCCCTACAGTACATCCTTACCTCTAATCTATCTTATGCATAGTTATTTGTATCTGATACTCCTAATTTATCCCTTCCTCCCTCTCCCCTTTGGTAACCATAACTTTGTTTTCTATATCTGAGTCTATTTTTGTTTTATACATAGATTCATTTGTAGTATTTTTATATTCTGAATATATACATATATTGGACTGCAAGGAGATCCAACCCTGGGATTTCTTTGGAAGGAATGATGCTAAAGCTGAAACTCCAGAACTTTGGCCACCTCATGCAAAGAGTTGACTCATTGGAAAAGACTCTGATGCTGGGAGGATTGGGGGCAGGAGGAGAAGGGGACAGAGGATGAGATGGTTGGATGGCATCACTGACTCAATGGATGTGAGTCTGAGTAAACTCCAGGAGTTGGTGATGGATAGGGAGGCCTGGCGTGTGGCAATTCATGGGGTTGCAAAGAGTCGAACACGACTGAGCAACTGAACTGAACATATATATATATATATATATGTATACATATATATATCTCTCTCATAGAATATTTCTCTTTCTCTGACTTACTTCACTGAGTATAACATTCTCTAACTCCATCCATGTTGCTGCAAATGACTGTATTTCATCCTTTTTTCTGGATGAGAAATATTTCACTGTGTGTGTGTGTGCACGCATGTGTGCATGCGTGCACACACATGCTAATTCAGTGGTGGCCGACTCTTTGCAATCCTGTAGCCCACCAGGTTCTTCTGTCCATGGGATTTCCCAGGCAAGAATAGTGGCATGGGTTGCCATTTCCTTCTCCAGGGGAATTTTCTCTTCCAAGGGATGGATGTCTCCAGAGTCTCCTGTATTGACAGGCAGATTCTTTACCACTGAGCCAGAAGCCTATATATATATATATATATATGCATGTGTTTATGTGTATACTACATCTCCACAAGGCAATTGAATACTGATTGGGTTGTTTCCATGTCTTGGCTATTGCAAAACGTGTTAATATGATTGGGGTGTATGGATCTTTACAAACTAGAGTTTTTATTTTTTCCACATATATACTATATACCCAGGAGTGGGATTGTGGGTCATATGGTAGTTCTATTTTTCATTTTTTAAAGGAATCTCAATACTGCTTTTCATGATGGCTGTGCCAGTTTACATTCCCACCAACAGTATAGGAGGATTACCTTTTCTCCACACCCTCTCTAGAAAGGAGACTTTTGATGATAGCCATTCTGACAGGTGTGAGGTGATACCCCATAATGTTTCTGATTTGCATTTTTCTAATATTTAGAGAAGCTGAGCATCTTTTTGTGTGTCTGTAGGCCTTCTTTGGAAATGTCTATCTAGGTCTTCTCCTCATTCATTACTCAGGTTGTTTTTTCCAATATTGGGTTGTATGAGCTGTCTGTATATTTTGGATATTAACCCCTTGTCCGTCATATCATTTGCAAATATTTTCTCCCAGTTGGCCAGTTGTCTTTTCATTTTGTTGGTTGTTTCCTTTGCTGTGAAAAAGCTTTTAAGTTTTATTAGTTCCCATTTGTTTATTTTTGGTTTTATTTATTTTGCCTTGGGAAAGGGACCAAAGAAGATATCGCTATGACTTATGTCAGAGAATATATTGCCTAGTTCTTTTCTAGGAGTTTTTATGGTGTCATGTCTTATATTTAGGTCTTTAAACTCTTTTGAGCTTATTTTTCTGTATGGTGTGGTGAGTGATACATATATGTATATGTGTGTATTTCTGATTATATCTCTACAGGAGGACTTTAAAAATCAAATCCAACCATCATACTCAAACATATTAACAATTCCTAAATAGCATCAAATATTCAATGCTTGAACTTCCAATTGTTTCAAAAGTATGTATGTGAATGTGTTGCCATCAACACGTGAGCATATATCTGCAGGATAAATTTCTGTAGGTCTTCTTTATAAGCATTTCAAAGATAATCCCTTTAGTTGGTCTTTTTTGCTTTAACCTGTTACACTTTTTCTATAACTTTCTTTGTCTTCATTTATGTTATCACCTTACTTTTATTTATCCCATTATTTTTTGCATTTTAATTAAATTATTTGATTATATTATGCTTGGTCACCAAAATATGTTTTCCAAAACCTAAGTTTTAATAGCAGTGTATAATTCCACCAAATGAGGATTACTGATTTGTTCAACCACTTTCCTGTCATTGTTTGCAATATTTTTTCTGCTATTAAACATCACTACCTGGTACATCCTGAAAATTGTACCTTTTGCATAATTAATACTATTGGTTAACCACTATTGCACAGTTTTCAATATATATGCTAAAGCATATTTAAGAAAATCATTTAAAATAAAGAGTTTATTTCTTATCTGGGTTTTTCATATTTTCCTTCCAAATCATTGGCCCACTATTTTATTACCACCTTCTTCAGACTTTAGAAATACCTTTTTCTATTTGCTTTACTGAGCAATCAAAACACATAGAGAATGAAACCATGCTGGCCACTGTTTACTGGCTATAATTTACTAAAATATCTTAATACCTGCCCCCCACCCCGCCACCAATTGCCTTTGGTCACATAAACTACATGTAGGTTCTCTTGGGATACACTGAAAAATGGTCTGCTGACAGCTGACCTTCCTGTCTGGACTGAGAATTTCTTTGTGTTGTCTAGGTGGTGATGAAAGAGGAAGGCCACTCACCTAGCTCTTTCTGGTTGACTGGGTTTCACCTTTGCCTTATCTGAGAAATTTTTGTTTCTGCAAGACTCTGTAATCACTGAAGATCTAACTCAATTATCCACACAGTTTTGTCCTCTGAATTCATGCATAAGAGGCAATACCCATTTTCTCACCCCTCAGTTCCTGAAGGCTGATTAACATTTCCTGAAGTTGCTGTTGAGGACTGCTTTTTTCTCATTTGTACCGTTCTCTTTTTACCATAGTCATGCCTTCAAGCTAAGTACTTTTTCAGATCTCAGATGCCACTTAGCTGTGATTGGCAGCCCTCAAGGAAGTAGGATTTATTTTGATTGGAATGAGACCTAATGAGTGCAAAGTGGAGCTTAAGGGAGTGTTGATCAGATAGCATGTAGTCTAAACTTCAGAGCAAAATATTTGAGACCTTCAATACTGAGCACAAACCCTACTTTTAGTTTCACCAATTGCCATTCTTACCTCTCTACCTGGTAAGGGAAGTAGAAAGAAACATGGTGAAAAGTCCCCCTTTTCTGAGCTCTATGCCAAGTCCCCTGTGTGCATTCCCATTGAATCTTCACAACACTGAAGATGGAAACCACATCTCCACTTTATAGATGAAATAATAGAGACTGAGAAAGAGTCAATCATTTAACCAACCATATTTTCCCAGTAAAACACGGAAATGAGGTTGAAACCCAGGTTAGTCTCGCCTCTGAGCCTGAGCTCTGTTTGCTAAGTCATGATGCTTAAAAGTCTCCAAATGGCACAAGCTTGAGCCATATCAGACTCAGCCTTTATCTGAATACACTGTGTTTTTCCATGTGTGTTTGTGCTCAGTCACTCATTCATGTTCAACTCTTTGCTACCCATAGACTATAGCCCACCAGGCTCCTCTGTCTGTGGGGTTTTCCAGGCAAGAATACAAGAGTGGGTTGCCATTCCATCACCTACTTTTCCATATTGCTTGAGTACATCATGAGAAATGCTGGGCTGGAAGACACACAAGCTGGAATCAAGACTGCCAGGAGAAATAGCAATAACCTCAGATATGCAGATGACACCACCCTTATGGCAGAAAGTAAAGAGGAACTAAAAAGCTTCTTGATGAAAGTGAAAGTGGAGAGTGAAAAAGTTGGCTTAAAGCTCAACATTCAGAAAACAAAGATCATGGCATCCAGTCCCACCACTTTATGGGAAATAAATGGGGAAACAGTGGAAACAGTGTCAGACTTTATTTTGGGGGGCTCCAAAATCACTGCAGATGGTGACTGCAGCCATGAAATTAAAAGACGCTTACTCCTTGGAAGAAAAGTTATGATCAACATAGACAGCATATTCAAAAGCAGAGACATTACTTTGCCGACTAAGGTCCATCTAGTCAAGGCTATGGTTTTTCCAGTGGTCATATATGGATGTGAGAGTTGGACTGTGAAGAAGGCTGAGTGCCGAAGAATTGATGCTTTTGAACTGTGGTGTTAGAGAAGACTCTTGAGAGTCCCTTGGACTGCAAGGAGATCCAACCAGTCCATTCTGAAGGAGATCAGTCCTGGGTGTTCTTTGGAAGGAATGATGCTAAAGCTGAAACTCTAGTACTTTGGCCACCTAATGAGAAGAGTTAACTCATTGGAAAAGACTCTGATGCTGGGAGGGATTGGGGGCAGGAGGAGAAGGGGGACAACAGAGGATGAGATGGCTGGATGGCATCACGGACTCAATGGACGTGAATCTGAATGAGTTGGTGATGGACAGGGAGGCCTGGCGTGCTGCAATTCATGGGGTCGAAAAGAGTCGGACATGACTGAGTGACTGAACTGAACTGAAGCTTCTCCCTGACATGATTTTCCCTGTTTCCTTCTCTTTTGATGAATTCCTTCTCATTCTTCAATATCTAGTACAACTGTCACTCCCTTCTGAGAGCCTTCCCTTAATTATACAGATACAACCATTGTTTCTCTTCTTTGTGGTTCCACTATATTTATGCACAGTAAAGATGATATTTGTTCTGTGTCTCTCTCCTCTCATGGCAGGTCTCTTGTCTTATTTGCTGTTGTATTCATAGTCTTTAACATGATTCTTGACACAAAGTAAATATAAAATACATATTTCTTAAATTTAAATTGTTAATTCATTAAAAGTCAATAAAGTAATTAGTGCTTGTGGACAGTAGATGAAGACAGGACATTTGTGGTATCTTGCCAGATCTATAGACCCTTGGAAAAAGCACATGTGAGGAGCAATCTCTTCTGGTTTCTTGGGAAGATGCCATGATTAGTTTGGGAATCAGCAGATAACCATGTCCTCCTAATTTAGTTCTTCCTTTCCTCAGATAGACGGGGAAAAATAATAAAGAGAGAAACTGGAGGGAAAGATGTCTGCAGCCTTTTCCTAGGAGAGGTGTGAGCCAAGTGAAGGGATCAGTGACGCAGAGTCCATCTTCCTCACCAAACTCTGCATTCTCCTTGGCCTCACATGTGCTGTGTTAAGACTCCCCTGCTGATTGCTGAACACAGACATTTGTGTAAAAATTAACCTCCATACTCTCAGCAAGGAAATATTCTCACACACAGGAGTATATCTTGCAGCTTTCCATCAGGGTGTAAGGCAGCAAAAATTAAGGAAAAGCTAAATGTGTAGAGAAATGGACCCATCTTTGTGAGACTGATTGTTACAATATTGTGTTTTTAGGGGAGAGAATGGACGGGGCCAAAAGCCTTGGAGGGAAGTGAAGTTGCTCATAAGTCAAAGGACACAGGCTTAGATCATAACTTCCCAAGCTTTGAGGAAACAGTAAGGCACAAGGAGGTCCACCCAAGTCCAGCTAGTTGAAAAGACTCAGCATTTCCCCAAGGACCACAGCAAGGGAAAGCAGACCTAGAAGTGGAGACCACGAATGAAGCGAGGCCTGGAGGAGCGAAGGGCTATGAGCACTGCAGAAAGCTAAGCGCTAGGGTCAGTCTTGCAGCCAGGAAGTGATAAATGTCTATATTTCTTTTATTTGTCCCCTTAAAAATAATCATAAAATTCAGTTGGCCTTCTTCTTGAACCTAAGTGTTTGATATTTGGCAAGTAAGTAGACCTCAAATATAAGTGATCCATTAAAACGAGTGTAAGTTCCCACATGAATAACCTTCAACTTTAGCATTTGGAAGTTTGAGTATTTTCTTTCTCAAAGCAAAAGTTTATCTTAGATATATTTGAAGAAATATTTGAAAGTTATTAAAAGAATATATCCTAAGAGTTCTCATTACACGGGGGAAAACATTTTTTCTTTCTTTTTTAAAAATCTGTATGAGAGGACGAGTGTTAACTAGACTTATTATGGTAATCATTTCATAATATATATAAGACAAACCATTATGCTGTACTCCTTCAGCTCATACAGTGCTATTTGTCAACAGTATCTCCATAAAATGGGAAAAAATACCTAATAGTATGTTAAAAGCTGTTGTTTTCCTTGTGTACTTATCCTTATATACTTATCCTTAACCTCAGTAGTAAATGTGATCAATAATTACAAACTACAAAGTTAAATATGATCCAATTTGGATGACAAATTCATCCACATGATACTCAAGTCATTCCATGTTGAATTTTTATTTTTGTTCAATAAAGTCTTTGTAAGTAAAAGTTACAAAACAACAATCTCAGCATGTATCTGACAACCAAATTATAAATAATATTTCAGATAAAAATAATTGATGGTTTGGTTACTAAAACTACTGGATGAAAATTTTGATGATAAATGGGATACTGAATGAAGGCACCCAGTAATTACAAAGAGAAAATAGTAACTTTATACGGGAAAAATCTGACAGATCCCACTATTATCAGGTCTTCAAATTAATCAGTACTGCTAGTAATTAACCATCCTTTGCCTTCCAACATGAGGCACCAAGGACACAACATTACATCCATGACATTCTTGGCAAAGATGCATAACATGAATCTAACCATGAGGAAACATCAGACAAACCAAAATTAGGGATATTCCACAAAACAACTGGCTTGTACTATTCAAAAATGTCAAACTCTCTTAAGGCAAACAGATTGCAGAACTTTTCCACATTTTAGGAGACCAAAAATAAATGACAACCAAATGTAATATATGATCCTGAACTGGAGACTAGAACAGAAAAAATACAATTATTTTATTACAAAACACATTGATTGAGTTGGTAAAACTCAAATAGGATGTGCAGATTGGGATATAGTACTCTCACCAATATTACTATCCAGATTTTAAATAATTGCCTTATGGTTAGATAAGAGAATGTCTGTATTTTTAGGAAATCACAAATATTTAAAGGCAAATAGGCACAATGTCAATAATTTACTCCTAACAGTTCATTAATAAACATAATGATATGTTTTAAAAACTAACCCACATGTGTGTGTGTGTGTGCAGAGGAGATGGAGAAGAACAGAGCAAACATAGTAAACTCTTTACATGGAGAATTCTGTGTGAAAGGTAAGTAGGAATAAGAATTCGTTGTACTGTTTTCAAGATTTTTCTGTAAGCCTGAAATTATTTCAAAATTATCCCTTGGAGGCCAAAGGATCCAAGCTTCACTGTCTGATGAAGGCAAGCGCGATCACACGGCTAGTTTGTGGCAAATCTAAATCTTAAGAAGATGAGGCTTCCCCCTCTACAGCCTGTTTCTGCATAAACATAAACTTGGTCTCAAGAGGCTACAGAGAGCTTGTAATGTGAAAGCATTCTAGAGCTATCAAGTTGCAAAGCAAATGAGCTCTGGCTTTGCTGCTTCCACCTTTCTCTTTTTGGGGGAATAGCCTAGTTCTGCGGAGAAGGCAATGGCACCCCACTCCAGTACTCTTACCTGGGAAATCCCATGGACGGAGGAGCTTTGTAGGCTACAGTCCATGGGGTTGCTAAGAGCTGGACACGACTTAGTGACTTCACTTTCACGCATTAGGGAAGGAAATGACAACCCACTCCAGTGTTCTTGCCTGGAGAATCCCAGGGACAGAGGAGCCTGGTGGGCTGCCGTCTACGGGGTCGCACAGAGTCAGACATGACCGAAGCAACTTAGCAGCAGAAGCAGCAGCCTAGTTCTGATGACACTCTTGGCCTAGGAGAGATTATCTGTCCTTCCCCCGTATCCCCCAGTTACAGCTCCACACACCTTGGGGGTTGGGGGAAAAGCAGACCCTTGTGAGCTCTCCTGACCTCTCAGCAATCAAAGTTGAGAGCATAGTTTCCAGCCTGAGCTCGTTTGTGCTCAAATTCAAGTTCTACACTTTTAAGACTTATGTGACTTTGAGCAAATTACTTTGCCTGTATTTGGGTAAAATGTATGTAATAACAATATCTGCCTTTAGGATTATTTAGGAGGATTGAATGTGACAACTTACGTAAAGTACTTAGCACGGATCTTGGCACATAACGAGTGCTCAGAACATGTGAGTTGCTAATTGTATGATTAAAATGGGTACCTAGTATGAAGTCAAGATTCTCACACCTGAAAAAGTGTGAGACTCAGTTGCTAGAGGATTTTGCATATGTATATGGAGTTAACTCTCAAATATCTATGAATAGTTAACATTTTGACCAGAAACCCAGTCATGCAAAGACTGTTTTACCTTTCTCTCCAGCAAAGAAACTGATCGCTAGACTAGAAAGAGAATTGGAAACAACCTAACTGTCCCTCAGAAGGAAACTAGCTAAATACTTTATGATTTTCACATTCATTGGAATGATAAAAGCAATTAACAAGAGTGAGGCAGATGAAGATGTATTGGAATGGAAGGATATCTTATTCATATTGAGAGTAAGAGGAAAAAATGCAAATAGAATGGAAGAATGTATAGTATGCTTGCAAGTTTTTTTAAATGTTCAGATGGAAAAAAAGGAATTAGACAATTTTATCTAAAACAAGAAATGAGATTAGGAAAGGAGTGGGAATATATATATATATGTATATATATTAATATATAGGGTTTCCCTGGTAACTCAGTGGGAAAGGATCCTTTCCACCTGCAATGCAGGAGATGTGGGTTCAATCCCTGGTTTGGGAAGATCCCCTGGGGAAGGGGATCTTTCCATTCATGCCTGGAAAATCCCATGGACAGAGGAGTCCAGGAAGCTACGGTACATGAGGTTTCAAAAGAGTTGGACATGACTGAGCAATTAAACAATAATAATGTGTTTGCATGAGTATTTATAAATTCAGTATTATAATAGCTCTGACTGGCTCCTAATGATTTCACAGGAATTGCCAGAGCCACTAGCTAGTGGATCCAGACATTGTTCCCAGAGGCCCCTGCCAGGTTGTCACAGTAACAGTCTGGAACAGAAGGTAGAGAGCGAAACAAAACTGAGCAACCAACAGCAGTAAGGACTATTTAAGTATTCATACGCTATCTTCACATCACTATTTAGTTAGCAAAACAAGTATGCTAGAAAACTATGGTATTTCAAATATTATTATAACTCATAATTATGAACTATAGGTTAAAATATGAATTGATATGGAAAAAGAAGGCAGCATAAGTGGAAGAACATAGGTAGGTTTAATAGGTGCATTGTTTCACAGAGAAACATTTTAAACAGGAGGTTTATAGGGAAGAAATGAATAAAAAGGACCTTTGGTAAAGATACAGAATGATCTACTTTCTTTCCTGTTATACAGATGAGAACATGAGGTCCAAGGGTCAGCTGATAAGCCCAGGGCCCCATACTTAGTTAGCACTGCAAACATGGGCTCAGGTGCCTGCAGGACTCAAGCAGGCAACTATCTATGGGTGAAGAAGCCCAGGTAGGGCTAAAGCAAGGATGAGAGCCAGTGCCAGCCCATAGGAGGCTGCAGTTGCTCATCTCCATCAATTCTGCCAACAGAGAATGCAAATCTACTCTTGCCAACATTTCTTCTTTCAGGAAAAGGCAGATGCCTATAAGAAACATTTTGACTGCAAATGTTGCTCAACTAGGACAACATGTGTTCATATACTATTGCACATGAGCAAACAAGGTACGCGTGGGATATACCAGTCTCATTGCCACTGATTGCCATCTATGGGAAGTTAAGACAATTGATCCTTGGCAAAGCTTTCTCCAGTTTTATTCCATTTGTTCCTAATCCCAAATCTCAGCCATACACTTATTATAAAATCACAGTCTTTTTTAGAAAGGAAGGAGCAATTGTAAGGTACCAGACAAAAACCAAGATGAGAAAACAGTAAAGAAAGAAAATATAATTGGAAAAAGAAGCAGATTCTGGCCTTCAAAAAGCTTAGAATCTATTGAAGTAAGAAGAATCATGCAAATGATATTATAATAATTATTATTTCAGAAAAATTAAATTGGGAGCAGCTGCAGGAAACTGCTACAGTAGCTGATTCAATCTAGTTGGGTGAAGGAGGATATCACTCAGTTCAGTTCAGTTCAGTTTAGTCATTCAGTCATGTCCGACCCTTTGTGACCCCATGAATCGCAGCACGCCAGGCCTCCCTGTCCATCACCAACTCCCGGAATTCACTCAGACTCACATCCATCGAGTCAGTGATGCCATCCAGCCACCTCATCCTCTGTTGTCCCCTTCTCCTGCCCCCAATCCCTCCCAGCATCAGAGTCTCTTCCAATGAGTCAACTCTTCACATGAGATGGCCAAAGTACTGGAGTTTCAGCTTTAGCATCATTCCTTCCAAAGAAATCCCAGGGCTGATCTCCTTCAGAATGGACTGGTTGGATCTCCTTGCAGTCCAAGGGACTCTCAAGAGTCTTCTCCAACACCACAGTTCAAAAGCATCAATTCTTCGGCACTCAGCCTTCTTCACAGTCCAACTCTCACGTCCATACATGACCACTGGAAAAACCACAGCCTTGACTAGACGGACCTTTGTTGGCAAAGTAATGTCTCTGCTTTTGAATATGCTATCTAGGTTGGTCATAACTTCCCTTCCAAGGAGTAAGCGTCTTTTAATTTCATGGCTGCAGTCACCATCTGCAGTGATTTTGGAGCCCCCAAAAATAAAGTCTGACACTGTTTCCATTGTTTCCCCTTCTATTTAGGATATCACTAAAGGAAAAGAAATGGGATTCAATAGGACGAGAAGGGAGAGGCATCAAGGCTCCCATGCCAGCAGAGCAAAACCACTGGAGAGTGCCCAAGCCTGGTACACTGAAGGTGAGGAAGGAAACGGGTGTAGTGGAAAAACAGGGCATGTGAAGGCATAGCGACAGTGTTTGCCAAGACCAGTGTGAACCACATTCTGTGAAAGAGGGGGCCAGTACATGCTTTTGCGGGGGTAACACGATTCTGCTCCTGTTTAGAATATCTTGTCTGCCATGTAACAGATGGACTGGAACCATGAGAAGCTGACAGAAGGACTGGCTAGTCAGCTATTTCAGCTGCTAAAGCAGTGCACTAGAGTCAAAACAGTGAGAGCAGAACAAACAGGATGGAAACAAGAGCCATTATAGGGGTGACGCTTATGGAGCTTTGCCACTGCAACGAACACCTTGGACAAAGCTGCATGATGACCTGGAGATTTCAGGTTCAAAGGTCTTGGAGGAAATGGTGCCCTTGGTGACACAGGAAGCAGAAGGGGAAACATACTGAACTCACATTCAGTTCAGTCAGTCAGTTCAGTCGCCCAGTCGTGTCTGACTCTTTGCGACCCCATGAATCGCAGCACGCCAGGCCTCCCTGTTCATCACCATTTCCTGGAGTTCACTCAGACTCATGTCCATCGAGTCCATGACGCCATCCAGCCATCTCATCTTCTTTCGTCCCCTTCTCCTCCTGCCCCCAATCCCTCCCAGCATCAGAGATTTTTCCAATGAGTCAGCTTTTCGCATGAGGTGGCCAAAGTACTGGAGTTTCAGCTTTAGCATCAGTCCTTCCAAAGAAATCCCAGGGCTGATCTCCTTCAGAATGGACTGGTTAGATCTCCTTGCAGTCCAAGGGACTCTCAAGAGTCTTCTGCAACACCACAGTTCAAAAGCATCAATTCTTTGGCGCTCAGCCTTCTTCACAGTCCAACTCTCACATCCATACATGACCACAGGAAAAACCATAGCCTTGACTAGACGGACCTTAGTTGGCAAAGTAATGTCTCTGCTTTTGAAGATGCTATCTAGGTTGGTCATAACGTTTCTTCCAAGGAGTAAGCGTCTTTTAATTTCATGGCTGCAGTCATCATCTGCAGTGATTTTGGAGCACCCAAAAATAAAGTCTGACACTGTTTCCACTGTTTCCCCATCTATTTCCCATGAAGTGATGGGACCGGATGCCATGATCTTCATTTTCTGAATGTTGAGCTTTTCACTGGCGTGCTGTGATTCATGGTGTTGCAAAGAGTCGGACACAACTGAGTGACTGAACTGACTGACAAGCTGGAATCAAGATTGCCAGGAGAAATATCAATAACCTCAGATATGCAGATGACACCACCCTTATGGCAGAAAGTGAAGAGGAACTAAAAGCCTCTTGATGAAAGTGAAAGAGGAGAGTGAAAATGCTGGCCTAAAGCTCAACATTCAGAAAACGAAGAACATGGCATCTGGTCCCATCACTTCATGGGAAATAGATGGGGAAACAGTGGAAACAGTGTCAGACTTTATTTGGGGGCTCCAAAATCACTGCAGATGGTGACTGCAGACATGAAATTAAAAGATGCTTACTCCTTGGAAGAAACGTTATGACCAACCTAGACAGCATATTCAAAAGCAGAGACATTACTTTGCTGAC
The DNA here is from genome assembly GCA_917880005.1 of Nanger dama. Lineage (NCBI taxonomy): Eukaryota > Metazoa > Chordata > Mammalia > Artiodactyla > Bovidae > Nanger > Nanger dama. Next base: position 6,886,415 of record CAKJTW010000052.1, read on the forward strand.
TAAGGTCCGTCTAGTCAAGGCTGTGGTTTTTCCTGTGGTCATGTATGGATGTGAGAGTTGGACTGTGAAGAAGGCTGAGCAGTGAAGAATTGATGCTTTTGAACTGTGGTGTTGGAGAAGACTCTTGAGAGTCCCTTGGACTGCAAGGAGATCCAACCAGTCATTCTGAAGGAGATCAGCCCTGGGATTTCTTTGGAAGGAATGATGCTAAAGCAAAACCAATACAGTATTGTAAAGCAGAATAAAGTATTAAAATAAATAAATAAAATAAAGATGAAACTCCAGTACTTTGGCACCTCATGAGAAGAGTTGACTCATTGGAAAAAACTCTGATGCTGGAAGGGATTGGGGGCAGGAGGAGACAGGGATGACAGAGGATGAGATGGCTGGATGGCATCACTGACTTGATGGATGTGAGTCTGAGTGAACTCCAGGAGATGGTGATGAACAGGGAGGCCTGGTATGCTGCGATTCATGGGGTCGCAAAGAGTCAGACAGGACTGAGCGACTGAATTGAACTGAATGAAAGGTATGAGGATGAAGAGCAACTAAATAAGGAAAAAGGAATCCAAAACAATTAACACTAGCTTCTGTTTATCAAGTGTGTCATCTGTGCCAGACTTTGGGCAAAGCCTTCATGTAAATATTTTATTTCGGCCTCATATTAACCTTGTGAAGCAGCTCAAGCTCAGAGAGGCTAAGGAATTGAAATAAGAATATAAATAACCAGGTTCACAGAACACATCCAAATGGCTAATAAACATTTGAAAAGATGCTCAACTTCTGTGGTAGTTGGAGAAATGCAACAGATTTATAAAAATGTTAGGGGCTATAATACTTCTGGGAAGGGCTACTCAAATACTACTGGTGGAAATGTGAAATGGTGTAGTTTTTCAGAAGGCCATCTGGCAATGTCTATTAAAATTAATGTACACATTAAATACAAATTAAATATGCACGTGTCTTTTGATCCAGCCATCCCTCAACTGGGAATTTATCCCATAATATGAAATCACCAGCCCAGAGTGGAAAATGTCTGAAAACAAATTGGAATATCCATCAATAGGGGAATGGCTGAAATTTTTATGGTACTTTCATAATATTTAAAAGAATAAGTTAGTTCTATGCCAGGTCATTTGTAGGGATTTCCACAATGAACTCTAAAGTGAGTACGGCAAGAAGCAGAGAAGATTATAAAATGATTCCATTTCTACAAAGCAAAATAAAAAAATACACATCTGTGTAAATGTCACATGTGTGTGTATGGTTTGTTCACCCAGGGTTATAGTTGATCACTTGAAGGGATAAAAGGAAATATAATCAACAATGTCAAATAAATGACCTCAGAAACTGAAGGAGCTGAGACTAAGAAAAAGCCTTTGGATTTGGCAATGAGGAGGCCACACGTGGTCTTTGGAAGACAGGTTGCAGCTGGCAACCTGAGAAAGAGTTATATTCCAGGAGGCAAAGAGCAAGGACACGGCGAAGAAGCAGTGCCGTGACCGCTGACAGTGCTCTGGACGTAGCAGGGCAATGAGAAGCCTGTGAGCTTGGCAGGGGGAGAAGAGCCCAGGCTGTTTCCTTATATTTGGTATGTTTTGGCTTCCCTGGTGGCTCAGCTGGCAAAGTATCCACCTGCAGTTGGGAGACCTGGGTTCAACCCCTGGGTTGGGAAGATCCCGTGGAGAAGGGAATGGCTACCCACTCCCATATCCTGGCCTGGAGAATTCCATGGACTGTATAGTTCATGGGGTGGCAAAGAGTCAGACACAACTGAGCAACTTTCACTTCACTTCACTTGGTATGTTTGCGCTTTATGTTGGTGGCTGTTTGAGTTTTTACATTTTTCTGTCTTTTTAAGACCAACATATCATATCTGTGAATTAAGATGAAAGACAGATGCAAGAGCAGGGCTGGGTCCTACAACAGTCAGCAGGGAAAGCGGAAGAGCTGCTTATGGTCCTCTCTCTCACTTGGACCTTTATTTTCCTAATGTTCCAAAAAGACAATTTGTTCCTTTAAGAGATATCATTTTAAGATTCTTGAATGGAAAAAAAAATGTAGTTGATGATCCAAGCAAGCCAATCACTATCCCCACTAACCTTCACTCAATGATGCAATTCTTAAATATTTAACGGTGGCGACCTTTCTGAAAGTCAGGACACCAAAGCAAATCCCAAGTCCCTGAATAAAAGAAAACCCTGGGGCACAAACATCATCTGGGGACAATCTAAGTTGTTGGCCATCCACCGCGGCTGCTTCCTCTTATTCTGGGAGCCTCTGATTCTCAAGCCCTATGATGGCTCGCTCATCCATCTCGTGCCTCCTTTTCACAGGTCTAGGTCCTTCTCTGTTTCATTCACGCCAGCACCCTTTGGCAGGTCCATGAGTTGTCTGTTCCCTTGTCCTAGTCAAGTGAAAGGATGGTGAAAATGACTCAGTTCCTCTCCTTGTAATTTCCTCCCTTTGCTCCTAAAACAGGAATAGCTTCCAGGAAACCACTTTGGAGAAAGTACATGCCCTCCCTCCCGCTGCAGGAGTGACTCAGCAGGCCAGTGAGATGGGCGACTGGTCACCGCTCTTGCCCAGCTGGCTTCCCTCTTGCAAGGTCTCTCACCTGCAAAGTTGTTCTCCTTTCTCCTCCTGTTGCTGTGGGCAGAGTCAGCTCACCAGGGCATGACTTCCCCACTCCACAAGCAAGGCCTTTGTTCTCCAGTCTCTTTAGAGACTAGCTAGCTGAGGTGAGGACAGAAAGTCAATTCAAGCATCAGGAACAGGTGTGTTAAAATCCAGACTCTAGTAGGTCGAGGTGAGGCCCAGACTCCTGTATTTCTAACAAGCTCTCGAGTGATGCCAATGGCATGGACCTCACTTTAGGATTAGAACAGTGGTTTCCCAACTTAGCTGTGCTTTGGAATCACCTGGGGACCTTTTAAAAATAGGCCACATTCTGGACAAATTAAATCACAGTCTCTGGCAATGGGACACAGTAAACACTATTTTTGAAACTTCCCATGTGATTCCTAGTGAACAGCCAAGTTTGGGATTGCTGTTTTGAAATGATGAGCTCCTTTGCATAGGGCTAACTATGAATAACAAATATCCAAGGCTCTAGGAAATGCAAAGCTGAGACTTACACTAAATTCTCTAAGTAAAAAAAAATTAAAAAAAGGTCAATAGGGTTCAGCATTGTGACCATGCTTTGATTGAGCACCATGTTGAGTTTGGGGGGTGACGTTGTCCAGAGAGCAGGGAGTGAATCATATTTAAAGGCAGTAACAGGTGTCTTCACATAGCCCCAGGTCTGCCACACACACACACACACACACCTCTACTATTCCTTCCTTTTTCAGCTGCAAGTGGCCTTGGCCCTTGCACTAGTCTCTCTTTAGGTAAGTTTTCTCCCTCATTTAAGCAGACTCCACCTATCTTGGTCTGTTGCCAGCAGCAAAAGGGCTGGATCTCAAACTCAGTCTTAATATATGTGCTTTATCTTATCTCTGCAATGACTTCTTTCTATTTTATAGGTAAGTATATGAAATATTTATAAAACATCAGTATAAGTGTGACTGGTTAAAGACAGCATTGACTGACTTGCATGAGTGATAATGGAGACAGCTGAGGAAGCACATATTTTTGTCCAGACAACCATAGCATGCATACCTTTTTGGTAATGTCGATGCCTACGGGGGAATCTGACTTAAAGAGGCCAAAACACATGAGAAGACTGTGGTCCTTAAAATCACTTCCTTGGGATCTATTCCAACATTTAACAGTAGCTACAAAATGGTAATCTCATATTGTTGAATTAGGAACAATTCACAATCTGTTCATGTTTTGTTTATTCTGTGTTTAAAATTTAATGAAGATTTGTAACTGGGAGCCAGAGACAAGAAAACTTAAATGCTCTCTGCCTGAGAGATTTTAAATGACCCTATCTTGTTCTGTGAGTAGCTGTATCCCTAGATAATGATTCTTGAGAAATAGTTTCAAAATTGGGAGTTAGAAACAGCAGAAGAAAGGGTACAAATAAATTAGGATTGATTTACTGGTCTGTGCACACATACACACAACACATGCACACTCTTACATGTGTGTGAACACACATATAAGCACACACACACAATTATATATTACTTTCCTGCCTTTGCCTCAGAGACAATGGTGTTAAAAATTAGCCAAATTGCAAACCCAGGTTAAGCTATATGCTTTAGGTTCTTGATTTATCACTTTTGGTCATTTACAGTATCACAACTATAGACTCACTGATTATTTCAGTAGGTGGTATATGATGGGTTTAGGGGTCAGAATATAGAAGAATTGGTCAAAAAACTTGAATTCAGATTCTTATCCCTGCCACTTCATAGCTATGTGAACTGGGGGAAATGGCCTGACTTCTCTGGACTTCAGCTCCTTTATGAGTAAAATGAGGATAATAATACACTACAGGATTGTGAAAGGTTTGCTGCTGTTAAATCACTTCAGTCGTGTCCAACTCTGTGCGACCCCATAGACGGTAGCCCACCAGGCTCCCCCGTCCCTGGGATTCTCCAGGCAAGAACATTGGGATGGGTTTCCATTTCCTTCTCCAATGCATGAAAGTGAAAAATGAAAGTGAAGCCGCTCAGTAGTATCCGACTCTTTGCGACCCCCATGGATTGCAGCCCACCAGGCTCCTCCGTCCATGGGATTTTCCAGGCAAGAGTACTGGAGTGGGGTGCCATCGCCTTCTCCATGTGAAAGGTTTAAGTGAGGTCATATATGAGACATACAAAACAATGACTGAAATATGAAAAGTACTCGGTAACTGGTAGCCAGGCACATATTTGTCATGTTAGTTCCATAAATGGAAATTATACTATGGAAAATAAAGCCTTAAAATAAATGTAAATTGTACCCAACAACCAACAGGAATGACCCCACCTAAAACTCACATTCTAAAAGGTATTTACTAAATTCTAGTCACAGATATACACTAGTCACAGTCTTTATCATTTCCACATAACTCCATGAACTTGACCTGTGACTGGAATCCTTGGAATCTTCCTTTTACCCACTGAGGCTGCTTGGTGGTTACATCTCAAAGGCAGTCACGCTGAATGTAAACCTCACTCTCCTTCCTCCATCCCATCTCTCTCTCCTCTTCCATTTTTCTTCCCTGCCCATCCTCACGGCTCTTTCATATCCTCCCCCTTCTGCATCCTTGCCAGGTATTTTTAATGTTGTTCTAAATCAGATAGTTATGGAAGAGCTAAGATAAAGTTCTAGCAGGTTTAAAGCTTGGTTCTGTCTAAGCATGAGTCCCTGCCTAGTGGCTTTATCACTTTAGTGCCAGTGATGAATCAGAGGCCCGCAGGGAAGTCCAGAAAATTCTCTCCCTAGAGGAGGGAGCAAACTTGATCCACTCAAAGTCTTTGAGTTAAGATGTCCACACCCTTACAATGAGGATTACAATGTCTGCCTTCACTGTCTCATCTCAGAGTTTATACCAGGGTAGACTAAAACAATAAATAGGATGAAAGCACTTAAATCAAGTGTCAAAGGCCACTGCATTCCTGTGGCCTCTTAATTAGCCAGCAGTAAGAGTGAAATGCACAGAAAGAGCACCATATCTCTGGTCAGTCATTAGAAATTCCACCCTGGGGACTGACCAAGACGATGCTTAGAGTCAGCCTTAAATTCAGATTAGAACAGAGGAAGAGATGGAGGGGACTGAGGTTTGGTATAGGACTCCAGAGGTCAGAGTCCAGGTATTGATACACCATGATGTTATTCTATGCAAGATTTCTCAGTTCACAGTATCATGTAAACACACATACATACACACACATTGTCATTTCATTTTGCTTTGTTTGGAGAAGGAAATGGCAACCCACTCCAGTACTCTTGCCTGGAAAATCCCACGGACGGAGGAGCCTAGTATGCTGCAGACCATGGGGTCACAAAGAGTCGGACACAACTGAGCGACTTCACTTTCTTTCCAAATGTTTAATAACAGTCCTCTGGTTCACAGCCAAGAGAGATGGGTGAAGGGATTGGAAACGGGCTGGGGAACGTCAACTCTTGCTTAGAAGCCTAGGCTCCAGAGCATCTCTGCAAATATTTGAACCCAGATTCCAATATTTACCATCTATGACACACTGAGCACATTACTGAATGCTTTATGCCTCAGTTCCTTCATCAGTAAAATAGCGGGGATAATAGTACTTAAGCTCATTAAGTTTGTGTGAGGCTTAAAGGAGAAAATTCCCATACATTGTTCAACACATTCCTGGCATTTAATGCATTCCATATTTATTCTTTATTATCATAATTATTATAATGGCATGGCTACCCAATATCTTTCCTCCATTCTTTTTTATACAGGCTCCTCACTTAATTGGGGATGACAGTGTCCCATGCTTGAAAACTACATTGTCCAGTTTCCTCTATAGGTAAGATTTACAATATAACCAAATTCTGTCCAACAGGATGTAGGTAAAACAAGTTTGGGCCTGTTTTTAAGAAATTTCTCTAAAAGTGCGTGTTATTCAGCTAGCAAATTACTTGAATCTTCCTGCTCTAAATTTGTATGTAATAGCTGGGGCTATGGCATCTATCTTAAGACCATGAGGCAAACAAGAAAGTGGAAAGGATAGGAGATTAAGAATATGGAAGACTAAAATATCAATAGTATCATGGAGCTACCACGCCAATCCTGAGCTGTCCCTTTGTAAAATTCTCTTGCCCGGGGGGAGGGAAAAAAAAAAAAACAACTCATACCTTGTTTAAGCTACTGTGCTTGATATTATCATTACACCAATAATGGGTATAGTTCAATGCCAGACACGTGAGAAATCTAAAGCTCTGTTTGTTTGTTTTTTTTTCCAATTTGGAAAGCAGATATTTTTATTTCTGTTTTCATGTTATGCTCCCACCTGGAGTAGAGAATTTCTTCTTTCACAAGACTCTAATTTAAGGATGGGACATGGACTACTCCCACTGCCAATTTTTTTGCAACTTAGCCTTGAAAAAGCACCTGGTTCTCTCATGACACAATGTGAGAGGAGGCTGTGATCCAAAATAAATAGGTGACTAAAATTTGAAGTAATAAAAAGCTAATAATGTTTGCGAGAAAATAAAAAGTAATTTATAATGATAGAATCTAGGTCAGGGAAAGTCAATGGGGAAACAAGAATAGGATAAAGGAAGTAGGAGAAAGAAGGGGACTGATGTGAGGAAAGAGGAGATGGAAGAACTATACACAAAACACAGTTAAGCAGGAACTGCTCACAAATGCCTCAGATGTGACACACCTCAGACGACACCACCCTTACGGCAGAAAGTGAAGAACTAAAGCGCCTCTTGACGAAAGTGAGAGAGGGGAGTGAAAAACTTGGCTTAAAGCTCAATATTCAGAAAACTAAGATCATGGCATCCGGTCCCATCACTTTGTGGCAAATAGATGGGGAGACAGTGGCTGACTTTATTTTGGGGGGCTCCAAAATCACTGCAGATAGTGATTGCAGCCATGCAATTAAAAGACACTTACTCCTTGGAAAGAAAGTCATGAGCAATCTAGACAGCATATTGAAAAGCAGAGATATTACTTTGTCAACAAAGCTTGGTCTAATCAAGGCTATGGTTTTCCCTGTGGTCATATATGGATTGAGAGCTGGACTATAAAGAGGGCCGAGCACCAAAGAATTGATGCTTTTGAACTGTGGTGTTGGAGAATACTCTTGAGAGTCCCTTGGACTGCATGGAGATCCAACCAGTCCATCCTAAAGGAGATCAGTCCTAGGTGTTCATTGGAAGAACTGATGCTGAATCTGAAACTCCAGTACTTTGGACACTTCATGTGAAGAGCTGACTCATTTGAAAAGACTCTGATGCTGGGAAAGATCAAAGGTGGGAGGAAAAGGGGACGACAGAGGATGAGATGGTTGGATGGCATCACCAACTCAATGGGCATGGGTTTGGGTGGACTCCCGGAGTTGGTGATGGACAGGGCGGCCTGGCATGCTGCAGTTCATGGAGTCGCAAAGAGTCAGACGTGACTGAGTGACTGAACTGAACTAAACTGATGTCATTTTGCACAAAATGATAATGTCTTCCCTTGACATTTAGTTCACAAATCAACTCAAAATTTAACTTGCTATCTGCTCTGTTGATCAATCAACAAACATGTATTCTGTGGAGACAGGAAATGATGGAAGTTCTGAGTAGGTCAGATTGGTCGAGGAAGGACAAAGCTGGAATCTGTAGAGATGGTGACATGTGATTGAATTTGAGGCAATTTTGAGGGTAAAGACAAAAGTACTTACTCATATACTTGGTGTAAAGTATGAAGGAAAGAGAGGAGCCAAGGCTCTTGGCTTAAACCATTGAATAGATAGACAATGGGACAGTTTACTGAGATGCAGGAGCAATGGCAGGAGAACACGGAGAAATCTCTCTCTCTCTCTCTCTCTCTTTGCCATTTTAAATTTGAAATACCTATTAAAGAGCCAGGTGGTGCTAAAGAACCTGCCTGCCAATGGAGGAGACATAAGAGATGAGGTTCGATCTCTGGATTGGGAAGATCCCTAGTGTAAGAAATGGCAGCTCACTCCAGTATTCTTGACTAGAGAATCCCATGGACAGAGCCGACTGGCAGGCTACAGTCCATGGGGTCCCAAAGAGTCAGACACGACTGAGCTACTTAGCACACACACACATTAAAGAGCCAGGTGAAGAGGCTGAGCAGGCAGTGTGACATGTCAGTCCTGGAGCTCAGGGGAGAAGCCCATACAAGACACAGATGTCTGAGACGGGATTTCAAGCTATGAGATGGGAGAGATAACCAGCAGACACACAGGCATTCCCACATTCAGTTATCTGGTAGAAGAGAAGAAGAAATTAGGAAAAGATACTGAGGGAAAACAGCCAGTGAGCAGGAGGAAACCAAGCAAGTGTGATGTCCTGGATGAGAAAGTGGTCACCCACAGCGCATGCTGCTGGGAAAGACTGGAAACGTAATTCCCAGCCTTTGTGAGCTACAGTCATGGGCTATTTAACCAAAATGGTTCCAGTGGGATTATGAGGGTGAAATCTGGGTTGGAACAGAGATCTCTCTTGAGAAGTTTCTCATTTCTCTCCCAAAGAGAAACCAGGAGATAAAGTAATGGAGAAAAGAGATAATGATAATTTCAGTTTTGTGGTGAAAGAGAAAAAAAAGACAGGGAATGGGGTGCCAGCTTCTGTGGGGTCACTGGTTTTTCTTGTTGTTGCTTCCTTTTTTATGATATCCCAAAGGGAATGACGTCGTAATAAGACACTGATGCCTTCATAAGGTAAGTGGATAATTCTAGGAGTGAAGTCGCTGAGAAGGCAAAAGGGCAGAGTCAGGGCCCAGGTGGAGGTTCGGTCATTCAGAGGAGGAGTGAGACTGTCATCTGAAAGGTGGGGGAAAAAACTCCATTAGGAAAGCCTGATCAGCCTCTCTACCAGAGTAGATGGCCTGTGCGAAATGAGTAGGCAAAGACATAAATTCGGTCTATTCACTATAGCAGGATTATATTTTCCAAAAATGCTTGGAAGCTCAGGGTCAGTTGCTGCTGGTCATAATCAGTCTTAGTTAATAATCTGTCTTAGTTTGGATTCCTCCAGAGGCAAGATATTGAGACAAAGATTCCAAGGCAAACTGTTTATTTTCAAAGTGACCCCAGGCAAGAACAGCGAGGAAACAGGGAGGTGAGACAGAGACAGGAAGGCTACTACCTGAAGGGCATCGTCCAGCAAGTTATCACAGTGGGGAGCTGAGGCAGGATCCAACTGGAGAACTCTGGGAGATGGGGTAGGACACGCCTCAGAGTTATCCCCCGCCCAGGGTTTGGGACTTGAACTGTTTATCCACCCACTTCTGCAATTTTCTGGTTCTAGGTTGCCCCCAAGGATCCCCTAATTCCCTGGCAAGTCCAGTCTGCATTGTGCATGGGCAGAGTTTGCAGGAAAAGCTGTCAGGCAAAGCGATGCAGGTGTTGAGATCCAGAGGTGCAGCTGATGGGCCGAGGGGAGTGTCGGGGGATCCTCATGTGTGCTAAGTTGCTTCAGTTGTGTCCTACTCTTTGCTACCCTATGGCCTGTAGCCCACCAGGCTTTCTGTCCATGGGGTTCTCCAGTAAGGGTACTGGAGTGGGTTGCCATGCCCTCCTCCAGGGGATCTTCCTGACCTAGGGATTGGACCCACGTCTCTTATGTCTCCTGCAATGGCAAGCAAGTTATTTACCACTAGCATCACCCAGGAAGCCCCCGAGAGGATCTGTTAAATTAGCCAAGGGTCATAGTTATATTTTGGCTTGTTTTGCTGGTTGGAAGGAAATAAAGGAGCCCAGTGGTTTCTCTTCTGGTACTTGTCAAAAGCTCAAAACCACTCACTAAGGTTCCTCTCCCTGCCCTTACTTTCACTCTGGGGGCTTGGAATCAGAATAAGAAGCTAGCAACCCCCTTCTCATACATTATCTCATTTAATCCTGACACAATACCTGCATCAACTGGCTTCATTTCAGTGAATAAGAAACCAAGTGATAAGAGCTTCTTCAAGACTTGCTCAAAATCACATCAGGCTCTCAGATTCCAAAGCCTAGCTCTCAACTTGTTAGAGAAAAAAACAAAAAAAAACCTCGATCTGGTTTTATCATTTACCTGATCCCCACATGTCAGGAAAAAGTGATCAGAAGTTACTCTGGCAATCTCTTTGAAGGACAATTTGTTTGGAGAATATATAACACAATATTTCTGGTTTTATTCAGCTATTGTATTTCCTTAATTTGTGGGCAGACTTTTCCAAGAGGAAAAACTATATAAAATAAAGTGTTTGAAGGCATCTCACAGTGTGATTGAGTCATTAAAAAGAAGTCATTAATAATGCATTGACTTTGATTAAACTTCTTTCAGTCACGGGGGAGCTGTCAATGGAGAATTACTACTCTCTTCTGACAAAGTCAAAGTCATGTAGGGGTCTCTAAAATGCACATGATTGTTCTAGCATTGTAAAAATGGGAAATTGTTCTCTCGTGGAAAATGCACTCCAAGGCCATGGGGCATCGTTAACATTCTGGAAGGGCTGTGGTCTAAGGTTGGGATGGAGTGGGAAGTGAGAGAGAGAGGGAATGGAATTCATCCAGCCAGTTAAAGGTGGTTTGGTGAGCACCACCCCTGCCCTTCCTCTGTCAATGCAGCAGAATTCTTTCACCAAATCATTCCAGTATGCTCTTCTATGCTAGTAAATTCTCTATTGATCTTTGTGGTCTGCTTAATTACAAAGAAAGTTGGAATGTAAATGTGGACAGCTTTTAGATCTTAAGATGCTCACCTTTTTCCTGTCTGAAAATCCAAACCCACTGTAACAATTGGATTCCGAAATTGACTCAAGTCTTCTAGGCCCAGAGCCAAAGTCCACGTGCGTGGAAGGAAGAATGCTCAGCACTTATTTGGGTGAGTGTATCAACCGGCAGTAACTCTCCCAGCCCCCTCTGCAACAGAATTTACAGACTACTTAGAAGGGCAAAAAGAAACAATCTGCAATAAACACTTAAAGTGATAGGGAACCCTCAATATTCAGAGGCAGGAGGGATGAGAGCAGAATTCTCCTCATGTGCAAGGCGTTCAGCACTTGAAACCCCAGGATGTCTGACCACGGGTTTCTCAGTGCCTCTAGGAATCCCTGGAAAATCAAGGCTAAACATTTTATGAGGCCGAGAAAGATCTTCACCCCAACTGAGGCTCCCTTCATTCTGGTCAGAGAGCTGCTGTTGTCTTCTGTAAGCTTTCAGCAGGAAAGCAGCACTTTTTATTTGTTATTTTTAAATTCAGCTCTGCAGGGGTAAACTGTGCCAGGACCTCAAATTCATTAAAATTTCATTAACATCCACTTACGGAGTTGCCATTTATGTGCTGCAAAGCATTTTCTGATAACGCTGTGGAGAGCGATAAATGAGGTTTTCCTCTTTGAAATCCAGAAACAACCGCGTCCCTTTCCAGCTTGGGCAGTCACAGTCTGGTTAGGCCAGGTTCCCACCTGCAAGCGTCCCACGCACGAGGGTCCCTGGGCTCAGCTCAGTGATGAGTCAGGAGAATTCCTAGGGACTGCCACTACTTTGACTGTGAAAGGGGGCATGGCTGTTCAGCATCTGCTCTCCTGTTTGTTCTTTTTTCAACTTTTAATATAGAATATTTCCAATATACACAATATCAAAATTTCATTTATGTTTCTAGCAACTTTCCTCTTGCCTATATTTCTGAACCAACTATCAGATGTTATGCTAGGTCACTGATATATATCTCAAATACATGTTTCTAAATGAAAAAAGTTCTCATTTTTGTGGGTAACGGAGGGACATAAGTATAATAACTAGAGAACTATTATTACACATTTAAATAATTAATAATTCCTCACAATCATTAACTGCCCCATTGGTGTTCAATTTCAAATTGTCCCATAAATTCACATTTTTAAATATTTTAAGTCTGTATGCAACAATATCCAGATATGAATTTTAATTGGAAGTGGTCGGTGGGTCTCTTTTATTTGTTCTTAATTATAAGTGATATAATTTAATTAAAATTATGAAAAAATAATCAAATAGAGAAGTATGGGGAATAATTCTATGCACTATCTTTGTTGTATGAAGCAGAGTAAACTAATGATATTTTGTTGTATTTGATTATGATAGGATATATTTTAAATCTTATTATTTTTATAGATTTTTTTCTCTCTCATTCTCTCTCCCTCCCTCCCTTCTCTAATTTGCATGCTGAAAAAGTTGGATCATTTGGTCTGTGATTTTCCAATATGAATTTCATTAGATCCATAGCATAATTTAACATATTCCTCTCTTCTCTGTATTTCCTATAAATGGGTAGTTATATCTAGAGAACTGATCAAATTTGATTCTTTTTTTTAAGGGGAATGGGGCTTCCCCTGTGGCTTAGATGGTAAAGAATCTGCCTGCAATGCAGGAAGACCAAGGTTCAATCCCTGGTTCAGGAGGATCCCTTGGAGATGGGAATGGCAACCCACTCTAATATTCTTGCCTGGAGAGTTCTTTGGACAGAGGAGCCTGGTGGGCTACTATCCATGGGTTGCAAAGAGTCGGTCACAACTAAGCAATTAACACTTTTAGGCAGATGGGGATGGCTAAACTACTCTGTAAGTAGTGATGTGGAAGAGTCATATCATATACCATCTAGGGGGTATTGTGTGTGTGTGTGTGTGTGTATGTTTGATGTTAGAGCCGTGGATGAGTGTTGCTCAGATACTTTAAGTCATTAAGTTTGCAAAACAGTGACTACCTCATTCAGTCATTGCTCTGTCACTTATTAAAGCAACACTTCTAAAAGGAGAAATTTCCCTCCATTTAAGCTTTGCATCCCAGGTCTACCACCTGTTTTTCAGAGTCCCTATCAACACATCCTCCTTCTCATATCCATCTCAACAGAGTGTGCACTTGGGAAAAAGGAAAAGCCTGAAAGATTTTTACTTTCTTTTTCCAACTTTTGCTGTTTTGAAAAGTAGTAGACATTCAAAAGTTATAAACAGTAATATAATAAGCAGCCTGATGGCTGGGAACCTCCTCCCTGCTTTTTTCATTTGCATTTCCCTGATTACTAATGAGAGTAAGTGTTTTTTTCATGTGTTTACTGGCCAGGCAGACATTTCAACTAGTCTGGTTTTCTGTGATTAAAGACCAAGAGTGTCAGATTCCACATGGGCAGGGGAAGGCAGGGGCAGAGGTTACAGCCGCTGCACACAGCTGCACCTTCACTGGAGCCCAGCTTGAGCACTATTAGAAACGGGTATGTGTCCCACATGAGAATACCATTGGTCAGGCAACGTGACAGGAAAACATGCTGGCCAAGTACTAGACCGGAGGTGCAGAGGTGATGGTGAGAAATCTCAGCATCTGTCAGAGGAGATCTGAGCATCAAAGCAGTCCTGTGTTGCCTGAAGAATTATACCTGAGGAAGTTTGCATGCGTGTGTTGTGTTGGGTGGAAAAAAGCATTAAGGAGAACAGGAGGCTTAGAAGGTGGAAAGCTGTGGCAGGAAGAACAAAGGCAGGAACAGCCTGGAGACGTTCAGTAACTGGGTATCAAATGCCAGAAGAATCAAGTAGACAATAAAAATGGAAGCAGTGTGCACTGCCCATGGGGAGGGCGGGCACCGTGGCCACCTGCAGATGTCCCTTCCCATCAGCTTTATCATCAGATTCTTGACTAGTGGGAATGTCGGCCCTGTGTTGCCTTCTCGAGAGAAGTTAGAAATCTAGATTTTACACAGAATCTCCTGATCTTTAAAAGCAACCTCTTTAAAAAAAATTATGTCAGCCACACACTACATTGATGGCCCTCTTTCTTGGGGCCAACAAACATCCTTTAGCCAAGGTCTCAGGTGTCTGTTCCCCATTTCACTGTCTTCACCCTAGACACAGTCATACTCATTGGTTAGCAAGGAATTATTTACACGTCATGTGCTTCAGACATAATAAGGACAAAAACGTTTCCACCATAGGCATGAACAAGCAAGCTTCAATCTATTCAGTTCTTTTGTTTGCTTGTTTAGTTGTTTTTGGTTTGATGATTTTTCCAAATTCAGCAGAGGGGTCCAAAGTGCTGGTGTGTTAGGGGTTGGAACATAAGGTCCCTGTAGAAATACTTTATCTTCCAATAGTATATACAGTGTTAAAAAAAGGCAACATGTTATAAAACGCAATTCATTCTAAGATGTGGCAGTATACTAAATATAAATCTTTGTATAGCAGCATGTTTCTAAAACACCTAAAGCATTGCACATGAGGAATGAATAAAGACTAAGGATATGCAAATTACCCATTTTCAAATAACTGAAGGGCTGCCATGTGATAGAGAGCACCAACTTATTCCATGTAACACTTAAGAGCAAGAGTTTGGCAAGAAGTAGCTGAGAGAATTTCCTGGTGGTCCAATGGCTAAGATTCCCACACTCCCAAGGCAGGAGACCCAGGCCTGGGTTCAATCCCTGGTCAGGGAACTGGATCCCACGTGTCTCGATTAGGAGTTCCCATGCTGCAACTAAAGACCGAAGATCCCACCTGCTACAACTAAGACCCCTGCACAGCCAAATAAATAAAATAAAAATAAATGAAATTATATATATATATAAAATATATATAATATGTATATATATAATGTATATATATATATGTGTGTGTGTGTGTGTGTATGTATGTATGTATGTATATATATATATATATATATATATATATATATATATATATATATATAAGAAGTAGAAAGAAGTAGCTGAGAAAGAGGCCAGAGCTTGGTTTATTATAAAGAAGAATTTCATAGCAGTACTTTTTGAAAACAGGAACATATGGCCTCAGGAATTGGTGAATTCCTGGTCCCTAAACACAGTCAAGTGATGTTTGCCATGATGTGCAAGCAGAAAATGGTGGCATTTGCATTCTCAGCCCATTAGATATTAATATATAAGTTCCTTTCTAACGCTGTCACTAAAGACCCTATACAATTTAAATCCATATAAAAGGGCAAAATAGCCCACTGGAATTTAGAATGGGAACTAAAAAAAAAAAAAAACAGTTGGATCAAAGCATTTGATGTAGAGGAAAAAAAGTAAAACATTGTAAATTGATACAAGGCATGCATAAAAATGTTAAGTAACACTTATTATTTCAATTATTCTGGTTAACATACCTCATAATCATAATATAGGGTTTTATAACTATAATTATATAGCTAAGGTCACTGGGGTTAAGTGATTTGCCTAAGGTCATAAAGAGTTACTATTTTTATCAGGAATTACAATCAGAGTTTTGACTCTGAGCCAGGTCCCTTTTATTTTGCATTTGAACTGCCACATACTCCAAACCATAATGATAAAAGGTTGACTTTATTAATCAAAAACATTGCAAAAGTTAGTATCAGGTGAATGATGACACAAAGGGAGAAGAGTCAGTGGATCAACTATTTATTAATTATTAAATACCCTCTCCACATGGGGTCAAATGCTGTTCCTTTTCCATACTATTTCATCTCATTTTACTCTCATAATTACATGAGGTGGGTATTCACCTCAACTTGACAGATTACGGAAATTAATTAGCTTGTTTAAGGCCATGCAATTTGAGAAGATAACAATTGGAATTTTTCACCTGGATTGTATCAATTAAAATATGCAGAAAATTCAAGTTAAAAAAAAAAAAAGGAACTGTTTAGTTTCAGGAGACCAGGTATTTTTATCCAGTGATTACAGGTTGTTTTTTTTTTTTTTTCTTTTTTAACCTTCCTGTGATTCTCTTTGCTATTTATTATACAAAATAGTTTTATTTGAACCATAGCAAATTATTATTAGTAATACAATTGATACTATTTAATTCACAGGTGTTCCACTATGCTATTATTTTTTTAAATAAAGGTGATTTATATTTTATAAACAGAAAAAATTAGAAATCAACTTTTGATGTATACCAGGTGTGCTATGCCCTCCACAAAAGTTTTCCCTTTCTTGGCCATGAAACTGTCACGACTGCCTTTAAACTAATAATAATATTTCATTTCCTGTGCACCTGCAGAAGAGTCTGAAAAATTCTTTCTTTAAAGTGAATTTGAGTTTCTTTTTGATTTGCTTAAATAAATATATAGCATTAATATCTTAAGGGCCTAGGGCAAAATTGAGTTCAGATATGGAAGAGGATACAATCATTATTTTTTTAATTGAGCATTCGGTGAGTAGTATTTTGCCAAATGCAGGTACTGTGTACCAAGCCGCTCTTGCATCCATGAATAACATCAGTGTTTATTGTAGGCCTACTGTGTGTGCTGGGTGCTGTGCTAGGTGACTTAGATATATGAGGAATAATATCTTTACCCCTCATAGGACAGCAAAGGTCAACCAGCTGTTATTCTGTTATGCTGTCACTGGGAATGTCTTGTTATTTTACATTTCTCATGTCTCTTGGGTTTAGAGGAGTTTTCCCATTGGACACTTTATGGAACAACCGTTTAGCTTAGTTTGCCTGGAAATCAGAAATCTTGGAGATGGAAATGAAAAGGCTAGCTGACGGAATTTGCCAGCATTAGTAACTCCCAGGGAGCTGAATTCACAGCTTAATCTGCAATACAATACTCACTTATTAATTTGGCCACCTGCAATGTTCTTTCTTTTCCTTTGCTTCTCATCAATTGCCTCTTCACCCTATTTCCATGTCTTCCCAGCAGCATCCCAAACACTGCTCCTAGCCTATTATTCACATTTTCATTTTATTGCAAATTTATTTTATGTATCTGCCTCTCCAATTACACTCTGCAGGCATAGCATATTATTTTCTTCAGCATCTGCCCCAGCACCTAGGAATTAAAATGAATGTGTGGCTGAATGAATGGCTGGCTAGGTGGGTGTACTGCAATACGACTTCAGAGTCTCCAGCCTATTCAGAGCACAGCCCCCTCCTTTGCACAGGAAGGCTGGAAAAAGTTCAGTGTGGCAAAAGACCAGATGAGACCTGGATTTGTAATGCTGGCTTGTATCTTGCTGGTACTTTCTCCAATAAATGAACCTGCTGTGATTTCACTGCTTTGAGGCCTCCTTAACAGCCTTTCAATTCCTTCCTTTTAATGGCTCAAAGGAAGTTGTTACAATGTTTGCAATGAATGCAAATTATGGATCCATAATCCTGAGTGTCTCATAAAGAACCTCGCTAAACAGTTACTGTACCTATACAACAGTGTCTCTTATGAAATCCCAATGAATCAGCTTTAAACAAAACCATTCTCGCCCAAGTCTGTAGTGTGCAATTTTATAAGAAACTCAACAGGCTTTTACCTACCCTCGCTCCAAAACATCCTGCATAGTGGAAAAAAAAAAAAACAAAAAACAGAACACTGAAAGTGAGGCTTATAAAAGACTGACTTTCTTAGGTAGATAACGCTTCTTTCAGCTAAATAGTAAAAACTTCTGGTTTAACTTATTCGGTCACATGGGTACTTCTTGCAGGGAGAAAATTTAGCCTCATGGAATCAAAACCAACCACAGAGATTATTTGAAAATATGTTACATATATTTAAAAATAGCACCCTTCCCTCATTTTATATTTAAGCGTATAAAACTTTCATATTTGCATTATTTCATCTCATCCTCCTAACAGTTCTGTGCTGCTGGGTTCTTGGTATTGTTGTCAGCTTACATTCTTTGTCTCTAGTTTAAAAACATTTTATACAACCCTCCACGTACCCACACAAGAGTGAACTTTTAGCGTACACACTCGATATCTGTTATCTTTGAGATCAATACTCCTATCTGTCAGAAAGAAAAAATGATAAAACCCCATTTGATCCACATAGGGGCTTTTCAAGATCTGCCTAATTACCTGTTAGCTCCATCTCTTTCCACTTCCCTTGTTTTTCTGGCTGTTTCCTACTGCAGTGGGGACCCCCTCCAGCCTTAGTGTGCACCGTGTTCTCACATCTCCATTCACATTCTTTTCATTGAGCGAAGTCAAGCTCTGCCCTAAGTTGTTTCTTTGAAGGCTTCCCTGATTCTAACAAGCAGACACAGACAAACCTTCCCTTGGGAGATCACTGGCTGACTATTTTATCTGACTTTATTACATGTGTTTTCTTACACAAGTATTTCCTTCTACAATTAAACTTCCTGTAGGTTAAATTCTTAAAACACACACACAGAAGAATGATGAATAGGTGAGGTGAAGTGGGGGATGCATGCCTTGACTATTCAGCATCTACTTTTCCAAGAAACTATTCTCCTTCCATTTCATACTCATTCTCATCAAACCATGTGATTTGTCCTCCAGGGTGGGCAGGCAGAGAGTCAGGCCTGGTCCCTCAAAACACAAGGGTCTCTCTTCCTACTTTCAGTGATTAGTTTGAAAATGGGCCACTGGCCTGTGTGGGACCAATCAGAGTCTTCTCGAGGCCTTTAATCAGAAGGATCAGAAACAGTTTCTGTCTTCTTCCAGGATCTCCAGCTATCAGGATCAACACGTCCGGAGCGGCCATGCTGCCCATCATGTGGAGAGAGCACGCCTAAAAATTAAGCTGCATGGAGGAAACCAAAGCTGAGACATGCAGAGATTGGTACAGACGGCCTGCTGGGACAACTCATTTTTGACAGCCTTACCAGAAGTCCTTGAAATTTCAATTGCATAAGCCAACATAGTCCCTTTTTATTTTCTTAAACGACTTTGGGTTGGATTTCAGTCACTTGCAATAGAAAACGTTTTGATTGATACAGTGATCGTGATAAACATTAACAGGCAAAGAGACAATCAAGCCAAGCCAGGTTATCCAACTCCGTAAAAAGTGTCCTTCCAACCCCAAACCACTGTCTCTCTATTGAAATAGAGCAAGTTGGTATGAAAATATTTATAACACAGAATGCTCCTCTTGTTCTTTCATTTTCCTAAAATGAATCTTGAATGAGCTTGCTGAACATTTCAGAGTTCACAGAAATATACACAGAACTGTCTTTTCAAGTGGCAAATGTTAACAGCTCCTTATTTATAAAAGTATCATTGAATATTTTATAATAAAGCACATTTAATAAGACAGAATTAATAAGAGTATGTACTGTAATTGTTCAAAATTTAAGCAAGAATGAGGAACTGTTTACATGTTGCAAGAGAGGATGAAAAAGAGGAGGGAAAAACAAAACAAAACAAAAACAAGAGTCCCTTCTATGCTCTTGGGTGACGTCCCAGCTCAGCTTTCTGCTTCTTCTGCAGTCCTCACTGTCTATCACTAGTGGAGAGTAAATGGGAATTTATGTCCACCATAAAATGCTGTCCAGTAGGTAGTTTTGTAAGATTTATATACATACATTAAGTCACTCTGTCCTTTGCCATGTACCTACAATAAACCTTGTGGTTCTCCCTCATCATTTCATGCCAAATGAAAAGTGGTAATATTACCAGATTTGCAGTTAATTATCATGAAATATGATGCCTAATGATTTAACATCTTTGTTAAGAAGCCATGGTAACATGAAGCACAGTGCTGGAAAACATCATTAAAGCCATCGTTTATCCATGACATTTACATCTCGTTTGCAGTAAAAAAAAAAAAAAAAAAGTTAATTGACAAAGCACATCTATACAATATTTATTGAGAAAATAGCTCTCTGTCCTTACTGCCAGTTAGTTTGGCATATTAAAACTTTATTTATGGGATCTAGCTTTTGTTATCCTTTTTAATGACCTTGAAAATGAGTTATGCTTCCTTCCCTTTAAATTGAATATATGGGAAAATAATCCTCCCTTGACAATGGAGCTCAGACTGATATAGGAGAATTGCTTTGCATTTCACTTCCCTGATGGGCAAATGAGTTCCCTAAGAATTCCATGGAACTGTTATGAATCTTGATGAGAGAAATGTCATATAACTCCTCTTTTGCTAAATAGAAAATGCTTTTAGAGAGGGCTCATTGTAATTGTCTCCTCTCTAATGTGTATCTCCAAGCCATGCTCACCCTCAAAAATATTCCAAGAACATCCTATGATTCTATTTTTAAAAGTCTAATTTTAGCACCACCTTTTGAAAGATGCAAAATACTATGGATTCACTGGGCCATAGGGATCCAGCTCTAAGAAATTCTGACTCAGTTTAGTGTCTCCTCAGTTTGGTGCACTCAGTCTAAAGAACTTTATCTGTGTTTCTGGAATGGAACGCACTATTTCCTAAACAGCAGCCTTACTTCATCCCCCTCCTGTAAAATAGCACCCCTTCCTCTCTCCAGCCTACTCAGCCTGCTTTGTGTCCTCATAAGCCTCATCTCCTCTTGATATATTTATAAACATACCTTCATTCCCTTGAATATTTGCTGTACTCCTCCTCACCGTTAATTAGACTTGATTGCTTATTAAATGGACTTGTTGGGAAAATGTGAAATTTCCCAATTAGAAATAAGGAATGTGTTGGACCTTTTTAAATGTATTTTGAGATACTGGGCATAGAAGAGAATCACTATGTAAGTATTTAATCAGTATGGTTTGACCCCAGGGTCAAGAGATGCCCTTGAATCAGGGGCCTGGGTACCCGCTGTCTGTTCCCCTGGCCCCATCCTCAGAAGCCTTTGAAAACATTCTCTTCCTCTCCTTCATCAGCTTTCATGGATTCACTGCCTCAATCTGTTCCCCCACTCCCGTCACTCTCCACATTTAAGAAGGTAGCTGAATTTAACCTGTTTTGTTTTTTTTTTTTTTTCAAGCAATAAATACTCCTTTCTCTTTAAGCAGGTAAAAGAGGTAAAGATAGGATAGGGATTGGGATGAAAACAATAGGATAGTCTTGGTACAGTTCAGTAAATAAGGATTTATGAATACTTTCCTATGAAAGTATTTAGAATTGTCACACGTATAACATATGAATAAATGTTCCCCCAAATAAAAACTTATACCTTAAAACACTTTAAAGTGACTTTTAAAAATAGTCAAAGAGAACTGACTCTCGTGAGTAGACCGAAACTTCTGATTAGATAAAATTCTCCCAGAAAAATCTTTACTATCAATAATAAAATATGACAGACCACACTATTATTATTTAATCATTACCAAAAATAAATCACAATTTTAAATATGAACATAATAGCTATCATATGTTAAACAACAGTCACTTAGAGGTAGATAAATAGATTAGACGGATGGATGGATGGATATAAGGCACTGTTCAGCCAGTTTTAGAAATGATGAATGGCATGGCATTCACGAGCATCCCACGGTTACACAGCCGATAGTGTAGTCGTTAACCCACTTTCTTGCCACTACCTACAAATTGAAACATACAGCCATATCAATACTCCAGAGAGCTAAAATAATTCACTTCCATGTTTCATTTAGTCAGAAAAACTGTTAGGCTAGCTACATATAAATTTCCGAGGCAAAGGGCAATGTTTTCTCAGCAAAATAAAGGGGCAAGAACTATGCCAATACCTAATCAGATAATTTAGCAGAAGAAAAAAATTTCACATTTAATGTCAAAATACAGAGAAAGGAAGATAATTTTATCAAGACTGTAAACCTCCTCTAAAGAGAAAAATGGACCTCATCTGTTCTCCTTACAGAAGAATGTACATTTGCCTCTGAAGTTTTCTCCGAAAAAAAATTTTTTTTTCTTAAAAATCTAACCTGAATCTGATCAATCCTCTAACTATAAAACTACTAATTTAAGGAACATACAATGAACATGGAAACATGTTAAATAATACACTTGAGATGTAATCAGCTAAATTTAGATGCAATCCTTAAATCTAGACAGAAAGAACTCTGTGGAACAAACAACCCAATGGCTCAATAAATAAATACCCATGAATGACAGACACACAGATATAGACAGAGTGAGTTAACAATGTAAAAACAACTGCAAAACAATTAGTGAAAACTAAACAATGACTATGTGATGATATCAAGGAAATTAAGTTATGTTAATTTTGTCATACAATGAAAGTATTATGGTTATGTTTTAAAAGTATTCTATTTGCTAGAAATATACATGGGGATTTTTGCAGATCAAATGGCATATCGAAAACTGTTTTAAAATAATCCATGGATTGAGAAAACACGGGAGAGGGTAAGATATAATCATTTAGGTTATGAGATGATAACTCTTGAAGTTATGTGATAGGTACATGGGAGTTTATAATTCTGTTATTTCTACTTTTGCATTGATGCATACTTGGAATTGTCTTTGATAAAATATTAGAAAAAAATCACTAGGTTGTATATGGATACATTAAACAAATTAAAAATAATATTTTCTTTCAGCTGTGTCTTAAGATATAATAGATATACAATGTAAGCGTAAAGAGCACAGCATAAAGATCTGATACATGTGTATATTGTAAAATGATTAGCACAATATGGTTTGTCCAAAACCTCAGTTACATAGTGTTTGAGTGTGCATCTGTATGGCAAGAACTTTTTAAAATTACTGTCTTAGCAATTTTCATATACAGTACAATACAGTTAACTGGAATCACCACGCTGTAACTACAGCCACAGAACTTGTGTATTTTATGACCAGAAGTTTGTGTTCTTGACCACCTTAACCCACACACTCCCACCCTACCCCATAATCACCAATCTGTCCTTGGTTTCTATGAGTTGATTATGTCCTTTGAATCTTACAGGCTTTACTCATTCTTTTTTTATCCATTTGTTTGTCTTTTTACTTCACTGACTGAATAATCTAAATGATCTGCCATCTAGTTCACTGACTATTTCTTCTGCTTGGCCAAGTCTGCTCCTGAAGCTCTCTACTGAATTCTTCAGTTCAGGCACTGTGTTTTTCAGATGTGGGATTTCCATTGTGTGATCGGCTTTTTGATAGTTTCCATTTCTGCATTGAACTCATTTTGCTCCTGCACTGTTCTCCTAATTTATTTCATTTGTCTGTATGTTCATGTGATTAACTGAACTTCTTTAAGAGGATTATTTTGAAACCTTTGTCAATGCACAGTTCTGTTCTTTAGAATAGGTGATTGGAACTTTGTGAGTTTCCTTTGGTTGTGTCAGTTTTCATCCCAATCCCAAAGAAAGGTAATGCCAAGGAATGTTCAAAATGCCATGCAACTGCACTCATTTTACACGCCAGCAAGGTTATGCTCAAATCTCTCAAGCGAGGCTTCAGCAGTATATGAACCAAGAACTTCCAGATGGACAAGCTGGGTTTAGAAGAGGCTGAGGAACCAGAGACCACATTGCTGACACTCTCAGGATCATGGAGACAGCAAATAGGTTCCAGAAAAACATCCACTTCTGCTTCATTGACTACACTAAAGCCTCTGACTGTGTGAATCACAACAAACTGTGGAAAATTCTCAAAGAGCTAGGAGTACCAGACCACTTAACCCATCTCCTGAGAAGCCTGTATGTGGGTCAAGAAGGAACAGTTAGAACCAGATATGGAACAACTGACTGGTCCAAAATTGGGACAAGAGTATGAAACGGCTGTATGTTGTCTCTCTGTTTATTTAACTTCTATGCAGGGTACATCATGTGAAATGCTGGGCTGGATGACTCATAGGCTAGAATCAAGACTAATGGGAAAAATATCAACAACCTCGGATATACAGATGATACCACTCTAAGGGGGCGGCTAAATTAAAACTAAGGAATAATTGCGCACCGAGTTACTGAGCTCTTCAGGTCTGGACTCCTAAATTACCTTCTGAATTGCAATCTCCTTGTTCTCTCACCTACTCTCTCTACAGTGAACTTTCAGGAGAAATAAAACATAATTCTAAAAATAAAGCATGTATATATTTTAAGTAATTACACAGAAAAAAAAAGTATATGAGAACAAGTAGCAAAAGGTGTGCCAGAGAAGAAGTAACAGAAGATAGAAGTTTGCCTGAAGAAACAAGAGCACCCTAGAGTCTGATTGCAAGTTTCTTATCTGATCAAACTAATAGCCTTTCAGCATACTGAGTGATTGGTATAATTCATTTTGCCTTCAGGAAACACACTGACGTTCTCCTTGTAACACACTTATTAACAAAAAGGCAGCATACTTGGTATCAATGGAAATGCTTCTCACTGAAAGTAACATTCCAAGTCCACTGACTAAAACATCGAGCAAAATGTGTTTATTCAAAAAGCAAGGGGTTCTGAGATGAAGTGGCTTTAACACTTATCATATTTTCTCTCTGCCATCTTCAGCCAGATAGGTTTGTCCTTGGCATCCATCCCATAATATTTGCAAGATGCTTGCCATATTTTATGGCATCATAAGAAGACACCATAATATCTACTGGTAGAAAAGTAACTTTTCTTTTTTTCCTTATGTGATTAATTATACAAGAGAAAAAAAAAAAAAAAAAAATCCGTTCCTTGAGGTCCCCAGCCTACTTCTCTGATGTTTCACTGGGAAGAACCGGATCAACAGTCCACTCGCAAGCCATTTGCCAATGACATAGATGCAATCTCCCTAATAGGAAGCTAGCTAATCAGGTTTACCCTGAGGTAAAGTGAAAAATGGATGAACAAGTAGAGTTCTGCTGGGCAGGAAGAAAGGCTGAATATTTGTTAAATAGGTACCTATAATTTGGGCCAATGTTTCTCCAACTTTAATTTTGTTAGAGTGTAGAATTTGATTGGCAAATGAGGAAAGTTAGCATAAATCCCCGATAATGGGGACCTCTGAAGCAGTGGGATTTCTGCTCACTTTTCCCTAATTTTTCAAGGTCACTATACAGTGACAAACTGAGAGAATGGGCAGAGACAAACAGGGTGGTGTTTAATAAGTACACTTGGGAAGAAAAAAATAAATAAACTGTACCAATAAAAGCCTGGGAATGGTGACAAATGTCTACATATGACAGAATAAAAGCTCTCGGGGTCCCAGTGATAGCAAGCTATATTGAAATACTGCAGTGATGTTACAGTTATAAAACTTATCCTGCCTTTGGGATGCCTAACAGTGCATAGATAATGTTCTGAGTTACAGAGTTTTGAAGGATAAAGATTTTAGGCCCCTTCAGGGCACCCAGAAAGGAACTGCAGCAGACTTGTAGTAGGAACAAGTTACTAGAGAAGGACAAAGAAAGAGGACTTCTCCCGAGAAGCTCAAAAGGCACACCTTAGAGAGAAGGCAGTGGCACCCCACTCCAGCACTCTTGCCTGGAAAATCCCATGGACGGAGGAGCCTGGTGGGCTACAGTACATGGGGTTGCCAAGAGTCAGACACAACTGAGCGACTTCACTTTCACTTTTCACTTTCATGCATTGGAGAAAGCAATGGCACCCCACTCCAGTACTCTTCCCTGGAAAATCCCATGGGCGGAGAAGCCTAGTCCATGGGGTCACACAGAGTCGGACACGACTGAAGCAACACAGCAGCAAGCCAACTTCTGGATATGTCCTGACATGACAGGGATGACTGGCTGATGGGAAAAGTGAGCCGAATTCAATAACAATCATGACTTATAAAAAGACCCTGACATTGTGGTCTTGATTTGCATTTCTCTGATATTAAGTGATGTTGAGCATCTTTTCATGTGTTTGTTAGCCATCCGTATGTCTTCTTTGGAGAAATGCCTATTTAGTTCTTTGGCCCATTTTTTTATTGGATCATTTATTTTTCTGGAGTTGAGCTGCATAAGTTGCTTATATATCTTTGAGATTAGTTGTTCGTCAGTTGTTTCATTTGCTATTGTTTTCTCCCATTCAGAAGGCTGTCTTTTCACCTTGCTTATAGTTTCCTTTGTTGTGCAGAAGCTTTTAATTTTAATTAGATCCCATTTGTTTATTTTTGCTTTTATTTCCAGTATACTGGGAGGTGGATCATAGAGGATCCTGCTGTGATTTGTTGGAGAGTGTTTTGCCTATGTTTTCCTCTAGGAGTTTTATAGTTTCTGGTCTTACATTTAGATCTTTAATCCATTTTGAGTTTATTTTTGTGTATGGTGTTAGAAAGAGGTCTAGTTTTATTCTTTTACAAGTGGTTGACCAGTTTTCCCAGCACCACCTGTTAAAGAGACTGTCTTTACTCCGTTGTATATTCTTGCCTCCTTTGTCAAAGATAAGGTGTCCATAGGCGTGTGGGTTTTTCTCAGGGCTTTCTATTTTGTTCCATTGATCTATATTTCTGTCTTTGTGCAATGAGGTACCATTTCACACCAATCAGAATGGCTGCGATCCAAAAGTCTGCAAGCAATAAATGCTGGAGAGGATGTGGAGAAAAGGGATCCCTCTTACACTGCTGGTGGGAATGCAAACTAGTACAGCCACTATGGAAAACAGTGTGGAGATTCCTTAAAAAATTGCAAATAGAACTGCCTTATGATCCAGCAATCCCACTGCTGGGCATACACACCGACAAAACCAGAATTGAAAGAGACACATGTACCCCAATGTTCATTGCAGCACTGTTTATAATAGCCAGGTCATGGAAGCAACCTAGATGTCCATCAGCAGATGAATGGATAAGAAAGCTGTGGTACATATACACAATGGAGTACTACTCAGCCCTTAAAAGAATAAATTCGACTCAGTTCTAATGAGATGGATGAAACTGGAGCCGATTATACAGAGTGAAGTAAGCCAGAAAGAAAAACACCAATACAGTATACTGACACATATATATGGAATTTAGAAAGAGAGTAATGATGACCCTCTATGTGAGACAACAAAAGAGACTCAGGGGTATAGAACGGACTTTTGGACTCTGAGGGAGAGGGAGAGGGTGGGATGATTTGGGAGAATGGCATTGAAACATGTATACTATCTTGTAAGAATGAAGCACCAGTCTATGTTCAATACAGGATACAGGATGCATGGGGCTGGTGCACAGGATGATTCAGGGAGATGATGTGGGGTGGGAGGTGGGAGGGGCTTCGGCATTGGGAGATCGTGGACACCTGTGGCTAATTCATGTCAATGTATGGCAGAACAAATACAGTATTGTAATGTAGAATAAAGTATTAAAAAAAAAAAAAACCAGAGACATCATTTTGCCGACAAAGGTCCATCTAGTCAAAGCTATGGTTTTTCCAGTAGTCATGTATAGATGTGAGAGTTGGACTACAAAGAAAGCTGAGCACCGAAGAATTGATGCTTTTGAATTGTGGTGTTAGAGAAGACTCCTGAAGTCCCTGGGACTGCAAGGAGAGCCAACCAGTTAATCCTAAAGGAAATCACTCCTGAATATTCATTGGAAGGACTGATGCTGAAGCTGAAACTCCAATACTTTGGCCACCTGATGTGACTGACTCACTGGAAAAGACCCTGATGCTGGGAAAAACTGAAGGTAGGAGAAGGGGTCAACAAAAGATGAGATGGTTGGATGGCATCACCAACTCAATGGACATGATCAGCAATGGACCGGGAAGCCTGGCATGCTGCAGTCCATGGAATCGCAAAGAGTTGGACATGACTGAGTGACTAAACTGAACTGAATCCCTCTGCTTTGGAGGCTTATTCCCCAAACAAGCATAAGTTCACTTTCTCACCTTCAAGTGTTTTTCCAGTCACCTACTTCAATGACTTTGTTTAAAAATCACTGCCTACCAATCTCCATTTTTCTTTTTTCCTTAGCAATTATCACTTTGCACAAAATATGTATTTTTTTTTACTGTCCTTCCTCCAATGTTATGTAAATAAATATTCTCTTCCCTCAATGAAATGTAAGCATTCCAAAAAAAAAAAAGACCCTGACAGGAACCCTGAGTCCAACCAAGCTGTTGAGTAGCCTCATGTCTTTGGGTGCTTTGCTTAACTTCTCCAACTCTCATTCCTTATAAAATGAAGTAAACAATACCTTTCAGAACTTCATAAATGTTAAAGAAAATAGGAAATGTGCCAGGCCAGGGTAGATGCTTAGTAAACGGGAATAGATACTATTGTAATGGTGTGCACGCTAAGCTGCTTCAGTCGTGTCCAACTCTTTGTGACCCTTTGGACTGTAGCTCACCAGGCTCCTCTGTTCATAGGATTCTCCAGGCAAGAATGCTGGGGTGGGTTGCCATGTCCATCTTCAGGGGATCTTCCCAACCCAGGGATCAAGCCGCTATCTTTTATGTTTCCTGCATTGGAGGGTGGGTTTTTTAACGCTAGCGCCACCTGGGAAGCCCAGTTGTCGGTTCCTGTGCTGCATACAACAGGGGCCCTTAAATGGATACTGAAATAATAGTTCAGTATTCAATGCATACTTGACATGTAGGCATCACAAGAACGTCCATTACCTCACCTATTGCTCCCTGCAGCTCCATAATATCAGTGATAAGAAAGCATATTATTAACTCTTGGGGGAAGCAGTAGTGTTCTGTGAACATCGATCATTTCTCTGACCCCAGCCCCTCCCAGTCCAACTATGTGTGCCCCAGTGTTTCGCAAATGCTTCCTACATGTAAAATGATTGTCAAGTACACCTGGTTTTTCCTAGAATTCCGGCTCTATTGCATTTCTGTTCACTTGCAGTGCCGTCAAAAAAAGGTAATGTCTGTGATTAGACTGGATTCCATTTCCTGGTAATGTGTATGTGTGTGTGTGTTTCCTAAAACCTGCAATAAGTAGTTAGTGGAAGCTTCTTTCCTTAAAGGCAAGAGCTGTAAGACTTTAAAATATATTTTCTTCTTAGTCGATAATGGCTTACATTTGGGTCTTCCTGCAGAGTGCAGAAAATCTCTAAATAGTTCTTGGAGACACACATGAACGGAAAGGCCATGGCATTTTGAACCTTCATTGTTTCCTTCTTTACAATTACCCATATGACCTTTGAAGAAGCCATCTCAGAGAAACACCTGGGATTCACAAGAAAGCTAGGCTGCTGAGCCTGGCTCCTCTGCAGATTCCAGACTGTTAAGACACACTTTCAACCATCCCTAGGCTAGGAAGTTAGGGCTTTTGCCTGATTTTAAAGACTATATATTTCAGAGTCAAATCACAATTCACAATCCAATTCACACTCATCAGTCAACAACACAAATCAGTCTCTAAGAACACAACACAGTGGCATTTTTCAAATTCAGTAACTTGAACAAGGTAGTGAGAAATTGACGAGGGAAAGTAAAAACACCCCTACTGGGAACTGTTCATTTGAATTTCCTGAGAACATTTTTACATTGGGATGGTTTAGCAATAATTCTATTTACAAGCAGTAAATAATAATGATGACGGTATTCATGAAGGTGATAAAGGTAAGTGCAATAACATCTACTGAGTACTTACCAGGTGTGAGACCCTGTACGAAGAACTTTATAGGTATGACCTCATTTAATGTCCCTTAATCCAGTGCAAGAATTCTGACAAATTCTAGGTTAAGAGTCAACATTAGGATAATACTTTTTTTCTTGGTACTTAGATCTAGGACAGAAGCACAGCTCACCAGCCTTGAGGGTACGGACTTTGCATTTGACCTTTAAGGGCAGCACATAGCGCTTGGCACAGAGGAGATGCCACCAGCATTTGTGGAGTGAATGAAGCAAAGTTGGCCAAGATTTCAAAGTTCACAAATCTGAATTATTTTCATGAAACTAATGGAGTTTGATAAAATTCTTCAGTATTACTACATCATTGAAAGTGATGACAAGGACTTCCCTGCTTGTCCATTGGTTAGAACTCTGCCCTTCAAATGCAGGGGGCATGGATTCAACCCCTTGTTGGGGAACTAAGATTCCACATGCCCTGTGGTTTTGCCAAAAAAAAAAAAGACTTAAAAAAAGTGATTACAGATCCCTGTGCTGGAGTAATGTCCAACTGGTAATGTCCAACCATAGATTGATAATATTGTAAGTTGAAAAATGTATTTACTACACCTAACCTACCAAACATCACAGCTTAGCTCAGCCTAATTTAAACATGATTGGAACACTTACTTTAGCCAACAGTTGGGCAAAATCATCTAATGCACCATCTATTTTGTAACAGGGTTGATTGACTATCTCATTTAATTTACTGAGTATTGTATTTAAGGTGAAAAGCAAAATATTGCCTAGATTTAGAAAAGTATATATAGCTGACTGGGAGCTGGCCAGCATCAAGAGAGAGGATCATATGACATGTTGCTAGCCCAGGAAAAGATCAAAATTCCAAGTATAGTTTCTACTGAATGCATAGTTTCCACACCATCATAAGTACAAAAATCACAAGTTGAACCATGCTAAGTCAGGAACCATCTGTACTACTTTGATTGTAAATTCTTTATAATGAGTATTTTACTTTTATAATCAAAAGCAATCAAAATTTATACAAATTTTAATTTGCAATGAAACATTTTTTTTCTGTTTTTAATTTTTATTTTTAATTAAATTTATTTATTTTTTAATTACAATACTGTATTTGTTTTGCCATACATTGACACGAATCAGCCATAGGTGAACACAATCCCCCAATGCCGAATCCCCTCCCACCTCCCACCCCACATTCTCTACCTGAATCATCCTGTGCATCAGCCCCATGCATCCTGCATCCTACACCAAACATAGATTAGTGCTTCGTTTCTTACAGGAAAATATACATGCTTCACTGCCATTCTCCCAAACCATCCCACCCTTTTCCTCTCCCTCAGAGTCTATTTCTGGGATTATCTGATTCGTGTTTATCTTTCTCAGGAGAAAATGAAATCAATGAAGCCAGGAACTTGTTTGCTTTGCTTATGACTTTGCCTCTGCACACAGGAGAGCGCCTAATACATGGTAGGTATTCAATAATTAATGAATGAATGAACAAAGCCCAGCATTCCCACCTGAGTCAAAACTTGAGAGAAGTGTGAAGAAGAGTTAGAAGATAACAAGTCCTTCATCAGTTCAGTTCAGTTCAGTTGAGTTGTTTAGTCGTGTCCAACTCTTTGCAACCCCATGAACTGCAGCACGCCAGGCCTCCCTGTCCATCACCAACTCCCAGAATTCACTCAAACTCACATCCATCAAGTCAGTGATGCTATCCATCCATCTCATCCTCTATCGTCCCCTTCTCCTCCTGCCCCCAATCTCTCCCAGCATCAGAGTCTTTTCCAATGAGTCAACTCTTCACATGAGGTGGCCAAAGTACTGGAGTTTCAGCTTTAGCATCATTCCTTCCAAAGAACACTTTCATACCAAAGGACAAAAAATTTAACTGCCCCACTGTTAACATAACCCCTTCATTCAGTTCAGTTCACTTCATTTCAGTCGCTCAGTCGTGTCCGACTCTTTGTGACCCCATGAACTGCAGCATGCCAGGCCTCCCTGTTATCACCAACTCCCATCCATCGAGTCGGTGATGCCATTCAGCCATCTCATCCTCTGTCGTCCCCTTCTCCTCCTGCCCCCAATCCCTCCCAGCATCAAAGTCTTTTCCAATGAGTCAACTCTTTGCATGAGGTGGCCAAAGTACTAGAGTTTCAGCTTTAGCATCATTCCTTCCAAAGAAATCCCAGGGCCGATCTCCTTCAGAATGGTCTGGTTGGATCTCCTTGCAGTCCAAGGGACTCTTAAGAGTCTTCTCCAACACCACAATTCAAAAGCCTCATTAGTTCAACAGAAATAGGACAGAGGAATAGAAGTCAAGTGAGAAAGAGAGACACCCAACAGCAACATTGTATCAAGAGTAGGCACTGGAGGAAAAACCAAAATCACTTTTGTAAAAAACGTGGTCTGACATGTGCCAAGACTGGTTTGGTTCTATGTGTTCATGAATGTGAAGGGCACACCGTCCCAGTGCCGCTAAGCATCAATCTACTGGAGCCTAATAGTGAAGTATTTAAAGTGAAGCCTCAGTCAGATTGGACTCTAATCAAAACGAACAAAAAAACCATGATGCACCCCATTTTCATTGTAGCAGAATTTACAATAATCAGGACGTGAAAGCAACCTAAATGTTCACTGATGGAAGAATTGATAAAGAAGATGTGGTACATATGTACAATGGAATGTTACTCAGCCACAAAAAGAAACAACAACAACAAATGTCATCTGAAGCAACATGGATGGATCTAGCGATAGTCATACTGAGTGAAGGAAGGCAGACAGAGAAAGATAAATGTCATATGATATCTCTTGTATGTGTAATCCTAAAAGAAAATGGTACAAATGAACCTACTTACATAGCAGAAATTGAGTTACAGATGTAGAAAACAAACTTAAGGTTTCCAAGGGGGAAAAGGAAGGGGGAGTGGCAAATTAGGAGATTGGGATTAACATATACACACTACTATATAAAAATCAATAATTAATAAGGACCTCCTCAATACTCTGCAATGGCCTATATGGGTTATTGTTATTTTTAGTCATTCAGTCATGTCCTACTTTTTCGTGACCCCAGGCACTGTAGCCTGCCAGACTCCTCTGTCCATGGGATTCTCCAGGCAAGAATACTGGAGTGGGTTGCCATTTCTTTCTCCAGGGGATCTTCCCAACCCAGGGATCCAATCCAAGTTTCCTGCATTGCAGGCAGATTCTTTACTACTGAGCCACCGAGGAAGCTCAGCATGGCAATAGACTCTAAAAGAAAGTAGATATATGTATAGATATGACTGACTCATTTTTCTGAATAGCAGAAAGTAACACAACATTGTAAATCAACTATACTCCAATAAAATTTAATTTTTTGAAAATGGAAGTTTTATTTGCAGCTGGACTCTCAGTCTATTACAAATGTATCTTGATGGCTATATATAATCTTGCCTCTCTGTGTGAATCCCTGAGATTCCTCATGTCCCCTGCTTCTTACCAGTCATGAGGCAAGGCTGCTTTATTAAGCTCTTAGAACTGTCTTAGCTCAGTTCACCCTTAAAAGAAGAGTAAAGACCTTGCAGTCATCATTATAACTATAGCTACTGTTTATTTAGTACATGTACACTAACCAACCACTGTGATAAGTGCCTGGCTTACATTATCTTCAGTCCTTACAACCTGGCCAGGTTGATATTAGTATTCCCACTTCAAAGATAAAGAAGCCAACGCTGAGAGTAATTACATAAGTTGTTCGCTATTGTAGCTATTACAACAGTGGGGAAGGCAGAATTGGAACACACTCTATTGTCAGACAACTCCAAGACCTGAATTCTCGCACCATCCGCTATACACTGTGTTCCTGCAAACACAGCACTTGATTATCAGAGCCAACAATTGTATCCAGATGCTCTGTGAGACAGTGGAAGAATCACTTAGCTACCCAGACTGCCCTTCTCATCTCCAGGTCTTCTGGAGTTCTTTTACACTTAATCAGCTGCTGTCTTAAAAAGTCAAAATCTCACCATCACTGTTGGTGTTCATTTTCTTTGCAGTTCACAGTAGGGCAAGTGTCAGTTGGATAGGAAAGTTTAATTTTTAGGATCTCAGGGAGTAGTGGATTTCCTTTCAAAGTCAAGAGAAGAGTATGACCAAATATAAAAACTTCCCAACAGAAAGAAGCACCATGATAAATGCAGACCGACTAGGAGAAGGAATACTTGGGTCACAAGAAAGGAGCGCTGGATGGGAAGACTGACTGGCAATTGCAAACACTCGCCCATATGAAATGCACCTTACTTAAATAATCTGTCTTATACAGATTACTTCACTTTCCCAACTGGACAAGGTAATTGACCTCAGAGTGATCAATGTCTTCTTCCCAACGTGCATTCAGAAAGCGTCTGTTCATTCTGTGCCTTCAGGACTACTGAGTTCCCACCATTCACACAGTGGATGTAAGCAGTATGGAGTACCCACCCTTTACACAGCGGATGTAAGCAGTATGGAGTACCCACCCTTTACACAGTGGATGTAAGCAGTATGGACATACAGGGCTGAAGAGGAACAAAAGAGCAGCCTCTCGCCAGTGACCTTGGGGTCAAACTCATTTCTGTGTTAAATGCTTCAAAGATTGAGTGTTATAAATATCAAAAGAAAGTCCTGAGAGCCAGTTTACTCACCGTTGACTTATTATGATGGAGAAATCTCAACCCCACAAAACGAAATAATTGTTCCTATAAGAAGTTTTGGAATGACTTCCCAAGAGGCAGCCTCTTACAAAATACAATTCCAACTATGATTTGAAGAGATAGATCCAATACTCTGTTTAATATACACCAGGAGGTCGGAAGGGAGAACTTTGGGAAACTTTCCAATATTTTTGTGGAAAAAAAAATTAATGAATGCAAAGAATCACAAAATGTTAATACGCTGAGATAGCACTAAAGCCTCAAAATAGAAGTTTATTTTAAACACAGTTTTATATATCCATAGACAACTTTCAAATTTCCCTTTTTAGCACATAATTAATTTCCTAATTAAGTAATTAGACATTCTAGCAGGCTTAAAGACTACAGAGGTTAAATATATAACTGCTTAATGGTTACTGTTACTGGGAGAAACATGGTGCTAATAAGGGTTGAGTTCTTGAAACAAGTTTTTCATTTTTCCCTAAGAATATAATTGTGTGTTAGGCAGTGCTTTATTACAGATGTTAGGGGTGGGCAGGCTGGGAAAAGATCCCAAGTATCTAATTGAAAATCTAGCATTTCATAGATGGAAGTATAATGTTTCCACATAGCTGTACCTCCGTTAACAAGAGCCTGTTGACTAACCACAGTTGACCTCGTGGTGTCTTAGGGGAAAGGCAGCTTGTGTTCTGAAAGTGTTTCTGGATGTACTCACCCTTGTTAGATTAAAACTGAGCTTGGGGTGGAGATGTGAGTTGGCTGCCCCAAAGATGAATGGGGGAGGGTAGGACAAAAAGAGCATCTTTCTCCACAGAGACTTAGGATTCAAATATGTAGGTACTTTTCACATTCATTCACTCATCAAAGTGATCATTCTTTTAGCAAATATGTATAGAATCCATACTATATGCCAGAAAAAGAATAAAGCACTTTATAGGTATTGCTCATTTATCCAACATCCAATACATTTTTGGAGTTCCTGCAATGTGCCAGTGATGTTTTAGCAAGAAACTGGGAAATAATCTGCTTTCTTGACTACGCCAAAGCCTTTGACTGTGTGGATCACAACAAACTCTGGAAAATTCTGAAAGAGATGGGAATACCACACCACCTTACCTGCCTCCTGAGAAGTCTGTATGCAGGTCAAGAGGCAATAGTTAGAACCAGACATGGAACAACAGACTGGTTCCAAATTGGGAAAGGAGTACATCAAGGCTGTATATTGTCACCCTGCTTATTTAACCTATATGCAGAGTACATCATGCAAAATGCTGAGCTGAATAAAGCACAAGTGAGAATCAAGAGTGCTGGGATAAATATCAATAACCTCAGATATGCAAATGACACCACCCTTATGCCAGAAAGTGAAGAAGAACTAAAAGCCTGAGGAAAGTGAATGAAGAGTGAAAAAGTTGGCTTAAAACACAGCATTCAAAGAACAAAGATCATAGCATCCAGTCCCATCACTACATGGCAAATAGATGAGGAAACAATAGAAACAGTAACAGACTTTATTTTCTTGGGCTCTAAAAATCACTGCAGATGGTGACTGCAGTCATGAAATTAAAAGACACTTGCCCCTTGAAAGAAAAGCTATGACAAACGTAGACAGCATATTAAAAAGCAGAGACATTACTTTGCTGTCAAAGGTCCATCTAGTCAAAGCTATGGCTTTTCCAGTAGTCCTGTATGGATGTGAGAGTTGCACCATAAAGAAATCTGAGCACTGAAGAACTGATGCTTTTGAACTGTGGTGTTAGAGAAGACTCTTGAGAGTCCCTTGGACTACAAGGAGACCCAACCAGTCAATCCTAAAGGAAATCAGTCCTGAATATTCATTGGAAGGACTGATGCTGAAGCTGAACCTCCAATACTTTGGCCACCTGATGCAAAGAACTGACTCATTGGAAGAGACCCTGATGCTGGAAAAGATTGAAATTGGGAGAAGGGGACTGACAGAGGATGAGATGGTTGGATGGCATCACTGACTTGATGGACGTGAGTCTGAGGAAGCTTCAGGAGTTGGTGATGGACAGGGAAGCCTGGTGTGCTGCAGTCCATGGGGTTGCAAACAGTTGGACAGGACTCAATGGCTGAACTGAACCGAACTAAAATGACTTTTACTCTCATAAATCTTCTAGGATTTTTTTTTTTTGGAGGGGAAAGTGGGGGTCATTTGGTTTCCTTTGTAGGGCCTGAAGTTTATGCAGTTTTAAACGCCTATTTATCAAAAAGAAAATGAATTTTTAAAAGCTGTTATGTGCAAGCATGGGCCCTGCATGCATGCATGCTAAATTGTTTCAACTGTGTCTGACTCTTTGTGACGCAAAGGACTGTAGCCCATCAGGCTCCTCTCTTCACGGGATTTTCCAGGCAAGAATACTAGAGTGGGTTTCCATGTCCCCCTCCAAGGGACCTTCACTACCCACGTGTTGAACCCGGGTCTCTTAAGTCTCCTCCCTTGGCAAACAGATGCTTTACTTCTAGCACCATCTGGGAGCCTTGATGAAGTTGTAGTCACTTCATGGGAAATCTGCCTCTTGGCTCTGCTTGCCAATCTCTTCTAATCTCATAATCTGTGCTTGAGTTTCCTAACCAGATAGGTCACCGACCATTAGAAATGTACTTCTTTGGGGGCTTAAAAGCAATAAGTTTTCTGGACTCTTTTAATAAATGCAAATTCTCTTAAACGCGATCACACAGCTTAAGGTGTTACTATCACATAATGGGGCTAGGAGGTGCCAATTATATATTGAAGCAATTAATTAATTATAGTGGTAAACAGAAACCTTGTTATCCAGGCATAGGGTGTAAAAGCAAAGGGCAAGAGGATTTCAGGGGCACCCACGGAAAACAACAGGGGTTGAGAAGGCAGGTGCAGGCAAAGCATGGATTACCTTCCTGACAAGTCTCTCTCTGGGTCTGCCTGCTCAAGCCTGACCAAGTTGCATCACAGGCCTCAGTATCCCAGTGGCAGCTGCTGCAGCAAACCCTGAAGGACAGGAAGGCGGCCCTGGAGCCTATGAACAAACCTCCTCGGGGACAGTTTGCAGAACAGATAATCACTCTACTGATTATCCCATCTTGACTATAGTTTTATTCCAAATAATTACCTTGAGAGCCAGACAATATTTATCATTAGTCATTTCACCTTAAAATATACTTGCCTGTCCACTTTTCATTTAGCAATAATCCATGAATCTCAGGCAACCACAGGGAGAGGGGTGGATGGGGGAAGGAGGTGGGGGAATTGGCCACTAGAGAATGGGTGAGCAGAAGGCTGGGAAGGACGAGACGGGGTCAGACCCCAAGGAAAGCCTTGTCCAGGTACAGGAAGAGGCAGGCAGACTGAGCCGTATTGGTTTGGCTAGCCTGTGTAGTTGCAGAGTTTGTGTGAGGAAGAGTCAGGGACATGCTCTCTGGGAAGGTTGCAATAGTGAACATTTTTATCTGTGTCCTATGGAGAGCTGTGAAAGTAGCGATTTATAATCTGACAAAAATAATGTAAAGATATAGAAAAGGCTCCCATCTGAACCACATATTCGGTCAAGAGGATTTGGGAATGAATGCTGTTGATAATGTTGCCACCCATTCAGAAGAGGCTGATGGAAATCTTGTGGTTCTGGGGTTTTAAGGAAGATAACTCAGAAGGCATTTCTCTTCTGAAGAGACAATGAACAGAAAGAAAAAAAAATCGATTATGGTACGGGCTGCTGCTTCCTGTTTCCCAAGGTCTGGAGCGAAGGCATTCTTTTTCTGGGGAGTTCATGGGTGGAGATCCCAGCTGCTATCTTGGCCATGACCCTGAGGGAAACATGGTCACTTATTCATTTGCTTGTTCAATAGTTAATTCATTCCCTCATTTGTAACCCTTAAGATTTCTAGATTCTCATAGTCTGACCCCTATACTTATACACAGAGTTCAAACAGAAGGGAAAGAAGGGAGAGGGGTGAAGGGAGGGAGGGAGAGAAGAAGGAAGACAAAAAAGGATTTCTAATCTATTTTAAATACAATTTTAATTTGTAAGAATTTAAATTTTTAGCTGTTTCTTTTATAATATAAATTTATTTATTTTAATTGGAGGCTAATTAATTTACAATATTGTATTGGTTTTGCCATACATTGACACAAATCCACCACAGGTATACATGTGTTCCCCATCCTGAACCCCCCTCCCACCCCCCCTCCTCATACCATCCCTCCCTATACCATCCCTCTGGGTCACCCCAGTGCACCAGCCCCAAGCATCCTGTATCATGCATCAAACCTGGACTGGCGATTTGTTTCACATATGATATTTTACATGTTTCAGTGCCATTCTCTCAAATCATCCCATTCTTGACCTCTCCCACAGAGTCCAAAAGACTGTTCTATACCTCTGTGTCTGTTTTGCTGTCTCGCATACAGGGTTATGGTTACCATCTTTCTAAATTCCATATATATGTGTTAGTATACTGTATTGGTGTTTTTCTTTCTGGCTTACTTCACTCTGTATAATAGGCTCCAGTTTCATCCACCTCATTAGAACTGATTCAAATTTATTCTTTTTAAGGGCTGAGTAATACTCCATTGTGTATATGTACCACTGCTTTCTTATCCATTCATCTGCTGATGGACATCTAGGTTGTTTCCATGTCCTGGCTATTGTAAACAGTGCTGCGATGAACATTGGGGTACATGTGTCTCTTTCAATTCTGGTTTCCTCGGTGTGCATGCCAAGCAGTGGGATTGCTGGGTCACAAGGCAGTTCTATTTCCAGGTTTTAAGGAATCTCCACACTGTTCTCCATAGTGGCTGTACTAGTTTGCATTCCCACCAACAGTATAAGAGGGTTCCCTTTTCTCCACACCGTCTCCAGCACTTATTGCTTGTAGACTTTTGGATCGCAGCCATTCTGACTGGCGTGAAATGGTACCTCATTGTGGTTTTGATTTGCATTTCTCTGAGAATGAGTGATGCTGAGCATCTTTTCATGTGTTTGTTAGCCATCTGTATGTCTTCTTTAGAGAAATATCTGTTTAGTTCTTTGGCCCATTTCTTGATTGGGTCCTTCATTTTTCTGGAATTGTGCTGCAGGAGTTGCTTGTATATTTTTGAGATTAGTTGTTTGTCAGTTGCTTCATTTGCTATTATTTTCTCCCATTCTGAAGGTTGTCTTTTCACCTTGCTTATAGTTTCCTTTGTTGTGCAGAAGCTTTTAAGTTATTTAAGTCCCATTTGTTTATTTTTGGGTTTATTTCCAATATTCTGGGAAGTGGGTCACAGAGGATCCTGCTGTGATTCATGTCAGAGAGTGTTTGCCTATGTTCTCCTCTAGGAGTTTTATAGTTTCTGGTCTTACATTTAGATATTTAATCCATTTTAAGTTTATTTTTGTGTATGGTGTTAGAAAGTGTTCTAGTTTCATTCTTTTACAAATGGTTGAGCAGTTTTCCCAGCACCACTTGTTAAAGATTGTCTTTTCTCCATTGTATATTTTTGCCTCCTTTGTCAAAGATAAGGTGTCCATCCATAGGTGGATGGATTTATCTCTGGGCTTTCTATTTTGTTCCACTGATCTATATTTCTGTCTTTGTGCCAGTACCATACTGTCTTGATGACTGTGGCTTTGTAGTAGAGCCTGAAGTCAGGCAGGTTGATTCCTCCAGTTCCATTCTTCTTTCTCAAGATTGCTTTGGCTATTCGAGGTGTTTTATATTTTCATACAAATTGTGACATCATTTGTTCTAGCTCTGTGAAAAATACCATTGGTGGCTTGATAGGGATTGCATTGAATCTATAGATTGCTTTAGGAAGTATACTTATTTATACTATATTGATTCTTCCTATCCATGAACACGGTATATTCATCCATCTATTAGTGTCCTCTTTGATTTCTTTCACAGTTCATGGGGTCGCAAAGAGTCAGACATAACTGAGCGACTAAACTGCACTGAACTGAACTTGATTTCTTTCACCAGTGTTTTATATATAGGTCTTTTGTTTCTTTAGGTAGATATATTCCTAAGTATTTTATTCTTTTGTTGCAATGGTGAATGGAAGTATTTCCTTAATTTCTCTATCTTTTCATTATTAGTGTTTAGGAATGCTATCTCCAATAACATGCACGTGTTAAGTCTTTTCAGTCATGTTCAACTCTTTGTGATCCTATGGAACGCAGCCCACCAGGCTTCTCTGTCCATGGGATTCTCCAGGCAAGAATATTGGAGTGGGTTGCCATGCCCTTCTCCAGGGGATCTTCGTAGCCCAGGGATCGAATCAGAGTCTCTTAAGTCTCCTGCATTGGCAGGTGGATTCTTTACCACTAGCACCACCTGGGAAGTCCCTACCAATATCACAATTCTCAGTAATGATCTTATACTCCATTTCCTCCTTTTTTCTACCACAGTTTTCTGAAATCCTGTTCTGCTCTTGGAAACCTCCTTCTCAAGCAGAAAGCATCAACTGGAACAAATCTACAACTCTCCCTTTTTGCAGTCTCTTCTCAAATGTCAACCTTTCCCCGTCTGTTTCTCTGTCTTCTCTCACCAACTTCCCACACTCAACTCCCACTTCCTGATTTTTGTTTGTTTATTCTGCCCAGCCTCCAAATCCAAAGGAGAAAAGCCAAGAAATCTGTTGATGAGAGGGGTAGAGAGAGGATGAGGCTAGTGACCTCCTAGGGGGTTAGGTTGGAGGTGGGAGGCTTACAGTCAATGTCTGACACTATTCCACAGTCACGACACACACTGGACAAAAAGTATTGAGAGCCTTTTTGCACCAGGCATCCTGCTGGGCTCTGTGGACATGCAGGTGGCCAAGGACTGTCCCTGCCCTCCAGACATTGAGCAGAAAAGTGGCGCAGTGGGCAGAAAAGCAAACAGCAAATTAAAACACTCTGAGACAGGGTCTCTTCCAGATTTGAGCTCAGAACTTTGGGGTCTCTGGCTGGAGGCAGTGGATGAGTTCCCAGGAGGTTTGTGGGAGACTCCAAACCACAGTTATTAGAAGTTAGCCAGGCATGCGTGGGTACACAGAGGGGAGGGGAACAGAAGGGCAGTTCTGCATACAGACATGTGAGGGGCCTGAGGATAGAGAGATTTCCTCTGAGGCCCTTACATGGCCTTGTTCCCACAATCACTTCTTCCTTTGCATTGCTTCTAGCTTGTGACTTTAGCCCCCAGCTGTCTCTCTCCTTCTTCTTTGGAAGGAATGATGCTAAAGCTGAAACTCCAGTACTTTGGCCACCTCATGTGAAGAGTTGACTCATTGGAAAAGACTGATGCTGGGAGGGATTGGGGGCAGGAGGAGAAGGGGACGACCGAGGATGAGATGGCTGGGTGGCATCACAGACTCGATGGACCTGAATCTGAGTGAACTCTGGGAGTTGGTGATAACAGGGAGGCCTGGCATGCTGCAGTCCATGGAGTCGCAAAGAGTCGGACATGACTGAGCGATTGAACTGAACTGAGCTGTCTCTCTCCACTTCTCTGACCAAATCCAAACTGTTTAAACCAATGGCTGCTCATCCCCAAGAATAATTCCTCCCTCTTCCTGTTAAAGCCTACAAACACTCTGCCCACTTTCCCCAGTTAGACTCTCTGCCCAGCCTTCTCATGCCCTGCTAGTCAGGAATAAAAGAGAGGCCCTCACACTCATGGTGCCCTTGCCAGTGGCTAGTCTTCTTGCATGGAGAACAGCACAGAGGCAGACACAGACATCCCATCTGGGCCACTGTGAGGCGTTCTGTGTGAATAAGCCAAAAAGTTGGGGGTGCCAACAAACATGGTGGGAGACAGGGTCTTTGGGGTGATCAAGAGACAGATTATGGCTGGCCTTGAAAAGCATCTTGAGGATTTGAGACTTGGTGCAGAGGACTGTGGATCCATCTAAGGGATCCATTCAGAGAAGAGGCAAGTGGCATGGAATTGAAATGTGGGAAATTTATGATTCTGAGAATGGTCTGGAGAGGAAGGGAATTCGAAGCAGGGAGAACCGGCAGGAGGTAACTATAGCTCCCCAGGTGAGAGAAGAGGCATCTACTGCCTTGCACCACCTTATTGGTGAGGAAGACATCAGAACTCTGGCCAAGACCTGCTTACAGCTACTTAGCAAGAGTCTCATCCTCTCTCCTTTAACTGTATAATCTTTCATTGGCCTGATTACACAGGCAAGGCTCTTTAACCATCTTGCAATGTATGGCACGTGGTAAGTATGCAATAAATGTTCATTGCCTGGAACTGAACTATTTTGGAAGCTCCCAAGGACTCAGATTTATTTAGGTGAGGGAAGTATGAAAATATACCACCCTCAAAATCTGAAGAAAACTTGTATCTTTTCACTTCCTCTTGATATGATAAAGAAACATTACAAAGAAACAAAACAAATCAACAAAACATGTTTGTGAGAGTATACAACTATCTATAAATTTATTTTTACCTTATTAAGAGATATGAACAAAAATTACCCACATTTTCCAATTCTGCCACCATCTGGGCAAGCAATGTAAATATTTACAAGCAAAGTCTTAAAGGGAAGAGGGAGCCTCTGCAATATTTTGAAACCTGATAGTGCTGCTTTTCACAATGGCCTGTGGTTTCCCTCCACTGGACTTCCTTCTAAAGCCTTCAAACACGCACATGACACACTCAGGGACCGTTAGCACATGGTAAAACATTTTATTAGCTGATTTATTTAGCTATTGAGGGTCATTCTTTGAAAAATGGGGAGAGAAATCCAGACACAACAGAAGTTAGAGAAATCAGAAATCAACCTTTGGAACAATGGTAGCCAGTCACTTTTCTTCTCTTTGTTAACATACTGAGTTAATTCAAAACAGATCAGTGTCTGTGTGAATGCTTACAGTCTCCATTTTTTCCTCTCCAGTGAGAGAAAGTTCAGGAAAAGTAGAAGAAAAAAAGAAAGAAAAGAAAAAGAGAGAGATAGAAGGGAAGTAGGGAGGAAGAGAAAAGAGTACAGTGTCATTGGCGTATTTATAGGAAATACAAATGTAACTGGAAACTGCTTGTGATGTGTCCCTCTTTAGATCTGCTATCTATTATCTATTATCTATTTCTACATGCAGCTAAAATTATATAGAAAACTTGGGTCACATG
The DNA here is from genome assembly GCA_917880005.1 of Nanger dama. Lineage (NCBI taxonomy): Eukaryota > Metazoa > Chordata > Mammalia > Artiodactyla > Bovidae > Nanger > Nanger dama. The sequence goes on from CAKJTW010000052.1 coordinate 6,929,881, forward strand.
ATAGCACCCTTATCACAACATCTTGATAGTAGAAGCTTGCTAAGAAAGGTTGAAGGCTTATTGTTCAGGTGGAGTGGGACAGGTCAGTATGTAGCTAGATTTGAGGAACCCAGGAAAGACATCTCAAAAAACCTCATCAGATGGCTGGAAGTTGGCACCTCTTCTTTCAGATAAGGCATTTATCTTCTCTGGGTCCTATTTTCAGAAACAACTTGTCTTGGAAAAGTGAATGGAAGCAAGTCACTCCCAATTTAGTGTGAATATGCTTTGAATATGTCCTCTTTAGGACAAACTAAAACCTAATGTGAACACTGGGGCCAGGGAACCAGAGGAGAGCTTTCAGAGTGATCAGATGGCCACTGTTTTCCACTTTTTCCCTGCAGTTCTGCAGTCACAGAAGATGAGATCAACTACATTTACTTTACAATTTTCCCAGGTTCTGCTGTGTTGAAGAACATCACAACATGTTAACTCATGGAGTGATGTTTATTCACAATACATACAGAGTATACTGTATCAATAACTGGAAAGAACTCTATTTATTGACCTTTTAGAATTCCACCAGATTATAAACCATTGAATATCTTATTGAAAATAGTCCACGATCTGGCTTTTCTTAAAATACTAAGTTTTATTTTGAACTTCCTTTTATTATAATATTATAATAATATTATATATCACATTATAATAATATATTGTATTATAATAATATTATTATAATATTGCATTAATATCCACAAATCAAAAAGGCTCTCTTAGAGGAAACAGAAAGACTCAAAAATGTTGTCAGCCAGATTGGTCCAACCTTGACTTTATTGTGCAAATTATGGGCTCTGAGTTCTGTACATTTTGTTGGAGCCAAATTAATTACTTATAAGTCTCTGCCATTTAAAAAGGCATGATGGGCAGTTCATGCTGCTTATTAATACTCAAGCAATTGTTGATAATTGTTCTGGATTTCAACATCTAATTAAGCTGAGTGGCTAGATTTGCACACAATAAACAATAGAAGTGACTTGCATCCTTAGTCCCACAGGCATAATCAGCTACACCATACAGTATCATTAAAACTCAAATGCTAATTACAGCTAATGGGTTCATGTGAATAGGAGCTATTTCATTCAGAATATAGACTTTCTTCCAAAAGCCTAAATCCTGCTATTCATCTAAAAAGACCCAAGACGATTAAGTTACCTTAAAAGAAAAGTGTTCAGGAAAGACTCTGTGTGCGTGTGTTTCCCCCAAGATACACAAAAATCTGGGTTTCTTTACTGAAAGGATTCAGATTCTCAGTCAAAGCAAACCGATTTTCATTAATCTGCTCATTAATTGCACTTGTTGGTAAAATGTGGAATTGCCCAATTAGAAATGAATAAAATAAGCATTCATAATTTGAGGGGGTTACATAAATATTATTAATATATTAAATATGGAGTGGCCCTTTTAAAATTGTTCCCTAATTAATTCTAAAGGACCACATGAAAAGTGAAATATTGGACATGTTTGATGTGGAAAACCAAACTGGCCTTCTCCAAAATCAATACTAAATGTTGCAGATCTATGATTGATTGTAAATAGTTTTTAAAAAGGTTAAAATAAAATAAATGCTGTATATCAATGGATGACAACATCAACACCTCATTTATTTTGTAATGAGAGCTCCCCTGGTTTGATACCACGTTAAATGGAGCCTGGAAGTTTCTAACCAGGGTAGTTCATACAGCAAGGCCAAAGGTTTGAGATATGCTCATATTTTACCACCTCCTTGCAAATAATGCTAAAAAGATTCAATAATACCATGGCCCATAGTTTTTTACCCTCTGGGAAAGCTCAGCTAGTAAAAGAGATTTTAATTAACAGACATTTCTGGATGTGAGTTGTTTTGTAAAAGGAAAATTAATATCAGAGAGAAATAAATAAACAATATATTTTTTAACAGCAGAAATCATTTAAAACAAAACAAAACTTTGCAGAGAGATTCCATTCCATTTTGTTCCATCCTGGTCCTTTACCTTCTTTGCCTGAAACCTAGGAAGGAAACTTATAGATGATTTTTTTTTCAGATTGCATGTTGCTCAGCCAATGAGGTATAGATGGTGATGGCTCCCAGATTACATTTCATGTCTGGGGTAAGAGAGGAAAGGAATGCAAGAGGGATAAAAATGAAAGAAACAGGGAGAGAAAAAGCCCCGGAGTACAGAAGAGGGATTTCACGGGTAGGCTCTGTTTGGTTGTGGTGCCTAGTGGATCCTGACCTCTATCCTCACTGCCTTCTGCTTTCATCACCCTTGCCATTTTCTTCCAAAAGACTGTCAAGATTCTGACATATGAATCTGTGGTTTTAAAAATAACTAATTTCTGACTCCTTGCCAGTACACAGATGATTTTGTTTTCTGACTTTTTAAAAACCACTGCCATAATCAATATAATAAAGTCTCAAGGAAATGTCTCTTATACACTGGCCCTTGGTCATAGAGATTCACGTCACACAATTAAATACACAACTGCTCAAGAAATGCCATGTGGCGTTCACCTATTTCTCGTTTCCTTCTACCAGTCACTGTCCCTCCAACCCCCACTCGCCCTGAAAAGAGACTCTTACTGGACATTTCCTACTCTTTCATAGAAGCTTTACCTCAGGTGCTATCTCTCCTTAACTTTCTTTGACTTGGAATTATTTGTGCGTGAACTTTTTTATTAATAAAAAAACATGGAAGACTCAAAAAGTAAGGGAAGAGATGGGTAGCACATGATCATGCAGGAGCAAAGACTCACTGAAAAATCATCTAGGGGATGTGCTTTGCCCGACTCACTGGTTACTACTGTGAAAATATCCCCAATAGAGTGAGGTTACACAGCAATTTGTGCAGTAGTCTGAACATTCTTTGGCATTGCCTTTCTTTGGGATTGGAATGAAAGCTGACCTTTGTCAGTCCTGTGGCCACTGCTGAGTTCTCCAAATTTGCTGGCATATTGAGTTCAGTGCTTTAACAGCATCATCTTTCAGGATTTGAAATAGCTCAGCTGGAGTTCCATACCTCCACTAGCATTGTTTATAGTGATGCTTCCTAAGGCTCCAAAATCACTGCAGATGGTGACTGTAGCCACTAAAAGATGCTTGCTCCTTGGGAAAAAGCTATGGCCAACCTAGACAGCATATTAAAAGCAGGGAATTACTTTGCTGACAAAGGTCTGTATAGTCAAAGCTATGATCTTTCCAGCAGTCATGTATGAATATGAGAGTTGGACCATAAAGAAAGCTGAGCCCTAAAGAATTGCTGCTTTTGAACTGTGGTGTTGGAGAAGGCTCTTGTGAGTCTCTTGGACTGAAAGGAGATCAAACTAGTCCATCCTAAAGGAAATCAGTCCTGATTCACTGGAAGGCTGATACTGAAGCTGAAGCTCCAATACTTTGACCAGCTGATGCAAAGAAATGAATCACTGGAAAAGACTCTGATGCCGGGAAAGATTGAAGGCAGGAGGAGAAGGGTATAACAGAGAATGAGATGGTTGGATGGCATAATTAATTCGATGGGCATGAATCTGAGCAAGCTCCAGGAGTTGGTGATGGATGGGGAAGCGTGGCATGATGCAGTGCATGGGGTCGCAAAGAGTCAGACACGACTGAGCGACTGAACAGCAACAACAACAAAAGTTGCCTATAAATATCTAGCTCCATGAATGCTCTTTGAATTGGTTCAATCACCTTGATGATTCTCTTACTAATTAATGAGCTGAGCAAAATCTTTGACACTGTTATATCTGTTTGAAGATCATACCATTTTAACATTTTGAATATTATACTTTCGCAGTATCAATTTTACTTACATACTTCTATTACTTATCATATTGTTTAGTTAATTGGTCTTACTTCACAGTAAGCCCTTCATACCAAGGGTTCTGCATCTGCAGATTCTACCAATTGTGGATCAAAAATATTTGGAAAAAATTATAGGAAGTTGTAATAAACAAAACTTAAATTTGACATGTACAGGCAAATATTTGTATAATATTTACAACTACTTACATGGCACTTTACATTATGCAAGGTATTATATGTAATCCAGATACAATTTAAAGTATATGGGAGGATGTGTGTAGGTTATCTGCCATTTTAAGGAGGGGATGTGAGTATTAGTGTGTTTTGTTATCTGTGGGGGACTGAGAAGCCAATCCCCCTGGATAATAAGGAACAACATAATGTGAAATTTTCAGAGCCAAAGCCGTTTATTTCTGTATTTTCAGCATGAGTTCCTGGCATTTAATAAGCACTCGATAAATTCTGTCTGTATGTTGTTAAATTCAGTCTCATGACCATACTCATAAATCACTGAAGCACAGTCACCTACACTTAGCCCTAGAGGCTTACATTTGTCTCTCCTTAATTTGGCAACTGTGTTACTAAATAGACTTTAATAATTCATGGTATATGAATGACATAAATCATAACCTGTCTCACTTGGTATTTCACATATACGTTCATACTAAGAGAATTCAGATGTGCAGTGCAGATTCATACACATATCTTTTACGGCGTGAATGTGTATACATACATTCTAGTCAAGAGTAGGAAAATTAAAAGAAAGGGAAGAGGTCACATTGTTATCTGTAGTATGGTTTTCACAAATTCTCCCTACATAAAAACTGTTAATTTAATAATAAAACTGGAACTTGCTTTTTAGTGTAAAAGCTGCTGAAGACTAGCTCTCCACTTCCCTGGGTCAGAAGCCAACAAATATGACTGAAATATGACTTTTTAAAAAAGTAAAGAAAAGACAAACACATTGACAGCAGTAACAAAAATAAGGTTTCAAATATTGTTAGGGAATTGCTGTCATTTCAAAATAAATCCAAGTCTCCAATATCCATGTCGAGTCACTAAAATTTCCATGGTTAATGAGACTTCAAAACCCTTGCTTGATCAGTTTCTCATATCCTCTTACCATACATAATTCTTAGAAAGGATTTTTGCTGGCCAGAACAAGTATCTTACTTTTCAATTGGTTTAAATTACTATAAATAGCCAGAAGTTTTAAGTAATGGATCAAATTCATTTTTTCCCAGTTTGCTACTACGTAATTAGGACTTTTGATCTTTTTAAACTGTTCTCCAGTTGCTAGACTGCAGATGTAAAACAATACACATTGTATTTTAGATATTAATTATATACTTCAGACACACTCAATAAAATACTCCAAATCCCAATGTCTCAGACTATTTACTTAAATAATATAGCTCAAGAACTCTAGAACTCTTCCAAAAGTATGGATAAAATTCCCAGACATTCTTATGTTCATGGTTAAAATATAACAAACAAAAAAATCCTGTATCCAAAGGGCATTATTTTATAAATTTTCAAATTCAAAAATGAAGATACTAAGAGCCATGAAAAACTCAATATAATAATGAAAACAGAATATTAATAAAGGGGATAGAAACAACTAATATAAATTTGAGGAGTTAAAAAGCTCTATGATTCATTTCTACTAAGATTGACCAATCCATCATTCACAATACAGTAATAATGCCTAGTGGATGATGAGCAAGGTGACGATGCTGCCTACATGACATTAAGATGCCATCCAGGAGTTAAGCAAGAAAAAACATGGTTGCTGCCAAAGTTAAAAAAAAAAAAATCACATGCACATGTCAGATTCTCAGCCTTCCACTTAACTTTTAGTGACTGTTGACTCACAATTCCAGTTATCATGCTTCCCATTGCATAGCATATAGAAATGCCAAATCATAAAGGGAAGAGAGAAAGCAAACCAGTATATATTCTTGCCCTTGTACTTCTGAAATGAGAGTGTTGCCTATTTTAATGTTGGAAGGAGGCAAAAATAGCTTAACTTCTTACTCCAGGAAGTATATATTCTTGTAAAACATAACTGTGAGCCAATTGAAATTGCTTATTAACACAGCTTGATCATCCAGGCTCTTGTCACCTGTGTCCACCAGTCCAGAGTTACGATGGCATTAAACTCTCCCAAATCACAGCCACCTCCCTGCCTTGTAAGACCCATCTTAAAACCACCCACTTCATACCTTATTCTATAAATATTCTAATCTCCTCATTTGAAACACTACCAAGACTATCAAGGTGATGGCCTCTCGTCTTACAATAGATTTAGTAAACCTAGTGCTGTGTTTGATCAATAGATATATCTGGTGGATATTGGAAGACTGACAGTCCACACGATACACTGATAACGAGAAGCAGCAACCACTGTAACATGAAACATCTAAGAGTTTACAAATCAAGCACAGGAACTTCAAAATACATAATAGTCTGTGTCAATAATATTCCTCTTTATTTCAATAAACTCTTATAATGGTCCTATATTATAATACAGAATAAAAATAAAATCCATAGTAATAAATGATTGAGTCATTAATATAATCTTAAATCATCTTCAATATAATCTATATAAAAAGACAGGGAAATGTATAACATATCTTACAGAGAGTTCTATCAAAATTAAATAATATTTTAAAGGTTTTGGCAAGTGCCCAAATATTAAATAATATCCTAAACATTTTGTCAAGTCTAGGTTTTGACCAGATCTTCAGGTAATATGTTCTCAGGGACTCCAGTTAGCTGAGGTATCACCATGCTGTGTTCAATCAACTACCAGCTTCTCAATTGCTAAGGAGTGGCATACCTTGGCCCTAAATGATTCACAGTTCAAAGAATTCATGTCTTATAATTGGTGCGTTAAGTCCACAGGCTTTATAATCAGAACAGAATTCTACCTCCATCGTTACAATATTCTAGACTTGTGACCCTTAGCAAGTTAGTTAACTACTCTGATTCTCAATCACTTTGTCTGCTGGGGGGAAAAAAAAAATAGAGTGAGTTCTGGCTCAAGATGGCAAAGTAGGCTCAAACACATTTTTCCAAAGAAGACATACAGATGACCAAACAGACAGATAAAAAATGATGTTCAGTATAACTAATCAGGAAAATTCAAATAAAAAGCAAAATGAAATACCATCTCACATTTGTCAGAGTAGTTATCATGAAAATGACAATAAATAACAAGTGTTGGTGAGGATGTGGAGAAAAGGGAAGCCCTGTAACTATTGGTAGGAATATAAACTGGTACAGCCACTATGCAAAACGATATGGAGGTTCTTCTCCCCCTCTTCAAAAGCTTAGAATAATCATCAGATCCATATTACCTTATGTTCACTGTAGCATTATTTACAATATCCAACATATGGGACCAACCTAAGGGTCCACTGACAGATAAATGGGTAAAGAAGATGTGGCATACCCCCCACCCCCCCACACACAGGAATATTACTTAGCCATTAAAAGTGATATCTTGCAACTTTGACAACATAGGTGGACCTACAGGGTATTATGCTACACTTAATACCTACAGGGTATTAAGTGAAATAAATCAGAAAGACAAATACTGTATGATTTCACTTATATGTGAAATCTAACAAAACAAGTGACAAAATACTAACAAAACTGAAACAGACTCATAGATACAGAGAACAAATTGCTGGTCACCAGAAGGGTGGGCACAGAGCACAGGGAAAAATAATTGAAGGGGATTAAGAGCTACAAACTCTCAGGTGTAAAATAATCAAGTCATGGGGATACAATTTACACAGTCAATAATACTGTATTGATAGTGTAATAACTTTATATATTGACAGATGCTTACTAACTAGACTCACAGTAGTGATCAATTCATAATGTATATAAATGTGGATTATGTTATACACTCAAAACCAACATAACATTACATGTCAACTACAGCTAAAAATACCCTCAGAAAATCACTGTTTTTATAACAATATAATTAGCATCTGGTTTGTTAGATGATAAAGAACTTTATTAATACATATATTAGTGGGTACTATTATAAGCACTTGACATGTATGAACTCATTTAGCTAGTACAATTTTACCTGTAGTAAAAGCTATGAATTTCCCTTGTCTACAGATGAGATCAGTGAGGCTCAATGAAATCACGGGCTGCGGTGACACAGTCAGCAAACGGAGAGCTCAGATTCAAATCTAGGGAGTTTGTTCCATAGTCTTACTTGTGCCACTAAGAAACAACTTACGACAAAACTGGAAATGATGAAAGTTTCAAGAAGTCACATCACATCTGAATATCTACCAAGTCATTAGCGATTCTAGCTGACACATACTGGTTTTCCCTTAGGACAAATAGTCCTGCAAAGAGTTAATGGAATTTGTACGATTTACTTTTATTTTATTTTATTTTTTTGAGCTGAAGGAAAATCTTAATTACCTCTTAACCTGGCAAATCCCATCATTTTGCCTCACAAGGCATAGAGAGATAAACCATATAACTAGGTTAAGTACACTGTTTTTTGCATTAACTAACTTGTTTCCTTGTAGGTGGAAGAAACATTTTTAAAATGAGTGCCGCCCATGTCAGAACTAATTGAGTGAGTGTATGACTGAAAACAAAACAAAACAAAATACAGTTACGAGTCCTATAAGTTATATCAAGGAACATTTATCTGTGGATGGTACAGGATGGAGGATAGAGTGATCAGTAAAATCTGATGATTATCTTTGAAAATAAAGTTAAACCAACAATAAATGAAATCAGCCCTTGATAATACAAAACAATCCAAACTAGTTTTTGCCTAGGCAGTTTAGGCATTTGAGGTAATGCATTTCTAATATGGTGAATTGGGTGCTCTTGCCTGGAGAATCCCATGGATGGAGGAGCCTGGTAGGCTGCAGTCCATGGGATTGCTAGGAGCTGGACACAACTGAGCGACTTCACTTTCACTTTTCACTTTCATGCATTGGAGAGGAAATGGCAACCCACTCCAGTGTTGTTGGCTGGAGAATCCCAGGGACGTGGGAGCCTGGTGGGCTGCCGTCTCTGGGGTCGCACAGAGTTGGACACAACTGAAGCGACTTAGCAGTAGCAGCAGCATAGCCTCTATAATTTTTTTTTTTTTTTCACTCAGTGGGAAAAAAGGTTGGGATCTTCAACATGTAAAAAGGAGTCTAGAGCATGACAATGCAGCAGTTTTGAGCAGAATTCTAGAGTGTTGTCCCAAGGGAAGCTATGACCTCACCCACAGTCATGAGTGTCCACCCAGGGGCCTTCCATGGTGACAGTGCAGGTGGCAATGTCCCTGCTCATAACTCACTGTTCTAGAGTTCACTGTCTTACAAATAATTTGAAGTGCTTCCTGGCACTGTAGTTAACCTTATTATAATTTTGCTTTGCACTAGATGAAACACAGGGAAATATTATCTCACAAATCTGAAGCTGCTGGGGCTGCTGTATATAGCCAAGCTTCTTATCATGAATCAACAAATCAGTCTTCTGGCCTGTAGACCAGGGGCCAGGAATCTTTCACTATGAAAGATGAGATATTAATAGTAAATATCTTAGGCTGGTGGATCATATGGTCTCAGTTCCAACTATTCAGTTTTGCTCTCCTAGTGCAAAGCAGCCAAGGGCAACACAAACAAATGATCCTGGCCTTTTCCAAGAAAGCTGTGTTTATACAAGCAATGGGCCAGACTCGACCCACAGGCTCCTGTTTTGCCAACCCTACAGACTATCATGATCCTGTGAGTTAGTATGGTTGGCAGAATACTAGCCTACCAAAGCCATTCATGTCCAGCCCCCAGAACCTATGACTGTGTCATGTTACATGGCAAAAAGAGTTTTGCTGATGAGATTAAGTTAATGGTTCTGAGATAGGAAGGCTATCCTAGATTATCCATTTAGGTCTAATGTAATCACAAAAGTGCTAAGGGAAAGGAGGGAGGCAGGAAAGTCAGATTGAGAGAAGGAGATGCGAGGAGAGGAGCAGAAGTTGGAGTGATGTGGCCTTTAGAAGCTGGAAAAGGCAACAAATGGGTTCTCCCCTGAAACCTCCAGAAGGAACACAAGCCCTATGAATGCATCGATTATAGCCTAGTAAGATCCACTTTAGACTGCAGAACTCCAGATCTGTAAGGTGAAAAGTCCATGTGGCTGTAAGCCACTCAGTTTGGAGTAATTGACACAGCAGCAGGAGGAAACTTCTTCACTGGGTTAGTGTGGGTCTGTCCAAGTGTCTTCACCCTTGGAACGTGTGAGAGGCTGCATTAAGTCTGCTTGGTTAAGCTGCCACTGTGTCTCTAGAATCCTTGCCCTGTATTGTTTCCAAGGTCGATTTGAAAGGCAGAGGGGAAGGCGCAGCCATGCCACTCGGCAGGCTGTAATGGTGAGATGCAGGTACAAACCCGCAAAGGGGCCCCTGAGCTCTAGATCCCTCTCCATCAGTTCCTGAACCTCTTAAACCATCATGACCCCAGGCCAACCACAGATGCTTAACACTAGTCCAGCAGGACTGCTAGTCACATAGAAGCCCAGTTTCCCCACAAGATTCCTACGGACCTCTTCACCATCCTGTTTTGCTGACTGGACATGCTTGGCTTATCAGAGTAACTCATTTGTGACTCTTCTGAGCCTCCAGCCTCCCTCTGGGACTTTAATTTTCCCAGATTCTCCCACGTGGTTTAATTTCTAGTTACTATAACAAATCCCTTACACTACACTATACAGTGGTTCTGCTTCCACGACTGATTCCAGACTGATATAGAACCTGAGCGAGAGCAAATGTTGGAACCACAGACCCAGAGAGAGTGTGTTGACCCTGGCAAAGTTACACCATGTGTGAGACAGGCCCTGGGGAGCAGCCAGCCTCTCCAGGTGGCATCCTTCTCTATGAGTCTAGCTACGACAGCATGTCCACAAGCACATGCAAGAGGCATTGGGGAGAAGAGGAAACAGGGACCTGAGTCCAGACTCAGCCCTGCCAGTTATCCTGTACACGTGTCTTAATCCTCCTGAGCATGTTTGCATATCCAAAATATGAAGGAGTGAGTATAGACTTTCACACGCATTTGCTACCTTTTCCCTGAAGAAAGATTCTATTCCTTGTTTCCCTGTCCTCATAAATTCAGGTATAGCCATGTAACTTGTTCCAGTTAATGAAATGTGAGGGTAAGTGATGTGCAGAAACTTTAAGAACTGTCTTCTCTCTTTCAGTTCTTGCAGAGACAGGCCTCATTCTAGTGAGAGGCACTCCTTTTAGCCAGGTCCCAGAGGGAAGGTGATGTTTAAGAGGAGCTGAAGCCCCCCATGATGGACACGCAGGCTGGGTAAGAACTAAACCAGGAGGGTTTGTAAGCCACCAACACATGGGGAGTCACTTGATCAGGACCCAGGCAATCCTGACCAACTCAGAACTGAATGAGAAGCATGATATAACTGCTTAAAATCAATTCACAGAAATATATGCAATAAAATAATCTTTGTGCTAGCTCTTTGTTTACATGGTATCCGAAATCTATATAATATCAAACATCTCAAATTACTGGATCTTGAAATAAAGAGACTGAACTGTCAAAGTTAGTTAGGATTGCACAGACATCATTTATGCACCCTCTGACGAAAGACTAATTATTTTTACTTTCTGCTGTCTTCTTAATATCACTTCCTGATTTGAACCAAAGAATTCATACTTGGGGCTTATCAGCCTCAAAAAGTAACAAATCAGATACATTTAATTAACTGTGGATTGGGTAGTTGTATTTTTAGGCTGTTACCTGGAATGTTCTCAATTTAAAATTTTAGACTACTAATTTGATGCCTAAGAATCAATCTCTTAAACTGAAAAAAAAAAAAATAGCAGGTTAACTTAAAAAATAGTCATTTGGAAATAAAGATAGTAAAAAAGAAAATAAAGACTGGAGGAAGGGAGAGAGAAGGATGAAATATTTTAAATATCACTGAAAGTAAGGAACTGATGTACAATTCCAACCTTCCCAACCTTCATAATGAACGAGTTTCCTCTAAAGTTGGTGTTGGCATTCTATTTTACTCTGAAGTCCTTCCTTAAGGGTTACGGGGACACGGTTTATTGTTTGGGTTTTCTTGTTGCTGTTTGCTTACTTCTCATCCTAAAATCTTTAGTCACGCCAGTTGTGCTACAGCTTCACTGAGCAGCATGTTGTATAAGGGTGCATGTCACGTATATTCAGTGAGAGTGTAAAGTGGGACATGTTAAGCCTGAGGTTTTCTAACCAAGGAATGAACAGACACATGGCATTACCATGGATATAAACTCATCAATTTCCAGCAAATGAACACATGGCAGTTTTACAATTGCAGGCAATCCGTTTTGAGGTGAAATATCCCAAGCAGTTAAATAAACAGAACTTTGGATATTGTATCCAGTCCTGTTTTGATTACCTGACCCCTACTCCTTATTCCATAAACCTAAAATCTTTCCTGATTTCTTTCCAAATCAAAATTAAAATTCTAATCCCTGCCCTCCCTTACCCAAATGCCTTTTGTTCTCACAAAGCAGGAAATTTTCTCACCTTCTGTGGGAAAACTGTTTCTCACAATCACTTTAAAATACTCATCAGGTCTTGATACTTACAAACACAGCTCTCATAGATTAATCATTCATTTATTCTTCCCATACTCATTCCACAAATATTTACTGACTGTTTGCTATGTGTCTGGCAATATGCTCAATTATGGATGCTAGTGGTAAGTAAGATAGATCCTGTCCCTACCCTCACGGAACTTGTGATTTAGGGACGAAGAAGGCAGATAACCCAAGTGAAAGGGGAGAGAAGATTAAGACAGAGAGGGTGGAATATGCAAAGGTCCTGTGGCATATGCAAAGATCTCATGATATAAGATGTTTCAAACATAAACAAGAAGGAAAATGGTCAAGGTTTCTTGTTATATTCTTACATTCATTCTTGCCTTTACTTTCATTCTTCGATTCATTCACCATTTTGGAAGAAACTATAATACCATGTTAGGCACTCATGATAATCAACCATACATTCAATTAGCATGATCCCAGTTAAAACACCGTCAAGGTGTTTGAAGCAGATGCCAATAAAGGGTGCTACAGGGACAGAGGAACATCTACATCCTGCCTGAGGCAAAAGCCCCAGTTACAGGACACTCTTGTTCTAGCAGAAGCGTCCCTAAAGCTGAGCTGCGGAGGGCTGGTTAAAGAGGGTGAGGGACCAAGAAAGACAGGAAAAAAATCACGCTATGGCATAACCACCTGATGAGCTTCTCAGACCTTCCACGATGTGAAAAATCTGAATATGAAGTAGAGGCAGATGAGTAAGAGGCTGGCAAGAGACTTATGACAAGAACCTAAGGTAGGACATCCAAACATCTTGGTTCCCTACACTCTTCTTCATGTTGCCCTACAGCAAAAGGAAATGCCTAATGGTTTCCTTTCTTACACAGTTCAGTTCAATTGCTCAGTTGTGTCCGACTCTTTGCAACCTCATGAACTGCAGCATGCCAGGCCTCCCTGTTCATCACCATCTCTCGGAGTTCACTCAGACTCACGTCCATCGAGTCCGTGATGCCATCCAGCCATCTCATCCTCGGTCGTCCCCTTCTCCTCCTGCCCCCAATCCCTCCCAGCATCAGAGTCTTTCCCAATGAGTCAACTCTTCACATGAGGTGGCCAAAGTACTGGAGTTTCAGCTTTAGCATCATTCCTTCCAAAGAAATCCCAGGGCTGATCTCTTTCAGAATGGACTGGTTGGATCTCCTTGCAGTCCAAGGGACTCTCAAGAGTCTTCTCCAACACCACAGTTCAAGAGCATCAATTCTTCAGTGCTCAGCCTTCTTCACAGTCCAACTCTCGCATCCATACATGACCACAGGAAAAACCATAGCCTTGGCTAGACAGACCTTAGTTGGCAAAGTAATGTCTCTGATTTTGAATATACTATCTAGGTTGGTCATAACTTTTCTTCCAAGGAGTAAGCATCTTCTAATATCATGGCTGCAGTCACCATCTGCAGTGATTTTGGAGCCCCACAAAATAAACTCTGACACTGTTTCCACTGTTTCCCCATCTATTTCCCATGAAGTGATGGGACCGGATGCCATGATCTTCATTTTCTGAATGTTGAGCTTTAAGCCAACTTTTTCACTCTCCACTTTCACTTTCATCAAGAGGCTTTTTAGCTGCTCTTCGCTTTCTGCCATGGGGGTGGTGTCATCTGCATATCTGAGGTTATTAATACTTCTCCTGGCAATCTTGATTCCAGCTTGTGTTTCTTCCAGTCCAGCATTTCTCATGATGTACTCTGCATAGAAATTAAATAAGCAGGGTGACAATATACAGCTTTGACGTACTCCTTTTCCTATTTGGAACCAGCCTGTTGCACTAAGCGCGGGCGGCTGCAAGAGCCGGGCCGGGCGCACTAAGTGCGGCCGAGAGGAGCTACGCCGCGTCTGAGGTCAGGGTCTGCCAGGAGGAGACACCCCCATCCGAGGTCAGTGGCAGCCAGGAGGAGACACACCGTTTCTGAGGTCAGGGCCACGACCAGGAGGAGCTACCCTGCGTCTGAGGCCAGTGGCAGCCAGGAGAAGGCACCCCGCATCCGAGGTCAGGGGCAGCCAGAAGAAGTCACCTCGCGCTGGAGGCCAGGGGCAGTGACCATGAGGAGCCACCATGAGCCCAAGGCCAGGGGCGGCAGCTGGGAGGAGCCACCCAAAGAGTGGTGGCTGCGCAGGGAGGGCCTAGAGGAGCTATCCCACATTGAAGGTCAGGAACAGCGGCGGTAAGGAGATACCCCTCGTGCAAGGTAAGGAGCAGCAGTTGTGCTTTGCTGGAGCAGCCGTGAAGAGATACCCCACGCCCAAGGTAAGAGAAACCCAAGTAAGATGGTAAGGTGTTGCAAGAGGGCATCAGAGGGCAGACACACTGAAACCATACTCACAGAAAACTAGTCAGTCTAATTACACTAGGACCACAGCCTTGTCTAACTCAATGAAACCAAGCCATGCCTGCGGGGCAACCCAAGATGGGCAGGTCATGGTGGAGAGGTCTGACAGAACGTGGTCCACTGGAGAAGGGAATGGCAAGCCACTTCAGTATTCTTGCCTTGAGAACCCCATGAACAGTATGAAAAGGCAAAATGATAGGATACCAAAAGAGGAACTCCCAGGTCATTAGGTGCCCAATATGCTACTGGAGATCAGTGGAGAAATAACTCCAGAAAGATTGAAGGGATGGAGCCAAAGCAAAAACAATACCCAGTTGTGCATGTGACTGGTGATAGAAGCAAGGTCTGATGCTGTAAAGAGCAATATTGCATAGGAACCTGGAATGTCAGGTCCATGAATCAAAGCAAATTGGAAGTGGTCAAACAAGAGTTGGCAAGGGTGAATGTCGACATTCTAGGAATCAGCGAACTAAAATGGACTGGAATGGGTGAATTTAACTCAGATGACCATTATATCTACTACTGCAGGCACGAATCCCTCAGAAGAAATGGAGTAGCCATCATGGTCAACAAAAGAGTCCGAAATGCAGTACTTGGATGCAATCTCAAAAACGACAGAATGATCTCTGTTCATTTCCAAAACAAACCATTCAATATCACAGTTATTCAAGTCTATGCCCCAACCAGTAATGCTGAAGAAGCTGAAGCTGAATGGTTTTATGAAGACCTACAAGACCTTTTAGAACTAACACCGAAAAAAGGATGTCCTTTTCATTATAGGGGACTGGAATGCTAAAGTAGGAAGTCAAGAAACACCTGGAGTAACAGGCAAAGTTGGCCTTGGAATGCAGAATGAAGCAGGGCAAAGACTAATAGAGTTTTGCCAAGAAAATGCCCTGGTCATAACGAACACCTTCTTCCAACAACACAAGAGAAGACTCTACACATGGACATCACCAGATGGTCAACACTGAAATCAGATTGATTATATTCTATGCAGCCAAAGATGGAGAAGCTCTATACAGTCCACAAAAACAAGACCATGAGCTGACTGTGGCTCAGATATGAACTCCCTATTACCAAATTCAGACTGAAATTGAAGAAAGTAGGGAAAACTGCTAGACCTTTCTTAAACAGTTGGGTGCAAACAAGGTAAGCAGCTGTGTACTAATAACTCAGTAGCCATTTGAAAAGGTGAGATGTGTAAATGGAAAGGAGACATAATACTTTGATTTTACTCTTAAATAACCACAATCATTTGCTAGTGAGATGGGGCTCCTGTTGGAACAGCACAAGTCCTTAAACTTTGGAACCAGATTGGACTCCGCCACTCACATTTCCTTTCCACATGGATTCTCACCCAGTGTTTCCTTGTTTATCACAGTAACAGTCAAAAGTTCAGCCCGGGGATAGTATGGCAGCATAAAAGGGATGTTGTATTACACAAATTTGAAACTGTGCATTATCTTGAAAATAACAGCCTACATGCTGTCCAACAGATGTTGACTTTCTGCATTTCTTTCAAAATTTTAAAGTATCCTGCCCCATCCTTGTGAGTCTGCTATGGTGTCCTGGGTGCCTGGGGTACCAAACTTGCCTATAGTTCGGGAAGTACAGGTTAAGGTAATTGGGCTTCATCATGAAAACTACAGGAGCTTTTAAGAGTTTCTAATTAGGAGGAAGGGAGATAGATACACAATGGTCAGGAGTATGCGTGTGTGTGTGTGTGTGTGTGTGTGTGTGTGTGCATGTTGAGGATAACTCTAGCAAGATGGGTAAAATAACTAAAAGAAAAGTTAAGTTTCAAGTTAAAAACTTGACACTTCAAGAAAATAAGCTCCACGGTTCAGCTGAGAAGTGATGGGAGACGGTACCTGGGATGGGGCAGAGGGGCAGTGCAGCAAAGGCTCTCGGCTGCCTCCCTGGCCCTGGCCCTTCCAGACATCCTCTCCACATCATTTCCACCCACCTGTGGCTTCGCAGTCTTTGCCTGAGGGTGGTCTCTGGCTACAGGAGGTCCTCACTATGTGGGGGTGAAGGCTAGTGGAATAGGCCACTCCAAAATAAGACCAAAGGAGTTCAGAACATGCCAGCCCTAAATATGCCACTTTGGTGTATTAACTGTTTTGAGTTGTTGGCACTTAAAAAAAAAAAAAAGAAAGAAAACAGCAAATGCAGAGAGAGCCTTTCTCTGAGCATTCCTTATCTGCCTAAAGATAAATCCTCCAAAGAAACTCAAGTGTCATAGATTCCCCTCCATCAGAGAGTCATCGACCAGGGATTGACCCTTACCACAGATTAAAGTTGTGACAAACTCTGTCACAAACCGTCATAGCTCCCACATAATCTAAAACCTATTAATCTTCCCCCAAAGCATTAACTCTCCCCTAAGAGGTATACATCCTCCTCTTCTTCATCTATTAAGATGGCACTTAAGTTTGAATTCTAAGCCACTTCTTCAAGTCACTTGTTGGTCTTGGGTATTTCCCATGGGTATATGTGTTAATAAACTTCTGTTTGTTTTTCTCTTGTTAATATGGTTTTTATTATAGGGGTCTCAGACAAGAACTCAAAAGAGTAACTTTCCTCCCCTAAAAGGGTAACCTCAAACAAAAAGGGGCAGGTTTGGTAGATAAAAATCCCAGGCTCCTTGGCATCAGTGGGTTAATTCTTAAGTGGGCTCTCCATGGTCTCTCAAAGATTTCAGAGCTAGACTGTTTATTGATGCACTTTATGGATTTTCTTCCTTCCTACCTTATTTCTCAACTCCCTCATGGTGCTTTCTGGAAAAATAAACCCCCAATAAATTCTTTGAACTCAGATATTTGCCTCAGAATCTGCTTTAGCGAGAACACATCTAAGAAAGATGATATGGGAAACATGAGGGAGGTCTAATGGGCTGCAATAGGTGACTCACTGGAAGGAAAGGAGTGGGGCAGAGAAATCTAGAATCATAACTCGATTTCTGTCTGCATCTCAGGGTTGATGTTGGTGACACTCACAAAGGTGCTGGCTAGAGAAGTTCAAGCAGGTTAACCTAGACATACACAATGGAACCTTTCATTAGTAGTTGGATATTTAGTTATGGAGGTCAAGAGAAAGATCTTTGCTGGAGCTATGATTTGGGGATCAAGGACATGTAAGCAGTTAACTGAAGTCTCAAAATCACCAAAGTGTTAGGATTTGACTGGTATGAGTATGGAAAGACACACTGCTATCTAAGCAGAGCAGGGGGTGAATGAGTGAGACTGCAGAGGCTTAAGCTAGAGAGGTGCCCACAAAGATGGTTAAGAAGGAATGGCCAAGTAGAAAGAAAGAGAAGAGAGGAGAAAGCTGTTGTGAAAGCTAAGATATGCAAGTCCTAAAGGAACGGTCCTGGTATCAAGTACTGCAGCAGCTCTCATTAGATAGGGGCAAAAGGGCAGGAAGACTGAGGGATGATCACACTTGGGAAGTTGCAAAGAGCAGCCCAGAGAAAGAGTTTGGAGGATATGCATCAAGGTGGCCTAAAGGCAGAAATGAACTGATCTCAATTCTGACTCTGCCTGGAGCCCTAGGGTGAGCTCACATCCTTCCTCACTTAAACAGGAAAGCCACAGTATGAGAGGCTTTCAGAGGGAGGTGCCTGTAGTCCATTCAGTAGCCTGCAGATTTTGCTTTGGGTTCCAAAGAGAATTTTTTTTTAAGTCTCAGCAAAGCTCTTCTGGTATCAGCTGAGCAGTCCCCACAGGCAGAGCACTGTGTCCAGGGATGTAGAGATATGGAGATGAACAAAGTGAAGCTTCTGTCCATCAGGGATCTTTGGTCTAGCAGGCCAGTTGTTATACATCTGGTATTCACATGTAAAGTAGAGAGTGGCGGATCCCAGAGAAAAGCTCCATTTTTCTACATTTCTCCTGTGCCTTCCATTTTTAAAAATAAATTCTTTTTGTGAGTTTATAACTTTCCTAAAACTCTTCATAGAGAGTGTCCTCAGTGGAATTAGCTGCCTGGGTGACTTTCCCAGGACTGGGCATAAAGATGATTTTCATGCAAACTCCCCTTATCCACTTGCTAACACTGAGGGCTCTTTTCTTGTCCATGTAGTAGATTTCTGTGTGTGATTTAGAGTTTATAGGATTTTCCAGTTGTATTTGTTTCTTACAACAATTCTCTGATATAGGCAGGGTAGAGTTTTTTTAAATTATTTTTTTAAATTCCTATACCATAAAATTCACTTTCTTTAACTATGCAATGCAGTGTTATTTTATTTTATTTTTAGCATTTTCACAGAGTTGGGCAAGGATCATAATCATCTGATTCTAGAAAATTTTAATCTCTCCAAAAAGGCTACATATCCATTAGAAGTTACTCCCCATTCCTGCTTCATCTACCCCCAAACTCTGGCAATCTTTAATCTTCGCCACATCTCTATGGATTTGCCTATTCTGGACATTTCAAGGCTTCTCCTGCAGTTCAACTGGTAAAGAATCTGCCTGTCTCTCTAGGCAGGAGACCCTGGTTCAGTTCCTGGGTTGGGAAGATTCCCTGGAGAAGGGATAGGCTACCCACTCCAGTATTCTTGGGCTTCCCTGGTGGCTCAGATGGTAAAGAATCCACCTGCAATGCAGGAGACCTGGGTTCAATCCGTGGGATGGGAAGATGCCCTGGAGGAGGGCATGGCAACCCACTCCATTATTCTTGCCCAGAGAATCCCCATGGAGAGAGGAGCTTGGCAGGCTGCAGTCCAAGGGGTCCATACCCATCAGAAGCTACTCCTCATGCCTGCTTCATCTCTTACTCTCAGACTCTAGCAACCATTAATCTTCTCTCCATCTCGATGGATTTGCCTGTTTTGGACATTTCATATAAGTGGGATCACAAGATGTGGCACTTAGAGACTGACTTCTGTCATTCAGCACAACATTTTCAATGTCCAGCCATATTGCACTGTTGAATAATATTCCATTGTATGTGCTGTACGAGTCGTTCAGTAGTGTCTGACCCTTTGCAACCCTTTGGACTGTAGCTCACCAGGCTCCTCTGTCCTAGGGATTTTCCAGGCAAGCATACTAGAGTGGTTGCCATTTCCTGCTCCAGGGGATCTTCCTGACCCAGGAATGGAACCCATGTCTCTTGCATCTCCTGCATTGCAGGAGGTGCTTTACCTGCTGAGCCATTGGGGAGGCCCATTCCATTGTATGGATGGACCATATGTGTTTATCCATTAATTAACTGATGGACATTTGGGTTGTTTCCACTTTGGGGCTATTATAAATAATGCCACTATGAACATTAGTGTACAAGTTTTTATGTGGACATATGTTTTCAGTTTTCTTGGATAGATACCCAGGAGTGGAATGGCTGGGTCATATAGCAACTCTATGTATAAGTTTTGAGAAACTGTCAGATTATTTTTCCATATAAAATGTACCATTTTACATTCTCACTGCAATGTATGAGGTTTCCAATTTCTCCACATGTTCACCAGTACTTTCCTTTTATCACTGATATGATTCAAGACACATTTTATTATCCCCATTTCACAGATAAAAAGGATTGTGCTAAACAGCAATTAACTAGAAAAGCCAAGGCTCAAATAATAGTTTTCAAATTCTTAAACCAGATTTTTTTCCTGTGATAAAGTCATTTTGAAATCATTTATGTGTTATAAGGCATAGACTGATGCTCTTAAAAACTCAAGTGTGATAACTCAGGAAGTGTATGAATTTTACAACACACATCTCCTCACAGACGCATATGTGTGTGCATACTGCACACACGTTCACATCCATGGATGTGTGCCCATCCATTGTGTTACTGGTTTAGTAATGTACCCAACAGAATACCAATGTGTTAATAGCAATGAGAAGCTTTCAAAGAAGCTGAACTTAAATTACAGCAACAACTTTGATGTTGAGAGAAGATGATTTGTTAGCATTAACATTTTGTCTTTGGAGTTCTTCAGATCGATCGAGAGTGTGATTCTAGCTTGTGGTTCAAAAGATGTGGACACTTTTACTCATGCCAGCAAATCCGGGTTATTCTAGAAAGCAGCACAGTATTGTCTAAAGCTGAAGCAACTGAGGTTTTAAATTTCTTAAACTGTCTTGTCACAAAGCAGATTATCTTTTAAGTTTCTTTAGTGTATAGGTCCTTAGAAAAATACATATTTGAAACTTAGGCATTCCTTTGATTACTATTTCAGACAAATCTGTCAAACTTAGAAATGCTGTCATACAGCTTGTGTGAACAGAACAATAAAATTGATAGTGTCTGGCCCCAAATTAGTCCTTGACAATTTTTTAATGGAGATAATATAAATATATTTTGAGTGTCACAACAGCATCCCCTCACTCATCATAGGAAATGGACTAAATATATTTTCTTGTTTAACATTAAAGAAAGGTGTTGATGAAATATGTCAGAGCCCTCACACCAAATGAAAATTTCTAGGCTGGGAGAAATCAACTTCACAAGACAGTGAAGACTTCATTTTGAGAGTTTCCCTCTTTCTACTGAAATAAAAACAATAAAATGTGAAAAATAAGTGAAGGCATGACATAAACACGGAATTGTTCATTTCAGATACTTATTCATCTTGTTTCACATTAACACTATCACAGTGAACAGTTAGAACACATCTCTAAGTAATTTATAGCAAGTCTATGATGTTATATTTTGGTGATAATGTCACAGGTATATAATATTAGGGAGAGTTCTGCTGAATTTGCTTTTAAATAATTCTCCTAAGTAATGGCTTGCTGCTGCTGCTGCTGCTGCTAAGTCACTTCAGTTGTGTCCGACTCTGTGCGACCCCATAGACAGCAGCCCACCAGGTTCCGCTGTCCCTGGGATTCTCCAGAAAGAACACTGGAGTGGGTGGCCATTGCCTTCTCCAATGCATGAAAGTGAAAAGTGAAAGGGAAGTCACTCAGTTGTGTCCGACACTTCGAGACCCCATGGACTGCAGCCTACAAGGCTCCCTCCGCCCATGGGATTTTCCAGGCAAGAGTGCTGGAGTGGGGTGCCATGGCTTACTGTATTCAAATATGTGCTCACTGAAAACATGGGCTTCCCTGGTGGCTCAGCTGTAGAGAATCCACCAGCAATCCAAGAGATGCGGTTCGATCCCTGGATCAAGAAGATCCTCTAGAGAAAGAAACACAGTCCACTTCTTGCCTGGGAAACCCATGGACAGAGGGGCCTGGCAGGCTACAGTCCCTGGGGATCACAAAAGAGATACAATTTAGTGACTAAGCAACCACAACAATTGGAAACATTGGCAAATGTGTGCTTTCTTTTATCTGTTGCCTGATGCATTTGGTTTTTAGTTGCACAGAGGAAGAAATGCTTGCACAGCTTTCTCTGCATTGTTCAGAAGAAGGTTTCTAATTACCTGTAATTTTTAAAATATGTTATATGGTAGTTGAATTAGTTAGAATTCCAAGTAACAAAATAAAATCAGAACCTTAGATTTATTTAGATTTTTTTGTAAAGAAAAACTGTCAGAATGCCTTTCTCCAGGAATGTTATGCTTTTCTGTCCAAAAAAATGTAAGTTCTGTGACGATGCACATAAAGTTGTGAGAAGGGGAGAAAGTGTATGCCTAGTCAGTCATGTAAGTCAGACCAATCTGGGCATCAGTAAGACATCAAACCAAAAGCACTCCATGCCTCAAAGCCTTTCATGCCTCAAGATCCCACTGAAAATCCTCGTTCAGTATCCTGGCTTATCAGATACACAAACCATCACTGACACACAGTTACCAGATTCTGCCTTTGTGATGCTGGTCAATGAGCAGTAGTAAGACTACCTTAATATTGCTAATAGATCTTTGATCTAATGTTTATAGCATGAACAAGGTAAATCATTGATGTTACAGAAGGAAAGAAATAAGCTTTCCTCCAAAGAATAAATATTGTATGGCACTGGAAGAAAGTTAGCCTTCTTGTCTCTCATTTTGACCCACAAATATCCATGAATAGGTATGACTGAAGCAGTGGCTGCTGCTGCTGCTGCTGCTAAGTCGCTTCAGTCCTGACTGACTGTGCGACTCCATGGAGGACAGCCCACCAGGCTCCCCCGTCCCTGGGATTCTCCAGGCAAGAACACTGGAGTGGGTTGCCATTTCCTTCTCCAATGCATGAAAATGAAAAGTGAAAGTGAGGTTGCTCGGTCGTTTCTGACTCTTTGCGACCCCATGGACTGTAGCCTACCAGGCTTTTCCGTCCATGGGATTTTACAGGCAAGAGTACTGGAGTGGGTTGCCATTGCCTTCTCTGAATCAGATACACAAATCTCTATAAAATTTAGGCTAGAAAATATTGACAGAGCCCCTACTCTTCCCTGAAAGGCATCACCAAGAACCCTTAGTTTATGCAAACAGTGCAGAGGTATTTCTTCTATTTTTCCAAGAGGAAACTGAATTCACATGTAGTTCGTACCACTGCATATGGTTTGCGGCACTCTGCTAGGCACTCTTGTGTGTTAGATTGTGAGGTATGTAGATTCACACTCATTTTAAACTAATGTAACTGATCTACAAGCAGTTGTGGTCATTTCTACAAGGTCTGAGAGGCCCTCCTTGAACTGTCCCCTGCCTGTACTCTTAATGCTGGATCAGCCTATGGGTAGAGAAGCACATGCCCAGCACTGATGGCGAAGCAGAGACACCAGAAGCTGTGCATTTCCTATTAGGACAACTGTGTGAGACAGTTTGTTTATGATAGTTCACTTTAAAGAGAAAATGATAGCTATAACTGAGGGGACATCAGAGTGTTATTGGGTTCCCTTGCAACCTTTTTCGCTCTCCAGCACAGTTTTCATTTTTAAATACATTTAATATGTCTGGAACCTCTAATGGTTCTATTCATGAAATTCTGTTTCTACAGTTGGGAACACATACAAGGTTGTTAAATAGTTTTAGCAATTGCATCTATGACTCCTAAAAAACAAAGATGTATATACTATATACACACACATATATGTTATATACATAGTATTTTGTATATGAACATATATATTATATATCATATAATGTACACATGATATATATACATACACACATACATACGCAGTATTAAAATACATATAAAACCAAATTCTGTAGTAATTGACAAATAAGTGTATCCATGTTGGTTGATATTTTTATTTATGTTAAGAATAAGACAAAAATAAAATAACAAGGATATATATCAAAACTTTAACTCACTTGTCAATATGTGAGCAGCTTCTTTGTCGAATAGAATAATGGTTTTCAAATACTGGAGAAAGAGTTCTGTGACTTCTTGTGGTTTTCACAATGTAACAACTATAGACACAACATATTTAATCTGCTTTATTAACATTTTTCATCATTTTTCTTAAGTCAAGATAATGACAAAACAATAAACAAAGCCCCAAGTTACACATTTGCTGATTTCTGCGGTGTAAATACTCTCATCCTTGCCAATTTAAAGTGACTTATGCAATGTCACTGAATGCAGAATTGGGAAGAGAGGTAAGGCAGCCACCATCATACAGCATTTCTACCATTCGGTTATCATAGACATAAATAAACCCAAGATTGTAGACAATACTAAAATATAATAAAATCATTAAGAGTGATATGTATCAATATATAAAATTTAATTTTTGTATAATTTGCTTTTAATATAGCCTATGTTTTACCCATTGGCTTATAAAATTCATGGAATTGTATCCGTACAAGTCAGTATAAGCCAGTACTACTGCAGGTGTATACATAATTTAAGATATGTCTGTATTGACCTATGTGTGCCTGTATGTATGTGAGAGTATATTTTTTTCCTGCAAATGCACAAAACTGTCAAGAAAAATAACTGAAGGAACTGCAGGAAATGAAAGAGCACACACTGAAAGAGGACTGTGTCAATTCTGCCCTAAAGGAAGCCTCCTCTGTGATCCCACTATCTAAACATGAGCCAAAATGGCTCTGCGACTGAGCAGGAGGCACAGAATCCTCAGCCTAGCATCCTTCTCATCCACATCCCCAAAAGAAGCCAGACATTCTGCCTCAATTCTTACTTTACTAGAGCCATTAGGTTTAAAAACCCTTGGGCTTTGGAGAAAGACAAAGCTCTGGGGAAGAGTCTCAGTTCTATTAACAAAGGAGAGATAGGGGGAGGGATAAACTAGGAGTTTTGAATTAACGTACACACTATGATGTATACTACATATAAAACAGACGACCAATGAGGACCTATAGTATAGCACAGGAAACTATACTCAATATTCTGTAATGACCTATAAAGGAAAGTAATCTGAAAAGATTGTGTATATATGGATATGCTTTATATGCATATGCTTTTGATCTGTGGTGTTGGAGAAGACTCTTGAGAGTCCCTTGGACTGCAAGGAGATCCATCCAATCCATCCTAAAGGAAATCAGTCCTGAATACTCATTAGAAGGACTGATGGCGAAGCTGAAACTCCAATAGTTTGGAGTTTGGCCATCTGATGTGAAGAACTGACTCATTGGGAAAGACCCTGATGCTGGGAAAGACTGAGGGCAGGAGGAGAAGGGGATGACAGAGGATGAGATGGTTGGATGGCATCACCGACCTGATGGACATGAATTTCAGCAAGCTTCAGGAGTTGGTGACAGACAGGGAAGCCTGGCGTGCGGCAGTCAATGGGGTCAAAAAGAGTCGGACATGACTGAGCAACTGAACTGAATTGAAATATATATATATAATCTGAATCACTTTGCTGTATATATTTGACCTGAAACTAATACAACATTGTAAATCAGTTGGACTTCATAAAAAAACAAATAAAACAAACAAAAAGGGTCCTAATTTGTACTGATGTTTGGTGTGATGGACACGGTGAAGTATCACTGAGGACAGAAGTTGGCAGTCCCCCAGCTGCTGGGGGGTTGCCAGCAGATAGCCCCTCCATTAATTGCTCTTGACTGAGGAGGGTGACTTAATCAAGATCATGCCCTTTCCTGGATACAATCTGCAACCAATGACTATGGTTAAAAGTCTAGACTTTTCGTGACCAACCTGCAGGCTTCCCAAGTGGTGGAGTGGTAAAGAATCAGCCTGTCCATGCAGGACAGGTTCAATCCCTGGGTCATGAAGATGTCCTGGAACAGGAAATGGAAACCCACCGCGGTGTTCTTGCCTGGAAAATTACTGTCTTGTCACCTGACTTCCTCCTGTGACCCATTCCCCCTCCTTTCCCTTCCGTGGAGGTCTGTCACAAAGGCACTTCCCTATCAACCTCCTGCATGTGACACAGCATCCAGAGAGCTTCATGGGGCCACTGCCTGCAACAACTGGCAAAGCAACTTTGGGATAATAAAGCCCATAAACAAGCATCTTTAACTGAAACAAAAAACACCAAGTCTATGCCCCAACCAGTAACACTGAAGAAGCCGAAGTTGAACGGTTTTATGAAGACCTACAAGACGTTTTAGAACTAACACCCAAAAAAGATGTGCTTTTCATTATAGGGGACTGGAATGCTAAAGTAGGAAGTCAAGAAACACCTGGAGTGACAGGCAAAGTTGGCTTTGGAATGCGGAATGAAGCAGGGCAAAGACTAATAGAGTTTTGCCAAGAAAATGCACTGGTCATAGCAAACACCCTCTTCCAACAACACAAGAGAAGACTACACAGGGACATCACCAGATGGTCAACACCAAAATCAGATTGATTATATTCTATGCAGCCAAAGATGGAGAAGCTCTATACAGTCCACAAATACAAGACCAGGAGCTGACTGTGGCTCAGATCATGAACTCCCTATTACCAAATTCAGACTGAAATTGAAGAAAGTAGGGAAAACTGCTAGACCATTCAGGTATGACCTAAATCAAATCCCTTATGATTATACAGTGGAAGTGAGAAATAGATTTAAGGGCCTAGATCTGATAGAGTGCCTGATGAATGAGGTTCGTGACATTGTACGGGAGACAGGGATCAAGACCATCTTCATGGAAAAGAAATGCAAAAAAGCAAAATGGCTGTCTGGGGAGGCCTTACAAATAGCTGTGAAAAGAAGAGAGGCGAAAAGCAAAGGAGAAAAGGAAAGATATAAGCATCTGAATGCAGAGTTCCAAAGAATAGCAAGCAGAGATAAGAAAGCCTTCCTCAGCGATCAATGCAAAGAAATAGAGGAAAAGAACAGAATGGGAAAGACTAGAGATCTCTGCAAGAAAATCAGAGATATTAAGGGAACATTTCATGCAAAGATGGGCTCGATAAAGGACACAAATGGTATGGACCTAACAGAAGCAGAAGATATTAAGAAGAGGTGGCAAGAATACACAGAAGAACTATACAAAAAGATCTTCAAGACCCAGATAATCATGAGGATGTGATCACTAATCTAGAACCAGACATCTTGGAATGTGAAGTCAAGTGGGCCTTAGAAAGCATCACTATGAACAAAGCTAGTGGAGGTGATGGAATTCCAGTGGAGCTGTTTCAAATCCTGAAAGATGATGCTGTGAAAGTGCTGTACTCAATATGCCAGCAAATTTGGAAAACTCAGCAGTGGCCACAGGACTGGAAAAGGTCAGTTTTCATTCCAGCTCCAAAGAAAGGCAATGCCAAAGAATGCTCAAACTACCACACAATTGCACTCATCTCACATGCTAGTAAAGTAATGCTCAAAATTCTCCAAGCCAGGCTTCAGCAATATGTGAACCGTGAACTTCCAGATGTTCAAGCTGGTTTTAGAAAAGGCAGAGGAACCAGAGATCAAATTGCCTACATCTGCTGGATCATGGAAAAAGCAAGAGAGTTCCAGAAAAACATCTATTTCTGCTTTATTGACTATGCCAAAGCCTTTGGCTGTGTGGATCACAATAAACTTTGGAAAGTTCTGAGAGAGATGGGAATACCAGACCACCTAACCTGCCTCTTGAGAAATCTGTATACAGGTCAGGAAGCAACAGTTAGAACTGGACATGGACAACAGACTGGTTCCAAATAGGAAAAGGAGTACGTCAAGGCTGTATATTGTCACCCTGCTTATTTAACTTCTATGCAGAGTACATCATGAGAAACGCTGGGCTGGAAGAAACACAAGCTGGAATCAAGATTGCCGGGAGAAATATCAATAACCTCAGATATGCAGATGACACCACCCTTATGGCAAAAAGTGAAGAGGAGCTAAAGGGCCTCTTGATGAAGGTGAAAGAGGAGAGTGAAAAAGTTGGCTTAAAACTCAACATTCAGAAAACAAAGATCATGGCATCCGGTCCCATCACTTCATGGGAAATGGATGGGGAAACAGTGGAAACAAGTGTCAGACTTTATTTTGGGGGGCTCCAAAATCACTGCATATGGTGACTGCAGCCATGAAATTAAAAGATGCTTACTCCTTAGAAGAAAAGTTATGACCAACCTAGATAGCATATTCGAAAGCAGAGACATTACTTTGCCGACGAAGGTCCATCTAGTCAAGGCTGTGGTTTTTTCAGTGGTCATGTATGGATGTGAGAGTTGGACTGTGAAGAAGGCTGAGCGCCAAAGAATTGATGGTTTTGAACTGTGGTGTTGGAGAAGACTCTTGAGAGTCCCTTGGACTGCAAGGAGATCCAACCAGTCCATTCTGAAGGAGGTCAACCTTGGGATTTCTTTGGAAGGAATGATGCTAAAGCTGAAACTCCAGTACTTTGGCCACCTCATGTGAAGAGTTGACTCATTGGAAAAGACTCTGATGCTGGGAGGGATTGGGGGCAGGAGAAGAAGGGGACGACCGAGGATGAGATGGCTGGATGGCATCACAGACTCGATGGACGTGAGTCTGAGTGAACTCCCAGAGATGGTGATGAACAGGGAGGCCTGGTGTGCTGCAATTCATAGAGTCGCAAAGAGTCGGACACAACTGAGTGACTGAACTGAACTGAACTGAACTGATGTGGGCTCTATGAGTTTCTCATTTTTTTACATTTTTTAATAATGTAGAATTATTTCTCATTTCTAGGTCATTTCTAAGAGACTACAAGTATGAACTAAATGATATATTTTCATATAATATTTCAAAACATATTACATTTACTTCCAAACACTTAATAAATATCAATTATTCACAGATTCTTTCAAAAAATTGAAAAGGGGTAACACTTAACTTATTCTATGGCAGCCTAACCAGGCAAGTCATTACAGTAAAGGCAAACTACTGACTAAGGTCTCTCATGAACACAGATGCAAAAATCCTCAAAATATTAGGAAAGTAAACTCAACAATACATAGAAATAATTAACTTTATCTAAAAGTGGCAAGGCTTATTTAATATTCAAAAAACAAGTCATGTAATATACCGTACAAAGTAGAAAGAAAATAAACTTAGCTCATCTTTGTCTTTCTTGACCTTGACACTTTTGAAGAGTATTGATTCGTTATTTCTCTGAACTGCTTCCTTTAGAGTTTACTTAATTTCTTGTAACTGAACTGAAGTTATGTTTCTGGCAAGAATATCACAGCAATGAGGAAGTGCTCTCTTTATTACATCATATCAAGAGGCTCATGATTTTGATATGTCTTATCACTGATAGTTAATCTTGATCAACTGCTTAAGGTGGTATCGGCTGGGTTTCTCCACTCTAAAGTTAATACTTTTTCTTTAATATTTAATACAAGTCTTGAGGGATCTAATTATAGTTTTGCTGATGGAAAAAAATAATAGAACTTAGCTTTCTGCATTAAGCATGGACCTGATGGAGAAATGGTTCTATTTTAATGAATAGAACATGTCACTAATTCTTTATTCAGACTGCTGACCACTTCCATCTCCCTATGGTATCAAAACGTCCCAAAATATTTCAAGCATTTGGTGCAGATTCTAGCTCTTCCACTTTAGTAGGGAAATATCCATAGTACATAACTTTTACAAAGAGTCATTTCTGGATTTTCACTGTTTTGAAGACCTTCTGTATTGGTTTGTCTCAGCTGTTCCTCCAGACAGATTTCTGATCAACTATCAGATGTCCAACAAACCTGATCTGCAGAAAGAGCTCTTGTGACCTCTTTATGGGGCCAGTCATGTAATCATTTATCTTTATAAAAGTATTAATATGTTAACTGAGATCTCTATTATTACCATTTCATAGAACTACCATTTGCTGGATATACTCAGCTCTATTGCCTTCTGAGCTTCTCAAAGATTCAGGAATCATAAAAGGAAGGTAAAAAAAAATAGAATGATGGTGAGATAATTTCCCCAAAATACAATCATAATAAAAGCTGCAGCATCTAGAAATGTTGTGAAACCATTTAATAACAACAGTGAAAATTACTACTAGTAGAATGCAGGCTCCCTAAGGGCCAACATATCCCAACAACCTGGAACAGTGATTGAAACATGTCTGTTGCTCAATGCATGTATGGTGGACAAGTCACCATTAATAAACCTTACCAGGTAGTCTCCTAAGCTTTCTATAAATACTGTTTCATTTTAGCTTCATAGAAACCCTAGGATGTATATACTAATATCATGAATCACTGTTTTTCATATTTTTGAACATCTAAGTTTGTTTTATTATGGAACATTTCAAACCGTCACAAAAATAGAGAAAACATTACACAGTGGACTCCTCTTATCTGTAGGTGCAGAACCTGTGGAGATGGGCGGCTGACAGTACTGGGTCATTTTATATCAGGGACTGAGCGTCCTTGAGTTCTGGTGCCTGTGGGGGTCTTGGAACCAAATCCTTGAGGATATGGAAGGATGTCTATAATAAATACCCATATACCCATCTATTCCTGTTACAGTAATCAGTTATTGATATGTGTCATCTCTTCTATTTATAGTGTTATTCAAGAATATTCAGTTCCTCTGCAGAAGAAAATATATATGGGATGTATGAAACTCATGTAGTGAGTAATGATAAAAACTAAGAAGATAGATTTTGAGGTACAGGTAGGATTCACAGAATGTCAAATAAACTTTTCTTAGAGTTCATATCAACTCTAAGATATGACCAGTGATAGAAGGAATGAAACAAACAAAAGTGTCATCTCTAAACAGAAAGAGACAATAAGGACAATAAGACCAAGTGATGAGCATGAACGATGTCAGCTCTAGGAGAGGATCACCTCCAGTGATATGAGCTCTACAGTTACTTTCAATTTCTGATACCCATCACGGTCTTGCTTTGCATTACGTCTGCTCTGACTTAGAAATACAGATGCTGTCCGTCAACTGACTGATGAGCCAGCGCCAGCCGGTGGTGCCCTGTTCCTGTGTCTTTATGATGGAGCAGGTGTGTGCTGTTGGCCCCAGATACCCGCCATCTGCCATGTTTCCTGCTCAAACTCCAACTCCGGTCTTCATATCCAGACTGTAATAGGAAAGGCTGAGTTGGCAGAGAGAGAAGGCATGGAAACACTGTGTAACCACAAGTAATATAGGTGCTCCTTCCACCCCTTGTCACCCAGCCCAAATGCATTAAACTACCCCTCTCTGTCCCCTAGTTTATTTTCCCTCAATTGAAAAAATGATGTGGGTCATGATGCCTAGTTTTGGCTGCAAGCTTTACTGTTGTGTAGCCTTTAGGATAGCTTGCAGCAAGGAAACTCCCCAAACAATGGACTCAGAAGAAATGAAGAGACTGCACTAAGGTTATTCAGCTAAAATATCAGCAATTAATATACTCTTCTATGTAAGCCTTAATTATAACCACAACATTATACTGTTTTCATGAAACACCTTCCAAGCAAAAATTTCACCCTTTAGACATTTTACGAGTGTGTGTGTGTGTGTGTGTGTGTGGTGCGTGCGCGCGCATGCACTTTAAAAACAAAGATAGCTAGGGTGTAACTTGAACCCAATCTGTAACAAATCTTCCATTAAAAAAAAAATCCTGTTTGCAACTCTATTGAATTGTACATAAACAAGTCTAGAGAGCTTTCTCGATACTGAGAAATTTATTTTTACTTTAAAATTTTTATTGGTTTTATTTGTGTTGCTCTTTTAGTATCTCAGTTGAACAGCTCAAGAATAGCTTGGATTCCATTCATTGAAATTGCTCTTCTTAAAAAAAAAAACCATATCTGAATATTTGCAAGAAAAAAACGCACAGTTCAAAGCCATTGCCTTTGCTCTACACTATTAGCTCCCTGGATGTATGTAAAAATTGCACGTTGTTCAAACCAAATGGCAGGCCTGGGACTCCGTGGTCCATGTTTTGAATTGACTGTTTCCTCATGATACAGTGATCTAATAATTGCTTCTCAGGTCTGGGAAAAATAAAACATTCAAGACAAAAGCTTGCATTGCAAATCTGCTTACTGTTTCCATACAAATTTCACTACAATATACTTTTTTTCGACAGTGTCCTTGGCTAGTATTTCCTCTGAAAGACACTGTTGTAGAAACTAGTGATGATATTCCTGAGAACGTTCTCTAGTCTGACAAAAGAACTGAAAATCGTTAAATTGACAAATCTAGCCAAATTGAGATATCTTATACTTTTACTTTTAGATATATTTTCCTTGGTCTTTGCTATGCAGAATGCAAAAGTGACTAAAACTAAGTCTTGCAACCTTGTGAAAATTGCTTAGGCGTATCCGACCCTGAGAACCCAATGGGCTGTAGCCTACCAGGCTCCTCTGTCCATGGGATTCTCCAGGCAAGAATACTGGAGCGGGTATTCATTCCCTTCGCCAGGGGATCTTTCTGACCCAGGGATTAAACCCAGGTCTCCTGCACTGCAGGCAGATTTTTTACCGTCTGAGCCACCAGGAGGAGATGAAACAAAATTTCAGATACTCGTATAGAAAGGAATGATATTGTAAGACTGTTGAATAAAACATAAGATAACATATTACCTAAAATTTTTAAAGAAGATAATTTGAAAGAATTCTTATATTGGAATAAAACCAATACTAAAAGTAGCCTCATAAACAAATAATTCTGTCAAAATGCATCTCCTAACTGATGAATGATTTTACATACTTGCAACTTTAGGTGGCCAACTTTTTTGCAGTTTGCATGACGAATCAAAATTTGGTGTTATGAAATTTGAGAACAAATTCAACCTAGGTGACATTATATTGTGATACTATTTATACACTATTAAAGTGTTAATACTTCCATAATTCTATGCATTCCAGAGAATTTCACACTCTCATTAATTAACCATCTTTATAACATCTACATCACACTATACTTAAGAAGCAGAAATTTGGATGGCTGAATTCAAGAATAAAAGTCTTTAGACAGCTTGTGTCTAGCATAGTAATCTATCAAGATGGAGGCTCAGCTGCCCACGGATATAACCTGTTTGAAAATGTGACTCTTGGGCTACCTTCCTTTCCCTTTCTCACTTTTTTTTCTCTCTGACAGTGCTTACTGTTTTCCTCCTAAATAAAGTATTTGTACACAAATCCTTCTCTCAGGGTCTGCTTCCAAGGGAACCCAAATAACATATCAATTTTCAAAATCAACATAGTGAGTGTAATATGAAAGAGATATAAAAGGAAAGTGACAGAGTAAAATTCTGTTTTTTTAAACATGTGAAGACTCTGGTACAATTACATATTGCCTAATGCAGCATATAAAGAATTAAGCAGCATACTATGGAGTAGTCTATTGGTTGCTTCCCTACCTGGAATCATCCTCCACAGAACATTTGCAGATGCAGACTCAAAAGGTGGGATGTATTGCCCACCATAAGTGCCACAGTCATCATGACTGACTGATTTTCTCTGGGTAAATTCTCGGCAAACTAAGCACAGTCCAGTTCAGTTCAGTTCAGTCGCTCAGTTGTGTCCGACTCTTTGCAATCCCATGAATCACAGCACGCCAGGCGTCCCTGTCCATCACCAACTCCCAGAGTTCACTCAAACTCACATCCATCGAGTCAGTGATGCCATCCAGCCATCTCATCCTCGGTCGTTCCCTTCTCCTCCTGCCCCCAATCCTTCCCAGCATCAGAGTCTTTTCCAATGAGTCAACACTTCGCATGAGGTAGCCAAAGTACTGGAGTTCCAGCTTCAGCATCAGTCCTTCCAATGAACACCCAGGACTGATCTCCTTTAGGATAGACTGGTTGGATCTCCTTGCAGTCCAAGGGACTCTCAAGAGTCTTCTCCAACACCACAGTTCAAAAGCATCAATTCTTCGGCACTCAGCCTTCTTCACAGTCCAGCTCTCACGTCCATACATGACCACTGGAAAACCACAGCCTTGACTAGATGGACCTTCGTTGACAAAGTTATATCTCTGCTTTTGAATATGCTATCTAGGTTGGTCATAATTTTCCTTCCAAGGAGTAAGCACCTTTTAATTTCATGGCTGCAGTCACCATCTGCAGTGATTTTTGGAGCCTCCAAAATAAAGTCTGACACCGTTTCCACTGTTTCCCCATCTATTTCCCATGAAGTGATGGGACCAGATGCCATGATCTTCATTTTCCGAATGTTGAGCTTTAAGCCAACTTTTTCACCCTCCTCTTTCAGTTTCATCAAGAGGCTTTTTAGTTCCTCTTCAGTTTCTGCCATATGGGTGGTGTCTTCTGCATATCTGAGGTTATTGATATTTCTCTCGGCAATCTTGATTCACTAAGCACAAATGTCCCTTAACTTTCATGGTAGATCAGTAATATATTAAGAGTAAAAAGACTGTTTTTTTATGTACAGTGTTGTGTATAAACAGGTTTCCACTTACTTTACTGTCCAGCAAAACATGATCTCACTGGGTGGCTGGTCAGCCCACATGCTGCAGCGTCCCTCACCTGCATCCCTGACAGTGTGATCGCCCAAAACCACCCTCACAAGATGCTCCCTACAAGACAGTACTATTGAGGACCATTTACAGCAAGAGAGAGCGGGGCAGGGAAGAGAAATATAAAGCAGCAGAGAAAAGGAAAAAGGAATGGGACAATGGGTAGAGCCACTGGATTTAGAATTCCTCATTTCAAATCCCACTTCCATTCACTGTTGGAGGTGAGACTTTGGCTCATATTCCCCATCTGTAAAGTGCAAGAAACCATAGACCCTAACTCAGGATTGCTCTGAGATTAAATAACTAAAACACAATGTCTGGCACAAAGTGAAAAACTACTAGCTATTCTTATTATATTTCATGGCTAAATAACTGATTTCTTTCTTCTAACATGAACCATTGCTCTGACGTGGCCATTGGAAGATACAAGTTGTATCATATATGAAAATACGAGTTTGGGCATATAAGTTTCCCAAGCGTGATCTGTGAATGTACGATCACTCTGTGCTTTCCCACCTCTTCATCTCTGCTGTCCATCCTTGGTCACTTGGCGTTCCCAGCAACAATAACCAGATGAGAATATTATTCCATATTTTATACTCCTCTTCCCAACTGGGACATATCCTAAGAGGTGAGTGTAGGGAACAAAGTGGAAGGAAAAGTTCTGATTAAGCCTCCCCCACACTCCTTGGCAAAATCAAAGGAAACACAGGGAGTCAGCTAGAGAATTTGAATAACAAATGAAGCATAGAAACGCAGGGCTATAAACTGTAAAGTGAAGCACAAATGTAAAGTTGCTTTCCTTCTTGGTGTTTATTAATAGCAACACCAGTTATACAGCTGTGAGAACCCCAGATAGAAAAGACACAGACACTTAGCATCATCCTTTTCAAATGAGAGAACTGAAAACCAAGACTCGATGTTGTCTAAAAATAATGAGAAGATGAGGCTGATGGCACTGCAGAAGAGGGTGCTTTGAGAGGGAGAGTGGGCTGGGAAAATCGTGGTAGCAAGGTAGTCGGAGGTGTGGAGGCAACAAATTAAAGGGTCAGTTTTTAAGGCTGAAGAAGTCTTCTTGAAGAAAGGGCTGCATTGATTGATGTGGCCTGTAATGGAAACTCAGATAATGGAATAAAACCAGCATTTAAGAATTTCAGCCTGAGAACTCATTGCCATGGCAACCCTCTCAGAAGGGAACTTGTAAAAGAAAATAAGATTCACTTGACTATGCCTTAAAATGAAAACCTACACTAC
Organism: Nanger dama; assembly: GCA_917880005.1. Classification (NCBI taxonomy): domain Eukaryota; kingdom Metazoa; phylum Chordata; class Mammalia; order Artiodactyla; family Bovidae; genus Nanger; species Nanger dama. The sequence continues at coordinate 6,965,614 of CAKJTW010000052.1, forward strand.
AGTGAAACAATTAAATACAAAATTCCAAAACTGCTTATTGCCACAGTGCCTAGAGGTACAGTAGGTCTTGCAGCTCTTCCACTAGAATTCTCAAACTTTATTGACTCCTGGAGGGAACATCGTCTAGCTTTGAGGAATCTCTGTTGGCATTGGATGTTTCCTACCAGTGAAGATTTGCAATTGTTTTCATCCTATAAATCACCTAGAATCACACTCATATGTAAACCACAGTGGTATATACCATTCAAACAAGTAACATACTTTAGTCTGCCCATAATCACAGAAAACTACCAAATTCATACATCAATTATTACTTAGACTTCATGGAAAATCATTTTTAGCCTAAGTAAAATCTGTTTTATATTTGCATCATAACTATTTTAATAAAAACATCTATTTTTAATTACATGTTTTCATTCAAAGAAGGCTTCGCAGGTGACGCTAGTGGTAAAGAATCCACCTGCCAGTGCAGAGACACCGGTTCAGTCACTGGGTCAGGAAGATCCCCTGAAGGAGGGCATGGCAACTGAGTCCTGTATTTTTGCCTGGAGAATCTCATAGACAGAGGAGCCTGGAGGGCTACTGTCCATAGGATCACAAAGAGACACGACTGAAGTGACTTGGTATGCACACATTCAAGGAATGTCAAACTGGATACACTACATTTTGTCAGTTAAAAACATTTTCTTAAATACCTAATATGATTGACAAACATGAATCTATGCCTTTTAACTGATGCTGAGAGAAGAAATCAGTTTCTGAATGGCAAGGATTAGGTTCCTAAAACTGAACCTGGTTGTAAAACAATTTGCCACTGAAGAATTTAAATGATACTGTAAAAAGAGAGAGAGAGAGAGATGTCAAGAATAAAATAAAAACCATTATATTTCTATGCTCAGTTAAAAAAAAAAAAATAAAAGCCCCACATGACATATAAGATGATGTGTATGCTATTTTAATAACTCTCTATCAGCATCTAATGCTACATGAGATAATGGATACAGTATTATTAACTTCTATTTACCAGAACTTTTTACCTAGAATTTTTTATTTCCTGCCTTCAACCCTATCTCCACCCTTGAGGTTTCACCAAGAATTTCATCAGTGTAAACAATTTCCATTTGTATATTTTATCTAATACACATTCAAAAGGATATTCTGTATATGTTCAATCCTCCTCCAGTCCCACAACATGCTTTTAATTTTCTCAGGATATAACATTTTCCTAGAAAGCAAAATCATTTAGTTGTTTGCCTTCATGAGCAATTGACTGTTCATTTCTCGAGTCACATGCATTAGAATACTGTGGTTCGGAGGCCCAGACTTGGCCACTGGACATTTACAGACAGTGACAGCGTGACTGCTTATGTAAATTACATCATAAGATGTGCCGTGCTAAGTCACTTCAGTCGTGTCCGACTTTGTGTGACCCCATGAACTGAAGCCCACCAGGCTCCTCTGTCCATGGGATTCTCCAGGCAAGAATACTGGAGTGGATTGCCATTCCCTTCTCCCGGGATCTTCCCGACCCAGGGATGGCGCTGGCGACTCTTAAATCTAACCTGCATTGCCAGGTGTCTTCTTTACCACCAGTGCCACCTGGGAAGGCCATCATAAGATGTAAAGGGATTTAATTATTTTCTGTTGCTTTAGCAGCAACACAAAATCACTTTTAACAAAATATTTAAGGATTTTTTTTTCATGTTGAGTCCTGAGAGATTTACTTTCTGGAGTAGCTATCCATTCTTAAACAGTTAAAAGCCAACTTATTTAAATACAACCAAATATTCAAAACTAAAAATGAGTAAAACATTGCTTAAAAAAAGAATACTGTGGTTCTAAGACCTGGATCTATTATTTTTTTTTGATACCTATCTTCACCTTTTACTGAGAAAATCTGCCTGCTGACTTTTCATTCATTTTTTTTTCTTTCCCTATGCCTATTGCCAGGTCATCCTATTTCTAATTATCCATCACACTGAGCCTTACACTTTATGCCTATCTTGGAATCAACATTCTCAAGGCTGTCAAGAATGTATACAAAAGTAAATTTGCATGTATTTGAATTTTGCCCAAGGGGAATTTATGATTGGAGGAAAATAAGTGAATATTTGAAATAATTTGGAAGGAATAAGGTACTTCCACATACCACATCGAGGAAGCATGAAAGAGAGTCAGATTTTTCACCTGAAACTCTTTATGGTAAGACTGAAATGAAAATCATGTTTAAACCATAAATTTAAACATTCTTTCATATTAATAAAGCTGTACTCATTAATAATTCATAAAAGAGATCTGCCACTGTAAAATGAACCATTAGATTTACTATTTTTATTCTTTTACAACCTAAAGCAAACATGTGGGTACATATTGAAAAAGAACTGTATATTGAAAAAGAAAGAATGGATAGAAGAGAGAAATTTCAGAAAATTTTATCTCTAAATTAACAACAGGAATATTAGAGAATTCCTTGGCCAGTCCACTGGTTAAGCCTCTGTGCTTCCACTGTAGCGGACATGCATTCAATCCCTAATGGGGGAACTAAATAAATAAAAGGAATACTATTCTTTCACAGCAAAAAAACTGTATCCACAAATGTAATATTAACCACATAACTAACATTTCTAAACTGTGTTAAGTAACCATCATTTTTCCTTCCTCTCTGTGTAAAAGTACCTCCTATAGCAAAACTGAAAGGCAGGTCCAGTTCTTTGCACCTCACTTTGCTTTCTGTTTCTTCCAACCTCCCTCCAGACTCCCTTTGAATTCTCTCCCTTCAGGCTGAAGAGTGTAGTACTTTTATCATCCTCTAATTCATCCTGCAAAATGAAAAGTAATTTGATAAATTTCCTCAAATTAAGGTACTAGGAAATTAATTATCTGCCAATCTCATGAGTATTTGCATTTTAAAGGAAAATTGAAGAGAAAGAACAATGGCTGACCATCCTAAATTACTCATTAATTATGGAATTCCAGGTCTCCATGAGAAGATCTTTTAAAGTGATGAGAAAATTAGAGAATACTCTCAAATTGTACAATGGACATGGTGACCGGGCCTATTTATTTTTCTGGATTGTTAGAAGACTGAGACAAATTATACATGTTGAGACAAAATATACATATTGAGGCAAATATTACATCCTGTAGGTTTTTAATTCCGTTAAGTCACTCAATCGTGTCCAACTCTTTGAGACCCCATGAATGCAGCACGCCAGGCCTCCCTGTTCATCACCAACTCCTGGACTTCACTCAAACTCATGTCCATTGAGTTGGTGATTCCATCCAGCCATCTCATTCTCTGTCATCCCCCTTTTCTCCTGCCCCCAATCTCTCCCAGCATCAGAGTCTTTTCCAATGAGTCAACTCTTCACATGAGGTGGCCAAAGTACTGGAGTTTCAGCTTTAGCATCAGTCCTTCCAAAGAACTCCCAGGACTGATTTCCTTTAGAATGGACTGGTTGGATTTCCTTGCAGTCCAAGGGACCCTCAAGAGTCTTCTCCAACACCACAGTTCAAAAGCATCAATTCTTCAGCACTCAGCCTTCTTCACACTCCAACTCTCACATCCATACATGACCACAGGAAAATCCATAGCCTTGATTAAACGGACTTTAGTTGGCAAAGTAATGTCTCTGCTTTTGAATATGCCATCTAGGTTGGTCATAACTTTTCTTCCAAAGAGTAAGCGTCTTTTAATTTCATGGTTGCAATCACCACCTGCAGTGATTTTGAAGCCCAGAAAAATAAAGTCTGACACTGTTTCCCCTGTTTCCCCATCTATTTCCCATGAAATGATGGGACCAGATGCCATGATCTTAGGTTTCTGAATGTTGAGCTTTCAGCCAACTTTTTCACCCTCCTCTTTCACTTTCATCAAGAGGCTTTTTAGTTCCTCTTCACTTTCTGCCATAAGGGTGGTGTCATCTGCATATCTGAGGTTATTGATATTTCTCCCAGCAATATCTTGATTCCAGCTTGTGCTTCTTTCTTCCAGCCCAGCGTTTCTCATGATGTACTATGCATATAAGTTAAATAAGCAAGGTGACAATATACAGCCTTGACGTACTTCTTTTCCTATTTGGAACCAGTCTGTTGTTCCATGTCCCTTCTAACTGTTGCTTCCTGACCTGCATATAGGTCTTGCTACTGCTGCTGCTGCTAAGTCACTTCAGTCGTGTCTGACTCTGTGCGACCCCATAGATGGCAGCCCACCAGGCTCCCTTGTCCCTGGGATTCTCCAGGTAAGAACACTGGAGTGGGCTGCCACTTCCTTCTCCAATGCATGAAAGTGAAAAGTGAAAGGAAAGTCGCTTAGTCGTGTCTGACTCTTCGCAATCCCATGGACTGCAGCCCACCAGGCTCCTTCATCCATGGGATTTTCCAGGCAAGAGTACTGGAGTGGAGTGCCATTGCCTTCTCTGGCATATAGGTCTTAGGAGATACCTAAAATGTCTTGGAACACAGTATTATTATTATCAATCTCATTATTGATTAAATAAGTGAATGATCATGTTATTTGGTTTACTGCCGGTAAAATTTTGAAAAATATATTCCTTTGGATAAATTAGAGTAAAGCAGACATCTTGACCCTCTGCTGTGATTCCAAAGCCTTTGGTTTAAGAAATGTGGTACCATGAAATATTTCACTTATTCACTTCTAATCTGACACAGTAAAACTTCTATGCATGATTTTGCAAAGCTCCATGGCTGAGGAGGTTGTCAGTTCTAGAAAGTGAGATGCCCAGAAGACAGGGTCTCTGAATGTGGGTCACTGAGATCTTGAGCTTATCTGTAGCTGCAGCACAGCCTAGCTGATCCAGACCAGTAGAATAATATATTCTATTTATGACTCTTGTTGCCTTATAGGCACATTGTTATACATTTTTATCCTCCTTATTCATTTTTGTAGCTTTATTGTGAAACAACACATAGTGGAAAAACTGTAATAATGTATGGGAACTTTATTTTTTTAAATACTTTATTCTACATTACAATACTGTATTTGTTTTGCCATACATTGACATGAATCAGCCACAGGTGTACACGATCTCCCAATGCCAAAGCCCCCTCCCACCTCCCACCCCATATCATCTCCCTGGATCATCCCGTGAAGTTAAAACTTACATTACAAAGTTAAGACAGCTACACGTGGTGACAAAATTAGTGTAATTTAATTCAGTTCAGTGTATCTACTGAGCCATAAAGATCTGCGATATGTTCTGTGCTGCCAATACAGACATGAGTTGGTTATATTAACAATGATATTATTAATGATTCTGAATAAGATGATACTAATAGTTATTAACAATATTAATACTTTTAGTTGCCTAAATGGAGTATCATGAGCTAATATAAAATATTTATTGGCCTCTGTCCCAAGTACCTGGCCCAGAGCTCCTGAAGCCTTTGTAATTTCTGAGGTGACAAGACCACTGGGCGCATCCCTTGTTCTAATATTCGTCTTTGATCCATGCCAGACACAGGGCTCCTAAAACCCTGGCATATCTCGACGTGATGAGAGAATCAGGAACACCTATTGTTCTTGTGAGTTGACCCTGAGTGGGCTTCTGGATGACCTGTGGTTGGAGGCTGGTCACCAGAACCAAGACACGATCAGAAGCTTGGGATTCCATTCCTATCTCTCATCCTCCAAACAGGGGAGACTGGCTGGAAATGGAGCTAATGATTGATTGTGCCTATATTCCCAGTTGGCGCTAGTGGTCAAGAACCCGCCTGATAATGCAAGAGACATGGATTAGATCCCTGGGTTGGGAAGATCCCATGGAGGAGGGAATGGCCACCCACTCCAGTACCCTTGTCTGGAGAATCCCACAGACAGAGGAGGCTGGCAGCCGACAGTCCCTGGGGTCACAGAGTCGGACACGACTGATGCGAGTTAGCATGCATGCACGTGTCTGTGAGTACGTCTCCATAATATCCCAATAGTGCAGGTGTGGGGAGCCTCTCAGTGGGCGAACACATCCAGGTCAGGCGGGTAATAACCCACCCCAACCACATGGAGGCAGAAGCTTCTGCACTCCCGACCCACCCAGACCTAGTCCCATGTTGTGTTATCTCTTCATCTGGCTGTTCAGCTGAATCCTTTATCACATGCTCTGATGAACTGGTAAAGGCATGTAAGTATTTCCATGATCTCTGTGACCTGCTCTAGAAAATTAACTGAACCCAAGTAGAGGGTTGGATCATTGGACCTTCCAATCTATGGCCAGTAGATCAGAAGCACAGGTGATAACTTGAGCTTGTGACTGCTGGCATTTTAAGCTCACATGTGTGCATATGCCTGTGTGTGTAGGGCGGGGGAGGGCAGCAGTCTTATGGGACCTGGTGCTTAATTACTCTCTGGGGTCTGAGAATATCTCCAGGTACACAGTATCAGAACTGAGTTAAGCTGCAGGGCACCTGGGTGGTGTTGCAGAGAATTTCTTAGCATGGAGAAGTGTCCATGTATTTGCTGACCAGAAATGTTGTAAGTGGCATGATCTGTGTGAGAAGTAAAGGAGACTCATGGAGAAGAAACCACACTAGGAAAGAACAAGATTTTTCTCTCACAGGAGGAAGGAAAAAACTGAGATTTTCCTTTGCAAATATACTAACTGAACACGTCATGCTAATTTATTTCTGTATGAAAACATCAAGAAATGATATGATGATGTCTAGAGGTCTGGTCTTCCGAATATCAAAGCACAAATGTTCTCAATCTCTTAAACCTGCCAAATTATACACTATGAAAATACCTTAAAGTACCATTACCAAATACTTTTATAGAGAATTATATTTTCCTGTTATCTTATATCTATTATTTCAACTTATCCTCATAATAGCCTCTGGTGTAGACAGTAATGATTTACTGATTCTTTGCATATGGAAACTGAGGCCACAAAATATTGATGTGACTTTTCCACGGTCATGCTAAGGTGATCTGATAAATGAGTTTATGAGAAATTTTTTTAATATGCATATAAATGAGCTCAAGTTAACTTTATTTTCCAGAATACCAACCAAGATTTTTATATCAAACATTTCTCTCCATCTGTAGTGATGTCTATAATGTAGAAACTTGTACAATAAAAGATGTGTCCAGGCATGATAACTTTTCTAAAAGTTTCCATTTCCCCCATATGACAATGATTTGATGACATTAGCATCATTAATTTTTTAATGATGGTCAAGAACATGACACTCAATATAAAGTAGAAAGTTCCATTTCCTCCTTCAGGAAAAGAAAGTCAGTCAGCTACCATGGAGAACATTATGGAGGTTGTGTGCAATACTAAAAATAGAGTTACCATATGATCCAGCAATCACATTCTTGGGCATATATCCTAAGAAAACCATGATTTGAAAAGATACATGTACCCCAATGTTCATACATGAATTACAATAACCAAGACAGGGAAACAAGCTAAGTATCTGTCACCAGATGTATGGATAAAGAAGAAGCAGTATGTATATACAATAGAATATTATTCAGCCATTAAAAAGGATGAAATGATGCCGTTTGCAACAACATGGATAGACAATTTATCATACTAAGTGAAGAAAGTCAGACAGAGAAAGACAAGTACCTTGTGATATCACTTATACACAAAGTCTAAAAACGTGATACAAATAAACAGATTTATAACTCAGAAACAGACTCAGACACAGAAAGCGAACTTATTGTCACCAAAAGGGTGGGATAAGGTAGGAGTTTGAGATTAAGAGATGCGCACTACTATATATAAAATAAACAACAAGGTCTTAGTGTCTAGTACAGGGAACTATATTCAAAATCTTGCAATAGCTCATAATGGAAAACAGTCTAAAACAAAGTGATCTATGGATCACTTTGTTGGTTGCCTAAAACTAGAACAACATTGAAAATCGATATACGTCACCTAAAAAAGAAAAAAAAGAAAGGAAGGAAGATAATTTTTTTTTAATTTTTAGTATGAGACAAGATATTTGATGGCATCTCCAGTCAACCATGCAAGAATGTAGTGATTAATTTAGCTAGATATTTTCCTTCATATTTTGCTATTTCCCACCTCCATTTTTATTTACTAATATTGGAATGACTTCACTTAAGTGCCACCACCTGATAATTTTATCCAAGTAACATGCAATTAACCCCTCAAAATCATCATCAATGCATCAACGTAGACCTGATTCCAATATTGGGACAACTAGAGTATCACACTGTAGGGTATCTGAAAAGTTAATTTAACTTAGTCCATGATTCTTTCACTGTTTACTTTGCAGTATCAAGTAGAGTAACACAGACATGATTATTTTAAGGTCATAATAGTTAAGAGATGTTTAGTTTTCCTGTTGAAAGGATGAGTGCTGTTTACATACTGTCTCTGATGGACTAGTCTCTTCTTACTGGTTTCAAGGAAATTATTGGAGATGCCAGTGATTTTGTTAGTAAATTCTCTTCAGGTCTCAGGGATCATATTTCCCAAATTGGAAACTTCTATATGTATCCATTTTCCCAAGCATTTCAGCCCCATTTGCCTCTTTTAATCAAAAACTATATTATTGACAAAATATTAATTACTCCAAGAATGTTCACGCCTGCTTTGATTGTTGTTATTTTCACATAGAGAACAAAATGAGTCAACTGGTTTGGTAGCTTGCTTTGCATCATTCTCTCGGAACTTCAACTTTGTAAGATAGAATAGGGTCTTATTAATTCATTTGCAAAAAGAAACATTTTTCTAAATCAAAGGATGAAATGAAATATCTAGCTGTTAACAAGTAGGAAAAGATGTAAAAGGCAGCATAATTGGCTTGAAAAAGTCTTCTTATTTTAAGCAAACCCAGTAATGTACATTGGAAAAGGCCCTTTATAATCATAATAATTCATAAAAAGTACAGTGACCATCCAGTGTTATCTAAATGTGTCTGACTCTCAATGCTCCTCGTGCAAATAATAAAATCACCATAAAACCACCACTTCTGTGAACTCGCAAAACAATACTGATCCATTCAGCCTGTTAAGAAGGGAAGTGTTTATCTTCTTGACCCATGATTTCAGCAAGGTTATCATCTATCTGAAAAACCCAAGGGATTCTGCCCCAATTAACTTACTATTGTGTATTTACACTCTCATTTTTCTCATAGTTTTATTTTCCTGGTGTAATTGAGATGTAATAAATGTAGGGCATGTTACAAAATAAAAGCAGGTGGATAAACACCTCCAAATCCAGCTAGAGGAGACCCCCTTTGATCTGAGCCTACTGCTAAGGGAAAAGATTGGATCCACATTTTCTGAACTCTCCCACCTAAGTGGGTAAAATGTAGAAGGGATGTGGCATATCCAAGAACAGAGCACTAGTTTAGGATGGCCAAAATCAATCTAAAAGAATAATATCTTTCAAGTTAAAACACACACACATCCATGAACATTTTCTTCAAAAGATAATGACAACAGGGAGAAAATAAATTAGATGTGATGGTTCCAGTTCTGGGATGCTATCATTTTAAATTCAAAATAATTAAGCAATTATGTCAGATATACAAAAAGTGGAGTCATGATAACCAATAGCTGTCTCACTTCCTAGGCTGATTAAACTTGGTTTTCCGAATAACAATTATTTTCTACCTTCATTGTGGACAAGATTGATTTCCAGCATATAAAGGCTGAAAAAGAATAAGAAATAGCATAAAAGTACTTACAACTGATCGGATGTTGTTTTCTTTCACCAGTTTCAGAGATGATTTATAGCAATTTGCAAGGTCTTCCTTGTGGGAACCGTTAATATGGCCTCTGGCTATTGGCCCTACAGTGTGGATGACATCTGCAAATGCAAAAGGAAGGAAAAATAGGGTAAACAAGACAATTTTCGCCTTTCACATAACTTGCTTTATTCATTTTAGGTATTTGTTTTGGAGTTTAGAGACAAGCAAGCTAAGAAATATTGATGATGCAAATGCTTCTCTGGTAAAATATTTTAGATAGCATAGCTTTTTAAAGTAGGCAATATTCCAGGAAGGTGATAATTATGTAAAGGAATTCCCTACCAGTAAATTGTTCTATTGTTATTGGTCAGATCCAAGCATAACAAATTATAATATAAGATGTGAATAAGTGGTACACTGGCAAAAGACAAATCCTCAGTAGGAGATAAATTGAGAAATAATTGCCTACAAAATGAGCATTCTGAATTGATATGGGAAGGAAGAACCAATGTTACATATCACCTTGTATATAAGATAATAGTGTCAGACATTGCAAAAACTATAAAGAAGGGCAAGTTTCTGAAAAAGTCAAAAAATAAAATAATAAGAATCCTAAAAATAATCATTTTTAAATATCCATAGCAATTTATAATGCAATCTACCAATGCTGACACACATAAGATATGCTGGGGATAATGGTTTGTAATAATTCCCTAACTTCTAGTTTTCACTATAGTAAATCTCCAAAATCAATGTATACCTCTCAACCTCTATTTATATTTAAAATACAATATTTAATGTTCTTGCTTTTGCATATAAAACCAGCCATTCTGGCACACACAAACATTTAAATTTAGGAATTTAATGAAATAGAACTGTCCTCATTTTAAGTCAATAAAGATAGTAAGGAAAAAACTAAGTTTTAATCCAAATGACTTGAAAAGGCCTATATTACTCCTGCTTCTCAGTCTTATCTGTTAATCTGGATTATCAACTCATTCCACTGATGTGAATAACAAGAACTGATCAACTTTGATCAAAAAGATAAATTCAGTCTAATATCATTAGTATATTATAATGAAATGAAATTACTTGCTTTGGCTAATTAGTACCAGTTAATTTCAAAAACAGTAAAAAGAATAAGAACACTTTACTAAAATACAGCTATGGAATAGTTAATGGTTTTAAATTGGATATGAAATTTAAACAGTGGAAAAGAAATCAGGAAGAGAAAAATCTTTGTTGATTGTCTGCTAAATGTCAAGAGTATTATTTGATATTGAGAAAATCCCCAAATGTTGATTTCAACTTTTAACAGCTTTAAACACTATTTAAACCCTTGTTCAGATAATGCTGACGATGATCTCTTGTGATCAAAATAGGCAGAAATCTTATTAGTGAGTTCATGCAGATGTTTATTTCAAATAAATGTGGTTTTAAAGTGAGAACTGCTATGACAGAGAAAGACAAAATAGAGGGAGATTAGGCTAAAGACGCTTACTCCTTGGAAGGAAAGTTATGACCAGCCTACACAGCATATTCAAAAGCAGAGACATTACTTTGCAAACAAAGGTCCGTCTAGTCAAGGCTATTGTTTTTCCATTGGTCATGTACGGATATGAGAGCTGGACTATAAAGAGGGCTGAGCGCTGAAGAATTGATGCTTTTGAACTGTGGTGTTGGAGAAGACTCTTGAGAGTCCCTTGGACTGCAAGGAGATCCAACCAGTCCATTCTAAAGATCAGCCCTGGGTGTTCTTTGGAAGGAATGATGCTAAAGCTGAAACTCCAGTACTTTGGCCACCTCATGCAAAGAGCTGACTCATTGGAAAAGACTCTGATGCTGGGAGGGATCGGGGGCAGGAGGAAAGGGGGATGATAGCGGATGAGATGGCTGGATAGCAACACCAACTTGATGGACATGAATTTGAATGAACTCCGGGAGATGGTGATGGACAGGGAGGCCTGGCGTGCCGTGATTTATGGGGTTGCAAAGAGTCGGACACGACTGAGCGACTGAACTGAACCGAAATGAACTGAACTGAAGCTGTATTTAGCATAGGCTTGCATGCACATGCGCATGCGCGCGCACACACACACACACACACACACACACACACACACACACACACACACTAATGTTTTTGTGTATAATAACAAGAATTGCAACATGATTGCAACATGATTTCCCAAAGCAGGTAAGATATGGGTTTAAAGCGCAAGTCGCTCAGTCGAGTTTGACTCTTTTGGTCCCCATGGACTATACAATCCATGGAATTCTCCAGGCCAGAATACTGGAGTGGGTAGCCTTTCCCTTCTCCAGGGGATCTTCCCAACCCAGGGATCGAACCCAGGTCTCCTGCACTGCAGGCAGATTTTTTACCAGCTGAGCCACAAGGGAAGCCCAAGAATACTGGAGTGGGTAGCCTATCCCTTCTCCAAATGATCTTCCCGACCCAGGAATCAAACCTTGCTTTGCAGGTGGATTCTTAACCAACTGAGCTATCAGGGAAGCCCCTTGTACCTATATTTAAAGTTTTACCATGATTTTAATATGCAAACTGAGTCCAACCTACCTTATAAGTGGACATGTAGGACAGGATACATCTTAGGTATCTCAGTTACCAAAGAATTTTAGACAGTAGTCAAGAATTTTTAGAGATGAAAAGGACAATATGGAAAATTTAAACCATTTTTCCTCGCTCAGTGGATCCGTAGGAGAAAGAATTATGCCCAAAGTCACAGATCAATATAGGGAGACACACTGCCACAAAGGCAATATGACTGTGAATTAACTTTTCTCAACACAACTGTTTGTTGAAGGAAATCGCATACATTTGTATATACAAAGTTTTCCATGCTTACCATGAATTCTATTACTTTAGCTTCATACTTTGTATACATGCAAATTCTCATTGGCTATCGCTATGCAAGAAACTACCCTAAAACTTGGTAACACATTTTATCTTAACAAAATCTTAAAACAAAATCTTCAAACAAAAACATGTTTTCTTAACAAAAATCACCACCTGATTATTTTTATGACTTCTTTGGATCAAAAATTCTGAAATGGCTCAGCTGGACGGTCTGGCAGGCATGGTCCCCAGCTATAGTCATAGATAAACAGCAGCTAGGGCTGGGCAGGGACTCACCATGGGGGCCGGTTTGGGTTTTCTCGTGAATCCTCAGAATAGTCAGCTTGCTCACGGGACAGCACAGGGCTTCAGAAACCAATGCCAGAACTGGAAGCTGTGTTATCGTTTCTGTCTCGGCCTTGGGACTGACACAGCATCACCATCACTGCACTCTGATTGCTTACAACTTCACCCAATTCCACCCATTTCAAGTGGACTGTGGACACGTTTTAAAATGGGCACAACGAAGGATTCCCCAGACACCTGGGGCTTTCTTTGGAATTAGCAGTTTTATCAAATACGAAGTCTTGAGGTAGATGACTAAGATACCATAGGAAAAACTGATATGATTATTTCCATGCAGGTATTCATGAAAACAGTATCGGGGGGTCCTTCAAAAATTAAAAACAGAACTACCATATGATCCAATAGTTACACTTCTGGGTATTTATTCAGTGGAAAGAAAAACATCCCCAACAGATATCTGCCCCTGCACGTTCACTGCAGCACTGTTTACAACAGCCCAGCTGGCAGCTCAGCTGGTAAAGAATCCGCCTGCAATGCAGGAGACCCCAGTTTGATTCCTGTGTAGGGAAGATCTCCTGGAGAAGGGATAGGCTACCCACTCCAGTATTCTTGGGCTTCCCTGGTGGCTCAGCTGGTAAAGAATCCGCCTGCAACGCAGGAGACCTGGGTGTGATTCCTGGGTTTGGAAGATCCCCTGGAGGAAAGCAGAGCAACCCACTCCAGTATTTTTGCCTGGAGAATCCCCATGGACAGAAGAGCAGGCTACAGTCCATGGGGTCACAAAGAGTCAGACATGACTGAGCAACTAAGCATGGCACAGTCCACTGATATAACTGAAGTTTCCAATGATGGATGAATGGATAGAGAAAATAGGTTATATATATACACATATATATTCCATACACAATGGAATACTATTCAACCATAAAAATAAAGAAAGTTCTCCCATTCATGAGAATATGGATAGAACTTGAGCGCATTACACTAAGTAAAATAAATCAGAGAGAGGAAGACAAATACTGCACCATCTCACTTATACGTAGAATATGAAAAAAACACAGCAATCTCATAGACGCAGAGAACAGATTGGTGCTTGTCAGAGGCAAGGGACAGAAAGGAAGACATGAAATGGATGAAGGAGGTCAAAAGGTACAAACTTTCAGTGATAAAATAAGCAGGTTCTGGGAATATAATGCACAGTATGGTGACTGCCGTTGATAATACCATACTGTATATTTGAAAGTTACTAAAAGAGTAGATCTTGTAAGTTTTAATCAGAAAAAGAAATCTATTTCCAGTATGAAGTTCTCAGACCTATTATTTTAATAAGTCAACTGCTGATTTAATTTTTTTAAAACTCAGAACTAGAGGAAGACTGAATATGAAATTAATATGCTTACTAATTGCAAATACAATCCAATTTGGAGCTCACAGTACAACTGTAGCTCCTAGATAGAATTGCTTGGCCCTGCACAAATTTTGTTTTTTCCTCTGTTTCAAAATCTGGCAGAAACTTGTAGGCAAATGAGAGGGCAGGGATTACTGCTACAGAATCAGCATTACATCTCCCTGCGAGCCATGACAATAATGCTGTTTCCCTGAATGTTTGGCTCTGCATTCCAGAAAGGAAGAGCAGCCTTTGTGCACTTGAAGCCCTTTCTTACACAACTGAGCAAAGCCAAGAAAACAGCGGTGTGATCTGCACATTTCATCAGCACCTCAAATGCAACCCCTGGAAGAAGTATGGAAAGTGAGACAGCAGGCCCTCTCGTGCTTTATCTGACTAACCTGTGGCAAGACAAATGAGCCTGTTTTTGTTCATCTATTTCTGAAATCAATCAGCCTGTAAATCAGCTCTTTTGTTTTGAAGCTATAACCACCACCTTGTGCTGCTCTACCTTGTTCTATCCTGGGAAATTAGTCTCAAGTCTATAGAAAAGGAGGGTAGAATGGAAGGTTTGCTTTGAAGGGGGTGCCGGAGGGAGCCTGCTTTCATTTCTAAATGTGCAAATTGAAAACTGTGCAGGTGGAAGGCCAAATAAATATTGAAAGCAGTAGAATCATTTACGAAGATTCGCTCAGACTTCTGCTTGATAAAACAAATGCAGCAAAAACATTCCATGAAAAAATATTAGCATAATGAGTTTTGAAACAAATGAGGGAACCTATATAGGCTGCTCTCATCGTTTTCCATTTGAGAATCAACTGTGCCACATTCAAACTGTTAATGAACAGTCAGACCAGAAGTAGAATCAACTACACATTGCTTTCATTCACTCCATTCTTGTATTCATAAGCATAATCGGTCCATCTAACCGACTGCATAATGATGCCATGCCCTGTCAGTCATATTCAAATTGCATGAATTTTAAGAAGAAAACCAATGCATGGGATTAAATTGATTTTCTTTTCTAGAGCTACAACCACAAAACCAAGCACTAAAAGTATTATTTGCAAATCTCATTGGCCAATTTATATGATAAGCACCACCAATCTATGACCCAAAACAGAATACTCGAAGTTCAGTTAACGGGAAATTGAATTACTACCTGATAGCATTACAAAGTAAATGCTGCCTTTTCTTTCCATATAGGTCAGTGTTTTTCATATACACATTTTCAAAGCTTGTTTTTATTATATTTCAAGAAACAATCAATTGTCCATAAGATGTTCCTTTTCAACCTACAGCAGACATCAGTGAGACTGTATTTCAGCTGCAGCATATTTCTAAGTTTGGATTATTCTCGTACATATTTCTTCAGGTACATGTTTGCTTTCTCTCCATGCTCAGAAAGACTAGTCATACAGCTCTGTGCATGGGTTTGGGATAAAATAGCGCTTACAATACTATTTTCCAGTCCATTTTCCTTTGAGTCTGTGAGTTGAGCTTGTTGTTTTTGTTTGTTTTCCCCTTCAATTGTCCTTAGTTGCAAAGGACTTCTAGTTTACTTCTCTTAGCCTTCTTAGATGTCTGTGTCTGGGGTTAAATATACAGTAGCTAAACACCATTTGCATTTTACAGCTGAGAAGGACACACAGAATACACTATCAAAACTTGAACTAGTACACTCAATTCATTTTCAGGCTTGAATCCCAGTTTTACGTGGAAATAAGATAGCATTGTTTGGGGCATCTTGTGTTGACAATGTTTCGTGCTTCACTGACTTCAAAGTTATGAAGTTTTAAGCTTAAATTGTGAGGATCGAGTCTTAAAATAGTAGTTGAGCACTTTCTACCAAAATGTTATCCTTCAGATTAAAAAGAAGAAAAAGAAGAAGGAAGGGGCAAAGCCCATTTGAAATTTGTTACCAGCTGTCCTTCTTCTGCCGAAGATTTATTTTAGATCAGCCCTAATGGGACTGTGTCCTCTTTCAACCGGACACCTACACATAACAGTCTATTTGCAATAATATAGATTGAATTTCTATAAAACGGATATCCTATGGTCAGCCATTTATAGGACCTTTGAAATTCCACAGGACACCAGGGGCATATTTCCAACAGAGAAGGGTTTCAGAGAGACTGTGGGAAGCTGAATTTTCTGCAAAATTCCAACATTTCACCATCATTTTAGAATGAACCAAAAGAGCACATCCTAGAAGGAAGTGAGTCAAATACATGGCATTTTTAATGTTTGACTAGCAGGGGTCGAGAGGAGCAGAATCCCACAAGGTCAATACGAGTTTTTCGAGGAAAATAATAATAAGGCCTTTGTTCCAGTTCAAGGGATGGGCAGCGATTTGCAGCTTTTTCAGAGAGATGTAAAACCAGTACTTTATTAAGACACAAAGCGAAAGTGGGCTTTAAAAATTCTATGTAGTCAGTAAAAATAAGTGACTGTCAGTCCCCACTGCAAGGATATCTCCACAAATGCAGAATCTGGGCTGGGACTCAAGTGCCAGAGGGGTCAACTTGCTTGTTTGTCACCAACCTTCCTTCACAGCTCCCTTGCCACCACATGTCTGGACAAGAAAGACTTTCTTGCTGTCATTCCCTCAGTCATTAATTCTAACCTTTATTCAATGAATAAATTCATGACGTGCCAGGTACATAAGGTAACTGCTCTACGCACTCACAGCAAACAGCTTGTGAGCTTTTTCTGACTCCATATCTTTCCTGGTATCGAGAAAGCCCCTCCACTTTGCCTCTCAAAATCCTTCCCATCCCATGAAACTCAAAAAAAAAAAAAAAAAAATTGACCTTCCTTGAAGATATAATCCATGAACACTACTACATGAACTAAATTGAAATTCATTGCTCCTCTTTTGGTCTCCAGTATCACTTATGTTTGACCATTTACCTGACTTTTAACATGAACATTTCTGTACACATGACTAAGAAGATTCCATCAGTCAGAGCTCTTCAGTAACACGGCAAGCATTCTGCCACAGGAGGCAGGTGATTCCCTGTCATCAGAGGCATCAAACATGACTATGGATGCACTGAGTCCTTCTAACTCGGACACTATGATCCTGTGTTTCCTGGCTTCACACAGAAACTCTGCTTCCACTGCAGAAGACGTGACCAGTCTACACCTGAGTCTCCCACAAAGCCAAGAATGCTATGGGAACCACTGCCCAATAGATAATTAGTGCATTTGTGAGTGGTTCCATAAAAGTTGGCCCAATGTAATCAGTCTAACCAGAGATGATACACTGGGTTAGCGGAAACAATGAGGTGGAATGGACAGTCTGGACTGAGCAAGCAGTGGAATGTAGTTTGACTGATTCAGATCATTCAACACAAATTTTTATAGAGCTGAGAATCTGTTTCTTCACAGACTGACTCAGCAAAGCATCATCAAAGATTTCCTAATAACTGAACTATAGACAATTAAAAAAAAAAAAAACTCTAACACCATCACACTTCTTAATAAGAGCTAAAAGACTCTTCCCAAAGAATTCCAATAGGAAAAAGCTGTAGTGATTTTTTTTTTTGCCTTTTTCTGCAAGAGATAATTAAATAAATGCATTTGTAAAATGTGTCACTTCCTCATCTGCATATGGCTCATTTTAGAATAAACTGGCTTTGTTCTAGAGATTGATTTTGGCTCTCAAATCACAAAATGGAAAATTACAGACTCTCTACATATCTTCTCAAAAACTTAATGGGATCACTTTTAACATTTCTTTAAAAGTGATATTTGGGTATAATAAACCCATCTTTCCAACAAAAGAAACCAGGTTTAACTGCTCCCTGAGCTCAGTCCATTCATAAGACAGTGCTGGGCTACAGCTACTCCATACAGTGATAACTGTGCTCTTTTTGGGGTGCACTTTTATGGTCTACTCATCCACACAGGGTTACACACATAATTATAGAGAGGAATATTTGTATTAAGAAAAGACAACTGAGGACAGAACATGTTAAGAGATTAACATTGATTCTAGACAGACCCCTCAACTTCCCACTTGTGTCCCTCACAAGCATCCTATCTACTTTTTGCCTATTCAAAAAGAAAAGAAACACATTGATTCTAAAAGAAAGAATACATGGCAATCTGTATACAATGAAGTTCCATTTTTCATGAGTTCCCTTATACAAAGTCAGTGACATGAACAAGGGGTTAGGAGGGGTGAAAACGACAAGATGTGTAAACAGTGAGGGAAGTGTCGCTGAACATCCCCACAGCGAGTGTCTGCTCCAGTATGAACACGAACTTAAGCTGCTGGGCTCCAAGAAATCAGTCTCTATTTCCACCCACCTCTCAGATGCGATTGGTTCTTTGTGCATAATAGAAGCAGTTTTCAAAGTTTTTGGCTTCAGGACTTAAAAAGTCTTAAAAATAAACGAGCGCCTGTGAGAACTTTGGTTTTGGCGGGTCATATCTATCATTCGGGGCTTCCCTGGTGACTCAGTGGGTAAAGAATCTGCCTGCAAAGCAGGAGATGCAGGCTCAATCCCTGGTTTGGGAAGATTGCAAATGGCAACCTAATACCACTATTCTTGCCTGGAAAATCCCATGGACCAGGGAGCCTGGCAGGTTATATCGTCCGTGGGGTTGAAAGAGTCAGGCATGACTTAGTGACTAAACCACCACCACCATATATCACACAAGAAAACAAAAGGACATATACGGTAAACTATCAGGAAAAAGATGCTATCACATGTCAGGTAACCTGGAAAACTGCACTTCACACTCAAGAGAGAAAGAAAGAGAAAATGCAAACCATTTCTCAATATTATTATGCACATGGTACTGACCTCACAAATCCCCTGAAAGAGCTATCTTTAAACCACACTTTGAGAACTGCTACACTACAGTTTGTTGCTATGCAGATCTAGTAACTAAATATAAATATTGCCACTTCTATGGAAAATTGACACCATTAACTAGTATACCTGGTTCTCAAGTTTGAAGAAGCAGTGATCTCTTTCATCTCTACAGGGGAAACTAGATGTACTGGACTTGTTAATAAATGGTACTTCTCTGCTTCAACTTTTGTATGAGTTAAGGGATCTTGAAAGAGTAATCTTGCATATGTGTGTGTTAAGTTGCTGCAGTTGTGTCTAGCACTGTGTGACGCTATGGACTGTAGCCTGCCAGGTTCCCCTGTCCGTGGGAGTCTCCAGGCAAGAAGACTGGGGAGGGTTGCCATACCCTCCTCCAGAGGATCTTCCAACCCAGGGATCAGACCTGAGTCTCTTAAGTCTCTTGCATTGGCAAGCAGGTTCTTTACCACTAGTGCCACCCAGGAAGCTCAAAAGAATAATTTTAACTGAATGCAAAACTGTCTTTTGGGTCTAGAGTATCTCAATCTTAGAACCTAATTTCTCTTTCCACTTCCGTGAGACTGTGATCAAATCATTTCTACTTGCCAACATCTTTTGAATAAAAAAAAAGCTCTTGTTAAATAAGCAATTTGCAAGGACTCAAGAAGTCTAAGATGACTTTCAACTGATTCTAGTAGAAAATAAAATGGCAGACTCAGCTTTTTAAAGACGAATTCTCCAAGACAACCCAGGATAAAGTGGAGAGGGGCCCTTTAGGACCGTGCATTCCCAGGAGAGGCCGTGACCATGGTTTCCTTCCTCGTACTTCCTTCGTCACAGAATGAGTTGGAAGCTACCGAAGGGAAGGAAACCAGCTAACATTAAGCCAGACTGGCAGGAATGAGGAAGGGACAGACAATTCCAGAAGCGTAAAGGTTCTGGGCAATTTTGATGATGGTTTCAAGGTGGGTGGGAGAAAACAGAGAAAGAGTTGAAATTCATCCTAAGTAACTTCCCCTCTGGGTGACTGAGGGGATGATAGGAATGGCAAGAAGAGTAATTGAGACCCAAATTATTGTAGTGTTTGTAAGTCTTTTAGAAATCTATCCTTAACATAAAAATAAAATGCAGAAAGGGGACAAGGATAAGAAAGGATGAGTAAGAGAAACAAAATGCGGACAGTTGAAGGTAACTAATTTTCCTTTATCAAAGTACATTTTTCCCCCTCCTTCCCTGCCTATTTTGGGTCCGACATAGAATCACTCAAGGGAACAGAATATATCACTGCCCCTTTCGAGCATAATTTATTGTGAGGGTAAGATTCAAAGAGGTCAACATGTGCTTCTGGAAGATTATTTAATGGAAGCCGTTAATGTAAAACCACTCTAAGAAAACCAAGATAACTTTTCATAGTGATTCAGATGCCAACAATGAAATGTCTGCCTGGGAGCTTTGATAATTAAGTAATGAATGCCAGATTTCAAAAGAAAGAAATACCTGTAAATGAATAAATAATATCTGGTGCTTGATACTCTAGTAATATACTATTGTGTAGGCCAATGAATAAGCATTCCAATTTTTATTTGAAAATGGGTTCAAGCGCAAGATGACATGATAATATGACTGAAGAGGTGCTCTGGTGAGAGAAGTAAGTGGAATGGAAGAATGAGTAGTTTATAATGAGTAGGAAAGTATTGTAGAGAAGTCTCTAAAGACCTCAGAAAAGGATGATCGCTAGAATGTGACCATCACATAGTTATAATTGGATAGGATGACACCAAGAAAGAACAAGAAAACAAGTCTTCATATCCCAATGGGAAATTCCACTCACTGACTAGGCAAACTTGGTCAAATTACTTTTCCTCTCTTCTCTGTGAAAAACAGAATAATATTTACTTTTCATCTTAATAATGGGGGATAGATTAGCTATTGTATGTGAACGCATCCAGCACAGTACCTGGAACGTTGTAGGCGAACTCCAACTTCACTGATTATTATTAATACTTAAAAGTTAATTGTATTCACAGTATATATAAATAGCATAACAATAAGCTCTTTATATTTAATCAATATTTCATCATTACAGTCTCAAAATTCCTAACTATTCTTAGAAACTGATTATGTCAGAATTTATACTTTCCTGGCTTCTTTGCTTCTACTATTTCTTGGACTCCTGGTTTTCTCTTTCTTAAACTCTTTCTTTCCCCCCAAATATTTGAGTAATTCTTTCAGAGATGATCTGTAGCTGAGAATTTTCTAAGTCACTGGATTTTTCAAAACTTTTAGTTTGTTCTCATTTCTGAATGTTAGTTTTCCAGTATCTATGACCCGAGGTTCAAATTAATTTTTCTCTCAGAATTTTGATAATTTTGCTTCATTTACTTCTACCATGAGAAAAAGCCAGTTTGATTTCTACACCTCCATAAGTAAGCTGGTTTTCTTTTTCTCTCTACAAGTTCTGTGAACTTCCGATTTATACCCAGAATTCTGAATTCTGTCTACGTTCTTTTAGGACAGAAATTCTTTTTTCCATCTTAGTTATGAAGTCATTACTATCCTTTCCTTTTCTCCATTTGTTCTATAAGTCTTAATAGATGGGTTGCATATGTCTGAGAGTAAATCTCAATTGTTCTAACTTTCAAATATTTTATCTGCTGCACATTCTAGACTATTTCCTTGATCTGTTCTTTGGATCAATGAGTTAACTGTCAGCTATTTCCTTTTCATTATGCATTTCTTCATTTGAAACTTCTGTTCTTGTTTTAATTTCCAGAAATTTTTTATTTCTCTTCTTGTTAGTACTTCTTTTTTAAACACTACATGCCTTACATATAATTCTTTTATCTACCAACTCGTTTACTGGCTATAAACCCTGTTGTTGTCCAGGCTAAGACTCTTATAGCTAGCTCTTCAGTTCATTTCAGTTCAGTCACTCAGTTGTGTCTGACTCTTTGTGACCCCATGAATCGCAGTACGCCAGGCCTCCCTGTCTATCACCAACTCCCAGAGTTCACTCAGACTCATGTCCATCGAGTCAGTGATGCCATCCAGCCATCTAATCCTCTGTCGTCCCCTTCTCCTGCCCACAATCCCTCCCAGCATCAGAGTCTTTTCCAACGAGTCAACTCTTCGCATGAGGTGGCCAAAGTACTGGAGTTTCAGCTTTAGCATCATTCCTTCCGAAGCAATCCCAGGGTTGATTTCCTTCAGAATGGACTGGTTGGATCTCCTTGCAGTCCGAGGGACTCTCAAGTCTTCTCCAACACCACAGTTCAATTCTTGGGTGCTCAGCCTTCTTCACAGTCCAATTCTCACACCCATACATGACCACAGGAAAAACCATAGCCTTGACTAGACAGACCTTAGTCAGCAAAGTAATGTCTCTGCTTTTGAATATGCTATCTAGGTTGGTCATAACTTTTCTTCCAAGGAGTAAGTGTCTTTTAAATTTATGATGGATCTGAATTCACTTAATGTATGCCTTCATGTTTTTCTGTGATATTTCTAAAAAGTGAAAGTGTCAGTTGCTCAGTCATGTCTGATTCTTTGTGACGCCCCCATGGACCATAGCCCACCAGCCTCCTCTGCCCATGGGATTTCTCAGCAAGAATACTGGAGTTGGCTACCATTTCCTTCTCCAGGGGATCTTCCCGACCCAAGGATGGAAGCTGAATCCCTTGTGTCTCCTGCATCAGCAGGCGGATTCTTCAGTGCTGAGCCACCAGGGAAGGCTGGATCATACAAATTATATATTTTTTCATCACATTTTTATTTCTACTGCAAATAAGTAATCCCTGTCAGGGTACCTCAAATAAGATAAAAAAGTTATTTGTAATGCTGTGACTGAATTACATAAACAGATATTTTAACAAGGACTATACTTCTTACGTGCTAACAACAGAATTATAGAAATTGCTAAGACTCCCACAGTTTTTTTTTATGATAAAAGGTATGATTTTATTTTCCCAACATGATAAAGCAACATATGCTTCCAAATTGAAAATACATACACACACACACACACATATATACAGGAAAAAAAAGGAGGAAAAATATTCAGTGTTTTCATGACTCAAAACATATCTATCCACATCATTCTAGCTATTTCACAGTGCTTCTTTTAGAACTGATTACAACACTATTCCATGTCAGACCACCTACGTTAGACCCCATTTTTTATAAATATTATACATTTTAAATAAAAAACAGATTACATGTTTAACAGAAGAGAATAGTAAAATATGAAGAGTTATTCTTAGATACCTAATTATTTTGCATTAATTACAAATCCTATTTACACTTGTTAAACTAAAAAGGGATATTTATTTTTACCCTAACTAGTAGACCTATATGCATTACATACTTTGCAGTCCAGAGATATTTAAAACAGAAACACATGAAGCAGCTAAATTATTTTCTAAAGCATCCTTTCTGTACAGCATTTTGAATACACAGAAGACAACATCAACAACATGTTCTGATAGGATTTTTAACAGTGTTACTGCTTATTTCATCCCCAAAGACTAATGTCTTAGTTCTCTCTACTACAGTAAATGGACTGCAAGACACTGCTGTCTTAAAAAGACCCCAAAGAACAACAAATTTAAACTTTTTAATGGAATCATCATTGACATTTTTATTGATGGACTAATACAAAAGTTTTCGTAGGATGGAACCAAATATCTTTTATTTTTTTGTCTTTTGATCATCCCTTTAAACAGAGAAAAATAGCCATAAATAACCCAGAGATGCAACTGATTTATAAAATTTCATGAAGACAACTCTATCTCCTTTCAAATATACCCTAGGGGCTTAAGAAACCACCCACGGGGTAGGAATCCTTGGAATCCCCTCGGAATCCTCACTGGCGTTCTAGAAGCCCCTGAAATGCCAAATCCTGCTGGAAACAAATGATGGCATTCATCTAAAGGGCTCAGTTCAGTTCAGTTCAGTCACTCAGTCATGTCCGAATCTTTGCGACCCATGAATCGCAGCACGCCAGGCCTCCCTGTCCATCACCAACTCCTGGAGTTCACTCAAACTCATGTCTATCGAGTTGGTGATGCCATCCAGCCATCTCATCCTCTGTCGCCCCCTTCTCCTCCTGCCCCAATCCCTCCCAGCATCAGAGTCTTTTCCAATGAGCCAACCTTTGCATGAGGTGGCCAAAGTACTGGAGTTTTAGCTTTAGCATCAGTCCTTCCAAAGAACACCCAGGACTGATCTCCTTCAAGTCATTGCTATTCTGGACATGGCCAGAGGAGCCATATCTGGTCCTGGCCTGGGACCCGGAGTGAACACAAAAGGTTAAAGGAGAAATAAAAAGTTCTTCCTGTTGTCGAAAGGGAAATGTCCCTTGGAATTTTCTTGACATAGAGTAATCTCCTTCCCAGGACACAGCTGACTGCATTTGTAGCTTCTAATAAATCTGGCTTTATCATATGATTCCAGTGAAAGCTCTGTGGGCTCATCAGAGGTGTGTGTATGGCCTCTCACAAACCACTGGCTTTTACTGAAATCTTCATTATTCTTTATGGCATGCACCTGCCAACCTGTTGGAATGCCTTCACTCAAGGAAAAAGGCCTAGAACCAGAAGAGCCCACACCCTGGACATACCCCAGCCCCTCCTATGCCAAGGCCTTGGCTCATCTTCACTTCTGTGCGTTTGATTTCCCAAGAATTTTCCAATCCAGCATGAACTCTGCCCATGTTAGGATTCTCAACTGAGAAGAAGAGGTCTCTGAAGGCACTTGTTAGCCAAGAAGATCTCCCTATAGATATTGCTTTTGGCTACAGCCATGCCCTTGCTGGGTACTCTCATTTAATCCTAAACCCTTGCTATAACAACAAGGCATCTCACCATTTTTTACCTCCCAGATATCTGGGACAGTGGTTCTCAAACTTGAAGTACATCAAAAGCATCTGGGAGGGCTTGTTACAACCCAAGCTGCTGGGTAACACTCCCAGAGTCTCTGATTCAGTAGGTCTGGGATGAGATGGAGGTGGGAACCAAGAATTTGCATTTTTAACGTTTCCTTGACCCTAGTGTTACTGAGGAAACACACGGGTCTAGGAACCAGTTATTAGTCTAAACCAATAATGGCAACCTGTAGTTCTTTAACCAAAATTCCACCCATGTCTTGCTACTTCAGGTTTTGACTTGCCACCTAAGGTTCTGACCTTGGTTTTTGTCAAATGGATTTATGCAACCACTGTGCCTTTAACAACTTGTTCTATTAACCTGTATGGCCTTTCCTGACCTGTCATGCCCATGCCTATCTGTCACACACACTAATGACAATCTATATGTTGAATAATAATCCCCAAACAAAAATTTTCTTGTTCAATCTCTACTATAGTTCTCATAAATTATATCAAATAGCTACAAAGATAAGAACATTTTGGACAAATATTATAGTACGGAGAGTTCATTTTGGATTAAATATCAATAGAACATTAATAACAGAGGCACTGATTGAAACTGTTAAATTATAAGAAGATCAAGGTGTATGCACACTAATTGAGAACAGTGCTTAAAGAAAGCATGTTTCTTAAGGTGAGGTGAAGAACAATCTGGCCAAAGTTAAGAAGAAAAGCTAAATGAGTAATTTGACGTTAAATCAGTTCACGGAAGGGTACATGGAAGGATTAAGAACTGGTTGGAAAGAAGATATATAAATGGCCAATAAATACATGAAAAGATCATCATCATCCTTAGTAATTAAGGGAATGCAAATCAATACCATAATGAGATACAACTTCATACCTACTAGGATGGTTATAATCAAGCCAGACAACAAGAAGTATTAGTGAGTATGTGTACAAATTAGAATCATCATACATTGGTAGTGGGAATGTAAATGTCTCTTTAGAAAGCAGATGATCCCTCAAAATGTTCAGTTCAGTTCAGTCGCTCAGTCGTGTCTGACTCTTTACGACCCCATGAATCGCAGCACGCCAGGCCTCCCTGTTCATCACCATCTTCTGGAGTTCACTCAGACTCACGTCCATCGAGTCAGTGATCCCATCCAGCCATCTCATCCTCTGTCGTCCCCTTCTCCTCCAGCCCCCAATCCCTCCCAGCATCAGAGTCTTTTCCAATGAGTCAACTCTTCGCAAAATGTTAGAAATAGATTTATAATATAACCCAGTCACTCCACTCCTAGGTATCTTTCCAAAACAACTGAGAACACATGTCCACACAAAAACTTGTACACAAATGTTCATAGCAGTATTGTTTATAACAGCTCCATTATAAATGAGGGCTTCTCCAATGGCTCAGCAGGTGAAGAATTCACCCATAATGCAGGAGACACAGGTTTGATCCCTGGGCTGGGAGGATGCCCTGGAGGAGGAAATGGCAACCTACTCCACTATACTTGCCAGGAAAATCCCACTGACAGAGGAGCCTGGCATGTTACAGTCCATAGGGTCACATAAAGTCAGACATGCCTGAAGTGACTAAGCACACTATAAATGTTTATCAATTAATGAATGAGCAACCAAATGTATACCTAAAGAATGAAATACAATTCAGCCATAAAAAGGAATGAAATTCCAATATCTACTACTTCACTGGATATTTAAAACATTATGCTAAGTGAAAGATGCCAGTCACAGTAGGCCATGCATTTTATGATTCCATTTATAGGAAAATATCCAAGCTGCTGAAGATGAAAGTGGAGTTGGGGGATGGAGAGTAACTAATGAGTACAGGGTTTCTTTGTAAGGTGATGAAAATATTCTGAAATTAAGTAGTAATGGTGATGTCTCTGAAACTCCATAAATATACCAAATCATTGAATTATGAACTTTAAAAAAGAAACTAAAAAGAAAAGAAATAGCATGGGAACATGCCAAGAAATTCAGGCATAGGGTAGGTAACACCTATTTTGAAAAAGGCTGCACAGATACCTGAAATGACTAATTAATTAATATTAACTTTGTCTAGAATATGAAAAAATCATTAAAAGCAATACTCTAAAATAAGACTCAGAAAATGAAGTTTGTCACGCCCTGAAATCTGCCTGTAGGCGTGCTTACAACTGGGCAGGCTCAGGTTGAACTTTTAAATTAGAATTCCATAGGACAAAAATATGCATAGAAATGAATGAAAATGAAAACACAACTACCCAACACCTGCGGGACACTGTAAAAGCCGTGCTAACGGAAAAGTTCATAGCAATACAGGCACACCTCAAGAAAGAAGAAAAAAGTCAAATAAATAACCTAACTCTACACCTAAAGCAACTAGAAAAGGAAGAAATAGAGAACCCCAGAGTTAGCAGAAGGAAAGAAATCTTAAAAATTAGGGCAGAAATAAATGCAAAAGAAACAAAAGAGACCATAGCAAAAATCAACAAAGCAAAAAGCTGGTTCTTTGAAAGGATAAATAAAATTGACAAACCATTAGCCAGACTCATCAAGAAACAAAGAGAAAAAAATCAAATCAATAAAATTAGAAATGAAAATGGAGAGATCACAACAGACAACACAGAAATACAAAGAATCATAAGAGACTTCTATCAGCAATTATATGCCAATAAAATGGACAATGTGGAAGAAATGGACAGATTCTTAGAAAAGTACAGCTTTCCAAAACTGAACCAGGAAGAAATAGAGAATCTTAACAGACCCATCACAAACATGGAAATTGAAACCGTAATTACAAATCTTCCAGCAAACAAAAGTCCAGGTCCAGAAGACTTCATAGCTGAATTCTACCAAAAATTTAGAGAAGAGCTAACACCTATCCTACTCAAACTCTTTCAGAAAATTGCAGAGGAAGGTAAACTTCCAAACTCATTCTATGAGGCCACCATCACCCTAATACCAAAACCTGAAAAGATGCCACAAAAAAGAAAACTACAGGCCAATATCACTGATGAACATAGATGCAAAACTCCTTAACAAAATTCTAGCAATCAGAATCCAACAACACATTAAAAAGATCATGCACCTTGACCAAGTGGGCTTTATCCCAGGGATGCAAGGATTCTTCAATATCCGCAAATCAATCAATGTAATTCACCACATTAACAAATTGAAAAATAAAAGTCATATGATTATCTCAATAGATGCAGAGAAAGCCTTTGACAAAATTCAACATTCATTTATGATAAAAACTCCCAGAAAGCAGGAATAGAAGGAATGTACCTCAACATAATAAAAGCTATACATGACAAAGCCACAGAAAACATTATCCTCAGTGGTGAAAAACTGAAAGCATTTCCCCTAAAGTCAGGAACAAGACAAGGGTGCCCACTTTCACCACTACTATTCAATATAGTTCTGGAAGTTTTGGCCACAGCAGTCAGAGCAGAAAAAGAAATAAAAGGAATACAAATTGGAAAAGAAGAAGTAAAACTCTCACTGTTTGCAGATGACATGATCCTCTACATAGAAAACCCTAAAGACTCCACCAGAAAATTACTAGAGCTAATCAATGAATATAGTAAAGTTGCAGGATATAAAATCAACACACAGAAATCCCTTGCATTCCTATACACTAATAATGAGAAAGTAGAAAAAGAAGTTAAGGAAACAATTCCATTCACCATTGCAACGAAAAGAATAAAATACTTAGGAATATACCTACCTAAAGAAGCTAAAAATCTATATATCAAAAACTATAAAACACTGATGAAAGAAATCAAAGAGGACACTAATAGATGGATGAATATACCGTGTTATGTATCAGAAGAGTCAATATAGTGAAAATGAGTATACTACCCAAAGCAATCTACAGATTCAATGCAATCCCTATCAAGCTACCAGCAGTATTTTTCACAGAACTAGAACAAATAATTTCAAGATTTGTATGGAAATACAAAAAACCTTGAATAGCCAAACCAATCTTGAGAAAGAAGAATGGAACTGGAGGAATCAACTTGCCTGACTTCAGGCTCTACTACAAAGCCACAGTCATTAAGACAGTACGGTACTGGCACAAAGACAGAAATATAGATCAATGGAACAAAATAGAAAGCCCTGAGATAAACCCACACACCTACGGACACCTTATCTTTGACAAAGGAGGCAAGAATATACAACGGAGTAAAGACAATCTCTTTAACGAGTGGTACTGGGAAAACTGGTCAACTACTTGTAAAAGAATGAAACTAGATCTCTTTCTAACACCACACACAAAAATAAACACAAAATGGATTAAAGATCTAAACTTAAGACCAGAAACTATAAAACTCCTAGAGGAGAACATAGGCAAAACACTCTCTGACATAAATCACAGCAGGATCCTCTATGATCCACCTCCCAGTATACTGGAAATAAAAGCAAAAATAAACAAATGGGATCTAATTAAAATTAAAAGCTTCTGCACAACAAAGGAAACTATAAGCAAGGTGAAAAGACAGCCTTCTGAATGGGAGAAAACAATAGCAAATTAAGCAACTGACAAACAACTCATCTCAAAAATATACAAGCAACTTATGCAGCTCAACTCCAGAAAAATAAATGATCTAATAAAAAAATGGGCCAAAGAACTAAATAGGCATTTCTCCAAAGAAGACATACGGATGGCTAACAAACACATGAAAAGATGCTCAACATCACTCATTATCAGAGAAATGCAAATCAAGACCACAGTGAGGTACCATTTCACGTCAGTCAGAATGGCTGAGATCCAAAAGTCTACAAGCAATAAATGCTGGAGAGGATGTGGAGAAAAGGGAACCCTCTTACACTGTTGGTGGGAATGCAAACTAGTACAGCCACTATGGAAAACAGTGTGGAGATTCCTTAAAAAATTGCAAGTAGAACTGCCTGATGACCCAGCAATCCCACTGCTGGGCATACACACCGAGGAAACCAGAATTGAAAGAGACACATGTACCCCAATGTTCATTGCAGCATTGCTTATAATAGCCAGGACATGGAAACAACCTAGTTGTCCATCAGCAGATGAATGGATAAGAAAGTAGTGGTACATATACACAATGAAGTATTACTCAGCCCTTAAAAGGAATAAATTTGACTCGGTTCTAATGAGATGGATGAAACTGGAGCTGATTATACAGAGTGAAGTAAGCCAGAAAGAAAAACACCAATACAGTATACTGACACATATATATGGAATTTAGAAAGACAGTAATGATGACCTTGTATGTGAGATAACAAAAGAGACACAGAGGTATAGAACAGACTTTTGGCCTCTGAGGGAGAGGGAGAGGGTGGGATGATTTGGGAGAGTGGCATTGAAACATGTATACTATCATGTAAGAAACGAAGCGCCAGTCTATGTTCAATACAGGATACAGGATGCTTGGAGCTGGAGCACAAGGATGATCCAGAGAGATGATACGGGTGGGAGGTGGGAGGGGGAGTACAGGATTGGGAGCTCGTGTATACCTGTGGCTGATTCATGTCAATGTATTGCCAAACCAATACAGTATTGTAACGTAGAATAAAGTAAAAATGAAATTAAAAATAAAATACAGTTTGTATAGAAAAAAATAAATAAAGTTAAACTAGTTGTAAAAAAAAAAAAAAAAAGAATTCCATAGGATAGACCAGACCCTCTGTGATTTCATCTCCTACCAACAATTGTCAACACACAGATTAGGAGAGCTACTTGCTATGCAGAACTGCCCATGAATCTGAGGACCAAGAGCCACTTCCATCTTTCAAAAAGCCTGCCTGAATATATCATTGCAAACTAGTTAATTGTTCTAGCATATAAAATGCATGTGAGGGTCACAAGGAATACGCAGAGGGAGATAAACTCTGCTTGGTATCACAAACATTCAGTTCTCCATTGGGAGATCTAAAGTCTTTAGACGTGGTTATGTTATACAATCACAGGGCCTTATATGGACCCATCATACAAAGTATAATGCTTGTTTTACAAATAACCCTACAGAGAACCATCTTTTTGCGAGAAGACTTCAGGTCGAACACTCGTAGGTTAAAGTTACCATCTTCTTAGCAACTTAAAACAAACCCTTTCCATAAACTTCTAGAAAGGTTTTTAGAATCTGTATGTTTTGGTCCTAGGTTTGTTTGCTTTTGTCAATACATAAAAGTCAGAAGTTTTCATATGTGTTTATACATATACATGTATAGTCAGTCTCATGCACAGACCAGAATATATAACTCTGTGATGTGTCTTAAGAAATGAGGAGTTTGGATAAATCTCCCTCTCCACCTCTTCTCTAAGTATGTGTATAGTCTGTCCTATGAAAAGAGGAGACTGGACTTTCAGAAACATTCAGGTTATACAAAGAAAATGACAGCTATTCCTCATTGAATTCTCACCATGTGGCAACCACTGTTCCAAGTCTGAGACCATTTCAATCTTTCCATACCTTTGGTATTCACTAAGACCTAGTATTGGAAAGATGATCTAGTTCTGGGTGAAACTGAGCAAATGAACTTCGCCCGATTTCTCCTGTTTTGTTCTGCTAAGTCGCTTCAGTTGCGTCTGGCTCTTTGTGATCTTGTGGACTGTAACCAACCAGGCTCCTCTGTCCATAGGATTCTCCAGGCAAGAATACTGGAGTAGGTTCCCATACCCTCCTCCACAGGAGCTTCCCAACCCAGGGATCAAACCCAGGTCTCTTATGTCTCCTTCACTGCCAGACAGTTTCCTACTGTGAGCCTCTTGTCAAGTGTAGCTTAAAAACTTGGGAATTGTACATAAATCAAATGGAAGACTCTGAAAGGTGGGGAGAAGAAGGCAGACACTGGTACCTGACATGGTGGTAATTACTGGGTTTTATTTTTGCTTCATATATCCTGTTGGGTTCTGGAGGAGCCAGGAACTCAGGATTGCCAACAAGGGGAAATTTAAGAAATCCAAAGAATGGTCTGCTTTTTCCATCCAGAAAAGCAGTAAGGGCGAACTTAGCAAGATAGAAAGTTTGTCCTACTCCTGACAAAACCAGAACTCCATCCTGTCCCTTTAAGCCAAGGCCAGGTGAAGAGCCTTGATTCTCTCCCTTGCCCAGCTATCACGAGGTGCTCTCCATCCAAGTGGATCAGAGGGTGGTGAGCAGGAAGCCAGCTTCCATCCCCTTCCCCACATGTTGGTAGAAATCATATGGGTATCCTGGACTTTCACCCCCACTTGCCCTGGGATGGTGTCAGAGGATACAATGAGGAAACCTAGAGCTTTCACTACAATTCTGTGGGCCCTCCACTGTGTCAGTGGAGGATAACTGGGGGCCAGTAACAAGGTGGTTCTCCTTTCCCAGCAAGGTGTTATTACATGAGGCATATTAGGGATCCTAAAATCCCAACTCTGTTCAGCAGAAATAAGGTACTTCTCCCTCCCTAGGGTGTCAAAAGAAGCTGAGAAGGGAACCTGGACCTTCACCTTCAGCTGGCAGGAATGAGGCAGCACCTCCCTTTCCCTGCTGAGATATCAGAAGAGACCTCCTAAGACAGATAAGATCCAGAGCTTCATATCATAAAGGATATAATGCAAAAGTACTCATTATATCAAGACCTGGTAAAAATCTCAACTTGAAGTAGAAGAGACAATCAATAGACTCAACAGAGAGATAACAGATGTACAAAGTTCACAACTGAGATTTTAAAGCAACCACCATAAAGAATACTACAATAAACAATAATGAACATACTTCAAATAAATGAACACATAAAAAGTATCCACAAGAAGACATAATAGAAGACATAATAGAAGATATAAACAGAAGATATAAATAGAAGATATAAATAGAAGATATAAACAACACCCAGATGGAAACTTTAGAACTGGAAAATACAATAGGTGAATAAAATCTCAGTGACTGGGCTCAACAGCATAATGGACAGGAGAGGAAAGAGTTGGTGAACTTGAAGACAGAACAACAGAAATTACTCATTCTCAACAGCAGAGAGAAAATAGACTTTAAAAAATGAACAGAACCTGAGGGACTCGTGGAACCTTTGTATCTTTGGAGTCTTAGAAGGAGAACAGAAAGAAGATAGAGTTTAAAAGGTATTAAAAAAATAATGGTTGAAAAATCTCCAAATTTAGTAAAATGTATAACCAAAGGATTCAAGAAGTGCTGTGAATTCCAAACCAGATAAACTTAAAGGAACACTCATGCTAAGACACAACATAAATCAAACTTCTGAAACCTAAAGACAAAGAGACAGTCTTAAAAGTAGCAAAGATAAATAAAAACTGTATCTACACAGGGGAGAAACAATTTAAACGATGATAGTTTTCTCCTCAGAAGTCATGAAACCAGAAGGGAAGTGATGAAAGGAAAGAACTATTACGTAGAATCCTGTATCTAGGAAAATTATCCTTCAGGAATGCAGGAGGAAATGTCATTCTAAAGCAAAGGTAAACCAAGAATCTGTCACCAGCAGACTGCACCTTTCCTAAGAATGGCTGAACAAAGTTCTGGCAATGGAGAGAAAACAATAAACCAAGGGAATTTTAGAGCATAGGAAAGGAGAAAGAAGAAGCTCAGTAACTCAGTCGTGTCTGAAAAAGAAGAAAAGAAAAAGCAAATATATGGAAGTGCCTGAGAGAAACTGACTAATGAAAAATAAACTATTGATACATGTGACAGCGCGGATGAATGTGATCGGCTTTACACTGAATAAGAGAAAGCTGGCAGAAAAGATTACATACGCACTCTATGTGGTTCCCTTTATATTAAGAACAGAGACAACTGATACAACATAAAAGACACATCAGCACAAATGTTTGCCTTTGAGAGATGGGGACTCACTGTGCTGGGCACGAGGAGGAAATTTCTGATGTGAGGGAAATATTTTCCATACTAATTGGTGTGTATACATTGTCAAGTCATGTGTATATACAACTTGGCAACTGAAAAACAACATATGTTGTCAAAATTCACCAACTTATATACTTAAGATCTTTGCATTTCACTCTATGAATACTTCATGTTGATTAAGAGAAGAGAATATGGTCATATAGTAAGCAATAGTTCCCTTTATGTCAGTTTCACTTATGGTTTTAAAAGCAGAACAAAAGCAATGGATATCTGATAAGTTCTTTCCTTATTCATATAGGTCATACTACACATCTCACAGGGTGCAGCAAATTTTGGATAAACATTAGCTCTTCTAATTCTTCACGTCTGGAAATGAACCCATGTACTTAATAAAATTTTTATATCTAAACCATAAAATTTGAAGTATTTCATTTAAAAGAATCAAATATTTGCTTGGTAGGAAAATATTTTTTTTTAATTCTTGCTTTTCATCATGCACAGATGCAGGCAAATCAAAGCAGTATCTTATTAAAGTAGTTTTCAGAGGGATGCTTAAGAAAATAATTTATACCTGCTGAGCTACTGTTTTCCTCCAAATTGCTTTACTGCCCAGCAAGAAATAACACAAAGCTGACTCATTCCCTGTGGCAGGCTATATTATCCAAATATGGCTACAGTAACGTCTTCTATCCCGTATGCCCTTCTGCAGTGTGACCTTGCCTAGCCACTCCTTCATCGAAAACTGGGACGTCAATCTCCTTCTGATGAACCTCAGATGGCTGTCCTGACTTGCTGATCACCAAAAAAAAATGTGTTGAAGTGATGCTGAAGGACTTCCCAGGAAAGGTGAGAAGAGCCTTACAGATTCTGTCTTGGCCACTTAGAATATTGACTCTCTGAATGCCCCCTCTAAGAACTCAGTGACATGTTGCAAGAAGCCAACATTATTCATGCAGATACTCTAGTGGACAGTCTCAGTAGAGCCCATTCTGTAATGCATCACATCCCAGTCACTAGACATCTGGGTGAGGAAGCCTCCAGATGATGCCAGTCCCTAATCATTCATATTTTCCCCAATAAGGACCCACATGACATGGAACAGAGACAGACCACTTGAATTATGTAATATGAGATCATGACTGCAGCCATGATATTAAAAGATGCTTGCTCCTTGCAAGGAAAGCTATGACAAACCTAGACAGCATGTTAAAAAGCAGAAACATCACTTTGCTGACAAAGGTCCATATAGTCAAAGCTATGGTTTTTCTAGGAGTCATGTACACATGTGAGAGCTGGACCAAAAAGAAGGCTGAGTACTAAAGAATTGATGCCTTCAAATTGTGGTGCTGGAGAAGACTCTTGGAAAGCCCCTTGGACCGCAAGAAGATCAATCCAGTCAAACCTCAAAGAAATAAACCCTGAATATTCATTGGAAGGACTGTTATTGAAGCTGAAGCTCTAATACTTTGGCCACCTGATGTGAAGAGCCAACTCATTAGAAAAAACCCTGATGTTGGGAAAGAGTGAAGTCAGAAGGAGAAGGGGGAAGCAGAGGATGAGATGGTTAGATAGCATCACTGACTTAATGGATATGAATCTGAGCAAACTCTGGGAGATAGTGAAGAATAGGCGAGCTTGGTGTGCTGCAGTCCATGGGGTCGCAAACAGCTGGACAGGACTGAGCGACCGAACAACAACAAAAACATCCCAAGATCTGCATGCCTGATAAAAACAGTTGTTGATTCATCCCACCAGTTTGGGGGTGATTTTTTTGTACAGCGTCAATAAGTGAACTATTTTAGCTCAATTTGTTCTTTTTCCAAAAAGTGATAACATGAAATTGATTCATCCCCTAATATGGGCTATAATCCCTTCTGACTACATTTTCCTAAAGGAAATACAAGTACCTGAGAGTCTGCATTTGACTTAACTTTGGGGTTGACTTGGAGTCAGACTTGAAAGAATGATGTAGTCCTGCTTCTTGAGTTAACTGTCACAGATTCAGACTGGCAATTCACCCACCTGGATTATGCCATAATGTATGTTGAAAATCACATACAAGCTATGGCACATTCTCCATCTTGGTGTTTCAATTCCAGCTTTGCCATATACAATCTGGGGGTCTTGAGTGACATTTTGAGCCTTATCTGTAAAACTATAATATTTATACTTTTTCATAAGGACACTTAAGATGAATAGGAAAAAAAAAAACAAAGTAGAATGCTTAACATAGGGTCTGAGTCTGCAAATGTGCAGCCAGTGTTACTGTAATAGCTATGCTCTCTCACACATGTGGAACATGAGTCTATCTGTGGACTGACTAAAGGTTTACATTCCTTCTCTACATAAGGGCTGCTCTGTTCCCCAATCAATACAATAGGGTGTTCAGCATCTCAATTACTGATGGCCCTTTATAAATATAGGGGCTCCTGCAAGATTCCACATCATTATTCAGTGAAAGCTCCCTCTTTCTGGGGCCTTTAAAATAGCCACCGTAGTATAGAAACAACTGAGAAATGCTGCCAGGAATTCCCATTAAAAAGTCTAATAAATGTTTTCCAACTAACACATTATGTTCTGAATTTATAGGAACAATCTGAGCAAAAAGGTCTTGGCAGTCATTTAATGGAATTATTACAAAGGCAAATTCATATGCAGATTCTTGGATAGTATTCATTTCATCATATGGGAGCATTTTAAAATTAGTTTCAGGAAAAGGGCACTCCATAATAAACTTTTAATTTCAGGAGTTGCACAAAGTAAGGGCTGAAAATTATAATAGGCCAGGTACCATGTCAGCTCTGATATACTACAACACTTCTTTACGAGCACATTACAATTCGAAGAGCTAATAATAAAAAGAAGTGATGCTGAGATGATGAATTGATGCTATGCAATTAGACCTATTAGAATTCACAAGAGTCGACAGGCAATAATCAAACCCTGTTCATGCTGCCCATTGCAATTATCTTTGCACTTAAGAATCAACAAAGCACATAATGACTTGCACTCGATTAAGGAATTCATGAGAAATGGAATTTTAATTAGTGTGCAGAAAATTTGGGCCATTTATTACTTTACAGGACAAATTGTGAAAACTAGTTGAGGAGTTAAAAAACAGCAGTGGTAGACGTTTGCTGATCATGGTGAAGAACTTGGACAATGGAAATTTCCAGTACATACCCTCCTCCCACAAAGGTACCATTAACAAATTCAGTCCATTCCCAATTTTGACTTTCTTAAACCACAGTGCTTCATACTATTTATATGCACACACACACACATTCACTCAACCGTAACCCACATAAGAATCAATAAATATCTATCAATTGCTATCATCCTGTAGCAAATAAAGAATATAACTTTAGAAGAAGTGGGATTATTAATTTATCTGGAGTTTTTAAAAATTCAGTGAGTAAAAGTTATGCTT
Organism: Nanger dama; assembly: GCA_917880005.1. Taxonomy (NCBI): domain Eukaryota; kingdom Metazoa; phylum Chordata; class Mammalia; order Artiodactyla; family Bovidae; genus Nanger; species Nanger dama. The sequence goes on from CAKJTW010000052.1 coordinate 7,002,819, forward strand.
AGTCATCTTGCACTGTTTGCTAATTATGAAAAGCCACTATGTAATGGCTGTTTGTTTCGTTTAGTAATAATGTGCATTCTCTTCTAATGCACTTGACCTTGGGAGAGAAGATGAAATTAGTTTAGCACAACTCAGACATAAATAACAGGCTCTGGCATTTAACACATAAGTCAATGAAAATTCATTATCACTGAAAATTTCCTGGATATTGGGTAAAGGGTATTGTGTTTATAAATAGAAAATGTCAAATGTCACTTTGCAATGCAGTCAATGTAATAATATATTTCTCATGCCCAATTTACTACTGAAAAGCTAGTAAAATACAAATAATTGGGGAAATATCCACAGTCATTTCTATACTTCGTGAATACATGGAAACAAAAATAAGACTGAATACAATAGCCTTCCCCATGCATTTCATAAAACAATCAGGAAAAGAAATCAATATTTACGAAAATAAATCATTGATTCAATTCACCAACAAAGCCAAATTGTACTTGAACAATTCTGGAACTTGTTATCTGCCTCCCATTAAAAAATATTATTTATTTTGTTGTTTAAAGTTAGGTAAAGAGTCTTCCCGCAGTGCAGGAGACCCGGGCTCAATCCCTGGGTCTAAAAGATCTCCTGGAGAAGGAATTGGCAACCCACTCCAGTATCCTTGCCTGGAGAAGCCCATGGACGGAGAATCCTGGTGGGCTACAGTCCCTGGGTTCACAAAGAGTCAGACATGACTGAGCAACTTCAGTACACTTTAAAGTTATGCTAATTTGAGATGAAAGATTTGAATGCTTAAAATGTAGGAAGCATTTGACTGAAGATCAACCCAAGAAGAGTACCTGATATTTTAAAATATTATAATTTAAAAATTAATGTTATTACTACAGCCAGATGTTTAAGAGTTCTTCACTTTAACTCAGGGAGGAAAAAAATGGCAGAAATTAAAATTTCCCACCTCTGCCTCTTTTCTCATTGTCCTTCTCAACAGTAAGAACTTCATATTTAATTAAGTTTTTTGCTGCTAGGAATAAAATAGTTCATTTCCCAGCAGTCTGTGCCCACAGCTGTGGTTGTATAACCACGTGTTGCATAGGACCTCTGGAAAATATGCAGGAATAGAATGGCACTCTTTGGACCTTTTGCATTTCCATTTGCTTTATGTACTGACATACACAAATTTGATGATGGCTGGAACTCCAGCAGTTATCTTGGGCCATGAGGTGTATAAGAGATCATAATACCTTTTAATTATAGGAAGCTTTATAATATATGAAATTCTACCATGCACATTATTTTTCCATTTGAAGTTTAGAAACTCTGTAAGGTCACTCACTCAAGTATTTGTTTCTTTCCTTCATTTATATGCTGGTGCCTAATCCTAAATTCACTGATTATTTTAAATTGCTTTAAAAACTAAATGAAGTACTATTTTAAAGTACAGTTAAACAAAGACACCTGAAGAAAGGAAACAGTGATGCATACAGACTTTGGGCTGAGTCAAGTATTGCAGGTGAACATTAAGTTTAGCACTGAGCTTCCAGGCAGCTAAAGCAAGAAATGCACAAGCTTGTTTGAAGACTGTCAACTTTTCTCTTAACTTAGTAGTAAATTTAAGGAATACTACCTTGCTTAATTCTCATATAAAGGATATATCATGACACAATGGATGCCTTAAATAATAATCATGCAAATGATACAGAAATATTCCATGTAGAGACATATTAATTTAAAAGGAGAAGAGAGTATATGATTGTATCTTGATTTGGTATTAGATTTCCCCCATGTAGCTATAATATGATATGATTCCAGCATAATCTAATACAGTTATATTTTAGAGACACCTTACCTGCCTCCTGTGAATCCTGTATGCATGTCAAGAAGAAACAGTTAGAACTGGACATGGAACAGTAGTTCCACACTGGGAAAGGAGTATGTCAAGGCTGTATATTGTCACTCTGCTCATTTAACTTATATGCAGAGTACATCATCCAAAATGCTGGGCTGGATGAAGCACAAGCTGGAAACAAGATTGATGGGAGAAATATCAATAACCTCAGATATGCAGATGACACCACCCTTATGGCAGAAAGTGAAAAGGAGCTAAAGAGTCTCTTGATGAAGGTGAAAGAGGACAGTGAAAAAGCTGGCCTAAAACTCAACATTCAAAAAGCTAAGATCATGGCATCCGGTCCCATCACTTCATGGCAAATAGATGGGGAGACAGTAGAAACAGTGATTTATTTTTCTGGGCTCCAACATCACTGCAGATGGTGACTGAAGCTATGACATTAAAAGATACTTGTTCCTGGAAGAAAAGCTATGACCAACCTAGACAGCATATTAAAAGCAGAGACACACTTTGCCAACAAAGGTCCATATAGTGAAAGCCATGGTTTTTCAGCAGTCATGTATAGATGTGAGAGTTGGACCATAAAGAAGGCTGAGCACCAAGAATTGATGCTTTTGAACTGTAGTGATAGAGAAGACTCTTGAGAGTCCTTTGGACTATAAGGAGATCAAACCAATCAATTCTAAAGGAAATCAACCCTGATGATTCATTGAAAGGGCTGATGCTAAAGCTGAAGCTCCAACACTTTAGCCTTCTGATGTGAGAAGCTGACTCATTAGGAAAGACCCTAATGCTGGGAAAGATTGAGGGCAGGAGCAGAAGGGGATGACAGAGGATGAGATGGGTGGATGGCATCACTGACTCAATAGTCATGTGTTTGAGTAAGCTTCAGGAGATGGTAAAGGACAGGGAAGCCTGGCTCAGGAGATGGTAAAGGACAGGGAAGCCTGGCATGCTGCAGTCCATGGGTCGCAAAGAGTTGGACATGACTGAGCAACTGAACAACATCAACAGTATTTTAGAGAGCATAGAGAAAGACATTTTTGGTCCTTCACAGTTCCCTCTCTGATATTAGGCACCATGCATTATCTTTGAGAGACAGTTCCTTCAGTTCTGTCCTAGACCCAGCCAAGAAGGACCCTTTCCATGTGCTTCAGAGGTCTTCACATATCACAAACATGCACTACAACTTATTTTTGTCACTTTGGATCAGGCATTTAGCACTGATAGAGTGTGATGCATTGCCTTCAATATATTATCTCATAATTAACATTGTTAAGACCTCAGGGGAAGTGATTTTACATGTTGCTTATCATGTAGCTCAAAACAAACAGAGACTGGATTTGAGAATCATGAAGGGACTGTGCAACTACTGACCACAGAGATGGACATCATTTTGGAGTGGAGGGAGGATTTAGCAGTAGAAATGTTAAGGTATGGGAAAAATAATTAACTTGCCAAATCTTTCCTGTAAAAGAGCATGAGTGCAATAGAGTCTCCAAAAATAAAGCCTTGTTTCTTGGGAGAAACGAGTACTCCAAACCTCTTCATGTATCAAATTGTGGTTGAGAGGCCTTCATGAATTAGTGTTGGAAGTGTCAGCTGTACATGGAAGCTTAGGAACATATTTCAATAATAAAAATTCATATATAATGTTTGTTTGGCTTGATGTACAACTTGTAAATGCTGATCCATATGTCATCAGATCTCACGTGTCCTGGGCCCTTCAAATGTTAAAAAGACATAGCCCAAAGAATTAAAGTGTATGTGTAAAATTACAGGGGTGCTCCCCGCCTTGTATGCTAGATACGCCAAGGGGTGCAGTAATCATTAGTCCTATTTTACAGGTAAGGAAACAGACCCACTGAGGTGGCTTCGGCCAGAGAATCTAGCTCTTGTCTAGACAATCTCAGAGACTCTTCATCAAGCCATGTTCCATCCCATTATAACCTTTACCTTACGTCAGAGATACAAGAAGTCCTAAAGCAGAGCTACTCAAACTGTGGTCAGAAGATCAGCAACATCAGCTTCACAAAGGTGCTTGTTGGGGAAACAGAATTTGGGGCTGAACCCTAAACCTGTTAAATCAGCATCTCTGGGAGTAGGGCCAGGAAACTGTTTCAGGGCTCTCCAGGAATTCTTCACACATTCCCAGTGGATAATTTGTTTCGAACCCCTTGCTACTCCAAGTGTGGTCCATGGGCTAGCAGAAATGGCAACTCCTGAGAGCTGGAAAGAAATGCAGAATCTTAGGCCCCACCACACCAACTGAACCAGAATTTTCATTTTAATAAGATCTCCTGTGAATTAATATAAACAGTCAAGTGTGAGGAGTGCTACCCTGAATAAATCCTTCTTAGATTGCATACAGTAAATTCTCATCAATTTATTCTCTGAACTACAAATCAGGGCTGTGCTGTTTTATAACATTTTAGCATATAGAATTCAAATAAACAGGAGTGTGTGCTAATAGATTACCAAACCTAGGGTTCCTATGGACCCCCTTACTTATTTAATATGGTTTCACTTAGTATTATGTTACACAGGCTGTCTAAGTCATAGGCCCCTTTACAAAGCAAATTACACACAATTTCAATCTGCTTCCAGATAATGGCACATTTTGTTTAGCCATTCAAAATTTAGATGTGATACAATCATATTGGTGACTGAGATAGGGTCTTCTAAAAGGTCCTTATACTCTGCTACTAGCAATGTTTTGATCTTTAAACCTTTACCCCACCAAAAAAAAAAAAAAAAGTGTTAATTGGGTGAAAAGGTCAGGCAGTGTGAAGAAAACCAGATGCAAAAATAATAGGATAGCAATTTGACCCCGAAAGGTTATTGAATATATAGTCATCAAAGTGACATGTGAAGTTTGAGTATTTAAATCAATAACTGTTGAGCTTCAGAGTTAAAAAAAGAAAGGTCATCTGAATCAATGAAACTTTTAACTCAGTTTTTCCTTCCAAATCAGCAGACTTAAGATCCAGTATGCTAGTGATACAGAATCTTAGCCGAAACTGTGAAGGCCACATTTCAAAGGCTAAGATTAAGTTGGAGGCAGGTTTTTTGATAAGGTAAAAGTGACAAAACAGAACAAAACCAAAACCCAACTTCCGTTTGTTTTTTTAAATAATGATTTACTCTAATAAATATTTATTTTACTGTTCTAGTTTTGAAAACAACTACCATATGATTTGACATCATTATGTTTCCAGAACTGTGTTTTTCTGCCCGACTTTCTACTTCATTATTGTAGAGCGGCACTGCGTGGTCCTGTACATTTCTGTCCCTTGAGATTAATGATGGTAAACAATCAGCTGGCAACAGGCTACTCAAGGGGTTATAGCTGCTTCCTTTTCTAATAAATGCTGTAACAATTTTTTTGGTCTTTGTTTTGCAAAACATAGGGGTATGATTAAAATGATTTAACGAACATCAAAACAGCAATCACCTTCAACAAAACAGCCGTCCATGGAATGGGAGAAAATATCTGCAAATTATACATCTGATAAGGGGTTAATATCCAAAATATATAAAGAACTCATACAACTCAATAGCCAATACATACACACATACACAACTGGATTAAAAAGTATTAAAAGGATCTGAAGAGACATTTTTCAAAAGAAGACAAATAATCAACAGGTGAGAAGATGCTCAATATCGCTAATCATTGGGAAATGCAAATCAAAATCATTAGGAAATATCACCTCACATATCTTAGAACAGCCATGATGAAAAATACAAGCAATAACAAATGCTGGTGTGCATGTGGAGAAAAGGGAACCCCTGTGGTAGAACTGTAAACTGGTACAGTCACCATGAAAAACAGTATCCAAGTTGTTAAAAAAATTAAAAATAGAACTACCATATGATCCATCAATTCCACATCTGAGGATATATTCAAAGGAAATGAAATCACTATGTCAAAGTGATGGCTACACTCTGATGCTTATTACAGCACTATTTACAGGAGCCAAGACAGAAAAGTCTATCAACAGATGAATGGATAGGGAAAATGTGATACACACACACACACACCACAGTGTAATACTATTCAGACATAAAAGAGGAAATCTTGCTATTTGCAATAACATGAATAAATATTGAGGTTATTATCCTAAGCGAAAGATGCCAGAGAGAGAAATATGGATATTGTATGATATTACTTATAGTTGGAATCTTAAAAGAAAAAAGATGATACAGTCATAGAAAAAGAGATCAAATTTGTGATTATGGTAAGCAGGGGAATGAGGGAGTTGGATGAAGGTAGTGAGAAGGCACAAACTTCCAATTATAAGATAGATAAGCACCGGGATGCAATGTACAGTGTGACAACTGTTACATTGTGTTACATTGTGTTAACAACAGTTAACACAGTTGTATGGTATGTTTGGAAGCTGCTGAAAGATTATATCCTTAAATAAATAAATATAGCAATAATCAAACTGGAAAATATTTTTACGATTAAATATTGAAAAAGACTAATATGTTGAACATATAAAAAGCTCATGTAAATAACAGAAAATTCCTATCCCCAATAGAGGCTTGGTAAAATGTTAACTATATTGATGGTGACGATTATAGCAAAATCACTTAATGAATATCATGTGCTTGGTGTTGTGCTAAGTATTATGCTTATACTATCTCATTTAATCCTCACAACAGTGCTACAAGGTATTTATTATCTCTGTTTTACACATGAGGAAACAAACAAAGAGGAGGTTAAAGAAACCACCTGGAGTCACACACAGACACCCATGCAGAATGCAGTGTAGGGCTACATCAAGCCAGCTGCCACTATCAAAAAGACATGGGTGATGTACAGGAAAAATGAAGTTCTGATGCTAACTAGCATTTGGAAAAAAAATGCTCAACCAAGTCACTTTTTAATAAAGTAAAAATTAAAGAAAACTATTAAAAAAAGACTGAAAGCTATAGGAAACTCAACATAGTCCAGCAGTAATGAGATAAGCAATATCATAGACGCTGGTGCTAAACAGATTCCTGTACTTGTGGAAAGTCTATAAATTGAGAACAAACGTACTGCCAACAATAAGGGAATATCTAAATGACTTATGGTACATTAGCTCAAAAGAATATTATACCATCCTTAAATAGTAATTATGAGAAAGCTCAATTATACAAGAGAATACTGATGATACAGTGCTTTACTGAAAACATGAAGACTTCAACGGTACATACGATAGTCTACAGTATACAAGCCAATATACAAATACAAATAAATAGAAAAAAGGAAGAAGAAACTTCTAAATGATAGAATGTTGACAACAATTATCCCTAGGCAGTAAGTTTATGGCTAATTTTTGCCTTTTGCTTCTAAAAATATAATCACCTGAAACTGAACTGTCTGCATAGCTTAAAACTTGATAATTAAGAAGAATCACCTTAAATTTGGAAATTGGAAACTTCTGAAATAAATATCAAAAGGTATCATGTTTTCCACATAGGAGTTTAGGGATATTTTAAAAAACACTAACTTAGAGGAATTGATTTCTGTTTTATAAAACTTGATTTTAGGAGACAGATGCATTGTCTTGTGAGTCCTCTTCCTGCTTTCTTAAAATCAATACAGCCTGCCTCTATCAATGCAACAAAAATATAATATATATTCATTATTAAAAATAATTCTGAATAGCAACACAATAACGAGACCACAAGGCTGTATATTCACACCCAGCTTATTTAACTTATATTCAGAGTACATCATGCGAAATGGTGGACTGGATGAATCACAAGCTGGGATCAAGACTGCTAGGAGAAATATCAACAGCCTCAGATATGCAGATGATATTACCACTCTAATGGCAGAAAGTGAAGAGGAATAAAAAAGTCTTTTGATGAGGATGAAAAAGGAAAGTAAAAAGCTGGCTTACAACTTAACATTCAAAAATCTAAGATTGTGGCATCTGCTCCCATCCCTTGATAGCAAATAGGAAGGGAAAAAGTGGAAGCAGTGACAGATTTTATTTTCTTGGGCTCCAGAACCACTGGGGATGGGGCCTACAGCCATACAATTAAAAGACCTTGCTCCTTGGAAGGAAAGCTATGAAAAATCTAGACAGGATATTAAAAAGCAAAGACATCACTTTGTGGACAAAGGCCCATAAATCAAAGCTATGGTTTTTCCAGTAGTTATGTATGAAGGTGAAAACCAGACCATAAAGAAGGCTGAGTGACAAAGAATTGATACTTTCAAATTGTGGTGCTAGATAAGACTGTTGAGAGTCCCTTGGACAGCAAGATCAAACCAGTCAGTCCTGAAGGAAATCAACCCTGATGATTCATTGGAAGGGCTGATGCTAAAGCTGAAGCTCCAATACTTTGGCCACTTGACACAGAGCTGACTCACTGGAAAAGACCCTGATGCTTGGAAAGATTGAAGGCAGAAGGAGAAGGGGGGTGGCAAATGATGAGATGGTTGGATAGCCTCACTGACCCAATGGACATGGATCTGAGCAAATTCCAGGAGGTGGTGAAGCACAGGGAGCCTGACATGCTGAAATCCATGGGGTCGCAAAGAGTTGGACAGGACTCAGTGACTAAACCACAACAATAAGATGTACCAGCTAAACACAAATAGTAGAGTTCATAGTCTAAAATATGTAAAATTGTCACATGTGTGAACATAGTTTTCTTATCATAAATAATATTGAATAGTACTCTTTGGTGTCTAATATAGAAAATCAATCTCTTTGGGTCTTATTTTCCAAAACCAAACTTTGGGCAAAAAGCCCGTCATGGATAACTGGTAAGCCAAATGGGAAAATCTTGCAAAATACATTCTAAAAAATAATTAAAACAGTTAAGGACAGGGAAACTGACCAAAGCATGTGGAGGAAAGGCAAAACAGAAATGAGAAGTAATAGAAATTAAGGAGGAATTTGTGAGCTTTAGCAAAAACACCCACTTGTGTGAGGGTGCTGGGCAGACTTCTGCCTGCTGCTAGGTTCTCTAAAGATATTCTGTTTAGATACTGAGTCCTGGAGGCCTCAAATTTTTAAGCTTCTTACTTGGTATTTACCAAGTTCCTCAAAGTATTATAAGTACATTCCTGGTGAGGCCTAAGCCCCTAATCTCCTAAACCTTCTCTGATGATGTCAGATCAGCATGAACAGAACTGGGGCACCTCGGAGCAGCGCTATGGGCTAGTGCATCAGTTCTAAGTTCACACTGTACCTTCTTCACTGTTTTCCTTCTGGACAGTCCTGGCCAGCAATAAAAGACAACTGCAAATCCATGACTAGAAAACCTAATGCAAACTTGGAAATATTAATAGGTGAAAGAGTGTTCTCTCAGTGCAGTGCTGGACTTGACTTACCACTGACTGGACTATTTAACAAGTCTTTGTTAATCGTCTTTCTTATAGATTATTGTCTGTAGAAATGTAAATTATTTCTCTTCAATGAAATGGGTAACCCTAAAGATAGCTCTAGAAGATAACCACTAATTTTGTATCAAACACAGAATTCTTATTCTGACATCTCTTGTGAGATTGGTATGTATATATATGTCTAATTAAAAGACGCTTACTCATTGGAAGAAAAGTTATGACCAACCTAGATAGTATATTCATAAGCAGAGACATTACTTTGCCGACTAAGTTCCATCTAGTCAAGGCTATGGTTTTTCCTATGGTCATGTATGGATGTGAGAGTTGGACTGTGAAGAAGGCTGAGCACCGAAGAATTGATGCTTTTGAACTGTGGTGTTGGAGAAGACTCTTGAGAATCCCTTGGACTGCAAGGAGATCCAACCAGTCCATTCTAAAGGAGATCAACCCTGGGAGTTCTTTGGAAGGAATGATGCTAAAGCTGAAATTCCAGTACTTTGGCCACCTCATGAGAAGAGTTGACTCACTGGAAAAGACTCTGATGCTGGGAGGGATTGGGGGCAGGAGGAGAAGGGGACGACCGAGGATGAGATGGCTGGATGGCATCACGGACTCGATGGACGTGAGTCTGAGTGAACTCCGGCAGATGGTGATGAACAGGGAAGCCTGGAGTGCTGCAAGTGCTGCAATTCATGGGGTCGCAAAGTCGGATACGACTGAGCGACTGAACTGAACTGAACTGAACTCCTCAAACTGTCTCTAGACTGATCACTAATTAATAAGTTAAATAAAACTTTTGACGTGTTACATCATGTGTGTATGTCATATTTCAAGCCTTCTGAAAATTATTCTTTAACATCACAGAAGTCCATATTTGGAGACATCCTACAAAATAATTGATCTGCACTCATAACAATATCAAGATCATGAATGACAAAGAAAAGCTGAGGAACTGCTACAGCTTGAAGGAGGCTGAGGCTGGAGGGATATGACAGCTAAACACAAACACTAATTGCCAATTGGATCCTGGACCAGAGGTTTCTTTTTCCCACCAATGTAAAGGAAATTAGTTGAATAATGGATAACACTTTTATAAGATCTACAGATGAAATAACTGCATTCAGTCACTTAATTTCCAAAGCTAATTTTATGGTACTGTGATTATGTAATAGGAAACACATACTGAAATACTTATGGGTAAAGCGATTCAAGTCTGCAAGTGGCTTGCAATTCAGAAAGAAATAATACACAAATATCAGTGATAAGTGGCAGAATGACTAAGAAGGACACGTGATAAAGATAAAAGTTGGAAATCAGTGAAGGGTGTGCTGGAAACCCTCATACCGCTATTTTTATAACTTAAAAAAATAGTTTTCTGAAATTATTTCACAGTGAAAAATTTAAAAATAATATCACACAAGTATCAAGTCAGAGTAGGCATGAAATTGTGTCCTTAGTAACATCACTAAAACACTCTTTGATTCGTTTAATGCTTTATAGGTCACAAAATTATTTCCCTTCTGTCATCCTGTGGATTTTTACAAGTTTTCGTGATGCAGTTTTGTTCATATTGTTTCCCGCCTGAAGCTTGGAGAGATTAAGCAGAGCCTTCTGATTGCTATTACAATGACTTTGCTACTCACTGACACTCATGTCACTGCAGGCACTGGACTGGAGATTTTCCAGTTTGTCCTTTGGGACCCGCCAAGAGAGGGTGTGGGAAAGAAGAGCAGAGGCGTGCTGGTGGGGCTGGGGGGATGGAAGGAAGTGCGCGTGGCAAGCCACTTACTGACCATCCAGCTACCATGTCTATCTATCGTTTACCAGCTTCCGTTCTTCTCTCTGCAGCTCCTCTTGAAAGAATAGTACAGTTCAGGAAAAAAAGAGGTAGTGCAAATATACAATGGAACATCATTCAGCTACTGAAAAGGATGAAACAATGACATTTGCAGCAACATGGATGAGGCTAGAGATGATCATACTTAAGTGAAATAAATCAGCCAAAGACAACATTGCTTATAGGTGGAACCTGAAAAATGATACCAATAAACTTACTTACAAAACAGAAATAGACTCATAGACATAGAAAACAAACTGTGGGTTACCAAAGGGGAAAGAGAGTTTTATATATATGTGTATATATGGGCTTCCCTGGTGGCTCAGAAGTTAAAGCATCAGCCTGGAATGTGGGAGACCTGGGTTCGATCCCTGGGTCGTGGAGAAGGAAATGGCAACCCACTCCAGTACTCTTACATGGAGAATCCCATGGAGGGAGGAGCCTGGTAGGCTACAGTCCCTGGGGTCGCAAAGAGTCGGACACACTGAGATACACATATATATATGCACACTGAATCACTTTGTCATACACCTGAAACTAACACAACACTGTGAATCAATTATATTTCAATTTTTTTTTTTTAAAGAAACTGCTTGGGCAGAAACAAGTATGATCAGCAAAGTTAATTTTGCAAAGATTTTGTAAGGATTACAATGAAAGTGATACCCTAATATTAATACATACTTCTGTGGACTCAGACAAGGCTGTAAATTGGTAATAACACAGAGAAGAAGACAGGAGTGAAAAGAAGAAGAAGGGAGGTAGCAGAGCCCAGAGGCTGAAGCAGAGTTCACCGGTGCCCCGTTGCTGGTTGCACACAGCAGAAGCTCTGATCTGCAGCTTCAACCACGCTGGCTTTCAACCAGGCCACTCGGAGAGCATGGGGGATGACAGTTCCGTTCCTGTTAATAAAGATACTAAGATAGTTTAGCACTCTGCTCTGACACCAAAAATTCACTGCAGAGCTAGAAACCAGTTTGTTAAGAACGTTGAAAACTATAAAAATCTAAAGGGTTTGTAAATATTAATAGCTCTTGAATGGTTTTCTCCCAGATGGCCACACAGCTGACTACCATTCCCTCCTAGAACCCTCTGCTGTTTATCCTCTAAATGTCCCCAATATACAACAGTTTTAATCTTTTGTTGCTGCTGTAAAACTTGATCTACTGTGTGACAGCGTAATTAACTGTCAGGGCCTGGATGTATGGAGTGGGAAGCAGACAGAATATTCCTGGATGTATGTCACTAATAATTCAGTTTATGGCTCAGTGATAATGAATGGGGTTTCTGGTTATTAGCAGGACAGCTGGCCCTGGAGGCTTCTCCACTTGAAGCCCAGGTATGTGGCCACACCAGGTAGGGCTGGTGCTGGGAGGGGCAGGAAGCCTCACACTGCCCATCTTGTCTATTCTGTGAAACTATTAAAGGTCTACATCACTCTCACTGTACAATTTAGAGAGTACAAGCCATCTAGCAAAGAAGAGCAGATTGATCTGAAAGATCAGATGCTGTTTTGCGCTTGATCTTGTAAAAGTTATGAAAAGTTTTACTCAACCGTAATCCACAGAAGAGGTACGGTCTTGAGGATACTATTTTTAGGAGTGATGGGAGGTGAGTCCAGAAGGCAATCCAGATTGTGTGGCACATAGTGAAAGGGATGAAGAGAGAGGACGAGGCAAAGAAGGGGAAGTGGCAAAAGAGGAGACAGAAAAGAGGAAGAGTGAGAAAAGTGGAAAGAAAAGATACGAGGAGCAGAGAAGGAAAAACACAGGAGGGCGGGAAGGAATAGCAAAGGACTGGGATCACTTAAGAACAAGAGGACAGATGGATACGAAGAAGGGGACATGGTTATACGATTTAAAGCAGGGAACCCCAATGTCTGGGATCTGATGCCTGATAATCTGAAGTGGAGCTGATGTAATAATAATAAAGTACACAATATATGAATATGTTCAAATCCTCCCAAAACCACCCCCTCCCCTGTCAGCAGAAAAAAATGTCTTCCATGAACCCAGTCCCTGGTCCCAGAAAGGTTGTGGCTCTCTGGTTTAAAATCTTCGTGACCGGGTGAAATTTCATCTCCAAAATGGAGAGATTCCCACCTGCCCTACTGTCCCTGTGCCACAGCTTCATCTGGCTTCCTAGATAATGCTCCTAAGGGGATGACCAACATTTACATCATTCGTGCTCCTTTTTCTCTGTTTTCATAGCTGACAAAAAATATTTCTGATCTGCAGAGGATTTTTTCCTTCAGCCAAGGAGCACGGCCTGTGCCCTGTGTGCCCGGGGTCTGTCGGTCTGTATAAGGTGACTTTGTCTTACAGCTGTGCTCTTCCTTTACGTACCGATCACCTTACAGCTACATCTCAGTGACCAGACCATTTCATGTTTGCAGGGTTGGGGAGGCTGGGGGTGCAGAGTGCTGGTCACACCTTTGGCCCACCTGTGAGCGCCCTCAGTTTTCTGTCTCGGGACTGTCCCTGAACTTACGGACGTGTTCTCAGCCTGGGTGTGCAAGCTCGTCCCAGAAGTGGACAGATGTGAATGTCTCAGGAGGCCGTCCTCAATCATGGGGGAGCGGGGAGGGTGGGCAGGCTGTGAGCTGGGGAATGACTATTTCGGCCTTGTGTTCTTGGCAGGGACAATTCCGAGGTGCATTCTGCATAGTTGCTCAGAGAATCTCCAGTGGAAGTCATCCCACGTTTCAAAAGGTTTCTTTCCTTCCAAGTCTCACTCCTCCCACTTCCTCATTTTCTGTTCCTGGTATTGTTTCCAAAATAAGCTCTCTGTATTCTGTATTAAGAGTATCTTCTTATGGCCAGTATTCTTGAAACTCTGGCGTCCAGGTCCTTGCTGACTAAGGGAGAAACAACCCTCCCAGGGCTAGTCAGTGGAAAAGCCCTGTCTGGGAGTGTGCCTTTCATATGTAAACCAACCAAGCCAGAGCCCATACCCTGGACCACCTCCTCCAGCTGGCTCCTACCCTCCAGGAAGCAATGTGTTAGTCACTCAGTCATGTCCAACAGTTTGCAACCCCATGGACTGTAATCTGCAAGGCTCCTGTGTCCATGGGATTCCCAGGTAAAAATACTGGATTGGGTTGCTACTTCCTTTTCCAGCCAGGAAGCAATACTCTTTTAATCATTCTAGGTCCAGTACTAGACACCTAGATGCAGTCTTTATACTCCAGAGCCCACCAAAGTTATTCCAAATGGCCAATCATAAGAGAGGTTACCCTGCCTTGTCTTGCCTTTCCCATGGAAACCACAGTGAAGGCTCTTGCCCATGTCTTCCCCTTGATCCTGCCTCCTGACCAATCCTGGTGCTTCTCCATGTGGCCCTACATGGCCTGGTGCATTCTCCTTGTCTTACAAATGTGAGTAACAAACTGTCTTTTCAATGGCAATGATCTCCTGATCTGCTGACCCTACATATCTAAGCAAAATAAGATTTACATTTTAAAAACACTCCCAAATTCTTATTTCAGGTTCTGCTTGCAGGGAGAATCCAAATAAAGACTGATCATCACTTATAAATATTTGCTAAATAAATGCATAGAAAAAAAAAAAAGATGGTACAGAGGCAAGTCTACAGAGGAAGAAAGGAATAACACCCAATTCAACAGCCTCTACCAAGGGGCTCGAAGCATGCAGGGTGACCACTGCCTTCATCTGCTGGCCCCTCAACTATCCAGCTTACAGCTCACAGCATCTAGGTCCTTTTCAACCATTCCTTTTCACCTTCAGATATCTGGGAGCATCACAGACAATAGATGGCTTATGATAAAAGATGCCAGAAAGAACAAAGGAGAGAGAAATTAAGAAAGCCTACTTTAAACATGAAACACATACTGTCCTTGTTAGGAAACAAGTTTCTCTTTTTTATTTTGAAACTGAGAATGTATTATATTTATATTTTAAGTACATACAATGAGAGGATAAAAAATATGAAAAAGTCAACACAAGTTAAAGAGGAAGAAGGAAGTGGTACATATTTGAGCCTCTCAGTGAGAAAAGAGGCCATTTTTCATCTTAGGCCCCAGGGTATCTGTTAGTGCACCGGGAGAGGTAATTCATTAAATGAACCTAAGGTTAATGCACCTTCAAAAGACAGCAATTTATCTCCCTTTCTTCAACAGGATCAGGCCGGGAGGTTCTAGAGTTGGAAAAATTTTTCCTGGTGAGATAGCCCCATGATGATCTCTGGTCCCCTGAACTCCATCTTTTTCATTCATTAAACAGATAACTAATGTACCAGATGGGAGGGCGCTGTGCTTTCTCTTCAAGGTGTGAGTATTTAAGTTCTTTCTTGAACACTAGGAAATGTTTACATTCTGCTTTATATATTAATCCTCACATGTCAGTCTGACCAAAGGGCAGTCAAGGAGGTGTCAAAAGGAAGGAGATGCTAGGTTAAATGAGTTGGAAAATACTTAGGAATGGTATAATAATAGCTTATTTTAGAATAAAATCAATAATAGCAGTTACAATGTTTTTATAAAATCTGCTGAGTTCATCAAGTGAAACCAGGGCAAATAAACAAAACCTTAAGTGAGATTTTTCATACTAGATTTTCCCAAATTCCAATTTCTTCCCATCAAAATTAAAATATTCATTCAGCATTTCTTTTTCTTTGTGTATCATACCTATATATGTATATATAAACATACATGTAAAATTATACACACACACATACATATATATACTCATGCCTAACTGACTCCAGTGCTTGCCCCTATGATCCTGTGTGGTGTAGCAAATTTGTGACATATGCATAAGTACGCATATGTATATGTGAATATGTGTGTACACAAAACATGCTCCTGCCCTTGAGAACTAACTGTCTGAAAGAGGAGACAGATGTGCAGGAAATGATTACAATAAGATACGGCCAGTTCTGTAGGAATAAATATATAGGAAGCTATGAAGGACTGGAGAGAGGTAGAGGGAGTCCACCCACCCAGACCTGATTCTCCAAAGGAGGCAAGTTAAGGATAAAGTCCAAAGCAAAGATGGCAGCCTTTCTCCCCTCTCGCTGTACCTTAGACTCTCATCAGGAGCTTGGGTCCTACCCCCTAGAGACCTAGACTCAACTGGTCCGGGCTGAGGGCCAGTCAGCAGCCTTGCTCTCTGCTCCACCTGTGTTATCAGCTCCCGGAACAATACCTGCCACACAGGGCGCTCAACACGTACATGCTGACCGAACACATTCTTCCCTGTGTATTGAGGGGAAGGACCAGATGGTGGGCAGGGAGCTGCCTTTAGCTACATGCAACCCCTGGACATCATAGTAACGTGTATGTGACTAGAAAGTGACATCTGGCCCCTGGCTGATTCCAAGTGACGTCTGGCCCCTGGCTGATTCCCCAGGTGAAGACGTGTGCAGCTGAGGTGACGCCACTCCATGTCGGGGCAGCCTCTGTGGTCATAATAAAGGAGTGAAGGCAAAGAGGATCTCCGTTTTCACAGAGCAGAAGAGTGACTATTTCTTCCCAAAGTTATCTAACTTACAGGCAAGATATTTTGAAAGAATACACATATGTGCCCATATACACACACATGAACACACACACTTTTACTCTGTCACTATGGGGAAGATTATGCTGTGACCACAATCACACTCAGTGGCTCACATACCATGGCAAAATTATATTTTTCTCTCATGCTGCACGAAAAGGGACTTGTTGATCGCAGTCACTCAGAGACTCAGGGCTCCAGGCTGGGTAGGGCTTTGCACTGTCATCATATCGAGAAGACATGCTTATATCGAGAAGACCCTGATGTTAGATTGAGGGCAGGAGGAAAAGGGGGCGACAGAGGATGAAATGGTGGGATGCCATCATCGACTCAAGGGACATGACTTTAAGCAAACTCTGAAAGATAGTGAAGGACAGGAAAGCCTGGTATGCGGCAGTCTATGTGGTCACAGAGAGTTGGACATGACTTAGTCACTGAAAAACAGTATCAATAAGGGGAACATGGTGAGTCTCACAGTTCTTAACACTTCCACCAGAAGGAAAATATATCACCTCGGCTAAATCATGTCATGTGACCACGGTGAACCTTAAAGGCAGTAAGAAAGCACAGTCTTAAGGTTAAAAGGCAGGAAGCTAGAAATGCTGGGTATAAAGCACTGATGTCTATGATATTTACCAATAAACAACAGTGAAATTCAAGCCCATTAGGAACGCTTGTAACTTTAGCTATGTTCTACTTTACTGTAAAAGGCTGAATAGCTCCCCCAAAAAAGTTATAATCAGGGCTTACCATTTAAGGAAAAACATTTTACAAGTTGCCAAACAGGTTTGCTACATGCATCTCAAGGTTAAAAACCATTTTCCCTTAGGAACAGTGTCTTATAAATAAGGTCACTGTCATAGATGACAGCTCATTTAAAGAATCACACACCAACCACAGAGTTTTCATCACCTGAGCCTCACAGAGAAATAGATGTCTCCCAATGCACTAGAGGCATCATCTTATGACCCAGGCTTACAATGAGAAAAGCACATCTTCCTAAAGTATGAAGAATACAGGCTTTCACAAAAAAAAGTGAGCAGTCTGACTTATGGGGAGCTACCAGTACAATAAACCGAGGGCCTTTCCAGATACTGAAATCTAAACCCATCAAAATCAAGCTAGCCCTAAAAGGTTAATATGCTAACCACTCTAGGTGATTCTTTGGAGACATAGAGGTTTGAGCACATACCTATTATTTCAGCACAAAGGAGATGCTTTCCATGTTGGTCCCTATTTATTTTTAAACTGACTTCTTTTCAACATGGCGGGGGGTGGGGGGACTGGAATAAGCTTTGATACAGAGCTGCTTTGCTGATCACTCTTTCCCTTAATTTTATGTTTAGGTAAGCAAGGGGTCACCAATGTGCTTTCTCAAGCATAACCCAACCTAGACAGCTGAGGTCAAACCAGGCTGGGAGAGTTTCAGTAAAAAGGACAGATTTTATGCAAAAATGTGTCTAAACATCCAGTGAAAGTCCCCATCTTCCCTCCCTAACTTGAGATGCTGAGTTTTATGAGAATTCCATCAAGTTCTAAAAGTATCTATTATATTAGTTTGGATGGGACTGGATGGGTTGGGAGTCCAAGATGATTAAAGGTATTAGAAGAACCAGGAGGAAAGCAAAGAAAAACATTTTTTTTAAATCTCCCTTGTGATACAATAATATTAAAAAAAAATGAACCAAACATTGAACAATCAATTTCTGAAAAAACAGAACAAACTGCTTACTCGTGAATAATTATGAGACAAATGAACAAATAGCAGGCTCAGAGATTATGATAAACCCTTAAAGGAGAAATGTAATTAATGGTGATGATAAAAATGCTGAGTATTTGCAATAATAATTACAACACATCTGTCTCCAGAGGTCTCAGTTTTTAATGTTCCTTTTCAGAAACATCATCAGACTTTAATCAAAGACATTGGAGGAATATACGGCTAATTTCCTCTATAAATGGACTGAACGTCTGTGGAAAAGCTGCCTATTATCTCTGTGAGATGTTCTAGGGGTCCATTGAAATGGTTCCAAATAACATTTTGGGGGTAAGAAAAGTTGTCTTGTTGTTCAAGAGCCCTAAATATTGACTATGCACACTTTTTTTTTTTTTTTGCTCTTCTCCTGGTCAAATTACAGTTGATCCATTATAGATCTATCAACCAAGGATTTATCTAAACCACTTAAAAAGTGGTTTATACTGTGAGCCCATTCTACTGTTTTTGTAGAATGTGGGCATTAGTTTATGTTTGCCGACTGCCTAATATAGCAACTATTACGGAGTAGGTTGGGCTTCCCTGGTGGCTCAGAGATTAAAACGTCTGCCTCTGATGCAGGAGACCCAGGTTCGATCCCTGGGTCAGGAAGATCCCCTGGAGAAGGGAAATAGTAACCCACTCCAGTATTCTTGCCTAGAGAATCCCATGGACAGAGAAGCCTGGTAGGCTACAGTCCATGGAGTCGCAAAGAGTCGGACACAACTGAGCGACTTCACTATGGAGTAGGTTAAAAAAATAAACAGTACAAGTAACTCTGCTTAATATTCTGCAGCAATCTAACAGGGAAAAGAATTTGAAAAAGAATGGAGATGCCTGTATGGAACATAATTGAGTCATTTTGTTGTACACCTGAAACTAACACAACATTGTTAATGAACTGTATTCTAATATAAAATAAAAAGTTAAAAGAAAAAACAACTTGCAAATTTAGGTAGAGAGTTTGACACACAAAGCAGGCCCTGAAAAAATGTGAATCAGTTTATCACCAGGGCACAGACTAAATAGACAAAGTTTCAGGGGGCTCCAGAGAAAAAGTGCTTTCACTTCATACTCAGTACAAAGGGAGGTCTCTTTGCAAAGAGTCCATTGTTCTGGGTTTATGTTTGCTTTCCATCCATCTGCAAAATCACACAGATACCCCTGTCTTTTGCTGACATAAATGGTTCCAAATTTCATCCCTAGTCTGGCAAACAAAGAGTCATTTCTTATGAGTGGGTGATATAAGACACCACATTCCTAAACGTTTTCCCCCAGATTTCCAACAGAAGTTGAATGACCACTTTGAAATTTAATGATAAATGGTGGAAACTCATTTCCTTCTGGTATTGGTGTTAGAACAAGACTCATTTCGCAAACAACAGATTGTTGACTCTGAACTAAACATGAGAATGGCATCTGGTCCATAGTTTTGAAGCTGAAAATTCTTTTGCCTCTGCTGAATACATTCAGAAATAAAAGGGAAGGAGTGCCAGGGTAATTTTACCTTCATCATCAGGACATCTAAATTATTACATTTATAAATAAATTATATAGTAACTTTAATAATAGGTAGTACCTATTTGAAACTAACTTCCTTTAAACAATTCCTAAGCTAATAATGACTATACTAGCCAAGAAGATGACATAGCTGACTTGAAATCTAATCTGATCCACTTCAGCAACACTTCAGCCCAGATAAATGATATAGTATGTTGCTTAAATGAAATCAACACTTGTTACGCAGTCAGGAAATTGTAATTTAAGACTCAGTGTTGTGAATTCTTTAGAAATAACCTATTTGGATGTCACAGAATGAATCACCATAGAAATTCAGGAGAAACAGAAAGAAAAGAACTCAAAAGAAAATTATTTTATCATGAATCAAAACCTTAAACTCTTAAAAGCTGATGAATACTAACATTTCCCTCTCAAATCAGGAGTCTTTGTTTATACTCCTTTTATTAGAAACTCATTCACTCATCAGTTTGGCAAACGTTTATGGGCACCCTCTAGACAGTAGGTAACAAGAGGGATACAAAGATGAATAAGGTTTAATCTATGCCCTCAAGGATCAGTACTGTACAGTAACAAGATAAGACATGCAAACAATCAACAAAGTGTCAAGCTCCACATGGTGAAAAACTGTCCCCACTGTATCTAGGATTCTATTAAAACCCCCATCATATTAGATGTAGCTGTTTGGCCATCTGTCACCCTACTGAAGCACCAGTTCAGTGCAGTTCAGTTCAGTCACTCAGTCATGTCCAACTCTCTGTGACCCCATGGACTGCAGCACTCCAGATTTCCCTGTCCATCACCAACTCCCGGAGTTTACTCAAACTCATGTCCATCACCTCAGTGATGCCATCCAACCCTCTCATCCTCTGTTGCCCCCTTCTCCTCCTGTCTTCAATCATTCTCAGCATCAGGGCCTTTTCAAATGAGTCAGCTCTTCCCATCAGGTGGTCAAAGTATTGGAGTTTCAGCTTCAGCATCAGTCTTTCCAATGAATATTCAGGACTGATCTCCTTTAGGATGGACTGGTTGGATCTCTTTGCTGTCCAAGGGACTCTCAAGAGTATTCTCCAACACCATAGTTCAAAAGCATCAATTCTTCAGTGCTCAGCTTACTTTATAGTCCAACTCTCACATCCATACATGACTATGGAAAAACCAAAGCTTTGACTAAATGGACCTTTGTTGGCAAAAGTAACATCTCTGCTTTTAATATACTGTCTAGGTTGGTCATAACTTTTCTTCCAAGGAGCAAACATTCTTTAATTTCATGGATGTAGTCACCATCTGAAATGATTTTGGAGCTCCTCCCCAAAAAAGTTTGTCACTGTTTCCATTGTTTCCCCATCTATTTGCCATGAAGTGATGGGACCAGATGCCATGATCTTCGTTTTCTGAATGTTGAGCTTTAAGCCAACTTTTTCACTCTCCTCTTTCACACTCATCAAGAGGCTCTTTAGTTTTTCTTTGCTTTCTGCCATAAGTGTGGTGTCATCTGCATATCTGACATTGTTGATATTTCCCCTGGCAATCTTGATTCCAGTTTGTGCTTCATCTAGCCCAGCATTTCTCAAGATGTACTCCGCATATAAATTAAATAAGCAGGGTGACAATATACAGCCTTGACATACTCCTTTCCTGATTTGGAACTAGTCTGTTGTTCCATGTCCAGTTCTAATTGTTGCTTCTTGAACTGTATACAGATTTCTCAGGAGGCAGCATCAGCTCCTGAAAGTTACAGAGGGTATCATCATTGTGGAATCCAGTGTGTACCATGTGACTGGCAGGTACCTTTAAACATATTAATTGGGTGGAGGGCAAGCTTATTTTTAATTACTATTATCAGGAATTATTCATGGATCAGTTTGATTTTTAAGCTGATCTTTGACAACTAGTATGATATTTTCCTCCTGGGGAATCAGGGAGACTGACTGTATCTTCAGCAGCTTTCTACATCTGGGTGGGATTAGGTTGTTGAGTGCTGGCAAAACCTATGAAGTGGGTTTTGCTGAGTGTGGATAAAACCTATGAAGGTCATTTTCAGGCCTAGCCATGAAATATCCTGCTTGTCTTTCATAGTCTTCTATCTTCTGTGCACATGTTTGGAACTGGAGGATTTGTGATGGTGAAATCATGTGTTAGAAGAAACTTAAATCCTGTAGTTTACAGCTTGCAGGAAAATCACAGAAATAGGAACCATCACATTGGTCTTTTTGTAAACGAGAAATGCTGGGTTGGCCAAAAACTTCATTCAGAATTTCTGTAAGATAGTTGGGAAAACCCAGCAAACTTTTTGGCCAATCCAGTATCTGTTGTGCTATCATGAGTTCCTTAGGTTTTTATTACAGTAGTGAGCCTATTCTGGCTGGTACAACTAGGGACAGTATTGAGAGGTGGAAATAGGGGGAAGGATGGTCAAGGAGGTCGTTTCAGAGGGAATGACATGAGTTAGATCCACATATCCATAACATGAACCAAAACCCAATATTTCCTCTGAAAACGGGATTGCTCCTTTAGCTTATTTTCTGAGTTAGACTATAATAAAGCCAAGGTAGCAAGCTTGTGGGCCAGATCTGTTTCTGAAAAGTTTGACCCAGACCATGTTGGTCCTCACTTCAGTTCAGTCACTCAGTCGCGCCCAACTTTGTGAACCCTTCGACTGCAGCACGCCAGGCTTCCCTGTCCATCACCAACTCCCAGAGCCTACTTAAACTCATGTTCATCGAGTCAGTGATGTCATCCAACCATCTCATCCTCTGGCTTCCCCTTCTCCTCCTGCCCTCAATCTTTCCCAGCACTAGGGTCTTTTCGAAGGAGTCAGTTGTTCACATCAGGTGGCCAAAGTATTGGAGTTTCAGCTTCAACATCGGTCCTTCCAATGAATATTCAGGACTGATTTCCTTTAGGATGGACTGGTTGGATCTCCTTGCAGCCCAAGGGACTCTCAAGAGTCTTCTCCAACACCACAGTTCAAAAGTATCAATTCTTTGGTGCTCAGCTTTCTTCACAATCCAATTCTCATATACAAAAAAAAAAAAAAGCTTTGACAAGGCAAATCTTTGTTGGCAAAGTAATGTCTCTGCTTTTGAAAAAGCTGTCTAGGATGGTCATAGCTTTTCTTCCAAGGAGCAAGTGTCTTTTAATTTCATGACTGCAGTCTCCATCTGTATAGTGATTTTGGAGCCCAGGAAAATAAAGTCTGTCTCTGTTTCCATTGTTTCCCCATCTATTTGCCACGAAGTGATGGGACCAGATGCCATGATCTTAGTTTTCTGAATGTTGAGTTTTAAGCCAACTTTTTCACTCTCCTCTTTCACTTTTATCAATAAGCTCTTTAGTTCTTCTCCACTTTCTGCCATAAGGGTGATATCATCTGCAAATCTGAGGTTATTGATATTTCTCCTGGCAATCTTGATTCCAGCTTGTGCTTCATCCAGCCCAGCAATTCACATGATGTTCTCTGCATATAAGTTAAATACGCAGGGTGACAATATACAGCCTTGGTGTACTTCTTTCCCAATCTGGAACTAGTCTGCTCTATGTCCACTTCTAACTGTTGCTTCTTGACCTGCATACAGATTTCTCAGGAGGCAGGTCAGGTGGTGTGGTATTCTCATCTCGTTAAGAATTTTCCATAGTTTGTGGTTATCCACACAGTCAAAGTCTTTGGTGTAGTCAATAAAGCAAAAGTAGATGTTTTTCTGGAACTCTTATGCTTTTTCAATGATCCCAAAAGATGTTGCTTTTCACAAGGTCATAAAAAGTTGAATTTGTTGTTGCCATTATTTTTTTTTTTTTTAAGGGGAAGAAGATTTTCTTTTGAAAAGTCAACTGTCTGGAGTGATTCAGGCTGAATAGCACGCAATCCCTTTAAGTAGGGGCTGGGTTATCTGCTTTTCTGCAAGGCCCACTGCTTCCTATTTCCCTACACTCAACCTGTTGTGTGACCTGCCTAGAGTTCACCACCCTGCCCTTAAGGCATTGAGGATTGAGGTTTTGGGCCCCTGTGGTGACAGTGTGTTTGATTAGTCATCCTCATCCTGTTCCAGAGGTCAGTTTCCTGGAAAGACATATATTTCCTTCACATTTCATAGGTGAGAAAAACCTTTCAAGGTGCGAATGGGGATACCATCAGCCTATTACTTTGTGTGATGATCATTATTTTGTACCTAAGACAATGTGACCAGCTCACTGTAATGGAGACCAGACAATTAGACTCTCTACCCGCCCCATTTCTACATAACAGGTAAGTTCTCAAAAAAAAAATTCATTTTATTTCAGTATATGCTGGAATTTGGGGGAGATGAGGGAATAGTTATTCAGGGAAAAAAAAAAACCTATCTGGAGGCAACATGGTAAATTATATCCCATTTTCAATAGTAGAGGAATAGCAATGTAGAGTGACTGTGATTCCCAATGAAAACAGTTTGCAAATTAGCTAGGTCTTTTTTGTTTGTTTGTTTGTTTGTTTCACTTATCACAAGTCATATAAGAGAATACTGAGACTTGGGATCTGACTACCCTTCTATGTTGTCTAATCAAGGCAAAAAGTGACAGAAAACTTGTTTATATATAATAGATTAGAGTGAGAATAAGAGGAGATAGGGTAGCTTGTGTACAAGTGGTTATGATTTTATAATAAAGAATTCCAAGGAAACCTTCTAATTGACAAAAAGATGCACTGACCATGTGGCCCATGATAATCTTTAACTTTGTTCCTGTTCCTATGTGTAATTGTCTGAATGTGTTAATAAAAGTCACACTAGTGAAAATATAGCTATGTTTAGGATATAACCTTACAGTTTATTTCTCTTGAATATAGCATTAATTTGTATCTCCCCATGTCAGTTTCTGAATAACTAAATGAGTGGATAAATAAATGCTGTCTGAAGGAATGAATTTTGTAAAAGTATCAACCATACTACACAACCCTAGCTGTCTCTAGCTTTTCCCCAAAGGAAACTGGGAAAATCTTCTAAAATACCGATAGCAAGAGATGCCTAGGGGAAACACATCTGCATCCCTCCGAGTTATAAATACTACTATTTTGCTTGAGTGCCAGGAAAGATAAATGTCTGTGCTCATTGATACAAATTATTCTTCCCTCATTATGCTCTAATGAACCAAGATTAGGGAAACCTGGATTCATGGTCTTCTGCTGCAAGAAAATAAATTAGATCCTTATGACCTGGCTGAGCTGGTTTCCCGGTATCCTATATTTTTACACATTTTCCCACAAATTCTACACACAACTAATCAGACTGTAAATGTAAGGCACATTTCCACAGTCATTTACATTGAAAATTATTCAGCACTGCACTTACTGGTTGCTTCATCACTCCAACAGCCCATTTTATTTTATTTATTCCCCACCCTCAACCCTCATATCCTGGCTACATAAAACTTTAGTTTTGGTACTATTGGAAAACAGTTTAAGAAAACAGGATAGGTAAAGCAAAACAGAGCAGTACTGTAAAAATTAGATGCAAAATTTTGTTAAACTGCTTCATAATCTATTCTATCCTATAGCAGATGTGAAGAGTCCCTACTCAAGGGGCACAATATGGTCACCTACTTTGAAATAATTTATTCTTATAGGAATAACTTGACTCTCCGGAAAAGGAAATTTATCTTAAGCAGAGTATTCACTGGATTTAGGAAATCACTACCCAAGGGAGGCAAATGATCTTCTTCAAGGGATAATTAACTGCAAAGGCAGAGGCCAATCATTTCTAAGAGGAAGCATATTTTTAATACTGGTCTGGTAATCAATTGATTTATTTCTCTCTTAGATATGAAATATGAATCACAGAACAACACTGATCTGCTACTCATGCTCTTCGCTTAACAAGACTGAATGTTTTAAATTGTTTTCATTAAGGTATAATTTAGAGAAAATAAAATTCACTCCTTTTCATTTCTATCAGCCTTAAAAAATACATACAGTTGTATAACCACACCACAGTTTGGATATATAAGAGTTCCATTATGCCAAAAAATTATCCTCTTTCTTTTGTAGTCAACCCATTCTCCTCACCTTAGCCTTGATAAAGATCTATTTGTTTTCTAACTCCTAAATTTTGATAGCTGTAGGTTTTCACTTTTATTTTCATTTTAATTTTGTTCAATGTATTTTTAAGTGGAAGTATAGTTGATTTTGGTTCTATGTATCTTTTATTTTCCTTTGGACTTCTTCTTTCACCCATGAGTTAGATATGTGTTTTTCACCAATTTCACAGAGATTCTCCTATTATCTTTCTATTATTTTCTTTATTTTTTAAATTTTAGATTGGAGTACAGCCAATTAATAATCTTGTGCTAATTTCAGATGCACAGCAAAGGGACTCAGCCTTACATATACATGTACACATTCTTGCTCAACACTCCCCTCCCATCCAGGCTGAAGAGGAAGCATATTTCCTTAGCTCCCATTTTTGTACTATAGAGATTATTCTGTGTATTACACAGGCCAAGCCAACTAATGGATACGGTGAGATAGATGAAAATATGAGGTCATGAGAAGTGGAATGCTTTACAGAGTCTTGAATGTGAAAATTTACAACATCAAGAAGCATTTCTAGAAAGTACTAAAATAAGAACACCATCTATAGCAATCTAAGCATACTGTTGAAAAACAACAAAAAAGTCTAACTGGCCAGTCTTTAAATCTATAAAGAAGTGGTCAAACATAGTCTCGTGAGAGGGAAGAAACATTCTTCACTGTATGCACTATTTCATGTTTAAGCCACAAAATGAAACCACTGCCCCAGTACCCTGTTGTTGGCCTTTGGCAGAAGTGCAGTGCTTTGGACAAGCACTATGGCCATATCCATCTTGAGTAACAAACATGGTTTTCCCCGGGCTTGACACTTAGGATCTTATTCTATCAATCAATAAGCATTATTAATAAGAAAGTATGGACAGTATCATTGATGCAATGAACATAAACTTGGGCAAGCTTCTGGAGATGGTGAGGGCCAGGGAGGCCTGGCATGCTGCAGTCCATTGCATTGCAAAGAGTCAGACATGACTGGGAGACTGAACAACAATAACAAGTTATTGCAATAGTACATGTAATTGCAAACATTAAAAACAGATCATACACACAAAAAAAATTTAACTTAGTCTATAAAATGAATGTAACTATTGCACATAAATTATAAAGTCAATTAGTAACATGGAAAACACTTATGCTTAATAAAAAATTAAAAAATCAGATTATAAGATTGTATTTACAACATTAATTTTACAGTGCTCTCCATTTGGGGGTGTTGATTTAATAACTACTATATGTAACTGTATATAGTAGAGTATGCATTATTCAATTTGACTTAAGAATTTTTAAAATAAAATACGAAGGTGGTCCTAAGATGGCAGAGGAATAGGATGGGGAGACCACTTTCTCCCCCACAAATTCATCAAAAGAACATTTAAACGCTGAGTAAATTCCACAAAACCACTTCTGAATGCCAGCAGAGGACATCAGGCAGCCAGAAAAGCAGCCCACTGTCTTCGAAAGGAGGTAGGAAAAAATATAAAAGGCAAAAAAAGAGACACAAAGAGGTAGGGACGGAGCTCTGTCCTGGGAAGGGAGTCTTAAGAAGAGAGAAGTTTCCAAACACTAGGAAACACTCTCAGTGCCGAGTCTGTGGTGAGCCTTGGAAGCACAGGGGGCAACATAACAGGGAAGAAAAATAAATAATTAAAACCCACAGATTATGAGCCCAAGGGTAACTCCCCCAGCAGAGATGCCTGCAACTGTCACTAGCAAGTAGGGGCTGGGTAGGGAGTCAGGGGCTGCTTTGCTTAGAGTACAGATCTGGCCTGAATGCCCCAAGGGCAATCTGGGAGAACTAACTTGGGCTAACAAACCAGACTGTGGGATAACTACCACGCAAAAAGCTAGCCCTAACCAAAGACACCGCCGGGCCTGTGCACAGAACAAAGAACTGAACAGAGATAGCTGGCTGCAGACCATCCCCCTCCGGTGACAGGCAGGCAAGGGCAGCCAGAGTCGGAAGCGAGCAGTCGCAGCCCGAGAGATATTATCTACAAAACTGTAGGCAGGCTTGTTAATTAAGACTCCTTGGTGTTCTGGACGGTCAACATTGGCCTGAGAAAGTGCACTGGTTGTACACCCAGAAAACCAAGTGTCAGGGACGGGGGAGGTGATAAGTTGCAGCAACCTCAGTCACCAAACACCTGGTCACCTGAGCTGCTTGGACCTGGGAAGAGCACAAAACGCAGGCCCAACTGAGTCTGCACCTCTGAGGACTACCCGAGTGCTTGAACCTGAGTGGCTTAGACCTGGGAGGTGCATGCAGCCCAGGGCCAGCCTCGGACAGTTCCCGGTGGACTAACCTAGAGCCTGACCAGTGTGGGCAGGGAGGGTACATGCGCTGTGAGCAGGAGCAGGCCCAGTGTGGCTGAGGCCCTGTGAGCACACCCCAGTGTTATTTGGTTGCAGTGTCCCTCCCTCCCCACAGCGCTACTGAACACGTGAGCCTAAAAAAGTCCACCACCGCCCACCTTGTGTCAGGGCAGAAATCAGACACTGAAGAAACCAGCAAACAGAAGAAGCTGAAACAGAGGGAACTGCCTTGGAAGTGACAGGTGCAATAGATTAAAACCCTGTAGTTAGTATTAACTACGTAGGAAGGGGCCTATAGATCTTGAGAAATATAAGCCAGACCAAGAAACTATCCAAAAATGAACTGACCCCACAATACCCACAACAATACCAGAGAAAGTTCTAGATATATTTTTACTATTTTTATGATCATTCTTTTTTTTAATTTTAAGTCCTCTATTACTCCTTTAATTTTTACTTTTATAACCTATTACTTTGCAAAAAAAAAAGACCCTATTTTCTAAAAGCAAACTTCATATATATATATATATAATAATTTCTGTGACCTTGTTTTTTTTTTCTTTCTTTTTTTCCTTCTTTTCTTTAATATTGTATTTTGAAATTCCAAACTCAATTCCAGATTTTTATCTTTGCTCTTTGGTATTTGTTATTGATTTTGTACCTTTAAGAACCCAATCTTGAAGTACCCATTTTTACTTGTGAGCGAGATTACCGGCCTGACTGCTCTCTCCTACTTTGGACTCTACTTTTTCTCCACCAAGTCGCCTGTGTCTCTTCCCTAGCCCCTCTCTTCTCTACCCAACTCTGTGAATTTCTGTGTGTTCCAAACGGTGGAGAACACTTAGGGAACTGATTACTGGCTGGATCTGTCTCTCTCCTTTTGATTCCCCCCTTTTATCCTCCTGGCCACCTCTGTCTCCTTCCTCCCTCTTCTCTTCTCTGTATAACTCCGTGAGCATCTCTGAGTGGTCCAGCTGTGGAATGCACATCAGGAAGTAATTACTGGCTAGCTTGCTCTCTCCCTCTTTGATCCCACCTCATCTCATTTGGGTCACCTCTAAATCCCTCCTCCCTCTTCTCTTCTCCATGTAACTCTGGGAACCTCTCTGGGTGTCCCTCACTGTGGAGAAATTTTTCATCTTTAACCCAGATGTTTTATCAATGGTGCTGTATAGAAGAAGTCTTGAGACTACTGTAAAAATAAACTGAAAACCAGAAGAAGGAGGCATAAGTCTAAACCCTGAGAACACCAGAGAACTCCTGACTCCGGGGAAGTCATTAATCGACATTCATCGACAGGAGCTCATCAAATGCCTCCATACTTAAACTGAAACCAAGCACCACCCAAGGGCCAACAAATTCCAGAGCAAGACAAACCACACAAATTCTCCAGCAACACAGGAACAGAGCCCTAAGCTCCAATATACAGGCTGCCCTAAGTTACTCCAAAAATATTGACATCTCATAACTCATTACTGGACACTTCATTGCACTCCAGAAAGAAGAAATCCAGCTCCACCCACCAGAACACCAATACAAACTTCCCTAACCAAGAAGCCTGACAACCCACTGATACAACCCCACCCACAGCGAGGAAACTCCACAATAAAGAGAACTCCATAAACTGCCAGAATACAGAAAGGACATCCCAAACTCAGTAATATAAACAAGATGATGAGACAGAGGAATACCCAGCAGGTAAAGGAACAGGATAAATGCCCACCAAACCAAACAAAAGAGGAAGAGATAGAGAATCTACCTGAGAAAGAATTTCAAATATTGATAGTGAAAATGATCCAAAATCTTGAAATCAAATGGAATCACAGATAAATAACCTGGAGGCAAGGATTGAGAAGATGCAAGAAAGGTTTAACAAGGACCTGAAGAAATAAAAAGAGTCAATATATAATGAATAATGCAATAAATGAGATCAGAAACACTCTGGAGGCAACAAATAGTAGAATATCAGAGGCAGAAGATAGAATTAGTGAATTAGAAGATAGAATGGTAGAAATAAAAGACTCAGAAAAAAAAGAAAAGCGAATTAAAAGAAATGAAGACAATCTCAGAGGCCTCCAGGACAGTGTTAAACACCCCAACATTTGAATCATAGGAGTCCCAGGAGAAGAAGACAAAAAGAAGGACCATGAGAAAATACTTGAGGAGATAATAGTTGAAAACTTCCCTAAAATGGGGAAGGAAATAATTACCCAAATCCAAGAAACCCAGAGAGTCCCAAACAGGATAAACCCAAGGTGAAACAACCCAAGACACATAATCAGATTAACAAAGATCAAACACAAAGAACAAATATTAAAAGCAGCAAGGGGAAAAACAACAAATAACACACAAGGGGATTCCCATAAGGATAACAGCTGATCTTTCAGTAGAAACTCTTCAAGCCAGGAGGGAAAGGCAAGACATACTTAAAGTGACGAAAGAAAATAACCTACAGCCCAGATTACTGTACCCAGCAAGGATCTCATTCAAATATGAAGGAGAAATCAAAAGCTTTACAGACAAGCAAAAGCTGAGAGAATTCAGCACCACCAAACCAGCTCTCCAACAAATGCTAAAGGATCTTCTCTAGACAGGAAACACAAAAAGGGTGTATAAACTCGAACTCAAAACAATAAAGGAAATGGCAATGGGATCATACCTATCAATAATTACCTTAAACATGAATGGGTTGAATGCCCCAAACAAAAGGCAAAGACTGGCTGAATGCATATAAAAACAAGACCCCTATATATGCTGTCTATAAGAGACCCACCTCAAAACAGGGGACACATACAGACTGAAAGTGAAGGGCTGGAAAAAGATATTCCACGCAAATAGAGACCAAAAGAAAGCAGCAGTAGCAATACTCATATCAGATAAATAGACTTTAAAACAAAGGCTGTGAAAAGAGACAAAGAAGGAGAGACCAAAAGAAAGCAGCAGTAGCAATACTCATATCAGATAAATAGACTTTAAAACAAAGGCTGTGAAAAGAGACAAAGAAGGACACTACATAATGATCAAAGGATCAGTCAAAGAAGAAGATATAACAATTATAAATACATATGCACCCAATATAGGAGCACCACAATATGTAAGACAAATGCTAACAAGTAG
This sequence comes from Nanger dama, assembly GCA_917880005.1. Lineage (NCBI taxonomy): Eukaryota > Metazoa > Chordata > Mammalia > Artiodactyla > Bovidae > Nanger > Nanger dama. The sequence goes on from CAKJTW010000052.1 coordinate 7,034,137, forward strand.
GAAAGGGGAAATTAATAATAACACAATAATAGTGGGAGACTTTAATACCATATTCACACCTATGGATAGATCAACTAAACACAAAATTAACAAGGAAACACACACTCTAAATGATACAACAGAGCAGTTAGTCCTAATGGATATCTATAGGACATTTCACCCGCAAAACAATGAATTTCACCTTTTTCTCAAGCGCAAACAGAATCTTCTCCAGGATAGATCACATCCTGGGCCAGAAATCTAGCTTTGGTAAATTGAAAAAAATTGAAATCATTCCAAGCATCTTCTCTGACCACAATGCAGTAAGATTAGATCTCAATTACAGGAGAAAACTATTAAAAATTCCAACATATGGAGGCTGAACAACATGCTGATGAATAACCAACAAATCACAGAAGAAATAAAAAAAGAAATCAAAATATGCATAGAAAGGAATGAAAATGAAAACACAACAACCCAAAACTTTTGGGACACTGTAAAAGCAGTGCTAAGGGAAAAGTTCATAGCAATACAGGCACACCTCAAGAAACAAGAAAAAAGTCAAATAAATAACCTAACTCTACACCTAAAGCAACTAGAAAAGGAAGATATGAAGAACCCGAGGGTTAGGAGAAGGAAAGAAATCTTAAAAATTAGGGCAGAAATAAATGCAAAAAACTAAAGAGACCATAGCAAAAATCAACAAAGGCAAAAGCTGGTTCTTTGGAAGGATAAATAAAATTGACAAATCATTAGCCAGACTCATCAAGAAACAAAGGGAGAAAAATCAAGTCAATAAAATTAGAAATGAAAATGGAAAGATCACAACAGACAACACAGAAATACAAAGGATCATAAGAGACTACTATCAGCAATTATATGCCAATAAAATGGACAACATGGAAGAAATGGACAAATTCTTAGAAAAGTACAACTTTCCAGAACTGAACCAGGAAGAAATAGGAAATCTTAACAGGCCCATCACAAGCACGGAATTTGAAACTGTAATCAGAAATCTTCCAGAAAACAAAAGCCCAGGTCAGGACAGCTTCATAGCTGAATTCTACCAAAAATTTAGAGAAGAGCTAACACCTATCCTACTCAAACTCTTCCAGAAAATTGCAGAGGAAGGTAAGCTTCCAAACTCATTCTATGAGGCCACCATCACCCTAACACCAAACCTGACAAATGAAAGGTTGTTATTGAATTACAATGCCAGGATTCTTGGCCCCTGGAGGAGAAGAACTCAATCCGGGGCCAGAGACGAGGCTTGATAGCTCAGAGCTTTGTGTAACAAAGTTTTATTAAAGTATAAAGGAGATAGAGAAAGTTTCTGACATAGGCATCAGAAGGGGGCAGAAAGAGTACCCCCCTGCTAGTCTTTAGCTGGGTGTTATATAGTCACCAGCAGTCTGTTAATGAAAGAAAGGAATGTCTCAAAACTTAGAATGGCACCAGGCCCCTCACCCATAAGATGTATTTTGGGATAATCTTGGCTCCAAAATTGTTTATCTTGGGCCATAAAATGATTAACTTGAATCGTGAAGAAGGGTAGATCACCATAAAAATAGTTTCATTTACATAGATTAGAGGAACAATATCCTAGTAAAACATACTGGTTTATCAAGTAGGTTCTGAGCCCAAAAGGCTGAACTGACTTGAAGACAGAGTTTGGGGTAAATGCATAGTACATTCGCATTGCTTAAGATAAACATTTCCATAAGAAAAAGGCATTGGTTAACTTTAGGTGAAAGCAGGCAACACAGAATTTAAAGAGAAACCTCCTTTTAAATTTGTACGGAGAAAGAAAAAATATCCCTAGTTTGTTCTGCTGCTTAAGAGAAAGAAAATGTCTGACACTTGCAGGCTGTTTACTCCCTTTGGAGACCCCCTGACCTTCCTGCCTGTTACCCTCTCACAAAGATGCCACAAAAAAAGAAAACTACAGGCCAATATCACTGATGAACATAGATGCAAAACTCCTTATCAAAATTCTAGCAATAAGAATCCAACAACACATTAAAAAGATCATACATCATGACCAAGTGGGCTTTATCCCAGGGATGCAAGACACTGACATGTATGATTTGCGGATATTGAAGAATTCTTGCATCCCTGGGATAAAGCCCACTTGGTCATGGTGTATGATCTTTTTAATGTGTTGTTGGATTCTTATTGCTAGAATTTTGATAAGGAGTTTTGCATCTATGTTCATGTATGGCAAAACAAATGCAGTATTGTAATGTAGAATAAAGTATTAAAAAAAAGTATGGAATATTATGAAGCTATTAATAAACAAATTGCTGTCTAAAAAAAAAAAAATCCGCAAATCAATCAATGTAATTCACCACATTAACAAATTGAAAAATAAAAGCCATATGATTATCCCAATAGATGCAGAGAAAGCCTTTGACAAAATTCAACATCCATTTATGATAAAAACTCTCCAGAAAGCAGGAATAGAAGGAACATATCTCAACATAATAAAAGCTATATATGACAAAGCCACAGAAAACATTATCCTCAATGGTGAAAAATTGAAAGCATTTTCCCTAAAGTCAGAAACAAGACAAGGGTGCCCACTTTCACCACTACTATTCAACATAGTTCTGGAAGTTTTGGCCACAGCAATCAGAGCAGAAAAAGAAATAAAAGGAATCCAAACTGGAAAAGAAGAAGTAAAACTCTCACTGTTTGCAAATGACATGATCCTCTACATAGAAAACCCAAAAGACTCCACCAGAAAATTACTAGAGCTAATCAGTGAATATAGTAAAGTTGCAGGATATAAAATCAACACACAGAAATCCCTTGCATTCCTATACACTAATAATGAGAAAATAGAGAAATTAAGGAAACAATTCCATTCACCACTGCAACGAAAAGAATAAGATACTTAGGAATAGATCTACCTAAAGAAACAAAAGACCTATATATAGAAAACTATAAAACACTGGTGAAAGATATCAAAGAGGACATAAATAGATGGAGAAATATACCATGTTCATCGATCAGAAGAATCAATATAGTGAAAATGAGTATACTACCCAAAGCAATTTATAGATTCAATGCAATCCTGACCAAGCTAGCAATGGTATTTTTCACAGAGCAGGAACAAATAATTTCAAATTTGTATGGAAATACAAAAAACCTTGAATAGCCAAACCAATCTTGAGAAAGAAGAATGGAACTGGAGGAATCAACCTGCCTGACTCAGGCTCTACTACAAAGCCACAGTCATCCAGACAGTATGGTACTGGCACAAAGACAGAAATACAGATCAATGGAACAAAATAGAAAGCCCAGTGATAAATCCACGCACCTATGGACACCTTATCTTTGACAAAGGAGGCAAGAATATATAATGGAGAAAAGACAATCTCTTTAAAAAGTGGTGCTGGGAAAACTTGTCAATCACTTGTAAAAGAATGAAACTAGATCACTTTCTAACACCATACTCAAAATGGATTAAAGATCTAAATGTAAGACCAGAAACTATAAAACTCCTAGAGGAGAACATAGGCAAAACATTCTCTGACATAAATCACAGCAGGATCCTCTATGACCCACGTCCCAGAATATTGGAAATAAAAGCAAAAATAAACAAATGAGACCTAATTAAACTTAAAAGCTTCTGCACAACAAAGGAAACTATAAGCAAGGTGAAAAGACAGCCTTCTGAATGGGAGAAAATAATAGAAAATGAAGCAACTAACAAACAACTAATCTCAAAAATATACAAGCAACTCCTGCAGCTCAATTCCAGAAAAATAAATGACCCACTCAAAAAATGGGCCAAAGAACTAAATAGACATTTCTCCAAAGAAGACATACAGATGGCTAACAAACACATGAAAAGATGCTCAACATCACTCATTCTCAGAGAAATGCAAATCAAAACCACAATGAGGTACCATTTCACACCAGTCAGAATGGCTGTGATCCAAAAGTCTACAAGCAATAAATGCTGGAGAGGGTGTGGAGAAAAAGGAACTCTTTTACACTGTTGTTGGGAATGCAAACTAGTACAGCCACTATGGAGAACAGTGTGGAGATTCCTTTAAAAATTGCAAATAGAACTGCCTTATGACCCAGCAATCCCACTTCTGGGCATACACACCAAGGAAACCAGAATTGAAAGAAACACATGTACCCCAATGTTCACTGCAGCACTGTTTACAATAGCCAGGACCTGGAAGCAACCTAGATGTCCATCAGCAGATGAATGGATAAGAATTCAGTGGTACATATACACAATGGAGTATTACTCAGCCATTAAAAGAATACATTTGACCCAGTTCTAATGAAGTGGATGAAACTGGAGCCTATTATACACAGTGAAGTAAGCCAGAAAGAAAAATACCAATGCCTTTGACTGTGTGGATCACAATAAACTGTGGAAAATTCTGAAAGAGATGGGAATACCAGACCACCTAACCTGCCTCTTGAGAAATCTGTATGCAGGCCAGGAAGCAACAGTTAGACCTGGACATGGAACAACAGACTGGTTCCTAATAGGAAAAGGAGTACATCAAGGCTATATATTGTCACCCTGCTTATTTAACTTCTATGCAGAGTACATCATGAGAAATGCTGGACTGGAAGAAACATAAGCTGGAATCAAGATTGCCAGGAGAAATATCAATAACCTCAGATATGCAGATGACATCACCCTTATGGCAGAAAGTGAAGAGGAACTAAAAAGCCTCTTGATGAAAGTGAAAGAGGAGAGTGAAAAAGTTGGCTTAAAGCTCAACATTCAGAAAACGAAGCTCATGGCATCCGGTCCCATCACTTCATGCGAAATAGATGGGGACACAGTGGAAACAGTGTCAGACTTTATTTTGGGGGCTCCAAAATCACTGCAGATGGTGACTGCAGCCATGAAATTAAGAGTTGCTTACTCCTTGGAATAAAAGTTATGACCAACCTAGATAGCATATTCAAAAGCAGAGATATTACTTTGCCGACGAAGGTCCATCTAGTCAAGGCTATTGTTTTTCCTGTGGTCATATATGGATGTGAGAGTTGGACTGTGAAGAAGGCTGAGCGCCGAAGAGTTGATGCTTTTGAACTGTGGTGTTGGAGAAGACTCTTGAGAGTCCCTTGGACTGCAAGGAGATCCAACCTGTCCATTCTGAAGGAGATCAACCCTGGGATTTCTTTGGAAGGAATGATGCTAAAGCTGAAATTCCAGTACTTTGGCCACCTCATGGGAAGAGTTGACTCATTGGAAAAGACTCTGATCCTGGGAGGGACTGGGGGCAAGAGAAAAATGGGACGACCGAGGATGAGATGGCTGGATGGCATCAATGACTCAATGAACTCGATGAGTGAACTCCGGGAGTTGGTGATGGACAGGGAGGCCTGGTGTACTGTGATTCATGGGGTCGCAAAGAGTTGGACACGACTAAGCGACTGAACTGAACTGAACTGAATGAATATATATGGAATTTAAAAAGATGGTAACAATAACCCCGTATGTGAGACAGCAAAAGCGACACAGATGTATAGAACAGGCTTTTGGACTCTGTGGGAGAGGGAGAGGGCAGGATGATTTTGGAGAATGGCATTGAAACATGTATAATATCATATATGAAATGAATCGCCAGTCTAGGTTTGATGCATTATACTGAATGCTTGGGGCTTGTGCACGGAGACAACCCAGAGGGATGGTACGGGGAGGGAGGAGGGAGGGGGTGGTTCAGGATGGGGAACACGTGTATACCTGTGGCGGATTCATGTTGATGTATGGCAAAACCAATATAATATTGTAAAGTAATTAACCTCCAATTAAAATAAATAAGTTTATATTAAAATAAAATACTAGATAACTTACTTATTAATATATGATGTTTAAACTTAACATTCCTTCAGTATCTCACAAGAGTTTAAAAATCAAACTTTTTTCCAGATTTATTGAGATATAAGTGACCCATAACATTATGTATGTTTAAGGTATAACACACAATGATTTGACATGTTACCTATGGCAAAATGATCACCATATTAAGTGTAGTGAACATCTATTACACCACAGTTACTTTTTTTTCTTATGGTGAGAACTTTTAAGGTCTATTTTGAGCAACTTTCAAATAAATGATATAATAATATTACTCTAGTTACCATGCTGCATAGTACTTCCCTAGAACTTGTTTAACTTTTAATTGAATATTTGCACCTTTTTGACTAATGACTGAAGATGGTCAAAATAATCATACTTTTGATATTGCTCATGACTGACTAACACATTTTAGAAAACTGACTTTCAGGGTTCCCAAAAGGAAACACTTACATACACATATAGATTCTTATAAACACTTGAATGTACTCTTGCAGAAAAATATTTGAAGATTAAGAGGTACAAACTGCCAGTTATAAACAAATATGTCACAGATGTGTACTATACAACACAGGGAATATAGTCATAATGCTATAACTTTGTATGGAACATAATCTCCAAACATATTGAATCACTATGTTATATACCTGAAACTATTATAATTTTATAAGTCAAATATAAATCAGTTTAAAATGCGAACAAATGCTCAGAAACAAATACAAATCTTATAGTCATCCCTATCTGTCAATAATCACAAAATCCAACATTTTTGGATTTATTGGTAAGGTACTATTTCCTTTGCTTTGCAGTCAATGGCAATAGTAGATCCCAGCATGTTTATCGGCCAGGTGGAACCGGTGGCAACTGTGCCCAGCTGAATCATGCACAAAAATGCTAAGCTGCCAGGTAGATGGGAGAAAAGCAAGACATCTCTCCGGGAACACAGGCAACACTGGCTCAGTTCTCTCCTTGCTTGGGTGGCTGGGGATCTTCGAGTGTTTCCATGCCTGGTATCGCAGGTTTGTCAGGGTTATCAGTCTAACCTAGGTCTCCACAGAGTGTGAGTCACAGAGGCTGCCCAGAATGATCATGATTCCCACATCCCCTATATTCTCCCTGCAGATAGAACTCCTGGAAGGTCTGCATAAAGCTGGCTCCTGCTAGAAGTACAGGCCAAACATAGAACATTGGCAGTGGGTGAGGGCAGGGAGGAGAGAAGCACAAAAATCACCAAGGGTGGAGCCAATGCCCTGATCATACTTGTAATTTAGTATGGAAGATACAGAGAATTAGACAACTGCAAAGCAGAGCAACTGGATCTGTTACTAAGAAGGGCGTATGTATATTCAGACTTGACTTGAGGATCAGACCAGACAAGGATTCTGGAGTAGAGTTGAGCTGGGTAAGTTGGGTAATTAGCTACAGAGATTAGGTGTTCCAGAAAATGGGACAGCCTGTGCAAAGTCCTGGTGACATGATCAAGTATCCCTTCCCAAGCAAATAGCTGAAATTTAGGGGTAACATAGGAAGAGAGGAATTTATTTCTAAAATTCTAAAATCTTACGCATTATGATGTCAATTTTTCACTTATCCTGGATTTATCAAATAGATATTTACACTCTGCAAATATAATTTGTCTGGACACATTGGTCCCATAGCTAACTTGGAGCACACCCCATTTGAATTTCTAATTCAATTGGATCTAGCTACGTGTGGCCAAAAAGAAAAGCATTTTCAGATACCCTGAAATCAACAGTCATTTCAGTTGGTTCAGCAAAGCAGAGCAAATTTGAGAATCTTTAAATTGTCCAATAAGATTAAAATGCAAGAAAACCCAGGTGTGGTCTTGTAAGAATGACCTTGGCAGTGTGGAGCACACTCACTAGCATCACTTGAAGCAGACTGGAATTCTCAGGTATAAGGATAAACATGCATCCAAGGCTCCCCATCCTCTCAGCATCCTGTAGACAGAAGTGCTTGGGCCTTGCCCTGCTGGGCGCATCACTGGCTGTTCTTAGCAAGAGACCACATGCTTTATCATGAGATGAGATGAAGGCAGTCTTAATAAGCGTGGTAAAAGTTTGGGATTGGGTGTAAAACAGTTTGAGTGTGCCAGCTCTTAGCATCTGGCATGTTTTGAATGCTGGGTTCAGGAGCAGACTTTCCTCCTAGAGGGAAAGGGGTCACTGGTTTCAGGTAGCTTGTTACTAGGCAACCCAGAGAGTCTCTATGGTAATGTACTAGACAATCTGGCTTGTCTCTGAACAGGTAGAGTTGTTTCATACTTGTCAACTAAAAAATAAAAAAAAGGTACCAAAGTATAAAGGGTAAAATTGATATATACATTTTTTTTTACTTTTTATAAATGTCTATACTGGGTTAATCAAACTAACCAAGAACCTAACACTCAGCATTATCAGATGCTAGCAGTCGGCAGTCATCTCACTCCACAGGAAGGGGCATAAGCCCTTTCTAAGAGCAGCCTATGGTGCACTCAGCTGGGCCGCACCCATCCACAGGATCTGAGAGGATGGGAAGCCTTGATCTTTACCCTTCCATCTATGAATCCAAGTCTGCTCCAGATATGCCAGTGAGTGCTTACTCCACACTGCCAAAGTCACTCTTACTAAACATCTAGATTTGCTAGATTTGGATGTTAGAAGAGGAAGCACCTCCCTCCTCCTGAGACCTCAAGCATTAAGTGGCAACCTGACCATCCATATTAGCAATCCCACAACTCCCATGCAAAATATAAGTCAAAGCTTCCCGCTTTTCCTTGTGGTTCACTTTAGGAAGATATTAACACATGCTTACCTGGTTCTCCCAGTACCGTTATGATAGGCTGCTCAGGTGAGCAAACTGCAGAAGACCCAGGGGGCTTCCAGTTCTATCTGTAATTTCGATATTCTTAAATAATACCCACAACTTCAAGTGATTCCAGGATAGCTTTTATTTTCATTTTCTTTGTCAAAAGTCACTGAGATGTGGAAGTAGAACCAAGCAAGAGGAAGAAAAAATGAAATGTTTCCTTCCTCTGGTGGTTCTGCTGATTCTTTCTAGAACAAGGAAATAGACTGTAGAGATTTATTTATTTATTTACCAGCAAATGTCACATTCATTAGTGAAACCCTCAGCGTACAGTGAGGCAGATGCTTGTGAAACCGAGAAAATGTCTAGTTCAGTCTCAAACTTCCTGTCAAGATATAATCTAAAATAAATTTAGATTCAATGGGGATGAATGAGTCAAAGATGAGTTTTCAGCAGCAGCTGTGACATGTGTTAGCACAGACTGGTAGACTTGTATTTTTCACTTTAGAAAGTCAGGGTGCAGAGGTCTGAGACAAATGCAGGCACACCGGCAATCTGCACCTTTCCTCCTTCTCTCCTCTTCATCCCCAAAAGACAGAGAGAAAGGCAAGAAGTCTGTCTGGACCACCACGAATTCAAGCTTTTTAGAACGGCCTAGTCTCCCCACCCCCCCACCATTAAAATGGTACAAAAAATATATAAATAAAAAAACAAAAAATGAAGATTTCTATCATAAACTACTGTGATATCTTTATTCTTGAATTTTCATTTCTATCCCCCAAATAGCAGGCTCACCATGACTTTTGGTTTCATCAACTTTCCAATAGCTAAGTCTAAATACCTAAGTCTAAATCAGTAGCTAAATATTTTAAGTAGTAGAATTATACAGGAAACCTTTACAAGAGAATGATTATCCATGGTTCCTATATTCATTTCCAAAGTTTTCAGTGACTGCATTTTATGTCCATATGTTTCACTTAAAAAAAAAATCTGTGCTGTATTCTCATCTTAATTTAAAATTTTTCTAAATTATAAATGCTATAAATAATATTTTGTTACAAATGGAAGAAAACAGAACAGATAGAAAGGAGCCATATATTCAAGGACATTATACTGTTTAAAATGAGGCACTGCACTTGAGTATAACAAAGATAAAAATATTTTATTCTACATAATAATCTACATAGTTCAATATTACACCATTTAAATGCAGAGTGAGAGAAAAAAATGATTTAAAAGATTTGTGTATATATTGAAGTAAAGAAGGAAATTTTCAGTAATAAATTATGTTACACTCAGGATTAGACTTATAAAATAAGCTTCTGCTACTGATTAGAAGCTTAGAAAATACAGACTCTTTTTAAAATCAAGTAACAAAACATTTTTTATCCCAAACTTTATGCTTCAGGGGACAGGTAGGTTAAATATATATATATATATGTATATGTATAAAGTCCACGATGCAACGTTTCATTGAACACCATTAACCAGTACCTTAAGTTTATGAGGGGGAAAATGAGTAATACCAAGATTATGTTAGGACTCCTTATGAGTATTTCAATTAAAAACATGCAATCATGATATTATCAAGCTACAAATAGGTTCTGCATGACTGAAGCTGAGGCCGAATGCACTGATCGTATTCATACCCGATTATCAAGCTATGACCTTTGACTTTGTTTTAATGCCATATGCCAAAAGTTGAATTAAAACATAGCTTGAAATTCAGCCAGTTTCTAGAATTCTCCTTAATAGAATGGATTTTCTGTGCTACATGGGTAAAGAGTAATGTGATGTTCTTTGCATTGTCATTCAGAAATGGAGGCCTCTTTATCTACTGTATGACCTTCTCTGGACTTTCCAAAGTGGGTAAGGAAACTACCCAATCCTGATTAGACACAGACACACAAATTTACTTTGATCTAATAGTGAATGTGCTCCATTGGGTTAAAACAGAGGACCACTATGGACAGCTTCTCTTTAACCACAAAGGTCAATATAGCAAACATTTTCCTAGTAAGTTCTCACTTCTTCCTTTGGGAGGGAAAAAAAAATTTTTTTTCAAGAAACCATAATCTAAACCAGTAACAGACTATTTGAAATAAATGCACAAAATGAATTCTATGTAAGATGAATCCAACTTGTCTGGCAATCAATGGTTTTTTTGAGTTTACAATTAACCTAATTTTTACAGATTTGCTATTGTTTAAAATTTGCAATTTTTAAAGTCTCTCAAAAATAGGAAAAAAATATTCACATGCACATAAAATATTCTTCAGTTTATAAATTTTTACCAAGATTTTTAAAAGTGTATGCTCATTTTGGATGCTTTTCATGTCACTGAAATCCGGAAGCTAACATGCACGTTATCTTCCAACTATCTTCTTTCATGAATCAGTAAAAACCTTAGTGGAGCTTCCTGTTAGCTCAGTGGTAAAGAATCCGCCTGTCAGTGCTGGAGACTTGGGTTTGATCCCCGGGTTGGGAAAATCTGGAGAAGGAAATTCTTGTCTGTAGTATTCTTGCCTGGGAAATCCCATGGACAGAGAAACCTGGCTGGGATACAGTCTATGTGGTCACAAGAGTCGGACACGATTTAGCAGCTAAGCAACAACAACAAAAACATTAGTAAATTGGCTTAAGACAAATATACTGTAATACTTCCCCAACTAATTTGCATTTTGGCAATGGCTGTCTTACCAGATTGTTAATGAACTGAATATAATTATAACCTGTCCTGAACTAGTCAATGTTCAAATCCCTTCAAGAGAAGCCCTATGTCAGCATATATCAGTTTTATACAGGTAACTTGAATACCCCTAAATTTCAGTATTCCTTTCTTCTAATTTTTTTTTTTTTCTATCCTCAGGTTTCTGAATGTCTTTAAATGACTCATACCACATTCTATTCTTTTCCACTGCAGTCCCTGAATGATGCTACAGGACTTACAGGTTTTCCTGTCTGGCCTTTCCCTCCAGTACTGTATTCATTTGAGAATCCCTAATAACTCTATCAGTATTTGTGCCATGGAAATTCCACACTACCATATGAATGCTTCATTACCTCTTACAAAACCAAAAGGGTCCAGGTATTTTGGCCTATGTATTTTGGAAAAATCACTTCTAAGTCAAATAGTGTCTTTCTAGAAAGCTTGTCTTTCTAGAAAATTTTAAAATTTGACTGTATTCATTCATTCATTTCTTATTCTTTCACTGATTTATTCACTCAGGAAGTATTTAATAAGCTTCCATGTATGCGCTAGGTCCTGTGCTGGCTGTGGAGGATATACTGGTGAATAAATGGACGTGACCCCGTCCTCACAGAGCTCACAAGTCCGTGTGTGGGATAAACAAGTCACACAGAACTTGTGGTGAATGGTGGTAGAGCCGTGAGGGACACGGGGGCATGCAGCCCTGGCGGATGCTGAGAGGCCACAGGACAAGTGCACGTTTCATCAAGGAGGTTTCGGGAATGCTTGTCTGGAGAGGTAACTTTTGGCTGAGACCTGAAACAGGAGGAGTCAGTCTTGAGCTAGAGAGAGAGAGAGGCAGAGAGAAACAAAGAGAGGCAGAGGGAAAGAAAGAAAAAGAGACGGCACCAAGCAGGGAGGAGACGAAGGGAGGAGGAGCTGGGCTTTGTTCAGCCCAAGCAGCCGCTTGTGAAGATCCCAAGGCTGCACAGAGCTTACTGAATCCTAACAGAAGGGCACAGAAGGTCGAAGATGACTGGAGGGAGGGATGGAGAAAGCGTGTGGACGGAGAGAGAGAGTGGGAATGAAGCAGTGAAGGGAAGGGAGGAGAAGCGATGGTGGGACAAGTGATGGAGGAAGGGTGTGAGAGGGTGTGGAGAGGCGACAGCAAAGGACCAGGCCAGAGCCAGGTGCCGCCCATGAGAACGAGCCTCAGACTCCAGGGCTGTGGGAGGGCCACGTGCAGGAGCACCTCCCCAGTCCCTGGGGGTTTCTCCTGGCTTTGCTCCTCTCTCTGCTGCCATCCCAGCATTCAGCTCAGAGCCTCTGGCATCTCACATTGTCCTGCCCTAGTGAGTAAGTGATCCGCCCAGGGCAAACAGCCAGGGCTTATCCATGCCCTGCTGGTGGTGTGCAGCCGCTCAGCCGTGTCCGACTCTGTGACCCCATGGGCTGCAGCACAGCAGGCTTCCCGGTCCTCCCCCATCTCCCGGTGAGATGGTAAGCCCTGCGGCCTCTCCTCTAAATAGGAGTGGTGAGGTGTTCAGCTCAGTGTTCACTCCAGGGAGACCTGGTGTTTTATCAACTCTTCATCAGCATTTCTCTGGAGAAGCTGAAAAGCTTTTGCTAACTTGAATATCTTGCCTTGGGACAACTGAAAACCCTTACTCTCCTGGTCTTGTACTCTGTTAACAAGGCTACGCTGGTTTGTGTTTGCCAAAATCCCCTTTCCACACAGTTGCAGGTTGGGTTGGCTCGAAGGGGAGTCTGTGGGAGCTTGGAAGGCGAACCGACAGGGCAGCCATGCCTTCTTCAGGCTGCCAAGGCCATGGATGCAGGTGGAGCAGCCAGCAAGTCCTGTCCATGCTCTCCCTGCTATGTGACGGGCGCTTCTTCCCCTCTGCCAGCTCTGCACACCCACAGGGCCACCAGGCCCACCACCAGATACAGAGGCACCGGTTCCTCTCTGAGTTCCTCTCCAGAAGTTGGTCCCACCTGACTTCCCATTTGTCCCTGCAGACTCCAGTTTATCCACCAGTTTCAGGGATTTGGAATCTCAGTGTGGCTTTTCTTTGATCTCCCCACTCTACCTTTTGATCTCTACTTTTCCAGCTTCTCCAACAATCGCATGGCTTCTTAAGCCTCTAATAAATCCGTTATTGCATAATACTCACGAGGTTTTTACCATCATGGTTGAACCCTGGATAACACATGCTCTCTTTTCTTAAGACAGGAAATTCAGCTTTATCTTCAATTTCAAAAATTACTCATATGAAAAACTGACCAGGTTACAAGTTAGTAAACTAACTTGTTGGAGGATAACTGAATTTTAGAAAAATTACAAGAATAAGTCTTAACTATAAGTCTCGTGACAACTGTTCTTAATTACCAATTGATTTATAAACCAACATGGCTGCAGTCTACATATTGCTTTATTTAGGCAGAGAAAGCACACAACTAAGAGATTGATCTTAGCCTTGGGATTTCAGCAAAGAAGATCATGATGTTGATGGGTAAAGTAACCTAACTGAAATAGACTGAAAGCAAAGCCAAGACAGAAAAATGAGAAGGTGCTAATAAATAACAAAATTATTATTGAGGCACCCATGTTCTTGGTGAAAAAGATGGAATTTTCTCTAAAGGAAGTGCTCAACTCTGATAAAAAAGCTTTCAGATATTTTGTGTCTATTATCAATAATGTGTCTTATAATTTTGCTAACAGTACATGAGAGTAAAAGAATAGATTTGCTTTAACCTGACATACAACTAAAACTAGATCAGCAGCCACTGCATAAATAAAACTCATTTTTCTTTTTCCTTTCAGGTAACACTAGACAGGTTTGTTTTTTTTTTTTTTCCTGCTGAAATCCCTCTGGAGTAAATGGAACATCACTGAGGTATATTAACACCTTCAAGTCTTGGTGACATTAATGTTCTGCACACTCATAGTGACTGGTTTTTCCCTCAAGGAAAATGTTGGCCTCTTAGCAAAGAGCATGGATGTGTCAATGAACTCACATTCCAGGGGGCAGAAAAAATAAAATACAAAAGCAAACAGAAAAAGAAAATAGCCAGCTTACTTTCACTTTCCTGAGAAGTTCTCTACATACTTTCAAGTGGTTTAAGAAATGGTTCTCCACTCCCTCCCCTCTCCTCTGCGTGATGTTATGCCAAAGATATTTTATTCTTAATGAAATCAGGGAAACAAAAATACGATGCCTACAATGCATTCTTAGCATAAAACATAAGAAACTTGTGTTCTATATTCTTAAGTTTTTTTAACTATGGTGAAATACAGACTATACATTTTTCCTTTTAACTATTTCTAAGTGTCCATAAATGTATACATATCATTTGCAATCATGGTCATTATCCATCTCAAGAACTGTTTATATCTTCCAAAACAGGAAATCCATACCCATAAAGAGTAACTTCCCATTATGCTCTCCCCCTGACTCTGGTAACCACTATTCTACCTTCTGTCTCTAGGAATTTGACTATATTCTAGGTACTTCATACCAGTGGAATACAAAGATAACAATGTCCTTGTTCTCAAGAAGGTTAAAATCTACTATTTGTGATGTGAACTTCATTTCCTATTAGATTCCATTTACTTCAGCATCTCTGCTGATGGTTTAAAAACACCAAGTTCTTGGAACTGTGGGGCTTTTGTTTGTTTGCTTTTTTGGCACTTTGTTTGGTAGAGTCATGAGGAGAAACCAAATGCATTCTATTTTCTGCACTTTCAATTTTTAGTCCATGAAGAGTTGGACATCATTTCATGCCTAAAAGGGTCTGTTCTGACCTTTAATAGAGAATTTCATAAAATACAGTCATAGTCAGATAATGAGGACAGAGGAGACCTCTGAAGATCAATTCTAAAAAGCATATTTTTTTCTGGTATGTTTTTAAAAATACATGCAAACCTCTTAGCTTCCTGATTTTCTACAGATCTCTTCTGGGATGTATAGCTGACTAGAATGAGGGGGAGGAAGAATAAAATGTTCTCTGGAACCAGGCCACTCCACTCAGTGTTGCTTTGCAGGAAACAAGGTTATCTCAAGTTTCAACATTTACTAACAAATGCCAAACATGAGTTATGGATTTTCCCAAATGCAGATATAGCTATGACAGTCGAAAGAACACTGTTAAGAGAAGTAGGTGCTGACAGCATATGATTCTATGGTTATTTTCAGGAGTTGTTTAAAGTTTACTTCTTAATATAGCTTTTTAATACTGCTTAAAATTTTTAAAGTCTTTTTATGTATTTTTGGTATAGAAATTCAATACATTTTGATGTAACCCAACAACTTTGTTGAACTTTTAGTGAAAATTAATTCTACTAATTATTTAAATATTCTTTACGTAAAAATAGAGAAAATAATTTCATTATAGGATAATATAACCCTCCTCCATTTCTTTTTGGGGGTTGTATTGCTTTTTAAATTTATTTTTTATTGAAGGATAATTGCTTTATAGAATTTGGCTGTTTTCTGTCAAACTTCAGCATCAATCAGCCATAGGTATACATATATCCCCTCCCCCTAGAACCCCCTCCCCTCTCCCTCACCATCCCACCCCTCTAGGTTGACACAGAGCCCCTGTTTGAGTTTCCTGAGCCATACAGCAAATTCCCATTGGCTATCTATTTTACTTATGGTAATTACATTTCCATGTTACTCTTTCCATACATCTCACCCTCTCCTCCCCTCTCCCCATGTCCATAAGTCTGTTATCTATGTCTGTTTCTCCATTGCTGTCCTGTAAACAAACTCTTCAGTACCAATTTTCTAGATTCCGTATATATGCATTAGAATATGGTATTTATCTTTCTCTTTCTGACTCACTTCACTGTGTATAATAGGTTCTAGGTTCAACCACCTCATTAGAACTGACTCAAATGATGTTGCACTGTGTATATGTACCACACCTTCCTTATTCATTCATCTGTCGATGGGCATCTAGGTTGCTTCCATGTTCTAGCTTTGTAAGCAGTGCTGCAATGAACAGTGGGGTACATGTTTCTCTTTCAATTTTGGTTTCCTCAGGGTATATGCCTAGGAGTGGGATTGCTGAGTCATATGGTGGTTTTATTCCTAGTTTTTTAAGGAATAGCCATGCCATCTTCCATAGTGGCTGTATCAATTTATATTCCCAGCCACAGTGCAAGAGTATTCCCTTTTCTCCACACCCTCTCCAGCATTTACTGTTTGCAAACTTTTTGATGAGGGTGATTCTGGACCGGTGTGAGGTCTCTTTGTAGATGTGATTTACATTTCTGTAATAATGAGTGATGTTGAGTATCTTTTCATGTGTTTGTTAGCCATCTGTATGTCTTCTTTGGAGAAATGTCTGTTTAGGTCTTTTTCCCATTTTTTGATTGGGTTGTTTTTCTGGTATTGAGTTGTATGAGCTGCTTATATATTTTGGAAATTAATCCTTTGTCAGTTGTTTCATTTCCTATTATTTTCTCCCATTCTGAAGGTTGTTGTTTCACCTTGCTTACAGTTTCCTTTGCTGTGCAAAAGCTTTTAAATTTAGTTAGGTCCCACTTGTTTACTTTTGTTTTTATTTCTGTTATTCTAGGAGGTGGGTGCAGCCATGAAATTAAAAGATGCTTACTCTTTGGAAGAAAAGTTATGATCAACCTAGATAGTATATTCAAAAGCAGAGACATTACTTTGCCAACTAAGGTCCGTCCAGTCAAGGCTATGGTTTTTCCTGTGGTCATGTATGGATGTGAGAGTTGGACTGTGAAGAAGGCTGAGCACCGAAGAATTGATGCTTTTGAACTGTGGTGTTGGAGAAGACTCTTGAGAGTCCCTTGGACTGCAAGGAGATCCAACCAGTCCATTCTGAAGGAGATCAACCCTGGGATTTCTTTGGAAGGAATGATGCTAAAGCTGAAACTCCAGTACTTTGGCCACCTGATGCAAAGAGTTGACTCATTGGAAAAGATTCTGATGCTGGGAGGGATTGGGGGTGAGAAGAGAAGGGGACGACTGAGGATGAGATGGCTGGATGGCATCACAGACTCGAACATGAGTCTGAGTGAACTCTGGGAGATGGTGATGGACAGGGAGGCCTGGCGTGCTGTGATTCATGGGGTCACAAAAAGTTGGACACGACTGAGCGACTGAACTGAACTGAGGTGGTGGGTCATAGAGGATGTTGCTTTGATTTATGCCAATGAGTGTTCTGCCTATGTTTTCCTCCAAGAGTTTTATGGTTTCTGGTCTTACATTTAGGTCTTTAATCCATTTTGAGTTTATCTTTGTGTATGGTGGTAAGAAGTGTTTTAATTTCATTCTTTTACGTGTAGCTGTCTAGTTTTCCCAGCACCATTTATTGAAGAGGCTGTCTTTGTCCCATTGTATATTCTTGACTCCTTTGTCTAAAATAATATACCCATAGGTGCATGGGTTTATTTCTGGGCTTTCTATCTTGTTCCATTGGTCTGTATTTCTGTTTTTGTGCCAGTACCATACTGTCTTTATGACTGTAGCTTTGTAGTATAATCTGAAGTCAGGAAGGTTGATTGCTCCAGCTCCACTCTTCTTTCTCGAGACTGCTTTGGCTATTCAGGGTCTTTTGTGTTTCCATATGAATTGTGAATTTTTTTTTTCTAGTTCTGTGAAAAATGCCATTTGTAGTTTGATAGGGATATCACTGAATCTGTACAGTCATTTTCACAATACTGATTCTTTCTAACCAGGAACATGGAATATCTCTCCATCTGTTTATGTCACCTTTGATTTCTTTCATTAGTGTCTTATAATTTTCTGTGTACAGTTCTTCTGTCTCCTTAGGTAAGTTTATTCCTATTTAGTTCTTTTTGTTGTAATGATGAATGGGATGGATTCCTTACTTTCTCTTTCTGATTTTTCATTGTTAGTATATAGAAATGCAAGTGATTCCTGTGTATTGGTTTTGTATCCTCCAACTTTGCTAAATTCACTGATTAGCTCTAGTAATTTTCTTATACTATCTTTAGGGTTTTCTATGTACAGTATTGAGTCATCTGCAAACAGTGAGAGACTTACTTCTTTTCTGATCTGGATTGCTTCTATTTCTTTTTCTTCTCTGATTGCTGTAGCTAGGACTTCCAGAACTATGTTGAATAATAGTAGCAAAAGTGGACACCCTTGTCTTGTTCCTGATCTTAGGGGTAATGTTTTCAGTTTTTCACCATTGAGAATAATATTTATCATAGGCTTATCACATATGGCCTTTACTATGTTGAGATAGGTTCCTTCTGTGCCCATTTTTTAAGAGTTTTAATCATAAATGGGTGCTGAATTGGCTTTTTCTGCATCTGTTAAGATTATCATATGGTTTTTACCTTTCAATTTGTTAATAAGTTATATCACATTGATTGATTTCCATATATTGAGGAATCCTTGCATCCCTGGAATAAACCAAACTTGATCATGGTGTATGAGCTCTTTGATGTGTTGCTGAATTCTGTTTGCTAAAATTTTGTTGACGATATTTACATCTATGTTCATCAGTGATACTGGCCTGTAGTTTCATTTTTTGTGTGTTGTCTTTGGGTTTGATATCAGGGTGATGGTGGCCTTGTAGAAGGAGTTTGGAAGTGTTCCTTCCTCTGCAATTTCTTGAAAGAGTTTTAGAATAATAGGCATTAGCTCTTCTCTAAATGTTTGACAGAATTCTCCTGTAAAGCAGTCTGGTCCTGGGCTTTTGCATTTGGGGAGATCTTTTATCACAGCTTTCATTTCAGTGCTTGTAATTGGGTTGTTCATAATTTCTATTTCTTTCTGGTTCAGTCTTGGAAGATTGAACTTTTCTAAGCATCTGGCCATTTCTTCCAGGCTATCTATTTTATTGTCATATAGTTGTTCATAATAGTCTCTTATAACCTTTTGTATTTCTGCATTATCTGTTGTAACCTCTCCTTTTTCATTTTTAATTTTGTTGATTTGATTCCTCTCTATTTTTTTCTTGATGAGTCTGGCTAAGGGTTTGTCAATTTTATCTTGTCAAAGAACAAGCTTTTAGTTTTATTAATTTTTTCTATTGTCTCTTTTATTTCTTTTTCATTTATTTCCACTTGGATCTTTATGATTGCTTTCCTTTTACTAATTTTAAGGGTTTTTTTTTGGTTCTTCTTTTTCCAGTTGCTTTAGGTGTAAAGTTAGATTGTCTCCTCGGTGTTTTTCTTGTTTCTTGAAGTAGGAGTGTACTGCTATAAACTTCCCTCTGAGGACTGCTTTTGCTGCATCCCACAGGTTTTGAGTTGTCATGTTTTCATTGTCATTTGTTTCTAGAAATTTTTGATGTCCCTTTTGATTTCTTCAGTAATGTGTTGGTTATTTAGAACTGTGTTGTTTAATCTCCACGTGTTTGTGTTTCTTAAAGTTTTTTTTTTTTTTTTTTGTAATTGATATTTAGTCTCATAGCATTATGGTCAGATAAGATGCTTGATATGGTTTAAATTTTCTTAAATTTACTGAGGTTTGATGTGTGACCCAAGATGTGATCTATCCTGGAGATGTTCCATGTGCACTTGAGAAGAAGGTGTATTCCTCTGCATTTGGAAGGAATGTCCTGAAGATATTAATGAGATCCATCTCATCTCATGTATCATTTAAGACTTGTGTTTCCTTATTAATTTTCTGTTTTGATGATCTGTCCATTGGTGTGAGTATTTTGTTAAAGTCTCCTACTATTATTGTGCTACTGTCAATTTCTCCTTTTATGTCTTAGTTTTTGTCTTATGTATTTAGGTGCTCCTATGTTGGGTGCGTAGATATTTACAATTGTTTCATCTTCCTCTTGGATTGATCCCTTGATCATTATGTAGTGTCCTTCCTTATCCCTTATAATCTTCTTTAAGAGCTGTTTTGTCTGATATGAGGATTGCTACTCCAGCTTTTTTTTGCTTCCAGTATGCATGGAATATATTTTTCCATCCTGTCACTTCCAGTCTATATGTGTCTTGAGGTATGAAGTGGGTTTCTTGTAGTCAGCAAATATATGGGTCTTGTTTTTGTATCCATTCAGCCACTCTGTGTCTTTTGTTTGGAGCATTTAATCCATTTACATTTAAAGTAATTATTGATATATATGTTTCTATTTGCCATTTTCTTTTTGTTTGGGGTTGATTTTGTAGATCTTTTTCTTCTGTTGTATTTCTTAACTATATAAGTTCATTTAACATTGTTGTAAAGCTGGTTTTGGTTCTGAATTTTCTTAACTTTTCTTGTCTGAAGAGCTTTTTATTTGTTCATCAGTTTTGAATGAGATCCTTGCTGGGTACAGTAATCTTAGTTGTAGATTTTTCTCTTGCAGTACTTTAAATAAATCCTGTCATTCCCTTCTGGCCTGCAGAGTTTCTGCTGAAAGATCAGCTGTTAAGCATATGGGGTTTCCCTTGTATGTTACTTCTCCTTTGCTGCTTTTAATATTCTTTCTTTGTGTTTCAGTTCAGTTGCTCAGTTGTGTTCAACTCTTTGTGACCCCATGAATCGCAGCATGCCAGGCCTCCCTGTCCATCACTATCTCTCAGAGTTCACTCAGACTCATGTCCATCAAGTCAGTGATGCCATCCAGCCATCTCATCCTCTGTCGTCCCCTTCTCCTCCTGCCCCCAATCCCTCTCAGCATCAGAGTCTTTTCCAATGAGTTAACTCTTCGCATGAGGTAGCCAAAGTACTGGAGTTTCAGCTTTAGCATCATTCCTTCCAAAGAAATCCCAGGGTTGATCTCCTTCAGAATGGACTGGTTGGATCTCCTTGCAGTCCAAGGGACTCTCAAGAGTCTTCTCCAATACCACAGTTCAAAAGCATCAATTCTTAGGTGCTCAGCCTTCTTCACAGTCCAACTCTCACATCCATACATGACCACAGGAAAAACCATAGCCTTGACTAGACGGACCTTAGTTGGCAAAGTAATGTCTCTGCTTTTGAATATGCCATCTAGGTTGGTCATAACTTTCCTTCCAAGGATTAAACGTCTTTTAATTTCATGGCTGCAGTCACCATCTGCACTGATTTTGGAGCCCCCAAAATAAAGTCTGACACTGTTTCCACTGTGTCCCCATCTATTTCGCATGAAGTGATGGGACCGGATGCCATGAGCTTCGTTTTCTGAATGTTGAGCTTTAAGCCAACTTTTTCACTCTCCTCTTTCACTTTCATCAGGAGGCTTTTAGTTCCTCTTCACTTTCTGCCATAAGGGTGGTATCATCTGCATATCTGAGGTTATTGATATTTCTCCTGGCAATCTTGATTCCAGCTTGTGTTTCTTCCAGTCCAGCGTTTCTCATGATGTACTCTGCATAGAAGTGAAATAAGCAGGGTGACAATATACAGCCTTGACGTACTCCTTTTCCTATTTGGAACCAGTCTGTTGTTCCACGTCTAGTTCTAACTGTTGCTTCCTGACCTGCATACAGATTTCTCAAGAGGCAGGTTAGGTGGTCTGGTATTCCCATCTCTTTCAGAATTTTCCACAGTTTATTGTGATCCACACAGTCAAAAGCTTTGGCCTTTGTTAATTGGGTTAGTATGTGTCCTGGGGTGTTTCTCCTTGGGTTTATCCTATATGGGACACTTTGTGCCTCTTGGACTTGATTGACTCCTTTTCCATGTTGGGGAAATTTTCAACTATAATCTCTTCAAAAATTTTCTTATACCCTTTCTTTTTCTCTTTTTCTTCTGGGACCCCGTATAATTCGAATGTTGGTGTGTTTGATATTGTCTCAGAGGTCTCTGAGACTGTCATCAGCTCTTTTCATTCTTTTTACTTTATTCTGCTCTTCAGAAGTTATTTCCACCATTTTATCTTCCAGCTCACTGATTCATTCTTCTGCTTCAGATATTCTGCTATTGATTTCATCTACAGTATTTTAAATTTCATTAATTGTGTTGTCTCTGTTTATTCTTTAATGCTTCTAGGCCTTTATTAATTGATTCTTGCACTTTCTCCATTTTGTTTTCAAGGTTTTGATCATCTTTACTATTACTGTTCTGGATTCGTTCTCAGGTAATTTTCCTATTTCCTCTTCATTTATTTGGACTTCTGTGTTTCCAGTTTGTTTCTTCATTTGTGCAGTATTTCTGTGCCTTTTCATTTTTTTTTTTCAAGTTATTGGTTTAGTTCTCCTTTTCCCAGGCTTCAAGAAAAGTTGAATTATTTCCTTGAAGAAGGTTGGATTCTTTCTTCCTTTTGGTTTCTGTCCTCCTAAGGTTTGTCCAGTGGTTTGTGTGAGCTTCCTATAGGGTGAGACTTGTGCTGAGTTTTTGTTTATTTTCCTCCAAATGGCAAGGCTGAGTGAGGTGGCAATCTTGTCTGCTGATGACTGGGTTTCTAATATTGCTTTGTTTGTTGTTTAGATGAGACAGCCTGCACAGGGTGCTACTGGTGGCTGGGTGATGCTGGGTCTTGTATTCAAGTGGTGTCCTTTGTGCGAGTTCTATGTGACAGCCCCTAGGGTTAGTTCTCTGATGGTCTAGGGTCTTGGAATCAGTGCTCTCACTCCAAAGGTTCAGGGCTTGATCTCGAGTTTTACGTGGTTCTATATTTCCTTTTCCACGGTCAGGTGCTCCTGTCTGCTCTCAGCTGCTGCTGTGCATGCACTTCTGAGTCTGAAGGTGTGTTCCTGTTGTATCCATGAAGAGAGATATACTCCATGTCCACCTACTCTTCTGCCATCTTGGTCCAATGCCCTCCTTCCGTTTCTGTTTCTTGGAATTGTGTTCCTATATAATTTTTAATGGAACTGGGTATCCCACCCTTTCTCTGAGTTTAATGGAATGGATTCTAATGTTTCAATAATTAATATGATTTAAGAGTGAGCAGACCCCTTTAATTCAGTTAAAGAAGTTCTCCTTTTTCTCTACTTTGTCTGAAAGTTAAAAAAAAAAAATCATGACTATGTTTTTGCATTTCCTAGAATTTTCCCTGCCTCTACTTAGATGATCTTAGGCTTTTTGCCTTAAAATTAGGTATGAAACTGAGCAATTTTTAAATTATATTTACAGAGTTATGCAACAAAACTAGTTTTACAACATTTTCATCATCCACAAAAAGATCTTCTGTGTCCTTTTGCAGTAAATTCCTGTTTTCACTTTCAGCTACATTCAAGCAACCACTATTTTACTTCAGATTTTCCTTGTAAGGATGCTTTGACAAACTGCACCCTGTGATATGCAGCCTTTTGTATTTGGCTTTTCCCCATTTAACATAATATTCATAAAGATTTATCCATGTTTTAGCATGTTTCTAAGTTTTTTCCTTTTGATTCCATTTAATAGTTGATAGATATTTGGATTGTTTCCATACTGGGCCAATTATTAATACTTTAAATTTCCATTTTTGTACTTTTAATTTCTTGCACTGTCTTCGTTGGGCTTAGACATGAAGATTTTATTGACCTCTTGACATACATTTTGAAATGCACATTTTAAAAAATATTTTGGAAGAGTTTATACAACTATATTGGAATTCTCTTTGAAATTTTGGCAGAAATTACCTGTAAATCTATTGTAGACAGTTATTTTATTAGGGAAAAGTCATTTTACTACTGAATTAGTTTATTTTCTGGTTATAAAACTGTACAGACACAATAATCTTTAATCATGATTGATGTTACAATTCTTGAGGGTTTTTCCCTTGTATACAAATTTTCAAATTACTGATACAAAGTTGTTCTTACTTTTATATGTGAAATGTTTTGTGTTTTTAAGTTTATACTATTTTAATATTCATTGAATGCTAAGTTGCTTCAGTCATGTCTGACTCTTTGCAACCCTATGAACTGTATAGCCCACCAGGCTCCTCTGTCCATGGGATTCTCCAGGCAAGAATATTAGAGTGGGTTGCTACTAATATATTTTTCTTGATCATTCTTAATAAATGTTTATTCTGTTAATATTTCTAAAGAAATAGCCTTTCTTAATAATATGATCTATAATTTTATCTATAGTTTGTTATAATTCCATTCATTTCTACTTTTTATTCTTTATTCCTTCTAGTACATTTGTGTTTATTCTGACATTATTTTTGTAACTTCTTAAACTGGTGGGTCAGAGGTTAAAGCGTCTGCCTGCAATGTGGGAGACCTGGGTTCAATCCCTGGGTCGGGAAGATCCCCTGGAGAAGGAAATGGAAACCCACTCCAGTATTCTTGCCTGGAGAATCCCATGGGTGGAGAAGCCTAGTAGGCTACAGTCCACAGGGTTGCAAAGAGTCAGATATGACTGAGTGACTTCAGTTTCAAACTGGTCTTATAGATCATTAATATTCAATCTTTATTTTCTTTAATATAGCATGTGAAAAAAATTTCCCATTGCATCTCAAGTTTTGATATCTACTGATTTTATGATGTAATAAAAATTCAGTTCTATGTATTTCAATTGTGTTATTATTTCTCTTTTGATCCATACATTATGTACATTGAGTCGTTAATTTTCCAGAACAATTGTCATTTTCCCTGTTATACTTTTCTTCTTAACACTAATCACCATCAAACACACTATACTTTTTATTACCTTACTTCTTGTATATCTTCCTCACAGGAATACAAGCCTTTTTTTTTCCTGTGATATTCTCAGAGACTATAGTCCAGCGCACATTACACTTTCATAGATATTGAATGATGGTCAATATGACATTTGGGGGCTTTTCCCTATGGCCTACAACACAGGTCAGCTATTTTTTTTTTCTATGGAGTACTAGAGAGTAAACATGCCAAGCTTTGTGTACCATGCATGGTCTGTGTCATATATTATTTTCTTTTAACAAAATCTTACAACTAATTAAAAAGTAAAACTTGGCTTTCAGTGGAGGGCCATACCAAAATGGGCCATGAGCTAGATTTGATCTATGAACTGTAGCTTGTTAGCCCTTGGTCTAAAATATGGCCAACTGATATGCATGTTTAATGAATATTAGAAAATATTACTAATTTTGAGAATCAAGTTTTCACATATATATATTACAAGTTTATTATTTTATTCAACCCTTCTAATTTTTTATTAGATATACCTCTCAATAGTGAGAATGTTATTTCTAAATGACTTACTATGATTATAAATTTAAAACTTTTTCTTTACAGTCATACCAATCTTTGATTTGTATTTTGTCTTACAGTGTTATACTTTTCTTTTGATTAGCATTTCTGTATTTTTTTCTTATTTTGAATATAGAGTATAACTTTGCTATCTTTTTTCCTCATCATCCAGTCTACTGATTATCTCTATATTTTAATTAAGGAATTTAGTCTTTTATACTCATCGTGAGAACTGAGGTGTGATAACCTTTTAAAGTCATATTTACTTTCTTTACATTTTTTTTCCTTTTACACTATGTCTTTTTTTTTTTTTTTTTGAGCAGACAAATCTCAGTTTTACCATAATTCTTCCTTTGTTCCATTGTTTTCTCACTGTCCTTAACTTTCTGCTACTCAAGACAGGCCAATTTATTTCATCTTTTCTACACATAAGCTAAAACATACGGTTCTCATTTCAGTTCAATTCAGTTGCATCCAACTCTTTGCGACCCCATGAATCGCACCACGCCAGGCCTCCCTGTCCATCACCAACACCTGGAGTTCACCCAAACTCCTGTCCATTGAGTCAGTGATGCCATCCAGCCATCTCATCCTGTCGTCTCCTCCTCCTGCCCCTAATCCCTCCCAGCATCACAGTCTTTTCCAACGAGTCAACTCTTTGCCTGAGGTGGCCGAAGTATTGGAGTTTCAGCTTTAGCATCAGTCCATCCAAAGAACACCTAGGACTGATCTCATTTAGAATGGACTGGTTGGATCTCCTTGCAGTCCAAGGGACTCTCAACAGTCTTCTAGAAATATTCTTACCATGGAATTTTTAAATTCATATGTTACCCACATTAAATATGCTGTTTATTAAGAACTTAAAATTACAAAATGTGTCATATTCCTATGGTTTAATATTTTCCTCTTTCTTGTGAATATATGTACAGCTATAATACAAGAGTGATATTCAAAATATTTAATAACAAACAAGTCTGAATTTTAGGTATTTCTCTTGGATTTATTGAATATCCTTTGCTCTATCTTGTTTACCTAGTGCCACAAATAAGATATTATTTTCCATAGTCATGTTTACTTTAATTACTGATGTCTTTTTATTTTTCCTATCACTAGGTTTTCTTGTATTAGGTATCTTTTTGCTGAGACCACTTCAGTAGTTTTTCTCCTTGAATTATATTCTATATTAAAAGAACTTGTTGGTTATAAACCTGCTCAGGTTTTGTTTATCTGAAATTGTTATTTTATTCTCACTCATAAAATGTAACTTTGCTGGATTCACAAGTATGTGTTAAGAATTATGCTTTCAAAATATTTTTGAGAAAGTCAGCTTGGTTGACTTCAGTTGAGAAATATATTGTCAACCTGATAGCCATTTCTTTGTACATAATCTCTTATCTTTGGCTACTGTTTGTTACTGTGATGAAGTGTCTAGTTAATTTCTTTTTCCTGCTTGGAGAACCTTGTGCTTCCTGAATCTAAAATCTCTCTTTTCAATAATTCTGAAAAATTCTTAGCAATAACTCTTTGGACATTGATTCTCCAGATTTTTTTCCTTTTTGATGTATTTTATAATCTCCATCACTCATATGATAGATATTATTGCTTTATCCTGATCTTAACTTTTTTTTACTTTATGTTTTCCATATTCTTCTATTTCTATGCTACACTCTGGCCGATTTCTTCAATTATAGGTTTCAGGTAAGAATGTAGTTTATCAACATGTAGTTCATATTTGATAAGTATGTCTCATCCATTTTCTTAAACTTCCAATAATTTTACAGATGCATATATAGATACAGATGGGCTTGCCAGGTGGTTCAGTGGTAAAGAATCCACCTGCCAATGCAGGAGATGCAAGTTTGATCCCTGTGTTGGGAAGATCCCCTGGAGAAGGAAATGGCAACCCACTCCAGTATTCTTTCCTGGGAAATCCCATGGACTATAGACCACCAGGCTCTTCTGTCCATGAGGTCACACAAGAGTTTGACATGATTTAGCAACTAAAAAACAATGACAGAGACAGATACACTTTTTAATTTCAAGAAGTTCTATTTTATCATTAAAAAAAATCTACCTGGCCTTTGGTTAGTTTTATGAGTTTTCTGGGAAAATCTACTGTTAATTTTTAAAGTGATAAGTATTTGTATTTCTCAGTCTGCATCTGACAATTTAAATATCTAAGCCATTTGGGGAGTCTCAGCTCTTTTTTGCTGTTGTTTGTTTGGATTTCTGGCTTTAGTTTTGCCAGTCTACGGTGCTTCTTTTCCCTCTCAATTAGTAAGTTTTAATTTGTATCAGAAGCTTATTTGGGGCTGCACCTTGTGAATCCTCAAAAAACTTCCCCCAGGAGCAGTTAGTTTCTTCTGTCAGGAGCCAGCGAGTCCTTCCCAAACTGGAACCATTTTCGCTTTCATGCTAAGGGTTGAACCACAGACCCACGTTTGGACAGCTTATAACTATAAATTCCCGGGAGAAAAACCCGAGTCCTCATATTACTTTTATTTCCTATTTGGAGTTGAGATGGAGACAGCCGTTCTCATGTCTCTCTTTTCTGGAAGGTGGATTCCATTCCTGGCCCATCCTCCTGGTGTTGGTGTTGTCCTGTGAGGGCTCAACTTTACACAGGGTCTCAGACCCAAACATCCCTGTGTGCAGGCCCAGCGCCCTAGTCTCCCACTTCCTCTGTGGTCATTAATCCTCACAACTTCCTCAGATCATCCTGGGCCTCAGTTCTTACTTACCACTACTGTTCCTAGTCCATTTTTTGAACTTTGGGAAATCTATCTTATGAACTCAGCAATTCACTTACAATTCTACCGTTATCCAGCATCTAGGTACTTTGAAGCTGCGAGACTCCTCATAATATCTAGTCCTTCATTCTGTTACAATAGCAGTCTTGTATTTAACTTATTTTATTCTTGAAATGCTTTTTAATCAGTATTGTTAAGCCATTTTTTAATATCATACAACACCTATATCAATAGATTGATTTTCAGCTTTTGAACATCTTAAAAACCACATTTGTTTCAAGTCACATTCAGTATTAAATTCCATCCTGTAGTGAGAGATCAATCTAATAAAATACTTTAATTTTGACTTTGATTTTTCTGAATGTTGAAAGATTAATTCCATGCTCTGTTGGAACATGGATGAGGAAACGCTTTATCTCAGTATCTAAGTAGAAATTAAGTGTGGCTGACAGGTTCCAGAGATGAACATTCTTGTATTTTTAAATACAAGAAAACAATGGGTTTTCTTGTTCTTAGTGAATATACTTTCGTCTACGAGAGAAGTAAAAGTAAACAAGTGAGATAATGCTGCCGTATCAACCTCCAAGATGGTGGTTTTAGGAGAAAATAGCAATTTACTGGACTCTCTTCTCTTCTAAGCCAAGCCATATGCTTATTCCAGGGTCTTTTAGGTTTACTAATAGCCCATTCAGAGAAGGCAATGGCACCCCCACTCCAGTGCTCTTGCCTGGAAAACCCCATGGACGGAGGAGCCTGGTGTGCTGCATTAGAAGAGAAAATATGCACAGAATCTTCTGAAGTGATTCTTAGCCCAAGATTTGAGGAGATGAATGAAAATATTGTCTTTTAATTTGCGTTTAGGGAGGGATTTAATATAATTTAGGTCAAATTGATATCATTTTCATAAATGCTATTTTTCCTAAGCACATACCACATGCTGTCAACTGTGCTAATTACTTTCCCATAGACTGCATTTAGCTCTCACCACAATCCAATGAGGGTGCATCATTTGTCCACGTTATCTGTGTAGAAACTGAGATTCAGAGAAGCGAAGCAGACATGGTTCACATGGCAAAGAGCTGGCAAAACTAGGACTTGAAGGAGAGTTGTCAAATCAGAGCTTCTGTTGCTTATTCTTTATAGCACTTTCTTTAATTATTACCTGTGTGCACATTTGTGTGGGCACATGCAGTCTTTAAAATAGAATGTTCCCTCACCAATACACATGTATACTGACTTTCTGCCAAATCTATATCTTTTTAGCGACAAAAACAGTCAAAATATCTGTAAGAGATAGCTTCTGGGCACCTGGGACTAGACATCACCAGATCAAATGAATTTGAACAAATTAAGCATATACAATTCAATTATTTTCTTCTAGAATTGTTGCAAATAAAAAGTAATAATAATTTTTTATTGAGTAAACTATGGACCCAATTTCAAAGACATAGGAAAAACACTATCAGACAATCAGGACGGGCTTAGTAAGTTTTTCTATCAATTCTTCCTCTTTATTTATTTTAAAAATTTATTTGGCTGCACAGGGTCTTAGCTGCAACACATGTTATCTTTGACCTTCCTTGCAGCCTGCGGGATCTTTAGTTGTGGAAGGCAAACTCTGTATGTGGGAACTCGTTTCTTGACCAGGGGATCAAACCTAGGTCCTCTGCACTGGAGTAACAAGTTTTAGCCACTGGACCACCAGGAAAGTCCCAATTCTTCCTCTTTAAACTGGACAAAAAGCATATGGGGAAGGTGTTGGGGGATGGGATCCTTTTTTTTTTTCCTATTTATGCCTACCAAGAATAGGAACTCATTAATTTTTGAGTAAATGATTCATAGGCTTGGCATTTGATAAGGTCTCACAGAATAATAGGATCAAATAACAAATACAACTAGTATTTCTTTCGAAAATATGTGTTTCTCTGTGAGATTCTCCAAATAAATCAAACTTGAAAACCTGCCCCCATCCTGCAACAGAGTGGTTTTAAGATATCCTTAATGGGCTCAGTTAGTCCTAACCCACCTTTTCCAGATGATTTAATCAGATGCCCCACTGCCTTCTAAAGATCTAACCAGAAGGGCTTCAGGCCTAGAAGTGTTGGGCAGTAACTGGCACCCTTTCACAAATCTGAGCATTTGATGCATTTGGGCACATAAAACTCCTAATTTTTTTCATGCTTCATCCCTAAATACTTCTACTACCCTACCATGATTCAGATTTAGGCAGAAAAGCACTGAACAACTGATTCCATAACATCCGTTCGGGGACCACCATTTAGGAGCCAGGAAACCTCACTTTTAGGATATCTCCAGCTCAGAGGTGTGAAAAGAAAATTAGTTACTGAAGAGTTGCTTATACTAATAGCAGCAGGCAAGCTTTGGCAGGATATTTAAGTCCACTGGAGTCAGGTTACATTTGGAGTCCCATCCCCAACCACCACCAAAGTATATGACTAATTTGAACACCATAATGACTCAAAGTTAAAAGCCTTCCTGGCTCATATCTACTGTCTGTCCATGGACACCAAGGAAAACAACAGCAATGATATCTTCATGTGCTGGGCAGTGGGGAGCAAGTGAAGGGCAGGAGAATAGCCAAGACCATGAGAAGATGGCCACTAAGGTGGCTGACCCAACAAATGCTGAGTCTAACTATAGTAGCCCCAACTGAGAATGAATAAACTACCCCCATTTCAATGGTAATCCTTCCAAAATAATTCCAGCTGCTTGATATAACTTGACAAGCTAAAACTTACACAATTAATTATATGCAGCACTTGTTCCCATTACTGACTATGTATCTTCTGGCTGGGATTAACCATCTCCATCAGAAACACTGGGCAGGGCAGGTGGATGATGTTTTTAATGTTTTGAGCCACCAGACATTGGCTGGCCCACATAAGCTTTCTAAACTAAACACAACTCACTTGACAGTTAGGATTCCAAAATTCTATAACAATGTCAAAAAGACAGCACTCAGACTCATTTTGAAGTTTCATTTGCATAAAAATTGCATGACTTAATTTTGTGCTTATCTGAGGTGGGTGGAAAAGGAGTGATAGGAATCAAGAAATGGGGTAGAAAGCTATATTCTTCAACTCTCATTTGACACAATTGCTGTCTCAAGACCTATTTTGAAATGAAAAAACTTTCAATGACTCATAATACTAAAAATGGAATTAATTTCAAATATTTGAAACTAATGGGTTTTGACACTGATTGACAAAATTTAAATTAAAAGCTCTAATGGGCAATGACATATATGCCTATAGGTATCTGCATATGTTTAATGTATATTTATTATATAAAATTATTTTTTCTCCTCCGAAAGAAACAAAATGGAATTCCCATCTTACCTCACTCTTTGCTTGATTAACTCCTACTTTCACCTTTGACTTAAGTCAAACATCTCCAAAGAGATTTCTCTGATTGCCAGTACCTACCTCTACCCACTCCTGTAAATGGTACCTTCCTGATAGTCTCTCAAAGATTCCTTTCAATTTCTTTACCTTCTAAAATAGACAGTAATTATGTATTTATTGCACATTTATTATTTTATGTTTATCTCTTTAATACATTTCCCTTTCCTTCATCCCCATCACCCAGGTCAAAAAACCCAAGTGAGCAATATGCATGTCCACCATTCACTCAGCGTCTAGCACAGAGTAGGTATCCAGTACTTATTTGTTGAGTAAATGTGGTTGAATGAAAATAATGAGAGATTATCTAATACAGATTCAGTTTATCCATTGGTTAACTGATGCCCAAAGAAGTTATGGTCCAAATTTATATAGATCGCTAAGGGCAGAAGCAGATTTATAAACATAGACAATAGCTAACCTTTCTACATCACCTAATATAGCCAGGCTCTCTTTACATATATTTATTCATTTAATCTCCACAAGTTATATGAGATAGCTATTAAAATGTCCATGGAGGAGAGCATGGCAATCCACTCCAGTATTCTTGCCTAGAGAATCCCATGGACAGAGGAGCCTGTTTCGGCTGGTTGTTGGTTGCGTACTAGATCATAAACTCCCTTAGAGCAGGGGAATGGATCACCCTGGTGGTCTTGCATGGTGGGAATATTATTTTTCTTCATACCAATTAATCAATCAGTCAACCTCCTTATATAATTTATGGAGGAAGAGATTTTCTTCTTCCCTTTGGTTTCCCCAAAATAAAGCAATTTCTTTTTCTTCCTGCCCCCTCAAAAAAAAAAAAAAACTTAAAAAATAATCCTTAATTTATCCTCTGTCAAAAAGTATATTTTATTCACTAAATTTCTACATCAACTCATAGAGTTGTGTATTTTTAAAACTTAAGATATAAGATACTAACACATCTTCCTGACTGAATTCTTGATTCAGTAAAATTTCTAGAGTCATAAATTTGATAAAACCATGACTATAAGGAAAGAGAGGAAAAAAAGCCAAAGAATCCAAAATGAACACAAAAAGAGGAGGGGATTTTTCCCATTAGTCATATGATCATTACAGAACAAAAGATATATGTTTTCCCAAGTCTTCATCCTTTTTGTTTTATGAAAAATAGAAAAGGCAAGTAGAGAGTCTAGAAAAGACTATTATTCTATTCAATGGTTTCTAACATAATCAAATTATATCATATAACTACAGTTTGAACATTATGTTTAGTCTCTAAACACTTATATTTAAAAGGGAAATAAATTTTTCTTTTTAATTTTGTGGGTAGGAAACAAAACTGTGCTGCAGACAATGGCCTATTGCATTTGAGATTAGATTATCAAGAAAGAAAAATAAAATTAAAAAAAGAACTATGCTCCACCTCTTCCGATTTCCTGCTGATAAATGTAAATTCAATATACAACTCCTTATCTTTCTATAAACGAGAAATCCATACTCTTGAATCACTTTATATTCCATTAGTGCCAATTCTGCAGTCTACTAAACAAGTTAATGATCTTATTGTAGGATTTCAGAAGTTACAGATTCACAGGTAAACACAGAAATAAGCAGCTGTCCTTTTAAAAAACGACAACTGTCTTAAGAACTGAGTACAACACTATTTAAATTGCAAATAGCTGACCAAGAACATGTATTAACACGAACTTAACACATGCATAAATCGAAGGTAATATCACTGACCTCCTAAATCTCTATTTTAACCATCACATGTCTTCTTCTAGAGTTGAAAGATGTGAACTCGAATGACTCCTGCCTTTTACTAAATTCTGGAGTTCATGAGGAGGACATAGTGTCTCTGTGGAACCCATTTTCCCATCTATGAAATCGGGGGAAAACAGTAACTATCACATGAAGTTTTTGTAGGAATAAAATGGGAAACACATATGCAGAAACATGTTGCAAGTTACATAAATGCCAGTTACATTATTACTAGTAGTAGTATTATGATGATGATCATAACTCTTGTCTTACAATTTGAATTGCTTTTAACAAAGAAGAGTTGCCCATTTGGAAGTAAGACAGGAAACTTGCAAGTTAATAGCCACACGTTCCAAAATCAATTTGAAGCCATTTGCACAAAAGTGGACAATATCCTTTATCTGATGTCACTGCCAGGGAGCATGGTGTGATTCATTATAAGGTGATGAAACATCTTGCATTCATGTCCTAATTGGAATTGCACATCATGTGTTTCTACTGGGAGGTGAGGTAGGGTGGGGACAGACAGAATTGCCACACTCCAAGTGGTACCTGGAGTGCAGGGGATATTTTCAAAGGTGGGATAATGAAGTACCCTGAGGCTTGGGGAGCCATGGGCAGCCTTACCACCCCTGCCCTGGAAGGACAAAGGGAGAAAGCAGTTATTGTATCCCAGTGAAAACCATAGCTGTGAGAGAGGATGCTTCTGTACAAAAAATACAGTCGCTGTAACCTGCATCTGCAGCTGCAGTGATAAGCAACTTGACCTCTTGTCCTGTGCTCAGATCCCCTGGCAGCACTCACTATTGGCTGAGGTAGCCCAGGTGATGTGGCTAATAGAGGTCTTCAGAGCACAGGTGTTAAAGGGTAAAGAGTATATTGGAGAACAAAAGGAAAACAGTAGGACACTAACCAGAATGTTATTATTCAGCATTGACCTTTGAGCTTATCATAGGGATTATCAAGAAGCAGCAAACAATCAAGACGCACACCTGCAGAGTTAAAGGACCATTCAATGCTAACTATATAGGCATGGGAGGTGCGCAATGACCTTTTACAATTTTGACTAACTATGGGTGAAACAAATAGCGAACTAAGGAGTTGGCACATATTTGACCAGTTTACTGCTGTAATCACAGAATACTCACAACGTAATAACGAGTAACATATCTGACACAGATACCATGACGAATGTTTGTGTTATTTTAATTTTAGAAGTTAATTCTCTTGCCCTGGGTCAGGGAAAGAAAGGGAGAAAAAAGATAATTGTGTAAATGACTTAGTTAACATTGTTTTTCCATCAAAACTAGGTGCATCAAAAAAGATCTACAGAGGGTCAGCTAAGGGAAAGGCAAGAGAGGGGGGAAGTAGCAGAGGAGGAAGCGGCTCATTTTCCTCTGGTTCTTGGCCTCATCTCCAGAATCATACAGTCTGTAGCCCTTTCAGACTGTTATGCCCAAAGTCCGAGTCCCCAAAATTGAGAGAATAAGACGTCCACAGCAATGCAAAAGCATAAAGAGGTTTTATTTCTAGTTCGAGCTAGGGCTCCTGTCTCATCCAGCACAATGGAGTCTTGATGAGAGCCCCGAGCCCTGGATTACAGTAGTATTTATAGGTTTAGGACAAAGACAGGGAGTTGGCAAGGGCAGATTGGTTGCAAGGGGTTCTTGGCATCTATTAATTGGCTGAATTTTGCACATGCGGGCTCGCTTAAGGGACTTTTCGTGTTATCTGGGCTAGCTCTAACCAGGCTATGAGGAATATGCTGACTGGCTGAGTCTCAAGGTCGGGGGGATGATGATCTCAGCTCCTTCTGGGCAGTGACCCAGCTTTTTCTGTGATTGTAGCTCTGGCTACTTTAGTCCCTGAAGCTTGTCATGACTTCTGTCAGGTCTCAACACAGACCATCTTCTTTCACTTGGTAATATGCATTTAAAGTTCTTCCATGTCTGCCCATGGCTTAATATCTCACATCTTTCTAGCAATGAATAACATTTCATTGTATTGATATACCACAGTCTGACCATGGACCCACTGAAGGGCATCTTGGTTGCTTCCAAGTTTTGGCAGTTATGAAATAAAGCTGTCAGAGCACCCATGTGTAAGTTTTTGTGTAGACATAACTCTTCAGGTCCTTTGGGTAAATATCAAGGAATGTGAATGCTGTATCACATGGTAAGGATACATTTAGTTACGAAATTGCCAAACTGGCTCCTAAAGTGACTATCATATTTTGGATTACCTTCCCACTAGCAATGAATGAGCATCCCCATTTTTCCATATCTTCACTAGCATTTGGCATGTCAGCATCCTGAATTTTGGTTATTACAATACGTATGTAGTGATTAGTTTACATTTCCCTGACAAAACACGATGCAGAGCATCTTTTCATATCCTTATTTTCCATCTGTATATCTTCATAAAAAGGTTGTTTTTGATGAAGATTGATGAGGCCTTTTGTTTTTTTAATAAATTATTTTCTTACAGGTGAGTTTTGACTTCTTTGTATATTTTGGATGACAGTTCTTGATCAGATGTTTCTTCTGGAAAACTTTTTCCCCCAATCTGTAGCAAGTCTTCTAATTTTGACACTTTCACAGAGCAGAAGTTTTTAATTTTAATTAAATCCAGTTTATCAGTTATTTCTTTTATGGATTGTGCCTTTGGTGTTGTACAAATGTATTTTTAAACCATTTCTTGTCTTTTAAACTGAGATGCTGGATATTAGCATGGAGATTGCAATTTTAAGGAAGATTACCATGTATATCTAATTTTACTGACATTTATTTTTTTCATGCATTACTTTATTCAACAAAAAATACCAAGAGTTATTTTAGGAACTGGGGACTCCACAGTAGTGAAATCACTACTCTTATATTCGGACAGCTCCTAGTCTAATGCAGATACTTGTAATAGACCCAGAGAGTATTCTCTGGCACTGTGGAACCCCAGAAGAGAAATTCCTCATTCAGTTTCACATTATTAGGAAGAACTAATAATATGTTCTTAAAGAAGATTACTTCTAAGGAAAGAGAGAGAGATGCTTCCCAGGTCAAGAGGAGCAGAGAGGGCAGTCAAGCCAAGGGGCCAGTGAAACAGTTATGAAGAGTCATTGTTTTGGGGAAGCTCTAAATTTGTAGGCACGGTTAGAGGATAATGGAAAGGAGTAACTGATGAGAAACAAGGCTGGAGGGGAGGCCAGGGTCAGGTCACAGCAGGTGCTCATGAGATTGGCCTGCATCCCAAAGTTGATGGGATTTGTAAGAATTTTCTGTGGGAGGCTGACATGATCAGACTAATCCGACAAACTATATTCACCAGGCAATATATACACCGATAACCTACTGGAATATAGGACTCTAGTCTATGAAAGTGAAAGTCACGCAGTTGTGTCTGACTCTTTGTAACCCCATGGACTATACAGTCCATGGAATTTTCCAGGCCAGAATACTGGCGTGGTTAGCTTTTCCCTTCTCCAGGGGATCTTGCCAACCCAGGAACAGAACCCAGATCTCCTGCATTGCAGGCAGATTCTTTACCAGCTGAGCCACAAGAGAAGACCAAGAATACTGGAGTGGGTAGCCTATCCCTTCTCCAGTGGATGTTCCCAAGCGAGGAATCAAACCGGGGTCTCCTGCATCGCAGGCGAATTCTTTACCAATTGAGCTATCAGGGAAGCCCCAGAGAATTTAATGTCCCCCATCACCCCAAGCAAGGTGGTTACTGTTATTATCCTTATTATCCATTACTGTTAATTTTTTTTTTTAATTGAAGAAAAACAAGAGCAGAATTTTTCCAAGCATTCAGCCTGGGTTTCAGCTCTTAGCCGAACCCAAAAGTCTGGCTGCAAGACTCATCCTTTTTGCCCATGGCGCCATCCTAAGTCAGGTAAGCCACGCATTCACTGTGCAGCTTCCAAGAACAGGAAACTCTTTCCTGTTGATGAAGCCTCTCGGCTTTGGGGAGCACCATCGCCTTCTCTGCAAGGCAGGACAGCGTCACGGGACTCAGCTGCACAGTGTGGGGAGAGGAGTGTCCTGCCGGGCGTGGACTCCACTCGCGTGTCTCTCGTCAGGCTGCGCCCCCTCAGAGAGATCGCTGGCAGTCCCGGGGAAGGCGCCTGCCAGTGCGGCCTTCTCATGCCCCCAGGGGGGTGAGGACCGAGGCCCAGGCTGCCCGACGCGGGCTCCCTCTGCGGGAGGGGCCGTGCCGCCTCCGCCTCTGCGCGGCCCCGTGGGCAGCAGCCCGGCAGGCTCCTCCGTCCACGCGAGTCTCCAGGCAAGGACACTGGAGTGGGGTGCCCTGTCCTGCTCCCTGCTTCGCCTCACGTTCTAAGAATATTTACCTAGGAAAAGTGCTACCTGGAGGGAGCTCTAAACTCAGCAAGAGAAAAGAGAGATCTTTGTGACTAGCGGGAAAAGGACGGACGCAGAGTGAAAGCAAATGCCTGAAAGTGAAGTGGGGGCCCTCTGCAGAGCCGCAGTGAGGGTGAGGGCCTGTGACGCCAAGCGCGGCGCGGAACATGCCCTCCAGCAGCCAGCCTTCCGCCGGGAGGCTGAGAGTCCACACTGCTCATGGCAAAAGTGAACTCTTGTTAACTTTCTTATGCAAGTAAAGAAAAATACAAATGCACAGATAACAACAAATACATAAACTGAACACATTCTCACAATCAGCACCAGATCAAGAAACAGGGCGTGTATAGAAAAGAGTGAAACGATGTCACTGGCAGCAACATGGATGGACTAGAGACTATCACACGAAGTAAGTTAGAGAAAGACAAAGACCATGTGCTATCGCTTCTATGTGGAATCTAAAGAAATGATACAAATGAACTTACCCCCAAAAATAGACTCACAGACATAGGAAAAAAACTTAGGGTTATTAAAGGGGAAAGTGGGGAGAGATGGATTAATTGGGAATTTGAGATTAACAGATGCACAGTACTATATATAAAATAAACAACAGGGAGCTACTGTGTAGCCTAGTGGACTATATTCATTAATAATAATAATATAGTATTATTTATATAATATAAATATTTATATATTATTAAATATATTTATATAAGTATGATAATCATAATGAATATTAATCAATATTAATAGTATTAATAATAACATATAATGGGAAAGAATCTAAAAAAGAAGATACATATATATAACTTAATCACTTTTCTGTACACTTGAAACACTGTAAGTCAACTTTCTTTTTAATAAAAAAGAAAATAAACAGGGTATAACCAGCACCCTAGAGGCTACCCCCTTCTTCCTACCTCATCCACCTTAATCTTGACTGGTAGCCACAAACACTGATGTTGTTTGTTTTAAGGTTTCATATAACTGGAATCATTCAGTGAGTACTTTTTGATATCTGGCTTCATTCATCCAAAATTATGCTTGTGATATAAGTTATGCTTTGTGATATATTACAGAATTATGCTTGTGATATCTGACTTTGTGAGTTTATATCTCAAGTTGTTTATCTATACATGCACAATGTTTTTTCTAGGAAGTGGCTATCATGTGATCACTCAAATAGAGGCAATGATTAGATTTCAGGGCATCGTTTTAGCCTCTTTGCAATATGAAAAAATAGCTTCAAAACAATTTTGAGGCATAAAAGGTGATAAAATGTTACATAGAGAGAGACTACTAGGAAGAATCAAGGATTGAGGGAAACAATTGAAATGAAAATACTTATTGTTTGTAATAAAACAGAGGCCCTGGGTGAGAAAAAAAAAATCAGATCCTACACCTATATTACAGGCACGCACACACACCCACACACCCACATATACTTCCAGTTTCCTTTATGGTAGAATAATGTGTTTCTCATAATTCAACATCTTCTATGTAAAATATTCTTTAAAAATCTGAACTTTCAGTCAAACCCAGTATATAGAGGAGAGATAAGGAAATTATGCAATAGCAATTTATCCCTCAATCTCTGTCATTTGAAGATGACAGCACCAGTTGAAAAAAGGAAAAGGCACCATATATTACAATTCTAACAGAAAGGCATCTGGTCCATCTTGAATACACCAGTTGGAACAACAGCCTCAACTTCCTTCCACTTTGATTTACAGCATGGTCTCTAGGGGGAATGCTTTGATTTCAAGGGCATTAAGATATGATTTATTTCTATAAGGCCAACTGAGAGGTCATCCTCTTCTTGAAAACTGGGGACCAGTACTGATCCACAAAAGGAAGAAAAATGTTAATCAAGTTAAAACTGGTCTCAGTGATTAAAACAGTCAGGCTGCAAATCACAATGATTAGCAATGATGACAAAACCAGAAACAAAAGTATACTGTAAAGAACAGTTTATCATCATTTTTTGCTTTTCTTCTCTAAGCTGTGTTAATAAAATTGGTGTCTCATCATGATATTTGATGATTTGAAAATAAAAGATAAATGATTGTCCTTTTCTTCTAGGAAAAAAATATTTTGTTTTTAAATAAAAGATTTAATAAAAGTCAGATGAACAAATCAATCTGTCATACATAGAGGGCCAGGAAAGAAGGATCTAAAAAGGTAAAAAGTAAAATAGAAATCAAAAACCTTCTGCAGTACAACTTATTTCTTTGCTTATAATGTGTCTCAGTCAACAAAACAGGAGAGAATTGAGAAGATCCTGGTCTATTATGCTCTGTTCTAACTGTGCGCATTTTGATAGAGTCTGCATTTTCTGGAGACCATGATCAAATTAATTTTACATCACTCAAGTAATATGTAACATTATTTTATTTCCTTATCATCTGAAAAACTGAGATGCCAGGGATTAAAACAAAATAAACCAAAATTAGGCTCCAATTCCCATTTTTCACTACTACAATGGTAGTTAGAAAACCAAAGGATTAGAATAGTCAACATTCATACCCAGTATGGTACAAAGAGCTCGATAATTACCAAGATTTCTGAAAATCCTATATTCTAATAAGACCATTTCATTCTTTATGAGAAAATAGGAGAAAAATAAATACTTCATGGGAAAAACAAAGAGCAGAAATTGTTATTTAGATGAAAGACTTAAGTTTTAAAAGCATAAAGACACCGTGTATATGTTAATAAATCAAGCTAAAATTAGGTTTTACAAGCTGTCAAGGGTATCAAAATTGCATGAGACTGAAAGCTAAATGATTGACAGTTAATATAAACAATTAGTTTTTAAATCATGTTATTGATCTAATTTATTAAATATGATGTATTTAATTATCTGTATTTATTAATAAGTGCTACATATGTGTAACATGCTTTATACTGTTTTGTGTAAGAAAGCATTTATTATAAGAATTGTTGGAGATTTCTCAAAAATCGTCACTACTTTAATATCAGTAACAATATTCCCTCAAACTTTTAACACTTAAAATCTACTTAATGAACAACAGACATAAATGCAGATGTTACATTTTAGGTAAGTTTAAAAACTATTAAACACAAATTTGTATACAGATAAATTATATTTTTTAAAAACTGTTCCATATTAGTCACAGCAAAGCTGTTATTTGCACATTTTTGTTAATAATTTAAATATCGTGATGATAGTTGCCTTAAGTTTCACATCAAATTGGTTTCTTTGCTCTCTATACTGTGTAAGAGAAGCTCAGTTTAAAATTAATCCTCATCAGGAATAGCGGCAATAGTTTGGTGTTCCTTTCTGATATCCAGGTGTCTTTGGAATAAACATGTTTCTGCCCAGAAGTGGTGTGTGCAGGCTGTTTGGGAACACCAAATATATTGCTGAGGATGTCAATAAACAAATGATAGAAATGGTCTACTTGTAATGTTGGTGTCATATGAGAAAACATTTAATTTCCCCTTAAAATGTGTGTAATTTAGTTTCCTTATATAAGCTGGTGAACATCAGCTTGGAAAAACAGAACCCTTCCTGGAAATCCAGGAAGCAAATTGCAAAGACTTGCATCCATGGCTGTAATTTTTCAGCTACTAGCTTCAACACCAAATCAGGACAGGAAACATATTGTTGACCACCAGATCCTGTCTGTGAACAGAGCAGAGTGAGAATTTCCTTGTCACACATATGGCTATGCTCTGTCAGTCCCTATCCCAGAACATCTTGTCCAGGTTACATCAGGGAACTCAGGATAATCATTAGCCAAGATAAAGATACTTTCAATACCTAGGCTTTGGGTCTCCAGATAGAAACAGGACAAACCTTTCCTGTGGACCTTTCCCTCACACGAGAACCACTCGTGAGCCAAAGGGTGATCAGTGTGTTCTACTTAGCTCTCATTTCTATAGTAAAATATCTACCAGCCACTTCCAGGATAG
Source organism: Nanger dama (assembly GCA_917880005.1). Taxonomy (NCBI): domain Eukaryota; kingdom Metazoa; phylum Chordata; class Mammalia; order Artiodactyla; family Bovidae; genus Nanger; species Nanger dama. Next base: position 7,075,684 of record CAKJTW010000052.1, read on the forward strand.
TAACTGCTTTTCCAGGTTGTAGACTGAGTCCAGGAATGTCCATTTGGAATAAAGGTTCATTGTGTTCTCTCTCTAAACATAAAGTTTATCATTAATATTGTGGCTGCTTTTATAACTATTTCAGTGATAGTATAACATTTACCTATTTTTCTTTTTTTAAAACAAAGACTGCGAAGTTAAATAATGGTTCATTGATTCTGGTGACTCCCTTTCATTTTGCAACAAAATGCATTCATTTTGATGGGAAGGGTATTATTTTACTTTCTAGACAAACTTAGTTGTTTCAGGAGAAAGGTCAATTGTGTTTGTTTAAAAGCTGCAGAAAAGTTTCAAAGTGTTCATTGTCACTATGTGACATATTTGTTATAATTACATTAGGAGTAAAATTTTTAAAAATTAACACCTTCCGGTACAAACTTACTTTAACATCTTATTTACATTAACATCTTACTTACATTAACATCTTACTTCCTGTACAAACTTTTCTCTTACCTGTCCAGACTCTGGACTAGTGTGAACTTAGTGTTTTACATGGATCCCAGTTTGGGCAGTGTGGTGAATACCTCACTGAAACATGATCCAAGTAGGCAATCTCTTGGCTTTCAAAACTGACTTAGGATTGAAGGCAGTTGAAGCACACATTAGTTTAGGGACAGTCTGATGGATTATCAGAGCCCCTGGATTATCAGGTGCTCCCTGATTTTTCGCAATAAGATTCCTGTTCTCTAGCAACTTGCCTCACCTCTGACCTCACCCATTTTCCTCCCCAGACCAGATTCCAACCAGCTGTTTCCAACCCAGCCTCATTTTGGAGCAGAGAACATCATGGTCATAGAAAGCATTCAATATTTAATTACCAGTATTAGTATAGGTAGAGGAGTTTAATTTCTTGAATGATAAGTAAAAAAATGATCTCATAAAATTAATGATGTCCCCCTAAATAAGTGCTCCAAGGGAAACACATTATCCAAGGAATAAGCTTGCCCCTATGTGGTCAACAGTTTCCGTCTCTGTTATACATATACATATTATAACATTATGCACACCCTTTTAAAAGCTAGAAATAAGCAAAGAAAATCTTTGAATATTTTGAAGAAAATAAATTCTAAAGAATTGATAATTTTTTTTTTCTGTTTCTTTGAGCCCCATAGCTCTTTCTACTGAAGTATCATGGCCATTCTCCTTGAACAGATCGAAGGCAAAGCTGATGCAGTGGGTACAGATAGCATGGCCACAGAACTACTGAGAGGGAAGAAGTAGAGGTGACTACCAGCCATTAGGCTAGGACAGTAGCCACGACTGCGGATTGTTCCGGACACAGCCATATGTACGTGCTAAGTATAAGTGACTATATGAATGAGACATAAAGGAAATTAGGAAATTAGTTACATTTCTTGAATGCATGAGTGTGTTCATTCCCACAGGCATATTTTGCTCAACAGTTCAGTTCAGTTCAGGTCAGTTCAGTCACTCAGTTGTGTCCAACTCTTTGCGACCCCATGAATCGCAGCACGCTAGGACTCCCTGTCCATCACCATCTCTTGTAGTTCACTCAGACTCACGTTCATCGAGTCCGTGATGCCACCCAGCCATCTCATCCTCTGTCGTCCCCTTCTCCTCCTGCCCCCAATCCTTCCCAGCATCAGAGACTTTTCCAATGAGTCAACTCTTCGCATCAGGTGCCCAAAGTACTGGAGTTTCAGCTTTAGCATCATTCCTTCCAAAGAAATCCCAGGGTTGATCTCCTTTAGAATGGACTGGTTGGCTCTCCTTGCAGTCCAAGGAGCTCTCAAGAGTCTTCTCCAACACCACAGTTCAAAAGCATCAATTCTTCAGCGCTCAGCCTTCTTCACAGTCCAACTCTCACATCCATACATGACCACAGGAAAAACCATAGCCTTGACCAGACGGACCTTCATCAGCAAAGTAATGTCTCTGCTTTTGAATATACTATCTAGGTTGGTCATAACTTTTCTTCCAAGGAGTAAGCGTCTTTTAATTTCATGGCTGCAGTCACCATCTGCCGTGATTTTGGAGCCCCTCCAAAAAAGTCTGACACTGTTTCCACTGTTTCTCCATCTATTTCCCATGAAGTGATGGGACCAGATGCCATGATCTTTGTTTTCTGAATTTTGAGCTTTAAACCAAATTTTTCGCTTTCCTCTTTCACTTTCATTAAGAGGCTCTTTAGTTCTTCTTCACTTTCTGCCATAAGGGTGGTATCATCTGCATATCTGAGGTTATTGATATTTCTCCCAGCAATCTTGATTCCAGCTTGTGTTTCTTCTAGTACAGCATTTCTCATGATGTATTCTGCACATAAGTTAAATAAACAGGGTGACAGTATACAGCCTTGACATACCCCTTTTCCTATTTGGAACCAGTCTGTTGTTCCATGTCCAGTTCTAACTGTTGCTTCCTGACCTACATACAGATTTCTCAAGAGGCAGGTTAGGTGATCTGGTATTCCCATCTCTTGAAGAATTTTCCACAGTTGATTGTGATCCACACAGCCAAAGGCTTTGGCATAGTCAATAAAGCAGAAGTAGATGTTTTTCTGGAACTCTCTTGCTTTTTCCATGATCCAGTGGATGTTGGCAATTTGATCTCTGGTTCCTCTGCCTTTTCTAAAACCAGATTGAACATTAGGGAGTTCATGGTTCACGTATTGCTGAAGCCTGGCTTGGAGAATTTTGAGCATTGCTTTACTAGCATGTGAGATGAGTGCAATTGTGTGCGGTAGTTTGAGCATTCTTTGGCATTGCCTTTCTTTGGAATTGAATGAAAACTGACCTTTTCCAGTCCTGTGGCCACTGCTGAGTTTTCCAAATTTGCTGGCATATTGAGTGCAGCACTTTCACAGCATCATCTTTCAGGATTTGAAACAGGTCCACTGGAATTCCATCACCTCCACTAGCTTTGTTCGTAGTGATGCTTTCTAAGGCCCACTTGACTTCACATTCCCAGATGTCTGGCTCTAGATTAGTGATCACATCCTCATGGTTATCTGGGTCTTGAAGATCTTTTTGTACAGTTCTTCCATGTATTCTTGCCACCTCTTTTTAATATCTTCTGCTTCTGTTAGGTCCATACCATTTCTGTCCTTTATCGAGCCCATCTTTGCATGAAATGTTCCCTTGATATCTCTAATTTTCTTGAAGAGATCTCTAGTCTTTCCCATTCTGTTCTTTTCCTCTATTTCTTTGCATTGATCACTAAAGAAGGCTTTCTTATCTCTTCTTGCTATTCTTTGGAACTCTGCATTCAGATGCTTATATCTTTCCTTTTCTCCTTTGCTTTTCACCTCTCTTCTTTTCACAGCTATTTGTAAGGCCTCCCCAGACAGCCATTTTGCTTTTTGCATTTCTTTTCCATGGGTATGGTCTTGATCCCTGTCTCCCATACAATGTCACGAACCTCTGTCCATAGTTCATTAGGCACTCTATCTATCAGATCTAGGCCCTTAAATCTATTTCTCACTTCCACTGTATAATCATAAGGGATTTGATTTAGGTCATACCTGAATGGTCTAGCAGTTTTCCCTACTTTCTTCAATTTGAGTCTGAATTTGGTAATAAGGAGTTCATGATCTGAGCCACAGTCAGCTCCTGGTCTTGTTTTCGTCGAGTGTAAAGAGCTTCTCCATCTTTGGCTGCAAATCATATAATCAATCTGATTGCAGTGTTGACCATCTGGTGATGAAAACCATACTCACAGAAAACCAGTCAATCTAATCACACTAGGACCACAGCCTTGTCTAACTCAGTGAAACCAAGCCATGCCTGTGGGGCAACCCAAGATGGGTGGGTCATGGTGGAGAGGTCTGACAGAACGTGGTCCACTGGAGAAGGGGATGGCAAGCCACTTCAGTATTCTTGCCTTAAGAACCCCATGAACAGTATGAAAAGGCAGAATAATAGGATGCCAAAAGAGGAACTCCCCAGGTCAGTAGGTGCCCAATATGCTACTGGAGATCAGTGGAGAAATAACTCCAGAAAAAAAAAGGGATGGAGCCAAAGCAAAAACAGTACCCAGCTGTGGCTGTGACTGGTGATAGAAGCAAGATCCGATGTTGTAAAGAGCAATATTGCATAGGAACCTGGAATGTCAGGTCCATGAATCAAGGCAAATTGGAAGTGGTCAAAGAAGAGATGGCAAGGGTGAACGTCAACATTCTAGGGCTCAGCGAACTAAAATGGACTGGAATGGGTGAATTTAACTCAGATGACCATTATATATATACTACTGTGGGCAGGAATCCCTCAGAAGAAATGGAGTAGCCATCATGGTCAAGAAAAGAGTCCGAAATGCAGTACTTGGATGCAACCTCAAAAATGACAGAATGATCTCTTTTCGTTTCCAAGGCAAACCATTCAATATCACAGTTATCCAAGTCTATGCCCCAACCAGTAACGCTGAAGAAGCTGAAGTTGAACGGTTCTATGAAGACCTACAAAACCTTTTAGAACTAACACGCAAAAAAGATGTCCTTTTCATTACAGGGGACTGGAATGCTAAAGTAGGAAGTCAAGAAACACCTGGAGTAATAGGCAAATTTGGCCTTGGAATGCAGAATGAAGCAAGGCAAAGACTAATAGAGTTTTGCCAAGAAAATGCCCTGGTCATAGGAAACACCCTCTTCCAACAACACAAGAGAAGACTCTACACATGGACATCACCAGATGGTCAACACCAAAATCAGATTTTGCTCAACAACCATCTTTTATTAGTCACTAAATAAATAATTGAGCTTGCCTCCTCCATAGAGGGAACAGTCCGGGAACTGTTCTTTTTCTTTTTAGCAGGGAAGGGGTTCTTGTTTTATTTGCAAAATGCACCACCATCCCTCAGGAGTCAATCCCTGACCACTGGAAGGTCAGCTGCAACCCTGTCACTAGATGCCACAGGCACATGTCACCACTAGGTAACTGGAAAGAACTGCGCAATGCTGTGCATTGCCTCAGGAATCTCTCCAAACAGAGTCAGATGCGCCAAGGTGTATTGACACAGCTGTGTCGTCAGACTTACCCACACCTGCTCTCCTAGGTCTCAGACAGAGCTATTAATTTCAGAGTCATGTTTTCTCTAGTGCCAATATCAGGCGAATCCACAGGACTTTTCTTTTCCCTGATACCTTCTGTTTGGAACACAAAGAATAAAAACAAAATGATCTGAGCTGAGACAGCTCTTGCATCCTTAGCTCATCCCAAGGTAGAAGCCAGGATAATTATGGAGAGACATATGTTGATGGTAATAAAGCAGTTATGTATAGTCACTATCTGTTTTGAAGATTAACTGTCTACCACATTGCAGTATTTAAGCATGAGACCATTTCAGATTTAATACACACTCCCCAACCCCCTTTCCACCATAAAACATAGTCCAGGAAAAGACACAATTTACATAACTTACAACCAGAGGATTTCTCTAATATAAACAATTCTGATGCCTAACAGTTGGCACCCAAAAAGACAATTTATGAAGTTCCTGCTCCTTCCTGCTGCCAAATCCAGGGTGACATGTTCATTGATTTCCTCATAAAATCTACGATTGCTTCAGCAAGAGCAAGACAAGGACTTTTTATTTCATTTTTATAAGCCTGGATGAGCAGATGAAATGCAGAAGGGCTAACACGAATACTAAGTTTCAGTCTGTCAAACTGCAAAACGGCAAAGACATTAAGCTTCCATGTCATAGCTGCTAATAGAATCACCAGAACATTGTCAAACTTTAGCAATGCTTTGAAAGTACAAAATCTGGTACATGCCAGTTCCTTCTATGATGAGGCGAGGTTAAAAACAAACTTACAACACCCTCTGCTTGAACCACCAAATAATCACTAGGACTTAATTAAATGCAAACAAATAAACACATGAAAATGATCCAGGTAGCTGAAGTTCAAGTGTGGCGGAAACTGAAGACAGAGCCATTTTCTAGTAGGAAATGCATGATTCATTCCAACTCATCCACAGCTCCCAAAATGCCAACTTTTGTGACTGAAATATGATTTTATGCAAATTATATCAAGTGATTCAGCTACATTAATAACATACTCTACATAAAATAAACATATTAAATGTAATGCTTATAAGCACCTTCAGTATGTGCTACAATAGCAAAAAAAAAAGCAATGTAGAAGGATTCTTTTTAAAGGTTGAGTTAAGAGAAAATTAAACTAATTCTTTAAAAAAATCTTTTAGACCGATCTAGCTGAGTCTACAACATTCACTTGCTATAGTTTCTACTCCTGGAATTTTACACTGGAGACCTAAAAAAGAATAGTTTCAGTCTATAATAGTCCATTATGAGGCATTCCACATGCATAAATTCTCAATATTTCATAAATAGTGTAGCTATGAAAAAAATCATTCATGCCTTACATTTAGAAATGGACCCTTGTGGAATATTGCCTTTTTCAACCTCAGCAAACGTAAGTTAAATATTTATAAAACAAAATTTATTGAAACTATTTCAATCCTTGAGGGAGCAGAATAGACACTTAAAAAGAATCAGCCTGAACTTAGCAGTCTTATGTGTATTAATACTACATGTGCATGCGCAACAACCCTCTATAGAAATATCAAAACAGATTTCCTAGTTTTCAGCTCACACCAGAATATATAAACACAGGTTGCAGTCAATCTTACTAGAATCATTCAACTAACTGATTGATCCTATCAACACAGATTAGTTTTGGTTTTTAAGAGAAACAAAAATACTAAGGAAAGCTAAAAATACCTACTGCTTAGAAAACCTCATCTCTTATACATAATGATTAGATAATGAAAACAATACAGAAAGGGACAAAATAAAAAAGTGTATGTATGTACATGTATATTTTTCCATATTTAGCATTCCCATAACTTTAAAACTGTACAGTGTAAATATAACTTTTATACATACTGAAAAACAAACAAAAAAATTCATTGCAATATTCACCATATTGTGGTGACCTGGAATAGGCCATGTTTATATTGATAATATTTATCTATCTTCAAATTCCAAAGATAGGCTACCATATTTCATATCTTCACAACTGAGAGTTCCTTATCAATATGTTGACTCCAGGGATGTTCAAGTTCAATTATTTGACAATTATATAGGCACAGGTGTAAAAATCAGATCTTTTTGGTAATTCATATTTTTATGTATTTTGGTTTCCTTCTAAATGAGGTTGAACAACTATTTTTGTGTTAAATAGCAACTTATTTTTCATTATTTATAAATTTACTGTTTGTACCTTTGTCGATTTTTCTATTGTAGGTTATTTTTTCTATGAGATATTTTTAAAACATTTTAATGAGTCTGGATTTAACTTGTGTGAATATTTTTCTCTAATCAGTCATTTGCATTTTAGTCCTTCTCAAACTATTTTCTCTCCAAAGTTTTTTGTTTTCTACCATGTTTTATGTAGTGAAGTTTATTAAGCTTTTCTTTATAAATTCTGGATGTTATACCCATCCAAGAAAGCATCTGCCAAGTTTATATATACATTTAGCAATACTTAAAAAAAAAAAAGTATAGGCTTGCTTTTTTTTTTTATGTTTAAAGTCTATTCCATCTGGAATTTATTTTGAGGTAAAAAGTAAGATAAAGACCCAGTTTTATCTTTTTCTGCAATGGTTAACCAGTTGTTTCCCATTACTTACTAAATAATCTTTTTCTCAGTGATTTAAAAATTATACTATTGTCATGAGTTAAATGTGACAAACACACAGATGCATTTATGGCTTCTTCCCTTCATTCTTCTCCACTACAGAGTTATTTGATTTTTGTAACTTTATACCAGATTTTAATATCTGGTAGAATTAGTTCCTCTCTCATTGACTGCTTTTTTTTTAATGCTGTGAATATTCTCAAATGTATCTTTTTCAGATATATTTTAGTAACAAAGGGCTTCTCTCAAAGTTCAGTTGGTAAAGAATCCGCCTGCAATGCAGGAGACCCTGGTTTGATTCCTGGGTCGGGAAGACCCACTGAAAAAGGGAAAGGCTCCCCACTCCAGTATTCTGGCCTGGAGAATTCCACAGACTCTGCAGTTCACGGGGCTGCAAAGAGTCAGACCCAACTGAGCGACCTTCACTTCAGTTCTTCACTTTAGTAACAAAATGATGTTGAATTCCATCAGATGCTTTTTACCTGTTCTATAAATTTCCTTTTGATTTCTTCTGCGACTCAAAAATTTTTTGAAGGACTTTTTGAGGTATGATTTTTAAAGTGGTTTGGAGAAGAGAATGGCAACCAACTCGAGTATTCTTGCCTGGAAAATTCCATGGATAGAAGAGCCTGGGAGGCTACAATCCATGGGGGTGACAAAGAGTCAGACCCAACTGAGCAACTAACACCTTCACTTTTAAGGTGGTTGGATTTTATGTTTGTGATACTATTTTACTTTGGGGACTATGTCAGGTCTAATATTATCTCCATTTCTATATATGACCCATTGTTGTTGATTAGTCACTAAGTTGTGTCCAGCTACTTTTGTGACCCCACAGGCTGCAGCCCACCAGGATCCTCCTCTGTCCACAGGATCTTTCAGGCAAGAAGACTGGAGGCGGTTGCCATTTCCTTCTTCAGGAGATCGCCTCGAACCAGGGGTTGAACCCATGTCTCCTGCACTGGAAAGAACCACTAAGTGACCAGGGAAGTTCACATGACCCATAGGTAAAAGAATAAAATCTGTTCTCTAGAGATACGGATCATCTCTTCCTTCATCCAGCCAGCTATCTAGGTACCTCCCTACAAATATATTTTCAGGATGTTTTACACTATAATTCTTGTTTAATTTGGTCTACATAATATTTTAATGTCTGACATAAGGAATTAACTTTTCTTGCCATCACTGGATTTCTGTTAAATTTTCTTTGTATTTCTCACAGTTTAAATGCTTATTTTATTTTATAATCTCCCAGTATGTTACACTGGGCTTCCCTTGTGGTTCAGCTGGTAAAGAATCCACCTTCAGTGTGGGAGACCTGGGTTCGATCCCTGGGTTGGGAAGATCCCCTGGAGAAGGGAGCAGCTACTCACTCCAATATTCTGGCCTGGAGAATTCCATGGACTGTATAGTCTATGGGGTCATAAAGAGTTGGATACAACTGAGTGACTTTCACTTCACTTTCATATGTTACATCACATTAATGGGTATTCTTGCATGTATATTCACTGATGTAATAAATCAACCTCTCATGTTTTATTTTTAAAACTTCTTGTGTCTTTAAAGCTCTATATGGATTGTCTTTAAAATATATATAATATATGCATGTTTTCATCTCTGGGGATTTGACAATTTTAAAGTTAGTTTTTAGTCATTCTATTCTACACAGGCTTCTCATTCAATTTCTAATATAAGAGCTGAGCAATTTGCACTTTTCATCAACCTTCTATATCCCTTCTATATCCTTCTATATCCAACATTTGGTTTTGATAATCATTTTATACATTATAAAAATTCACAATAAAATAATCTGCAACTACTTATAGTGATAGCTGTTAACAAAAGTTATAGTGGTAATCATTTTATAACACATACAAATATAAAATCTTGTTTTAAATTTGAAACTAAGATTGTCACTATCTCAATAAAAAATTACAGTATTTACTTTCCATAATTCTTTTGTTTGTTGCTGTTGTTGTTCAGTTGCCAAGTGATGCCTGACTCTTTGTCACCCCAGGGACAGCAGCACACCAGGCCATCTGTCCCTCACCATCTCCCAGAGTTTGCCCAAGTTCACGTCCATTAAATTAGTGATGTCATCCAACATCTCATCCTCTGTCACCCCTCTTCTCCTTCTACCTTCAGTCTTTCCCAGCATCAGGGTTTTTTTCCAGTGAATCAGCAGTTCACATCAGGTGGCCAGAGTATTGGAGCTCCAGCTACAGCATCAGTCCTTCCAATGAATATTCAGGGTGGATTTCCTTTAGGATGGACTGGTTTGATCTCCTTGCAGTCCAAGAGACTCTCAAGAGTCTCTCCAGCACTACTGTTCGAAAGCATCAATTCTTCGGCATTCTGCCTTCTTTGTGGTGCAAGTCTCACATCCATACATGACTACCGGAAAGACTGTAGCTTTGACTATACAGACCGTTGTCGGCAAAGTAATGCCTTTGCTTATTAATATGCTATCTAAGTTTGTCATAGCTTTCCTGCCAAGAAGCAATCTCTTCTAATTTCATGGATGCAGTAACCATCCACAGTGATTTTAGGGCAAAGAAGAAGAAATCTGTCACTGCCTCCACCTTTTCCCCTTCTATTTGCCATGAAGTGATGGAACTGGATGCCACGATCTTAGTTTCTTTAATATTGAGTTTTAAACTGGCTTTTTCACTCTCCTCTTGCACCCTCATCGAGAGGTTCTTTAGTTCCTCTTTGCTTTCTGTCATTAAAGAGGTATCATGTGCATTTCTGAGATGGTTGATATTTCTCCCCACAATCCTGACTCCAGCTGGTTACTCATCCAGCTGGCATTTCACATGATGTGCTCTGCATATAAGTTAAATAAACAGGGTGACAATAAACAGCTTTGTCATACTCCCTTCTCAATTTTGAATCAGTCACTTGTTCCATATAAAAGGTCCTAACTGTTGCTTCTTGACCTGCATACAGGTTTCTCAGGAGATAGGTAAGATGGTCTGGAATTCCCATCTTTTAAGAGTTTTCTACAGTTTGTTATGATCCACACAAAGACTTTAGTGTCATCAATGAAACAGAGGTAGATGTTTTTCTTAGTATCGTAATTGTTTAATGTTCTTCTGTACTTAAGCAACATGGATGCCCACCCTCACCCTTTACTACAGCTTCCTCCTGTTACATCATTAAGCTGCTTGTTTCTGTTCTTCAGTTTGTACTGTACTCATTTCTTCTTCTCTGAATCCCCAAATTCCATCTCTGTGCTTGAAATGTCTTAATAGTAACTTAAGTAAAATGTGTTTTAGTAACATTCACTTATACCCATTTTCCCCTGAAACCTGTGTTCTTGTTTCTTCAGATTTATTTCTTCATTTATTTCCTAACTTTTGTTTTCTTAATATGTGTATAATCAATCACTGTCTCACTCATGATAAACTTGGCCAGGCTGGCCTAGAACTTCTACTTGAATGATTACAATGGGGACCAATCCTTCTCACCTGAGCTGAGGTTTACTCAGCTCCCTCCAGACACTACAGTGTGCTGTCTGCTCACATCTGCGGCAGATGCTAAGGGCTAGAGTGTGGAGGATGGTTGGTCTTGGTTGTGGACTGTCCAGGTTGGTGTCTTGGGGCTTTGCCATCGGCTCTCTGGTTTGTTCATTCTCTTGTATCAGGATCTGTTCCACTTCCCTGGGAATCAATTCGATGCCTATGGTTTCAGATATCTTTCTCTGCTTCATCCAGAGTCCCTGACCTTCTAACCCACCAGGAATACCTCAGGAGGTGATTTAGTCCAATTAGCTTCTCTCTTCCCAACATCCAATTTACCTCCTTCTCCGATGCAATGGAGATAAAGCATTAAACAGACGGAAGGCAACAGCACCCAGGGGTTCCAGTACATGCTTTCCAATTCATTCCTGCTCCTTATGCAATTTATTTTCGCTTTTGTTTTCTGGTCGGCTAAAACCTTGTTTATTGCTGAAGATAATTAGCTCTGAATGTTTATGATAGTTCTGCTTTTATCCCCTACTTTTCATGCTAGCAGGGAGACACCAAGATAGAGAACTCCAGAAATTACTCTCTCCTGGGAGAAGACAGCCACCCTCATGGAAATTTCCATGAGGGGTTGCTTGATTAGCTTCTCTGTGGTTAGGAGGGGGAGTTTTTCAGGACTTTAATTCACTCACGTCTCCTCTATTTGGTTTATGTGGAGAGCACTGTAGGAGCACGTGGTAGATTGCTAAAGGAACCATGCTGACTCTGGGACCCAGGTGTGTCTCCTTAGTCAAACACTAGTTATTTTCCTCCTGTTGGAAAACTTTTTTCTCCCTCTTGAGATAGATAGATAGATAGATAGATAGATAGATAGATAGATAGATAGATAGATAGATAGCTGTAGGATAGATAGATAGATGGACTGTAAAAGTTGATTTTATTTTATATAATGTTCATGCCATTGGTTTAGGGAAACTATTTTGAGATTTGCTTTCACTGTGCAATTGAAAAAAACAGAAAATGGTATTTACAGTTATTATCACTAATATACTTATGTTGAATTTTAGAAGGGTTATTTAAAATACAAAATCTGTGACATACACACACTACTATATATAAAAACTCTACTCAATATAACCTACACGTTTAAAGAATCTGAAAAGAATGCTTATATGTATACCTGAATCACTTTGCTATACACCTGAAATACATTATAAACCAACTATACTTCAATCAATTAAAATAATATAGAATGTGAATATTGCATAATTTATTTTACTTATTTAAATATTCATAGAAAAGTAGGAGTTAAACTGAAACTGACTAAAGAGCATGGGGTTGGGAGCAGAATACATCACACAACAGAATCTAATTCTGTGAACTCCATCCTCCTGGGTAACCCACATTATTCAGGTACAAATGGAAGTGAGACAAAAACAACCAGGAGGGGTAGAGATGGAAAGACCAAAACCCTCTGGAGGTCTGCAACTTGAATCTCACCAAGCCCAATCTGGCTTTTGGACAAAGGGAGGCAGTTTTCATAAATTCAAGTTACAGAATGAAGAAGCAACCATAGTAAGCAGTGATAGCGAAGCGCGGGTTTGACACTCAGCAAAGCCTGCCTTGGAGATTCATTCTGAACACAAACCATCTGGAATGATTAAACACAGCTGATATATACAATCTACATTTGTTATCAACTCACAACTATAAAAGAAAAATCACCTAAGGGTTCATTTAAGAAGTCTATTCTTCATTCAGTTCACTTAAAACAGAAATTGATTTTTTTTATACAATTAAAATAGAAAAGTTGAATACAGATTTTCAGGAATTGTCATGTGTTATGTGAGCATGTCATGCAAATCTCTGTATCTTACTGAGGTGTGTAGGAGCGAGGAGGAAAAATAAATCTAATCTGTTGGTGGAAGCTTGCCCATAGTTACTCTATAGGGCTGATATTTCTAAGGACTGCAAAATTAAAACAAATTAGTTAGGCGCTAAAAGAAGTCTCCACATAAAACAAGACAAGTAGACAGTATATTTCTAAGGAAGATAATACTAAGAGGTTAATCTTTATGTATTTCCACTCTTCTCTGTACATATATTAAATACAGGTTTCAGCTTTTTAAAAACTTGTCAAAATAAATCATTTAGGTTAGTAAGACAGTTCATCTAACCAATTTTTTTTTTCCTGCTGAAAACATATATGCATAGTTTTGACTGATGATTTGTTTTTTGCTTTTGTTAAGACACAGTAGGAGAGAAAAACTAATTTGAGAATTATATTACAACAGAAGGATAGGTACTGTCTAATTTTCCCAAACTCTCCAATCCTAAACTGAAAAGAAAGAAGCATAAAAATGATAATAAATCATTTATGTTAATAATGGCAATTTTATTTTGTAATCATCTATCTAAAATTAGGCTTTTTCCCAAAGAGACAGCAAACAAAAATAGCTGAAAAAAGCATAACCCGGCCTATAGAATAGTGAAAGTGAAAGTCACTCAGTAGTGTCTGACTCTTTGTGATCCCATGGACTGTATAGAATTCTCCAGGCCAGAATACTGGAGTGGGTAGCCTTTCCCTTCTCCAGAGGATCTTCCCAACCCAGGGATCGAACCCAGGTCTCCCATATTTCAGGGAGATTCTTTACCAGCTGAGCCACCAGGGAAGCCCTCAGTTTACATATAAGTGAGCAGTTATAGAGGATCAAGGCTCCTCTCTGCATATTGGATAACTATCCTTCAAATGCTGTGCAGTTTAAATACAGCTGAAAAAATTGTATGAATTTAAATTAACAAAAGAAAATAGGATTTAATTCAAATGATCCTAGGGTTCAAATGCATCATTACCATTCAAAACCAAAGCTAACATTGTCTTAGAATAATTACTTTCAAAAGAAAATTATATAATTCCTACATGTAATATGAGGCCATTAGTCATCATGACTAGAATTGCTTTAGGGGACAGCTATAGTATACAAGGAAGGCAGCTTAATCCTACCTCTGAGAATTAAAATAGAATCTCTCATACTCCATAAGGTGTCACTTGATTGTGTGATGAGAAGCAAAGACCTGTCCAGGGAAAATACTAAAGGATATGTATTCAGTTCTGTTCACTCAGTCATGTCTGACTCTTTGCGACCCCGTGAGTCTCAGCACACCAGGCTTCCCTGTCCATCACCAACTCCTGGAGTTTACTCAAACTCATCTCCATTGAGTCAGTGATGCCATCCAACCATTTCATCCACTGTTGTCCCCTTCTCCTCCCGCCTTCAATCTCTCCCAGCATCAGGGTCTTCTCAAACGAGTCAGTTCTTCGCAGCAGGTGGCCAACATGCTTATTGTTTTAAGCATTAAGTTTGGAGGTCATTTGCTGTATGTGTATGTGTTAACCCCTCAATTGTGTCTGACTCTATGAGCCCATGGACTGTAGCCTGCCGGGCCTCCCCTGTCCATGGAATTTTCCTGGCAAGAATACAGGAGTGGGTTGCCATTTCCTTCTCTAGGGGATCTTCTTGATCCAGGGGTTGAACCTGGGTCTCCTGCATTACAGGCAGATTCTCTACCATCTGAGCCACCGAGGAAGCTTCCCACAATGTTTTGCACAGTGTTTTTCTTATTATTCAGGGGATAGCTTTGGTTGACCTAGAGGTAACCTTTGTAAGCTTAGGACCTTCTCTCTAGCATCTATGTCCCCTACACCAATCACCTCTTTCTTCTACTGCACTCCAGTGAAAGAGCAGGTTATCATTTTTGGTTGAAGAGTTATTTCATGAATGGGAACCAAATCGGAAAAGTTTTCTTGATTGCTAAGATGTTTCTCATGCAACATAATTAAACACTCCATTTGGGAACCAAAAAGATTCAAAACTAATATATCGGGGTGACCTGTCCTAGGTGCAGCTAATAATGAAATCAAACAAAATTTGGCCTGCTTTTTACTATCAACATGTGCTCTAATTCCAAATAATGTCACTAGTACAATATTTCTCTTCCCCAAAATATACTTTAGTGATCTAAGTTCTAAAAAAGAAAAAAAAAACTGTAGTAATTAAGCTTCAACCTAGAAACTTTGGCAAAACAAATACAGTACTACAATGTAGAATATAGTATTAAAAAAATAAATAAAATAAATTTAAAATAAAGAAAAGAAAAATAAACTTAGCCTTTTATCTACCAAAAGTAATTCATAGAAGTCCCAACTATATAGTCAGCCCAAGACATACGTGAACTCAGATACCTGCATTTGTTTTGAAAGTAAGTCCATAATTCTTTGTAATCATTCAAGTTCATTTCAGGTGGTTTTTTGTCTTTGTATTACTACATACTTCCACTTTTAAGCAAAGGAGTCATAATAAACAATAACAACATGTGATTGCCCAGACAAATAGATTTGAGTTACTTCATTATGTCATTCTATTTGAATTCTTAGGGTTTTTCACTCATGTTTAATATTTAAGAGAATGAACTAGTACAAATTGCAAGATTTAACACTTTTGAAAGTCTGAACATTTTGATTCACATATAAAAATTTTAGTGAATTTTAATATTTTTAAATTTATTTTTAAAAGTCATCATTTCTGAACCATTGAACACATCTACTACTTCACACCTATTAGGATAGCTATAATAATTTTAAAAACATATAAAACTATAATAATTAAAATAGTATGATATCAAAGCAATCAAAATAGACACAGATCAATGAAACAGACAGGTCAGAAGTAAACCATCCATAAAGGTAAATTAATTTCCAACAAAGATGCCAAGAACACACAACGAAAAGAGTCTCCTCAGTAAATGTAGGGAAACTGGATAGCCACATGCAAAAGAAAAACACCTGGCCCATATCTTACAACATACACAAACATTAACTTAAAATGGATTAATGACTTGAATGTAAGACCTGAAACCATAAAACTCCTAGAAGAAAACATAGATGGTGAGCTCTAGGATACCAGTCTCAGTGAAAAACGTGTGGATGAGATACGAAAAGCAAAGGCAACAAAGGTAAAACCAACGGAACTACAGCAAACCAAAAGCATCTGCACAAGAGTGAAAACTAGCCACAGAATATTTGGAAATCACTTATGATAAGGTATTAATATCCAGAATACATCAGGAACCCATACGGCTCAACAGCAAAAAGTCAGGCAGCCCAGTTAAAAATGTGCAGAGGCTCTACAAACACTTCAAGAACTCATACACCAGAATAACAAAATACCTAACAACTTAATTTAAAAACCTACAGAGGATCTAAATAGACACTTCCAAAAAAAAAAAAAAGAAAGAAAGAAAAATACAGATGGAAACAAGTTAAGGAGAATATCCTCAAGTCACTAAATCACCAAGTCAAAACCACAATTAGATATCACTTCTCACCTGTTATAATGGGTATTATCAAAAGACAAGAAATAACATGTTGGTGAGAATATGGAGAAAAGGCAACCATTCTGCACCGCTGGTGGGAATGTTAATTTTTATAGCCACTATGGAAAACCCTATGAAGGTGCCCTCAAAAAAATTAAAATGTGACCCACCATTCCATTTCTGAATATTTATTTGAAGACAATGAAAACACTAATTCAAATTAAGGCACCCACCCCCATGATCACTGCAGCATTACATACGATAGCTAAGACACAGAAAACAACCTGAATGTCCATCAGTGAATGAACAGATAAAGAAAATGTGGTATGGAATGGAATATTATTCAGTCAAAATTGAATAAAACGTTTTCAATTTTGACAGTATGGAGAGAGCCCGAGGGCATTATGCTCAGTAAAATGAGTCAGATAGAGAAAGATAAGTACTGTATAAATTTTATGCATGGAATCTTCAAAAGAGCTCACAGATACAGAGAACATATCAGTGGCTGATCGAGACAGGAATGGCAAGTGAGTGAAATGGGTAAAAGAATCAAAAGGAACAAACTTCCATTTATAAAATAAGTAAGTCCTGGAGATGAAATGTATAGCATGGTGATTATAGTTAATAATATTGTGTTATTGTATTGCATGTTTGAAAGTTGCCGAGAGCAAATCTTAAAAGTTCTCATCAGAAGAAAAAAATGAAAAATTGTAATTACATATGGTGATGAATGTTAACTGGATCATTATGGTGATCATTTTGCAATACATACAAATATCAAATAATTATGTTATACACCTGAAATGAACATAGTATTACACATCAATTATTCTTTAAAAGTGCATTTATATATATTTAAAAAGAAAAAGGTCCGTCTAGTCAAGGCTATGGTTTTCCCAGTGGTCATGTATGGATGTGAGAGTTGGACTGTGAAGAAGGTTGAGCGCAGAAGAATTGATGATTTTGAACTGTGGTGTTGGAGAAGACTCTTGAGAGTCCCTTGGACTGCAAGGAGATCCAACCAGTCCATTCTAAAGGAGATCAGTCCTGGGTGATCTTTGGAAGGAATGATGCTAAAGCTGAAACTCCAGTACTTTGGCCACCTCATGAGAAGAGTTGACTCACTGGAATAAACTCTGACGCTGGGAGGGATTGGGGGCAGGAGGAGAAGGGGACGACAGAGGATGAGATGGCTGGATGGCATCACTGACTCGATGAACATGAGTTTGAGTGAACTCCGGGAGTTGGTGATGGACAGGCAGGCCTGGTGTGCTGTGATTCATGGGGTCGCAAAGAGTCGGACACAACTGAGCGACTGAACTGAAAAAGAAAAAAGAAGAGACTCTCTCCATGTACACAAAGAGGTCACATGAGCACATAGCAACCTAGAAGACAAGAGTCCTCAGAATAAACCCACCTTGCCAGCAACTGAATCTTGGACTTCTTGCCTCAAGAACTGTGAGAATAAGTTTCTGTTGTTTAAAAAACAAAAATAAAACAAGGAGTGTTGACAGGGATGTGGGCAAACTGGAATTCTTACACAATGTTGGTGGAAATGGAACATGGTACAATTACTAATGAAAAAGAGCTTGACATTTCCTCAAAAAATTAAACAGAGTTACCACATGACCCAACAAATCTACTCCTAGGTATATACTCAAAAGAACTGAAAACATGTTTATCCAAAAACTTGTACACAGAGATATTCATAGAACTATTCTTGATATCCCAAGAATTAGAAATAATCCAAAGCTCAAAAACTGACAAATCAGTAAGGAAAATGGTATAGCCACATAATGGAATATTATACACCCATAAAAGAATAAAATACCAATATTTGCTACAACATGGCTGAATATTTGAAAACATTATGCTAAGTGAAAGAAGCCAGACATGAAAGGTCACATAATATTGAATTGAATTTATATGAAATGTTCAGAATAGCAAATCCATAGAGACACAGAGTAGATTGTTGGAAGACAAGGGAAAGGGCATGGGGAATGTCTACTACTTGGTGTGAGGTTTATTTAGGGGGGTTGATGAAATGTTCTACAATCTGACAGTAGTGATGGCTACATAACCCTGTGATTATAAAAAAAAAACTGCATGGCTTAACATGATAGATTTTATAGTATGTAAATTGTACCTCAGTTTAAAAAAATCAAAAAACGATGGTTATCATTGGTTACTACAAAAAATAAGCTTATCTTGTAGAAGAATGGATAGTAAAAATGATCTACTCAGGGTGTCAAATAGATGAAATATGACATTGCTAATGTATCTTCTCTTTTTCCTGGCAGTAGACACATGTGATTTTCATACGTCTACTGAAATTTTCATGTTGATAACAGATTCACTATGACATCTTGATAAATGTTGTTTGAATTAATACATTAATGAATGGATTCCCCATACTTGCCCAACTGGGTGTGCAAAGTCATCATCTTTATTCTTACTTTGAGGAGAGGGACTCTAGCCTAGAGATATCTTAGTAAATGACTCCTGTCCTGCTTGCTTAAGAGTATCTAGGAAATGTGAGGGAAAGTTTAAAGACAGTACTTAGAAATTAATTTAACATACTCATAGATACTGGTTCCAAGGAAGATGAGAGGTTTTTCAAAAAGGAGTCTACTACAGTTCATTGCAGCCAATGAGAATTTGGTATATAGGAATCAAATTCAACAGTTAAACACAACTATTTGATTTCTTTAAAAACTTTCTATGATAAAAATTACAAATTCTTAACATCAGCTATAAATAGTGAAAGAATGAAAAACACATGATTTAACCAAATAATTTCCTTTTACTCACAGAATTTCCTCATCTGAGAATGATACTCTAGCCAGTGATTAATTTATTACAATTCTACTTAAAAATTGGGGCGAATAATAGAAGATAATGGACCTGTGTTTTTAAATGCCATTGTTATTTTATTGGGTGCTCATTCTTGTAGTCCACAAACAAGGAATCAAAGTATAAACAGTAGATTTCTTTCCTGAAAAGAAGTTAGCTATCTTGAAACAAAGAAAGCTATTGGAGGTGAAAAGCAAAGAAGGAAAGTTGAGGAAGGCCATAATTTTAATAATAATTAATCCTCTGAACAACAGAGGAAATAAACAAAAACACAAAAACAATGCTATGGATTTATATTTAAATTTCCACCTGTAGACAAAGATAAGAATAGTTACATCCTGCTAATTTCCTCTAAGTAACTATATAAAATAAAACTGATAAATAGGGACACATATTCAGCTTGTTGTTAATGAAATTTTCTATTTTTGGAAGTCATTTGATGAGGTCTACATTTTACCTATTTCACTTGCAGGGGCAACATCCAGTTTCTCTTAATCCATATCCATTTATAGAAGATATAGGACTGCCATTCTAACAAACGGATAACCCAATGACTTCTATTCCTGCTTTCAAGCTTTTAAATTTCATATTTGCTACTTGCCTCCTCGCTTTTTTATTTTTTCAAACTAGGAAATTAATTTGAGGCCTTGAAACTTCAAATAAAACCATTCTGCATCCCATACCTGATAATGACTTACTCTGCCACGGTACAAAATCATACATTTCAACATTTTACAACATGTCCTTCTTCTTCCACTGAAGAATTCTGAGTGGTTTTGTTTTGTTTTCTTTTTACCCTCTACTGCCACTTACATGCAGTTCTACCTCAAAAATGACTGCTATTTTTGTGGTATGAAGGATGAGAAAATAGAGAAGGAAACACCAAAAAAAAAAGAGAAAGAGAGACAGAGCAAGATTTAAGTCTGAAAAGAGTAGGAAACAATGCCAATTTGTGTATAACAAAACTAAATCAAACACGTAAAACACTCACCAGAATATAGTCTTGGAAATATCTGACTAACCACACTGTTTTCCCCCACGCAGCATCTGATGTTTCTGATTTGAAAAACGGAGACGGGGAAAGTGAAGCTGACAGTCGCCCTGCACGCTGGTTGTTAGGGGCAGGGATAAGCTGCTACTAGCCAAGCAAGGCTGGCTTCCCCCACGACCCCCGCGTGTCCGCCAGCAGCTCCACGAGCCGCAGCTTCTCATCTAGCAGGAAAGGATTCTCTTCAGGTGGGAGCTACGGAAAACCCCTCAAGCCTCAAGGATCTAAATTAGACGTCATGCAACCACGGACCATTGAAAACGTGATTATTGCCACTGAAAATCTAATCTTACATTTTATTCACTTTTAATTAAAGCACCGTATGTGACAAGTGGCTAACTTATGAGGCAGCACAACCTTGGGTTACTCTAAGAAAGAAATGCAACATCAGCATGACTTTGTAACCACACTAGTTAGGATGTTAACAGGTGGCTCACTTCACAGTCCGCTGCTGAGATAAAGACTTTTTACCCTAGTTATTTACTCAGCAGATACGTCCCAAATGTAGCTTTTCAGTTCAGAGACTGAGAGCCGGAAACTATGGTTTTCACCCTTTTGAGGCAAGGAGAGCCTACGACTAAACCTTGGTTAGTTTTCAACTTTGGGTAGAAGGTTCCATTTTTCTGCCAAAGAAAGCACAAGAGGCACATACAGACACATTGGGTACAAAGCAAGGCATTGCTTAAAAAAAAAAAAAAGAAGAAGGGAAAAGAATCTGAATAAAATAATGCACACAATCGACACCATAAACTTCAGTTGACTTTGGATTATGTTTTGAATAAAAAGTAAAACAAAATGCCTTTCCTGTCCTACAATGCTATTTAGTCAAATAATTCCTAAGCAAGTTTAGAAGTACCTCTCTCTGTTGACTTTTCGTGCTAGTTAGATAGTCCAAAATGTCAAGGCATGAAACCTTCTGCTTGGTAGATTTGCCACAGTGGGCGTGTTCCTGAATAACTTTCTGAGCAATGCAGCAGAGAAAACAACTGGCTATACTCCCAGATTCACTCCAGCTCATCCCTCACTCGGAGAAGGCAATGGCACCCCACTCCAGTACTCTTGCCTGGAAAATCCCATGGATGGAGGAGCCTGGTAGGCTGCAAACCATGGGGTCACTAAGAGTTGGACATGACAGAGCAACTTCACATACGCTTTTCACTTTCATGCATTGGAGAAGGAAATGGCAACCCACTCCAGTGTTCTTGCCTGGAGAATACCAGGGACGGGGGAGCCTGGTGGGCTGCTGTCTATGGGGTCGCATAGAGTCAGACATTACTGAAGCGACTCAGCAGCAGCAGCAGCCGCATCCCTCACTGTGAGCAAGGACTCTGATAATGGTGGAATGTGTCTTCAAACAAATAGCAATACATCCAGATAGAGAGAATTGCGTTATAGAATCTAATGCCCATGAACCAATGACCATTTTGATACATTTAAATGCCAGAGCCACAGAGAACCTGATTACTTTGAGGAAAAAGACAAGAACTAGGTTATAAGGAGACTTAAGTTTTCTCTTTTCATTTCATTTTTGAAGCAAGAAGGGAATATGAAATTTTAAACTATCATCAGCTGATTAACAAAGGTACCTTAAAAACAATGGAAAGATGAAAAATATAAGAATATTTAAATGTATAACTTAGAGTATTAGAAATTGGGTATACTTAGAGTTATGTTTACTCCCCACATATTAATTCTTATTACTTTTTTCTCTTTTTTAGGGGGAAAAAAGACATTCATGCTGATATAGCAAAAATCTAAATTATCTGTTTTTAAATAACTTTTTAAAAGCCACCATTCTTAGTTAGAGAAATTTCACTATCTGAACCTTCTTTCCTTTTCATTTTTGAGTTATGCGAAACACTTTCAGTTCATCTTGGCTTTCAGGATGACCTTGAAGAAAGTCTTTTTCAGTGGGATAACTCATAAAACATCGTCAGGTATAAAATGGAGATAAGTAACAAGTAGGCTGTGGTAAGGATTAAAGGATATAATATATGCCAAATACTTAGCCTAGACACATAGGAGCCTCCAGTCTGCTGGAAATGTTAAACTCAAGGCATTGTCTTAACGCTGAGACAGAGACCGAGAGAGACAGTAAACTACCCTGAATTTCATCCTTTCCAAAAGATAGAAGTGGAAATATGTAGTATGCATTTATACACATAATTTTAAATTTCATACATTTATATACTAATAAATATTATGTTAAATATTATGTAACATTTATAGCTAATATATATGATTCATATATATATATATAACTGGTTTTAGTTCTAAACAGTATCTATTAATTTTCTTTGCAGAACACCTATATCAATGGGATTGGTAAAAGGAAGGGAACATTCAGAGAACTCAGGAGAAGCCCAGGGGAGGCAAAAACGAAGGATTCAGCGGCAGCAGACCCAGCTTTCAGGCAGGGGTTCCAGTGCCGGAGTCCAGGGCGGGCGCCTGCCGACAGCCGGTGCAGCAGAAGAGGCCACGTGACAAGCGTGCACTCAACACTTAAACGCCACACGTCTTAAGGAAAATGGTTGGGAGAAATTTCATCAACTAGCCAATATGTTCTACTAATTCAGGAAGAAATAATATTTTAAAATAAGTAAGAAGCAAAGAGGGGGGATGGTCAGTGAATACATTTTTTTTTTCTAGTTGATCAGTGAGGAGCAGAAAGGAAAACATAGGATGAGAGACAGGATGTTAATGTGAAGGGTGAAAGTTGAGAGGTAGATTAACTCTATTTTTCATCCATATATTCATCGACTGTCTATAGAGAAAGGCTGATCATGTTTCAGCCCACTCAGAGTACTAACTGAATAGGGGAGTACTATCTGAAAAGAGGACCTCAATGAACAACACAAAATAATTCAAAATGCCTCCATGCACGGTGCTGTTTTTAAATAAAATCACATATAAAATTACTATATAAATTGCCGGAGCAGATTCCATGTATCAGTTCGCTGGTTGGTTGGTTTTCCTCACTATAGTCTGAAATAACCTTCAAGATAAATTTTTATCAAAAGTGACATCAAAACTCCTACAAAAGGAAATAGCAGTGTGTATGTAGGCATACACACAGTCCTTAGGAACCGAATCTAAGACAGAGCATGTTGGTGACAAAGATACATGCACCATTCTTTGAACTCATTTGCTCACATCTTTACCCTTCCTGCTGAGCTCTGAAGTAAGCAAACCATTCCTAGTTAATTTAGGATGTGTCTGTCATCAAAACAAATCTAAAATGCAACCGGCAGTGACTTTATTAGCACTTACTGATCCCAGGGGTGATAAACACGCTTGTTTACTTAATATGTGCAAGCCAAACTGTTGGCAAAAGAGCAACAGCTCAGACTGCTAAGTAGATAAAATTCACATCACGATATAATCCTAGTAATTGTCAGAATCTATACCAGCAGTGGTCACCTTCTGTGGCACCAAGGGCCACATTATCAACCTGTGAGACACCTCAGGGTCATTGATAATTGCCATTAGTTTGCATATATTAATGCATGCTTTGCCTCTAAGTGCTTCAAAGCTTTAGTTTGCCAAATATCCAGTAAGTGCTCTATGTCACTGTGTGAATGTGCCTAACATACCAGAATGTGTCATTCTGTCCTGGGCTTCAAACCTTCACTGAAGAGCTGCCACACACACTTGTTCAGATGGGTAGTGTGAGTTTTAAGATGTTTCCCTTTGGGACATGATGGGCTGGAAGCTTTCATCTTTCATCTCTTTTCCTTTTATTTTCTCTACAAATGTGCTTTCTAACCATGTGCTGGTATTGGAGTAAAGATAAAATCTCTGCGATCCTGTCCTTTGGGATGCTGCTTCATCCTCACTATGGTGTTTCTTGACATTCTTATGTCTGAAGACCTCAGCACTGTTTGCACCTCTGCAGAGCAGCAAAATCAGCTACATGTGGATGTACACGCTACACCCCTCTTCCTTCTGGCAAGAGAAGATGGGTTTTTGTAAATAGGAAGAAAAAGATGAGCACAAAGCAGAAGAAACTGCCAGCACCTTTAACCCAAGGAAACGATATGGGCGGAAGGAAAGATGGGTGGGCAGGCAGTGAAACGAGCCAGCTGAAACTTGCAGAATAGGCTGGCAAGAAACCGCTTCTCTTGCGGTATCAATCCCTCAGGGCAAAAAGTAATGGTTTCCAAATGGTACAAGAGGTGAGATATGCTCAGGTCCTGTGATTTGCACAGGCAAAAGAAGACATTAATTACTCAAGTTCCTGAGGATTTTAAACCTTGCCAGCACTTCCCCTAGGGCAGAGTTTGACATACACCCACATGTACCCACATGCTCACACCAAACCTGTTTTCCATCTTTTCCATGCCCAAAATGAAAATGTGGATGTTCTATCATGTCAATGCATAGTCCTCCAAAGAGAAAAAAAATATCTAAATAAATAAAGTTCTCCTGTTTCATAGAAACAATGCCAAATTCTCTCCCAAAATGGTTTCATCTCCAACAAAGCAGTAAAGGAGGTGTAAACAAAAGAGGAAATTAATGTTTTAAATAGACTATTTCATCAAGAGTCTCAAAGAAGAGATCAACACAGCCCTTGCAGAAATCATAAATGCATCCCAAACACCACTGACTTACTCTCTACCTTATACCCTTCACACAGTGAATTGAAATGTTTGAGGCTCATGAGACGGCACTATAAAAGGACAAGGGGAGTTGAGATTTACTTCCCATTTACTTCAGATGGGATCGCCCTTAGGATGGAAGCCATATCCTTCAAGAAGACTTCACCTTGATTTGGAAAATGCTGGCTATCATCAAGGTTCAGTGTTTCCAACCAAGATCAACCAGTAATAGTTCCAGTCACAAGCTCACTTGACTTAAGATGTTGGGTTCAAGTTAGCAGTTGTCCAGATGGTGATTCTAGAAAGACAGCTTAGCCTTTAGGTCAACTAGTATTCCTTCCATTTTGGTGCAATATAAAATGATATGTCAATTCCTGAGAGACTGAGTTTCGGTAGGAATATCCCTCAGTGAAATCACTATAAAAATTAAAAGGTCTTCTCTGAGGAGTGGTTTCAGAGTCCTCTGGGGAAAAAAAGCCATTGACTGATCCTTCACCAAGGTTTTATTCCAAGGGTCATGACTGTCGGGCTAAATAAGGACAAAGGACAGGAGAACAACAACTTCTGTGCATGAAAGACCATTGTCCGGTTAAAACAGACATTGTCCAGATTCACTCTATGGAGCCGATTCCCAGGGTAGATGGTGCCAAACCATTGAAAATATTCAAGCTACTGCTTAAATACTGAATCAAATTTCTAAACGACAGGCAATCTATTTCTTCAACTGTTGGTTCCTTCTCTTAAAATTTTTTAATTGTTATTTTACTATAGCAAGAACAGAAGTTCTATTCTCTTAACAAATTTTAAGTGTGCAAT
The DNA here is from genome assembly GCA_917880005.1 of Nanger dama. Classification (NCBI taxonomy): domain Eukaryota; kingdom Metazoa; phylum Chordata; class Mammalia; order Artiodactyla; family Bovidae; genus Nanger; species Nanger dama. The sequence continues at coordinate 7,101,496 of CAKJTW010000052.1, forward strand.
GCATTATTTGCCTGTGGATCCTTAATTGTTCAGCCACAAACACGATATGACGATGACACACAAGGCCTTAGAGGCCAATCCCTAATGACCCCCGTCTATGTCTGGGGACATACCAGGAAAGCCAGATAGCAGGTAATGGGGAGTATGCTTCGCTGATCTTCTTCAGGCATTGTCAGGCAATACACCTTGGCTACTTAAAGTAATGTGCTTCATTATGACTTTCCTTCTTCCCGTAATCGATTATATAATTTCTGACAACCTCCAAACATGCTAGAAGATGAGCACTGAGGAGGTGATGCTCAGGGATGGGAAGCAAGGTGAGAGGCATCCAGAACACATGCTTTGGATTCAACCAATTCTCAAAAATGAAATGGGAGAGAGAACTCATTTTTGCAAGAAGAAACAGCCTGACAGCAAAGTCTAGAACTGACCATTTTAAATCTTGACATTTCCCGAGCTCTAAGATTGATTGCATTTTGATCGACCCTGGAATGTGTGTGGAAGAGAAAGAAATCTTGTAAAGGACCATGATCAGTTTTACGTTTCAAAGGAAATATTATAGAAACATCAACCCATCTATTCTTGCAATCCTGAAACAAAGCCTCAACTATGCTCCTGTAATAGGAAAATGGGCAACCCAGTGCTTTATAATGCAGCTAAAACCAGCTCCAGAGCAAGGCTGAACCCAGTGAAGTTTCAAAAAGACTACTCCTCAGCTGTTGATGTTCTTTTTTATGTTTTTCCTGCATCTTTCTCCTTACTGTCATTCATCCATTCTCACAGACATACACTTCATTTTGAGCGTGTTCCCAACTATAGCAGTATTGAATGATATTTATATTTTTAAAATGTCAAAGCACAAGCAAAGAATCTGTTGGGATAGTTTTTAATGGTCATTTTAGGAATTCTGTGAAAAAATCCCTCAGTTGTAATTCAGTAAATTAAACTAAGAAAGAAAAAAATGTTTACCATATTTGGCATGGTGTCAAGGACTTGTTATAAAAACATGGATGATTTTATTTTAACTTATTTATATCTATCTTTGTAAAGAATATAATCTGACTTTCACATATCATGAATCCATACAAGGAGAGGAGAAACATAATAACACTTTTAAAGCAGGTTTTTATGATGAAGGAGGGGAAAATTGTATATCAGAGAAGTGAGTCAAAAACTCATAATTCTAATGATAAACTGCAATTCTCTCCACTTTTGAATGCCTTTTTTTTTTTTTTTTTAATTCTGGAGCTCTCATTTCCTTTAAGATTCTTCCTTTGTCTTTGATACATCAGTCCAGGAAATACATCTTTGCACGCCCAACTGTGAAGATAAGACAAACTGCACCACCAACTGCTGTTTCCCTTCTCTCTAAGAAACTAAAAATCCTCTGTGGAGAGCCATTCTGTACTCTTTTTTTTTCCAAAAAAAAAAATTTGTCTCTTTAATCTCTGCATAAAATATATGTACATCTTGGTGATTTACCCTGTCTAAGCATCTTCTTTATGAGACCCAACTAAAAAGTATAGTTCTGCTTAAAGTTAAGAAAGCAGATTTACAAGTTTCCTGTATCTCTTCCAGTCTTCTGATGGCAAAGTCCTATCATTTAAATGTCATTAAGAATTTTCCTTAACCCCTGAGTGCTTTGGGGATGTTACCTGGGGCAATTAGTGATGGGAAAAGTGTTTTATTAAAAAAAAACCTTGTATCGCAGCATAATAGGTGATGGGCTTCCCTAGTGGCTGAGACAGTAAAGAATCTGCCTGCAATGCGGGACACCCAGGTTCAATCCCTGGGTGGGGAGATCCCTTGCAGATGGGGATGGCAACCCACTCCAGTATTATTGCCCGGAGAATTCTATGTACAGAGGAGCCTCACAGGCTACAGTCTATGGGATTGCAGAGTCAGACACGACTGAGCGACTAACACACACATGCACACACAGACACACATAATTGGAGACACAGGTTCGATTTCTGGGTCGGGAAGATCCCCTGGAGGAGGAAATGGCAACCTACTCCAGTATTCTTGCCTGGAAACTACCATGGCGGGCTATAGACCGTAGGGTCACAGAGAGATTGGACATGAGCGAGAGACTGAGCAAGCACACATAATTACCTTACAATGTTGTGTTAGTGTCTGCTGTACAACAACGCGAATCAGCTATATGCATATGCATATTCCTTCCCTCTTCAGCAAGCTTCCTCCTCGTCCCACCCCTCTAGTTCATCACAGAGCACCGAGCTGAGCCCAGGAAGAATATTTTAGAATGAAGGCCATAATACCACCCAGAGAGAAAAAACAAAGTCTGCATAGGTTATGACAGAACTGCATGAATTCTTTGGTTCCAATGAAGATAATTAGACTCATTTTAAGCAGAAAAAAATTGCTTTAAAGAATCTAGCAGAGCTCACAGAGAAAGCTGAAGAAGCAAGACTTGCAAAACAGGAAACAGAGAATCTCCAGGAAAATTGGTAGCATTTCAAGGTATGGCTGCTGGATGACTCAGCTTTAAACACGTCCAGCCTCCTGTCATTCTTTCAAGAGTCACATTCAGGAAGAAACATCGGACTGGATTACTCTGGGTCGTGTGCCTTCCTTTTCGTGGGGCAAACCAGAGCAACTTAATTGATGGTACCATCAGGCAGAATCCACAGAAGAAGGAAATAGGTAGAGAATTGATGTAAACATAAAAGGGACAAGCAGAGAAAGGAAAGAGAATGCTAAGAGTGTGCCTGGTTGTATTCATTTTTCTCTTGCTATGCAACACCTTACCACAAATAGAGCAACACAGAAAAACACATTTTTCATGCCTCCATTCCCAAGGGTCAGGAAACTGGACATTTTGCTCAGGGTCTCATGACTCTACATCAAGGTGTCAGCCAAACTGGGTTTCTCTCTGGAGCCTGGCCATCTCTTCTAAGCCTGTATGGCTGTTGGCAGAGTCCAGTTTGTTGGTGTTGCGGGACTGCCTGTGGTCTGTCCCTACCCTCTTCCCGGCGGCTGACCAAGGTCTACTCTCATCTCTGCTGCCCCTTCCTTGCCAGGCTGCACTGTCACAGCATAGCAGCTTCAGGGTCTGCAGAAGCCCCTCCTCCAGTCCACTAGTGTTAGCCACTCAGTCACGTCTGACTCTTTGTGACCCCATGGACTGTAGCCCACCAGGCTCTTCTGTCCATGGAATTCTCCAGACAAGAATACTGGAGTGGGTTGCCATTTCCTTCTAGTCCACTAAGGTCTGCAGAAATCTCTCCTCTAGTCTACTAAGAGGCAATCTTATATTGACATAATGCCACCTAAGCAAGGGAATGACACTGATCACCTTGGCCGTATTCAGTTAGCAAGTCACAGGTCCTGCCTTCACTCCAGGAGAAGGGATTATTCAAGGGTCTGACTCATTGTGGGTCACTTCCATGTGTGTTCACCAAATGGAGGAAACAATCTCCAAATGGGATCACCCGCATATATGGTACACAGTCACACAGACATTCACCTCAAGACTAAACAACTAGTACCTATCCACAAGTTTTCAACTCCACTCCCAGGGAACCTTTCTTTGTGTGGCAGAAACAAGCAAAACCCATAAAGCAATGACAAACAAGTGCCAAGTTGTGTTGGAAGCTTTTTGCGTCTGGTGCAGATTGGATACACAATCCTATCGTACCCCGGTTAAACGTGCCATGGAGTGCCTGGCAGAAAACAAAAGCAATCACCACTTTGCAAATAGCTGAGCCTCTAAATGCTGACATTATGTCATTTGACACCTCAGAAGCACTGACATTTCATCATATTTAAAGTGTACTGAAAAGTTAAAATGTGCTCCTTCATTCAACATGCTTTGAGGAGCAAAGGAAGCATGTTATTTGTAAACATCACAAACCATATGACAAAAATGTGGGTTAAACTGATACACAAGCAAGTATCAGATCAGCTGCATATGGCATTGCTGCAGGATCAGTGCTATTTCCTCCTCTCATTCATCATCCCAAGGCTACTCTGATGTAGTCAAAAAAGCACAGGGAGGTAACCATAGTGCATCCACTACAAAACACAGCACAGCAGTTTCTCAAAAAAATAAAAATGGCATTACCATATGGTCCAGCAATTCCATCTCTGAGTATATATTCAAAAGAACTGAAAGCAGGAACTTGAACAGGTATTTGCACACCCATGTTCATAACGGCGTTATTCATAACAGCCAAAAGGCAGACAGCCCAAGTGCCCATCAGCAGATGGATGAATAAGCAAACAGTGGTATATACGTACAATGGGATATTATTTAGTATGAAAAAGTAAGGAAATGCTGACATATGCTACAACATGGATGGCCATTGAGGATGTTACGGTAAATGAAATCATCTAGTCACAAAATAACAACTCTGTATGATTCCTGGTATATGAGGTACCTAGATGGTTAATTTCATGGATTCAAAAAGTAGAATGGTGGTTTCCAGGGGTTGGAGGGCAGTGGAGGGGGTGTGGCTAGGGGGATGGGGTTTGCTGGATACAGAGTTTCAGTTTGGGACTATAGAATAAGGTATGGATACTGATGGTTATGTTTGCACAAGGAGGTGAATATACTTAATTCTGCATAACTATACATTTTTTAAAAAGGTTAAAATGATCAATTCTGTGCTACACGTATTTTATCACAATACTTTTTTTTTTTTTTTTTAAAGGGCACAAAGTTTGAGGTCAAGTGTACTGGGTTCTGGTGTGGATTTTGCTACCTCTCAGTTCTACAAACTTCCTTCTTCGCTTCCTCATCAGTAAAGTGAAGTTGCTCAGTCGTGTCTGACTCAGTGCAACGCCATGGACTGTAGCCTACTGGGCTCCTCCGTCCATGGGATTTTCCAGGCAAGAATACTGGAGTGGGTTGCCATTTCCTTCTCCAGGGGTACTTCCCGATCCAGGGATCAAACCTGGGTCTCCCATACTGTAGGCAGACGCTTTACCATCTGAGCCATAAGTGAGCATCAAACTTGACCATCCTTCCCAATGGTTGACTGAGAAACTACAATCTGAAGTTTGAAAAAGACATCAAGGTAATCCAACAAGAAAGCCCACTAGATGGCATGTCCCAGAGGATCAGGGTTTTCTGTCAACAATTCAGTTTTGTTGACAGAGAAATAAGGAATATATGTTTAATGAAAGTTCTTTGAAAAAAAAATGCTATTCAATGATAAATTTCATTTTTGTTAGTATTCCTATTATAATTTCAGGAGTACTATTTAAACCAGAAAACTTACTCATTTCAAGGTCTGATTTTCATCTAGATTCCTCATCCCTCATTATCTAAGCCACTCCTAACAAGTCCATCCAGTGGCTTAATTTCATTGTCTAAGACCCTCAACACTTTATGTCTGAGAGCAATCCCCTATTCTTATGCTTCTGAATCCTCTTCCCGTGGACTAGACAGTGATTAAGAAGATATACTTATTCAGTTCAGAGGTGAGAGAGACCCCGCCAGCCTCTCTGGTAGTGTCTCCTGCGCTAATATTTGCCTCTGACTCTGTCCCTGACACAGAATTCTTCAAACCCTTGTAAAACTCTAAGTGATAAGAGCGCCAGAAGCATTCTTTTTTCTAATGAGGTGACTCTGGGTGGGTCCTATACAGCTTCAGGATGTGGGCTGCTCACCCTAAAGGCCAAGCCACGAATGAAAGCTTGGAATTTTCAAACCTACCCCCCATTCTCCAGAGAGGGGAGAGGGGCTAGAAGAGAAGTCATTCGTGTATCAAGTCTATGCAAGGAAGCCTCCATAAAAAGCCCCAGTAGTAGGGGGTTTGCAGAGCCTCCAAGTGGGCAAACACAGGCATGTCAGGAGGGAAACCCACCTCAGCTCCACAGGGACAGAGATGCCTGTGCCCAGGACCCTCTCAGGCTTCGCCACGTGTATCCAGGCATCTGTCTCCTTTAACATACCCTTTTCTAAACTGGCAGACCTGTTTCCCTGAGTGGTGTAAGATGCTCTAGTAATCACCAGACCATAGGAACTTCCAGTTTGTAAGCAGATTAGACATAAGGTCTAAGTAGCCAAAGAGCTGCTACTTGGGACTGGGCTCTGAAGGTGGGGTCGGGGGGAGGTGGCTGAAGGTGGGGGTAGGGGAGGTGGCTGAAGGTGGGGGTGGGGGGAGGTGGCTGAAGGTGGGGGTGGGGGAGGTGGCTGAAGGTGGGGGTGGGGGAGGTGGCTGAAGGTGGGGGTGGGGGGGGAGGTGGCTGAAGGTTGGGGGGAGGTGGCTGAAGGTGGGGGTGGGGGAGGTGGCTGAAGGTGGGGGTAGGGGGGTGGCTGAAGGTGGGGGGAGGTGGCTGAAGGTGGGGGTGGGGGGTGGCTGAAGGTGGGGGGAGGTGGCTGAAGGTGGGGGTGGGGGGAGGTGGCTGAAGGTGGGGGTGGGGGAGGTGGCTGAAGGTGGGGGTGGGGGAGGTGGCTGAAGGTGGGGGTGGGGGAGGTGGCTGAAGGTGGGGGGAGGTGGCTGAAGGTGGGGGGGAGGTGGCTGAAGGTGGGGGGGTGGGGGGAGGTGGCTGAAGGTGGGGGTAGGGGGGGTGGCTGAAGGTGGGGGGGAGGTGGCTGAAGGTGGGGGTGGGGGAGGTGGCTGAAGGTTGGGGGAGGTGGCTGAAGGTGGGGGTGGGGGAGGTGGCTGAAGGTGGGGGTAGGGGGGTGGCTGAAGGTGGGGGTAGGGGAGGTGGCTGAAGGTGGGGGTAGGGGAGGTGGCTGAAGGTGGGGGGGAGGTGGCTGAAGGTGGGGGGGAGGTGGCTGAAGGTGGGGGTGGGTGGCTGAAGGTGGGGGTGGGGGGGGGGGGCTGTGGCTCTGGGAACGCCATCCTGTGGGGTGTGACACCGTCTCCAGGCAACGTGGGGACTGAGTTAAATTCTAGGACATCCAGCTGGACCACAGAGAACTCCTCAGGGAATAAAACCCATGCATTTTGTGACCAGAAGTGTCCAGAGTGAGGAATGAAGGAAACTCCAGGGGGAGAAGCACCCAGCAGGGAACTAGAGAAGGACACGGCCCCCACTCCAGTGCTCTTGCCTAGAGAATCCTGTGGGCAGAGGAGCCTGGTGGGCTGCTGCCCGTGGGGTTGCACAGAGTCGGACATGCCTGAGGCGACTTAGCATGCAAGCATGCACTGGAGAAGGAAATGGCGACCCTCTCCTGTATTCTTGCCTGGAGAATCCCAGGGATGGAAGAGCCTGGTGGGCTGCCGTCTGTGGGGTCACACAGAGCTGGACATGACTGAAGCAACTGAGCAGCAGTAGCAGCAGGCTTTCTCTACAGTGGAAGGAAAAAGCTGAGTTTTTTTCAGTTATAAGTAGTTATCCAGCCATTGTCTCAGCTGTAAAACTCTTTCATCAAATTGTAAAATGTAGTAAAAGACACACTAGATAGATGTTAAAAGTATCTGGAACATGGCCAAATACTTAAGTCAGCCAAGAAACTTTGGGAAAGTTAGTTTACTACTGTAGGACTCAACTTATCTGCAGCAAACTGGGTAAAATGACATCTACCCCCTAGGATTACTGGGAGGATTAAGTGAGCAATGCAGAGGGCTGCACACAGTGAGCTCTCGATGAACGGACGCTGTTATTAGAGAATGATAAACACTGATGAGAAAGTCGATGAAGGCTGATTACTGGTGCCTGCAGTACTCTCAGGATCAAGGATGTGAATTTTCTTCTCAAATCAACAGAAAACTGCTGGACAGACCCCAGGAGGGGGTGATGGAGGCCCCTCTCTTGCACACTCAGACACAGCCCCCTCACAGAAGGGAAAGTCAGGCCATGTACAGGAGCTCATATTTTCTTCTGTTGCATATCCTTCGTGAAGGGCAAGAATTCTGACACGAGGTTACTGTCTCTTTGGGTTTTCCTCAAAAGACATGAAAACATCCCATCAGACCCAAGTAACTTCCTTTGAGGATCATGGAATTGGGTGACACAAAGTTCGTGTCTTTGCCTTATTTCTAAATTTCTTCTTATCACTTGCCCACTTCAAACCTGCTCACCCCTCAACCAGCTTCTGCTTGGGGCTGCCTCAAGTGTTAAAACAGATGCATCCAATTGACCGGCAGTGATTTGTTTCCACATCTTCTCCCTGGCAAGTCTTTCTTCATCTTGGCATCCCCAGCTGCAGTGCAGGACACCCAGCAGGCTCTGGACAGAGGTTAATGGACTTGTGAATGGAGTAACCAGGGGGAAACGATCCTTGTAGTCCATTTCTTTATCTGAAAGAACACACAGATCATCACAAGTCCTTGCTCATCTCTTTATGAATACCACTTCACCAGGGTGTTAGCACAGTAAGCCTGGGGCTCATAAATTATTTCCTGGAAGTCAATTAGATGATAGCAGATGGAGACAGCACTTATTTTCTCAGGCCGCTAGAATATCATTTTGTAATTTTCCATACTCTGAGTTCTTTGGAACGAGAATCACATCCAAGACTAAGGCTTAATCACCATTATGTTCCCGCCACACTCTGAACATGGCGTATTTCAGCTCTCGGTAAACAGTCTCAACAGCCCATGCTTCTTGCCCCTCTGCCCTCCAGTCCTCCAAAGGCAAAACACCTCTCAGAGAACAAGAAGAGTTTGTGAACTATTATCCTTGCTGAGTTCTTTTTTGAAATTTGGTCTATTTAACTCAAACTGCTGGTCCTTCCCCTCCGCCCTCCCTCCCCCCTCCCCAATGATTGGGTATTCCAATCTTTCCCTCGAACAAGGTCAATGGCAGACTTTCTGAGTGCTTCCAGCAGGGGATTGTGCATGTATATATGCAAATATACAGTCATTGCAGGCTTGGGGCATTTTGTACTCTAGTTTACTTTCTTAAAATTCATAGTCCTTCTTTAACTGCTTTTCATAATCCCTTGCCTTAGCGTTGCAAATTCTGCCGTTTATTTCACCGTCTCTGCCTCTTCCAAGAGACATATCTCATTTTGTCTGCAATTGTCTGCTCTTCCTTGGGCTTATGCAGGCGGAGGAGGCCTGCCGTCTCTTTAGCTTCCTCCCTCTTCCACATTAAGCACTGTCAGCAGCCCTTTAAACATAACTGATTGGACAATCTACATCCTGTCAAGCTGTTCTCCCAATAGATGCCTAGGTAATTAAAATCGCCTAGTGTATTCAGTTTTCAGTCCTTCAGTGACTCTTCTAGTTGTTAAGGCAACATTTCATTGACCTTCATTAAAGTGACAGAAGACTCGATCACAGTTCCTCAGTGTGAAAATCCTGGAATCTATCTATTTCACTTTTTGAATCCCAGTATGATCTAGCCAGCAAACATTTTCTGTAAAGGGCCAGATAGTAAATATTTTAGACTTTGTGGCCCAGAAGATCTCAGATGCAACTACTCAACGCTGCGGTTGCCACAAGAAGGCAGCCACAGGCAAGATGCAAAGAAAAGGCTGTGGCTGCCTGCCAATCAACCGGACCTGCAAAGCGGGTGGCGGGGTGAGCCTGGCCCACAGGCTGTGGCCTGCTGGTTCCCGATCTGTGGAATCACCGTGCACATCTGGACTGTAAAGCAGAGCAGCCTGGGATGAAACACTGGCCTGGTCACTGAGTAACCTCAGGTTAATTATTTAACCTGCCTGACCCTGTTTTCTCCTCAGCACAGCCTATCTTAAAGGACACAAAGGAGAAGGTGGGGGTGGGGTGGGAAGCCACATTGTGGTGGGACTATCACTCCTCTGAGGGAGTCTTTGGTGCTGTGAAATGCGTTTACCTAGTGGGTTACATCATTTGAATTGTGCTTCAAAATTTTCTCTTTTTTTTTTTTTGGTCTGGTTCAAACACAAGTAATAAATTTGAGAAAGGCTACACCTCATTAGGATGGCATGATGGAAACAGTGAAAAATGATGAAGTTCTAAACTAGGAAAATGGCAGTAAAAATGAAAAAGCAGTTGATTCTAGGAATATCTAGAAGGAAACTGGCAGTAAAATGAGGCTTAGTCAGAGTTGACATTACTGGGTACAGACCAGGTCCATCTACATGAACAGCCAGCGATGCAGCAGGTAGAAAGATAATGCACAGGGTATTTAAATGTTTGTGACTGGCCCAAATTAAAGCACTGAGAATTAACACCCACCATGGTGCTTCCCAAGTTATTCAGTTCTATATAGCCATTTCCACTCTACCACGGTTTGCCAAAGCATGGGAGAATATAACAACAGAAAACATCCTTGATTCATTGCTTAGCATAAGCCAGGCATGATTACATTTTTTTAACCTAAATTCTGAGAGTTCAGTAATGTCACATCACTTCTCAGATGGGCATAAATGAGCATAGGAAATAGATAACTTGCTTAAGCATCACAGAACTAAGAAGTGGGGAGACAGCAATTCAGTCTCAAGAATGCCTGCATCCAAAGCCTATGTTCTTTTTGTTTTGTTTTACCTGTGTATCACTTTTACTATTATTTTTTATCAATTATAGTTGATGTACAATATTATATAAGCTACAAGTGTATAATACAGTGATGCACAGTTTTTTAAGTTTATACTTCATTTGTAGTTATTAATGTTATAAAACAGGGAATTTGCTATATTCCTTATGTTGTACAACATATCCTTGTAGCATTATAGCTTTTGGAGAAGGAAATGGCAACCCACTCCAGTATTCTTATCTGGAGAATCCCATGGATAGAGGCACCTGGCAGGCTACAGTTCATGGGATTGCAAGAACCAGACATGACTTAGCACTATCTTTCTTTCTTTCTTTCTTAGCTTGTACCTTTTAATCCTTTACACCTATACTGACCCTCTCTTCATCCCCCTTCTGCTGGCACCCACTAGCCTGTTCTCTGAATTTGTGAGTCTGTTTCTTTTTTGGTACGTTCACTAGTCTATTGTATTTTTTAGGTTCCATATATAAGTGATATCATACAGTATTTATCTTTCTCTGTCTGACTTACTTGACTTGCATAATACCCTCCAAGTCCATCCATGTTATTGCAAATAACCTCTGCTGCTTTCTAGGATATTGCTGATTTAAAAGTTTATTTTCAAGAGTCCACAGGACATACCTGCTTACTTCAGTACCGTTTCTGAAATCCCGCCAGTTGAACCAGGATACCAGTTAGTCCCAAGACTTTAGTCAATGTATTTATTGTCTGCTGCTGCTAAGTCGCTTCAGTCGTGTCTGACTCTGTGTGACCCCATAGACGGCAGCCCACCAGGCTTCCCCGCCCCTGGGATTCTCCAGGCAAGAACACTGGAGTGGGTTGCCATTTCCTTCTCCAATGCATGAAAGTGAAAAGTGAAAGTGAAGTCATTCAGTCGTGTCTGACTCTTGGCGACACCATGGACTGCAGCCCACCAGGCTCCTCCATCCATGGGATTTTCCAGGCAAGAGTGCTGGAGTGGGGTGTCATTTATTGTCTATCAACCTTTATTTGCCCATCTGGGGCTCTTTAGCTATTTCAAGCAGTAAAACTCCCATACATACATAATATTAAAAACAGAACATGTTGTACATAGTAGGAAAATCAAGGTTAGGCGATTCAATGTATTCTGTTGTTTCATCAAACCAGAAAATGGAAAAGATGAGGTAAAAAATAGGTTAGGAAGTAATAATTATCTCTTTCAGTAGAGTACAAGTGTCGTAAGTCAGACGGAAGAACAGCCTCTGACACCACTGAGTCGGATGAGCAGTATACACAATTCAGCCCCACTGTTGCAATCACAATTCTGATTTGAAAAAAAAATAATGAGAATGATAATTAAGAAGGGCATGTTGCATGTCTGAGAAATCATGAATCATAAAAATTGTGCATTACTGCAAGGTTTGCACAATGAAAATTAAAGATTTACAATTCTTGAGGTTTTCCTAATATCCTTTTGCAAACCCACTGTAACCTAAATTAAAAAGCTTGGCAACAAATGGTTGTTGTCTTTTTCAACAATCAGTTGGTTACATGTCAGATCAACTTTCTAGAACTAAATTACATTTTGAAAAACAGAATTACATCTTTTTGTGGTTTGCTTTAAAAGGTCCAGAAATATAATTCACTTCATATGTGTGTTTGTTTTTAATGTCATAAAGCAGGGAGGAGGTCAGAAAGGCTAGAGGTCAGAAGGACAACTATTCATAGTTTATGGTTTCATAAAATGCTGATGTGAGGATTCAAATCCCAGGAAAGCTTTAGGGTATAACACTTGTTTAAAAACAAAAACTAAAAATCTTAAATGTTATGAGTGAAAGCAATCTAAATGTATATATGTACAGAAAAGAATGCATATAAGTGTGTAAAATCATATATTTCATAGTCATTCCATAAGTCATGCATTATTGTTACATAATATGTATATGTATTTATCCTATGATAATGCTTCCCTGATGGCTTAGTCAGCAAAGAAACAACCTGCAATGCAGGAGACTTGGGCTCAGTCCCTGGGTCGGGAAGACTGTCTGAAGAAAGGAATGGCAACCCATTCCAGTATTCTTACCTGGAAAATTCCATGGACAGAGAAGCATGGTGAGCTACAGTCCATGGGGTCGCAAAGGCTCGGACATGATTGAATGACTAACGCACATTTAATGTGTATGTATACATATATATACACACACAAACACACATTCATACCTACATATATACATATATATGCATACACATACATACACACACATATACACATGTACATGTATGCATACATATACACACACATATATACATACATATTGGAGAAGGAAATGGCAACCCACTTCAGTATTCTTGCCTGGAGAATCCCAGGGATGGGGGAACCTAGTGGGCTGCCATCTATGGGGTCTCATAGAGTAGGACATGACTGAAGCAACTTAGCAGCAGCAGCATACATACATACATATATATATATATATATATATATATATATATATATATATATATATACACACACACACATACATACACATACATGTATCCACATACATGTATCCACATACATGTATACATATATATAATATATGTACACATATATAATGTATTTCATATAAATTATTTCAGTGGTTAAATGTTTAGTGGCATTGTTATACCAAATATCTATGGCCCAAAGGGCACATAAAAAAATGTTCAACATTGCTAATTACTAGAGAAATGCAAATCAAAACTACAATGAGGTTTCACCTCACATGGTTGGAATGGCCATCATCAAAAAATCTACAGACAATAAATTCTGGAGAGGGTGTGGAGAAGAGGGAACCCTCCTACACTGTTGTTAGAGATGTAAATTTGTACAGCCACCATAGAGAACAGTTTGGAGCTTCCTTAAAATACTAAAAGCAGAGCTACAATATGATCCAGCAATCCCACTCCTGGGCATATCTCTGGAGAAAAACATCATTTGAAAAGATACATGCACCCCAGTGTTCACTGAAGCAAGATTTACAGTAGCCAAGACATGGAGACAGCCTCAATATCCATAGACCAGTAAATGGATAAAGAAGATGTGGTATATTTATATGATGGAATATTACTCAGCTATAGCAAAGAATGAAATATCATATTAAGTGAAGTAAGCTAGATAAAGACAAATATCATATGATATTGCTTACACATGAAATCTAAAAATTAATTATACAAATGAACTTATTTACAAAGCAGAAATAGACTCATAGGCACAGAAAACAAACTTATGGTTACCAGAGGGAAAAGGCAGGAAGAAGGGTTAAATTAGGAGTTTGGGATTACCATATACACACTACTATATATAAAACAGAGAACCAAAGTGGACCTACTTGTTGGTTGTTGTACAGTATAGGCAACTATACTTAATATTTTATATAAAAGTAAAATGGAAAAAAATCTAAAAAGAATATATATATGTCAACACATACACATATATATATAACTGAATCACTTTGCTGTACACCTGAATTTAATACAACATTGTATTGTAAATCTACTCTACTTCAATAAAAATTAGTTTAAAAAGACAAACTTAAATATAAATATATATATGTGTATATATACACACAAATAGCCAGTCAGTAATACAACACTTAAATTAACAAATAGTTATTGACTCTAAAACTCTGTTTTCCTAGTTCACAGGGCTGTTGCAATAATAATACATAAGTCCTTAGTACATATTTTTGGGCTTCCCAGGTGGTTCAGTGGTAAAGAATCTGCCTGCCAATGCAGGAGACACAGGAGATGTGGGTTCAATCCCTGGGTCAGGAAGATCCCTGGAGCAGGGAATGGCTTTATTATTTTTCCATTTCAAAATTTCAATTTTGTGGCTCTTACTGTACTAAGATGTAGACTGTATATGTTATAACAGGGTAAATTCTAACACTTTTTAAGGTCCTTGACAAGGAAATTCTGAAGTGTTCTTGCCCCAGTATTCTTGCCTGGAAAATTCCATGGAGAGAGAAGCCTTGCGGGCTACTGTCCACGAGTCACCAAGAGTCAGACACAACTGAGCATGTACGCACCCTAGTACATATTCAGTTCAGTTCAGTTCAGTCGCTCAGTTGTGTCCGACTCTTCGCGATCATATGCTAATCCTCACTTTAGTCATTTTATCATCATGAATTTTTGTTTTCAAATGAAGAAAAAAAAAAGAAAACAAAAGAACTATTCATTGAGCACCTAACATGCATCTGAGTGTGCTCGGTGTGGGAGGTGCAATGGGAGTGAAACCAGATGACTTGCCCTATCTGAAGACACATAAACAGTGCAAACCCAAGAACCACAAGACGGTGGGGTGGCTGCAGCTCACACTGCCTTCCAAGCTCGAAGGGCTTCTAGAGAAAGAGGTCTCGAGGAGGAGGGCTGCAGCCTTGCTGAACTCTGCCATTCATAATTGCTTTTGAGGATTCAAGGTTCGATTGGACTGATGGAGGCAGGGGAGGAGTGAACTCTTACTATTAAAAAGCCATCCCAGAATGGAGGGGCCAACTCCCACCACATTGCTCTTGGCCCTCACATGTAACAGGCATTCGCTACATAGTTAGAGAATGAAAGCTTACAGAAAAACTTAAGAATTTTCTTGTCAAGGACCTTAAAAAGTGTTAGGATTTATCCTGTTATAACATATACAGTCTACAGCTTAGTACAGTAAAAGCCACAAAATTGACATTTTTAAATGGAAAAATAATAAAGCTGATTGTTTGACCTGGTGAGCAAGTCAGTGGGAGAGTTAAATTGTATTTGGCTAGAGCATACGTTTGCTGCTTTACTCTCAGAAAGACCTGGCTTCCAACATGAGCTGCACTTCTCTTGTTCACTCAGTCGTGTCCAACTCTCTGAGACCCCATAGACTCAGCACACCAGAATTCCCAGTCCTTTACCATCTCCTGGAGCTTAGTCAAACTCATGTCCATTGAGTCGGTGATGCCATCCAACCATCTCATCCTCTGTCATCCCCTTCTCCTCCTGCCTTCAATCTTTCCCAGCATCAGGGTCTTTTCCAATGAGTCAGCTCTTCACATCAGGTGGCCAAAATATTGACGCTTCAGCTTCAGCATCAGTCTTTCCAATAAATATTCGGGACTAATTTCCTTTAGTATTGACTTGTTTGATCTCCTTGAAGTTCAAGCAACTCTCAAGAGTCTTCTCCAACACATCAGTTCAAAAGCATTAATTCTTTGGTGCTCAGCCTTCTTTATGGTCCAACTCTCACATTCATACATGATTCCTGGAAAAACATACCTTTGACTATATGGACCTTTGTCAGCAAAGTAATGTCTCTGCTTTTTAATATGCTGTCTAGGTTTGTCATAGTTTTTTTCTTCCAAGGAGCAAGCGTCTTTTAATTTCATGGCTGCAGTCACCATCTGCAGTGATTTTGGAGCCCAAGAAAATAAAGTCTGTAGGTGTTTCCCCATCTATTTGCCATGAAGTCGTGGGGAGCCGGATGCCGTGATCTTCATTTTTGGAATGCTGAGTTTTTTGTTTGTTTTGTTTGTTGTCTTTTTATTGAAGGATAATTGCTTTACAGAATTCTGTTGTTGAATGGAGTTTTAAGCCAGCTTTTTTAGTCTCCTCTTTCACTTTCATCAAGAGGCTCTTTAGTTCCTCTTTGCTTTCTGTCATAACGGTGGTATCATACGCGCATCTGAGGTTATTGATATTTCTCCTGGCAATCTTGATTCTAGATTGAGCTTCATCCAGCCCATCATTTTGGATGATGTACTCTGTTACATGTTTCACAGCACTTCTATTACATGAACATAAATAAGTTCCTTAACCTGAGGCTGCATCGTCATTTAAAAATAGGACTAACAATTAAATATCCGTAAGTCATTGATGAGATGGTATATATCAAGCACCTGGCACAGAGTAAGGAAACTTTTTCTTCCTTCTTTGAGTCTGGGGCTCTCTTTAGTGTCTGAAGTTCAGAAACAAACAACAGAGAAGTCCCCTGAATAATGCATTGTCTTAGAGAAAAGAAGGTGTAACTGGATAGCTTTTACTGACAAATTATTAGAAACTCATCATGACAAGATCCCTGCCACTCGTACTGTTAGGGCCTGAAACAGGGCAATGGGCAAATGTTCCCTGGTTCCCCGGCCTGCGGTCCCCATTTGATTTGGTATTAGCACAGCACTTTCCTTCCGGGAAGCCAGCCCTGCCCTCTTCTTGGCGATGTATTTGGATAGGGTAGACTCAATCCATTCTTCAAGAGATGGAGGGAATGTGATTGTATCAGGGCACTTTGTTCCCCCTTAACATAAAGGATGTTCCAGGAATGGATACAATCAGCAGCAAGAATAGGTCAGGAGACTTTGCCCCAACTGTTGAACATAGAGATTTGAATCTGAGCGACCATAAGGCTAGTGTTGCTATCATCATCTTGCTATCACAGGAGATAACCATACAAATGGAGCCAAGACAAGGAAGAGATGCTGTGTTGGAAAGATAAACTATGCCATGGATATAACAACTGAGCCTGCATCTAGGTTCCTGCAGTCAGGAGCCCTGATCTTCCATTTACGTACGAATACAGTACCTTTCTGATTTCAGTTGTGTTCCCATCACTTAACTACTAAAAACAAAAAAAAAAGAAAGAAAGGGGATAGTTAGGAAGTAGGGTATTAATGTGCATACACTGCTATATTTAAAATAGATAATCAACAAGGACCTACTGTACAGCACAGGGAACCCTGATCAGTGTTATATGGAAGCCTGTATGGGAGGGAAGCTTAGGAGAGAAGGGATACGTGTGTGTGTGTATGGCTGAGTCCCTTTGTTGTCCACCTGAAACTATCACAACACTGTTAATAGGCTATGAAAGTGAAGTGAAGTCGCTCAGTCGTGTCCGACTCTTTGCGACCCATGGACTGTAACCTACCAGGCTCCTCCCTCCATGGGATTCTCCAGGCAAGAGTACTGGAGTGGGTTGCCATTTCCTTCTCCAGGGGATCTTCCCAACCCAGGGATCGAACCCAGGTCTCCTGCATTCCAGGCAGACACTTTAACCTCTGAGCATACAAAATAAAAAGTTAAAAAAAAATACATGCATGTTGCATGCCTTTTCCAGTTTACTTTGACTATTCACCTTACTTTTACCGATACTTAGCAGTCAGATCAACAGATATAATATTGGTAAATATTTATGGATAAAGAAGGAAAGAAATAGTATGTATACCTCTTTTGGTGTTTTTTTTTTTTTAAACAAAACTGTGTACTTTCATTTTTAGACATAGAAATTAAAATGCAGTTTTAAATTGCTCTATTTACTAATGAACAAGTTATTTTAATGGCTAATATCTATTTGTTGGAATTGCTTTTTAAAGATACCATATAAAGTTAATAATCTAAATCCCATAGTTAAGATGGGGGCTGCTATTGGAGGCAATTAGAGGATATTAGCAGAAACATAAAATGCCCCGCCCTGCATGTTAGTAAAGCGCCCCCAGGAGGCAATATAAGCTTATGAACAGTGAGGTCCAGAAGATGCCTAGGCTGTTTTAGTGAACCAGGAGAAGCAAGAATGAGCTCATTCCATCCAGATCACCCACTGAATTCGCAAACACTCGCCTATTTAAATACAGTAGTTTTCCTGGATCTGTGTTTCAAACTCCTTTCATCTCTTGGTAGTCCTTGATGGCTCTGTCCCTCGCTTGCTTCTGAGTTTCTGGAAGATCATGCTGACCACATATACATTAAAGTACTTCGCATCTCACAGCCGGAAGCACGCCCTGTGATGCTGGATGCTGGACACTGAGCAGAGACATCTCTGCTGCCTGTGGACGTCTGCCAAGGCGTCAGGGTACTGACACAGCCTTTCTAAACTCTGGAAATGCACACTGTGTCTTCTCTAGCAGGCCCTCCTCACAGCTTGATGGTGTCTCCTTCTAAGTTTCAGCTCTAGTCCCAGGAGCCAACTCGTCACAACGTTATCTAGTTATAACCTTTCCTTAGGCTTCTCCCGGCTCCTGCTTTCCCCTCATCATCTTAGGTGAGCAAGCCCACTTCTCCCCATCTCCAATGCCTCAGTCATCCTCCAGGACATCATCACAGCTTGCCTGGGCTTTTGCAGTTGACAGCTTTTAGATGTCAACTAATCAGACCACAGCACAATCCTGATGATAAGCTTCCTGCGGCTTCCCATTACCCTCTACAAACTATGCAAAACCCCTGCCTGGCCTCAAAGACTGCTCGCCTGCTCCGCCGCTGGCAGAGCTCTCACTTCACCTCGAGCACCCTCTCCACGGCTCTCCCCGTCCGGGTGCACAGATTCCCTTGTTGCCTCTAATGCAGCTGTTCCCTCTCTCTGCATTCTCTTTCTTCCAATCCGCTCATGGCTGGTTTCTTCATGCAATTCTGGTCTTGGCTCAAATGTCATCCCCTCAGAGAAGTCTTCCATGTCACCCTCTTAATAAGCCCTGGTGTTTTCTTTCTCCATGGATTTACCTCTATCTGAAACTCTCTTCTTAATTTGCACTTTATTATCAGTCTTCTCCACTAGAATTTAAATTCCACTGTAACTCCCTGAGGATCCTATCAGTATTCATCTTTGTGTCCCTAGGACATATATATCCATAGCTAACACTACTAGCCCAACAGTAAGCCCCTTCTTACCGCTAGAACTGCATTTTGCTCAGTGGCCTTCTCTCCTCCCCTGTGGGTGCCTGTGTGCGTGCTAAGTCGTTTCAGTCGTGTCCGACTCTTTGCGACCCCATGGACTGTAACCCACCAGGCTCCCCTGTCCATGGGATTCTCCAGGCAAGAATACTGGAGTGGGTTGCCATGCCCTCCTCCAGGGGATCTTCCTGACCCAGGGACTGAACCTGTGTTTCCTGTAGCTCCTGCGTTTCAGGCAGATTCTTTACTGCTGAGCCACAGCGCCCTGTACAGATCCTGAGGGGAAACACCTAGTCATATCGGTCCCATTGCCTTTGTCAGTTTCGGGTGTAGGGACAGGCAAGTCGTGTGGGTCCAGTCAGTCTCCTGGGGGTTGGGATGGGATGCTTCTAAGATATAATTCACTTGTTTATAAAGACCCACATGTAGAAGAAATGGTCCTTTCCCTGCCCCTGGACTTAATAAGAATACATGTGATGCCTGAACCGTACATGTGAATGTAAAGAACACACGCTGAGACCAGCAGAATGAAGAGCAGGAAAGAACCTGGGTCTTTTGTGAAGCTGTTGTGCCTCTAGATTTCCTGTTACATGAGAGAACATCTTTTTTTTTTCTGAAATGAAACATTAAAGGAGGTCTGGGCAGTCCTTCTCAACCCTTTTTCTGTCTTTCAATCTATCCAACATTTTGTGTTTATTATTCTCATGCATCAGTATTTATTTTAGTACATACGTGTTTATACTAAAATAAAATATAATGTTCTTTTGTGCATTTTTAACTTTTATAGCTTATTCTTACTACCTGTGATATACTCTGAGCCTTTCTTTCCATTTCTATTTTATTGATTTCATGACTGATTGATATGTCAGGCCTCAAAGTTACAAGATTAGCATATATATCCAGAAATGCAATTGTTCACTTAAAGGATTGGTACACCATCAGGTTTACTAGACATTATCAAATTATTCTTTTAAAATAATTGTGCTAATTAAACTCTTCCCAATGGTATGAGAATACCTCTTTTTCACATGCTTGCCAATATTTTGTATGGTCAGGTTTTCATGTGAAATGGCATCTCATTCTGTTTTTAATTTATCCCTTTCTGTTTACTAATGAGTTTGAACATTTCTTCCTATATTTGTGGGCTGTTAGGCTCTTTCTTTTGTTATTGCTCTATTTGTATTCTTCCTTTATTCTTCTGTTGTTTATCTTTTTAATTGATATTTTATTGTGTTCTTTATATATTCTGAATATTAATGCTTATACATGAATTGCAAATATCTTCTATCTATCCATGGCTTAACTTTTTTATGGTATCTTCTGGTTCACAGAAGTTTTAACATTAGTATAATTAAATTTAGGGCTTTCTTGGTGGCTGAGATTATAAAGAATTTGCCTGCAATGCAAGAGATCCAGGTTCGATCTCTGGGTCAGAAGATTCCCTGGAGAAGGGAATGGCTACCCCCTCCAGTATTCTTGCAAGGGAAATCCCATGGACAGAGGCACCTGGAGGGCCACAGTCCATGGAGTTGCAAAGAGTCAGAAACAACTGAGTGACTAACACTTGCACTTTTCATAGTTAAATTTACAAAATTTCCTTTTCCATCCAGGTTTTTTATTTTTGTTTATGACCTTTATTGTTTAGCCACTTTTGATAAGACTCATTATTTGCAAGGAAACATCCTAACAGATTCAGCAGTTAGTAAATACAAGTTGATTAAATGAGAAAATAAATGAATACACAAAGTGATTTTAGCAGGAAAAAGTACAGAGTGATAAATCTCATGTCAAATAATCAATATCTTAAATAATATAATGTTGAATAGACCGTTTAGAAAAAAATCTATATTTTTGAAGGTTACAAATTACCCCAGTCAAAGCTAGAACCAGAGTCTACCATCATATTCTGAAATATTCTTAAATATGAATGGGACAAAATGTGCTTACATTTAAAAATCCAGAAAGTTGGGGATTCCTCACTGATTCTGGGTACATAAATAGCTTCCAATCACTGAATCTTAAATTTCAGAGAAAAAAAAGTCTCATTGTCATCGATTACTCCAGAATTTTTATTTATTTAAAATAAACACCTGGGTTGTCTGTGCTGGCCTATCCAATAAGAAATACTCACATGATCTATATTTTTCATATTGTATCACATTAAAAACGGAGAGGAAGGGATTTCTGCATTCTTCCGTAACATGCTGACTTTTCTTGATTCAAATAAATAAAAAATGGAAGACTCTGCAAATGAATTAAGCTAACCTTTGTAAGGTCACTACCGAGGTTCACAGAGGCAAGGGAATCATTTCAATATGTGAAAGGCCTTATTTCCACAATCGGAACAGAAAGGTCTTAGTCTGCATGTATGCAGACTGCATGAGGTGATAAAAATAGAGTACAAAAAGATTAGATACATCCATTTCACCATTTCTTTAGGCATGTTTTTAAATTCAATCATTGTATCAACCTTATACTTGTATACATGTGGAAGATCACTATCAGATGATATATCCTTCCCATCAGTTCATTTACAAAGGAAAAAGTAATAGCAGTACCACAGACATCAAACTCTCATATTTTAAAAGGGAAAAGAGAAAACTTTTATGGGCAAAGCCAGGTAATAAGTCACTTTTCCCCCTGCTCACCTGTGGAGAATCTTTCTCAATGGTTCTTTTCCTTCACTCTTTTTTTCCCTTCTCAAGTATTATATAAAGCCAAATGACATTGTTTGAGGCTTAAGGGAAAGTCAGTTCCCATTTTGTGATTTTCTTTTCTACATTTTAAGTGGGAATAGATATGTCAAAACAGTTCTAGAATTCACACCATCCCAACTAATGAGTCACCACCTGCTTCCACAGGGCTCAGATCTATGGATGATCCTAGGCAGATTAATTTCCTGGAAGATTTCAGTTGTGACGTTGCTAATGCTCACCCACCTACTAGGTGAAGGTCCAAAAACAGTCAATCACATGCTTCTCTCTTCTTCTGTTGATAAACTCTTGGGAAAACATCTGGTAGATGAGGGGTGGTAGCTAAAGTGATCACTTTCTGCTTGCGTAGTATTCTGGGCTGGTTATCTGCACCACTTGGTTTGTGTGATGTCCTCCATTGTACAGGGATTTACCTCCTATTTCTCATACACAGTGTGGTCAAAATGAAGCTCTGGATCTTCCTGGTGTTTGTGGCTCTTGGGACATTTATCATATAGTGGTTAATGCATTAGTCTTCTTAGGTTGCCGTATCAAAATTCCATAGACTGAGTGGCTTAAACAATAGATGCTTAGTTCTCAAAGATTTGAAGCCTAGGAAGTCCAAGATCAAGGTGCAGGCAGATATGAATTTTGGTGGGGCTTTCTTTTACCAAAGATTTCATGCACAATGAAATCTTGTGCTTTTCCACATTCCGCCTGCTTTGTGCTCACAAGCCTTTTGTTTGTATGTACACATGGACAGAGATAATTCTCTTTGTTTTGGATAAGAACATTACTTCCATCATAGACGTCCTAACTTGGACTTCATGTAAGGCTAATTACCTCGTAAAGACCCAATCTACTGGGAGTTAGGACTTAAACATATGAACCTGGGAGCGGGGACACAAGCATTTAGTCCATAATCATATTTAACTTTGATTACCGATTTATATAGCCTTTCTTCCCCTAATCCCAACAACTTTTTTTTGGCTTCTAAGCACTAAACTGGAATCTTCAATGTGTTCATGGACATCACAAATTAAAACCCAATCTGGTTCAGGCATACATTAAATGGACTTTGTGAATTAAAAATCTGGTCAAAGTAGAGGGGGCTGACCCTTCTGTGTCGGCCTCTCAGTCAAAACCATTATCTTCCAAAGACCTCGTACTGACAAACTTGTAATCCCCTGAAAAGAACTTCTTCTGATACCTACTTTGAATCGAGTCAGTGTGATTTTCCATGGGAAAAATTCTCCTGAAGATGGCAGTCTTTCACTTCCAGGCTTTGGTCCAAGCTATTCTCTTTCTAGAACACTCTCTGGTTTCCCCTCCACATGCACAAAAATACCTCTCCACACCTGGGCCTCTGTGTAGACGTCACTGGCTTAGGCGCTCCTCCTCTTGCTCCTGGGGCCTGTTCTACCACTGTCATAGTTTCTTTCATTTGGCCCTTGGCTTGACCGTCTACCCTTCTAAACTGTTAAGATTAGGACAACAGGAACCAAGTCTCTTTACTCACCACTCTATCCACAGCATGAAGCCTGATACCCAGCACAGTGTCAGAGCTTAAGAAGTGAATAACTCAGTAGGAAAGTGAGCCACGGCCTAGATGTCCAACAATGCAGATGCTTAGCCATTTTCTAGAACAACCTGAAGTCAAACATGGAGGACACTGTAAGCCTTTCAGAGGACTTAGCACTGCAGAGGGTCTGTCTTCCAGATCAGAATAAAGACAGAGGAAAGCGAGAGAGATTGCATAAAGGAACACTTGTCAGGAGGAAAGCAGTTAAAGAGTCATCTCCCAAATCCAGGTGAGAAGACTGGGATCACCATGGAGTCTTATCCTTCCTTTACAACTCCCCCGTGAAAGTGAGTCACTCAGTCCTGTCCAACCCTTTGTGACCCCATGGACTGCAGCCCGCAAGGTTCTTCTGTCCATGGAATTCTCCAGGCAAGAATACTGGAGTGGGTGACCATTCCCTTCTCTTGGTTGGAGATCTTCCCAACCTAGAGATTGAACCCAGGTCTCCTGCACTGCAGGTGGATTCTTTACTGTCTGAGCCACCAGGGAGCCCAGGAAGACTGGGGTGGGTAGTCCATCCCTTCTCCAGGGGACAGCTTCACTGAGGATCCCCCAAATGTGTGGGAACTATTATGAAGTGAAATGCAGGACCCCTTTCAAAAACAATTAAAAATTTCAAAATGATGGGAACAGAGCATCAAAGCAAGCATGTAATGTGGGTTCCTTCTAAGTATAGAGTCCTATTTACTGTATAGGCCTAATGCCCACAAAGCTAGATACACACTTCTCTATGCCTAGGTCCCAGGGACACACAGGTTCCATTACCTAACAATATTTAAATGTATTTGTCAGCATTCTCTCAAGTATTTTGAGGCCCTGGAACTCAAAAGTCTAGAGCATAATCTTTGATAATGATTTACTATGAGTTTGCTAAAAGCCAAAGTCTGTAACACCCAAGTTTTCATAATCAACATTCTCCTACAGAGACCTCTTGGTATTGAAATGTCCCTTCTTAAGCTTAGCTTAAATTCATCCTCATTAGAAACTAGCTATACATGTGTACCAATAGATAGAAATCAAGTGTAAAAATTTTCAGTCTTGCTCTGATTTATAGCAGCTTGATCATTTCTCTGGAAATAACATCACCCCAAAGCACCTGCCAGATTTCAACAAAAAGTGATCCTGAATGTTTTCCTCTGTTGAATACATCAATTCTCCTGCCTTGTCTCTCAAAAAGGCACCAAGATCAAGTCAATCGTGTTTCTGTGGCAAATTGTATTGTTCAATTATGACATTTTATTTGGGTATTACCTTGCATTAATCTGCCCTAATAACTACTGGGACATTTTGGAAATAATTGATTTTTCACATCTGAAAGACATCTGTTATGCTATGTTAATGGCAATAAAATAGAAGAAACTCACAAAAGGCAAAATGGAACTAAATGCCAAGATAAATGTTATATTTTGGCAATTGTCTCATAACATAGCTGACAGATGTTAATATAAGCATTACATTTTGTGAGAAGATACTCATCTTTTCCTATTATTATTCATACTTTATGACACACAGAAAAAATTATGACAATTCAGAATACCACATTTTGGGCCATGCCAAAGCCACATTTTGTGTATTGCTTTCCCATGTTGATATATAATTGGTCTATGGTCTCCAAGTCAAGAATCAAAGTGATTCTTGGCATACAATTGAGTTTCACAAAAAGCAACTGAATACTTTAAGGAAATAGTGAGGGATTTATGGCTAATAGTTAAAAATAATTATAGTATCCCAAGAGAAAAGTAAAACTAGACAGTAAATTCTTATTGGTCATTTATGAACTCTATGTAGCAAAACCCATTTGGCAAAGGGAATTCAGCCATGTTCTCTACTCCTTAACATCCCCAGGATCCTATAATACACCACAAGAGGACCGATGATTACACTTTGAGGAGGGGTGGAAAGCTGGAAATCAAATCAGACTCTAGCACGTGGGGAGAAGGCAATGTGAGAGCAGCTGCCTCTGGCAAACTCTTATGAGTGACTTATTGTCTTCTCATTTTTCCAGAACTTTCATTGTATTTAGATTTATAGTTCCATTACTGTATGTACACAAAGAGAGTTAATTCTTCAAAAATGTGTCTGGCTGATAGAAAAGACATTCATTTATTGGTTCATCCCAGATTCATTGATATATTGGCTGAGGGTTTTAGTGATATTAGCCCTTATTTTCGGAGAAGGCAATGGCACCCCACTCCAGTACTGTTGCCTGGAAAATCCCATGGATAGAGGAGCCTGGTGGGCTGTAGTTCATGGGGTCACTGGGAGTCAGACACGACTGAAGCGATTTAGCAAGCAAGCAAGCAAGACCTTCTTTTAGTCAATCTCTGCTGAAGTCTCACAATTTTGATTGTTTTTTAAATCTATTTTAATCTCACTTTCTCTTTCGGATGCAGACGCATCCACACACACACATATACACAAAATGAGAGCAAAGAAGCTGGAAATATCTGTTGTAAGCATGAGCAGAAAAGATGGATTCAAAGTAACTACTTAAACTGACTCATGAGAGATTAGTGGGAAGAGATACAACAGGGGTCAAATCCCATGGTCCCACTTTACAGATGAGATCCAGTGACCTGAATGACTCGGGTCACACACAAATTCAGCAAAAGAGCTGTGCTTTCACCATGATTGCTGCCTTTCACACCACAACCTTCCCTGCAGTAGACCTATCATCAAATTCACAATGTTCCTGCATTGATTTCATAAATACCATTATCAATACCTTACACACAGGGGCACGCTTACTGCTTGTAAACAGCATCTGAATAACATTTATGTGTTTTTAATTTTGTTTTATTTTAAGAAACAAAGAAAAGAGACTGTTTAAAACAAAAACAGTGACAACAGTACGGCCTAAGAAAGATGGCCTTTATCCAGATCTGGGGGATTTTGTCCAAATAATTTAAATTTGTACGTGCATGCATGCTAAGCTGCTTCAGTCATGTCTGACTCTTTGCTACTCTATAGACTGTATTGATGGGCTGCCGTCTATGGGGTCGCACAGAGTCGGACACAACTGAAGTGACTTAGCAGCAGTAGCAGCAGTGGACTGTATTTAGGCCACACCAAAAACACAAACAAAAACAAAACCACCTCCAAAGTAAAGTAGTTATGTAGTTAAAATGAATATCTATCTATACGTGTCAATATGCGAGATTCAAATTTGTTTTTTATTTTTTTTAATTAAATTTATTTATTTTTTTAATTACAATACTGTATTTGTTTTGCCATACATTGACACGAATCAGCCATAGGTGAACACAATCTCCCAATGCCGAAGCCCCCTCCCACCTCCCACCCCACATCCTCTGCCTGAATCATCCTGTGCATCAGCCCCATGCATCCTGCATCCTACACCAAACATAGATTAGCGCTTAGTTTCTTACAGGAAAATACACATGCTTCACTGCCATTCTCCCAAACCATCCCACCCTTTCCCTCTCCCTCACAGTCCAAAAGTCCACTCTATACCTCTGTGTCTCTTGTTGTCTCACATAAATTTGTTTTTTAAATGGTTAACACTTAACTTCAATCTAAAAATTTGACACAGACTAAAAATTGGCCTGACATATTTAAGTATAAAAATCATTTTAAGGAGAACTTTGTCTTTGTTTCATGCCACATTTTGTCTAACTTGTTTGAACCTTTCACTTAGAGACTCACTAGAAATATGCTTATGATTAGTGGCTCATCAATATAAGTGATTAATTACTGCTAAGAAACATATCATGTTAGGAATAGTTTTTCTGTATTGAAAAATATGCAGTGTAAGTTACAAATATGTCAAGATATTGTTATTATAACTGATAAAACTCTGTGTTCATTAAAATTATTTGGACACAGAAGGAAAACGAGAGAGGTCAAAGACAGCATCAGATCTGACTGACACTTCAGTTGAAGGTTAAAGTACAGTTGAAATGATTTCTTTGGTATGGCTACGGCTGCATGAAGAATGAAGGCAAATTCATTTTGACCTACATAACATCAACAAACTAAATGCTCAACAGATTAGCTTGGCCAGTGGACAAACCCATTAATGGACACCAATAAATAAGTGCACAGCGCAGTGATAAGCTGCCTGGGTTCAGGTCCCTGCCCTGCTTCTTACTGTCTGTTGATAGAGAGCAAGGTGCTGAAAGTCTGTGCCTCAGTTTCCACATCCTCTACATCTGGAAAGACTTGTTTTCTCCTCACAAGGTAAAGCACTTAGAACACTGTCTGACACTTAATAAATACTATACATGTTTGCTATTGCTCCCAACCTCCACACCAGGGGCTTGCTGGGGGTAAATGAGGTGGAAACATTCTAGCCAAATCATCCTCTCAGAAGTTTATAACCCATAGTCAAATATTAAAGGTTCTGAGAATTTCTCTAATAAAGGAAACTATTTATGTTAATTTAATCCTGCATCCCCCAAGTTCCTGAAGCAGCTTTTCTGACTTCATAAATCCTGACCTTAAAAGCTGAAACATTGATTAATTCATCAAGACAAATCTAAAAAGTTAGTATAATCTTCTCTTAACTGATCAAGCCTTAGCTACGACTTGAGAAATTGTTTGGGACAAGACAGTCAAAAAACAAATAAGTAAAACAATAAAAGGGAAAAGCAAACAAATAAGAAACCCCAGTGCAATAACAAAGTGAGAATAATTATTCACTGATGAAGCGAGAGAGAAGGAAAGGACGAAAGTGAAGTGTGAAAGATTTCTCAAGAGGAGCATAGAAAGATCCATACACACCAAACTGTTAATGGCTTCCAGAAAATATTGTTGAAAAACAGAACCTCTTAATTCTCTCTGCATAGAAGCTTCTAGGATTCTTGAGCTTTCTAAATCTTAAGATTTCCAGATATACACTTTAACAAATGGTATTCACATATCATTATTTGCTAAAATAAAATTACATATAAATAAAATCAATAATCTTTCAGGGGGGCTATTTTGCGAGACTGTTGTAAGTTTTGTTTTGCTTCTATCCTTACAAATAATTGAGTATCATGTATATGTATGCCTGGGTGGGGTATGGTGTATTATGTAAAAGAAGCCTCCAATTTATTCATAGTACTTCACATGTAAGCACTAATTACACACTTATTTGTCTAAGTATCATTTCTGTAGATAAAAGCATGCAACTAGTGATATTTATGCAAGGGCTAATGCCATACTAATGTGTGGAGACCAACGCCATTAAAACTCCATCTCCACTTAGCACTTAGAGAGACAGCAACCCAGATTCATATAATATTTAAAGTCCTATACCTCTTTAAATGTGATCATTTTTTAATCTAAAATTATGAACTTGTTTTAAATATATAATTATTGATAGGATAAATAGATTTCTCCAACTGATATTTTGGATTATAATACTGATATTTCTCTCTCCAAACACAAGAAGTCCTATAAACCCACAAATGCTGTTTTGATAGAAGAATGAGACTATCAAGCAACATGAAGTTGGATTTTGGCAATATTTAAAAAGACTGAATTTGTCCAATATTATCAGAATAGTAAGTCTAGGATCTTAAGACAGTGTAATAGTTTATTTTGTCAGCATTTATTTTTTTTCTATTAATAGAAGACCAAGGAAACCTAAGAAGCTTTCTAAGATCCAGTTGTGTTTACAAGATACACAGCTCATCGTTAATTAATTATATTGGAAAATGTGTGTAGCCATTTGCAATGCCCCAAAATTGTCTATTTGCAGATGATTTCAGTGTAGATGTAAAACCAGCTTGTGCTGACACAGAGACCTCATTACCAAGCCCTAGAAATCTGATATGCTTTTCCAGCCCAAGCATTTATCATTCATCACAAAGAAATCAGTATTTAAAAATATATAAATACAACGGCCAAGAATTGAATTGACACTTATGATAAAATGCATTTGATTAAGACTTAATAAAGCACTGTGTATAATACTAGTGAATAATGCATTGCCAGATAAAGTTGGACACAAAGCAAATACAGTGTCAAAGCTAATCTAGCCAGACATTATTCAGCCATATTACTTGCTTTATTACTAGATTAAAAAATGCATATTGTGTTTCAGCAGCTTTTTCACTATTTCAACACATAACACAAGCACTCTTTGGAAAAGACCACCTAATTTCAAAAGAGCTACTGGAGTAGGAGGCCACCTACTATAACGAAACGGGCCCTGCATCCCTTAGTGACCTGGGTTCCCATTATCACAGCTAACACTTGATTTTGGCTTAAAACATTCCATTTCGAAAGGTTATTTTTAAAAATTATGCCCATTATGTTTCTCTGTCATGAAGTACTAAACCAGAAAATCACTAAATAACAATGTTTCCTAGATTATTTTTTAGAGACCTAGTTAAGGGAGAGAAAGTCGTTTGGGGATTGACATGTACACATTGTTATATTTAAAATGGGTAACCAACAATGTCCTACTGTATACCACAGGGAACTCTGTTCAATAGTCTGTAAACACTTAACTGGGAAAAGGACTTGAAAAAGAATAGATGCATATTTAATTGAATACTATGCTGTGGACCTGAAACTAATACAACATTGTTAATCAAATATATAATTCAATATAAAATAAAAACTAAAAAAAAATTAAGAAAGAGGGAAAGCCATACAAGTGTGTGAGCAAGTGTTATTACTGTAGATATTTTGGCTTCAGGCATTGGGGTCCCAGAAATGAAATTCAGCTAAGTCACTGGGATTTATTATTATTTCATTCAAGCAGGGAGGGAGTGGGACATTTATATCCCATTGTTTGAAAGGATGCTGTACTCAGGAGATGGGAGAGTCAGTGCTTGTAAACTCTCTTTCTGTACTGTTACGCTAGCTCTAAGCAGACACCAATCGTCAGAGAAAGAAAGCTCTTAGGACAAGAAATGGATACAACGGTGTATTAAAGTCACTCATATGGCAATGTTAAATCCAAAGGGGTATGGGTGAGGTACAAGAAGCATCTCCTACAATCGAGATCTACTTCCCTAGGCTTCTCATTTCTGGCCCCCAAGGACACTCTGTCTCCAAAACTCACTTTATTCAGCTGCTTTCCCTGGTGGCTCAGATGGTAAAAGAATCTGCCTGCAATGCAGGAAACCTGGGTTTGATCGCCGAGTTGGAAGGATCCCCTAGAGAAGGGAATGGTTACCCACTCCAGTATTCTTGCCCAGAGAATTCCATGGGTAGAGGAGCCTGGCGGCCTACAGTTCTTGGGGTTGCAAAGCGTCAGACACAACTGAGCGAATAGCACTTTCACTTTGCTTTCATGCATGGCCATCTTCGGTGTTCTTTCCAGATTCTCAAAGATCAATCTGTTTGTTTAACTTTCCAAGAGCACCCGTGACTGTCCTGAACATGTCCACTCATCACTAAACCTGGGCTCTTTTAGTCTCATCCATGCATGTAATTCTACTGCTCTTCTTCCTCCTGAGGGATTTAATTCTCACAGAGTTATACGTAAATGTGCGTGTGCCACATTTATGTAGCTCATAAACAGGCCAATTACAAGCAATTAGAGTTGAGTGTATATTTTGTTCTTGAAAGCAGTTCGGGAAGTAGAGATAAACAAGGCTCTGGGTACACAATATTTCAGTGTACTGGGCTAGTCCCTTGAATATTCAACAAAATGATCATCACCTATGGGAAAGATATGCCATATCAAACAATAGTGTCATGGATACAAGGGCAGTTTGTATTCAGTGTGTAGCAGACAGAAGCTGATTAGCATCCTTAACACCAAATGTATCACTATCGCCATTGAGCAATTCATTCCTGCTTTTCATACTTACTGGTGCACAAAGGCACTTTGCTTACATGTACATAGCAGCATGTACTACTGTGTCAAGTCAACATATATCTTAGAAAATTTATAAACGTCATCTCCTAGTTTGCAACACCAATTCAACAGACTGAACCTTGGTGATTTATCCTCTTTAAAAATCCCAGCGCACACTGTCTAAACCACTTCTCTGATAACTGGTCTTGGGTGCCTCTGTCATAAGTGACTTGTCCTGCTATTTTGTATGGCTACAGATTTTTTCAGCTATTTGTGGTTCATATTTGAGAGAAAAGTCCTAAATCCCTGAAGGCGAGAACTTCCTACAACTCAGATACTTCTCTCTCATAATGTCTGTGAAATGTAGCCACTGGGGGTTTCCTCTCTGAGTTTACAAAGCTTTTCCAGGTATAGTGATGCCCTTGGAAAAAATGAGAAATTGTTACTAGTAAACTGTGAAGTAAAAGAAGATAATGAGCAGTTGAGAGAGGTGACCCATCGACTTGGTAGGTCTTAGGGACAGAGGAGATAGGGGCTGAAACAATTAATACAAGGTCCCAGAAAACTTAGGAGAGAGGAAGGGGAAAGGAGGCCTCTTTGCTTTGGGCCACAGACATAGCATATATTAGTCTATATGTAAGAATTACAGTTTATTACAAAAACAGAATCAAAGACTTGACATGCTGTATTAGCCCCAAAGAAGCAGTATTTCTGCCTTTGATAGATTGCACTTCCAGAACTTAGTACAATCAGTGCTGCTAATTTTTCTTAATTACATTTGGCAAGGCAATCATCAGTTGCTCATTTTTCACTTTAAAACATTTCCTTTGTTTCAGTGGGGATAAAGACACTCTTTCAGCCATACGTTCAGCTAAAAACCTCTAAATGATCCTTGATTAGAGTCAAGGTTTAAAGGAGCAATAAAAGATAATACAGCTGAATTTCACAAGAATCTGAAGATTGCATTTTGTATTTCCTAGCTGGGACCACTACAAGTCAATACTTTCATGGAATGACAGATCTCTGCAAGGCTCTGGATCTTAAGCTAATATATGGTTATTCTCTTCAACCAAATTAGAACTATTATGCTTGTTAATAAATGTTCCAATAACTGTTGACTACCAATAAGAGGAAGAAAAAAGACCCTACTATACTTCTAGGGTATACATATGTAAAGTTAAATATTTATTTTTAACTCACAAGAGTAATAAATCAATTAGTAGTCACTGCAAAAAAATACATATTAATAGAGATAAAAATACATACAAGACAAAACTAATGCTCTTATTTCTTTCCTTCTCTAATATCTCTCTCCCTAAGAGGTTCCAAAATTAGTGACTTGGCATGACTCCTTCAAGACCTGTGCTATTGAATATAAACTGAGGATTGAACATGATCTGACATCCATCTTTATTATATTTTTAAGTTACAAAGTTATTATATGCTTATTATGACATGTAAAACAAGATGAGACATTTAATGAAAAAACTAATCTCCCCATCAACTCTCCTCCAGAGCCAAACTCCAAACATAAGTGATGTTCATTGTTTTATGTATATCTTCTCACACTTTTCCTCCTTGTCATGGATTTATAAGTACATATATACATATATGTAGGGTTTTTTTTCAATATGAATTTATATACTCACGGTTCTCAATAATGCAGCCCTGCCTTTAAGTAGCTAGCCTTCCAATTCGGCAGTTACAATTTAAAACAGTGCATTGATCCAGCAATCCCACTGCTGGGCATACACACCGAGGAAACCAGAATTGAAAGAGACACATGTACCCCAATGTTCATTGCAGCACTGTTTATAATAGCCAGGACATGGAAACAACCTAGATGTCCATCAGCAGATGAATGGATAAGAAAGCTGTGGTACATATACACAATGGAGTACTACTCAGCCCTTAAAAAGAATAAATTCAACTCAGTTCTAAT
This sequence comes from Nanger dama, assembly GCA_917880005.1. NCBI lineage: Eukaryota > Metazoa > Chordata > Mammalia > Artiodactyla > Bovidae > Nanger > Nanger dama. Next base: position 7,134,483 of record CAKJTW010000052.1, read on the forward strand.
GAGATGGATGAAATTGGAGCCGATTATACAGAGTGAAGTAAGCCAGAAAGAAAAACACCAATACAGTATACTGACACATATATATGGAATTTAGAAGGATAGTAATGATGACCCTCTATGTGAGACAACAAAAGAGACTCAGAGGTATAGAATGGAACTTTGGACTCTGAGGGAGAGGGAGAGGGAGAGGGGGGGATGATTTGGGAGAATGGCACTGAAACATGTATACTATCTTGTAAGAACGAAGCATCAGTCTATGTTCAATACAGGATGCAGGATGCATGGGGCTGGTGCACAGGATGATTCAGGAAGATGATATGGGGTGGGAGGTGGGAGGGGGGCTTTGGCATTGGGAGATCGTGGACACCTGTGGCTGATTCATGTCAATGTATGGCAAAACAAATACAGTATTTTAATGTAGAATAAAGTATTAAAAATAATAATAATAAAATAAAATAAAGAAAAAAAATTTTTGAGATAAAAATCTTAAAAAAAAATAAAACAGTGCATTAAAAAGCATTATCATAGTTCATAGGATGGGTGTGCCATAAGTGATTCAGTCACTTTATCATTGATGGATCTTTAGATTATTTCCAGATCAATGCCATTATAGAAGATACCAAAAGAGGCATCCTTGCACATATATCCTAATGTCATTGGGATCTGATTTTGTGGGACAAATTCTCTGAAATGTGAGTGCTAAGTGGGGACCTGCACAGTTGAATTTTATTAATATTATTTGATTGCTTTGCAAATTTTTTAAACACAGCGTATCACCTCAAAAAAAAATGTATGGCAATGTCCCTTTCCCTACCTCTACATTCTACCCATCATGGGATGAAATTCATAGTTTTACTGTTTGCAGTTTACAAATAAAATATAATTATATTATTGTATTTATTTGTCTAACAATAGACAAATAAGCATATTTTTGGCAATTTTGGATACATTATTGTGTCCTTTGCTTATTTTTCTGCTGATTTTTAAACGGAAATTTGAATAGCTTTTTATGCACTAAGGACTAACTATTAAATACATAGCAAATACTTCTCCCATTTTATTCCTTTTCTTTTAATTTTGTTTGTTATATTCTGCTTTACAATTTAAAAATTTTTTAATAGCTTATCCTTTTATTTATAGACTGTCTTCCTTAAGAAGTACTCCTCTGCCCCAAGAATTATATAAATATTTAAATTTTCACTTTAATGTTTTACATTTAGCTATTTAATCTATTTACATATAAAGTTGATCCATCTGTGAAATGGAGCAGGACAGCTTTGCTATCTTTCAAATAAGTTGCTGATTTTGTCAGCTCTATTTATTAAATAAGATATTCCTGTTCAAGTTAATTGAAATATCTTTCATTACATGTTATGCATGCATGCTCAGTTGCTTCAGTCGTGTCCGACTCTTTGCGACATAACCCATAGCCCACCAGGCTCCTCTGTCCATGAGATTCTCCAGACAAGAATACTGGAGTGGGTTGTCATGCCCTCCTCCAGGGGACTTTCCTGACCCAGGGGTCAAAATTTCCATGTACACTAGAGTGTATTTCTGAATTGTCTGTTGTTCCATTGATTTATGCACTGCTATCCTGATACCATAGTCTTTAGTTAGAGAGCTTTGGAAAAAGGTTTAACATTTGTTAAGTCATCTTCTGTCTCTCATCAGCCATATTTTTGGAAGTCAAATGTTTCTTGCCTATTTGAGCCATCTATAAATCTGTCAATGTTAATTTAATTCTGTAATTGAATGGAGACCCAATAGATATATGCTCTTAATACAGACATGCCTGCCTGTATTTCACTGATAGATAGATGATAGATAGAAAGATAGATAATAGTTTTTGCCTACAATTATACTACTAAAGGTTAAAACGATTCTTTACAAATACTTTCTACATTATTGATATCCACTGATAAATTAGGAATCTAGGAGAAAGATATTTTTAGGAAAAAGGGAAAATTCCATCACTGTTAGATTTTAAAAGCCTAATATGTGCTGCTGCTGCTAAGTCACTTCAGCCGTGTCCAACTCTGTGCAACCCCATAGACGGCAGCCCACCAGGCTCCCCTGTCCCTGGGATTCTCCAGGCAAGAACATTGGAGTGGGTTGCCATTTCCTTCTCCAATGCATTAAAGTGAAAAGTGAAAGTGAAGTCGCTCAGTCATGTCCAACTCCTAGCGAGCCCATGGACTGCAGCCCACCAGGCTCCTCTATCCATGTGATTTTCCAGGCAAGAGCGCTGGAGTGGGGTGCCATTGCCTTCTCCTATATATCATCAAAATGTTATTTCCATTAATCCTTTCAATAACCTGTGAAGTAGGCTGAGAATATTAAACCAATATTACAGATGAGGAAATTGAGGCCTATCAGAAAGTTTAAATAACTTACCCAAAGTCATACAACTAGTACGTGGCAATCAAAAGTAAAAACTGACTTCATCACTTTATTCTGATTTCATCTCCTCCGTGTAAAAGTGAACACTCATGAGAACAGTCAAATTTTAGTGAATAAGCTAAAATGTAAGCAGAAAGTGTGAATCAAAATCAATATCACTGGATTACTTGGTATCCAAACATAATATAATAAAATTAACATTCTGAATAGTTAAGGTTATCTATTATCTCCCTCTAGCTTAGCAGCAGGAGCAGCAGCAGGGGTTTGGGACCAGGGTGGGCAGAGACTCAGGTGATGTGATAAAGTTCCTCAGGTGAATCTGATATGCTTCCTTCTTCTCAACTTTTGGAGAATTTATGGAGATGGGTAGGGATTTTATTCCAAACAAAATTAAACTAGTTATAATCAGCAAATTAGACATTAAAAGCACTACTTCATAGCTATATTTTAGGCAGTTTACCAGGCTGCCTTATAGTAAAGTAGCTTGAATAATTTCTTTACTCTTCATCTCCTAAACCAGTGGTTCTCCAACTTTAGCATCATAATCACTTGGAGGACTTGTTAGCCCAGGTATTGCTGAGACAGGCACCCCTCTTTGCTTGCCCCTCCTCACCTTCCTTGAGTATCTATTTTAGTTTATGATCCATCTCTGAATTCTACAGGATCCAATTAATATAACCCAATACATTATGAACTCAATACACAGCAATTTATTTTGACTCATGATAGCTGTGTAAAATTTGTAATATTTCAACCCAGTAAAAATCTGGTGATCCACACAGACCAGAAGAACCAACTAATAAAATATTAAATTCCCAACAGCAAACCCATAGGCTGTAATTCAGGTGTCTGTAATCCACAGGATGCATAACCGGTGGCCAGGGGAAAGATATGTTAAAGGATTCATGCATTTATTTCCATTTTATTAAAGGAAAACATGAACCAACCCACTAAATGATACATCATTACTATGACAATCCCTTTAATGGGTATCTAATATCCTGAAGACATATCAGTTCTGCATTTTATATGCCCACATCCTGTCATCCTTGTCCCCTTTAAGACACGCACAACTTTGGGAAAAAAGTTCACTTTTTATGGATTTTGATGAATGCCTGCCTCCTCAAATGTAAGTTCCCTTAAGGCAGAATCCAAGTCTGTTGGGCCCACTGTTATAGCCCTGATATCTCCCATAGAGCCTTGTACTTAGTGAGCACTTTAGAAAAACCAATACAATATTGTAAAGTAACTAGCCTCCAATAAATAAATTAAAAAAAAATAAATAGTTGCTGAGTGAATAAATAAAAGATGAACTAAGTGCAAGGTCATCTTTTCATCATTACTAAAATCTGCTACAAAAATTAAAGGTAAGAAAAGCAAGGAAATTCTCTGAATGTGGTTTCAGGTAGAGATGCCATATAGAAGAAGAGGCTCAAAGTAAAATAATTTAAATAATTTGAGCTATTTTAGACACAGTATCAATAGTGTATCAGTTCAGTTCAGTTCAGTCACACAGTCGTGTCTGACTCTTTGTGACCCCATGAATCGCAGCACGCCAGGCCTCCCTGTCCATCACCATCTCCCGGAGTTCACTCAGACTCACATCCATCGAGTCCGTGATGCCATCCAGCCATCTCATCCTCTGTCATCCCCTTCTCCTCTTGCCCCCAATCCTTCCCAGCATAAGAGTCTTTTCCAATGAGTCAACTCTTTGCATGAGGTAGCCAAAGTACTGGAGTTTCAGCTTTAACATCATTCCTTCCAAAGAAATCCCAGGGCTGATCTCCTTCAGAATGGTCTGGTTGGATCTCCTTGCAGTCCAGGGGACTCTCAAGAGTCTTCTCCAACACCACAGTTCAAATGCATCAATTCTTTGACGCTCAGCCTTCTTCACAGTTCAACTCTCACATCCATACGTGACCACAGGAAAAACCATAGCCTTGACTAGACGGACCTTAGTCAGCAAAGTAATGTCGCTGCTCTTGAATATACTATCTAGGTTGGTCATAACTTTTCTTCCAAGGAGTAAGTGTCTTTTAATTTCATGACTGCAGTCACCATCTGCAGTGATTTTGGAGCCCCACAAAATAAAGTCTGACACTGTTTCCACTGTGTCCCCATCTATTTCCCATGAAGTGATGGGACCGGATGCCATGAGCTTCGTTTTCTGAATGTTGAGCTTTAAGCCAACTTTTTCACTCTCCTCTTTCACTTTCATCAAGAGGCTTTTTAGTTCCTCTTCACTTTCTGCCATAAGGGTGGCATCATCTGCATATCTAAGGTTATTGATATTTCTCCCAGCAATCTTGATTCCAGCTTGTGTTTCTTCCAGTCCAGCGTTTCTCATAATGTACTCTGCATATAAGTTAAATAAGCAGGATGACAATATACAGCCTTGACGTACTCCTTTTGTATATATATTAGCAAATCATTGAATAAGAGAATACTCAAATATTAATAAATACAAGTAAATAGCCAAATAAATATGTAATATAGTGTATATATGTCAACTCCAATCTTCCAATTCTTCCCACAACTCCTTCTTCCCTCCTTGGCATCCATATGTTTATATTCTCTATGCCTGTATCTCAATTTCTGCTTTGTGAATAAAATCATCTTTACCATTTTTCTAGATTCCACATATATGTGTTACCATATGATATTTGTCTTTATGATATGATGTTTGTTGTTAAAAAGAACCAAAAAGAATGTTTAAAAGAAAGAGAATATCCTTTTTCCTGATTAGAAATAAAATACATGATAGAGATAACATGGAAAATATACAAAAGGGAGGAAAAGGCATAATAACACATAATCACAATAGTACAGAAATATCCATTGTTAGCAGTTTGATACAGTTTCTTTATACTTCCCAGAGTATTTAACTTTTGCTGTGGTAACAAACAGGTTCCAAATTTCAGAGGCTTGCAGAAAACAAAAACAGAAAAACAAAGACACATCTCTCGCTCTACTTATACGTTGTGAATCGGCTGTGGTTCTTCTCTATGTATTTTCCATCAGAACGGTCATGAAGATCTCATGGCTAAAAGAAAGCATAAGAGGGAAGTGGAAAACTTGTGATGTTTCAGAAACCTTCTACTTGGTTGCCAGGCTTATTATGGTTATTCATATCCCACTGGCCAAAGTAAGTCGTGTGGCTAAACTTATCTTCTGCGTGTTTACACAGTAGCAAAGCAAATCATATAACAATGGGGAAGGAGGTTCAATCCTTTTTCAAGGAAGGACAAACAACTGGGAACAGCAGAATAATCTCCCATATCTCTCCTGGATGTTGAGCTATTCTGGAATATTTCAGCCGGCTTCCTCCATCTTTACATCTATTTAAAAGTACCTCAGGAATTCTTTCTCCTAATTGAGAAATAAGTTATTTCTCTCAAAAACTTGAGAAATAATTAAAAGGTTCTCATTCTCATACTCATTTTAATTTATATTCACGATGAACAGGAATTTTTAAGCTTTTTTAATGTATATTCAAATTCTCAGGTTGCTATTGGGACTTGTAAAAGAGAAAGAAAATGTGCAAACATTATCCCTTTAAAAAGACACATGACGTGGTCCTCAAATTCAATCAAACCGCTTATGGAATAACAAGCAAAGGCATAATTCACTGATTTGAACTTAATTGCCTTTGCTTTCAATTGCACTTCAGGTTGAGATTCAGATAGAGAAACTCAAAAGAAAGAACATGTGTGATTCCATAAATCTGTGGTCTGTGCTTGAACAATCAAAGGACGAATATGGAATAAATTTAGCAGTTTCTGCTGCTCTGACTCCTATAAATATGCAGTGGTATTTTTTCTCTAGCTATTCATGATATATGATTTCCTTTAACAGAAACACCAGAAACACTCTTGCCTAGCACAGGTGCTCTTATTAAAGGCGGCATTTTATTTTGCTACATACTGTTGCTCTAATACTGAACATATACCAGTTGGAAATTTTTTAAGAAAATTCAATGAAGAATACTTCCTTGCTGACATGGAGGAATAAAAAAACTGACTGTAATTCCTATTAAAAGACAAAGGGGGAGAAAGAAGATAAGAATATAAACTGCTTATTGCTAAAATGTGGATTTGCCAGCGGCAATTTGTAGCAAATAGGTAACCTTCAAAGGGAAAAGTATGATTTACTTTTAGGCTGAATTAAATTTGCTGAAAATTAATGGCACTGTTGAGTAGTCCTTGAGTTAATGGAGAAAATATAGAGTGACTGCTTTTAGTTAAAGAAGAAAATATGGCACGTGTCAACTTGGCTAAACTGAACCTACACTTCACAGAATCCCCTTCTTTGAATGATTCTGGGTGAGATTCGGCCTACCCAGAGACCCACATGGCTTGGTGGGTGGACGTAAAGTGGCTGCCATTATTGTTGGTAAGTCCTCATAGTGAAGTGGGGTAAGAGACAAACACAAATGTGTCAGCAGATTTCAACTGATTCTCACTCTCCTCTGCTGTTTATAGCTCTTCCTCCCTACAGCGGCCCAAGTCATCAGTGACTCCAGGTCTAAGCCTCAACACAGAGGCAGACAGGCCCCCCACATACACGAGCTCCCCTTGGCTGCACCATCTGGTAGCTGGATGTGCCCAGTTTCCTTTAGTTTGATGAAAAATCTGATGAATCTACTTACACCACTGCTTCAGGAGGTCTGGTTAATGACTTTTCTTGGATCCTCCAACACTGTAAGACCTACTTCCCAGCTTTTCCCACAATTTGTAAGACCCTTGTCCTATAAGTGGGCTTCCCTGGAAGCTCAGTGGTGAAGACCCTGCCTGCCAAAGCAGGAGACAGGAAGTGCAGGTTCAACTCCTGGATCAGGAAGATCCCCTGGAGAACGAAATGGCAACGCACTCCAGTATTCTTGGCTAGAGAATCCCATGGACAGAAGAGCCTGGCATGGGGTCACTGAGAGTCAGACATGACTTACTAACTAAACAACAGGAACAACGACAGTCTTATCAGTTCCCCATTCCTTAACAATCATGATGGTTTTGCTTCCCTGAATTAACTCTGGCGTATGTCTGGAGGTTTGGAACTGGAAGAGATCTTGGATTTCTAAGAGCCTTCTCACTGAGGCAAAGATGGGTCTAGTATCAAAGGAACCTAGTGGGAGAAGCAGAGACTCACACCATTGGTTGATGACAACTTGACCACAAAAAGCAGAATCACTCTTTTGTTGTTTTCTTTATATGTTTCAGAGTCTTGATTTCAATCTGCTTCTTCTATTTATCTTTTATTAGAGTTTTAACACTCCTATCAGCATGTTATTAAATATAATGTAGACAAAAAAAAAAAAAAAAAGAAAGAAATAGACAAAGCTTCCATGGGGAAAATGTGCTCAGAGGAAGCAAGAGACCCTTCCCTTTATTCTTCATTTAACAATGTTTTTGTCCAGTATACAGTCTAAGAATCTCTGCAACAGCATCTCTAACAGATGGCCAAGGGGATCTCTGGCTTTTAATGCCTGGAAAAGATAAGGATTTTACTAATTCCTGATAGTAGTTCACCCCACTGTTGGAGTAGGTATTCTTAAGAAAGTTGGCTGTGGAACTGAGCCAAAATTGATCAGCTTCTTTGTAATTTGTGGGCACTGCTTCCAGTTCATCTACCTCTGAGCAAGTCTACTTGGTAACTGTCCTGTTTTGTATAGTACATCTCCAAGTTGCTGAAAATAGCCACCATTTCTTATTTCTTGTTCTCCATATCTGGGGGTTAAGATGCCCAGTTCTCCCAAAAGTATTGATCCTCCTTGCTTCCACAGAACTGTGTGTGAGTGTGAGTGTGTGTGTGTGTGTGTGTGTTTAGGAGGAGAAAGAAAGAGAGAGAGCACCATAGAAGAACACCATGAAAATGAAATCTTTTATAGACAAAACTTTATTGTACAAATGCTGAAAGGCCTAGTCCTTAAACTGGTCAGTGTTTGCAAAAGCACAGTTACTATACTCTCAAGAGGCATCATTCACTCTCTGTGACTACTGTTTGTGACTTTGTTGGAAACTCACAAGATAATCTGCTGATTGAACTGAAGGCCATTTTAAAAAAAGATTGCTTTAAATTAACAGCATTTTAATTATTTTTTAAAATAAATTTATTTATTTTAATTGGAGATTACTTACTTTAAAATATTGTATTGGTTTTGCCATACATCAACATGAATCCGCCACAGGTATAGATGTGTTCCTCATCCTGAACACCCCCTCCCTCTTCCCTCCCTGTACCATACCTCTGGGTCGTCTCAGTGCATCAGCCCCGAGCATCCTGTATCCTGCATTGAACCTGGACTGGTGATTCGTTTCATATATGATATTATACATGTTTCAATGCCATTCTCCCAAATCATCCCACCCTCGCCCCCTCCCACAGAGTCCAAAAGACTGTTCTATACATCTGTGTCTCTTTTGCTGTCTCGCATACAGGGTTATCACTGTCATCTTTCTAAATTCCATATATGGGTGTTAGTATACTGTATTGGTGTTTTTCTTTCTGGCTTGCTTCACTGTATAATAGGCTCCAGTTTCATCCACCTCATTAGAACTGATTCAAGTGTATTCTTTTTAATGATGGAGAAATACTCCATTGTGTACATGTACCACAGCTTTCTAAACTCAAAATGGATTAAAGATCTAAATATAAGACCAGAAACTATAAAACTCCTAGAGGAGAACATAGGCAAAACACTCTCTGACATACATCACAGCAGGATCCTCTATGACCCACCTCCCAGAATATTGGAAATAAAAGCAAAAATAAACAAATGGGATCTAATTAAAATTAAAAGCTTCTGCACAACAAAGGAAACTATAAGCAAGGTGAAAAGACAGCCTTCAGAATGGGAGAAAATAATAGCAAATGAAGCAACTGACAAACAACTAATCTCAAAAATATACAAGCAACTCCTGCAGCTCAATTCTAGAAAAATAAAGGACCCAATCAGAAAATGGGCCAAAGAACTAAATAGACATTTCTCTAAAGAAGGCATATGGATAGCTAACAAACACATGAAAAGATGCTCCACATCACTCATTCTCAGAGAAATGGAAATCAAGACCACAATGAGGTACCATTTCACTCCAATCAGAATGGCTGCGATCCAAAAGTCTACAAGGAATAAATGCTCGAGAGGGTGTGGAGAAAAGGGAACCCTCTTACACTGTTGGTGGGAATGCAAACTAGTACAGCCACTATGGAGAACGGTGTGGAGATTCCTTAAAAAACTGGAAATAGAACTGCCTTATGACCCAGCAATCCCACTGCTGGGCATGCACACCGAGGAAACCAGAATTGAAAGAGACACATGTACTCCAATGCTCATCACAGCATTGTTTTTAATAACAGCATTTTTATTTTATTTTATTTTTGTTAAAGCTGGATTTATTTATTTTTTTGCTCAGCCCTGCTTTTATTTTATTTTATTTTATTTTATTTTATTTTTAATACTTTAGTCTACATTACAATACTGTATTTGTTTTGCCATACACTGACATGAATCAGCCACAGGTGTCCACGATCTCCCAATGCCGAAGCCCCCTCCCACCATTTTTAAATGAGAACATAATCACAGCCGATGAGGGACTCTATGTGAGCTGGACTTCACTCCAGAAAAAGTAAATAACATGAGATTTCAGGCTGAGCAAAGCTCCAGGTTATGCCACAATTGAATGGGAAACAGAAGCAACATGATTTTGCATCTACAGTGAACAGTTTAATAAACTTTTTGGCCAACACAATGCAAAAGCTCGTTGTCACCCTTTGAGAGTCAGCTTCTGTTAGTCACGTATAAAGTATAATTTCTATTGCAGGAAAAAAATGTGTTCTCTATCAAGAACTCTCAATGAGAGAATATGAGCAGTAAAGGAACGTCAGAACTGTGAATAAAGTATCATTGTGCAAAGGAGAAGATGCTAACAAAGGGCAGCTCAAAATGTTAAATCTTTGCCACCATGTAACGAATGAATCACAAGAGTGTTGATGTCCAATTCTCAAATTAAAATAATCAATAAGGAATGAACAGCTTCCATTCTGAAGATAGAGTGCCATAATTTCTAAAATCTGCTCTATCTCCAGCTTGGCTCTCAGAAACACCTGCAGTGTGACACTGTGACGTAAGAGCCTCACACTGATTCAGGGCTTTCTTCAGGACTTCAGGGATGGAAACTAAGAAGCTGCTTGAGTGGAAAGAAACCCTAGTGCCTGCACTATGTTCTGTCTTTCTGTTTGCCCGTGATGTTTCCCCTCACTATGATCTAGCCTCCAAACTGCCATCAACGAGCTCCCTAAAACATAAATCTGACCATATAAGAGTATTTATTTTTAATAAGTGTCAATGACATCCCTTTGTGTAGGGGATACAGACACAGTCTGGTCATAAATCAGTCCTCCCAGCTTCTCATAGGTTTTGAAATCTTGAAAGGCCATGATTTGCCTGGTAGATTAGGAAGGTCTGGCAGCAGATAGCCTCCCATACTGGCTGGGTGGTCCTTAACCTTCACAGTGAAGAAAGGGAGCTGGGCTGATGCACAGCACGCCCAGGGCCTTACTCTGCCATTGCCAACGAGGCCGGGTGTGCAAGTGGTGCCCGCAGCCTGGCTGTGGCCCAGGACCCCTGTGAGGTGGCTCCAGAGCAGCCGTGGGACTGCTCAGAGGGCACGGACCCAGAGGGCATCGTTCTTTCTATACTTTCTGGACTATGTCCTGTCCCAGCACAGCCAGCTTCAGAAGACAATAATTATGTATGTCGGAAGCCCATGGATTCTTAAAAAGCAGAGATCCTATTCAAGACTCAGAAGTCTGAGGTATTAAGAATTATCCTCTAGTAAAATGAGTGTGACTTATCAGCAAAAAGCTGTAATTCCCAGGACTGAACCATGGGGTTTTGGATATCTTTTAAAAGGAGGATCCATGTAGAAGACAACTTCACCATTTTGGGGTCACAGTCTCCCTTCCATATTCAGTTCATATGATTCAGAAGAAGTTAAACCTTCCCCATTCTCCAGCTACAGAAATGGATATGTGACTCTGCTGCTGCTGCTGCTAAGTCGCTTCAGTCGTGTCCGACTCTGTGCAACCCCATAGACAGCAGCCCACCAGGCTCCTCCGTCCTTGGGATTCTCCAGGTAAGAACACTGGAGTGGGTTGCCATTTCCTTCTCCAATGCATTAAAGTGAAAAGTGGAAGAAGTCGCTCAGTCGTGTCCAACTCTTTGCGACCCCATGGACTGCAGCCTACCAGGCTCCTCTGTCCATGGGATTTTCCAGGCAAGAGCACTGGAGTGGGTGGCCACTGTCTTCTCCAATATGTGATTCAAGATCATCCAATTAATTATGGTCCAATCCTCTGTTCAAGGCTTCCCTGGTGGTTCAGATGGTAAAGAATCTGCCTGCAATACAGGAGACTGGGGTTCAATCCCTGAGTTGGGAAGATCTCCTAGAGAAGGGAATGACTACCTACTCCTGTATTCTTGCCTGGACAGAGGAGTCTGGTGAGCTACAGTCCATGGGGTCACAAAGAGGCAGACACGACTGAGCGACTAACACTTAATCCCTGTTCCAAAGTTGGTCCTGGAATAGTTGTGTGATTCAGGAAAATAAAACTCAGTTCTGAGATGTTTATTGGAACTTATAGGAAAAATAAATTTATGTCTTGAGAGAATGGTAGTCTAGGACAGAGGTCAGCAAATGTTTTCTGTAAATGATCAGATAGTAAATACTCTCAGCTTTGTGGGCCATAAGGCTCCTTGCAACAGCTACTCAACCGAGCCACTATAAAGAGAAAATAGTTACAGACAAATGTAAATGAATAAGCATGGCTGTGTTCCAATAAAACTTTATGGACACTAAAATTCTAATTTCATATAATTTCCACATGTCACAAAGTTTTATTTAAAAAAATGCCTTTCACTATATAAAAATGTGAAAAGTATTTAGTAAAGAGCTAGATTGGTCAATGGGTTACAGTTTGTCAATTTCAGTTCTGTTTGGAGAAACAGTAACAAACAATATAAAATACTTTCTCTCCTGGAGCTTACATACTAGTTGAAAACAAAGACTAAAAAAACAAACAAACAAAAAAAACAGTTAAAAAAATGATATTGATATATTGGGTTGGCCAAAAGTCCATTCAGATTTTGCCATATGTTACAGAAAACCCAAAGGAGCTTTTTGGCCAACTCAATATTTGAAGGTAAAGTCAGCCAGATTTGATGAAGGGAACAAGAGATGGAAGGAGGAAGGGGGAGAGAGAGAGAGAAAACAAGGCTCGAGGATAAATTCAAGAGGATTTTTGAGTGTGTGTGTGTGTGTCTTGAGCAACTGGGTTCTTGGGAGTACCAATTTTTAAGATACAAGTGTTGGAAATGTTGAATTTTGGGTCAAATCCGTAGCTCTTTGTGGACATGCTATAATGCCTATTAGAAATACTGAATAAACAGCTATGTGCATGAGCATTGAGCATAGGGCAGAATTAGGGGCTGAATTCTTGAGAATATAAATCATATTTAGAGCTATGGGTCTGGTTAATATCCCTTGGGGAATAAATAGAGACAGAGAGGAAAAGGGGACCTAGAACTGAACCCTAGAGAACCTGAATGTTTAAGAAGAACCAGGAAAAGAAAGTAAGAACAACTAGCTAGTGAAATAAGAAAAAATAAAAGAGACAGATGACCAAGTACAATGAACAAGTTGTTTCATTGAGGAAGGTGAACGTTATGTCAAAGGTTGCTGCAATGTGTACTAACAGAAGGTTAGATTCCACAAGATGCGAGTCAGCAGTGGCCTTAACAAGCATGGCGTGCAGAGGACTAGTGAGTTCAAGCAAATGGTTGTGGGGAAATAGAGAGATAACAGAAACAGGTCATCTGAGAAATTCTGCTCTAAGGGCCTGGAACAGTAGTTGAAGGGGTCATGAGGATGAAGGATCTTTTACTTTGTTTTATTTTGAAGATGGGAGATATCAGAGTCAGGAGAAAAGAGAAAATGAATGGTAGAGAAGCAAACCCACTGAGTGACAGAGGGTCCTAGATCCAAGGAGGGCATATGGGTAAGGGTGCAAGAGGTTCAGCTGTTTGAAGATGAAGTTCTCTTTTGATGGCTTCTATTTTTGCGGGAAACAGCTGAGAATAAGTCAGTTGGGGTTGAGTATAATATGTGAAGAAGGTGTAAAGTGGTTGTCTCGGTGACGGGGCGTGACTTCACTGGAAGAATGTGGATAGACTCTCCAGCAGGCTGAGGGCCCACTTGAGACCAGAGAGAGTGGTTGTGTGCTTGTCCCCAGCCATGTTCAGCTGCCTGGGAACAGATGGAGAGGAGGCAGGAAGTAGGAATTAATCAGTAGTGGGTTTTCTCTAGGTGATTTTGATAGAGGGAGTCAAGAGGGAGTGTACTTTGGAAAGGCTGTTGAGATGGCATGTGAGCTCCACGCTGGAGAAGTGAGAACATGAATGGTGAGAAGTGGTGGGCTCAAATATAGAGCCCTGTGTGAGGTTCGTGGCTCCTTGCTGGATTCAAGAAATGCCCTGCAAAGACATGGAGTGGGAGTCAGAGAGTGTGGGGCCTGAAACTAATATTATGGAGCTGGTACAGCTGTTGAAGATTGTGAGCTCGCAGAGTGTGGCTAAGGCTAGATGAGAAGATACCTGAAGGAAAGAAGTCAAGGAACTTACGGACTCAGGTGACGGAGGAACATTCCATTCCTACTGAAGCCACCAAGAAGTGGAGGAGTAGTTGGAGAGAAAAGGAAAACAAACAAATAACGCATGCCAAAATTTCTTAGAGCTGAGAGTGAGTAACAGGAGGGAAGTAATTAACTTTTGATGGTAGAAGTTGAGGACACATAAGCAGATATTTCAGAAGAGCTGCCTTTCTGTTTTAGAAGAGGAGGGAACAATGGTCTGAAAGTGTTTTTAGGAGCAAAGAGGTCACCTTTTCCTCTAAGGCCTGAGGTACATGGTATGTGGAAGGAAAAAACAGACTCAGTGGAGAAGGCTGCAGACCCTTGCGGAGAGCCAGGCCAGACTCAGCCAGAAAGTGGAGGGAGCTCAGAGGAGTTACGAACGGTGAGCCCAGACGCCACCGTTGGTCCCAACAGATCCTGATGATGCCTAAAACAGTTAAAGGAAAACACATATTGCCTGCAAGGCACTGACTTTAAGTTGGTTTCTTTTAATATACATTTCTCAAATATCACTTGAACAAGTTAAAACAAATTGTAGACAAAACAATGAAATAGAAACTTGTATCATATGACTATCATTTCTGTCTTCCTGAGCGATCCTTCTGCCTCTGAGTTCCTACATGTATATGATCATTGAAATCACATTACCTACCCTCTCATCTGCCACTCTGTGTGGACTCTGGTGGGGAAACCAGTGATACCCCTTGGATGCTCAGAACAAAGGGTCGCTCGGAAAGCCAAGTAAACATCCACAGACATCACCGGGAGTGGAAACTCAAAACGCAAGCCAGGACTTCAAGATGGCTTGAAGTTTATTTTCCAGGGCTCTTCAGCATCTTGAACTTTTTTCCAGCTGGCAGACACCAAGTCCCCTGACTCTTTTCAGCTCCAACTCTTAGACTGATCCTTTTCTGACGATTCCCTAGGAGCTGATAAACTCCCCAAGTTCACCTTTTATGGAGAGTGCTGGAATGTTCCATAATTAGTTTTCTCACATAAAAGCAAAGCATATAAACACTCAGTGAAAACTGCAGAGGGTAAGTTTGAGTAGTCAGTTTTCCAGGGCCCTGCCCCATCACTGAGCTTTCTGAGAGCTTCTCACCCACCTCTTTGCCCTAAAAGGCTCAGGGAAGTCTTCAGAGGCCCTATCACTAGCTTCCAAATGCAGTTACAAGAATCACCTCTGCAGTGGGCTCCCTGCTAGGGTCTCTCCTATGTGTCTCTGAAATTCAGTGATAAAAGGAATAATTAAGAGAAAGACTAGTGAGCAACACTTGTGAGAAATAACATCTATACATCTGAAACTTAATGTAGGCAAGACCCATAAAAATGCCATGTGAGCCTCCAATTTCCCTCACCAGGATGGCACAGGGATTAATCACATCAAACCAGGAGAAGTGTTTCAGCGACTCTAGAGCGAGAAATCAGCCATTCTTGGAGAAAAACATATTTTTCCTTCTATTCATCTACTTAAAAAATATAAATGGCCTATACCAACCTTCAGAAAAATGATTTACCACACTACTAATACTAATCCTTCACATTTACATAGTGCTTTACCACTTTCAAGAAGCTTTCACATAAATTATCTCCTACAATATTAGATCCCACGACAGAAATGATGGTTCTAGAAATGAAACAACTTTTTTCCCCAACTCCCATGCACTTGGATATACTGATTACTTTTCCCCTGATTTTGTAAACTTTAATCATAAGCCCTTTTACCTGTGAACATTAATCTTATGCTATTAACCGATAAAGAAAATTCATAATTCTTGTTTACTTAACAAGACAATAATGTGGGCAAGTGGGAAATAAAGGTGAATTTAAAATGAATAAGGAGTTAAAGGACATAATTTGTCCTTCGCTAGCCTTTTCAATGGCACAGAGTTTAAAACAATTCAAGGTCTGGTTTGTGTAAATTTCTCACCACCTTTAATAACTTAATAGCATAATTGTGTGCACAATTTCTCCCTGTTCTGGCAAGCTGCCACAAGACTAGAATCTTTGTCTCTTTAAAAAACTGTAAACATCATTAAAATGCCACAACCTGTAAAGCACTTTTATGAAGTAATTTGCAAATTTTATAGACTTAATAAGGCCACAGCAAATTTTAGCCTGAGCTCCCTGATACTGCCTTGTCATTCCATTTTATGTCATTCATTCATTCATTTGCTTTTTCATTAATTCATTCATTCACCACTTATCCTCTGTGGAATCTATGAAGGTTCAAGTGCTTGTATCTTAAAGTCTGTGTAGATATTAGGCCAAGAAATAAAAAGAAGTAGTTTAGAAAGTAATGAACAAAACAAACCCAGTAGAAAACAAACATGACAAGTAAATACCCTACTTCTACTTTTTTAAAGAAAAGTGCTAAATTAAAGAAGAAAGGGATGCAGCAAGATGGTGGTGAAAGATCCTCAGTGATGGAAAATATATTTGCAGCTTGATCTCTTGGAGCTGAAAAGTGAGGTTACATGTTACTACCAGCAAAGGGAATTGAGAAATAATCATTAGAATAATGATAGCAATAGTTAGAACCCATAGAATAAGCACAGGACTAGAGGTGCACACGGTGACAACCTTGTTGTCTACTCGCTCAGTCACATCTGACCTTTTGCAGCTCCATGGTCTGTAGCGCGCCAGGCTTCCCTGTCCTTAACCGTCTCCCTGAGTTTGCCCAAACACTCAAGTCCTCTGTGTCGGTGATGCCATCCAAACATCTCACCCTCTGTTGCTCCCTTCTCCTCCTGCCCTCAGTCTTTCCCAGCATCAGGATATTTTCCAGTGAATCAACTTTTCACAAAGCACTGGAGCTTCAGCTTCAGTCCTTCCAATGAATATTCAGGGTTGATTTCCTTTAGGATTGACCTGTTTGATCTCTTTGCAGTCAGGGGGCTCTTGAGAGTTTTTCCCCCAGCACTACAATTTGAAAGCATCAATTCTTTGGCACTCAGCCTTCTTTATGGTCCAAGTTTCACATCCGTATGTGACTACTGTAAAAATCTTGGCTTTGACTATATGGACCCTTATTGGCCAAGTGGTGACTGTGCTTTTTAATATGCTGTCTAGGTTTGTCATAGCTTTCCTTCCAAGAAGCAAGTGTCTTTTAATTTCATGGCTACAGTCACTGTATGCAATGATTTTGGAGTCCCCCAAAAAAGTCCGTCACTGTTTTTACTTTTTGCCTGTCGCTTTGCCACAGAATGACAGACCAGATGCCATGATCTTAGTTTTTGAATGTTGAGTTTTAAGCCAGCTTTTTAACTCTCCTCTTTCACCTTCAACAAGAGACTTTTTATGACAATATGTATTGAGAATAAAAATATTTATATAATAGGACTTAATCATACTAATAAGCTTTTCTGAAGAAATAGAGATTCAGATGACAATTTATTATGAAGATACTTGCCACAGTGTTAGAAGAAAACAAAAAAATGATATAATTCAAACAGTTTATAGTAAAAGAATGTTTATATAAATTTGTAGCTGCCTGTAGAGGAATCTTATGAAGGCTTTCATGTGATAAAATCTTAAGCAACCATTACAACAAAATGTATGATGAAATCTTAATGACGTTGGGAAATGTTAATTAAACAATGTTAAGAAAGGCACGCAAACTTGAACAGTTAGTACCATAACAAGTGTACAATATCTTTAGGTGTGTGCGCGCACACACACACACACACACACAAGATAAATGGAAATGTCAATACGGTAACTTTGATTATTTCTCAACAGTAAGATATAAATGATTGTTGTATTCTGCAGTGCTTTCTATAGTTTTTATATTGAATCTGTACTGTTTTTATAATCATGGGGAAAATTGTTTCATAAAGATAGCTCTCTTCTACAAACACATATTCTGCCCACAAAGTTTTCCTAAAAGTGCCCAGTGGGCACAGCTCTATGGCTTTGACAAGAAGTGCCTCACCCACCCTTGACTGTTGCAGCTCACGTCTTTGTCTTGTCACGACCCTGCGGTGGACACTGTGCTGCCGCCCTCAGAAGAGTATCATCTCTCCCGCTGCGTCTCCGCCGATCCGGACCCTCCATCTACGCACCCTCTTGGCAGAGATGCGTTCACAACTGAGCAGGCCAGTCAGTTTAGGACAGAAAGACGGAAGGATCACTGTCCTCAGAGTAACTGGGAGCCTGGAAGCGGAGATTCTTCAGAACAGACAGGACAAGACCACTGGCCCCATCCTGTGAACGCAGAGGGACCAGTCTCATGCGGAAGAGGATGCCAGAAACAGCAGAGCCAGAACTGAGCCTCCGAGAGGATTCTGGAGAAGCCAAGCAAAGCCGGATGCCTGTTCCAGCTTTGGTTTTCCTGTCCTGCACAGTAACAACACACCTTACAATTAAACCAATTTGAGTTGGAAAGTATGCTACTTTCTGATGGATGCCACAAGTATAATTTACTCTCTATCATCACATGCCTTCAGTCTTCTGATCAAACCCAGGAGAGAGCTAACGAAGGACTAGTATTCACAGAACTTAGGCTTCACGCTTCATCCTTCATTATATCTGCGTGAAAACCGTATGCCCATCAGTCGTTTCCTGCTCTCTCCCTACATGTTGTCTCATCACCTGGTTGTGAAAAGATTAAAACACACACCTCTGCGTACCCATCAGTTGGCCTTATCTTTTTGTTCAGTATTTTAAAGAATCTCCCCCACCCCATCTCCTCACCATCGTCAAGGACCAAGTCAGTTCTACTGACTTATTAAATATTCTGTTGTGACTGACCTTTCCATGTATCCGTACCTCTTTTCTTGCATTACTTACTAAAATCCTTTTAAAAGACATCAAGCATGTTTGTATTGTATGCAGCATCTAACACTCCAGATGAATTCCTGCTGTCAATAAATAAATAAAACTGAAATGAACTTCAGTCAGTAGACTATATTGGATTTTGGCAACTTGCTATATTTTCATGGCTAAACAAAGACACAAATGGTATTTCAATGGACATGACATTTGCTATAATTTCCCTGGTAATATTTTCTGCATCAAACTCTCAAAGCACATTTTTTTTTCCTATCAAATTGAACTGGGCAGGAAACATATTTATGTAAGTATCTCTTTAACAAAGTATCTAAACATTGACTCTTAGGGAAAAAAAAAAAAGCTCCCTTTTGGTAGCTTATTTTTATGAATCAGATCATACCCGAAAATATTTTCCTTGGGAAACATCTTTTTGTGAAGAACTGATGCTAAAACCCTCACTTCAGTCCCACTGAACAAACAGAACAAAGCTAGAGCTAGACTTCAGAGCATCAGAAACTTAAGCATAAGATAAAGTGCTCCTATTGATTAAAAACAAGAACTATGTCTTTTTTTTCTTCTTTTCTGAAGGTTTTCTCTAAAACATTTTCTCAAGGTTACAGTCAAGCTATTGAGAAACAATGTTGAGGTACCCATGTGTGCATGTCTGTGTGTGTTGGGAGGATTAAAACTCTGAAATAATTGTGCAAGTCTTTGGTTCAGAGTTAACTAATACAGCTCTTATTTTAAAATATTAATTTATATTCAGTGGGTCATAAGGTTTTAGGAGTGTGTGTTTCTAGTAGTGGGAATGGTTGACATATAGCATCTTTTTTTTTTTTCAAACTTTAAATTCTCAATGTTAACATGATAGAATTTAAGTACTTTTTATTTAATTTTTTAAATTTTTATTTATATTTTCTTTTAACTAATAACAATAGTAGTAGTTGAAGACATGCATAGTCTTGTTCAGTTCAGTTCAGTTCAGTTCAGTCACTCAGTCGTGTCTGACTCTTTGCAACCCCATGAATCACAGCACGCCAGCCCTCCCTGTCCATCACCATCTCCCGGAGTTCACTCAGACTCACGTCCATTGAGTCCGTGATGCCATCCAGCCATCTCATCCTCTGTCGTCCCCTTCTCCTCCTGCCCCCAATCCTTCCCAGCATCAGAGTCTTCTCCAATGAGTCAACTCTTCACATGAGGTGGCCAAAGTACTGGAATTTCAGCTTTAGCATCATTCCTTCCAAAGAAATCCCAGGGTTGATCTCCTTCAGAATAGACTGGTTGGATCTCCTTGCAGTCCAAGGGACTCTCAAGAGTCTTCTCCAAACCACAGTTCAAAAGCATCAATTCTTCAGCACTCAGCCTTCTTCACAGTCCAACTATCACATCCATACATGACAACAGGAAAAACCATAGTCTTGTAAGAGTCCTTAAATATAGACAGATTAAAGTTTATTTCCACTTCACCTTCATGAGATTTATCATTTGATTTATTCTTTTACAGAAGTGAAAGGGGTAGAATTTAAACTGAAAACCTAAATGCTTGATTATGAATAAAACATCCAGGTAGAACTACATATATATTTCCTAGACTCCAGACTATGTAGTAGGAAGGCCAATCTCAAATCAGGAAGCTTGCAAAAGCTGCCAGGTTGAGGAATCAGCTGATGGAAAGAAGGAAAGAAATACTAAGACAATAACCTAAACCATATTCTTCCTTAAAGAAAACATTTCTCTGTAATATCATACTTGAGGAAAAAGGCCAAAATGCTAAACTGTAGTCAGGAAAACAATGTGTCTACCCATAACAACTGCTAGAAAGAGGTTTATTAATTGGGGTCATCCATAGATGAAATATTCCTATCCTTGCCATCATCAATGATAGACCCTTGCTATGTAGATCATTCAGTGGAAAATGATCGTCTCATTTGTCTTTAAATGTATTAACCATACAGTGACCACTCCAATAAAAATCATATTTAAAATTAGGCTAATCTTGGGTTTTATGAAGGATATTACAGATTTTTTTTCCTATGAAATACCATTAGTCACATCTACACTTACTTGCTATTAAATTACTAATTATAGAAAAATTGAGGGCACTTCCTGGGTAGTCCAGTGGTTAAGACTCTGTACTTTCAATGCAGAGAGTTCGATCCCCAGCTGGGGAACTAAGATTGCACATGAGAAAAACATTTGGAAAAGAAAAGAAAAATTGAGTACCCTTAGTCTCTTAGTAACGTATAAACTATACTTCAAAAGACTCATTACATTATGTATACACACACACACACACAAACACACACATACACATATTTATGTAGAGAGAAAGAGATGTTGAAATGTTATTCTATTAATAATTTAAGAAACATTATTTTGAAAAGGAAATATTTACTTTGTTTTCAAATCATGCTTTTTGAATAAGCTTGCATTATTTTCTTCTGGTTTACAGAACACATTTTCCCCTACAAAATTATAGAATAAAAACAGAAGAAAAGGCAACTTCCTAGTAACAAGTAAATGGAAAGAGAATCATGATAATAGAGGAAATGAAACCAAATGTAACAAAAATCTGTTACAACAAAGTAGCCAACTACAAACATGTTTAATGGTGCCTAAAAATTACATTATGAATTTTAGAATTTAGAACTTGAAATGCACAATTTACTTTAGAATAACTAACCCTAAAATCTATTTTTTACTAAGGTGTTGATTTTAATTTATAGCACTGTTGCACTGTTTTTCTATGAAGCAACATTTTAATCTTAATTTCCAAAAACATAAGTTTGTTTAAAATAAATATGCTATAAATATAGAATCTGCAAAAAACAACACTACCAAGAATAACTGGGAAGAGGACTGGAAAAAAGATACACAGACAAATATTTTCTATAAAGTTTCAAGTAACATTCCAAGATTTTCTTCTCTCTTTAGACATTTACTGAGCACCTACTCTGTTCCAGGTAGTGTACTAGTGAAGGAAGGTCATGATTATGACAGTGCTTAGCCTGCAGGAAATGCCAGATGAGGGCAATGTGTATTCAGAAAAATCACACATCTCAAGAGACACCACAGAACTATCTTTTGGCTAAAAATGCCATCTTCTTTTTGGAAGCTCTTGACTGATTTAGTGGAATCAGATTTTTTTCTTGAATTCCAACTCATTAAAAACATACAAATGGTCTAAAGTCTTTCTATTTCTACTATTTTTATCATCTGACCAAGTAGAATGATGTCAGCTATGGGTGATCCATCAACAACTGTAGGAAACTCCACAGTTGTCGCATTTAAATTACATTGTCTAGAAGGTACTCACATTTCTTATTATCTTTAGACTCAGAGGTTAAAGCATCTGCCTCCAATGCGGGAGACCTGGGTTTGATCCCTGGGTTGGGAAGATCCCCTGGAGAAGGAAATTGCAACCCACTCCAGTATTCTTGCCTGGAGAATCCCATGGACGGAGGAGCCTGGTAGGCTACATGCCACGGGGTCGCAAAGAGTCGGACACGACTGAGCGACTTCACCACCACCATATTAGGATTCAGAGATGGTTCAAAATGGGGTCAAAGCCCAAATAGTCATTTTTCAAGAAGCAGTATTTTCAGCTATAATTTTATAAGTTGTATTACTTAAGAAAAAGTTGGTTGCTTGATATCATTATTTCTTACTATTCATAAGCTTAATAAAAGTGTTTTCATAAACAAATCATGCTTATGCCAGTGAAAAGTGGGGAGGTTCCCCCTTTCTTTATTTATACTTCATGTCTATATTTGTTCTGCACACATCAACAGTTCAAAGTCATTTCCAACAGTTACTGTTGAGAGTACATTAAAGGTTATAGACAATATATGTATATTGCAGTCAATCACAAATAATCATAGGATATACTTTAACAGTTAATGATAAAAATTATTCAATGACCATGGGCAATCCTTAAGAAGACTATAAAAGAACTGAATTATATTATCAGAAGAGTGAAGGAAATTATATGCTAGGATCCACTGAATGGCAGAGAATTATCTATTGAGACTGTTTTGAAAGAAAGGATATACTGCCAAAATTTAATATTTTTAATTAAAAAATATTATTTATTTACAGAACAAATGTAGCATCACAATGGAGATCCTTGAAATTGTATCAGCAGTCAGAGGGGCATGAGCTACATTCACTGGTCCAATCCATGAGAAGAATATGAGCCGTATTTATTATTTGATAAATGTAAGTCCCTATGGGTTTTTTTTTTTCCTTTTCTTTTTTGAGTGTTTTTTGAGACTGACTTTTCTCAACAGGAAAAGAAAGAAAGAAAGTGACTCTTTGCAACCCCATGGACTATAGCCTATCAGGCTCCTCCATCCATGGGATTTTCCAGGTAAGAAAACTGGAGTGGATTGCCATTTCCTTGTCCAGGGTTTCTTCCTGACCCAGGGATCAAACCCGGGTCTCCCACATTGTAGGCAGATGCTTTTACTGTCTGAGCCACCTCAATAGGTAAAACACATACTAAAAAAACATTTTGAGGGAGCGGGTTAATAAATATTTCTCACATGTAACAATCACCTATCCACATACAATCTCCATCACCATCAACAAATTCAAATCAGTAGGCATATGAAATGTGTATACAAAGGCTATACAAAGCTTGTCAACCACAGCTATCTAAAAGAATCTTTAATATGAATTTCAAAGTTTTCTAAAATCCTTCTACATATAATGATCAATAATTAGGTGAGCTATGAAATTATACCTTACTATCTTTGTCTTTGAAATACTAGAATATCAACATTTTTTTAAAAAATTAACAGTTTAAGACAGTGTATTCAAAAGCAGAGGTATCACTTTGCTGATAAAGGTCCATGTAGTCAAAGCTATGGTTTTTCTGATAATCATGTATGGATGTGAGAGCTGGGCCATAAAGAATGCTGAATGCTAAAGAACTGATGCTTTCAAACGGAGGTGCTGGAGAAGACTCTTGAGAATCCCTTGAGCAGCAAGGAGATCAAATCTAAAGGAAATTAACCTTGAATTTTCATTGGAAGGACTGGTGCTAAAGCTGAAGCCCCAATACTTTGGCCACCTGATGTGAAGAGCTGACTCACTGGAAAAGACTCTGATGTTGGGAAGGATGGAGGGCAAGAGGAGAAGGGGGCAACAGAGGATGAGATGGTTGGTTGGCATTACTGACTCAATGGGCATGAGTTTGAGCAAACTCCGGGAGATAGTGTAGGACAGGGAAGCCAGGCGTGCTGCAGTTCATGGGTATCACAGTCAGCCAGAACTTAGCAACTGAACAACAACAGTTCAAGTAATGTTCAATTTAAATCAGTTCTAAAGAGGTGGATGAAACTGGAGCCTATTATACAGAGTGAAATAAGCCAGAAAGAAAAACACCAATACAGAATATTCATGCCATATATATGGAATTTAAAAAGATGGTAACGATAACCCTGTATGCGAGACAGCAAAAGAGCACAGATGTATAGAAGAGTCTTTTGGACTCTGTGGGAGAGGGAGAGGGTGGGATGATTTGGAAGAATGGCATTGAAACATGTATAATATCATACATGAAACGAATCGCCAGTCCAGGTTCAATGCAGGATACAGGATGCTTGGGGCTGGTGCACTGGGATGACCCAGAGGGATGGTATGGGGAGGGAGGGGGGTTCAGGATGGGGAACATGTGCACACCCGTGGCAGATTCATGTTGATGTATGGCAAAACCAATACAATATTGTAAAGTAATTAACCTCCAATTAAAATAAATAAATTTATATTAAAAATTTTAATAAAATAAAGTATTTAAAAAGTTGCACTACTTCCTTGATGAAATTGTGAATTAACTTTCTCTGAATTGTCTGAGCTTGTTTCTAACTCAGAAGATTAAATAGAAAATAAAATGTGAAAAAGTATGAGATGAACAACAATCTGTCAAACTTGCTGTGTGCTTCATTGCTTAGTTGGGTACAACTCTTTGTGATCCCATGGACTGTAGCCCTCCAGGCTCCTCTATCCGTGGGGATTCTCCAGGCAAGAACAGTGGGTTGCCATGCCCTCCTCCAGGGGATCCTCCCAACCCAGGGACTGAATCCAGGTCTCCAGTATGGCAGGTGGATTCTTTACTGACTGAGTCTCCAGGGAAGCCTGTCAAACTTGTTACTTTCATCCTACTTTTGTATTTTTTGTTTTGAAATGTAACTATATAGTATAGCATGAGCATTATTTTAAGTAACATTTCATGAATTTTAAACTTATATTTAAATAAAAGATTCTACAGTTCACTGTATTTTTAAAGATGATGGTGTGGTGTCACTGATGTTGACCTTTGTTGGGTAACCTGATGTGGTCAATAGAATGTGGATAGATATGATATTGTTCCAGTTCCAAGCCCAGGTCTTAAGAGGCACCTCTTGTTTCCATGTTTTCCTCTGGAAGTTTCTAATCTCTGATATGGAAAGATTGTGCTCTGCAGAGCTACTGAACCCATCCTGGGTCCCAGAATGTGTGGAATACAGATCAAACTAAACCCTCAGGGCTAAAGCAAGACCACTTCAACTGGGTAACAAGTGTCTAAGTGAGAAATAGTGCTTCTTGTTTTACACCAATAAAATTTTTTTGTCATGTTTGTTATGCAGCAGTGGCTGACTAATACATAAGTATTATTTAAAATGTTTCCCCTCTGGAATACGTCTCTTATTTTATAATATAAAGCAATTATCAAATAAAACTTACTTAAAAGAGGAATTTTATGGAATAGCTTGTTGAGTATATAGCCATATGCTATACACTTAAATGAGAGAAACTAAAACAATACATTAACTTCTCTAAAATAATACTATTTAAGAAAACTACCCTCGTGTAGCTATATGAAGACAAAAACAGTGATACTTCTTGACTGAGAAAACAGTACAATCACACCCTTCTCTGGCTGCCAGAGGAATGAATGCAGATATTGTGCTATTTTCCTATTATGAAATCTGAAGAGGTGGTCCAGTCATGCTGAGACAGTAAGAATTGCATGATTCTGCCTAAAATCAGATAACAACGCTCCAAGATATTAAGACTTGTTGTAATGCATAGAAATGCTGTGAAAAATAGGGCAATCTTTTTTAAAATTTCCATTTACTATCTACTTTGAATTATACTGTAGGGTAGCAAGCATGCTCTTCATCTAGTGCACAGTTCATTTTACGCAACTAAAGACTGGATGTGCTACTTGGCTGTTAAAGTCTATCCTCACATTTGTTCTGACATGCCAGCATCACTCAGGCTTAATTCAGAGTTCTCATGCCATAACTCTCTTAAATAATTACACAACTTAGAAATAAGTACATGTGACACTAAGGCCACATGTGCTGTTTTGCAGAACATGGTGGAATCTATAAGCCTTTGCATCTTGTGAAAAGGCAGTCTTGATAAGGAAAGAACTCATTTGCATATCTTTAAATGGATCCTTGCTGGCGGCTGAGTTGTGGGAGAGGGTGAGGAGGTGTGTATGAAATGACTATTACCTCAAAACCAGCAAGCACTATGCCTAGAAAACATCTGTTGCCCGTGCAAATGGAAAATGCGAAGTTACCTGAGTGATCAGCACAGTCGACAAAAGAATGTAACCCACTTAGAAGTTACTGGAAGACTGTATTATAAGAACTTCAATGTTCGAAAAGCAAAGAGAGTAGTGTGTCTGTGTGTGTTCAGTTGCTCACCTATGTTCAGCTCTTCACAACTCTACGAATTATAGCCCTCCAGGATCCTCT
The DNA here is from genome assembly GCA_917880005.1 of Nanger dama. Lineage (NCBI taxonomy): Eukaryota > Metazoa > Chordata > Mammalia > Artiodactyla > Bovidae > Nanger > Nanger dama. The sequence continues at coordinate 7,161,095 of CAKJTW010000052.1, forward strand.
GTCCATGGAATTTTCCAGGAAAGAATATTGGAGTGAGTTTTCCTCTCCTGTTCCAGGAGAATCTTCCCAGCATAGGGATCACATTCACATTTCTTGCCTTCCCTGCATTGGTAGGCAGGTTTTTTTTTAACCACTGAGCCACCTGGGAAGCACGTAGACTTAGATCCTAACCGGTAGGGCTTATGTTGCCTCATTACAATTCTTAGTCAGTAGACTCAGTCATTATGAATTATACAAAAATAAGTCACATTTGAGCAAGTCATCAGGGTTCTCATGGACATGCAGCTCTGAGGTGGCCTCACAGTGGAGAGGACTGGAGGAGCGGTCACTTTCTCATCTCTTCCTCTGAGGAAGGGGCCAGGGTGTCAGCTCTGTGTGTTTCTAGTTAGGCTGCTGATCATAGGCACACTCATCCTCTAAAAAAGGAAGCAACAGGTTTTAGTGACTCAAACACTGGTCTAGAAGATTGTTACTAGGCAGCCCTGCAAACTTAGATAAAGAGCTTTATTGTCTATGAACCTCAGTTTTCTCACCTATAAGTAAAATGAAATTTAAACTAAAATAAACATTTAGGGATTACGAACATTGTTACTATTGGTAGAACTTCAGAAATGGAATCATGGCTGTGGATCATGGATTATGAAGCAGCATCTGCCATGAGAGGTAGATGTGATTTCTCCTGCTCTGTACATAGTACAGCACTTCATTCATGTTCCCTTCAGGAATAGCAATGTTATCACTAATGTGAGGAAAGAGAAACGGAACAAAGGAGAATAGCTAACATAAAAAAAAAAAATACATCGAATTGTCACCTTGTTCAGGTAGCAGTTTGTATTAGAACAACATAGAATGACACCTAGACACGCACACAGGCACAGACACAGACTCACATGCATTTCTAAGATTAAAGCAGGTATCTATTTTGTTATGTAGATTTCTTTAAATGTATATACAAAGTGCCCTGATGCATTTCTTTTAGAATAAAACATTAAACATACAATACTTTCCTTAAAGATATTTCATTCAAAGGTGTGAGTCAAGTTAAAAATAATCAGCCACACCAGACACCCTGATTCCTCAACCGAGGAATCATGATGGGCAGTGCTCTTTATCACATGTTCTTCCTGCATTTGGTTGAAGTTCACTATCTGTCTTTTCATTTTGTGTGTCTCACAGAGGGTGGTAGAAAGGTCTAGGGAAGTTAAGGAGGAAGTAAAATTGTAATTAAATTTTAGGAGAGGTACGTGAAATATTGCATGCTTGTCTTTTTAATTTTTTTCTTAACAGCATCATATTTGATGATATTACAATTGGAGTTCTCAGAATTGATGGCTTCTCATATTGAGAACCTGGGCTCTACCACATCCAGAACTCTAGCCCTACTAGCTGTGGGTGACCACCACCCATTGTGCCTTCCTAACTTCTCTATTTTGACTGAATGAAGTAAATTCATGAGTGAAACAGATAAAGCTGCAGGGTTCATGCTGCCTCAGATCCTCTTGGAAATGAAGTATGTTATGAAAAATATATATCAGTAGGCCTAGCCAAGGACTCCTCACTCAGATACCATCTGCAAACAGGTCTTAGTGAGTGGGAGCAGTGGTGGTCCAGACTCAAGATTTTTCTCTGGACAGTGTCCTAGGGGAGTATTGGACGTTACAAGGGCAGAAAGGCAAGACTTGAAAGACCTATAGCAGGGATCAGCGCCTTCAAAATTTATGAGCCACTTGGCCTCAAGTTCTATTTTGTTTTCCAAGTGGACTCATCAGTAGAATTGCAACTGTGAGGTCAAGAACTTGGTCTGCATGGTTCGCTGCTGCTTGTCCAGGGCTTAGAACTGTGTTTGACACATAATAAGCACTTGATCAATATGTATTGAATGGATCCACTAATTAAAAGGGAAAACTAATTAAAATAAGGTTACACATTAAGTTTCCATCATATTTTAGCTCAGGGTGGGAGCATAACAAAGCCTTCATTTTTTTTTAATTTTTCAGAAAATAGGGTTGATTGTTTATCATATACTCCTGAGAAATAAGGAAGTAAAATAGCCCTCATTTCTTATCTCTAATGAAGCCCTCACTTTATATTGTAAGAATCATTTTACCAGTATCACACCAAGTACTGCATTTGCCGATTACTTTACTTTTAGTCTTTTTGGGAACTTGAGTGGAAGTAGGGTCAACACATAAAATACAAGATACCCAGTTAAATTTGAATTTCAGCTAAACAATTTTTTTTTAATGTAAGTATGTTCTAAATAGTGTGAGGTATATACCTATACTAAACAACATATTTGTTGTTCGGATAAAATTTTATTTTGAGTATCCTTTATTTACAGTTGCTAAATTCAGTAATCCTACTTCTTAACATCTAGAAATCCAATTATTGATACTGATTTTTTTTTCTGTTGAGGCCATCTACCCTTTTAGGTGCTCCTATTTTCAGGATCTAAGAGAACATGTGCACAGCCTCTCTCTCATGCAAAAGGCCAACGTCTATTCCACTGGGAACACTCACATTCTTTGTCTGCTCATATATCAAGTTACCCCTGGGATGCTGGACAAACTCAAGGCCACAGTATCTGACCTTGACCAACAGGGGGCGGGCATCTTTCCACTGGGTCTCCATCCTGCAGGAACACGTGTCCAGCTCCCCACGGAGTCCTGCGGAAGCCCCCATACAGGGCTCAGAATGACACCTCTTCTGGGTCTCATAAAACACTCTGGGTCCTGGAAATTCATCTTGAGGCTTCCATGGAAACTTCTAAATTAATATTCTAGTGTACTCTACAACTAGATGCCTTTGCTTTATCTGCAAACCCATTTCCCTTCTCTTCTGACTCAAAACAAATTTTATAAACAAATCCTCAACAAAACTGAGTAGGCAGAAAAAGCATACCTGCCTAAGAGCCATGGAAAAGGCCTGATGCTCAATCTCTCAGAGCATTCCCGAGGCAGAGACGCACAGGCCCGTGCTTTATCTGGAGGGTGATCCCAGGAAATACCAGGAGCGGGGGGAGGAATTGAGACGGGGAGGAAGCAGCCACCACGGGCCGTGTCACCAGGTCCAAGGCCGCTCTGGACAACTCCAAGGCCACTCCACTGGGGCGCTCTGGGCGACAAAGGACACACCCGTCCCAGTGGAGAGCAAAGAGGGAGCTGGGGTGAATGCGCACAACTCCCGGCTGCCCTGGGGTGATGTCTGCAGGGTACACGCTCCCCAGCGTTTGGGTCTTCTGTGTGAGCGACAAGCTCCCATTCCCGGATAGAAGCCCTCAGGCAGAGGCACAGCTATTCTCAGAAGCCGTTTTCCAGGTGAGTGCCAAGGGCGTAGGCAGGGCGTTGACGGCATCCGGAACATTGAGAAATGCGGGCTGTTTTCGTAGTTGATCCTAGCAGCCCAGAGATAGAAATAATCCAGATAGCCAAGTAGGAGGCTTCGCCAGTATCAGGACCTGTTAAACCACGTGCAGTACATCCTGTCCCCTGGCATCAGTGGTTTCATGCCATCTTGACTTTTATCGGATGACTTTCTCTGAACTTTGACTCAATGTGCCTGCCGCTCAGTTTTAGCAGCTACACCTCCACACGTTAAAATCACTGCATTTTAACGAGGCCAAGCTTTTCGAGCTGGCTTCATTGCACATGAACCTCCCTCTCAGATGAGATCCTGGTTCCCACAGAGTTCCCATTACTCATGGGCACATCATTCTCCTGTGCACCTGGATGTTCATCTCAAATGTAAACTACACCAGCTTCTCCAGTCTATCTGTAGCCAGGGTGCGCGGGCACTTGCATGAGCCAATTTGAACGTGGGCTGGTTCTAAAAGGGAGCAGGTGTCAGCGGAGCTGGACTTTGAGAGTGCTCTGACTTCCAGCACATGAAGCTCTGGGATAAGGGATGGGTTCTCATTAGCAGACTTCTACACTTGAGGGAGAAGATGGGGGGCGGGAATCAGGGAAGTCACCACACAGTCCATCTGAGAAGCCAGGGGGCGGGGTTGGAGGTCCCCAGTGGCTGAGGACTGTTTGGAAGTCTGGTGGAGAAGAACTCTTACTCTGGCTTAGCTGCGACCTCGGTGGTTTGCAGTCAGGCCCCCGGGCGTGGGCCTCAGGCCACAGGTGGGCAGCAGGGTGAGCAGCTGGGAAGAAGGACAAGATACAGAGGAGTGCAGGGGCGAGCCGGGCCTCGCCGAGGTCTCCGCGGCTGTCTGTCCCCGCGGCTGTCTGTCCCCGCAGCCGACCATGACAACCTGCAGAGAGCAGCGCTGCTGCTTCACATCGACCATCTGGATTCCTCTGCTAGACAAGCAGAGTCATCCAGAAAGGGGATTCTGGGAACTGTAATTCCAGCTTAAACAAATGGACATATGACACACAAGACTCAGGCTCCCTGTAACTAATCAAGGAGAGCGATGCCAGCTCCTTTCTTCACAAGGGTGTAAAATGAATACTATCACAAGGCATTCTGGATACACCTGTTTTCATCTTTGTTGTATATTTTCACTGTAATATTCTGCACTCTTGCTGTTGGAGATGGGAGCAGTCATATTTATACTTCCCTTTAATCTATAACAGATAGGAAGAAGTTTTAACATTTCCTGTTTATCTTCTTTTTCTAACTTAGAGTCACATACCATAGGCTTTAGGGAGCCTTTATTTTAATTCACTGAAAATAAATGACTTAGCTACATTCATTTTTTTCTTTCTCGGCTACATGAAATCGGTTAGCTAAGAAAGTGGGGCTAGAGGCAAAGAGCTTTAAAACTATTCTCCTTTAGAAATTCTATTTAGTTACAAATTTTCTGTGTGACCTTGAGGAGTCACGTGAAGTTCCTATCTGTTAAGTTAAAATATTCAGCGTTCAATCTTGTGAGTAATAATGAATCAAGCTGATTGGAATGGACTTTGCTCAGAATGAGTCCAGTAAGAATAGGAAGAAGGGATAAAGGATTCCATTCCAAGACAGAGCTGCTTCTGTAAAGGTCTCAGAAAAACAAAATTCTACTAACCCTGTAACAGAAACAATGGTTTGCTTTAATAATCACTGTTATTAAATATTGATAGCCCACCTCAAAATATATTAATTGCTGGAATCCACTTAATCATGGTATACTTTCAGGAATCCTTTTATTGTGTTTATAATTCTAATACTGTAAAGATATATCAATGATAGAGTAACAATATTAGAATTTAAATTTGGAAAAGCATTAGTAATAGGACCACAGATAACCACATGCATCACTCACCAAATGTTCACAGATCATAGAGTATCTGGAAATTGTTTTTCTAGATACTGACTATGATGCAGAAAAGTTACTTCCTTATATACACTATATTATAAGTTTATGCTCTGCTGCTGCTGCTGCTAAGTCGCTTCAGTTGTGTCCAACTCTGTGCGACCCCATAGATGGCAGCCCACCAGGCTCCCCCGTCCCTGGGATTCTCCAGGCAAGAACACTGGAGTGGGTTGCCATTTCCTTCTCCAATGCATGAAAGTGAAAAGTGAAAGTGAAGTCACTCAGTCGTGTCCAACCCTCAGCGACCCCATGGACTGCAGCCTACCAGGCTCCTCCATCCATGGGATTTTCCAGGCAAGAGTACTGGAGTGGGGTGCCATTGCCTTCTCCGGTTTATGCTCTAGTTGGCTGTAAAAATCTATTACATCCAGGTACTAATACATTTTTTTCAATATGGTAAATGTTTAACATTGAGTTGTATTTGGGGACAGATACATTTAAAAAATAATAAATTTACCATCTATATTCAGTTGGTCCATGAAGGCCTTTTGGCAGGTTATATTTGTGAAAAAGTGTTTGATATACACAAAAATATTACTCTGGTACTAGAACATAGCATGATAAAATATGCAGATCAGCATGTAATATTAAGTGTGCATGGTAGTGTTTCCATATCTCTAGGGACAATCATTTATTCTACTTTAAAAGGTATTCCCCGTGTATGGTTAGGATATCAGATATGTGACATTCTAAAGAAGTTTAAGCATCTAGAAAAACTTCCCTGCTATTTAGGAATGACATCTAAAGCTTCATCTTTAAATGGTTCTACATCCTGTCACTGGTCAACAGTGATTCTAATTCACTGATTTCAGCTAAAAGAGAAAAGAAATCCTGTTTCTAGAAAGTATTTGCAAATGCCTTTCATGAATATTTCATTTAAGGTAGTGTTTATAACACCTAAAGTTCAGCTGGAATATGTTAAATTTACTGAACCTGTCATACAAAGTGTGTTGTGGCTGCTTACTAATGAACGAGAATGGCATTGAAACATGTATACTATCATGTAAGAAATGAATCACCAGTCTATGTTCGATACAGGATACAGGGTGCTTGGGGCTGGTGCACAGGAAGATGCAGACAGATGATGTGGGATGGGATATGATATGGGCTCAGGATTGGGAACTCATGTACACCCGTGGCGGATTCCTGTTAATGTATGGCAAAACCAATACAGTATGGTAAAGCAAAATAAAGTAAAAATAAAAGTTAAAAAAAAGAAAAATAAATAAATAAAGAGGGTTGGCTGGCCCAAAAGAGCAGACATCCTTAAAAATGCTCTTCCACCTTTGAGTTGCAACAGTTAGCAAACAGAAATACAGGATGTCCAGTTACATTTGAATTTCAGCTAAAAAATGTACAATTTATTTTAGGTTAACTATGTCCTGTATAATATTTGAGATATACTAAATACTAATTTATTATTTATCTGACATTCAAGCTTAATTTGGAGTCCTATATTTTACCTGGTAGTCCCACTTACAAGGAAATGAATGGCTGCTAAAATAGAATACAACCACCCACGTCAAGATAACTTGGAGGGATATAGCAACAGTTTGGGGGCCTCTGAAGAAACTCTAAAAGGATAAAGCCACTGTCAGGGGAAAACTTTTCTATACTCCTTAACCTCTCAAGCTCTCCTTCCTCCCTCTGGTAAAATTACAAACTTTAGTTTTCAAGTTACTGAAGGAGATGAAATGGTAGGCGTGGAAAGAACATAGATTTTGCCTCTCTTCAGCCTTCAGAGGCCACCTGAATACAGCCCCCAGACTGAGTGGAAGAAAGAAGAATAAACTTGAAACCCAATCTGGGGTTCCGAGATATATGACTTAATACTGTAAATTCTGAACTGCCACTGTGACTGTCCTGTCAAATGATGTTAGGATATTTTATTAGCTAAGAGTCAGCAGAAAAGTCATGGGAAAAATCAAGTTGTCATCTAGGGGCAGGGGAAGAACAGTCGGCTCTGAATAAAACTTTAGGGGCAGTGAGAGAAGAAACAGAGAGAAGGGGACAGTAAAGAGCATTCTGATTCTGTGCATTCAGCCCATTCAGTCCTGCCGCTCATCGCCACTCAGGCTGCAGGAGCGTCGGAAGAGAGGGCAGGTGATGAGGTGAGCAGGGAATGGCAGGTAACAAGCATCCAGTTGGTCCAGTTACAACCAGACATCTGGTTTCTAAAGTAAACCTGCCCCCCACTACAGAATGTCAAGGCGGGCTGAGCTCACAGTGCAATGGAATATGGTCGGTATCATGATGGGAAAGAAGGAGGAGTTACCTGCAGAAGAGGCGTCCTAAATCAAAGGTCACATGTGGCCTCGGAGAAGCTGGCCAACCCTTGCGGTGCAGCCCTGGTAGCTCATTTTATTATAATGCCTGATTTCTGAGCTATCCTGATGACCATAGATGGGAACAGCCCATCTAGTGATGGGCTTCAGAACTTTATAACCACAAAAAACATTTCCTTTACACTTACTTTCCTGGTAATTATTATCTAAAGAGAAAATACTTGCAGAATGTAGTCCATATCCTTGAAATAAAATGGATGGAATCAGATCGATACACTACAAGCACACATATCTTATTATGTGGGGGAAATATACATCAATACAACTAGATAGCATTATTTTTTAAAAGTTTGGTTATGGCTTTGTCATTTATTGTTATTATTAGTAGTATTATAGCATGCTAGCAAAAACATATGTTAAACAATAAGAGGTATGTAGGGTAGGAGATAAAACACAGAAGTCTCCCACTCAGACACCCCATCATCAATTCCACTTCCTTCCCCACAGGCAACCACCTTCAATGGTCTAAGGTTCTTCAAGTAACCATATAGGACTCAATGATGAATTTAGGCATCTAAATCTTGCTTATCTTGCCTCACATTAAAAAACAAAACAAAGAGACCACACCTCATTTCTATCATCCCCATCTCAGCTATACCTCTTTCTCTTGATATTTGAAAGTTATATTATTATTTATCTTCTTCTTTGTTATAATTGTGTGTTTCAATTATGTGTGCGTGTGCGTGTGTGTATGCACACACCCACTATGGATAGATAGATATCAGCCTTTTGGTTCTGAAACAGATGGAGTAAAATAAAACCAAGCAAAGAAAAATTCATACCAAAAATGTTCTAAAAATTACCCTGTTCAATTGGACATAGTGCAGACAACCATTTGCAGTCACAAACTGATTTTTCCCAAACTAAATAGACTAAATCTAATAGTGACATTAGTTAAATCAGACAGAAACATCGGTCCTCTTGGCTGATCTTTAAAATTAGGTTTCAACTATTATTAAACTTCTAAAAATGACCAAGTTTGGAAAGGAGATATTCAGATATATCAAAAAATGTGTTTTCTCTGCATCTGAACCATATTAAATAAAAACTCTGCTTAATCACAGTTTTACATTCCATAACAGAATCATCTCTTAAAAGAACAACTTCAAGCCTTGACCACATTTTGAGTCAATAAATAGTTGTCTTTGTTATAATTTATAAATAAGCATTCAGCCTAAAAATGGATGAATTTTGTTTTGCCTTCATATGCCTCCCCTTTCTCTGAGATACATGATTTGTTTTACTAATTACAGCAACCTAGGCTTCACGATACTCTACAGAGCCACCGTATCAATAGTTTTAAAAGTATGCAATGACTGAATTGATCAAAATTTACACTGAAAACTAACCATTTAAGAAACAATTATGGAAAAAAAACTGTGTGGCATTTACAATAGTCTAATAAAGTTTTGTTTGTTTTTTTTTAAAATTCATAGACTCTTGACAGTCCTTTGGACAGCAAGATCAAACCAATCAATCCTAAAAGAAATCAACCCTGATTATTCATTAGAAGGATTGATGGTGAAGCTCCAATTCACTTTGGCCACCTAATGTGAAGAGTTGACCTATTGGAAAACACTCTGATGCTGGGAAAGATTGAGGGCAGGAGGAAAAGGGGTGACAGAAAATGAGGTGATTTGATGGCATCATTGACTCAATGGACATGAGTGTGAACAAACTCTGGGACAGTGCTGCAGTCCATGGGGTCGCAAAGTGTCAGACATGACAGGGTTAGGGTTAGGGACTGAACCCTGGGGTTACAGAGAGATTGAACAACAATAACAAAAATAAAGCATTTGCTTTTAAATCAGTATGCTAGGCTGTATTGGGCTTCCCTGGTGGCTCAGGAGTAAAGAATCCACCTGCCAATGTAAGAGATGCAGATTCGATCCCTGGGTCCGGAAGAGTCCTTGGAGAAGGAAATGTCAGCCAACTCTATTTCCAGTATTCTTGCCTGGGAAATCCCATGGACACAGGGGCCTGGTGGGCTACAGTCCATGGAGTCACAAAAAGTCAGACACGACTGAGACTCAAGAACAACAATAACAACAATGCTCTATTAAGGGTGCTTTTTAGTCAGTACCGGACAGAAGTCAAGTTGCCTCCAAGCTACCTCCAAGTTAATACACATTTTGATCCTGATATGGAAGCAGTGGGTAAATGGCAGATCAAAGAGAGGCATGAAAAGCTCCTTTCCTATGATTCTCAGCGCTTTAGAGCACAGGACAATGGCAGAAATATAATTATACGAACAATATTCTCTAGGGATTTCTGTGGTTGGTTGTTTTTAAAAATGCACTTAGAGGCCAGAAGGGCATCCATGGTATGAACGCCTCTTGTATTATGGAGACAAGGTCACATCATACAGGCACACTCTGTAAGGTGTGTTCAAACTCTCCATCTCCATTGCACTTGTTATCTTCAGAGGTGACCAACTGTCCCTTGACTATACTCAGGTACTGCTCAACGAATTTAATTTGACTTTTGCATTAAAAATAAAGTTTCTGATCTTACTTCTGACTTTAAAAGATCAAAAGCATTACATGTAAATATTGGGGTTTCTTAATTCTCTGGAAAAATCACATTTGTCAGTGCTGGGAGAGAATCAGTAGTGAGAACAGTAGACTTCAATTCCGCTCAGTCACTGCTTTAGAAAGGCGTGTACTTTCCTGGTGGCAATGATTCTTTCTTTTCCTTTCTCTTCTTCTCCCTCTCCCACCTTCCTTCCCTTTCTCTCCTTCCCCCTAAACCTAGTGTCTTTTCTGAGCCTACATCTCTGCCTTTATTAATTTATCTCTTTGGTCTCTACAGGTGCTAGTGTTTGCCATCTCAGGTCATAAATATTACTGTTATTTCACTTTGACTTTGCTCCGTAATGACAGCAGCATATGCTATGATAGCAGTCTCTATAACATTCTCTTTCTGTTGCACATTAAAAAAAAATAGTTTAAATTGTGTTAAGTGGTGAGGAGTATTCATTTTTTAAAGAAAATCTTGATTGACAAATTTTATAAAGCATGGTTCATTTATCCAGCAGAGTATTATGAAACCATTAAAAAGAAAAATGAGGAACATGTTCCAAATATATTAAGTGACAAAAGCTAAAAACATTATGCATAAAAATATGCTTTTCTGCTTAGACACCTCTGGGAATGGGAATGTGGGTGATGGGGGGAGGTGTTAAACAAAAAGATTTTTGTGAACACTTTTATGGCCCTTCTTTATGGCTTAAATTTATGATGAGCATGAAATCAAATAGTTTTAAGTTTTTAAAATGAAAATAATTTAAAAATATGCATGTGTATCACTTTGTTTACATAACATTTCATACATTATTTTCTAATTTGGTCTTTATAATAACTCTATGAGGTAGGCCCTTAGATAGCATAGTCACTATTTTTCAGTAAGTGGAAAAAAAAAAATCAGGATTTATCAACATACATAAGGTCATCTAGCCAGGGAAATGTAAAGGCATAATCACACCAATCTGATAGAGTAGCCAATATCTAGATCGCAGTTAATCAACACAGCAAAGGACAGATCTTGTATTGCCATGAAAGACTCAGCAACTCCTACTCACAATTCATTGGCCAAAACTGATAATGCAATTTATCCAATCACAAGAGCTCCAGTAAATTGCCATATAGCACACAGAATTGAGGGTGGGGCTTTGGGGGAGAATAACAGGTAAACCAAATGACTAATACCCCAAAACCTCTAACCTCAGGCCTATCATAATAAACCAGTATAACTGCATGAATCCCTGACTACCTCATATTCAAAACAACACTTTCATTTCAAACTTCCCTATATAAGTGAGTTAAAAATATTTTGAGAAAGTGTGTGTGTGTAGCATAGTCATTTATCTTACATAACTCTATGAAAGTGTCCTTGCCTGCTTTTTTTTTTTTTATATCACTTACATTTCATCAGACTCTTGTAGCCAAAAAGCATTTTGCCCTTCATGTGGTTGGAAGAAACACTGAAGCTGAGCATCTCAATACCCACTCAGCCACATCAAGTACAGAATATTAACAGAAGAGAAAGCCAGCTGCAGCCCGTAGATAGCTTACCATGCTGCATGGTACTTACTACAAACAAGTATCTCCAAACATTCACAGGCTCTTAACCTCAATCACATATCCTTAATCAGATGTCAATTTCAGTAGCAAATTTTCTGAATAATGATGATGTAACATCCATTAGCAAATAGGAGACATCAATTACATTAAATATCATGGTTGGGCTGCCAGATAATCGTGAATAAAACACACTGATAAACAATGTGCTTTTCAGCCAAGGGCAACAAGGAAAGCAGGGAGTTATCAGAGAGACATACAGAAAGACGCTCTGCTTTAGGGACTGGCAGGGCAGCTGTCAGTAATGTGTAGGCAACTGAAGTATAGATGATGAAATTTTAAGGATAGCAGGACCAAAGGTTCAGATCGGTAAAATCCTTTTCAGAAAGGAAGTATATGCCAAGACAAGAATGGTATAAGATATATACCTGAAATTGAGCAATGTACAACCCAGCTTGGGAGAGGAGATAGGGAGATCAGCTGGATATGTATTATGATAATCTAGAGGGAGGGGACAGTGGCCTGGGATAACGAAAAAAAAAAAAAAAAGCTTAGAGGAGTATGACATTGAGTTATTTCAAAGGAAGAATCCAGGATTTGGAAATAGTGGGTATGAATAGAGAGGGAAGTGCAAAGGTCAAAACAAAAAGGACTAATTCCCTTCCCAACACATAACAGCGTGTGTGTGTGTGTGTGTGTGTATACATATATATACACACACACAGATGTTAACACTTGCTTAGTGGGACTCAGCATTTTACAGACAGAAACAGACAATCTAAAGAGCTTTTTCTTTTTTTCCTGCTAGTTGGAGGAAGTCTCGAGTTTGATCGTGGTCATACCGAATCTGAGATGATAAAGGACCTTGGGCAGGGAGCAGTTTTTGGAACCATTCTTTTTGTACAACTTGTGCTCAAGAGAGAGCATGAGCTCAGAGTTACAGCTTTGTAAGTCATCCACGGGAGAGGGGTCAGAGATAGGTTTTAAAATTGTCCATAAGTAGGCTGTCTCTCACTACAAATCATCTCATTTGAATTATTTGATTTTTTTTAAGTTTCATGTAGCGTTATCTTACCTCACTCAGGGAGTCTGAGAAGGTCTGAAATAAGAAAACCTTATGAAACAGAAGAGATAAAGGGGAAGATGTTAAAATATATGATTCATTTAAGTGAGCAGCTGACGTCTTGAGAATAAAGATAATCTCATTGTGGACAGGACACCACAGACAGGGAAAGACGGGACTCACCAAATGTGCTGCTGCAAACACCTGGATATGAGGAGGGGCGGGGCTCACGGAAGGAGCGAGTCCACAAGGCAGAGAGCTGCGCAGAACTCTCTCAGAAATCTTGCTCTCCTGTTCTCATGGCCATTTTTCATGTTTTAGAATACTTTTTCCAAAAGCACTTCAATATAATGAAGTTCCTTCAGTTCTAATAAGATCATTTTTCACAGCTATTTTGGTAGACACTCCAAAATTGTGCTGTGATATCAGCAAAGAGGAGGGAGGGAAAAGTGGTCTGGAGAGAAATCAACCAGGGGAAAGTTAGAATGAGCCAATTGGTTTAAAGTAAGTTTCGTTTAAAAAAAAAAGAAAGAAAGAAAGAAAGGTAATCTGTGGGTGATGGTGATCTTTCTGTGCTAGGAAATGGCCATGTATCCCTCATGTATGAGTACCTGTACATATGTGATTTATGAATGTATCAATAAGAGGATGACTGGGGAATTTATTTAAGAAATAAATCAGGGAAGAAAGCCAGGTTTCACAATAGCTTTGTCTGACATGCTGGGCCTAATGTGTTCTGAGCAGCATGTAGAAATGCCTGTAAACACCATTTGTCCCCCAGGTATCATGTATGTGCCAGCAGACCATTCACTTCTCATTTTCTGCAAAGGCCTCTAGCATGGCTGACACTTTTCATTGTCATAGCTGAATGAACTTACGAGGAGAAAAGGACAGACAAGGTCAGGGCCCTCTTACAGAGGTGGGAAGATGTCCTGTTTTACGGAATGCTTGGGATTCCCAGGCTGAGACCCTAACCTCAGACACTGTTAGAAGAATATTAAAAATTTAAGAGAGAGAAACTGTGTGTTCTGGCTGTCTTCCAGCCACCTGCTGGCATGCTCCCAGGGCACGGTGAAGACCATGATAACCTGTTATTGACAGAACTTCCTCAGGTGCTGGAGGCCTTCAATAACCCCTGTCTCTTCCCTGTGTTCTACGTCAGCTTAAATATTATTAGGTTCTCTTAGAAATGAGTACACTGGGGGATTCCTTGTATATTCAGAGATTGTGATGGAGGAGTTTAAAAGCTTCAATTCAGTTACTCTGGATTCTTCTGAGTCATAAATGACTCTGTTTTATAGAAAATTCTTGCATTGCTTCATGGTTCAGATGCTGCATTTTAACACTGATTTATTTTTAGATGAAACTTAAAATATGCTTAAATATTATTGACTATGCCTATGGATAAACAACTGTATGGCATGTTATACCCGTTACAGTCCCAACAGGAAACAGATGGCGGATTCAAATTGAGTCATCTGAAAGTGGCTGGTGGAGAGACGGTTCACGGAGGTGTGGGAAGGGGCTAGTGCCATCCCCTTGGGCTGGGAGGCACTGAGCTGCCGCTGTCCCCATGGCAGAAGGCGCAGAGAAGGAGCGCCACCAGAATGCAGAAACAGAGAGAAAAAAGAAACAGCTCGCCTTTATTCTCATCCCTTCCCCAGGCTTCCCGGTGGCGCCACCCAACAGCCCAACCCAGCAGGCAGCCAGAAGGCAGGCAAGCCCATCGAGATGGTCCCCAGAGATCATTTTCACGGGCAGAGAGAGCAGAACGGAGCTGAAGCCTGGCTTTGGAAGTAAATGGTAGACATCCAGCAGAGGCGTCCTCCCTGACTCAGGACAAGTGTGTGTTAGTACAGGGATAATCATGATTATGGACTTCTGAATTTCAAAACCATGCACCCCTGGGACACTCAGGCTTAGAGTACGGCCAGAATTGGGCATACAGACAGTGTTTGAGAGGAGCAGAGTACAGGAAAGAGAGCTCCCCTCGACCAACCCGAGACACTAAAGCTTCTTTCTGGAGGATGGAAAGAGGAGGGAAAAAAGGTAAAAGTAAAGGAAGGGTACAGACCCGGGAGTAGAGAGGCTGGACCCCATCTTCCAAAAGGAGCTGTCAGGGGAGAGAAAGCCCCAGAAAGGGAACGTGACTGTGCAGTGTCGGGGCAAAGTAAGGAAGTCAAGAGACGGCCAGGCCAGGTGCGATATAGCAGAGAGCAGTGAGGTCTGTGCAGAGCTGAAGAGCCCTGTCTGGTCCAACGGCGGACGGCGCCAGCCAGCTGCACAGAATGACATGGACAGGAATGAAGACACAAGTCAGCTGGAATTTCTCATTTCTCAAGAGATACCAGAAAACTAGGACTATCCAAGCCAACCTTCCAGATTCTTAAAACTTTGTGGGCTAAAAAAGCCATGTCTGTGGGCAAGCTCAGTCCACACCCTCATCCTGGTCACAGAGTCCTAGAAGCTCGCTGGGCTCTAAGCAAGGCACCAAAGCAGCAGACAGTTTTGCAAGACATGAGGGTCCATGCAGGGTGGAGCGGGAAACGCAAGAAGGTTGACTTCAGACCAAAGAACAGGCCAGTCCTCTACTCATTCCCTGACTCAACACCAGTTTCCAGAAACATAACATAACCCAGGGAAGGAAAAGGAATGCCCAGAAAATGGAGCTGAAATCACTGGGGCACATCCACAGAGCCAGAACCCCCAAAGAAGTGGTACTGCACAGAAATAAAGAAACCACCACTCGTCTCTGCTCCCAATGTCCACTCAAGTGAGTTCTGGCTTTACATTTTCAAGGCACAAGCTAGGCGTCCGGTCAACCCACTGTACCATTCTATGGGAGGGCTGTAAGCAGAGGTGATTATGAGGACTTTGTTCTTCTCTTCTATATAATTACTGCCTCACTGAGCCTCTACTGGTAGGATTTCAGGTGCGGAGACAGGAACTTTCTGGGTTCATCCACAATCCTGAAGCGGAGGTTTGTGGGTGAAAGATGAAGACACGAGATGATTCAGACTGTGGTTCTGGAGGAGCTGTGATTCACTATGGGACCTAAAATGAGCTGCTTCTTCCTTGCTTGGTCCCAGGACTCTGGGTGTAAAATATGAGCTGAGGGGGTCAGGCCCTAGCTGAACACTCAGGTCCCATTCCATTGTTGGATGCTGTAGGTGGTCAGGTGAGGGCATATCAGAAATGAATGACCAGTCCATAAGGGAGAAAACACTATTCTTTTGTTTAACTGATTCTTCCAATTCAGTTTTACTTTTTACAAAATGAGGTTAGTCATTTTCCTGCTTTTGTTGGGTACTTTAGAAACCGTTGGAATTTATACATTTCTCCACCCTGTTCCTTCTTTTTCAGCAGTCAGCAAATTCTCTGGAAGATAGGTTATGAAAATAACCTACAGAATTTCACTTTCTATTTGTCATGGAGTAATTTATATCCTAAAGAAGCAGAATACTTCCTTGTTTTTATTTTTATTTCACCAGTGAAAACTAAGACCAGGAACCATGTGTTTATTACTCATGTTTTAGGTCTCCAAACTTTTCTGAAATCCTCCCACTAACCCTCTTGCCCCTGAATTGCTTCAGGCACTCCAGCTTCCTGGAACCCTGATTAACATGTGTGCTATGGCTCTGTATCACAGGTTTTTCTATCTTTTAAAAATCTGTTTCAGTCTACAGCAGTAAGAGAGCCCCATGTTAAATTGTAACATTATGTACATTGTGTAGTATTTAACAATGAAGTATAATGTTTCTATGTTAAAACTCAAAGCAGGGATAAGGAAATTAAGTGCTCGGTGGCAAAAAGGGTAAAAATCCAAAAAAAAAAAAAAAAGAGAGAGAGAGAGAATTATGCAAACTCTAGAAGTATTATCCTTTAAAAAAAATCTAGAGGTCAGGTGCTTGTCTGACATTGGAAATGTAGCCAAAAGTAGGCACTGGGAATCCTGCTCAATATTGAGCAGATGTTAATATTATTGGGAAAATCATTCTGGCCAAGAGATGCTCTCTAATCAGTGGGAATTGTGTCATAATCAAAAATATGTTCATGTCATTTCTGGCTCTAGCATTACAGAATTAAAGAAAGCTCTCATTTCTTGGCCTTCTCTACTTCAAATGGAGATCAAACTCGCAGGTTCCAATTTTAAAAAGCAAACAATTCACTGAAGTGAATCAACACCAAAGTTCAAATATAAAAGCCAATCATAGTGTCCAGAATGCATGTAACAGGCCACACCAGTAAATTCGATGAACTGCAAAAATCTCCATCAGAGAACGAGTTTCAAAAGAATGAAAAATGAAACATTTTATCTATTTCAATCAATAATTAATAGTCCTGGCAGACCTGATCTCTACTCAGGGAGCTGAGTAACAACCATAAAAACACAGTCCACCTCAAGACCTGAGCTTCCTAAGTGGATGAGAGAGTTAAAAGCCAAGACTCCAGAGTTACTTAAATATATTACAAGTATTATAAATTGCCCATAATGAACAGTTCAGCCCAAAAAACACTGAACATAACTAAGCGGTTGCTCAGCAAGAAAGAAGAGGAAACACCTGCCAGTTAATACTCTTATGGGGTCAAAGAAACACTATTTTAAACCCATAGAGGAAAATAATGTCTGCATGGCAAGGGGAGAGGGGATTAGCAGCCTGAAAAGGTGGAGAAAGCAGCAACCTATGGTGGGGCTGTAACCTGAGAGAAGGGCCTGCCATAATTATTTTTAGAGTTAGTTGCCCAGTCATGTTCAACAATGTTTGACCCCATGGACTGTAGCCCACCAGGCTCCTCTGTCTGTGTGATTCTCCAGGGAAGAATCCTGGAGTGGGTGGCCATTTCTCTCACCAGGGGATCTTCCCAACCCAGGGATCCAACACCTTTGTCCTAAATGGTCATGTGAATACCCCACTTCAGTGCAAACCCACCCATAGATATACAGTCCTTCTTCAAAATCCTTGACTAAAGGCTGTAACACTGGGATATGGGGCAACAGATTAAACTACTGCCTCCAGGATAAAAGCATTTGTCACTATGGTATTAGCAGAGTTGGAGAAAGAGAGGGAAGAAATGGACCAGGCCAAATTGTATTGTTGAGGAGGGCTGCATTAGGGCACATGTAAACTATGCGAGAGCTACTCTTCAGCATGATACCCAGCAGACAGGCTTGTTCCCAGCCCCAGGAACAATCCTTCACTTCCAAGACGCTCCCTATATAAACACTGGAGTAATAAATGCCACAAAACAGGATTAGCAAAGACTCTGAGGCATCTAACGCTCCAGAATCTTTCAAGACAACAAAAACTTTAGAACTAGATGCAGATAATGCCATTCTTAAATTTAAAAAACAAAACAACAACAACAACAAATTTCTAAATTTGGGGAATTAAAAAAAAAAGACAATAGGAAGAAGCCTGATACAGGGTGCTAGAGGGAAATGTCCACTGTCTCCAGTTAATTCTTCCTTCTGTGCTGTCTTTCCTCTTATTCTTAGCAGGCCCTAGGGTGGCTTTCTGCTTAGACGTCGGGAATGTCCTTCCCCACTCTTCTTTCTTTCTTCTGAACTCTGGTGCTGTGGTTTAAGTGGCTTGCCTTGACTAGGTCAATTATTTGCTTGCCTGATTAATTAATTAAGCCTTGGCATCCTTTCCCTGCATGTTTGTGTGATCAAATCACACACAGGTGGTGATGAATGGAGCTCTATTCCACATCATTACGTTTACCAAAACTCACTCACATAAGATAGTGTCAGTTTATCCCTTGCCTTCCTCACCCAAGCTGCATCAAAAGGCTGCTCTTTAGAGCAGCCAACTAGGGCCCATCCATCTTTGCCTAGATTGGCCAAGCCTGAACTTGTCTTATGAGCTATGTGCTGGTTCTAAATTGAACATAGACCATAAATAACAAATGAAACATGTTTCGGTGCTGTTGGATTTCCTGATTACAGCTCTTAACTGTACCCACAGTCATATATGTGGACAAGTGGCACATCCATGAAGCTCCTAATAGGTTCATCCTGTATTTTACAATTTCCTTGGCCACAATCAATAACAGAGTTCAGAAATAAAATGCAAGAGAAAGGCATGCTTTTGGAAAGAATTCCTTGAAGAATAAGTTGAAAGCTATCTCCAGGTTGTAAATAAAACCTCACTGACAAACAGAAGACTCATTTATGGTTTTATAAATCATATTTTGCTACATATTCTTTTCTTGAAATGCTTGGAAATAGAAGTCAATCACTGTCTAACTTGAGGTGCAAATTATCCAAAGATATAACTGTAGTTTGCAGTCTTAATATTTCTATTTCCATTCTTACCAAAGAATGTGATAAGACATTATGTGGGGGTGACATAAGATTATTCCTTATGTCTTAATGTTACTAACTAGCTGACAAATATTCTAAGCACTTGACATACATTATCTCACTTACTATTCTTGATAATCTTGTGATGGAGGGATGATCATTCCTGTTATATGGATGAGTAAACTAATTGACAGATGATCATATGATTAATACATGGATACATGGTAATGCAAAAATGTGCAGCCTACATCATCATCAAGCATGGCTCAAAGAGCTGAAATTAAAACAGTAAAAATAAAGGCATAGGATAGAATCAAGGGAGGAGAAAGTGACAAAAAGAGGGAAAGTCCTCTATTTATTGTATTTTCTTTCAGATTCTATCCCCTAGAATACTGAATTTAAAAAAAAAAAGACACATTAAAATGTTTTACATATGACTATCTTTGCCTATATATCACCCTAAAGTGCTGAATCACAAAGGGGAGAAATGGTGTTATCCCTCTGGATGAGCAAATTCATTTAAAAATACCAATCAAAAACCCTCTGCATTAATTCTTCACATTCTTTTTTTTTTCCCATAAATATTTCCAGGAAAGCAAGGTAGACTTCAGTGAAGAACAAATTTGATTTAAAGAAAATAAAGAAATAAGGATTTTTCTTGCATGCCTAAATTTGACTGGAAATATATCTACTTCATATTTTGACAAACTAGTTCATGCCTAGTCTGTATACTTTTTATTTTTCATTCACACCAAATAGCATGTAGGATCTCAGTTCCCCGACCAGGAAGTGAACTCATTTCCCCCTGCATTGGAAGTACAGTGTCTTAACCACTGGCCTACCATACGTACTCAATATTTTTAAAATTTAGTAATTTTCCTATAATGAGAGAAAATAATTCCAGTAACAGATAATAAAATTACAAAATACCCAAGAATCATTGAGGCTTCCTCGGTGGCTCAGAGGGTAAAGCACCTGCATGCAATGCAGGAGACCTGGGGTTCGATCCCTGGGTCGGGAAGTTCCCCTGGAGAAGGAAACGGCAACCCACTCCAGTATCCTTGCCTGGAGAATCCCATGGATGGAAGAGCCTGGTGGGCTACAGTCCATGGTGTCGCAAAGAGTTGGACACAACTAAGCAAGCTCACTTCACTTCACTTTAAGAATCATTATTTTTTAATGAGCAAGACATATAAGGGAAACTGCAAAGCCTTAAGAACAGTTCAGTTCAGTCGCTAAGTTGTGTCCAACTCTTTGCAACCCCATGAATCGCAGCACACCAGGCCTCCCTGTCCATCATCAACTCCCCGGAGTTCACCCCACATCATGTCCATTGAGTCGGTGATGCCATCCAGCCATCTCATCCTCTGTCGTCCCCCTTCTCCTCCTGCCCCCAATCCTTCCCAGCATCAGGGTCTTTTCCAATGAATCAACTCTTCACATGAGGTGGCCAAAGTATTGGAATTTCAGCATCTGTCCTTCCAATGAACACCCAGGACTGATCTCCTTTAGGATGAACTGGTTGGATCTCCTGGTAGTCCAAGGGACTCTCAAGAGTCTTCTCCAAACCAGTTCAAAAGCATCAATTCTTCGGTGCTCAGCTTTCTTCACAGTCCAACTCTCACATCCATACATGACCACTGGAAAAACCATAGCCTTGACTAGACAGACCTTTGTTGGCAAAGCAATGTCTCTGCTTTTTAATATGTTGTCTAGGTTGGTCATAACTTTCCTTCCAAGGAGTAAACACCTTTTAATTTCATAGCTGCAATCACCATCTGCAGTGCCTTAAGAACAATGTACACACAAAAAGAGAGATTTGAATAGAGAGATAAAGCCGTGATACTGTGTGGAAAAAGTCAAAATTAGAGAGAGGTCAATCATCTTCAATATGCAAATTTAATTCCATTGTAACTGGATTTCTTTGGCAAGGATTGTGGGGGATGGGGCATGTGAAGATGACTGAGAGGTTCTAGGTCTCTTGGGGAGAGAATCAGATAATTTAATTGTTTGATAGTGTTACAGAAATAAGAGCCAGACCAATGGAGCCAGAAATAAGAGCCAAAATATGAATATGTGTTATACATATATATATATACTTATACACACACACACACATACACACACACGCTAATAATTTGACAAAAAATAAAATAAATATTTTCTACATCATAAGGTACACCAACATAAATATCACAGGGACCAAATATACAAATGCAAAAAACAGAACCATGCTAAATAAAAACAAGGTCAGGAGATGGCTTGTAAATCATAGTCCTACAGATAATAGAAACCATAAAAAATTGATTATCTAAAAAATGTCATTTCTAGATGCCAAAGGCAGAAAAAAATAGAAAACCAAGTATAAAGTATTTGCAAGCTATATAGGAGTTAACTAATTAATAACTTTACTAAGTAAAAGACATGTCAATAAGTAAATATAAATCTTAACTAGAAAGAGAAATTCTTTTGAGAAGATACATAAAAGTCAGATAAGACTTGATAGGTGTTCCACTTCACAAATTATTACAGAAATTAAAATTAACATAGTCATGTGATGTAGATTCTTACTGAAAAATTGATACTAATTTTATGTAAGTGACAATATTCAGTGTTAGCAAGGAAAAGAAAATGGGCTTCTCAGATCCTGCTGATATTAGTGTAATTGCATATCAAAAGACATAAAATTTTATTGAAACATTAGTCCAGCAATTATACTTCAAGACATTTGCATTACTTAAACAATTAGGCATAAATAACAAAATCTGGCTCCCATAACTGGTCTGCACAGCCCTATGTATATGAGTGGGAGGATAAGCTTAAATGGCCAACAGTCGATTGAAGTAGATTCACAGCAGAGCATTCTTTGCAATTCAGCACAAAAAGTATTTTGTTAACATCAAAATATATTACTAATTTCTGTTAGGTGAAAAAAACAGGTTATAAAATATCATATTTTCATTAACTATGTGCCTGTGAACATATAGGGTTTCCCTGGTGGCTCACATGGTAAAGAATCCACTTGCAATGCAGGAGAACCCGGTTCAGTTCCTGAATTGGGAAGATCCCCTGGAGAATGGATAGGCTACCCACTCCAGTGTTCTTTCCTGGAGAATCCCATGGACAGAGGAGCCTGGCAGGCTACAGTCCATGGGGTCACAAAGAGTCAGACATGATCAAGTGACTTTCACTTACTTACTTCACTTGTGGATGTATGTATTTTTAAATATTAAAATATACATGGGCAAACAAAGCGAAACAAGTGGTCTAACTTGCTGATTTTGACCAAAAATGTTTCACAGTTTACATCCATTTGGGAATACTTTTCTGTTTTGTTCATGTCACTTCCAAAGTTGGCATAATTTAAATCACCTCAACTGTATCCACTACAGGCTGAGTCCCTCTTCAGAGTCCTGCAAACACTGAGGAGACCAGGAGACAGAAGCAGAGCTGTGGGGGTGAATTCCTGGAGAGTTCCAGAAAGTGACTCTGCTGACTTGGGAATACAGCACTGAGCATGATGTGCCTCACCTTATGACACCCTAAAGAGGCTCCCACTCATACCCTTACAGAGTATATGCATTGTGAGGTCGTATGGAATAGAATTGCAAGCATCACACTTGGTAGGAGAGCTCTATACTGTTTCTGCAAAATGTAATAATGTCATTTTAATTCCCTCGGCTGGCAAGGCTCACGCAGCATCATTTATTTAAGGATATCTACATTTTCAAACACTGTGGGTGAAAACAAGCCCCATCAATCACTGTGACAGGCTGCGTTCTTCTTGAGTTTATCTTCCTGTACATTTTGTGCCAGCTTTAGTTTGCCAACCTTCAAACACGGGGAACATGAGTCTTGTTTAATCTCCACAAATATAAAATAATGTTGTTAGACTATCATTTGCCATTTGAACTCTCATTCATTAAAGAAACGGTTAAACAAAAGCCTGTGCACCTTTTAACTGCAGTACTCCCTTGTGCCTCTTGAACCCTTAATGGGTGTCCCTTTTAAAAACACGGGGGGTGGGGGTGGAGATTTCGCTCCTATTACAGTTTGTGTGAAACTTGTCACTGTAGAGGATCCTGTCTCTGAATGCGGGCAAATCTGTTTATTTTAATTTCCATTAGCGTCTGGGCAGACAGAAATGATGAATGATGATTCTCGAGCTACAGATATCGGGAGTAAGAGGGTTACATGGATGTGTTTTGCTTATCTCAAGTCATTTTATCAGAAGCACAAACCTCCGCCACCCCCATTATACGTGATGACTACCTCCTCTCGGTTTACATACAAGCACGGATTTCCAAGGTTACGTCAAATGTATGAAGAGAAAGAGTCAAGAACCACCACAGGCAGATAACATGAACAAAATATATGCCAGGAAAGTGGGAGGAGGAAGAACAGTGTCTGTTGAAGCCCAAATGACTGTCACTGCAAAATGGACCCTGCAGAATCACACTTTTCCCCGAGTTCTTTCCCCTCCATACCATGTGATGCGGTCCAGACTGAAGGGAAGAGAAGAGTGCTGAGCAGCTGAAAGCTCAACAGAAGGACAGTGTCTGAAATGAGTTTTAGTTCCCCATCCTTACCATGAGGGAAAACCTGTTTTAGTGTGAAGGCATCATTTATTTTTACTATGACAAAATACACATAAAATGTGTCATTTTAACCATTTTTCACTGTATGACTCAGTTGCATTCAATTAATTCACTTTGATGTACAACCATCAGCACTATCTATTTCCAGAATGTTTCCATCATCCCAAATAGAAACTCCATAGCCATTAACCAATAAGAGGGGGATGTAGCCCATCCCCCTCTTCACTCAGTCCCTGGTGACCTTTATTCTACTTTCTGTCCTTTGAATTTGCTTTGCCAGGTACCTCATATAAGAAGCATGCAATGTTTGTCTTTTGTCCTGACTTATTTCATTTAGTGTAATATTTTCAAGGTTCATCCATGTTTGGCGTATAGTAGAATTTCATTCCTAGTGAAGGCTGAATATTACCTTGCATATATGTGCCACACTTTGTTTATTCATTCATCTGGAGACGGACATTTGGATTTGGCTATAGTGAATAATGCTGCTGTGAACATCAGCATATGAATATTTGTTGGAGCCCGTGCCTTTGATTCCTTTGGGGGATATACCTTGGAGTGAAATTGCTCAATTGTAAAGCAATTCCATATTTAACTTTTTGAGAGACCGTCAAGCTGTTTCCCACAGTAGCTACTGAAGGTACACTTTTTAAAATAAATGTGCACTTCCAAGTTGAGAGAAGTTCAAAAATTGACGAGTTATCCATTAAATGTGAGCAGCTTTGACAGTTTCCCTGGCTAGTTCAGGTTGACATATGGATTTATGCCTCTCAGAGCCCTCTTGGTTCCCAGCAAATCCCAGTCAGTGGGACAATTTGCCTGCAGGCTGGCTTCCACCTCTCCACATCCAGCCTCAGGACCATATGATGAGTTCTCAAGTGTCCAGAATTCTCTCTGAAAGTAGCTTTGAATCTGCTTCCAGGGCCTTCTCATATATCTTCCACAGGTCTTGCCTCCCAGGGCAGTCCAACCCCTCGCATGTGCACCTCCAGGCCCCAGGAGTGGCTCTGGCCTCCTTTTGATGGAGATGTGGATGTAGCATGGGTGCAGGGACTCAGAGGTCCTTGTGTTGTGAAAAAGAGCTAGACTTAGAAGAGAAGAGAGAGGTTTTTAGGCTGAGTCAGGAGGGCTAATTCTCTCCATACTCCAACAAGAAACTCTGAAGACTCCAAGAATTCTACCTTGAAACCAGACTTCTAGATTTTAAATGCATCCTTACCAAGGCAGGTGGGCAGAATACAGTTAATTCAACAGCTTTTTCAGTTCATTTATTGTTCTGAGATATTTGGATAGAACAATTAGGTTTCCATTTGTAACCTTGCACCAGAACCCATAAGAATGAAAACAAGCCTATTTATCCTCACAACAAATTAGAAAAAAAAAAAAAAAAAGATATAATTACCATCACCTATTTCGAGTCTGGGTAAATTAAAGCAGAAACGGGTTAAGTTTCTTTTCTATTCAGCTGAGAAGTGGCATGGCTGCAATTCAATCAGAGTCATCTGTCCCCAGACCCCATACTCTTATCCAGGGGTCCCCAAGCCCTGGGCCATGACCCGGAAAGGGTCCTGTTAGGGACCAGGCCACAGGGCAGATAGTGGTGGGCGTGAGAGCAAAGCTGTCACTTGCGTCACTTGCATTACTGCCTGAGCTCCACCTCCTCTCAGATCAGTGTTGGCATAATAAATGTAATGCGTTGGAATCATCTCAAAACTGCCCCCTCAGCACTCCTTTCCCAGGTTCATGGAAAAATGGTCTTCCATAAAACCGGTCCCTGGTGCCAAAAGGTTGGGGAATCACTGTTCTTATACAACCCCAGTGAATGGGGGCAGGGGCTATGTTTCAGAGTTAGGACAGAGCCTTAAGAACAACAAAATCAAATCCAACCAGGATCAGGGACTATAAAAGGATATGAGTTATATAAGAGCTAAAGCAATGGAAATTAGTACCAAAGGCAAGAAGCAGACACATGATAAGAAAAGGAGATGAACGGGCCTATAATAAAATGGAATAAGAGATGAGAGTATTTCTTTTTCCTGTGAAATCTTTTTCAACCCAATTAAAAACATTAAAAAAATTGTTATCTCTGGAATCTTTCTGGGTTCTCTCTACCCCGACCTTTGCTATCTCCACATTTCTGAATCTGCTAAATGACATAAATCACTGTGCAAACCCAATCATTAGGGTTGCCAGGTGTTCAATTTTGAGCCAGACAGTCTGGTATTTGAGTTTTCTACCAAGGAAACAAATAGAGAAAATACCAGTGATTTTTAATTAAGTTTCGTCATCATCATGTAAAGATGAGCTTGCAGGAGAACATTCTCGCTAGCTCTCCAGGCTGCACTTCAATCTGAGCTCGTGTTCCACTTAGATATCAGCCTATCTAGGCCAGGCTGTCTCCAAACCGAGCGCTAAAGCAAGCTGATGAGGTTGGCTCCCAATCCGTGTTGGCACCTCCTACATACTGGCTGGGCTCCAGGCAACCGTGCTAGATCATTTTCTTTCACTGATACCTCCAAAGCTCCTGCAGTGATTGGCAGAGTTTCCTGAGTACATTTAAAAAATAATAATAACAGAATAAATACACAAATCAATACTCAGAAGGACATTGAAATGGAGGCAAGAGAGCCAACACTCCTATGAGCTGAGTGTGTCCATAAGTCTAATCATGGCCACTGAAGAGAATAAAATGGCATAAGACAGTTTTTCCATCATTTACAAACACAGTTATCCTTAAGTAAAATTCTATTTAGAACCCAAATAAATACAGCTCCAGTAACATAATGTTACATTGGTGTGGGCATCTATGGTGAGATCACAGTTAGGAATCCTCACATTTTGAGGAAATGGTACATACTCTATTCATAGGTTTTCCAAATATGAAGCGTGAACGGATTTTGATGAATATTAGCTTAAAAAAAAAAAAAGAAAGAAAAGAAAACAATAATCTTGTTTCCTTAAAAACTTTGTTTAGCCTTCAACACTGGAAAGTATTTTTCAACCACTGATCTTCAAAGACCTTTAATATCCTTATATACATTCAGAAGCAACAGGACGTAGACGCTTCTGTTTTTCAGAATATCAACTAAAGCCCCCTGGCAAGATTTCTTAGAAAATATCAGTATATCTCAGTGAAACTTTAAAGTTACAAAGCTTTTTACCAGCTAAGCGAACGTATTAAATTGTATACTTTAATCCTTACTTGAGTCTTGTGAGGCTTAATTCACATGATAGAGAAACATACAAAAAGCAAAAATATCACGATAGACTATCGCAGAATTTATCCTCATGATCCAAGCTTTTGCTTTTCTTCTTCTCATCCACACACTACTTTATAAGCAGAGTGGCTCAGCAGTTTGGGGGAGAGCTAGGTTTTGCCCTCTCCCTTCTGGCGGGCATTTGACCACACTTGGGAATACTTTTGATCAGGAGGCGCTGCTGGTATCCAGTGGGGAGAGTCCAGGGAGGCAGCTAAACATCCTGCAATACCCCCGGACAGGCTCCCAAACTAAAGAATCACTCAGCCCCAAATATCCATTGGAGAAGGAAACGGCAACCCCCTCCAGAATTCTTGCCTAGGAAATCCCATGGGCAGAGAAACCTTCGGGCTACAGTGCACAGGGTTGTCAGAGCTGGACCTGACTTAGCAACGAAACCAAATACCCATAGTGTGAAGGTTGAGAAAGCCTGTTCCTCAGAGCTCTGGCCCAGAGAGTTCAGTGATTTGAGGTCACTTTAATGATCAGAAGTGATAGTAAAGAGAGCTCTGGACTAGCTGGTCAAGAGACTCAGAGCTGCTGAGGGAGTAGGGAAGTAGGGGTTTGCTCGGTGCCCTTTGTGCCTTGGTTCCAATGTCCGGCCAAGGCCCCTAATGAGCCCGCCAGAGCGGCTGCGCCCTTCCCAGTCTGACACCAATAATACTGGAACCCTGTACTGGTTCATCCAACACAAAGTTTATGTCAGGACATAACAGGACACTGAGGATGGTGCTGGAAAGGCCAGTCACACACTCTACCCTTGTGACACTTAACAGACCAGCTAACTTCATGGGTAGAAACCAGACCATTCATTCCAGGCAACAATCTATTTCCAGTGAGGTTTTTCCATTCCAGTGGTCCAGGGATCACATGTTGGCACCAAGGAGCAAAATCTGGCTTTCATGTGTGATTTATTTGCCCAGTAACATTTAAAAATCAGGTCGCACAAAAATTCTGGATTTATGTATGAAACTGGGATTTATGGTTTGTCTGAAAAAAATCACAAAACTGGCAACACTGGGCCTGTGTAGCAGCCATCTGCTAGAGCCTACTGACCACGCTGGCTTAGCCTGCACTGCCCCGAAAGCAGGGCCAGTATCGAAGGAAACAGTGGCTCATTTGGGAAGTGACAGCTGGTGAAACTGGAAGGGGAGAAACTCAGTTCAAAGATGCCCTTTAGAGTGCCCACTACCAAGAGTGACGAGCGCTTGGTTTCTTCAGGCCTTTTAAAGAGTCTTCTGAAATGTGTCTCATGACTGCCCACCCAGGGGCTGGAAGAAAGAGAAGTTACTCAACAAACCTTGGACTCACTGATCACGGTAGCCGCAAAGGCAGTAGTTGTATCAGCTATTCAACTGGTCCAATCTGGGTTATGAGTGCTGAGTGCTTGCTGGGTATCCCAATCACAGATAAGAGAGAGAAGAGAAGAGAAGAGAGAAGAGAAGAGGAGAGAAGCCTTAGGAGTACAAAAGGAGACGGGACCCCAGTGGACTGGCAGGGGGCCTGCCAGAGCCCATGCTCCACATCATGGCAGGAGTGAGTGTTGGGCCTAAAGAAACGCACAAGTGGCATTTCATCCAGTCACTCATGGATAGAGTTTTTCAACAAAACACGTAGCACTAAATCTGCTAAAACATGTTCAATATTTATTTCTCATTTGCATGTCAAATAGTGGAAAAAATGTTTGGTGTCAGCTGTAATCTAAGGAAAGCACAGATTGGTTGTAGGATTATGGAGACGTTCACTTTGTATCTTTCATTTGTTGAGAGAAAAATATCAGTTTTCAAACATTAAAAGCATTTTAAAGTCTAATATAAAGTGCAATGCAGATTATCATCAGAAATCCCCCATATATGTTTTAACAAATATTTTTAGTTACAGTGCTTTATATATTTGTTAACGTTGCTTAACAACCCTACAAATCATGCATAAGTTAGGCATAT
Source organism: Nanger dama (assembly GCA_917880005.1). Lineage (NCBI taxonomy): Eukaryota > Metazoa > Chordata > Mammalia > Artiodactyla > Bovidae > Nanger > Nanger dama. The sequence goes on from CAKJTW010000052.1 coordinate 7,189,989, forward strand.
ACTCAAACTAATCAAATTAATTTAGGTTTACAGATGGCTCTAAGAATATGTTATAATTTCGTTCTTATTCTACCCCTTCCTCTTTTGATTCTTCTCTTCTTCCTCCTACTTGTTAAGATTCACAGTATTAAAGCCTGTTTTCTCATCTGAATAGGAGTATACAATAGTAACTTCAAAGAGAAAAATTTAAGAATTAAATAATGAATAATAATAGTTAGTGGCGCTCTGTGATGACCCAGAGAGGTGGAATGTGGGGTGGAGTGGAAGGGAGGTTCAAGAGGGAGGAGATATATGTCTTAATATAGCTGATTCACTTCTTTGTACAGCAGAAACTAACACAACGTTGTAAAACAATTACACTACAATAAAAAATATAGCCATGAAATTAAAAGACACTCACTCCTTGGAAGAAAAGTTATGACCAACCTAGATAACATATTAAAAAACAGAGTCATTACTTTGCCAACAAAGTTCCATCTAGTCAAGGGTATGGTTTTTCCGGTAATAGAGTTGGACTAGAGAGAAAGTTTGCACGCCAAAGAATTGATGCTTTTGAACTGTGGTGTTGGAGAAGACTCTTGAGAGTCCCTTAGACTGCAAGGAGGTCCAACAAGTCCATCCTAAAGGAAGTCAGGCCTGAATATCATTGAAAGGACTGATGCTGATGCTGAAACTCCAATACTTTGGCCACCTGATCGAAGAACTGACTCATTTGAAAAGACCCTGACATTGGGAAAGATTGAAGGTGGGAAGAGAAGGGGATTGCAGAGGAAGAGATGGTTGGATAACATCACCAATGCCATGGACATGAGTTTGGGTAAACGCTGGGAGTTGGTGATGGACGAGGAGGCCTGGCATGCTGCAGTCCATTGAGTTGCAAAGAGTCAGACACGACTGAGTGACTAAACTGAACTGAACTGAAAAAATAATAAAATAAAATGTCTAGTATTGGGTGGACCTGCAACAAATCTCTTTCTGTACTAACCATAGTTCTTCTAAACATCGTTCTTTGGACTGTAACAAAGTAGATGGGAGACATACATTAAAATGTATTGGCAATAAAAGTTCCCACTTTGGAGGGTCTACAAGGTGTCGGGCATGGTGTAAGGTAGTTTACATGCTTCTTTAATCTTTGTGACAATTCTAGGATGTGCCAATTGTAGTGAATTACACTTATGGAACACTCATATGTTAAAGCAGCTCATCCTTGCAATAGACCTGGAAGGTGGTAGTACAATTATCCCCACTTGACCCCACTTGAAAACTGTGAGAAGTGTTCACTCGTGTGCTCCTCCAGGGGCTGAACAAGAAGGGTGACTATCCTGTCCGTCACTGATTTATATAATTAGTAAAGGATACCCTCTCTGGACAGACACACCACACGCATGAGCCAAGAATGGTAGCTGGATTACAACTCCTGAAGTTGAAATGAGGCATTTGGGCAGAGCATCTCTGTGAGTGACAGCCCTGAGTAAGCCTTCATCGATTCCCCAAAGATTAAAATGCCCATTTAGCATTCAATACAAGCTCTTAACAGAAAACATAAGTTGAGTAAACTTGTTTTTCCAATTACTGGGGTTTAGAGGATTTCATGGGATTCTAGCTCAAAGCATTCCCTTCTAGAGCTGCCTCCTTTTCATTTCTTTCTTCCTGGGTGATTTTTAAAGTCTTTATGGAATTTATTACAATACTGCTTCTGCTTTATGCTTTGGTTTTTTTGGCTGCGAGGCACGTGGGATCTTAGCTCTCTGACCAAGAATTGGACCCATATCCCCACATTGGAAGGTGAAGTATTCATCGCTGGACCACGAGGGAGACCCTAGAGTTAGCGCCCTGCCCCACCTTCAGCAAATGACAGTGTTCTGAGTCCCGCAGATACATGAGGGCACAGGAGCCGGGCCTGGGCTTGCAGTCAGCACACATCCTCCAGGGACCTCATAAAAGTAACCAATTAGTTGATGTTTTCTTGTCATTGTGGAGAAGTAAGATGTCTTTATCTTTTCTAGAAGGTATCACCAGTGTCTGCAGAAAGGCTCTGATACTGTGCGGTGGAAGTCTGATTTAAAGATTAAGTTCGAATGAGGCTGTCACATGAATAAAAGACATATTCATAAAGTGTAGAGGATATTCTGCTTCAAATATTCTCTCTAAAGTAAAATTCCATAAAATAAGGCCTGTCCAACATTAATGCTACAAGATAATAGTCTACCACCAATAAAAACATCAAAAAATATTGGAAACAATGAAAGGAAAGCCTGGAAATGGAGCTTTTCTCCTGTTAGACTGCGAATTGATATTTAATGTGTACTTGCCTACATTAGTAGCAATCCTGCAATTATAGGCTGATTAGTTAAAATGTTTGTCATGTTTGTGTAACACAGAGATAAAACCCATGTTGTATATAGCAACACATACTGAATAATGGCCTCATAATCACTAAGGTTGTCCGTATTCAAGAGAATTCTTTAGTGATAAAATAGACACCACAAAAACATTATTGGAATACTTTAGGATGGATCATATAATGCAATAGCTACTCCTGATAACTTTGCTTACATCCATATATAGTAGCAGATTTATGGGCATTTGTATTTTTATTCTTTAATTAATATTTTTTAAAGTGTGGTTGCTATACAATTATATTTACAGGTTACAATACAGCGATCCACAATTTTTTAAAGGTCATACTACACTTATAGTTATTATAAAATATTTGCTGTATTTGACTTTATTTTTTAGAGCAGTTTTGGTGTTACAGAAAATGGAGCAGAAAGTAGAGAGAGTTCCCATACTCCCTCTTCTCGTTGTATTCCCTGGCCTAGTTTTTCTTATTATTAACAACTTGTCTTGGTGTAATACATTTGCTACAGTTAAAGAACCAACGCCAACACATTACTATTAAACTGAAATCCATAGTTTATATTAGAGTCCGCTCTTTGTGTTGTGCAGTTTTATGAATTTTGTCCAATACATATATATAGATCCACCGTGACTATCATAAAGAACAATGAGCTACCCCAAAATGCCCTGTGCCCCACCTATCTATTCTCTCCCCTGCCTAATCCCGGCAACCTCTGGTCTTCAGTACTATCTGCAATATTTCCTTTTCTAAACATCAGACAGTGGAAGTCATATAGTACATAGTATTTTTCAGAGTGGATTGTTTCACTTGGCAATATGCATTTAATGTTTCTCCTTGTCTTTTCATGAATCGATAGCTCATTTCACTTTATTGCTGGGTAAGCTTTCACTGCATGAGTGAACCAAAGTTTGCATATCTATTCACCTACTAAAAGACATTGCTTCCAATTATTAATTATAAATAAAACTGCAATAAACATTTGTGTGTAGGTTTTTGTATGGACATGCCTTTTCAACTAATTTGTATAAATACTTAGGGATGCGACCACTAAATTGTACGGTAATATTGGTTTTAGCTTTGTAAAAGAAAAGTTGCCAAACTGTCTTCCAAAGTGGCTGTGCAATTTTACATTCCCCTCTGCAACGAATGAGAGTTTTTGTTGCTCCACATCCTCGCCAGCATTTGGTCTCAGTGTTTTGGATTTCAGCCATTTTTACAGGTCTGTGATGGTATCCCATTGTTGTTTAATGTGTGATTCCCTAACAATATAACAATACCCGAGCATCTTCTCATATGCTTGTTTGCCCTCTGTATATCTTCTTTGGTGAAGTACCCGTTCAGATCTTTGCCTCTCTTTTAATCGGGCTGTTTGTTTCCTCACTGTTGAGTTGTCAGAGTTTTCTACATATTTTGAATAGAAGTGGATTTGTTCTGGATGCTCATCCTCTAATAGAGATATTAACTGGGGAGTGTGATAAACTGTCAATTGGCACATTTATGTGTCCAGTACTGTGCTGGTGAGTCTCAATATAGAGATAACAGATTAAAGTCAATAGAGTCTAGAAAAGCACAGTGTACAGGCTAGTTTGGTTTGAGAAATAAAGTAGTAATAGAATGATGTTTTTTTCTCTAAATACTTAACCAAACTACAAGTCTAAAACTGCCTTGCACTGAGATTGGGGCAATGTGACCAAATTCGGGACAAAAGATTGTGGGTGAAAAGGATGGGCCACCTAGATCTGGCTTCTAAATTTCTCTCAAAATCTACTCAATCTCACCTTCTTTTTCTGTGTACTTAAAAGTAAATGGTCCAAAGATGGAGCTACACTGTGGAAGGAACCTGGATGCCTGACATCCCCAGAAGGAGGGCCGCTCCAGGACAGCCTCCCAAACTACACAGTGCTGTGGAGTGAGTGAGGAATAAACTTATTTTGTGCAACAACCGAGCTTTTAGAATCATCTGTTATAGCAGCCAGCAATAATTACCTTGACTAATAGAGTGATGTGTGGGAAATGAGCAGGGCCAGGTTATTCAACTGCGGGGAGTGATAAAAACGGTGCTATTGCTTTCAACTCTGGTGTTATTTAAGACATGGGTGCAGAAAACAAATGTGATCATAACATGGAACAATTTTGAAAATTTACTTGAATTTTTTTCTAATGGACCTTAAAGAAATTTTAAAGTTATAGTCACTGGGACCTATATTCTAAACTCTCTTCACTTTTAGAGTTCAAACTGTTCATCGATACTCCTTGGCCCCTAGATATATTCCAGGTGAGATTTTGGTAAGTCCTCCCTTACTTTTCAGGTGAGGGCATGGAGAGTTGAGAGAACCCAGTAGTCATTCTTCCTAGATTCTGTAAGATACAAATGACCATAAGTGACTCTAGAGCAGGATTTAGTAAACTACAGATTGCAGGTCATATCTAACCTACCATCAGTTTCTGTATGGCCCATGAGCCATTCTTAAACGCTTTCTGTCAGGGAATACTTGCAATTAGTTTGATGATAAGGGAATACTAACTTTGAACTACAATTAAGTAAAATGTTACTCTCTACCAAATAATCCAATCTTTCTCATTAGAGAATGAATCTCATTCTTAGTTTATAATTAACACATAATTATATTCAATTATTATTACATTTTGAATTTCATCAATAAAAATGTTGTGAAAATGTGTGTTCTCTCTTGCTATTTAGGTTCCAACATAATGTCTTCATGCTTGCATCTTGGCCCACAAAGCTTAAAATATTTATTCTCTGATCCTTTACAAAAAAGGTTTACTAATCCTCTTCAAGAGCATTCTAATGTCTAGGATGTTAAAAATTATTTTTCTTCTTCCTCTCTCATTGTTTTCTTTTAAGTAAATTTCCCTCAGCTAAGTGCCTCTTTACAGTCTTGAAGACAGTTAATATGATCTGGGGTACTAAAAAATGAAGAGATTTTTTTCAAAAGTCCACGCCTAGGCATTAAAAAGGCAAGCTGTCTGCTGACCAAGAAAGAGAGTCTGGAAAGAGGGACCATATGTGGTTCCCTCTGAACTTTCTAGGTTTTGGTGACCAGGCAAGTCCCCACTTATTTTTGTTTACAATCTGTTTCCCATGGTGAGTGGCAGGGTGTAATGGGAAAGGGCTTTGAAATTAGACTAACCTATTCCCCTGCAAGCTTTTTTACTCTGGGGAAAAAAATAAAAGCTTATCCTCTTTGCATTTCAAAGTTTTCAATTTTGTTTTGTTTTTTATTTGGTAAAAGGAGTTGTTTCAATGACTAAATGATGTAAGGCGCTTATCACTCTACTAGAAACTCGTAACTTTGTGTAGCTGTAAGGCCATAGGTCCTAATAGATGTTAAATCTTGCCCTCCTTCCCTCCAGGACAGCATTAATACTTGTACGCGCATGTGCATATCTGTGAGCCTGTTGTTCAGAGGTAGAAAGGAAAAGAACTGGAAAGGGAGTCCCATGGGGACTCCTGATCTGGAGAACAGACCGAGTGAGGGATGCACTGTGGCAGCCCAGAAAAGGGAAAGAAAGCTAGTCTGAAGCCCAGAACACTTGGAGTAGTGAAAAAGGACTCTGAAATGTAATCAGGACTGAGAAACAAAGCTGCCAGCCCTACTTCTCTCCATTCTTCCTTGTATCCGCTGTTAGGACTCATGGCACCCAGACTGGTGGGAGTGTGTGTTTGTGTTGGTTCAAGTAGGTTCAGAATTCCAATTTTCAGGGCTCTTAATAGCATGTGATTTTATCGTCATCATTATTTTTCCTGACTACTATGATACTCCATATATTCACAGGAAGTAGTCAATGTAGTGTGTGTGTGTTTTTTTTTTTTTTAAGACTCAGGAAGTGAACTGTCCCTGTTCTCCAGGAGCAAGCGGCTACGACCTTTAATTCTTGCAAAAGTAAAGAAAATACTTCATTTCTGAGGTTTCTTCAGAAAGATCTCACCTTGGAAGAAGCAGAGAATACAATGTTCTTAGAGTGGAAAATGAAAAGGCTGAGTCAAAGCCTATTTCTGCCAAGAAGAAAGAATATGATTCCAACTCCAAGGAGTTTCCATTTTCCACACGTTGTGCTTAGAGCCCTTTGTGTCTGGTTTATGATCTTGGCTCCCTTCAGCCCAGCAGAGGCCTATTCAAGGACACTCAAGAGGAGAGCTATGTGCTCCAGTAACCATCTTGCTGCTAATGCAGTTTCCTATAGCATTTTACTTCCTGCCATACTCCTAACAAGAATTTTATCAACAGTGCAGAACGCGTTCAGTGAGGGCTGACTTGTTTCATGAACACCAGTTTCTGAATCTGTGTTTTAAAAACTTGAGGCTACATAGCACTCAACAACTGTGTCATGTCCCCATTAGCAGTCTTAACCTACTCTACTTTCTTCACAGTATTGAAGGTTAAATTTGTCATGAATACCTTAGCTTTCACAATTAGAGTGTAAATCAACAAAGGGACCACAGTTCATGTGCTTTTAACCACTGGGAAAATGTCTAATGTGTACTCTACTAAAAACAAATAAACAAAAATGTTACAAAATAAAAAACAAAGAAAGACAACTAACAACTAGCTTTGGGATATCAAAAGTCTTAGTACAGTTTTAAGCATCACTGATTTCAAAAGGGTAAGGTACAAACTTCTAAAACTATTACTTGAAAGTTCGATTTGATATACTTTCTTTATATTTATATAGTTTTATGAATCTTGAATAATGAACTCATAATTTAAATTTTTGGTTTCAGTTCCTCTGAAGAAGCCAAATGTTGCATAAACAAGTAAAAGAAAGAAAAAGGAAAAAAGATATTAAAGTGAAAAAACTAAATTAATATAAAATAAGTTTCCATAATTACACATTCACATAATATATAAAGTATGTAGTATTTGTATTTCTGAAATTATTAAAGCTTAAAATTGCACAAAGATTTCTGAGACATCCTTATTCTAAAAAGATTCAATGAGCATCTCAATATAACATATGGTACTATGTACTTAGACTTAAAAATGAATAGGAGTTGGTCTTTCTCTTAAACTGACAGAAAATTACACAGTGGTATTATAACAGAGCACACTGAATATCAGATTTGTATAAAGTAGAATCTTATCAGAGAAGTTTTGGGTCTAGGTATACTTTGTATACTTTATCAAAACTAGGAAATTGTGCCTTACTGTTAGAATTAGGCTTTTGGGTTGGTAAATCTGCAGTGGATTATATAGCAGGTACTGATAAAGCTTGTATTTACATAAAATGATCCTTCAGAAGCAATATGGAATGTATGCTTAATTGTTACACTCACACACAACTGTTTAATTGGAGGATTGCTTGTTTAGAGTTTAATTATTATTTAAGTCAAACAGACAGTAAGAAAGAAGCGTGCAAGCCATAGGTTTACTACACAGCAGCCACTGCCATGATTTTAAGAGCATCCTTTCAACCTGTTATTAAATTTGAGTCATGGTGATCATTTACTCTGCCTTCAAGTTATTAAAAGCATTGCCAACACATAGTGCACACAATGTTTGTTTTTAATCACTGTGTATAATAGAATTCACATGGGGAAAATGTTGGCAAATACAGACTGTAGAAAAATCTTGATAATTGAATAAATGTTAGTGTGCTGCAATTTCCTTATCAATCTTATAAAAGAAAGGCAATGTTTTAATTTCCTGAGAATTCTTTCAGGGCTCTACATTTGAAATGGGATTGGAAATGCCACTAGTGATAACATTTTAATTTTAAACTTGGTGAGAGTTTTGTCATTATAAAGGTAACTACTGTAAACTTTCTTTAAAAGATGCTTCACATCAGACAACCAGAAGGAAAACAAAGACTGGAAGACACTTTCAGTGTCAAGCACCATTAAAAAGTAGTTGATGTTCATAAGAAAACTATGGCATTCAGATTCTGCCTGCAGAAAATCAGAGCAACTGCTCAAAATGTTGCAGAGTCAAAACGGCACACTCAATGCTGTGTGGCCTGAAAGGACAAGGACATGGCTCAAATTCCCACCTATGCTGAGCTTCTGAGCTAGAGTCAATTGGAAGGTGACAGTTTACCACAGGGCTGGAAAAAGTCAGTTTTCATTCCAATCCCAAGAAAGGTGATGACAAAGAATGTTCATATTTACCGTATAATTGTGCTCGTTTCACATGCTAGCAAGGTTAAAGCTAGGCTTTACCATATATGAACCAAGAACTTCCAGATGTACAAGCTGAATTTAGAAAAGGCAGAGGAATCAGAGACCAAATTGCCAACATCTGCTGGATCAGAGAAAAAGCAAGAGAATTTCAGAAAAACATCTTCTTTTGCTTAATTTATTATGCTCAAGCCTTTGACTGTGTGGATCACAATAAACTGTGGAAAATTCTTCAAGAGATGGGAATACCAGACCACCTTACCCATCTCCTGAGAAACTTGTACATGCGTCAGGAAGTGACAGCTAGAACCAGACATGAAACAGGGACTGGTTCAAAATTGGGAAAGGAATTTGTCAAGGTTGTATACTGTCACCTTGCTTGTTTAACTTAGATACAGAGTACATCATGCAAAATTCTGGGCTGGATGAATCACAAGCTGAAATCAAGATTGTTGGGAGAAACAACAGCTTCAAATACGCAGTGGAGAAGACAATGGCAACCCACTCCAGTACTCTTGCCTGGAAAAATCCCATGGACGGAGGAGCCTGGTGGGCTGCAGTCCATAGGGTCGTGAAGAGTCGAATACGACTGAGCGACTTCACTTTCACTTTTCACTTCATGCATTGGAGAAGGAAATGGCAACCCACTCCAGTGTTCTTGCCTGGAGAATCCCAGGGACAGGGGAGGCTGGGGCTGCCATCTGTGGGGTCGCACAGAGTCGGACACGACTGAAGCGACACAGCAGCAGCAGCAGCAGCAAATACGCAGATGATACCACCCTAATGGCAGAAAGTGAAGAGGAACTAAGAGCCTCTTGATGAAAGTGAATGAGGAGAGTGAAAAAGCTGGCTTAAAACTTAACATTCTAAAAACTAAGATCATGGCATCTTGTCCCATCACTTCATGGCAAATATATGGGGGGAAAAAGTGGAAACAGAGACAGATTTTATTTTCTTGGGCTCCAAAAATTACTGCAAACGGTGACTGCAGCCTTGAAATTAAAAGATGCTTGCTCCTTGGAAGAAAAGCTATGACAAACCTAGACAGCATATTAAGAAGCAGAGACATCCTTTTGCCAAGAAAGACCTATATAGTCAAAGCTACAGTGCTTCCAGTAGTCATGTAGGCATGTGAGAGTTGGACCATAAAGAAGGCTGAGCACTGAAGAACTGATACTTTGGAATTGTGGTGCTAAAGAAGACTCTTGAGAGTCCCTTGGATGGCAAAGAGATCAAACCAGTCAATCCTAAAGGAAATCAACTCTGACTATTCACTGGAAGGACTAATGCTGAAGCTTCAATACTTTGGCCACATGATGTAAAGGGCCAACTTATTGGAAAAGATCCTGATGCTGAGAAAGACTGAGGGCAGGAGGAGAAGGGCATAACAGAGGAAGAGATGGTTGGAATGCATCACTGATTCAATGGACATGAGTTTGAGCAAGCTCTGAGACAGGGAAGTGTGGCATTCTGCAGTCCTTGGGGTCGCAAAGAGTCGATTACAGCTTAGTGACTGAACAACAACTCCAAGGTCACCTGTAAGTCACCCTCCGCTCAGTGACTGGTTATTCACTTCAATTACATCCATCTCTAGGAAGCAACAGAAACTACTTAGCTAAGTGCTGTAAGCTGGTCCCCAACCGAAAGCAGTTTAGCAGGCAGGAGCTCTATTAGGGAGGGCTCTGGAGAGCCAGGTCCATAGAAGGGAAGGGGTGGTAGCAGGATCAGGCAGAGAAAGCAGCAATCCAGCCTTAGGGGATCTCTCAGGATCTCTGAAGACGGGTTGAAGTTTTAGAGCTGTTCTGAGTCGAGGTGAAAAGATCAGGTCTTCACACCCCTACTTCAATCAGAAGGATGCCATGACTCTGGGCCGAGGCGGGTCCCTTCATTTGAGGCACTTTGGGAGGGCGGCTGACAGTGGCAGACAGTCAGCACAGGAACTAGTCTTTTATTTCTAAAGTGGATGCTCACCGCAGCATCCACCAGACCCAGCACACAGGCTATGTCAGCTCCAAACTGCTCTTCTCCTCTTATCCCCAGTCATTCCTCTCTGACCACCCTGTTGTGCGAACTCTTTCCTCAAACACGGCATGAACGGGGGCAGGCCTGACCTGGGAGCAAACTCCTGCTCCGACTCTTCTGGGCTCAGTAAGAGCTACTGACCCAAATCACTCAATCAGAACAAATCAGCTGAAGTCTCTTCAGGACAATCTCCTAATCTGTGAAATATATAGCAGTACCGACACTGCTGCATTATTAGAAATATTAAGACAGTATCTATAAAGGTCGTAAAACTTAGATCTCTTTCGCCTGCAAGTAACAGAACACCAATTGAAACTGGCTTAAAGTTCAAAGAATCACGTGATTAAAAGGTCCAGGACTCAAGACTATTCACAACCGGAACATCCCTGGTGGTCCAGTTCAATTCAGTTCAATCCCTCAGTCATGTCCAACTCTTTGTGACCCCAAGAACCACAGCATGCCAGGACTCCCTGTCCATCACCAACTTCTGGAGTCTGCTCAAACTCATCTCCATTGAGCCAGTGATGCCACCCAAACATCTCATCCTCTGTCGTCCCCTTCTCCTCCAGTCCCCAATCTTTCCCAGCATCAGGGTCTTTTCCAATGAGCCAGCTCTTTGCATCAGGTAGCCAAAGTATTGGAGTTTCAGCTTCAGCATCAGTCATTCCAATGAATACCCAGGACTGATCTCCTTTAGAATGGACTGGTTTCATCTCTTTGCCATCCAAAAGACTTGCAAGAGTCTTCTCCAACACCACAGTTCAAAAGCATCAATTCTTTGGTGCTCAGCTTTCTTCACAGTCCAATTCTCACATCCACACATGACCACTGGAAAAACCATAACCTTTCCTAGATGGACCTTTGTTGGCAAAGTAATGTCTCTTCTTTTTAATATTCTGTCTAGGATGGTCATAGCTTTTCTTCCAAGGAGCAAGCAGTTAAGAATTTGCCTCCGAATGCAGGGAACTCAGGTTCAATCCATGGTCAGGAAACTAAGACCCACATACCATGAGGCAACCAAACCCAGTTGCAGCAACTCCTGAGTCCCTGCACTGCAATGAAGAGCTTGAGTGTAGCAACTAGGACCTGACCCAGCCAAATCAATAAATATTAAAAATTTTTAAAGCCTACAGACACAGCTGGACTGGGAGCTGATGCTGTGTCATGAGGCCTCCCTTTCTCTCTGTCCCTCAGCTCTTTTCTCCCATCACTCTGTGCTGAGTCCATCATGTTCCATGCGCTAGATGGTGGTCAGGTAGACCAGATCACTACTCGCAGTTTCTTCACTGTCTTCCAAGAGAAGAAGACTTTGTGCCTTTGCCTCAGTGTTAGGTGTTTGGAGAATACTTTCTCCTCCTTTGACTTGGGGTTTAGCGATGTGACTGACTCAGGTTCCTGACATATTGCTGGATATGACAGCAAAAGTGGAAGAAGTGCCTGCAAGGCTAGACTTCCCTCTGAGCATCTGTCTTTCACCAGGCTGCCATTCAGCAGCTGCTGGATAAGGAGGATGAGACCCAGACTGAACAGATTTGAACCTGACCTATAACCCAGAGACTGCAGTCCAGACAAGTCACGGTCCACCCATTAGCCCATGACTGAGAAATAAATGCCTGTTGCTTTAATCTGTTAGGTTTGGCTACAGTTTGCCATTCAGCATTATTGTGGCCGTGTGATACAGACAGAGATGTCTGCACCTGCAAGCCTCCCTATGCTCTAGGTTTAGAATCTCGCTAGGAACAGAGTACCACCCCCTCCCCTCCCCATTTCTCAAAACCAGGTCTGTGGACCGAATCTCATGACCTCTTCTGGACCTGAGTTAAGTCATGAGCCTATAGCTGCAGAAAGGATGTCACACTCCCCTTGACAAGGCCCAGGAGACATCCTCCCAGTGGGGAAAGGGGGCTCCATTCCAAGTGCATGATGAATGGAGGTGGGGAAGCCGAAAAAGCAACGTGTGCCCCCAGTACGCTCAGAAATACATCCCTCCCCTCTTGTCTTTGCTTCTCCCTCTCTGGAGTGCCGGGGGTTTGCTCCTCCCAGGCCCAAGCACACAGCAGGCACAAACCATCACGTGTGCAGGGGCTCAGGGCAATAGCCTTGCCGGAGATCACGGCCAAGGTGCGGAGGAAACCCACCCAGGGGCTCTGCTCAGTCTGCAATTGTGCTGCCGAGGCTGGGATGGCTGAGCTCCCAAGGAGGCTCTGAGATGGAACAATGACCAGCTGCCGGCCGCTGTGCAGATGACTGGGCACCGGGCGGTGGCGGGGCGGAGAGCAGAGGCCGGGCAGGTGGTGGCTTTTATCTTCTCCACGCCTGGCAGGACCCATGACCACCGGCTTCAGTATGACAGAGCTAACTCCACTTTCCTATTCAGGAGGGGAAAGAAAAATCAACGGGGTAAAGAGACTCCAGCACTGGCTGCATGAAATTATAAAGGTTTTTTCATGCTTGGCCCCCAAATTCTATCAGAGGTGTTTTATTTGTTCTTAGTAATTTGCTTGAATGAGCTGCTTACTGTAGCTTGGGGCCTGGATGTTAATTTACTCACAGACACACTTTAAATTAAAACAAACAGCTGAGGTGTAGACCCTTCTTCTTCACTTCAGAGCAAAGGAGAAGTCTGGTTCAACAAAGGACTTCAGGGTCCTACCTGGCAAACTTTCACTGTCAAGATAGTTTGCCGTAGTGGATATTTTCCTTTCTAGCTCCCACCTTCCAATTTAAAAATTAATGACAAAAGATTTTGAAATGTAATCAAGTCATTGTGGATCTGTGGGGTTCATTTGGATAGCAAGTAAGAAAAATACAACTCAGAATGACTTGAATAATAGAAGGAATTTACTAGTCACATAACTGAAATATACAGAGGTAGGAAGGATTATGGGAAGTCACCATAATCCCCTTGTTCTTTCCATCTCCTCTCTCTGCCTCACACTTTGCTTTCTGCTTGGTGTCTTTTGGGTGGTAATATGACTGCCCCCTGCGTTCAGCACTGTTTCTTCCTTTGTAAGCAGAGGTAAGACCACAGTCTGGCAAGGCCACGGAAAGCCCCGAGGTTCCCTTTTTAAAAACACATGACCCAGACAGAGACAAACACCATGTCCAGGGGGATAGGGAACGATGGTAACAAGCTTAAACACATCAGGGCTTCCCGGGCCCACGCAGCACAGACTGCATGGCTGGCCAGGCGAGAGATGCATTGCCAAGGAGAAGTCTGTGTGATGTCAACACAAAGAAAGTTTCTTCTAATGAGGACTAGGTTGCAAGAGAGTTGACGGCTCAAGTACTGACTCAATAAATATTAATAACAATGTCTTCACTCCCCCTGAGGATCACAGTCTCACCTTTTGGGAGTGCTTTAATAAGACCATGGCCAAGGGAAATGGCAAGAAGAACTTGGGGAAACAATGAGTCTTATGTTCACTACCCATCACTGTGCCTTACAGGTGTAAGGATACAATAGACACTGATTGGATAATACAGGGAAGGTATATCTATTGATTGGGAAAAGTTATTATGGCTCTAAAACGATAATCAAAAAGGCATCGTTGACCATTAGTAACATAGATGTGCTTTCCCTCTCATTTCTTCCACTTCTGCCTCCTTTCCCCTCCCATCCTTCCTCCTATCACCCAAGAGATGCATCACAGGACTTCATGAAGAGCAGATCCACTGGCTTCAAGTTACACATTGTCTCAGATCAGAAAATGATGTGAACCTAAGGGGGCAGAGGAGAGAGGAGGTCTGTGAACAAGCCACACCCAAGGCTCTGTCCACCTGCACGAGGAGTGAGCTGCCACCAGCGTCAAACAGCACTGCGTCTGGCTTCACACATGGTCGTGTGGTCCTCAGCACAGCTTAAGGATGCCACTCCAAAATAAGAAAACTGAAGTCAGGCTCACTCAGCGACTTTGAAGGAAACCCATGAGAGAAATCTAAAGTAGGCATTTCAACACTTCATACTGGTAGGTATAAACTTTTCTGGTAGTTTCTGATACAAGCAGGGTTATGGCAGGTACAGCAAAAGAGTCACTGATGCCTGTTTAAAACAAATTTTTTATAAAGGAAGAACGGTAGGCTAATTCACTTCCTAGCTGCATACATGAGTGCTACGTCACTTCAATTGTGTCTGACTCTCTGTGACCCTGGACTGTAGTCCACCAGGCTCCTAGGTCCATTGGGTTCTCCAGGCAAGAATATTGGAGTGGGTTGTCATGCCCTCCTCCAGGGGATCTTCCCAACCCAGGGGTAGAACCTGTGTCTCTTATGTCTCCTGCATTTGCAGGAGGGTTCTTTACCACTAGCATCACTTGGGAAGCCCACTTTTTAGCTAAATTATTATTACTATTGACATTGTTGTTTTCTTTGTGTTGTTAGGCTAAAAAAAAAAAAGCAATGGAATGTAGATAAGTAAATTAATGGATATTTCACAGACTAATAGGAACAAACACGGTGTTTAGAAAATACCCAAACAAAGAAGAAATAGAAGGAATGTCCTGTCCCTGGATCTAGTGTAGACAACTAGACTTGGTGCTAATTGCTGTCTAAGTCATTTGTCACCTGGCTGCCTTTACCTAAATCCATAAAATTAAATGACCTACCCTGTACATTTGTTTTAGGAGCATCTATTAAGGCTATAACAACTTGAGACTATTATTTATTTTTCAAGTAAAGACTAATGCAAAACTGTTTAAGCACTTTGCCTGCTGTGTGCTTCTGCTACAGCAGAAGACATAAAAATGGCTTAGAGGACCTTTTAAGGGAGGTCTTGGAACAATGAGCAGCTATCAAAACAGTGGCGTGGCGCCCTACACTTTTGGCAGTGCTGATTTTCTAAAACAAGGTTTTACTTAACGGAGGGAAGATGGCTAATGCTATCTATTTAGCCGTATAAGTCTTACAAAGCTCACACTTCAAAAATATTTCTTTTTACTTCTGCCCTTACCATTTCTGGCTATCATTATGACATGCCCCTCATGAGTGCGGTGAATTTCTGCTGAGGAACATGTTGGTTTGGGATTTATAAATGTCTGAACTCTCCAGTCTTAGAGCAAAAGCATCAGTGTGAGCTGTTTTTTTAAAAGTTGAGGTTAAAACAACAGAGGAAACATAATCTTGCCAATAACCCAAGGACTAGACACTCTACATATTTTGGGAAAAGAAGAGAGAACAAAAACACTTACTTCTAAATTGAAATTTGGTTGGAAGTCACAAGACAAAGTTTCTGGAAACAACCCATAACAAAGCCAAAACACTTATTCGGTATAAAAAAGTAGTGAGAATGGAGAGAGATCCCTGTGGTTCACAGGGATCTTAGAGAGCTTAGCTTCTCTCCCATTTCAAGATGTTTAAGTTTCCTAAAATGAAGAAAAAGTTGTGAATCAATAATAATAAAACTCCAAAAGGGATATTTAGTCTTATGCTATGGTTTTGTTAGGAAGGACAAAAAGTGTTCTCTATAGAAATATGGAGCAATAATGAATAATTCCCATAATCAGACCTCTGTCATCTGAGTCCAGAACAGGAAGTGTGAGAAAGCACACATCTGGGCTGATGATGGTGTGAGAAAGCACACATCTGGGCTGATGATGGTTTCCCTTCATGCCCTCATTAGTGTGAAAAGTTGACCAGAGAGACCAGAAGTCACCTGAGAAGCTTTTATAATCCTGCAGCAATCCTTGGGCTCATGTTCAGTCACTAAGTCGTGTCTGACTCTTGCGACCTCGTGGACTGTAACCCACCAGGCTCCTCTGTCCATGGGGATTTCCCAGGCAAGAACATTGGAGTGGGTTGCCATTTCCCTCTCCAGGAGATCTTGCCAACCCAGGAACTGAACCCACGTCTCTTGCAACTGCAGGCAGACGCTTTACCACTGAAGCCACTAGGGGAAGGCTGCAATCCTCAGGAGGGTTGCATAAATCTTATATAATGTCATGATGACAGACTTTGCTGAGAGTCCTATATGTTTTAAATTTTTTCAGGGAAATATCAAATTAAAGGATATAGCTTTATACTCATGGTCCTGGTGGAATGTCTGGAGACCAAGGTAAACCTGACCTGGGCTGTCTCTAGCGATCCAGGTCAGTATCTCTAATGAATGGACCAGCATACTGGGGAAGAAACGGACAATCACTGTTTTTGTTTTTTGTTTTTTGTTTTTCTGAGACAAAGTACTTTCTCTTATGCTGAAGGATACAACTGGCTCTCATCTGACCACTGTTTCCTCAAGGTTGCCCTTGCCGAACCCCCGCAAGGACTCCTGCTTTCCTGGATGGAGATAGCCACTTATAACTGTGACACTGTTTGGCTCAGTCAGAATTTTAAACTTTCCAGCTTCTCCACCAAACAGAAAAGGAGAAAATACATTCACCTAGTCATAATGTACAGCGTCTCAACACTTTTAAACTAAGTGAGCTCTGATATAGTCACCTTAAGCAGCTGACAGTGAGTAAGTTTGTCAAATAAATAAATAATAAATGAACTGGCTTGAATCATTTTATCCATAAATTTTAAGTGCATTTTACTAAGTTTTAATCCCCGTGGTTCATACGGACATTCCTCCTACATAAGGAGAGAAGTGATCCTCCTTTTTAGCACCAAAGAACCACTAGCACTTAATTTTCTTGGCTTAATAATCCATGTCCCTGCTTAAGATGCCATGATCTTAGTTTTCTGAATGTTGAGCTTTAAGCCAGCTTTTTCAGTCTCCTCTTGCACTTTTATCAAGAGGGTCTTCAGTTACTCTTCACTTTCTGCCATAAGGGTGGTGCCAGCTGCAAATCTAAAGTTACTAATACTTCCCCGTCAATCTTGATTCCAGCTTGTGCTTCACCCTTGGCAAAACTGTTAGCCCTGCTTCATTTTGCATTCCAAGATGAAGCTTGCCTGTTACCCCAGGTATCTCTTGACATCCTACTTTGGCATTCCAGTAGGAATCTCTTTTAGAAGATGATAATTTCCAAAGCCTGTACTGAACCCATCATACAGTTGTTTGTTTGCTTTTTTTTTTTAATTTCAGTCTTTGTTATCAATGCAATTTTATTTAAAATGTTTTAATTACTTTTTAAAAACTGAAGTATAATTGATTTGTAGGGTTGAGTTAGTTTCTGGTATACAGCAATATTTATGTGCTTTTAATGAGAAATGTAGACAACTTGTGTAAAGTACTTAACGCAGCACCCAGAATAGCAGAAGGTGCTGAATGCGTGCGTGCTAAGTAGCTGTAGTTGTGTCTGCTTCTTTGTGAACCTGTAGACTGTAGTCCACCTAGCTCCTCCGTCCATGGGATTATACAGGCCCGAATACCGGAGTGGGTTGCCATGCCCTGCTCCACTGTGCCTCCCTGACCTAGGATCCAGCCTGCGTCTCCTTTGTCTCCTGCATCGGCAGGCAGGTTCTTTACCACTAGCACAGCTGGGACGCCCAGATATTGAACAAATGCAAGCATTACACTTACAGAAATGAGGAATTTAGGCTAGGGGTGATTTATCACATCTCTGTGTTACAAAAGGTTTGTTAATGGTTCAGTTCCAAATTACTTATTCTAATCAACTCTTAAGAGGCAAAGTCATACACTTTAAATCAAATATTATTCAGGGAAGGTCAACAGATTACACAGTTATCAACCAGAACATTGTAGCTCAAAGGGGTCCAACAAGGAACCAGCTAGTCACCCAGAGCTGCCCTGATGGAACGGAATTTTCATCAATAGAGTCATTTCACTGAGGCAAAGAACAAATTCTGGGCCTTTAGGTGATGGCTCCATAGTATAAGATCTATAACTCAAGTTTACGAGTAAATTCTGGCCACAGCTTGGGAAATACCTAAAGACAGACCCACAGAACAGGGAGTAGGGGAAACAAACTCCCACGGCTGCATCAAAGCAAGCAATAAGCCATGTGAGTGCAGTTTCAATGCCAACAAAAATGTACTCTTTGAAAATTAAAATTTATGGCATGTACAACAGCTTTCCAAAAACAAAAATATTCAGTTAGGTGGAACATACCATTCTTTGGTTATGTGAGATAAGCTGGCATTCACTATTCTTGCATTCATCCACTCCTACTTGAACAAGTCTGTACATAAGACACTTGGATGTTCCCATAAAACAGACGTCCTGAGCTTTTGTAGGTGAATTTAATCATTTGACATGCTAAAAACTGTATTCCTTAAAGCCAACCACAGTAATAGAAAATTCCTATCTCTTCTGTTGTGTCAATAACACCTGCTATATGATATTGAAGTGTTTACTTTTGACAGAAGCTTTTCCCCAATTCACCTCATGTTTGAAGGTGGCTGTTTTGCTAAGTAAAACAGCCAGGAGGTCTATGGAGCCTTCCATCTCATTAGTTTAACCGATACTTCATGAAATCATTCATATCTAGACAGTTATCACAGATGAATACGCTGTTCCTCCATCCAGAAAGACAAAATAACTTCTAAACAGCAGTGCTTAACTTCCTCCTTACTTCTCACAATATTATAACTTTTAAGGAAACTGCCTGAAGGGTCGTTTTGAAGTTATGTAGGAATCAAACCCTCCTTCCTACACATCTACAAAATTTTATATGCCAGAGTGAATGCTTATGAGCATATTCACAGAAATGGAGCATTGGGACCTTTACTGCCTCTGTTGATCTATAAAGCATATTTAAGAGTAAATAGTTTGAATAGTAAGCCACTCAGAATTCCCAGAGCATACAGTTTCCATTTGTATCACAAGCAAAGAGTTCTAGAGCTGAAGACAGCTTATTCACTTATGTGCCTTCTTTGTGGCTGCATCAGAGTCTACAGGTGGAAAAACAAATGGCTGTCACTCATTTAACTTGCAGCTAAGCTAAGATTGCCTTTAGTGGCAAAATAAATAAAACATTGTGTGGATAAATATGTGTGTGTGTGCATGTGTGTAGATAGTTTAGAAGAAATAAATATGCTTATGCAATTAAAGGTATGTTTTAAAATGGTGTTGAAACTAGTTAATAAGAGATCCTCAGACAATCTTATACAGCCACGATGGCATTTCTTTTAGAAGTCAACTATGAGGTAGTTTTACAACTTGTTTTTATCTTGGGATTTGGGATTTTCTTGGGATTTTAACATAAGAGTAGCCCTGAGACATGGGACATATTTATATAGTATCAAAAGGGGCTGTTCATTTCCCAATTATTTCCTGTGGCCTTAAGAAAAATGCCAGCAAAGCCTCTATCTCTGAAATTCTATACAATTGACCAAAAGTTTGTTTGGGTTTTTTCATAGGATGTAACAGAAAAACCCAAAAACTTTTTGACCAACCAACCCAGTATTATGCAAATTGTCCCTATTGTTATTAGATTTGTCTAATGCGCATCTAATTATTTATTTCTTCTCTCAGACTAGGGGCTGCTGGACGATAAAAAACATATTTGTTCATCTTTGTAACCTCACACAGGGCGTGGGGTCTAGGAGGTTCTCAATAAATACTATTGTATGTGTGTGTAAGGGATTTTCTGGGTGGCTCAGTGGTAAAGAATCTTCCCGTCAATGCAAGAGACATGGATTTGATCCTTGGATTAGGAAGATTCCCCTAGAGAAGGAAATGACAATTCACTCCAGTATTCTTGCCTGGAAAGTCCCATAGATAGAGGAACCTGGTGAGCTACAGTCCATGGGGTCACAAAAGAGTCGGATACAACTGACAGACTGAAAAACAACAATGCCTAAGAATGAATGTATGTAGTATTCAGTATTGTTCCATATTATTTTTATATAAACGGTGTGTTCTGTTTCTCCTGACTACAGTGGAAGGCTGAGGTTCACAGGTCCACATCAAAAACAGCCCTTAGCAGCAGTTTCTTTGACCCATGTGATAGCAATAGAGGATGCATTTGTTAATTTCTTAAGTGGGTTGGTTTTGAAAGTGGAAATTCCATTTTAGTTGCTGTTATTGTTTAAAGGGGAGGCATTTAAGTTTTATCTTGAAAAATCAAGATCTGACAGGACTTCCCTGGTGGTCCAATAGCTGAGACTCTGAATTCCCAATGCAGGAGA
The DNA here is from genome assembly GCA_917880005.1 of Nanger dama. NCBI lineage: Eukaryota > Metazoa > Chordata > Mammalia > Artiodactyla > Bovidae > Nanger > Nanger dama. The sequence goes on from CAKJTW010000052.1 coordinate 7,210,538, forward strand.
CCTGGGCTCGATCCCTAGTTAGGGCAACGAACTCCACATGCTACAACAGAGTCTGCATGCCACAACTGAAGATCCTGCACGCTGTAACAAAGATCCCACGCAGCCAAATAAGTAAAAAGAAGAGAAAAATCCATATCGGACAGCAGCAGTGGGCACTAATTCCTGAACCTCTGTAATCAGCTGGAGGTGAGTGGAGCCTGTCCACGGAGAAGGTTCCAGTTCAGTACCGCTTCCTGTTGTTTTAGGACGCTGAGGCACATTCTCAGGTTTCATTTATAATAGCACTTGATTGTTTTTCTTATACTTTGCTCAGTTGGATTATATCCCAGGTCCCAACGGGCATTTGAGTTTGCACCCACATTAAACCTAGCTACTTCTTCCCATCCTGTGTCCAATCTCAGGCTGCGTGTGCTCCAGAAAGGGAGTAAATAGTGGTTGATAATGATACAGTCATTGATCATAATAATATAAAAGCCAATGAATGAAGTAACATATCCTAGAGACCACCACCACTCTTCAGAAAGTATATCCTGCTAGAAAACCTGCATTTTAGATTTTTAGACTTTTGTTTACAAACGACTGTAGTCAAAGTATTGCAATATAGTAGTCAAAACATGTTGCAATATACTACAAGCCAAAGAAGAGCAACAATAATTGTACAACTTAAACACTCAAAATGCAGTTGAACACCAATAGTTCGATCCCAGATTTGACAATCTGACCCTAAACATTTTAGAGGAAAACTGGACAAAAGTTATCTTGAGCCAATAGCACAAAACAAATACAACAGAGCAGAGTGCTGTGCTACACTTCTCTTATCCCACACGGGGGCTCCTAAAAAGAAGGAGAAAATTGAAAGCCTATGCCCTCAGTCCCTGAGTAATTGAGTGTTGTATGAACTGCATTTGGACAAAGCATTTTTAAACGTGATACCATAGCTTAGCAAATGAACATTTACTCACTAACAGCTGTAGTACTCCAAGTGCTCTGCACCCTTCTCTTCCCAAACACCCACTTTAGATTGCTGTTGAGACTTTTCACCTGCTTTCACTGACAGTATATAGAAATAATGTTGGTTCCTATATATTGACTTCAGAGACATTGCTTAATTCTTACATTAATTCTTATAGCTCATATGGATATCCTTAAGTATTTTCTAAAACATAAGCCAATCATTTGAAAATAATATATATATTTTAAAATTCTGTCCTAATCTTTATACATTTATTTTTCTTCCCTTATTACGTAGATAGAACTGGTAGCAAAATGTTGAATAGAAATAATTATACTGGAAATTCTTGTTTCTGTATCTTTTGAGACAATCATAGTTTGATCTTTACTTTGTTAACTGGTTAGTTATATAGATTCATTTGTGAATGAATAATTTCTCAGAATTAGTCTGATTTGTTGTTATTCAGTCGCTAAATCATGTTTGACTCTTTGTGACCCCATGGATTGCAGCACACCAGGCCTTCCTGTCCTTCACTATCTCCCTGAGTTTGCTCAAACTCATGTCCATTGAGTTAATGATGCTATCCAATCATCTCAAATTCTGCCACACCTGTTTCCTTGTGCCTTCAATCTTTCCCTGCATCAGGGTCTTTTCCAATGAGTTGACTCTTCCCATAAGGTGGCCAAAATATTGGAGCTTCAGCTTCAGCATCAGTCCTTTCAGTGAATATCCAGAGTTGATTTCCTTTAGAATTGATGGTGTGATTCCCTTTCCTTTCCAAGGGAGTGTCAAGAGTGTTCTCTAGCACCAGAATTCGAAACCATCGATTTCTCAGTGCTCAGCTTTCTTTATGGTCCAGCTTCCACATGCGTTCTTGACTACTGGAAAAATCATAGCTTTGACTATCTGGATGTTTGTCTGCAAAGTGATGTGTCTGGTTTTTAATATAACATCTAGGTTTGTCATAGCTTTCCTTCCAAGGAGAAAGCCATTTTTTTCCTTCACAGCTGCAGTCACCATCTGCATAGATTTTGGAGCCCAAGAAAATAAAATCTGTCACTGCTTCAACTTTTCCCCCTCTATTTGCCATGAAGTAATGGGACTGGATGCCATGATTTTCGTTTTTAAATGTTGAGTTGTAAGCCAGCTTTTTTCACTCTCTTCTTTCACTTTCATCAAGAGAAGCTTTAGTTCCTCTTCATTTTCTGGGAATGGTATCATCTGCATATCTGAGGTTGTTGGTATTTCTCCCACCAGTCTTGATTCTAACCCTGCATTTCACATGCTGTACTCTGAATAGAAGTTAAATAAGCAGGGTGACAATATATGGCATTGACATACTCCTTTCCCAATTTTGAACCAGTCCTTGTCCCATGTCTGGTTCTAACTATTGCTTCTTGACCTGCATACAGGTTTCTGAGGAGGCAGGTAAGGTGGTCTGGTATTCCCATCTCTTTAAGAATTTTTCCACAGTTCGTTTGTTGTGATCCACAGAGTCAAAGGCTTTAATGTAGTCAAAGCAAGCAGAAGCAGATTTTTTTCTGGAATTACTTAATTTTCATATACCATCTTTTTTATATTTTCTGAATCCTGTTGATAATGTTTTTGTTTACACATGAGATTGGCCTGTAGTTTACATTTCTTACAAATTTCTTGTCAAGTTTTGCCATCAAATTGATGTTGACTCATAAAATAAGTTTGAAGATATTCCTTTCTCACTACTCATTCTTTGAGAGATTTTAAAATGTAATAAAATAAATTTCTTACTTGAATGATTGAGAAATTTCACCTATTAAAATATCTAGGTGGGAAGGATTCTTTGTGGGGATGTTTTTAATTAATTAAATTTATTTTAAACATTGTGAGTGTTTAGATAAAATCAAAAGTAAATGTGAACTTTTAAAAAGATGTTCAAGTATATTAGCATAAAGATATTCAAAGATATCTGATATTGATCCACTGTCTCTCTCGCTCTCTCCCTCTTTCTGTATCAATTGTGTTAGAGTCTAAACATTATTCATCTTTGAAAGAACCAGCTTTCCCTTGTTTTGAATTTCTCCATCATGTGTTTGTTTTCTATTACATCGATTTCTTCTCTTATCTTTATTATTACTTCTCTTGTACTTTTGCCTCTCTAGCTAAATACTTATCCCATTGATTTCCAGCCTTCCTTTCTTTCTAATGCATGGCTTCAGTGCTGTAAACTGCCCTCTAAGCACTTTTCTAGTTGCATCCCACAAGTTCTGATATGGAATATCTTCACTATCGTTCATGTCTTAATAGTTTTAAAATTTACATTAAGACATTTTAATTCAATAAATTATTTAGAGTATCCCTTAATTTCTAACTGCTTAGACATTTCTAATTTAACATTCTGCTATTAATTTCAAGGTTAATTCCACTGACAAGAGAATATACTCTATAAGAACTTTTTAAGTACTGCCCCTGAAGTAAAATCGCTCAGTCGTGTCCGACTCTTTGCAACCCAGTGGACTGTAGCCTATCGGGCTCCTCCGTCCATGGGATTTTCCAGGCAAGCATACTGGAGTGGGTTGCCATTTCCTTCTCCAGGGGAACTTCCCAACCCAGGGCTCGAACCTGCATCCCCAGCCTTGTAGGCAGATGCTTTGCCGTCTGAGCCACAACGGAAACCCTTAGATGAATTTAATCTTTTGAAACTGAATGAATTTTACACATGGTTATTTTAGACACAACATTTTCTTTTTCAATTACCTATTTATGTTTTATCTAAATTATTGTCTGTGGAACTGTCTTAAGAACTCTACTTCTCCTTATAACTTAACAAATGACTAATCTTCTCTCAACATTCTTCAAGTTTTATTTGTGAATATGAATCCATAGGATGGGTAAAATCCAAGCAAAAATGTGAGGTAATGCTTTAAATTTTATTTTTCAAATTGCTCTGCAACTTAGCACTAATTCCTGAATCTGTGTGTGTGTATAGGCTTCCCAGGTGGCTCAGTGGTAGAGTCCACCTGCCAATCAGGAGACGCAGGTCGGGAAGACCCTCTGGAGAAAGAAACGGCACCCCTCTCCAGCATGCTTGCCTAGGAAATCGCATGGACAGAGGAGCCTGGCGGGCTACAGTCCATGGGGTTGTGGAGAGTTCACTCAGCCTAGTGACTAGATGGCAACAACAAACAACGGTATCTGTCGCTGGCTACCGAGGCCATATACATAGTTTATACTGGAAGAAGAATTATGATGCAGGTTTAATATTCATTCAATGTTTGTTTCATAATCAGAATTCTCATTTTTAAAAAGTACAAACACTGCTTGGATTACTAATTAGATTCGTCATTCATCAGCTAGTAAGCTACCTATACTAGTGATGAAATAACTGTGCCAATGGCGTCTTTTCATTAGTTTCAATTCATGAGGATAGCTTCTGCAGAGCCCATGAAAATACACATGGGCTACTTCTGTGTGGGGGGGAGCGGGGGGGTTCTCACATCCATTTTCACTCTTCTCTGCCCTCCTTTTTTGCCTGTGGAGATTGACCCTCTACTTACTGTTTCAAGTGGTACCCTTGCCATTGGATGTCCTGTTAGGTGAGTGCAACAAGAGGCCCTGTAAGGACAGGTGGTGAGAAGAGAAATCAAGAATTCTGTTTTCTCCTCAAACATGCTCTTTTCTCCCTGATCATAATTTGATACTGGCTGCCAGGGACAGGAGCTTGGTGGGCTTCTGTCTATGTGGTGGCAGAGTTGGACACGGCTGATGTGACTTAGCAACAGCAGCAGCAGCAGCATCCCTATCAGGCACAGCTCATATCAAGCATCCCTTCTACTTACAGAAAGTCCTAGAACCTTTCATTTGTTCTTTTATTAATTTAATTGCCAACTATGTTCAGGTAGTATGCTAAGTTATACATAATTAACTGTGAAGAAAAAGGAATATTTTATATATATATATATTTAAATGTGTATGCATAAATATATATGCATGTAAGCATGTATTTGCATATTCATATGATGTGTATTATCTTATTTTCTAAAATAATTATTGGCTGGCCCCTATATATAGTGAAGACAATCATATCTGATAAACTTCTTGAAGATTCAACCAAAAAAAGTATATGTTTAAATTTATATGTAATTTAACTTTGAAGTTGAAACTGTATTTCAATCATGCTGAAAGCCAACTTGTTTTATTTTTAAACTTTTTGAGTGTATTCTGAATCCTTTGATAAAGCAAATAATTCTTTCATAAAGACTAATTCCACCTTAATTCATCTGTTTTCTAAGTTAAAAATATGTTTATGCAGCTCTCTTTCTAACTTTAAAGTTAAACCTGTATAAACAGGATATCTTACTAAACCTTGAGTGAAGCTGTCAGTTAAGGAAATAAGTCTGCAATTGTCTACAGACTACAGCATTTAGTTGTTGACTCACAGATGACTTTCATTGACTCAGATTTTTTTCTTATTAAATATCACAACATTAATTTTCCAATATCTGGGCAGCATAACAGTAAATCTCTGTTGTTTAGGCACAACAGGAACATGAATGAAATTTTATATTATAATTTTATTATCTCCAACTAGATACATGGCAATTTGTGTGTGTGTGTGTGTGTGTGTGAGACACAGGTTCTTCTGATCAGTATCACATACTATAAAGACACATGGAAAAATGAGACTTATTTAGTACACACAGGGCATATGCTCTCATAGTTATGATTAAAAGTTTACCCTGAAACTTTACCCAGAGTGGCATACTTCTATGAAATCTGAGGTCACTTGACCTAAATATGGTATAAAGTCCCCTCCCTCATACATTTTTTTAAGCTACCATAGGAGATAACATCTGGTTGCATGTAATCTAAATTCATCTGAAACCCCAGTGTAAACAAGCTCACCAATAGCAAGGGGCAGTTAAACATTCCAATGGCTTTAGATAATTGAAACCATCTTCTAAAAAATTACCTTCAATTACTGGTCTCCAGGAAAGAAGCAGACAGCTCTGGCAGAATACCAGAAAGGGCAAGGGAGGAGGAGTGAGAGAGTAGGGAGAGACTGAAAGAGAAAGAATAGCCTCTTTTCCAGAATACAATGGAAGATCATTAAATATTCTTATGTTTTTATAAGATAAGATGGTTAATGTCATTCCCACCCAAAATATATTTTTAGTGGGGACACAAGATTAAAGCCTAGAAAGCTACTGTTGTTTGCTTTTATTTAGATTCTTGTTTTCAAGCAGTGATATCTCTAAAACATCCTAGGCAGACTGGTTTTTTAAATATCTGATTTAAAAAAATAGAAAAAGGAACAATTTCTCATTTCTTAACATTTTAAAAAAATATATTGTAACTTGCAAGCATGTAAACCCATTGCATGTAAACCATTATTTATAAATATTTAAACGTATACATTTGTTTCTTGAAATAATAAGTGAGATGCATGTCTAAAAATCACAGTTCTTCTGGTTTATAGCATACATGGCATTAAGGATATCATAGTTTTCTTATGAAAGGATTATCAAATGATTTCATCTTTCTTAAAGTCTTTTCCAAATCTAATCTCTGGAAATAGTGGAACAAAAGAATTTGCTTAAACCCTCTTGCATCTTAGAGGCTATTTGAAGTCAGGGAAAATACATCACATCATTTCAGATTATTGCCTATTGCAAATCAACTATGTCAACCTATTGCATTAGTATATTATCAATGATGATAAAGTAGGGGTGGTCATTTGAACTATCTACAAATATGACTACTAATAACAATACTATTACAGCTAATAACTATGCAATTGAATTTTTATACTAGACAATCAAGTTGACTTATTTTTAATTGAAATATACATTTTTACTAGTTTCTAGACAGATGTATTACACTTAAATTCTACAGATAGAGACATCATTGCATTTTATTTATTTTGTGAGCAAGGTCATTAAGCCAGTTCTGACACAATAGTATAAGCTTGCTATAAAGGATGCTGCAGATGGGAACTTCATACTTTAAGAAGAGATTTCACTTAACAAAAGTGGTTCTAAAGCCATTTATCAGAAATAAATGAACGATTTTTCTCTACTGGATAGCTTCAAATAAGTTCTATAATAGATTAAAAAAAATTTTTTTTAATTGGCTGCTATGCTGCATCCTAAGTCTCTTCAGTCGCGTCTGATTTTTTTGTGTGTGTGTGATCATATGGACTGTGCCCCTCCAGGCTCCTCTGTCCATGGGAGGGATTCTCCAGGCAAAGATACTGTAATGGGTTGCCATTTCCTACTGAAGGGCATCTTCCCAACCCAGAGATTGAACCTGTGACTTTTACATCTCCTGCATGGGCGAGTGGGTTCTTTACCACTAGCACCACCTGGGAAGCCCTATATTTAGCACAGTTATTACTATAATTTTATGTTCATGGACATGTTAACACCTGTCTCTATCACTCTCCACTCCCACATATGCCAAAGATCATGAATGCTTTGTATATAGGAGTATATTCAGGGTTAATCAATGTTCCTGACACCTCGTGGAGGCACAATAAATGGTGGATGAATCAGTGAATGAGTGTTTACAGTTGTAACCATTTTGATCCAAATATCCTGGACATTTTTATTCATTGTGTACCTGCTGACTTGAAGCATTAATTGAGGTGGTTCAAACAGGATGAGTCCAATTCTAGTCTATGCTCAAAAAAAGCAGGCTTTGTTCCACTGTCAAGTAAAGCTCTTCACCTTGCTTTGCCCTTACCTTTTACAGGTTCATCTTCCTCCAAAGAAGTCAGATCTATTTTGAAAGAGAACTTCACATGTAGTTTGCATCAAATCCCTTCTTGAAATAGGCAATGTACCAGTAATAACTCAATAAATCAAACTGAAGTGTGGATATAAGGTAACTGGGTCCTTACTCTAGCTCTGTCTTTCCAACTAAGAGACAGTAGGAGCACTGTGTCTTTTAAGCTGCAGTTTGCTTCTTTGCAAAGTACACAAAATAAATCCCTAAGGTCTGTCTTGCAAGGAAGTCTGACAAAAATTAAGGCGTAAGTGTATCCAACGCAGAGGCCGGGGACTTTCCTTACTACAACACTCCGTTGGAGTTTACCCAAGAACTGGGATATTGGTGTTTGGCGTGTAGTCAGGTCTTTAAGACATGATGCAAAGCTATTGTTAGTGGTGTCAGTGACTTCCAGTAAAAAGACTTCTATCCCTGTACAGGCAGTAACCAAAATCTTGGGAAATTTTTTTTTTTTTAATTGATGTTCTTACTGACATCATTCAAGGTTTATGAAGAACTAGAGATGGGGGAAGTGTCTGAAGGTGTGATTTCCCTTCCTCAAGAGGACATCAAAAGCCGCAGCAGGCCCAGTCCGCTGTGTAGATGGTGAGAAGCACCTTTACAACAGACTGAAAAATTTCACATGGAAACTAAATAAATAAAGGGGGAAAGGCACTGTCTTTAAAAAGATACAGAATCCTGTCCCTTCTTAATCTTGCTTTCTGACTCTACAGTCTTGGCTGCTTTTCTTTCTTTTCATTTTACCCAGCTTCTACTTCTCTGGCCAGCTGGAACGTTCCATGAAGTGCCCAGTCCAGAATCCAGGGCAATCTCCAAAGATGAATATGTTGCCATAGCCCCCACTCCCCCACGCCCTGGCTGTGATCTAAGGGGGTCCCAGATCAAAGCATGTGAGTAATCAGTGGCACCTTTTATCTGTTAACACCTTTCAAGGGGCCTCTCTTCAGCTGAAAGCTGCTAATGAGAGTTCTGACTCTCAAAACTACTCTACAGACTAAAGTTAAGGAACAAAGTTCTCAGTTCTCTTGGTCTTTGCAGAAACAGGGTCCATCTGTGCGGTTTTCTAAGCAAAGATCCCAGATCTTATCTTCAAAGGTGTCCAAATAGAGCAGGCTGGCAAATCTACAGCTTCGTCTTTTTTTTTCAGTTTGGTTCACTTTTTATTGTTTTTCAGTCGGAGGATAATTGCTTTAAAATATCATGTTGACCTCCATCAGTCTACAAGTCTAAAATAACAACGCTTAGCTTCTTGACTCAAGTAAACTGTCTCTCCTATGGCAGCACTATTCCAGTCACACCCTTTCTAAATGTCTAAATCCAATATTATCTATTACACTTCCCAATAGTAATACTACTACTACCTTATTAACTCTCAGGATGATCATATTTCCAAATCCTTTCCTTGACATAGGTGAGCTGGCTCCTCTCTGAAGTTCAGGATTCATGGCTTCCAGTGAAGTCCCAGGCCAGCTGGTGGACTCCAGGCAAATGATCAGTGTAACTTTCTGCATCACCTAATCGACAGCTGTTTATCAAAACCAGTCCAGCCTGAGGGTCATTTTAGATCACTGCTTTTGCACCGGCATGGTGACAGCTATGACCACAGGATACGGAGAGCCCGAGAGATTTTTTAAATTATTCAACAATGTATTTTAATTAAAAATTTATTTAATAATATTTTATCTCAAGGCTTCCCTGGGGGCTCAATGGTAAAGAATCTGCCTGCCAACCCAGGAGATGTGGGTTTAATCCCTGATCTGGAAAGATCCCACATACCTCAGAGCAACTACACCCATGCAACACAACTAGTGAGCCTGTACTCTAGAGCTGGAGAGCTGCAGCTACTGAGCCCACAAGCCACAGCTACTGAATCCTGTGTGCCTTAGGACCCGTGCTCCGCAACAAGAGAAGCTCATGCACCACAACTAGAGAGTGGCTCCCACTGGCTGAAACTGCAGAAAGGCCCACACAACAGCGAAGACCCAGAACAGCCTAAAGAAACAAAAAAGATATATTTTTAAAAAATGATCTTTTTTTTTCTTTCACTTTCTTTAATCAAAGACAGAAACGTGTTTTTGAAATCAAAGTTGATTTAAATATTTAATGTTTTAATTATTATACTAAAATTTTCAAATTATATATAAGGTATATGTATTTATAATACATATACACATTATACATAATTATATATATACATCATGCATATATATACATACACACACATACATATATACACAATGTGTATTTATATATATTTAAAAGTATATATGGACCCAAGTTTGATTCCTGGGTTGGGAAGACCCCCTGGAGAAGGGAAAGGCTACCCACTCCAGTATTCTGGCCTGGAGAATTCAGTGGACTGTATGGTTCATGGGGTCACAAAAAGTCTGACATGACTGAGTGACTTTCACTTTCTTTCATCTTGGCACTACTTCATATATACCACATATTCACAGATGTTTATTGATTAATTCAACTGTATATTATTTTTTTCTAATAAAAACTACCACTTTCTTCTACTAATCTGGTCTTTATTAATTTCTAAATGCATATTCCCATGTGAAATGTACAGAATTACTTAGAGTAAATAATTTAAATACTAACCAGTACCTTTAAATGTCCTCAAGAATTCTGGACAGGGATATTTTAAATAAACATTTATGTACACCCGTGGTGGATTCATATTGATGTATGGCAAAACCAATACAGTATTGTAAAGTAAAAAAATAAAAAATAAAGGAAAAATAAATAAATAAAAGTAAAACTCACATATAAGCCCTTGTCTTTCATCAGCTTCCCACCAGGAGAAATTCTACTTGAAAATGAGCTTCGTTAGATAGTTTTCAAGCTAGAGTTTATATTGGACTTGTGACCTTTAAAACCAAGTTCCTGTGCAGAGAGTGGTCTGTGAAAAGCTCTATTGATAGACCACTCAGATATGCCAAATCTTCAGTTTTCAGTGTGCAAAGAAATGAATTATATTTTCAGAGACAAGCACTACATGAGGCCTCAATCCCACTTCAAGACACAGACTCCTGCAAGAGCTTCTGAAGAAACCTTTCCTCCCTTTGAGAATCAGGAAGACAATTGCAAACAGTCAAAATCATCTGTCTAGAGAATTTCAACCTTCTCTGGCAAAACTCTGGCTACCTTGTTTGTCACCCAAAATCTCATGGGGATGGGTCTGTTTAATATGTATAAAACTTGACTTTTGTAAAATATTTGTCAAGATTCCCACATTAACTTCAATCCTTTCGTTTCTGAGGACAGAGGGTCTTCTCCCCAGAACAAGCTGGGGAGGTAATTCTTAATCTCCCCCAGCTCCACAGCTTAATGCTGAAGGATTCCTTATCCCTGAATTTAGACTAGACATGAAATGATTTCTAAAACTTCTGCTTGTGAGATTTCACATTAAGTGTTAAGTCCTGACCATGAATGAACCTTATAAAAACATTCTGAAGTTGTATACAACTTTGGCTCTCACATAGAATCTAGCACACAGAACTGATACTCAATACATCTGACAGATACTTAATACATATTTTACAAGTTAGTGAAACCAGGAAATTGTATAAAAACCATAAGATGTACCTACTAGGAAACTGTATAAAAATCATGAGCCAAGTCTAGTGGAAAAAAAAGTATGTGGGTAAGTTGCTTAATGGATTAGCGAACTAATTTTCTATTCTTTTATAACATACTCCATACCATACTCCCTTTCAGAAGCTGGAATCTAGTCAACAGTGTCGTTTCTGTTCAAGATGTGTTTAGAAGTGACTCAGACAGTAAAGAATCTGCCTGCAATGCAGAAGATCTGGGTTCAATCCCTGAGATGGAAGTTCCCTTGCAGAATGGAATGGCAACCCGCTCCAGTATCCTTGCCTGGAAAATCCCACGGACAGAGAAGCACGGAGGGCTACAGTCATGGGGTTGCAAAGAATGGGACAATACTGATAGACCAACACTTTCACTTTCAAACAAACCTACAACTTATTCTTCAAAACCTCTGAAATAGTGATACAAGGAATTGCACATTGTAAATACATTTCATGCTTTCAAATAGTCTAGAAGAATTCAAAGCCAAGTGTAGTGAAAAAAAGTATGTGGACAAGTTGCTTAGTAATAACAATGATAGGAACCACCACACTGATCAGAAGAGTAGGCAACACATTTTGTATGTTTACTAGCTGCCAAGGACTGGATTAAACTCTCTGTCTTTAATCCTCAGAGCAGCTTTCTGAAGCAGGTTTAATCACCATCCCATTCTAGACATGAGAAAACTGAGGCCCTAGGTTAGACAAACTGCCATAAACCAAGTGTTAGATTTGAGACTACAAAATACTTGCTTTTAACAGTTAGAAACACTGCTACTCCTAAGGATGAAAAATGAAAGGGACTATAAAAGAAAATTAAATTAACTCCCCCACCCCACCGTATGGCTTTTAAATAGGCCATAGGCAATTCCAAAACTCTTTGAAATGGCAGTTTCAGAGAAATAGAATATTTAGCTGCTTGAGGTTAAGGATACCACCTCTTGTCTTTATGCAGGAGTTCTGGGTAAATGTGTCAGACTCAGGTCAGAATCTATTATACAATACTATCCAAAAGCACCATGGGCTCCAAATAGCCACTTGCTGCCAAAACATATCTTATATATTAGCAGACCAGGAGAACTGTTGCCTTTGAATGAGGGTTTGGTTCAGTGGCCGTCTGAGATTCTCAGGAGGTGATGGGTGGGTGGGTGGAAGAGAGCCTGGAGCACCTGGCAGGGAAAGCCTGGAGTACTTGGCAGAGGCAGCTGAGCCTTGAGGACCCCCAGCTCTGCCCCCACCCACGGGCGCCCCAGCAGAGCCCCTCTACTTTCACCTGATTCATATTTATGTTTTGAAGCTCAGAATCATATATATATATATATATATATATATTTTATTGAATGCGTTTGCTGGTTTCTCAGAGCCTTTTCACCAACACCTAAGGTTAAGAACCATTTGTGAAACACATTCTTTTGTTTACCTAAACTTTAGCCTCTTTGGCTCACTTGACTGAAGAGCTCCAGCACTTAGAAAGGCACCTAAATTGTTTGGCTAACGTGTGATTTGGATGTTTTGGAAAGATAGTCTATAGTTAAGAGATTGCCTAACAGTGGATCCACAGGAACTAAAGGTCGTTTCCCATAAAAATGTGCAGCTCCGGGGACCCTCAGGTGAGCTATGCTGCCTTCAGCCCTTGCCCTAGACTTGGTCATTCATTAACTTTAATTAGGGCCATAAAGAGATGCCTAAGGAAAAAGGAAATGCTCATTTGAAGATAACATTGTAGTCACTCCCTGATTCCTTCCTGAAGTGAAGACGGGAGAGAGAATTTTCACTTGACCTTTATTTAAACAAGCAACCTGGAAAGAACAGCCTTTCAGACTGGGCCAGGTGCCATGTCTTCAGTGGCCTAGGAAGAGCCCAGCAGCTGTTTCTCTGCCAAATCTGAAGTCCGTGTCCACTGAGGACAACTTCCCTGTCGAGATAAAATCCTAAGGTTAAAAGCAAAGGCCATAGGGAATGACAACTCCCACATACCTTACTTACTGCAAGATCTTTAATACTTGGCATTTCTCATAAATAATCATAATCATTTATCAGTCAATAAAGAAAAAAAAAAAAGCTAAGATCTCTGACTTCCTTCATTAGGTCACCGGAGAGCTATTCCATCAACCGGAAGCTCCTGTTAATCCATCTTGCTGACAACTGAGTCTTGACAAGTTTCTTTTGCAAGGTGAGCCTCCTCTGAGTGGCCCCGATAAGCAGTCTGCTCTGCTGTGACCTGAGAGGCTTGTCAAGTGCATACAGAACTTCCTACACACATCTCACCGCTAGAGACAAAGGCAGGCAGATGGAAGGAGGAGACAAATGGCCACCCCCTGGAAATAACAGAGAGTTATGAGTCAGGGCGAACTTCCTTCCTCGACATGCTGGTAGTGAAAACATCTGTGGGGGATTCCAAAGAGCATCATGGAGAAAAATGTAGCTCAAGAGGCAAAGTTCAGGACCAATGTTTGCTTTGTCATCCTGAGGTGAAAATGTTGCAGAATTATCTTGAGTCGGGAGCTCAGAATGCAATTGAGTGAGGAGTCATGTATCAGCTAAAGACGGATGATGGGTGACTATCTTTGGAGGCATTTAAAAATGGCAATAATGTAAGTTCCTAAGAAAACTCTCATGGGTCTGGAATATCTTTGATTCTTTCCACCCATTTCAAGAGTGCAGTGATTCACAATATTTCTTCTTAGTTACCTCAGAATGGCCATGTTAGATATATAAAGGCATCCCATTTTAAACATAACTTGTTAACTCTCAGAGACAATGAAAGGTTAGCAGAATCCCAAACTGACTTTTCCTTTTTACTCTTTTTAAAAAATTTATTTGTAATTGAAGGATAATTGCTTTAAAATATTGCGTTGCTTTCTGCCATACATCAACATGAAGCAGCCATAGGTATACACAGGCCCCCTCTGCTACCTCCCGCTCTATGCCACACCTCTGGATTGTTACGAGCGCCCGGTTGAGTTCCCTGAGTCATGCAGCGAATTCCCATCGGCCATCTATTTCACGTTTGGACAGAGGAGCCTGGGGGGCTGCCGTCTATGGAGTCACATAGAGTTGGACACGACTGAAGCGACTTAGCAGCAGCAGCAGTGCATTTGCCCCATGCTCCTTTCTCCACTTGCCCCACCCTCTCCTTCTTCCCTTCTGCTGTGTCCTTCAGCCTTTTATGTCTATGTCCCATCGCTGCCCTGCAGACAGGTGCATCCGTTTCTAGATTCCATCTTTTTTACTTGTATCTGATCTTTGATGAAGTTGCTCAGTCGTGTCTGACTCTTTGCAACCCCATGGACTAAAGTTCCTACCAGGTTCCTCTGTCCATGGGATTTTCCAGGAAAGGATACTGGAGTGGGTGGCCATTTCCTTCTCCAGGTGTTATGCCCAAGTCGCGAAATCTCCCAGTGACCACCAGGGAGCCGATATCTGATGCAAAAGCAAGAGTTTTTATTACCAAGCTCGAGCTGGGGCTCCCACCAACACCGACACAGCAGCTATAGGGAGGGAGCCCAGAGCTTTGGGTTACATTGCTTATATAGGGAATATTCAGGTGAAAGGGGATTTTCAGGCTGAAGGACATCTGATTGGTTCCCTTCTCCTATAGGGTTGTGTGTTGATTCCTGATTGGTTTTTACTTTCAAGGTAAATCACAAGTTCCTGAAGGTAAAGTCAGGAGGCTTAACCTAAGGGCCGATTGGCTCATGGGCAGTGGGGCAAGGTTAGGTAATATCCAGAGTCTAAGTCTTTTTGCCCGGAACCTTACAAAATGGAGTTCTTTTACAAGATGGAGTAGCTTAGGCTCTCCACAGGAAATCTTCCTGACCCAGGGATCAAACCCGCGTCTTCCACATTGTAGGTGGACGCTTTACCATCCAAGCCACCAGGGAAGTCAAATATTTCTTTGAGCCCTTTTTTTGGCGGGGAGGAAAGGGGCAGGGCAAGGATACTGGAGTGGTTGCCATTCCCTTCTCCAGGAGATCTTCCTGACCCAAGGACTGAACCCGGGTCTCCCGCATTGTAGGCAGACGCTTTACTGTCTGAGAGGAAGGAAGGTGGAACTTCCTGGTGGCACTAGTGGTAAAGAACCCACCTGCCAATACAGGAGACACCAGAGATGTGGGTTCTATCCCTGGGTGGGGAAGATCCCCTAAAGAAGGAAATGGCAACCCACTCCAGCATTCTTGAAGGCCTGGAAAATCCCGTGCACAGAGGGGCCTTCTGGGCTACAGTCCATGGGGAGGCAAAGAGTCAGACACAACTGAGCAACAGCACACCCACACAACCAGTAACCTAGAAAGCTTGGAGGTGAGGAGTGGGGTTCAAACAAAGAAAATGGCTCCTTCACTATATTCATAATTCTCAGACTGGACACCTCCTGAACCCTCTATCAAACACACTGTTCATAAATGTCTTACTTCCGGGCTTCTTATCCAACTTTGGATTCATTATTCTCAAATTGCAGATATTCGTCTCCAATCCAAAATTGTCTTCTCTCTCTTCCCTAGCCTTTTGAGATACATCAGACCTGTACTAATTACTAATTACTGTACTCCACTGGAACAACTTGCCCACCACAACCATCTAGCAGTTTCTTTCATCTTGATGTCAGGTAACCTGCCCTTTTTCTCATTAAAATAATGTAGCAGCTGATTACAAGTCATTAAAAAGGAAAGAAAAATAAAGGTTTTACTTTATTTTGGAGTCTTAGAGAACTTCCAAGATACAGAAGTAACTAAGCAAATCTCTATTACTGGGGATGGTCTTATCTTTGCCTAACAGCCCAAGGGAAGTAAATCTGAGATTCAGTAAACAAACAAACAAAAAGAGAAACAGCAAAATAAACTAGACAACAAAAAACTAATGCCATCCCAGGGCCCATTTTAAAAGACCCATTGGACCCTCTGGTGTTAAAAAATTAAAGTGGAATCAGATTAAAATTAACCTCTAAAACAGCTTTAAAACTCAAAAGGATGGGGTGGGTGGGTTCATCAAAATGAAATTCCTTAAAGGAGAAGAAAACAAACCAGTCAGGAAGCCTTTAAGAGCAGAGTTTTGTTTTACTTGAGTAGGTATTTGAGTTCATCGCTGGAGGGCATCCGCCTGAATGGAGGCTGGGGCTGCGGCTGTGCCTTAGCAACTAGATCACCTTCCGCAAGGCCGAAACACTGGTTCATTCCACTGTTACATGAACCCTATTTCATCATTCCAAGAAGGGATGTATTACTACCACCAGAATATTCACACTCTCTATCTCTACTGTGGCCTACTGTATCCTCTACTATTATTTGAGGACCGTTATTGTTTGAAATACACATACACGTGTACATACATATACATATGATTAGAATTACTGTAAGCCTTCTCTAAAGGAATGATGTTTGGACTGAGATGAAGAAAAAGCAGAATTTAGGCTGAGGGTGAAAAGAAAAGGATGTGTGTTCACATGTCCAGGTGTGCGGCTGGAGCGGGAAGAGGCTAGAGACCAAGGCTGGCTCACCTCAGTACAGGCCCCGGCAGGCCAAGACGGGAGACCTTTGCTCTAACCTTGAGCAATGGACAAAGTGATCAGAGAGAAGGTTCAGGGTTAGAAGGCGGAATAGACATGACTCCCTGAAGGCTTGACTGTCCTGGGTAAGTGGGAGGGAGAACAAGGAAGACACCTGGATTCCCAGTCAGGCTCTGCACCCAGTGCTTTCTGTAGATTATCACAGTCAACAAAAAGAGTGACCGCGTTCTGAGTATCTGTTGAGGTACGGGACAGTGGGGTGTCAAAAATACCATCTCTAGAGCAAAAAACCGTGAGAACCTGAATCTTGGTTCTGATGCTTAGTATTGGGTTGGCCAAAAGTCGGTTTGGTTTTAAGTAAAAATAAAAGACACACTTTTCATTTCCACCAAGGACTTTTTCAAAGATCATATTGACTAACCAAAGGAACTTTGGGGGCCGCTCAATAGTTATTTAACTGTGGCTAATTATATCAGCTCTCTGTGTCTCTATCTCTTCATTTATAAAATGAAAATATGACTGCACCCATGTATGGAGTTGCTGGGAGGATTAAATAAGGTAATCTATGTTAGGCGCTTAGTAGGCACCTGGCACTTGGTAAGCACCCCACGAATGTTATTGCCATGTGCCAGGGGTCAGCTTGCACAGAGATGCGCTGTCTCGTCCACACTATAGTCCTGAAAACAAAGGATTACTATCCCCATTTTACAGATGGGGAAGTGAGGCTCTGATGGTTTGAGAACACATCAAACCACTGAGTTTTAGAGACAACACTGAAATCTGTTTTGTTTAGCTCATTTTTTTCCTTTTTATCAGAATGAGTAGCTTCACTTTGAAGGATTTCCAGCATGAGAACAAAAGATTAAAATGACTACTTAGTTTCCTTGTTGAGCAAAATGACTCATGGAACTAGCTGACCTCTCAAACTGGCATTTGTGGAAAAAAAAACAAACAAACAAACAAACTCCTGATCAAACATTGACATTTCTGTAGAAAGGCAATTCACATAATTTACCCCCCCAAATCATCTTTACATGAAGCTCAAAGTATTGGGAGGTAGAATTCCTGAATAAACAAATTGAAGCTATGTTCTTCTAAAATAATCTGTTAAGACATTATTGTTCATTTTCAGAGAATATTTCTTTTCCTCTTACTGTCAACCAATATTAAACTGTAATGATTTTTTTTTGTTGGTTCTTCTATCCCAATTTATATTTCAATATATAATGAAAGTATATATCTCACTGGAATTCAGTGTTTGCCCCACTGAACATTCCAGTCTAGACCAATCTCTGCAGAATAGTTAGAAATAAAAACTTACAAATTTTCCTACAATCCTGTCTTAATTCAAATAAAATAAGAATGTCATCCTTTGCACTTCAGGGGCAACTTGGGCCGTTTTTTACGCAACCATGGAGAGAAAAGACATTGTTGGCAAAGTTGCAAACTTGTTCTTCTTTCTCATTTATTCCCAAAGGTTAACCAGATGGTCAAACCATCATAGAACCTTGGCATTGGGTTTTGAGGTGAAATGATCCCTGGGGATCATGTTTCTTTCTCCTTTTATGAGGAAAAAATTAAAATCTAGAGAGTTTAAGTGACCTTTACAAGGTCACACAGCTAGATGGTGGCTAATGACCATTGGATATGTGCCCAGCCCACGGACCGATAGTGACAAAGTGGGAAAGCTAGTAAGGTTAGAAGACAGAACCCCACTGTCCGTCGCCTGGACAAGCAATGGCTCGTGACTCCTTTGTGGTTTCTGTTAACACTGTAAATAACTGGTGAATTAGCTAAGCTAAGGGGAAAAAAAGTCTATTTCTGTGATGGGGACCATTGTGGCCACTTCAATGGAAATTTCAAAATACTTATTTCCTAGCATTTATCTCCGATAAGCAACAGTTAGAACCAACAGTTAGAAGCAATAGCTAGAACCGGATAGGAAACAACTGACTGGTTTAAACTGGGGAAAGGAGTACAGCAAGGCTGTATACTGCCCCCTGCTTATTTAACTTATACGCAGAGTCCATCATGCAAAATGCCAGGCTAAATGGAAACTGCCAGAAGAAATAGCAACACCCTCTGATATGCAGATGATACCACTAAAATGGCAGAAAGTAAAGAGGAACTAAAAAGCTTCTTGATGAGGGTGAAAGAGGGCAGTGAAAAACTGGCTTAAAACTCAATATTCAAAAACTAACATCACGGCATCTGGTCCCATCACTTCATGGTAAACGGAAGGGGAAACAAGAAACAGTGGTTATTTTCTTAGGTTCCAAAATTACTGTGGATGGTGAAACTGCAGCCATGAAATGAAAAGACGCTTGCTCCACGGAAGGAAAGTTATGACAAACACAGACTACTAAAACACAGAGATATCACTTTTTGACAAAGGCCCATATGGTCAAAGCTATGGTTTTTCCAATAGTCATGTACAGATGCGAGAGTCAGACTGTGAAGAAGGTTCAGTGCCAAAGAATTGAGGCTTGCAAACTGTGGTACTGGAGAAGACTCTTGAGAGTCCCTTGGACAGGAAGGAGATCAAATCAATCAATCCTAAAGGAAATCAATCATGAATATTCATTGGAAGGACTGATGCTAAAGCTGAAGCTCTAATACTTTGAACCCTAATGCAAAGAGCTGACTCACTGGAAAAAATCCTGATGCCAGGAAAGACTGAAGATAAAAAGAGAAGGAGGGGACAGAGGATGAGATGGTTGTATAGCATCTCTGACTCAATGGATATGAATTTGAGCAAACTCCAGGGGATAGTGAAGGACAGTGGGGCCTGGAATGCTGCATTCCTGTTTTCACAAAGAGTTGGATACAACTTAGGGACTGAACAATAGAAAAAATGCAGAAGAATTTAGTACTGAATGGATGTTAACTATACATGTTTCCATCTCATCTCTGTGAGACGTGGGAAAAAAAATCTCAACAAAATCAAGTATGCTAGTACATAAACCCCTTCTCTGAAACAACCATTCTTAGATTCTTCTCTGCAATGATGGCAGCTTGAGGAAAAAAAAATCAAGTCCACTGGTGCTAGTTACAACTCATGATCTTTTATTGACTACATCACTACATGGAATCCTAACTCCATGGCAGTCTACCTCCTGTTTTTAAAGAACTCGAGGCTTAAATAGGAATACAGGAAGGAATGAGCTTTGCAGGTTTGCTCCATTTAAAAGAAAGCAATTTCCAGCACTGTTTTCTTCCTAAAATATTATTACACTGTTATTATAAAATACATTCAATAGAAGACATAGTTAGCTATTAGCCATAATCCAAACCACACAACTGGTCATTTTGTTGTGTTATTTTACTTTCTCCCTAGACTAGACCTTTCGATTGCTCCTGTAATGATTGCTCCTCTCCCTCCGTTTCACTCCAACTATCATCATCACTGTTCTTACATGTCATTGCTTACAATGCACTAGGAACAGACAAGCTTCTCTGGCGGCTCAGATGGTAAAGAATCTGCCTGCAATGCAGGAGATCTGGGTTTAATCCCTTGGTTGGGGAGATCTGGGTTTAATCCCTTGGGTGGGAAGATCCGTTGGAGAAGGGAATGGCAACCCACTCCAGTATTCTTGCCTGGAGGATTTGAAGGACAGAGGAGCCTGGCGGGCTACAGTCCATGGGGTTGCAAAGAGTCAGACACAACTGAGCGATTAACACTTTCAGGAACAGGCAAGCACTGTTGCTCCCATCGTCTCCTTTGATTTTCACAATATCCCATAAGATGGGTATCATAACACTAATATCCTGCAGAGGAAACTAAGGGACAGAGGATATAGGATTTGTCCAGGGTACACCCAGGTAAGCAGCTATTTCACTTTGCCCAGCTTGGCCTTCAGGTCACTTCAGACACTAGTTGTGTGTGTGTATGTGTATGTGTTGAAGGTTTTTATTTCAAGACTTTTCTCTTGCATGTTACCTAACAACATGGACCTAAAAGGTCATTAAGTATCATAGGTCAGAAGAAAAAGAATAAAGTATAAAAGGAAATTTGAATGCTAAAGTAATGTTTTTCATCTGAGGCATTAAAAATAGTTCAATCTGACAATGCTCTGTTAAAGACTTGTCCAAAGTTCTGTTTTCACTTTGTTCTAGGAATGGAAGGCTATTATCATTATTTTTTCTTAAATGTAGCAGACTGTAAACAATGCCAATTCTGATCAAAGACTAATTTGAAGGTAATTATCTATGTCCACCCAGGGGAACTATTTTGACACACACCCTATTTTCCCACTCTCTTATAATTTCAGCTAGGAGGTGGCATCTTTTGAATATGCAGTCATTACTTTTAGAGAAACAGCTTAATCTAATGGATTCATCAAATGGACGGCACTGCTCTAATTAAAACACTTTAATAAAAATGTATTAGCAAAAATAATTGAGACTAGTAATGGATTATACTTGCTGAATACTCAGAGTCAGGCATCATTACTGACATGCTGAACACGGGCCAAGTTAATACCAAAACAACGCAAGAGGATGCTGCTACCCCATGTTTCAGACGAGGAAGCAGAAGCACAAAGATGTTACATAATTGACTCAGGATCCCAGCTGGAAAGTGGCAGTGCTAGGATTTGCACCCAGCAATAGTGGCTGTGGGCTTCCTAGGTGGTGCTGGTTGTCAAGAATCCACCTGCCAGTGCGGGAGACACCATAGACGCAGGTTTGATCCCTGTGTCAGGAAGATGCCCTGGAGGAGGAAATGGCAACCCAATCCGGTATTCCCATGGACAATGGAGAATCCAATGGACAATGGAGAATCCCATGGACAGAAGAGCCTGGCAGGCTGTACAGTCCATGGGGTTGCAAAGAGTCAGACACAGCTGAACACACACACACACCACCAACAGAGGTCATGTCCTTAACACCCAGGCTAAACCACCTTTTCATCCATTTAGAATATAACCGAGGAACCAACTGTGATAGGCTGAAAATAGTCCCCAGATATGTCTACATCCTAATCCTTAGGATTTGTGAACATCACCTTATATGACAAAGGGGATTTTGCAGAAGAGATTAAGGATTTTGAGAGGAGGAGATTATTCTGGATTATTGGGGGAGGGGTGGAGAGGGGACAATGTAATCACAGGGTCCTTGTGAGAGGGATCCAGGAACAATCAGTCAGAGGAAAAGCAATGACATAATGTGGAGGGAAGCAGAGATCGGAGTGACAGGCTTTGCAGATGGAGGAAGAAACTGGAAAAGTCAAGGAAACAGATGCTTTTCTTCAGAGCCTCTAGAAGGTACTCACCCTGCCAGAACTTGCCTTTAGCCCAGTTAAGCTTACCTCAAGAACTGGAAGACAGTAAATTTGTGTTCTTTTAAGACACCGAATCTGCGGAGAAGGCAATGGCACCCCACTCCAGTACTCTTGCCCGGAAAATCCCATGGGTGGAGGGAGCCTGGCAGGCTGCAGCCCATGGGGTCGCTAAGAGTCGGACACGACTGAGCGACTTCACTTTCACTTTCACTTTGATGCATTGGAGAAGGAAATGGCAACCCACTCCAGTGTTCTTGCCTGGAGAATCCCAGGGATGGGGGAGCCTGGTGGGCTGCCGTCTGTGGGGTCACACAGAGTCGGACACGACTGAAGCGACTTAGCAGCAGCAGCAGCAAGACACTGAATCTGTGGTTCATTAGGGACAGCAATAACAGGAAATAGATGCACATGATAGTGAGAAAAAAAAGCTGCACAACTGCCTCGAACTTCTCTGAAATGATCAGAGAAGCATCTGTGGGCAGAAAACTAGACAGCCATGCTCTCCGCACTTTGAAGTCGGAGCCACCTCCCTGGGACTGTTCTCCACGGTGCTGCCCCACATCCCTCCTGGCCTCCACGTCTCCCCCACCTCCTACCCAACCAGGGCACATCAGGCCATGTCTGGAAACAGTTTACAAGGTGTCTTTCTTGGTGTCTGTAGAACACCACCTTCTTAAGACTTAATCCATCCATAGCTAGGCACCATGAGTCCCCTCCTTTTATATTAATGCATCACATATATACATACATAACTTTGCTTAATTTCCTCTTTCTTCCTTATTTCTAAGTGTTTGGCCTACATCTCTTTTTCTGCCACTAAAATGCTTTCTCATTTTTTTCCGCATAGGTACAAAAACCTGCTTCACCACTGACTAGCTGTTTGGCCAGGGGTTGTCAGTAAACACTCTGTGCCTTGGTTTCCTCAAGTGCTGACAGGGATCATAAGACGCCCACCTTGACAACATCTAGGACCTGTCGAGCGTGTCACTCAGTGCACGTGAAGCCCTTAAAACAGGGCCAGCACATGTGCTTAGGATGTGTTAATTTCACCGTTAATTCTGAGTTCCCCCTTTCACTGGCTTCCTCCTCTCATCCAACCAATATGCTCAAGTCTCTCCGTCCTGAAGCAAATCATAAACCCACCTGCTGAAACCACCACTCTCCCTGCTGCCAAATTAGATCCACGCTGCTGCTCCCCTTCACCACCTGCCCGTCTCAGCCTGCTACCAATCTGTTCCATCCCTGCCTGCCTCTGAACTGAAGCTAGTCCCCATGGAGAATTTTCTATTGCATTTACCCCGTGGACCACACCCACCGAGTCTCTCCCATCAGACCCCCAGGACGGTACCTTCCCTGGGGGTCCATTTCTCCTTGCAGACCGCTGGTTCTCCACCTCCCTTCTTTTGGACCACCTTTCCTTTCTCCAGTCACTAAAGTGGTGCTTTCTCATTGAGGGTGATACTGTACCGCCCCCTCTCCCTACCCCCCACCAAGAGACATCTGGCAACTACAGGAGACATTTTTCATTGTCACAACTTGGGGGGTTGTGAAAACTGCTGGCATCTAGCGAGCAGAGGCCAGGGATGCTGCTAAATAAACAATCTGCAATGTACAGGACAATCCCCACCAATAAAGAATTACTTGGCCCTAGTGCCGAGAAACTGCTCTAAATAGATGCATTCTCTTAAGGTCTGACGTTGGCTGTCATTGTGTGTGTGTGTGTGTGTGTGTGTGTGTGTGTGTGTGTGTATACCCTTGGGCACACAAGTCTTCTGACGGCAAGCTCTCTTCAGGCTTAATTCCATGGTCACACAATCTGCAAGGCCTCCCGCATCTCCAGCTGCTGGCCCACTCCGCTCTCATCAAGCTTCATTCCTACCTGGCTCTTTGCCCCACTAAAATGACACTAACTTAGGGCCCACACCAACAGGGCCGCCTCGCCTTGGGTTTCCAGCTGGATTTCATGGCAGAGGGTGCAGAGAGAGAGAGGAGAGTGAGGACAAGGCACTCTGTTCTTTTCTTCTTTCCCAGAAGATTGCCTTGGGCTGTTCATTTTGTCCAGCTAGAAGTCACTCACTGCATTATGGCCATCTCTTCGTGGCTCTTTCCTTCTAGGTTCAGATATTTCCCCCTGTCCCTTTAAGTTTAGCAGTAATGCAAATGAACTTTTAAGACCCAGATACTGCATTCTGTCTTGCAGCTTGCATACTCAAATATTTGGAAATGACTCTTTTATACATATACCCTTCTTGAATTACCTAATTCTGAATAGGTCATATCATTTCTGCTATAACATGCTCTTTATCCACTGTCATTTCGCTATATGTAAGACAGAACTATCAACTTTCTATTACCCAGATACAAAATTTTACCATCCTCTACTCTTGTATCTACTACATCCAATCAATTGTCAATTCCCACAAAAGTTACATCCACATATTCTTATTTAAACTTTCCTTTGACCCTTTCCCACTGGCTAGTGCCCTAGTTCAGTCTATCATCTCTTATTGCTAAAACAATTTCCAATTTCTAAAACAATTTCCAATTTCTAAAACAATTTCCAATTTCTTCCAATTTCTAATTTCAAGTATCCATTCTCCTCTCTATTTTCTCCACTCTCCAAACCAATACCATAAACCCAAGCAAGCTTCCATGATTCTATGATAGCCAGAAGTAAAGTCTTCCTTCTTGGAAATCTCATTTTCTTTCATCTTACCTCACATAGGTAACTGCCACTTTCCTTGTTCTATTTTAACTGTACAAGTGTCTTGTATTTCAAATAAAATTAAGTTCTTTGGGGACAGAACTGTGCTTTCCCACACATATTACACACAGAGTTCCTAATACTGTTTTCCATACATAAGCATTTGTTAAAAGAAACGTGACTTTTCTGCCCTTTGTTTATGATTGCTAAGGATAACAATTTCCCCAATTCTCATGCTTATTTCATTGCCTTCCAGAGTTACGACTTTTTATTTATTTATTTTTAAATAAGAAAGGAGAGTATATTCTTTGTAGCAAAAGCTACAAGAACATAAACAAAGAAAATACACAGTGGTATCATATATCCTGTTGACTGGAGTTAACTCACACCATCCCCAAGTAATCTCTCTCTGAAAACTTGCCCTGATCTCTCTTCCAGCAGAATTTTCATAATCAAGTGATCACTGTCTGAACCAAAAGACAGCAAAGCAAATAGCTTCCTCTGCCACTTCATAAAAAAGTTTGCACTGACCTCTTAAGTACTCTAACTAATCCTAAGGGTATTTATTTTATGTATCAATGTGACATAACAGAACTTTAGAGCACTGACAAAAACACATGGCCTTTAACTAAGTATATGGTTTTGGATGAATTTATGAGCCTCATTCTTTCAATTACATAATGGGGATAAAAATAATATAGTTTCATAGGATGTGGGAATGCATAGCAAAGAAATGTATATAAAACTGTTTTGGTTACCATACAGTATATAATGCCTCATTGCTTAATTTCAGTAGCTTCATATCAACTTGTCTCAGTTAATAAAAGGATTGCAGCTTTTTTGGCTGCTGAAATTCTAGATGGCACACCATTTAATGAAGCACAACTGAGTGACAACCAGTAGTAATTTCTTCCCTAATCAGCTGTGCCAAGGTGAAACCATTCGAACTGGCATCCGTGCCCCTAGAATTCTCTTCATGTGCTCAGAGGATAAGATAGGGATTATAAGCACCCCTTCTAAATGAGCCCAAAATTCCAGAGAATATTTCAGTAGCATATGCATTTTGAAATTACAGTTACTAAGTCACCTCCAATTCCTTACAGGATGTACTAGAACATTAACAAAAGAATTCCAACAGACATTTCTCCAAAGAAGACATACAGATAACCAACAAGCACATAAAAAGATGCTGAACACCACTTATTATTAGAGAAATGCAAATTAAAACTACAGTGAGTTATCACCCCACACTGGTCAGAACAGCCATCATCAAAAAAAATTTACAAATGATAAATGCTGGAGAGAGTGTGGATAAAAAGGAATCCTCTTACTCTGTTGGTGGAAATGTGAGCTGATATAGCCATTATGAAGAATAGTATGGGGATTACTTACAAAACTAGGAATAAAAGTACCATATGACCTAGCAATTTCACTACTGGGCCTGTACCCTCAGAAAATCATAATTTAAAAAGACACACGTACCCCAGTGTTCAAACCAGCTAGGACCGCTGTTACAATATCCAGGACATGACAGCAACCTGGATGTCATGGGTAGATGAATGGATAAAGAAGTTGTGGTACATATATACAATGGAATATTACTCAGCCATAAAAAAGAATGCATTTTAGTCAGTTCTACTGAGGTGGATGAACCTAGAGCTTGTTGTACAGAGTGGAGTAAGTCAGAAAGAGAAAACAAAATTTTGTGTATTAATCTATACTTACAGAATCTAGAAAAAATGGCAGCGATTGACCAGCTGGGCAGGAATAGAGACACAGACACAGAGGATAGATTTTGGACACAACAGGGGATGGAGAGGCTGGGATGAACTGAGAGAGCACCACTGATATGTATACACTACCACGTGTAAAACAGATCTCCGGCGGGCTGCTGCTGTACGGGCACCGGGGCCCAGCTCGGTGCCCATGACAACCTAGAGGGGTAAGGTAGCCTGGGGGTTGAGGGGGAGGCTCAGGAGGAAGGGGGCACGTGTGCGCTTGTGGCCGATTCACGATGTTGGATGGCAGAAGCCAACAGAACTTTGTAAAGCAATTATCCTCCAATTTACAATAAATAAATAAAAAAAAAGAATTCCATTCTATTTCTAGGCATTAGAACTTCAGTGCCATGTATATGAAGACTTGCTGAGCATGTGAAATGTATGTAAAGTACTAAATGCATTGGAAAGCACGGCAGTGGTGATGAAGCCCTGTCCATTAACCTTATACAGATTCAACCATATGCTCAGGAAGAAGGGCGAAGGGAGATGTCAGGGATGGAGAGAAGGAACGAGGAAGGCAATGGGCGGCAGACTGAATTTTCCAGAGATGGCTGCAGTGACATCTTCCAGCCCATGTTCTCTTCCACAGTGTGGCCTCACTCATGAGAAGACTATTTCTTCAGCCTCTTGAATCCACGTGGGCCTGTGACCACTCTGACCAGTAGACTTCAGCAGACAGGACGTGGTGACAGTTCCACCCACAGCCTTAGCTTGCCTGGAAGTTTCTGCTTTCTGCCCCTTGGAATGTTCATTACGGTGGAATCAGATGCCACATAAGAAGTCCTGTTACCTTGAGACTATCCTTCTGTGAGGAAGCCCAATCCAGTCATGTGAAGAGGCTGTGTGGACTGATTGTTCCAGCCATCCCAGACATGGGAATCGAAATACCATCTTACACACACAGCTTAGCAGAGCTTTCAGATGACCCGACCTCAGCAGCCGTTACTTGCAACTGCATGAGAGACCCTGGGTGAGAAAGGCCCTGCTCAGCCCCAGAAAACCCATGGAATTATGAAACATAATAATGAATTATTTTAGGGCCCTAGGTTCAAGAGTGACTTATTAGATAATCATAGAGATTTGGAACGAAAAGAGAAAAAGTAATAGTAAAATAAGTAAGTAGTTTAGAGATTTCACCCCATTTTGCCTATTGATGCCAACTGGAGTCTACCACTGAGTATGGGTGGGCTGGGAAATGTGGATTAACCGTTCCGGGAGGTACTTAGTTCCCATGTGCCTTTCATCCTGAGAGCATCTCATATTGTCTTGAGAGTAACTGAAGACTGTTTAAAGACACTGGTTTCTCATGCAACATGGCTATGAATATAACTTGGTAACTTTTTCTGGTAGTTAACTGAAGAAATAGCTTCCTCCCACTTCTGGGAAAATTGGTTTTGCCAGACTTGGAAAAAATGTTGTTCAGTCACTAAGTCATGTTTGACTTTTGCAACCCCATGGACTGCAGCAAACCAGCCTCCCTTGTCCTTCACTATCTCCTGGAGTTTGCTCAAACTCATGTAAATTGAGTCAATGATGCCATCCAATCATTTCATTCTGTCACCCCCTTCTCCTCCTGCCCTCAATCTTTCCCAGCAATAGTGTTTTTGCAGTGAGTCCATTCTTTGCATCTGGTGACCAAAGTAAATCTTTAGCACCAGTCCTTCCAATGAATATTCAGGGTTGGTTTGATCTCCTTGCAGTCCCAGGGACTCTCAAGAGTCTTCTCCAACACCACAGTTCAAAAGCATAAATTTTTCGGCACTCAGCTTTCTTTATGGTCCAACTCTTACATCCATACACGCAGTGAAAGTGAAAGTCATTCAGCCGTGTCTGACTCTTTGTGACCCCTTTGGAATTTTCCAGGCCAGAATACTGAAGTAGGTAGCCTTTCCCTTCTCCAGCAGATCTTCCAGAGCCAGGAGTCATACCAGAGTCTTCTGCATTGCAGGTAGATTCTTTTCCAACTGAGCTATCAGGGAAGCCCATATATCCATTCATGACTACTGGAAAAACATAGCTTTGACTAGATGGACTTTTGTTGGCAAAGTTCTGTGCTTAGTCACTCAGTCATGTTTGATTCTTCGTGACCCCAAAGACTGTAGCCCACCAGACTCCTCTGGCCAAGGGATTCTCTAGGCAAGAATACTGGAGTGTGTTGCGATTTCCTCTTCTAGGGGATCTTCCCAACCCAAGGATCAAACCTAGGTCTACCACATTGCAGGCAGACTCTTTACTGTCTGAGCCACCAGCAAAGTCATGCATTGGCAAAGTAATGTCTCTGCTTTTAAAATGCTATCTAGGTTTGTCATAGCTTTTTTCCAAGGAGCAAATGTCTTTTAAATTTCAAGGCTGGAGTCACCATCCACAGTGATTCTGGAGCCCAAGAAAATAAAATCCACCCTTCTTCCATTGTTTCCCCATCTATTTGCCATGAAGTGATGGGCCTGGATGCCATGATCTTAGTTTTTTGAATGTTGAGTTTTAAGCCAGCTTTTTCACTCTCCTCTTTCACTATCATCAAGAGGTTCTTTAGTTCCTCTTTGTTTTCTGCCATTAGTGTAGAATCATCTGCATATCTGAGGTTGCTGATATTTCTCCTGGCAATTTTGGAGAAATGTAGGTCTCCAAAATAGTTCCTCCAGAGGCATTTCAGGGTCAATTGTGACTTATCATGGCTTTTGCATTTCAGGCTGACTTTAGAATCTAATAACCATGTGAAAATCACTCAGTCATGTCTGACTCTTTGTGACCCCATAGACATGGAATTCTCCAGGTCAGAATACTAAAGGGAGCAGCCTTTTTCTTCTCCAGGGGTTCTTCCCAACCCAGGTATCGAACCCAGGTCTCCCATATTGCAGGCAGATTCTTTGCCAGCTGAGCCACAAATTGTGACAGTGATAATTGCATTATTAATAATGATGATGATGGTGGTGATGATGGAAGAGGAGGTGGACATGGACTGCATGTCCACCAGGTTGTCATCTCAGTTTATAAACAGTCTCTTGCAACCTCCTGGAGATCTAAATCTTAATGGTCATTAACTGAGCCTCAATTTATTTATGTTTATTAACTGAGCTTTGATTTATGTTTAAAACAAGTATATGCTTCCAGCGAATAAAGGTCCATTGCATTCTTGGAGAGCCTATCATCCAAATTGAAAGAAGCTGATCCTTATCCATCTGAATCTAATATAAATGAATAAAACTCTTTAAGACTTGAAAAATGAAAGGTGTAGATTCAAGTTAAAAGCAGCTTTTACCAGGCCAAATCCTTTCAAGTTTTTTTTTAGGAAAAAAAAAAAAAATCAAAGGCACTTAACATCCTAAGAAACTGTCCTCCACAGTCGATGATCATTAATGTCTTTATATATTTTTCTTACTACTATAAGGAGACTCAGCATCTTGCTAAATTTGTGAAAATGTAAACGGGGGGTCTTGTCTGCTCTACAGGGCTGTAAGCTTCTGTGTTTATGAAATATCCTATTTTTCTGCTGAGACTTTTGTTATGGCTGGCATGGTTATAGGTAAAGGTAGTTTCATGAAATCTCTGCTGAATGAATGCTTTTTTTTATATTCAGCTTTTAAATTGTTTTAATTTTTATTACAGAATTTTGTTGTGAAAGAAAAAGAAAAATGAGGACACACAGATAACAAAAAAAAGGCCATCAAATCACTGATAACGCCCTAAACCCTCACACCACTACTATTAATACATTCGTGGATAAGATTCTATTCCCGTAGAGATTATTATTATTTTGTAAAACTGGACATTTGCGCTCTAATTTGAAAACCTGATTTTCTGGTTGATTGACTAGCTGTAAGGTGATTTCTATTTGCTTCCAGGTTTCATTCTCAAATTCCTCTTTTTAGATACCTTCACTCTTTGATATTGTGTACCTACTAACAAAAGTCATTTCACATCTCAAATGGAAGGAGAAACAGTTCTTTTGAAGAGAGGTCAAGCAATACACAGTCAACCCTAAAGCTGTCTCTAAGGAAATGAAAGGGTAAATACAGTTTAGTACAGTGAAAAATGAAGCAAAATTTGAAAACCAGGGCTATGAGTAGCAGATCTAAGAAGGCAAAGGATTAGCCAGGTGGCTGGAGTGGCAAGGATTCTCTGAGCACGTGGTGCTCAAGCTGGAGTTTCCAACCTCTGGCCTCAGCCACGCCTGAGAACTTTCTAGAAAAGCAACACATCTGGCTCTTCTGCATGCTGAAGTTTGAGTGCACAATCCTAAGCCAATAGAAGAACCTCAGTCCAGGTTCCGTGATGCAATCCTTTTGGGAGCTTTCACTGCTCATTGATGTCTGGATGGCCAAGTAATTTAGAGAGTTCCCAGGGTCAGGGGCTGAACATTTTTATTTTATACAAGCTTTTCAGATGATGCTAATAAAGAATTAAGACTGAAAACTTGTTGTAACACGTAGTTTCAATCCAACAAACTGAAAAAGCACTTGGCTGAGAACTGTAGTGCATGCAGCCACAGTAGCTGAATGATTGTACACACACTTAAAGGGAGTATCATTTACTTTATTTTACTTCACTGGGTCAACATGTCAGCAAGATATGAGAAACACTTTTGAAAGAGAAATTTTAAGTGTTACTCCAAAAACTTGACCTATGATGTAATTTAAAGATCTGGTACCTCCCGACTGCCATTATATATGGTAAACATCTTACCTGCCCAGGACTTAGATGTAATAACTTAAAATTTATAGGTGCCAAAGACACTTAAGCATAAAAGTAACAGTCCTAAATCTCTAATAAGACCAGGAAGTGTCAGAGTACAACAGTATAAACTATAAAGCAACCACTTATATTTGACAAGAATTTTTATACATATCATCCCAACTGCAGCCTAGGTACCATAACATTTGCTGGACAGTAGCAATTACTATCCATAATGAAGTCTAAGTCATAGCATTGCTGTTTTGTTCAAAATATTTCAAGAAGGTAAGAAATAAAATAGGAAAAGACTTCTCACACAGAACACAAAGAGCACTGGCTTAGAAGAAATTTGGCTAATTATGGAAACAAGAAGTGAGATGTTCAAAAAAATTTTAAACAGAATACAACAATCACTAATTATATAAAAAAATAATTTTATTGAAGTCCAATTTATAAAAATTCTGTTTATCAAAAGTTAATGTTAAGAGGTAAATGGTAAAACATAGACTGGGAGATGACACTCACAGTCTGTATGTTGACATTGGACTCATATACAAAGTAAGAGATCTACCACACCATTGAGGGTGAGAGGTAAGCAATCTGATCTAAAAGTAAGCAAAAGACTTAAAGAAACATTCACTAAGAGAGGAGATATGAATGACAGATAACCGTATGAAAAAGTATCCAACATCATTTCTTCTCAAAAACATTCCAAATTAAAACCCCAGTGAGACACCAATACATTCCACCAGAATGCTCAAAACCCTGGATGTGCCTACCCAGTGAACCACCAGGTCAACTCCAGATGTATATCCAGAACAAGTAAATGCATTTACTCACCAAGAGACAGCTTCAAGAATGTTCTTAGCAGTTTTATTTACAAAAGCCAAATTGTGAGTGGGGAAAACTCAAATACTCATCAAGAGAAGAATGGATAAATATTAGCATGTAAATAGAATACTATACTGATTAAAAAGTGAACTGCTTCAATATGCAATGACATGGATGAATTAAAAATTTGTATGGGAGGAGACAATGAAATGAGAAAGGTGATGAAAGAACACTCTGGGATGCTGGACATGTTCTATCTTAATTGGAGGTGGTTACACAAGTTTATATGGATTAAGATGAGTGTACTGTACTCAATTAAAATAAAAATAATGAAGACAAGGAAAGATATAATCCATCTTAATAAGACAGCATTATAAAATAGCTCCACCAACAGCAGCTTTATTGCTTATAGAATTTATTATTTTATTTATTTACTTTATAATATTGTATTTGTTTTGCCATACATTGCTTATGGAATTTAAACATCAGCTATCCAAAAGAGAAATCACTTTAGGATTTTTGTCTCATCGTCGTTTACCCCATGAATAATAACTCGTTAGTTTTCTCAAAGTGTTAATAGTGAATAATTTAAAGAAAGAAAAAACATATTTCCCATCTCCCTTGACTGTTCGTATAAACACAGATTATCTGAGCAGAGGTCATATTCTTCAGCCTCAGAGCAGAGGTCATATTCTTCAACCTCACCATCATTTCCTTCCTAGATTTTGGGTGTTAAAGTGTGTCTAAATAGGACAGCAACAGCCACGCCTTCAGTCACTTCATAATGATGAAGCGAAAGTAGACTTTTAAAAATGCTGGGTATGCAGTTTTATACTACATAAAATTTATCACCTCTGTAATCAAGTTCTTAGTATATATATGCACATATATATGAATGGTGAATATATAACTTTAAAATATGGATATCGCTGCTCTGACTGGTCAAAGCAGAAGAGGCTAGAACATCATTTTCTTAAATTGACACCAGCTGCTTTGTAACAGTCACCACATGCATCCTTACCTGGCTGGCCAATCAAAAGCAGGCTCCTTAAAAGCAAACATCTGCTGTCCATTTATTGTAATTTCTACATGAAAACAGGTTTGTCAAAAACAACTTAAGCTTTGCCAACATTGAACATGTGCTTCCAGAAAAATGATCGTTCTGCCTCAACGGTACTGTCATTTCTAACTCCATACTCCCACGACTTGAAATAACATCTTTCACTTAAAGTGTTTCACAGACTTTTTTCTCTCATTCTGTGCCTTTCTTCTTCCACGCCTGCTTGAACGTGTGCTCACCTCTGCACAGGGCATAAGGCACTCAACTTGGGAGAAGAGGGACAGGAAGCCTGCTGCCTTCCCATCCTGAGCTGAGCGTGACTTTAGAAAATAACACTGAAGCAGAGCAGACAGTTATGGAAACCAGACTGCTTAGGTTTAAGAGTTAAAAATAAGACCTCAAAATCAACAAGCAGAATTATTTCCATGGCCATTACTATTATTACTATTACTTGTGTAACAAAGCATATAATTATCATTTAGAAATCCAGGGGTACCGACTGGCATAAATAAAGTCTAATACATATATTTTAATATATAAGATCAGAAGGAAATTGGAAAGATGGAAACTCGGAGTCAGAGTGTTTGCTGCTGAAGCAAAGCCCAAAGTATTCAGGGAGAGCCAATAATTCAGTTAAAACAAACGAGACATGTCCTTTATGTATCTTTTTTTTTTTTTTTTTTGCTGCGCTGCACGTGTAGGATCTTAATTCCTGAACCAGGGAGCAAATCTGCACCTCCTATAGCGGAAGTGCGGAGTCTTACCCACTAGACCACCAGGCAAGTCCCCTCATTGACAGTTTTGAAGCTTCATTCCACTTCACAGCTTTGTTGTAGAGAGAAAATAGAAAAATCTCCCAAGTTCATTCATGGGATTTGCATTTCTGCTGCATTTCCATCTCTGTGTTGTTAAAATGTTGAACCCTCTCTACCAAGGAGTTACCAAATAAACTCTAAATTACTGCTGTAAAGACAACATTCATTAAACCATCTATATCTTATGCAGTTCATTCTCTACTTCAAAAGTGAACATTCATTTGTAAGTTGTTAAAAAACAAAAACAAGGAAAAGTCCTTGAATCCAGGGTAAGTCAAATTGTTCTAAGATTAGGGGATCTTTCTCCTTCAGGGAACAAAAGAAAACATCATTATGAATCCACGTGAATATTTTTAAAAAAGTTTTCCACCTTCCTCCAGGAAGAATTCTGAAGAGTCATTTTCTAGTTCAGCAGGGAGAGTCTCATGTATTCATATTTCCATCTTGAGCTTGTCATGGCAATTTCAGTGTTGTTTTCAAGAGTAATAAGGCCCATAAAATGTCAATCAAAACCCACCACCAGCCGGGAATGTGTTGGAAGCTGTTACATAATCAGCATGCCTGCTTCAGCACAACACAAGTGGCGTCTTTCACGTCAATACTGAATTCACAGCCTTAAAGCTCAGATTTCCTGTGCCTTCGGGTTGCCACGGAAGCCAGGACTGTGGCAGTCCACAGAGCCAAGTTAAAACCTGGCTGTCCATTGCCTAAGGAGCTCTGAGTCATCTCCCTCTCCCAGGTCTCCTTCCTCTGAGTAATGGAATTATTAGGAGGAAGTGTGAAGGACAGGGCAGGAGCCCATCCAGAGGCTGCAGGAAAGATGGGAGAACTCGGAGCCCGAAAGCACTGGGGCTGTCTGCGGTGACACCTACCGTTGAGGTGCGTCTTGAAGCTGATGTTAGGCCACTCAGTGGTCCCTGCCCGCCTACCCCTGCCTCACTGACCACAAGGCCAGATGCCCACTGCACTGTGCTGTGAGCTTGTACCTTGAGCGGGATGGGTGCTTAGAGGTGGTACAGGATTTCCATTTTATCTCTGATTTAACACAGGCTTAAGACACCATGATGATTGCACCCTACACTATCCTATAAAGTTAAGACGGAAAAGACATATTGGACCAGCATGCTGTCATCTCCAGATACGCTTTCTCCACAGTAGAGTCTGCAATTAAGATGTTAGATGATTTAGGTAAGGGAACTTCTTTTGAGGCTTCCCAGGTGGTGCTGGTGGTAAAGAACCTGCCTGCTAATGCAGGAGACCTAAGAGATGGGGGTTTGATCCCTGGCTCAGGAAGATCCCCTGGAGGAGAGCGTGGCAACCCACTCCAGTATTCTTGCCTGGAGACTCCCAGGGACACCGTAGGGTCGCAAAGAGTCAGGCACAACTGAAGGGACTTAGTATGCATGCACTCAAGGAAGCTTCTTTCGAGTCCTTGGAGTTCTGTCTCCCAGACGTCAGTTTTAGCAATATCATGGCTTGGGGATTTTTCAGTGGAACATTCCCTTAGTAGGTGCTGATGTGGGGAGAAGGAAAATGTAAGCAAGTAAGAAGAAGAGCACTGGGGAGGGAGGAAGGGGGATGAGAAAGAGAAGAAAGATACAGAGGAGGAAGGAGAGCTGGAGAAAGAGCTGGAAGTAGAAAGAGAAAAAGAGAAGAGGAGGAGAAAGACAAGAGGAAGAAGAAAGGACAGAGAAAGAAGAAAAGGAAGACAAAGAAGGAGAGGAGGCGGCATTCTTTCTTTGGATTTGTGCTTGCTTGGTGTTTCCATGGATCTGCTGTAGGGTAACTTTCTATCCCCTGCTAGCATGGAGCTTCAGTTACTTAGAATATATTGCAGAACTTCTTGAAATCGCACATCCTTGGAGAAATACTCTAAATAATCATTCCTATTTGTCATATGGAATAAAAACGTTGCACAGAATGGGATCCTGTGCCCATCCCCTTCCCGACGTGTGGTATATCAGTCATGGCACTTTCTTGGTTACTTGAATAATCACCCACCTGTAGTGCTTATTTTCATCTACTCTTGATTAGGATTTTACTTTACTTTTATTTTTACTTATTTTCCACCTGTAATACTTGTTTTCTTTACTCTTTAGTAGGATTTTACTTTATTTTTTTTAATTAAATTTATTTATTTTTTTAATTACAATACTGTATTTGTTTTGCCATACATTGACACGAATCAGCCATAGGTGAACACAATCCCCCAATGCCGAATCCCCCTCCCACCTCCCACCCCCATCCTCTACTTGAATCATCCTGTGCATCAGCCCCATGCATCCTACATCCTACATTGAACATAGATTAGCGTTTCGTTTCTTACAGGAAAATATACATGTTTCATTGCCATTCTCCCATACCATCCCACCCTTTCCCTCTCCCTCAGAGTCCAAAAGTCCACTTTACTTTAAAAAACATTATTCAACTCTTACCTCAGAGAAACTATGGCACCGAACCTAGAGCAGAAGAAATAGACTTTTAATAGATGTTGATACTGAGACACACACTGCATTGCAGTGATTCTAAAGCACAGTATATATCATAGCGGTAGTCGCTCAGTCATGTCCAATTCTTTGTGACCCCACGGACTGTAGTCCTCCAGGCTCCTCTGTCCATAAGGTTCTCCAGGCAAGAATACTGGAGTGGGTTGCCATTTCCTTCTCCAGGGGTATATATCATAAGATGTACTAGTATTTTATGTACTAGTAAGAAAGAAAAAAATTACAAAATAACTGACCAGTACTCTTCAAGTGTGTTGAGATCATAAAAGACAAACAGAAACTCAGAAATGGCTACAAACACTAACAAGAATAACAAAGAAATACAGAGTAAGATCTAAGATAGGATCCTGGAACAGAGAAAAAAAAAAATGTAGTGGAAAAACTGGCAAAATCTGAACAGGTCTGAAGTGGATCTAATGATATAATATTAATGTAAAACTCTTGTTTTTTTATAATCATCATATCATTTTCTAATATATTATCATTAGAGGAAGTAGAATGAAAAAGATGTTTTATAAAAAAATCTGGAATTATTTTTGCAAGTCTAAATCTTTTCTGTAAATCTAAAGTAAATTCCAAACAAAGCACATTAAAAATCTGAAAAAATGTATCTTAGGATCATTTTAAAATAGTAACTTCAAATTCTATAAAACTGCGCAACCAATTGTCTCCAAATGTTCCTGTATTTGACTAATTTGTTTATGTTTTGAGGAACCGTGTGGAAGAAACTTCCCTGGACTGAGGATATAATCCCTGATTTCCAGCTTTGATTCCAACCAAATTCACAGGACACACCAAAACAATCATCCTGGTTCTCGATTTCTTCAATCTATAAGATGAGATTTTTGGGTTAAATGATTCTTAAGGGCTATTTCACCTCCAGAATTCTCAGTATCCATGTAAATAACTGGACATAATATATCATAAATGCTGCCTCTACCTAAAATGAGCAAAGTGGCCAAGGCAATGTCTGTTTTGTGAAAGCTTGCAGACATATCCACACACTCACTTTGTCACGAGCTAGAGTTCTCTGTATACATAATGAGTGTGGAGTAAGCTACATCATGGTGAAAACCACATCGACTTTGTGTTCACTGAGTGCTTAATTTATCCTTAGCACATAAAGATGCCAGGTGTTATTAGTGTGAAATAAAACTCAGCAGTTTTTAGTCAAACTAGCACTGTTCCACCCCAGTCTCTCAGAAAAGGATTCAAGCAGGCAGAAATGTGAGCGGAGAGACATGTTTTATTGGTTGTTCACCCTTGCCAGAGCCTTAATTTCGAGTCTTCAGTTTGTATTAATAGATGAAAAGAAGTCACTAAAAATCACTCATCACGTGTGTAGGTGATGTCACAGAAGGAGACCCCCAATGAGATAGAAACTCCCACCTGTAAGATGCTTTTCTAGGTCCTACATGGAACCCTTCCCCTAGAAATAGTGAGGAACCAGAAGCCGGCTTTCCCCTTGAATTCTTTAGCAAAGGCGAGACAAGAAGAAGACTTAAAAGGGTCACAGTGAAAGACAGGTTAAGAATTTACCTTTCTAATAAAAGTCTCTGCGAAAAGACACACAATACTGCAGATGGATTGCAGGATATTAATCCTCCATATGAGAAAAGAAAACACGCGAAAACGGTCTGTCATTATCATCTCTGGCACGTAAACACTCTGAAAACTGATCGGGCAAGGGAATTGAGCCCCAAACGCTAAGGCATTACATTGAAAAGCCAGAGACAATAGAGACCGCCTGGAAAATCTGTGAGCAGGATGGTGTGGGAAATTTCCAGGGTGGGGGAAAAAAAAAAGTCTGCCACTTTTTCACCCAGGGATATAATAAAACATTCTCAGGTGTGGTAGATTGTATGACTGTCATCTCAACATGCACTGAATAATGAAGGATGGGAACTGGCTGAAGAGGGAAGAAAGTTTCTCAGTGGAGGGTGTGGTAAGCAGAAGGCCCAGAGGGCTGCAGAGGGCTTAGGCTCACAGACTTGTGAGTCTAGCTGGCTGATGCAAGCTGAATCAGAAATCGTGAGGAAAGCCCTGGTCCTCCCTCGTCTTCTCTCCCTTCTTGGATTCCCTTGCTCTTATTCTCTCTGGGAAGGAATTTCTGACAGGAGGCACTCCCTGGGTGGTGCCAAGAAGGTTTCCCATTGAGTAACCAAAAGAGACAGTGTTTTCTAAGTCCTTCTCACTAAACACGGGGCTGTCTAGACTGGTCTAGGCCTAAGGCTACCTCCTCTGGTAAGTCAGTTATTAAAAGCACGTTTCCTAGGAACTATGGCCAGACAAGGAGCTAAAGGTTCTATCCTATGTGTGGACTCCCGTTAGGAAAGAGGCCCCCAGAGTCGTACATCTTGATGGCACCGAAATTCAAGGCATTCAGTCCTCTTTTGGGAGAAGGTGATGGCACCCCACTCCAGTACTCTTGCCTGCAGAATCCCATGGACAGAGGAGCCTGGTGGGCTGCAGTCCATGGGGTCGCGAATAGTTGGACACGACTGTGCAACTTCACTTTCACTTTACACTTTCCTACATTGGAGAAGGACACGGCAACCCCTCCAGTGTTCTTGCCTGGAGAATCCCAGGGACGAGGGAGCCTGGTGGGCTGCCGTCTATGGGGTCGCATAGAGTCGGACATGACTGAAGCAACTCAGCAGCAGTCCTCTTTCATTCTATGCTGTGTGTGCGCTAGGTCCCTGTGGGCTGCGGGCTGGTTATTTGATGTGTTGGGAGACTGGAGGAAGGGCTGGGATGAGGAGCAGGAGCTGGCAGGAACAGGAGAAGTAAGGAAGGGGTCCAGAAGAATCACTGCTGAACCTTCTCCTGCACTTTCCCCTTGGGGAGCTTGGGACATGTTGTAAGCAAGTATGTGGATAAACAAAGATCACTTGGAGGACAACTAAACCAGCACCTACATAAACTTAGCCTCAGTTCAATGAGGCCTGAAATGAGAGGAAGGGGAAATATTGTGCAATGGTTCTTAGGTGTAGGCTCTAGACCATTAGCATCAACAACCTGGGAACTTGTTATAAATGCAAATTCTCAGGTCCCACCCCAGGCCTACCTAATCTGAAATCTGAGGGTGGGGCCCAACAATCTGTGTTTTAACAAGTCCTAGAGGTAATTGTGATACAGGGTAGAACCACTGCTGTTTAGAGGGTGCACTGAAGAGAAATGGCCGAAGGAAATCTGATTGGGTGTATGATTCATTCCAGTTTGGGGTACTTGAGGGATAAAGTCTGGACATAGGGAACATACAAGAGAAGAACCTGACTAATCAGTAGGTTTTCCAGAAGCTCTACCTGCAGATGTAATGCCAAAGAAAAGCTCTGGCCCACGTACAGGACTGAGCCTGGATGGGAGTGCCAGGACTTGTCTTAAAAATGCAAATCTTGGCTTCCCAGTTTAGTAAAGTAGAATCTGCCAGTTCAATTCTTTGTTTTCTCATCCACCGCAGGAAGCAGGACAGGAAAAAGGAATTTGAAGAAGAAGAGTTGGGGGGGAAGGGAGGGATGTCCCACTTCCTTATTTCTGTGTCTAAATATCTGGACGTCTACAGAATCTATCCTGAGCCATTGCCAAGAACCTCCCACTCTTCAAAGATATTTGTCATTATTTATAAATCATCTCATTATATTTCTTATGTCATGTGTATAAAAATGTACACTTACATCACATAAATCCTTTACTTCGTGTTCCTGGCCTGCTGGGATGTGGAAATACAACAGATGACACATACAACTATTAGCAACATGTGAAAGCAGGTAACTAAATCCAACATCAAGTTCAGTAAGAGAAAACAAAGAGAGGTCTAGTTAGTTTCAAAGCAACTTTGTACAATTCTGTTTCAAGGCTGGCTAAGCCTTGGAAAGATGAACAGGAGATGAGAGTGAATGTCAGAATGTCAGTATCATCAGAGGAAAGCAAAGGATGAATCAATTAAAATATATATGCAGAATCTAGAAAAATGGTACAGACAAACCTATTTGCAAAGCAGAAATGAAGACACAGATATAGAAAACAGATATGTGGACACCAAGGTGGGGAAAGGGCAGAGTGGGATAAATTGAGAGATGGGGACTGACATATACACTCTATGCTTCCCTAGTGCCTCACACAGTGAAGAATCCGCCTGCAATGCAGGAGACCTGGGTCCCACCCCTGGGTTGGGAAAATCCCCTGGAGGAGGGTATGGCAACCCGCTCCAGTATTCTTGCCTGGAGAATCCCCATGGACAGAGAAGCCTGGCGGGCTACAGTCCATGGGGTTGCAAAGAGTCGGACATGACTAAGTCAGAGTGACTAAGCTCAGCACAGCACATGTATAAGACAGATAACCAATGAAAACATGCTGTGAAGCACAGGGACCTCTACTCAATGCTCTGTTGTGACCTCAATGGGAAGGAGATCCAGAAAGGAGGGGTTACAGGTACATGTATAGCTGATGCACTTATCTGTACAGTAGAAACAAGCACAACGTCATAAAGCAACTGTGAAAGAGAAAGTGTTAGTCGCTCAGTCGTGTCTGACTCTTTGAAACCCCACAGACTGTATCTCACCAGGCTCCTCTGTCCACGGCACTCTCCAGGCAAGAATGCTGGAGTGGGTTGCCATTCCCTTCTCCAGGAGATCTTCCCTACCCAGGGATCAACCCTGGGTCTCCTGCACTGCAGGCAGATTCTTTACCATCTGAGTCACTGCATCTGCAACTCTACCTCAATTTTTTTAAAAAGGAAAAAAAAAAGATAATGAGATACATATTGTAATAAAATCACACATGACCAACTGCAAAAATAACAAAGATGGAGATATCAAGTAGCTAACAAATCCAAAGGCCCAACAACAAAAGGAAAGAATTTCCATTTCAATGTAAAAACATAGTTGGAGAAGCGTCCCACCATGGTGGCACTGTTCCCCAGTAAAGGGATGAAAATGCCTGGTCAGCTCCCCTGGGACCTCTTTTCAGCCTGGGCAGACGTCACTCTCAGAGCCTGAGCTGCACTCTGCTCACTTGCCTCAGAGCTCTCCACAGCCAGCTGCCAGTCACCCAGAGGTGCTGTTTCTCCATCTACCCCAGCCTGCTGCAGACCTGGGCTGGCAAGCCCCTTGCTCCTGGCTCGGCCTCTCGTTGCTTTGCCACAGGGAGGCTCTGCCATTAGTATCCCGAAGGGTGCCTGCTCTAACTAGTATTTGCTATTAGACCAAGAGGTAATTACAAGGAATGTGTGTTTTATTTGCATTCCAATATTTTATGTGCACAAATGCATTTCCAATTTCAACCAAGGGGGGATTAATGATTCTGAAAGTATAAAAACACAAAGCCATGCAATTATGAAAATGAATAGTGCATGCAGAGATTGCATAAGTCTACCCCAAGTGTGGGGCATTTTCCAGTGGGACATGGTGTTCTGTAATTTTTTAATTAAGTTTTTACTTTGCAACAATTATGTACTTTTAATCCATAATATAAAAAAATACGACAACATCAAACCTTTGCATTTGTGGGTAGTACTGCTTATGTCAAAGATAAGTAAAAGCAAAGAAAGAATTAAATTAGCTTAGAGGAAAAGATTAAGCTAGTAATAGTGCAGGGGGCCAAAATCTTGAAGGTGACATGAGATAGGTGATCATCTGAGAAATGCTGTCGTGTAAATGTGTGTGCAAGTGATGAGCCTCAGCTAATTTCCTGCTGATTTATGATGCCTTAAGGAGAGCATGCCAACTGCCCAACTACATAGTACTAATGCTCCCGGCTGCCCCTACATTAAAAGGGAAGTTACCCTTGCTGTATAGTAATTGAATTACACTGAAACTTTATGATTTAAAAACAGCTTACTTGTGAACTTAGCTAAGACTCAAGTCGTAGAAAAGCCTAACCCTTTATCTGACCCGCCATCTACAATTAATGTGACTCTGTCCTCAGTAACAACTAACTAGTGTCAACCTCCATTAACTCTGCCAGATAGTTTTTCAATTAGCACTACCCATTAAAACCAC
This sequence comes from Nanger dama, assembly GCA_917880005.1. Classification (NCBI taxonomy): domain Eukaryota; kingdom Metazoa; phylum Chordata; class Mammalia; order Artiodactyla; family Bovidae; genus Nanger; species Nanger dama. Next base: position 7,252,997 of record CAKJTW010000052.1, read on the forward strand.
TAAAAAGCAACAGCGGAGGGTGACATGCCACTGCTCCCAGAGGTGTTCACTTCCTCTGACAACTGACAACAACAAAATCTCATTCTATTTTATGAAAAATTCCATTCTATTTTATCTTCACCACTTGCAACACGGTTCCCCCTTAGAGGTCTAATTCATCTGACATGTTTAGAGGAGCCATTTTTATTAGCCCATATCTGAATTATATATATATTTTTCCTGTTTTAGGACAGTACTAGGTTTCCGTGTCAGAAGCATTTGCCAGTCGAGAGTTGAGGTAACATTGCAAGAGATGCCCTATGCAGTGCCTTGCCACCACCTGCCACGTTAAATAAACCTCAAGGTAAACACTAGGTTAGAGGGCAAGGAAGCAAGGCTCTTTCCCTCTTCCTCCTTAAGCCACTCACTAATTTGTACAAATAAAAGTTAACCTGGGATTTTAATTTCTATGTTAGATGAAAATGAGAGTCTAAACCAATAAAAACTTCACATGGATTAGTAAAACCCAGCTAAAAATCTTATTTAATTTAGACCATAAGCATCCTTTCTTTTCAGAAAAAAATAGATTGAAAAAAATTCTTAAGCAGTTCATAGAATGTCCAGGTAACTCTTGAAATAAGTGTGTGTGGGTCTATCTTCCTAACAGCTCTGCCTTTCATCCACCTAGACTGCCTTCTGGGCCTCCTCTTCCTCCTTCCGTCAGCTCTCAGAGTCTAGTTGCCGGTCTTGGGGCCCCTCTGAGCCCCAACTTCAGGTGCTGATAAAACTTTAAGAGAAATCATGATGCACTGTGGTCAGGAGTCTCAGCCAAACAAAAAGGAACACACTCCAAATGGTGAAATTTCAGGGAAATTGAGGGAGAAAGGGGAGCCTTTACAGAGAGGAGGGGACCCACAGGCTTCAGAAATGGCTTTTGGGGCTCCATGAGCTTGGGAAAAGAAATTCATACCTTCCACCTTGGATGTACCACAAGAATATGTCTAATAGCATTCGTATCACAAAAATCGATAAAACTAATCTCAGGGGAAGGGGCTCTAGACGTGTAGACCCTGGCTTATCAAACATGGTGAGGAATAAAGCAGCAAAATTGATGGTAACAATCACTACTATATATAATTCATGTCCGTTTTACAGATTAAGAAGTGCAAGGAGGTTTTGTTTTGTTTTTTATAGTGTTTAAATTCATCCAGCTGACAAAATTCTAGTTTTTCCTTTTTTACCACTTAGTTTCCCAAAGACCAATAGGTAGATCCAACAAATGCAGCATTTCAATGTACCTTGTACCTTCAAATTCAATTTGACATCCAAAGACGGCCAGGGTTAGCATTTAAACCAAACACAGACACACACAGACAAAACAAAACAAACAAAAAAACCCAATGGTCATTTGCAAATACAGACCAAAAGATTATGGAGAATAGTTTATGAGTTGCTCCAGGTACTGATTCTCAATTTGAAAAGCTCTTTTTATGCATTAATATCACTATGAAGCTTGTTTTAGCACCATTCTATGCTTAATTTGTGATATGTAACAACACAGAAAAAGAAAACCAAAACCCCAATTCCTGAAATAGAGTCCTTTAAACTTAATCATACTTACATCGCTCCTTCTGAGAGTTAGAAACCAAATGGGTTAACCATTACATTAAAGAGGTGCAGGTATTATGCCTTTTAAATGGACACTCACTCTTTTCATAAATACTGAGCCGAAGGGCTGTTTCTACCAGTACTCCATTCTAGTGCTGGATTCATGGGAGGCAATTAATTCTGTTTATGGGTTGGCTGACAAGAGAGTTCAGTGAACTAACATCAAATACTTTTCTAGTCCCCTAATTTGCAATTTGGAAAACCAGAAGCAACAATTGTTCCTTTAGAAATCAAAGGGGGTTGCTGGCCTCAGAACTCCCTAGGTTCTGGCCTTTAAAGCTATTTTCTTGAGAGAATTCTGTGTGACAACTGCACGTCTGACGGGTCAGAGCATTTTCTCTTTCTCCTTTATAAATTTATTAAGGAATGAATGCAGCTCACTCTTTAAGGGCATAACTTTATAGAAGATAAAGACCCTTCACACTTTATGGAAAGGTCAAAGCTGTCCTAAAATGACCAATGAACCCAACAAATTCATGACTCAGAGGTCCAAATTACCTACTTCACCATCTTATTTAAAAATAAAATGGCTAAGCCTTCTTTTTCTGCTCTATTATTTATTAGATGTCAATAAAGAAGCTTGCCTTTCATTAAAATTTTGTCACAAACCGCCCCATACTGTGCTGTTCCCTTGCAAAAGACATTTTCAATTTCTCCTCCTTTTCTTGGAAGAAGTGATTTTTGGCTCTTTTCTTTCCTACTGCTAGTCTCTCCAAGTCTTTAAAGAAACCACCAAACAGAACTATTTCCCTTTTGTCTCTGTCTTAAAGACATTTATATTTTTAGCACAAATTTACATTCCTTCAAAAGGGAGAATTTTAGAAATCAAATCTCACAATTCCCTATTTATGAAGACTTACATTAAAAATTACTCCAAAGTGCACAAGAGCAGTATAAAATTAATATATACATATATGATATGAAAAACATTTGTTCTCACTCATGATACATGGTATAGAAAGATTTAGTAAATACTATAAAACTCAGAGAACAAAGATTACACAAATAAGCAAGAAAACTGTAATCAATACCAATGTTCTGAGGTGCTAATGAGACATGTGGGTTGCTTTTGAAGGAAGACAGTACTTGGATTAACTACTTAAATATTAATAAGTTGTTTTCTGAATAAGGTCAATTTAGGAAGAGAACAAGTTCAGAAAACATAACAATCCAAATCTTGACTTCAGATAAACAGGAAATATTATCATATTCGAGACCTGTTTCTGAATATAGATCTTAATACCTCACATGTACCAGAACACAATTTTAATAACAGACATGAACTACATTTCTTTTGAACTCCTGGATGGCAAAATACAATCTTATATTTAGCATGAACCTCAACTCAGGTAATCAAACAAAATTAGACCAATGTGAGACTCAATACTCACATACTCAATAAGTAGTGGGAACCAGGAAGCTAAGTTTCCACTTCTGATTGCCTGCATTTTGTAAAATTATGCAAATTCCACGCACAGTTGGTTAGCACTGGGACTGTACTCTGATAGCTTGATGACAGAGAAAAATTAATTTGAAACAAAGAAAAATAGTAATCTGTGAAAATCATTCTCAGGTCCAGAGGAGGTCAGGATGGTGCAGGAGGGGCCTTTGAGACTGGGAATGCCTTTCTGATAAAACCTTATTTTTTCCACATCAGCTATTTTCTTTTAAGTTATGAGTAACTGGGGATAGAAAAAAGGATGAGAAGCCAGTTCTAAAAGGGAGGGAGGCTGCTTTATCCTTTGTCATGGAAAGAAAACACAAGAGCAAGGATGGGGAAGATAAGAGATGTTGGGAGATGGTGGCAGGAAGCAGGGCAACTATTGTCCGATGTCTTCCTTCCTCTCAGGAAAGCCAAAGGGGTTATCTTCTGAGCACAGAGAACTGTCGTGATTTCACGAACTTGGAAAATATGGAAATAGTTCAAAACAGCTGTGCTGGAGAAGTGGGTTGCCTAGGTGACTTCACGCACAGGTTGGTTTGTCTTGCCCAGGGTGGGGACCAAGGCTACGCTCACAGCTCTGTAAGTGTAGCGCAGACTCAGGTAGGAGGGACAAACAGGCATCACATAAGCCTCTGCTCCCTGCTTACCTCAAGCAGATACAGACATTATTAGTCAAGCACGCCATCCTCCTCACTGAGCTGAGACAGAGCCTCAGAATCCTCACAGTGTATCATGCAGCCATTACTGACTGGTCAAGGGGGTATCTGAGATGAAACCTAGGCACCATTATTAGCAAAGTGCAAGCCCAGCTGTGGACTTAATTTAACTTAATAGGGTTCCTGATTCCATATCCATGGTAAATTATATATTTGACACCCCTACCCTGTAAGGACTGGCTATTTTGCCCCTGATACCTGCTCTGAGACCTCCTGGATAGCACCCATGAGCCCAGATGCTCTAGCAAGCTCACCCTCGCTAGAGCAAGTCAAGCCTCAAGCCCTCCGCCCCTGCAATCTACATGTGTAGACTCATCCCCAGCTACTACTGGATTATACAGAGAAACCAGTGACTCCATATCAGTCTTGGGCTACACAGTTCTCTACATATAAGCTTGCTACTGGGCAAAGATACACTAAATTTAAGCAGTTGCCTGGTGACTTGGCATAAAAACACCAGATCCAGTAAACTAGCAAGTCATCCTGAGCCTTTCCATGACTTCCAAGTTTGAGGACCATAGCCTGAAAGAGCAGATTGTTCCTGGCCTCAAGTCTTCCACTAAATCATTCTTCCTAAAACATGCCTGTGATTGCCCTGAAGCCCAGGAAACATCTCCAAGGATGTCAAAAGCCAGCTCTCTCTCCAGATACCCTCCTTCAGTGGAGCCCCTGACAGTCTGGGGAGTAAGCTTAGAACAAGGGCCTTATTCCCTAGAGATCCTATGTCACCCTCTGAACAGGGAACCTAAAAGAATCATGTCTGTCAAAGTATACCTACTGTGGTCCCACCCAGACCTGTCCTGAGGTTTTCGTGGGCTTGCTGGCTCATTAATGGGACCAAATCCCTGGCCTTGGCTGGCAGGGGTGGGGGGTGGTTTAATCATGACTACGATGACAGATTCCAGGATCCTAGTATGTAAGCCCTGCCAAGTTCCATGAAACCCTTGATTCAGTTCTTTCTTCGGAATCCAGGGATTCTGATCAAGTCACTCTCTGAGGCCCAGGGAAGAAGCCACATCCCATAATAGAAGAGTTTGGAGGGAGAATCATCTTCCCGGGATAGAGGGATGGTAATGGGGTCCCTAATGAGCAGCCAGCATCTACAGATAGCGTGAATTCTGGAAACTTCAGCATGGGCATTCTAGTAGTCCAGAAGGGAGGGACCTAACCTGGCTACTGGTCTCAAGAGCCTTCTACCCTAACATGAATCCAACTGCTACTTCAGCTTAATCCCAAGTTTTCAATAATTAGATTTTTCATGAGTTAAGGCATCAGGACTCAGTTTGACTCTGGCTGCCAACAGTCCAGCTGAGGTGATATCTCCACAGATGCTTGAAAAGAGACAATAGGTACAAATATGGTAGAAAGTAGAGTATTTGTCCTTATATGTCCTTGAGTTGACATCACAACTCTACCATATACTAACTCTGACTTTTACCAAATTGCTTGATTTCTCTGAGCTTCAGATGAAAGAGGATAAAGTGGAAATAACAGTAAGAATGTAAGAGGCTCTTGGAGAAGCCTGGAGGTTTACGTGTCAAGTGCTGGACACAATACAGGTCCTCTCAACAATCATACCTACCATGGCCGTCTCTTGTCAAAGTGTTGAATTAATATGGCATGTTTGAAGGGTCATGTTTGCCACATAACAGGTACTCAACTATAGAGAGAGGGGGAAAAAGTAATGAATAAATGAATGAGCCAGTCATGTTTGTTACTATGGGTGAGAGAATATTCTTTAAAAGGAGCCTAGTTCACCAAGCAGTCAGCTTACATGAGCAGCAGCAACACTTTTCATTTACCTCTTAGCTGGATACTTCATTTGAAACAAGCAGTGACTTAAAATTGTTTCTGAAAATCCATCCGATGCACTTAAAACTGTGATTTTTTTTTTTACTTATAAGTCACATTTGAACATTAATAGGACCCTCAGTAATAAAATTCTGCCTTTGAAGGGGAGAAGTTCTTCAGAAAGTGGGAGCTCTGCAAAATTAAGGTAATAGCCTTATTTTAAAGTTGAATTTCTTCCAATAAATGATCATGCATCATTTTTATGCTGAACTTAGAGTGAAAATTTTCAAACTTAGATGTATATAAAGATTTTTTTTTGAAAAGTCAATTTCCGCTTTAGGCACCCACAATTGAGTCTTTCCGGTACTAAAGTGGACATTCTGATAATGGTTAACTGTGTGCCCCAGGGGCAGAGAAAAGCCAGTTCCTTAAGGCATAATTCTGACCGTCATACTCATCACCATCTGTCTATCAGAGTGAAAAAAAAGTACATTTTTCCATAAATAACTATTGATCCTTCAGTTTTGAGAGTATTTAAAAATGGAGGAAAGAACACTTGTTAAAAGAATGATACTGATTATACATGTGATTTTCTTGGTAATACTGTCAACCTGTTTTCTGGCTCCTCACAGGAAAGTGTGCTCCACTGACATCATCATATCATGAGTCAAATGGTCCTGGGTTCAAGTACCAGTTCTGTTACTCAGTAAAAGGTCTACCTTGGGCAAGGTACTTAATACTGCAAAGCCTTAGTTTCTTAAATCTTGCCCTAGGAATGCGATGTTCTCTGTCCTCTGTCCGCACCCTGATGGATTCTCTCTCACCTCCTACCTGCTCAGTGCCCAGGGAGGCTGATTCTGTGGGCAGCACCACGGGTTAGCCAATGGAGGACATCGGCAAGAGGTCAGGGGTGGGTCGCTGTTTCCATCAGAGCTCTTGGGAACGGTTACAGTTACCGTGAGTGCCTTTGCCACCCCTTTCCCAGACCACAGACCCACTGGAAAGATGAAAGGAGACATTGTGTGTAAAGCCCTTAGCAAAGGCCTGTCATGAATAATGAGTGATAGATGCCACCCACGTTTGAACCTAAAATAAGCAAATTATATTTGAGAAGGGTCCAAGGCGAGTTAAGAGGTTGATTGGAATAAAGGGCCACCAAGGCGAGGCGACCTTTTCAGTGAAGTGCGAGGGGATGAAAACTTTTGGTTCTAGCCACTCCCCACTCTCTTCAAGGATCTGTGTGCTGTCTGCTCAGCATATGCCAGTCCGCCTGACAAAATCTGAGGGAAAGATTCTCTCTTGAAAAGTAGTCAGAGCAAAATAAATTCAGCATGGCCAACAGAACTGTGATCAGCGGTGGTCGGGACACAGAGGTTGTGACATCTGCTCTGCCAAAGGGAATCGAGATTGAGGCAGTCTGGTGACAGTCCTGTGCCACACTCCAGGAGTGAGAGCTGCCTGGGAATAAGCCAGGGAGTGACTCCTTGAAGGCTGAGAATGAGAAAAACCAGAAGGTGTTGATAAGACGTAGAATGCTGTGGTGTTTGGTTGCTAAGTCATATCTGACTGTTTGCAACCCCATGGACTGTAGCCCTCTAGACTCCTCTGTCCATGGGATTCTCCAGGCAAGAATACTGAAATGGGTTGACATTTCCTTCTCCAGGGGTTCTTCCCAAACAAAGGATCAAACCTTTGTCTCCCTCATTGGCAGGAGGCTTCTTTAAGACAGCCACCAGGGAAGCCCCGAAGGCTATGTATGTGGGTATAAACACTTGAGAGAGCTGTGAGTCAAGCCAGGGACTGAGCACTGTGAAACAGACACTGGGTCAGCCCTGAGCTGAGGAGGCCCCGGTTTTAGATCTATCACCCAAAGGCTGAAGGAGCTAACCCTTCTGATCCTTGACCAAACTACCCAAGAGCAATAGACTGGAGTATGAATGCCTGGTTCAATGGTCCTCAAAGTATGGTTCCAGGGCCAGGAGCATTAGCATCATCCGAGAACTTGTTAGAAATGCAAATTTTGGTTCCCCACCCCAGACCTACTGAATCAGAATTTGCAAGTGGGGCCCAGAGAGCTGGGCTTTAATAAGCACCTCAGGGGATTCTGAGGCACATTCAAATTAGAGAAGCACTGTCTCAGTATGGATGCCCTAGCACAGCATGTGTGTGTTAGGCATTCAGTCGTGTCTGACACTTTGCGACCCCATGGACTATTAGCTCACCAGGCTCCTCCATCCATGGAATTCACCAGGAAAGAATACTGCAGTGGGTTGCCATTCCCTTCTCCAGAGGATCTTTCCAACCCAGGGATCACACCTGAGTTTCCTGCATTGCAGGCAGATTCTTTACCATCTGAGCCACCAAGGATGTTACTACTATGACTCGCTGCTTGCTGTTCACTTCATATGAATCAGTGTAGGGCTGCTCCACCCTTTACTTGAATCACTGCACTTAATTTTTACACATTTACACCAGTTTTGTGATATAGGTACCACTGGAGGTCCTATTTATGGAAAGTAAACTAAGGCTCAGAGAGTTTGCAGAGCACCCCAAGGACCCACAGGCAGTCAGTGACAGAGCCAGAAACTGAACTATCCTGGCCTTCTACATGTCTGATCTTTTCATTTTTCTGCTCTGCCTCCATAGCAAAGGAAGATACATCCTTGTAAAGTAAAGTGAATTTTTAAAGAGGTACATTTGTTGAATTTAGTGAACCTTTTCTGTAAGACAACAGAGATCATCTCCTGGATTGCTCAGTGAAACTGGAAGCTGTCCTAACAGGGAACTCACACAAGCTTCAAGATGTGCTTTGCTCACAGAAAAGCACAAAGAGATATTTAGGAGACAGAAAATGGGCTGAACTAAGAATCTGGCAGCCAGATATATGGCCATCTGGAAAGGATCAAACTTGTACAAGTTTTTGAGTTGCCCAAATAAATGTCTTCTTTGTCTCTACCAGAAAAAAGATGTGTATGTGTATATATATATATATATATATATATATACACACACACACACATACACACATACACAGGCAAATACGTACATATGACAAAGAACTCATTGCCCATAATTATATCATCAACTGAGGAGGATATAAATTTGGATCTCTTACCCCCTACAAAAACAACAGATCAGACTGAATATAGTGAATTTAAAAAAAAAAAAATTAAGAGTTTCTATGAATTACTATTTGGAGCGTGCTATTATCTGCCACTATGGAGAAGGCAATGGCAACCCACTCCAGTACTCTTGGCTGGAGAATCCCAGGGACAGGGGAGCCTGGTGGGCTGCCCGTCTATGGGGTCGCACAGAGTCGGACATGACTGAAGCGACTTAGCAGCAGCAGCAGCAAGAAACACCTACATTTTTTTCTCTACACTGATGAAAACAAGGTCTATTTTAACCTGGAGGGAAAAAAAATACTCAACAGGTATTGATCCTACAGTGATCAATGGCTTATTACTATATTTTTATTTTGACATTTTGAAAAACACCTCAACATAAAGCAAAAAGTCTGAAAATTATATAGCATCATATCTGCACAACATCAAGCAGAGGAAAAGGAAAATAAAAATAAATTTAAAGAGAGTGTTTTAACTCTCTAAGAAACTCTAAGTGTGGATTTATTTTCACACAAGGTTCAGTTCAGTTCAGTTGCTCAGTCATGTCCAACTCTTTGCGACCCCATGAATCACAGCACGCCAGTCCTCCCTGTTCATCACCATCTCTTGGAGTTCATTCAGACTTACGTCCATCGAGTCCGTGATGCCATCCAGCCATCTCATCCTCGGTGGTCCCCTTCTCCTCCCGCCCCCAATCCCTCCCAGCATCAGAGTCTTTCCCAATGAGTCAACTCTTCACATGAGGTGGCCAAAGTACTGGAGCTTCAGCTTCAGCATCATTCCTTCCAAAGAAATCCCAGGGTTGATCTCCTTCAGAATGGACTGGTTGGATCTCCTAATTAACCTAATAATGACATTTGTATTTATTCTGGGCAATACCTAGGGAAACTTTTTGTGATATATATCCTTTTATTAAAATGTGCATTTTAATAAATACATATTATTAAATATGCATTTATATATGTATAGTATATATAGGTATATGAAAGAAAAGGACAATGATTAACAAAATATTCTAAACAAATTTCGAGACTATACTTACTTGAAAATAATTCATATTTATTTCACAACATTCATTAAGTTTAGATTTTACAAAATTCCTAATGAAATATAAATAAAATTCATCAATAAGGAGGACATTAATAACGAGTGAAAGTGCCATATAAATCAATCTAAAGAATCTATTTGGACAATTTCAGAATACCCAAGTAGTGAGTTAGTGAGTCTATGATTTTTTGTTTCACAAAGTGATTATTCTATATACTTTATTATGATATGAAAGTCTGGTGCTTATTTGTGTGCCCTTCAGTTTTTGCCCCAAACTCCGAAGGCATTCAGAGAAGGCAATGGCACCCCACTGCAGTACTTTTGCCTGGAAAATCCCACGGACAGAGGAGCCTGGGAGGCTGCAGTCCATGGGGTCGCTAAGAGTTGGACACGACTGAGAGACTTCACTGTCACTTTTCTCTTTCATGCATTGGAAAAGGAAATGGCAACCCACTCCACTATTCTTGCCTGGAGAACCCCAGGGACGGGGGAGCCTGGTGGGCTGCTGTCTATGGGGTCGCACAGAGTCGGACACGACTGAAGCGACTCAGCAGCAGCAGCAGCTGCAGGCATTAAGTTCATCTTGCATATCTCCAGATCCTCAGGAGTACCTAGGAAATAGCATAATCATTGGTAAAACCAGTATATTTCTGGGTTAAATTTGTTTCTTAGACTGAGGTGACACCACTCAGAGGGAGCACAAGTGCAAAGGGAGCAAGCCCAGGGAGTCATGAGTGAGGTGGGCTGGGCGGCGAAATGGAGAGTCTGTGTCTTTTCTAAGGGGGACAGCTGTTCCTCAGTTCCATGTGATTGTCTCTGGGGAAAACTGCCAGTCCAGTGTTTTCTGACTTTTTTTTTTCTTAAAGAAAAAAAAAAAAGCAATTAGGACCTCAAAGAGAAATCTCTCAAATTTCAAAATCTGAACACAAATCCACAATTTGTCTTTAAACACAGCTTACTAGTCTGAGTTTGAGTACAAATACAAAGCCACTCGAAGGTATTCCAGGAGCAATGGGTTTACTATAAGAATTAGGATTTGCACAATGGGCAAGCTGAAGTGGATAAAGTCAGGAAAGGCACAGTGGAAGTCCTGGGAAGCTCCAGCCAGAGGACAGGAAGGTGACCTGAGAACTCTTCCTGAAGCAACAAAATGGTGGTTCCCCAAGGCTCACAGGCAGGCTCTCCCCAGATCTGGAAACATCTCGCAAGTGGTCACGGCGGTGGAGTGGATCTCAAGCCACAGAGCCACCAGGAATCCTATATCTGCCCACACTTCTGGCCACACCCCTTCCACCTTCCAGATCCCCTAGCAGTTCTTTTCACTGGCAATCTGAAATCCAGACTACAGAGGAAAGAGGGCCCTGGGATATGTGCTTCCTGGTCCAGGAAAGAGGGAGTGATGTCAAGCTTTCCACATACAATCCTATCTGGCACTGGCATACAACCGCTGATAAGAGTTCAAAGAACACATCACTGGGTTGTATCCTAAGTTTCTGTTTTCCTTCTTCACTTTTTCCTTTCCTTTCTTTCTACCTCTTTTTCCTCTTCTTGTTCACCTTCCTCTTCTTTTTTTGTATTTTAATACCAAGAAAATACCTTCTGAGTACTTGTCAGGGTGAGAAGAGCATATGATTATAAAAGAATCACACACAAGAATTTCAGGGTGATATAAAACTGTTCTATATTAAGCAAAAAGCAAAGGAGAAAAGGAAAGATATATCCATTTGAATGCAGAGTTCCAAAGAATAGCAAGGAGAGAGAAGAAAGCCTCACTCAGTGATCAGTGCAAAGAAATATAGGAAAACAATATAATGGGAAAGACTAGAGATCTTTTCAAGATAATTAGAGATACCAAGGGAACTTTTCATGGAAAGATGGGCTCAATAAAGGACAGAAATGGTATGGACCTAACAGAAGCAGAAGATACTAAGAAAAGGTGGCAAGAATACACAGAAGAACTATACAAAAGAGATCTTTATGAGCCAGATAATCAGGATGGTATGATCACTCACCTAGAGTCAGACATCCTGGAATGTGAAGTCAAATGGGCCTTATGAAGCATCACTATGAGCAAAGCTAGCAGAGGTGATGGAATTCCAGTTGAATTATTTCAAATCCTGGAAGATAATGCTGTGAAAGTGCTGCACTCAATATGCCAGCAAATCTGGAAAACTCAGTAGTGGCCACAGGACTGGAAAAGGTCAATTTTCATTTCAATCCCAAAGAAAGGCAATGCCAAAGAATGCTTAAACTACCGCACAATTGTACTCATCTCACACACTAGTAAAGTAATGCTCAAAATTCTCCAAGCCAGGCTTCAACAGTACATGAACTGTGAACTTCCAGATGTTCAAGCTGGTTTTAGAAAAGGCAGAGGAAACAGAGATCAAATTGCCAACATCTGTTGGATCTTTGAAAAAGCAAGAGAGTTCCAGAAAAACATCTACTTGTGCTTTATTGACTATGTCAAAGCCTTTGACTGTGTGGATCACAGAAAACTGGAAAATTTTTCAAGAGATGGGAATACCAGATCACCTGACCTGCCTCCTGAGAAATCTGTATGCAGCTTAAGAAGCAACAGTTAGAAATGCACATGGAATAACAGACTGGTTCCAAATTGGGAAAGGAGTACATCAAGGTTGTATATTGTCACCCTGATTATTTTATTTATATGCAGAGTACATCATGAGAAATGCTGGGCTGGAAGAAGCACAAGCTGAAATCAAGATTGCAGGCAGAAATGTCAATAACCTCAGATATGCAGATAACACCACTCTTATGGCAGAAAGTGAAGAACTGAAGAGCCTCTTGATGAAAGTGAAAGAGGAGAGTGAAAAAGTTGGCTTAAAGCTCAACATTCAGAAAACGAAGATCACGGCATCTGGTCCCATCACTTCATGGCAAATAGACGGAGAAATAGTAGAAACAGTGACAGACTTTATCTGGGGGCGGGGGGGGCGGTGGGGGGGGTGTCCAAAATCACTGCAAGTGGTGACTGCAGCCATGAAATTAAAAGATGCTTGCTCCTTGGAAGGAAAGTTATGACCAACCTAGATAGCATATTAAAAAGCAGAGACATTACTTTGCCAACAAAGGTGCATCTAGTCAAGGCTATGGTTTTTCCAGTGGTCATGTATAGATGTGAGAGGTGGACTATAAAAAAGCTGAACGCCAAAGAATTAATTGATGCTTTTGAACTGTGGTGTTGGAGAAGACTCTTATGAGTCCCTTGGATGGCAAGGATTTCTAACCAGTCCATCCTAAAGGAAATCAGTCCTGAATATTCATTGGAAGAACTGATGTTGAAGCTGAAACTCCAATACTTTGGCCACCTGATGTGAAAAGCTGACTCATTTGAAAAGACCCTGAGTCTGGCAAAGATTGAAGGTGGGAGGAGAAGGGGACAACAGAGGATGAGATGTTTGGATGGCATCACTGACTCAATGGACATGAGTTTGAGTAAACTCCAGGAGTTAGTGACAGACAGGGAGGCCTGGCTTGCTGCAGTCCAAGGGGGTCACAAAGATTCAGACATGACTGAGCGACTGAACTGAACTGAATATTCTAATTCTGATAGTGGTTACACAAATCTATATATGTATTAATTCATAGAACTGTGTACCAACAGAAGTCAGTTTTGCCATATGGCAGTGAAATCACTGAATTTTCAGATTAAAACATCAAGAAATAAGATTTAAATTAATGAAGTACATATACTCTGAGATATATAGAACTTGTAAAACTGAACTATACTACCTGGGGCCTTATAGAAAGTCAGGAATAAGCAGAAGGTAAGTGGCAAATGACTTTAAACAAATCAAGGAATATAATCCACTATTAATATCTAGATGTCAGTCTTTCATGAAGGTAAATAATCCTGTTCAAAACTGCACTAGGGGCATGCTCATTACATGAGAAGGTAGTTCTCATATCGCATTTACTTTTGTTTAGGGGAAATCAGTCAAAAGCTGTTAATCCCGGTCATGATTATAAAAGCAGACACTGAAAAAGCAGTAGAAAACAAAATTCACTCTGACAAAATACAGCTCTGTGACTGGGGAAGAATATGTACCAGCCATTACTATGAGACAATGAAACAGACTGACTAAACGCAAGAGGAAAAGCAACTTACAGAGCACTTGCCATGCCTACCTGCATACCGACTTGGACAAAAATCCAATGGATAAAAAGAGAAAAAAAGAATCTGTATTATGTTGCTTTGGCAAAGTCTACATAACTTGCATAAAGATGCATATTGTTCAAACTGCTTAAATGCAGACATTTAATATATATAAATCTGTTTTAATGATTCGTCTTATCCACATCCTTACATGTGATGACTGTCTCATCAGTTGCTTGCCACCCTCTTCCTCTGCACCTTGCAAACATCAAGTCAAAATTCAACACTTGGTTGATGTAGACAAAATCTTTCAGTTCAAACCTGCCTTCTTCTGCTCATACTGGAGCACTTTTCAACTGTCACTTCAGAATGTCAGTGATTAGCATGCAAAAGCTTTATTTAATTTCTTTATTTCTTTTCAGGGAAAAGAGGTTAGAAACAGCTGTCATTCAGGTGATGAATACAAACTGCCAGCCTTTGAAACAGCAGGTGAAGTAGTTGAAGTTGGAATGAATTAGCATTTAGAAAACCCCCACACTGGATTGTACCCTGGCAAGGAAATGGCTGTTCTTCTTTGCATATTATTTCATTATTAAAGTAGTTCAGATATAATGCACTCTGCAAGTATATATACAGCCAAAAGTTTGAAACTTCGGAAACAAAAGGCTTTCCTGTTCTTTCAAAAAATCGAGGCTCATACACATGAGTGTAAATGCAACATCCGGCCAAAAGTCACACAATATAAGCCTTTTAAAAATGACATTCAGGGGGTCAAGATGATCTCAGGGTCACCTTCACTCTTTCAACAGTAACATTTAAGATTCTTCTCTGTGCTGGCCACATGATATGTTAAATCAAATGGCACTGAGGCCATTTGATTTGCAACATATTATAAAAGGAAGAATATTTTCAAAAAGAAATCTCCCCCTGGCCACAAATTCTGTTTGGTTTCAGCTTCAGTAAGGTCATAAACTCAGAGTACAGCAAGTATCTTACCCCTCTCCCCCGCAAAAAGATAATTCTTCTGTGTTTCAGAACTGCATCGTATGTATAAGTCTTAACAACTGGATATTTAAAACAAGCCATTGTAAGTCATATGGCATTTAATATATAAAACAAACTTATTCTAAAAGTGCAGTGACTGATACCAGACACTTAGTAACAAATAATAAGTGACCTCCAAGAGTAGGAAAGAGCTGTGCGCTATTGGTGTGCCCACAGAAACCCAGGACACTGACACTCATTAAAAGCTCATTATCATTGCCTGGACGCCAAATGTCAAAACAAAGGGTTTCCTGACCTCAAACAGGGCCAGAGTCAGGGCAGAGGTTCTGATTGTGATGAAGATAAGTCTGTTTCCATAATATAACAGAACTGAGTCCTCTTTATTCACAAGAACTTTCTTTTGAAAATCAGAACTAATTACGAAAGGAAGCATTTCCTCTGAGGCAGGAAGAATTGCTCTTTAGAGGCTCCAGTGAGACCGACCATACTTTGTCTGGCAACTAAACCACCACCCCCAGTAGCAGCCCTTCCCCTCCACCTGCACTACCCACGTCCTGCTGTCTTTCTGCAACCCTCACTCACTGCCTCCACCCCCTCCCAGCCCTGACTCGGTCTCTGTCCCCGCCCCATCCCCGTGGCCTAGGCCTCCTCCTCAAGCGCACCAATATACCTTCCCATGCCAACCTCTTCGCTAGCCCCGTCCTTACCCACCCCTTTCGCCATCTACCTCTTTTCAGCATTAAGCCCTTCCTACTTCGTATTATTTAATGTGTATTTACTTAGCCTGTCCTCTTTTACTTCCCTAAAGTTTCCCTTGGTAGCTTCCTTATCAACCCCCAAGTGGCAGACTGAATCTTTTTCTTTGGTTCATTTCCTCCTGCACCTAACTCAATCTGATATGATGACAAAATGGTTAAATCAGAGCATGTGCTCCTCTCCCTCTCTTCACCAGCTGTGATGGAGAACAAGGTCCCCCGGCTGTTTCCAGGAGGAGCAGGCTTCCTCACTGCTTGTTACAGAAGGAAGGGCCAGGCAGCCTTGGATCCACTAAGAAGCCAGGGAGGCTTAAGCCCTGGGCCCTGCACTTGCGTGAGTGGGGCCCTAGCAATTTTTTATTTGCAATATTTTGCAATATTGTATTTGCAATTTTTTATTTGTACTATTTTTCTTGAGGGGGTCCTTGAAGCTATAAAAACTTCTAGACCTACAGAACTTGGATCGGCAGCCCCTGGAGGAAAGAGGTACCAATATTTACTGCTAAGAATTGTTACCTGCAGTTTTTATGTGCTTATTTTATTCTACTCTCTTATCAGTTCAGTCACTCAGTTGTGTCTGACTCTTTGCGACCCCATGGGCTGCAGCAGACCAGGCTTCCCTGTCCATCATCAACTCCTGGAGTTTACTCAAACTCATGTCCATTGAGTCGGTGATGCCATCCGACCATCGCATCCTCTGTCACCCCCTTCTCCTCCAGCCTTCAACCTTTCCCAGCATCAGAGTCTTTTCCAATGAGTTGGCTCTTCTCATCAGGTGGCCAAAGTATTGGTGCTTCAGCATCAGCCCTTCCAATGAATATTCAAGGTTGGTTTCCTTTAAGATTGACTGGTTTGATCTATAGGCACAAGTAACAATGGAATGGCTAAAACCTTGTGTAGTATTTTCAGGAGGTATTTGAGACCGAAAGCAAACAAGGACATTTCTTCACTGTCAGCCCAGATTCAGCAAGGACAAGGCACCCAGAAATGGCCTCACGTCTTACTTAAAAATGAGTTTCTTTCCTGTCTCAGGGCATTTGCACGTGATGTTCCCTCTGTGTGGAATGCTCATTCCCCAGATCTGTGCAAGGCTGGCTTCCTCTTGACCTTCAGTCTTCAACTTCTGTGTCTTCTGAGAGGCCCTCGCTGAAATGGTCCCTACTTCCCCCACCTGTTACAGTCTGTCACATCCCTGCATTTATGTCCTTCATGCATATATCCAGTTTTGTTGTTAAGTCGCCAAGTGGTGCTGGATTCTTTGAGACAACATGGACTGCAGCACGCCAGGCTTCCCTGTCCTTCAGTGTCTCCTGGAGTTCGCTCAGATTCATGTCCATTGAGTTGATGAGGCTATCTAACCATCTCATCCTCTGTCGCCCTCTTCTCCTTTTGCCTTCATATTCAAAACGCCTTTTTTTTTTTTTAACTGATATATTTATTTATTGAATGTTTGTTTTCCCCACTGGCATGTAAGCTCAAGAGGGTAGAGACTTCAGCTGTCTTGCTCACTATGGTCTCCCTAAGACTTAGAACAATGCGTGACTCCTGGAATAGCCTCTGTGGATGAGAGAAAGGAAGGATGAATAGGCGGATGGGTAGGTTTGGTGAATGCAGTCCAAGTTCAGTAAAATATTTACAAAGTCTACTCTAATCATTTTTAGTATAACACAGAGTACTGTAAATAGTAAAGTTAATGCAAAACAAGCCAGCCAATAACATAAAAAATATTACTGATGAGTTCAGGGGTCTAAGCACTTGCGCTTCTCTGGAAGACTAGAGGAATTCAGCACGATCAATGAGAGCAATTTAACTGTGGTAGGGAGAGGATCTGAGAGAACACCTTGGCTAACCAGGGTGAGATAATGAAGTTAGCAAAAGCTGCTGCTGCTGCTGCTAAGCTGCTTCAGTCGTGTCTGACTATGTGCCACCCCATAGATGGCAGTCCACAAGGCTCCCCCATCCCCGGGATTCTCCAGGCAAGAATACTGGAGTGGGTTGCCATTTCCTTCTCCAGTTAGGAAAAGATCCCCAGGCAATTCTAATATTCCACTCCACACTCAAATCTAGCCATTGTGGGAAATCCCTGAATTTCTAGAAAACTCTAAAGATGTCTAGTGGAGTATCATATATCTTGGGTTGAGGCTGTATTATCAAGGAACCCCAGATGACTGTGTTTCAGCTGGCTACAACAGGGTTGCCTAGGGCAGGGGTCCCCAAACTCTAGGCCATAAACTGGTACCTCCTGTCAGATCAGCAGTGGCATTAGATTAGAAATAAAGTGCACAGTACATATAATATGCTTGAATCATCCCAAAACCATCCCCTGCACCCCCAGTCTGTGGAAAAATTGTCTTCCATGAAATCGGTCCCTGGTGCACAAAAGGTTGGAGACTACTGGCCTAGGAAATCAAAAACAGCAACTACAAACCCAGGTATGCATTCCTGGACCTCACCCGAAATTGACTGAATCTCAGAGGCATGCCTGAAAAGTCAGCAGAACAGAAATCTTTCCAGGAGGTTCTGCGAGGCAGCTCTAGGATGTGAACATGCTGGATGACCAAACCAGGATTCACAGAGACTTTAACAGACTTGAAGACTATGCCACAGAAGACAATACATGCGATGCTGAAGTTTCAGAATCTCAGAATCTCTCCAAGGTAAGAAGTTGAGATAAATACAGGATTGAAATGTTCAGTGTAAAGAATAGGCAATCCTGCCTTGAAGGTGTGTGTGTGTGTGTTGGGGAGGGCTATAGTATTGCTAATGCTGCACCAAATATCTTCCATTTGATCCACTCAGTTTGACCTCTTTTTATCACCCTGTACCAAGCATGGAGGCTGACCTACATGGACCACAGCAATGACCTCCACTGCCCTTGGCTTCTGGTCATAAACAGGGAGCCCCCCAGAAGACCGAAAGAAGAGAGGAGAGTGAGGTCTGGGCTTTCATTCCTTGAGCCCTCTCAGCTGGAGATCTGTCTTCAACTGAAGGTCACAGGCCTTCTACATGATTCCCTCCCTCCAGAGAGATTCTTTATTAAATTCAACATGTATGCCCTGAGCTCCTGAGCTGTTTCCTTAAATGTAAAGTGGAAAGAATAATGATAATAATAATTATAATACCATATCTCTTTTGAGATTATGAGGATTGAATGAGTTACCACCTACAAAGCAGTTAAAACGGTTCCTAGAATTAAACACATATTTTATACATATGTTTTAAATAAAAATTCTTATACCCATTGTGCAAATTTCAGATAAAACCAGCATCTTTCACAAAGAAAAGTGGCTTATTATTTTTATAAATAGCCAGGTATTTTTTAACAGCCAAACATTTTCTGCAGAAGTTATTTTTGTCCGCAGAGGGCTATTAAATTATAGACTATGACATTAAAATAAATGTTTGAGACACTGAACCACTCACAACAATAGAAAATTTAAAAATACTTTAGAGATTAAAAATTCTAATGTTTTATTTCTGGGCTGAAATGCAGAGAACACCGTTTAGAAGAGGCAGCGCTGGCATTTTAATGACCCCTATCAGCCCCATCCTTGTTGTCACAGATCATCACAGTGTGTTCTCTGCTTATATTATTGAAAGAAACCTGAATAAAACTTCAAACTTATCCAAAAAGGATAGTAATTTCCAGCGTGGATAAAGAATTGTATTAAAGTGTAAGGTTTCAAAAGCCATGCAGCCTGATGTTGACAACTGTGGCAATTTTCACTGAAGGGGGAAAAAGGCAGTCATGTTAGAAGAAAATTTCTCCCTGAAAACTACTCATTCAATCCGTTCATATTAATTTAAGAATCCCAACAGTTATATTTGTTTGTATAACTGGCATCGTATTGTAAGACAGCTAAAATTATCGTGATGTCATTTTCCACTTCTCATTATCATTCTCTCTGTGTCATTTAATCTTCGACTTTAAATGATCCTTTGGGATCATTTGGAATTTGAGAATACAGATGGCCCCTGACTTGTGATGTTTTGACTTTCCAAGGGTACGGAAAGCCATATGCATTCAGCAGAAACCGTGCTTCAAACAGAGATCTCTTCCTGGTCTAGCGCTCTGTGCTGTGATCTGCTGCTCCGATGCTGGGCAGTGAGCCGCAGTGCCGGGGAGCCACTCAGTCCCGAGAGTGAACAGCTGGTATGTGGACAAACTGACAACGATTCTGGACCTAGACAACTGCTCTTTTTTTCCCACTTTTGGTATAGTGCTCAACAGCTCACATGAGCTATCCTGCTCTTTATTATAAAGTAGGTTTTGTGTTAGATGGTTTCACCCAACTGCCAGCTAGTTTAAGCATTCTGAGTGTATTTAAGGAAGTCTGGGGTACATGCTGATGTTCCGTAGACCAGGCGTATTAAATGCATTTTAAATTTAAGATATTTCCAATTTATGATGGGTTTAATGGGATGTAGTGGAGATGCTTGTATGGACATCTGTGTTTAAAGAAGAAAGATGGATGCCTTTTAACAGGTTTTCTGCTGTCCCTAAGAGGCAAGGGAAGGAGCTGCACCTACTGGGGAGAAAGATATACAGAGCCAAGTGATGCGAACGGTTAGGTTTTCCTGTCTACCTGCGTCTAAAGCATGATGCCTGCTCAGCTCATTTCCAGCTGCCGGACAGTGGTTCTAAATGAAGCAGTCTTAGCTATGGCTCATAGCTGCAGACCCCTTGACAAGAGCTTCCAGTAACTGTCTCCTCCCAAGAAATGAGGACGATCAGTGGCCCACACCTGCTCCTCTCCTTCCCAGAATCAGGGACTTGTCCTGCCGGGTAAGGCCCTAGACTATTA
Source organism: Nanger dama (assembly GCA_917880005.1). Taxonomy (NCBI): domain Eukaryota; kingdom Metazoa; phylum Chordata; class Mammalia; order Artiodactyla; family Bovidae; genus Nanger; species Nanger dama. Next base: position 7,273,452 of record CAKJTW010000052.1, read on the forward strand.
AGAGTTTGCTCAGTTTTGTGGGTTTTTAAAAAATTATATATTTATTTGGCTGTGTCGGGTTTTAGTTGCAGCACATGGGATCTTTAGCTGCGCCGTGTGGGACCTAGCTCCCAGAGCGGGGATTGAATCTGGGCCCCTGCATGGAGAGCTTGGAGTCTTAGCCACTGGACTGTAAGGAAGTCCCTTGTGGTGTTTTAAAAAGGGAACATTTAATCAAATAGTTGGAACTTATGTGGAATACATTTATTTGTTTATAATTTTTAAAATTATTTGAAGTTCATTGAAAACTTTTACAAAGTCTCCCAAAACTGATCACAAAGTTTCTCCGAGGAAATCATGTCTTCTGTGAGTGTGTTTCTGGTTGCTTCCTGAATGCTATTTCTCTATTAGAAAATGTTTAGGATGCTATAATACTAGAGGTTAGATCTGTCATTTCTGTGACTTCCATGCCTAGAATAGTGCCTAGGACATGGTAGGTGATCCATAAATACATTCTGAGTCAATAAAAATGTAAAGAGAAATTAGAAATGCTGAACAGTGATACCGGACCCTTGTCTGAGCAAGACACGTGGCAGGCACTTGACCGTCATCAGCTCCATCTCCAGCACTGTTAAAAGCCAGATGCTGCTCACATTCTCATTTTACAGATGAAAACACTGAGGTAAAAGGAAGGCAAGAAACTCTCCTAGGATCTCACAGCTTAGAAGTAGAAGACCTGGAGTTGAGCCTGGACAGCTGAACTCTAGAATCCAAGCTTAGAACCCCGCAGTGATAGGAATGTTGCGAGTCCCTACTTTCTATTTTTCCCTTTCCAAGTAAACACTTGAAAACTCCTGTTATGGCTTTCACTGATGGGAAATAACTCTAGGTTGGCAACAAAGTTGAAAAGTGACTCTAGGTTGACAAAGTGCTCACTGATAAGCATGGCTTTCCAGGCAGCACTAGCTGTAAGAATGTGCCTGCCAATGCAGGAGGCACAAGACAGACAGGCTGGATCCCTTAGTACCATCCCTGGGTCGGGAAGACCCCCTGAAGGAGGAAATGGCAACCCACTCCAGTATTCTTGCCTGGAAAATTCTATGGACAAGAGGAGCCTGGCGGGCTACAGTCCATGGGGGTCTCAGAGTCGGACATGACTGACCACAGCACTGATGAGTATAAAAATTCAACAATTAATTTTCTCTCATTTTAAACCCCTTCATGAACCTCCCTTAGAGGACAGGGGAGCAAAGCAAACCAAACATAACCATGCTTGAAGTGTAAGAAATTAACGTGACTAGCTGAAGCTAATGGAAACTTCCTGTTTTTGAAAACAGGAAGAGTGCTCTTAAGGTATTTTTAGATGTGAAAATAATGCCAGAGTATTTATTACACATATTTCAAATCCAGTTTTCTCACAAAATGGAGAGCCTTCAGTGAATATGAGAAGAGGGGCTTGGGAATGTGGCCCACATTAAATTTCGAGCTTTCCATGGTTGTTTCACACAGACAGCATCCTTCAGAGCATGGCCCCATTTGGCATGCAGCATCACACAGACAACATTCTTCAGAACATGGCCCCACTTGGCATGCAGCATCCTGCACTCACATGCCTCATGCAGGATGGTGGGGACTTAGGGCCCATGTTTGGGCTTTCAGCCCCAAACCATTCCCAGCCAGGAAGGCAGACAGGCAGGGTTCCTGAATTTTAATCTTGGCTTTGACACTAACCAGCCATGTGATCTTGGGCAAATCACTTAACTATTCCTTGCTTTGGTTTCTGCAAGGTTGGATTAGGTGACCCTTAGATACCTTCCAGAACTAAAAATACAGTCCAATTCACTACCTTTTAAAGCTTTTATTCTTAGAAAACTCTAAATCCTAATTCCTGGAGAAGGGAATGGCAACGCACTCCAGTATTCTTGCCTGGAGAATCCCATGGACAGAGGAGCCTGGCAGGGTATAGTCCATGGGATTGAAAAGAGTCGGACACAACTGAGTGACTGACACATACACACAAATCCTAATTCATTATCTATATATTGAAAAGCCCTCTCTTTAGTGCTTCACAAGTTTGTTTACCTATGACTAGAAGAATTTTGGTAGGTGACTTAGCAGGGTTTCTTAGGGATTGGTTACTTGGCAAGCTTTAAGCCTGTGAGGACAGAACACTAATTTTGCGCCTACTTTGTCATGTAGGGCAGCTACTTCTGAATCTGATGATATGGTGGGCATAAAATGGTGACATAGCAACACCCCTGAGCTCTTGTAGCCTGTGCCCAAGAAGATGTATAATATCATGTTTCTGCTCAACCCAGGAAATCTAATTTTTCTTTTAGGTGCCGTGATGCCAACATGGAAAATGCAAGGTATCATAGGAATGGACTCAGATTAAATGGGTCTGGGGGCAACGGCACTGACTAGCCATCTCTGGGTTAACAAGCAAGACTAATAACTAGCATTTTGTAGGGTTGACTACATATCATTATAAAACCTGGGGATCACAAAGAGGATTTTGATAAAGTACATGAGAAAACAGCATTCATTTCCTGCAAACAGAGCTCCCAGAAAAAGAAAGTGACCTAACATGGGCTTAACTGAAAGTTGCACAGCCGTGTCCAACTCTTTGTGACCCTATGAATGGTAGCCTGCCAGGTTCCTCTGCCCATGGAATTTTCCAGGCCTGAACACTGGAGTAGGTTGTCATTCCCTCCTCTAGGGGATCTTCCCAAACCAGGTCTCCTGTACTGCAGGCAGATTCTTTACTATGTGAGCCACCAGGGAAGCCCAATGAAAGTGCTAGTTGCTCAGTCATGTCCAACTCTTTGCAACCCCACGAACTGTAGTCCGCCAGGCTCCTCTGTCCATGGAGTTCTCTAGGCAGGAGTACTGGAGTTGGTAGCCATTCCCTTCTCCAGGGGATCTTCTCAACCCAGAGACTGAACCTAGGACTCCTGCATTGCAGGCAGATTCATTACCATCCGAGGCACCAGGGAAGCCCTACAATGGGCAGATGTGGAAATAGCCAAAGTTTAGAGACAGATTTACAGAACTTGGACAAGGTTGAGTCTAGAATAGAACAAAATGTAAATATTCCTTCAGGCATTCCTGAATGAAACCGAGCTTAATGAAACATTCTTAGATATCAATCCCTACACCCATGGTATGCCCAGTAAAGTCTATTATGTATGTTTGTTGTTGCTGTTGTTGTTTTTGTTTGGTTGAGTCGTGTCTGACTCTTGTGATCCTGTGGACTGTAGTCCGCCAGGTTCCTCTGGCCATGAGATTTCCCAGGCAAGGATTTTGAAGTGGGTTGCCATTTCCTTCTCCACGGTATCTTCCCAGCCCAGGGATCAAACTCACATCTTCTGTTTGGCAGGTGGAACCTTGTATATTTAAGTTAAATTAATGTGAAATGTGATGAATGTAGTTCTTATTCCAAAGGAAAGGCTCATTCATTTCTAATGAATACATCTCCATAAAGCTTTGCATTAGAAAATTCCTTACAAACTTAGGGCTCATATATATTTCTAGACTAGGTAAGTGCTATCTATTTATTTTAATAAAACTCTAGTATCCATGACAAGGAGTGGGGAAAACCAAGTAAGCAACCTGATTCCTTACAGATCACTGACTCTCTCACTTCTGTCTGAGTGTGCTTACATTTAAAAAATAATAATAATGCACAATAGTCAGATGTACAGATAAGTGCAACACCTGTAACACCTTCCAGTTCAGTCCCATCAGTGGCAGATAGAGACAACTGATTTAATCAGCATCTGTTCCAGTTTACTTTCCACCTCACTTTCACAGCAATAGTACAGAAAGTAAAGAGCTAAAAACTGTAACTCCCATGTTGTCTTAGGGCTGATATGTAACGTGGATGCCTCAAGCAGATTCAACTGTGTGAACCTTGAAGATCGAAGTGAATGTGATGTATCACCTGCACGAGGCATGGCTCTTTGCGAAAGCATGGGGGCAGAGAACTCAGCTCTTCCACGGCGCTGTGTCAGGGCAGCTAGGCTCTACTGTGTGGTGTCAAGATGTGGGTCATCACAGCAGTGGCGGTGCTGCTCAGACACTCCATGTTAGAGCCAGATATGTCTCCAGTTATATCATCCTTGGCTGTATCAGTCTCTGACTGGACTACACAGAATGGATTCTGTGGTAGGCGATCAAGACTCTTAATCACATGCACTCTATGCTGTGGTCTTCTTTGTCTCTGCTTAAAGCTCTACCCTCTGGTGGGACTAGTTCTAACTACTTTTTTTTTTTTTTACTTTAAACAAAGCTTTTAAAATGACAGCCTCTTATCTAAAGATCCACCCACAGTACATTTTGGAAAATATATCTTAAGTGGGTAGAAAAAGGCAAGATTCTACTGAAACAATTTTATATCTCTATATAAGTATATACATATATACATGTACATTATAAACATATGCATAAATAAGGTGAGTTTGCTTATTCAAATACTATAACATATATGAGTTGATAAATATCTAAGATATTGAACACTAGGAGTTTTTCTCCTACAATAATGCAAATAGTGACAATAAAAGTATTTTGTTAAAACACATATTCACTGGAATCATAAAAAAAAGCCAATATAATTATCTCCGGTCTGGTAAAGCTGTGAAGCTAATTTTATTTCTTGAGGCATTCAGAATTTTTCAAATAAATTTTTATAATGAGCCATTGCCTTTCCTACCCACCCCTCCCACCACTTTTCTGGCCCACATACAGATGACAAACACAACAAACAGCAAGTTAGAGCTTTTATCCCTTCTCAGGAAGAAAAATATTCACGTCAACTGGAAGAGCTGAAATTGCATCCTACAGTTTGGCTTGGCTCTAATTTCTACCTTCTGTGATGTTATACTCACTTCTATTTCATTCAAGTAATCTCTCTGGCATGACTATACTACATTTGACTATTTTCATACAGTTTTCTGCGGCTGCATGAGTATTCAAACATACTCCTCCCTTTTTGTAAAAATAATTTCAAAAACTTAATTATTAATAATAAAACCAGTGAAAGACATTCCAGTACTGCTTATAGTAAACTCTAAATTTAAGCAGAATAGTGAAGATGGGAACCAAAAGACTGAGAAACAGAAAAGTAACAAAAACCAAGAGGCTACTTGTTCTGGTGGCTTGCTGATTCAGTTATGTTGTTTTATTTGCCAGAAGCCAAATAACTTATCCAAATTCATGGTATACCACAGGGATAAGACTGAGACCCAGAAGTATCTCCAAAGTCATTTCCGTTAGACTCATTAGAGACGTCAGGAACACGTTTTGTGAATCCCTGTGAATCAAGCACTTGATAAATTGTGTCCTGTATCTCTCCTTTGTATCTCCTTTAATGAGGTGGACCAGGACACCTTGTTCAGAGGATGTGATTCAAGACACACAGTCACATAGTGAGATGCAAATACTGCTGTACAATAAATGTAAAAGGTCATGTAAACACAGCAGAGAATGTTGTCACACTGTGCACAGAAGGAAGACTGGCAAAGCACATTCCATACTATGAATCACAAATCTCTGAATGACCAGCGTTTCTGGGCACTATAACAGTTCAAAAGCCTTGTATACAAAGAACTGTACAAGTGAAGCCTTCTATGCATATCCTGCCAAATTCCAATGGGGGAAATGACATTTTCCTTTGTAAAGATGATGACTCACATAGAACCAATGGGCAGAGTCAGAAACAAGTAATGCCTTTTACAAATCTGGCACTTTGATGATTAAGTCATGGCATCAGAAAATTCCCTGAATTTTTTTTATTGCAGAATTGCATCCTGGTGATTAGGCATAGCAGATAAATCATTATATGTAGCCCCTATTTGAGGCTAATTTTTCTGAAGCTAAGATCAATCTGAGGCAATAAGTAAGGTGAGTTTCCTTTTCTTGGATTTATTATCCCAAAGTACCACAATGTTATGTTACAGAAGACTAAAAAGTATAAAGAAAGAATTTGGAATGGGAATGAGTTCAGCCAGAGCTGTTAACTCTCATATTTCAAAAGGGCAAAAGGAAAACCCAGAAGAGCTTATCCTCTGCTGAATACAAGATATGGAAACAGATTTTCTCTAAAGATGGCCATAAAAGACAGCATTGCCTAGTTCCAACTGCCTGCCTCATGAAGAGGAGTAAATAAGGGGGGAAAAAAAGCGCCAAGACAATATACTCAGAAAGAACTATTTAATCCAACCTTGAAATAATGGAGTCTGAGGAGGGAAGGCATTTGGGAATATAAAGCATATTCCAGGTTGCGGGTGCTTATTAGATCGGTAGCTTTCCTTTCAGCCTTCTTTATGCTTTTCAAAGGTGTTTAATGACAGTCACTTGTGACAAGCAGAGAACAGAATGGGTGATAGAAAACACAGTAGCATTTTTGCTTTCATATGTATCTCTTCAGATCAGAGACGAGGGCTCTGACTTCAGCCTGGTGCTAGTGCTTGCTGGAGGAGGATAAAGGGCCAGAACCAAGAGCACATTTGTCTGAGTCTCTCTGAGAGCATTCTGATTCAGACTGAAGTGCTAATAATGAAATACAGATCTTAGATAAACACTTATTAAAAAGATCTCCACAAAAGACCTTAGTTAAAGGTCTCATCCGCCCTTCCCTAGTTCATAATCACCTTATTCTCGCTTGCTTGATAGACCTTAGACTTTCTATATGTGTGATATTCACCTCTACCTTCACCTAGCAGCATTTTAAGATTTTATATCACATGCTTAAGTTAAAAAAACATAATTTTAGTTATAAATTAATTTTATGAAAACTAAAAACAGCATTGGTTTAATTTAAAACACGTTTATAGCCATTGAAAATAGACACGATCTATAGGATTATCAACTTATCATTGTATACAATATATATTACTTAAAAGACCCAAAAGTATTGCTCATGAGTTAGAATTTACTTTTTTTATGACCTACCATCTTAATTTCTGTTCAGACTGAGCACTGAAAAAAAGAAACAAGTGCAGAGAAACATAAGATGAATCATTTTCCACTTTTATGGAGATTCCCTTTTTCTCCCCCAGTCCAGGAAACCTTGAGGCAGATGGCTTTTAATTGAGAATGGTCCTAGAGACCCGTGGAGTCAACCACTTCAAGTATTTTGACAAGACAGAGCCCTGGAGTAGGAATGCAAGAGGAAGAAAAAAAAAAAAATCACACTGCTTGAGCCTACCTCAGAGGTCAAGATGCTTCTCAGCTATCTTACCTCCTGGACAGCTCTGAGTTAATAGCACATCCTGGAAAAATTTATGGTATTCTATAGCAAATTGGAAGCAGTTGCCTCTCCTACTGTTGCCTCTCCACAGTTAGCCCTGCCTGAGAATGTCAGGCTCTGACTCTTCAGGAATATTATTTCAGGAAATATTTATTTCCTGACATATTTTCCACAGTTCATATCTATAAATGAAATGGTGAGGGGAAGCAAAGGAATCAACAGAAAAGGAACTGTTGGTTTAGGTTATCATGTGAACCTTAAGAAGAACATCATTTGCCATGGTAATTTATTCATTCATTCAAATAACATTTATTGACAGCCTTCTATATTTTAGAGGATACAGATCCAAATGAGACAAACAAAATCCCTGTACTCATAAAGCATGCCTTCCTGTGGCAGGGACAGATAATAAACAGATTCACCAACATACGTGGTATGTCTAATGGCAATAGGGTATAAAGACAAAGACATTTTAAACCCAGTTCAAGCTGGATTTAGAAAAGGCAGAGGAACCAGAGATCAACTTGCTAACATCTGTTTATTCATAGAAAAAGCAAGAGGATTTCCAGAAAAACATCTACTTCTGCTTCATTGACTACGCTAAAGCCTTTGATTGTGTGGATCAAAACAAACTGTGGAAGATTCTTAAGAGATAGGAATATCAGACCACCTTACCTGCCTCCTGAGAAATCTGTAAGCAGGTCAGAAAGCAATAGCTAGAATTGGACATGGAACAACAGACTGGTTCTAAATTGGGAAAGGAGTACGTCAAGGCTGTGTATTGTCACCCTGCTTATTTAACTTATATGCAGAGTACCTCGTGGGAAACGCTGGGCTGGATGAATCACAAGCTGGAATCAAAATTGCCACAAGAAATATCAATAATCTCAGATATGCAGATGATACCATCCTTATGGCAGAGAGTGAAGAGGAACTAAAGAGCCTCTTGATGAAAGTGAAAGAGGAGAGTGAAAAAGCTGGCTTAAAACTCAACATTCAAAAAAAGAAGATCATGGCATCTGGTCCCATCACTCCATGGCAAATAGATGGGGAAACAATGGAAACAGTGACAGACTTTATTTTCTTGGGCTCCAAAATCACTGCAGATGGTGAATGCAGCCATGAAGTTAAAAGACGCTTGCTCCTTGGAAGAAAAGCTATGACCAACCTAGAGAGCATATTTAGAAGCAGAAACATTATTTTACCGACAAAAGTCCATAAATCAAAGCTATGAGTTTTTCCTGTAGTAATGTATGGATGTGAGAGTTGGACCGTAAAGAAAGCTGAGCACCAAAGAATTGATGCTTTTGAACCATGGTGTTGGAAAAGACTCTTGAGAGTTCCTTGAACTGCCAGGAGTTCAAACCAGTTAATCCTAAAGGAAATCAGAACTGAATACTCACTGGAAGGACTGATGCTGAAGCTGAAACTCTGATACTTTGGCCACCTGATGCAAAGATCTGACTCATTGGAAAAGACCCTGATGATGGGAAGACTGAGAGCAGGAGGAGAAGGGGACAATAGAGGACGAGATGGTTGCATGGCATCACCGACTGGATAGACATGAGTTTCAACAAAGTCTTGGAGTTTGTGATGGACAGAGAGGCCTGACATGCTGCAGTCCATGGGTCACAAAGAGTTGGACGCAACTGAGCAACTGAACTGAACAGATAAAGACAATAGAGAAAGGAGAGAAACATGGGATGGCCAGCTGTTGCTATTTTATGTAAGGAGGCTATGGAAGACTGTACTGCCAAAGGTGAATTTTAGGTAGAAACCTGAAGGAAGGAGGAGCAGGAAACAAAGAGATTTCCAGGTGATAAGAGGGGAAGATGTGTGACGCTTGGGTGGAGTGGGTGAGGAACAAAAGAGCAGGAAGTGAGCAAGGGCCTTGTGGATTGTGTAAGGACTTGAATGAGAATGAGGAGTCAACACAGGGTTTGAAGAAGAGGAGGGACATGATTTGACTTACATTTTTCAAAGCATCACTTCAATTGTATTGTTGAAAATAATCTATGAGAGACAAGGTCTGAAGAAAGCAGAAGATTAGGAGAACACAGCAGTAAACCAAGTGAGAAATGATGATGATCAAGGTGACTGGACCAGAGAAGAGGAAGCAAAATGATGTGAAACATGATCAGATAGTGCATGTATTTGGAAGGCAGAACCAACAAGATTTTCTGAGAAATTAAACATGGAAGGTAAGAAAAAGAAGGTAAAGGTTTTAGCCTGAACCATGGTGTTGGAGAAGATTCTTGAGAGCCCCTTGGACTGCAAGGAGATCCAACCAGTCCATTCTGAAGGAGATCCGCCCTGGGATTTCTTTGGAAGGAATGATGCTAAAGCTGAAACTCCAGTACTTTGGCCACCTCATGTGAAGAGTTGACTGATTGGAAAAGACTCTGATGCTGGGAGGGATTGGGGGCAGGAGGAGAAGGGGACAACCGAGGATGAGATGGCTGGATGGCATCAGTGACTCGATGGATGTGAGTCTGAGTGAACTCCGGGAGTTGGTGATGGACAGGGAGGCCTGGCATGCTGCGATTCATGGGGTCAAAAGAGTCAGACACGACAGAGCAACTGAACTGATGGAAGAGTGGGATTGCCATGGACGAGAAGAGAAAAACTGGGGGAAGGTATGTATGTGTATGTTTCAAGTAAGTCAGCCGAGAACTAAATTCAGAAATTCCATTTTGGAAATGACACATTTCAGATGTTTATTGCAGATCCAAGTGACAATACTGAGTAGGCAGCTAAAGGTACAAGTCTGCAATTCAGAAAAAGGTCTGAAATGAAATATGAACTTCTGATTTATTAGCATATTAAGCCCTGAGTCTAGTTGAGATCACCATGAATGAATGTTGATATGTAAGAATTAGCGGATTTAACTCTGAGACTCTTCAATATTTAAGGAGCAGTGATATAAGAAAGAAGCAGAAGAGATTGAAAAAGAGCAGGGCCGTAGGAAGGATCCAGGTGAGGAAATTGTTTCATGTGGGAGGTGCACCCTACCATGTCAAGAGAGAAGGCTATAAGACAAGAGTGAGGAAAAGCTTTTTAATCTCCAGCTGCAACCTCTCACTCAAAATCAAAAGCTTTTGTAGAAATACCCTTATAGAAGTACCCTTTTATATTTGTAACACTTAGAAAGTAAAGTATTTTACTTAGATCATATTGAAATTCTGTTGATAGTTCATGGTTTAAAATGATGTCCCTAGACCATATGCTCAAAATAACCCCCAGGCTTTTAAATTCCTTACTGGATGAGGAAATTATTCAATAAAAGGAAATTATCTCAGTGACTGTGTTATTAGGAATGTAGCTTAGTGATTTTCCAGAAAGACAGATTACCTGACCCAGATGGATAATTTTCTTAAGTCTTGTACCATCCAAGTTGATAAAAAGCAGCTCTAGTCACTGTGTATGACCATTTACCATTTTCCTGCTGGATAACATTTTACTGTCTGAGGCTTCAAGGAAGCTGTAGACGTAATGGACAAAGAGTACCTTAAAAGGTCAAGATCCCTAAAAGTTAATGAATCAAATTTCTGTCCAGTGGCATATTTTTAAGAACATCGAAGGGTATATAAGGGCAGATACACTGTATTATAGATGCAATGATGAAATAATTTGTAATATAAAAACTGATTTACAGTCCATCCTAAAGGAGATCAGTCCTGGGTGTTTTTGGAAGGACTGATGCTGAAGCTGAAACTCCAATACTTTGGCCACATGATGCGAAGAGCTGACTCATTGGAAAAGACCCTGATGCTGGAAAAGATTGAAGGCAAGAGGAGAAAGGGACTACAGAGGATGAGATGGTTGGATGGCATCATCGACTCAATGGACAGGGGTTTGGGTGGACTTGGAGTTGGTGATGGACAGGGAGGCCTGGCGTGCTGCGGTTCATGGGGTTGCAAAGAGTCGGGCACGACTGAGCGACTGAACTGAACTGAACTAAATTGAACACCCTCCTCTTCCGTTTTTTTTAAATCTCATGCATATATATATATATATATATGTATTTATTTATTGTATATATATAAACTGGACTATGCAAATCAAATGGATGTCGTCAATAATAGCTTCCTCCTGTGACTGTAATTAAATGCTTTGTAAACTTTGGAAAAAAAGCCTGACTTACTAAGTTCTAGAATATTATTTGACTTGCATTTTAGAAGTCTTAAGTAAATGTGCATGAGTTAATTAGTGATGGCTAATAAGTTATGTGTTTTTTTTCTACCTGTTCACCTTAAGAATATCCAGGCAGAAGAGAGAAGAAAAAGAGAGAGTGAGGAAGAAAGAAAACAAGGAAAGAAAGATGGGAGGGAGGAGAGAGGAAGAAGGAGGGACAAAATGTGCGCTTAGTGAGAGTTAATAGGTATTCGGGAAAAGTTGAAAAACAAACAGTCCTAGACCAATATAAAGCATCATGGGTTTTTTTTTCTTCTTTTTTTCTTGTTTTGGCAAAGCACAAAACAGTTATTATAATAAAATGCCTGCATCTTCAATACTCTGAATTGAGAGGCCAGGAACAGTAGCAGATTAAGTGAGCAGATTCATCCAGTTTCACACAATAATCATAGACATTGCAGAACCTGGAACTCGGTGCTTCCAAACTCCAAGTTGTGCAGTTCTGACAAGGCTACTCTGCAATCGCAGACCCATCAGAAATGTGCCTTCAGGTGCTAAAAGACTTGGCTAAAGAATCCAATGTGATTTGGTCTTCTTAACCACTTCACGTGCAATATTAGACATCTTTATAAACTGTGCACAGGGATTGTGCACTCACAGGGAATTCAATTTGCAGGATATAGTATATGTTAATATGGAAGCACTGGGATAATTTGTTCATTTGGCTGTTTTGTGAAGCACTTTGCTATACCTGTTGCCAGTCCTTCAACTCCATCTTTGTTACAGTTTACCAAGATTATCCATGACACTAAATATACCTTAGCCTTACTAACTAAGGCTTACTGAGTCCCAGACTGTACAGGGTTCTGGATATGCTGTGTATGTTGCCATTTGCAAATAACATATATTCAGAACAGCTGGGCAGACATCATAGCATCTGGAGCAGGAAAGAGCCTTTAGCATGCAGTGACTGACTAACCAAGACACCAAGGAAAGAAGTGTAAACGTCAACAATCTCATGCTTTTATAGCAAAGTGGCTCAAATGTTTCCAATGGTCTCCATTCTTGAGAATTTTCAAAACCAATCTTAAATGTTTCTGAGTCAATAGGAATTAGTTTAAATTGTGCTTGTCTCAGGCAAAGTATTGTAAATCAATCTCCTCCTAAACATACATGAGCAGCTTAAAATTACATCACATGCCACAGCCAACAAGTGTTGGATGCCAGATCTAAATAGAGTAAATCTAATTTTCACTAGATTGAAATATGTAATACAGAAATGGACTTTTAAAATGTCATGGAAAATAACTGCCTTGCCTCTAACTCTAATATGCTCCTTAAATACCCAATATATACCACAGATCAAATAGACTAGGAAACCAGGTCACAGTAAACATTTGGAAAAAAAAAAAAACACAACTCTATATAGCATACAGAAGCTGTCATTTAAACAGACAATTGGCCATATTTTTCAAAAACTGTGAAAAACTGTGCTCCCTAATTTCATGTTTATTGCTCACTAAAGGAATGGCACAATATGGGATTTTCACTCTCAAAGACCTTTAAAGAGATGAAACTTATTAAAGTTAATTATTATTTTTAAATAGGTTTACAAATAAAGGGGAAAAAACAAGTGACTATCTGAAGGTCTAAGTATGGAGGAACCCATATAAAACATATTGCCATTAAAAAAACAAACAAAGAAATCCCCCATTTTCTGATTATGTGTAATCCTTCTATTTTCATGAATTGCATTCATTACACTGCAATTTCATTCTAGAGGAAGTTCAAGAATTAGAGGAAATGTTAAGAATGTTAAATACACTTGACACCACCTACAATGCACAGGACTCATACCACCTTTAGGCCTATACAATAAATTAACTCTGGATAAATATTTGCTTACATATTTTATATAAATCACACATATCTAAATTCCAAATACATGAATATCTTTAAAAAGTTCCATTTTCAATCTGTTAAAAAGAAAAACTAAATGAAAGAGAGTTGAACGATTACATTTCAAACTTGAGAAAGTTTTTAATAAAAGTAAATAATAAGCTCGTAAACATATCTGACTAAAGGATATTTGGAAAAAAAAAAACTCTCTAGCATACCTCTATTTTGAAAACATTAGCTCAAGTCAGTATTACCAGGGAACACCACTGTTTTCGATTTGCAGTGTGTTTGTAACAATTTACATTAACCCACTATTATCTTGTGAAGCCCTGATGTATTCCCTGGTTATTCACACAAGGAAAGTTAAATTAAAGGCTGAGCTTACATTTTAAAGCCTGGGGCAAGAGAAAGTTGAGTAGGTCAAAGAGAATGAAAACTATTTGGCTTTCGAGGAAGGCAGGGGAAGGCTCCTCTGTTAAGTACCAGTAGTTGCTGTGAGGAGCCAAGCTGGGGTGAACTCAAAAAGGAGTCTCCTTCATTTCAGTACAGCGATTTCTGCAGGGACACTGGCAAGAGAGACACAGAGACACCTCTAGGAATGTCTCTGCAGGGATCTCAGGTGTGCTCACCTGCTGGGGCAGGGGAGAGGGAAGCTCTGTGGAAGTCTGGGACTGACCAGAATAATTGCTCTTGGGAGAGGCTTTGATTTCCTCTAGGAAAGGAAGATAAAGCGGGTGCCCATGGGTCCAGGGCAAGTGAGAACTTGGAATATTTTCTATTTATTTCTCCTTTTTTTTTTTTTTTTTTTGTTTCATCATTCATTGGCGTTCCTTCCGCCCTAGCTGGTTTAATTTAGGGCCAGTGTTTGTTTATTTTTGTTGTTCTTCTTGATTTCCTGGAAGACTGACAAACAGTCTAAAGAATGTGAGTGCCTGCTTTGAATTAAGCCCACCGAGTCAGATTACTGGTTGCAAAGACAGCGGTTAGGAAACAGCCAGTTTTGATTCAAGTTAGAAAGAGGCACTCACGGTTCTGAAAGCAATGCAAGGAGCAGGGAGAACTCGGCTGCATTCTTTGGTTACTTACAAGAAGGCTGGAATAAATTGCTTGTTTGTTTAACAGCTTTTGAAAGTAGCGGATAAATTGCTTTTGGTGACTAAATGTGGTTATGGGAGGTTGAACAATTGGAGTCATTTCCATAATCAGCAATCGCTGTTGCTGAAATCAGAGAGAAAAGTAAGCTGTAAATAAAGGAAAACATATCTGGCAGGAAGCATTATTCAATCTAAAGCCATCCCAAATGGTTAAAAATGTAGCTTACATTACACTCCTGTGATTTTACAACAACACAGAAGAAACGAAGACCACTCAATTTCACAGTTCCAGGGGAAAATGAGGCTCTTTCTGGGACTTTTACTTTCCCAGCAATGCGTTTGTGATGCATTCCAGATGGACAGGCCTTGAAAAGTGACAGTACCCATCTATTTGTGAGAATGAACACAGGGAGAGTGAGAGTTTTCACATCTCTGTGTCGCTAAAACATAAACACCGCAAACCACAAATGAGTCCACTTAATCCAATCCGGGAGGACTCCTTAGAATGAGATGCTTTCTCAGTTATCATCAAAGCATCCGGTCTAATTCTCCTTCGCCCAAGTCTCTATGAGGGGACAGAGAGGGTAGGGCGCTTGATGGAATGGAAATTTAAAAAAGCTCAAGACAGTTCTTTGGATGAAGATATACAGCTGATATTTTAATGGGTGGGTGACACAAGGATGAAACACATCAACGGTATGCTGTGAGTTCAATTAAAATATAAAAAGATCTTGACAAATTGGAAACATGACCTAAATCTAATAGAATGGCATTTAAAGGAAAGGAATGTTAGAACCTGAACTTGGTTGAGAAAGGCCTATGCGTGAATAGAGGAGATGCTACTGAGCAGGGGCCGTTATAAGAAAGTGTGTGTCGTTTTGCTAATCAACTCCAGAAGAAAACAACAGTGGCTGACTGTAAGAAAACACCTTAGCTGAATAAGGGGAGGTGACTGCTTCTCTGCCGGCTAAGCTGAAGCGCAGTCCGGTGTGGTGGGCCTGGTCTGCCAGCATCACAAGGCAAGAGGGCCGTGCCCACCAAGGCGTGCCCTCCTCTGGCGGGGTGGATCCCATCTCCTTTCTAAGCCAGCTCCCTTTCTGCTCTCTGTAGCTCACTCCTGCCGCCTCCTAGTTCCTCCCTCACTGGCATTTGTGCACACTCGGGTCTGATCACATAAACTCCCCAGCGCCCTGCACTAAGCCCTGCCACAGCTGCCCTCTTCTCCCTTTTGGCTGCTGAACCTCCGCCGCCGCCATCTGACCCTCACGTCTCTGACATCGCCCACCCAAGTCTGACCTCTATTCTCGCTGCTCCCCTGGAATAACTCTGCTCACATCTCCTACGAGTAGAGAACAGAGCTGGGCACGCATCTTCCTTGCTGCTGGGCAGGGTTAAGCACGGCTGGCCAGCCTTTCTGCAGCGAGTCTTCTTGGGCCTCCTGGATGCAGCCCCTCCGGGTGTGTCTCCTTAGCCATGAGATGCCAGCTCTCGGTTTTCTCGTTTCATTGCGGCGGTGTGTTCTGGATGGAGTATCTTACTCCGTCCATTCCTCGGGGTTCCTGGGCCCTTCCTCAGCGGGCGGAGGGGCTTCCCGGGGTGGTGAGCCTGTGCAGGATCGGAGAGCCCCCTGCGCTGCCTCGCAGGGAAGGCCCCACAAGGAGGCCCGCAGGCTCCCTCGTCTGGGCCCCACAATGGAAGAGGCGGCTGTCTTCACGCAGCGGTGCTTTCAAAGAGTTAACAACACTGCAGATGTTTAAGAAAATTCTGCCATAAGGAAGCATTTTTGAGCTTAAGGACCTAGAAGAATAGAGACCTCCGAGGTCTACAAAAGCTCCACAGCGGGGGTACCTGGAGAGAATCAAGGACACGCAATGGAGGGTGGAGTGAATCGCTGCCACAGAAACACAAAGCCGCGGAACATGATGGAAGAAATGAGGCCGTGGGCCCTCTGGGGAGGCTGAGGGGACCCAGGAGACCACCCCACCCCGAGGTGGGTAGGGGGCAGCCAGCCCTTCCTTCCTTTTTTCTTTTTAATTGAGGCATAGTTGATTTATAATAATTTACTTATAAGCATCAAGATTTATAATTTTTAAAGGCTATACTCTATTTATAGTTACAAAATATTTCCCGTATCCCCTGCATTGCACAGCATATCCTTCTAGCTTAGTTCATCCCTAATGTTTTGCATCTCTTAATCCCCACCCCTCTGCTCTCCCTACCCTCTTCCCACTTCACGCTAGTGATCACTAGTCAGCTCTCTAGATCTCTGAGTCTACCTCTTTTTGTTATATTCATTAGTTTTTTTTTTTAGATTCCACATATAAGTGCTATCATACACTGTTTGTCTTTCTCTGCCTGACTTGTTTCACTTAACATAATACCCTCCAAGTCCATCATGTCGTTCTTTTCCGTGGCTGAGTAGTATCCCATTGTGTATATGTGCCACGTCTTCTTGCCCATTCATCTGCTGAGAGACACGTAGGCTGTTGCATATCTTGGTGATTGTAAATAGGGCTGTTATTTCCTTTCCTTTCTAAACGGCCACAACTACTCTTTGTTATTTAGCACTTAGCATGTGCCAAGAGGTGGTTCATTCTGTACAACTGACTGAGTCTCCTTCTTTTCCCCAATATCTCTCCTCTCTTTCTTCCTTAGAAACAGAATTTTTAACTCTTAACTGGACTCACAGTGTCCTTTTACCAGGCTCCCCTGAGGTTTCATATGGTCAGGTGACTACATTTGGCTTGTAACTAGAGGTACTGGGTGCAAGAACTGTGCTTACAGTGAAAAGATTTGCATTTCTAAATCTCTTCCACCTAATTATGACATTTTAAAACAGAAAAGCTGGAAGAATGACATTGTCAATACTCCTGCTGTCACCATCTATATTTACAATTGTTAACATACTGCTGTGTTTGTTTCATGACATATCACCTATTTATCTGTCCATTTATCCGTCCATTTATCTGTTTTAGTTTTACCCATTTCAGAGTTGCAGATGTGGGTACACTTTAGCCTAAAATTTATCTTGTTTTATATGTTTCCAACATTCCCTTGGAGAATGAGGTAGTTATGGCCATTTCTGTTTTCCAAAGAGTAAGCAGAAATCCAGAAGTCCAAGCAACTCACTAGGGTCACACTCTTAGTAACTGATGAACCTCACATTTTGAATTCAATGTCTCTCTTCAAAGTTCAAGTTTTTAACCTGTGAATTTTCTATTCCTTCAAATCCCCCTCCCCCCCCCCCCTCCCAAGGGACTCTTAAGTTTCTGAGGCTTTGGTGTATAAAGTACCGTTAATTTGATCAGGACTTGGTATGCTGGGGTCCTGTAAAAGAGATTGTGTTCACCTATGGCTGATTCGTGTCAATGTATGGCAAAACAAATACAGTATTGTAATTAAGAAAAAAAAATTTAATTTTTTTTTTAAAAAAAAAGGAGAGTTCTGATTGCTCAGTTCACCTTACTCTGACCCATTTGGAAATAATACCCTTGAGTTCTAGGTGCTGCCTTCGGGGGTCAGAGAAGAGAAACTATATTTCGCATTTCCACGATAAGTATTTCTCTTTGGGAATAAGCAATTCCATTAAATAAAGTACCCCTTTCCCTCTGATTAATTTGAAAGATGTCAGAATTTGAAAAAGCACAGCTCTGTTTTCTTTCCTGAAATTAAATGCTTTATACCTAACTCACTTCTTATAAATAAGACCTATTTATCATAGATCTGCAGACTGTTATACACTTTGGGGTTTACTCAGCTTCCTTCTAATGGACAAATTTTCTGAAGTTGCTCCTTTGTATTTCATCAAGAGTGATGAACCTCAGCCACCCTTGATATCATGGCTTGGAAGCTCCCAAACCAATTGGTTTAGTCATGTATTTTATGATCCATGCTGTGGCCATAAAACTTTTCAAAGTAACACTCAAGTTCCAATCTACATATCTGAAAACAACACTTTCGATCTGTTGTTTCAGAGTGTTTTCTAGAGACCCAGCTGCCAGTGGCTACCCAAGGCACTGGGTGGCCTCACAAAGTCAGCTCACCGTGCCTCTCACTGCCAAGGCCAGCAGAGCCCAGAGCTGACCACATGATCATCTCCCGTGTCAAACCAGAATTCCATTTAACAAGCTGACAGTAGCGACAGGAGCACAAAATAGCAAGCAGATACACAGTGTGGTATTTGTCAGAGATAAAGAGCTGAGCTTGAGCTTAATGTTTTCCGAAGGTTTTGGAAGATGTTCAGATCAACTGTCCCAAACAGTTTCTGTTCCTTGAACTTCTTCTCACAGTTCTCTTATTGGAAGTTGCCATTTTGACACATTAAGCTTCGCTTGGTGGCAATCTTTTGAAGATACCAGAAATTAGAGTCTGTGCTGATTTCACTGACATGTCTCATTGGTCCACACATGTAGTTTACTGAAAATCTTAAGGGCTAAAGCCAAATTCAATTGTACTTTATTGTTATATCTTCTTAAAGCTAAATTTACACATGGTACACAAATATGCACATGTTTACAATAAGACTTTCCATAAAAACACATAGCTTCATTATTTATGGTTATAAAGAAAGCAGAGAAAGATTTATAAAACACAATATTTTAATCCAATCATGTGTGCCTTATTGCCTGCATTACATAAAATAGATTTTTACAAAATCAATCATATCTATTGCCATTTTAGTTTGGTCTTCAGAGAGCGTACCATCCCTATAGTTTTTCTATCACATGTAGAGGCAAATTAAATTTGAAAAGAAAAAAAATTACCTTTCCTGTTTTCTTCAGAATGTGCAAAAGCAACCAGTGCAACATGAAATATAGCCTACATTAGGAGAATTAATTTTTGGATGAGTCGGACAGCATGGATGAACTGGAAGCTTATGCCAGCAAAAACTGAAGAGAAGATATATTTTTTAAAACCAAATATATAGATTTAGAGAAAGTAAATCCCCTTTACCTTTATTGATAAATTCTCATAAAAATGAAATTTCTATAGCTGCCAAATCTCCGGTTAGTCTGAAAACTCTTCAAATACTGAATCATGTGGACAGATGTCTAGTTGTGCTTCTGTGGCTTGTTGGGGAGAATCACCCTGCAGGGAACCTTTTTGTCAAAGCGAAGTCTTCCATCATTCAGATGGCACTTCTTTTCCCCTTTCTCCAAAATTCTTTATTCATTTTGGCCACCATGATCTGGAGTTCTACGGCAAGTTTTGAATTTTGCAAACATCAGTCTGAGTGAGCTTTTACATATCACCACCATACATCAAACGTTCTGAGGAAGACTCATCTTGACACAGACTGTGTTTGCCTCCCCTGTCGGGTAACAGAGCAATTTTGACTAATGTGTGCCTTCCTGATGCTCCTCAAGTTTGTGGCAGGGGTGAAAAAACTCCAATTGAGATCAGTTATAACCGCAAATCCCCAACAGGCTTCCACTGAGAAAGGGAACTGAAAGTACTACAGCTCTCTGTGATTTGGCAACAGAGAGAGTGCTTCAGAGCTGAAGTGGGGGTGCTCAGAAGAGGCAGGTTTGGGGAATTT
Source organism: Nanger dama (assembly GCA_917880005.1). Lineage (NCBI taxonomy): Eukaryota > Metazoa > Chordata > Mammalia > Artiodactyla > Bovidae > Nanger > Nanger dama. Next base: position 7,293,346 of record CAKJTW010000052.1, read on the forward strand.
CCTTTCAGAAACATCTCTTATGTAAGAAAGGCTGACAGTTGCTTAGACTGTAAGGTATTTGCAGCCAGAGTAGAAAAAAAAAAAAAGATTTCAGTACCACTTAGCTGCCTGGAACTATGGCCCAAGGAGGCCTGGGAGCCAGCCATACTTCAGCACTGGCTGCTGGCTGGTTCTTCCTCAGGATGGTCCAGGATACAGACTGTGAAGTATTCACACATGGGAGCCAAGCACAAGGTCCAGGCCCCCTGAGGAGCTGGAGAATGTCTCTGGCAAGTTTCTGGATGGTGCCCCCCACTGGCATATCTCTTTCATAAACAACTGAGTGTAGGGGTGAAAGAAGAAAAATCTGAATAACTCATAACTATTCAACTTGCTTCAGCCTCTGCTTGTCTCATCTTGCATTAGTGCCAGCTTGGGAAGACACGGTGGCCTTTCATGCCTTTCTGCCTTCAACATATGCTGATCCCTTGACCCTTTACTTCTCTAATTGCCAAACAGTCACAACTTAGCAGTGGCATATACTGTTACCCTTTGGAATTCATCCCTTCCTATTGGCATGTGCTGGGGGTGGGAAATACTAGAAAGTTTCCTGGAAGACTGACTAGCATGTTCCACTCGGAAACTGGGCAAAGTGTCCTTAGCAGTGACTTTTGAAGGTCATCTAGATCTAAACTTACACTTTATCCCTTTCTACTGTGCATTGGTCAGACGACCGTTTGGATCTAATTAATTTAATCACCTGTAATAGCATTTGTGAGGTGGCTAATATGGTCAAGAATCTGTCTGCAGTGCAGGGGACCTGGTTCAATCCCTGGGTCAGGAAGAGCCCCAGGAGAAGGGGAAAGACTACCCACTCTATTATTCTTGCCTGGAGATTTCCATGGACAGAGGAGCCTGGCAGGCATCCATGGGGTTGCAAAAAGTCAGACATGACTGAGTGATTAACAATTTCACTTTTTATAGGATAGCATAATCATTAAATGTTGAGCTTACTATATTTAAATGATTTGATTTATATTGTCTTGAAAATATAGGTTTGAAAATTATGAATTAAGTTGCTGACTTAGGTGTTAGAAGTGCTAGTAGCCCAACAGAAAACAAAAGTCAGAGAAAAGAAGAGCAGAAAGCTGCTGCTCCCCACCCCACCTCCTTAAGGCTGAGGGACCAGAGGAGGAGGTGCTTTTCAACTCACCAGAGTCAAGGGATGGGGTACACAGTAAGAGCTAGGACTAAATTCCCCTTTGTTTTCCAATGGGCTCCCCTGGTGGCTCAGATGGCGAAGAATCTGCCGGCAATACAGGAGATCCAGGTTCCGTTTCTAGGTTGGGAAGATCCCCTGGAGAAGGGAACAGCAACCCACTCCATGGAGAATCCCATGGACAGGGGATCCTGGTGGGTTACAGTCCATGGGATCACAAAGAGTCAGACACGACTGAGCAACTAACACACCTGTCTTCCTACAGCACATTGTGGATTAATGGAATAACCCAAGAATTTTAGTGGCAAATACACCACACAAAACACTGTTGTGAGGTTTCATTTGTATAATGCATTAAGAATAGAACCTGCTGTATTACTCTTATTAGATGTTCAAGGTTTCTGGTCCCTTTTGAAGTGACCTGTAATTCTCGTAGTTCAGTAAGAAGCAGAGGGAATTCATAGCCTTTGTTCCAGCTATGGATAGCTATGCCAAAAAGTACAAAAATCAGCTGGCAAACAAGATACTTTCCAGTGAGTAGATAATGTTAACATAGTAAGGTCTGGAGATGGTTTTGGAATGAAAAAGCATGCCAGAAAGTTGGTTGAACTGTGGAATTTGTCCCTATGGACTCTGATTTAGTAGACTGGGGTAAAATTCAGGACCAGACGTCCCAAGTGATTTGTTGTATATGATAGGAAGACCTCCTCTTGTGAAGCACATGCATTGTGATTGAAATTGAGGAAGAAAAGGTCCTGAATTTAATCTTGGCCTGCATTTTTTAAAACAGTCAGCCTTCTGTATTCATAGGTCCTGGCATCTGTGGAGTCAACCACATAGAAAATATTTGAAAAAAATTTTTTCAGAAAATTCCAAAGAGTAAAACTTGAATTTGCTGCATGTCAGCTACTATTTATTGATACTTACCATATGCATTGTATAAGGTAGGATAAGTAACCTAAGGATGATTAAGTATACTGGAGGATGTGCACAGGATATATACACAAACTATGCTATTTTAGGGCTTCCCAGGTAAAGGCCATGGCACCCCACTCCAGTCCTCTTGCCTGGAAAATCCCATGGACAGAGGAGCCTGGGAGGCTGCAGTCCATGGGGTCGCTAAGAGTCAGACATGACTGAGCAACTTCACTTTCACTTTTCACTTTCATGCATTGGAGAAGGAAATGGCAACCCACTCCAGTGTTCTTGCCTGGAGAATCCCAGGGACAGGGGAGCCTGATGGGCTGACATCTACGGGGTCACACGGAGTCAGACACAACTGAAGCAACTTAGCAGCTGCAGCAGGTAGCACAGTGTTAAAGAAATCTGCCCGCCAATGCAGGAGACACGGTTGTGATCCCTGAGTCAGGAAGATTCTCTAGAGAAGGAAAAGGTAACCCATTCCAGTGTTCTTGCTTGGATAATCCCAATGACAGAGGAGCCTGGTGGGTTACAATCCACAGAGTCAGTCACAGCTGAGCGTGCGTGCTCTCTCTCTCTCTCTCCACACACACACACACACACACACAGACACACACATGCCATTTAATGTAAAGGACTTGAGCACCCATGAATTTTGGTAATGATGGGGGTCCTGGAATGAATCCCATTCAGATACTGAAGGAAAACTGCACATGAAACAGAGTTGAAAAGAAGTGAAAGTTTCAAACCACTGATCACATACAGTATGTTTACATGAAATTTTACTTTTCAACTACATATGAATTTCTGTACCAGGTTGGATATAAAACGTATTTCTTATTATGGGTTGTAGACAAAAAGTTGGAAAGACTTTGTTCTAGGGAACTCAGGGCATTCACATCAAGTGACATGCAGTCACAAGTCATTTTAAGCTCCGGAACCACCTAACAAGCTTAGGATTAAAGGACGGTGAGGAGGAAGGGCCAGTGGCGTAGCAACTGGTGTAAAGAACCGAGTTACCAAGATGCAAAGAAAGAGCAGTCAGTGGGCTGGAACCAAACTCTGACCCATAATTAGAGTGACATGCGTGTGGAATGTTTAATGAATGGATCAGGGACCACAGAGCTCTGACAAATAGTAGAGGAAGCCTAAATTTAAAAGAGCCTTTACATTCTAACTAGCTATTATTGCCAGCCCATTCTTGGTCTCTCAGTAAATTTCCTTTCTGCTGGAATTCTTCATGCTTCCTCAAAGCTTGATTGTGATTTTTTTTTTCTTTATTTACTTTGGAAAGCCAAAGGAAAAATTGTTTCAGTGTGCTCTTTAAATTAGTTTCCTTGAAGTGTTTTCCTTGCACATGTTAATTACAGCTCCCCCGAGGGGCTGAAGTACCATATAACACACTGCGGTTCAGCTTCCCAATCTCCCTTCTCCAACTCAAGTCACCAATTCGCCCTACAGTCTAGGCTCTATATTAGTATGTGAGAAGTACATGACTGAGGTTCTTTCAACTATAATATTAGAGGAGAAAATGTGATTGTCAGTTCTTGAGCACATCGAACTTAAAATGAGTAGTTTTGGCCCATAAAATGAAGGGGTTAGATTAGGTGAACTCTGAGGTTACCCCTCTTCAATTCAAACATACACCAAAGAGATTTTCATTTAATATCTGGAAATACAGAGAGGAGATCAGTGGGATTTTGATGAGGCTAAGTGATCCTCATTAGCATTATCTGGCTAGAATTCCAGAGGTTCTCAAGAAAATAATACACGGCCAATACATTTGAGCTGTCACTATACTAGACACTCAGAAAATGCAGTTAGTTCAAGAAAATGTAATTACTTTTTAATTCTCAAAGATAGCAAACTTTGCAAAGTGGCCACAATGCAATTTTAAGTTCCATCCCACAAGAACAAATCACAAAGGAAAAAAAAATTGCTAAGTGCAAAATGTAGTTCTTGAAGATTTTCAAAGTCAGTTTTTCTCAAATAGGTAAAAGCAATGGAGGGGTCTGATAATCAGAGTTAGTCATTTAGAAAGTAGTTAGAACTGGAAAGTTTCTTAGAAACTTAAGGAAAGAGACAGATGAACAACTTTCTGGGCCAAGTTATGTACTAAACAGGTTTTTTACACATGTTGTCTCTTTCCCTCTGCTTGTCTCTTTGATGTAGGTGTGTCCATTCCCATTTCACAGATGGAAAAATGTAGGCTCAGAAACAAGGGTCAACCAGTGTCAGAGTCAGACTTTCAATCCAGGTAATAATCTCCCTCACATCAGGCAGCTTGAAACAGAAGATGGGTCTGTTAACTTCATGAATGTCAAGTTGGTTACCTAAAAACATCCATTAAAAGGTGCCTTAAAATTTACCATCTCCTTTCTTTTTCTTACCCAGATACAAAGATCTAGACAGGCTCTCACTAGTACAGAAAAATCCTCTTCTCTCAGTGACTTGAGCATTCACCAGCCTCACTCCAACAGGGGGCAGTAGTGAATACACAGATAGGGCGGAAATCCTCACAACAGGGAGTAAGTCCCACCAAGTTTCCAGCCTACGTCCAGCTCTCCTTTACTCATGCTCTTTCACTGATGGGATCTCATCCCCTCCTAGTATTAAATCTGCCAGCATGATGCAGTCATCCAGAATATTCATCTATTGATCAATTGATCGATCTATATCTTCACCTCTGATTTCTCCTTTAACCTGCTGATCCATATCTGCAGTGGCCTAACCAATTGGCACTTCAAATTCCTCATTTCCCTGAATTCCTCATGTTTCTTCAAGAAGCTGCACTTCCATCTGAAATCAGCACTTTAGTAAATAACACCATCATTCGCCCACTTAACTCTTGGAGTGTTCTCCTCAACAGACAGACTGACACATACAAAGTAGGAGCCAAATTAAAAACAAATATTTGCTGGCACCACACTGCAGACCTTCATCTCTTGGCTGAAACACTGCAATAGAGTCTTATTTTCTCTAACACGACTTTCATCACTTTCAACACATTCTCCACATTCCTGCCAGCGTTCACTTGCTGAAGAGATACTTTTGATCACATTGCTCCCTGCCTCAATAATGCAACCATGTCTAGCAATGTTTACCAGCGGTCTGTAGCTTAGCGTCCAAGTTCACAGATGTGCTAATATGCAAAAACGACTATGTCTGCATGTTTTCCTTTGGAGAAGGCCCTGAGTTTTCTCACAGCAGATTCCTAAAGGGGACAGTGCTCCCCAAAATCATGAATAAAAGCAAAAACAAAGTCAGAAAAAGAGTAAAGCACTGAAATCAACAGTAAAGATTCAAAATCTTGTTTGCTTTGGTTTTTTTTTTTTGGATGTAAGAAGCCATTTCTCACCTAGTACCTGCCAACTGCTCCCATTTCTTCTCTCACTACGTATCGCCTCAGACTCATTCTCAAGCCATACTTTCTTTTGCACCATTTCCTATCCTCCTTTTTTGTCTTTGTATTTCCTAGTCTCTATATCTGGGCTATTCTTTCTCCATTTTCTGACTCAGCAAGCTCAAGCCCTCATTTGTGAGCTGCCTTCTCAATGAAGTCCCCCAGAACAGAGCTCCTTGTTGGACCGTGGACCCAGCTCTCTCCTTGCACTTACACACTGATGTAACTATTTGTTTAAAGGTCAGCCTACTTTTCCACACAGGTCTCAATGGCAGAGTCTGAATTCCACAGTCCCTCAAAATATTCACCAAATTAATTAACAAATGCTGCAACCTATGATAATGAACAAGGGCTGAAAGCCTTTCAGAACACTTTGAATTAAAAGGGCAGTTTTAAGTCCGGAGATTATCTATGAAAGAAATAACATAGTATACTTGGAGACAATAACAGAAAATGCCTTGTTTTTTAGTAATAGAGTCGTGATGTTCATTTCAGAAGAGAATTATTGAATGATATTTTGGCATATTATATATTAATTCATTCTCAGTAAAAATTTTCATTTTCATAGGAGACTGGCTGATAATAGTTAATTCTTCTGCCCATTCACTGAAAGAGAAGCAAGCTATTGGTAGTTGATATATAAAAACCAGGTCACTGCTACTGCTGGCTTGAGCAAAATGCAGACATACCTATCCTTACAAATCTAACAGGGATAAAGAAACATTTCCTCTCAAATTATATTTTATATACGGTGGAAAAATATTTTATTCTGAAAAGGCCTCACTTTTCATCAGTAATTCTTCTTTGTTTCTCTTTGATGATATTTTCACTTTTCTTTTAGAAAACTGGAAGTATCCAGTGAAAAGAACAATGCAATGAAAAACTAAGGAGGAAAAACAAGATGGGTAAAGTGCAAGATAGGGGAGGAAGTGATGTGAGGATTGGAAGAAGCCCAAGAAAGAATCTAGATATAACCCATGGAATGAGTCGGGATCCAGGGGTCTGGGTAGATAGACACCTCTGTGACTGAATGAGACATAGCCCGTGTCCCCATCACAAGGGACAGAGAGGCAAACCCAGAGTCTGACAGCGGTGACAATGCTGTTGGGTGGAGCCCAGGTAAAGAGCATTGGGATGGGCCCAGCAAAGGGACAAGGATGCTCCAACAGGTGCGGAACAATAGTGACCCCAGAGGGGTAATGCTCCAAGAAGGCTCATAGAGTGTTAGGGCCAGAAGGAATCCTGTTTCACTTAATTTGCTGTCTAGGGGAGAAAAATGGATGGCAGAAAGGTCAAGTAAAATATTCAAGGTGTCATCTTATTACTCAAAATGCTTGCCCTTTCTCTCCTTCGATCTTATTATTCCTTGCTTACAGAATAAAATCCAGCTCTTGAGAATAGTACTGATACCTTGACCTACCAATGTGACCTCACAGTACTCCTCTTTGCTTTGTACTCTCAATTATGCCTGGATATGTTTTCTGCTTTTTCCTGTCTTCTTTTGCATGGAATACTGCTCTTTCTTCTGCCCACTTCTTGAAGTTCTGGCTTTTCAAGCAGGGAGTTTTAAATGCCTAAAACCTTTTTCTTGAATTTTCTCCTTCCAAGAAACAGTTCTCCTTATTTAAAAACCACGTATCACTCTGTGGTTTGTCCTATACAAACATCAGTGGGTATTAGGGCTGTTAGAGTTCTCATAATCAGGTGGTAAACACTTTAACAGCAATGAAGCTGTCTTAGTAATTTTTGTGCTCACCATAGCTCAGAGCTTGTAGAGATTAGGGCTCGAACAATATTTACTCAAGGAATGAATAAATTAATGAAGCTATTAAATCTGAGCAGCCATCACATTTCTTATCTATTTTAGTGTCTATTTGCATTATTTTTGAGCATGTTACAGGGGAATCTGGAGGGTACATCAGGCTTCATACTAAGTATGCTATGCTCAGTCGCTCAGTTGTGTCCATCTTTGTGACCCATGGACTGTAGCCGACCAGGCTCCTCTGTCCATGGAATTTTATAGGTAAGAACACTGGAGTGGGTCACCATTTCCTCCTCCAGGGGATCTTCCCTGCCCGGGATTGAACTCAAGTCTCTTGTTTGGCAGGGGGATTCTTAAATATATGTAATTCACACATACTATTGAACACTAAGTGCCAAATCCTATGCTAAATCCTTTACACATAGAATCTCATTTTATTATTTACAACCACCCAGTTTAATTAATAACTGTTATTAATTCTATTGTAAACAGAGATTAACCAAGGCCTTAATGGAGTCGAGTGACTTACTGAAGGATCATTCACATATTACCAAAATTGAAAACAGGTGATTCCAAAGCCCATGGTACAGCAAAAAATTATGAGTTTAGCTTTATTTTGTGGACTTCAACTTTACAAAACTTTCTTTAGATACATACACTGACATGCAGCATATACAGTGCATATTAACTTACACATACTAATTCACATAGATATACATACTTTTGTGTGCACGTACATACTATATTCTGAACATAATATTCTAATTCAGCACAGTTTGACACAGCATTGTCAAAGCAATGCCTCATTTTTAGTTGTCTCATAAAAAATATTTTATGAGGATAAAACCAGTGAATAAAGATAATTATGTACTAAGATGCATGCTGCCATTTCCTATTTTTTATGAATGAGTCACATAAACCAGAGATTAGAATACAAATAAAATGTGGAAGAACTCTATGCCTTAGCAAAATCTGACTTTATCCAGCAGCATCTCATTGTTGCCAGGTCTACAGAATGCACACTGAACTTTATTCAAAAGCTAACTTTGCAACCCACTGGGGAGCCCACCCAGAACCTGGTATGTTCAAGGGTCTTTGGTAGAGGTAAAGATGGTACCACAGTACCTCACATGAGTTCAGTGACTGCCCACACCAGGCAGAAACTTCTTGTTATTCACCAAAATCTCTATCTCCTTTGTTTCTGGGTGCTCGGGTGGACGTTTCTCAGTTTGCCTTGCAGCTTTGTAGCCCTGTGATTGTATCATTCTGACCAAGATGAATGTGAGAATAAATAATAAAGCCTTTTGTGCATGGTTCTCCATGCTTCTGCCCTTCTGCCAGATGAATTTCAATGCCCAGAGCAAGCACAGAAACAGCAATACTGACGGTGAGAAAGTCTCCGACGGCCTGGATTCCTAGAGGACTGTGCGTGGCAGCTTGGCCCCCAGATCCCAGTGCCCAGGAGCACCCATCCATGGTGGACAGGGATATGAGCAACTCATAAAACCTCTACTGTGTGGAGCTGATGAAATCTGAGGGCTATTTGTTATAGCATCTGACATCCTGATTCACACAGCAAGTTCTCAATGACTAAGTGTGCCCGGGTTCAACAATTATTAGTCCTAACAGTATCTCAATGACATTTGGTAAAATAGAATTTTCAAATTTAGAAATTAGACTACCAAATCATATACTGGTTAACTATAAAGAAATGTAAGTATGTATTTCAGTGAATTTCAAGCATAAATCTATGTTACTGCCAGTCTATCCTCACTAAGAGTTGGAAAGATCTCTGTGATCTGCCAAGGCTAGCTGTATTATGTCAGCCTTGTTCCTGCTCTTTGATATGTTCATCTGTTGTCTGAATCTGTCCTCTTCAAATAAATTATGTAGGAAGTGTCCTCTCCCTTACTTACAGTCCTCTTCTTTGACTATGTAAGTTTTGATGACAGAAGAACAAAAGAGAGACTTCTAGTCTTTCCTTCAAGTCTTTCCCTATTTTATTGCTTCTGTTGTTTTCTGTCCGACAGCCTCTACATTTAACTTTCATGTTTTTCTTTCCTCTTTAGCCTTTGAGCTTCCACTGATGTACTGTGTTCAGTTTACCTCATGTTGAGCTCATGGTATTCCTTGGATCCCTCCCAGGCTCTGCACTCAAGGTCCACATTTGTTTTGAGGCAGGTTTTTGTTCAAGTACATACTTCTCTTAAAGTTGGTACTGCGGCCTCTTGGCCACCAAGGCCCTAGTTTGTCAACCGTTCTCAGCATGTCCTGCCCACCCTGCCTTGCTAGCCTTCTGAAATATTAGGTCTTTGACCATCCTGACCACGAACACCCTCACTTTCCTCCAGAATGACTCGCAGGACCAGCTTTGAGCACTCTGGAAAAGGTCGATTTCTCACCCTTGTGGTATGGGGAGGGCAAAGGTGAGTTTTCTAAAAGAATGCCACAGGAAGACTGTTTTAAAAGAGCACAGAGCATGGTTTCTCTGATGCCAATTCTTCTTCACTGTAAAATAGTCTCCCTTTGCTTCCGCGAGGGCAAGAACAAAGTGACTGACCTCTTCTCTGCTGCCTTCCTGCTCTGCGAGGCTTGCAGACATTTAAGTAGAGACGGGGCTCCTCTCTAATTAAAAGTCTCTAACCACAAACTCCAAAAATCAAAATAGGCAAATAAGTGCAGTTATGGCTGCTTTAGGAAAATTCTATTTAAACAAATTATATTCCTAAAATGTCTAAATTAGAGGTTAATGTTTTACATTAAAGGCATGATTATTTTTACCCAAAAGGCTTTTTGATATTTCCATTAAATTAGGAACATTTGTTAGTTGCTTAGTCATGTCTGACTCCTTGTGACCCCCATGGACTGGGGCCCACCAGGCTCCTTTGTTCATGGAATTCTCCAGGGAAGAATACTAGAGTGAGTAGCCATTCCCTTCTCCAGGGGATCTTCCTGACCCAAGTTTCAGGCCCAGGTCTTCTGCATTGCAGGCAGATTCTTTACTGTCTGAGGCAACAGGGAAGCCCTGCCTGCAATGCAGGAGACTGGAGTTTGAGCCCTGAGTCAGAGAGATCCCCTGGAGAAGGGAATGGCCACCCACTCCAGTAGCCTGGAGAATTCCATGGACAGAGGAGCCTGGCGGGCCCCAGTCCATGAGGTCACAAAGAGTCAGACACGACTGAGCGACTAACAGAAACCTTTAGCTTCTAAACTGTTAGCCCATGTAGCGCAGATGGCTCTCAGATCATGTTTTCAGAAGGCATGTCTCCCTACTATTGATTGTATAGGATGAGTTTCAGTGTATAGATTTTACAATGATTTTGTGTGAAAATTTCGACACATATTTAAAATTATGTTTCCTATCTCCCATTACATTTTCCACTTTCTGCAACAGTCAAATGAAGCAAAGGCAACCAAACTTGATAGACACACAACCTATAGTCATAAAAAACATTAAAAATTCAAGATATCCATTTCCATGTCTCAAGGTATATGAGGCTAGAGAAACTATTCCAGGTGTAGAGTCTGGTTTTGTTTTCCATGTGTTTCAGTCTTCTAAACTAATTATGATATTAATTTTCCTTAAATGGCTTAATAATTATCTAAAAATACAAAAGCTATTTCAAATGCACCACCTTTTGTAATCTGTAAATTATTATAACAAAACTTATGCATTTAGATAATTTCCAATACTCCAAGTACAGAGTCTTCGAAAAAAATCATCATGAAATTATAAATAATAGGTCATAACCTCTCATAATTTATTATAAAGCTTGTTAAAGATTTCACATCAAACTTTTGTATGGCTGTGGCTGTTGCATTAATTTCAGTGACTTAGGTTGTTGTCTGCTTTTAAAAGATTATTTGGTAGGTTTGTTCTTTTTAATTTTATGTGTTAGTGAACAGAACTAGAACATTTAGGGGAAAGCTGCAGAATGTTATGGAGTTTCTTTCTACCAGTTTTTTTGAAAATAAAACAACTGTTTTGTGTTAAAGAATTACAGGAGCTCCATTTAAAGACTTTAATTTGCAAAGAATATTTTTTTAAAAAGCTCAAACACATTATCTAACGCTGAATAGTACCTTAAGTAATTTAAAAAGTGCAGTAGCATTTAATGCATCTAATATAAAATTAAAACATTTTACACCAAATAATAACCATCTTTCATCAGAGCCCTTGGAAGGAAATTTGAAAGAATATGATAAATACAATTGGAATCTAAGTGTTCTTATTTATAGAGAAGTCCTTTTGGCTTCATTTATGAAAAGTGAAAGTGAAAGTTGCTCAGACATGTCTAACTTTTTTGCGACCCCATGGACTAGACAGTCCAAGGAATTCTCTAGACCAGAATACTGAATAAGTACCCTTCCCCTTCTCCAAGGGATATATGCAGTGAAATGTTTTCTTTCTGAAGATCTAAGTTACTCGTTTAAAACAACAGTCTCCATTAAATGCACCTTTGAGATTGATAATTATTTCAATACTGAAAAAAAAAAGCAAAACAGAACATAATTGGTCTAAATTTTCTAATACTTCAGAGAACATGTATAAAGAAAATCTAAGAGATTAGGAAAAGAAGTACAAACTAAACCCAAATAAATAAAATTTTAAAATTATTAATAATAAAGATTTGGAACATAATTAAAATGAAATAGAGAATACAATAAGGGAAAATAACAAAACCAAAATGGGTTGTTTGAATAAGTGACAAAACTTTAGCTAAACGGACGAAAAGAAAACTCAAATTACCAATATCAGGAATAAAAGAAGGGATATTCCTCCTGACTTTGCAGAAAATAAAAGGGTTTTAAGGAAATACTACAAACAAATTAGATAACCTAGATGAAATGGAAAAATTCCTAGAGAGATGAACACCACTGAAATGACACAAAAAGAAATTGAAAACTGGATCAGGCCTATATGTAATAAGTTAAGCAGTTGAATCAACAATCCAAACTCTGCCCACGGAAAAGCCCAGGACTAGATAGATGTACTGGTGAATTCCACTACACATTTGAAGAATAATTACCAGCAATCCTTCGTAAGCTGTTTCCAAATACAGCTTATTCTATAGTCAGTGTTATCCTGACTCCAAACTAGATACAGATATTACAAGAAACAAAAACTAAAAACCAATATTTCATATGAATATGTTTGCAAAAATTTGCCACAAAGTACTGGCAAATCAAATCCAGCAGTTTATAAAGAGAATTATAACTGTGACTAAGTGGGGATTTAAGGTTGGCCTAACATATGAAAATCAACCAATGTAACATACTATATTAGTAGAATAAAAGACAAAACCCACATGGTTATCTCGATAGATACAGGAAAACTATCTGACAAAATCCAGCACCTTTGTATGACAAAAATACTCCAGTCAGAAATAGAGAGAAATTTGTTCTACCTCATAAGGGGCATCTAGTAATTTGTCAAATTTTCTGAAAGAAATCATCTTGTCAATTTCAACCCTGAAATCTAGACGTGTATAATCTTCAATGGTCAATCAAGTCTGTCAGTTATATACTTATTGGTTCTAAAGTTGTTGTTGTTGTTTTTTTTTTTTTAACTCCAGAAAGGACTCAATATTTCAAGTCATTCACATTGAAGAGGCATCCCTTAAAGACTATGTTATAGGCTGAATTATGTCCCTCAAAAGATATGTTGGAATCCTCATTCCTGTACCACAGAATATGACCTAGTTTGGAGATATGGTCTTTGCAGAGGTAATCAAATTAAGAGCAGTCATTAGGATGGGTCTGAATCCAATATGACTCTCCTTATACAAGATCTGGACACAGATGTGCGCATGGGGAGAACACATATGACGATGAAGGCATCTTCTACAAGTCAAGGAATGCCAACTGTTGCCAGTAACCCACCAGAAGCCGGGAAAGGGGCATGGGAGAGATTCTTCCTTAGAGCCCCAGAAGGAACCAGCCCTGCCGAAACACTGATCTCAGACTTCTAGCCTCCAGATCTGAGAAACAATGAATTCTGTTTAACTGCAGTTAGGTCCCCTACATACGAACGAGTTCTGTTCTGAGAGCATATTTGTAAGTCCAAATTGCTCGTAACTCCAACAAAGCTAATCTAGCCACCCAACTAACACAATCAATTATATAGTACTGTAATAGGTTTATTAATATAATACTTTTCAAATGAGTAACACATGAAAAATAAATGCAAAAAATAAAGGCAATTTTAATCTTACAGTATGGTCCTGTGAAAAGCACAGTAGTACAGTACAACAGCTGGCACACAGGGGCTGGCATGGAGTGAACAAGAAAGAAGAGTTACTGACCGGAGGAGGGAGAAGAGGTTACAGCTGTTAGAGCTGAAGGACTGTCAGCAATAGGAGACAGAGGGCAAGCTGCAGTGCCGCTCAAGCCTGATACTGAAGGCCGAGGTTCTGGTTCCTTGCTGGATTCAGTCCTATCCACACTCCTGAAAACAACGATCCAGTGATGTCTGGGTAGCAGCTCTTTGTTTCTCATCAGGGGCCTGATAGCACTGGACTGCATACGGAACAGCTGTTGTGATTTTTGTGTACTGTTCTTGCTTGGGTCCTGCGCCTCAAAAACTAACAGCGCCTCCTCCTCGAATAGAACCAGCTTAGGCGAGTGCCCTTGCAAATGCATATTCACATCTTTGAAAGTTCGCAGTTTGAAGGTTCATATGTAGGGGACTTGACTGTTCTTATTTTGTGGTACTTAGTTATGGCAGCCCTGGCAAACGCATGCACACATCTTCAGTAAATATCTAGTCATTTTGAAAATCATGGCAAAATAAGTAGAGGTAGATGACGTTGAATTAAAAATATAGGTTGAGACATGAGGCATATGTCCACCTTTTCCTAAACTTGAAAATACCAGACATGAATGCACAAAAGGGAGTCTGGTGTGCAGTTCAAAGAACAGTGATTGTCCCTTTGCTATAGCAAGAAAAGTTCTGGAACAAAAGGTCACATGTATAACCAGGTGTCGGGGTTAAGAATATTACTGAGGATTATTTACTTCGTATGTTTACAGTTAACAAAAGCAAGCAAAACAAACTAGAAAAACATCATGATTAAAAGAAGTTTCATTGTCGAGCACCTCCGCTTCTTCCTGTCTGTTCTTTGTTCTTTGGACGTCCAGCAATAGAACTCCCTTCCTAGCTGGAAGAGACCCCCACCATATGGGCTCTGGTGGAAAAGAGGCTTCACTTCCCATTAAGAAGCCAATGGGCCAGGCAACCAGAGGAAGGACAGGAGGTCTAAATGCAGCCAACTGAAGCCTCCTAGAGTTCCTAGGAAGTTCCTACTTAGGACTCTGATGCTCTGGAGAATGCTGGGAAGGCGCCAGGGCAGCTAAGTTTTCTTTGGAAGTGTGGAAACACCAGCTCAGCTGAAAGCAAGCATCGCTGGAGCTGGAGCCAGCAGTGGCGCACCCTAACCAGACTGACTGTGGCTTGAAGGAGGGCGTGTGTTGTCTTACCCTGTGGAGCAATCCAGATTTCTGCTCAGTTCTCCTGCATTGCTGCCTAATCAGTGAATATCCTTCCACATTCTGCCCTTTAAATTAGCCAGAGGCAATTTCTAGAGCTTGAAAAGAAGACACATATGAGTTACTAACTAAAATTAACTATATAAACTCCATGTACTTAAAATAGTATCCAGTTCTACTTTTTATAAGAAGGAATCATTTGCATTTCTTTTTGTTTGGAGATCATTAAAAACATATGTTATAAATACATTCTGCACATAAAATTTACCAGGGAAGAACATTATAAAAACTAAATGATGGATTTTTTTAACTTTTAAAAAATGCATCATGTAGGGAACCTCAGAATTTGATAGGACTGTAGTTATTCCCTTAAACTTCAAATTTGTCAGACATCCACTTTCAAAAGGAATGCAACACCCCCTGGCCATGACTGACACCTGTCTGCATTGAGTCCATAGAAATTCATCTGCTTCACATGGACTCCCTCATCTTGTCAAGAAAACAAAAATCTCATAATTAGTTTTGGCACATCCAGGACTTCCAGTTCTCAAAGTAATATACCAAATAACCTAAGAGCACACACACCTGGGCTCTGTGGTCAGTCTGCTGTAAACTCATGCAGGTGAAGACCTCACCACGGCAACATAAGGTCATCATATCTTGTGAGGCCATCTATCTCACAGTATAAGACCAAATCAAATGTCTGTTTAGTGCCACCTTTTGTTTTTATTATTTTTAAGCTAATAAGGAACTAGCTACACAATTAGAATTACCTGGTTACTATGGAGAAGTCAACGTGACAGACTTTTTTCAACATGATTGAAAATATTGTTTATCCCAGACTAGACCACTGTAGGATTCATCATGTGGATTGGCATTTTGCCTGCAGCCAAATGCCATCCATCATTGTCCTTAACGAAGTTTGTATCAATTTGCAATAAGCACCAAATGCCATATAACTGGTAGAATCATGTCATGCAAGCAGATCAATGTTTGATGACGTTTTTCTCTTTTCCTTTCCCTGTGGAAACTCATCTTCTGAATCCATATAAGGAAAGTTTTCTGAGGCTTCAGTCTCTCAGGTGATGAGAGTATCAGAATAAGTTTTCCCAAAGCAAAATATTGAAACGAAAAGGTCTAAGTTCATGAACTGAAGCTAATAAACAGACAGAAAAATCCATGAACTTTCAGGATATAACTATGCTGCTAAACAGAGCAGATTTAGAATTTTTGGAAGATATTCCGACACCTCTTTTTAAAAGATTAATAGCAAACATGCTCTTTTTTCCAAATGTTAATGGTCTAATTGACTTCAGTATTGTTCAATTTCTGTGTTTAAGAGAATGATGTACAGTAAATAGTGAGATCCAAGCTTAAATTGTTTGGAATTGAACTAATAATTCCAAGTATGTTTAACTTGCCTCCTTTATCTCACAAGGGTTTTACTCCATGTTTTCTGACCCTCTTGAAGATTCTGGCTAAACGCACCCCTCTTCTATCTCTCCTCCAATACTGCCCAGAAATCAGCGTGCGCTAGCTCACGTATTTCTGCTCAGCTCCATGGCCCTCCTGCCCGTAGTGCACCGAGCAACCTGCCCCCTTGCTCCTTCCCTCCATCATTGCTGGAGGGATGCTAACTGCATATCGTTTGCATGAAAACTGGGACTGGGGTGGGAGGGTGAAGAATAAGCTTATCTGACACTTTCACTCTCAACCATACCTTCTAGACATACTAAATTAACTTAAACATTCTAAAAATATATCTATTACTCTCTCTGTATAAATATATATCAGTTCAGTTCAGTCGCTCAGTTGTGTCAGACCCCATGAATCGCAGCACACCAGGCCTCCCTGTCCATCACCAGCTCCCGGAGTTCACTCAGACTCAGGTCCATCGAGTCAGTGATGCCATCCAGCCATCTCATCCTCGGTCGTCCCCTTTTCCTCCTGCCCCCAATCCCTCCCAGCATCAGAGTCTTTTCCAATGAGTCAACTCTTCGCATGAGGTGGCCAAAGTACTGGAGTTTCAGCTTCAGCATATGTACTTACGTATATATACTTTATATATACCTATATATAAACATATACCTATAAACATATATATGTATATATAAAGTATATATATATAAGTACATAAGTATATATACACTGTATGTATATAAGTACCTATAAAATAGCATAAAATATGGATAAGAAATACATGACAATTTTTGATGGCAAATAATTATGAAAAGAGAGGGGAATCAGTTTCCACATGTGTAAAAAGAGATAAAAGTTATAAGTAATATCACATACACATGAAATTAATATTGTAAAATGTTGCTATGAATTAAGTTTTGTTAAGGAGTTCATGTTTTTGCTATAATATGATTTGCTCCTTGATATGTTATTGTTTCAAATTAAAAACACAGTGTTAGAGGAAAATAATATTATATCCAAATGTTAATAAATTCCATCTGTTCTATGATTGATAAAAAGTATTGAGACAACAACAAAAAAGTGAATGTTTAACAATTACATAATAGTGGATTTTCTTCACATAAAATAGATGTAAATGTGAATTAAAACAGTCTTAGGTTTAACTCAGCTTTCTTCACAGTCCAACTCTCACATCCATACATGACCACAGGAAAAACCATAGCCTTGACTAGACGGACCTTTGTTGGCAAAGTAATGTCTCCTTTTGAATATGCTATCTAGGTTGGTCACAACTTTTCTTTCAAGAAGTAAGCGTCCTTTAATTTCATGGCTGCAATCACCATCTGCAGTGATTTTGGAACCCCCAAAATAAAGTCTGACACTGTTTCCACTGTTTCCCCTTCTATTTCCCATGAAGTGATGGGACCAGATGACATGATCTTCGTTTTCTGAATGTTGAGCTTTAAGCCAACTTTTTCACTCTCCTGTTTCACTTTCATCAAGAGGCTCTTTAGTTCCTCTTCACTTTCTGCCATAAAGGTGGTGCCATCTGCATATCTGAGGTTATTGATATTTCTCCTGGCAATCTTGATTCCAGCTTGTGCTTCTTCCAGCCCAACGTTTCTCATGATGTACTCTGCATATAAGTTAAATAAGCAGGGTGACAATATACAGCCTTGA
The DNA here is from genome assembly GCA_917880005.1 of Nanger dama. Lineage (NCBI taxonomy): Eukaryota > Metazoa > Chordata > Mammalia > Artiodactyla > Bovidae > Nanger > Nanger dama. The sequence continues at coordinate 7,311,217 of CAKJTW010000052.1, forward strand.
CGTACTCCTTTTCTTATTTGGAACCAGTCTGTTGTTCCATGTCCAGTTCTAACTGTTGCTTCTTGACCTTTTGAACTGTGGTGTTGGAAAAGACTCTTCAGAGTCCCTTGGACTGCAAGGAGATCCAACCAGTCCATTCTGAAGGAGATCAGCTCTGGGATTTCTTTGGAAGGAATGATGCTGAAGCTGAAACTCCAGTACTTTGGCCACCTCATGGGAAGAGTTGACTCACTGGAAAAGACTCTGATGCTGGGAGGGATTGGGGGCAGGAGGAGAAAGGGACGACAGAGGATGAGATGGCTGGATGGCATCACTGACTCGATGGACATGAGTCTGAGTGAACTCTGGGAGTTGGTGATGGACAGGGAGGCCTGGCGTGCTCCGATTCATGGAGTCAAAAAGAGTTGGACATGACTGAGTGACTGAGCTGAGTGACTAGGTTTAACTCCATCAGCAAAACAGAGGCAAATTCACCATTAGTAAAATTAAAATGCATAAGATAATCTGATAATATTTACAATAAATATGAGTGTTATGAAATTACTGAGTCCTCCTGTATACTGAAGCCCTAACCCTCAATGGGAAGATGTTTGGAGGTGGGTCTTTGTGGAGGTATTGGGTTTAAAGAAAGTGATGAGTGCAGACCCCCAAAGGGATCAGTGTCATTATAAGAAGAGAAAGAAACCAGAGCTGTCTTCTTCTCCCAACTTTTATGTGAGGACACAGCAAGAAGGCGGCTGTCTGCAGGTCAGATGAATGGCTAAAAACATCACAACATTGTTAAGTAATTATCCTCCGATTAAAATAAATTAATTAAAACAGAAAGAAATACTTTATCAGGAACCAAACTGCCAGCACCTTGACCCATTTGTACTTCTGAGTCTCCAGAGCTGTGAGAAATAAACATCTGGTGTTTAAGCCACCAGTCTATGGTATTTTGCTACAGGAGCTTGAGCTGACTAATTCAATGAGATAAAAATATTTTTTATGTTAATCACTCATAACTATTATAAACTGGGTACAGGAAATCAGATAGAAAAAAATGTTTTTTAGGCTATAAACTTAAAATTCCCAATAGAAAAATATAACTGTCAATAAGCCAGTACAAAAAATTTTAAATCTTATTAATAAACATAGAAGTAGAACTTAAATATTTTAACCTATAGCTTGTAACTTTACCTTATCAAATCATCAAAGACACAACAAAAATATATAATGTTAAAGGTCAATTGTTGTTATTCAGTTGCTAAGTCATGTCTGACTCTTCGAGACCTCATGGACTGCAGCATACCAGGCTCCTCTGTCCTCCACTATCTCCCAGAGTTTGCTCAAATTCATGTCCATTGAGTTGGGGAGTCTATCTAACCATTTCATCCTCTGCTGCTGCCTTCTCCCTTTGCCTTCAACCTTTCCCAGCATCAGGGTCTTTTCCAATGAGTCAGCTCTTCCAATCAGGTGGCCAAAGTATTGGAGCTTCAGCTGTGGCATCAGCCCTTCTAAAGAATATTCAGGGTTGACTTCCTTTAGCATTGACTGGTTTGATTTCTTTGTGGCCCAAAAACTCTTAAGAGTCTTCTCCAGCACCACAGTTCGAAAACATCAATTTTTTAGTACTCAGCCTTCTTTATGATTGAAATCTCATGTATGTACATGACTACTGGAAAAAACATAGATTTGACTATATGGATCTTTGTCAGCAAAGTGATGTCTGGGCTTTCTAGGTGGTGCTTGTGGTAAAGAACCCATTTGCCAATGCAGGAGACGGTTTCAGTCCTGGTGTCAGGAAGATCCCCTGGACAAGGGCATGGCAACCCACTACAGTATTCTAGCCTGGTGGAGAACACCATGGACAGAGGCGCCTGGCAGGCTACAGTCCATGGGGTTGCAATGAGTTGGACATGACTGAAGTGACTTAGCAGGCACACTAGATTAGTCATAGCTTTCCCTCCAAGGAGCAAATGTCCTTTAATTTCATGGCTGCAGTTACCATCCACCATCATTTTGGAGCCCAGGAAAATAAAATTTGCCACTGTTTCCATTTTTCCCCCATCTATTTGCCATGAAATGATGGGACAGGATGCTATGATCTTAGTTTTTGTTTGTTTGTTTGTTTGTTTGTTTTAATGCTGAGTTTGAAGCAAACTTTTTCACTCTCCTCTTTCACCTTCATCAAGAGGCTCTTTAGTTTCTACTCACTTTCTACAATTAGAGTAGTGTCATCTGCATATCTGAGGTTGCTGATATTTTTTCTAACAATATTTCTAGTCTGCGATTCATCCAGCTGGGCATTTCACATGATGTATTCTGCATATAACTTCAATAAGCAGAGTGACAATATACAGTTTTGTCATACTTCCTTCTCAACTGTGAGCCAATCCATTGTTTCATGGCCAGTTCTAACTGTTGCTTCTTGACCCACATACAGTTTTCTCAGGAAACAGATAAGGTGGTCCAGTACTCCCATCTCTTCAAGAATTTCCCACAGTTTGTTGTAATCCACACAGTCAAAGCTTTTTGCAAAGTCAATGAAGCAGAAGTAGGTGTTTTTCTGGAATCCCCTTGCTTTTTCTATGGTCCAATGAATGTTGGCAATTTGATCTTTGGTTCCTCTGCCTCTTCGAAACCCAGCTTGTACACCTGGAAATTCTTGGTTCACATACTGTTGAAACCTAGCTTGAAGGATTTTGAGCATAACCTTGCTAGCATGTGAAATGAGTGCAGTTGTACGGTAGTTTGAACAATCTTTGGTATTACTCTTCTTTGGGATTGAAGTGAAAACTGACCTTTTCCAGTCCTGTAGCCACTGCTGCATTTTCCAAATTTGAGTGTAGCATTTTAACAGCATCATCTTTTAGTATTTTAAATATCTCAGATGGAATTCCATCACCTCTACTAGCTTTGTTCCATCCCTCTCCATTTTACTTCACTGATTCCAAAGATGTTGATGTTCAATCTTGTCATCTCCTGCTTGACTATATCCAATTTATCTTGATGCATGACCTTGCCTGGAGAATCCCATGGGTGGAGGAGGAGCCTGGTGGGCTGCAGTCCATGGGGTCACTAAGAGTCAGACATGATTGAGAGACTTCACTTTTCACTTTCATGCATTGGAGAAGGAAATGGCAACCCACTCCAGTGTTCTTGCCTGGAGAATCCCAGGGACGGGGGGAGCCTGGTGGGCCGCTGTCTATGGGGTTGCACAGAGTCAGACACAACTGACGCGACTTAGCAGCAGCAGCAGCATGAACCTATCATTCCAGGTTCCTATGAAATATTACTATTTATAGGGTTGGACTTGCCTTTCACGACCAGGCACATCCACAAATGAGCATCATTTCTGCTTTGGCCCAGCCACTTCATTTTTTCTGGAACTATTAGTATTAATAATTCTCTTCTGCTCTTCCCCAATAGCATAATGAACACCTTCTGTCCTGGGGGCTCATCTTCTGGTGTAACCTTTTTTGCCTTTTGTACTGTTCATGGGGTTCTTACAGCAAGAATACTGGAGTGGTTTGTCATTTCCTCCTTCAGTGAACCATGATTTGTCAGAATTGTTCAGTATGACTCGTCTGTCCTGGGTGGCCCTGCATGACACAGCTCAGAGCTTCATTGCATTACACAAGTCCCTTTGCCGTGGCGAGGCTGTGATTCATGAAGGAGATTAAAGGTAAATAAATAAGATGTGCTAATTTCATAAGCAAATATTCTTTAAAAAAGAAAAGAGCTTTAAAAAGTCCTGTGTCTGTTACTACCCTTAGGGCAGCCACTATCAAAAAAAGAGAAAATCAGTTAGTGAGGATGTGGAGAAATTGGAATTCTCATGCATTATTGATGGGAATGTGAAATGGTATACTTGCTATGGAAAACAGTATAGAAGTTCCTCAAAAAAACTAGAAAACAGAATGATCACAAAATCCAAAAATGCCACTCTTACACCCGTAAGAATAAGAATAAGAACTGAAAGCAGGCTCTTTTAGAAATATTTTCACAGCCAGGTTTATTGCTGGCTATTATCAACAATTATTAACAATAGCCACAAGGTGGAAGCAACCCATGTGCTCATGGATGGATGATGGGCTAAAGAAAACATAGCATATACAAAGAATCACATATTATTCAAACTTAGAAAAGGAGGGAAATTCTGACACATGCCATGGTATGGATGAATCTTAATGATATCATGCAAGAGAACAATTATAAAAGGCAAATTCTGTGTGATTCCACTTTCAGACGTCTAAAGTAGTCAAACTCATAGAAACAGAAAGTAGAATTGTGGTTGCCAGGGGCAAGGGGTGGGGGTGGGGAAAATGAAAGTTGTTTAATGGGCACAGAATTTCAACCTTGCAAGACGAAAAAGTGTTTAAGAAACCTACTGTACAACAATGTAAATATACTTAAGACTACAGAACTGTACACTTAAATGTAGTTTAAAAGGTAAATTTTATGCTTATTTTTTTATAAGTAAAAACAAACAAAAAACTTATGTATGTCAATGTCTTTGACATTATAATTCCACATCTAGAAATTTAATAGGGAGACACAATTCTGAGTGAAGGTGATCAAAAAAAAAAAAAAACCAAAGAGAAAGAGCTATGAAACATACACAGAGACATGGCTACAAGACTCTTCACCTTAATTTCATGCACAGCGGAAAGAGAAAGCAATAGTCTAAACACTCAATCTAAGGGAAGAGTTAAGTAGACTATGGTAGACTTATACAATAAGATAAACTGCACCCCTTAGAAATGATATTTAAAATATTTGTATAGAAAAAGAAAAATGCTCATAACATAATATTACGTGACTTTCCTATAAACTTGGATTTGTTTTATTATTTGTAGGTTGAGAAGAGCAGGAGGCTATTTTAAAACTAACTTTCTGGACTTCCCTGGTGGTCCCATGGTTAAGAATCCACCTGCCAATGCAGAGGACACGTGTTTGATCACTGGCTCGGGAAGATTCCACATACCGCAGGGCAACTAAGCCTGCGTGCCACAGTTACTGAAGCCCATGCGTGGTGATAAAGACTCCCAGCAGTCAGAAAAAAAATTTAAAAACTAACTTTCTCAGTACAGGCATTTTATTGTACCCCACAGATATATATTTTGTTGCTGTTTTTGTTGTTTTTAACAAATTGAAAGTTTGTGGCAACCCTGTATCAAAAGTCTATCACAACCATTTTTTCAACAGAATTTGCTCCCTTTGAGTCTCTGTTTTCCATTTTGGTAATTCTCGCAGTATTTCAAACTTTTCCATTATTATTATTAGATTATGTGATTCATTGAAGGCTCAGGATGGTTAATAATTTTAGCAATGAAGTATTTTTTAATTAAAGTATGTACATTTCTAAAGACATAATGCTATTGTACACTTAAGAGATGACAGGAGAATACAAAGATATTTTTACATGCACTAGGAAACCAAAAATTAAATGTGACTCACTTTATTTAAATACTTAGTATATTGCATTTGTCTGGAACACAACCCATAGTATCTCCAAGGTGTGTATGCCTGTGTGTTTTTCCTGCCAGAACAGAACCCTGTGTTTCAAACCTTCAAACATGCGTCATCTATAGGTTTCATGTGGTCACTAATCACAAGCCTCTCTTTTATTGTTGCCATACACTGTTCAGTTTTTGCTTTTCAACTTGTCACATACATCCGTATTCTCTCCCTAAGAAGATCATAAAGCCTTTCAAGGATAGAACTCGTAGCAGTATAAGCACTGTTCCCTGACTGTTTTCTAATACTGTCCTTCTTTGTTTTGCCATACATTGATACTAATCAGCCACAGGTGAACACAGTCTCCCAATGCCGAAGCCCCTCCCACCTCCCACCCCACATCCTCTACTTGAATCATCCTGTGCATCAGCCCCATGCATCCTGCATCCTACAGTATTGTAATTAAAAAAATAAATAAATTTAATAATTAAAAAAATAATAATACTATCCTTCTATAACTGACTGAAGCTTGTACATGAGAAAGCAAGCTTAAGGAGAAAGAATACAGAATATTAAATCAACAAATGTAAACTGCATAACTACTATGTGCAAGACAAGGCCAGTTACTAAAGATATTATAAAGAATATCTTTATATTATTGTCATCTTCAAAGAGTTGACTATCTTGTTAAGGAAGATATACACACACAATGGACAAGTTAAACCCTGAGAAGAACATGCAATTTACATTAAATTGCCAAGATGTAATAAAATAAATTATTGATATTTTTTTCCATACTCAGTGTTTAAAAATATAATGAAATGGTCTAAAAGAACGCAATGATTTTCATCATGCTTATCTGTACCCTTGGCTGTTTTGTTCACACATGAAATCTGAGGATAATTAAAATTCATGCCAATTTGGGGAAAGCTAGGAACAAATCAAATATGTGAAAATCTTCTAAGACTTTAAAAACAAAATTCCCACAGGGGTTCATTAAAACTGTACTGTCAACAAATATCTGAGTTTGAATTTTTAACTCATTTTGTGGGCAGGAAAAAAAAAGAGGGAAAGGAGAAAGAAAGAAGGGAAACAAGAAATGGTGGGAGGAAGAGAGGAAGGGCAAGCAGGCAGGGAGGCAGGCAGGAACGGGGGAGGCGGAAAGAAAAGGAAAATGCCTGCCTGTGCAATCAGGATTTCACTGCGTCACACCGCTTAATCAACCCATGACCTCCATGTGCTAAATCTAGTGATGTTCTTAGACTTCAGCTATCTTATCCTACAACAGAATTTGACACCATGATCATTCCCTCCTCAAAATATTTTCTTTACCAAGACACAGCCTTTCTTTGGTTTTCTAATTGCATCACTGACCACTTCTTCTTTGCCTCGTTATCTAGTTCCTGAACTTCTCCCTGACTGCTTAATGGTGAAATACCCCTGTCTGGTTTTCAGGGTATATCCCCACTCCCTGCCTCCTCACCCCTACCTCGGTATTGTCTGTTGTCAAGACTTACCGCCTACTTGGCAACAACTCTCAAATTCTACTTTTGCCCAGACTTGTCTCCTGACTTAATATCCTAACTTGTGTATAGCCTGCAGTTGTGCGTTTAATAGTCTTCTCAAACTTGACAAGTCCATACCTGAATTCATAACCCAAATTTAAAAACCTGTTCCTCCTATGGCCATTTCCATACTAAGTGATATCAACTCCATCCTTCCAGATGCTCAGACCAAACTCCTTGGAGCCATTCTTAACTTCTTTCTGTTGCTTCTACTTTCAAAATATGGTTGGTTCTACCTTCAAAATATGGATAAAACCTGAATTCCTTTTTCCACTTCTATTGCTACCTCCCATCCTGATTAAACCAACCACAATTCTCATCTGTGTTACTGCAACTGCATCCTGTTTCTATCTTTGCCATGCCATGCCTACAAAGAAGAGCCAGAAAATCTTTCAGAAATTTACACTGAAACATGTCACTCCTTCACTCATTAGGATGACACCACCTAATGGTAGAAAGCGAAGGGGAACTAAAGAGCCTCTTGATGAAAGTGAAAGAGGACAGTGGAAAAGCTGGCTTAAAACTAAACATTCTAAAACCTAAGATGATGCATCAGGTCCCATCACTTCATGGAAAATAGATGCGGAAAAAAATTGAAACAATGACAGACTTTATTTTCTTGAGCTCCAAAATAAATGTGGATGGTGACTGCAGCCGTGAAATTAAAAGACGCTTGCTCTTTAGAAAGAAAGCTATGACCAACCTAGACAGCATATTAAAAAGCAGAGACATCACTTTGCTGACAAACTTTCATCTAGTCAAAACTACTATTTCTTCAGGAGTCATGTATGGATGTGAGATTTGGACCATAAAGAACGTGGAGCACCCAAGAATTGATGCTTTTGAATTGCAGTGCTGAAGAAGACTCTTGGGAGTCCCTTGGACAGCAAGGAAATCAAACCAGTCAATCCTAAAGGAAATCAAACCTGAATATTTATTAGAAGGACTGATGCTAAAGCTGAAGTTCCAATATTTTGGCCACCTGATGGAAAGAACTGACTCATTAGAAAAGACCCTGATGCTGGGAAAGATTGAAGGCAGGAGGAAAAGGGGACGACAGAGGATGAGGTGGTTGGATGGCATTACTGACTCGATGGACATGAGTTTGAGCAAGCCCCGGGAGTTGGTGATGAACAGGGAAGCTGGGGTGCTGCGGTTCATGGGGTCGCAGAGTCAGACACGACTAAGCAACTGAACAAGAACAACTCCTTTGCTCAAACAACTCCAATGGCTTTCCATTATTGTATGATTATAATTATATATAGCCATGGTTGCAAAGGCCCTATGTAATCTGCCAAAACCTTCTACTTCTACCCTAAACAGCCACCTTATCTCACTAAACTCATCTTCACTTTCTTCCCTTGAGCTTATCCACAAAGATCTCCAGGGATCTCCTTGCCTGCTCCAGCTGATTCCTATGTCAAAAATGATCCTTCCCCAGATTATCTCCTTGGTTCACTCCTTTACCTCCTTCAAGTCTCAAATCTCTCCACCTCAATGAGAACTTTTCTGACCCCATGTAGTATTTCATACTGGAGGCCACCCACTGGTTCCTTAATCTGTCCTGTTTTTTTCCTTTATTCATAGCTTTTGTTGGTTTTGAGAATGCTATAGAATCTAAATCATTGATAAATTTGTGACACTGTGTGTTATATAGGCCCCCCCTACCCTCATGCTAAAATACCATTTTTGTGAGGTCAGGGCTCTTTTCCTGTTTGTTTTTCCACTGATGTATCCCCAGTTCCCACAGCAGTCCTTGGCACCTAGTAGACACTGAATGAATAGGCATGTATATAAACCAAAATATAGTGAGGAACATAGCAACATGAGATGAAAGAGGCTAGCTAGTCTGTGCTTTTAAGCCTGAGTTATAATTCATGAAATTCCACAGAACTTGTTCTTATTCATAGTGCTATATGTGGAAAAAATATCCACTGTACCAAATGATGTAAAACCATCACAGTTCACACATGCATATTCATGCAGCAGTAATGATACCAGAAAAAGAGAAGCAGTGCCTTTTGTTCAACATTAAGTAAGTAAATAACATTTTCCCCCCCAAAGAATCAGACAAAATCCTCTATGAGAAAGGATTATTATTTAATAAAGAGATTCCCAGAGCCTCTCAATGTTATCATATTGGAAAGAATTACTCATCATGTGCTGAAAGAGGCATCTAATTTAGGGAGATCTTATTTACTCATAGATTGTTTTATCATAGATATTTTAAATTACAGTTCCTTAAAACTTCAGGGCAAAACATGGTTCAAGTTAACCATGCCGAGCAGGAGTGGTGACTTTCAAGTCCAGGTCCAAACAATAAAAGCATTCAGGATAAGTGACTTGTGCTGACACCATGTAATTGTGCAAATGCTTCTCCAATTCAGGGTGGCTGCTTGAACTTAATTTCATTTAATTTTGTTGCATGTTCCTCTTGCTATATGGTTGTAACCGAAGGACATGACTTGCTCTTGCTGTCTGGGTGAGGTTACGAGTGAAGATCTTAAAATTTCAGTAAGCAAATGGCTAACAGGAGATGCAGAGATGTGTGTGTATCTGACTGGAACTTTCTTTTCCCTCCTGGCTCTGAAGTGGTGTGCCAGCCTCCATGGGATGCAGGCCAGCCCAGGAAGCCTGGGAACTAGCACCTCCATTTCCTGTCCCTCAGAGGCTTGGAGTCACAGAAGAAGAAAGAGGGGAGGCCGTCGCAGCCAGCTCGTAGCCTAGTCAGGCTGCAGCGCAGTGAAGGAGGAAGCGTGGCTGAGAACAGGAAGCCATCTCAGAGCACCAGGCTCCAAGCCCGACACGCGCACATCTATATGCCAATCCCGATTCACTTTGCTGTACAGCAGAAACTAACACAAAACTAGGAAGCAACTATATTCCACAAATGTCTTAAAGAAATAGAAGAGCATATCTAGACTGAGTAAATGTGAGGAAACCAGCAAATAAGAGAAACAGGGGCTTACAGGTAAGGAGACCACTCGTAAGTACCAACTCCAGTGTGTACCTGTGGAGCAGACAGTCCCTTCTCTTTCTGATCTAGGTCACTTGACTGGTCCAAGACTCAGAGGCCTGGCTTTCCTCTTCACTCTTCCTATGGATGATTTTTGGCTAGATTCAGTCTCTTTCAGCCTTATCTTCTTAACATTTTAAATAAAAGAGCTGAGTACAAGGTTTTTTCTGTTTCACTGTTTCCAGTTTGAATATTTTGTGACTTCCTGAGACAAATCAAATGGTTATGTTCAAGATGGTAGCTCTCTCTGATAACACTGATGAAATAAAAAGAAAGGCATCATTCTGGTCAGTAAGCAAGTATTCCTGCTGGTATTCAAGAAGTGCTAACCATATGATCAGTATTAGCTGACTTTCCATTCTACCCTTTTTTCCTGTTCTGTTTAATTCCTAGAACAGACATTTATTTTGATTTATTTTGCCACTCTATTACTCACTATACTGTTCTGTAATTGTATAACCACTATGGTTCCACTGAGAGCAAAGACCCCTCCATCTACACCATGTGCTAGGCACACGGTAGACACCAACATATGTGCACCAGTAATGAAGCCTTTGTACACACATATGCACGTGTATATGTACTCATGCATTCAGGTGGGAAATGAATTTCTGTAATATGCTAGTGTCCTGGCCATTTTGCCTCGTTATCTTCATAACGGTCCCCAAACTGAAGTACTTCTCCCTACCCTGCCAAATGTCAAAAGAGCATCCTCTCTGACTGACTTTTCAGAAAAATGAAAGGACATCTCCAGATCTGACAAATGGGCCAACAAACTTCTCCACTGGAGACCTCAAGGTAGAAATGAGAACCTGGGTTTCACTCTTTCTTTTGGTTTTCTTTCTTCATAACTTCTGACCTTTACTTCATTTCTTCACTTATAAACCAGGGTTTAATAAAAACAGTCTGAGAAATTCAAGTTAAAATCAGCCTGGGAGCTGACATTTCTATACTCATTATTTCCATGAAATCAGACATGGTTATAGAGAACCTATCGTCCCCAGGCAGTGGGCTGGGTGGAGTGGGTGGTGGGAATAAATCGTTAACTAGTTGGAGAGAGTATCTTTCCACACAGAACCCAGGGATAGTAAGGGGCATGAACAAGTCACAGCACAGGTAAAAGGTGCGTGATGGGAAAGTGGGGGGCTTCCTTGTGGCTCAGATGGTAAAGAACATGCCTGCAATGCAGGAGACCGGTGTTCAGTGCCTGGGTCAGGAAGAGCCCCTGGAGAAGGGAATGGCTACCCACTGCAGTATTCTTTCCTGGAGAATTCCATGCCCAGGTGGGCTACAGTCCATGGGGTCTCAAAGAGTTGGACACAACTGAGCAACTAACAGTTACTTACTTATGTAAATTATATATAAATTTTCAAGTGAAAAATGACAAATAACATACAAGCGAACTCCCCTCAGGCTATCGGCTGATTTCTCAACAAAAATTCCACAAGCTGGAAGTGAAGGGCAAGATATATGCAGACTGATGAAAGGGAAGAGCCTACAGCCAAGAAAACTCTACCCAGAAAACCTCTCCTTCAAATTTGATGGAGATATCAAAAACTTTCCAGACAGCTAAAATTTAAGAGAATTTGGCACCACCAAACCAGCTTTACAGTGAACAGTAAAGGAACTTCTCCAGGCAGGAAACCAGAGAAGGAAGAGAGCTACCTACAGAAAATATCCAAAACAATAAAGAAACTGACAATCAGTTCAGTTCAGTTCAGTCGCTCAGTCGTGTCCAACTCTTTGCGACCCCATGAATCGCAGCATGCCAGGCCTCCCTGTTCATCACCATCTCTCGGAGTTCACTCACACTCACGTCCATCGAGTCCATGATGCCATCCAGCCATCTCATCCTTGGTCGTCCCCTTTTCCTCCTGTCCCCAATCCCTCCCAGCATTAGAGTCTTTTCCAATGAGTCAACTCTTCGCCTGAGGTGGCTAAAGCACTGGAGTTTCAGCTTTAGCATCATTCCTTCCAAAGAAATCCATCAGTTCAGTTCAGTTCAGTCGCTCAGTTGTGTCCGACTCTTCGCGACCTCATGAATTGTAGCACGCCAGGCCTCCCTGTCCATCACCAGCTCCCAGAGTTCACCCAGACTCACGTTCATTGAGTCAGTGATGCCATCCAGCCATCTCATCCTCTGCCGTCCCCTTCTCCTCCTGCCACCTATCCCTCCCAGCATCAGAGTCTTTTCAATGAGTCAACTCTTCGCACGAGGTGGCCAAAGTACTGGAGTTTACCAATAATTACCTTAAGTGTAAAGAGATTAAATGCACCAACCAAAAGACACAGCCTAGGTGAGCAGATGAAAACATTTGCATGTATGTACTTCCACTAACCACATCACTCTGCCTGACCCCCCAAATTATACATCAGTATTTTTATATTGTTAGTTAATCATTCTCCCATTATGCTAGTAATTGTAATTATCTTTTATTTTTTGTCTGATTATTGATTGTGAAAACTGATAAACAGCTTCCTCTACTGTGATTATGTAACTATCACTCACTTAATACTATTGTATCATGATTGGTCAACAGAAAAATGATAAAATTCTATATCACCAAAACTACCATTTAATAGAGAAAGCTGCGATCACTTTTTAAAATCCAGATGCATATCAGAATTATCTTGGAATTTTTTGAAAAATACAAATGCCCAGGTATTGCTTTATTTTATTTTTTCCAGAGCTCCAGATGTTTCTGATGAGCAGCCTTGTTTAAAAACAACTGGTTATATGAAGATCTTTTACTTTTCTCTAGCTTGTTTTACTTTTCCTACTTCATATTCAGTGCTCCCATTTCATTTAGTTTATGTTTTCCAATTGCTCCATCTCTTTTTCTTTTTATGATGTCCTTTCTCAAGACTTTATCAAATGTAGTAGAAAAGCTCTTATATAAATACATATGTAAATATGTATAATAAATATATATTTCAGAAAACTTATGAATTTTTGCTTAACTAAAAGATGTGTGACATTTTGACTCCACTTGTTTGACTTAGTATAAATAGAATGCTAGATTTCTAATTTTAAAAAATAGATATACAACAAGCAACAAAGGTTTACTGTATGGCACAGGGAACTATAGTCAATATCTTATAATAACCTATAATGGAAAATAATTTCAAAAATAATATATGTGTATACATATAGCTGAATCACAAAAAATAATAATTCTACTTTTTGAAACTTAGTAATGTTTATCTTTTGGCTAGTTTTTCTAAATGTCCTATGGACATCTAATAACAATGTATTAAATACAAAATTTTAAATATATTTGTGTAGGATATAAAAGCAATATAGAAACCTATTTTATCTAAATTATTAATGACATCATTTAATATGCTATTATTTTTATGCACTTGAAAAATACTCTCAGAAAAATGTTAATAGTCTCACTATGATTATATATTTTTGCTTTTCCCTTATATTTCTTCTGATTTTTTTCTTTACGTATCTTTGTTTCTTTGTTGTTAGGTGTCTGATGGTTTATCATATCTATCTTCTTTGTGAATTGTACCTGTTATCATTAAAAATATTCATCTTTGTTTCATTTAAAAATAAATAAATTTAATTAAAAGATAAAAAGAAAAGAAAAATGTGGTAATGTGGGGGGCCCTATCCAGGATCCCAGGTAGGGAAATGATCTCTATAAAACAGTCAGAGCATGTTCCTCTTCTCAAACGTCCCAATATTTCTCGCTTTACTTTGCATGAAAGCCCACATCTACAGGGACCAACAAAGCCTCCTGTGGTCTAGGCCCCAACTGTCTCTCTGACCTCATCCTCTCTTCTGCAGCCCCTGTTTCACTCCAGCCACTCGGGTGCCCTGCCATTCCTTAAACACAGGAGTTCATGCCTACCTCAGGGCCTTTGCCCTTGGCTCTTTCTTTTGCCTGAAATGTCTTCTGCCAAACAACCTCATAGCTAGCGCCCCTCCCCTTTTTGTTTCATGCAAGTCCTAACTCAGATGACACCTCCTCAGCTAGGCCTCCCCTGGCCACTGTGCCTTCACGTCGACATCCCTACACACCAACCTTTCTCCTGCTTAGTACTCATCACTACTGTGTATTTTCCTGTTTCTAGCCTGACTTTTCCATCAGAAGTGTCATTCCATTAGAATGACAGAAGGGCCTTTTGTTTATCTCACTAACTGCAGTACCCCAGGATCTAGAAACTGCTGGCACATCGCAGGTACTCAGTCAACATTCTGTGAATGAATAAATGCTACGAAACACTTTCCTGATCAAGTGATTAACTGAAAACTGACCTGAAATCTGAAGCATGGAGCTGAATTATCCTGGCTTTTGTGAGAATGGGAGTGGGAGAAAAAAAAGAGCATTTTAAAGAAAGAGACCAGCGTGAACAATCTCAGAGATAAGAGGAATAAAAAGTGTTTGAAGAACGTTAAGACTTTGTCGAAACTGAAGCCTGAATGCCAAAGAGTTAGCGAGAAATGAAGAGGTGGATCTGGACAAGGAGGCACGGGCCTGATCAGGCAAGGCCTTGTGAGCATGCAAACAAGTTTCCACTTTACAAGAACAGTGGAGGATATTTGAGGAATTTTAACGAGCAGAGTGATGTCATCTGTGATTATAAAACAAAGTCATCATGACTGGACAGAGCAAAATGGAGGCAGGGAGGCCAGTGAGCAGGAAGGCTGAGGGTGCTGTATGTACCAGGGGAGGGCAAGGCACTCAAGACAAGCAGAAAGATTCCAGGGGCTATTGGAAGAACTTGGTAATCGATACATATATGATATAAATAATGTAAGATTAATTACATAATTATAAATTATATGTAATAAATAACACAGTTGACTCTTGAACAATGCAGCTGTTTAAGGGCATAGACACTCCACGCAGTTCAAGATCTGAGTGTAACTGAACAGACGGTCCTCCACACACACACACATCACCACATACATGGTTCTACATCTATAGATTCAACCAACTGCAAGTCATGTAGTGCTGTAGTGAGTATTTGTTGAAAAATTTTCATGTAGTTCCAACACAGGGTGTTTAAGGGTCAACTGTGTATTTCTAGGCTGAATCAGGGAGAAGAGGATAAGAAAAAGGGAAGAAAGGATCAAAGGTGAAGTTTCAGTGTCTGGTTTGAGTGACTGGGGTCAGAGTGTGATAGCATAAAGATGGCCATGTTCTTTGACAAGTAGGGTTCTGTTTCTCCTCTCCTTAACTCTGGGAAGAATTTGTGACATTGTTACCAACCAACTAGATATGACAGAAATGATGTTGTATCAGACTGGAAGAGACTGGAAGCTTCCAGTCTTGGTGTCTTGGATCTCAGGAACCAAGGTTCCCAGAGAACAACCCAGTTGAGTTGCCAGACCACAGCCCACACCAAGTGGTCAGGCCTGTGAGTGAAACATGCAGAGCTGGATCCTCCCAGCCTGTTTGAGCCATACCAGCTGACACGTGTGGAGCAGAGACACGTCTTTTAACAGGAGCCCTGCCCAAGTAGTAAATTCTGAACAAAAATATAACTGACACTGTCTCTAGTCAATGTCTTTTGAGGTGGTTTGTTACATAGCCATAAATGATCATAAGAGAGAGAGAGAATGAGATTATAAACTTGCGGTTTATCAGAATGCAAACACACAATTCATGCAAATATGAGCAGAATAAAGGACAGAAATGGTATGGACCTAACAGAAGCAGAAGATATTAAGAAGAGGTGGCAAGAATACACAGAAGAAGAGCTATACAAAAAGATCTTCACAACCCAGATAATCATGACGGTGTGATCACTCACCTAGAGCCAGACATCCTGGAATGTGAAGTCAAGTGGGCCTAGAAAGCATCACTATGAACAAAGCTAGTAGAGATGATGGAATTCCAGCTGAGCTATTTCAAATCCTGAAAGATGATGCTGTGAAAGTGCTGCACTCACTATGCCAGCAAATCTGGAAAACTCAGCAGTGGCCATAGGACTGGAAAAAGTCAGTTTTCATTCCAATCCCAAAGAAAGGCAATGCCAAAGAATGCTCAAACTACCACACAATTGCACTCATCTCACACGCTAGCAAAGTAACGCTCAAAATTCTCCAAGCCTGGCTTCAATAGTATGTGAACCGTGAACTTCCAGATGTCCAAGGTGGATTTAGAAAAGGCAGAAGAACCAGAGATCAAATTGCCAACATCTGTTGGATCATCAAAAAACTGAGAGAATTTCAGAAAAACATCTACTTCTGCTTTATTGCCTATGTCAGAGGCTTTGACTGGGTGGATCAAAACAAACCGGAAAATTCTTAAAAGATGGGAATATCAGATCACTTGACTGGCCTTCTGAGAAATCTGTATGCAGGTCAAGAAGCAATAGTTAGAACTGGACATGGGACAACAGACAGGTTCCAAATCAGGAAGGGAGTAAGTCAAGGTTGTATATCGTCACCCTGCTTATTTAACTTATATGCAGAGTACATCATGAGAAATGCTGGGCTGGATGAACACAAGTTGGAATTAAGACTGCCAGGAGAAATATAATAACTTCAATTATGCAGATGATACCACCTTTATGGCAGAAAGTGAAGAAGAACTAAAGAGACTCTTGATAAAAGTAAAAGATGGGAGTAAAAATTGGCTTAAAACTCAACATTCAGAAAACAAAGATCATGGCATCTGGTCCCATGATTTTGTGGCAAATAGATGGGGAAACAATGGAAAAGTGACAGACTTTATTTTGGGGGCTCCAAAATCACTGCAGATGGTGACTGCAGCCATGAAATTAAAAGACACTTACTCCTTGGAAGAAAAGTTATGGCCAACCTAGAGAGCATATTAAAAAGCAGAGACATTACTTTGCCAAGAAAAGTCTGTCTAGTCAAAACTTTGGTTTTTCCAGTAGTAATATATGGATGTGAGTGTTGGACTATAAAGAAAGCTGAGTGCCGAAGAACTGATCTTTTGAACTGTGGTGTTGGAGAAGACTCTTGAGAATCCCTTGGGCAGCAAGGAGATCCAACCAGTCCATCCTAGAGGATATCAGCCCTGAATATTCATTGGAAGGAATGATACTTTGGCCATCTGATGTGAAGAAAGTGACTCATTTAAATGTGACTCATTTTAAAAGACCCTGATGTTGGGAATTATTGAAGGCGGGAGGAGAAGAGGATGTCAGAGGATGAGATGGTTGGATGGCATCACCGACTCAATGGATATGAATTTGAGTAAGCTCCAAGAGTTGGTGATGGACAGGGAAGCCTGGTGTAACTGCAGTCCATGGGGTCGCAAAGAGTCAGACACGACTGAGCGACTAAACTGAACTGAAGTGAAACACAGAGTTAGGCAATCCCGGTCCCCTCAGCTATTCCTATTTAGCGGGACATTGTAGGAAAGCAGAGTGCCCACCAGTGTGGGGTCCGCTGCTACTTTGGGGTGGTCTTGGAAGGAATCCAAATTAACCAGGAAGGGAAACAGAATACATTAAAAACTTTAAGAGCACACTTTCATTTTGTTTGAACCACTGGAGGAAATCCAATTTCAAATTAATATAAAACCAGAGACTTGTTTTAAAAATATTCCATCAGACTGCAAAGTTCAGCTTGGGGCAGGGCATACTGGAACCCTTTAATGGCTACTCTGGTAAAGACATTCTTTTCATTTTGTAAGGGAACAAAAGATTAAACGAGTACCTCTGGAAGTGTCTAAGTTATTGGTGGGCACTCTCCCTGTGTGAAGCTGGAGATCAGTAAGGTTCCAGATCAATATCAGAGCTTCTTGGCAGGGGCCGGTCCATGTACGTGATCGATGTAGCCAGATGGGCAAGGGGAGCAAGCAACTCTGCCTTTATTTGAACCACTTTTTTTTTTTTTTTAAGTTAGTCAGATGTAGACAGTTCCTTTTAAGCACTGGGATTTAGAGTTGGAATGTGGATGGGATTAAAGCAGTTTCATTACAGGAGGAAGAAGCCCAGAGGGAAAAAGGCATGAGAAACTCAGGGACTTCTAAAATCGGATATCCTCTGACATGCTTACCACAGAGCCAGAAAGCACCTCAGTAAACCTCAACCTCGAGCTCTGTAAACTCAGGTATTATTTCTATTATCATCCTAATTACCCTCGTCATTGAAAAGGAAGAAAACACACCCTAACTGCAGACATAATGTTCAAATACTTGCCCTGTAGCTTGAGAAAGGTTAGGTATGTCTCATACGTTTTTCATGAACCTAACTTAGACTTATCCATTCAGGCTGTTAATTACTAGTATTTCTTAAATGTAATTACAGTCTTTTTAGGAAATGGGTTGTTGCACATTTTTTCCATCCAGAGACACAATAGAGAGTCTAACTCCTTTGTGGTGTTTAAAACATGTGAGTCGATGAGTAGGTAAGTGGTTCAAAGGAAAAGAAGTGCTGAGATCATTAACCATGACTCAGAACACGCTGGGGCCTCTATTTGGTGAAAGCAAACGAATTCCAGATACCTCCTCAGAAAAGAATGTAGTCATTTTCACCATTTCTATGACCTAGTTAAGAGGGCATGATGGTATTGTCTAAAATTTCATAGTTTATGGTATGGTTTCCTTCATATATTATATAAGGTCTGCATAATTGATTGTGACTTGAACATAGCTGCAAGAGCAATTTTATCTTCAGAGAGGAATTTTAAATGCTATTTTTTTTTCTTAAGAAAATGGAGATGATACAATCCAACATGTTTCCTTTAGTGGCCTGAAATTTTAGAGGAAGGATTACTGTCCTAGTTCTACTTGAGAGTCTGAACTTTCTGGCTCTTTGGGGTGATTTTTATTTATCTACTTTAACTTTAAAGGTTTGTCATATTATCTGTTAAACTTTAAACTATTCAAACAAATAGCATTTTCTGGGAGGGAGCGAAGAGAAGGTATGGATTGGGAAGAGGAGTAAATCTTATGCCTGTCAACACTCCAAGTTTCAAACCTATTTAGAAAGTTATTTTAGGGATTCACATGTGTCATAAAGTGGTTATTCAGCTATTCTTGTGCATGTTATGAAACAGCCATACAACATGCTTCTTTCCTTCAGGAAATTCTCTCTCAAATAATGATTGAAAGATGATCACTTGGGTTGATCATAAAGTTTGTTTGGGTTTTCTTGTAAGATGGTATATAGAGACAAAAAGATAATCTAGTATTGAGAAAATAAAGAAGTGAAAATTCCAAACCCTGAAAGATAAGTAAAAAATAAAAAGTTTCAATGAGAATACATGGTCTGGGATAGTTATGAAAGCATCAGTCATTCATATGTTCACTCGCTAAATATTTACAGTGTCTGCCATATGCTGATGACAGGGCTAAGGTCTGGAAAGTCAGTGACGAGCCAAAAATAAGACATAAGCCTGGCAACCGGGCACCATCTCTAAGCCTGTGGGCTCAGGAAGGAGCAAGGCACCCTGAGCTTGAATCCTCACCCTGCCACTTAGAAACAATGGTGCCTTCTAGGGCTGTGGGCAAACCCCTTAACCTTCCTGTGCCTCAATAGCCTTCCCTATAAACAGAGATACTAAGTGTACCTGCCTTTTAGGACTGTCAGGAAGATTAAATGAGCTCATACATGAAAAGCATGGCAAGTCTAAGCACTAGTCAAATGCAAGGCCTACTTCTCAGAATAGGAAACGAGGGAGGCCAGGGAAGACGCAGACCAAAGCGTGGGAACATGAACTGGGTCAGAATCCTAGGAGCTCCCCCCATGCACTTCACTGGTGTAGATATAAGGGTCCTGGCTCCAGGAGAAGGGGGCAGGGAGGTCTCGCTTAGCTAACATTCCTAAAGAATGTCCCATGGCTCTCAAACTCAAGATGCAGGCCAGTGAGCCCATAACATCACTGGAGAGTGCGGACGAGCTGGAGGCAATTCCAAAGCCTGCCGGCAGAGACACCGAGTGAAAACATGCCCTAATTTCTTGTTGCTTCCTTCCAAAACCAAACAGCGTGAGAGTTACCCTCTGACTGTTCCCCAAAGAGGCCATGTGTGGGGTATGGGCCAGGGATTACCTCATTCAATTCCAAGCAACAGACCCTGAGATAAGAACAGAGTCTCATTTTATAAGCGGGAGACTGAGGCACAGGAAGGTGAAGAGTGTTCACCAATACTGTAACTTTTTGCTTAAACCTAGAGATCGAGGCTTGTTCCAGCAGAGTCCCTAAGCTTGAAGCTCAAGAGATAGTGGAGCTCACAGCTCAGAACTCAGAGCCCCAGGGCCTGATATCTAGGATGGCCAGGACCATGAAAAGACGGGGATTTATAAAAGCACCCGGGCTGGCTGATTCCAAGCCTACAATCCCAGCAGGAGGAGAGGGCCTAGCACCGGTTAACATTTTCCTTTCCATTGCAATTGTCTTTCATTCTTGATAAAGAATCATTACAGGCAATATGTGTTATACCCTTCCCTGCCCAGAGCAGGAGATCTAGACCCCTAGACCTAGGCAGGAGACCTAGCTGGGGGATTTACTCACAAGAACTTGCACACAGACATGACGCAGGCTTATGACAAAGGTCCTGAGGAGTCTCACAGATTTCCAGCCCTCCAGGACCACCCAGGCAGGGAGAGGGGCATTGTGACTGCAGCTGCCCACACTGGGTGGCTGGGTGGCGGTAGCTCCCAGCAGCGCAGACTGTTCTGGCCCAGGAAACTCATCACTGTTGTGGTGGAAGTCATGTTTGTTTTCTGAGGCCAAGTTCAGAGTCAATAAAATGCAAGGCTTTACACAACATGGGTTGGATGGTTCCAACACCTCTTTTCAGTTTGTCTTTAAAAATCTTTCTGAAAATAAAACTTTATAATTCTGGCTTCTCATCACTGTCCATTGGAGAGAGGAGGAACGAGGCTAAGAGATGTTTTAACCACGGAGCTTTCGATTAAGTGAATGCATGGACTATTCTGAACCTTCAGTACTGCTGAGCAGAGGGTTTGAGGGATCTGCCCTCACCCTCTTTGCAGAGTCCCATGTGTTTCAGGTATGTCAGATGCAATTAGGCACAACTCATCTCTTTCAAATTCACTGGGGATTCATTACATGAACCCTTGAAGGTTTCCCTTTCAAATGACCATAGATTTTATATTCAAATCAGTGTTCAATGATCACTCTAACTCTGCTCCACTCCTGTGACCATGGAAGCTGATGACATGAGGAATGGGAAAACAACAAACACAGTTCTTTGAATCAACACAGGAAAAACAGCAGAGGAGAAAAAAAATTTCACAGTGGACCAGGTAATCAGAAGCTGCCCTTAGCAGCGAAGCCAGCAGCCTGGCTTCCACATTCCTCCACCCACAGCCTGGGCTGAGGTAAGACACACAGATTGTTTTCTTACGACGGCGAGGTACACCCCTTCATGACATGAAGGCTTTTTCCCAGATGCTGTCACAACACTGAAAAGAAATTGCTCCTGTTTCTCAGGCTGGGAGTGGGCATGCCACTATCTATAGAAATTCTTCAGTTTGCTTTCCACCAGTTGACACACAGCTTGTGTATTTATCACTCCAGAGAAAAAAATACAATGTATGCTCCTGTCCATGAGGCCAAAAAGAGATAGTGGTTAGATTTTCACAAATTGAGTTCCCACTGAGGCTTTTTTTTTTTTTTTTTAACTCACTTGTGAGATACATACACAGACTCTGAGGCTTTGAAGGAAATTAAAAATGACTTTCAAGAACCTCTATTTGCAGATCCACGTATATTAAAAATTATTTTCAGTGTTTTTCATCATCAGATTTCACAACAAGAGTCTTAGCTTCTGTGCACTTTTAAAGCACTAACTTGCTTTAGAAAGAAAGTAGAAACGCACAATAACCAATTGTCTTCTGAATCCACTATACTCTGTATATCCCACAATTAACCCGACAATCTGTGATGAAAGAATAATGTAACCTCATCATGTTCGCTAACAGTGCTGAATCATTGCTCCATGAGAGGACTTACAAAGGAGGCTTATTTCTCATCCTTTCTCAGTCAGGTTCAGCTGCATTATTACGGTATTTCACCCCACAGCCTCTCTATTCTCCTCTGAGTCACTGTTTTTCTCTTCCATTACTTAATTGGAAAAAAGTAAGACCCCCTCAAACATCAAATTTATATGTGTACATGCTATGTCTGAATTTCGAAACTGGTAAATGTCAATGTTAGTGAACCAATCTGAACATTCTAAAAGATAGATCAAGTTAATAATATCTTAGAAGAATATTTTTTCCTTATATTAGGTCAAAGATTATAAATATTAACTATATAGGTAATGTGTGTTAAATATAGTTAATGAATAACTCTTTTTTTCTGTAAATTTAAACAGTAATCAAAATGGTTTCTTAGTAGATTCAGAATGACTTCATTCATGCCTTTACTGACATATTCAATACATATTTGCTGGGAACTGACTATGCACAAAGTTTTATGGCATGCAATTCACATGAATAAGATAAAAAATATGGCTCTCAGAGCCCATCAGTACAAGAGACATAAATATAAGTAACAGGAAATCTACAGAGCAGTGTCATGTGAAAATCAGAGAGAGGAGATAACGTCTGGCTGAGGCCCATGTAGAAAGCTTGTGTGGGGGCCACTGATGCACGTAGGATTTGGTGAACATAAATAGTTCTCCAATTAGGAGACTAGGTATCAGGATGAAGCTCTGGAGGTGAGAAAGCACGGGCTGCCTAACCAAAGCAGCCAAGGCCAGGGGGCGATTTTGGAATGCAAGACTGAAGTTTGAGTCCAGAAGGGCAAGTGAAGCTCACTCCATGGAGGGCCTTGAAAACCAAACCAAAATTCTGCTGATTGATAACAAGGATCGATGGTGTTTTCACTCTGGCCAAAACACTGTTTAAAAAATAAAAGCATTAGTCAAATAAATCATTAGGCATAATTGAGAATGCTCTTTGGCAATTTTAACGCTTTGATCATTTACATTAGTAAATGGGGGAAAACTATACGGATTCATGACTGTATGCTGTGTGTGTGAGTGCGAAGTCGCTTTAGCGTGTCCGACTCTGTGTGACCCCATGGACTGTAGGCTGCCAGGCTCCTCTGTCTGTGGGACTCTCCAGGCAAGAGTACTAGAGTGGGCCGCCACGCCCTCCTCCAGGGGATCTTCCCGACCCAGGGATTGAGCCCATGTCTCTTACGTCTCCTGAACTGGCAGGTGGGTTCTTGACCACTAGTGCCACCTGGGAAGCCTGGTTGTACCCTAGTGGGTCTGTCTGTATCTCATAATGTTTCTCTTCATAGGATTTGTAATTTTTCACCAAAAAACTAGCAATTCTTGTACTTTTCTTTAAAGGCATCTGACATCAAACAACGTACACAAGAGAGGGCAGACAGTCTCTCAGAAGAAGAAAAACATATGCCCCAAGCAACCGTGCTTGGATACGACCAAGGCCGTCTTTCCGTGATGCAGCATTGATGGTTAATCTTGTGCAATGTCTCAGATCCCACCTTTGAGTACAAATGCCATAAAGGCCAAGTAATATTTGTAGAGCTTAAAGATGGATTCTTCCTTCCCCTCTTCAAATGAAGGCATGCCAAACAGCAATGCTTACACACATTTCGCTGTGAGGCAAGCCCAAAGCAACATGCCTAGACTACTCTCTGTTACTTTACCTTGCACCATGCTTCTCTTTTCTGAATGACCTGTGCAAACTTGTGATTGTAAGTATGTTTATAAAAATGTTTATAAATGTATCCACTCAATCCAGTCTCAATCCACTTTGAGATAGGCAAACTATCTGGCATAATGAGGCCTTGACCTTTAACAGACTGTTTCAAATTCAGCAGTTTCTAAACCAGTTAGGGTTGGACTAATTATACACTTGGTTTCCCTGGTGGCTCAGAGGGTAAAGCGTCTGCCTGCAATGCGGGAGACCCGGGTTTGATCCCTGGGTCGAGAAGATCTCCTGGAGAAGGAAATGGCAACCCACTCCAGCACTCTTGGCTGGAAAGTCCCATGGATGGAGGATCCTGGTAGACACTGTCCATAGGGTTACAAAAGTCAGATGCAACTGAGCGACTTCACTCACTCTCAATTATACACATATTTTAAATAGTTCTTACCAATTAAAGCAACAATATCAATGGATTTTTACTATACTTTCTTGAATAAGTTAACAGAACACAGTCACTTTCTTTACATATGGGTGCATTTATGGTATTTTCCCATTTCAAATCCCATTATTTTGGTGTAAAACATTCCATTTCATTTTCAATTCTCAACAAACAAATAAGCAATTTATAAAGACCTATTCAGGACTTGCCTGGTGACACAGTAGATGAGAATCTGCCTGCAAATGCAGGCAACATGGGTTCAATCCCTGGTCCAGAAAGATTCCACATGCTGTGGATCAGCTAAGCCCTTGCACCACAACTGCTGAGCCCTACACTCCACAACCTGTGTGCCGCCACCACGGAAGTCTGCATGCTCGAGGGCCCTGTGCGCCGCAGCTACTGAAGCCCATGCCCCCAGGGCCCATGCTCCCCAACAAGGGGGCCACTCCGGTGAGAAGCCCACAAGCCACAAGGAAGAGTAGCTCCTGCTCACCACAACTAGAGACAGCCCACGCACGGCAACGAAGACTCAGTGCAGCCGAAAATAAATAAATGAATGAATAATTTTTAAACAATTAAAAAAATAAATAAAAGCCTATACAGATCACCAAAGATCAGACTAGACTAGCAAAAGTAAACATAGTGATTGACCCACATGACCACAGTCACACATTCCAATATTCCAAAATACTGGAATATGTGGATATTTGGATAATATTTCAAAAATGAGTCTGAAAAGAGAAAACCAAAGAAAGTTGAGGGGTTCTTTGAGTGGAAAGTCATAATTAATTTATGTGTAACAGGATGATTCAGTAAAGTTAAAATAATAGTAACATATTCACTGAACTTTCACTATTTGTCAAGCATGAGCTGAGCACACTGTACACATTAAGTTGTTCCCAAATATGCTACTCTTTCTTAAAAGCATGGTGACAGTAACAATGGCCAGTATTCATGGAGTGTTTGCTAACTGCTAGACACTACATTAACATTAAACCATTGTACTTGCACTATTTCATGATATCATTATACCAGTCCAATGAGAGGCACTTAGTATGTCCATTTTCCAGATGTAGAAACTGAGAAACAACAAGGCTTAATGATGCACCCAAAACTACATACATAGCTAGCCGTTTTCCCTTGTGAATGGTGACTCTGGTTGCTGAAACGGTAGACAGGTAACCTGGGTCCCTATTAGACATCATGCGAAATAAACCGTCTGCTATTTCTTATCCACCTCGATGCCTTACCCATTTCACTTCCCTCCAGAGAACACAGCTAGCTTTCCCAGTTCCCTCTGTGGTTGGAGTGGCCGTGTGACTAAGATCTGCTCACCATATGGGTTGCGAGAGAAAGTGTGAAGTCTGCTTTCAGACAGACCCATAAAGGCCTGCCATGAGACACTCCATTCTCTCTCTTTCCCTTTCTGCCAGCTTGGTGTTAATACCTCGATTATGGAAGCCGTGTGGTGGCGAGAACGGAGCCTCCAGCAAGCTCGGCTCCTGAGTGGCTGCAAGATGCACTGACACCCTCCTCCCAACTGCTACTTAGTTAATAACTGCTATTCAGTTTGATGTGAACCAGACATAAAATTTCATTGTATTAGTTATTAAGATTTTAGCATTTATTATAATGTCCCATATTTACTTTAATAATGGGTGTGCCCTATATTTTAGATACTTATATAAATGTCAGATACTGCTTTAGCAATGATGCAGAATCTAATTTCTTCATATGTTCTCTCTTGTTGAGAAAGAATTTGCTTTCTCTACCAGCTGTAGCAGACAGATGCCCTGGAATGGCTTTTTACCATTTTAAATTACCCTTGTAAATTTCATCAATAAGACGATACAAGATACAGAAAGAGGGAGACAGGCTGACTCAGTCCACCACCCCTGTGAGGTGACAGACGGACATGGCTCTGGTGAAGATCATTCTCCATAGTGCTGTAAGCAGCTTGGCCATCACTAGTGGGTTTTTTTTGGGAGGGGTGGTATGGAGGGGGGTTCCTACATACACCTTCTGGAGTCTTTGAAAGCTAATGATACCTTTCTCTAAGCTTTGATCTTTCAACACTTCCAAGAGTTTTCAAGACTCATAATTTGAAGTATGAAACCCCTTCTGGTTCAGAATACCCAGAAAGGTTCCTGTTTTTCTAATGAAACTCTAAGGGATACAATGTAATATTTACTTCTCAAGGCAATGGATCCTTAGCTATTGCCATTAAAGGTATTTTTCCTGCCCGAAACGCCGGGCTGGAAGAAGTATAAGCTGGAATCAAGACTGCCGGAAGAAATATCAATAACCTCAGATATGCAGATGACACCACCCTTATGGCAGAAAGTGAAGAGGAGCTAAAAAGCCTCTTGATGAAGGTGAAAGAGGAGAGTGAAAAAATTGGCTTAAAGCTCAACATTCAGAAAACGAAGATCATGGCATCCGGTCCCATCACTTCATGGGAAATAGATGGGGAAACAGCAGAAACAGTGTCAGACTTTATTTTGGGGGCTCCAGAATCACTGCAGATGGTGACTGCAGCCATGATATTAAAAGACGCTTACTCCTTGGAAGTAAAGTAATGACCAACCTAGATAGCATATTAAAAAGCAGAGACATTACTTTGCCGACTAAAGTCCATCTAGTCAAGGCTATGGCTTTTCCTGTGGTCATGTATGGATATGAGAGTTGGACTGTGAAGAAGGCTGAGCGCTGAAGAACTGATGCTTTTGAACTGTGGTGTGGGAGAAGACTCTTGAGAGTCCCTTGGACTGCAAGGAGATCCAACCAGTCCATTCTGAAGGAGATCAACCCTGGGATTTCTTTGGAAGGAATGATGCTGAAGCTGAAACTTCAGTACTTTGGCCACCTCATGCGAAGAGTTGACTCATTGGAAAAGACTCTGATGCTGGGAGGGATTGGGGGCAGGAAGAGAAGGGGACAACAGAGGATGAGATGGCTGGATGGCATCACGGACTTGATGGACGTGAGTCTGAGTGAACTCCGAGAGATGGTGATGAACAGAGAGGCCTGGCATGCTGCGATTCATGGGGTTGCAAAAAGTCGGACACGACTGAGTGACTGAACTGAACTGAATACATCTCCCTCCAAAGTTTATAGTAATGGACCTCAGACTACACAGACTTTTTATATTAAACTCTTACTTTCAACAACAACCATCAACAGTGGACAGGCTTCTCGGGGGTGTGACCTGTGCAGTTGCTCATGACTCTGGTCAGAAAGGCTCACGCGTGTGTAAACGCTCTTGGGTGGCCTTCTTGAAGTTTCTATAGGACAATATGGAAACAAATAAAGAAAGCACAACCTGTATCTATCCTTGACATCTTAACATGTTCAACAAACTGTCTTGTAATCATGATGTTTACTGTGCCCAGCAGCAGAGGAACTGTAAGAATGTGATCCATCATATGTTGTAAAGAAGACATAGACGTTGAATTTTCTGATGGATCTCTGTATGTGTAAGAGTGGAAGCCCTTGCATTTGGGAAAACACCTTAATGATTTTCTTTCCCCCAGAAATACAGACTTGAGTCCCAGACCCAAGTGGGACAGGAGTAGGATTTGAGAGTTCAAGTCTCCTGCATAATAGAATATTAGGGATTTGGCTTTTGTAGTGGCTAACGGTACAACAATGGGACACTGGAATAGGATATCGCGGAGAGAGACAGACTTTCCCAGCATGGCAAAGTCTGAGACTGAAGAATGTCCTTGGGGCAGAGAACGGCTAGCTAACACACTTCTAAACAGGGCTGTTTACATTTGAATTGATCGTGTTGTTCTACATTTAGATTACAGCAATTAAATCCTGCACTCTCTCTCCTTCTCCACTGCTACTACCTTTCTTTCCATGGCCTAACGTTAAGGAAAAATCAACTGTGAGTGGCCTTACCAGTGGGGATTGTGTTGTTATTAGTTAGTGGTGTCTTCCCAAAGCATCGATGGCCAAGACAGGGCAGAAAACAACCAGCAGCCGTGAAAGGTGAGCCCAGGAGCAGGGATTTGGAGCAAAATATGAGACCACAACATCAGGGCTTTTGGACACACTGGAAATGTTAACTATACTGGATCTCTCTCAGACTTGACTGAGTGGAGGTTTAAGCCATTTTATTTGGCTAGAAAGGAAAATGTTGGCCTCAAAATCCAAAAGGACTTGGAGATATCCAAAACATACCAATATTTCCTAAAAATGGAATCTCATCTGGAAGTGATAGGAAAGGAATATACGGAAGAAATCAACATGAAAGATGGATAAAGAAGTCTAGCTCAAGGTTAGGTCATGAAATAACCTACTAAATGGAGATCCAAGCAAGAAAAGGAATCCCACTATCTATAACAACTTTCCTGTGCTAAGAATCCCATTTACTGGAATTCAGCTTCTTCCACAAGCATAAGACTCACTTTCCAAATGTGCTAGAAAAAAAGACTCAACTGAAACATCATTTGCACTTCAAAGAGAATGTCACCTGGCATATTTTCATTTCCTTGACCAGAAACAAAAGTATCAATTTACAAGTATCTGCACTTCCAGAGTCAAGATGTAAAGCCTGGAGTGAGTGTATCTTTCCTGTAACAGACCCAAATAAAAAGATGATCCTCCCCAAGAACATAATATCACATCCTCATTCCAACTATTTACAAGGTAGCAATCAACACCGTGCCTCAATTCACCAGGGTTCTCCAGGAAGTCTGTATTTGTTTAGGAGCAGAATGGAGCTTCTTAGAAAAGCATCCAGTAGGGCCACCTAAGCACAGCCCCTTGAAGAATGCACGTGATAATAAAAGTCAGATTGCTCTCAATTACATACATTGACAGCTTCCACTTCACAGAGCCCTGAAATTACAGTCAGGGAAAAAAACACTCTTAGAAAAAGATAATGTAGTTTGAGAGACGGTACATTTATTCTTTAAAATCAAACATCTTTGATTTAACTACTTTTCAGATTTGTTCTTGACAACGTTGCATTAACACCGTAACCTAAAGCAAATTCATATTTATCCAACATACATTCCATGTGAAAAATTGCTTACTCTCTAGATAAACATTCAGGCACGCCTTCCCACCCACATTTAGGAAACCAGAATCATTACTCATACAAGTGTACATCACAAACCGTGAAAAGCTTTAAAAATAGCCAAATATATAATACTAGTGGGGACTGTACTGTTATTAAAAGAATACATATGCAGTATTACAGATTAATTGTTGTTCTCCTGGACAATTTTATGCTCAGGTCAATTTAATAAATTTGAATATGTCATCTACTAAATTATGAATCACCAAGAAGACCTACTCACCCAGAAATTGTTCTGTTGTTTCAAATGCAACTTTAAAAAATCATCATCTCAAGCACTGAGAAGATTAAATTACCTGTTTTTAATTTCAGCAAGCAATGGAGTGTGTCTACCTGCTGGATCCTCTGCCAACTGACAGACAAAAGGCTGAAGGGAGTGCACTTTGGATGCTATCAATTAAGGAAAGGTGGTTCATTAATCTTTACTGTCAACGCCTGAATTCTGCTCTGATGGCTCCTACGGTATGCAGTTGGTTGCTTGAATTTCAAACCAAGACCCATCCAGCTAAATTCCCTTGTAGAAAGACAACCTGAGCTTTTCCTGGTTAACTGTTAAGTCCATTTAAAAAGGCTAATAACACGGGCTTCCCTGGTGGTACAGTGGATAGGATTCCCCCTGCTAACACAGGGGACGCAGGTTTGACCCCCCGGTCCTGGAAGATTCCTGGTCCTGGTCCACGTGCCAAGGGCACATAAAGCCCGTGTGCCACCACTCCCGGAGCCCGTGCACCCTAGGGTCCAAGAACCACGACTGCTGAAGCCCGTGTGCCTAGAGCCCGTGCTCCGCAATGAAAGCAGCCTGCACAGGAGCAGCCTGCACACCGCAGCAGAGAGGAGGCCCTGCTCGCCTCAGTGTGAGAAAACCTGCCCGTGGCAATGAAAATCCAGCCCCGTCAAAAACAAGTAAACACATGAAAAACTTACAAAGTAAAAGTAGCTAATAATACCTATCAATATGAGGGAAATATTTTGAAAAGTTTTTGTGTTCGTTCATGCAATATACCATTATATTGTGCCTACTATTGCCAGGAATTCCACACAAAGATTAATCAAACTACATCAAAGAAGAACCAGACATAAAGGAGCAATTTTTGGAACCTGACCTCTATCCATACCCTAAGCAGGGCTGAACTTTAAAAGAAAAAATTATGGCTGCTTTGGATCCTTAGAAAATGAAAAGCCGCAAGTACATAGTTTTGAGAATTTGCTGCACATCACTTAGACTTTTAAGAAAAAGCAAGGCCATACAAATCTAGGCTAGATCTGGACTGGCTTTACCATCACAAGATAGTTCAGTTCAGTTCAGTTACTCAATTGTGTCTGACTCTTTGCGACCCCACAGACTGCAGCACGTCAGGCTTCCCTGTCCATCTCTCTGGTTCCTCAGACTTCTCTAAAACCAGCTCATCACAAGATAATCTTTAATTAAACAGAGTTGGCAAAAGAAGCTCTTTTTCAGGTGAGCATGAAAAGAAAACTGAACCAAGCACAGGGTAATGTGTGAATCAGCTCCAATTTGCTTAATTTTGCTATATAATACATACGAAGATACAATTATTATTGCCTGTTGTATTATTAATTGCAATTAAATTTTAAATAATGAATGATATTAAAAGATTTGAAACAAGTATTTGTGGAAAGAGTAATTCTGGAATACTGACAGCCTGTGGAGATGGCTGTGACCTTCTAGTTAGTTCTCCACTAGAACTAACTCTGGCAAACTTTTGATATTTAAGTGGAAGCTTTGTCAGTATCCAACCATGAGGACACAAACCAATAAGAAGTTTAAGTGAAGGGAATTTGATTCAGGGAGCTGGTTTCAAAAGTGACGGGAAAACGAGAAAGCCAAATAAGAACTGAGGAACCTGGAGACTGCCAAAAGCAGGAAACAATAAAGGATGCAGAGAAGAGGGGGTGAGACCTCCTCTCAGGGACCAGCGTTACACGGAGGAAGTTGTGTCTCCAGGTTTTGCTGGCAGGAGATAGTGCCGTGACGTCACCATGGCAGACAGGAAAAGGGAAAGAAACCCCTGGCTTCTCCTTGCTGCATTCTCAGAGCAATGCCTCCTGTCAGCCAAACCCAGGAGACAGTCGGATGTAGAAGGCTGGGGGAATTCAGCCTGTGATACAGAGCACTGCAGGAGAGGATAAGAGTGGATGCCCACCCAACAGGGCCAGGACCACCATTTGTGCCTCAGTCTATATGAAGGGATTTGCAAAGGTCACAAGTTCTCGTGTTATGTGACTTTGGTATTACCATGAGACTCATAATCAACCAAAAGTATCAGTTAACTCCTATATACCTGAAGTCCTCGCGATTTAACATTCTCCTAGGGAAATTACAGATTATCACAATGCTGTGATCACTCACCTAGAGCCAGACATCCTGGAATGTGAAGTCAAGTGGGCCTAGAAAGCATCACTACGAACAAAGCTAGTAGAGATGATGGAATTCCAGCTGAGCTATTTCAAATCCTAAAAGATGATGCTGTGGAAGTGCTGCACTCAATATGCCAGAAAAATTGGAAAACTCAGCAGTGGCCACAGGACTGGAAAAGGTCAGTTTTCATTTCAATCACAAAGAAAGGCAATGCCAAAGAATGCTCAAAGAACTGCACAATGGCATTCATCTCACGCTAGCAAAGTAATGCTCAAAATTCTCCAAGCCAGGCTTCAGCAATATGTGAACTGTGAACTTCCAGATGTTCAAGCTGGTTTTAGAAAAGGCAAAGGAACCAGAGATCAAATTGCCAACATCTCTTGGATCATCAAAAAGCAAGAGAGTTCCAGAAAAACATCTACTTCTGCTTTATTGACTATGTCAGAGGCTTTGACTGAGTGGATCACAACAAACCGGAAAATTCTTAAAGAGATGGGAATACCAGACCACCTGACCTGCCTCCTGAGAAATCTGTATGCAGGTCAGGAAGCAATAGTTAGAACTGGACATGGAACAACAGACTGGTTCCATATCAGGAAAGGAGTACGTCAAGGCTGTATATTGTCACCCTGCTTATTTAACTTCTATGCATAGTACATCATGAGAAACACTGGACTGGATAAAGCACAAGCTGGAATCAAGATTGCAGGGAGAAATGTCAATAACCTCAGATATGCAAATGACACCACCCTTATGGCAGAAAGTGAAGAACTGAAGAGCCTTTTGATGAAAGTGAAAGAGGAGAGTGAAAAGGTTGGCTTAATACTCAACATTCAGAAAACATTCCGAAAACCAAATGGCATTTGGTCCCATCACTTCATGGGAAATAGATGGGGAAACAGTGGAAACAGTGTCAGACTTTATTTTGGGGGGCTCCAAAATCCCTGCAGATGGTGACTGCAGCCATGAAATTAAAAGACACTTGCTCCTTGGAGGAAAAGTTATGACCAACCTAGATAGCATCTTAAGCAGAGACATTGTTTTGCCAACAAAAGTCTGTCCAGTCAAAGCTATGGTTTTACCAGTAGTAATGTATGGATGTGAGAGTTGGACTATAAAGAAAGCTGAGTGCTGAAGAATTGATGCTTTTGAACTGTGGTGTTGGAGAAGACTCTTGAGAGTCTCTTGGACTGCAAGGAGATCAAATTAGTGCATTCTAAAGGAGATTAGTCCTGGGTGTTCATTGGTACGACTGATGCTGAAGCTGAAATTCCAATACTTTGGCCACCTGATGCGAAGAACTGACTCACTGAAAAAGACCCTGATGCTGGCAAAGATTGAAGGTGGGAGGAGAAGGGGATGTCAGAGGATGAGGTGGTTGGATGGCATCATTGACTCAATGGACATGCGATTGCGTGAGCTCCCAGAGTTGCTGATGGACAGGGAAGCCCGGGTGCTGCAGACTTTAGGACTGCAAAACGTCAGACACAACTGAGTGACTGAACTGAACTCAACTGAGGGAAATTACAAGGCTTAAATCTACCAAAGTGGTATAGGTCTAGAAACCTCAACATATTTTTCAAAAGCACACTGGCATTTTACATTCAAATATCCATTAGTAGAATCACTGTTTTCTATCTTTGGTAGCACTGAGATAGTTCCAGCTGACACATTCTCCAGTTTTTAGCTAAGTCTTTTCAGAGAAGGCAATGGCACCCCCACTCGAGTACTCTTGCCTGGAAAATCCCATGGACGGAGGAGCCTGGTGGGCTGCAGTCCATGGGGTCGCTAAGAGTCGGACACAACTGAGCGACTTCACTTTCACTTTTCATTTTCATGCATTGGAGAAGGAAATGGCAACCCACTCCAGTGTTCTTGCCTGGAGAATCCCAGGGATGGGGGTTCTGGGGCAGGTGGGCTGCCATCTATGGGGTTGCACAGAGTCGGACACAACTGAAGAGACTTAGCAGTTTGATTCTAAAGACAAGGTCACAAGGTTCAATATCCACTATTTCTGTGTAGGGAAGAGAAGTCTGTCCACACAGTATTAGTTATCTAGAACTTTCTAACTACTTAGTACAGAATGCAAAGCTTAATAGTACAGCTTTAGGAGACAGAATTGTCATATATGTTCAAAATGAGTAAAAATAATAATCTTAAAAGTTTTACAGTATAAAAAAACTTTAATAAATCCATGTAAAATAAATATGCTCAATAAATCTATATAAAAGCATGTCTTAATCACCAAGTAAAGGGTATCATATCTAGTATTTATGAAACATATTTAATAATGAAGCTTAAAAATTGTTTTAGAATGCCTGAATGAGAGTATTCTCATTCATATTTTGGAAAATGAAAGCCTAAGAAAAGAGAAATAACTCATATATATTTGTGAAACAGAGTAACATAATTTTTAGTATAGCTCAGCCTCTCCTGACCATAGAAATCATTTAGGAACTTATTAAAAATACAGGTTTCTCAGGAGAAAATGGTAAATCATACTTTAAACCAATGACTTGGTTGAATTTAATAGCAGGAAAAATAAGTTTGAGGTATGAAGGCAGGATAATCAGGATCTGCATCCCGGCTCTCAATTTTCTAGCTACATGACACTGGGCAAGTTTCTTAAATTCTTGGAGTCCTGGGTTTTTCATTCCGAATATGGGGATAACAATAGTTCCTATTTAATAGGGTGGTTGTGAGGATAAGATGGACATAAACCACTTTAGCAGTGTTGTGTGACAAATGTTATGTGTTCCATAAATGTCATTAATGTTAGAATATTAAGCCAGATATGTGTTTTTCTCCCTCTCAATCTGGAAACACTTACCTAATTGATTGTTTTCTAGGAATGTCTCCTCCCACTCTTAGCCTCTCACTTCCTGTCCAATATGCTTTTACGCTGTTATAATTGATCAGTTGCATTTGTAATATATTTGCTAAATTAAAATTTTCAGCAAGAAGAGTTTAGTATAAAGTCACCTTCACAATGCCTGTAAGGATTGTTTCTTTAATTCTTCTTCACTTGCCCCCCCTCCTCAAACTTTATAAATACATTCCAAATGCTCTTCATCGGTATGATCTGGGAGGAGATCAGTGGGACAGGGCATGTGCACTGTGAAATATGTCCCCAGCTGAAAGCGCAGCTTGCGTAACGAGCCCATGTATGTTTACACGGGCACCTGCACGTGTCACATGTGTAGGACACACTGTGCTCATCAAGGCCCTCGTTTTCTTCCTGAGGACACTGGTATGATACAAGGCTCACAGTAGAAGACACCGGTAAATAATCCGCGGGCAGTTTGCTTCTGTTTCACTGACGTCTCACTTGAAGCCAACCCTTGGAGAAAGTGGCCAGTGAATATTTTATCTTTATCAGAGACTAGGGTGTAGTTTCATCCATGAGGAACCTAAACGTGTAGTTGCCGCCCATCTCTGTGAAAGGACGGGAAATGGTATGCATCTCATCCCCTCACTGTGAGAAAGTATTTGTGTGTTCCAAGATCACTGCGGATGGTGACTGCAGCCACAAAATTAAAAGATGCTTGCTCCTTAGAAGAAAAGCTATAATAAACCTGGACAGTGTATTAAAAAGCAGAGACATTACTTTGCTGACAAAGGTCCAGTTAGTCAAAGCTATGGCCTTCCCAGTAGTCATGTATGGGTGTGAGTGAGAGTTGGACCATAAAGAAGGCTGAGTGGCAAAGCGTTGATGCTTTTGAATTGCAGTGTTAAAGAAGATTCTTCAGAGTCCCTTGGACTGAAAGGAGATCTAACCAGTCAATTCTAAAGGAAATCAATCCTGAATATTCTTTAGAAGGACTGATGCTGAAGCTGAAACTCCAATATTTTGATCACCTGATGCAAAAAACCAATGCATTAGAAAAGATCCTGAGGTTGGGAAGGATTGAAGGCAGGAGGAGAAGGAGACGACAGAGGAT
Organism: Nanger dama; assembly: GCA_917880005.1. Classification (NCBI taxonomy): domain Eukaryota; kingdom Metazoa; phylum Chordata; class Mammalia; order Artiodactyla; family Bovidae; genus Nanger; species Nanger dama. Next base: position 7,346,679 of record CAKJTW010000052.1, read on the forward strand.
GAGATGGTTGGATGGCATCACTGACTCGATGGACATAAGTTTGAGCAAGCAAGATGGTGAAGGACAGGGAAGCCTGGCATGCTGCAGTCCATGGGGTCACAAAGAGACAGACACGACTGAGCAACTGAACAACAACAACATTTGTGTGTTGTTATTTAAGCCCAGGTTTGGTTCTCATATGGAAATGTGCAACTCATTAATCAAAACTCCACCCTAAAGTGTTGTTAACTCCTGTCATCTTCTCCTATAGTCTGTGCCCGCCCAGACAGAGGGCAGAGACCAGCCCAGGTGGGACTCATGGTTCCATTCTCATCTTGCAAATAAAAGAGAGATCTCTGATGTCTCATTTCACTTTGGCAGGCTACACTTCATGGCTCGCACTCACCAGCACCTGGGGTCACAATAGCATCATGTGCATACATGCATGTCTAGGTCCCCATAGACCTTTGAGTCCCGCTTGGCCAGCAGCAGAAGCATCACCAATATCCAGGGGGAATATTCTAAGAGGTACCAGACGGAATTGTGTGTCATAGGTGGCTCAGTGGATAAAGAATCTGCCTGCAATGCAGGAGACACAGGAAACATGAGTTCAATCCCTGGGTTGGGAAGATCCCCTGGAAAGGGCATGTCAACACACTCCAGTATTCTTGCCTACAGAATCCCATGTACAGAGGAGCCTGGTGGGCTAAAGTCCGTGGGGTCGTAAAGAGTTGGATATGATTGAAGCGACTGAACATGCACCAGCTGGAGTTAGCCCTTTAGAAGGCCTTTATATTTGAAGGATGCCTGGTTCAATACAAAATCCACACTAGTGAGCCCACCTTAGGAGGAAAAGTATGAGTCTGTCCTCGTTTCTGCTTTCTTGGCGGGGAAGAGGCTGAGGCTGTCTTCTGGGTTTCATTGTAAAGTCTGTGCTGGTTACTCTGTATCCTTCCCTGCCACCTGGGCTAGAGGAGGCTGACCCAGGCTGACTGCACTCTCCTAGCCACCTTGCTGTCTGGCTTCTGACCGTGCATCAGCAGGATGTCAGAGGGTGGGAGGAGAGAGACCAGGTATTTCTTCCCTGTCCACACATCTCCGGTGAGGTATCTCAGTGACTGTATTTCTCCAACTTTACTAAACATTACAATTACTTGAAAGCCTTTTAAAGATCTTGATAACCACACCAAAGATCAACTACAGAGCAATGAAATCAGAATCTCCAGGGGTGGGACCTAGGTGCTAGTGTGTTTAAATTTCCTTAGTGATTCCAATAAGGAGAGAAGGTGGAGGAAAACAGCTCCGCTGGGTGCCCTGTCCTCCAAGGTTCTAGCTGTCCCTGGGTTCCAGCAACATTTTCCTGTGACCCTAAAGGCCCTGCGTCATCAGTGCTTTCAACTTTTATTTAGATAAAAAGAACAAAAATTCATGCAAAGGAATTTATATAAGAGAGATTACGAGGCATCGAATCCATGTTTTATTATTATTATTATGTGATAAAGCCACATGATAATTCTACCCTCACTCCTCATCCCCGTCTATGGAGCAAGGTGGGAGGATTAGCAAGACACAGGTGCCTTGTTTATGGTGAGAGTGACAACTCTTTCCCAGCCTGAGCGCAGAGAGCCATGCTGAGCCTCCCTGCCAGTCGCCCTGCTGGAATCTGCTTTCTGTGATGGAGCCGCTCTGCATTTCTGTTTGCCTAATTTCGACCTGTGCTTATGCCCTCCAGTCTTCACTCGGCCCCTTTGATGCTTTTCAGCAGAGTCTCCTCAAAGTAGCAGGATGGAATGAGAAGGTAAGCAATCATTTCACATGAAAAGAGGGCGGCAAAATCCAGGTGGGGGTTCCTGCTGAGATGTTCCCTCCAAGGCAGTGACCACACAGCCCATGCAAACACTGTGCCAGCAAAAGGCCTTAGCACCTGTGATGTCTCCACCATCCAAAAGAAATTTGAATGTTGTTTTAAAGTCTTTCCCGCAGATGTCTCCTTGGATTAGATTCTCTCCATCTCTGAGTATAGCCCCATGCTAGAGGTTTTAGGTTTTGTTTATTTGCTTCTCCTGCTTGTCAGTTTATGACTTCTATTTTCTTATTCAGCTGCAAAACTTAACAAAGGGTCATGGTAGGAAATATGATTTCTCTGAGATGCTTTGCAGAAAGATAGGTTCACTAAAGGAATAGTCCCAGAAGTATGGGCAGGTAATGATGGACAAATCATATCTCCTTATCAATAAAATGCGGAGACAGGAGAAAGTCACCTCCAAGGAACCCTTTCCTGATTTAACTTTCTAAATTCCCTCTTATTTAGTACTTTAGAAAGCTGAAGATGACTTCTATTAGACTGTTATCTCAGACTGTTATCTAAGGTTTGATGTAGATGAGTCTCATAAATGATATCCAGAGACCTAACTATTAAGTAATGGGCAGTTGAGACTGTGCACTAGAAAAACAGAAGACACTGGCATTTTCCAAATGAAATCACAATGTAAGAAAAACTCTTGACCATGAAAAAAAGTCTCAGCAGCAGAAATAATGTTATCAATGGTTTAGGAAAGAAAAAAATCTCTTGGAACCCACTCCAATGGATTAATAGTTGCCTTAAAAGACAAACTTAGTTCTACAGTTATTTATTGCATATATTCTCTGGAATATTCGCTATGATGGATAAACTCCAGAGGTCAGCTGAGGGTAAGCAGTAGAGTAATAACAGTAATTTCAACAGTAATAACTTGGACTTACTGAGTGCACACAGATACAGGTACTGTTCAGATAAGCACTCTACATAAGTCAAATCATTTCTAAAGATGCAGCCTTTGTCTTTTCCTTACAGCAGTAATCAGGATGACAATGAAGATGATGCTAATGATGGTAATTAAAATTTACAGAGTGCTTACAATTTGCTCGGCACTGAGGCCCTTTGAAATAGTACTATATAGAGGTGCTAATTGTTAGTTATTATTTAATCTTATTGATTTACCTGAATACTCTTTTAAATCAGTACTTAATTATCTAACTGCCTTCTCTCCTCTAAGTCAAAAGTTTCATTTTACTCATTTAATTTCCCTAACACCTTTGAGGTGGGTACTCAAATCATCACCATGTTAGAGAACTAAAGCTCAGACGAGTTCTGGGATATGTTGAAGGTCACACTGCTACTGAGTGGAGCAGTGAGTAGATTTCCACCCAACACTGTCCCCAAACAAGAGCTGTACTGCATCGCCCCCCACCCCACCCAGAGGAGCACGGTGCACTGCAGCCACGACGATTCCACCCTGAAAGGCAGGTGCATCAATACGGTCAACAGGCACTGCCGCTCTGTGCTCTGTACAGTTAGAAAATATTCTACAGGTTGGATGTCAAGGAGTGGATTTATTGGATCTAGATGCCAGGCCTGTAAGATTCTAAGATCCAAAAGTTTACCCATCTCCCTAAGTATCAAGCACGTAGTCTGGATCCAGACTGCCTTTTTTTTAAACTCGACTTTCTTTGTTATTATTTATGGCTGTGCTGAGTCTTCATCGCTACGTGCGGGCTTTCTCTAGCAGCAATCAGTGGGGCTACTCTTCATTGCAGTACGTGGGCTTCTTATGGAGCTTCTCTTGCCTTGGAGCACAGACTCTAGGCACATGGCCTTCAGCAGTTGTGGCGCTTGGGCTCAGCAGCTGCAGGCGGGCTCTGGGGCGCTTGGGCTCAGCAGCTGCAGGCGGGCTCTGGGGCGCTTGGGATCAGCAGTTGTGGTGCATGGGCCTAGATGCTCCGAGGTATGTGGATACTTCCCAGACCAGGGATTGAACCTGTGTCCCCTGCAGTATCAGGCAGATTCCTATCCACTGAACCACTAAGGAAGTCCCCATATCACATGTTTTTCCTTTTCTTTTCCCTTACCACAAAGCCCCACAGGAAATTTTTAGATTTTGACATCATCTCAAAGATCCCTACGGATGGCAATCAGAGAAAATAACAATCTAAGAATTTCTACTAGTAAATGGCCCAACTGGTAATTGCCACCTTGTCTCGCCCCTTGTTCAGAACTTCACTCAGACCCTTGCTTTGAATTAACCACTTTTCCTAGCTGTACCCTTTGGGCATATCTCTCACCTTTTTGCATATGCCAAATCTCTAAGTAACAGGTGAAAATAATAAAAAGGTATCATATGATTGTTGTTAACAAACATCCTCCAAGTGAGGTTAGTACATAAAACAATTTCCTCTTGACTAAATAACTCTACAGAGGTATTGTTAGTTACTAACATGTAATTTTATCGACCTCATGTGAAAATTCCTTGAAATTAATATTTAATTACCTGCCTCCATTTCTCTAAATAAAAATTGTCACTTTACACAGTAATTACCTATTAACTTCTTGGCTTTTAATGCAGTTTTAGAAATTATAACTATTTATAACTTGTATTACATTCTAGCATGCATGTGCTAAGGCAGTGTTCCACTGATACCTTAGAAATTCAACTACAGAGATTTCCATGATCCATTGTGAAAAAGAAACATCTTTGAGGGTTGCTTTGAAATGAAGCCCAGAGGAAGCTGAAGAGCAGCTCCTGAATATATCAATATAATTCCAACAGACAGCTACTGAGTGGCCTCAATCTGCTCGGCTCTGTCAGATGATAGTGACCAGGTCACTCACCAGGTCATTCAGAGCCTGTGACTGCAGGAGACCTCACGAAGGACAGGAGTGATAAATGGAAGCATTCTTGGTCAAGGGACGGCATGTGCAGAATTGGGAATCAGGAATGAAACCAGCATGTGTGGAGGTCAGTGAGATGACCAGTGGAATACAGACAGACAAGGGACAATGATTCACAGGACTGACTTGGAAAACATCAGAATGAGCAAGAGAGATAGGTAGTTGAATGAATCCTCAGTAAGAAAATGTTGGGGTTTAGAGAACTCATTCTGAAAGAGAAATCTGTCTACACCTGCTGCTCATATTGGACTGGAGGGGGACTCAAATAAATATTCTTAGGTAACTAGTGACAATCAAGCTTTACAAATAGTGACAATCAAGCTGATTTAAAGCACGTGGCATTACATAAGATAAACACTAAACTGGGACATTGGAAATAATATACAAACACACCAGAGCTGAGAGGTGGTCTCATTTAAGTATCGTTATCAGTACAATTATGGTGGATACAGTGGTGCCATCCATCCCATATCAGCTGTTGTCACTTCACTGTCTGAGGCCTTTGCTACTCAAGTACGGACCTTAGACAACCAGTGTGGGCATCACTGGGACTTACTGAATCAGAATCTACATTTTCACAAAATCACTGGGTTATTCATGTCCACTTTAAAGGCTTAAGAAGCATTAGCCAACTGAACCAGAAATCAAATTTGAGAAAGTGGCTTGTCAATCTAAATTTCTATTTAATAAGTGGATTGCCTAGTTTTTCATACTTTCATTTTACAGTTGTAATAGAATAGAAAAACAGGAAACAATCTAATTTTTACTGTGGGTACAAATTCAATGGGACACATTTTGTGTATTTAGAATTCTACCTAAACATATAAATAACTTTTACAACTAGATTTCCCTTCTCTCTTCTTAATGGTGGCCTCTGTTTTACTAAACTTTTATCTCTGTTTTACTAAACTTTTATCCAAGTCAAGTAGAGGTGTATCTTCTAATGTCTAGACTTCCTGCCCAGTTTTACCCAGTTAAATCAAATAATTAAGCTCGATTGAATCTTGTGCATATTTATTTTAATTAAATTCTATTTAACTGCCACCAGACAACATTACTAGGGAAAAATCCAAATTAAATCTGATCAAAGGAAACTTGATTAGGTTGCTGGGTTTGTGTACACAGAAGTAGTAAGAGGCACAGAAAAGGGTGTAAGCCCAAGCATCTTTAATGAAACTATGCTTAATGCAATAAAACAGTCTCGGGACATTTAGCAGAAAACTATATAGAGTGCAACGGGATCTTTGTATCAATTCTGAAGTCTTTCTTAAGTAACAGGTTTCATTTTAAGTTTAGAAATAAACATTTTAAAATATTAAAGATACTCTATACAAGGTGGTTTGGACACACTATATATTTTATTTATATACTAACTGTTGAAATGACTTGAAATTTTAGATACCCACAACTAATATAGTCAGTGAACTATAAAAGGATATACCATAAAAGATAATATCTTTAAAAATATTTTCATGTTCTTAATGGGAATTGAATCTCTTTTCAAGCTATCAAGGATAAATTAAAGCTTGTAGTAGATTTAAAAAGATATTAACATAACAGTCTTACAAGAAGCCATCGTCTGCCAGTCAAATCCAGAGATAAGAATTGAGCTGTGCCTTATTTTAAAAACTCAGAAAGATCATTAAAAACCTGACTTCTTCCTTAACTGACTCATTGTATCTAAGTGTCAAGGGTTATGCTATTTCATTAGACTATTGAATACAATGGTGTTTGGAAAGATTCCATGAGAACTGCAATGCTCTGAGATGAACTGACCATGAATTTACAATGAAGCTTAAACTTTAAGAGCCCTCATTTGCACTAGTCCCTTTTAAGGAGCTGGATAGGGTCCTAGCAATGTCTTCACATGATCAGTTTCTTTTCTTTTTTTTTTTTTAATTAGCAAAAAAGAAAAGAGAGAAAGAGTTATGGTAAAAAGCTAAGTACTGTGGATAATCAAGTCCAAAAGTATGAAAGATTAGTCTCTGCCCTAAAATAGTATAACTCATCATAAAAGAGGCCTGAAGAATTTTTTTTTCCTCCAAATTTGACCACAATTCTACCAATGTATAAGACAATATTGGTAAAGACTTATGAAATGAGGGACTCTTTTCTCAGCTATTAATTTTTTTTTAATGTCATCAACTTAAAGGAAAGAATGAGTTTAAATACCACTTCATAACAGATTTTTGTATTTAAGTTTTTCTTCTCTCAAAGAGGGCTCATCTCAAATGTCATTAAGTTTCAGTCCCCACAAAACCTGAATTCATCTCTCAATTAGATACAGGTACTTATCATTGAGTAGCAAATACTTTTTTTTAAACATAACTTTGGTAGTGGAAAATATAATCTATTTCATCTCCATTGCATAAAGGGGATCAGATCAAGTTGTGGCACAAATAATTAAACATAAAATGTCTTAAAATAGGCAGTCAAGGCAATCACACATTTCACGTGTTAAGTCTAGGTCTATGGACCTCCAGCGTTCTGTGAGTCACCGGTTAGGTACACCAGTAGAGTGATATAAAACTTTCATCACAGGCTCTACAATTAACAAAGCTCCCACATTCCCATTTCCTACAAATCAAATTCAAGAATGGGTATTCAACAGCAACTAATTATTGCCTATCTCACAGTAATTTCTAATTTTTCTAATTATGGAACAGGCTGCTCTTTTATGTAAAAGATAATCCTACTTATGTGACCACAGCTTGCTGGTGAAGACAGATGTGCTGGAAAGCCATCTACACGCTCCGATTGGTGCCCTCTTGCACCCAAAGACAAAAGGCAGGATGGTGATGAGGTTTAAAGTGTCCTTCTGGGGTCATGAACTAGGTTAAAAGCAATGGCCTGCAGAAGTATTAGCCCCTTTATTCTGATCTCATTACTCCAGGATCCCAACCAAATGAGCAAACTGCCCACCTTGCTCAAGAGACTGAAAACACAGAACATATCCTGAACAAACAGAAACACACTCTGAGGGATAAGTAAGTGGGGTCCATTTAATTGTAGTGGTGCTTACTGGGTCCGTTTACACTTTCCTCATTACTTATTTAATTCTGTCATATCTCCCACTCCAGCAAACACCCCACCATTACAGGCTTACACTGCTCCTTACAGATGTCTGAAAAAAAGCTCATCAACACATACTTGGCCACTATTATAGTACTTCTATTAATAAAAATTTGCTTCTTAGATACTCACAACCACAGTAACTCCATCAATGACCTATGCTCATTTTTTAAGGTATTAACTAATGAAACATTTAAAAATAGAGAAAAAGTACTGTTGGAAAACCACAGGTGAACTAAGCCGCGGGGCAGGATAGGAAATAATAACCTGTCCTCTCCATTTCTCTCTACTGCTTCCTCCACGCTTTGTTTTCCTTCCCTCCTTGCTTTGACTCTGTACAGCTCTGCCTTCTGCCTCCAAACGCCACCTTCATTTTACAATGTCTATGAGAATCACAGGTTAGATGGATTTAGGCAAATGGTTCTCAACGAGCCACAAAAACACTTCCAGTAAACTCAGCCTGGATTTGGGAGGCACCTAAAACCCAATCCTCCATCAAAGCATTTGGTTACTAAACAACAACAAAACCAGTTTACCTGCCCTTTCCAATCGCACTTCCTCTGGGCTCATTCAGGTCACGATTTCATTCTTGGTCTGCTGCTTTATATTCGAAACTAGTCTCTGCTCAACCCACCGCTAAACACGCACACACACACACACACACACACACACACACGCACACACACACTTCAGTCAGAATAATCTTTGTAAAAGAGTAAAGCATTCAGTCTCCTTCTTGCTTAAAGCAGTACAGTGACCCCCTTGCTATTATCTACAGATTAAGACCCAAGAATCTGACTGTGATGTGTTAGTCCTTCCACAACCAGGCTCCCCTACCCCCTGCAGGCACATCTCACAGCTCAAGCTCACAGGGGCCCCACATTAGCCATACTCTCATGAGGCTAACTGCCTTCCCTGGTGGCTCAGTGGTAAAGAATCCTCCTTCCAATGCAGGAGATGCAGGTTTGATCCCTGGGTCAGGAAGGTCCCCTGGAGGAGGGAATGGCAATCCACTCTAGTATTCTTGCCTGGGAAATCCCATGGACAGAAGAGTATCGTGGGCTACAGTCCATGAGGTCTCAAAGAGTCGGGCGCAGTTTAGCAACTAAATAGCAATACTAGCACACGAGGTTAACTAGCCACACTTGCTCATTCGTACCTCCTAAGTATTTCCTGAGGTTTTATTCTCAGCTGCCTAGCTAATTTTAACCATCTTTCAGGACTTGGTGCGGGGAGTCTTCTTGAGAAGCGTCTGAGATGCCCCAGGCTGCACTAAGTGCTTGTCACCCACCCCCTCATTGCCCATTCCTCCACTGTAGTGATGTTCAGCAGATTCTAGAGATGCTACCTGTGTTTTATGCTTCTTTAGAGACACTGAGTTATGTAAGGGCAGGAACCTCTTTTAACCACCCTGTAGACTTTGAACCAAAGCAGGGCCTCACTCAGACTACCTAAGGATATGTTTATTGAATAGAAGAGAGTAGACTTAAACTTGGTCCATGTGAGGATGCTAGTGGCTTCCCAAGCTAGGGCATTATGAATGGTAAGCAAGCCTCCAGGTGAACAAATATCATTTCCCATTGCTTCCCTGCCCAGATCGGGCAGACACGTGGTAGTGCAGGGTCCTGTGACACAGCACTGAAGCATGACCTCAAGCTGGCGACCACAGAGTGTGAGGTGTGCTACAGAGCCATCTCCAGGGCATCTCCCAAACCTACTGCTGCCGTAGGCCCTCCGAGAGGAGGCTGCTGCACAGGCTTCTGGATTTGCAAAGGTGACAAACACAGTCCCCTTCCCATCCTCTAGTAAACATCTTGAAAGACTGACTGATGGAATTCCATGTTTTCACCTTTCACTCCCTCCAGCGCCCATGGCAATTTGTTCCCACCCTTTGCAATTTCTGCCTCCCAACTACTCAACTGAAGCTGTTTTTCCTACAGCTATCAGTGACCTCCAAGTCAAAACGACTGTTGATATGTTTCTCTTTCTGACATACCTCTTTCACTCCCAAGCTACTTTATGGCTCCATAACACTACATTTTACCTCCAACTGTGCACGTTTTTGTATACATGACCATCTTAATGAAGGCAATCAGATTTTCAAATTCACCATCATAACCCTGTAATTCCTATGACAAGTAAGTGTTCCAAAGATAACATTGTGTCCCTTCATGGAAGCCATCTCCCAAGAACTCTCAGCTTTAATAAGCTGACCTGTGAATGGGATGAGGGGAGACTAAATAATATTTGGTAAAATACCCCTGATGCTCTTGAAACTGTCCTTATATTCCATAGTGATTATTCCATGTTGAGGACCAAAGTGTATTAGCAACTAAACTAATTCCATCTCCCCAGGGGCTACAAATTCAATGGGAAGGTAAACCTGTAATCTGATCTACAGCATTCAGTGTAGGTGACTCTTGAGGGAAAACGAAATTCAAACACCCAAGGAATTCCAAAACTAGACACGTCATCTGCATAGTCTTAAAGAGTCATAAGCCATTCTCTTTAACTCTTTTTCTCAATGACAATTTGGTTTCTTGTGTATTTCTATTGCTCCCAAAGACACAGTCACTTCTTTTCCTAGACAGAAAGTTTCTGTAAATTAATATGGAACCTCATTTTCCAATAGCATGTCTATATGTACATAGATCTAATTCCAACCGAGACATGCTCTGCTGTGTGCATTAATCTCTTCAGTATGAGGAATTATTTAGAGGTTCCAGCTGCATCTAGACCAGAATATTCTAAAGCCTGTCCATCAGTTGAGGATGCCTTGCATTATCTCATCTCATCAGAAGAGAACTAAATAGCTTCTAAAATGACATTGGGCTTCCCTGGTGGCTCAGATGGTAAAGAATCTGCCTGCAATGCAGGAGACCTGGGTTCAATCCCGGGGTTGTAAAGATCCTCTGGAGAAGGGAACAGCAACCCACTCCAATATTCTTGCCTGAGAAGTCCATGGACAGAGGGAGCCTACAGTCCATGCTGCTGCTAAGTCACTTCAGTCGTGTCCGACTCTGTGCGACCCCAGAGATGGCAGCCCACCAGGCTCCCCCGTCCCCAGGATTCTCCAGGCAAGAACACTGGAATGGGTTGCCATTTCCTTCTCCAATGCATGAAAGTGAAAAGTGAAAGTGAAGTCGCTCAGTCGTGTCGACTCCTAGCGACCCCATGGACTGAAGCCCACCAGGCTCCCCAGTCCATGTGATTCTCCAGGCAAGAGTACTGGAGTGGGGTGCAATTGCCTTCTCCAATAGGATCACAAAAAGTTGGGTATGACTGAGTGACTAACACTTTCACTTTTTGAAATGGCATGAGGGCACAAATTAAACATGCTAGTCAACACACAGCTGATAAAACAGTGACAAACAAAACTCAAATATTTAATGCTGCCTGCATACTGAATCTTTCTTCACCTGAAGAAAGTCTACACGTGTATGTTTCCCCATGAGTTAAATTTGTAAAGGTCTGATATTCCCTGAGAATGAATAGATAAATTGGTCCTGTGCCTGTCCAAATGGTTTGCATTTTTTCCATTCCAAACTCTATTTGCATATCTTCAATAGCATTCCTCAGAATGTTTCCTACTTTATTAGGCTGGGTTTCAGAACTGTCATAGCTTCAAATCATCCATGTACTATAGGCATGAGATGTTCACCTTCCCATCCCTGGGCTCTTTGTTTTCTCATATAATGAACTGCAAACAGAATTGCAACACCCTAGATGTCTAGAACAGAGAAGGCCATGACACCCTACTCCAGTACTCTCACCTGGAAAACCCCATGGATGGAGGAGCCTGGTGGGCTGCAGTCCATGGCGTCGCTAGGAGCAGGACACAACCGAATGACTTCACTTTCACTTTTCTCTTTCATGCATTGGAGAAGGAAATAGCGGCCTACTCCAGTGTTCTTGCCTAGAGAATACCAGGGACAAGGGAGCCTGGTGGGCTGCCATCTATGGGGTCACACAGAGTCAGACACAACTGAAGCGACTTAGCAGCAGCAGCAGATGTCTAGAAATACTCTGTATTTTTAAACTATGGCTCTCCTTCCTTTATCTTTTTACAAATTGGTGATATTTCATTCAGTCACTGTGATCCATAAGAAACTTAAACTTTGAGAATCCAACTTGGAGATTTTGCCAAGATTAAGAAAGATTCCTTTTCTATGATTTTCTTGCCTCCAGATATGCTATGATAAAATACAAATGCCAGTGTAGGGGTCAGGAGCCTATTTTTATGGGCAATGGGACTTTTGGTTGCTGATATCTTCCCTAGATTTTAGTAGTGAACGATATTACCCAACAAGAGAGGACTTGAGCACAGATATCAAATAATGCCTGCCTTGTCCATGCTACTGCAAGACACCCCTGGCATGCCACAGTTAGAGTTGCAGCATCAACACACCTTTAATGGAGGATGACAATTTATCCATTAGAAAACATTTTGACACTCCTGTGGTAAAACAGTGGTGACGTCAGGAGTAAGGCCCGAATAGAGTTGGAGAAATGAAATGTAGGTGATAAGGATGGTCAGCTGGGAAGGAAAGGGAGAAAAAGTTTGAATTCAAGTAAAAGGGCATAGAGAAGAACAAAGAGAATACTATATTTCATCAACTCAAAGATGGCAATATGCCCCAATCTTAACATCTGTGCAACTAGAAGCTAAAGATACAGTGGGGGTTTCATAGTTCTCTCCAAGTGATCAGAGCATCTAAACTGGCAAAGAGGGCTGACCAGGCCAGAGTGGCAAGCGTGTTTATTTCAACTCTGGTCAATAGGTAGAGGTTGCCTGGATCATGATGTTGAGAATTCTGAGGCTGTGTCTTAGTGTACAGATAGCTGGTTCCATAAAGAAACAGGCTGTGATGGATAAGTGATGTCTGCCTGAGAAGGAATGAATATCTACAGGATTACCATGAATTTGCCATCCCCAGCCCAGGCTGTTTGAATTAAGTGAGACAACTTTAAATAAATGATTTACCCAGAGGTAAAGAGTTTGATTGTCTCAGTCTGAAATTCTGGCTAAGTAATCAACTCATAGAATTACTAAACATGAATTTGGAATTAAAAAAAAATGATACAGGTGATCTTATTTACCAAATAGAAATGGATTCACAAACTTAGAGATTCAATTTATGGTTACAAGGTGAGGAAAGGTGATAAGGGAAAAATAGTTAGGGAGTTTGGGACTGACATGTACACACTGCTACATTTAAAATGGATAACCAGCAAGGATCTATTGTAAAGCATAGGGAACTCTGCTCAGTCTCCTATGACAACCTAATTGGGAAGATAATTTGAAACAGAATGCATACATACATACTTATTATTGAACTCTTTGTTGCACACCTGCAACTTACAACAAGGTTAATAAATTATACTCCAAAATAAAACAAAAAGTTAAAAACAAGGAGAATTGTCAGTTTACTGATAAATTCTATTCTGAAATAAAGGGACAACTTTTTCTTCCATTTTATTCTCTCCATTTTATAGACTATGAAGATGCCTTAAGAAGATCTGAAAGGAGAAAAATACTAGCTATTCCTATAGGGTAGCGACAGAGAAGCCCGCTTTATAAACAGGTAATGAAGAATATGTGGGTTGGAAGTGTGCGTGAGAGTCTGTGTGTGTGAATTTTTCATCCAGCCCTAGAAAGTCCATTAAGTGAAACAAAAACAAAGAACTGAGTGATAGACCTTAAAGGAGCACTGTTTTAACAACAGTGATAGCCTTATTAAAATATATGTGAACTGTAATTTTGTTTCAGTTAGAAAAGGCAAGGGCATCCCAGGTGAAGCTAAAGTGGTTAAGAACCCACCTGCCAATGCAGGAGACATAAGAGATGAGGTGGTTTCCTGGGTTGTGACGATTTCCCTGGAGAGGGGCCTGGCAACCCACTCCAGTATCCTGGCCTAGAGAATCCCACGGGCAGAGGAGCTTGGTGGGCTGCAGAGAGTTGGGACGCAATTGAAGCAAACTAGCACGAATGCAGAAAAGGCAAAAGCCCTTGTCTCATGTGTGCCCAGTGGGGTGAAAGATCACGCCTCATCAGCAACTGTCAAACCATTTGTTGAAAAACCATTTCTTCACATTCAGCTCCCCATATTCTTTTTGCATAGAATAATGCTTCCTGAGAATAGAATTTAGTGACATATGCTCCAAAGAGAACCACAGAGCCCCTGGAGCTCATTAATCCTGCAACCTTCTATGAGATGCTGGCCTGAAATGGTTGGAGTTCACTTTAAACCAAACTGAATTTCAAAGCAAAGGGCTCTGAGGTGACAAACAGCTCATTAATTCAGAGTGTAATTCAGTGACAGGAGAATTGTTTTAAATGCACAATCTAAAACAATTTAAATTCACATTATGATTATAAGCAAAATCTATGCACTTCAAACTTGAAATCTGGATATGTAATCTACCGATAAAACTAATGAACAAAAATTTTAAAAAGAGGGGACTGTCATCTTACCAAGAAATGCTAATCAACCTGCTTTTGAAGTGTGCTTCATTTGCATCATAAGCATTATTATGAAAATTCAACATTATGCTTCTGTGTATTGCATTGTACTGCTCTGCTGAACATCAAAAAAGCAGGCAACACTTCCTCAAAGTGAATAAAAATGGAATAAAAAATCATGATCAAAGATAACTTCAATTCCTTGTTAATTCTACCTTAATTCCACTCCTGGGATAAGAAGTCCTCTTCATAAGTTTTCTTTCCTGTAACAAATTCTCCAGCAAGCTTCTGGTCCCTAAATATATTCCCAAATGTAATGCATGCATAAATAAACATGAATCAAATTTGCATTGCTTCTACCATAAATATGGCAGCACGTTCATAAACTCATTAGAGTTCACTGTGGAAAAAAACTCATTATGCTAGCCTTAGAACATGGGAATTAACTTTTAAAATTAGTGTTACAGAAGTTGTTTTACTCTGTTTAAAAAGTAACTAATAACACACAATTCACTAGTACTCTCTTTGAATTTTTTCTTTTGTCTAAAATTTAAAAAAATAATTTATTTCAGGACGTTCATGGTGAAAAGTTGTAAACAGATGTTGTCTAGTGCATCTGTGATTATATACCAATTTATTTATTTTCTATAAATTTAAAGCATCATTTTCCTAAAAATTGAGACTAGAAAAATCAAGCACGAAAAGTTTTAATTATTGTTGCTAATTATTTTAACTGAAGAATGTGCCAAATGGTAACAGCTTATAACTGAAATTAAATTTAATTAAAAAGTTAAATTTTGAAAAATTACATGTTGAAAGGTGATGTGCGATTTTTCCCTAGAAAGTATAAAGCCTATCTCATATTAGACAATTTGTATTTAGTTTATTTTTAAGTTGACATTTAAAGCCATTTTTTTCAGCAATTGATTTTCTTCAAGAAATGTTTGTACATTTGTAATTAAAAGTCTAATAATACATTATATTTTGATTACATCAAACATATTTTGTGGCACTTCCTAGTTGAAATAATTATCAGCCATAGCCCATTGGTATGTATTAAATACAAACACACATACACATATACACACAGGTGTAAGAGCAAAACTCAGACTGAGAAAAACAAAACCTGTTTCAATAATAACAGTTGCTGTGAAATTATCAGGTTCTCAGACAATTACTTGGTGCCAAGTGTCCTTGTTTTTATTATTTCTAAAAAAGGTCATTTAGGGGGAAGGAGCATTTCAGTAGCTCAAAAGTCAACCAAATATTACTGATCGAGACTCATTCCTATAGTAAACCTCTATTACTTCTTTGACAGATCAAATTAAATTCTGCTTGGCGAAAGGCTGGGACACTCCTCTTGGTTGAAGCAATGCTACTCTTTTTATTCCTGCTGAGTAAATAGCCTCAAGTCAAACTACTTGCCCTGACTAATGATCAAACATATCCAAGAATTCTGTACAAGAAATGCATTCTTTTCTCCTTTGAAGTGCATTGCTGGGAGAGTAATTTGGTTTGCTGGAGATTTTCCTTAGAACTGCAAAAGAAATTTCTTGGCTAAGCATATAATCAAGCTACCGATTTTTTTCTTTTTTCTTTTTTTTTTTATTAAATATCTTCCTGTGAGAGGGTATACACTGAATAAACATGTGCCTCAAAGGAATGTCAGAATGGTGCAGTACTGTCTGCTGACTGAAAAAAATCTCAGCAGTATTAGGTTAAAAACTTCCATCAGAAGAATACATCATTGTGAACCATTTCATTCAGTCATATAATCTCCTCCTGAAATACCAACGTGCCTCCAATATATTAATATCATTATAACTAGGCAGTCAGGAATATACAAAGATGAATATGACATACAACCTGTGCTCGAAGGACTTACAAACTAGCAGGATAGGTATTACAGAAATAATTTTTTTAAAACTATACAAAAATAACCATAAAGTCACAATGTGATGGGACTTCCGGGGTGGCACTAATGGTAAAGAACCCTCCTGCCAATGAAGGAGATGTAAAACATGTGAGTTTGACCCCTGGGTTGGGAAAATCCCTTGGAGGAGGGGATGGCAACCCACTCTAGTATTCTTGCCTGGAGAATCCCACGGACAGAGGAGCCTGGTGGGTTACAGTCCAGAGTCAGCAGGAGTCAGACACGACTGCAGCGACTTAGCACGCACACACACACTGGATGAGACAAGGCTCTCATAAGAATGCCACAAAACAAATGCCACAGGGCATCTGAAGGGAAAGAATTTAAATGTGGTGAAGACGGTTAGCAGAGGTTGTTTGATGATCATTACCATTATATGAGCTAGGGAGGAAAAAATAGATATGATTTCAACAGGTACGTGCTATCTGTGGAGGCATTTTAGGCCAAGGACAAAGGCAGAGAGGTAGGCTCTGTCTGGAGAATACAGAATAGTTCAAAATGACTGAAGTATTAGAGAGGATAAAGGACAAATTTAAGAAGACAGACAGGGCAGAATATGCAGAACTTGAAGGCAGATATCATTCACGAGGAGTGCATCGGGAGCTTCTATTGATATTCCAAAAGGAATATTCTGCTGTTCCCTTTGACAGTTGTCTTGGATTCACTCTAAATACAGTCATCATAAGGACCAGTTTGCATGGGTTTGTCTGCTTATACTTTTGTTTAGAAAAGGTATGTTCCTTTCTTCTGGAAGTATATAACACTAAAGCAGAAAAAAAAAAAATTGGAAACAGGATCTAGGCCAGGCAGTTGGTATCATGAGGAGCTATCTTTCAATCAGCTTTTTAAGCCAGAACTTTGCCTCCCAGAGTACTGAGCTTTTGGAGAAAAATACATTATGCTGCCATGAAGAGAGTATGGAATATTGAGAGTCTCAGACCATGTCAGGAATGCCATTTTTAACTTCTAATGCCAGAACAACTCATTATCAAGCGAGTGAACCATGAAGTAGAAAGCCAGGATGGTCTCAGAATTAGCACTGAGATCTATGCAAAGGAGGAAGATCTCTATGCAAAGGAGGAAGGATATACAAGAGGTAAAGTGAATGGAGGGCAGGACAGCTTGGTGATATGGCAGTGTGGAGCTGGCAGCGCCCGTAGAACAAAGTCATCATGGCGTGCCCACATTTTGGAAATTGCTTGCAGGCTGAAAGCGTCAAAATACGAGGCTCTGAGGCTAGCAAAAAGACGACCAACAGGGAGAATGGAGGAAAATATGTGCAGATAGGAATGTGTACGAAGAGACCAGTAGGACAGTAAAGGAGTTAACAAGGAGCAAAAACCAAGCAGCCCAGGCCAAACAGAAGAGTGGGATTGGTAGTCCCACCAAAATATTCTAAAGAGAACAAAACTGGTCAGAAAGAAACGACGAAAAACTGCTAGACCAAATTTACCAATTGCCTTTGTCTAAAGGAAATGATAAACGAGTCTAAACTTCGGTAGCAGACTTAGAGAGTGTGTTGAGGTTAGTTATGGATCTATTACAGGACAGATTTAATTTACCTGCTTTGCCTACATTGTAGAAAAGGAGAAAGGAAAGAAGGAAGTCATATCAGTGATCTAGTAATATAATGCATGTGTGAGTATGTATATTTATTCATCAATATATCTATGTACTAACATATTGGTAAATGATATATTTTATGAAATACATATTTCATAATAAAAATTTAGAAGGATAAGAAAAATCAATTTGAAGAGAAGTTCCAATATTTCCTTTGGAAGCCAATAAGTTAGATAATTGCTTTCTCTACTTGCTCCAACCATAATGCAAAAAGCTTCAATTTTCATATTCTGTAGGCAGTAAAAAAAAAAAAAAAAAAACAAGAAAAGTTTATAAGCTTGTATGAGATGATCAAGTGGTTGTTTTAGGAAATTTAGCAGGGGGATCAGAGTTGGGATGGTAAAAGGGAAGCTAAGATGGTAGACCAGAAGCCAGAGAGAAGGCCACATGGAGAGTCATGGTAGGAAATTTTAAAGGCCTGGATTTATGTGTTCATGGTACTAATGGTAAGTTTTCATTTCAATCCCAAAGAAAGGCAATGCCAAAGAATGTTCAAACTACCGAACAGTTGTACTCCTCTCACACGTTAGCAAAGTAATGCTCAAAATTCTCCAAGCCAGGCTTCAACAGTATGTGAACTGTGAACTTTCAGATATTCAAGCTGGAGTTAGAAAAGGCAGAGGAACCAGAGGTCAAATTGCCAACATCTGTTGTTTCATCAAAAAAGCAAGAGAGTTCCAGAAAAAGATCTACTTCTTTTTTGATTACGCCAAAGCTTTTGACTGCTTAGATCACAACAAACTGTGGAAAATTCTTCAAGAGACAGGAATATCTGACCACCTTACCTGCCTCCTAAGAAATCTGTATGCAGGTCAGGAAGCAACAGTTAGAACTGGACATGGAAAAACGACTGGTTCCAAATTGGGAAAGGAGTACGTCAAGGCTGTATATTGTCACCCTGCTTATTTAATGTATATGCAGAGTACATCATGAGAAACGCTGGGCTGGATGAAGCACAAGCTGGAATCAAGATTGCTGGGAGAAATATCAGTAACCTCAGATATGCAGATGACACCACCCTTATGGCAGAAAGTAAAGAGGAACCAAATAGCCTCTTGATGAAAGTGAAAGAGGAGAATGAAAAAGCTGGCTTAAAGCTCAATATTCAGAAAATGAAGATCATGGCATCTGGTCCCATGACATTGTGACCATTTCCCTAGTGGTCCGTCCAGGGGTTGGAAATTTGCCTGCGAATGTGGGGAACACAAGTTCAGTCCTTGGGTGGGAAAGATTAACTGGAGGAGGAAATGGCAACCCACTCCAGTCTTTTTGCCAAGGCAATTCCATGGAAAGAGGAGCCCGGCAGGCTACAGGTTATGGGGTAGTAAAGAGCTGGACACTACTGAGTGAATGAGCATGCACGCTGGGAGGATCCCACATGCTGTGGGGCAGCTCAGCCCACGTGCCACAGCTACTGAGCCAGTGCATCGTAACTACTGAAGTCCACGCGCCCAAAGACCCGCGCACCACAACTAGAGCAGCAAACCCTCACTGCAACTAGAGAAAGCCTTCGTGCAGCAACCAAGTCCATCCCAGACAAAAGCAAATCAATTAACTACTTAAATACATTTTAAAAACAATTATAAAAATGTCTCATGGATTGTAGGAGTCATTTTCTACTTTAATTGCACAGAGTTAGCTGGTCTGATTCAAAAAATCAGTTAATGTCCTCCTTAAAGCTACTATATCTGTCTTGGTAGTAAAGCGTTACAAAAAAGAACAATGCACATTTTATACTTTCCAAGGTGTACTACAAACAGAACAGAAAAGAGTACCATCAGAAAAAAAAAAGGTCTCAATTTTAAGAAAATATTTCTAAATATGAGTGTTTCAGTAAAATGCCCATAGCTCATGATTACTGCTCTAGGGAGATTATAAGAAAGGTACTTAAAAAAAAATCAATAGACTGTCTTAATATCTAGGGAGGAAAAGTGACGTGATTTCTATTCTATAAAACAGCACCCCAAAGGAAAGTCTTAACATTAACTTTGAGTAACACCAAGATCATGGAACATTTCTTGATTACCTAGAAGATGCATTCTCTTTCATGGTGTCTTACTATAAGTGGCAGGCAATAAGACAAAATTCAAGCTTACTTATGATCATTCCATTTCAAGTTTCATTTATTACACTGTATTACAATAACTGCCTTGATGAAGAGTGGTAGAGCTGAAATTCAACAGAACATCAAGACATGTCTATATGATCACATAAGAAAGCTATATTATAGTATCATTCAAATATATTATATGTGGCAAGGGTGCTTTTTTTTTTTTTTAAATCTCCAGTAGAAATGTAATCACAGGTGATCTCCAATACTTTAAGCTTGGTATTGAAAGTTAGGGGAAATGTTTCAAAGACACCTCATATCTTTGTCTTTTTCATGACAGTGAAAATACTAGGTTTTCCCTTGGTCCTCTCAGGAGTGGAAAGTTCCCATCAGAAAAAATAACAAAGAAATTAGTTCATTCACTTTATCTACATTAATAAGGGAATTTCTCAATCAAAACCTCTGGTTTGATTGCCAGACATCTCAAAAGAGTGTCTATTTAATTTCTTCATTATCTTTGTGATAAAGTTATCCTATAGAAAACTGGTCATTTAACTATAACCAATTCTCTGTTTATGTAGTTGTTTCAATGTATGGAGATTTCAATGGAAATATTTATATTTGTCAAAGGAAAACATTTAGAGTATATGCAATAGAGAAACAAAATTAAAATAATATTTTTTAAAGCATTTAGAGTCATTTGTGGTTTTGACCTAAATTTTACAAATGAATTTTTTGAAATAATATCACAAAATTATATTTCATGCAGTAAAAGAAGTGAAACATCACTATGAAACATCTGATGAAGACAAATCATTTTGGCTTATTTCAAAATGCAGTGTTGTCATAGGAGCCTTGTACTCTTTAAGCCATGTTCCATTCTTCATCCTGAAACCTATCAGAATCAAGATAAAATATTACGGGAGAACCTGTGATGAGCTTTTCAGGTAAGAGCGAAAACTAAAGTGAAAAAGGTTTCTTAAGCTTCCAAAATGACCTTCCTTTGAGAGAACCTGTTAACCTTTATAGTGATAGAACATCAATATTTTTAGGGCCAGCTTAACTCCATCATTCTTTCTTTCTTTTAGTTTTAATGTCCTGACTGACCAGAGAACTGGTTGCAGGCCTCTCCCCCGTCTCCCTGGACACAAATGAAGAAGCATACACAGAGGAAGTCTCAGGGGGCAAAAAAAAAGTAGCAGGTAAGTTTAAACCTTGGTCATTTGATACACATTACCATATGTAAAACAGATAGCTAGTGGGAAGTGCTATATAACACAGGGAGCTCAGCCCTGTGCTCTGTGATAACCTAGAGGGGTGGGGTGGGATGGGATGGGGGTGCAGGGAGGTTCAAGAGTGAGGGAACATGTGTCTACTATGGCTGATTCACACTGTTATATGGCAGAAACCAATACAGCATTGTAAAGCAATTATCCTCCAATTAAAAATAAAAGGTTGGTCATGTGACCATTTCAGGAAGCTTAGTTTGAAATCAAGATTCTAAGAGATTTTTTTATATCCCATCTACTTCAAAGCATGAGCCCTCCAGGAGCACACAGAGGGGTGAGTAACAGATACCCCTGAGAAAAACATTTTCACCATTTTCCCTACCCACTTCAACCTGAGGAAACAGAGAACAAAGGATATGTGGTAGTTTGGAGACTGAACACTTGGATACTGTGAATTTCTGATCAACTCTTATCACAATTTTAGAAAACTCCCACTTAGAAATATAATAAAAATTCAGCAGTGGAAGAAAGACTTCCCTAATTCAACAAGACCCATAAAAAACAAAATCCAGCTTTCACTATGGATTGTACCAAAATACTGGCCTTTTGATGACAGCCCACCAGCAGCATTTTAAACAGCCAAGGCCTCTAGGTCACTGTCAATTTGGGGGACATGCTTATGGATCACTACAAGAGATTAGAAGAAAAATTACTTAGGAACCAATTCTGAGTGCCATCAGGCCAGGATAAACATTATTTTATGGGAAATGGGAAACCTCAAGTGACCCAATCCATATACCTTGCAAGTGTGTGTCAACTGGAGATGGGCTGACAGCCATTACAAGCTCATATTGCTCTGTCTTATACACTGGCATTCCAGAGGCAATGCAACTTAAGACGCAGGCTAATTGTCCAATGTCTCCAAAGTACTCAGCTTAAATCAGATTTTTAAACACTATCTCTTATTCCATCAGACTTTTGTTTTAAAGTATTAGGAAGCCAAAAGGAGTTTAAGATCACAAAGGGAAATGCAAATCAACCTACAACAAATCATCTATCAGGTACACAGGAAGAGAATTTTATTGCTCCTGACATTGACCATTTGCTTATCACTGACACTATCCTCTCGGTGGGTAATATGTGGTTACCCCCTGTCAACTAGGAGTGACATAAAGGAAAACGTAGCCCAAACAACCCCCACACTGCTTCAAGGGAAAAGTACACTGAAATGACTAACCCTTCCCAAGGTCATCAGGCCAAGAAATGGGTTCTTCTGTTTCAAGACAGCTTTCCTCCTGACCCACAGCACATGGTTTCTATTACTGCCAGACCATGACCACAGAGACGTTTCAAATCCCTGTGAAAAATGTGATTCCATGTCTCTTGCTCAGCTGTATGTCACAGAGGACAGTTGAGGTCCTGGCAGACAGCGAGGGGGGAGGGGTGGCCTTTGTGATTTAATCCGTGCCATCCCTTTATGTGATATGACTGGGTCTGTAATAGAGACCTTCTCACTTCTGGTTTCTCTCTTTTATCTTGCAAACCACTTACTGCTCATAAGGGACAGTGAATACACTTTGGTGTTTCATGTTTAAGCTCTCCAAAGATGTGAAACGGTTTTATCAAGGGTGACAACTCTGCCATTCACTAATCTGCTTTTCAAAAAAAAAATTTTTTTATAAGGGAGATAAAAGTCAATGTATGCTATTTAATCTGCATTAACTCAGCAAACAATATTCTCTGTGACGATTAAGCAATGCTTCTGAAATTATTTTGAATAGATATTTACTTGTAGGTATTACAGTTGCCTCAAACATTAATAATGAGGACAAGAATTAGTCAGCTAATACAAGATATTCCACAAGGCACCTTTAATCCATTCAGATTAGTCAGACTTTCAGTATGAACATAATAATGTTCTGCCTTATTAGATTTCACAAATGACATTTCCTCAGTTTCTAATATAACATAAAATGTAGAACTATTGCCTGGTCTTGTAAAGGAATTTCACACAATTAATTATGAGTTTCTAACATACCCTAATTTTATAGTACGGTATTTACAGCATCTCTCTGGGCACTGAATTTAATGGTTCCTGACAAAAGAGATGGGCAAAAAATTGCATACACACAAATATTTACACAACAGAAGCAAATAAACAAGATATTTGCTTTACAGTGAAATCCTGCTAGGTAGGGAAAAAAAAAAGCTTTTAGCCATTTTCCAAACTTTATTCATTATTTTTTTTGTTTCATAGTATTAACTTAGCACTTTTTCAGTGTGTCGTTTTCATTTGTTTGCTTGCTTGTTTTGGCTATAGTCTGTAGTCCTTATTTATCCTTCAGGGGTTAGTTCCTTCTTTGTGATCATTCTGGATAGAATGCTTCATGGAAACAACTGCACAACAACACTCCCCATGGAGACAGAATGTGTATATTTTAGTTTATGCAAAACACTAATCAAAATAAACTCCTGGTTGAGTATGATATAGGGAAATCCATCTATATCATGTTTCCTATGTAAAGCATGAGAGTATGATATAGGGAAATCCATCTATATCATGTTTCCTATGTAAAGCATGAGAAACTACCATACCAAAACATGGGTTTGCTAACGGGAAAAAACTAATCCAAATTATTGCTTTATTGAGCTGAATGGCCAATTTCATTAAAGTGGTCTCTCTTATCTCAGGGCTTCCCTGGTGGCTCAGAGGCTAAATCGTCTGACTGCAAGGCGGGAGACCTGGGTTCAATCCCTAGGTTGGGAAGATCCCCTGGAGAAGGAAATGGCAACCCACTGCAGTGTTCTTGCCTGGGAGAACCCCATGGACAGAGGAGCCTGGTGGGCTACAGTCCATGGGATTGTAGAGAGTTGGACATGACTGAGAGATTTCACTTTCTTATCTCAAGTACCCTTTTGTAGTGCCATATCAGACACACGATCTTGGGAATTATAAAGGCAAGCATTTTCAACATACAGTTAAGGCCAGACACATTAAAAACATGCACTTACTTAGAGGAAACACATTTCCAAGTCTTTGTTACACATCCATTCACATTGCAATTTGTTAAATAACAAGAATACTAAAAGTTGAGCTGTGTTTGTTTTTAAGGATATACCTAGTTATCATTATCCTTGCTAGGGGCTCCTAAGCACATAGGAATTTTTCCATTGCTGTAGCAAGCTTATTTCTTAATTTATATAACAATTTCCATCAGATATCAAAATGTCCTAATGGTAAGTCACTGTCTTAATGAAGAAAGCCACTCATAACCTATTTTATGGTTCTTGGGAAGATGAAGCTCATTTAAAAATTTAATTTTATTTCCTAGATATTATGCATATATAATAAACACTTCACACTTTAGCCTTTAGGAATCAATAATGAACAAAAAGGTAAAATTCATCTACCTTTAATTTACAAACCAATCCATCACATCTTTCTAATTAATCACAGGATTTCTAGTTCCTCTTATCTTTTTAAAAACTTCATGAACTCTGTATAACACAACTGCATTTTTCACAATCTATTTTTATTTACCCTTTCACGAAATATTTCTTGACCTAATATTTAATATTTATCCATCATCCTATGTACAAACATGTTTTCAGAGCAGAAAAATTTTCAATTATTATGTACATTACTGGAAAACAGATTCACTCAACTTGGTATTCTCTTTAAAGGCCCATCATCATCAAAGTTAGGATATAGCTCTAAAAGCTTGAATTTCTGTTAATAGCCCTTTAGAGAGTTCTTACCCAGAAGCAGAAGATATTAAGAAGAGGTGGCAAGAATACACAGAACTGTACAGAAAAGATCTTCATGACCCAGATAATCATGATGGTGTGATCACTCAACCTAGAGCCATACATCCTGGAATGTGAAGTCAAGTGGGCCTTAGAAAGCATCACTATGAACAAAGCTAGTGGAGGTGATGGAATTACAGTTGAGCTATTTCAAATCCTGGAAGATGATGCTGTGAAAGTGCTGCACTCAATATGCCAGCAAATTTGGAGAGCTCAGCAGTGGCCACAGGACTGGAAAAGGTCAGTTTTCATTCCAATCACAAAGAAAGGCAATGCCAAAGAATGCTCAAACTACTGCACAATTGCACTAATCTCACACACTAGTAAAGTAATGCTCAAAATTCTCCAAGCCAGGATTCAGCAATACGTGAACCATGAACATCCAGATGTTCAAGCTGGTTTTAGAAAAGTGAGAGGAACTAGAGATCAAACTGCCAACATCTGCTGCTGCTGCTGCTGCTAAGTCGCTTCAGTTGTGACCAACTCTGTGCGACCCCATAGATGGCAGCCCACCAGGCTCCCCCATCCCTGGGATTCTCCAGGCAAGAACATTGGAGTGGGTTGCCATTTCCTTCTCCAACACAGGAAAATGAAAAGTGAAAGTGAAGTCACTCAGTCGTGTCCGACTCTTAGAGACCCCATGGACTGCAGACAACCAGGCTCCTCTGTCCATGGGATCTTCCTGGCTGGATCATTGAAAAAGCAAGAGAATTCCAGAAAAACTTCTATTTCTGCTTTATTGACTATGCCAAAACCTTTGACTGTGCAGATCACAATAAACTGTGGAAAATTCTAGAAGAGATGGGAATACCAGACCACCTAACCTGACTCTTGAGAAATCTATATGTAGGTCAGGAAGCAACAGTTAAAACTTGACATGGAACAACAAACTGGTGCCAAGTAGGAAAAGGAGTATGTCAAGGCTGTATATTGTCACCCTGCTTATTTAACTTCTATGCAGAGTACATCATGAGAAACGCTGGGCTGGATGAAGCACAAGCTGGAATCAAGATTGCTGGAAGAAATATCAGTAACCTCAGATATGCAGATGACACCACCCTTATGGCAGAAAGGGAAGAGGAACTAAAAAGCCTCTTGATGAAAGTGAAAGAGGAGAGTGAAAAAGTTGGCTTGAAGCTCAACATTCAGAAAACGAAGATCATAGCATCTGGTCCCATCACTTCATGGGAAATAGATGGGGAAACAGTAGAAACTGTGTCAAACTTTATTTTGGGGGCTCTAAAATCACTGCAGATGGTGACTGCAGCCATGAAATTAAAAGATGCTTACTCCTTGGAAGGAAAGTTATGACCAACCTAGAAGGCATATTCAAAAGCAGAGACATTACTTTGCCAACAAAGGTCTGTCTAGTCAAGGCTATGGTTTTTCCAGTGGTCATGTATGGATGTGAGAGTTGGACTGTGAAGAAATCTGAGTGCTGAAGAATTGATGCTTTTGAACTGTGGTGTTGGAGAAGACTCTTGAGAGTCCCTTGGATTGCAAGGAGATCCAACCAGTCCATTCTAAAGGAGATCAGTCCTGGGTATTCTTTGGAAGGCCTGATGCTAAAGCTGAAACTCTAATACTTTGGCCACCTCATGTGAAGAGTTGACTCACTGGAAAAGACTCTGATGCTGGGAGGGATTGGGGGCAGGAGGATAAGGGGATGACAGAGGATGAGATGGCTGGATGGCATCACCAACTCGATGGACATGAGTCTGGGTGAACTCCGGGAGTGGGTGATGGACAGGGAGCCCTGGCGTGCTGCGATTCATGGGGTCGCAGAGTCGGAACATGACTGACTAACTGAACTAACTACCCAGAAATTAATCTTCAAGATGCAAGTAGGAGAGAGTTAATATAGTCAGTTCTGTCTTCTAGAATTTGACTAAACAGTATGGACAACTTGTGGATGGCATTCATAATTTTATACATTTCAATTAAAACCCTTAGAGTCTCTGCCCATCTTGTGATTAAAGAATACTACCTTAATAGACCGTACTCATTCATTAGAGTACTGAAGAATTATGAAAAGTACATAGAGTAATAAGGGGTGAATGCTTCATTAACCTGGAATATTTTGGAGCCACAATGTGGATCCCCTTGTGCCTTGACCTTTATGAAAGCATAACCAGCTGGACCATACTCAGCATCCCTGCCAGAATCTTCCTAAGGAATTATAGCTTCTTTGAAAATGAATGAAACTGAGACACTGGGATTTTAACCAATCTGTGCTGTCAGGCACCAAGCTCTCAAGATGCTTCAGTGGAAACTATTCCCAGGTCACAGTTTTGGGGAAACTCAGCATACACCACTAGTCCTTCTTGAATGTTCTATCAGCAAATTGAAAGACTCTGATAAGCACTGCATAAAAATGTAAACAGCCTAACTATATTTAGCCTACCATTTCCCAAATATTTTGGAGCTGGGAATCCTCATTCTTTAGTGTATTTTTTGATTTTTGAGGTTTGTTTTTGCTTTGTTTGCTTTTTTGTCTAATAACTACAAGCAACCCACCTTTGGGAGAATTTGCTACCAATATATTCATTTGGTAGTCTAAATTTGTTTAGCAAAAACAGAAATAGAAAAGCCCATGGTGAAATCTTTCATTGTAGGCTATTGGCCATATTAACATTTTCGTGATTTTTTTTTTTTTTCTGAAGAAGCAATGCATGGGAAAGGTGAGTCAAAGGAATAATAATAACTATTATTAGTAGTAGTATTAATATTACTTGGTAATACCAAGTAATACCAAGATATTGCATGTGATGGGGCCTAGCACAGTGTCTGGCATCTGCTAAGAAATAGGTAAATATGATTAAAATGGAATTGCCATGGCAGTGGCTTCTCAAGTTTCAAAGAGGATGGCATAATGCCCCCTCTAGAGCAGCGGCAGTAGAAATTTCTTTGGGCCAGGGTCTGAGCAGGGTGACAACTGACTCTTAGTGATATGCTGACCCTGAATACCTACAACCAGCTTGGTTCACCTGAGTCAGATCCATAGGGACTAAGCTCTTATGTTATTCTCTCAGTCGTTTCCCTCACCTCAAATCAAGTCTTTAAAGCCTGAATTTCTCAAACTTGTTCCAAGTTAAGCAAGAACTGAATTCCAGATCTTACATATCAGTTTCCCCAGAGTTGAGCCCAGATGAAGGCTACCAAACATCCAGGATGCCTGTGTTTCTCTAAACATGATACTTAATATGGCTTACCTCTTACTGTCTGTCTGCCCAGTCCTGGACTCACCTTGGATTGGTTGTTAACTCATCTTTCACAAGTTCTTTCCTCTGTGAGCAGAATTAGTGTTCCGAATGCAAGCCTTCAGAAGTCCACCTTATTTTCTCTTCTGATTCCTGAAACTCTCCACAGAAAATGGTCTGGAGTTCTAGGGCTCTCTTTTCCATAATGTGTCCAAAGTCCAAGTAATTAATGGTGGGAGAACCAACAGTATGAAGGGACTGATGGAGCCAAAATAAAATTGTTATAAAGGAACTTATGCACATACAATGGCAAAGCTGAATTCAACAGAGCATCTTTTAGTTCCATGTTACCATGGTAAGAGAAGAGTCAGGTTTAAAAAAAATTGATCTCTCTTTATCATTCATTCACTCAAATAAACGTATATTCTCAAAGACACACAACTAGTCAATGCTTAGAGAGGAATCATTAAGGCACCTTTAAAATTTGTGCCTCCCTACATTTCCTGGTGGCTCAGAGGTTAAAGTGTCTGCCTCCAATGCGGGAGACCTGGGTTCAATCCCTGGGTCAGGAAGACCCCCTGGAGAAGGAAATGGCAACCCACTCCAGTATTCTTGCCTGGAGAACCCCATGGACAGAGGAGCCTGGTAGGCTACAGTCCACCGGGTCACAAAGAGTCGGACACGACTACGATGCCCATTATCCTAAACCCACTGAGCTTTAACAATGAATAATACAATCCAGAAGACAGTAAAGTTATTGCAGTCAATGATTCTGGCTGTTCCCTGAGTAGACACTGTAGTACAAAACAATCTGCAAATACAAAAATGTCCTAAAGTTTTGAGATACCTACATATAGAATGAAGAAGCTTAATAAGCTACGACCATCAGCAGACACTTCACTGGCCCTTCTCATTTTACTCTTCCCTTACACTGAGCCTGCAGTGATCAGGACCCCAGATTTATACCAGTCAGAATCAGTTACCCAGTATCATTGCACATGATTGAATTCATTCCTGACAAAGCACAATTTGCCCTAAAAGGATATGAAAAGGGTATGAAAACACACTCACACTGCTCTAGAAGCTGGTCATGCTAAATATTTGCTATCAGTATATTCCCACTTCTAGCATTTTTCTCTGAAATTTGATTCTTCCACCTTAAAAAAAAAAAAATTAGCTGCAAGGGTAAAGGTCACAAATTGGCATTTCTTCTTAAAATATCTCCATTTAAATGCAAATTTTGGCCTTTATTCCTACCCTTTAAACAGTTATTTCATAGAAATGCAAAAGTAAGACTAAATTTGTTTTTTTAATATCTGCAGAGGAGCTCTCTAATGTGTTATTTAGCTTCATTTATGCCATATAAACTTTACATTTTTAAAGCTTGGTAGATTTCTTTAGGGACAAGTAATATTTTCCAGAAAATTCAATTTTGAAAAATTTAAATATGAATAGAATGGTCTAAATTCAACTTTAAAGAAAATAGAGCCTCATAACTTTTTATAATTTGAATCACTAGAAGTTGCTACATACTTTTCATCATATTATTTTTATTTAGCTTATGCAATTTATAAAACTATGGCATTCATTAGTGACAAATAACTTGAAGTAGTCTTTATTTATTATTGAAAAGAAATACACTTCTATGAAGATAAAAATGTAGAGCAATTGCTTTTTCTCCTTGCATTTCAAAATGTAGTCACTGAAAACACTGTAAAGTATTACTTAATAATGAGGTGATAGTTTTGTCCTGGTGACTAACTTAAAGCAAAATTAAAATTATTAAAGTTTCGAAAGAAAAAAAAAACTATTCAGAAAATATAAAAGTTTCAAAGCACTAAATTAACTTACTTCAGAATTACTAACAAAATTAAATTTCTCATGAAGTGAATTAGATACAGAATCATAAAAACAGATGCGAATGTACCAAACCGTTGCCTTTTCAGCGCCCCGGAAGCGCCCCCGCTGATCCCCTCAGCCGCTCTGGGAAGCGCTGTCCTCTGAGCTGCCGCTGGCAGTCTCCCGACATGGAGGCAGGGCTTCTCTCAACTTTTCTTCCACAGGGATGGTGGATATCTTAGCCCCCACACTGGGCGGGTTGGAAGTTCAAGGCAGTTAATACCCCTCCACCCCAGATACCTTCGCAACTAGGGAGAAGGAGTTAGCGGCTCCCCATCCGAGCTGCGTTAGAGCGCTGCTGTCCAGTGGAGCAGTCCCTGGCCAGCTACCATGCGGCTGGTTGATTTAAATTAATTAAAACTAAATACATTAAAAATCCAATTCTTCAGTCACTCTAGCCGTATTTCAAATGCTTGGTAGTCGCTCGGGCGTGTGATCCAGGACAATGTGGGCACAGAACACTTCCACCACCAGCAAGTCCTCCTGGGGAGTGCTGTTTACAGGGACACTTCTGCTTCGAGAGGGCTGTGTGCTCCACATTTTTCTTCAGAGTCCCAGCAGGACTGAGCCTCAGTTGCCCACAGTGCTAACCAGCTCAAGAACTTCTAACCTTTGCTGTATTTTCCCCTATTCTCTGACTTACTCTCTGCCTCTTCTACATCCTGGGATGATGACCAAAGAAACTACTTGCATCCAAATCTTTGTCTCAGGCTCTGCATTGCGGGGACCTCAAACTGAGAAAAGTGGCATCTCAACATTTTTGATTCACTTCAGTTAGACGAATATCATGTTTAACTATGATGCAAACAGGAGTAAGATAAATAACGGAATTATATGTTTTTATATCCCCCCCGACTTAGCGCCCTGGGCTTCATTCCTTTACTAATTTTATAACTACCTAGCCTCCACTGATCAGACTGAACAGGACAGTATCAGAGGCCAACCAGATAGGCCAAAATACTGTATTTTAGAAGTAAGGATGATTTAAGAAATGGATAGAAAGGAGAGAGGTAGAGAGGAGAAGAGAACGGAGCGGTGCCCTTAGGTATGGAACTCTGAAGAGATGTTTCAATAGGAGGGAGTATTAGGAAGTCTTGATATATACATCTTATTTGATGCAACTCTCAGTGTTGCCTCCTAGAAAGACCTTCAGGAAAGACCACATTAATTACAAGGATTTCTGGAATTTTATTTCAACAGCTTTTCATTGAAACACTACTCATAGGGACCCAATAAAGTCAGGTTGTATCTCCAAGAATAAAAATCTTTTCAGCATAAACCTGACATTTGTACTTCAATACCATGCATTACTCAGTGCCAGAAAACTGAAAACTTTAGCATAACAGCCTTACAGTTTGACATTAGCAAAGCATCTTTTTCCAAAATTCTGGGAATTAAAATTAACTTAGACGTTTACATGTTTCATTACTGGCAGCATAGTTGAGGTTTAAAGGGCAACCTAATTTCTGAAATGATTTCTATAAAGTTTAGTGTTGTATTAAGTTTACAACAAATGTTTCTAAACTTTAATAATTACCTTAGCAGGTAACTACTAATAGTGCTAGTAAGTAGCCCTTCAACCTTTATAAAAATGAAAGTCCATGAAATTGCCCATCACTTTACCAATGAGTATCCACAAGTGAGCTTTAGGCCATACACTTTGAATATTATTATGATGGTACTGAAAACCCAAACTTTTTGGCCAATCCAATAATAATGTGACTAAAGATGTAGGTAATTTGATCATTTGTTTCTAAATCACTATATCCCTGCTAAACATATTATTTTTCAACTTTGTTATCCAAAGAGTAAAAATAGCTTTCAAAGCTCAAAATACATTGTCAGTGAAATTGAGATGCACTCATAAGTAAAAAAATATACATTAACTACTGCACTCTCCACAGAAATCTCCCACACAAAATTATCAAGGCTCAGTTAATTTGCATTTTACTGTTCTTTTTAATTGGGAGTGTGGGGGAACAGGAGTTTGGGGAAGTGATTGCCAAAAACAAATCTTACCCTGATAGTCCAACAGGATAACTGAAAGAATTTTTCTCTAACCTTCCCCCACCACCGTAAGCCTGAGATTATGCTTCCAATAAGTCACATCAATAAAACTGGAAATATTCATGAAATAAATGATAAACGTCCATGCATGTATCCATTCATTCACTTACTCATGACATCTATTAAGGATATAATTGTGTCAGCCACTGTGCTAGACAGTAAAAAATCTATAGAAGTTAATTTATCCAACAAATATTTATTAGAAACATTCTTTTTTGTTAGGCCTTTGATAGGTGTGAAGCTAAGAGTGGTCACCAGTTCCTTCCACAGAGGAAACACAAGAGTGGGAAAATCAGGTGAGTAAAGAGAGATTTCCAGTTCTGTGTGATGCAGGTCACCCCAGGGAACACACGCACAACCCACCAACCAGAGCAAAATGTGCAGATAAAATAAGCAAAACCAATCTGTAGCAGTATATACAGAGAAAAATATTTTGGCACTTGGACTAGGTACAATGTCAGTTTAAATTATTTCTAAAGGAATATTTTTAAAGAAAAAATGTAGGTAATTTGATCATTTGTTTCATACTGCTTATGATGGTATCTTTCTAGCCAGCAAAGCAAAGGCAGGTTGATCTCTTGGGCCCATTTGATAAAAGAAGTATTTCTAGCTGGTCTAATTATGGAGAACTTACTGATTCTCAAATGCCTGAGGACAAGTTGTTTTCTCATGTAGGTTAAACAAGTCCTTTCCCTGTGGACTGGCTATAATATGCATCTCTCTGGTAATCCCCTGCCAGTTAGTAACTTGACCCTTATTTCAGCCCGTTCTTAACTAAATTATCACATTTGAATGTGGTTTCTCTCAATCTGCACGTTCAACATTCAATAAATCAATACCTACATTGCTTATTGATTTTTTTCTAGTGCTATACAATCATGCAGACATTCCATTCAGCTTAAGGAAATAAAACAGAAATAAAGACACTAACATGCTCTTCCTAAAATGTGAAAAACAAATCCAGCATCATATTTGAATTTGTTATTTACATGCTTTATATAAGAATCTGATTTTTAAATCTCAATTCAGAAACAGAAAGATACCATCCCTCAGAAACTTGCCAATATTTGATATAACACAAAGCTTCAGCATTAAAGTGTTTTTAAAAAGAAAAAGACGCTAAAACCGTTGCAGAAGTCAAGCACACACAGCATAACATTTCCTGATTGCCATTCAGAAAGGCCCAGAGATCACAGCATGGCCAATGCAAATTTCAGTGATGCCTCTTTAAGTCTTAATGAACCATAGTGCCCTAATGAGAGGTTTCACTGAATCCCAGTCAACCAAGCATACATTTCCCAGAGAAAAGAGAAAGCTAGCAACCCACTGTATTTTAAATGGTGATATTTGTATCAACAATGTTTACAGGCTGTTTTTTTCTTTGGATAAAAAAATGAAATAACTACAGTTCTGTGGGGCTCATACATAAGGGTGTTGACTTAATCCAACAGAAAACTCATTTACATCATGGCATATCCTGTGCCAATTCATTAAGATTAAGAATTAATTCATTAGTTGAGCTGCTAGGAAAATGGTACTTGCAGTGTTTTATATAATAAGAAGTGTACTTCCCAGGGGGTTCAGTGGTAAAGAATCCACTTGCTAATACAAGAGATGCAGGTTTGATCCCTGGGTAGGAAAGAACACCTGGAGAAGGAAATGGCCACCCACTCCAGTGTTCTTGCCTGGAGAATCTCATGGACAGAGGAGCCTGGTGATCTACAGTCCTTGGAGTCTCAAGAGAGTTGGACACAACTTAGCTACTAAACAACAAAATGTAAGAAGTACATTTTGAAATATTTAACAAAGAATCAAAGACACCTGCTCTATAGAAATTTAATGCTGAGACTAACTAAGAAAATGGTTGTCTGGAAGCAAAGATACTCAGTTCAGTTGCTCAGTCTTGTCCGACTCTTTGTGACCCCAAGGACTGCAGCATGCCAGGCCTCCCTGTCCATCACCAACTCCCAGAGCTTGCTCTAACTCATGTCCATCGAATCAGTGATGCCACCCAACCATCTCATCCTTTGTTGACTCCTTCTCCTCCTGCCTTCAATCTTTCCCAGCATCAGAGTTTTTTTCCAGCGAGTCAGTTCTTCACATCAGGTGACCAAAGTATTGGAGTTTCAGCTTCAGCATCAGTTCTTCCAATGAATATTCAGGACTGATTTCCTTTAGGATGGACTAGTTGGATCTCCTTGCAGTCCAAGGGACTCTTGAGAGTCTTCTCCAACACCACAGCTCAAAAACATCAATTCTTGGGTGCTCAGCCTTCTTTTTAGTCCAACTCTCATATCCATACATGACTACTGGAAAAACCATAACTTTGACTAGAAGGACCTTTGTCACCAAAGTAATGTCTCTGCTGTTTAATATGCTGTCTAAGTTGGTCATAGCTTTTCTTCCAAGGAGCAAGCGTCTTTTAATTTCATGGCTGCAGTCTCCATCTGCAGTGATTTTGGAGCCCTCAAAATAAAGTCTGTCACTTTTTCCATTGTTTCCCCATCTATTTGCATGAAGTTATGGGACTGGATGCCATGATCTTAGTTTTCTGAATGCTGAGTTTTAAGCCAGCTTTTTCACTTTCATCCTGAGGCTTTTGGTTTCTCTTTGCTTTCTGCCATAAGGGTAGTGTCATCTGTGTATCTGAGGCTATTGATATTTCGCCTGGCAATCTTGATTCCAGCTTGTGCTTCATCAAGCCCAGTTCATTCAAAAAAACATCAGTCACAGGAGTTTCTGACATTATAAAAGTTAGTGTCCACATTTTTGTTTCCTTATTAGTGATTTTGGTGAGTGTAGACAGAGTGATGGGTAAATATGTCCAAAGAGAGAAAGTCAGACTTAAAGGTGTTACTGTTTACAGTCTAATATGGTGTTCCAAGGTCCTCTCTTTTTTGCTTAAGACCCTCACAGATGACTACTGGACAACTGGGACTGGAATTTCCCTTGGCTCCAAGAATAGCACAGAATACATTGCTTGTAAGATGGAACTCAACCTTGGTGACATGCAACTCTTTTGAGTATGGGCATCACTTTTTCCTTTTAAAAATAGTTCTGGACCAACACATGTTAATCATTGTAATTGTGAGCAAAAGCAGTGGAAAGAGACTCTATAAACTATTTTTTAAACTGTCTAACCATAAAATGGAATAAAATGACCTGACTTAGAATATGTCAAAGCATACCTAGCATTCCCCAGTAGGAAGGTAATGATTGCCAGAAGGATGTAACACAGTATATATTACATCCCATGCACAGCCTCACTTTTCAAGTGTCAGATATCATTTCTTTAGGGAGGTGTTTCCTGATTCCTCAAACTAGATCTGGTTCAAACTTCCTGTAACTTTTCCTTCATAACACAAGTTCTATCCAGAAGGTATTTGCACAGTTACTTAGTTCAAATTTGCCTCCGCTCCTTGCGTGGTAAATTCTGGGAGAGCAAAAGGGCCGTCTGTTTTATATCATTGCCTAGCACAATGCCTAGTGCTCAGCAAAACATTCAAAACAAATGGTTTTGAATGAAGTAATGAATGATTATGCTATTCAAGGTAGTCCTAAAAGTAAAAGGTGTTTTGGTAATTTCTGAAATTTAAACATTCATAACATTTTACCTTCTTAAAAAGAAGCTGTATATTCAGGAATGGTCAAAGAAATATTTAGAAGCACAATAGCTCAGTATCAGTTTAAATTCCAACAGCAGGTGATTAACTAAAAAATTATGGCACATTCTTAAAATGTACCAAAGTAGCATAATTATTTGCTTGTACTAAGTATACATGAACACACAGAAAAACTTTATACATATACATACACTGGAAAATGTAAGTGAAAATTCTGAAAGAATATCAACCATTAGCAGGACTTACCTTTAAGTTGTGAGAGTACACGCCATCTTTATTATCTTCTTTGTGCTTTTCCTGTTTTCCCTAAGCTTGAGATTTGAGCAACATCACTTTCATAAAAAATTTAAATTGTTAAAATAAAAGGATACTAGGAAGATGGGTTATGATAGTAACATAGGTAAAGTGTAATGTTTCTTGCCTATAATCCTTTTTCACTTTATATAAGACTAAGAAGTCTTCTATAGTAGATATTACTAAAAATTACTTATATATTTTGAACTATTAATGCATATTAAGACTGTATTGAAATACAAATCAATATGTATGCCTGTGAAATTAAATATCTAGGCTCTAATCCTTTAATAAAAGCTAATAGTTTTGGAGAGAGACCAGAGCAAAGAACACCTCCAGGCAAGTTTTTATTTTGGCAAGGGAAATGCACAAATACAAAAATAAGATGAATTCAAAATTATTATCTATAGCACAGGGAACTATCTTCAATACCCTGTGACAAACCATGGTGGCAAAAAATATAAAAAAGAATGTATATAGGTGTATAACTAAGTCACTTTGCTAAATTAACAAGTGTAGTTCAATAAGAAAGAATTATTACATTATCTATAAAATACAATATCTGAAGTCTTTCAGGGTAGAAAACCTAGGTCAGAATAAAATTTAAAACTTCTTTTCTATAGCTGAAGTCAGTGGCAAGGGCCCTGGTTGTGACACTGAGGTAATGCTTAAATTCTCAGAGAGGGGATAATATCTACCTAGAAGTTACTGTGAAATAAAATGCCCAGGCCATACCTGAAATTCAAGCTGCTTTTATTACTGTTGTAATGTGTGGAGACTGGATAGAAAAAAGTAATTTGCACAAATCATCAACATAACTGTTGCAACCTCGTACTTAATGCAATCTGTATGGAAGGAGACTAACCACTGTGAAGATTGACAAGCAAATCCCAAGGATATCAATAAAGAGTTCAATAAGTCATTTGATGCCAACTTAATTTTTTTAATGTACTTGGAGTAGTCCCTGAGGGCCTTGTGGATGCCTCAAAGTAGTTCTGTAACAGCAAATGTCACAGTCGTCCAAGGACATGGGGATGCTAATGTAGCATTCTTCATAAAATAAAACCAGGTTGCTCTCCCCCTGACATCATAACAAAGACCTGATGGATGTGCACTCCGCGTGCTGAATTGATTTTTGTTAAGTCCCAGCTCTCATACTATTTTATCCTAATGTGCCTAAATAAGCAGTGTTGACTCCTTAATTTACTCATTTTAACACCAGCAGCTTCCAGGACTCCATTAACATGACGCCACATTTAGGCTGTCTGCTGAATCTGCTCACCTCAAATGTATGAAATCTGAATTTTTAAAACTGATAACACTGCCAGGAAAATTATTTCTTTTAAGGCCAATAGGAACTTGTGTATCAGCATTTTAAGTCACATCCATAAATACTTAAATCAGAGGGTACAGTGAATTAACTAGGACACTTAGCTTATTAAGAGGGTTGACAGTAGGGACAGATTACAAATGGAAACTGAAGGTCCTAAACAAGTAGTTTAATATTTTGCCAACAAAAGAAGCCACTGCAGAGACATTCACTGGAAAGAAATTCAACAAGCAGAATGCAACTAAACAGATATACGAATTCTGCCAAAAGCAAAATAGACTATTAGGGTCTGGAGTAATTGGAAATGAACAGTAAATTTTGAAAGAAAATAAAAAGGAAGTGAGGAAAAGAATTACTCGAGTAATATAGTATTTTAAAACAAATTGGAACCATACACCAAATAGAAGATTATTTTAACCAAGGCAAATTCAAAAGGAATTTCTATTAGAGACATTTGTATGATGTACAATGATGAGGCAAAACGCCTGGGGATATCATAATACATGCATCTCTTTGGGAGTATAAGAAATGTATTTCTTTAGAAGTCAGCGAGGGGTACTGTGGGTTTGGAATTGTTTCATTTATTTCTTAACTATCAGTTGTTTATTTCCGAGTGTCTGGAGGTTGTATTTTATCACTCAGGGAATTGAGCTATTGTAGGGTGATATAGTCAATGAATTTCTCTTTCCATCAAGTTCAGTGTTTTACTAGTTTTAAAAGCAGCCATTATTTTTATTGTTGCAGCAAAACCAAACACATGCTTTACTTCAGTTGCGCATCTGTACTGATAATGATAGGTGACCCGCTCTTGAGTACAAACCCCAAACTGTGACATTATAAAAGCCTGCCTCCGTATTGAAGCTTAGCCTTTTGCTCATAAAAAACAAGGTGAAGGTCCAATTAGCGATTCAGAGGAAAATGGGAGGGCAGTCTTTTGTGCATGGGCATCTCCATTCGAAAACCTATAATCCATAATGAGCCCTGTTTAACACGACGGATGCTTTCCTTTCAGACAAGCCCAAATACCAGGTCACTAATGAGCAAGAATTTAAACGCCAAGGCCATGAATGAAACAGGTTATTGTGAAAATTGGCCCATATTAAGAGATTTAAAAGACTTGGCTAGTTTTGTTTGGCCTAACAGGCCTAGCTAATTAATCAACTGCTTTGATAAGTAACTAACTTCTCGCATTTTAAAAGGGAACTCTGATCTGCCAAACTGTGAAGGAAAAGAACAATCTTGATGTTACTTAAAATGTAAAGAATGGAATTTCATGGCCTTGTGCATGACCCATACTTATTTTGACAAGGGGCTTCTCCTCAAAGCTGTGATATCAGGAACACACCAATCAAAAAGTATTAGAAAATACCACATTTTTTTATGCCTCTGTAACAATTCTTTATTTCATGGAGGGCTATCTAGCAATGACTTTGGAAGCTGTTGTCACTGGTCAGGTTTGTTCAGAAGAAAGACCTGGCAATAGGGTGGTGCACCAGGGAGCCCCATTGCCCCTTGTCCAGCCCCATTGCCAATGCGCTCCTTTTGCTGCACTCACTAGGAGGCATCGCTGTGGCGCATGGGGAATTAGAGTGCCCAAGAGTCCTCTCTCTTGTCCTCAATTCAAAGACACAACACATCAGGTGTCAAGCCTTTTGTCAATCTCAGAGTAAAAACACACAGGGCAGACATGCCAGTTACAAAAGACTGGTTAGGAAGGCGGTCAAGGGCCACGGAAAGGGAAAGACTTTGCAGGCATTCACAGCAGGACTGAAATACCAGCCCCACTCCTTAGAGCCATGTGACCTTGCACAGGTCCACAAAAACATTTTGAATCTAATTTTCTTGTCTGAAAAATGGGACAAATTACACCATCTTTGCAGGGCAAAATCATCATTAAAGAGAGTAACTGGAACACGATAGAAAGTGAAAGTTGTTCAGCCGTGTCCAACTCTTTGCCACCTCATGGACTATATAGTCCATGGAATTCTCCAGGCCAGAATACTGGAGTGGTTAGCCTTTCCCTTCTCCAGAGGATCTTCTCAACCCAGGGTTCAAACCCAGGTCT
Source organism: Nanger dama (assembly GCA_917880005.1). Lineage (NCBI taxonomy): Eukaryota > Metazoa > Chordata > Mammalia > Artiodactyla > Bovidae > Nanger > Nanger dama. The sequence goes on from CAKJTW010000052.1 coordinate 7,386,021, forward strand.
CCAACATTGCAGGTGGATTCTTTACCAGCTGAGTCACCAGGGGGCCAAGAATACTGGAGTAGGTAGCCTATCCCTTCTCCAGATGGATCTTCCCAACTTAGGAATCGAACCAGAGTCTCCTAAACTGAAAGTGGATTCTTTACTAACTGACCTACCAGAGAATCCCTCTGGAATATGATAGTGACTCAATAAATAGTGGGTATTTTTTCCTTCCCTCTCAGAACTTTCTGGGGTAAGCAGATACTTTGGTGGCCCCTGTAAGGAACCACATCTGCTGTTTCTACACCAATTTGTAGTCCCTCCCACTTGGACTCTGGCCTTTGTTATGGGACTGCTGCTGCTGCTGCTGCTGCTAAGTCGCTCAGTTGTATCCGACTCTGTGCGATCTCATAGATGACAGCCCACCAGGTTCCTCCATCCCTGGGATTTTCCAGGCGAGAACACTGGAGTGGATTGCCATTGCCTTCTCCTATGCATGAAAGTGAAAAGTGAAAGTGAAGTCGCTCAGTTGCGTCCAACTCTTAGCGACCCCATGGACTGCAGCCCACCAGGCTCCTCTGCCCATGGGATTCTCCAGGCAAGAGTATTGGAGTGGGGTGCCATTGCCTTCCACTTGTTGGCCAATGGGATATTAACAGAAGGTTTAAAGATGCCTGCACACTGGAACATTCTCCTCTTAGAATGCTCCCCCCTTAAAATGATCCCTCTTTGAAATCAGTTGCCATTGTGTGGCCTGTCCATGTGGAGAAGTCATGTGAGGAGAACTGATACCCCTGTCATTGGCCAGCACTGACCTGCCAGCTATGAGCATGCAGCATCATGGGAGAGGATCTCCAGGCCCTGCACCTAAGCCACGCCATAAGATGCCAAGTGGAGCAGAGATAAGCCATGCCACTGGGCCTGTGCAATCTGCAAAATGGTTAGCAAATTAGTGATTGCTGCAGTTTGAAGCCACTAAGTTTGGGGGTGAGCTGTTTGTAATAACCAGAATATTTATCACCTTTTCATTATCTGCTACTCTTACTGACTCCAAGAATTCTACACAGTGAAGTACATTTGTCAGTACTCATGATTAAGCTAATATTTTCTGAGGCCTTCAGAATTTCCTAATTGTTCATGAGCTGCAAACTGTTTTTGAAGATTGGCTGAATAACTCTGGACGAAATATGCAACTCCTTTTGGTTCTTATTTACTCCGGAATAAATGAAGTTTCCATATACGAAATTAGTATATAAACAAATTTTAAAATTTTTCATATAATTGTTAGGAATATTTATATTAGTATTTGGTTCTATATTTTAGTTCAGTCTATCAGTCATGTCCAACTCTTTGCAACCCCATGGACTGTAGCACACCAAGCTTCCCTGTCCTTCACCATCTCTTGGAGCTTACTCAAACTCATGTCCATCGAGTCAGTGATGCCATCCAACCTTCTCATCCTCTGTTGTCCCCTTCTCCTCCTGCCTTCAACTTTCCCAGAATTCAGGGCTTTTCTAATGAGTTGGCTTTTCACATCAGGTGGCCTAAGTATTGGAACATCAGCTTCAGCATTAGTCCTTCCAATGAATATTAAGGATTGATTTCCTTTAGGATGGATTGGTTTGATCTCCTTGCAGTCGAAGACATTCTCAAGAGTCTTCTCCAACACCACAGTTCAAAAGTATTGATGTTTGGTGCTCAGCCTTCTTTATGGTCCAACTCTCACACCCATACACAACTACTGGAAAAATCATAGCTTTGACTGTATGGACCTTTGTCAGCAAAGCAATGTCTCTGCTATTTAATATGCATCTAGGTTTGTCATAGTCTCCCCTGGTGGCTCAGAGGCTAAAGCATCTGCCTCCAATGCAGGAGACCAGGGTTCAATTCCTGGGTTGAGAAGATCCCCTGGAGAAAGAAACAGTAACCCACTCCAGTATTCTTGCCTGGAGAATCCCGTGGATGGAGAAGCCTGATAGGCTACAGTCCATGGGGTCGCAAAGAGTCGGACATGACTGAGCAACTTCACTTTCACTTTCACAGTTGGCTCAGATGCTAAAGCATCTGCTTACAGTGCGGGATACCTGGCCTAGATCCCTGGGTTGGGAAGATCCCCTGGAGAAGGCAATGGCACCCCACTCCAGTACTCTTGCCTGGAAAATCCCATGGATAGAGGAGCCTGGTAGGCTACAGTCCTTGGCGTTGCAAAGAGTCAGACACAACTGAGTAACTTCACTTTCACTTTAGGTTTGTCATAGCTTTTCTTCCAAGCAGCAAGCATTTTTAATTTCATGGCTGCAATCACCATCTGCAGTGATTTTGGAGCCCAAGAAAATAAAGTCTGTCACTGTTTCCACTGTTTCCCCATCTATTTGCCATGAAGTGATGGGACCAGATGCCATGATCTTCGTTTTCTGAATGTTGAGTTTTAAGTCAACTTTTTCGCTCTCCTCTTGTTCTTTAGTTGCTCTTTGCTTTCTGCCATAAGGGTGGTACCATCTGCATATCTGAGGTTACTGATATTTTTCCCACTAAAATTCTAGAATTCCAAGACTCCCTTTCAGTCTAGTATTTTCTGAAGTCTTCAGAATTTTCTAATATATCTGATTTCTAATTTACCTAATTTCAGCAAGGTATGCTAAGTTGCTTCAGTCATGTCCGACTCTGTGCGACCCCATAGATGGCAGCCCACCAGGCTCCACTGTCCCTGGGATTCTCCAAGCAAGAACACTGGAGTGAGGTGCCATTGCCTTCTCCGCAGCAAGGTATAGCCATGTTAATTTGTTTGGACCAAGAAAACTAAGCAGAAGTGAGATATGGAATTTATAGAAAGATTTATTATAAAGAAGAGAAGAGCTCTTCTGGTACCACTCTCCCTTTTTCTAGCTTCCTTCCTACTGGAAAGGTTGATAATCCAGCAGAAACCTTAGAACATGAGATGAGCTGGAGGATGAAAGTCATGTGCTAATGATATAAAAACCCAGGTCCCTGGTGACAGGTGAGCCACCACAGTAGCTCTGGACTCCTCGGGCCTCTACTTCTTTTACATGAGCATTAAAAAAAAATTAAATTAAATTAACTTCTACCTTGTATAAGCCACTATTATTTTAGGCTTTCTATTATTTGTAGATAAACAATCCTAACAAATAAGAAGTAACCTAGGTATTTCAATGTATGGAAAAAAAAAAAAAAAAGGTCTGATTTTGGCCTTAATTTGAAAAACTTAAAAGGAAAAAAATAACAAAAAAATTCAACAAGTCATAAATTGGGACATTTGCCATAGGAAAATCAATACATACAATTTAGAATATAAGAAGAACCCATGCCTTTTACTAAAATTTGTTTTGCATAATCAAAGACATAATATGATAGTGACAACCACAGTGATACAATAGAAGGTGGACAGGAAGAGGAAAGCCATTCATCTACTGCTGAATGATTCCAGTGTCTCGGCTGTGCCGTTAAGCACACTTTGAGAAGATGCAAAAAAAGGAAACACATTCAAAGTGAGGTAATTTGTTTAACTGTCACAAAATAACAGCAACATTTTTGAAATTGTTAAAGTACATAGATTCTATACAGTAGAATGCAACTTGGAATTAATTCATAAGCCCACCCAAGACGTGGGTAGGAGATGAGCATGGTGGGTGTGTGTATACCACAGGTGGTCAGTAATAATCGACAGTTCTGTCAAAGCACCTTTTTATTTTTCAAAGGAAAACTGCAGTGAGGATCTTAAGTTTTCCAATGATTGAAAAAAGCTGGTTTTATATTGAGCTCAACAAAAGTCAACAAAAGAGTCTGAAACACAGTACTTGGATACAGTCTCAAAAACAACAGAATGATCTTTGTTATTTCCAAGGCAAACCATTTAATATCACTGTAATCCAAGTCTATGCCCTGACCAGTAATTCTGAAGAAGCTAAAGCTGAACGGATCTATGAAGACCTATAAGACCTTCTAAAACTAAAACCCAAAAAGGATGTCCTTTTCATAGGAGAGGGGACTGGAATGCAAAAATAGGAAGTCAATAAACACCTAGAGTAACAGACAAATTTGGCTGTGGAGTACAGAATGAAGCTGGGCAAAGGCTAATAGAGTTTCTCCAAGAGAACACACTGGTCATAGCAAACACCCTATTTGAACAACACAAGAGAAGATTCTACACATGGACATCACCAGATGGTCAATATTGAAATAAGATTGATTATATTCTTTGCAGCCAAAGATGGAGAAGCTCTATACAGTCAGCAAAAACAAGACCAAGAACTGACTGTGGATCAGATCATGAAGTCCTTATTGCCAAATTCAGACTTAAATTGAAAAAAGTGGGGGAAATCACTAGACCATTCAGGTATGACCTAAATCAAATCCCTTATGATTAAACAGTGGAAGTGAGAAACAGATTTAAGTGACTAGATCTGATAGAGTGCCTGAAGAACTATGGACAGAGATGTGTAAAATTGTACAGGAGACAGGGATCAAGATCATCCCCCAAAAAACGAAATGCAAAAAAGCAAAATGGCTGTCTGAGGAGGCCTTAGAAATATCTATGAAAAAAAAGAGAAGCAAAAAGCAAAGGAGAAAAGGAAAGATATACTCATTTAAATGCAGAGTGCCAAAGAACAGCAAGGAGAGATAAGAAAGTCCTCCTCAGTGATCGGTGCAAAGAAATAGAGGAAAACAACAGAATGGGAAAGACTAGAGATCTCTTCAGGAAGATTAGAGATATCAAGGGAACATTTCATGCAAAGATGGGCTCAATAAAGGACAGAAATGGTATGGACCTAACAGAAGCAGAAGATGTTAAGAAGAGGTGGCAAGAATACACAGAAGAACGGTACAAAAAAGATCTTCACGACTCAGAAAATCACTATGGTTTGACCACTCACCTAGAGCCAGACATCCTGAAATGTGAAGCCAAGTGGGCCTTAGGAAGCATCATTACGAACAAAGCTGTGGAAGGTGACAAAATTCCAGTTGAGCTGTTTCAAATCCTAAAAGATGATGCTGTAGAAGTGCTGCACTCAATGTGCCAGCAAATTTGGAAAACTCACCAATGGTCACAGGAGTGGAAAAGACCAGTTTTCATTCCAGTCCCAAAGAAAGGCAATGCCAAAGAATGCTCAAACCACCACACAATTGCACTCATCTCACACGCTAGTAAAGTAATGCTCAAAATTCTCCAAGCCAGGCTTCAACAGTATGTGAATCATGAACTTCCAGATGTTCAAGCTGGTTTTAGAAAAGGGAGAGGAACCAGAGATCAAATTGCCAATATCTGCTGGATAATCAAAAAAGCAAGAGAGTTCCAGAAAAACATCTATTTCTGCTTCATTGACTCTGTCAAAGCCTTTGACTGTGTGGATCACAATAAACTTTGGAAAACTCTTCAAGAGACGGGAATACCAGACCACTTGACCTGCCCCTTAAGAAATCTGTATGCAGGTCAGGAAGCAACAGTTAGAACTGGACATGGAACAACAGACTGGTTCCACATAGAAAAAGGAGTATGTCAAGGCTGTATATTACCCTGCTTATTTAACTTATGCAGAGCACATCATGAGAAATGCTGGTCTGGATGAAACACAAGCTGGAATCAAGACTGCCGGGATAAATATCAATAACCGCAGATATGCAGGTGACACCACCCTTATGGCAGAAAGTGATGAAGAACTAAAAAGCCTCTTGATGAAAGTGCAAGAGGAGTGTGAAAAGTTGGCTTAAATCTCAACATTCAGAAAACTAAGATCATGGCATCCGGTCCCATCACTTCATGGCAAATTGATGGGGAAACAGTGGAAACAGTGAGATACTTTATTTTGGGGGGCTCCAAAATCACTGCAGATGGAGACTGCAGCCATGAAATTAAAAGATGCTTACTCCTTGGAAGGAAATTTATGACCAACCTAGACAGCATGTTAAAAAGTAGAGATACTTTGGTAACAAAGGTCCATCTAGTCAAGGGTATGGTTTTTCCAGTGGTCTTGTACGGATGTGAGAGTTGGACTGTAAAGAATGTTGATCGCTGAACAATTGATGCTTTTGAACTGTGGTTTTTGAGAAGACTCTTGAGAGTCCCTTGAACTGCAAGGAGGTCCAACCAGTCCATCCTAAAAGAAATCAGCCATAAATATTCATTGGAAGGACTGATGCTGAAGCTGAAACTCCAATACTTTGGCCATCTGATGGAAGAACTGGCTTATTTGAGAAGACCCTGATGCTGGGAAAGATTGAAGCAGGAGAAGGGGACGACAGAGGATGAGATGGTTGATGGCATCATCAACTCAATGGACATGAGTTTGAGTCAAGACTGGGAGTTGGTGATGAACAGGGAGGCCTGGCGTGCTGCAGTCCATGGGGTTGCAAAGAGTCAGACATGAATGAGCAACTGAACTGAACTGATACTGATCTCAATCTTAGTGACAGATTGACATACAGTTTCACAGTGAAAGATGGTATTTTTAAACAAAATATTCAGTTGCCTCAATTAGATAAACATTATACCTAGGAAACAAAGTCCACTTCTTTTCCTAACAATCATTGAAAATACCAGCTGAGAAGAGATTTTAAGTTCCTAGGCCCTACAATGCCACAGCTCTCGCAGTATCATGAACACAGCCAGGAGGCTGCATAGACTGCAGCAAGAAGAGTGAGTGAGGCCGTCCGGAATGACACTGGAGAAAATTGTCTGATCTGTTCACCACAAGGTACATTATGTAAATTAAAGTTACTGCACCAAAAAGACTTACATATCCTAAAACTTATTTTAAAGGAATGCAAGATACAAATAGTACTCATAATTAAAATCACTTTATTTATAATGAGTGAATTCCCGACTCTTCCTGTACACTTTCTTTAGAGATATTTTCTTAAAACTTAAGGCAAACTTCTGAGCTGATCATCTTTTTGGAACTATTATCCAGTTTTCATTGGAAATGTATCTTAAGAGTTTCAATAGCTATAATTTTTTCACTGTTTTTCAACAAAGCTTTAAATCTATTCACAACTCCTAAAATAAATCATCCAAGGATAAGTATGTCACGTTTCCAGTCAAAGTTTATTATGTTTTAAGGAACAGAACCCTTGTTTTATACAAGAAGGTAGATAATGGGGTTCTAAATGCACACTGGTGTTCATGCCATGGTCTTTCCTGTAGTCATGTAGGATTGTGAGAGTTGGTCCACAAAGAAGGCTGAGTGCTGAAGAAGTGTGGTGCTTTCGAACTGTGATGCTTTCAAATTATGGCTCTGGAGAAGACTCTTAAGAGTCCCTTGATTGCAAGAAGATCAAACAAGTCAATGCTAAAATAAAACAACCCTGAATATTCATTAGAAGGACGGATGCTGAAGCTGACGCTCCAATACTCTGGCCACCTGATGCAAAGAGCCAACTCATTGGAAAGACCCTGATGCTGGGAAACATTGAAGGCAAAAGGAGAAGGAGGCAGCAGAGGATGAGATGGTTAGATAACATCACTGACTCAATGGACATGACTTTGAGCAAACTCAGAGAGAGTGGAGGACAGAGGAGCCTGGCGCGCTATAGTCCACAGAGTTGCAAAGAGATGGACATGACTTAGCGACTGAACAACACCAATTCACGCCCCAGAATATGTTTTGGTGCAACATCTTGTTCAAAGATATGAGATAGCAAATACTTGTATATTTTTGTATCAATAAATAAACATTTGAACCCTAAGCTGAATATTAAACATCTATGTAATGTATAAAATCAAAGAAATATATATTTTAGTGAAAGGCCAAATCTAAAGCACTTATGGGATATCTCTACTGGACAGAAGTCCCTGTCAATAGAAGTGCTGCTTTATGCACAAGTGTGCCAGTAAGCTGGGAAGTGGAAACTCTTCCTGAACAATCTGACCTGCATGGAAGCTGACAGTGGTCTTGAGTGTTCTCCTTAGACTTGTATATGATCAACCTGAGCATAAAATGGAACCACCTGAATCAAATTGGACCACTCAGCCCCTCCATTATTCTGCTAGCCAGAACCATGCCTTCAGATGTGAGCTGGACTTACAGAAAACAAGAGAGAACAGAGGAAAGGGGGAGACACTTCGGGGAAATATGCCATCTGTCACACATGATGGGAACTCTGGCTCTCAACCTTGGTTGCACATTAGAATCACCTGGGAGCTTTAAAAATCCAGATGCCCAGGCTGCACACAAGGCCAATTAAATCAGGATTCGGGGGAGATGGGGCTCAGCATTTAGGACTGTTTCAAAAACTCCCCAGATGATTCCAGTCACTCTGTCTGACCAAACTCTCCCTGAGCTATTGGCAGTTAGGAAAGTCATCAAGAAAACAAGGAAAAGGAAACACGTAATTCCCCCTAGTGAAACTGTGTGATTGTGAGCACACAATCTAATTCCTGACTGCCAGGTTAAGATATTGACACAATTATGCGTATTTTATTAGACTGAAAAAAGGAGCCATCATTTTATTTTAATTTGTCCAACTGCTAAAAGAATAACGTATTCCAGTGTCAATATGCCAAATCTAAAACAATTCATATGAAAGGCATCTGTTTATGAATTTTAGCAAGATTGGAGAACTGCCAAAGCATGTTTTCCAGCAGATCTAGGAGGCTTAGCAGGTAGTAAGCTTAGCTGGCATGTAGGGCCTTGTGTTAATGAAAACATAGAACTCTGGTTTTCTAACTATTCATAACTGGGAAATTAGAGTTCATGGTTCCGGAGGTTTTCATGCACTTCACCTCGTCTGAGCATAATGAAAAACTGACACGTAGGTACCCAAGCATCATGTGAACAGTGTGTAAATGCTGTACAGAGGCACAGCTGCCCAGCCAAATAGAGAGCAGAAACACAGCAACACACAGTGAATAAGTAAGAAAAAATCCCATGAATCAATTCACTCAGGCATACTACTGTAAATCCTTAAAAAAAAAAAAAAAAGGGACTCTTTCCCATGGAATACCCAAGGGTAACCAGTATAACAAGTGGTTAATGACAATACAAGATGAAAATAAACATCACAGCCCCACTCTGTCTGGATTCATATTACTTAGATGAGAAGTTAACACATTCTAGAAAAGCTCACCTAATTACCCTGGTGATGAATTATCTTTCCCTTCGCTTAGTAGACTTGACTTAGGCCTAACTCTCCTGACTTGTGAGTAAGCTGAGCCAGCCACATGTTCATCAAAAGACAGCACAGAAGCTGTAGCTTTACAGATAAAGCTCCTTTTTAAAAAGTATAGCAAAGAAAAATAAGAAAATAGAAAATGAATTAATTCCTAATCCCACTACCTTCAGATACCGGAAGCGTTGTATCTGTATTAACATCTCCTTTTAGAATGAAAGGGTGGGGTCCCTCTAGATCTTTGGCTAGCAGGTAGAAATCAGCTTTCACAGGGGCAAACTTCTTATAGTTTTCAGAAGCTGCTTAGAAGCTGCACCAATGTTCACCCTGCTGTCCAAATCAGAAGCCCGGGCAATGTCACTATACCCTTCTCCTTCCTGGAAACCTCACTCGTGTCTTCCCTTCCTAAATCCTCAGTGTCCCCCAGAGAAATCCACTCTGCTCCCTCTCACTAGCAGCTCTCCACAGTGATTATCAGAATACCTGGTGTACCTTCCTCGACTCTGGGTTTACTCCTATTCAATCCTTTTACCACAGGCATAGGAAGCTTTCTGAAATGCAAACAGAGATGGGCTCTCCTTCATAAACTTCCCAAGGCCGTTAGAATGGGAAAGCTGAATCCACAGCATGGTTCACAGGGCCTCCACTGTCCCGGTTGCTTCCACCTCCATTGTCCATCGTGAAGTTCATGTCCCAGCCGTACTGTCTTCTCTAATCTGGAATGAAGCCTCTGGGCCTTCAGACACGCTGTTCCCTGTGCCTGGAATCATTCTCCCCAACCCTTTTCTACTTCGGCCTTGTTATATTTTAATATTTTGCTTAACAGTCACTTTCTCAAGAAAGCTTTTTCTAATCCCTAAAATCAATCAGATCCCCTGGCTCTGGGCTCCCTTAGCACCTGCACATCTCCCACTGTAACACTCAGATGTAGTGTGCACAGATTTGCTTAATAGCTTTGTGATCTCCGCTGCTGGCTATGAGAAGCTGTAAGAGGGCAGCGGGGTGTCTGTCTCATTCATGATGGTGTGCGTAGGGGCCTAGCTATGTGTCTAGTCTATAGTCAGTTTCCAAGGTAATACTGTTTTGAACAAATAGATGAAACTTGGACATCCTTTTGTTGTACATTGTCTTTCTTGTCAATAAGTTCTGCAAACATACCTCAGAATACAAGACGCCCAGGTTAAAATTTCAATGGATTCAATTTTCACTAATATACAATGAAGATGGCAATCTGCCTTGTAGAACAGTTGTCAAGATTTTAGAGATAAGGTATGTCTGGTGACACGTAACTGGTGTTCCATAAGCTGGGAACCATGACTATCATCACCATCTCTGCAGGCACCTCTGAAGAAATCCAAGGAAGAGTAATGTAGAAACTCTCTAAATACCAATACTGTTTGAGATAATCACATACGTCTGTTTACATTACTATAGCTGTACTACCTACTTTGGATAATAAACACATACCGTTAAATATTACACTTTTGGTATAATTTCTTCAGTGTGCCTTCATCCAAACATTGTGTACTGACTGGCCTTCTGATATGTGCATGTCCCATAGTAGTAGCATTCCTTTATATAAAGCTGCATATTTCAGCAGGCAGCATTCCCATTTTCTCCTGTAAGTAGAGTCATAATATGCTCATGTCAGAATCTTGAACAATCGTGTGACTATTCCAGCCAGAGAACACAGCTACTAAAATAATCTGATTGGAATCGTATATCACTGCCCTTCCTTTTCCATACACAAGCCCCTTCAGGGGCATACACGGAGAACCAAAGGGGAAAACAGGGACCCTCAAAGTTAGTAAAAGAACCACAGCCACTCTAGATTGGTACTAGGAATCTGTCCTTTCCCACAGATGGAGCACATATTCAAACTTCTTTGCACTTCAAAAACTTTCCCTGGCCCATCCCCTCCTAGGCTCGTTACCCTGACTGTGAGTACCTCATTAGTGTCAATTAGTCATAAACTCTTTCTTAGTGTCTGCCTCTGTGCCTCAAACAGTGGTCTCTGGAAGAGAGATCAATAAAGGTGTGTAAACTAATGAATTGATGAATGCATAGTTGAGAAATGATTGTTCTCTCTTTCCATGAAAATGAAAGTGTTAGTCACTCAGATGTGTCCAACTCTTTGTGATCCCATAGGCTATAGCCTGCCAGGCTCCTCTGTCCATGGGGATTTTCCAGCCAAGAATAGTGGAGTGGGTTGCCATTCCCTTCTCCAGGGGATTGTCCCCACCTAGAGATCAAACCCAGGTCTCCTGCATTGCAGGCAAATTCTTTACTGTCTGAGTCACCAGGGAAGTCGGCTTTCTTTCCACAGATTGTGGCAAAATAGGTGAGCATGAGCCCATGGAAAGTATGGCAGATACTTTGGGTGGCACTCTTAGGCCTCCCAGCTGTCTTTGTTTTAGCTCCAATTATGTTCCAGTTGCCTTATCTGCTTCTCTTTGCATCGGGGTTTTTCTGAAGCTCCAAAGACTACTGTGCTCATGTGCATGGCAGGCCAGGCCAGTCAGGAAACGTTCCATTTCCAGCCCAGCAGCATTCAGCCAACATCTGATGAAAGTTGGTGTGTAAACACACCACATCCCTCACCCTTTGGAAAGAATAAGTCTGAGATAGCTTTGAATCATCTCAAAGAATTCTACTTACTGCTTCCCCTGGCCGACTCATTTCTCACTCCCCTCTCAGTAATTTATGAACTTCCCAGACTTATGACTTACACCTTGACATGGGATCTAGTTCTAAAGGAAACTCTAATTAAGACAAAAAAACCCAACAGAACCATAAAAGAAGAATATAGAAATTAACATGTACTCTAGCTAAGAAAGTCTGTAAGATTATTTTGTTAGGCTGCCAAAATGTATAAGTCTAAATAAAATTTCCATTAACTTCCATGTATTATAACTTACTAAATTGTATACTCTGATATAAATAAGACAACACAGTGTACACTCCTTGACAAGCAGTTTTCAACATTAGACATGTATGAGCCACAGGAGAAATATGCATTGTAGAAATAAGTAAACTAATAAATTGGTCATGGGCAAAGAGTTCTTAATGAGAGCACTGGCTCCTTGCCACAAAATGTTTGTTCAAGCATGATTTCAAATATGATAGATATCACTCAAAAAAAAAAAAAAGGAAAAAAGGAGTGCAGTTTCAAATATATAAAATGCTCTAATTGTTCTATTTGCTTGGGAACAAGTATATCAGTTAAGAATCCTAATATTCATTAGCATTCACACTTCAAGCCTCCAAAACATGAGAATGAATGGAAAAATATAGATATAAATTGAAAATTCAAAATTAAAAGTTTCTTCAAAAACTAAGTTGTCTCTGAATTATGTTTTGGAAATTATGTTGCTCAGTAGTAACCTCTTACTTACATATATTCTTATAAAATGTGAGTATATATGATTTGAATGTTTAAGGAAAATTTTACTTAGGTGAGTAGTTTTCTTTTAGTTCAAATAACTACTAGTGCTGAATCTTTCACTTTGTATACTGTAGTTGTTTATTTTTTAAATCACTTTACATAAGTCAAACGCAATTGTGTTTCATCAGATGATAGAACAGAATGATGGTTTTAAGGCCAGCACCTCACATGATATAATTTAATTCCATTACCCAATCTGTCCAGCTATTTTGACTGAATATAGTCAATAATGAAAAATACTTCAATCCCTGTCTTTGATGAATCATAAGTTTCCATTCCTAACATGAGTGTGAGAAAAGAATTATTTAGATGCATCTTTAAAAATACAGTTTATGTACATATAAGTATTATACATGCATATAAATGGAAAAACATGAAAGCTGCTTTGTTATAGAAGAAGTAGGTCTTTTAAAAGTTAAAGAAGTGTAATATATTCATGGGGTCGCAAAGAGCTGGACATGACTGAGCGACTGAACTGAACTGAATATATTTATATGGATGAAAGAAGAGAAATATAAAGTAATTTGTAGAATACTAAGTAATACACCAGCTTCTTAAAACTTTTGAAGGTCTTCAGTAATTTAACTTATTTACTTATTAGTACCTTTATAGATTGGGAGTCTTGCTTCATAACAAGTATCTTACTCTATTTCAAATTCCTAAATTTTGACTTTTTAAGCAACAGTTTTGCTATTGTAAAATCAAAAAGAAAATGCAGATGTCTGGAAAACAGAGAAAATGAAGAGAGACTGGCACCAGGGGATTTGGGGGTTCCATATCTGGGAACTTAATCTGGCAGACATCCTCTCTTTCTTCTACATCTTAAATCCCTCACCCATTTATTTTTCCCTTTTTGATAATTCCTCCTTCTTTCCTTTTCCCCCACAAACCTACCATGTTATCACTCTGTACATTCACTGACAAATTTCTGAAAGGAATAGCGGACTGAAACTCAGCTTATGGCGCCTTCCATTTTCTGTGCAACCCCTCATAGTGTGGGCTCTAAGTTCCTATCAGTTAACACCTTTTATCTGCAAAGGACAGAAAATCAAGCCACCTGTTACAGAATAAAACACACGGGCTCTGCAACCAAGAGGTGGAACTGTCAGTCTGGATTTAGGCACCATCAGATAAAGACCCTCCAACAGCATCACCAAGAAATCTACCATTGTTTACTTTTCGGCTCTGCTTTCTCTATTTGGTTGATCAGGTGGACAAAGAGTGAGTGGAAGGTTGGCTTTCCAGAGAAAAACTGTGATGGAGTTTATTAACACTGATTATTTCAGAAGTCACCAACCCTAGAACAGCTCTAGTGGCTACCTTCTCTTCTTCTTCCTCCTCATACTCACCAGCGAGATCCAGGATACTACTCAGCTCGTGAAATCCTCTGCTCCCTTCATTTTACGTTTGTCTGGGGCTTCCCTTGTAGCTCAGTCGGTAAAGAATCTGCCTGCAGTGCAGGAGACCAAGGTTTGATCCCTGGGTTGGGATGATCCCCTGGAGAAGGAAACGGCAACCCACTCCAGTATCCTTACCTGGAAAATCTGATGGACAGAGGAGCTTGGTGGGCTGCAGTCCATGGGGTCACCAAGAGCCGGGCACGACTGAGCATCTAACACTTACTTGGAGGTCCTCCCTTGACCAAGTTCTTTTAAACAGATATCTGGCTTTTCAGCTCTTGGCTCTTTTCCTTCCTTAAACTCTTGCTAAGCAACTTCACCTCCCCATAGGCTTCTGATATCAACTCTGTGTGGGAGACTTCCAAGCGCACATGCCAAACTTCAAGTTCCCTCCAGTAATGGGCTAAATCCTGTCCTTCCCAAGAGTCACACACTGAAGCTCTAACTCTAAACTGAACGGCATTTGGAGATGAGGTCTTTGGGAGTAATTAGGTTGAAATGAGGTCCTAAGGGTGAAGCCCTCACAAGGGGATCATTGCCCCTAAAAAGAGACATCAGAGGGCTTGCCTCCTTCTCTCTCCACATGTGAGAACACAGAAAAGGCAGATGTCTAAATTGCCTGGCATGTTGATCTCGAATTTACCAGTGTACAAGGATAGCAGTCTAAGAAAGATACCTCCCAACTTTAAATCTTCACTTCCACTTGTCTGTTGAATGTCTTCCACACAACTGTCATCATAACTATTACTGCAAACTCAACAAATGATGACCTACACACCAAATCTGGCCGAAGGCTATTTTTGGAAATGAAGCTTATTATATCCTAACCAAATGAAGCTTATTCTATCCTAACCTGCACCTTTCATGTACAGTGTATGGCTGCATTAGTGTTACAAAGGTAGAGTTAAATAGCTGCAACAAAAACCATATGGTCTGCAAAGCTTAAAATATTTACTATCTGGCCCTTTCTTAGGAAGATTTTCTGATCTTTGCTTAGAACAATAATTGTTTTTCTTAGCAATAGATCAGAATCCCGTGGGGAGCTTTCAGTAATCTCATAATCTCACCAGTTAAACTGTGAGCCAGTTCAACCAAGCATCAGGATTTTTAAAGGCTCCCAGGTGATCCCAATGTGCAGCCAAGATGAAGATTCACTGCTACAGAAAAAAAAAACCTCTGTCCCGAATCCCCAATCTTTGGTATTAATGTCACCATTCTCCCAGGGAAAAATTGGCATCCGGTGCCTTTTTGCCTGCCTACTCTGTTAGCTTAATCCATTCAGTGTCATGTTCTACTGTGTTTTGATCAGAAATCTTATTATCAGCTTCCTTCTATTCAGGCCCTTGTCATCTTTCACTTGGCCATTTCATCAACCTCTTGATGAATCTCTTTTTGCTTTGGTTAATCCTAGTGAGGGTCCCTAGAATTTTACTCTAATATAAAGTCTTAATCATGCCGCTCCCATACCAAAATGGACCCTGACTTTGGACACCTTACTTAACTCTGTTATAAAATGAAATATTTTTATTTAGATACAATTTTATAGGTCGATAATAATCTACAATTAGTGATAATTTTGTCTTTATGTGTATATATAACGTATGTGCTATTACATTGGCCAAAATGTCAGGCATAATGTTGAACAGTAAATTAGCATTCATTCTGGACTTGCCGCTATCTCATGGCAATACTTACTATCATTTTCCAGTGCCATTATAAATATATTCTTTCTTTTTCTTGAGTCCTTTCAACAGAATTTTAGGTGAGTTGTACCTTATCTACCATTTTGGTTCATTCTCATTTTCTTTCGAGATGATATATGAGGAATAAATCAGATCTAAGATTTATCTAATAATTCTTACTAAGATCTCAAATTCATCCACCTCCTTTCAAAGGGATCACTAAGAGAAGAATAAGTAAAGAAATTGAAATTGCAAGTGTTCCACTTGAAACAGAGATTTCTCTTGGTCAACCAATAATACACAATAATACAAAAAGATGAACAGGTGAGAATAATTATAATTTGAAACCTGTAGATTCCAGGTTTGACTCATAATGAGAATGACATAATTATGTTTCCCAAAACTCTTTCCTAAAAAAATGATAGAGTACAAACCATTTGTTGAACTGGAATCAGCAGATTTCCTAATGAAAAATTTGGAATAATGAACAAGTAAATAACCTCTTGCTCCCCTTATAACTAAGCTACTCCAGTGTATATATAACCCCAAATTAAACCTATTTACTTAATATGATCTTTTTCTGAGACCTGTATAAAAATCCAGCCTCTGCTGCTCACTATAAATGCATGAACTTTGGAAGTCACATTGTTTCTTTAGAGCCTCAGTGTCCTTATCCACAAGAGGGTCAATCAGAACTATATACTTATTTAAGCTCCCTGTGACATTAACAGGACCAAAGAAAACAGTAGATGTGGATTCCTTCTGTGTATTAAAGCATTCACTACAAGTGTTATGATGTTATGATATTACTGCTTTAATTATGGAAAAAGAAATCAAAGAAAGTTTGGAATGAGAGAAAGGGAAATTTGACCTTCAGGAAATCTGGATTTAGACTTGATCAGGTCTTATTATTTGGGCAAATAATTCCATCTCATTGTAGTTTCACTGACCTACCTTCTTGAGAGTATTAAGTTCAGATATGGCTTAATATAAATTCATATCCTAACAGATATCAAAGCATTTAAGAAAGATGAAAGTAGTATAAAGTCTGCAGGATCTTTATATAGTTATAATAAGGCTATTCTAAAAATAAAATGAATTCTGGTTGTATTCATTGACAGAGATATTTAAGACAACAACATTAAAACAAGATTATATTCATGTAAAGCACTCAGATTAAGAAGTGAGAAATGTAAGAATTAAAATCAAAGAAGAATAGACTATGGTAGTGGCGCTCAATTTAATCCAAGTCTGTCTCCATGAACTGAAGAACCAGGGTAGGGCAACACTGCAACTGGAAGCAAAAATGGAACAGAGGATGGAAAGGAACTTCTGATTGTGCTAAGGAGAACCTAGTGATTTGGAAGCAAAATCAGCTACTAAATGACCAACTCTAAGTGCAACAATTAGACACCAAAGGTCAAGTAGAGTGTAAAAACGTCAACTTAAATACCTTAAGGAAAAATGACCAATTCTACATTTGGTGCTTTCAACAACAGTTTTTGAAATAGTTAATCATAAGGGTTAAATGAAATCATACATGAAAAGAGTTGACAGTACTGTTTTGGCACATCATAAACACTCAGTAAATGTTAACGATGTTAAGTATTGCTAAAGTTATCGTTATGAACTCGTGATTGAATGCTATACAATACTAGAAAGGGAATCTTATTCAATGAAAAATTAGACTCCAATTTAGCTATAATATTCAGTAACTGAACAACACCTCTAAGAATGACATTCCAATTTTATATTTGAATTACTAGAGGGAATTTAGATATTGAGAGATAAATACATGTACACAGGGAACAGATATAGTGATATATTCTGTTAAGGCAAATATTTAATCTATGAAAACATCAATGTCATTTAGAAACTATTTATGGAAGCATGCATGCAAATTCCCCCAAAAAAAATCTACTTAAGAGTTTAAGGATTTTTTTTTTCTTTTCCAAAGATTCACTGCTGGTTTTCTTTAAAATGCATACCCCAGTAATATATCTTATTTGAAATAAGATATAACTTGACCTAGACACAATTTTCCCTAGTAAATTATTCCTTTCTGGGAAATAACAATGCACAGCTTACATTACTTAAAATATGCTACTTAATTTTTAGGGGGTGTAAGAGCCTTAAGGATTCTGCAACATGGATTATGTCTAGATTACTCTACTGAAACTTCCCTTTTATTTGCCAAATCCCAGGTCATCTTTTCAGGGCATAGCATCTGTGATCACATTCGTTTTAAGATACTATTTGCTCCTTCATCCACACATTTAGTAAATATTCAGTGTATGTACTTTCTTTTACAATTCTTCTGAAAGTTCTAGAGCTGCAAATTCCCTCTTCTGTGCTGTCTCAGCATCCTTTCCCTATCTTTATCATCATACTCTTTGTCATGTTCTACAATTATTTCTTCGATTATCTGTCTCCTTTAGCCAGCACTTGAAGGGCAAGGATGACAATAATCTAGTCATCTTTGTTGCCTTAGTAAATAGCCAGGTTCCTCAACACGGTACATATTCTCAGATGTTTGCTGAATGAATGATCATCACAGAAAGAAATGATCCTTCAAAAGATGTAGCTCAAAACTTTCCATTCTTTTTGGGTACCGTTTCTCTCTACTGATGGGTTTTATTTACATTGCCAAACTTTAATTTTTTAGTGTCTGCCAAAAAAATAATCTATTATGTATGCACACACCAGCCAGTAGAATGTTTTATTACAAAGATATAATGTCTGTTAACTCTCCTCCATAACTTATTTCTATAAAGTTATGATATCAATTTTATTTTGAAACAAAAATTGCAAGCATTTATAGCTACCCAGCAATGAAAAGCTACAAAGCTGCTACCTTGTATTCCTCCTTCTATGTTACTTCTGGCTGCCTCCAGGGTTGAGAAAGGGTGATGGTGAAACGGCAAAGTCCTCAAATAAAACTTTAGATTATGCCCTGAAGAGAACTGTGTACAAGCACAGACTCGAATTCAATCTCTGCTGATTCTCTTTTGGGGCTCATCTTCCAACCAATCACTCTGTTATTTAAAGCTAGTTTACCCAAAGAGGTGTTGAGACATTGCTGAAGTTGGGGGTGTGGAAAGAAAGATAAGGGAGAAGAAAGGTTATATTCAGACCCAGATATCGTTTTTAAAGAACTGTTGTCATCTTCATGCTCATTTCTATCTAAAGGTATATTAGATGCCTTGGGAAATAAGATTTTCTATTTGAGTTGTAACTGATAGTAACAGTCCTCTCGGGTGCTTAGCAGCTGCTGCTGCTGCTGCTAAGTTACTTCAGTCGTGTCCGACTCTGTGTGACCCCAGAGGTGGCAGCCCATCAGGCTCCCCCGTCCCTGGGATTCTCCAGGCAAGAACACTGGAGTGGGTTGCCATTTCCTTCTCCAATGCATGGAAGTGAAAAGAGAAAGTGAAGTTGCTCAGTCGTGTCTGACCCTCAGCGACCCCGTGGACTGCAGCCTTCCAGGCTCCTCTGTCGTGGGATTTTCCAGGCAAGAGTACTAGAGTGGGGTGCCATTGTAGGGCACTATTTTTAAAATAAAAAGAATTGGTGCTTTTGAACTATGGTGTTGGAGAAGACTCTTGAGAGTCCCTTGAACTTCAAGAAGATCCAACCAGTCCACCCTAAAGGAAATCAGTCCTGAATATTCACTGAAAGGACTGATGTTGAAGCTGAAACTCCAATACTTTGGCCAACTGATGTGAAGAGCTGACTCATTGGAAAAGACTCTGATGCTGGGAAAGATAGAAGGCAGGAGGAGAAGGCGACAACAAAGGATGAGATGGTTAGATGGCATCACTGACTCAATGGATATGTTTGAGTAAACTCTGGGAGGCCTGGTGTGCTGCAGTCCATGGGGTTGCAGAGTCGGGCATGACTGAGCGACTGAACTGACTATTTTTAATGTTTTTGTTGTTGTTGTTGTATGTATATATGTAAACTCACTGAATTCCTGCTTCTAGACATGAGGGGACTGAAGCACAGAAATGTCAGATGATGTGCTCAAGGTCAGACAGAGAAAATGGGAGATTCGGTGTCTGGAGCATCTATGAAAAGCCTAACAAGCAAACTCTCTGCAATTCTAAACTTTGTGACCTGAGTTGATAGCAACTGCATGCTACCATATACTTTTTCCTCCTTATAAGCCATTGCATCTTAAACCCCAGGAGAGGAAAACAAGGGGGTGTTCAGAAGTCTACTCCTTTTAGCTGTATGACATGCAAAAGTGAAAGCTGATGGGCTGTGCTCATCCACTATGCCTGGCATCATGGCATGGGGTTCAGCAAGTTTATGGGCTTTAGAATCAGAGTGACCTAAGTTGGAATCTTGGCTCTGTTACTTCTTCCCTGTATCACCTTTGTGAAGCTCTTTTCATGTATTTATTTTTAGGTGAATTACTCCAACTTTAATTTCCAAAATTTTTAAAAATAGCTATTCTAGTTTCTTTGCTTTCCCACATAAATCTTGTAATCAGTTGGCACATGTCTGATAGTGTTGTTCAGTTTATGTCCTTGCTGATGTTCTGCCTGGTGGTTCTATCAATTACAGTGAGACCAGTGTCAAAGTCCATGACTGTAATTGAAGACATGTCTGTTTCTCTTTTCAGTTCTGCCAATTCTGTTGCTTGGTACATACACACTTTGGATTATATTTTTTTAAATGAATTGATCCATTTATCATTATAATATCTCCTCTGGATGCTGGCAATTGTCTTTGTTCTGAAGTCTGTTTTGTCTTATATGAATAGAACTACTCTGACTTCCTTTGATTAGTATATCTGTTGTGAGATTTTATTTATCCATTTGTTTTTGATGGTGCTGAATTCCTGTTTTCTCTAGTTGTGGAGAGCGGGGGCTACTCTTTAGCGGCAGTGTGCGGGCTTCTCGTTTTAGCAGCTTGTCTTGGGGAGCGCGGGCTCCAGGGCGCGCAGGCTTCAGCAGTCAGGCCAGAGGAGCTTGGCAGCTGCAGCTCCTGGCCTCGGCAGCACAGGCCCAAGAGCTGTGGCGCACAGGCTTAGCTTAGTTGCTCCCTGGTACATGGGATCCTCCCAGATTAGGGATCGAATCCATGTCTCCTGCACGCAGGCAGATTTTTACACTGAGCCACCACAGAAGCCCCTGATTAGTATATGTTTAAAGGAAACCTCAAAATTTTAGAATAGCTTTCGATTTACAGAAAAATTGCAGAGATAAAATAGGGTTGTATATACCTCACACCCAGTTGCTCCTATCAATGTTTTGTATTATTATGACACATCTATCACAACTAACAAGCCAATGTTGGTATACTATTAATAATCGAAACCCATTCCCTATTCAGTTTTTACCTTTTTTTTTCTTTTTCTGTTTCAGTATCCCACCTAAGATACCAAGCTACATTCAGTTGTCTCCTGAGGGTCCTCTTGGTTACGATGGGTTCTCACCCTTGCTTTGCTTTGATGACCTTGACAGTTTTGAGAAATGTTGGCCACCTACTTTGTAGCATGTCCTCCACTTGGAATTTATCTGATGTTTTCCTCAAGATTAGATGGCGTTTATGGGATCTGGGGAGGAAGCCCACAGAGGTGAAGGGCCGTTCTCCTCACATGCCAATGGCACATACTATCATCAACATGACTGATAACTGGTGATACTGACCTTGGTCTCCTGGTGAAGGTGGACTTCTGTCTGATGTTTCCATGGCATAGTATTTTTACTCCCTTCCATACTATTCTTTTGGACAGCATGACCTGATGTACAGCCCGTGGTTAAAAAGTATGAAGCTTGGCTGTATCTCCTGAGGGCAAAGTACCTACATTTATTTGAAATTCTGTACAGAATACTTTCTGTTATCCCTTATTTATTTATTCAAGCATTTATTGGTATGAATTCATGGATATTTACTTTATCCATTTCTACTCTATAATATAAACCAATACAGCATTATTTATTTTCTTGGTCAAGCTTCTACCTTTGACCACTGGAATCTCTTCATTTGGTTCATGTGCACATTTGTTTTTAAAGCATTTTCTTACTTTCTGCTCTAAATATCATTTGTGAATACACTGAGAACCACTTCAAACAATGCTACAATTTTTGCTTTCAAATATCAAACATAATTTCCAAAACCCATGTGGAGAACAATCTATTATATTCACAAAATATTAACCCTTTCTATTCCTCTTTTCACCCATGACATTTCTTGTTTCCTTCTATGACTCCCCTTTGCTCTCAAGAACTTCCTTTAGCAATATTCAGATTCAGTTTGCTGACAACAAATTCACTTGGTTTTCCTTCATCTGAGAATATCTTTATTTCACTTTCATTCCCTGAAGGATTGTCTCACTAGGTACAGAACTCTGTTAACTTTGTGAAGTTATTTAAGCTATCATGGCTTTATTGAATTTTTATAATGGCTTATTTAATGTGCATAAAGGCGTTGGCAAGTTGGTTGAGAGAAAGTAAGTACCCAACAAATGACAAGATGATACTCACTTATGATTAGTTATTGTCTCCACTAAACTGGCATCTATTGAACAGATGATGAGAGCTAGTATTTGGCAGAGAGGGGGAAGAAAGACAGTGCATGTCTGCACTATGTAAGGCAAGAGATCCATTAACTCATGGACTCTGAGTTTCTCTTTTATATGGTGTTCTGCATCTCAAGTATGGTTCTGAAAATGATGTAATTCGCATCTTATTATCGAAGGTTATAAAATGGTATAATCATTTAAGGGACCAATATTCAATGTGAACAGTAAGGAACTGCTGTTAATTATGGTGTCCACTTGGTAGCCTATGGAACTGTCTCCTAATCCTAAATACAAGACCTAGAAAATACACAGATTTTTAAGAAAGCAAATAAGTGAAATGTAAAATGGTAACAGACAGTTAAATCATTACCAGAATCTAGGAGGAATTTTCTTTCATTATAAGATTAAACTGGATTGTAAAGTACAGCCTTGGCCCATAGACACAATGACTGCCTAAATGTAGAGAGAAAACTCTTTCCTTAAAGATATAAAAAGTAACCAGTATGTTGGACAACCATTATTTTCCTGGAGGTGAAATTTTCTTAGGAACAGCTTCAGGTTTCTTTTTGAAAATCTGACCAAAGTCAGTGAATCCTCTCTCCTAAGATGGCATATGTGCATGCACATAAAATTAGCTTAAAATTACAAGGAACCCATGAACTCACTGAACAACATCTAAAGACCTACAGAGCTTTGTAGGTATCGACCTAGGGTTCTCTGTGTAGGAGCCCATTTTTGAGTCACCAGAATTTATCCCCCTCCTGTTTATTTTCATGACAGCATACTGAGAAGCAAAGACATCCCTTGGCCAACAAAGGTCCATGTAGTCAAAGCTATGATCTTTCTAGTAGGCAAGGATGGATGTGAAAGTTAGACCATAAAGAAGGCTGAGCGCTGAAGAATCGATGCTTTCCAACTGTGGTGCTGGAAAAGACTCTTGAGAGTCCCTTGGAAAGCAAGGAGATCAAACCAGTCAATCCTAAAGGAAATCAACTCTGGCTACTCATTGGAGAGACTGATGCTGAAGTTGAAGTTCAAATGCCGCCTAATGTGAACAGGTGACTCCTTGGGTAAGACCCTGATGCTGGGAAAGATTGAAGGCAAAAGGAGAAAGAGGTGGAAGAGGATGAGATGATTGGATAGCATCACTGATTCAACAGATATGAACGTGGGAAAACTCCGGGAGATAGTGGGGGACAGAGACACCTGGCATGCAGGTAGGAAACAGGAGTCACATAGGTCCATGGAAATCCTCCAGTGCCTAAGGAAAGGACCAGCACCCTGGGAAAGAGGAGAACTTTGGAGAAACCCATGTCTCTGGGGTCACAAAGAGTCAAACATGACTTAACAAATGAACAACAGCAGCAGCAGCAGCAGCAACCTATCTTCAACACTTAAACACACACACACACACACACACACACACACACACACACCCCTGCATATCTTGTTTCTTGTAACATCTTGTCAGAAATTGCAGTCCTAGGAAAAATGGGAAAGATAGTTTAGGGAAAATTACCATGAGCATAATCACTGGTGACCAGGACAGAGTGGCTTTCCTGAGGTTCATGCTGGTGATTGTGCTGTTCATGGACACCATCAGTTCAACAGGGGCTGTGAGGGCTTGAGACATGCTACAGAAAGATCCCATCTCCATCCAACAGAACAGACCCAGAGGAAAGCCTCTGAAACTCTGGGTTTTCTCCAAGGTTCTCCCTCTTTGCCAGGATGCTGGTCCTCTCCTTAGGCGCTGGAGGATTTCCCATGGACCCACGTGACTGCTGCTTCCTATCTGAACAGTTAGGAATGAGAAAAACTCTATAGATTCCCAGTTTAACATATGCAGTTTGCATAGAGTGACTGTGAACCCTGCCTTTTAGTTCTCTAGATACTGAGAAAATCATCTGCCCAGATTTTCCACAGCTTAAAGGCAGGTAAATATGCACAATTCCTGGCAAATCTCCAGTGAAAACAGAGTATCCTTTCACAAAATAATCTAGATGAGGTAAAAGAGCAAACGATTAAATGACAATTATATAAAAAATAACATCAAAAATAAAATAAAAAGCCATCTGTTTCTAGGGAAAAAAACTGAAAATAAGTCTTTACAAATATATTTTATTTTGAATGGTGAGATTTAAAAATGAAAACTCAGTTAACTGAATGAAATTTGAGTGAAATGGAAAACCACGTACATATTCATGGTTTTATTAAATTTGGCCACTATAATTTTGTTCTGTGATTTTTTAATCTATTTAAAAAGATTTAGTTTACTGACATAAATGCTTAGATGAGCAAATGGGGCTTCTCTGGTAGCTGAGCTGGTAAAGAATCCACCTGCATTGCAAGAGCCCCCAGTTTGATTCCTGGGTCAGAAAGATCCCCTGGAGAAGGGATAGGCTACCCACTCCAGTATTCTTACCTAGAGAATCCCCATGAACAGAGGAGCCTGGTGGGCTACAGTGCATAGGGTTGCAAAGAGTCAGCCATGACTGAGCAACTAAGTACAGATGAGCAAATAAAAAGAAATACTACTTCTACTCCTTACTGTAACAGAAATAACAATTAAATAAGTCAGATTAGAGGTCAGGGTATGACAGTAAAAATACATGTTATAATAATTCTAAAATCAAAAGGAGGAAGGGGAAAGAGAGAGAGAGAGAGAGTGTGTGTGGACAAGGGAGAATTTGTTGGACTGATCAGAGAATCAATAAATAACATATTCATGAATTTATCCGTATCAGACATGCTAATACATTTAAACCTATATATCTGTATCTCTATGTAATATCTCCCTGTAAAGTTGAAATAAAATAATTAAAAGAGTAAGGTTGAACTTAATCTTCTCTCTTATTATCTTATTATCTCACTGAATTTCCTTATTTCTGATTTATAAACTATTAGCTAGCTTGGGAAAGATGGGCGAATCAGACTAAAAAGCAACAAAAATGATATAACTCCTCACAAAAGCACTGGTAAAGGAAAGAAGTACAAATAACCTGGGTACTTTGCTGCTATGAAGAGTTTTATTTTGCTAAATAATTATCTACCAAAAACACTAAAATTTGCAATTTATGAGATGAAATAGACCCCCCCCGTAAAAAAATTGCCACTTTGCCTTCTTCAGGCATACTGGACAAGAAAAAAGGCAGTCTTAAAGAATAACATTAAAGATAATTTGGTCATATCATTATTTAACCACTTAACTATCCAAGTCATAAAAACACTAACTTCAAATTAGGAACGAACAAAATATATTAGAAAGTATTTATATGACATTCTCAGCAAAGTTTGACTAATTTATAAACAGTCATCTTAACCTAAGCATGTAAGAATTCCAAAAAACAAAACAGTGGGAAAGACTGGGTGATTCATCAATAAGTGCTTTGCTGTGTCTTCTTCTTACAAATGCCAATAGTTTTCACTTTAGGAAACCCGGTACTTTGCTTCAGTTCTGTGCTGCTAATAATTAATTCATTTTGCTTACATTGCATCCAGCTTCAAATCATGGTCTCCATTTCTTGGTAATAGATTCTGCCACAGGCAATATGCCGTGCCATAACCTCAATTACAACTTACAAAGGAGAGGACTGTGCTTATTTTCTGCTGGAGCCGCTATTTTGTCTTAAATGAAATTGTATATGGGTGATGGGAAATGCTGTTGCAGTGAGAGCCAAGGGGCCCACGACCATACTGAGTGTACATAAAAACTTCTTAACTCAGAGCTAAGCGCAAAAGCTTCATTGACATCAAGCAGCTGGCAAAAGAGGACTATTTAAAAAATTTCAATTACAGTAGGAAAACTAGTGGTAGATGCAATTCTAATATTACCATTTAAACTGAAAATTTCCAACCAAACAAATCTTCATGCAGATACTAACAAATGATAAAATCAGTTATTTATTTTGAAGACACAATGTGTGTGTGTCTATGTATTATAGAAAGAGAGACAAAAACAGAGAAACAGATACAAGGAGAGAGAGAGAGAGACACAGACAGACACACACAGAGATATTTACTTGTAATACAAATTTAAAAGGCTATCAGATGGGATAATTATTATTTTGTTTCATCATGATTTACTTTATTAGAGGTATAACCATTAAATAATCTTTTTGGTTTTAAAAATATCATTGTTGGGATTTCCCTGGAGGTCGAGTGGTTAAGACTCCACACTTCCACTGCAAAGGAAACAGTTTCCATCCATGGTTAGGACACTACGATCCCAAATCCACATGGGCATGGCCAAAAACAAAATAATAAAAAATCACTGTTAAAATCTTGATTTATATTAACATTCAGAATGTATAAACAGAGATGAGCCCAAATTAGAATGTATACTAATGTATATGCATGTAAAAATGTTTAAGTATATGGATTAATGGTATGCGCTAGGGACAGTGATGGTTTTAACAGCATTTTTACTGTGTGTAATTTCCTTCTGAAATGTTATAGAAGAGGATATTTAACAATGACTACAAGGTACCCCAGATCTTTAAATTTTTCTTTAATAGAAGTGTTTAACTATAAATGTAAACAGGGCATTTTTTGCTCCGATTTCCACCTCAGAATTCCCCCACCATAAACTAGATTCCTGTCTTCTCACTGTACACAGCAATAGCCAGTGCTGATATGATTATCTGCTAAAGCGAAACTCAGGGCTGCGCTGTCTCAGGCTGCTCCTACAGGACCATCACTCCATTCAAGGTGTGTTACGTCATGGTTGGTGATGGGCTGAGATGCCCTGGTCAACCACTCAAGGGGCTCTGTAATTTGGTAGAGATATATATAACTAATTCTGCTTTGTCTCTGATATTTCTAGAACTAAACTGTGTTGAAGTCCTGAAAGTCACTGCTATGGACCCACTGTACCCTTGGTTAGTGAAACTTAAAAGAAGGGTGGCTAAGATTTCATCTTTTGGACAGTCAAAAGGAAAACAATTAGGAAATAAGGGCCGGGAGCTATAAAAACAAAGCTTGGTGTTTCTATACTCTGTGTTTCTACTTTTGCCTTTTACTTTCTTCTTTCACAGAATAGTTGAAATGTCCAGTTAGAATGGCTGTGATTCATCAAGTTCAATTACTTTAATATCACAGATGAGGCCTCAGAAAGACCAAATGACTTCATCAGGGTCACACAGCTGCTCAGGGGCCAGGATACCAAGCCAGGTATCCTGGTATCCAGTCAGGTCACTAGACCACCTCACACTATGCTACACCAACTTCTAACTTGCAGCACAAGGAAGTAATGTGCCTTTCAGAGAAATCAAGTTTTGAGGAACAGTAAGAAAAGAGAGAGAGGTAGGCAGAAAAGAGAAGAGAGGCGATGAAAAGGAAAGAGAAAGGAAAAGGAGAAGAAGAATTGAAAAGAAAAAAGGGAAAACGTCAGCTCTCCTTTAACAGTGCATGCTAGGCAGGCCTGGGCCTAACCTGGGTCATATCTAATTTATGGCCAGGTTGACCTGTTAAAACATCATATACACACGGGATTGAAGAGCCTGTGGGAGGAAGGCTGTCTGAGGCAAGCATCTATAAACAGGGCTGCACTGAAGAGGGTGGGTGGTGGGTGGTTTGCTCTAGCAGGAAGGAGTGTGTGTGTGTGAGTGTGTGTGTGTGTGTGTATTTATATATATATATACACACAGATTATATATATATACCAATTGTAGCCAATTTTGTTATTGGCTCACAGACGAGGCATCAGAAAGGCCAAATGACTTCATCAGGCTCAGACAGCCTCTCAGGTATCCCGGTATCCAGTCAGGTCACCTGTCCACCCCTCACTATGCTACACTGACTTCCAACTTGCAGCACAAGGAAGTTGCGCCCCTTACTTTCTGGACCTGGAGTGGACTAGCCTCACTGTTCCGACGGCACCCTCTGTGCTCCCTCCACTTACCCCCTCGCCCCACCTCTGGGCCCCACAAGCCTCTGACCCAGTAGCAGAAACTCCGGGCCCTCCCTCCAACAGAACCTAAGACAGCAGTGAGGGGCCGAGTCCCTCTTTGGAAATGTGTATCCAGGTGTTAGTGGTGCCCTTGGGCTGCCGGAAACCAGGGACCAAGCAGACCGGACTTGATGGTGCAGCTAAGTGGCCCCGAGCAAAAGAAGGAAGTGCCAGCCAGCACAGAGCAACAGTCTGCGCAGCCGACTGGGTTGTCGGTGAGCATACGTGACATTTCTCCGGGGAACCCTAATATGCTTAGTTTCGCTGATAGGAGATTTTTTTAGAAATATGCCTTAGCAGATGGTCAATATACATTATCATTGTATCTATTACTGCATGAGTAACTCCTGGTGTGAGAATATGTAAAATAAACAGATGAAAGTAAGACATCTTTTAAAAAAAAAATCCCTTGGGGATAAACATTTATGTTGTCATTTTTAATAAGTTCATGAATATGCAAAGTCTGCACGAACACTTTGACTGCCAGAGATGTTAAGACAAATTGGCCTAATGATGAAGTCTCTGGGACTAAAGGGACTGAAGCCCTGGGTCAGGCTGCACAGACCGAGCGATGCTTTTATGGCGAAATCACAGTGGCAAGCTCTCAGTGTTGGAGGTCATAGGAAGGCGGCTGATCACAACCACGAGCAATGCTGGCTAGCCTGTTATAAAGCATGATCTCTACTAATTCTGAAATATTAAAAAAATTATCTCAATTATCGAAAAGTTTTCCACCAGCTTCTTCACTTTTAAATTATTTTAAGCAAGAGGTGTGATTAGCTTCCCCTCTTCTATTATTTTGAAGTTAGGATTTCAGGAAAATTAGAAAATTATGTGCTACAAATTCTCTTTCTATAAACCTTAAGTAGAAAGAAAACTCACATGTGTGTTGTCAGGCTAAATTATGGGTGAAATGGAAGACCATAACCATATGTATCCATATACATTGACTGTTGTGGCAGACTTAATTAGTAAAATTAGTCAAACCTGCCAGCCAAGCTGTGTCAAATCAAACCAGCACAACCTGTGTTTGCTGGCACAGCAATGCAGTTAAATAAACTGAGATTATTTTGATGTAACAAAATCCTGGCTGAATAACAATACCCAAGACTATGACCAACCTTCAAATAAAACTATTCTGGCCTTCAGAGAGAAAGAAATGGACAATTTTCCTAACGTGCTCAACAATGCATCCCGAAAGGACTTATTTTAATTAATCTAGAAAATTCTCTAATTTGTTGGATTTCTAGGGAAAATTCCCCAGTGGAACCCTTATATACAAGAAGAGAGGTCCTTCCAGTGACTCTCAAATTGCACTAGGCAATCTAATTTCATCAGACACATTATGCTTGAAGAGTTAGACTATGAAATGAAATATATTGTTTTCAAAGAAAAAATCACAGATATAACCTTAGCTAGGCAATGATTTCCACATATAAAATCCAGGCAAATTAATTTCATCTATCACCCCACCTATAACGGTCCATAGTTTTAATAAGAATTTATTCAGCATGTGCATGTGTGCTAAATTGCTTCAGTCATATTCAATTCTATGAGACCCTATGGCCAGGCTCCTCTGTCCATGGGATTCTCCAGGCAAGAACACTGGAGTGGGTTTCTGTTCATCAGCATAAGGGTATCTATTTATCATCTTTATATTTGCTTAAAAATACTTGGAATCTGGGGGACACTAATCTGAGTAGTTGAATGCTTCCTTTAAGATATAGCATTCCTTTTGGAGGTAACAGAAGTATTTTGATTCTCTCCTTCAAAGTTTGATCCAAGTTGATTAAAATTCCTCGACTTCTTATGCAGGATGACTAATTTGTCTAAAAATGGAACAAGAAAAAAAAAATCTTAAAGACTGAGAAATCAAGAAATCATTAGGGTGCCGTCCTCCTAGGTTTTGTTAGTAGGTGCCATTTGGTGACCTCAGCAAAGGTGGGCATGATAGAACGCCTGTCTGAACTGTCAGCTTGACTAAGTACATTTCTAAAGCTTTCCATATTGGCATTTAATCTTTTATTTAGTCACGGAAACATGAAGTCACCATTTTTAAAACTGCCAAGAGAAATTGGGGAAGAAAAGTGTTATCTTTCTTCAGCTCCCAGCAAAACACTGCAAGATAATAGGAAGACAAGAATATTTCTTCCATTAACCCCTTGACCCTGCAAGTTAATGGCTTTTGTTGCAAATACATCAACAAACAGGGCCCCATGTGGGCTTCTAACCCAGGGAGTGAGGTCTGTGCAATTACATGGAGTAGTGTCCAGTGCTCCATTCTGACACCTAATACACCCAATGGAAGGGCCGGGATGCCCAGAAGCTGGCCAGGAAACCCAATAGCCTCTTCGCAAAACAATTCCTAAGGAAACACACAAAGACACTGAAATAACTACTTTAAACTTAAACATACCAGAA
Organism: Nanger dama; assembly: GCA_917880005.1. Taxonomy (NCBI): domain Eukaryota; kingdom Metazoa; phylum Chordata; class Mammalia; order Artiodactyla; family Bovidae; genus Nanger; species Nanger dama. Next base: position 7,416,547 of record CAKJTW010000052.1, read on the forward strand.
GCGCCACATCTATGCTTTGCCTTAATCTAAAGGTCTTACTCTATTGCATAATGAAGGTGACATTTTCATTATTAATGCAGGACTCAAAATCTATGCTAAGATGAAAATGAGTGCCCAAAACTTGGAAACGCACTTTTAAGCAATTTCCTAAAAGAAAACACATTATGATTTGCATAAACTACCCAACTAATGTGCTTTAACTACTGTCTAAAAGGATGACAATGACAAAATTACTATCACTTCCTATTATTTTAACATTAAGATTGTGTGGGGATTTCCCAAATTAAAATGCTAATAAGTAAGGGCTTCATCAGGTTGATCTGGGATACAAGAAAAAAATGACTTAATTTCTTCAAAATTAAAATCTCATCAGAAATATACTTAAACAAATGAGAAATCTTTAAGGAATAAAATAGCATTAAATTATTATATTTTTCATAACTTCTTCCTAACTGTAAACATGCCCCCTTGTCTAACAATTTCCTTCAGGTAATTTTCTAAAAGAGGAAATATTATCTCAGAGAACATATAAAAATATATCAATGTATACTGTTAATCAGTTCTTCTCTAGAGACTCTGTCCAAATGTATATGCTGTTACATTTTTGGGTAATAAAAAAATCTGAAAATCATAGTTATTAGAATTATTTAATTCAAATCACCATTAAAAACTAATTTGGAGTAAAAACTCAAATTTATAAATGTCCCATTATTTCTGAGCTATTAAAATAAGATTATAGCAGTAGCCTTACTCATTTATGTGGCTATAACCATACATCACATTAAAATAAATAATGCTTTAAGAAATGATAGGACTTAGAGAATAAAGTAAATTTACTTTCTAAATTATAAAAGCATTTGGATTAGCTTCATCGATTAATATTTATTACATACTAAAATGTAGTAGGTTACCAATGAAATATGACTAGAAGCTCCTATGAAGCTAACATGACTATTAAGGTTTTATCTATGAAATCCAGTAATGAGACAAAAAAGTTACATAGTTGTGCGACTGTCAGTCATCCAACTGATATGAATGATGAATGCTGCTTTGGGGAAGAAACTTCAGATACAAGTAGGAAAACAATGGCCTTCTGAAGTCAGAATAGTGCTGCAGATTATCAAGATGAATTCAAGTTGATAAACTGTAGAAAAACTGAAAGTTAAAGAACATGGGGAAAAGATTACACTTCTGTCAGTGTACTTCCAGGAATGTTTCCCCTAAATTTATACCTAAGTCACTGTTTCCAATTGTATTCTATGCTAAATTCACTTAAAGTAAGTAAAATAATGTTTACAAGTGGGTTTTGCCACCTGCTAATGCTAGTTATTATAATTATGAACAGTAACAGTAATAAATAGAACATATCTGAAAATAACTACTTCTCCAACAGAGTTCCCTAATCTGACATTATTAATTATACATATATATATATGTATATGTATATGTATATATATATATATATATATATGCTGTTGTTAAGTCACATCAGTTATGTCTAACTCTGTGCGACCCCAGAGACGACAGCCCACGAGGCTCCTCTGTCTCTGGGATTCTCCAGGCAAGAATACTGGAGTGGGTTGCCATTTCCTTCTCCAATGCATGAAAGTGAAAAGCGAAAGTGAAGTCGCTCAGTCGTGCCCGACTGTTAGTGACCCCATGGACTGCAGCCCACCAGGCTCCTCCGTCCATGGGATTTTCCAGGCAAGAGTACTGGAGTGGGGTGCCGTATATAGTAAGTTAATTAAAAGTCAACTTTAATCTCAAAATGTACTGGCCTTTACATATAAGGAAGGTCCTATTAACTCAGTAGGATGTAAACTTTTTTTTTTTCAATTCTGGTCATAAACTAAACTGAGACAGCCTTATATTTTATTCTGTCCTCTCAAAACTACTCATTCATTCATTTATCAAAAAATATCTACTGAGTTCTTTTATGCTACTAGGAGAAGGCAATGGCACCCCACTGTACTCTTGCCTGGAAAATCCCATGGACGGAGGAGCCTGGTAGGCTGCAGTCCATGGGGTCGCTAAGAGTCCAGACCCGACTGAGCGACTTCACTTTCACTTTTCACTTTCATGCATTGGAGAAGGAAATGGCAACCCACTCCAGTGTTCTTACCTGGAGAATCCCAGGGATGGGGGAGCCTGGTGGGCTGCCATCTCTGGGGTCGCACAGAGTCGGACACGACTGAAGCGACTTAGCAGCAGCAGCAGCACTGAGCAAAAGCAATCATGATTCAGGTTCTCACAGAATTTGTAGTCTAGTTAGAAACAGATATTATTCAAATATTCTTCATGGCACTTACCATGCACATGGATAAAGATCTATAGTTATGAAAAATACTGTAAAGGAACAGTAGTCAGTGCAAAAGAAGCCTGCATCTGGGGTTTGGGGACAAGCAAGCATTAACTAACTGAGAAACAAGGCGGGGGAGAGGATCCTTAGCAGAAGGGACAGCAGGCACAAGAAGAAGGGAAGTAACAGAATGTGCGAGTGCAGACTGTGCAGAGAGAGGCAGGAGAACATACCATGCAAACTCGATAGACAGGATTAAGGATTTGGGTCACTATCCGAAGGCAACTGGTAGGCACTGAAGGGTTTTAAGCAGAGGGATGACATGCTCAGATCTGGGTTCTGAAAACATCATTCTGCCTGCACACTGGAGAATGTGCTGAGGTAACTGTCTGGAGACCATTTAAAAGGATATTGCAATAGTGCAGGCAAGTGGTGATGATAGTCTGGGCTGGGAATGTGACAGGACAGTGGGTACAGACAGAAGAAGGTGCAAGAACAAGATATTTAGGAGGTAAAATGGGAAGGTCATGGTTATGGACTGGCAGTCAGGAAGGGTGAGGGCTCAAGATTTTGGCTTGACATCCTCAGTAACACCAGGCACTGCAATACAGAGCAATAGACGAGGAGGAGCCTAATGGAGGAAAATCATGAGTTTGTTCTAGACATCTGGGGCCTCAGAAGATGTCAAGAAAAGTGTAGCCTGCGTAGAACTTGTAAGGCATCAGCCTAGGGTTTTTTTGAGGTAAGGTGACAACAGGATGTCCCTTTAAAAATTAAAGCTAAATTTATAATTAAATTAAAATTGACAAAGCTGTAACGCTTTTGCACAAACATGTATATTAAAGATAATGACTTTGCATTGTCTTTATATCTTTATACATGTCTTTGCGCTTCTGAATTGGTGTCTCCAGTGTGCACTAGGATGGCAGTGACTTTTGCCATCAAAAACAAACAAAAAGAGTGGTGCACAGTTAATACAAACTAAAATAACAGCAAATTCAACTTTCCCTCCAATAAGAAAGCAATTCAATTACATCTACAGATTCTAAGAGCATTGCTGAAAAAGTAAACTTGTTCTACTTTTTAGTTCAAGTAATTTCTCTGGACACTGAACGAAGATGACACGTTATCCATTTAAAACCATTACTTTAACATCCTGTGTTATTCTGGAAATAATCTGGTTATTCAGATGAAACAGTTCTTGTTTTTCCCACCTTGGTTACTACTAGTTTTCCCAGCCTGGTTGCACTAAAACAATTCTTGGTCATCATTTTCAGTGAGTGTCCTACAGAGAAAAAGCCTAAGAAATTAGACAGAAGGAGAGCATTCTTGGTACCACTCTGGATCAATTTTCAGTTATAGATTCCAATCACAGAAGAGGCAGAAAACCTTTCAGAGCCACTTGTATCAAATATTATCCCCTAACTGAAAATGCGGGAAGTCAGCAGACAATTCTTCCTGAGACTTGACAAAAATTGTGGTGATTATTATTCCTTCCTATCAACCACCTGAGGCTCATAAAAACTTAAATATATATAGGTTCATAAAACTCCATATAATATGAAACTGTTCATGTCAAGGTCAATGCAAATCTCCCTGTGGCCAAATCAATGGACCCTCTCTTTCCCTTGATCTACTTGGACTTCTCGCTCTTGGCTTCCACAAGGCATAGTGAGCTCTTTCATTCAGGCAACACTGTTCTCTCTTGAATTTTGGAAGGTTCAACTCCTTTTCTTGCTACTTTCCAGTCTGTCTTCATTTGTTCTTCATTTTATCCCAGTCTTGAAACACTAGCTATTCTCTTTAGAATGCACGATATTTCCCTACATGACCATACCTAGGGACCTAGCTTTACACACCACATGACCATTTCAAAAACACAACAATGCATAAGTTACTAGTTTCTAAGTCACTATAATTTTCAAAATTAGATATCCACTGCCTGTTCCATTTATCTTGTAGGTGTCTCAAACTCTGGATGGGTCTAAAATGGGATCCATCTTTGTTCTCCTATTGCAAGTGCTCATCCCTCTTTTGTTTCCACCAGATCCATAATGAATCAGTATCCACTCAGTTGTTTAACCCAACTCATGGGAAGTGCTCTTGATTCCTCTCCCCATCTGCCACGCCCCATCGACCCTCATACCCAATTTATCATCTAGTCCTTCAGGGTCTACCTCTAAAGTATATCTCAAATCATGATCACCATCACCACCTATTGGCAAGATAATAGCTTTCTTCTCTATTATTACTCTCACTTCTAGAATCCACTCTCCACAGTCACCAAAGTGACCTTTAAGATTGCAAACAAGCTTGCATGGCCCCTACAGTTGAAACATTCTATAGCTTCCCATTACTGTTGGAATAAAATCCAAACTGTGCCCTGCTAAGTCCTCCCTGGTCTGTCCTCTGCTACTGCTCCAAACTCAGCTTGCCTCACATCTCACTGTGCACTACCGACTGTGGCTTCTATGGCTGCACCTCGAAAACACCAAGCTCTGGTCCTCCCAATCCAGGTATGATGTCATTCTGCGAATACAGGCCTGTGCCCGGCAGTAAGTTCTTGTCTCTCAGCCTCGATCCCATCTTCCCAGTCTTTTTCCCTGTGATGCTGGCCTGGGACTGTTGAAGCTACGTATCTTCTTTAGCAGCTGGCTTCCTGTTAGGTTCCACCAACAGGGGCAGTGGAAGGAGACTGGCGAGCAGAAGAGCAGAAAAGATCAGACGCTTCCTAGTTAATTCCTCACAGGAGATAAAATGTAGTATCGGCATATTTCATAAGGTGAAGGGTTTTTTTTTCTTTTAATACTAGGCATTTCATAAAATATATCAACAAAATGTAAACTCCTTTGAGGACAAAGAGTGGATCTTATTCATACTACCACGGTGCTGTGAGCCATTGCTTATTTTGTCAATACGATTTTGTTGAAGACTATGAGGTGCTTAAAATGTTTAATTTTCAATGCAAGCTATGACCTAATGCAAGAGGTATTATTTCTATTCTTACACACACACACACAGACTCATATAGAGAATATAGCAAAGACAAAATCCAAGGTTATACAGCTAACACATGATTAAATGAAATTTCCAATTCATTTCTTTTGGACTCCAATCCTCTCAGTCTCCATTAGACCAGGGTGTTCTTACTTGTTAATATTTACTATTATATTACTTGACACAAAAATGTAGAACCCTGTACAAAATCAATGCTCAGTAAATATTTGTTGAGGAGATACCAGAAAAGACACTTTAAAAAAATTAAAATAACTTTAATAACTTATTTAAAGTTATTTCAATAACTTTAATTTGGGTAAATAAACTTGATAGCCTTTCTCTTCCAAAGGTAACACAGCTTTGTGGCTACAACTCAGTGATCACACCATTCTAATAAATAAGGGACCCAGGCACTAACTAGGACAATAATGAGGAAGGAAAAGAAACTGAATGACCCTGGTTAATGGAATTTTCAATGTGGTGATAAATCTAGAATGTTAATCTAACTCAAAGGACAGGAATACCAGTGTTCAAAATGACAGCCCAGGTTCTCATCAAAGTGTTCTGAGGTGCAGATGCTTTGCCCTAATGACTCCATAGAGCTCTGATATTAGTTCAGAAAATCAGCTTTATGTGTTGGATTCTTTCTTTTGACAGAAAAGCTTCGCCTGTGAATGAGGTTTTGGCAGATCACCAAATGATCATTCATACCCAGATAAACAGCTTTAATCTTTGAAGGCTATTCCTAACCAGCATTCAGCCACAAATAATGAATGCAATTAAAATCTTAAAGAACAAAAATAACCTGGCACTGGAGTGCAGAAGTACATTGATTATGATTGAATAAGAGAGAGAAATATATGTAGGGAAAAAATAACATGTTCTGCATTAAAATATGTGGGTGCATCCACAATTAGAATAATTCAGAGCTAATCCAATAGTCTTATATCCACAATTAATACAGAACAAGTCAGTGCTAATCTAAATATTCTCATGGATCGTATGCAGAGACAAGAGGTGACAGTCATTCCATAATAAACAATTTCTACAGTGCACAATATGATACAAGCTTTATAATGCATCTTTAATTAAAAAAAAAAACATGTTATAAGATAGAAATATCAACTCCAAACATTTTAAAATTGTAGGATAAAGAAATATGCCTAGTGTTTGGTTTTTCTTAAGATTATGCAAAAAATAATGACATCAATAGAGTACTATAAATGGATTGCCTTTAAGATTTCACAATTAGAGAATATTCTAATTTGCTCAGTTGCTTCAGTTGTGTCCGACTCTGTGCGACCCCAGAGATGGCAGCCCACCAGGCTCCCCCATCCCTGGGATTCTCCAGGCAAGAACACTGGAGTGGGTTGTCATTTCCTTCTCCAATGCATGAAAGTGAAAGGCGAAAGTGAAGTCTCTCAGTCGTGTCCGACTCTAAGCAACCCCATGGACTGAGGCAAGAGTGCTGGAGTGGGGTGCCATTGCTTTCTCTGATTCTAATTTGAAATATTCACCAAGTTAAAAATATAATGAGATAATATAAATATAAATGCATGCATGTAAAAATATGAATGAATTCATATTTGTACATTATTTTGACGCTTTTAAAAAGTTTTTATTATATCAATATAATATATATGATGTACAGAATGTATGCATGCTAGAGGATTTGTTGGAATCTGAAAGGGTGGTGGATACAATTACAACATTCAAAAGTCTTTGATCCATGCCCCAGCTCATCAGTTGAAAATATTCAAAAATTTATAGTCATTTTGTCAATTTCTTCACATTCCACAGGAAGAAACTGAGGTGCAAAGAGAGATAACATACCCAGATAAGACCACTGCAAAACAAGGAGAAGTAATTAGGTCTCCCGATGTCAGTATCCATGTTTTTAGCCCCCTACGTAATTCTGGGTTTTTGTTTTCTCAACTGGAAAACTGGAATAATAGCTCCTCTGTAAACCATACATTTTTATAAGGATTCAAAGATAATGTGGTACTGGAGAAGACTTTTGAGAGTCTCTTGGACAGCAAGATCAAACCAGTCAATCCTAATGGAAATCAACAATGGATATTCATTAGAAGGCCTGATTGGAAGCCGAAGCTCCAGTGTGGCCACCTGATGCAAAGAGACAACTCACTGGAAAAGACCCTGATGGTGGGAAAGATTCAGGAGAAGGGAGCAACAGAGGATGAGATGGCTGGGTGGTATCACCAACTCAATGGACATGAATGAGTTTGAGCAAACTCTGGGAGATACTAAAGGACAGGGAAGCCTGGCATGCTACAGTCCATGGCGTTGCAGAATCAGACACAACTTAGCGACTGAACAACAAAGATGATGGGCTCATGGAAGCACTTCTCAAAGGATGAAGCGCTCGGTAGACATACAAATTGTTGGTGTACCGATGTGGCACAGGTCTTTAATCTGTACACACAGAGGCTCAAATGTAAGCCTCAGTACCGGCATGCACAATTTAATGTACTGTGTTTAAATGGAAGTGGCCTTCTATCATTTATTAAATTGATCTATTTGTACAATGTAGAACTAATTAGTTTTTATCATGCTTTGGGTCAAAAAAATTGCATATAAGCCATACCTAAAGTGTTACAGAGCTTTTTCTGAAAGGAAAAACTGTCTGCAGCAGATACTGGTGATGCCTTGCCTCATAGCCCTCTGGATCAGCTGAGTAAACCTGCAGCTGAGAACACTCCCTGCTTTTATTCAGTTGCTAAATCACACCCAATTCTTTGCAACCCCATGGACTGCAGCATGCCAGGTTTCCCTGTCCTTCCAGGTTGCTGGCGGGTTTCCCAATTTACATACTTCTGTCCCCTGCCCACCCCAGGGCTTGCACAGAGGTGTAACCTGGAAATCCAGTGAGGAAATGCACTGTGTTAAGAAGACTTAACACCCCAGGGCAACTCTCAGCCACTGTGTCTATGTTGGGAGGGCAGGAGGTGGAAGCATTATTTTGAGTGTCTGTGATAGAAATCCCACTTGCAAATTTATTCTGAAACATGGACCATCTCTGAAAAACTCTAAGGAGCAATTAGTTAACAGTGACTGCTTTAAATGTGAGTCTTCAAGGTCTACTTTTAATTATGCGAGCAAGGTAAAGTGGTGCATAAACAGCGAATATGCAAACACAGTGCTGACCGGTTCACTCAGGTCTGGCCTATGCTACTCACAGAAATTTAATTAAGCCCTTAAGTGTTACAATGCAACATGTCTCTGCCTTGGTGAAGGTCATTTGACTAGTCCTACTGTGTGAATTGTGTTCCTTTTAAAACAAAACAACTTCAATTGTAACTCATAAGGCCAGCTTGGTTATAATCCCTTTTATAGGAGGACCTCTGAAATATTACATATGATCCTTCTCAGCACCTCATTTCAACCTACACCAACTCAGAAAACATACTATCTGTAGTCTGCCCTGGGCCTCCGAAGGGTCTTTGGCCCAAAGCAATAAAATCTTTGTTTTACTGAGAAATGCTTGCTTTTTTCTGATACAAATTATCAATTGATATTTATTGAATACACTGACGGCTATGGCATATTCACAGAATAGAAGACGAGTAAAACAATTTTATATGTATTAGATTTTTAATTTCTTTCTTTTTCTATTTTTTATTTCTAAACAAATAAGAAGTGTACTTGTAAGCAGCAGCTGCAGCTAGGTCACTTCAGTCGTGTCTGACTCTGTGCGACCTCATAGACGGCAGCCCATCAGGCTCCCCCGTCCCTGGGATTCTCCAGGCAAGAACACTAAAATCCCCATTTAAAGCAAGAAAGTTGCCCATCGAAATAAAGGAAGAAATGTTGGATTTTCAAATTTATATATTTGTCAAGTTGTTTAGCTTTGTTTAAATATATGTAAGAAATGAATAGAAGTATATCTGGCCCCTTTAATGATCATTTGAAAATTCCATTTTCTTCTAATAAATATAAAATAAAATACAAATGTAATTTTAAAATATTGTTTTAAATTTCATTTTGAGCAGTTTAACTTTTACTTTTCATCATATTTATGCTATATCAGGAAAGCAAATATAGCTATGTTCCTAATGGAAATGAGGATGGTTTATAAGCTTGCATTAGAATTTGTCTGAGTAATCTACAAGATAAAGAGAGATTCTTTCAAGGTCATAGTTTTGGTCTTTTCAAGGGGATGTTCTGGTTTCAAGGAGAAGTTGCAAAATGATATGACTTTTTTCTCTTTCAACCTTCATAATGTCTATATTTAGTTAATGAAAGCTAGAGATGCTGTATCACAACTTAAGATACATCATACAAAGATGGCAGTTTAATTGCATTTTTAATTAATACTTATATGAGACTTTCACGCCATATAGTTTTTATGCAAACATCAATTTTTAATGAATGGATTGAAAGAGTTTATATTAATTTTAAAATAGCATTCTTCATAAAAAGAATAAAATATATCAGGAATATATTTAAAAATAATACTGATTTGGGGCAATTTTTAAATACAGAAAAGTATAAAGAAGAAAATAAAAATGAACCAATATTTCACCATTCAGATAAATTCTGCTAATTAAAAAAAAGCAAACAGTGCTTAAAAGTAGATAATCAAAATCTTCTCTTCCCTACAAGTTCTTCTTCATAAAGAAAACCACTATTAAAAATTCTTTCAAATACTGCTTATCCTCAGGTGTTACAGCAAATCACCCTATTTATTTGTGCCCACCCATCCTTTAAATTTCCCACATCAGTACAATGACCTTTTTATAGGCTGCATAGTATTTCAATATGTAGAAAACATGCTTCTTAGTGTTTGGACTTGACTATCAGAGAATGGACTAGACTAAGTTAAATGAATACTCTTCTAGGTAAATATTTTCCAGAGTGGTAAAGCCAGGTTTAGTAAAGAGATCCCTGAACTTGCTCTGTTGCTGTCTGTCATGTGCCTGCATTTGTGTGGTCCACGAATGCCACAGAATAGACTGCAACATTTCTTTGTGGGTTATTATTTAGGGAAATCAGTATCTTAAAAAAAAAAAAAAAAAGCCCCTGAGTCCTACATGCTCTCAAAGCACTGCAGAGTAATATTTTTCCTCTTCCATAAACCGTGTTCTAGAGAAGAACAGAAAGTCCCACACAGCTGTCTGAAAAGGGGCATCCCTGGCATGGAAAGGAAGATGGGGTGCAGCGTTACGTCAACAGCACACATTCTATAGTCAGCATCACTTATTACTCACATTTCTTGGATGCTCAGGAAGATAAGCAGAACAGGGATTTTGTTTCAGGTGAGATCATGGTAAAAGTGATAGGGGCCAAGACTCGTTGGTAAACGTTACCCTGCTTATCCCATCAAGTCACCTGTGCTTTGACTTTGTATCACATCTTTTCAGTTGAACTCACTGTCAACTTTGAACTTACTCTAGGCAGGGGAAAAAGACTACATGTTCCTTAACAATGACAGGTGTTATTTCTTTATGGCCTTGAGGATAAGTCAGAATTTAATATTTACAAACATTTATTTTTTCACTCTTTCAATATAGTTTAATGATCTCTTTTTTGAAAGACTTTCAAAAATGATCATTTACAATGTAAAGGTAATGGGCAGAAGGCTGATGAAGATGCTTCAAATTAATTATTAAAAGTTAAGGACTGGCCATCTCTTTAATAGGCATTTAATACGGAATCAAATGGTCTATCCCATTTAGATCATATTAGCTATGACAGATCAACTATGAAGATCACTAAGCACATGGCAGCTATGATTACCGTCATGTGTGTAGCTTATGGCTAAGGAAGGTAATAGAAATGTGCCATGTAGGATTTAAACCTGCAACTTCTACCTCCTTAGGAATTGCCTGAAATCAACTGACTCTCCCAGCCATGTCCATACTGACAAACTCATAGGTGCATTACTTTTCCTCTTTTTCAACTGCTGCATTGCTCCCACTGCTTCTCTTTTAATGCATATTATAGGGTTGAGAGGACAAACAGTAGAGAACAAGGCACCTGAGGGCCCAGCACCCAACTCTCTGTTCTTATTAAGAAGGGGCAACAAGAAAGTCTAGATTTAAAATTCTAAACAGGTAGGTGATCATTTCAACAAAATGCTGTGAGCATTCTTCTCTACCAGATGCTCTGGTTTCTGGTGCCCTGAGCCTACCGCACCACAGGATCTGCTCTGGCTTTTGCCTTTAAAAGCAGAGAGTTCTACCTCTAGCCTCCGCTGCTCTCCATTTCCAGGGAAGTCCACTCAAATTTCTTTTGGCTTTGAATAATGAATCCCTAACCCTCTTACACTGCTGGTGGGAATGCAAACTAGTACAGCCATTATGGAAAACAGTGTGGAGATTCCTTAAAAAATTGCAAATAGAACTGCCTTATGACCCAGCAATCCCACTGCTGGGCATACACACCGAGGAAACCAGAATTGAAAGAGACACATGTACCCCAATCTTCATTGCAGTGCTGTTTATAATAGCCAGGACATGGAAGCAACCTAGATGTCCATCAGCAGATGAATGGATAAGAAAGCTGTGGTACATATACACTATGGAATACTACTCAGCCCTTAAAAAGAATAAATTTGACTCAGTTCTAATGAGATGGATGAAATTGGAACCAATTATACAGAGTGAAGTAAGCCAGAAAGAAAAACACCAATACAGTATACTGACACATATATATGGAATTTAGAAGACAGTAATGATGACCCTGTATGTGAGACAACCAAGAGACACAGAGGTATAGAGTGGACTTTTGGACTCTGAGGGAGAGGGAAAGGGTGGGATGGTTTGGGAGAATGGCAATGAAACGTATATTTTCGTGTAAGAAACGAAGCGCCAATCTATGTTCAATGTAGGATGCAGGATGCATGGGGCTGATGCACAGGATGATTCAAGTAGAGGATGTGGGGTGGGAGGTGGGAGGGGGCTTCGGCATTGGGAGATTGTGTTCACCTATGGCTGATTCGTGTCAATGTATGGCAAAACAATTACAGTATTGTAATTTAAAATAAATAAATAAATTAATTAAAAAAAAAAGAATTTAAACATAGGTTCAACTCAATCTCTTCTCAAATCTCAGAATGGAAAAAAAAAAAAGAGAGAGACACATTTGGCTAGTAAAAAGAGAAGAGAGATATTTGTTTCCTTCTAGGCCAACCACTCCCCAAGGGAAGAAAGAAGCAAGGCTATTAAAGGGTGAGGACTCAAGTCATGCTAATAAAGAACTGGGGCTGCCATGCCTCAGAATCAGCATTCAAGGCCCTGAAAAGAGCAAGCAATCTCAAGAAGAGATTTCAGTACTTGAGAAAATGTCAAGCCCCGTGCCTTAGCGTTCTCTTTCTTTCTCCTCCTCTCTCTCTCTGACTTTCAGTGAGCCAAACAGTATCAACAAGAGAACTGGGAATTTAGAGACTTGTCATGCACTTACAGCATTCTATCACTATTCCCCTGCCATCTCATCTAAATAAGTATCTGAAGGAAGCAATACTCTGTGTGTGTTGCCTACCTAATATCCCACTCTCCCCTCTTAACAAAGGAAACCCAACGAGGAGCACAGACACTAAAATACATTTCCTACTCGCCATTTCAGACAAAGGTGGCCATGGACAGGTAAGTGAAAGTAGCCTGCTGGAGTTTCCAGGGTGGCTCTTCTAAAGATGCTGATCAATTAATTGAGGGAGCATCGTTTCTGATCTTCATTTTCCTTCCATGCTCCTTCTTCTTCCTGCCCGAAACCCAGAGGTAACTACTAGAATTCCACCATGTCATCCAGGCCCATGAGGCAAGACCTAAGATGGAAAACAGACACTAACAGAGAAAGGCGATAAAAAGAGCCAAAGCTCCTAATGATGGTGGCTCTCCTGTATCACCCTTGGCCTGCTCAGTTTCTTTTGCCTGAGACTTTTTTTTTCCAAATAAAAGAACCACCCCCCCCAACCACCAATAACTCTACATTTGGCTTGAGTCACATTAATTTGAGCTCTCTGTTACACCTTACTGATACAGTATGTCCATGAGTATCACTGGGGTATACGATGAGGGGACATGTGAGAAATCCACTGAAAGGATGGTCAGCAAAGTTCACCTGCAGACCTCCACCTTGACTCTAAGGCCCAGGAGAGAACTGTACCTCTTCCCTTCGCTCAAACTATGACTTCATTTGAATTAATTTAAATACAGTGGGTCATTTCTTCTGGATCATATCTCATTAAAGACTCTTTTCTCTGCTCATTTCAATTAGATTTAGCTTACAGAAGTATGAAAAAGATTTATATGTAAAAATCTATGGTGGTGGGGGGGTATGGAGATGGTGGATGTGTCAGATAAAACTAAGGTCCTTCCAGTGGCCAAGGTCAGCTCAGACTCCTGAAACAACCTTGCTCAAATTAGGAGCACACACACCACCCTGGGTGAGTATACGGGGGACAAATATAATCTGCTTCATTTAGCACATTGCCACACAGAAGTTAACTGAAATTATTATGGGGTAACTAAATAGGCACTGTGTTTTCTTCTTTCAGGAGAAAATGCTTTTTACAGAAATTTACTCTCATTCTCCTGAGTCTTCTTTCTTTTTGGAAAAGTGTGTTACAGAGCATCGTTGCCTCAGGGTCCTGTTTTCTCATTTGTAATGATATACTATATGTAAAGTTATATTACCAGCACTTGCAATTTCCCAACTGTTTGATGCCTGATGTCACAAAATTATAACTAAGAGAGGCGGTTACGTTCACTGCTCCAAGGCACGGCAGAGTATTATTTCGACAACAATGAAAGTGTATAATAAAGGACTTTAATTTTAATGACAGCTTGAGTGCAAGCTGTTAGAAAAATTGAGTGTGTGTTTTCCCCAACCAGCTAGCCAAATCAGGCGGTCCCCTCAGAATAGCACCCTTTGCCAACCAACTCTGATTTTAAATTATTCAATTTAATTCAACAAGCATTTATCAAATACCCATTACATGCGAAGCGTTGCAGTGGGTGCTGGAGTAACTGAACAGCAACACCTGCCCTTCAGGAGTTCGCAATCTAGGGAGAAAGAGACACTAGGCAGTTGTAAGAAGTGCTAAAAGGAAGGGCTGTGGACTACAGCATAGGCCATGAGAAGCAGCCTGCAGCAGGGGGCTTGGAAGGAGGGCTTCAACAGGAATAGAAGAGGGACCTTCCAGTCAAGGAGCCCAGCCCCCGACCCACATAAATGCCCAGGGAGGAGAACTCTGGGTGAGTTAAGGGATAGAATGTCAGGCATATGTGACCAGAAGACAACAAAAGGAGCAAAAACAAAAATCCAAGGTGGGGAGGGGAGACGCGCTGGAGCGAGCACCACAGCAGTGGAAGTCGGCGAGCCCGCGGATGTCGGGGTGAGCTGGGAACCCCGCTCCCACACCGTGTGACCGCGTCCTCCTCACTGGTTCGATGCCACTGGGCCCCACTCACATGCCCTCGCCCTGAACGCCTCGGTGCCCACAGCCTGACTGCCGGCACCTGTATTTTATGTCCTTATGTTCTGGACACTTTGTTTAGTGCGGAGGCAACCTGTTTCTAAAACACAACTGATGGGGGCTGGTGTGTTAAGAGCCAGGCTCCTTTGCCCCGGGGTGGGTAAGGCTGGGCCACCAGAGTCCCCTAGGGAGGTTAAGACACTGCTAGAAACTCTCCTAGCACCTTTATTGATAACATAATTGCTCAACTGCTGCATCAGTTACTGATGATGATGATGATTTTACTGGAAGCAATATTAAGAATTAAGATCTCCTAGTTCACCATATCACAGTCCTAAAGATGAATAACTCTCCTATGAGACATTCTCTTACAATTCAAAACAAGGGAACAGAGTGCTATTCCTGTTACATATTATGATACATACGCTCTATGGTAACAAGTTTTAACTACGTCAGCCTTTTTGGTTTGGCTACCACAAAGCTCCTGCATATTTGTTCTTTTTATACATTTCCAGCCCTGACATTTTTTCTCATGATGTATAATTAGTACAATTTTATTTCATGTGCATTTATATATGTTGAACAAAGTTGTGCATCAATCAATCAATCAGCATTTCAAAATTGTAAAACTTCTCTGGTGCCCAAAAAGCCAAAACTGAAATTCCACTTGCTCTCTAAGGCTTTCCTTAAGAATTCCAATCATTCTGTGTTCAGATTTTGTGCAATGTTGGGCTATATGGTTTTGCTGTTGATAGCAGACTAGTAGGAGGAAAGGCAACCAAGGGAAGAACTGAGTGGATTCACACACAAGAGAAATAATATCGAGATAGAGAAGGGCTCAAAACAAATAAAAGCAGGCCCATAGGTATCACACTACATAGTAAAATTCTGGATTTTTCAAGTGATGACCTTGGGTCACCCATTTATATTAAATTACTATATAAAGAAAGCTGAGTGCCGAAGAATTGAGGCTTTTGAACTGTGGTGTTGGAAGAGACTCTTGAAAGTCCCTTGGACTGCAAGGAGATCCAATTAGTCAATCCTAAAAAAATTCAGTCCTGAATATTACTTTGGCCACCCGATGTGAAGAACTGACTCATTGGAAAAGACTGTGATGCTGGGAAAGATTGAAGGCGGGAGAAGGGGATGACAGGATGAGATGGTTGGATGGCATCACCAACTCAATGGACATGAGTTTGAGTGAACTCTGGGAGTCTGTGAAGGACAGGGAGGCCTGGCATGCTGCAGTCCATGGGGTCACAAAGAGTGGGACACAACTGAGTGACGGAACTGAACTATATAAGAAAAATTTCCGTTAAAATTACCTTTTTAAAGTTCTGGTATCTGAATCAATAAAATTCGACTGTTTTTTAAAAGCATTTTATTTGGAATGAATAACTGACTGTGTCATGCCACCCTCTTGCTTCTCTGTGTACTCACGTCTGTTTTATCACCATCAGTTCACTAGCAATTACATCATGAATCAATTTGTACAATTTCTTCTTTTTTCTTCTTGTAGATAAAATGGTCCATATGAAATGCCCCCAAAAAGAAAGGACACCCACTTCAAAGGCAGAATAATATGCCCTCCCAGTCCTGATCACAAATCCTGATTCAGCCACTTTCTTAGGTGTAACATTAGACAATGACTCATTCCCTATGGGCCTCAGTTTCTTCATCTGTAAAAGTGCACAATGATACTTATCTCACATGTTTCACATGTTTCAGGAATAAATAAGATAATCTAATTGTTCAATACAGGACCTGGCTCACAGCAAACAATCAAAATGTTTGTTTGCTATTAAATTTACTGCATTTGTTAAAACAGGAAAAATGAACCTAAGTGCAGGAAAAATGAACCTAAGTGCAGGATATAATGTTCAGATAAGTACTGACTGGTAATTATTTCACATACAATAAAGTTTAACTTTATTGTACATAAAAATAGGGAGGACATGAAGAATACAGAGAACATAAAGGTTAAAAGTTATTTAAAATCCTATTATTTGTCAGTCTAATAAACATTCTATCTGTTGAGAATTTGGTGAATAGAATTTTATTTTCACCATATTTCTTACCAATATAAACCTATAATACATAAGAACATTGGGTTATGGAATATAACATACAGTTTCAACTTAAATTCTGTTTTGAATAACAGAGAGATGTAAGGCCATTGTGATCAGCTGACTAAATGCCTTATGCTGTCAGCTTGAAGTAAATTAGGGACTAGAGAGGGACACAGAGATAATGACAAAAATCCAAAGACTCCTTTAGAGGTTCTCAGTAGAAATCAGCAAAATGCAACTATGATCTTATCACATGAGTGTGTAATCACATGAAGGCCAGCACAATCATTGCAATTACTTTTGGAAGATAAAAGGTGTAGTGTGTCTATAAAGAAAGAAAAATAACTCAGAATTTCCACACACAGGGAAAGCAGGAGTTAGTATTGAGAATGGGAAATCAGATGACCACAGTCCCAGCTGAGGAAGATAAATAAACTGTGAGCACAAATTGTTTTGTACACTCAGCTTGGAACAAAGACATCTGATGATGACTTTTGATAGAACAAGTCTGACAATTTTTCCCCACCCATAATCTTGTCCAATCCAATGCTGACTTATGTTTTGCTAGTTGATGCTAGAGAGGAAGCTGGTCCTGAGCGATTTAATCAGCCAGCTTAATTTTGCTTAATTGCACTCATCTGTAAGACTACAATAACGAAACTGAAAAATTGCATACTGTCGTAAAAAAAAAAAAAAGGACTATACTGTGAATCAGGAGATTTTCATTCTAGCCCAAATTCCTCCATTGCTTGGCATTCTTGAATTTGACCTTTTTGAACTTCAGTCATTAAATGAGATTCTTGGATTGCATAATCATGAAGGCGCTTTCTATCATACAACTCTGTCCTTCAAGCACCAAGTCTAGATATTGCAAGGCATTGAAACACTTTCCTCACCTAGTCTACCAGTTCGTACCTATCTTAAAACATGAGCTTCCTAATAAAGCTCTCTGAGACAGCCAAAAGAATGCCCCCCAACCCCCAAGCTCCACCCCAGGTAATTCAGCTGTACTATGAGAAGTAACACAGTTTGATGGCTCTGCTGTGACTCCAGCAAGCATTAGCATCACTCCCCCAGATGACTGTGAATTCCTTTCCTGCTTTGTTTGAATGCCTTCTGAATTAATTTTGAATCTGGGCTGAGTAGGTTGTCCTAGAGAAGAGCTATGGACATCTTCATGACCCATTTTACAGATAAGGCCACTAGATAGGAGGGAAAGAGTTAGAAATTTAAAACGTTAGGGAGCAGAGACAGCTACAGACAGAGTCAGGAGGACAAGGCCAGCTGTCCAGGTGGGGCTGACCCTTCCTGAGGTAGCAGGAGGTCCGAGAGCTAACTGGTGTCCGGCTCCTTCTACCACAGAAAATGCAATGATAGAGATTTACAGGGCATTTGTAAAGTCTATCAGATTTTTTTTTCCTTGCAGTTTTCCTGCTATTTACTGCCAAAATGTACATCTATTTCCCTTTTATGTCCCTCTGGTAATTTAAAGCAATAGAGTAACCTGATGGGATTAGAAAACGGCTCTGTCACTGTAAACTTTGGGAACTTGGACAAGTTG
Source organism: Nanger dama (assembly GCA_917880005.1). Lineage (NCBI taxonomy): Eukaryota > Metazoa > Chordata > Mammalia > Artiodactyla > Bovidae > Nanger > Nanger dama. Next base: position 7,434,909 of record CAKJTW010000052.1, read on the forward strand.
CTTACTCATCTCTGGGACAGATCTGTGGGAAAAGGGATGGTGAAAATACATAACTAGCTGAGTGGGAGGATTAAGGTGGAAAGGAGTGTGTAAGACCTCAAGCTCAGTAGATACGCAAACATTTTTGAAAATTTTCCTTGTTACTGTGAGCTTGAGGTTTTAGCATGACTTTTCCCAAAATACAGAGGCTTATGAATGGTTTGAATTAACACAAGATATCATATTTCAAACCCGTTTTTCTCTTCATTGGTAAAACTGGAAGCCACCTGATAAGTGGAACTTACTCTTGGTACAGGAGGACTCCAGCGTGAAAACCCACACATCCCTTACGCGAGCTGTCAGACACTTCGACAATTTCAAACGGGTTTTTCTTCTTAACCTTTTATGTTTAAACGGCATATTACTAAATTTCATGCCTGGATCAACTAGTTACCTAATAAGTAAGCTTTTTTCTTTTCTGTTCTCTGGCGCCACTCTAGTCCATATTTGTGTTATCTAATATGCCTCTTCTTACTTGTGTGGTCTATATGAATCAGGCTGTGTTCAAACTTGTTTCAGTTTCCAAAAAACATTAGAGAAAGAAAGCCACAGCTGTTACAGCCTGCCATCAAATATACCAGGCTGTAAAGCAGAGGCAGAAATTCACAGTTCTGCTAGCTCTCCAGCCTCTAACACGTAGGGCACAGTCTTCTCTCAGTCACTTAATGGGATCTAGTGCCCACAAGGAGAAGACAATGGCACCCCACTCCAGCAGTCTAGCCTGGCAAATCCCACGGATGGAAGAGCCTGGTGGGCTGCAGTCCATGGGGTTGTGAAGAGTAGGACACAACTGAGCGACTTCACTTTCACTTTTCACTTTCATGCATTGGAGAAGGAAATGGCAACCCACTCCAGTGTTCTTGCCTGGAGAATCCCAGGGATGGGGGAGCCCAGTAGGCTGCTGTCTATGGGGTCACACAGAGTCGGACACGACTGAAGTGATGCAGCAGCAGCAGCAGTGCCCACAAGGATCAGCCCTTAACACAGCTGCATTCTGCTTTGCTGGATCCTTTGAAGTAATCACAATGCAGGGAAAATAATTCTTAATAAGCAAAGTCATTCAAAACAACCCAGTTCACTGCTGGGGATGTATACTGATGTATGCACTTAGGAAAGATGCTAAGCATATGCACACCACATGACCTAGCACTCTCAAACCTAGATAAAAGCCAGCACTGAAAGGCAAGCACAAGAATGTAAAATGTCTACGGAGAATATCTCCAGACTGGAAACTACCCAAATGTTCATCCTCAGGAAAATGGATAAACTGTAATATGTTCACACAATGAAATACTAAAGAGGACAAATTGTGATATGTTCACACAATGAAATACTAAACAGGAATTTGTAAAAAAGAGCAAAAATTCTATATGATAAAAATGGATGCAATTTATGTACTTACAGTTCACTCAAAGAAAGGGATACAAGCGTGTACAAGCTATATGGCTCAATTCTTACACATTTCAAGAACATGCAGGCCTATCAGAGCTCAGGATACACTCCCTTGGCAGGTGTGTGCATGTACCTGTGTGTGTAATGACTGGAAGAAATGTTCTGTTTCTCGATTGGGTGTTGGTTACAAAACTGGTGTTCAGTTGGTAAAATTTCATTAAGCTCTATGCCTGATATGTACCCTTTGTCATAGATGTATTACATGCAAAAAAAGGTCATTTTTATTGGAAACGATTGTAAAAATGTATGTTCATCTTGCCAATCTTGGAAAAGGCAAGGAAAAAATGTCCAAATGGTAGGAAGGCATCTAATGGGCCCACCAAGTCAGCACGTTCACAAGCTCATACAGACTGAATGTTTGTTTCCCTCACAGAACTAATATGTTGAAACCTAATACCCAGCGTTCTGATATTTGAAGATGGGGTTTCTGGAAGGTGATGAGGTTACAGGTGGAACCCTCAGAGGTGAGATTAGTCTCCTTACAAAAGAGGACACACTGCGAATATGGCTGTCTGTGATCCAGGAAGCAGGCCCTTGCCAGGCTCCAGATTTGTTGGCAACTTGATCTGCCTTGTTAACTGTGAGGAAAAAAAAATTCTGTGGTTTAAAAGCCACCCAGTCTATGGTGTTTTTGTTATAACAGCCCAAACTAAGACAGACTCCAGTAACAAATCTGACGCGCGTTTGAGGAGCCCTGGGCCGATAGCCCTGTGTTAGTTATAAGGCTGCAAAGAGCGTTGCTACCATTCTTGCTCCTGGTTCAACTCTAGGCTCTGTTCACGGGCCCGGCACTGCATTGAGGCCCCTTTCATAAACACGATTTCATCCATCCTCACCAAAAACCTCATGAGAAAACACTGTAACTTCCATTCTGTAGGTCTGGAAACTGAGGCTCAAACATGTTAAACTGCTCACCTCAGGCTGTGAGAAGACCTAACAAGTGTATGGTCGCTTACTCTCGTGACTGTGATCCCTGGGAGTCCAGACTATGGGCTTGCTTCACCCGAATCTTGGGCTCCAGGAAGTTCCCTCCGCTTTGCTGTGTGAGGTTGCAATGGTTTGTTCCTCTGGTAGTCACTGTTTCCCGCTGTGGTTGTGGGTTCGTTCAACCTGTGTTCTCTGTTAGTCTGAGATGCCAACGGTGGAGCAGCCGTGGCTGAATCCGGCTCTCCTCTCCCGAACACATGTGGTTCGGTGCCATGGAGCCCCATGTGAAGGCTGCCAGCCTGGCCAGACTCCAGGGCCTCACTGGGACTACAGCGTGCCCACTGGAACTACCAGTGTGAACACAGAACTTGCAAAGATCATTTAGAACTTGCAAAGGCTGATACGAGGGCAGATGTTTACTGAATTCTCAGAGGAGTCCTTTATTTTTCCCCCTTAAGGACACATACAAAATTATGTGTACTCAAGATGAGCAAACTGCTGGAGATCTTCTGCAGTGAAGGGTAAGAATATGGTCACTATGTGCTTCCATTAAGGATCTTTAGAGGCAGACCTCTGTTCAAATCCCAGTTAAGCCATTCACTAGGCCCCAGTTTCTTTATCTAATAAATGTGGAAAATACCTTCATCAGAGAATTATTATAAAGATAAATGAGACAATGTGTGAGAAGTACTTAGTTCAATCTCTGCTACATGTTACACTTTTTCTTAATTGGTAAACACACTCGCATAGACTTTAATTAGCTTGCTGCATAGGGGCATCAGGCACTATACACACATATACGTACAAGCACTCACGTTCACAGAATCAAAGACTTGGGACTCCCTGTCTTCTAAAAGACAATAGGAAACCCTGCTTTTTGAGAGCATTTGGCCATGGAATATTTTCTAAAATAGCTGAAAAAATAGAAAAAATATAATTGTGATCAGTAGCATAATAAATTATCTGAAAACCAGCTATACAGGTTTTAAAGAAAAGAGTCTCTAAATTCTGGGAACTTCAAAAGTGTAAAATCTGTCCAACACTATGTATTTCTAAACTGCTTGCTCAAATGGCAACTTTGCCATATGTGTAGCTTGACTTGCATGCTACCTAAGTCACTTCTAGAACACTCTGATACTCTGAGGCTAATAAACTCTTAACAGTCTGTAAGCCTACGTGTAATAATAGCCTTTTAATCCATTGTCTTCCCCTCTCATTAAAGACTACAAGAGTTCTGCCATCTTTCTTTATGTTTTATATGACCTCTCGGAGATCCGAGGGGGAGTCATCGGACAGAAATTAGCCACAGTCACAGCGATGCTTGGGAAGCTAGTTCACAGCGTAAGCCAAGAAGACTCCGTTCCCTTCCTCACTGGCGTTTAATGATTGTACTTTCTCATTACAGTTCTCTCGCCCCAGTACAGAGAAAATAATTAGACCTTGAACATGGCAATTAAAAAGCAGATATCCTGAGTTCTGACACTGCCAGCAGACCAGCCAACTGTTAAGGAGATACTTAACGTCACCCTGGTGGCGAATTTCTAAAAGGTTATAGAGCACCATTGAGGAGGAAAAAAAAATCATTCTGTAGCAAGTATGACCTAAGAGTTGAGATGTTCTAAGTTCATGATCCTAAAAGCACACATCTTCAGAGCTGATGCTTTTTAATGCTGCCACTGTTTCCTTTAAGTTGTGCGTGAATACTGTATTTCTGTGTTCTATTGAGGTCATTCTTCCATGAGAATGCTAATTATGACAAAACTATAACCTCAGGTTAATAACACCAGCAATCAAATAACCTTATGTTGTAAAGGTTACACATGTAGTCTATAAAAATGCTGTTTATAAGACCCAAGGAGATTCATTTGGAAAAGAAACTAAATATTCTTCATCGGGGGGCATTTCTTTGATTTCTCACTGATGCGCCTTAAAAAAGACACTAGGATGTTTCACACAGAAATAAGTATTGCTACATCACGTAAGCACCCTTCCACCAGTGTACAGGTTAAACAGATGAGACAATAAATGTCAGTTATTTAAGCCACCCAGTTTGTGGTACTTTATTATGGCAATCCTAGCAAACTAAGAGAGGTACCAACCTTAATTTCAAACTCAGTATGATGAATTCAACTATTAGAGGTGTTACCATTTGAGCTTATCACTTTGGTCAGTTGCTCTACAAAACCACATTTACTTGAGGCACATCGTAACAAAAGATTTATTTTGGCTTAAATCGAAACTTTCCTGTGGGACAATTTATCATCTACTAACCATCGCTGTGGCTGATGCGCATGTCCCTGTGGTAAGAACCTGGCGCCTGCTGCTAACAGTGAGTGAGCTGTCGTGCAAAACATTTCCCAGACCCACAGCCCAGGCTTCAGAGCCTGCAGCTCCCGCTGACATCCTAACCACAACACAGGAGAGACCCTGGACCACAGCCACCCAGCTAAGTCACTCCTGAATTCCAGATCCACAGAAACTTTACAAGAGTAGATGTTTGCTTTTTCAAACCACTAGGGTTTGGTATAATTCATTGCACAGAAATATACAGCTAACACTACATCAGCCTTTACTGGGTACACGCACTTGCCAGCTCTGTGCAAGGAGAATTATCCCTATAAGCACAACAGGGGCAATGAACTATAAACAGAAATTTATAGAGGAGGTTAAAAAATGTTTTGCTCTCCTGATGAATATGGCTTATTTTATCCTACCTTGAATGTTGATGTGTGATGAACAAGGTTTACTTTATCCTACCTTGGATGCTGGTGTGATTGTTGGAGCTGTAACAACTACCTTACCACTAAGAGGAAAGGTCAAGGGAATAATTATACTGATCTTGACCCTGATATAATTGACTTGCTGAAGTAGCACTGGAAATTGCCTGCCTTTAAACTTGTTACATGAAGGAAAAATATGTATTAAAGCCATTTAAATCAATTTTTCTCTTATCAGTAACTGGAATATAATCTTTCCTTATAAAAGCTACTTTTCTATTTTATGTCATTTCAGGAATTCTGTCATACCTCCTCTGTTTTTAGTCTCAGAAAATATAATCCAATAACTGCCATGAAAGTATTAATCTATTTTTAAAAACCTTTAGAACCAGACATTTTTCTCATAGTATCTCCATCCATCACCTGGTGGCTCAGATGGTAAAGCATCTGTCTGAATGCAGCAGACCTAGGTTCGATCCCTGAGTTGGGAAGATCCCCTGGAGAAGGAAATGGCAACCCACTCCAGTATTCTTGCCTAGAAAATTCCATTGATGGAGAAGCCTGGTGGGCTACAGTCCATGGGGTTGCAAAGAGTTGGACATGACTGAGCGACTTCATGATGATTCTGAGAAAATGTAAGAAAGATAACATCTCAGATGGTAAAGTGTCTGCCTGCAATGCGGGAGATTCAGGTTTGATCCCTGGGTTGGGAAGATCCCCTGGAGAAGGAAATGGCAACCCACTCCAGTATTCTTGCCTGAAAAATCCCATGGATGGAGGAGCCTCGTAGGCTACAGTCCATGGAGTCGCAAAGGGTCGGACATGACTGAGTGACTTCACTTTTCTTTTCTTTCCTTTCTAGGATGTCAAAGTTTGCAAACATCATGTACAGTAAGATTTTTGTAAGCATTAAATTTATTTTCCTAATGTTTAAACTTTGGCATTAGGCAATGCAATGTTAAATTTGAGAAGCTTTTGTTAACTGTCTTTCCTAAAAATAAGATGTGAGGTGATAATGAATTAAATCTTTGAAAACAGAGTGAGTTTGCAGGTTCTGGTTATTTTATGGGTTACATATCAAGGAGGGGGAAAAAGCAATTACTTACTCTACACAGATAAAAGAGAGATGGGATAAACGGTTCAAAGAAAACAAATATTGAATTAATTGGTGGCACAAAAAAGTTTTGCTTTTTACATTCAAACAAAATGTGTCACATACATATTGTCAAGAAGAAAAAGAAATTACAAATCAAATCTCTAAAGTTCTTTATAAGTCATCAGTGAAAATAAAACCTTTTTGGAATTTTTTATTCTTCTGTTAAAATTTAATACCTACATAATACTTCACGTATAGTAGATTGTTATGGTATCTTAATGTTTCATTCCATTTCAAATGAGTGTTTTTATTATCCCATCTTTGGTAAACATTTAGTTACAGTATAGCATATTTTACATATATGTATATGACTCTGGAGTCAACCTCTTTGCCTTGAATCCCGAGAAACTACAGGTTATATCACTTCCAACAGAAACTGACCTACCCTCAGTCAGTTTGCCAAGGGAAACTGTCTTTGTGTCTGCCTTTGTACCATGGGTGAGATAACAATATCTAACTACCTAATTGTAAAAATTAGATAAATAAGTCCATGTGAAGTGTTTAGCCTAGGCCTGGAATGTATTCAGCAACCAGCGTATTTAAAAATTATTTGGAAATAAAGAATAAAATGTGTATACATGAGCACTGTTTGCAAGTACATGGAAAAATTGGAGTGAAGTGAAGAAATTAGTCAAAAGTGTAAATTTACAACACATATTTGAACCTCAGAATAAATACATGCAGAACAACCACAGTTTTCAGAAACATTTTAAGGCTTAAGCTTTACTTGACAAAGCTGAAACGAGATAACCTAAAATTATGATAAACCAACCACAGTCCAAAGAATAGCAAGTAGAGATAAGAAAGACTTCCTCAGTGATCAGTGCAAAGAAAAGGAGGAAAACAACAGAATGGGAAAGCTTAGAGATCGCTTCAAAAAAATTAGAGATACCAAGGGAACATTTCACACAAACATGGGCACATAAAGGACAGAAATGGTATGGACCTAACAGAAGCAGAAAATATTAAGAAGAGGTGGCAAGAATACATGGAAGAACCATACAAAAGAGATCTTTACAACCCAGACAATCAGGATGGTGTGATCACCCACCTAGAGCCAGACATCCTGGACTGTGATGTCAAGTGGGCCTTAGGAAGCATCACTACGAACAAAGCTAGTGGAGGTGATGGAATTCCAGTTGAGCTACTTCAAACCATAAAACATGATGCTATGAAAGTGCTGCACTCAACATGCCAGCAAATTTGGAAAACTCAGCAGTGGCCACAGAATTGGAAAAGGTCAGTTTTCATTCCAATCCCAAAGAAAGGCAATGCCAAAGAATGCTCAAACTACCACACAATTGCACTCATCTCACATGCTAGTAAAGTAATGCTCATAATTCTCCAAGCCAGGCTTCAACAGTACATGAACCATGAACGTCCAGATGTTCAAGCTGGATTTAGAAAAGGCAGAGGAACCAGAGATCAAATTGCCAACATCTGCTGGATCATCAAAAAAGAAAGAGTTCCAGAAAAAAATCTACTTCTGCTTTATTGACTCTGTGAAAGCCTTTGACTGTGTGGATCATAACGAACTCTGGAAAATTCTTAAAGAGACGGGAATACAAGATCACCTGACCTGCCTCTTGAGAAATCTGTATGCAGGTCAGGAAGAAACAGTTAGGACTGGACATGGAACAACAGACTATTTCCAAATAGGGAAAGGAGTACATCAAGGCTGTATATTGTTACCCTGCTTATTTAACTTACATGCAGAGTACATCATGAGAAGCGCTGGGCTGGATGAAGCACAAGCTGGAATCAAGACTGCTGGGAGAAATATCAATAACCTTAGATATGCAGATGATACCACCCTTATGGCAGAAAGAGAAGAGGAGCTAAAAGCCTCTTGATGAAAGTGAAAGAGGAGAGTGAAAAAGTTGGCTTAAAGCTCAACATTCAGAAAACAAAGAACATGGAATCTGGTCCCATCATTTCATGGCAAATAGATGGGAAACAATGGAAATAGTGGCAGACTTTATTTTTGGGGGCTCCAAAATGACTACAGATTGTGACTGTAGCCATGAAATTAAAAGACATTTGCTCCTTGGAAGAAAAGCTATGTCCAACCTAAACAGCATATTAAAAAGCAGAGACATTACTTTGTCAACAAAGGTCCATTTAGCCAAAGCTATGGTGTTTCCAGAGCCAAAGAATTGATGCTTTTGAACTGTGGCGTTGGAGAAGACTCTTGAGAGTCCCTTGGACTGCAAGAAGATCCCACTAGTCCATCCTAAAAGAAATTAGTCCTGAATATTCATTGGGGAGGACTGATGTTGAAGCTGAAACTCCAATACTTTGGCCACCTAATGCAGAGAGCTGATTCATTTGAAAAGACCCTGATGCTGGGAAAGACTGAGGGCAGGAGGAGAAGGGGACGACAGAGGATGAGATGTTTGGATAGCATCACTGCCTCAATGGACATGAATCTGAGTAAGCTCCGGGAGTTGGTGATGGACAGGGAGGCCTGGCGTGTTGCAGTCCATGGGGTCGCAAAGATTCAGACACGACTGAGTGACTGAACTGACTGACTGAACTACAGTCAATTTCCACCACTTCCCTGTCCTGCAGCCCTCTATTTGAAGATGTGTACATTATTTTAAATATTTTTCTTACTTTTTATAATGCAAACAAAAAATGTTCACTATGGACTAATCCAAAATACAAAAAAGCAATAAAGAGATAAAAAGAAAAAATAATTTCTGCATTTCCACTATCAGAGATAAAGTATCAGTTTGGTATGTTCTTTCATACCATTTTCCACATTGTCTTTTTTTTTTTTAACCAATGTAAATAAATAATGTATGTTTATATCATCACATCATACTATCCTAGTGTTTATAATCTGACTCCTTTATTTAGAATTGTGAGATGATTTTCATGCTAATAAGCATAATTGCATAATTTTCAATGGGCACTTCTTAAAAACTCTGCAAAATTCCTTATACCTTATGTTGGACATTAATCAGTTTATGGGCTTTCTCTCTTACAGGCAAAACTCATTTTATTGTGTTTGGCTTCACTGTGCTTCAAAGATACTGTTTTTTTTGTTGTTGTTTTTTTTTAAATGAAGGTCTGTTACAACTCTGCATCAACAAGTCTATTGGCGCCATTTTTCCAACAGCGTTTACTCATCTCATGTTTCTGTGTCACAGTTTGGTAACTCTCTCAATATTTCAAACCCTTCACTGGTAAAAAAAAAGATTAAAACTCAGTGAAGACTCAGATGACAGTATTTTTCAGCAACAAAGTATTTGTGATTAATGTATATACATTTTTTAGACATAATGCTATTGCACACTCAATAGACGGCAGTATAGCATCTATACTTTTACACATGGAGCATCCAAAAAACATGTATGACTTGCTTTATTGTGATGTTTGATTCATTGCCATGGTCTGAAGCAGAACCTGCAATCTCTCTGAGATATGCTTGTATAAACAACACTGAGGAATTCCCTGATTGTACAGTGGAGAGGATTCTGCCCGCTAATGCAGAGACATGGGTTTGACCCTGGTCCAGGCAGAGTCCACATGTCACAGGGCAACTAAGCCTGTGTGCCACAACTACGGAGCCCACATGACACAGAGCCCACGCTCCCCAAGAAGCCAACACAATAGAAGTTCAAGCACCACCACAAAGAGCAGCTTCTCACCACCACTAGAGAAAGCCCAGAAGCAGCAACGAACACGCCACACAGCCAAAAACAAATGGGAAAAAGCAATGCTGATTGTTTCCTATGGTTAATAGCTTTGAACATGCCTGAGATCAATTACTACGGACGTGGTACAGCCACACTCCAAAAATGCTGTTGTTGACAAACTATTAGCCAGACTCATCAAGAAACAAAGGGAGAAAAATCAAGTCAATAAAATTAGAAATGAAAATGCAGAGATCACAACAGACAACACAGAAATACAAAGGATCATAAGAGATTACCATCAGCAATTATATGCAAATAAAAAAGACAATGTGAAAGAAATGGACAAATTCTTAGAAAAGTACAACTTTCCAAAGCTGAACCAGGAAGAAATACAAAATCTTAACACACCCATCACAAGCATGGAAATTGAAACTGTAATCAGAAATCTTCTAGCAAACAAAAGCCCAGGTCCGGATGGCTTCACATTCAATTCTACCAAAAATTTAGAGAAGAGCTAACACCCATCCTACTCAAACTCTTCCAGAAAATTGCAGAGGAAGGTAAACTTCCAAACCAAAACCTGACAAAGACGCCACAGAAAAAGAAAATTACAGGCCAATATCACTGATGAACATAGATGCAAAAATCCTTAACAAAAATCAGAATCCAACAACACAACACATTAAAAAGATCATACACCATGACCAAGTGGGCTTCATCCCAGGGATGCAAGGATTCTCCAATATCCACAGATCAATCAATGTAACACACCACATTAACAAATTGAAAAATAAAAGCCATATGATTATCTCAATAAAAGCCATATGAGAAAGCCTTTGACAAAATTCAACATCCATTTATGAGAAAACTCTCCAGAAAGCAGGAATAGAAGGAACATACCTCAACATAATAAAAGCTATATATGACAAATCCACAGCAAACATTATCTTCAATGGTGAAAAATTGAAAGCATTTCCTCTAAAGTCAGGAACAAGACAAGGGCGCCCACTTTCACCACTACTATTCAACTTAGTTCTGGAAGTTTTGACCACAGCAATCAGAGCAGAAAAAGAAATACAAGGAATCCAAATTGGAAAAGAAGAAGTAAAACTCTCACTGTTTGCAGATGACATGATCCTCTACATAGAAAACCCTAAAGACTCCAACAGAAAATTACTAGAGCTAATCAATGAATATAGTAAAGTTGCAGGATATAAAATCAACACACAGAAATCCCTTGCATTCCTATACACTAATAATGAGAAAATAGAAAGAGAAATTAAGGAAACAATTCCATTCACCATTGCAACAAAAAGAATAAAATACTTAGGAATATATCTACCTAATGAAACTAAAGACCTATATATAGAAAACTATAAAACACTGGTGAAAGAAATCAAAGAGGACATTAATAGATGGAGAAATATATCATGTTCATGGATTGGAACAATCAATATAGTAAAAATGAGTATACTACCCAAAGCAATCTATAGATTCAATGCAATCCCTATCAAGCTACCAATGGTATTTTTCACAGAGCTAGAACAAATAATTTCACAATTTGTATGGAAATACAAAAAACCTTGAATAGCCAAAGCAATCTTGAGAAAGAAGAGCGGAACTGGAGGAATCAACCTACCTAACTTCAGGCTCTACTACAAAGCCACAGTCATCAAGACAGTATGGTACTGGCACAAAGACAGAAATATAGATCAATGGAACAAAACAGAAAGCCCAGAGATAAATCCATGCACCTATGGACACCTTATCTTTGACAAAGGAGGCAAGAATATACAGTGGATTAAAGACAATCTCTTTAACAAGTGGTGCTGGGAAAACTGGTCAACCATTTGTAAAAGAATGAAACTAGAACACTTTCTAACACCATACACAAAAATAAACTCAAAATGGATTAAAGATTTAAATGTAAGACCAGAAACTATAAAACTCCTAGAGGAGAACATAGGCAAAACATTCTCTGACATACATCACAGCAGGATCCTCTATGACCCACCTCTCAGAATATTGGAAATAAAAGCAAAAATAAGCAAATAGGACCTAATTAAACTTAAGAGCTTCTGCACAACAAAGTAAACTATAAGCAAGGAGGAAATAATAGCAAATGAAGCAACTGACAAACAACTAATCTCAAAAATATACAAGCAACTCCTGCAGCTCAATTCCAGAAAAACAAACGACCCAATCAAAAAATGGGCCAAAGAACTAAATAGACATTTCTCCAAAGAGATGATATGGGGTGGGAGGTGGGAGGGGGCTTCGGCATTGGGAGATCGTGGACACCTGTGGCTGATTCATGTCAATGTATGGCAAAACAAATACAGTATTGTAATGTAGAATAAAGTATTAAAAATAAATAAATAAATAAATAAAAACAAAGAGGACACACAGATGGCTAACAAACACTTGAAAAGATGCTGAACATCACTCATCAGAGAAATGCAAATCAAAACCACAATGAGGTACCATTTCACGTCAGTCAGAATGGCTGTGATCCAAAAGTCTACAAGCAATAAATGCTGGAGAGGGTGTGGAGAAAAGGGAATCCTATTACACTGTTGGTGTGAATGCAAACTACTACAGCCACTATGGAGAAGTGTGGAGATTCCTTAAAAAACTGCAAATAGAACTGCCTTATGACCCAGCAATCCCACTGCTGGACATACACACCGAGGAAACCAGAATTGTAAGAGACACGTGTACCCCAATATTCATCACAGCACTGTTTACAATAGCCAGGACATGGAAGCAACATAGATGTCCATCAGCAGATGAATGGATAAGAAAGGTGTGGTACATATACACAATGGAGTATTACTCAGCCATTAAAAAGAATACATTTGAATCAGTTCTAATGAGGTGGATGAAACTGGAACCTATTATACAGAGTGAAGTAAGCCAGAAAGAAAAACACCAATATAGTATACTAATGCATATATATGGAATTTAGAAAGATGGTAACGATAACCCTGTATGCGAGATGGCAAAGAGACACATATGTATAGAACAGTCTTTTGGACTCTGTGGGAGAGGGAGAGGGTGGGATGATTTGGGAGAATGGCATGGAAACATGTATAATATCATATATGAAACAAATCACCAGTCTAGGTTTGATGCATGATACTGGATGCTTGGGGCTGGTACACTGGGACAACCCAGAAGGATGGTACAGGGAGGGAGGAGTGAGGGGGGTTCAGGATGGGGAACACATGTATACCTGTGGCAGATTCATGTTGATGTATGGCAAAACCAATACAACATTGTAAAGTAATTAACCTCCAATTAAAACAAACAAATTTATACTAAAACAGAAACAAAAATGCTGTTGTATGTGATGCTTCTTTGGTGCTTCTACCATCTCTATGGCAACTCATCCCAGTATTCTTGCCTGGGGGAATCCCATGGGCCAAAGAGCCAGGTTAGCTACAGTCCATAGGGTCACAAAGAGTCGGACATGACTGAAGCAACTTTACCCAAAACAGTCTCTATATAAGTATCAAGAAAGTGATCTCAAACCAGATGTAGGGGTAAAACTGATTCAAAATGATGAGAAGTCACAGAACTCAAAAGCACTTTGAGTATTTTGACTTTGATCCAACCCAGTAACTTGATCTTGTGTAGTACAGAACCAGGAACTTAAAGAGCTAAAACTGAAAGCTTCTCTGACAGGTATTTAAAGAATGATGTATCATTGTTCTGATTTAAAGCCAGAAAACTGTATGAATAATTCACTCCTCCCCCAACAATAGAAAAAAAAGTTTTTACACTTTCAAACAGGTGTTAAAATGAGAACTGTTTTGCCCAAAGTAAGAGGAGTGTAAATTTCTCATTGTGCTGAGACAGAAAAGGTTCTACCTTACATCTTGGTAAGGAAATAAGATGCACCACTGAAAAACATTCTACAGGAGCACTGAGGGACTCAAAAGAAAATCCTGACTGGAAACCAAATAATTCCAGGGAGTATTTATGTAACATGAAGGATGACCACCAGGGTGGTTTTTCACTTTTCTAACTGGACTGAGAGGGAAACCTTCTAATGGCAGAAATATATCAGTTTTGATAAGTTCATCCATGATTAGGTCTTAAGGGTCCCATTTCATACTCTAAAAGGAAGTCATTTCTAAAATGAGGTCTAAGGCCTTATTATTAATAATAGATTAAGAAACAGCTTAAATTCTGTCTCCTGGTCCTGATCAAACTCAAACATTCATTTATTATTTTTCCTCAGTTTCAAAATCTAAAGAGAATTGACTCCACTTTCTCTTTTTGAGAAGTGCGAGGATGTACTCTTTAGGGAATGCTGTTTGAAAAGTTACCGTCACTGGCATTCTCACTATTCACCCAGTAAGAGATGCAATCAAACGCTCTCTTAAAAGAAAAAGACATATCTAAGTAAGTAGGTCTTTAGGGTTCCATACAGTCTGAGAACAGGGAAATCAAACTATTACGAAATTCCTAGGTTCACAGGAAATACTTTCATACGTTGCCACATTGGACACTCACAGCAGTCCTAGGAGGTAAGTCAAGCAGGTATGGGTACCTCAGTTTAAACAAAGAGGAAACTGAGGTGCAATAAGATTGAGCTGATTCTGAGGGGCAGGGCAATCAATGCTGGAATCAGGAGTCAAACCCATTCCTCCTGTTGCAGAGAGAGCAAGAGAGCGAGAGCGAGAGCGAGAGAGAGAGTGTACCTCACACTAAGGCAAATTGACACTAGCATCTTTCACCCACCTAGATTTCTAGCTGAATGACATTACTTCTTCACTTGTTTCTAAAATTCCTATTAACATTTCATTGTTTCAACTTAATATATAATTGGCTCAGCTAGTGTTTTTCCTTAAAAAATTAAAACCCTCTTATGATAAATCTGATTCTGGATGATTCTTGACCATGCCTACTGTGTTTGTCACAGAATTAGTGATTACACCAAGACTTAGTGAGAGACACTTTCATTTTCTCCAGCTGTTGTCCACACAATTCATGGTAAATCCTCCCAGGCTACAGTGACATTTACAGCATCACTTATGCCACAGGAATTCAACCAACCTCTCATTACTTTCTGAAGTTCTCTCCCTTTTTCTTCCTGGAGCTGCCTTAAAAGTTGCCTTTTAGGGTGGGATGAGTTGGGAGAATGGCACTGAAACATGTATACTATCATGTAAGAAATGAATCGCCAGTCTATGTTTGATACAGGATACAGGATGCTTGGGGCTGGTGCAGGGGATGATCCAGGCAGATGATATGGGGTGGGAGGGGGATTCAGGAATGGGAACTCATGTACACCCGTGGCGGATCCATGTCAATGTATGGCAAAAGCAATACAGTATTGTGAAGTTAAAAAAAAAAAAAAGTTGCCTTTTACTACCCAGTGTGCACTTAATCAGTACTTTTGGGACTAGCACTTGGTTTCCTGTTTTCAGCGTTTGTGTTGCTGCTCAGTTGTGTTTGACTCTGCGACCCCATGGACTGCAGCATGCCAGGATTCCCTGTCCTTCACTATCTCCTGGAGTCTGCTCAAATTCATTTCCATTGAGTCAGGGATGGTATCGAACCATCTCATGCTCTGCCACCCTCTTTTCCTTTTTGCCTTCAATCTTTCCCACCATCAAGGTCTTTTCTATTGAGTTGGTTCTTTGTATTGGGTGGCCAAAGTATTGGAGCTTCAGTGTCAGTCTTTCCATAGAAAATTCAGAGTTGATTTCCTTTAGGATTGACTGACTTGATCTCCTTGTAATCCAAGTTACTCTCAAAAGTCTTCTCCAGCACCACAATTCAAAAGCATCAGTTCTTCAGCGCTCAGCCTTCTTTATGGTCCAACTCTCACATCTGTACATGACTACTGGATAAACCATAGCTTTGACTATATGAACCTCTGTTGGCAAAGTGACATCTTTGCTTTTTAATTAGCTGTCTAGGTTTGCCATAGCTTTTCTTCCAAGGAGCAGGTAAGTGTCTTTAAATTTCATGGCTGCAGTCACTGTCCCCAGTGATTTTGGAGTTTTCAGCTTGTTCTATTAAAACTGTACAGAAAAGCAGGAACAATGACACAGAAGGATCCTGGCAGAGTAAATAAATCAGTTAGGAGAGCCTTTCTAAATGACAGGAGTACAGCATGAAGGATGGGTAGACAGATACTCTTAAGCGGAGAATGTAGGCTGGCACTCCCACTGCAGCACTGGCTGACTGCCCGTGAGAAAAACACATGGCCAGCACACTCTTCAATGCACACACACGTACATACACACACTCATCATTTTAAATGGAAGAATACTTTCCGAGATAAACAGCTCCATAGGAAATGACTAGTGTAGAGGCAGTGCTGAGTGAGGCATCAGGTATGCGATCTCTTGAATCGAATGGAGATCTGATACAGTGTTGTGGAAGAAGGCCGAGTACTGCGGACTGAGAGGCAGCTTCCTTGGTCTGGGAGCCTTTCCAGCTGGATCGGTCATTTAACTTCTATGACACAGTAGATGAAGGTTTTCATGCTGGGTGTCATAGAGCACTCAGAGTTCCCAGGAGTCTAATGGGAGGAGCCCCAGCTGGCCTCAAGTGGACTCAGACTTCCACCTCCTTTCAGAACAAGACCTGTTTCATATACTGATTTATTTTTAAGATTTTGCTAAAATAAAGGGATTTTTCAATGCAAAAAATAAACAAAACCATCTCTAGTGTTGAGCTTCCCAGGTGGATCAGCAGTAAAGAATCCATCTGCCAATGAAGGAGATATGGGTTCAATTCCCTGGGTCAGAAAGATCCCTTGGAGAAGGAAATAGCAGCTCGCTCTAGTATCCTTGCTAGGAAATCTCCATTAACAGAGGACCCTGGTGGTTTACAGTCAAGGGGGTTGCAAAAGAGTTGGACATACTTAGTGATGAAACAACAACAATCTCTAGGGTCTTTTCTAACTCTAAAATTTTATTCTCTTATTCCCTTGGAAGAGAAGTGAATGGCTCTATTCTCACCATCACAAACAATCATATCTGCCAACTTGTGATGGAATTACAGACTTAGCTACATTTAAGGATGGCATGTTACAAACATGGTCAGACAAGGCCAATGATGTCCAAGTCATCTGATGATTCATTTTTCAACAGAAGTTAGGAGTAAAGAGTTTCTTGATAAGTTATGTTGGTAGGAAAAATTAGGTAGGAGGAAGATTGATACTCAAGAGACAGAAAAAAAGAGTTTTTAACCTTCTACTTATACCAGACCCATTTCTGTCAACTCCTGTGTCTTATCAGAGGGAGGAAGGAAGAAACAGAGAGAGAGAAAAAGAAAAGAAATAGACAAGGAGTTATTAATCTGATTGATTAGAGAATGACCTACTCATTGGTCATATTTTCTTACAAGTGGGGCCACAATTTTGTAAACTGTACAGACCCACATTCTTTCTTGTGGATCTGTATTCTGAAATTTGAAGAAAGCAAGAGTTACAGCTTAAGCCTTGAACTGAAGCTCTCATTGGACCACTAGGTCCTAAACCAGCAGGCTGACAGCTCATTCACTGTCACTGCTTACATGGCACCCTCTTGTAATGTATGTATGTATCCTCTTGTACGCCAAGTGGTATAATTTTAGCTGGACAAGGGTGAGACATTCCTGCACTCTTCAACTATAAAAAATTATACCCTACTTGCCACTAAAACAGTTGAGAAAAATAAATATCCAAACACAACAAGAATACTCAGGTTAGATCAAAGCTAGTAATATAGTATTCACCCTTCATTCTGTAGTTGAATACTCATATATTGACAATATAGCTTCTGAAGGGTCATATTTCCTTCTCTTCTAAGCTCAGCAGTATTCAAGACCAGCCCTAGGACTCTGGGTCAATATATCCTGAGTACAACTTCACCCGGGGTGCGTAGCAAAGATAACTGTTAGTTACCAGACCCTAGAAACTGTTTAAGAGTAAATTTGCCTAAGGTACCTGGCAGTCCCCACAGGGCATAGTTCCCAAGTCACACTTGTGAGTGAGGTCAACCATGTCTGTGGTTTTTCTGAGTTTTCTCTTCCCACAGACACATACAAGAATGTTGGGGGGAAGACACATGGACCTTGTATTAGTCAGGAATCTGCCAAGAAGCAATCAGACAGCACAGGGACTGGAATGAAAGGATTCCTTAGATGCTACAGATGGGTTTCAGGCAACCAGGAAAGTATGTCAATTCACCAAGAGCAAAGCAAGAGCAGCAGTTCTTGTCCTGGGACTGGAAGTACAGGGATGAAGTGGTGTTACTGGAAGCTTGTGAGTGCTAGCTCCCTGAAGAGCAGCAAGAACCTGGACAAGAGTTATATTCCCAGAGGAGGGCAGTCTTTTCAGAAATGGGATCCAAATCAAGGAGTGAGGAAAATATCCCACCCTTAATCTCCACCTTTCCTCTCATTTCCTGCCAGTGCTTCCCAATGGTTAACCCACTTTCAAACCACAAAAGTTAAATGGCAAGAGAGCCCAGGGGATGCAGGGCAAACCATCCACTCTTGGGGGCATAGATTAGTGCAGAGCATGTATGGTGAAATATTCAGCATAGACCCTCAGTCTAGGAAAATACAGTCATATGTATGTGAGGTTTGTGAAGCCCTGAAGCCTATTCATGGATCCTAGTTCAGAAACTGAGTGTTAATGACTTCCAAATCTACACCTACAGGGTATACATTTCTCTCTCCTTCAGGTACAGATTTTACCAACTAGATGCCTTCATTCAGATAGCTAGATACTTTGTTCACTCACCTAGAGCCAACCATTCTGGAATGTGAAGTCAACTGGGCCTTAGGAAGCATCACTACTAACAAAGGTAGTGAAGATGATGAATTCCAGCTGAGCTCTTTCAAATTCTAAAAGATGATGCTGTGGAAGTGCTGCACTCAAAATGCCAGCAAATTTGGAAAACTCAGCAGTGGCCATAGGACTAGAAAAGGTCAGTTTTCATTCCAATCCCAAAGAACGCTCAAACTACCACAAAACTGAACTCATCTCACATGCTAGTAAAGTAATGCTCAAAATTCTCCAAGCCAGGCTTCAACGATACATGAACCATGAACTTCCAGATGTTCAAGTTGGATTCAGAAAAGGCAGAGGAACCAGAGATCAAATTGCCAACATCTGCTAGATCATTGCAAAAGCAAGAAAGTTCCAGAAAAACATCTATTTCTGCTTTATTGATTCTGTCAAAGCCTTGAACTGTGTGGATTACAATAAACTGTAAAAACACTCTTAGAGATGGGAATACCAGACCACCTAACCTGCCTCTTGAGAAATCTGTATGCAGGTCAGGAAGCAACAGCTAGAACTGGACATGTAACAACAGACTGGTTCCAAATAGGGAAAGGATTGTGTTAAGGCTGTATATTGTCACCATGCTTATTTAACTTATATGCAGAGTACATCATGAGAAATGCTGGGCTGGAGGAAGCACAAGCTGGAATCAGGATTGCCAGGAGAAATAGCAGTAACCTCAGATATGCAGATGACACCACTCTTATGGTAGAAAGTGAAGAACTAAAGAGCCTCTTGATGAAAGTGAAAGAGGAGAGTGAAAAAGTTGACTTAAAGCTCAACATTCAGAAAACAAAGATCATGGCATCTGGTCCCATCATTTCATGGCAAATAGATGGGGAAACAGTGGAAACAGTGGCAGACTTCATTTTGGGGGCTCCAAAATGACTACAGGTGGTGACTGCAGCCATGAAATTAAAAGACGCTTGCTCCTTGGAAGAAAAGTTATGACCAACCTAGACAGCATATTCAAAAGCAGAGACATTACTTTGTCAACAAGAGTCTGTCTAGTCAAGCCTATTGTTTTTCCAATAGTTATGCATGGATGTGAAAGTTGGACTATAAAGAAAGCTAAGCGCTAAAGAATTGATGTTTTTGAACTGTGGTGTTGGAGAAGACTCTTGAGAGTCCCTTGGACTGTAAGAAGATCCAACCAGTCCATCCTAAAGGAGATCAGTCCTGAATATTCATTGGAAGGATGGATGCTGAAGCTGAAGCTCCAATAATTGGGCCACCTGATGCAATTCCCAGGAACAATTCTGATCCTAACTCCATCTTGGAAAGTTCACTTGCCCCATTCTCTGTACTCTGTTTTTTTATTTTACTGTTCTCTGTTGTAGCTGTACTTTCTGTACCATTCTGTGCTGAGCTGACCTGTATCAACAGGGGCCACTGCAGAGCTTGCTTTCAGTAGGGCACCCAAGAAATGCATGCGGAGTGAGTGAGTGAATGTCCAGTCCTATAAACAAGAAATTTTTAAAAGATATCAAGATAGATAGGGTTTGTTATTTTTTTTAAGTTTGATTGGATTTTTTGTCACACTATAAACTGAGTCAGCAGTATTAGACTTCCTTCTTTCCAAAGGATCAGAAGAAGAAGAAAGACTGTGTTACTCTATGTACAGAAACCATGACCCCACTCCTGGGTAAGTCTTCTAGGTTTATACAGACACTTGAGAAAAGATAATTACAAGGAGAGGTACTCTCTGATGTGCTACCTGAAGGCCTAAGTGGAAGATTGTGCTGAAAATACTACACAGTCCCTGAAAAGTGGGAAAAGACTGTCACTCTCTCTTGGGCAAGGCTGTAGATCTTGCACAGCTAAGCAAGGTCCCAGGCAATGAGGTGAAGCCTCATCACAGAAGGGGCCCTGAAAGGGGAGAGAACAGGCCTGGAGTCAGGCCATGTTCAGGGATGTCACACAGATCTGCCCATGTTCCCTCCCATTTGAGGGAACATGGTGGTGGCTGTGGCTGCGGCAATTTACCAGGGAGAAGGTGCCCAAGTATCTGCTGATTTATCTTCACTGTAGGCAAAACTTCTTTCCAGTACATAGTGTCCTGAATCCTTATAAATTGTAAAGGAAAGAGCATCTAGGTTTGTGTGGGAGACTCCAAAGGGGCATTTTAGACACAAGTGCAACTAGTATATTTTCAAAATAAATCTATCTACAGCTCTATCAAGGAGAAACTGCACTTCGGATTTGCTTGGCCTTAAAAGAGCAGTCAGACAAGAAGCCCCCTTGGAGAGAAACCTAAGGAATATAAAGCAAGTGTCAGGACTCAGCACTCTCAGATTTGCTCGAGCATATCAGTGGGCTGAAACAGCAATCTCATAATGAGGATCCTGGGAATAAAAGGCAAGTTTAGATAAGAACTACTCTGGATGAAGGGACAGTAAACTAACAGAAGTCAAGGTATAAAATTGTGAGTGTTCACCAAAATTAGAGCACAGTCATCTAGCCAGAGTACAGTGGGAATTACATGAGGAATCTGTTACTCTTTTACCTCAGAAATAGATATCATGACTCAACTGTTAATAATATACATCAATAATACACATCAAACTTTCAATAGACTTCATCCAAAAAGAAAGTCAAACACTTATTGGAAATTGACTCCCTGAGTGGTTTTCACAGTTACCTAAGACAATTTCTTGTTTTCAGTAACCTTGTTGTCGGAATCCAGGGCACAGATCTTAACAATACCTGAATAACTATAAATACTATAAATCAAAGAAGAAAACAGGCTTCCCAATAAAGACAAAGACAAAATGGTCTGAGCAGGGGGTGCTGGCAGCTGGAAAAATCAGGAAAGATCCCTGGAGAAAGAGACAGCTGAGATGGAACTTGGCAGTGCAGGATTTCAATGACCTGCATTATCAGATGAAGAAGTGACACAGGAACAATGAAAGTGAGTTCCAACAAGAGTGTAGCTACCAAGTTACATGGCAAAAGCATTTCCAAGACCAAGAACAGAGAAAGGGCAAAATGTAAAGGACCTATGTTCTCCTGGGGGAAGGCATAGAAGAGACCTCAGGATAATGCATGGGAAGGAAGGAGAAGGAGGAGAGTAAACAGAACTGAAGGATGGAGCATGTGAGGGCATGAGGTCCCAGGTGGAACTGAGGCAGAGGGGCTAAAGGGTACATGCTGCACTTTGTTCTAGCACCTATGGAACTGACACGTTATTGCTGTGCTTAGTTGCTTAGTCATGTCCAACTCTTTACAACCCTGTGGATTGTAGCCCACCAGGCTTCTCTGTTCATGGGGATTCTCCAGGCCAGAATACTGGAGTGGGTTGCCATGCCCTCCTCCACGGGCTTTTTCCAAACCCAGGGATCAAACCCATGTCTCCTGCATTGCAGGAGGATTCCTTACCATCTGAGCCACCTGGGAAGCCCAAGAACACTGAAGTGGGTAGCCTAACCCTTCTCCAGGGTATCATTCCAACTCAGGAATTGAACTGGGGTTTCCTGTATTACAGGCAGATTCTTCACCAGCTGAGCATCTTAGAGAACTGTGTTATTGATACACAGTGACTATAAGGAATATCCACGGACAATTGCATTAAATGCCAGAAAATAATAAGAACCAATTCTTTACTGGGCACCTGGCTTCATGCTCAGCACTTCATACTTAAAATACAATTTTGAATCATTCTTTTATAATCACAGTACCAGATACCCACAGAGGACTTTAGAGCTAAGATTTTAAAAGTACAAGTACTTCCAAGACTGTAAACACCCAATTTGCCATCACCTTGAAATGAAGATCCAACCAATCCATTCTGAAGGAGATCAGCCCTAGGATTTATTTGGAAGGAATGATGCTACAGCTGAAACTCCAGTACTTTGGCCACCTCATGCGAAGAGTTAACTCACTGGAAAAGACTCTGATGCTGGGAGGGATTGGGGGCAGGAGGAGAAGCGGACGACAGAGGATGAGATGGCTGGATGGCATCACTGACTCGATGGACGTGAGTCTGAGTGAACTCTGGGAGTTGGTGATGGACAGGGAAGCCTGGTGTGCTGAGATTCATGGGGTCGCAAAGAGTCAGACACGACTGAGCGACTGAACTGAACTGAACTGAACTGAAGGGGGCCTCCAGATCTGGTTCCTAGAGTTCTAGAAGCCACTCTAAAGAGTCGGACAGGACTGAGCGACTGAACTGAACTGAAATGAAATGAAGAAAGTGCCATCTGCTCAGCATCCCTCCCTGCCCCCTCTCTTCTGTGCCCCTAACTCTGTGGACAACATGGGATCTGACTGCTCCAACACGCCTCCATCCCCAGTTCTTACTCTCCTCTTTGGAGTTCTGTGCAATACATGAACTGCCGCTTCACCCACCCCATGACTTCAGTACTTTATGGCTCATTCAGCACTGCCTCAGAAAACCTTCCTCTGGTCCACAAACTTTCTTTTTATCAGTTGCTTTCTTCTGCCTCAGCTCTTGCCCAGTTACCTCTGGAACCTCAACTCACTTTTTCTATCTTTTGCTCTTCGTCTTTTCTGTTATTTGTTCTATTTTTAAGTCAAAAAGGAAATAAAGCACATTGACAAATGGAAGAGCATCTACCACTAATGTTATCTGGAAAAAAAAATATATATATATATTAAGAGTGAAATTGCACAGTAAAATAAACCCTACCTCCCCTTTAAGTACATCTTTAAAACTGATATGAGAGTGATATCCTGATTTTTCTCGTTATATAAATTGTGGCTCAGGCTTCAGGATTGAAATATAGTATTTCTTGGTCTTTTTTTTTTCTATTTTAAGAAGTAAAATAGAACTTTCTGAAATTTCTCACCATAATTTAATATTTCTTCTCTTCTATGGGAAAAACAAATTGTATGAACTAATCTAAGAACCTAATCCATTTAGAAAATTGATTGTTCATGAAAATGAATTCTGCACTATAAACTAATTTATAAATATACCTTTCTAATACAGTCTCTTTGTATGTTGGAAACTGAATATGAAGATAAAAGCATAGTACAATATTGTTATGCAAATTATGACATGGAATATTTAACTATATATTAGCAATGCCTTTTCCAAGACTACTAATTATATTTCTTGTGCTAGATCAGTTATGCCATCAAATACTCTTATTCTATCCTTAAAATTTCTCGTCAGTTTTCTATGTGTTGAAATGTGTAAGAAAATTAACTTAAATATAAGATATAATACATATTGAGTTGAAGACCTTTCCAACATCTAATTTTGATATGCCTAATAGCATTCAAAAGAGTTGTATAAATTCTCCTGTTGTTCTTATGACTTGAAAATTACAATGAGCCAGGCAAGTAATCTCTGTGGTAAACAACGAATAACCTACCTAATTTCAAAAGGGATTCGAGTCAGCTTACTATAAAGCATATAATTAAGCAAGATACAATGAATTAAACACAAGCAAGGGAAAAAGGAAAGTGATGGAAAAAAATAGGTAGATTGATACACAGATACGCACCATGAAATATCAGTACTATAAGGGGGCCTCATGCGAAGAGTTGACTCATTGGAAAAGACTCTGATGCTGGGAAGGATTGGGGGCAGGAGGAGAAGGGGATGACAGAGGATGAGATGGCTGGATGGCATCATTGACTCGATGGACGTGAGTCTGAGTGAACTCCGGGAGTTGGTGATGGACAGGGAAGCCTGGTGTGCTGAGATTCATGGGGTCACAAAGAGTAGGATACGACTGAGCGACTGAACTGAACTGAACTGAACTGAAGGGGGCCTCCATATCTGGTTCCTAGAGTTCTAGAAGCCACTCTAAAGAGACAAGAAAAAAGGTCAATTGCACAACTCACAGTTTTACAAAGGAAAAACCAACTTAATGGTACTTCTCTTAAAGATGGGAACAGCTGGTATTGATGCTGAAATCCTAAAGAGAGCCTCGGCATCTTCAATGATATCCTTAGAGTAATCTGAATGACGGTACCCATATTCTCCACATAAGTAGACAGAAGCACCCCAAGGCCTACTTGGATAAAACCAGCTCCCTGGAGGCTATCCAAGGGTTGACCATGGAATGGGCTTCTCTGTGGACTGAGTTAGAAACAGCTTTATTTAATCTATAATAATAAATGAACTATCTTTCAGTCAATCTTATATAAATATTTGTTTCTAGTTCATGTTTTGAAATGTACCTAATTCACATCCCTGGATCCATCCACTTAATTTGGCTGGGGAAATACAGAACTGCATCCTTTAATAAACAGTGCTGCTCTGGGAAACAGTCTGCATATGAAACTGCCATTGAACCATCTCTGCAGATTACTTCTTTCCACAATAAACAAGTGTTGCTAGTATCCTAAAATGGATAATGATATTATAAATACTTACTAAAGTAACACATAATGCTATATAAATCCAGGGGCACTAGTGATCCGTTGGTTAAACAACAAACAAATGCACGAAAACAAGGGACCAGAAAATTGAAATGCCTATGCATGTTTTTCTCCTTATAATAAATAGGAAATCAGCGAATTTAATACACAGCTTTTTAAAAAGTCATATTGGATCTATTTTCTTTAGTAAGCTATCTACCAAAAAAAAAAAAAATAACATTATTGCCCAAATTGGTACTTTAAATTTCTTGAAAGTAAATGAAGTTTATTCTTCTAAAGTCCCCAGACACATTTCAGAGTGTTACAGCTTTGATCCTCCAATTCATCTAACAGTGCGTTTTTAATGTCGTTTTGTTTTTCACTTTGCTACATAGAAGTGAAATATAATAAATCATGGTTTACTGTATTCTGTCATGGAAGAAAGGGGCCTTCCTTTTAAAAGTCTAATTGTATTACTAGTTTGCTAAGTTGTCCTAAACTCAGCATTACTTATTTCAGATATTTAATTTAAAAATGCAATCTCTTGCTATGTATTATAAATCACTATAAATAAATATGTGATTAATATTTTAAGCAATGTCTTTTTGTTCTTATTACATTTGCTAGAAATGTTTTCATAGGTAGACGGGCATGTGGACTATAAAGCTTTATCAGATCAAGATGGGTTACAGGGTGAAGGGGCACGGCAGGCTTCTGATTTATAGTTGAAATCAATCCATTATAATTTCCTTAAATACTTACTATGTGCCAAACAAATTATGATTACCAGGGATATAAATAATAAACAGGAGATAAGGCTCATATTGTCACAAAGCTCACAGCGTATTGGAAAACTCAACACATTTTTAAAAGCCATAGACTGTGGTGAAGCAATGAAAACAATAAATAAAATCCAAGAGAAGAATAACAAGGGTTGTCACTGAATAGGTGGTTAGCTAGGCCACTCTAAGGAAGGATATACTTAAGATTCACCTGAAGGAGAAGGAGTCAAGTATACAAAGAGTAGCCCAGGAAGAAAGATCAGAAAGTAGGAAGATCCTAAAGTAGGAAAAAGCTTGATACATTTCAGGAACTGAGAGAAACCAAGGCGGCTGGAATTCAGGAAAAAATGGATAACCAGGAGATGAATTGGGTAGAGACCAAACCACACAAGGTAATGCAAGTTTCAGCAAGATCTTGATTTTATCCTAGAGAAAAGGAAAATCCCTAAAGGACGGTAGAAGAGCGGCAAGGATAAAGGTAATGCATTTAGAAGACAGGATGAATTAACAAAATTAAACTTCCCTTGATGATTCAAGATGATTATCAGTCTTGAGATCGATTTTTAAAGAGAGTTCTTTATCAGTTAAACAAAATCAAGTAAACTGAGTATAACAAAACAAATGTTACATTTGGAATATGGACAATCTTGGTGATATTTTCTGTTTGTTCAAGAGTGAGGATCTTATTAATGGAATATTTATTTCCTCTTAACTTCATACATGCTGACCCAGACAGAAGCCTCCAAGATTCTTAGAATTACATTTCTCTCCAAAGAGAAAAAGACATAGAAAAGTACAAAGGATAATACAGTGAACATTTAGGTTCTCAAACTATTAACAATTTTGTTTTTTCAGATTTAGTGACTAAAACAATCGTGTTAATATAACACATAGAGGCATGCGTGTGTGCTCACTCACTTTAGTCAAGCCCGACTCACTGGGTCCTCATGGACCACAGCCTGCCAGGCTCGTCTTTTCACGGGATTCTCCAGGAAAGAATACTGGAGTGGGTTGCCATGCTCTCCTCCAGGGGATCTTCCCAACCCAGGGATCAAACCCACATCTCCTGTGTCTCCTGCATTGCAGGCAGATTCTTTCCCACTGAGCCAGGGAAGTCCTAATGGAACATACTTGGTACTAAAGTTGACTCTCTCAAAAGCAACCTAAGTCATTTTCTCAAAATCTAAGTCTTATTTTCCTGGTAGGTCAGACTCTAAATTCACTGATTTAATTTGACTTTGTCATCAAATTTCAATGTAGCTACTGTTCATGAGGGGCCCAACTCGCAGGTTATTAATACTTAGAATCAAAAAACACATGTATAAGAAGCTGTGAGGCACTTGCATCTGACTTAATCAGCATATATGGCAATCTCAAGTACATGAGGCAAGAAATGTTCCTGGTGGGTGACCTCACCCCCAAAGGCCTCCAGAGAGGAATGTAAGGATGTTGTTAAGGTGACTTCATCAGAAATGACCCATAGCTGGAGTGCTGGGAACGCGGCTGAGGTGACCTCATCTGAAGCGGCCTAGGGATCTCGTGGTCAGAGCGTCAGGAGAGAGTGGTCTCCCTCACTCTGACAAGGTCTCCAGCACAAATCACTCTGATTTCTCCACCTGTCCTAATCCAGAAGGATGATCTCGGAGACAGAACCTGGAAGATGAAACCTGAGCTTCAGCTGTCACCCATCAAAGTAGAACCTATGCCTTCATTACTCAGCCGACATGAAAGAAGCCAAGCTCCTCTCAGGACATACGCCCTTGCTTACTGTAGGGCCCCATAGTGTCATGAGACCTACAACATGATTCTTTTATGTACAAATGAAACTCAGAAAACATCTTCTATCGTGTCCCTGGCTCAACAAAAACGATGATCTCTTAAGTTTATGTTGGTCCACCATCCCCTTGGCATTCCTCACAAAAATCCACTGCATCTTAACATGTCTCATGTGCAGGAGTTTGTGGATCCTAGAATCACAGCCATCTTCTGATTCCAAATGCACAACCCAATTTTTTTATAATGCTTGATATGGGAAAGAGTGTCCTTGGGGAAAGTATTTTACAGCCCCCAAATCTTTAGTTCATGGGTTGATGTCTCATTTCAGTTCACAGCACTGTGCATAACTGTGACAACCACTAGATAAAAAGAAACTCTCTATGCCCACTAGACATCAGTGTCTATTCTCTGCATTTCCCCAAAGAGAGAAACTGGAATATAAGCAACCACTAATTGACAGGAGCCGCTAACTGACACACATACAACTACTTTCATAATCTATTCACTATCTTCATAGCCCTTTCACCACAGGTTATTTCTTGGTGGTTGAAGTTTGAGACCAAATTAAAAGGATACTGCTCTGGCTTCTCTTCTATGAAGTTAAAAAAAAAAAAAAAAGGTTCAGCATATGGTGGCTATTTTTAGAGAAAATATTTGCATTTTAAATAATATCAATAGAATGCCAACTGCATCATAATCTCTGCAAAGGTAGAGACAATGCCCATATTATTTCCCAAGGGTATTCTACCACCTCCACATGGTAAGCACTCAATCAATGTTTTCTGAATTAATACTGAGTGATATGAAGTGTAACATGATAACTAGAAACATAGAAAATACATGTTGAATGTGGATAACTTACTATACCTTTATAGAAATATTTTATTAAAAATAATTGATGTAGATTCCCACCTACCTCTTCATTCCCATTTTGTTCTTCATCATTTTGTATCAGCAAGGAGTCAGATGAAAACTGATTTAGTTTCACATGTTTCTTGCTATAAAGTCACAGCTCCCAGTTGAAGTAAAAATGTATATATCTGGACATGTTTTAGAGGAAACATACATTTACCCTCCCCCTCCTGACACACTCACACTCGTTAGTATCCAAGTCCTTAAATTGCCCAGGGCTGTTGAATGGGGTGCTATGCTCCACTGATTAATGCAAGATGGCACTGGGCTGTATTCTAGGATCTGGTTATCCCCCCTTTTAACTCAAAACCGCTATCTTATTAAAGAAACTGTATAGTGATAAACTTCTTTAGAAAATATGACCAATTCTAAACCTTATCAGATCAATCAAGATGCTGTAAGAGTTAATATTTTCTCTTCTCAGTATGACTTCCTTTAAACAGAATTCTACTGGTGTAATCTATTTAAACATCAAAAATGCAATACATAAAAATAGAAGATATTTGAATTAAAAATAACTTTTTTGATATTGATCTATGCACCAACAAATCAAATTTTCTCTTTATAAATCACAAATGTATGTATATGCATACATAGACCTATGCTTATACATTTCAGTTCAGTTGCTCAGTCGTTTCCAACTCTTTGAGACCACATGAATCGCAGCATGCCAGGCCTCCCTGTTCATTACCATCTCTCAGAGTTCACTCAGACTCACGTCCATCGAGTCAGTGATGCCATTCAGCCATCTCATCCTCAGTCGTCCACTTCTCCTCCTGCCCCCAATGCCTCCCAGCATCAAAGTATTTTCCAATGAGTCACACTTCACATCAGGTGGCCAAAGTACTGGAGTTTCAGCTTTAGCATCATTCCTTCCAAAGAAATCCCAGGGTTGATCTCCTTCCGAATGGACTGGTTGGATCTCCTTGCAGTCCAAGGGACTCTCAAGAGTCTTCTCCAGCACCACAAAATCAAAAGCATCAGTTCAAAAGCATCAATTCTTCAGTGCTCAGCCTTCTTCACAGTCTAACTCTCACATCTATACATGACCATAGGAAAAACCATAGCCCTGACTAGTCGGACCTTAGTCGGCAAGGTAATGTCTCTGCTTTTGAATATACTATCTAGGTTGGTCATAACTTTTATTCCAAGGAGTAAGGATCTTCTTCTTCTTTTTTTTTTTAAAGTAGTATTTTATTTTTTTTATTTTTTTAAATTAAATTTATTTATTTTTTTAATTACAATACTGTATTTGTTTTGCCATACATTGACACGAATCAGCCATAGGTGAACAATTTCATGGCCGCAATCACCATCTGCAGTGATTTTGGAGCCCCCAAAATAAAGTCTGACACTGTTTCCACTGTTTCCCCATCTATTTCCCATGAAGTGATGGGACCGGATGCCATGATCTTCATTTTCTGAATGTTGAGCTTTAAGCCAACTTTTTCACTCTCCTCTTTCACTTTCATCAAGAGGCTTTTTAGCTCCTCTTCACTTTCTGCTATAATGGTGGTGTCATCTGCATATGTGAGGTTATTGATGTTTCTCCCAGCAATCTTGATTCCAGCTTGTGTTTCTTCCAGTCCAGTGTTTCTCATGATGTACTCTGCATATAAGCTAAATAAGCAGGGTGACAATATACAGCCTTGACGTATTCCTTTTCCTATTTGGAACCAGTCTGTTGTTCCATGTCCAGTTCTAACCTTTGCTTCCTGATCTGCATACAGATTTCTCAAGAGGCAGGTCAGGTGGTCTGGTATCCCCATCTCTCTCAGAATTTTCCACAGTTTATTGTGATCCACACAGTCAAAAGCTTTGGCATAGTCAATAAAGCAGAAATAGATGTTTTTCTGGAACTCTTTTGCTTTTTCCATGATCCAGCGGATGTTGGCAATTTGATCTCTGGTTCCTCTGCCTTTTCTAAATCCAGCTTGAACATCAGGGAGTTCACGGTTCATGTATTGCTGAAGCCTGGCTTGGAGAATTTTGAGCATTACTTTACTAGCATGTGAGATGAGTGCAACTGTGCGGTAGTTTGAGCATTCTTTGGCATTGCCTTTCTTTGGAATTGGAATGAAAACTGACTTTTCCAGTCCTGTGGCCACTGCTGTTTTCCAAATTTGTTGGCATATTGAATGTAGCACTTTCACAGCATCATCTTTCAGGATTTGAAACAGCTCCACTGGAATTCCATCACCTCCACTAGCTTTGTTCATAGTGATGCTTTCTAAGGCCCACTTGACTTCACATTCCAAGATGTCTGGCTCTAGATTAGTGATCTTTTTGTACAGTTCTTCTGTGTATTCTTGCCACCTCTTCTTAATATCTTCTGCTTCTGTTGGGTCCCTAAGATTTCTGTCCTTTATCAAGCCCATCTTTGCATGAAATGTTCCCTTGGTATCTCTAATTTTCTTGAAGGGATCTCTAGTCTTTCCCATTCTGTTGGTTTCCTCTATTTCTTTGCATTGATCACTGAGGAAGGCTTTCTTATCTCTTCTTGCAATTCTCTGGAACTCTGCATTCAGATGCTTATATCTTTCTTTTTCTCCTTTGTTTTTCACCTCTCTTCTTTTCACAGCTATTTGTAAGGCCTCCCCAGACAGCCATTTTGCTTTTTGCATTTCTTTTCCATGGGGATGGTCTTGATCCCTGTCTCCTGTACAATGTCACCAACCTCAGTCCATAGTTCATCAGGTACTCTATCTATCAGTTCTAGGCCCTTAAATCTATTTCTCATTTTCACTGTATAATCATAAGGGATTTGATTTAGGTCATACCTGAATGGTCTAGCGGTTTTCCCTACTTTCTTCAATTTCAGTCTGAATTTGGTAATAAGGAGTTCATGATCTGAGCCACAGTCAGCTCCTGGTCTTGTTTTTGTTGACTGTATAGCACTTCTCCATCTTTGGCTGCAGAGAATATACTCAATCTGATTTCGGTGTTGACCATCTGGTGATGTCCATGTGTAGAGTCTTCTCTTGTGTTGTTGGAAGAGGGTGTTTGCTATGACCAGTGCATTTTCTTGGCAAAACTCTATTAGTCTTTGCCCTGCTTCATTCTGCATTCCAAGGCCAAATTTGCCTGTTACTCCAGGTGTTTCTTGACTTCCTACCTTAGCATTCCTGAACACATTTTATGTACTTAGTCCTGGGTTTGGTGCAGGTCAGACAGTGATGATCAAAAACAGACAAGATTCCCAGTTCAGTAGCTAAAACACAGCAAAATCAAACTCACTACCCACTTCAGTATTCTTGCCTGGAGAATCCCATATGGACAGAGGAACATGGAGGGCTACAGTCCATGGGGTTGCAAAGAGTCAGACATGACTGAAGCTACTTAGCACACACACTGTGGCCAGAAGTAGAGATCTACTTGGAATGTTTAGAACATAATTAAAGGCATGTGGTTTTGCTGGGAGGGACAGAATGATCTTTTTCATTCAGGGGCAGGGACTCCAGCAAAGGAATTAAGTATGATTTGGATGATGAGTGGGAAGTAAGTAGGTAGAGTTGGAGAGGATTACAGTCTGGCTCTCAAATTCAGGTGAACTAAACACACATGGCTGCAACTCTGAAACAGGGGCAGAGCAGGGGATACACAGAACTAGCTGCCCATTCTGCAGGCATATCACTGCTGTTGCTGTTCACTCAGAAACGTCTGACTCTTTGTGACCCCATGGACTGCAGCAGACCAGGCTTCCCTACCCTTCACCATCTCCTGGAGTTTGCTCAAACTCATGCCCATTGAGTCAATGATGCCATCCAACCATCTCACCCTTTTTCATCCCCTTCTCCTCCTGCCTTCCATCTTTCTCAGCATCAGGGTCTTTTCCAATGAGTTGGTTCTTCACATCAGGTGGCCAAACATGTATCTTTATGGGTCCTATTCTTCATCTTCCCCAACAGCCCTGCCTATAGCAGAACTATGGGCAAGCACCCTTTTTCTTCTTTTCTTACTCACTCTTCCTCCTCCTTCATTGCTAGTTCCTGACTCCACTTTCCAAATAAAAGTCCTACAAGATTCTTGTCTCATGTTATGTTTTTTGGAGAACTGCTAAGACATTAAGCATGACTTGGGATGAGAGAAGAACAAAAATGAATAGGGCTGTTTGGCATTTTATCTCTATCCATTTGGCAGGGCTTCATCCACTGAAGTGTCTTGGAAAGGAAGGAAATAATTAGACTTGTTTGTCAACAACACCTTTCTGGATTCAGTTCAGAGAAGAGGTCAGGTGAAGGAAAATGGGAATGAGGTTTAGAAGTTATTACCATTGTCCCTGTGAGCAAGGATGAACTAGGGAGGAACCACAACAACAGAAAGAAGCAGTTGAATTCCAGAACTACTTTGGCAACATAAGGAATAGCACTTAATGATAAAAGAATAGTATCAAGGGTGGCTCCTAGTCTTTTAGCACATTTAACTCAATGGATATGGTACCATTCACTGAGTCAGGAAGCTCTGAAGGTTTGGGATAGGATGGGGGAAGTATTAGGGATGCTTTAAACCGAGGCTGAATCTGAGTTATCTTCAAGATATTAGGACTTCCTGGGGGTCCAGTGGCTAAGACTCCATGCTCCCAATGCAGGGGGCCCAGATTCAACTCAAGGTCAGGGAACTAGATCTCACATGCTGTAACTAAGAGTTTGTATGCCACAGCTAATAAAAGATCCCACATGCTACAAATAAGACCCAGTGTAGCAAAATAAATAAATATTTTTAAAAGATATCTTAGAACTGGAAGATATATGCTTGTGTGCCTAGTCGCTCAGTCGTGTCCAATTCCTTGCAATCCCATGGACTGTAGCTCCTCTGTCCATGGGATTTTCCAGGCAAGGATACTGGAGTGGGTTGCCATTTCCTTCTCCAGGGGATCTTCCTGACCCAGGAGTCAAACTTGCACCTCTTATGTTTCCTGAATTTCAGGCAGATTCTTTTACCCACCAAGTCATCAAGAAAGCCATATATATATATATATAAATTCTGGAATCCACAGAAGAAATTTAAGCATTTCTGATTTCATCTTTTTATTTCCATGGCAATGAGATCCATGAACATGGATAACACTAACTAGAAGCCACATTAAAAAGAAATAAAAATACAAAGAGGGTGCAGTATCAGGTCTTAAACATTTCCAGTTGAATCTCTAGGAAGTTGTATTGGCAAAGGAGATTATATATAGGGTGGGCCAAAGGAATGGGATGAAAATCAAGGAATTGTTTCATCTCAGAAGTCAGACAAAGAGGTTATTTCAGAAGGACAGCAAAGGCCTATAGCACTCCCACCAGTGCACAGGTAAGAGATAGGTCAGTAGATTGTGCTACTAGCCCCAACTCTTCACCTGTCCATGCATCCACATTCTTTATAAAGTGACTTTATAGTTTCACCCACTAAAAGAGGTGGAGTATATTTTCCTATTTGGCCGATTTTCTTATTCCACCTTTATTTGGCCAAGTTAACAGGCTCTGGTTCAAAGGAAAAGGTAGAATTGAAGGCACGCAGCTTCTAAGCATTTCGACCTGCCTTCCTGCACTTCTGCAGTCCTCATGAAAAGGACTTGCCTGGTCTAGCTAGTTAGTTCCAGGAGAAAGACAGAGTACTACCTAATGAGCCTGAATCTGTACTCGGTTTTGAACTTATTTAGAGACAGTAGTGAAGACTTCAGAAGCCTTTAAACCGAATCCAACTTGAGGTTTACATCCACTCACTCACCTAGCTGGCTCTCAGATTTTGTCTCTACTCTTCATCCTCCTGTCTCACCTTCCCTACTCACAACTCTGACTCCTTCTGTTCAGCCTCTATATGGATGCTTTGACCTTATCACACAACTCCCAAGGCCCCAACCCTTGACCCAAACAATGATATAGAAGAATGAGCTCCAGTCTGCCTAACTTGGATCTTGAAAAGCATCTCACCCACATGTGCATTGCTGGCTGTTGATACTGTTTAGACTGGGTGGCAGCACTGGGCACATGAAAGGTTAAGTCAGCTTCTGTGGGTTATTCTTGACACAGACTCAACATTTGTAGCATTTATTTTGCTATTGAAAAATACTTTCTAAATCCCAAACAACCAACTCAGAAATGAGATTTTTGGAGTAGAATAGTTTGCAAAATGAGGAACTAACTGCAATTACAATGAAAAAATGTAGATGAGATGAAAATTCAATCGAATTAACCAAAAGCAAAAAGATAAAGGCTGTTCCACAGAGGCCAAGTAACTCTTCTGAAAAGATATCATTAGCCAGTAGACGAGACCCTTTCTAAAACCTACACTAACTCTCAGAACACAAGGGTAGATAGCAGTACACTGGTGATGTCTTAATAGTTTGAAAAGTGTTCTCAAAAGGCTCAAATTCTGGCAATGGAAAATCTGATTTGTTATTTTACATGAAACCATGGGAGATACAGTTACCTAATCAAAAAGCTATGCATGAAGCAGAATGAAATATTATGAGATAATACAGTTTCGATCATATCCTTACAAGTTATAGACTGCACACATAGACATCCAAACATACACACAGATACACACACATACCTTTCCAATACATACATTATGTTCTACAAAATGTAATTTCTTCAACTTCAACTCAAACAAGGATATTGTAAGATTCACTGATTAACTCCCTTTGAGGTCAAACTATATATTTGGCACACACACAAAAAAAAATCCCTTAACTAACAAATGCTACTGTCTTTGACTAAAAAAACACACAATTAAATTCTATTTCATTTTTAATTCTTACATATCAGTTACCCTGAAATAAAACATGTGATTCTGCAAATATGGATGGTCACAGAGGAAGATACCACAGGAGTTCCTTGCTCACACTGTAGAGATAGATTTCTGGAAGTAACACTTGGAAGCAGCTGGGAGGCCTGAATGGTCATTTCAGTTGACTGAGTTTAAGGTGAAGAGGACAGACTCATTGCTTCCATCCCCAGGGAGTCAGTTAACTTTGCTATGCTCCATGGAGATAAATATCATCTTCCCAATATGACAGGAGCAGCCATGATGCTGTAATTCTAGAGCTAGAAGGGACTTCAGAGATCATCTGGCCAGTGCATCTTCAAACTGTGGTCTTTTATAGCCCCATAAATGAATACACAACTCCCCAAGAAACCAGGTGAGACTGCTCCCATGTTCCTTATATTTTCAATAAATTCCCTAGTAGTAAGTGTTCATGAGGACCAAATGGTCTCTGGTTTCCCTTTTTGCAAAGTTCTGATTTCAACCACTTGATTCAAGGGTACCAATGAGGTATGACATCTCAGGTAACCCCCTCTCTGCCACAGAGTTACAAAAACACAGAAGGTATTTAGCAATGCTGCTGTTGCTGCTGCTGCTAAGTCACTTCAGTCATGTCCGACTCTGTGCGACCCCATAGACAGCAGCCCATGAGGCTCCCCCATCCCTGGGATTCTCCAGGCAAGAATACTGGAGTGGGTTGCTATTTCCTTCTCCAATGCATAAAAGTGAAAAGTGAAAGTGAAGTCGCTCAGTTGTATCCGACTCTCAGCGACCCCATGGACTGCAGCCCACCAGGCTCCTCCATCCATTGGATTTTCCAGGCAAGAGTACTGGGGTGGGGTGCCATTGCCGTCCCCTATTTGGCAATAACCATGCTATATTTTCAAAGGTAAAAGTTTTTACTAAAATATTGTATTTGATTAGATGTATTTTGGAGGATATAGATTAAAAAAATGGGGCTGAAAAGTCCAAGTCAAGGTACCTTGCTTTTGGTCATCTCAGGATGCCCAAAAATCCCTGACACAATTTCTAGCACAGCCTCCTAAAAGTCAAAGGCTAAAAATGACTTAAGAGAAGT
This sequence comes from Nanger dama, assembly GCA_917880005.1. Classification (NCBI taxonomy): domain Eukaryota; kingdom Metazoa; phylum Chordata; class Mammalia; order Artiodactyla; family Bovidae; genus Nanger; species Nanger dama. The sequence continues at coordinate 7,471,275 of CAKJTW010000052.1, forward strand.
TAACATAGGATAGCTAAATGCTATCCCCTATCATTGCCAGAGGAACAGTCATGTCTAAAATGTACCCCAAAGCCTGAGAATTGATGCCTTTGAACCGTGGTGTTGGAGAAGACTCTTGAGAGTTCCTTGGACTGCAAGGAGATCCAGCCAGTCCATCCTAAAGGCAGTAAGTCCTGAATATTCATTGGAAGGACTGATGTTGAAGCTGAAGCTCCATTACTTTGGCCATCTGACTTGAAGAACTGACTCATTGGAAAAGACCCTGATGCTGGGAGAGACTGAAGGCAGGAGGAGAGAGGATGACAGAGGATAAGAAGGTTGGATGACATCACTGACTCAATGAACATTATCACAGACTTGATGAACATGAGTTTGACCAAGCTCCAGGAGGTGGTGATGAACAGGGAAGCCTGGAGTGCTGCAGTCCATGGGGTCACAAAGAGTTGGACACGACTGAGTGACTGAACTGAACTGAAAGCCTGAGAAAGTAAATGCATTACGTGTATCTGAAAGTGTTAGTCACTCAGTTGTGTCCGATTATTTGCATTCCTATGGACTGTAGCTCGCCAGGCTCTTCTGTCCATAAAATTCTCCAGGCTAGAATACTGGAGTGGGTAGCCATTCCCTTCTCCAGGGGATCTTTTCAACCCAGCAATCAAACACACATCTCCTGCATTACAGGCAGATTCTTTACCATCTGAGCCAGCAGCGAAGCTTCTGGTGCACTATATTGGTTATCTATTTCTGAGAAACAAATCATCACCAGACTTCATGGTATAAAGGCATGCACACACACACATGCACACGCACACACAAATTATTACATCTTATGATCCTGTTGATTAGGTTAGTGGTTCTTCCAGTCTGGACCCATTTAGCTTGGATTTGGTGGTCTAAGATGGCATCATTCCCATTCTAGAGACTTCTCAGGATCTCTCATTTTCTAGGAGGCTAGCCCAGGCTTCTTCATACTGTGAAGTAAAACTTTCTAGCCAGAGAAAGAGCAAGTTCAATGGCAAAGCACTTTTTAAGCTTCTGTTTGAGAAACTTTTGATCATGTCTGATTGGCCAAAGTTAGTTACATGGTCAAATTAATAGTCAGTATGGAATGGCCTGCTCAGTGTGTGAAAATAGAAATAAGAACTGTGGATGATTATTCTGCAACAATCTAGTACATTTTAAGTTTTTCCAATTGAAGTTCATTTAACACAAAAGTAAACAGGCTTTTATCTGAAAATATAACTTCTATGATTTTACTAATCTAATTTTTATTCAGTGGATCAAAAACCACCCTCTGCCCATGAACTTTTTCATATACATATGCCTCAGTTTATATCTTAAATATACCTGCATAAGTTTATTATGGCTGCTGAAATGAATTTCCATAAGCTAAGTCACTTAAAACAACACAGTTTTATTTATTCTCTGATAGTTCTGGAGGTCAGAAGTCTAATCAGTTTCACTGGGCTAAAGTCAGGTGTTGGCAGGGTGGTTCTTTCTAGAGACCTTGAAGAGAGGACTAATGCCCAAGCCTTCTCTGTCTTCTGGAGTTCACCCATATCCTGGACTTGTTGACTCCTTCCTTCATCTTCAAAACCAGCAATGTTACACCTTTCTATGCTTTTCTTCCAAAATCACCTCCCCTTCTGACTATAGAAGGGAAACCTTTGCTGTTTTTAAGGACTCCTACAATTAAAGGGAGTCCACCCAGATAAACCAGAATTAATTACTCCATCTTAATCATATCTGCAAATCCCTTCATCATATAAAGCAATATTCACAAGTTCCAGAAATCAGAGTACAGACACCTTGGTAATGGTTTAGTTGCTAAGTCGTGTCCAACTCTTGCAACCCCATGGACTGTAGCCCACCAGGCTCCTCTGTGCTTGGGATTTTCCAGGGAAGAATACTGGAGTGGGTTGTCATTTCCTTCTCCAGGGGATCTTCCCAACCTAGGAATCGAACCCAGGTCTCCTGCACTGCAGGCAGATTCTTTACCAACTGAGCTATAAGGGAAGCCCACAGACATCTTAGAAGCGTCATCATTCTGACTACCACAATATGTTACTTGGAAAACTATCTAAATAAGATTTCTGAATATCAGATCTTATTGAATTGCACTGAGAAAATTAGCTATGTTAAAAATAACTGGGGTTTTATGGTGAGTTTTCTTAATGCAAGTCAAACTTTTAAAATAAAGCTTCCATTACTTTAGAACTTTAAGGTACAATTTAAACATTTTAGAACTACTTCTAATACTTTGCCTAGAATTAGTGTCCAGGACTAAGCACTTTAGCATGTGAAACCAATATATCTAGTCAGTGGTTCAGATTTCAACCATGATTTTAACCTTTCTAAAAAATAAAAGTAGAATTTTAATACAACTGCACTGAGTGGAGTATACCTCAAAGTGAATTAACCACACTTTATATTAAACATTATTCTCTCTGTCTGTCTGTCTCAAAACTGTTAATAATAAAAGCTATATCTGACCCTGTTTGTATTTCTAGAGTTTTATTAGATACTTCTCTTCTATCTCACCAAAAACACAACCTTGGATAAATGGCTATATGGGACCATGACTTTATATTTTTGCTGTTTTTAAAGTTACTAAAACTTCTGTCAGCAACCAGCTTTATTTTTCAGATTTAAAAATCACATTCAGGAGCTGTCTCCTTATTTCTCAAACAATTGAAATGGTTTCTCAAGGGATTCACACTGTTTATAAGCAACTAAAAATGACCAAGCTTCAACCTTCGTTCAAAATTGCCTCTGATAAAAATCTACCGAAAAGCTGTTTTGTAAAAGGACCTAATAAATAATTTATTTAAATCAATGTGAACAAAACTTTAGCAAGGTTTTGGAGCAGAGACTTATGGTGGATTAATGGCACTTTTATGTCTATGTTTCCAAACACTCTTGTTATATTCTTGGGTTCCTATCATTTTTCTCTCTTTACGACAGTAAAAGCGTACAATACGTTGAACTTCTGTGAAAGCAGATGAAGATGTGGGCAATGACAGATTAGTAATAACTCTTGAAAGTGCTTAATGCATTTTTCTTGTCTAAAAATTGTTTTCAAATAACTGCTTTGTTTTTCTTGATTTTTTATTCAATGGCTCATTTTTTAAAAACTAGGTATGAATTTATGACCCCTTGTCACTAGACTCAAAGTCTGCATTCTTAAAAAGAAAATGCTGCTTTGTCAGGTAATGCCCTTATAAGTGTCATATATACTCTTAGACTAATAGAGAATCTTTTAAACGATGGATAAGTTTTAAAGGTTTATTTTAGGTAACTTGGATTATTCCTACATTCCATCATTAGAGGAACTGTCTTTTTCCCCCACTATGTTCCAGTATTATGTATCGTAGAATAAAATTGGCAAATTGGTATACTCATGATTTACATAGTAACACCCCATGACATCATTTTAAAGGATAACCAATGTGGTAATAATAAGCTAAATATTATTTTTTCTGAGTTCTCATGACTTGGCACAATTAAAAATATTATTGCTTATGAGGAAAAACCAATTATTAAAAATATATAGATGGTTATACACAATACCTTGTCTCAAATAAAGATGGTTATACACAACGCATTGTCTAAAATAAAACTGAGTGCCTAAAACAAATTGTACATGTATTACAATAATTTTACCCACGCTATGTATGTGTGAAATTCGACACAAACAATTCAGAATCTAAACTTCTCCTTACTTGAAAATTAATAGAAGTTAGATTTCAGCTTGTTAATGATGACAATATAACCATGATCAGAAATGAACACTGTCCCCTTGGTGGTAAAACTTGGAAATGAATAAGTCAGATTAATTATTTCTGAATGATTTGCTATTTTTTTGTCTCATTGAAATCCAATATATTATTAAGATGCCTAGACATTCCTGATAATAGACCAAGGTGAGCCTTCTGTCAGTGCACATAAAGGAGCCAAAGCAGAGCTCGCAATAGCACACACACACACCAGTATGCTAATCTGAACAAAGAAGCAGGACCCACAAAGGGCCGAGATGGCATAAAAATCTCAAAAGAGTGCCGCACTTCAGTAACAAGATTTTCTATGAGCTCATTAATATTTACCAAAGCCAAGAGAGCTCTTGTTTCTTTCATTTAGCCACAAATGCCTCCTCAAAATTATTCCTATATTGAGATAGCATTAGAAAAATAAACTATGCATATAAAAGAAGCCTCACATGAAAGACAAGCAGCTTTGAAGATAAGGCTGCTTTCAGGGTGAGCATCTGCACCCAGAAGACCATTTACACAAATTAACATATTTTATCTACTGTAAAAGACACACACACACAAATAATTCACATGTGCAATAATATTTAAATTACTATCAGGGAATGCTTGAGCATTATTAGTATGTCTCACAAAAACATAAGTTCTGAAAAACAAGGCAAAGATTTGCCACTTAAAAAGAAAACTAGTGGCAGAGATGTTTTTCCACTGCAAGCAGTGCTTCTCTGAATCATTTAGCAGGGCGATCAGGAAATAAGTGTTAGATCAAAAGATCTGGGCTTGCATCCAGCCCTAGCTGTGCAGTATTGGGTAAGTTACTCAGTCTCTCTGAGCCTCAGATTGTTCATCTGTAAAATGATTATTAATATCTACATTGTGTGATTTTGAGAAATTAAAGAGACGGTGGTCACCAAAAGCTTAATGTAGAGCATAGCCCATTCAAAGCCTTTAATAAATATTTTGGGGTTTTTTTTGTAATTATTTATTGGAAGAACTTTACATAAAAATTTACATATTATACAACTATCCTAAGAGAAATACAATCACCAGTTGATGAATATACATCTAGTTCCTTCTCTACATGTGTGAATAAGCTTGTACGCATGCTTTCCAACTCTGTATTTTATAGCTATGGAAGCCTACCTTGAATTATCTCACTTGTTTCTTCTGTTCCCCTGTGAACAACATACTGTGAATACATTTCCATATCTTTAGTGTTAGTCGTTCAGTTGTGCCCAACTCTTTGCGACCCCATGGACTGCAGCCCTCTGTCCATGACATTTTCCAGGCAAGGATACTGGAGTGGGTTGCCATTTCCTTCTCCAGGGGATCTTCCCAATCCAGGAAACGAACCTGGGTCTCCTGCACTGCAGGCAGATTCTTTACCAACTGAGCTACAAGGGAAGCCCCTTCCATATCTTTAGCTATTATTTTTCAGCACCGTTTTAATTGCTGATGGTATTTCACTGTGTGAATGTATCACAGTGTTCGAGATACTTCCCAATAAGTAATCAGTGTAAACAATAGTTCAATGTATGTATCTGGCAATAAATATTTGTATACACCCTAAATTATCATTTAACCTAAATACCATTATGATAAACATCCCAACAAACAGAAGCATGTATATATTATTTCCTTCAACTTGAAAACATGCACTTCTATACATTTTTTCTAGTTGTTTTTTAATATTTAATTTTGAGTAGACAATATATTCATCTTATAAGTTGTTTTTCTATCACTATAATAAAAATAAAAAGTAAACAGTAAAAAGTTCTTCCCATGGCTTTTCTTATTTACCTCATCTATTCTGCAGATAACATTATTATTAATGTATACAGTCTTTTAGATTTTATCTATGAATAGAAAAGTAAAGATGAACATATGTGTTTTATCTTTTTTTTCATAATGGGTAGCATATAATGCATATCATGGTATATCTTGATTTTTCACTTAATAATACAATTTATAGTTAATTCTATATCATTACTTAAGAGATAACTACATACTATTCCATTGCATGCTTGTACCATAATTTACTTAACCAAACCTCTACTGATTGATATTTGGCTTTATTCCAGTGTTCTGCTCCTGATAAAATGTTATTGCAGTGATTAAAATTCAAAATATATGATTTCACATATATGTAAACATATTTTCGGTTCAGACTGACACTCAAAATATACAATGACTTGTAGGCTACACTAGTGTTTATTATCTGATTATCAAGTCAGCTAAATTTCCAGAAGTAGCATTGCTCACCTCAGTTCCATATGCCTTTTAAAAGAAAGAAAAAGAGGATATAACTGCATTTCTACCACAAAGTGCCTTTTTGTACCCATTGGGTTTCTTCTCTAAATTCAACTCCTGCAATTCACGTCTGATCTTGGCTGCTTTTTGATAGCCCTTCAACATGTTATGGAGTTAGTGGATTTTACCTGTCTCATAATTTCACTGATATATCTACTGCATCATTCCCTCATAGAAATGAACATTATGATTTAAAGAGCTTATAAATTTTATACTAAAAACGTGCTCTCTGCTCTTGATTTTATTTGCATATTTTAACAGTGAAGTAGTTATTTTAACATATTTATTTATTTACTATTTTTAATTCACATTCAGCAAAACAGCTATTTTTATTGAAGTTTTAGTGTTTTTCCTTTTGTTTCTAACATTATGCTCTATAGTAAACTTATGATTCTTTTTGTATTTCCTTACATCCATTCAATTTTTACTTGGAGGTGGTTTGAAAATATTTTTATCCAAAGTAACTCCATTTTTTTCATAAATATCAGACTCAAGAAAATAAGATGTAGATTCATTTATTCACTTACTCATTCAATCAAAAGTGCATTCAATCCTCCACATACCAACTATTTTTCTTGGTACTGATGACACAATGGGGAATAAGGTTCAGTCTTTTTGCCACTTACATTTCAATGAGGAAAAAATAAAGGAGAAAAAGGACTAGAGAACGATGAGTGAAATGGATTTTTTTTTGTTTTTAGATCAGGTAGGAGGAATCAAAGTTGCCCATTTTTAACAGGATTGATTATACCACCTTGAAGCCTAAAGGAGTTACAAAATACAAACAGCCTTTTCTCTGACCAAAATTATTCTTACAATCAGAAAGGAGTGCTTTAGCACCTTACATTTAGTATTTAGATGTATTCCAACTTGATTAATTTTTAAATTATTCTGCCTTAATTCTATTTTACCTTTTATAAATGGTTTCATTAAAAAACATTCAGAAAACTGACTTCTAAAATACTCTGTTAAATACCAAAAAACAACCATACTTATCACTAAATTTCAATCTTGATTCAAGAGATGGGAGAATAACAAAAGTAAATACAGAAGTGTGGTGAGAAAAATCACAGTAGTTTGCAAATAACTGAAAAACACACACAGGGATGATCAGAACTGGAGGTAAACTGTCCACAGATGCTTACGGAGACAGTATAAGAAACAACTAACTCCTCACATGTATTGCTGTTCTGTTAACTTTATGCACAGGCTAGGAGATCTCCGCTTCTCCAAAGAGTTGCTTGCTTTTGTTTTTGTTTTGTTTTGTTTTTCCCAGATATAAAAAGCTGTAATAGTAAAACGGTGATATGGATTCTGCTGTATATCTTTCCCGATATCTTCTAATCAGCAGTGAAGCCAAAGTACTATCTGTTTGGTCTCATTTTGTATTGCAGAAACAATGTCATTGTGTAGAGCTCTGGTTTTGGAAATAGACTAACTGGAATCAAATCCCTTACTAACTAACCATTATTAAGCACATGACCTCATTCAAGTCACCTAACATTCTACACCTTGGTTTCCTCACATTAAAAGAGAGGAAGAGCACTCATCTCATATAGCTTTTATGGTAATTAGATGAGCAAATTCATTCAAAACACTTAGAACAGTACCTTGTGCTTAGTGAGTGTTCTATTATTGTGATTCTCACTAATATTTAACCAGCTCACTGTTGTTCAGGTGTATTTCATATAGAAAGCACAAAGCATGGTGGGCTTGCTTACCACCTGGGAATGTTGTGTGACCATCAACACTACCTAGTTCCCCAACATTTTCATCACTCCAAAAGGACATCCTTTCCCAATTAACAGTCATTTCTCATTCTCCCCTTTTCCCTAGACCCCTATAACCACTAATTTGCTTTCTGTTTCTATGGATTTTCTTATTCTGTATATTTCTTACCTACTGTATACTTCAAATGGAGCATGTAATAGGAAGGTTTTTGTGTCTGGCTTCTTTCACTTAGTGTATGCTTTCAAAGGTCATTCATCTTGTAGCAAGTATCAGTACTTCACTCCTTTTATGATGGAATATTATTTCATTATATAGATAAACAGCATCCTGTGTATCCATTCATCAGTTGATGGAAATTTGAGTTATTTCCACATTTTGGTGATTGTGAATAATGCTGTTAAGAACATCTGTGCAAGTTTCTGTCTGAACATCTGTCTTCAGTTTTGTGGGGTATATGCTTGGGAGTAGAAATGCTGAGTCATATGGGAATTCTATATTTCACTTATTGGGGAACCACAAAACCATTTTCTACAGTGGTTAGAACTCTTTACATTTTCACCAACTATATACAAGGGTTCTGATTTCTATAGTTCCTTCTTAACACTGTTATTTTCCCTTTTTAAAATTTATAATAGCCATCCTTGCATGTGTGTAGAGATATATCATTGTGGTTTTCATTTGCATTTCTCTAGTGACTAATCATGTTGATTATCTTTTCATGTACCTATTTGCACATCTTCCTCAGAGAAATGTCTATTCAAGCCCTTTACTCACTTTTTAAGTGCTGTTTAATTGTTTCTCTTTTAGTTGCTGAGTAGTAAGAGCACTTTATGTATCCTGGAGAGTACACTCTTTCAGATCAAGGACTTTAAAGTATTTCCTCCCATTTCTTGGACTGCCTTTTCACATTCTTGACCGTGTTCTTTGAGACACAAAACCTTTTCATTTTGATGATGTCCAAATTATGTTTTTTTTCAATTACTGCCTGTGATTTTTGCAACATATCTAAGAACCCATTGCAAAATCCAAAGTCATAAAGGCTTCACCCTTGTGTATATGTGTAAGTTTTTTAGCTTTGGATTTTATTTTTATGACCCAGTTTGAGATACTCTTTGTGAGAAAAGATCTAACATCACCCTTTTCCATGAGGATATCCAGTTGTACCAGTATCCTTGTGGAAGAGACTATTCTTTTTTCCTATTCAACAGTCTTGGCATTGGCCATTGTAGAATAACAGACAATGAAATCCCTGTCGAAAATCAACTGATCATATATGCATGGGATTATTTTTGGACTCTCAATCTTATTCCATTGATCTGTATGTCTATCCTTATGTCAGTTCATCCCTGTTTTGACTATTTCAGCTTTGTAGTAAGTTTGGAAATTAGGAAATGTGAACCACCCAACTTTGGTCTTCTTTTCTAAGATTGTTTTGTCTATCTAGAGTCAAACCACTTCATTTTTTTTTAAGTTATTATAGACAAAAAATAGAGTTGGACTGTAGGTGAAGAGACATAGCAAGATCCCATAGCTAGTACCTTAGTGTGAATTTTAATATAAAATATTTAGCAGTCTCAACTAGGAAAAAAAATTTTAATGTGTTTTCAGAGTTTACAACAATTTTTAAGATGTGCCTGAATAGGAGAAATTGGAAAATAAGGCAGTTTAAGGATATTAATATCAATAATAATAACTATTCAAAATCAGTAATATTATATATTTTTTCTGAAAGCACTTGCCCACACACATTACTTGACTGTTGGTGTTCAGTCACTAAGCATGTCTGACTCTTTACAATCCCATGGATTGCAGCACACCAGGCTTCCCTCTCTTTCACTATCTCCCAGAGTTTTGCTCAAACTCATGTCCATTGAGTCGATGATGTCATTCAACCATCTCATCCTCTGTCTCCCCCTTCTCCTCCTGCCTTCTATCTTTCCTGGCACCAGGGTCTTCTCCAATGAGTCAGTTCATCTCATCAGATGGCCAAAAATTGGAGCTTCAGCATCAGTCCTTCCAATGAATATGCAGGGTTGATCACCTTTAGGATTGACTGGTTTGTTTGCCTTGCTGTCCAAGGGACTCTAAAGAGTCTTCTTCAGCACCATAGCTGGAAGTCATTAATTGTTTGGCACTTAGCCTTCTTTATGGTCTAACACTCACATCCATTCATGACTACTGGAAAAACCATAGCTTTGACTATATGGAACTTTCTCAGCAAAGTAATGTCTCTGTTTTTTAATACACTGTCTAGGTTTGTCATAGCTTTTCTTCCAGGGAGCAAGCATCTTAATTTCATGACTGCAGTCAACATCTGCAGTGATTTTGGAGCCCAGGAAAAGAAAAACTGCCACTGTTTCCACTTTTTCCCCATCTATTAGTCATGAAGCAATGATGCAACGATCTTTTTTGAATGTTGAGTATTTAAGCCAGCTCTTTCACCTTCATCAGGAGGCTCTTTAGTTCCTCTTCGTTTTGGCCATTAGAGTGGTATCATCTGCATACCTGAGGTTGTTGATATTTCTTCCAGCAATCTTGATTCTAGCTTGATATTTGATATTTTCTCACAAAAGTTCTAGTAAGCAGTCAGGACAAGCATGATTATCCTCAATATGTAAATGAGGAAACTAAAGCCCTGAGAAGTTAAGCAATGAGGTCAAGGTTGCACAGCAAATAAGTGTAGAGTCAAAATACAATGCTCTGTCTTCTGATTCCCAGACCAGTTATTTCAGCCTGACAGATCAACATCAGCCTTGGGTAAACTGGGTCTTATTGATAATTTTATTTCAATTTGGGTGAAAAAAATCTATGTTATTACTGAAAACTTTTATAATTGTTTCTGCAAATCATTTACACATTCCAAGTTCTCAGAGAAAGATAAGTAAAATGGAGATATAAAACAAGGATTTCAGCTGTCTTGAGAGTTGCCTGTGTGTAGATATAACTTCTTTAGGTTGATTCTCTTTATACCTTAAGCTATGATTCTTCTCCACATACTGTTATGTTCCAATTTCTTATTCTTCTTCCCTGCACAAAGTTTTTCTCTGAAATTTAAATTATTAACTACTGAATATATATTTTCTTAAGCAACTTAAGCAACACAGATTTGTTTGCATAATCTGTGATGAAAAACCTATGCAAGTCAAAGGGGTGCCGGAGAAAAATGGTAGGAACCACCTCTTAAGTATTCATCTACTAGCCTCATAAAAGTATCATAGGAATATTAGAAAGTATAAAAAGATACAATCTGAAGAAGTATTATGCTTACTGCCCTTTGGAGAACTCATTTAAAGCCAAAGAAAGAAAAACACTGTGGATTTTTTAGGTCAATAGGATGTATGTAAAACTCCAAAGTCCAGTGCAAGAAGAACCACTCAGCCCAAGTTCTTTCAAAGCAGTGAGTTAGGTGGTCTTGTTATCAATATGCAGCAGGAAAAAAAAATGTGCTCACTTCCATAAGAAAGTAAACTTAAAATTTTCCCTGAAAGTTTGAGCCACTGTGGTATAATCCAAACTGAAATTCAATTTCAATTATTCTCAAGTGCAGCTATGCTGTTTCTTTTATTCTGCTGTTTGTGAAATAGCAATCTCAGTAATTGAATATTAATTTTCACCAAGAAAGCATTCCAAACTCTTCTTCAAAGAGAGAGTTAAGCTTATTAATTCATTCCTTGACAAGAGGAGAAAGCGCATGACTTGCTGTGCAAGGAACAAGAACTCCTAGGGGCCAAGAAGATTTAATCAAGGATTGAAGGGGAAGGCAAAGCGAATAAACCAGAAGGCAGAAGAATGTGAGGTCACCTGACTTTTTAGAGGGAAGAAAAAAAAACCACAACAATTTCCAGAGCTCAACCAAAGTGAAGTAATGATGCAAAGCCATCAGAAGTACAAATTCCTCCTGAGATATAAGCTAACGCATTGACTTTCCTTTATTATGCCACTTTAATTTCTGGGAAAAGTCCAAAGCAAAGGTTTATATTTCATGATATTGTCAACTTTGCATAAGACTACCTGTGCTACTCATGACTTACACCGCCATAGGGACACAATTGATTTTTTTCTCCCTCATAAATCTGAAAATGTTCTTTGCCTTCCCTGTAGATCTCTAATATTTATTGGTGTCTATCCTAAAATAACAGTTCAGGGTTGGAGCTATGAAAACATTTGGGGCTTTAGTTTACCATAGAGAATGTCTACTGAAGATCAGCGATAATCCGAAGCACTCCAAGCTTGCCCAGAAGATACTAGAAACACCTCCACCTAGACACACATACTATATTTCCTAATAGATTCTGCTCCAGAAAAAGTTACAAAGTGCCACATGACACAGGTCCTTTCGACCAGTCTAAAGAATTCCATGCCTATTAAAGCATCACTTAACTCATAAATAGTCCCTTCCTGTTATTTTACTTTCTTAAATATTACTAAACATTTTGAGTTTTTGTTTCTCTGTATTATCTGTATAGATAGATATTTACTGTGTTTTAAATGAACTGATTATTTTTAAATAAATTACATATTTAAAAAATTATCCATCAAAATTAATATAGATAACATATTAATTATGAAAAATAACCATATTTTTAAAAATAAAATATCTAGGTAGAAAATGACGTTGTTTTAAATGTTTTCAAATATCCTTAGTGTCTGATTTGAAAAGCAGAGAGTTGTATTCTCATTCCAGATTCTGTGTTCAATATGTTAAGATATCATGTTGCCTCTAAAAAAACACAATATACTTGTAAGAGGAGAATTTAAAAAGGCAAATAATGCCTTAGTATTATTATGAAAATCATGTTGACCTCATAGAGCCTCCAAAAGCACCTTGAGGACCCCAGTCTCCCAGAGTTCCCCACATCACACTTTAAAAACTACAGCTTTAGAATATCAGAGGATCATGCAGGTACTGGAGTCTATATATAAAGGAGGTAACTAGAAACAGACTCCTAACAAATAACTACAGCTGATCTTGTTAAGGTTTTCACATAATTTCTTCTAAATAAATGTCACATCAGTTACATTTCCCTCTCTTTTGAGGTCATTTAGGCAGAGATGTAGTATCAGCTCCATGTGGCATATCAAAAAGCTTGGTAGATAAGAAATAGTGGATCGTGTCTGAAAAAGTAGATTGGGGAATATAGTTCTTTTTCATTAGAATTAATTGTCTTCATAATAAATACAAATGTGAATTTGCCACATAATCCCACAGTTACCAGAGCCTACATGGACTCAGCATGGCATCTTTCCTCCCAGACAGGCCAACAAGATCTGTCTAAAATGCTGCTTTCAGTGGCATCTCTGTATTGTAACACTTTGATAACTGGGGCTGATCACTGTGTTTGCATTATACTTGTTGGATTCATGTAAGCCCTACAATGTGATAAGTAGAAAGTAATTCCTGAAATTAGAATTTGAAAAAAGCAAGGAATATTTTTGCTGCACAATTTGTGCATGTGTGGGTTCATAACTGGTTTGGAAGATACACACTGAATTATTTTAGTGGTTACCCTAGAAAATATAACATTCACACTGAACAATGCTTAAAGGTAATCCAAACCTTCTACTTGAATACTAAAAAGATCTTTATCTTTTATAAATTCTAATCATCTCTCCTCAGCTTACAGGCCACTTTTGTCTAGTATTTATTTTCACACCTTACAAACTGATGCTATTACCGGTTTATAGGATCAATATTTTACTAGATTTACCAACATACCTACTAATTTATTTTCTCATCATTTCTTTTTATACTTGGGACCTCCCTTCTAGGATTTTCTTTTTAAAGTCAGGGTCTGCTGGTTGTAAATTCTCTCAGTTTTAACTTTTTTGAAAGGTATGTTTATTTCTGTCTCACTCATGGAAGATAGTTTTGCTGGGTTTATAAATCTAATTTTACATTGTTCATAGCACTTGCGAGCTTTAGCTAGTTTTCTGTCTTTCACTGATGCTATGAGAGAGACTTGTTAGTCTAATGGTGCTTGTTCACTGGACAGCTTATCCTTTCTCTGTAGCTGCTCTTAAGATTTCATTCTTATCCTTGGGGTTCTATGGGTGGGCTTCCAGATATCCTGGTGTGGTCTTCTTTATATTTATCCTGCTTGAGATTTGTTGATGCTCCTGAATCTAAGGATTTAGCCTTTCTTCGACTCTGAAAAATCCTCAGTCATTACATTTTCAAATATCAGTCTCCTTCATTTTCTCTAGTCTTTCCTTCTGCAGTTTCAGTAAGAGGTACCTTAGACCTACTCACTATACTCTCATATCTCTTAATCTGGCTTTTATACTTTCCAACTATCTGCCTTTTTATGCTGCAATCTTTCAGACCTTCCAGTTTTCTAGATTTTAACTATTTAATCCATGGAGTGACTTTTTAAAAACTAATTTTAATGGCTAAACTTCTATTTGATTAGTTTTAGAGCTGTTAAATCATTTTATGCAATTTAATTATCTTTTATTTTAGTAAATATAACATGAATACTTATTTACAACCTTACCTGATAATTATAATATTATGATCCTATCTTTTGTTGTTTCCCTTGATCCTAGATGATGCTGATTTCCTTGTACATTTAGTGATTTTGTGATACTGAGCTTGTGGCCATTTTAACTTTATCCATAAAATTATTTGGGATTTGTACTGAAAGTATTTATGAGGGTTTTAAGTTGCTTCTATAAATCATCCAAGAATACTTTAAATATTTAGCTTTGGAATTTCAGGCAAATTAGTAGTGTAAATGTATGCTGCCAATTTGTAGATGATCACTTTGTAGTTACAAATATTTCTCAACTTGTACGAGCCCTGAGTCCCAGGCCTTGATTTTCAAGACTCTATAGATGGCAGGGCTACGAGGAATGAAGAGAGCTGCAGGTTCCTGGTTTCATTTAGTCCTTTGACCTGGAAAGGTGTTTTTATTTTCAAGCCAGTCCAACCATATATTTGGCATGGTTATTAAAGATACTAAGGGAAATATTTTAAGAGCTTTTGATGAGTATTGATTTTCAAAATATCTAGCCAGTTGTATCATCAGAAATGGATGCTCCTTCCTCCTACACTGTTGATGAGAAAGTAAACTGGTACAGTCACTACAGAGAAGTGCTTTTAGTTTAAGAAACTAAAAGCAGAGTTACTATATTATCCTGTGATTCAACTCCTGGATATATACCTGGAGAAAATTATAATTTGAAAAAAATCATGCACACTGCATGTAAACGATAATGTTCACTGTGTAACTTCCTCCAATTTTAAAGGAAAACTGGAGAAGGAAATGGCAACCCACTCCAGTGTTCTTGCCTGGAGAATCCCAGGGGCAGGAGAGCCTGGTGGGCTGCCGTCTATGAGGTCACACAGAGTCGGACACGACTGAAGCGACTTAGTAGTAGTAGCAGCAGCACTATTTACAATGGCCAAGACATGGAAGAAACCTAAGTATCTCTAAAGAAAATGTGGAATACAGATACAATGGGGTATTACTCAGCCATAGAAAATAATGAAATACTGCAGTTTGTAGCAACGTGGATGGACCTAGGGATTATCACAGTAAGTGAAGTGAGCCAGACAAAGACAAATATTGCATGATATGGTTTATATGTGAGTGTGAAAAAGAATGATACTAATGAACTTATTTACAAAACAAACAGTCTCACAGACACCAAAGTGGAAAAGTGGGAAAGGATAAGCCAGGAATTTGGTATTAATAGAGACACACTATGTTATATAAAGTGGATAACCAGCAGGATCTGCTCTATTGTAATAGCCTATGAGGGAAAAGAATCTGAAGAATATATATAAGTATGTAACTGAATCACTGCTATACATTTGAAAGTAACACTATGTTATAAATCAACTATATATCAATTAAAAAGAAATGGATGTTCCTTGGCTTAAAGTATATACCGTATGCTAACTCGCTTCAGTTGGGTCCAACTCTTTGAGACTGAACTGCAGCCCACCAGGCTCCTCTGAACGTGGAATTCTCCAGGCAAGAATACTGGAATGGGATGTCATGCTCTCCTCCAGAGGATCTTCCCAACCCAGGGATGGAACGCGAGTCTCTTACGTCTCCTGCATTGGCAGGCAGGTTCTTTACCACTAGCATCACCCAAGAAGCCCAAAGTAAATACTATATATAGCATGTTTATATGGAAATTCTAGTATGAGGGCATATCTTTATTTTAATTTATAATATTTAGTGACAATATATCATTTGCTAAAGTCATACAGTTTTTAAAACTTCTCAGGTATTAATATTTTATATAATTTATTTTAAATTAAATGAAACTTGCACAATTATGTGGTACTAAACCCAAGTGCTGTTTTCCACTTTTGTTAGAAAATACTGAGAAGACAAAAATAAGAAATTTATCCAAGTGGCAGCTATAAATACAGTCATGTAGCTATGAATTAAAATCTAACAAAAATTTTCCAGCTTTTAATCCAGTCACTTCAGTTTTTATCCATAATATTTCCATGATGTCTCTTGGATGAAAATACACTGATAGAGATTAATGATATAATTAACTTTATGTTCACATATAATATACATGCTGAATAATCTGACATGACAAACTTTATCATAATGTACCCATTAATTTTCTTTTCATATTTATTCTTATATTTTTCAACTCTTCCAGGTGGTATTAAAAGTCATGAATAAAACATAATTTTTTTAATAAACAGAACTTTACAAAACCTGCAATTATTTGCATTGGTCAATATCTCAACAGAATTTAGCATCAAATAATTTAACTTCAAACAATTCTAAAGATATCTAGAGCTCACCTCTGGCTGCTAGTGACACAGATGCTAACAGTGAAATAGTTTCTCATTTTCTGTAAAATTTTCTAACGGAATCTGGCTATAGCCATCAGACAAAACAGACATTCAAGAGAGGCTTTGGTATTCAGTCTTCAAACTTCACCTATTACATATATCATATAAAATTGCAAATCTCAGGACTCATATCAGAAAAATTAAACCAGTTTATTTTTAAAGTATATTCAAAAAATGTAAATTATAAGGACTTTGGCTTAATTTCATTTGCTCAAGTTCTCATAAATTAACACTCTAAAAAATATAAGCTGCTACATCTGCAAATGATTACAATTACAAGAATGTGCTATAAGTAATTATAAATTACCAGAATACTTAATTTTCCCTCTATCTGAAAAACAACAACAAAACTAAACACACAAACAAACAAATCTGGCACTAGTTTTTGGGACAAAGGAACTTCACATTTTAAATGAGAGAAGAAACACTGGGTCAAAATTTCTTTTGTGGCTCTGCTTTAACATAGGCATAAGTGGAAACAGAATTTGGGGCCAATAAGTTAAGCATCCCCTATTTTTGAAATTCATGGGCTGTGAAAGTATTACATAAGAGCCTTTAAATCCCCTCCAGTAGTATTTAAAGCATCATCAATATGAAATAGCATGGGACAAGCAATCATAATATCTTACGGCTAAATGGGACTGGAGAGTCCTTCCATATGGGCAGGAGTGCTAAAAGCAGTCGTTTTCCCATAAGGGAGGCTATCAGATTCTCCTTTGTTATGAAAGTGATCTCCTTATAGATCTATCTAGCATCAGAAAACTTACTGAAATCAAATGATGTGACATATTTCAAATTACCTTGCAAACTATGATTAGACATTTAGCAAAAGAAATGTAAAAGGAAATAGATTTGGAGAGTGACAACGTAACAGCATCTTTCTAAGGCATAAATAAAAATGAAATTCTGTAGAATACTTCTCATGGAATATCCAAGTTCATACAGCTTCCTCTCCTAAATACAAGTCATGTAGCTAGGTTTTTTAAAATGGAAGTTTATTGGTAGGAGTATTTCTTGGTATCCTGCATATTTTAAAATCCAATAATAAAGCATAAGAATTCACAAAAGGGAAAATCACACTGTCAGTAGATTATATATTAGAACATATGGAAGACTAGTTACTCAAAACCTTACAAAAGAGATTTTTAAAAAAGAATAACTCACTTATTTTTTCAAATTTTTTCAATTAAAAATATAATTTGTTAGTGAGTTTTTTTTTTAACCCTTAGTAAAATGACTGGCAAAGTGAATTTATAGAAAAGCACCAAACAAATTATATGGATTGTTTAAGCAACTCAGTGAAAGGCCTTCCTCATCACTATTGCTTAAGCTATGCAACAGGAATTCGAAAGGAATGGACTCTGGAGGCAGAGTGCCTAGTTTAGAGGCCCTGCTTAGCACTTATGAGATATGAACTGCACAGTCACTTAACCTCTGTGACTCAGTGGGTGTAACTGGGGTAATACTACTACCTAGGTGATAGTGTTATTCTGAGGGTTAAAGGAACAGATTTCATAAAGTGCTTAGGGCCATACCAGGTACATAAGAAGTTCAAGTAAGCATTTTATCATTTCCATTAGGGCAGAGGGAAAAAGAAATCAGTTCAGATATTAATAAATGTGAGTCTTGGTCTCAGAATTGCCTCATTCTTAGACAAGAAGTAATTCAGTTTCACCTATGATACTAATCATGTCACTCACTACCCTCCCAGGAGTTAGGATCTAGTGGTTTTACATGTCCAGGTACCTTGAAAAGCAACAAGTGTAACCTTTGAGTTCTCTAGAGAAAGACAGCGAATTGCAAGGTACTGTATTATATGAATTCTTATTCTTATATTTCAAAAAATATCAAACACCAGGGTCACATAGGTTTACTTTTTGTATTTAAATGCCCCACTGAATGGTGCATTTGACACTGAAGAGCCTAAAAACTCACTGATACTAATACTTCAGGTCAAAAATAAGGAGAATTTTTTACCCAGTGATTACTATGTCCCAACTAGTTTGTCACATATTTAGTTTATCACATGATCTGTAGTAAAGAATTTTGAAATCACTCTTGCTTTTATAATTTAATTCTATCAATTATTATATTTGTATGAAGAGAGATAAAAATGATTAGGACTAATCAGGAAAGAAACATGAAAACAGTAACACCTAACAGTGCTGATCCTATTGGGGCCCTCCCGGGCTGCTCAGGACTTGTTCTAGCACACACTAGTGTCCTTCCAGAAGAGTCTGCCTTCCTCCTAGGGACTCTGTCTTGGGGGGCAGGCCCAGAGTGCCATAATAGGCACTCCAGGAGCAGATCACAGCTGATGACAAGTGCAGGCAGAGGATAAATATCCCTCCTCCCTTGGGGGCGGCAATGCTGGGCTGGGTTCCACACCGTGTCCCAGAAGCCACCAGCAGGACTAAGCTCCAGTTTTCCCCAGCGGTAACCTGCGGGATAAGGTGCTTCTCATTTGCTTCCTCACTTTCCCTGGCTTGCTTCCCACTTCTCAGCAACTCCTGGGATCACTTCTCCAACCTAGCTGTCTCAGCATTCTGAAGAAACTCAGAGGAAATACTGACATTTACAGAGACATACCATGTGCAAGCAACCCACTCCAATATGCTTGCCTGGAGAATTCCATGGACAGAAGAGCCAGGTGGGCTACAGTTCATGCTATCGCATAAGTTGGGCACAACTTAGCATTATCTTTCTTTCTACCATGTGCAAGCATGCTAAGGGATTCACATATATTGGTTTCCCTTTGGTCCTCAGTGCTCAAGTCTCAAGTCCTTGGCTGCTGACTCTCCTCAGCCTGACTGCTAAATGTTGGTTCACCATAGGACCCAGCCTGGGACACCTTCTCCTATCTGCTTCGTTTTATGCCTGAGTCTTACCGATTCCAAGTGTTTCTCTAGTTTCTGTACCAGCAACTCTAAAATGACTATTTCCAGCCCTGACTGTTCCCCCAAACTCCAGATTTGGATCTTCACATCCCCAAGTAAATGTTAACAAGGCCAAAGCAGAACTCTTGCTGTCCCTTGCAAAGCCTGCATTTCCTCCCTTCTGTGCATCTCAAGTTGTGGTGTCACCATCCATCAGTGCCTCAAGGGCTTGATTTCGATTCTTCCCCTCCTTTCATTCCGCATATCGAATCCATTAGCAGATTTTCTTGATTTGACCGCAAAAATCCACTCTAACACTCTGTCTGTCCCCATATCCAGAACCACAACCTTGTCTAAGCACAATATTCATCTGGACTACTGGAATAGTTTCCTCCCAGGCATGGACCTGACAGAAGCAGAAGATATTAAGAAGAGGTGGCAAGAATACACAGAAGAACTGGACAAAAAAGATCTTCATGACCCAGTTAATTACGATGGTGTGATCACTCACCTAGAGCCATACATCTTGGAATGTGAAGTCAAGTGAGCCTCAGGAAGCATCACTACAAAGCTAGTGGAGGTGATGGAATTCCCGTTGAGCTATTTCAAATCCTAAATGATGATGCTGTGAAAGTGCTACACTCAACATGTCAGCAAATTGGGAAAACTCATCAGTGGAGTTTTCCAGGACTGGAAAAGGTCAGTTTTCATTCCAATCCCAAAGAAAGGAAATGTCAAAGAATGCTCAAACTACTGAACAGTTGCACTCAACTCACACGCTAGTAAAATAATGCTCAAAATTTTCCAAACCAGGCTTCAGCAATACGTGGACTGTGAACTTCCAGATGTTCAAGCTGGTTTTAGAAAAGGCAGAGGAACTAGAGATCAAATTGCCAATATCCACTGGATCATTGAAAAAGCAAGACAGTTCCAGAAAAACATTTATTTCTGCCTCATTGACTATGCCAAAGCCTTTGACTGTGTGGATCACAATAAACTGGAAAATTCTGAAAGAGATGGGAATACCAGACCACCTGACCTCCCTTCTCACAGAGAAACCCGTATTCAGGTCAGGAAGCAATAGTTAGAATGAGACATGGAACAACAGACTGGTTCCAAATAGGGAAAGGAGTAAGCCAAGGCTGTATATTATCACACTGCTTATTTAATTTCTATGCAGAGTACATCATGAGAAATGCTGGGGTGGATGAAGCACAAGCTAGAATCAAGGTTGCCGGGAGAAATATCAATAACCTCAGATATGCAGATGACACCACCCTTATGGCAGCAAGTGAAAAAGAACTAAAGAGCCTCTTGATGAAAGTGAAAGAGGAGAGTGAAAAAGTTGGCTTAAAGCTCAATATTGAGAAAACTAAGATCATGGCATCTGGTTCCATCACTTCATGGCAAATAGATGGGGAAACAGTGGGAACAGTGAGAGGCTTTTTTGAGGGGCTCCAAAATCACTGCAGAGGGTGACTGTAGCCAAGAAATTAAAAGACACTTACTTCTTGTAAGGAAAGTTATGACCAACCTAGACAGCATATTCTAAAGCAGACTTTGTCAACAAAGGTCCATCTAGTCAAGGCTATGGTTTCTCCAGTAGTTATGTATGGATGTGAGAATTGGACTGTGAAGAAAGCTGAGCACCAAAGAATTGATGCTTTTGAACTGTGGTATTGGAGAGGACTCCTGAGAGTCCCTTGGACTGCAAGGAGATTCAACCAGTCCATCCTAAAGGAGATCAGTCCTGGGTGTTCATTGGAAGGACTGATGTTGAAGGTAAAACTCCAATACTTTGGCCACCTGATACGAAGAGCTGACTTATTTTAAAAGACCCTGATGCTGGGAAAGATTGAGGGCAGGAGGAGAAGGGAACAACAGAGGATGAGATGGTCGGATAGCATCACCGACTCAATGGACACGAGTTTGGGTAGGCTCCAGGAGTTGGTGTTGGACAGGGAGGTCTGGCTGCTGCGGTTCATGGGGTGGCAAAGAGTTAGACATGACTGAACTGAGGTATACAAAATATCTCATAAATGAAATATATATATATATATATTTAATATTAAGCAAGCCATCATCTTCCCTCCTCTTAAACTTCCAATGGCACCTAATCATACTTATAATAAAACTCAAATTCCCTGTACTGGCTTACAAGGCTGTACAGTTTCTGACCCTTTCCTTCTCTAGTATATGCATGACTTTCTCCTTTTATCATTGCTCAAGTCTCATTGGCCCTTTCCCCTGTTTCTCAATTACAGCAAATTGATTCTTGTCCCAGAGCTTTTATCATGACTATTTCCTTTGTCTCAAGTGATCTTCTCTGAGATCTTTGTAGGGTTGCATGTCCAGTCGCTTCAGTCGTGTCCACCTCTTTGCAACCCTATGGACTGTAGCCCACCAGGCTCCTATGTCCATGGGATTCTCCAGGCAAGAATACTGGAGTGAATTGACGTGCCCTCCCACCAGGAAGATGATCTTTGCAACCTAGAGATAGAACCTGTGTCTCCTGCTTTGCAGGCAAAAGCCCCTTTGTAGGGTTGATGTTCAGGCACTTAGTTGTATCTGACTCTCTGCAACCCTATGAACTTCAGCATGCTAGGCCTCCATGTCTTTTACCATCTCCCAAAGCTTGCTCAAACTCATGTCCATTGAGTCGGGTGATGCCATCCAACCATCTCATCTTCTGTCATCCCCTTCTCCTGCTGCTTTCAATCTCTACCAGCATCAGGGTCTCTTCTAAGGAATCAGCTCTTTGCATCAGGTGGCCAAAGTTTGTATGGTTACATCATTCTTATTCAAGTCTCACCTCAAATATATCTTCTTCATTAAGAACTCTATAAACTACTTAATGCAATATATAGCCCTGCCATTATTTTCAAACAGGAATTACATTTTTTCGTGCTCATTTCTTATATACTAGTTATTTTTCTCTTATTCAGCTCAGTTCAGGTCAGTCACTCAGTCGCATATGACTCTTTGTCTATCACCAACTCCCAGAACTTAAACTCATCCATCAAGTAGGTGATGTCATACAACCATATCCTCTGTGGTCCCCTTCTCCTGCCTGTAATCTTTCCCAGCATCAGGGTCTTTTCCAATGAATCAGTTCTTTGCATCAGGTAGCCAAAATATTGGAGTTTCAGCTTCAGCATCAGTCCTTCCAACAAATATTCAGGACCGATTTCCTTTAGGATATACTGGTCAGATCTCCTTGCAGTCCAAGGAACTCTCAATAGTCTTCTCCAACACCACCGTTCAAAAGCATCAATTCTTCGGTGCTCAGCTTTCTTTATAGTTCAACTCTCACATCCACACATGACCACTGGAAAAACCGTAGCTTTGGCTAGATGGATCTTTGTTGGCAAAGTAATGTCTCTGCCTTTTAATAGGTTCGTCATAGTTTTCCTTCCAAGGAGCAAGTTTCTTTTAATTTCATGGCTGCAATCATCATCGTCAGTGATTTTGGAGCCCAAGAAAATAAAGCCTCTCACTGTTTCCATTGTTTCCCCATCTATTTGCCATGAAGTGATGGGACCAGATGCCATGATCTTAGTTTTCTGAATGCTGAGTTTTAAGTCAACTTTTTCACTCTCCTCTTTCACTTTCATCAAGAAAGCCTCTTCTTCTGATTAGAAGCCAATAATGGGTATTTTGTCTTATAAGATGTCCAGAGCATCTAGAATATAAACTTGACACATGGTAGGCCCTTAATAAATTTTGTAGAATAAAACAAATGAGAGGAACTATTGTCAGTCCCATTTTCAAGGTGATGAAACTGCCTGCAGGTAGTTATGCAAACTGTTCCAGCCAATAGAGCGTGAGATTGCTGCCATTATCAAATCAGCCTGACACCAGAGCCCACATATTTAACCATTCGACCCAATTTTCTCTATATCTGAGTGGTAAGGGAATATGAATTGAAACAAACAAACAAAAGACTTAATTCAAGAACAGGGTGCATTCATATTTACACTGTACCTACTTGAAGGAGTCAGCAAGTTTCAGCAATTCTGAGATCTATAAAAGATTCATAATTCTTAAGAAATAAATCCTAATTTTTATGCAATGTGGGTACACCAAGAAGAAAGGAAACCAATGCTATATTAGCTCTCACCCTCTACACGAGCCTATTAAGGTAGATGCAACAGTTTAAACAGTAGGTTACAATTTTCAGACCATTTCTCATTGGAAAATTAAAAGACCCCAGAATAAAATACAACCTAGTTCATTTTGTCTGCAAACTACTAGAAAAACAAACATATTCAGCAATGTTTCCTTTATGGGACTGAAGCTGCATTTAACACATATGTATGTAATTTGGAATCAGAATCATGATGGCCTACAAACCAAGGCATGTGAACAGATATATATTTGTGTGTGTGCAAAGCAGAATGGCATCAAAATAGAAATATTCATAAAAATACACTACCCAACATATATGAGGAAACTCAGAAAAAATTACCAAGGGGACAACAGGCACTTAAAACAAAATCTTCTAAAAATTATTTTCATGTGTTTTACAAGGAGACCCTGCCATACTGAATAACAAATTCCATCCAAGCTTTCTAAAAAATAATATATTTAGTTACCCCAAAGAAAAAAATTAAGGAAGAAATACATAAATGACAAATCTTTACCAAGAGGAGCCAAACATGTGTTATAATCCTAGTATAGCTATTAATAATAATAGAGAGAAGAAGAAGAAGCAATACTAACCCTCATGCCAAAATCCACAAGAGTGACTGGAAATGGCACAAAGACATGTTATTTAGTCAATGTTTTACATCACTGTCCTCTTTCCTAATTTCTTTGTTTACAATAAATAAAGTTGAAAAACACCATAATCAAAAAAAGATCTGTAAGGACAAATAATATGTCTAAATAGTATTCCTGATGAAGACACTGAGGTCTAAATAGCAAGTGCCAGGGCAGACGTTTGAATCCAGGACCTCTTATTCCAAGTTCAACACTGTTTCTTCCTTACCACACAGTCATCACACTGAGAAGTTAAGTACTTATTTTGTGTGTGATTTTACTTTATCATACTTTGCTTTGGATGTCAGCAATGGGAGTGCCATAAAGCTTGAGTTTAAGTCATATAAAAAGTGCAAAACCCCTGAGAATTACAAGGGAGGCACATGGGTTACAGTTCTAACCTACAGTGTAGGTTGTACCAGGAGGCATCCTCACCAAACATCTCTGGGAGCCACTGTCAGAGACCAAAGTCAGATTAATATAAGCAGGTAAGTCATTTCTTATGATCTCAGGTTCTTATTAATGTAATTTGATCTGATATGAAAATTATTCATCTTTTCTCTGCAAAAGATGAAGTCAGACATTATCACTTAAAGAGATGGGTATACAGAAAATGTTACTCAGAGGGAGAGAAAAAGGCCTGACATCAGCCGACCACCTTGACTCAGAGCATCTTGAATTCTAAGTTTGACTGACAGGAACACCAGGAAGAATGACAAAGGAGGTGAGGAGGCATGATGTTTCCTATGTGTAATTTCTGCCTGGCCCTTTCTCATACCTGTCAAAAAATTATATATCATTTATACACTGAAGCTATTTCCATCACCTTTGCTCTAAGGAAACATGAGAGCTTAGACAAAAATTATATTCATAGAACACACAATTTTATTTCCAGTTAACTTGCAGCTTGTTAAATGATTTTGGTACTTGTTAAAAGAATTTTATTAGTTTTGTTTGTTTCACTAGATTTGGGAACCAGTCTGGCTTCTTAAATGTCAACTAGGCTCTACTTGAGCTTTTAAGAAAATTTAGGATTGATTAGAAGAATCAGGACTTGGCTACTCCGGATAGGTCTTAATTAAAGAGCAAATAACAGAAGGGATAGTTAGGGAGTGTGGAATGGACGTGTACCCACTACCGTATTTGAAATGGATAATCAACAAGGACCTACTGTATAGCACATGGAACTCTGTTCAATGTTAAGTGGTAGCCTGGATGGGAGAGGAGTCTGGGGGAGAATGGATATACAATATTGTTAATCAGCTATATTCCAACATAAAATACAAAGTTTAAGAAAAGTGAAAAATTGTTTAAAAATTTATGTCCAACAAACCTGCAC
Source organism: Nanger dama (assembly GCA_917880005.1). Lineage (NCBI taxonomy): Eukaryota > Metazoa > Chordata > Mammalia > Artiodactyla > Bovidae > Nanger > Nanger dama. The sequence goes on from CAKJTW010000052.1 coordinate 7,496,889, forward strand.
TGAATATCCGCTATGTGAATAGCACAGGAAGCCCCAGAGAAAAAACACTACCTGCAAGAGCTTTACAACTTGCTTAGGATGATTAAACTCAATTTTGGAAAAGAGATAAAGGTCTTAAGTGCATTATTATAGGCAATGCATTAAGCATGGAGCAGGGAGTGGTTAATTTTCACTACAGGTGAAAGCAAGAAAGACTTCACTGGGAAATATGACTTCCATACTGAGACTAAAGGAAGAAGGAGGGTTTGAACAGGTGAGTGTGAGTAAAGTACAAAGAGAAAGTCAAATGTGTTGAATGACTTTGTGCCACATGCTTTGCTAGAAACATAATCTTGATGATCTGAATTAACTCCTCAATAAAACCATTGTGGCAGTACAACTTTTCATTTCTGTTACCAATTCTCTACCTTCATCCTTTTATCCCATGGACAGAGGAGTCTGACCGGCTAGAGACCATGAGTGGCAGAGTCAGAAACAACTGACATGCATACATGCACACAACACACACACACACACACACACACACACACACACACACACACCCCTTTACCCCTTTATCTGTACCTTTTGCCCAATGACACTATTATTCCTCTCCTAAGGGGTGAATTATATTCCCCCACTCACAAAGGTCCATATAGTCAAAGAGGTGGTTTTTCCAGTAGTCATTTACTGATGTGAGAGTTGGACCATAAAGAAGGCTAAGCACTGAAGAAGTGACGCTTTTGAATTGTGGTACTGGAGAAAAGTCTTGAGTCCCTTGGACAGCAAGAAAAACAAACCAATCAATCGTAAAGGAAATCAATATTGAATATTCATTGGAAGGACTGGTGCTGAAGCTGAAGCTCCAACAGTTTGGACAGTTAATGCAAAAAGTTGACTCATTGGAAGACCCTGATGCTGGCTAAGATTGAGGGCAACAGGAGAAGGCGGCAACAGAGGACGAGATGGTTGGATGGCATCTCTGACTCCATGGACATGAGTCTGAGCAATCTCCAGGAGACAATGGAGGACAGGGAAGCCTGATATGCTGCAGTTCATAGGGTCACAAAGAGTCGGACATGATTTAGCAGTTCAACACAACCCAACAATGAGACATCCTTAGGCCAAAATGAACAAAGCAAGAACTTGAATTGTACTTAACAAAGCTGGGTAATTGGACTTTCTACCATCCCCATGAGCGGGAAAAAAAAAAAAAAAAAAAAATCCTGCATCCTGCTGAGCTCGCAACGAATGAGACGCCTATGGAGAAATCCTAAACTGGGCCTAGAAACTAGTCTAAGTCAAGAAAACCCACAGATAAATAAGAAATAAACATTTCTTTTATGCCACTGAGTTTTCTGTGTTGTTACAATGAATTATTGTGCCTGCAGCTGATTAATACATCTGGGCAAGTTAGGACCTAAGCCCTGGAGGGAATGGTGGTTTTCCCACGGTCCTAGGTAAAAAGAGGAAGACTCCAGTTTAGAATTCCTGTGCATCATGGACTGAAGGGTATATTCTAACATACTAACCCTTAAAAGGAGAGAAGAACCAGGGAAAAGGATATTAGAAGGTTAAGCAACTGAATGAAGGTAGTCATGGAGGAAGAAGGAAAAGTCTTACCTTGGTTGAAATTGTCTGAGGTGGCCTAATAATAAGTGAAAGTAGAGAGTGAAAAAGTTGGCTTAAAGCTCAACATTCAGAAAACAAAGATAATGGCATCCAGTCCCAACACTTCATGGGAAATAGATGGGGAAACAGTGTCAGACTTTATTTTTGGGGGCTCCAAAATCACTGCAGATGGTGACTGCAGCCATGAAATTAAAAGACGCTTACTCCTTGGAAGAAAAGTAATCACCAACCTAGATAGCATATTCAAAAGCAGAGACATTACTTTGCCGACTAAGGTCCGTCTAGTCAAGGCTATGGTTTTTCCTGTGGTCATGTATGGATGTGAGAGTTGGACTGTCAAGAAGGCTGAGAGCTGAAGCACTGATGCTTTTGAACTGTGGTGTTGGAAAAGACTCTTCAGAGTCCCTTGGACTGCAAGGAGATCCAACCAATCCATTCTGAAGGAGATCAGCCCTGGGTATTCTTTGGAAGGAATGATGCTAAAGCTGAAACTCCAGTACTTTGGCCACCTCATGTGAAGAGTTGATTCATTGGAAAAGACTCTGATGCTGGGAGGGATTGGGGGCAGGAGGAGAAGGGGATGACAGAGGATGAGATGGCTGGATGGCATCACGGACTCGATGGACGTGAGTCTGAGTGAACTCCGGGAGTTGGTGATGGGACAGGGAGACCTGGCGTGCTGCGATTCATGGAGTTGCAAAGAGTCGGACAGGACTGAGCGACTGAACTGAACTGAAGGTAACTTTGATCTAAATTTAGGAGAATTTTGAATGGCAGACTTAAGAATTTCAACTTCATTTTAAGGGCATGAAGAGCCATCAGAACAGTTTTAATATGGAAGCAACCTAGTGAAGTAGGGCGATTTAGGAGCCCTATTTAGTACAAACAGTAGTGAAGTCGCTCAGTCGTGTCCGACTCTTTGCGACACTTTGGACTGTAGCCCACCAGGCTCCTCCGTCCATGGGATTCTCCAGGCAAGAATAGTGGAGTGGGTTGCCATTTCCTTCTCCAGGGGATCTTCCCGACCCACGGATCGAACCCAGGTCTCCCGCATTGCAGGCAGACACTTTAACCTCTGAGCCACAATGCCAGGAAATGGCAACACACTCCAGTGTTCTTGCCTGGAGACTACCAGGGACGGGGAACCTGGTAGGCTGCCATCTATGGGATTGTGGGGTCACAGAGTCGGACACGACTGAAGTGACTTAGCAGCAGCATTTAGTACAAACATTTAACATGATCACTCACAGGAGTTTGGGATAATCTGCTGCTGCTGCTGCTGCTGCTGCTGCTGCTGCTGCTGCTAAGTCGCTTCAGTCGTGTCCAACTCTGTGCGACCCCAGATACAGCAGCTCACCAGGCTCCCCAATACCTGGGATTCTCCAGGCAAGAACACTGGAGTGGGTTGCCGCTTTCCTTCTCCAATGCATGAAAGTGAAAAGTGAAAGTGAAGTCGCTCAGTCGTGTCTGACTCCTAGTGACCCCATGGACTGCAGCCTAC